>OY728129.1:424549975-429349975 GCA_963277665.1 Viscum album | reverse complement strand
GTCCTAATCATATTAATTTAAACTATATGATGAAATGTTCTAAATTGTTTGACCCTAAATAATGTGAACAAGATTCAACATCCCATTAAATAAAAAATTAATGATATATGGTCTATCTTTCATATATTTTTACACTATTTATAGTAATATGTTATATTTTACATAATATGTATACATGTTTGTACTATCTGTGTAATAATTATAGATTATTTATATAAATATATAGAATAAAATAATTGGATTAAACTTACAAAAATTTATATGAAATTAAAGGGGATAGATTCACATCTCCATAGGATAAATTGTTATCTCTAGACTGTATGTATTGGATCAAAATGTAAATTTTTACCTCTTTAATATTCTCATTGTACTTGAGGGTGTGGGTTATTATGCATCACATTGAGTTTATTTAAATGGTGTGAAATTAGTATAGAAACATAAGAAAATATTTTATAATTCACAAGAGGAAGATCTATGAAGTGAAAATTTTGGAAATATTTGTATATTAAATCTTATTGTGTATTAGATATATATTGAGCCTATATACCTAAAACCTAGTCGATTAATTAATCAAATCAAAAGCAAACCCCTCCTCATACAATTTCTTAGTAACTATAATTCACATCACGTCTTTCAGTTAAACTATTTTATGTTAGATTAGTCAAACTTTTCTTTGGTGTATGACTAATATTTTTATTTAAATACCATCTTAAAACTACATTTGAATTAGTTTTATTTTTATAGGAAATGTAGTGAAGCCCAAATATCTTATTTTTGTCCAATAATGGAATTTTTAGCCCATGAATCTCCAACTCAACATTGGATATACCCTTCCAATCATGTATTCATATATTCATCCCTATAGTGGGACAATATATTATATTACTAATATAATGTTACTCATCATTATATTTTTTTGAGAATATATAGGGATGTATTGATCAACTATATTGGGAGAAATGATAAATCTTATTTTTATTTCATATCCACAATGATCCGATCATCGAGGTTCCTTATTTTATATCATGCTTTCACTTATTAACCCTATGTTTGGATGATAAATTATTTAACCATTTCCAAGAAAAATATAGGGTATGAAGTATGTTAACATTGTTTATGTCTCAATATCAAAATTATATATTCTAAAGGAATATATTAGATCTTTACTTTGTTTCATTTCCCCCTTAACATTTCATATCATCCTACCCTTAGCCTATATATAATAGGGTTTTTCTGTTCCCCCAATGAATTTTACTTTTCCATATTCCACAGTTTTCCCCCTTACGTTTCAAATAACCATGACATATTCAGGTTATTTTTATTGAGTGAACCTACTTTTAAAAAGGAATCATCTTTATGGTAACAACATATATGAAATGTATATGGACATAATTTATCAAAAAAGGAATATTTTCAATTTTTTAGGAAATTTTCAAACATCATTATCCCTAAAAAATAACATAGAAGAACCCATCATTCAGCTATGTCCAATGGTCATACTAGGTAAATTGTTTTCATTTCATCACTTCTCAATTAAAATTTTTCATGTTTCTCTTCTATGACATTTCCATGTCCTTTAAAAAGGGGAAAAACATTCATATTATCTAAAACCAATTTTTTAAGTATTATAAGTCCTCTAGGACTATGAGTATTAATAGAGAATTGTATGCTACCAACCATGAGGTCATCTATATCAAATGTGGTCTCTCTATTATTATCTAGAATTTACACACCCACAATAATTTATATACTACCCAATCATTAGTCAAATATTTACAACCAAAAATTATAGATTTATTTTTTGAATGATTTTAAATCACAATGATAAATCATCATATATTTAAATAGAATGACCTTTAACTAATAAAGGAAATAAAAATCCCACAAATGAGGATTGAAACTTGAAAAAGTGATTTCTATAAAAAAAACCCAACACTAAATTCTCTAAGAATTCCCCATATATAGTCTAATCAAAATTTTGATTATTTTTAAAAGCATAAAGTAACAATTATTTTTAGTTTAAAAACCTCTAAAAATGACCTAAGTGAAATCCATGTTCCTACATGACTTTCCACACCATTTCAAAAATTATGAAAATATTAGGGCTAATTAGAAAATACAAAATGCATGTAATGGCCATAATCAACTCTATAAAAATCTGTTATATTTTAATTTGGTGTACTAATATTTTCAATTGTTATATGAATCTTCAAATAAATATATATATATTAGTTCTGAAAATTTATACATAGTGAATGAAGATGTAATTTAATGTTACTTAAACCAATTGATGAATTGATTGTCCAATAAAAATTACATATCATAATTATAAATATATTAGTCGTTAATTATAAATAAAAAATTCAACTAACATAATATCTTGATGATTTTAAACAAAATATGTGTGTTTCTAACATATCAAGTGATTATAATATATTTCATTTTAAATTTAATATCTTTGATAGCTTGTGATACACGGAACCCTAAATCTAAAAAAATATAATATATAATAAAATTATAAAAAAGAGATAAAATTTGTGGGTATGTATAGAAATAACTAAAGTATTTAATGTTTATTATTTAAAAATAAATAATATAAATTAAATGGTTACCAATTGATTAGAAATGAAAAAATTGAATGTATAAAAGTATTGTTTTTAAAGAAAAAAAATTTAATGTGAACAATGTGTTTTTATATTAATAAATTAAGTAAAAAAATATTTTTGAATAATTTTAATGAAAATTTTATATTTAGTATTCATTAAAATATTTTTTCATTCATATATTATTTTCTTTTGGAATTATATAAGAGTTAATAGAATTTTATGCATGAATAATATATTTTCCTTAAAATATATTTTGTCATGTTTTGAAAGATAATTTTAAAATTAATTGATTATGTTATAGGATAATTTATCTGAATATATGAAGTTTTTTAAAAAAAAATTTAATTTAAAAAATATCTTATATTAATATTTTTATAATTTTCTAAAATAATTAATTATTCTATAAATAGTCAAAAATACTGATTATTTTTTATAGACTGTCATTTAATTTAAAGAATATAAAATGTTTTATATTAATTTAAAATTTTTATAAATATAAAATTAGTAATATTATATTTTTATAAATCAAAATTAGGTCGTTTTAAAAAATTAATAACTTAATACTGATCATAAAAAATAAGATTTTGAAATTTTTTTATTGGAAAACATCATTTTTCTTCGTTATTAATGGTTTAGTTTTAAATTATACTCATACACTTCTATGAAATGAGTTTGTTAAAATTTATAAATTTTATATAATTAAATTAATAAAACGTATGCAATAATTTTATCTTCTATTTTAATAATGAATTGTCAAAATATTAAAAAACATTACAATGTAAAGTTTGGAAGGAGTTTACATGGGGTTAAAAAATGTGATAAGTGAATGTTTTCTAATTAAACATATAGAAATACTATTCATTTATTATATTTAGACCTTACCCTAAAAAAGTATAATATAAGTTAATTTGGATCCACTTTTCATGGGAATGAATTTTTATTTAGTATTATTTGGGGAAATTCCCATGTGGTTTCAAATCGGTCCCCTCATCCACTATCACAAACCCTCTCCCATGGCCTGTGTTTTGACTACCCCAAGCCCGCATTCCATAGGGTAGGGGATGGTGACTAGCACCAATAGGATTATTCCCTAAAACGGGAAGGAGTTGCCTTTAAACCTGTACAGAGAAATGGTCTGAGAACAAGACAAGAAATAACTATGATGTAAATCGCTATAGTAAAAATGAGTGATAAAAGAAAAAGGTGTTAGTATACCAGCCCAAATGAATGTACAAGTACAACTGAAAAGTACTAATATAACTGAAAGTAACAATACAACTAAAAAAGGGAAAATAATCTCATGGATTGTCTACCACGGATCCTACTTAAAGGGTAGGTATGACTCATGACCAGTAGTCCCTGTGTCGCGTCACACCAAACATTCTACCCCAGATCTTACCTAAAGGGTAGGTACAACTCACGATTAGTTGTCCCTATGTGAGGTCACACCAGATGGCCCACCTATGAGCACCATCTAGTCCTGGGTCCCTCAGTCTTGATGAATGTCGTAATTCATCTACACAAGACACAAAAACCTGCGGGTGAAGCCCATGAATGGGTGAGTATAATGATACTCATTAGGGACCCCGAGACCCCAAAAGTCTCTTAATGTTTCAAAAAATAAAAATCACCTAGGAAGACATCAAATCTACATTGATATATTCCCATAAATATACCTAAGTTATCAAGATATACTCATCTCAAACATGAGAGAAGTATACAACAAAGGTAATACCATGAAGGTAGAAATACCACACAAGTAAAACCATGAACATAGTACCATTAAGCTAAAAGACTTAGTTCAAACAGAACCTCAGCTCAAAGAAAGTATACAACTCAGTGAAATAGGATTATGATGCTGACCCACACAAGATCTCTATAAATATTGATAGCCAGCCACAAATTATCTAGGACTAGTAATATGTATAATTCCCAGTCACAACGTCGAACACCTCAGTTACTGGAGAACTCATCCTCTATCGAGTACAGTGGGCTTGCCGTGTCACACAGAGGGACTTTCCAATAACCTTTAACATTTGTGTTACTCCTCCTTATCATGTACCATAGGGCTACTGGGTAACACGAAGATGCTCCCACACCATAGCCTGATGAGGTACATCACCTCATCTTGTACCATGGCTTCTACCAACCTTATTTTGCAGAGATACTCATCCCCATCGCATACGGTGGCCATCGAGTCACTCCAAGTCGAAAACTCACCAGTCATTAGGTCTCAGCCAGTCATAGGGTATCATATGTAGTGTTCTTGGGAGAAACGCTCCATAGCTATCAGTCATATTTCAACCAGCATGAAGTCTCACAATGAAGTAACCTATTGATCCGTCATTACACAAGGGTTCCAATGCAATAGACTACGCGTTAACCAGTAACCCAGTCTGTTCATTATTAGTATTTCAGTGTCGAGAGCCCGGTTGGATTTAGGTGCAATCTAACCTAGTCGTACTCTATGTTATTCCAAAACAATCATGGATTAAGTCAAAGGAATCATATTATTAGAAGGATCCTAACGCTGCAGACAGTTCGTCAAACAGACATACAGTTTAGAAGCTAGGGCCTGTTTTGTGTTACTAGTCGGTACGGGGTCCGGGTCCGGCTTACCTCGGTTAGATCGGGCCGACCAGGTTCACCATGTGCCAACTCGGATCGACCTGGTTTGACACGACCTGACTCGGGTCCAACCAATCCTGGGTCAACCTGGCCCGCTGGGCCCAGCTGTACCCGGCTGGGCTTTGGGTCGGCCCGCTGAGCGGCAGGTTAGTCTGTTGGGCTGACCCGTCAGTGCCACTAGCCTGGTGGTGCGGCCCACCAAGGATACCCAAGATCGGCACGTACGAGTTGGGATGATGTGGAATGGATACACGTTAGTGGGTCGTCTCATGGGGGTTGACCCAACACAGTGCCACGTGGCATCATGGGTTCTTCGTGCTGCAGCTGATGGACCGCAGCTTTACTGATGAGCGTGTCGCTGGCGCGTACCCCGTTCCCCAGCCGCTGGTAGATCTGACGAACCTTACTCCCACCACAGCCAATGTAGTCCACGGTCCTGCTATCACATAGACGTGCTGCCGGTGGAGAGCCCCACTATTACAGGTTCTGTCACCCATGGATGGCATGTGTGTCGTCCACCTTCCTCAGGTCATCGCGACATATGAGCTACGACCTCTATTGTTCATTGGTGGCGAAGGATGGCGCACCACATCTCCTCAATATATGGCTAGTGCTACCTCTCTGATGACCATCGTTACTTTGTTCTATGGACTCCTCCTACGGTGTGCGTTGACGAGCTCTCCCCAATATAGCTGGTCGGTATCGCCTCACTATCAGCGTTCCATGGAAGCTCAAGATTAGCAAAGTATCGGAGGGCTGTTTCGGGGTTCATTAGCCCCGCTCCCTCTTCATTATCTCGCAAACATGAGGTTGTGGGGTTAAGGGTTTAATAATCAAATGAAGAAAAAACCCATATAAACCCCACAAGATACCATGCAACCACCTCCCGCAATGATGAATGAATCGAGGGACAAACCATTACTCGGTTTACCCGTGTTCTTCGTATTATTCATGAACGGTGAAGAGGAAAATCATTTAAAAAGAATAAAAAATAAAACCCTTACCATGTAGTCCTTTGGAGATCCTCCACGTCTTGAAGGAGGATCATGTTCGTCGTTTCCCCAACCGGTTTCCAATGACGGCACTGCATGTCGTGCCTCAGTTCATGGTTCAATATCACTCTTCACCTCCTTCTAGGATCATCATTGTCCTATAAGGGTTTGTCTTCACAGAGCTCCTTCAACAATTCATTTCATGGTGAAGCTGTGTCGATATTCTCCACCATAATCTATATATATAAGAGAGGGGGAGGGTAAGTAACGATGTTTGAATTTAATGGGGCTCATCAATTTGGAACCTTCCTAATTCCCCAATGACATCATTACTTAGGGTAAGAAGGTCAATCCATTTATTATATTAACAAATCATTGGCCCCAACCATTGATTGTCTATCGGAGGATATGAAATAAAATAATAGAATTATTTTAGTTCATTTCTATTTAAATGTCACAAAACATAACTTCTTCTCCAAACCTATTACTGTCAATGAAAAGTCTCCCTTAAGTGAATCACGACGATGTGAATTCAATGGTGCCCTCATATTTTTAATCTGAGAACTGGTTCAAAAGTTATAAAATTCCACTCGTGCATTTATGGAGCGCACTCAAAAATAAACATTCAATAAATTATTAGCATCCACCCTCAACCTGAATCGACAGAGGTTAGGCTCCACCTAAGGAGAAAACACTGTAATGAACACAATGATACTCTCATATTTTCAATCCTATATAACATTTATATGATATGGGTTTTACAATAAAATAATGGTCACTTATTTATTTTATTTACAGCCAAAAACTAACGTTCACTAGTGGCGTGCTCCGTCCAATGTTAGTATCTTCTTAAAGAGAGAATTCCCTCACAAGTTCATCGGTGGTCTCAGATTTTTAATCTGAGTCACTCTTCTGGAGTTATAAGCATTTGAAAAAATAAAATAACTTTTTTTAAATATTTTATTTCTGGTCATGCCATTTTTGGGTTTTCTTATAGGAGGCCAGCGCCGACTTAAAAAAAGTTGATCCTAGGGTAAACCTCCCATCCCGAATGCAACGATGCGCTAGGAATCCTTATCCAGACAACCGTTTAAGAGTTATTAAATTTTTTTAGTAAAACTACTTACACCTGCTAATTAAAGCTAAAAAAACTTTGACGGATCATTCATGGATCTACGAGCCTCAGAATCACATGTTGTTAGATTTAATGGTCTTGAAATAATTCCATACAATTTTATAACTTTTACAGAAATTATGGGACATTACATTATCCCCGACATAGGGATTTATGTCCTCAAAATCCAAAATAAAGGCAGAATAAATAAATGAAGGTATTGTGCATGAATCTAACCCTCCCACTCTTAGGTGCTCTCTTAGAGGTTCCCATGCTGCCAGGGATTTTATTCCAAAGGTATCATCCACCCACAAAGGACCTCCTCTTGTCGATCCTCAAAATCCATTGGGAACTCCGTTAATGTCACCCAATCATCAATGTTTAACTCTCTCTAGTTGATAACATGTGATGGATCATTCACACATCTCCTCAGTTGTGACACAGGAATGCATTATGCACCCAGTGCATTTGTGGGGAAATAGTTAGAGAGTACATCAACTCTCCCCCTCTTCTGATAATCTAGAAAGGTTTGACGAGCATCAGAGATAAGTTGTCTCCCCATCCAAATCATTGCAATCCTTATTGAGGTGAGACCCATATAATTACATGGTCTCCCTCCTCCTTTTAGCAAAAGACTTATGTCGACTCTATGTGGTCTTCATTTTATAACAATTTAGGCATCGTGATACAAACACTTCCACTACTTTCTTCATCCCTGGGCATTAGTACATAAGATGTAGGTCTAGGTACATCTTATCCTCTCCAGGATTAACTATTAAAAGGGATTTATGGATCCCCCTCAACAAATCCTCCTGAAACATCATTGGTACCACAGTGCATCCATTGAAGAGGATGATGTGATCCCTACCTTCAAAAGAATACTTCAAGAGAATTTCCTGATGATATTGAGCACTTTGGGTCTCGTAGTCAAGTTCTCAAGCTGTTCCCCCCCCGAATTTGATGTTGAATTGGGTGAGTGGCCATCCTAGACTAGAGGTTAGCTTCACCATCCTTATGCATGAAGGGTATCCACAACGTTTCTATCTACTCTGACACTTCACTCAACAGTTGTAGACCAGACCACCTATTGAGTGTATCTGTTACCATGTTCACCTTCTTAGGAGTATAGAATATCTCATGGTCAATGTCAGTGATTCACTCTAGTAATGGCTGATGTCTCAGGTTCAGGTCATTCTAAAAAAATATATACATAAGACTCTTGTGATTAGTGTAGACCGTAAAATAATTTCCCATCATGTAATGCCACTACACCTTCAGTGAAAAGACCACTACTACTAACTCCAGGTTGTGAGTAGCATAGTTCATCTCATGTTGTCTCAGCTGTTGCAAGCCATAAGCAATCACTTCTCACTCATGAATCCATACACACCCAAGTTCAGTCCTCGATGCGTCGTAGTAGACTACATACCCAATGCCCTCTTCTAGTAGGCTCAAGATGGGGGCATTCATCAGTCTCTACCTCACCTCCTAGAAACTCTGATGACATCTCTCCGCCCATACGAAGGGTTGTCCCATCTTCATCAATGTTGACAAGGGTGACCCAACTCTATAAAAGTATGTCATGAATCTCTGGTAGTACCCAGAAAAAGCAGAAGTCCCTCTCTCTTCAAGGAGGTAATCATGGAAAAATCATTTAATAAAATGTCTCCATACTTTGCCAATATTGTTGTGAACTGTGAACTCACAACTCTTTCTGAAACATGGGTAAGTCTGGACGACTCAATAGAGATCGAATAAACCCTCCTATGCATGAGTTTATCTTGTATTGTTTGGGATTTCTTTTTCTCTAACCAAGGAAATCCCCATTCCAATGTTGTAGATAAAAGAAAACCTTTTCCCCTAGTATATTCAATATGAGTATGAACTATGGATATCCAGTCCATACCCAAACTAACGTCCTAAGTCCTAGACACTTCCAAAAAGATGTTCTAACTGAAACACTCACCTCAACGTTCAGATCACTCCATTGGCATAAGTGAAATTATCGAGTCTCCTCCCAATGGTATCTCCAGACATGACGGTCAAGTCAACGGTTTAACCGAAATCTCTCATTCTTGGACAATATTTATGGGAGGAAGGAATTATTGGTACCAATGTCTATTAATACAACAGCTTGTTGTAGACACATTCCATACCTTGAATCATTCCTAGAGTCCTTGGGTCACACTCCTTGACCGCATTTAGCTTCTCCTATCCCCTATTCTCCAGCTTCTTGAGCCTGGCGGGGACCACAAAGGGGGTGGCTATAACATGTAGAAATATACACCATCTAATGATGCTCTCTAAGCCATGCTTCCGTGTCTACAACCCTACATATTCTTTTTTCCCTATCACATCATCTTACCAAAACATTTTACACACCCAAGTAACTATGACCGGTGCTAGTTTTATGGTTTCCAATAGCTAACATTCACTGGCTATATCCGCTCTGCCAAAGAACATTCAACCAAAAATGTTCTCTCTAGCACCCTAACCTATGGAATAAATGTATAGAAGAATAGTGCTGGCTCGAATATCCTTAAACACACCTCGCTCGGAAGTCCGAGCCCGGATTCACTGATCCTATTGTATTCATCGAGTTCTCTACGGAACACTCATCCCTTATCTATTTAAGGAATGAGGACCCATTCTCTGATGAAGGTTATCAACCATTCCATAGAAAAATGTCACATCTTCGCAAGATCATTGGACCATAAACCATGTCATCATCCTACTAAGCCACATAGAAGTCTCTCTACCAGGACAATAATCTGATCAAATGGTGCTCTGGCTACATGGAAACTTGTCCACCTCAGCAAGACAGTCCTTAGCCGTCTATGAGTTGAGATCTCCTTGGAACCCGAGGGGTATCTGATACTGAATCACGTGTAAGGCCCTAAACCTACACGGTCCTCTTCCGGTACCGCCATTTGTAACTGATGACCAACAGGTAGTGATATAGCTGACACACTGCCTGAATGTACTATCTTAGGAAACTATCGACGTACCAAAGCCTCATCACTATGTGGACCATCCTCATGCTCACTCACTGAAAAAGACTAATAGCTAATATCACCATATTATCTACTGGTGTCTCCACTAGGCAGAAAACAATATCCATAGCCTTCATCCAGTCCTTAGCTACCTGGGAATCTATCTCACCTCGAAACATCAAAATCCTCTACTACTATAACTCATGCAACAAACTCATTAGGCATGAATCCTCTACTAGTGGAGTTAGTGGTAACAGTTTCACAACGAGTAGTGGTGCTAATGGTTCACAAACCGATGGGTCTAACACCTTAAGAGGGACCTGCACTGAGGCATCATCACTCGGTGGGCTGTCATAGTGTACTCTCTTGGGAATCTTGGCTGGATATTTACATGGAGGAATCCAGATAAGGAACAAATAAACCACAATCTGTAAGTTATAGATGGTGAGAAGATTCAAAGAAATCATACGAAAAACATTTCAAGAACACATTCTTAGAGAGTATTCGTACACTGAATCAGAAAAAATAAATTAGGGTCTTGGTGTATGAATATGTCAACCGACGCACCAACACTAGATTCCCCAAACTAAAAACCACACTCATAAAACATTAAACTATTGCCACACTGAAAAGATCAGTGTCCTATTTTTTCGGTATAATCAGACTCCTCTAATACCACTTTGTCACAACCTATCCCACAAGGCCCATACAGTGACTACCCCAAGCCCACCTTCCATAGTCTAGGGGCTTCCGAATAGCATTGAGAGGTGTATTCCCTAAAATTGGAAGGCGTTTCCTTAAAACCTGTACAAACACACGGTCTGAGTACATGACAAGAAAAAACTATGAACTAGACTACTCTAGTATAAAAAGACGTACTAATAGAAAAAGGGGTCATAATACACGCCCAATAGAATTTATGAGTACAAATAAAAAATACTTATATAGATGAAAGGAACTATACAACTAAAAAAGGGAGAAGCATCTCTTGGATCTTCTACCACAGATCCTACCTAAATGGTGGGTACATCTCACGATCGGTAGTCCCTGCGTCGCGTCACACCAAATGGTCTGCCCCGTATCCTACGTGAAGCGTAGTTACAGCTCACGATCAGTAGTCCCTGCATCGAATCCCACCAAATGGTCCACCTCCGAGAACCATCCAGTCCTAGCTCCCTCAGGCTCAATTAATGCCTCATTTCTTCTACACAAGACACAACAAGGTGAGGGGCTAAGATTGTACAAGGGTGTGTATAACAATAATCAGTAGGGACCCCGAGACCCCGTAGGTCTCATATAGTTCCCCAAATGAAAAAACCACCTTCCAAGATATCAACTCTACTTAGATATATGCCCATATATATACCTATTTTATCAAGATATACTTATCTCATACATGAGGGAAGTATAACAAAAAGGTTAAACCATGAATGTAGAAGTACCAAAAAAGTAACACAACGAAGATGTACCATGAAGGTAAAAGACATAGTTCAAATAGAGACACAACTCAAAACAGGTTTACAACTCAGAGAAACATGATTATGATGTTGACCCACACAGGGTCGCTATGATTTCTGATAGCCAACAAAAGATTCTCTAGGACTAGGAACATGTAACATTCATAGTCACAACGTCGAGCACCTCGGCTGCTGGAGAACTCATCCTCTATTGAGTATAGCATGCCTGCCGTGTCACATAGAGGCGCTTCCTACTAACCATAAACTGGGAAGGTACTCCTCCCTATTGTGTATCGCGGGTCTGCAGGGTCACAGAGAGCCACTCCCCCACAAAGGCATGATGATGTAATCCTCCCCATCATGTATCATGTCCACTCTCCACTATGGCCTTCTAAGGCACTCCTCCCCTGTTGAGTCAATAAGTTTTTCGTTATGAATTTTCCATTCATTCTTCTTTTTAAAATCACAAACACCTTATACTTAAGAAAATGTTATTTTTACCCCCATAAGGAAAATTTACTTCTTTAAGGAAATTTACCCTAACCTGGATTTTCTTATACATAGTCATATTTTCTTAAGTACAAAAACCGGATTCATACCCAAAATCCCAGATCCATATAATGTAAGGATTTGGAGTATTCTGTTTTTAGGATCCGAATTATGGATGTGAACTATTATGTAGTTCCAATCCGAATTTTGGACTCTGAACTTTCATAAGTTCGAGTCCGAACTCTAAAGTAGTTTGACTCTGAACTCTTAAGAAGTTCGACTCCAAACTCTTAAGCTATTCGACATCGAACACTTAATAAGTTCAACTCCGAACTCTTAAGCATCTCGACTCCGAACTCTTAAGCAGTTCTACTCTAAACTCATAAGCAATTTGACTCCGAACTCTTAATAAGATCGACTCCGAACTCTTAAGAAGTTCGACTCCAAACTCTTATGAAGTTCGACTTCGAACACTTAAGCAGTTCGACTCTAAACTATTAAGCAGTTCGACTTTGAACTCTTAAACA
Source organism: Viscum album (assembly GCA_963277665.1). Classification (NCBI taxonomy): domain Eukaryota; kingdom Viridiplantae; phylum Streptophyta; class Magnoliopsida; order Santalales; family Viscaceae; genus Viscum; species Viscum album. Next base: position 429,337,169 of record OY728129.1, on the reverse strand, counting down.
ATTCGACTCCGAACTCTTATGAAGTTCGACTCCGAACTCTACATGTTCAGATTCTGATCTCTGGTGAAACCAGACTCTGAATTCCTATAAAACAGAATCTGAACATTTCTTAACATAGACTCCAAATTTCATTTTTGTTAGACTACGAACTTTTGACTTTCTTTCACTGTGAAATATTGATCAGCTTTTACTTACATATGATTCATTTCAAAACGATGTCATACATTCAGTTATACATGGTTTGTTATAAAATGATGTCATCTATTTTGTTTCTAATTAACCATTGGTTGAGTTATACGTGTACAGCTCCCTCCGAATTTCATGGAAAATATGACCGTTGGAAGAGGGAGCTAACCATTAAATGTTTGCCTATAAATAGAAGCTCATTTGAAAGAGCTCAAAAAGAACAAGGTGATCGATCTAGAGAACACACACTGTTAAGGTGATTTCTAGAGAGAGAAACTTTTCATGCCTTTTGTGTACTGAACTTCTCGTTCAGATTGATTTGTGAGACTCCATATGTTGGTGATTACATTCGAGGACTTTCGGGTATAGGAAGACAGAGGTGCTGACTACCTTAATGATTGAGGGATTCCTTACTGAGAAAGACAGAGGTTCCAACTACCTTGATGTTGAGGGCTTGCGGGGATATCAAGACAGATATTTTGATCTTCGTATCGAGGGCTTATCCGGGTGTGGGTAAGACAGACTTGCTTGAAAGTATAAATCAAGGGACCTTTTATCCAAGGCTGTTGGATACCCTTCTCTTTGGGTTAAAAGATTCATATCATGTTTCTTGTAGTTTTGCTACTTGTTTTTACACTGCATATTGTATTGTAAGGAAATTATAACCTTCTTGTATTTCCTTACACTTGTAGTCAGATTATTACAGATTCTATACGCTTTAAGGTAGAATCTTATTTTGTAAATCTTGGTTCTAGTTCTCCAGTTGGTGATTAGAGGAGTTGGAAAATTTCCTTCGTTTAACATTGTTTAACTTAGAATTTTTCTTATCTCAGTAAAACATAGTAATCTGTAACCAACTTTGATGGTGCCAAAAGAATTTTTAAAATGTACAATTCACCCCCCTCTTGTATATTGAGCATCTACATCGTTATTTCGATCCAAAAAAATGGTATCAGAGGAGGTCTCATAAATACTTATACTCACGTATAGGTTTTTCTTACTCATCTGTTTATCTGTTCTTCATCCTTGCATATAAATTTTACTTTGTCATTCCGAAATTGTTTTGTTCTGAACTTTGACATTCCGAATTTTGTCATTCTAAATTTTTTCTTTCTGAAATTTTTCGTTCCGAACATTGTCATTCCGATCTATGTGGTTATGAACTTTTTCTACTAACAAGTTATGTTGCCAAGTTTTCTTTAGAATGGAAGGAATCAATGTTGGTTGTATTGAAAATATAAATCCTACAAGACCACTAATTTTTGATGGTAATGAATATGATTACTAGAGAGATCGAATGAAGTCTTTTGTTATCAATACTGGAGTGGATAATTTATTCATGCTTACTGGTGATTATAAAATTCATGATAAGAAAGTTAGAACTTTCACTAACCAGGAAAAGCAAGAGTATCAACTCAATAATAAGGTACTCAATACTCTATTATGTTCAATGACTAGAAACATATACAACCAAATTTATTCTTGTGAAGCAGCTAATTGTGTCTGGAAGAAGTTAGAAGTTACACACTTTGGAACTTCTAAAGTGATTGAGACTAAGAGAGATATGCTTAGAGCTAAATACCATGGATTCAATATTCCATATGGAGAACCAATCTGCAATGTTCAACAGAGGTTTATGACTATAGTCAACACCTTACAGTCTATAGGAGAAAAAGGGTGAGATGATGAAGCCCTTGTGGATAAGATAATTGATATTATGCCCAATGAGTGGGAATCAAAGAGAACATCTAAAAATGAGAACAGGAAGGTATCTCAAATTTCTTTTGATGAGCTATTTGGAACACTTCTTCAACATGAAACAAGAATGAAAAGAGATGCTGACAACATCAAAAAGAAGAATGGGAATGGTAATGTTTCTTTTATACATCGAATCATATGAAAGCTACGAGTCATGAGAGAGTAACCAGATCCAAATCTAAGAAGGTAGTTATTCAGTCAGAATCTAGTGAAAGTGAAATCTCAGAAAATGAGTTAGAAAATCTTGCTCGATGAATGGACAAGATACCTGGCCAGAGAAATTTCCAATCCAAGTATAAGATAAAGGAAAGGAAAGATAGGAAAGATGGAGAAGTTACTTGTTATGAATGTATGAGAGATGGACATATTAGACCAGATTTCCCTTTGCTCAAAAAGAAAGAACGAAAGGAAAGGAATTCTGAAAGGAATAGAATGAAGTATTACAAAACCAAAGCTAAGAATGTTCTAAAAGAAAATGACACATGGAGTGCCAGTGGTGGCGACTCTGTAGATGAATCTTCTGATTATGAATCTTTAGGAAAGAAGAATCTTGGTCTTATATCCAGACTACCCATTGACAATCATTGATTTATGGCTAAGGTACGATATGCTGAATCGTGGACCAATTTTTCTTTAAATTCTAATGATAGTATGTATTATGACTCCTCTGATGAACAATCATCTTCCGATGAAGAAAATACTTCACCTACCTATGAAGAAGTTAATAGGTTTGCTGAACTTCTTGAGATTAAAAATTCTAAACACTATAAGAAACATGATATGAAAAATTCTAGGAATTCTATTCTTACAAAAGAGATATCGGATATTTCTAGAGATCTTGATAGGAAAAATACTGATTTTATAATGATTTCAAAAAATCTTGAGGAAGTATGTTCTGAGAGGAACAGACTTTCTAAAGAGTTAGAAAAAGTAATTTCTATGAAAATTATCTTCAAGCCTAGATCTAGTTCTAAATCTAATGATTTTGAAGATAAAAACTTGGTTATAAAACTCAAGTCTGAAATTTTCTCCTTAATGAAGTGTTTATCAATCATTACCCATGGTAAATAAAATTTTGATAAAATGTATTGTCAAATATGAAATTTGAGAAAAAAATCTTGTTTTGGTTATATCCAGGCTAAACCAATTTTTAGTAACAATTATTTTGTTCCAAAAAGTGCCCCATTTTGTACCAAGTGTCAATGTGGTGGTCATTGGGCAAATAATAGTTCTTTAAATAAAACCCAATCTTTAGGTTTTCATAAATCCTATTTTACTAAGAAATTGTGTGTTCTGAAAAATTTGTTGTTTGGTAATCTCGGATCCAAACAAGTATGGATTCTGATAGTCTAATTATTTTCTTGTTTTTAGGAAGATAAAGGAAGTAACAACAACAATACGTGGTACATGGATAGTGGATGTTCCCGGCACATGACTGGTAACAAAAGCTATTTTGAAAAGATTATCCAAACAAAAGAGGATATCATTTTTCCGTTTTTCGGGACACAAGATCATCTTGCTGATATTTTTACAAAATCTTTACCCTTCGGTAGATTTGAATACATTAAACAAAAGCTAGTAATGATAACTGTAATGTAATAATTCATCATTAACTTCTTGTTGAACAATTCTCCTAATAGTAATAAACTCCTTCTCATAGGGGGAGTACATATGAATGTTACCATAACTAAAATATCTCGGAATCTGTTTTTCAAAATTGGTTTACCTAATTTTTTTTCCTTAGATAGTTTTTCAAATTTTTTTTGAAACAAACTTTCCGGAATAGAATTTTTATTGAAACAAACATTCCAGATTGGGAATTTCCAGAACTGAATTTTTCAGGACAGAAATTCTCGGAATGAGAACTTTTGGAATGGAAATCTTTGTACTGAAAACATCCGAAATGGTATTTTCGTACTGATAAGTTTCATAATGGAGATTTTCATACTGAAGTTTTTGTAACGAAGTTTTCGTACTGGAACTGTTGTTTTTTTTTGAAATTTATTTCTTGAAGAATAATATTACCAATTAAGAACAATTTTTCTAGCTAATCCGAGAGCTGTGATTTCCTTACTTATAGTTCTGTAATCATATTTTTCATGCTGATATTTTCCTATGTTTTTAAAATATCGGATTCTCTTCAAATCCCAATGTTTTCTTTAAAAATACCTCAAAATATCAGAGTCATGTTTTTCTTGCGGGATTTTTCTCAACCGTCAGATCAGATCAAAGCTTTTTCAACCATTAGATGGCTTTTGGAAGACCAACGACCACAACCATTGCCTATATAAAGGGGACCCCAAGACTCTTCCCACATCAGTTTTTCATGCCTTTGCGTCTCGAAGCCCTACTGCTCTTCTTAATGCCGGTTCTGATCTTTGAAAGAGCCGATCCGAATATTTCTAATTTCTTCACTCTGAATGTCTCTTGAAGCAACTTATCAAGATATGTCAACTGTAAAACTGATCTCTAAGTGGTTAGACATCAGGGAAAGTTTAGTTCATCCAGATTTCTATAAGCTTGATTCCATTATTTCCTAGAATATAAAGTAGAATGCATGGGAAGATGTCTTCGTAGCAATGTCAGATAAACAGGATCTGGTTTATACTGATTTTCTCACCGAGTTCTACAAGTATGTTTCCTTCCTGATGGAAGATGGAAGAGAATGGTTTTCTTTCAAGTCTTATGGGAAGACTTCTACGCTTTCCTACTCTAAGGATGCGAGCTTGGTTGGTTTTTCATATGATGGAGAAGATGAATTCTGCTCACACAAACTTCCCGATGTGCAAGGAAGTTTCAACAAGGAGAAGGCACTGAAGTGTCTTGGGCTTAAGGGTGATTCAACTATCAAGATTGATCATCTCACTCCGAACAATAGAATTCATCCCATTTGGGTTCAAGGATTTCTGGTTTCAAGAAGAGGTGATAAAGACAATCTGAAGAAAAGTGATATATATGTCTTATATTTTTTGGTAAATCTAACAGAGATAAATCTGATGAGGCATGTCTTTGTTATGATCAAGAATATCAAAGGAGGCAATTTGAGAGCTCAGATTATCATGTTTCCTGCTTTAATATCTAAGATTATAGTTCGATGCTTAGAATCATTTAAGGTTGCCTACAAGTCAATGATCCGTAATTGAAAGCTCATGATAGTCAGTGATGATACCCTCAAGAGGATGAAGATGGGTTTTTCTAGTGAATCCGGAGAATTTTAACCTCTGTATGTGGAAGAGGTTGAGACAACACAAAAGGAAACACACTCTCCGGAACCATCCAAAAAGAAAATGAGGAAAAGAAAGGTTAAGGAAGTTATTGCTGATGAAAAATTACTCAGTCTAAGGAAACTCAATCTGCTCCCCCAAGCCTAGGAAGCATGAAACATATACGGATGAAGTGGTAGCCAAGTGGAGAGAAGATAAAGAAACGATGAAGGAAGGGGATCCTCAATTCGGACATGACCTTGCAGAGGCTAAGGCCTTGAACGAAAAAGCTTCAGAGGAGCTAGAGAAACCAACGAAGCAGAAGAAAATGAAAAAAAAAATTCCGAAGCTGAAGTGGTGAAATCTTTGCTGAAAGATTCAGAGTTAGCTTCCGAAATGCTTCCTGTTCTGGAAACATTCGATCTTGAACCTGATTTACCAGAATCTCTAGCCAATAACTATGTATCTATGGATAGATCCAAGGGTAAGGAAATAGTTGAAGAAGATGTTGAAGATGTTGAGGAAGAAGAAGAAGAAGAGGAGGAGGAGAGTGAAGATTTGGATACCCTGATCAAGTAAGTACTGGACTATAAGGATAAGGCTAAATCCGCAAAGTTAGTTACTCTAGGAAAGGGAGATGAGGAATCAAGGAAGAAATAGAAAAAAGAAGAATAGAATGTCTTGTATGATGAGGAAGAATCCTATGAGAGGAATTTCCTTGAAGAAGGACAAGAAAAACAGAAACCAGATGAAGACCAGATCGTTCAAGTATCTGAATCCGAGGAAGTTTCCCTTAAAAAAGAACCTACTCCGAGAGCTAATAAGGGGAAGAATACTCTCATGGAGACACCTATAAAAGATTTAATCAGGAGGAAAGAGGTTGGTGGTACCTCCAGAAGAAATCTGCTGCAAGTTGAAGAAGAGCAGTCTCAAAAAGAAGTTTCTGATTCGGAATCATCATCTCATGGGCATGATTTGTGGTCCAATCTCTATGGAAATTGGTGGACACAATTCCGATTCGTCCAACAATATATTCTAGATTCCAGATGCTTCAAAAAACTATGAATCAGAAATCATATTCTTTATCCATGGTTATGGATAAATTTGTGAAGTTGGAAGCTGAACAGAAAAGTTTTTTGATCGACTATGATGTGCATAGAAAGTTCTGCTGTAAGGTAACCAAGTGGTCTAAGTGAGTTGATGAATATTTAGTTCAGTTTGAGAGTTTTCAGGCTGAAGTTCAAAATGCTTTTGAAATGGAGGATAAAAAGTTTAACGAGATTTATGAAAAGCTTACCCAAGAGAAAAATTCTCAGAATCAACAGGCCAGGGACCTGAATGGGAAGCTTAACTCAGTATCTCAGAATTGGAAAACTGAAAGAGATTTCCAGATTGAGTTTCAGCAGAATATGGAAAAGAAAGATGAGATAATAAAACAGCAGAAAGAAGCTTTGGAGGCTCAGGAAGAAGCTTCAAAATTCCAAGAAGAAAAGGTAAAATACTTGGAGAGGCAATGTGGGGAAGACCAATGAGACTTAAAGAAACTCAAAACCCTATTAAAGAAGCTCAGTCCGAAGGAAAAGGAAGAAAAATGAACTCACTCTGATCTTTTGTTGTAATTGTCTTTCTTTGTAAATTTTTCCCAACTCTAATGAAATATTATTTGGCTGGATGTATCTTGTTATATACTAATGTTTCAGGTATCATAATTTTTTTTCCATTCCCTTCAATTTTTTTGATAATCACAAAGGGGGAGAAGGAAAAAGAACTACTCCTAATGAAGAGAAAGGAAAAATTTCTAAAATAAATATCCTTAATGAAAGGGGGAGTTTCCCAATATGAAGCTTTTTCATTATTACAATAATGAAAACTCTACTACGGAAACTCATAATACAATCCTTAGAGTTTCAATGCCTAAGGGGGAGTTAGTTGTATTCACTTTAATCCATGAACAAAGGTAGATAAGTGTTTAATTTCAAAGTCTAATGAAAATTTTCAAAGTCCTTATTTTCTTTTTCGTAAGGATGTTTGTGCTTTCCAAAAAGGGGGATATTGTTGAGCCAATAAAGTTTTCCTTATGACTTTTCCATTCCTTCTTGTTTTGAAAATCAAAAACACCTTATACTTAAGCAAATATTATTTTTACCCCCATAAGTAAAATTTACTTCACTAAGTAAATTTACCCTAACCTAGATTTTCTTATACATAGTCATATTTTATTATGTACAAAAAATGGATTCATACCCAAAATCCCGGAGCCATATAATGTAATGATTTGGAGCATTTTGTGTTTAGGATCGGAATTCTGGATGTGAACTATAATGCAGTTCCAATCTGAATTCTGGACTCTCAACTTTCAAAAGTTCCACTCCAAACTCTTAAGCAGTTCAACTCTGAACTCTTAAGAAGTTCAACTCTGAACTCTTAAGCAGTTCGACTCTGAACTCTTAAGATGTTCGACTCTGAACTCTTAAGTAGTTCGACTCCGAACTCTTAAGCAGTTCGACTCCAAACTCTGAAGCAGTTCGACTCCGAACTCTTAAGATGTTCGACACTGAACTCTTAAGCAGTTCGACTCCGAACTCTTAAGAAGTTCGACTCCAAACTCTTAAGGAGTTCAACTCCGAACTCTTAAGCAGTTCGACTCCGAATTCTTAAACAGTTTGACTCCGAACTCTTATGAAGTTAGACTCCGAACTCTGCAAGTTCAGATTCCGATCTCTGGTGAAACCAGACTCCGAATTCCTATAAAACAGAATCCGAACATTTCTTAACATAGACTCATAATTTCATTTTGTTTAGACTCTTAACTTTTGACTTGCTTACACTCCAAAATATTGATTATCTTTTACTTAAATATTCTTCATTTCAAAACGATGTCGTTCATTCAGTTATACATGGATTTTTATAAAATGATGTCTTCTATTCTGTTTCTAATTAACCGTTGGTTGAGTTACATGTGTATAAGCCCCTCCAAATTTCATGGAAAATATGACCGTTGGAAGAGGGAGCCGACCGTTGAAAGTTTGCCTATAAATATGAGCTCATTTGAAAGAGCTCAAAAAGAACAACTTGATCGATCTGGAGAACACACAATGTTAAGGTGATTTCTAGAGAGAGAAGCTTTTCATGACTTGTGCATACTGAACTGCTCGTTCAGATTGCTTTGGGCGACTCCGAATGTTGGTGTTTACATTCGAGGACTTTCCGGGATAGGAAGACAGAGGTGCCGACTACCTTGAAGATTGAGGGATTCCTTGCTAAAGAATACATAGGTTCCAACTACCTTGAAGTTGAGGGCTTGCGGGGATAGCAAGAAAGAGATTCCGATCTTCGTATTGAGGTCTTATCCTGGTGTGGGGAAGACAGACTTGCTTGAAAGTATAAATCAAGGGACCTTTTATCCAAGGTTATTGGATACCATTCTCTTTGGGTTAAAATATTCATATCTTGTTACTTGTAGTTTTGCTACTTGTTTTCCGCTACATATTGTATTGTAAGGAAAGTATAACCTTCCTGTATTTCCATACACTTGTACTCTGATTAGTTTAGATTCTATACGCTTTAAGGTAGAATATTATTTTGTAAATCTTGGTTCCAATTCTCCAGTTGGTGATTAGAGGTGTTGTGAAATTTTATTAGTTTAAATTTGTTAAACATAGTATTTTTCTTATCTAAGGAAAACATAGTTATCCATAACCAACTTTGAAGGTTCAAAATGAATTTTTAATGTGTAAAATTTACCCCCCTCTTGTATATTGAGAGTCTACATCGTTATTTTGATCTTACAATTGGTATCAGAGGAGGTCTTAGAAATACTTCTACTCACATATAGGTTTTTCTTTCTCCTCTTTTTCTTTGTTTTTCATCCTTTCATAGAAATTTTACTTTTTCGTTCCAAATTTTTTTCGTTCCGAACTTTGTCATTCTGAATTTTGTCATTTTGAACTTTGTCGTTCTAAACTTTGTTATTCCGAACTTTGGGGTTACTAACATTTTATATTAACAAGTTCTGTTGCCATGTTTTCTTTATAATGGAAAGAATCAATGCTGGTTCTATTGACACTCTAAATCCTACAAGACCAACAATCTTTGATGGTAATGACTATGAGTACTAGAGAGATCGAATGAAGACTTTTGTTATCAATACTGGAGTGGATAATTTCGTCATTCTTACTGGTGATTATAATATTCCTGATAAGGAAGATAGAACTTTCAGTAACCAGGAAAAGCTAGAGTATCAACTCAATTATATGGTATACAATACTATATTATGTTCAATGACTAGAAACATATATAGCCAAATTTCTTCTTGTGAAGCAGATAATTGTATTTGGATGAAGATAGAAGTTACACAGTTTGGCACTTCTAATGTGATTGAGACTAGGAGAGCTATTCTTAGATCTGATTAACAAGCATTTTTTTATTAAGGATTTTAGAACAATTTTATATATTTTATGTATTTCATAAAAATTTCATATTTTCATAGAACCATTTGAAGGATTTTATCATTCAAGACACTATGTGAATGTCTCCCAATAAAAATAATTTTACATTCAATTCCCATTATGAGACCAAATATTATTTTATTTACTAAATTCATTACTATAATTATGGATGATTTTGATATAAAACATAGTATAGACTAAATTTCATTATAGGATGAAGAAAATTTATTAAAATAGAAGGAAATTATGATTCATGTTGAAGATGTGGAAGTCATTATATTTTGATTGGAGAATGTTTCATTTATCTGATGTCTATATTCACCACTAGTATCTTATCTAAAAGATATTCATCGGGATGAATAATATAAATAATATAGAGATGAAATAGATAATATCCAAATTTTTGATGTAACTATTTTAAAATAATACAATATTGGCATTTCATAAGGCATTACATTAAAATAAACCATAGTGTGAATTTGAGTTTTACATTGATTTAATATGTGAAAAAATTATAATAACAACGGACTCCAATAGAATGCCTAGTTTGGAGTTTTTAGGGTTATTGATTGAACCAGGGGAGTTTGAGATAATGGATTTATATTCCGTAGTGTTTCACCATTGGGATCCTTATTCTTTTCGTTAAGATGAATTATGGATCTAGGTGGTGATGTAATGATTATATGGAAATCAATGATGTTACAACAATGAATATATATCATTTACCCTGCATAGTTGAATTATTCAATCCAATTCATAGTGAAAAGTATTTTTCATGGATTGACATGTTATCTGGGTATCTTCAACTATGATTAATGGAGGAATATATTCTGATGAAAACATTCCAAATGTGGTAAGGATATTTATAGTTTAAACTATTTCCATTTTAATTGACTAATGTATCCTCTATTTTTATGGATCTAATGAATTGAGTATTAATGGAACATGTTGATATTAATGTTGTGGAATATATTTACGATATCTTTGTGTACTGTTTGGGTTATAAAGCCCTTGAGGATAACTTTTGCATATTTCTTGAGAATCTTATAAGAAAATAGTGGTATTGGAAATTCAGAAAGTGTGAATTATGGCTTTAGAAGTTTTGTTTCATAGATATAAAATCTCCAATAATGGAATATCATTTCATCCTATGAAGAAATAGGCATACAAAAAATGGCTACAATAATTAAAAAAATGATGTATATATTTTCATTGTTCTGGTGGGTTATTTATGTGATTTGACTAAAAAATTTCTTTATTAGAATTTTTTTTACTAATATTACACATAAAGGTTATCAGTAAGTATGCAAGGGAATGTAAAGAATATTTTTAAGAGTTGAGAAGGATATTGGTGAATGCTCTGATTTGGACAACAATATTAGGAAATGATGTCTTAATAATATATAGTGATGTATGGTAAAACATTGGTATTATTTTTATGATAAATAGGGAAAAATAGTTACTATGTATTTATTAATTTAATGATTCATGAAAAAAACTATCCAACCCATGATCATGATTTGATTGCTGTAATATTTACAATGATGATATGAAGAGATTATATCAATGGTGAATAGTCTGAGATATATACAATCATAAGAGTTTAAAATATTTATTTTCATAGAAATAGTTCAGCAAGAGTCTAATTTGGTGGATCAAGCTACTAAAGGACTATATTATTTCAATAAACTACCACGTAGGTATGGTAAATAGTGTAGTAGATACATTGATATATAAATATCATGGAAACTAGTAAAATTTTTTAATTGATAGGAATCTTATGCTAAATGATTCAATAAATATAGATCTGGTAATTATAAAAGAAGGAAGGACATAACTAATTTATCAAATAATATCCAAAACATATTTATTATAGTGATTACATGTTCTCAAACCGATGATAATAATTTTCAAAAACAATTTATTCCATGAAAGATGAGAAATTGGAACACTTCATATATGACGTCGGTGTTCTAAAATATGGAAATGTAATATGTGTTCTGTGTATACATGTCGTGAAATATGAATACTTTCATGATGACCATTGATCATATTTCTCTATATAAGATAGTTGAAACAAAATGTATTGAAATATGAAGAAACATTTTTTCTATGAAAGTATAATGTTGGAAAATTATTTTTTTTATGTGAATATTATTGGTTATTTTATAGTTTAATGTTGAGAAAAAACATCTAAAAGGAGTCGTGAAACCTATAAAAATTCACTTGTTGAAATGGTATTAAATTACGAATAATTTTTTTACTACATTACAAATGAATCCTTGAAATAATATTGGAATATTATTTATTGTTGATAGCCTTAATAAATATTTACATTTCATCACAATAAGATTAAATATACCTTTTCATGAATTTTAATAACCCTAAATTAATGATTTCTAAAAAATCATTAAACTCTCTTTTAATTTTTTCTGATCATGATCCACGATTTACATGAAAATATAGAAAAATTAATTAGAAGGAACTTATTTTTGAGCATTATTTGAGAACCAATAATCACCCTCAAACTAATATATATTCATAAAGGACTAATAAAGTAATAGAATACATTTTGTGTTCCGGATCTCTTGACATTCAGGGTATGCAGTATTAATATTTTCCATTTGGGATTGTTCCCTGATAAAAATACCATCCATTAATGAATTTATATTGAGCTGAAAGAATAATTATTTTGAAAGATATTTATCCTTTAGTTTTTTTAGATGATACTTTTTAATGAAGGAATATATATATATATATACAATTTTTTTTGGGGAAAAAGAAAAGGGTAAATCAAATTGAAATTCAAATCAAGGATGCAAAAAAAGATTGAAAAAGAGATACACAAATAACTAGAAGAATTATTTTAAATTTCAAATGCTGCATCAGATTTTATTGGAATTATCTATTTAGAACAGTTTTTAAAAGTTTTTTATGAAATATAAATTTATTATTATTTATATCATCCATTTTGAAATCCTATAAATAATTGGATATCTAGATTACCATTCGAAAATGACATAATGTCACTCTAAAGTAAATGATGTGTTCCATATTTCATTTTTGTGGAAGTACATTCCCGACCCAATGAATCTTCTAAAATATGAATAAATTGAATTGGAATCTGGTTTATATTATTGTTAATAACTTATTTATACTCAAGACACTAGAGACCAATTATTGAGTGATCTGATGACTTAGATGGTGAAGGTTCTTTGGAGAAATCAACTTATATAAACGGAGATCCAGAGAATTTAATAAATTATAATGAATAAATACAGAAATATGGTTATTAGGTGAAATTATATAAAATTCAAGGATGGATGTTTTTTATGAGGGAATGAATATAACAGTATAATACATTAGAAAAATATTTCATTTCATATATAATCTATTTTAAAGAATGTGATACACACAACCCCGAGTATAAATTAATTGAAATAAATTATACAATTATAGCCTAGAAATTAAATGGGATGATATGAATAAGAATAACTAAGTTATAAAATTTACATGGTTTAAACTTCCATAAAATAAATTAATTTGTTATCAGTTCAATAAAAATAAAAAATAAAAAACTTTTCGAATAAACAAGGAAATAATTTTATGAAATAGTGTTTCTATGTGCATAATGTGTTATTATATTACTAAATTAAATTAAACACACGCTGAATGAGTTTAATGATATTTATATATTATAAATTAATTTAAATTCATTATTAATTCAATAATAGTTTCCTAAGAATGAGATAAGAATAAATCTTGTTTTATATTTCAACATTGTATTTTTCGAAAACTAGGATTCGTTACATTTTCCTCACTTATTTTAAATTTAATTTGTTCCACATATAAATGAATAATTAGAATAAATGATATTAATTTTATACATCATCATTTTAAAGTTATCATGATTTGTATATTAGATAATTTTCTTAAATAAAAAATAATTCAATGAATAGTGAAAATATTGAGTTTTCTAAAACCATTTAATTTAATGAAAAAAATAAATTTTTTTAATAATTTAATACCTGTAGGATTAGTTCATTTATATTAAAATTAGTCCAATTTAGATCATTTGAATATATTTTACATATAATTTTTACATAAAAAATATTTTTTTACGAGAAAGCATTTTCCTTGAAAAACATCATTTTTACACTCTTATATGTTTAAATTTAAATTAAATTACTCCTATTTTGTGAGTAGATTTTATTAAAAGGGACTTTGATTTCGAAATTTTAATAGATAATATTATTTAGTATGGTCTAATTAATTTTATTCCATAATGAATTGAAAAAATGTATAAATTAATTTCTCTAGTTAATGTTAAAACAAGTTTACCATGGGGTTGAACAAAAGCATAATCATATGTTTTCCAATAAAAGATTAATAAAGGATATTTTATTTCAAAAATTAAATATTATTATATGTAAATATACAATCCAATGTCATTTGGAATAATTTTTCTTTGTAAATATTTTTTCATTTTGTTTTATTCTGTGAAATTTAAAGGTGGTTTCCAAATAGGTATCCTCCAACTATTATAAGAGGGAAACCCATATCATATCCTCTATAAAACTCACAAGGTAAATATTTCAGACAATACTATAAGATTTTCCATCCATACATCACCCAACATGACCTATAGTTCCTCATTTAATAAAAATCTATCCCATGAAGTCATTTGGTATAAACCTAATGAGGTTTTCTAAAGAAGAAGTATATTTTAATATCGTAACTAATCTATTAACTTCATTTTGTAAAAAATTAAAGTTATATTTTAATTTCATAAAATAATATAAAAATATTATTCCATGTAATTAAATTTTTCTATGTAAATGTAATAACTTATATTCATCCCTTCCACAATCAAATTGGAAATGAATCTCTCAATTGTATGTATAGTGAACAGTCAACCTATGAAGCAATTTAAGTATTTTTTCATTACCATATATAATAGATGAATTTAATGATGGATTTAATTTTTTATGTGATATCTAAATAAATTATTATTCAATTATAAAATCATATCTACCTTGTTAACTTATAATTTGTTAAGAAATGATAATGCCTCTCATGCTTACATGGGGAATTCCACCTATAGAAAGAGATGTGATATGTTTTTAATTTTATTTTGACATAGATGGTAATATTTTTAAATTTTATGAGTATATATAATATATATGGTATAATAATGATTTTATAAAGATGAAATATTATTTACGGGTCTTTCTTTCTATTTGTTAGATAATTGAAACTGTTCTAATTAATATGTGTGACCTACCATCTCCTTGAAATATTATATTCATTTTTTTATCTGTGTTGTATGGATTATAATATATGTCATCCAACCTTTTTAACACACAACCTTTTATTTCATTTAACAAACAAATGTTCATTAAAGTCTTGTGTCTTGGAAAAAGGGTACATAATACCTGATAACGTATACATTTATTTTAATCTCATTGAAAATCATCTTAAAATGTTTATAATATGTCCAATTACTACGTCTCATAACCTAGAGATGTGCATCAAAGGAAATGGAGAGAAAATGAAAGGGTGAGTAAAAGGCATAGTAATGAAAATAAGTGAAATCGTTTA
This sequence comes from Viscum album, assembly GCA_963277665.1. Lineage (NCBI taxonomy): Eukaryota > Viridiplantae > Streptophyta > Magnoliopsida > Santalales > Viscaceae > Viscum > Viscum album. Next base: position 429,321,973 of record OY728129.1, on the reverse strand, counting down.
CATTTGAACATGAGCGATAACAATAAGAACATATAGATAAATAGGTATATCAGAATAAAAACTAGAAACATAACATTACATTATGGCTACAACATTTAAGTTATACATTCATAATAATAGCACCATGGACCATCCCCATGGTGTCAAAAACAATACCAAGGTTATTCACCATGGTATTGTAAAACATGACATCTTTAGAGATTAATTTCATTTCATAATGCATTGGAGCACTGTCAAGGTGAAACCATGATATGTATTTATTTCCATGTCAACCACATATATCATAATAAAAAATATAAAAAATAACACATAGATAATAAATGAAAAATGGGCATTATATCAAAATTGTGACATTTTAAAAAGTTCCTAAAAAAATTATTGTTATGTCAATTATAACTCGTGGTAAGAGAATAAGGGATTCATGTATGTCAATAACTGAATAAAATATATTAATATTTTTTCCTGATGAATACTAATTGTAATTAAATAGGATTCAGTTTTAACAAAAATAAAATAAGATAAATTCTCGAGAAAAAGTGAGAAATTTTGCGATGAAAATTTTGAATCATGACGACAGTGTAACATGGTTATAGAAAACATTAAAAAGAGAGAGGACATGTTCACCCATTCAAAAAATACTCATACAATATTATAGGGATTGAATAAAATAGAAATAAAAAAATGGTATGTAAATTTGAATGGCATTCTACATAAAAGAGAACTTGAAAGGAAAAGAAAAGATGTTATTTCTTTTAGGAAAATTCGACAGCCTAATGGTGGAACATAAAAATTCATAAAATTAATTGATGAGAAAGAAAAGTGTATATCATAATATGGAAATCAAAATTAATTTAATTGGGATACATAATATCATACCCCAACAAATGAAATTGTAAATTCAAAGATATAACATAAAAGAAGTTTGGACTAAAAGGGTAGGCTGAAAGGTTCCTTTACATTGAAGAGTATCATAAAAAACTCAATGGTTGAGACCTTGTGGAGATTTATGGGACCTAGGAAGGACTCTTTGAGAGGTAAAAATTCCAGATATTAGTTGAGGAGGAATATTGAATGAAATAAACAATGGAATGTGTTGGTATTTATAGCAAAAGAGAGGGAATATTTAATTAATTTCTAAGGGACATCTTATTAATGGTATTTGAAAAACCATGGTCTTTCCCATTGTCTTGGGCAATTGGGACACCTCATAACATATTCCATTTTACACATGTCAACTAAAATTTTATAATAATTATTACATCATTATTATGTGGTTAAACATACCGAAAACACAAAGCTGTATTTTTACTATTCACCAAAAATTGAATTGTTTCAGAAAAATCCCAAAAAATCACCATAACCGTTTTTTGACATATATAATTTGAAATTAAACTCTATTCAATAATAATTAATATAATTTTAAATGAAATTAAATAAATCAATAACTAATACTTGACCTATAATTTCTAAAATATTTTTTTACTTATACTCTGATATAATTACAATTCATTACAAATTATGATGAATAAAACATATTTATACCTGATTAGGGGATGTTACTATTCCATTAGAGAAATTACAAATCATAAGTGTAAAATTACTTTTCCAAAGGGTAAATTTACTATTCACCCAAAAAAATATTTTGATCTTATTGAACCACATTTTCACCTTGATTACAACCATGCATGTTAGATTTTTAAAAATTATGTCATAGAAAACGTTGTATAGTAATAAATTTTATTTTTTACTATTCATCACAAAACACTATTAATAAAGTTCTATTCATAAAAAATATATTCATAAACCCATATTTATCAAATTTAATTATATTAGAAAACTTTTAAAAATTCAGCGTATGTTAATGGTGACATTTTTAATTCAAAAGTGATATTTATTTTACAATAATAATTCCCTAAGTTTGAAAAATCTATGAAAAGTAAAATTTTTTACTTCTAAAACCAATTTATCAAAATTTTCATAATGAAACATATAATTTATTAGGAAAATAAATTCTTAAAAAAGGAATGTGGAAATGAAAAATTTATTTATACAATAGATTACACAATGTAACTAAGGCCTCATTGCATAACCCCTTATAACGCTCGCATAGTACCTAAGAGTATGGTGTGTAATGGTGATAAAATTTGGGGGGGGGATTGGACAACATTTCTCGAGTGGTGATTTATAACATGTTGATAATCTCCTTTAAGAGATACCATTCAAGAAGAATTGTTGGATTTTCACTTGGGACTAGTACTGAGAAAAGCCCAGTGATGCTACCTCCTTCCCAAGATATGATGGATGAGATTCGTATTGCCTCAATCCACTGGATGCGGCCATCAACTCCCCTTTCTTTATTAATTCGGCATGATCATTTTTATTTAAAAATAATAATCATAATGTTATTGGTATATTTTCCAATGATCATATTGACCAACAATCATATAACAATCAAAACCCAATGTTCTCATTTTAATTATACCTACTTCATTAATAAAAGGATACAATTTTGTTAAGTATAAAATAAAATAACATAAAAAATTTGGAAACAAATATTTTTCAAAAGTTGAGGTAGTTACATTGTTCCCCCTTAAGATATTTCATCATAGAAATATGTACTTGTATCCTTAGAAGAGAAAATTTGTGGGTACTTTGGCCTCATAGACTCTAGTTCCCACGTTGCTTCTTAAAATATTTTGTTTCTCCTAAATAGCTAAATTAGGGGGTAGTGATTTTTTGTAGAACTTGGTCTCTATGATCAAAGATCTCCACCTACTGCTCCTCATAAGAGAGGTTAGGTTCTAGTTCAACCACTTATGGATTTAGTACATTTTAATGGTTTGGTATGCACTTAATCAGGAAGGATATGTAGAATACACCATGGAAATTTGATAGATTTTTAAGAATATGTAATCAAATAGGCCACCACTCCTACGCGACTGAGGATTTCATAAGGTATAATGTGCCAAGGGTTGAGCTTCCCTTTCTTCCCAAACCTCATTACTCTCTTACAAGGTATGATTTGAAGAATGAATTTTTCACCAAAATAAAAATTTAAGTCTCTTTGATGGTTGTCAACATAACACTTTTTCTGACTTTATGGGGACTTATTATGTTGCAGGATGGAATGAATGATTTCTGTCATCTCTTTCAAAAGATTAGTCCCAAGAATAATTCTCTCACAAACTTCATCCCAAGAAGTATATGTTCTATATCTCTTCCTATATATAGCTTTATAGGGTGACATTTGAATGCTCGAGTGCAAAATATTGTTTTAGGAGAACACAACTAATGAGAGATATTGATCATATCCACCATCAAATTCGATTGAGCATGTTCTTAGTATTTCTTTGAATGTTTGGATAGTCCATTAAGACTGGCCATCATTTTTGGGTTGATAGGCCGTAATGAAATTCAATTCATTATATAGACCATGTTTAAGACATCACTAGAATTTTGATGTGAACATTGAATCATGATCAGATTTGATAGAATGAAAAACTCTATGTAGCCTTACCAATTCACATAAATCCTGGAAACTTGATAAATGGTGAAATATTCCCGTATAAAGAAAAATGATCCATCTTAGTGAGACGGTCCACCATAAACTATATCTCATTGTTTTTCATTGGAAGTCCACGAGAGAGCAGTGACAAAGTACATACTGATTTTATCCCACTTCCATGCTGGTATGGGTAGTGTTTGTAATAACCCTTTAGGAAGTTGTCACTCTGCCTACCCTTGCTGACATACCAGGAACCTTGAAGAGTAGTAAAAAATCTCTCTTTTCATATTATACCACCAATAATGATCATTAAGGTCCCTATACATTTTCATGCTTCAAAGATGTATAGAGAATGTGGATATATGAGAATTATTCATAATATACTTATTTATTTATCAAATAGATGGAACAAATAGGCTTGTATTAAATTTCAGTACACCTTCTTGAATAATATTTAACACATGAAGATTCCCACCCTTCATAGCCTCAAACATCTTCTATAATAAAGGATCTTCTTTCTAAGATTTCATGATCATCATTAGTAATGACAGCTGATAAATTATTTTGGATTTGGTGGATGATATCTCATACCTTATAATTCCCATGTCCAACTTTACTATGTCATTTATCAATGGATCCCTTTGAATCCTTATTACGGTCAGAACAACTGGGTATTTCCATCTTAATGCATGTATAACTTTTTTTCATCTTTCAAAATGATAATGAATTGAAAAATCATAGTATCTAAGAAGTTCCATCCAACTCCATTGTCTCATTTTCAACTACTTTTGTGTGAAAATATACATCAAATATTGATGATCTGTGTATATATCACATTTATCCACATAATAATAGTGGCTCTATATATTTAGAGCAAAACCGACTGCATCTAGCTCCAGATCATGTGTGGGATAGTTCTTCTCATGAGACATCAAATGCCGAGATGGATAAGAATTGAAATTCTCATTTTTCATGAGGACGGACCCATGATTTATTAGAGATGCATCACTAAAAATAAGAAATTCTTTCTCAACTAGTGAGTAGATATAACATCGGTGCGGTAACAAATCTCTTATTCGGCTCTTGGAAAAATTCCTAACACTTTTTTGTCCAGACGAACATGACCTTTTTTTGAGTTAGCTTGGTTAATGGAATAGAATTTCATAAATTGTCTTTCAAAAACCTCCTTTAATAGCCCACTGATCCAAGAAAACTATGAATCTCAGTTATTGTTGTAGGCTGAGACCACTCCTCGAAAACCATTTACATTATACGATCAACTATGATTCCTTCATTGGTTACAATGTGCCCCAAGAAATCTACTTGTGGCAACCAAAATTCACATTTGATGAACTTTCCAAATTTCATCTCTTTTTGTAGAGTTTTTAAAATAACCCTTATATGATCTTTATGATCCTCTTGACTTTTAAAAAATACCAGAACAACACAATAAAACCTTCCAAATAAGTAATCAAGGTTGTCCTTAAAGAGTTTGTTCATAAAATCCATAAAAATAACAGGATTAATAGTCAAGTCAATATGAATAACAACAAACATATAATGCCCATATCTTGATGGGAATGATGATCATTCAATATATTATTTCTTCACCCAATATTGATGATAACCAGATTGAAGATCAATAATAGAGAATAAATAATCCCCACAATCGAGGTCAAATAAATCATCAATCTGTGGATGAGGGTATGTGTTCTCTAATGTGATCCCATTCAGTTCTCTATATTCAATGCATAGCCGTATTGATCCACACTTCTTCTTAACAAAGAGAATATGTGATACCTAAGGAGACACACTCAGTCAGATAAATGCCTTCTCCAAATGATCGTGTAGTTTCTTCATTAATTCCTCCAGCTCCACATTTTCTATCCTATATGGGGTCTTCAATATCAGATGAGATCCAAGTACGAGTTCAATGGAGAACTCTACCCCTCTTTTTGGGGGAGGTTTGGGTAAATCCTCAGGAAATAAAACAATATATTCTTATACTATGCGGATAATTTATATCCTTATACTCTAATTTGATTATTTTTATTCACCAATAAAATCCATAAATAAGGATAGATGAGGTTCTTCTAAAAACATATCTGGTTGAGATATCTCTCATTAGAAGAAAATTGTATGTTTTTTATTCCAGAATACTAAGATTTCCTTGCTTCTGCATTTAATATTTTCTTTACATTGAGAGCCAGTCCAACCCTACTATAATGTCAAATTTTACCATGGAAATAACTAATAGATTCGCAATAATATTGTGATCACTTAATTAAATAATAGAGTTTCTAAACAATGACGATGCGTGGATAATCACACCCGGAGTCTTGACTGATTACTCTACTTTTAGCTACATAGGGGATGATTCAAATATTATTGTAAACATGTAGGAAATAAAGGTGTGTGTTGAACCAGAATCAAATAATGTATTAGCTAGATTTCGTAGAACAACAACAGTACCTTATACCAAATAATTTGGAGCTTCAACAATAGTTTTTGTGATGGAAGAAATCACAACCTTTCTCTGTTGGCCTTTACGGAGGCTAATGATGGTTCCACTCCACTGCCCTCAAATTTAGAAAGTGACCAGAAAAGTGGCCATGATATCCACACATGAACCATTGATCTTTAGGTAGGGCCTGCATAATATTCCCTTTGTCATTATTGTTGGGAAGTTGAGGCTTCACCTCACTATGAATATTCTATGAAATATAAACATCTCTTCTACACTTTTATCACATCTCATTCTAGAGAAGGTAGTTCCCCGAATGCTTCATCCCACATTTATTACATGTGGGATGTTTAACTTTATTTCCCCCTATTCCCTGATCAAATTTACTAACTATACTGGGAACTAATGATATCTTGTTTTTATTTGATTTATTTTACCACTGTGTCTCATCGATCTCCAATTCGACTTTCATCGCATTCCACCCGATCCCCTCATAGTTATCACAGAATCTATTGGCTATATTCTTCCACAGATTAGTTCTTATTCAACCAAGAAATCTATCAAAATTCCTATTAAGATCCATGAAAATCACGAGGTATAATGGGAATTTATTTTGATGTTCTTATCATATATTCCAACAGATTCATTCTCCTTCATCTTCAGCTCGAGAAACCCCTTCTCCATTTTTGTTCTCATAGAACGAGGGAAATACTTATTGAAGAAGATCTATATAAACTCTTCAAACTCCAAATATTCATCCTCCAATCTGGGCCTCATTTTTATAATAAGTTCACATCACTGATCAGCTTCTCCATTTAAGTGGTAAACAACAAGGGTGGCCTTCTCTTGTTCTAAACAGTGGAGTACAGAAAATATCTTCTCTATAAAGCTGATCCACATTACTAAAATCAATGGATCAGTAGATTCACTAAAGGTTTGTGGTCATTGGCACATAATGGAATAAAAAAAATGTTGTTCCCTTCATGGCGAGATTGGTCTCTCAGCTTGATTAATTTTTTTTCCTATAACTCGAGTCCATTGGTTCATAATTCTCATGAAAGTTTACATTATGGCTTCAATCGGAGGACCATCACTGCATGGTCTATTGTGGTTACCATTTTCACAGTTCCACCTATTTCACTCCATTATCTATAATAATAAGACCATATTTATAATCTTATTACATTTATGGATCTTTTAACTGTAAATTATTTTTATGTCTTGAAACATTATGCTTAAACATATTATTCTATAAAAATAATTACATTTCCCTACAAATCATTCAAAATGATTCAAACAATGATTCTGATTAACCAAACATAACTCCTGGGAGTGTAAAACTAGAAGTGTAGCAAGGCCCACTATCATGTACTAGGATACACCAGGTCAAGATTGAAACTCCTTGTAAATGTTTTCACCGCTAGGTACATATTTTCCAAGGCCACATCTATATGTTCTTATCCAGACATCAATTTATTTTTTCAGAAACCACATTCATAATATTTCACCCAAATACCATGAATTTATCCTATATTAAAACATTTCTATTGGGTTCTTCCAAAAAAAATTCATATCCTAACTTCCACAAATAACAAAACTATCATTTGATACCAACTATGGAATCCCACCATTTAAATACATATCTTTTAATTTCATTTTAAAAACAGAGGATCATTAAATTCAAGTGTCATGGGAAAAGGGTACACAATACAAGAAAAAATATAACATTATATTCTTCCCTATTAAAATATTTGTGAAACGTTCATCCTATGTTCAATTACTGCATCTCATAACCTGGTTACATACATCAAAGGAAAGGGTAAGAAAAAGGCCTAGTAATGGAAACAAGTGAAACAATTTACATGTGAATTTTAGTGATAAAAATAAAAACATATGGATAAATATGAATATCCTAATAATAACATGAAACATTACCTGAAAATGTGGCTGAAACATTTAATTTAGAAATTCATAAGAATTTCACCAAGGTACATCCCAACGGTTTCATAAATTTTACCAAGGTTATTCCTCAAGGTATCATAAAACATGTCATCTCTAGAGATTAATTTGTTTACAAAATGCATTAGAGAGATTTTAGGGAACACCATTGATATGTATTTTTTTTAATTTGAGCCAAATATACCATAATAAAAAATTTCAAAAATAACCCAAATAGAATAAAAGAAATGGGATTCATATCAAAATCATGACGTTTTAAAGTGTACTTTAAACATGATTGTTATGTCTGTTATAACCCATGGTAAAAATGAGCGTTTCATGTATATAAATTATATAAATTTTTTTATTATTTTTATGTCTTAAAAAATATACATATAAATGAAATAGGATTGGGTATTAAAATAAATAAAATAAGATAATTTCTTCTGAAAAAGAGTGAGATTATGAGATGAAAATTTTGCAGCATAACGACTATGTAACATGGTTTTAGAAAACATTAAATATATAGTGGATATGGATCAATCATTCATAAAAGAAAAAAAATATAGTATAGGTAAATAATAAAATAGAAATAAGAATATGGTATGGATATTCGTAAGACATGCCACATAAAAGAGATCTCAAAAGGAAAAGAGATGATGATATTTTTTAAAAAAAATTCGGCAGCCTGATGGGGTCACTTAACAATAAATAAAATGAACTGATGAGAGAAAAAAAAGGAATCTCATAATATTAAAATAAAATTTCAGTAAAATGAATGAAAAATATCATATACCAAAAATTGAAAAAGGAAATTCAACGACAGAACATTAAAAAGATTTGAATAAAAGAAAACAGTGAATGGTTCACTTACCTTGAAGATTAACTTCAAAACATCGAAGGTCGGGACCTTGGGGGAATTGAGGGTACCCTGGGATAGCTAATTGGGAGGTAAAAAGATCAGATCATTGTTTAGGAGGAAACTGGAATGAAGAAAATAAAGTAATGGGTTTGTTTTTATAGAAAAAGTGAGGCAATATTTTATTAATTTCTAATTGACACCTCATTAGTGGTATTTGCAAAACCATGGGATTTACCATGGTATTTTCCGATGTTATTGGCCTCTTGGGACACCTTGTAACATATATTACTATACACATGTTTAAAAACATTTTATATTAATTATTACATCATTAAGATGTCATTTAACATACCAAAAACCCAAAACAAAAATTTTAATATTCACCGAAAATATAAATGTTTCATAGAAATCCCAAAAATTCACCCAAACCATTTTTAATGGTGTAGAATCGAAAATTGAACTCAATTTTTAAAAATAAATTTAATTTTAAAATAAAATAAATTAATAAAATACTAACACTTGGCCAATAATTTATAAAATAGTTATATCCTTATACAATGATATAATTTTAGCACATTACCACTTAAGATGAATAAAACATATTGGTACCTCCTTAGGTGATGTTACTATTCCATTTGTAAAAATGCCATTCATAAGGGTAAAATTACTATTCCAAAGGGTAAAGTTATAATTCATGAAAAAATGATTTTGATCTTATTGAACCACAATTTTCACCCCGATTATAACCATGTATGTCATATTTTTTAAAATAATTTCATATAAAATGTTATTTAATAATAAAATATTTTTTATCGATTCATAACAAATACTATTCATGAAATACTATTCATAAAAATCACTTTTCATAAAAACTATTCATCAAATTGAAACAACATAAAAAACTTCTAAATAATTAGCCTAGGTTTATTTTTGAATTTTAAATTATGAAATAATGTTTATTTTACCACCATAATTCCCTATGTATGAAAAATATATAAAGAGTACAATTTTTTACATTTAAAACCAATTTACCATATTTTTATTAATTAAACATATACTTTATTAAGAAAAGTCATTCCTAAAACAATAATTATAAATTAAAATTTTATTTATGCACAAGGATTACACAAAGTAACTAAGGGATCCTTACATAACCCCATATTATGCCCTCATAGTACCGAAGGGTAAGGTCTGAAACAGTGATATAATCTTTAGGCATCTCAAAAAACATTTTCCGGGTAAATATTTCTATCAGCATGAACAAATCCCATAATTGATTCCATTCAAGATTAACGTGTTGGATTTCAGCTTGAACTTGGTGAAGAGAAAATCCCAATGATGCTACATCACTCCCAAGCTCTGATATATGGGCTTCGTACGGCCCGAGTTTACTGGATGAGGCCATCAACTACTCTTTATGAATTAAATGACCATGATCAATTGTATTTTTATACAATATTCATAATTTTAAGAGTATAGTTTCCAACATTAATATTTATAAACAGTCATATAACAGTCAAAACCCAACTGTCTCATTTTAATTATACTCAATTTATAAAAGGATATAGTTTTGTTGAGTATAAAATCAAATAACACAAAAATTTAGGAAACAAATATTATTCAATAGTTTAAGTTGTTACATAGTAATTACATATATTCTGAATATATAATATGTTTATATAGTTAATATAAGAATAGAGTTTCTGGACCCATGGTTAATGTATAAATACCAAAAATATTGAAACCAAACATACAAGAAAAATAATAATATTTTAACTAGAACAATGATATTAAAAATTAATTATTAATAAGTATGTGATTCGAGGTTATTAGTAAGTCATATAATGTATAAATCATCTATCTATAATTTAATAATATATACATATTATAATTGTATATTTATTATATAAGATGTTGTGACACATACTATAGTGACCAGTCTTTTATTACACAAAAACATGCCAATGGACCATAATAGCTTAGTGTCATTTGAGTTTAGGTATGAAATATTATAATTTTTCAAAATATCTTCTATATAAAATATAAAGATCTTATCCATCATCAATCTTAAAAGAAATAACCTACATAAAACAATTACTCATTACCTGGGGGAAATAAACATAAGATATGGTGACCTCATATGATTATTATGCATAAGTAATGGAGATATGTAATCATAATATAAAAATTAGAATATCATAACACGAATATAAAATTTTAAAACCATACCATGCATATAAAATATCATAATAATTATTCACGGAATAAATATTAGTGGTTCATAAGACATGAATCATAAGGGAAACAAGGGAACATTATCCAATAAATCTTAACATTAGAATAATACATTGATTTGTAGAGTATAAAACAAATTATAAAATTATGAACATGGATAAATAGATACATATTATCTAATTATGTTAATGACATAAAACAAGGGCCTAGTATAAACTTGTGGACATGAAACCAAGTCAATTAATAACATTATCGACATGACAGATAGTTCCAAAAATAACACTATGATCCTGAAGTCAGGTCCATGCATTAAATTTTGAAAATGAAATAAGGTTCACAAATAACATTGTAAACATTTAATCTATTAAAAAAATTAAAAAAATAATCATGATTTATCTTTAATTACCCAAATCATTAGAGGGAGACATAGGTTCCACAAATCATTCTTTATTATGTAACCAACATCCTGGGTTATAACATAACCACCTTCATTGGTTATAACATAACCCACATAACAAAACTAAAGTAATATTTATGTCTTCAATAATGTCATAAAACATTTATCATATGAAAAACCAAGAATTAAATCAATTTCATAATAATTATATCATATCATTACCTATATAAAATTGAAATGTTTAACAATATATTCATAGCTTCATTAAAGAAACCAGTGTAAAAGAGTGGGTTTCATGATAAAATTTTCCTAGTAAAATCATGCTAATTGAAATAGGGTCCATAAACCAATTTTTATGAAAAACTACATTGATAATGACTAATAATGGAATCATTGGGTCATATCCCTAGAAACGATGATGTTGTATAAAATTGTGTCATCCTAAGTAGAAAATTATTTTGAAATTTCACTTGGAACATATCTTAAGGATAATAAGTTTTCATTGAAAATCACATTTTAAAATAATAAATTCATAAAAAATATCAAAAATTGTATTATTTTAAAATAAACAATAACAAATTCAATGTATTATTTAAATAAAATAATGGTCATTATGGCAGTAAATTCTATTAATGTTGTACCAATTAATAAAAATATTACATTCACATTTTGGATAAAAGACAAATATGAATTGTATGGAAAATGATAGGATATTAATTTTTTTTAATAGAAAATAAATCATGTGTAAAAAATTATTTAATAAATCATTTTGATAATAATAGAAAATATTTTTTTTATAGTAATCATGGTTTATAATAGTAATATGTTTTCAACCAAAGAGAAAAATTTAGTCAATTTTTATTGAAATTCGTTTTTAAATTTTTATTAGTGTCAATGAATGGAAAAATGGTTCCACAATATGAAAATTTAATGAATGGCCATATGATACGAAAGTTTATGATAATGATTGGGTGGTAGATAATATGATTTCAATATTAGATACTTATTCATAATCAATAATGATAAATGATGCGGTTACAACATAAATACATTTCCAAATTTAAAATATTTGGAACAAAATCTCCATTAAAGAGAGATCCAAAAATTGATATATAATCACCGTATTTATTAGAATAAAAATTATAAATATATTATTTTTAGTATGTATAATGTATAAAAAAGCAGTGAATATGGCATGTTTCTCACATGTGTAATAAGGGATACATAAATCCTTTACCACATTAGTAATCATTTGAATGAGAAGAACAAATAATGAATAAAAATAAATGAAAAGTTGAATATCCTGAAAATTATAAAATTAGTGATATAACATGTAAAAGGGTTTGTATATACACCTCACAAATGAAATGATTGTCAGAGTTTCATTATTCTCCCAAACGTTAAAGAAAGAATTGAAATCCCTTACTAGAAGTCCTGACATCGATTTTACTTGTTCGACCACCTATATAATATGAATAATTTTACTATACATATATTTTCAAAAAATGATCATATATATCATATAATAACATATATGACTAAATTATGGACTTATATTACCTTTTTATTAAAAATTCCATGTTAAAGTCTCATTTCAGTCAATAACTTCTTTTTTTGTGTATGTTTTGATTTATTATTTTTAGTCCTCTTAAATTGATAGTGGATAAACCATATCCAAAATAATAATAATGATATTATTATCATATATTGTTATAAATTATAATTTTCCTTCCAATCAATAATTTTTAATATGTGAAACAATGTATGTTACGATCTTGGGGACGATAGTCTGTACATACACAAGAGTAACATTTACATTTGTTAATGATAATTTTTGAAATTAGATAATAACTATTTTATATTAATATATTGATAATTATATAATAAATAAAATAATATTTCTGTAATTATATGTATAAAAATAATCCGTGTGATGTGGTGATGAAAAAAGATAGTTGAATCGCTTCGGGATGACAGTAGTCCACACATACACAAATGACGTTAACATATTTCAGTAAGTGAAATGGTAATAAAAAATGATATATTATATTTTTTAATGATAAATATATTCATAATATAATAATTTTTTTAATTTATATCACATTATTTTATTTTATATTTTCTTATTACCATCCATGTAATGAATGAATGAATCACAATGTTTTATGAGGGTATTGTCTGTCGTACACACATGCGATGTTATCATATTCCCCTATAATGGATATATTTATGGTATGTGTGTTATAATATACCCATAAGTATAATAATATTATAAAAAACATATATAAGTTTTTAATCCACAAATATAACTAGTTATGACTGGAGGTAGTATAAAAACAATTTACATCAGTTTATAAGGTTATAGTCAACTGTACATACGAATGATGAATTTCCAACCCCTTTGATATAAGTGGATCTTAATGTAGTTTAGAATCATTAAAGAAAAATATATTATTATATATAATATAATGATACAATTATTCAATGTGTTTTAACAATATTTTATTGAGTTTGTGGAGTAAATAAAATAAAAATGCTTACTGAAGAAGAATATCTCATCCTTGGGTAGCCCCGTTTATTTTTCACCAAAATCCTTCGAAATCATACCACTATGACCAAAATATGGATTATAATATGAGAGAGTAGATTTTGGGAATTAATTTGGGATGTTACTAGATGTTAAAAAATGGATCGACAGAGTAATGAAGAGTGGAGAGGTGTTAGCATTTTATAGGCAAGATTTATGGCAGACTAATAATTTTTTGGAAACAAATTTGCACTAACGTTTTTCACATGTAGAAAGGATATAAATTGTTTTATTATAAATAATTATACATTATAGGGTTGAAATTCGTCTAGGAAAAAACATTTAGACCTTCTATTTGGTCATTTTTCCCTTATTATTTTAGTTTAATCCCCTGGTAACTCATTTTTACCTTAACTTTAATAATTAATTTTTACTCTCTGCAATTTTCATTTTGGTTAAGAAATTGTTTACCATATTAGATAATATAAATATTTATGATTAAATATAAGAAATAAATTTTCCATTTTCAATTCATAGAAATGGAATCTTTTAATTTAAATTAAATTCCGTAGACTTTACAAGAAAATGTGTTCTCACAGTAAAAATGTTAATAAAATTACAATGTTTTCATATAAAATTCATTAAGAAAATGACTCTAATGAAATTAATTTTATTATTATATATCTAATTGTTCTAATTTTACATTATATATAATTTAAATTATAATTTTCAATTATAAATTATTAAAATAAAAAATCAATTTTTCATTTGAAAATCAATATTTTTACTTATTCATATATAAGATAAACTTTTCATAAAAGATTTAAAAATTAACCATTATAAATTTTTAATGTTTTGGATTTAAAAATTAAGATCTATTTTTTTAAAATAAATTTAATTAATACTTTCAAAAAAAGTTTTTAATATAAGTTCATAAAAATAAGACAACAATAATTTTAAATAAAAAAACTATTTGAAGCATGAAAATTTATTTATTCTTATAGACTTTCCAGAAAAAAGATAAAATGTATATTAAATTTTTTATTATATATATGATATATAATTCTAAATACAATAATTCAATATAATTTATTTTTAATTATTTATGTAAAATATGTTTGTTTTCATGAAAATGTTTTTTAAAAATATATTTCTTTTATTTTACAATAGTTTTTATTTTCATTGTTAGATAAATAGTCACCCAACAGTTCATTTTATATACTTGTGTAATCCATATATATTTTTATTTTATTTAATCGTATTAATACCCCATTTCCAATTTCTAGTGGATAATTATCTTAATAAATAACAATATTTTGATAGCATGTCAGGTTTTTTAAACTCAATATTGTGTTTAACGCATGATAAATTGGGATTTTCTATTATTTTTTTTAAATATCAATAATATTTATTTTAAAAAATATCTATAGATATCTTGGGGGGTTATATTATAACCCCATAAGATGATTTTACCCATCAAAATTCCTGAATTTTGTAAAAACAACATAGATGATTAGGCCTAATTACACACTAGGGTTCATATATTGCTTACTAAATACAGGGGATTACCAAAAGAACATTGACTTGGTGATTTGTCATGTTTCATTAAACAAAATGAGTATGTTGTAGAATCATTACTATTTATTCTTTATGGAAAAGATCTGGCTCCTATAGTATGAACACTGTGTTCAGTACATGTGGAGGATCAAGAGTGGTCATCTTTAAGAAAGGTATATAGAACACATCATGAACCTAATACGGGTTCGATGTATGTACTAAATGATAATCTACTACCCCTATATAACCAAGTATTTCAAATTGATATAAATACCTTGGGTTTTTTACTTTGTTTATTCCATGGATACATTTTTGAAATATGTTCTCATTAACATACAATTTTATATCGTATCGATGAATATCAAAAGAAAATTAATATCAACATTTGGATGTATTTACATGTTTCAGAATTAATATAACCTTTTGTAATATATCAAAACCTTTCTATGTTCCAAATGGATTTATTTTGGAAACATTATTCTTGTTCATTGGATTTTTATAATTATTTCTATAATTAGATTCATATAGAGCCATATGAATGCTCAATCGAAAGATATTATTATTTGGAAACAATTTATCGTGATATTTTTTGTCCCAGAATCAATTGATATCCATAGAACGATATCTTATTATATTATATATGATTTGAATTTTTCACTTAGACTAACCATCTTATATACTGAAAATCGACTCTATATCAAGGCCCTACTTGATAAATCACTAAGACTTTAAGGTAAACATCGAATCATGATCAGATATAATTTAATGTGTTACCCTAGGTGTTACATCTCAAACCCAAATGCCACTCAATATTTCCTTGAGCCTATTTGGTTACATGGCCTCATGGGAATCTCCCAAAATTCCATAGGCTTTTGGTAAGAAAGAAGTATATAGCTGTGAATATCAGGAGACTAAAACCTCATTACATGTTTATGTCATATATGAATATAAATAAAATATAGAGATAAGAAGTAGTAAACTAGTCAGAAAATAGATCAAAAATAGTAAAAAAATAGCAATACCGAAATCAAGTTCGTATACAATAATGATTATACATGTAATATGTACCTACAAAATTTCCAAAACATGTACTGAATAATACAACACAATACATGTTTCGAATGTAAAAAACGAAAAAATTATCCCATAAAAATTATGATATATATCACAGTAATTTGATCCTTTTCTCTGATGTTGCAATGATGAACATATATCAGGGCACATTCCATTTTAAATATTGCTGCAAATAATTTTTTTATTATTAAAATACGGTTTGTGGGATCTGGTGCCCAAACATAAAAACACAAACTCAAAAAAGGAAAATACAAGCTTGGGAAACTCAGTCAACACAAAATTACACATCAAAAAAACCATAGTCATCTCCTCATCCCATGTCGGATTCATCTTCACCAGTGGTCGTAGATGATTCCAATTATGGAAAACCTCAAGTAGCTTGATCTTTGTACCCCACACCCAATCTGTTCCAGTGTTGATTGGTCTGGTGATGTACCCTTTTAAATACACGCAATTATATAGTTTGTTTGGGTACCCAAGGTGGCCTAAATTTTTTTTAGATATAATCCCAATAGGAAACCACCCAAGGTCCTATTCTATCCATTTAGTGAATATATATTAGTCATAGAGTGCAACTAGTAATATTACTTATAATGAAAATAATCAATGTAAAAATCATATAAATTCTATGTACTCATTTATAATAATATCCATTTAATGATTAAATACCATTTATTTAATAAGCCTCAAGACCTGGTGCATATCCCAACTTCCCCATGGAAATAGGTAACCAAGAACACCTAATTAGTCTATCCATAAAGTACATCAAAATGTTGAATCCAAAATTTTCTTATGGTTGGATAGAATCATCATAAAAATCATTACAGTCATTATTTAGATTAAAACAAGGCCCCATCCTTGGACTTATTAATTTTGAATCCATTTATTTCTCTAGTTATTATATAATAAAACACCATATATTCCCATCCTTGGTGAACCGCTCATGAACCCAAGTATCACTCTACATGTGGTATTACTTCACTGCCACTCAAGTCTATCCTTGGAGACCCACTGAGGAATCCCATGTATTACCCATAACATATGTGATCAAATTCCCTTTGATTCTATCATTGTAAATACATTTGGAATCCCAAGTGTCACACACCATATAATAGCCAACTCTATGAGTCTATCCTTGTAAAACTATATATGGATTCCAAGTGTCACTCTGATAAAAACATGGGTGAGAAAAAATTATTCTATCAAAGGAATTATCATATTAATCCATGTTTTAATGAAGGAATATATTCATTTAATCAATATCAATTAATTAATTTCATTTAACTATTTCATTTTCAACTCCAAGAATATATTTGTTACACCTCACCTCAAGAGGTGAAAATGTCATTGGCTAAGAATAATAGTATTATTCTTTAATTCTACTCACATGGTCCAATTCATAATATTTTGAAACTCATGAATTATCAAGAAATTTCATTGAAAGGGACAAGGGACATGGTTATTCTATCCTTTCTCGATAATCATTCAATTTATAATTGATATGAAAATTGAATTTTCATATAACATCAAAATTCCAATTATAAATCATTTAATTTATAATTTACATTTCAATATTACATCTCATGAAAATCGGCAATGGTTATAAATTTATTGTATCGAACATTTATATTCCATAAAATTGTCTATTTAATTAAAAAAACCCAATTTGGTGGTTCTGATTTCAATTTATTTGACCCATAATCATAAATGTATGAGAAAATTTAATTGAATAGTCAATGCATATCAACTTAATTTATGTATCAAAATTCAATTAAAGGAATAAATTTGTGAATTAAGCATGAAGATGAACAAAATATAAATAAAACTTAAACTTATAATAAAATGCATGAGACCACCTATTGTAGGTATGTAGTTGTAATCACATATTTTATTAGGTCTAGATTTGACTTAGAATAGGATAAAAATGAATAATTAATGAAGAAACTATTAATAAATAAAATTTTATTTCACCTAAATTGTGCATCACATCCAAAACAAAAACCATAATGGATAAATATTAATTGAGATCTTACCGATATAGATCAATCATGATGAGTGGTTCTCGAATCAGAGATCAGATGAATATGATACCTCTATTTATACTATATTCATTAATGAGGGATCTGAAGGGTTGGTGTTGATGTGTGGGGGTGAAATAAAGATTATATTTAAAGATAAAAACGTTTTAAGGGATTTTTCATAATTTTACCTTATTTACAAGGTCGCACAGTTCAGCCGCACTGTTTTCCAACCTTGTAGCAACAGTGCATGTTTAACATTATGGAAGGGAACATCACACGGTTTCTTAACATGGATTGACTAAATGTGATAAAATAATATAAAACTATACTATCAATATTATAGTAATTCTCTTAGGGATGTGCACCTAAAACCACATTCTTTAGTCTTTCCGTGTTGGAATTTCATCCTCTTTCCCTAGATTTTCATTGTTTTTCTAACCATGTGGTATGGCCCATAAGATTATTTTATTAGTGTTCCATGACATTTCCAACAAAATGATTGGGTTATGGGATTTTATCCAGCCCTAGACACCACATATATCTCCATGATATCTATGGGAACTCATATTAATTCACATATAAACATTTAAAATGAAAATTCATTGATGAAACTGATATTTAACTCCATAAAGAACCATATTCTTACACACATCCCCCTTAAATAAATTTAAACATGAATATCCTTCTCATTGGTGGTCACAGATTTTTTGAGAATAACCATTTCCACTATGCTCATACACTTACCTCCCGCTCCTTGGATTCATCCAACACACAACACTGCTTCCATTTCACCTAATCAAGAAGAATAGACTGGCCATATAGTACCTTCATGCTATGATCAATAATACATTTAGGAGTCACCTCAAAGGACATTCCTACTAATAACTCAACATCCTCTAGATGAAAGGAATGACATTGGATAGAATAATAGTTGTTAATATGAGATACATGGAAGCATCTTTCACAGCCTGGTACCACTCATTTAACTGTAACCGAAAGACTATCGGCCTGACACTCTCCCGAGTCTAGAATATCCTTACATGTTATAGTGAAATTTTAACATGTCTTCTAATTATACTATGTCACAAACTTATGGAAACACATTGATGGACTTAATCCTCATTAGTAAACTCTATTGGTTGTATACAAAGATCACAAAAATATTTCTGATGAAATTTCACAACATCAATCCACTAGGGAATCAATTGAGCCAATTTCGTGGTTCCATAAAAATAAGAGATCCAATAATTGATTCATCTCTTACCACTAACCAATTGATTTTTGACCATAAGGTCCAACCATAGAATGCCTCATAAGGCTCCATTTGAATATTATCCTCATTTTTATTTTTGTGGACACATTCACCCAGGGGTTTGTTCCTCTACCAAGAGCCCCTCAAATCAAGGAAATATTCCAAAAAATGTACTCAAGAACATGAATCATTCCCTCTAAATGGCCATATATACGAGTTTGGTATGTCATTATCTGAAGAAGATATGCATATAATTCCTTATACATCCTTTATTTAACCTAGAAATAAAATGGGAATCTCTATCTGAATTGATAAAATGGCAGACCTCGTGAAGTATTAATATCTCATAGATATAAAATCTTTCAATCTCATCAACATGAAAGGTTTTTTCAAATGGAAGAAATTGTGTAACCTCTATTATCATGTAATAAACAACCAATACAATATATTTACAATGATGAAACAATGATAATACTATAATAAAATACTTCATGATGTCAATCCATTTCCACTCAAAAGTGGAAAGCTAATATAAATGCCTCACTAGACACTGGTGTTATGCCTTCACTTACTGATAGGTGGAATACCTTAATACAAAACTAGAAAAACAATTATACATGGTGACCAGAATGTGATATTTAAATCCCAATAAATTGTGTTGACCTCAAGGTTAAATTCCAAATATGATGTATCAAAGTATAAAAACATCTCTTTTTTCATGTCTACTTAAACTCATACATGGCCATGAACTTGCAAAATTCCATCCCCTTCTAGAGACCATTTAGGAGGAGGGTCCTTACTAGCCAAAATCTCTCATAGAGATAGGCCATTGGAATCTAATAACTAACTCATTCTTACTCTATCGATAAGGTTAGTGGAAAAATATAAGGATGGTAGAATGGCATGTACTCCCTGACCATCTTGAACATCCATGTGAATCTCATAGAACAAATCCATAAGAATCCATTCAATACTGGCCTAACAAACTACCTATATTTGAGTACTCCTTCTTAGTGAAACATCTAAAATATTTATTTTACTAGGTGTTTAAGAAATATTGAGATAAAAATATTAATAATACTCATCCATCCAAGGGTTCCATATAATCATATCACACCGTGTAAATCATCACATGAATATTTTATACCCTGTGTATTTCACAAAATGATCTTTAAGTATGTGATTTCTCCAATATCATAATCTGCGAACAACTATATCTAACTCCCAATCATGCTTTAGGAAATTACTCTCATTTCGACTCAACTTTCAAGACCCATACACCCTAAATCTATCTCCCCACATAGAGGATTATCTGAGCCTAATACATGAGTCATAATATTAATTAGTGTAACTTCTTCCTTGATCTAGAATGATCTATATCTGCCTAGAAGACAATATCCCTTTTTCTCTCGAAAGGGTGAACCACATGAATCTAACTATAAAAACAAAAAACCCTTCATAGTTAAGCATGTCAACAACAATAATAAGCATGAGAAGTCTTGTATAAAATTTATATAATATTCATATATCCCCAAAAATCACCAAACGTTAAAGACTTTGATTGGATAATACTAAGAAACTATAGGTCTCACATTCCCGAGGTTGATTAATACTCCATTATCTGAGATAATGTATCCCTATAAGTGAATATGATCAATATTGAAGTAGCACTTTGTGAGAATAGCAAATAATAGATACTCACTAATTGTATTCATTAAAATTTAAAAATAGTTGGTGTGGTCATGTTGATTATGAGAAAACACTAACATATCATCGATGAGAATGACTAAAAATGAATCCTAATAAAAATTTAACACATGGTTCATCCATTCCAAGATCATAGTTGGAGAATTACTAAGAACGAATGGAAAACCCAAACACACATATAGGCCTTATCTACTACAAAATGTTGAGAAGGGTATATCTGATGATCTAACATATACCTGATGACAATAGGATCTCAAATAAATCTTCAAGAACACTCAATATCATTATATTTGGTTTAATAGATCATCTATCCATGATAGAGGATAGAGGTTCTTAACTATCAATTCAATAAATTTCTAAAAATCTACACTCGTCCTAATGTTATTGTCTACCATTTCCACAAAAAAGGTCTGATGAAACACATGAATAAAATACTCGTTTAGATAAAACTATTTTCCTCAAAATACTCTAACTACTTATTGAGATCCTCCAACTTAGTAGTAGACATACTATAAAGAGAAATTGATATTACTATAGCTCCTGAAACTGGATAGATAAACAACTATGCCTCTCTCAGAAGTGTTAATCTTGAAATGTTATTCTGGAAAACATCCATAAAATGACAATCAACATAAGGGTAATTAGTCTGACCCTTTCCCTGATCATCTATATATCGACTCATATTCGGGGATGTCGTCTTGTTCAGCCCAGGATGCTCAGGTCCAACTCCACTCACTATGAAATCCCACTCACCCTTGTGAATAATCATTCTACCATCTGGTTATCTGATGTTCATCCTTATATGATATAACTCAACAATATAATTTAAGGGAACCAACAATTCCATCCCAATAATGATGTCAAAACCTTTCAACTCAAGGGAAAATAGGATTCATATGATGTGAAATCAACCAATCACAATGGGTAACCCCCTGCACTGACATACACCTTATTTTATAATCCCCATCAATGATTCAAAAATTATAACACCATCAATGAACTAAACATTGAGCCTAAGGATCTTCACAAAGGGATCAAATATAAAGCAATAATAAAACTCTATATGAAAATGTTCATAAGATAATGAAGAAGATACAACAATATAACCCCTAAAAGTATAAGGTTTGGTTCCACGTCTTCAAGAGTCTCTTACACTGCATATATCTATCCTGAATTGCACCAATGTGAAACTGTCTAGATACCCAGAGCGGATCTGATCTACTATCGCTATAATAATTTCATCTTCCTACCAAGACCATGACACCATCTATGGACGGAACCAACAGTAATCAATCTCCCTACCTGATGAGAATATATTGACCTCACTCTTGAATTTAGAGTTGTTGTAGGCCCTATCTCACTGGATAATGTAGAAAAAATTCAATAGAAGCATTGTAGATGTTCCACAATTCTACATGGTCAATAATTGATTGGACCACACACAAACTGTGTCCATGTATAACTGAGCCTTCCACACTGGTAGTACCTCACCTGGCTACCTAAGTAAGATCATTGGATACTGGGATCACAATGTGGAATCTACAGATAATTTTTTCTACTTATTGTCAATGTAGTACATGATCTCTATGTCTAACCACCATTCATCACACCTCCGTCATCTCTAATGTTACACTCTATGAAAAGGATATAATTTAATATCCTAGAAATAGTAGTTAGCCAAAAGTCATTCACCTCAAATAAAATTTCATAGCTGAAATAGTCATCAAATTGAACGGATTTAGATAACTCATCACCCATCATAATAGGTGGGAATAGTTGGAGTTTAGTAAAACTAGTCGAGAAATCCACAATTGACAGCGTGAATTGCTCTAGATTCGAGAACACCATCACACTATCATCCCTGAATGTGTCAGGAATAAATTAGTCAAAGAAGAGCATCTAAAAATTTCCCAAATACATATTTTTATGATGGTCCATCTATGTAATGTCATTCCACTCTATCTTTTTGGAATCACATATCCCCTCCTCTCAAGAGGTATCTTGAGATTCTCAAAGATATATAGAATAAAAATTATCCATCAATAATCACCCTGTAGTCATCCAATCAATGAAAATGTGGTTGAATTCTATTGTAAGAACACACAAGTAAACTCTTCTATAGTCCGGGTAGGTTATCGTGCACCCTGAATGGTCTATATGAATGACATAAAGCCTTTATGAAACTATAAATCAACCTTAGTGTCCAGATTGACTTTTGGTGAAACATCTCGCAATACTAGATGATCCATAGGAAGCCCATCTCCCACCACCTCCAACATATGGTCATCACCATTTCTTGTTGTATTACCTTGAGGATGTGATGAAACATTCCTCAATAAATTCCAACCACATACCTCAAATAAAAATCATTTTCAGTGTTCAAATCTAAAAATAATAGTAATAGAAATAGTATAGGAACTAGACTTATTATTTTATAACACATACCATTGCATGCTTTTTGAGTCAGGTGTAGTCATCACACAGATTATATAAAATCAAGAGATAATGCCTACAATATATAATTAAGGGTAGGTCTATGTAATATTGTCTTATATAGGAGACTATGAATCCATTTTATTCCCAAATAAAGTCACATTTGTACCCCATTTACATAAAATACTATAAACCAAATGGCTCAACAAATTTAGATCCACAGGGCCCATAATTCTCATGAACCATAATGTGGCTGTCTCCTCATCTATACCATAACACATTCTAAAATACATATCACAGTAGTCCTTATATATATCAAGACATATATCACAAAAAAATAAAATTAGTAATGAATCCTAAATTTAATGTCATAATGCATGAAATTTGATTCCTATAATGTTTCTAAAATAATCCATGAGATATTATACCATGAAAAATGTCACTATCAAAATTACATACATTTCCACATGATCATGTGCTTCAAATCACATGGTTTATTTTAACTATGTTTTATTTTATTCCTCACTTCCCAACCTTGTATGATTTTATTAAATCCTCTACAATCCCCCTCACATATTATTATAACTATGAACTGTGGTATTTCTGACCAAAAAATGGGAGTTTGGGCTATAGAGCAACACTAGACACCCCTGATACCTCTAAGAACATTAATATCATTAATAATAGGTTATATAAAAAAATTTTAAATTGATAATTGGTAGACAACAATGATCTATACCTCAAGAAAGAACTAGGTTCATAAACATGGAATACATAAATGTTAAATAATCTATATTCTAGAAAGGTGATTTATAGAAAACAAATTCAGAGAGAAATGAAGTCTACTGACATAATAAGGTGATCAACTACACCCCATAAATAACCCAACATCAAGAAAAAGATGAAACCTAGTGGATAACTATAAAATTAATCATATTCTTAAAATGGGTTAAGTCTCTCCCCATAAATTAATATTGTCACTAAAACAAGTACAATACCAAATGGTTGTATTATAGTAATTATTGCTCCAAATAACATTAATAATGATCAATTTACCTCACATAAAACCCTATAATAGGAGATAATGGCATTGAAATTATGGTCCACCATAAAATCATAAACCCATGATGTAATATATAAATATTTTTTAATATTACATGGATACATATATTCAATCAAAAATAATGAAATATATAAAGTTTTCATGATTCTAATATCCAAAATACCATTGGTAAAGTAATTTTAAAACATTATTATGGATTAAAATTATGTATATACATTAATCCTTTCAATTTAAATATTTTAAATGAATAGGTAATTCCTATGAATATTATTGCATTCTTGGGTTTGATAATTTTGTTGGATAATTACTATTTTTCCCATAAATAATTCATTGAACTCCTCTACAATTTTCCCCTATATGATATTGTTTTCAACGAAGATAACATCTTCTCCTATATTTGAGATATTCCTCCAGGTAATTGTTCCAACCTTCATGAAATTAAAGAATGTGATTCTTTTCTCATTTAAATTCATTATAATATGAGAATTCATAAATATTTATCTTCATCTTATTTGATTTGTTAGGGTATCAATAAATTCACTGTAAAAACCTTAAAATACAAAAACATTAACATTTTATTTGATAGTGCATGTTAAATAAATTCCAAATCATAAAAAATAATATAACCTATTAAGAAATTATGATATATTTACTAATTAAAATAAAATAAAAGTATTCTATTTCATTCAATGAAAAAATTTCTTGTGTTAGATTTCATTTCATAGAATATAAATACTTTTATATAGATTGCATTACAGGATAGATCTAGATTTATAGAACCAAAATATATTTTTAAAATATTATTATTTAATATAATAATATATTAGTGAGCCATAAAATAAGATGTTATGAGTCGAATTATCTATATTATAAAAATATATGGTGAATTTATTCATTAAAAATTCATTAAAAATAAATATAAAACCCAATTGAATATAAAGGAAATGTTTCTGTAAACAAAATATTTTTATCTTCAAAATCTGATTTATCATAACCGATTAAATTAATTAATATTATTGGCTGAAATTAATAAAATTTAAATACTCTATGTTCAATAAAATATTCTAAAATTAATCCAATAGATTTTATTAGCAGTAGAAAAGAAATAATCATATTTTATGCATAAAAAATATGTATTTTTCTAAAGGTAGTATTCTTTATATTAATGGAGAATATATTTTAACACTAAATTTGGAAAATTTTATCAATATTATTTTATAAAAAAATTCATTAATAAAATATTAATTTCAAAATTATCTTAGGTTGAGTATTTGGAATTTTTTGGATAAGTTTTATTTATTAAATCAATATAGAAAATAGTACATTTAAATTAAAAATATATATTCTTTAAAATTAATTTATAATGATAAATTATATTCATAATTGATTCATGATATTTCCCTTATAAATATATTAATACAATTTAGGTATGTGTAATTATTTTTATATTGAAATTGTATTTAAAAACATTTTTAGCTTTTGATTATTTTCCCTTTGAGAACCCTCTTTATCATCTAGTCCACAGGATTACTTTTAAATCGCGTTCTACTAATTAATTAATTATAATGGGTAAAAAAAGAGTCAAAATTTGGAATCATAATAATTTATAATGTATTATAAAGAAAAAAATTACGTTACCATGGTTTTTAGTGAATATAATGGACATAAATTATAGTGACTGGGAGAAGAATTAGTTAACTAAATGATTAAACATTAATCATAAGGGGCCAAATGACCAAGAAACATTTATAAAACACATTTTATTAATATATTTAGACCACGTTAATTATGATCTAGTTTTTTTTAAAATTGTATCAAATCTACATTTTCAAATTTCTTCTTATGTTACTGGTTTAAACATATATAATTATTTTACTCACACCACTTATAAAATTCCTTCCCCAATCATCCTCTATTCACACCACTAAATCCTTTTAGATAATCCATGACATACCAAAATAAATTCCACAAATATATCACCTAATTATAAAATCCTTATATTGTTCATGATACCAACTTATAAATGAAATAGTGAAAACATAAATATGATACCCGAATAAGAGTAATATTTTGTTTGAAATTTTTTTTAGTTTATTTTCTTATCCAACTTCATAAATTATTATTATAACATAATTATATAATAAAAAATGTAAAATTAATATAATTATAAGTTCTTATGTTATTCCTATATTTTAAAATAAAACACAAATCCATCAATTTAGTTATCAAATCATTGTTCTTTTGTACGTCAGACTACTTCTTTGCGAAGTGATGTCGTTCGTTTTCCATCACTACCTTCCAATGTTGGGAATAATGTTGTAAATACTATTTATATATGATATTTATGTTATTTTTATGATTATTTACTTAATATAAAACAAATTTATTCATGATTTACAGTATGAGGAAATATAATAATGACGTTTTTGGGTACGACAGAATATCATTGTGCGAAGCAATGTTTTTAATTCATGATTTACATGGGATGTATTAAAGATGGGTTTAATGAACATATAAGATTAATATATGACATATAAATGATAAATTAATTATTATTTATATATATATTATTAAATTGTTTTCTATCAAAATAATATTAAAATGCAAACAACATTCATTTGTACGTGTGACCTACCAACTCAATGAATTTTGGTTTTTTCTTTCCTACAGAATTTGCTTAAGATTAATATATATATATATATATAATGAATAAATAATATATTTAAATATTATTTTACATTATAGAGATGATTAAATCCTTACATGAGTTATAGTATAAAAAATCATAATAGAAAACTTTCTAAAAAATGATGTTATTACCTATATTAATTAAAATAATGAAAGATTATAAATTAACGCATAATTAGATTATACAAAATGTAATATATGATATTAGAAAAACATTAATATTGTCATTGAAGAAGTTAATAACATTTTTCAAACCCATATACACGTTGTTAAATCATGTACGAACAAATGATAAGTGTGAGGTAAGGGATTTTCAACTCAATTTCATATTATTGAGGTGCATTATAATGTTATCAACCAACATAGGTATATAATGTATATAAATACTTCAGAAATACATTTAATAACATTTATACATATTTATTCATGTTATTTTATGTTTTTAATTATATTATTTTAAACAATTGAATTTTAATTAAATGTTACGAAGTGGTAATTATTTTCATAACTAAATTAATTTTCATTGGGTTATATAGTTACTCGTTGTATTTTATATTTTTAGGTTTTATTTGTAATTAATTTCAAATATATTTTATTTTATTTCTAGTTATTTTATCTAGTTTTATCATTGATACTTATAATTTATTCATTGGTTGATTCACACATCATTGTTGTGATATTTTCAAGTCTTTACATCACAACCTCATTTTATTAATGATAGTTTACACTTGAATTTCAATTTAACTAAATTATTTGATAATTAATAATAAACCTTTTCATTTTTAAATCATCTAATTATTTATGATTAATTTCATGTAATTATACAAATACTCTTGGGTAATTAAATATTTTTTTCAAATATTGTTTAGCAAACTTATCACGATTTTCTATTCTATTAGAAATCTATTTTCCCTCAAAACAAAGTTTTTTTTGAAAAATGTTTTTAGAATATTTTGTTATCAATTAAATAAAAGATTAGTTATTGATGTTTTTACTCATTTTGTCTTTTAAAAATGTTTTAAAAGTAGTATTTTTTTCTCTCTCTGAAAAAGGATCTTTTTTAGCCATTCATCCTGAAAAATGAATGTTCTACTACATTGTACGAAATATAAAGAAATACCCGACATCATTTCATTAATTCTCCCTTTGGTAGTTCAAAGATATAATTTTAATGTATTTATTTAATTTTATCATTGAAGAAAAGTATTTTGAAAATGTTTTTCAAAATGAAAAGGATATTTCCATCTTGAATTATTTTAAAGATCTCATTATTTCATCAATGATAAATAACATTGTTCTTAATTAATTAACAATAAATCATATTTAAACCATCCTAATTATTCTTCTATATTGATTATGATTTTTTAAAAGGTATAATACCTATATTATATTTTGTGAAGATTTCTTTTGTGGGCATTATCATCCCTATGAGTTATTTACTTATTTGTGACCATTTATCGTTAAATTTCCCCAAAATATGAACATTATTTATAATGGATATAATTATTTTCTGGAATATATAAAATTAATACGTATTATTTATACATTTAATGTTATTTTATTTTTATGAATAAATATTGATAAAACAATATTTTTATATAATAAATAAATTAGGTACGGATCATTGATTATGAATTAATTTGATTATTTGATATATGAGGAATGTGTTATAATGGTATGACATGGGTTTAGGGACATTTAAATTAATCCTCGTGATGAATTAATAGTATCATGGGAAGAATCAGTTGGATATCTTTTATTAAATGGGTTTCTACCCATCAATTTTAAAATATTATATTGGAGCTCATACTAGTAATTGGTTTATTTACCCAGGAAATATTAGGTCAAATAAATATAAATTTCTTCTTTTATATTTAGTAATTATTTACCATAAGACTTCCACTATTAAAAAATACATAAAATCATATAATTTATTATATTATTGATAAAGTGGTTTTTATTATAGACCAATCCATATCAATTATTTTTTATACAGATATTTAAATGCAATGTGTTTTCAGTTTTCTACCAGTCCATATGTATTATCCATCATCCATTTATTTAAATGGTATATGTTTTTTGATATATTCCATTCTATATTTATTATATTTTATTTTTTTATTTATATGTCATGTTTTTTTAGTAATTTACATTTCCATAATTATTATTCATTATTGATTCATGATACCTTTTGTTGTATATAACCCTTACTAATAAATTGTTCCCACTAGTATTTTGATTAATTTTAGTATGAATTACTGAATTTTACTATGACTGATATGAATAGATTATCTATATGGAAAAATTTTATTCATATAATGTACAATTTTTTTATTTGTTAATTCCAAATGTAATGTAAGAATCGTGTCTGTAAATATTTTAAAACAACATTAAACTAATATATCATTTGGAATGTATTTCTTTGTATCTTATGACAATGTAATGGTAGAATAAAGAGGATCCTGGCTACTAGGGTCATGATCACTAAAGTTGGAATCAAAGGAAATTTAGTAGAAACGAAGTTAACAATATATTCGAAAACACATATTAGGGATCATAAGCCTATGGAATAATTTTTGGATAAGTATAGAAGAATATAATAATTTTTTTTCAGGATATAGATAATGTGTGTTTTTTCTAGAAATATATCATCATCTGCATGCTACATGTGGATGTGGCTGTAGCACAGATTTACTAGAGAGTAATTACTCCAAAATGGACACATTGGTATTGATCTACTAATTAATGGGTGAATGAAAATCTGTCCTATTACACACTTTTTTTGACACTCCATGGGTTTATAGCATAGGTAATTCTAAATTTCATTAAAAAATATTATAAAGGATTTGAGTAGATAATGAAAACAAATGATATTGGTTAAACATAATTGGTTATAGAATTAAAAAAATTGTCAATATTTAGAAATCCTATAAATGGTTATATGGTCTTCCTACAACGGTAATTAGTTCTATCACTATGTTTTTTGGTTTCAGTCAATAGATGGAACCTGAAGGAATCAAGTTAATATTGAACGTGAAGAAGAAGTAGGCGATGATAGGGGAAAATGGGATATTGATTAGTGTGAAATATATTGTGATTATGTACAATTAGTTTTCTAGAAATATTAGTAACAATATATATCTAAACCGACTCCCAGAATCTTAAAATAAGCAAAGGATAGTGTTTTATATGAAGTCTATTGGTGGAGACTGTAGAGAAAAGAAGGACCCAATTTTGTCGTGATATTAATGTAGATGGAGATACCATGGGATGTGTCTCAATTGAATGGGGTAATTAATTATGAGTGGAAATGAAGGAAAAATCATGGAATTGTAGAGAATAATTAAGATTAGTTTGAGGAAATGAAATAAATCCTAACTTGGGGATCCATTTATAGTGGTTTACCTTAAATGAGGGTTACCTAAGAACTACCTGACTCAGTGCCACTTTCAAATTCATAACCCTTAAACCATTGAATGAACAGAGGAAATAAAATTGATGAAGTATTTATGTATTTTGAATCAATAAATGAATTGATTAAACATTTTTTTACTGGAATCATGAAACATCTATTTATTTAATTAAATTTTAGAAGAAATTGTTTATTCATTAAGATTAGAATAATAGACACTATAATGGTTAATGTGTTTTTAATTTTTCATATGTTTAATATTATAATAATATATTCTAAGAGATCTACCAAGACTAAGGATATTTTTTGATAGATTTATGAAATATTTTGTCTTATTGGGAAAATTATTTTAGGAAGAATGTCTTTACATTTTATTTACATATGTTTAAAGGTATTGATATCCTTTATGGTAAATATGATAATTAATGACAATGTAATAATTTTCAAATAAAATAATTATAGATTGTAATCAATTGTGTTTGAATCATTAATAAAATGGCTATATAAAGAATAATTTCTCTTTAAAGAGGTCTATATTATTTATTTTGTGATATTTATAAGAATTATATTAAAAGATTAGAAAAAGGGAAACTTGAATGGTGGTTTAAAAAGAATGTTTTCCGGAAATTAAGCTGTGATTGAACCCATGACTGAAGGATTATAAGGGTTTCATACCTACCCCAAGCCTACACAATGTCCTAGTTAATGTGTCAATTTTTAGTTAAAAACATTTATGATTAAAAAATGATTTTAAACCAGTAGTATTAATTTATTGTTTTAGATATTATTTCATAAAAATAATAGTTTTGGAAAATATTTATAGATAGAAAATTTTTTTGTCAACCTTTTATAGATATTTTTCAATTGTATTTAAGTGCTTAATACATAACAAATCAATTTTTGATACTTACTTTATGTAATAAATAATGAATTGTAAATTGATTAAAGCAGAATAAAAGGATAAAATTTTTATTATGAAATAAAATATTTCAAGTAATTAGGTTTCCTTGTACTCATAGACAGTAAAATATTTTCTCATCTTTAGTAAGGTATCTTGATTTAAAATGTTATCATATTAGCGTCTTTTTTGAAGATATTAATGATCTTATCAGACCTATTAGATTTAATGTTTTATTCCCCAAAACATTCCATTTATCAGTCACTTTTTTGTGATCAATAACCATGATCAGACTCTATAAATATTTATGATTTTCCTCCATGACCATATCTCTACTTACCATTGATGTTCACATATTTGGAAACCTAATACTATGTTATTTTAGCTGACCATCATCCTACCAATTCTATCATATTATGTGGATAGTTTAATGAAAATTTTATGATGTCATATTTCAATAAGGGAATTCCTAAAGGCCATACCATTGGGTTTCTTGATCAAAATTAATGTATAAGAAAAAATATATTTTACATGGGGAAAATGTAACACCAATACAATTATAAACGAATAAAATTTTATTATATAGAGTGAATGACATGCAACACCAATCATTGAAAGAAATATAACCACTTAAGAAATCATAATATATTTACTATCTAAAAAATTCAATATATACTATAGTTTTCAATACACACAATACTATGTTAGAATGTGTTTCATTCCACAGTGACGTTCTTCAATATCTTGCGTTATATGTAAGATCATGTTTTACCAAACAACAATTCATTATTAAAATATGAATATTTCATATTTTAAGATACAACACACCTATTAAAATGTAGGTAAATAATAGAATTTACTAAATTATGAAAATATATAGTTTAATTAAATAGTTAAAAATTAATTATAAATGAAAATAAAAACTAATTTAATTTAAAGAGAATGTTTTATATAAACCCAATTTTTGATCCAAAAATGTTTTATCATAATAATTAATATAAATAATCATTTTTAGATGATATTAATTAATTATATAAATTATATATTAAATATAATTTTAAAATTCAGCCAATATAATTGATAATCATATGATAAGACAAAATAAAATTTTATGAAAAAATAAGAAATGTTTTTCTAAATGAAAGATTTCTAAATTTTAATGGAGAAATATCCCTAAAAATAATTTGTAAAATTTTATATATTTAATTTTAGAAAATAAAATTCATTTCTAAAATTTTATTTCAAAATTATCTAAGGGTTTGTTTTGTGAATTTTTCTGATAAGTTTCATTTATTTATTTAATATTAAAAAATACATAGTTTTAATTGAATTTTTTTCTCAACAATTATAATGATAAAACATATTGTGAATTTGTTTTATAGTAAAAATAGTTTAATTATACATTTATTAATACAATTAATGGTATTTTAATCAATTTTATTATCAATATTTGACATAAACAGACTTTAAAATTCTGAACATTTGCACATTTAAAACTTTCTTTTTCATCAAATAGACGAGGTATTTTTTAAAATAAATTCTATGAATTAAGTGGTAAAAATTTAGAAAAAATTATTCAAATTTATAATAATAATAATTTAAAATTTCATATAATTATGAATTAATTTTTTGAGTAATTTTATTTGTGAAAGTAGTTAAAATTATTTACATGGATTAAGATAAAAATGAGTTTAGTATGGGAATTAACTTTAATATAAAGTGTAAAAATGAATAATAAAAATTTGTAACCCCCATTGGATGATTATAAATCTAAATTATACTTTACATGATTATTTTTTAAAAAATTCACCCAAATAAAATTTGAAAAATGTTGGTGGAATTCACTCTTTAAAAAATTTACATGTTTTCCACTCTCTCCACTTAAAAAAGACCCCACACATCCTTTCATAATAATACTCCAACCATTTGGATCAAAAAATAGTTGATGAAATAAATTATAATCTTACCTCCACTCATACTATAATACTTATTATGGGGAGAAATCCAACTTAAATAGTCATAAGAGAAATCTTACAAAGGATTCCCAAAGAAGATATAATATTTTTCTTTAGGACCTTTTATTTTATTTACTTATCTTATTACTTAATTTTTTTTATTTCAAATTTATATAATGTCATAATTTTCATAAATTTACAATTTTTTTTATTTTGTGGGTATTATATATAATGCCATAAAATTCAATCAAATGGGTTTGAAAATCATCGTTCATGCATACAAAGACTACAACCTTTCGAATCGATGTAATTTTTTTCCATTACCAAATTTTATTGGCACTTATGATGATGTAAATACAATTTATATATGATATATATGATATACGTGATATTAAATATTTCTTTTTTATTGTAGAATTATTATATAATATATACATTCATTTTTTCCATTTTTTAGGAATATGATAATGTTGTTCATGTGTATGGAAGACTGCAGCTTCATGATGTGGTTCATTTATGCATTACATGAAATGTATTATGGATGGATATTATAGAAATATGTGATATATATGAAATAAAAAGTATATTATTATGATAAAATATATGTAATTTACTTTTCAATCCTTCTCTATGAAATGAAAATGGAAACAATGTTCATGCATACGTAGGACCCACTATCTCCATGAATGGTGCATTTCATTCCCTATGACCAAATTTTAGGTATTACTATAAATGAAAATATATTGAATATATATGATAATTTTATTTTGGTTTACATTCTGGATGCGATTATAACATGATCTATGTAATAGGAACAAGAAAAATAAAAAGTAAAAATAATACTCAAAATAATAAAAATTATTAGCTAAGTCGATGAAAATAACTAATGATTATTAATGAAAGGATAACAATATGTTAATAGTTTTCATATATGATATAATAAATATTAAAATCATTTTTAATAAGTTGATAAAATTATTAAAACCACTATATATGAGTCTAATTCAGGTACAAAAAATAAATGTGTTAGGTAAGGGAATTGAATCTCAGTTACATTTTGTTAATGCATATTATAATGTTATGGACCTAATTAATTATATATGGGGTATATAAGACCCATTTGAATTTAATATCATGAATACATCATTATTAATGGTATTTTATATTTAAATAATTATTATTTCATATATGGTTATATGAAATGAATTTTACCATATAGTTATGAATTTACAAAAAAAATTCCATTTCATTGACTTATATTGCTTCATTATTGCTTTTAATATTTTATGATTATATGTGTAATTAATTATGAATATATAATAATGTATTTAAAATTTTTATTTGTATCTATACTTGATGAGAACAATAAATTCAATTTTTTATTATCACAACAAAATTATAATCTTTAATGGTGTTTGTATTAAAATCCCTTTTTATTCAGGATTGTTAAAACATGAATTTTCATTGAAGGAAATTATTTGATCATTTTTTAATAATCTATTGAAGTTTCTTCAAATAGGTAAATTCATGACTATTTTGAAGTAATAGTGTCATTTTACCACACCCGGGTACATAATGGTTTTTAGAAAATGTTTATAAGAAAACCCGACATCATTTATCTCTTCATTAGAAAATATGTTTTCTCTCAAGACCATGTTTTTTATAAATATTTTTAAGAAAATTTATTTAACCTTTTGAATATAATTTATTAAATAATTTTTTATAGATTTTTATTTTTAAAAATGTTTTAATTAAAATTTTATATCTCTCTCAAAATAATGCAAAAGGAATGTTATTTTACCTTATATAATAGGCACAAAATTTCCTGTCAGAAATTAATTAATGAATAATTTTCATGCCCAAGAATATATTTTTAATGAATATTTTTTAAAAAGTGATTTTGGAATAAAATGATTTTAAAAATATTTTTAAAAATGAAAATGATATTTTCTTCTTAAAAAATAAACATGTAAGATAAGACTCATATCTGAATCTAGATAACCAATAGTAAAAACACGATTGATACATTGGGATGAGATTATATTTTTATTATTCCAATTTAAAGGTAGTATGAACCAGATCCTAGTTTGTTGAGTTGGGGACACTACAGTAACCTTTTTAATCGTATAACATGATAAATAATTAGTTATAATCATTATATATTTTTCTCAATCATGATCCAATTTTTTCTCTCATTATCATACAATTATCCATCATATTCACTATAAACATGATTCCTTCTGGTTCCATCCATTTACTAAAACCAATAAACATTGTGTGTAAAAAAAAAATCATAGTGGATGACCAAATATTCTAGAAAAATCACATATAAAATTTCTAAATCCTGATACCAACTTCATATTCTATGAAACATCAGGTTTATTCTAGGATATTCACAGCCATAGTCTATTTAAATCTATCATAATGGTTCAGAATGTATATCTGAATTTACTAATTAAATCCACTAGGAGTGAAAAAATAGGTGTGAAACAAGGACTGTTGTCTCACACTAGGTGATGACTGACTCTAGTTCAATGCACCCGTTTTGAGAGTAATTACCCATATGTACTTCTATTCCATAGCCAAAACCACTTTTAGTATCAACATAGGGATGAAAATTATTTAAAACCACATGCTATATCCTTTACCAAAATTCAATAAAAATGTCATATAGTCGGACTCATCCCCATACATAACATGAAAGACATCACAAGAAATATACTTAGATATATACCATTAGATATCACTAAAAATTTCTCATCCTAGTTTCCCAAGGACAAAAAAAATGTTCCTCTGATAAGAACTATAGTTCCCATGCATTCCATACATGGATATTTTATCTTTTTTTATTAATTTTTAATAACTTACACTAAAAATAAACTATGTACCGTAATAGTTTAGTATATTTGGATACTAGTTACACAACATTGTAATTTGGTGGAAGAACATGAAAATATTCGATAAAAAATATTATCTTTTATTACTAATAAAAAATATGCTATACTAAAAACTAGCGATAATAAACTCTGGAATGGAAAAATTAAAATGAGTGAGCTTAGATGCTCTTTAGGTTAAACAAGGGTGATACAAAATAATAACATCAACGTAATAGTATGATAAAATT
Source organism: Viscum album (assembly GCA_963277665.1). NCBI lineage: Eukaryota > Viridiplantae > Streptophyta > Magnoliopsida > Santalales > Viscaceae > Viscum > Viscum album. The sequence continues at coordinate 429,284,861 of OY728129.1, read as the reverse complement.
GAAATAAAATATTTAAAAAATAGTCTTCATATGAGACATCATAATCAAGAGTTCTTACATAATTATTTATAGTTCAAATGTCATGAATCACCAAGAAATTATAGAACACGGTCCAATAGATCACAAAATTGAAATTGGACATAGATTTTTGGCATATACATAAGAATATATCATTTAGAACATGTTATAGAGATAGAACATTACTAATTATGTAAGGAATTGATATTAGGACATTTTTTAAAAATAATGACACAAAAATTGTTCTAAACATAACTTTATGTTCATGGAAGATAGGTTCATGCATAACACATTGAACACGTAATCAGGTTCCCACAAAACATTGTTAATATGTAATCAAGATTACATACAATGATGTGATCATGTAATCAAGTTAATTTACAACATATTTACTCATGATTTATCCATATTTAACCAATTCATTGGAGGGAGATATATTTCCCACCCATCATTGGTTATTACACAACCAATTTCTTTGGTTATAACCTAAAAAACATCCTTTGTTAAAACATAACCACTTTCACAAAATATAAATCATATTTATGTTTTTGACAATATCATAAAACATTTATCATATCAGAAACTATTTAATGAAATTTTTTCATGAAAAAATTATATTATCCTAACATATGAAAAATATATAGGTTTTATTATGATTTCATTATTTCATGAAAGAATAAACTATGGAGAAAAATCATGTTTTATTGTAATTTTATCAGGGTATAATCTTTTGATGATAAATAGGTTTCATAAAAATAATTTTAGGACAAAAATTTGATAACAAAATTAGGAATGACATCTTATTTTCATATACTAGACAAATAATTCGATACATCAAATGATATTATCTTATATAGATAATGCTTCTGAAAAAACACTTGGAACATTTATTAAGAAAATTAATTTTTCATTGAAAATAATTTTTTAAAACCAATCATAAAAATATTACAATACGATTAGTTGAAAATAATGTTGAAAAAATATGAATGAATTAAAAAAGAAAATAATTTTTATGATTCCAAATTTTTTTATTACATAGGCGTTAAAAGAATAATTTCCTTAACATTTGTTTAATAGAAAATTGGGAATAGTTTAAAAAAAACTAGGATAACTTTTAAAACAATTTGAAAAAGTAAAAAAGAGAAAAATATATTTTAAAAATCATTTGGACAAATAAAAAATAATTATCAAAAACATTTAAAAAAACAAGGGTTTGGAAGAAAAATAGGGTTACAACCGAAAAGATAAACAAAGATGAATTTTAATAACACAAATTCCCAATTATTTTATATAAATTATACTTAAAAAATAGTATTATTACAAATAAATATCATAAAAAACAATATGAGAAAAAATATAATTATAATTTATTAGTGTTAGATCATACAATTCCAATAATAGAGACTTAATAAAAAACATTCTCGATAAACGATTAGACTGTAAAAAATTTCATTAACAATTTCATAACATTTGAATAATAATCCCCAAAAAAATAACTGAAATTTTTATGTAATCCACATAAATTTCAGTATAATATTCATAAAATAAATTTATGTGTATTATATAAAAAACATAAAATAAATCAGTTTTGAATATGGAATTTGTATCATATTTGTAAAAAAGTTGATATATAAAATCCTTAAAACATTAGCAATATTTTGAAATGTAATACCAAATAACTACTAAAATAAAATAAATAATTTAATATCACTAAAATTATATCTTTATTATATAATATTTTAATTTGGTAGTAAATACACAACATAAAATATCTGAGTGGTGAATTTTCATATATCACGTAAAAATAAAAGAGTGAATAAATATCCCTTTCCATAAGTCTTGAATTCGTTCATACATATTATTAGTTACTATATAATAAATATATATTTATTTAAAATATATCATAACACCATAATCATATATAAAATATCGTATATTAAATTATTATCACATTATATTACTTGTTTATTAACAACTCCATGTGAACCTCACATTTCAGGGAGTAACTACTATATTTTTCATCAAGGATTGATTTTTCATTTTCCATAGAAATACTAAGATCATAGTTACTTCATATAAAAAATGGTCATTATTAATTAATTACCATATATTTAATTGAATTGTAATATTAAGATCAATAATGAATTATGGGTTTTGGAAATGAGGTACATTACATTCATTGACACGATATGCAGTGCATACACATGATTAAAATTTTGATTTTTTAACACTAATTATTGAATTTAAGTAATTAATATTTATTATAGAATTTTAATTATTTCATAAATAAAACATTATTTATTTAAATATAATTCTACATATCATCCATGTGGATTCATGATGAAAAGAGAGAGTCCCAACACTTTGTGAGGGTAGTGGTCTACACATATCGAAACAATGTTATCATATTTCAGTGTGTATAAATGTAAGAAATAATTTATTATATTATATAATAATAATTGTAAATATATCATTAATATCATAATTATTTCATTTATATCACATTTATTCATTAAAAGTATCATTATTATGTTCTATGAAAATCATGGAACAAAGGCATCACTTCATGAGCTGTTATTATAGTGTTCACCTGATCAATGTTATTGTGTTCCCTCGGAATGGAAAGTATTAAGTTTTTGTGTTAAAATAATTAAATAAGAATAATAATAGCATTAAAATAAAATATAAATATTAAATCCATTATTAAAACAATTCATGAGATAGTATGATAGAAAAACTTGTAGCATCTGTTTGTGAGGCGGTTGTCTATCATACCCACTATTAATGATTTACAAAACCATTTAATGTAAGTGGATATTATTGGTGGTAATTACCATAACATAAAAAATTCTCTTTATATGTATACTACTTTTTTAATTATATTTTAATGTTTTAAAAGGTGGAAGAAAAAATAAAATACGAGTTTATTTTGAATAACATAACCTCTTCATTAGGTAGCCCCATTAGGTTTTCCTAAAAAACCTCATATACAAGTACTTATAACCAATATAATGCTAATATTATGATAATATTGATGTTGGGATGTTATTTGGACATGTATATGCAGAAATAAATTTTCTTTATGTTGTGAAGATTAGAGGATAGGGGTTGACCGTTTTTCAGCAAGGTGGGTGGAATACTTGTAATTTTGTAAATATAAAAAGGTGTACTCACATTTTTCTCTTTTAAAATCCCAAAAAATCGATAAATATCATATTTTTTACATTATAGGATAATATTATGGCCATAAAATAGATTTTGGACAAAATTTAGGTCATTTTAACCCATTTATGTTTCGTTTAACTACTATTAAACTCATTTTTACATTCTCCGCGGTAATTAATTTTTACTACAGTAACTATTTATTTTAGTAAAGTATTTAGTTGGTCTTATTAGATAACATAAATTATTATTATCTTAAATAACGCTTATGTTTTTTATAGTTTTATTAAAAACATAGAACAAGTTAATTTAAAATTAATCTGTTATACATGATAAGAAATCATTCATTCAAAGATAAAATGTTCAAGAGTTTACAACATTTTTATATAAAAAATAAATATATAAACGATTCCAATGAACTAGATTTGTTTAATGGAAATATTATTCATTTGATTTTACTTTATAAACCATTTCAATAGTAATATAACTTTATAAATAATTTAAAATAAATGAAAATTATCAATTAAAATTCAGTATTTTTCAAAATTCATTAAAACACTAATCATTTAAAAAAATTTAGATAAATAACCCTACAATTATTTTGATACACTGATTTCAAAAATGAAGTTATGTTTTTTAAATGATCTAATCATTTTGAATGGAAGTTTTAAAATAATTACACAAAAGGATAAATTAAAATTTTATAAAAGTATATTGTTAAAGTTATATATTGGATTTATTCTAATTTATACTGCAGAAAACCCATAAGAAGGGTGATAAATTTGATATTTAATATATATTAAATAAAATTTATTAAAATAATTCTGTTTTTTTTAATTTATTGTAGTAATACCTTTTTTGATAAAATATTTATCTAAGAAACAGATCTCTTTTATATTGATGAAAATTAATTTTTTCATTATTTATTAATTGGATAATAAATAATCAATTTTATATACATGTTTAAAACATATATTTTCATAATTTAGTAAATATAATTCATTAAAACCTTTAAATTTATATGTGATAAGTGTCTTATTAAATAAAATTATTTTAATTACGTGACACATTTCATTTAAAATTGATGTTGTGTGTAACACAAGTTAAATTTAGTGTTCTGTATAATTTAAAATATCTTAATGATGTATTTTGAATAAAATATTTTAGATAATATTATAGAATTTGTATTATTAATTGAGTCCTACCTAAATTAATGTTTTCTATTCTCCCTTTTACTTCAATCATAGAATTTTTATATTCAAAACTAAATACTCTTGTGTGGTTTATGTACTACCTTGTTGGTATAATATATTTTAAATATAATTATATTCGTTGGATTTAAAATTTCATTTTAATTGATTTCATTCATGTGTGATATGATTCAAAATTTACCAAAACAGTAATGTTTTATTACCTAAACTTATCATTATTCATGATTATTTTTGTTTATGTTACAAATTTGGATAATCATTCTACCTTTTTATCTTAAATAAATAATATTTTATTTTACATTAGTTATTCATATTATTTACATGTTTCGATTTCAAATTTCATTTAATTATGTACTCATGACACAAAATAAGTAATTTATAGAATAATAAAAAAATCTACTCAGTCAAGAATCATTCTCTTACCTATAAAAACATTACTACAAATATGCCTTTTATCAGCGCTAAAATGACCTTTAACATCGCCAGAAAAGCACTGCTAAAGGCGGCAAAGATAGGGGGTCCCATTTATCAGTGGTCCAAAAAGCGCGGATAAAAGGGTCCATTATCAGCGCTTTCTTTTTAGCGCTGATAAAATACCCCTTTTATCAGAGCTTGTTGTGAGCACTGATAAAAATAAAAAAATTATAAAAAATTAAAAACAAATTAAATTTTTTTAAAAAATGAAGAAAAATCCTACCAATCGGGGGGGGGGGGGATTTTATAGCGCTTGAGTCCCCATTTTTTCTGCGCTTTCCAGCCCCTCCAGCACCCACACTCACCCCCTCAATCCTTAATCAGTGCTATCCGCCCCCCAATCTAGCCCCTTGCGCGCTCCCCTACTTCCACCAGGATTTGAACTCGAGACCTCCCCCTTGCGCACCTAAGCCCTTACCACTCATCTATTTTGATTTGATTTCAATTTCCTGACATCCTTATATATATATAGTTATATTTATTCATATAGTAATATATATTTATATTAATATATAAATAGTTATATTAATTTATATAGTTATATTAATATATATATTTATAGTGATTTTAATATATATATTTATAGTTATATGAATATATATATGTAGTTATGTTAAAAACTATATATATAGTTAGATTAATATATAGGTATATAAATATTCCTAAATATTTAATTTAAATAAAATTGATATTAGTTATTATTTAGATAAATGTTATATATTTTATATGTAAATATATTTTATTATTTATATTTATAATTAAATTTTTAGTGGTGAATATATAAAAAATATGTATATATTGTTATAAATTTGATTATAAATAGAAGTGCATTATAAAAGATGATAAAATTTCCAAAAAATTATATTAATATGAATGATATACATTGGAATAAATTCAGTCCCCACCAAAAAAATCCAATAATACATCCTTAAACAAGGCTGAAAATCCACAAAATGTTCAAAAAATCGGGGTATCACGACTAAAAACTCAGTTTTGGAGGCCTTCTGAGCCTTTTTTGGCCTAAAAAATATAATAGAGGCTTTTCCTCAATGAATTGCTCTCAGAGCTCGTCACAGGCTTCAATTTGACATGTTTTAGAGCTCATATGGACACCCAGATCAAAATTTATTGTCGTTTGAGGTTCGAGTTGTGTTTTCAACATATTTTGGATCTTTTTTTTATTTTTTTTATTTTTTTAGTCTTCAAATTGTTATTAAATGACTATTAATCCTTAATAATGAGAAAATTATTAATATTTTTTTTATAAATTTTTTATAGTCCATTTTCACTAAATATATTATATATTTAGTGTAACTGTATATTTATAATAATTTAAAATATATTTAAAATTATATTTAAAAAATATATATTATATTTATACCAACATAACTATATATATATTTGTAAATATTAATATATTTTTTTAATGATGTTTTTTGAAAGTAGACCCTTTATCAGTGCTTTTGAAAAAGCACTGATAAAGACCCTCCCTTTATCAGCACTACTAAAAAAGCGCTGATAAAAGGGTAATCTTTAACATCGCTAAAAATAGTTGTTAAAGGGGTACCTTTATCAGTGATTTTTTTAGCACTCATAAAAGTACCCCCCTTGATCAGTGCTTTTTCATTAGCGCTGATAAAGGCTAGCGATGGCCTTGCACAGTTTTTTTGGTAGTGAAGGTTTCTAAAATTCAGTAAAAAATATTTTTATTATCTTCATATAGTCTTTAAAACTCATTTTAGCCACGTTTGGAATTTTAAAAAATAATTTAAAATTATTCTTTTTATTATGTCATGGATACTGATTTTTTGTATTTTCACAATAGTGAGAAATGATTTTTTATTGTAATTTATAGAATTTCCTTTCATCATTAAACGTAATCGTGTTGAACTCTCCATTACATGATTATATGATCCAGTCCCAACAACCTCCCCCATAATATTCTCAAAATTTTCTGTTTAAAAAATATATATTTCATTATCAAAATGGTATTTTTTGAAAAAATGTTAATATTGTAATTTCATCTGTATATTTATCCACTAATTAATTGTAAGTGGAAGATGGCATCTCTCACTACAGGAGAGCTTCTCTCTCTTTCATTGTATGGCGATTATTCTCACCATTGCTTCAAATCAACAATCATTAATGTTGATGTGGTTGGACACAAGGATCTCATTAATATTTTTTGTGCACAGAATAGATTTGAGATGCTTCAAGATGCTTTAGGTAAGAAGTAGGATGATGTCTCTCGATTTGATATACTTGATGGAAGAGATGGTGTTTGTCCATCGATGGACAATATGCCTTCTGATTTAGGGGTGTGGGATGGTGTTTGGACATCTGGTTACGTCGACCTCAGATTTCAGCGGGTTCCTGGTGTCGGCTATGGTTCTCGGAAAAGGAGATCGTGACGACCTCTCGTGATGGAAGGAAATGACATGGGGTATGCGGAAGACCGGCGATGCACGCTTCGGATCCAGAATGTGGGAAGGAGAATGGGTGGGATACGGGCCGACGTGATGGGGTCAGCATGTTTTAGGCCGAAGTGTGGTCTCTCCGACAATCATGTTTCCTGGATGTGGCATCGTTGCGATGGTGCTGGTTTCAAGCTGGGATTTTGGTGGATTCACGTCTGTTTTGTGTGGGAACTTGGAGGATGTATGTAGGCATAGTGCTCGGTTGGCGTACTGATGACGGTGAGGCACGGGCTGAGGAAACATCGTTTTGCGGTTTCACTAGGGCTGGAGTTTGTTTCGCGGATGGCTGGGGACGAAATTCCGGTGATGGGATTTGCTTATTAAATGGAAATAACTTGGTGGTTATGATGATGATGATTTTTAAGGAGCGTGATGCGGGAGGATTTGGATGTCATGGCTGGCAGCACATGAGATGCTGGGGAGGATCTTTCTCTTTGTGGAAGATGACAGAGAGTAGGCGGAGACCATGGGGAACAAGGATCATTTGACCTCAAGCCATGATTGCGGGAAATTTGATACAGGCAGTGGGGGATTATTTTCATCCCATGATGGGCCATGACGATTGATGTAGCACTACTAGGAAATGACCATGAAAATAGGGTGGAGGGGGACATCCTGACTGGGAGGGGGCGTAAGCTGTCTACTGATTTCCGGTGTTGTGTTCTTTTGTGGGGGCTTGATGGGTCTGTTTTTGAGTGAGTCTTTAGACTTTTGGTGTGTTGGGGTTGCACTATGTGGATGTGTGCTAGTTTGGAAGAGCTTTTGTGATGCAGATTTTGTGTGTTCCATTGTACTTTTATTTTCTTATAAAAATTATTTGGACCGAGTTTGCTCGAGTCATGAAGTTACCTGGTATTTACCCATTAATTATGTAACCTATTATTTTACTTATGTTCCATTGGGATTTATTTTAATTATATTCTCATTATTACGTCTCCGGATTGTTGATTACGAGAGATCCTAGGGATGTACTATTTTTCACCATTCTCCAAATAACATTGTATGGATTGTGAATATTTTTTTTGATTACAGAAAATATTTAAATTTTTGTGAGAGATTATCATTATGATTGTTAAGGGTTATTATGTTTCACCCCATTCTTATGAGTAATTCATTGTATATAGTATGTGATGGGTGGGTCCATCTATAACCCCTCAAAGCATCGGTCAGACCCAATAGTCAAACAAGCTTGTTTATTTGGAAAAGGACGTACACATTTTTATAAGAAGTATTATAATGAGGACTTCAATGTGTGGTTATTATTATTATCAATATGAAATACTGCATTATAAGATTAGTTTTTGATGCCCACATAATGGTTTTATTTATTATGATATCTATTGATAAGTTCAAAGATCATTTGATAATTTATATAGAATTTTTGGATAAAAATTTATTAGTACTATCTTGTTATTTATTATCATATTATATATTAAATATAATGTATTTTCATATATTTTCCTTGACATATTGTTTATGAAATATTTATTAATAATTGATTTTATTGTATGTTTACCCTAACCGAGCATCTGGTCTCAAACCTTTTTTTTGTTTCCTTTCCTTTCGATTACAGGAAGTGTGTTCTTATTGATATGAAGGGACATGCTCAATGGAATAAATGTGTTCTAAAATAAAATATTATTTTTTAGTTTATGATTTCAATTATATTGTGAGAATCATGTATTTATCTATTTTTCATGACCACTAAACTATTTTTTTATTTATAAAGGGAGTTATTTTAACTAGTTCAGATTTAATTAAGTAACAATTTACTATAGGCTACAATATTTTTGGTTATTAAAATCTTTCCTATATAAATATCACCATGAACATATTTTTATAATTAATTAAAATGTTTCATTATTTGATCTCAATGTTTTTCATTGTCTTATAGTGATAATATATGTTTTGTAAATCAAGATAACATATATGAATCAAATTGAACATGATGTTAAGATAATGAATTTTTTTATAGTTTCATAATTGAATCAAGTGTTTAAAAGTTATTATATACCTAATTTATTTTTTTGGAATGTACTTATAAATTAAATATTTATAATATTATAACACTTGAGTTCCATAGGACATTGAGTTTGGAGAGTTTATGTAATGAAGAATCATAGTAAATTAACATCAATTTGATATAAATTATCATATAATTCATCAAGAAAATGATAGATGAACAACCATATGGTATATTCATACCATTATAAATAGGATGTAAATGAAGAAATTGTAATAGAAAAAGGATATGATAACATTTTATCGGAAGAATATTTAAAATCATGTAATTTTTTATACAAGGAATCATTTTTCCATGTAATACATTCATTCATAGTGTATTCTATATTCTATATTTAATGTATTTACATTAAATATATAACCAACCCTTATTATCACCCTTTTATTGCCCTTACATTGGTTGGAATGCTTTCTAATTACATTTCCCAAAAAACAATGCGATATTCATAATTATATATCACAACTATCTGAATAGCCACATTGTCTTTCATATTATATTAATTATCATATTATTATTTTAGATCATGTACTGTACTATCGTATGATCTTATAGTCTATCAATGTCCATGGATTATTAAAGGTCCCCATTATTGAGATATTATACACTCTCGAATGTGAGGCACAAAAAAAACTAATGTAATCACATTATATTCGATACCATGTAATAAATGCACTACCAAGCTCATAAGGTCATATAATTCCTAGGTATATTAGAATATATTAACTATTTAAAATAGATTCTATTTATTTCAATTCATGAAAAACCGTGTTATCTTGCATTACATGCAAGGGATACCTTCATCTATTTCTTACATTGCACACAAAAGTGACCTTCTTCGACGACATGCTTTATACATAATATCAAGTCTTAGAAAGATAAAATATATAATTAAAACATTACTATTTAATATAATAAGACATAAATTAATTGTTATGAATTGTATTAACTATCTTATGAAAATATATATTTTATAATGATATATGCTTAATTTATTAATAATCGTTATTTTTATTTCAATATAAATTTTATGAAAAAATGGGAAACTACCAAAAATCGGAATACAAAAGGATTACCACTCATAATAAATAATTATGGCCTTCCAAAATAATTTAAAATATTTATAGTTTTTTCCTTGAATAACTTCCATTAGATGAGGTAACCTCCATATCATGATTGTCTGTATTGACTTCCTCAAAGAAGGAGGCCATATTGTCCCAAGATATCACAAGTTCCTCCAGAATTTTCTTCACCTATTTAGAATAATATGATAAAAATCCTATTTTTTATCAATAAAGGAGCTTTCTTCATCATTCATATCAATATGTATTGGTCTTTAAAAAATTCTGTGGGCATCCTCCCCTGAGAAGTTGATCATAAAAGACTCTTCTATAATTTCTTCATTCGAATGCATGAAGAGTTAATGGATATAATTTGATTCCATGAATTTCAAATCATTATTTCATATGTCAACGGTATTAATTTATCCAAACTAGGTTGCATTATCCTCCTCCCATGGGGAGGCTTCCATCTACATAGTCGTTGCAGATTCCTTTCATTTTCACTATAAAAATATTTTTATAGATTTTTTATTATCAAATCCATTTACCCTAATATATTAAATTAATTAAAATTATAAAGTGACATAAATTTAATATTTATATTAAATTTTGAATCAATAATTTTGTATAATCATCCAATAGTTAAAATAAAACCCAATATTTCACAGAAAAACCAATATATTTATGAAATAATTTTTACCACCTTTTAGTTGAGAACATATTTTAATTCTTAATTTTTGAACATTAATCAAATTAATTTGATAAAATAAACTTTATTTTTGTATGAAGAAGTTTTATATATTCTTTGGATGAATTTTTAGGATTTTTCTGAGAAACATCGATTTTTTATGAATTGTATAAAATACAACGTATTAGTTAAAAACTTCTTTCCTTATAAATAATAATTAACTGTAATTTATATTATAAATTAGTTTTAATGTAATATAGGTTCAATTATTAATATATTAATAAACTTTTGTTCATTATAATCAATTTTATTTTTATATTTAATGTAAAATATTTAAAATCTTTTTATCATATTACTACTAAAAGAAGTTTATATGTCTATCTATGAGATTAGCATTAATTCTAATTTTCCACTTAAGGGATATTAATTTTTAATGTATTATGTAATTTATTTAATAATTATAGTATATTTGTTCAAATATGATCAAATTAATTTTTGGCAAACAATTTCATGTGAAAGTGATTAAAGTTAATAACAGTGACTCAGGTGTAATTAGGCATAAAAAAAGATTAAAACCCTATGTTGAAGTGTCAAAATGACCTATGGAATTGTACAAAACCCATTTTCTAGAAATATATTGGACATGACCCATTAATTAATGATTTTTTGTGTTTTTTATGTACTTTTTTAGGTAAGAACATAAGTATAACTGAATTCTTTTAATGAATACCAAGTGATTCCTTTTCCATCACTATAAAAAGTCACCACCTCTACCCATTCCTCAAACCTCTCAAACCACTTATGTATGGCCAAGATCTTCAAAAATGTACTCCCTAAATTCTTACCTTTGACCTATAATCCTATCTTTGAAAATAATACCTTTCCTGTATTCCTTTTGGTTTAAACCAAAAGAAGTTATTTGATTTAAAGGTTATGTCTTTTCTAAATCTTAGTATTTTTCATTTTTATTCCACAACCCATAAAATCTCTATATTCTATTATTGTATAGAAATTGTATAATCAAATATATAATAGAAATGTTTTACGATGATATTTATCTCTACACTTACCCACAACACCATCTATTTGGTAATTAATATAATGATTCTGTGCACGATGAACTACTACCTCACAGAACCATAATTGTTCATTATTGCAATAAAACTTATCATTTTGTCCATTCTGATGGAAAGTATGTTTATATATATTAAATATGATAATTTTTGTGTATTTATAATTCATTAATCATTTAATCATGCATAATAGTAATACTTACCATTTTACGTTTATACGATAACATCATTTGAGGAAGTGTGGACAACCACCCCTCAAGGAATTTTGACTCGTTCACACTAAACATGGAACTTATAAATGATGAATTTAATTATATATTATTTAAATAAAAACATAAATAATATATTCATGAAATAATTATCATTATGGATATATATATATATCATTTTATTTTTTACCCTTTCACACACTTAAAAAGTTATAATGTTATTCATGGACGTGTGGACTACCACCCCTCAACATGATGCGATTCTTTTTTCATTAAAATAATTCCATATATATGTTTTTATGATTAAATAATATATTATTTATTATATAATTATCATTCTAGAATTATTTTGTGTTACATACCATCTTTCCACAACGATCATTTAAAAATTGGAAGGTTACTCATGTGTATGAATGGCCTACCATCTCTATTATTATAACATATTATCATTTTCATAACCATATATAATGACAGATTATAAAATTAGAATTTATATAAAAATATGTTAATTGTTTCTCTTTTATTATTCTAGACATGTTATATAATAAACCCCATTACTATAGTTGACCAACAACATTTTTTTGTCACGTACACCAAATTTGGTGAAAAACACTATATGTATATATAATTGTTTGAGTAATTGTACAAAAAATTGAAATTCATGAAATGAAAGTAATTATAAACATTAAAATGGTTATTATGAATTTTTAATATTTACATAAGATGATTATACCATAATTTAATGGGAGTTCACCCGAAATGAAACTAAAGGTAATAGATTCTTGTCTAATTTTCATTACGCGAGGCAAACATAATTGTTGAACAAACAATTTCTTTTATATGGTATATATAATTTCATATTGAAATATAATATCATAAAACATATTATATTGATTGTTATTAAATGATTTATTTAATACCTTTGGGGTTTTCAATTCATTTATTATGACATTGGTAAGAGACATCCATATCACTTTTTACATTTGTTATATAGATGCCATATTCACCACTTAATTTTTTTTGTGGTGTGCCTACTGCCTATTTTGATAAATTATAACATGAATTCCATTTACATAACTGTATTTTATACTTTCATTTAATATTAGTCTTTAATGTGGTTTATTATTTAATTATTTTTCTATGTGTATGAGACACTTTTGAATTTTTAATGATTATTTTCTTCATGTCTAATCCCAATGATCTCTAAAAGGAATTTCAATTCAAAAACATTTTATAACAATTTTTCAATAACCCATTAATTATTATTGAATTATTAATTACTATTTTCAAGTATTATTACCATTTTTCTACTCATTTTTACTCAATATGTTTTAAAAATGATGTATATAAAATCTAACATCACTTCCCTATTTAGTCGGAGAAACTATTTTATTCTAAAGACCATAATTTATTAAAATTTCATCATAATTGATTTGAATATTATTTGGTGAAGGCATTTTTTTCCTTCTTCTCTTTTACCAATGTTCCAATGAAATCTTCTTTTCAATTTCCTAATGAAGTGTTTTATAACCATTTTTTGTGCAAATAGAATATTAATTTTAAATTGTATGACATGTAAAAATTCTTACACCATAATTTCATTGAACCATGATTTTCATGTTTAAAAGGAATAATTTTATGGAAAATATTTTCAATTTTGTTTCTATAGAAACTGATATTTTCTCTCAAGAATATTTATAAAATTTAATCTTTTATTTAATCAATGACAACAAACCTCTATTTTACTCTAATGGTTTTTAATGTATTGATACCATACTTATTCTTCTTTAGGATTAGTTATTATTTATTTGGCCATGGATATAATTCATATTAACTAAAATGATTCATTATTGATGGCCCCATGAAATATTCATCTTTATATTATAATTGAGAATTGAATTTCTCCTAATTATCCATAACATTTATCATAGTTATTAATATTTCCTAAACTACATACCATTGTACATGTGGTGCCTACTTTGACAGCTATTTGATATATTCATATTTGGAATTCAATAATGTTATTTTATGAGGAATATTATTTATTTTTGTTATCCAATATTAGAAATTAATTGGACTGGAAAATAATTGGTGGATCTCAAACATTATATAGCTCCTCGATGCATCGAACGGATCTCATAAGAAAAACCAGATGAAAAAAATACATAAGGGATAGACATATAGTTTTAAATTGTTTAAAGAATATATCTTGATAGAAATAGTTCCTCACATGTCATAGACATGAAATAAATTAATAAATTGTTTCCCTCGTAGTATTTTCATTTATTATTATTCAATGATATTTTTCATTGATATATCTATGGATACATGGAACTTAATTTAATTGATTAATGTCATGTGTTTTAGTTTGATACCTTTCCATATTTATTTTTTATTTTTTATCTATTTGAATTCAATGTGTTTACAGTAATTACCTGGCCATATTACATATGTACTTTCATTTAGTTTATTGATTACATGGCATGTGCATTCAGTTATTTACCTTTCTATATTGACTATGCACATTGCTTCTTTATTGCTTCCCCTATATTTTTTCCTTAATTATAATTTGGGATCACCCTTATAATGTATTTTACATTGGAATTTCAAACTCATTTAATGAAATATATGATGGAATATAATAAATGGATTAGAGTTATCCTTGATGTTGTTTATTTGTTTAGAATAAACGAATTATAAAGTAAAAATTATATTTATTTATAGTACAACACTCATTTATGTATCTTATTTACCAAGAATAAAAAACATATGTGTCATTTTTGGTTTTCTTAAAATCATTCCAATTTATTTAGTAGAAAACACCTCCTATGTGATATTTGGGTTTGGGTAACTAAAGATGGTATCAGAAGAAGTTTAGTAGCTACCTTGGGGAATGGATTTAGGAAAACCTAGATTAGAAGACATAACCCTAAGGTTTAATTTGAAAAAGTATTAATAAAAACCCTATATTTTTTATAATATATAGATTATGTGGGCCTTCCTAGAAATAAATACCTATCTAGATACTATAGTAGGAAGTGGTTCTCAAATATATGTACCTAGGAGTTTCAACTCCGACTTGGTGTTCCGAGATTGACTCGGGGTAACCTGGTACCTGAAAATTGGTCTTACAGCACACCTAGTTTGATACTCTTGGGGTGATATAAATAGGGTAATACACATATTCCTTTCAAAAATTTAGGAAGGATTTGGATAAATAATATGTATCTTCGGTTACAACTAAGGTATTTTAGATTGAAGATAATGTGTCATGATTTAGAAATCCAACTAATAATATTATGAAAAACCCAAGACCAATGAAATAATTATGTGGAAATAAAATGGATGAGGTTTTTATGTATTGATGTTGTCTTAAAAATCATAGTTAATATTATATTTAGATATGAACCTAATTTCAAGGATTTCCATTATATTTATATTTGGAAATTAAATTAATTGTCTTCTAGAAATGGAAAGCCTATAATCTAGGTGACAACCAATAAATTCAGCGACACTGTTGGACATGAACCCATTACTAAAGGATTATAAGGGTTTCACAACAAGAAATGGACTACGTAATGCCCTGGTTATTTTTTCATTATTTGTAGTTAAACAATTTGACAAATTAATGTGAAGGATGAACCGGTAATATCACTTTTTAGGATTTTAGATTAATATATTATCCATATTAGTTTTGAATAATATTTAATGGAAAATAGTTATCCTTGTCAATCTTTTATAGGACATGGGATCCTTTAAAATTATATTTTAGTGCTTCCTGCATAAAAATAATTCATTGTTGGTAATTAATTTTCAAGAGTAAATGGATGAATTAGAATTTAATCAGAGCACAACCAAAAGATATGATTATTCATATGAGATTGATATATATCAATTAAAAATATATTTTTATATTATTGGTTAGTAAAATAATTTCCCAAATTTTGGAAAATTACATAGAAATAATTTTTTTTCCTAATAACTAATTGTTTTTTGAACAAATAGCTTTTTCAATCATAAATGATTTATGGATTAGAGGCCCTTAACATTCAATTTATCATTCACATTTTTGTGATTGATGACCAAATTAAATACCAATAATTATTTACACTTTTCATTAATGTATGGATCCATACTTTACAGTAATTTTATTCTACATGGAGACCCAGTTACGTTGTATTCTATTTGACCTTTGTACTTTCAGGTCTCTCTTTTATGGAGGATTACTTATTAATCCTTCTAACAATATAGGATTTCAAACATAAGAATAATCAAACAATATATCACTATTATTGATTTTAAATTTTGAGGAAGAAATTTTTATATGGTAGTGAGAATATGATGCCCCAAAAAACATAAAAAGAGATCCATTTATTTGATAACATGTATGACACACATCACTAAGAACGTATGGGAATATAATAATCATATATTTGATAATATATTTACATTTTATAATAGATTATATTTATTCAATTACATCAAATACCATGTTTTATTTCATTACAAGCAATAGAGACTTTCTTCTATAGCTTGTGTTACATTCAAAAGTGACCTTCTTTGATGGGTTTCTCTATACACAATATCCTGTATTCCCAAGAAACAACCCTTAATTAAAACATTATTATTTAATGTAATAAGATATAAAATATCCATTAGGAAAAAAATTAACTAAAATTTAGAAATATATAGTTTCTAATAATACAATAATAATCCATAAGATTAAAATTATTTATAAATGAATATAAGAACCAATTGAATATAAAAAATATACTTTTATAGAAAACTGTATTTATTTTCACAAATATATTTTACCCTAAAATATTAAATTAATTAAAATTATTTAGTAATATTAATGTATTAAATAGGTTACGTATTCAATAAAATATTTTCAAAATTCATCAAATAGATAAGATAATACCCTATATTTTACATAAAAATCAAAATTTTTATTAGGGCATGTTTACTACCTTTTAAGGGAAAACCTATTTTGAATATTAATTTTTTTCACACATATACATTTCATTTTACGAAATAAACATAATTATTTAATTATTAATGATAATATTATAATATGATGAATTTTTGGAATTTTTTTGAGGAGCATCATTATTTATTGAACAGTGAAATATATAGTGTTTTAGTAAAAAACTTCCATTTCATCTATATAATTATTAATGCAAAGTTATATTATAAATTTTTTAAACGTAACATTGGATATATTATACCTATTTAAATAAAATTTAGTTTAATATAAAATTTTATCTTTTAAATTTAATATAAACCCATAAGAAACTTTTGAACATTTTTTACAAAAAAGCATTTTATCTGTCTATCTATGATATTAGCAATAATCCTAATTTTTCAGGTTCATTGATATGAATTCTGAAAATACTACATAAACCATTGTAATAATTGTAATATTAGTGGTCTAATATGATGAAAATAACTTTTGACAAAAAATATTTGGGAAAGTGATTAATATTAATTAAAGTGACTTAGGTGTAATTAGGCTAAAAATAGACTAAAACCCTTATGTTTAGGGAACCAAATAACATAGAAATTTGTCAAAAATCAAATTTTTACCATATTTCGGCAACTATTCTTGTATACCTGAGTTTCGGTTGTTTGGTTTGATTTTGTTATGTATGAACATGTGTACACCTAACTTCTTTTCAAGAAAACCAAGGGATTCCTTTTACATCCCTATAAAAGGCCACAACCTCTACCCATTCTAAAAACATGTAAATCTTTTTAGTTTGATCCAATATCTTCCTAAATGGCCTCTCAAAATCCCTATCCTCGACCTAGAACCCTCTATTTGTGAAGAATACCTCTCATGGATGCCTTTTGGTTTAAACCAAAAGACATTACACGATTAAAAGGTAATTTCTTTTCTCAATATCCGTAGTTTCATTTCAATTATACAACCCCTAAAATGACATTATTCTATTTTCTAATAACAAAAAAATATCATAAAAATACTAGGAGTTTTTTTTGATGATATATAGACCTAGAATTTTGGATACCACCATCCAATGAGTAATTAACACAACGTTTCTATGGATAGTGAACTACTACCTCATGAAACAATGATTGTTCATTCTTCTATTACCACATCTCATAGTGTCCATTATAATAGAAAAAATGTAAATATATATATATATTTAATATTATATTTATTGTGTCTTTATACTTCTTTAATACTTTTACATCATCTATCATTAACACTTTCCAATTTATGTTAATATAATATCAACGTTTGAGGAAGTGTGGACTACCACCCCCTCATAGCATTGTGATTCGTTCACAATAAACATGGAACATATAAAAGATGGTTTGAATTAAAAATTAGTGAATAAAAAACATAAATAATATATTAATTAAATATTTACCTATATTTATATATATTTATATATACATATATATCAATTTTTATTAGCCTTTCACACACTTGAAAAGTTATAACATTATTCATGGACGTGTGGACTATCGTCTCCTAGACATGATGTAGTTCCTTTTTCATTACAATAATTATATATATAGTTTTGTATGATTAAATAATATGTAATTTATTTTATATTTATAATTATTGAATGATATGGTGTTACTTACCTTCTTTCCACAAAGTTCATTAAAAATATGGGAATGTTACTCAAGTTTATGTATGACCTATCGTCTCTATGATAGTAACATATTCCCATTTTTATAGTCATTTTTAATGATTTATTTTGAAAATATAATTGATGTAAACTGATGTTAAATATTTCGTGGTTATTATTCACTGAATTTTATATAATGAACCCTCTGACCAATGTTGACCAAAAATGTTTTTTTGACACATAAATCAAATTTGGTCAAAAATAAATTAAGTACACTTAATTGTTTGAGTATTTTTACAAAAAATTGTAATAACTGAAATAATAATAATTATAAACAAGAAAAAAGTAATGAATGATGTATAAAATTAAAATAAGGTTATTATATCGGAATTTAATTTATCTTCACCGAAAACTAATTTTAATGTAATGTATTCTTCTCTCATTTTAATTATGGGTGACATACTTAATTGATGTACACATAATTTCTTATATATTGTATAAGTACTTCCACATTGACTCACAATATCACGAATAATATTATATTCATTGTATTTAAATGTTTTAACTAATAAATTTGGGTTTTCCAATTCATTTTTTAACACATTGGTAAGGGACTTCCATCTCACTTTTTTGCATTCGAGAGATAAATGTCATATTAATCACTTATGTCTTTTTTGTGGTGCACCAAATGCCTATTTTGACATATTATATCATGAATTAATTTTACTTCTGGGTATTTAATAATTTAATTTAATTTTATTATTTCATGAGGTTTATGAGTTAATAATGTTTCAACGTGTTATGAGACACTTTGAAATGTTTAAATATAATTTTCCTCATGAAAAATGCTAATGATATGTTAATGAAATTTCCATTCGGGTAAATTGTATAATCATTATTCAATAATTCCATTAATTACTCTATATTAATTAATGAACATTTTCATGTATTGATATTGTTTTTCCCCTCTCTCATACTCAATGTGTTATTAAAATGTTTTATTGAAAAACCCAAATTCACTTCTCTCTTTAGTCAAATAACGTTTTTTGTTCTAAAAACCCTATTTTATTAAAAGGATATTTTTTTAAAATGATTTAATAAAGTTATTTTTTACCTTTAGTGTATTAAAAAAATTCAATGGAATCTTCATGCCAATTTCTTCACGAGGAATTTTCTTAACTTTTTCCACAAAAAAAAATATTATTTTTAATACATACGACTTTTATAGATTCATACACCATAATTTCTTTTAATCCTCTTTTTCACGTTTAAATGGATTATTTTTAATGAATAATATTTCTAAATGGTTTTTCAAAAGAAAGGATATTTTCCCTCAAAAATAGTTTTAAAAGTTAATCTTTTTTTCATCAACGACAACATCCCTCTATTTTACTCTAGTTACATTTGTTGTATTAATACCATCCTTATTCTTCCTATCAATGATTTATTATTGATATCGAAAAGGATAGTATTCATATTCAATTCCTTAATTCATTAATTATGTATCCTGAAATATTCATCTTCGTATGATAATTGATCCCTGAATTTCACGTTATTATCCATAATATTTATCAAATATATTAATATTGCTTAAACCGTATACCATTGTACATAGGGTTCCTAATTTGATAGTTATTAGATTGATATGTATTCATAATTAATTATGGTTTTTTGATAAGGCATAATATTTATTTTCGATATCCTATATGATAAATTCTTTAGACTATAAATGATGGGTGGAGGCCAGACTTTATATATCTCTTCGACGCATCAATTGGTTATCATGAGAAAAACCAGTTGAAAAAATTAAACAGAGGACATATCCATATTTTCAAAATGTCCACATAATATATATTTATATTAATAGGTCCTCATATAACTTTGATATGATTTCCATCAAGAAATAACACCCCCCATAGTTTTTTATTTGTTATTCATCCATGATATTTTTCATCAACATATCAATGGATACATTTCATTTTAGTTCATTGATTAATGGAATGTGTGTTAGTTTCATACGTTGCAATATTTATTTTATCTTATTTTGTAATTTTAATGGAATATGTTTCTAGTTATTACCTATCTTGATTTATTATGTACTTTAATTTAGTTTATTGATTAAATGGAATGCATGTTCAATTATCTAAATTTTCATATTGACTATTAACATTGATTCATTATTTTTTCCGCTATATGTTTCCGTACTACGCCCTTTAGGTCACCTATATTATTGTTTTATAATGAATCCAAGAATATTACTATTAATGATAAGCAGGAATATAAAAAATTTATTAGTGATTTAATCGATGTGTTTTATTTGTTTAAAATAAGAATAATTATATTTTAATAAATTTAAATCCTGCAAATTTTTGGAAATTTTTTTTAATACATGGAATTTTTAAGAGTCTGTAGTTTCTGACGGTGCTTGATTCTGAGGCCTGGTGTGCTCGGAATCAATTTCTGAAGATTTTCTTGGTTAGGTTCAGTAAACGTACGTGCATGGTTTTATTTCTTTTGAATAGGTGCTCGAAATCGAAATCTGAGGACACCGCTGAACTCGCAGTGGCATTATTTTCTTAAGGAGACCTTTTCCACAGTTGCAATTTTATCGATGTTGGAAGTTAATTTTTGGGGTTTAAATAAAATTAAGTAAAAATTTGTGTAACATATTTTTATTTGGTTGGTGGTTAAAACCACCAAGTGGAGGTTAGAGGTGGGGCCCACCACACCCTAACCTCCCTTGGGAGGATATAAATATGTGTGACCCACTTGCTTGAACCCCCTTAACCCCCCTTTTTAAACCCTTGATCTCCCTATTAATGGGGGAAACTCTTGAAACATTCCACGTTACCCCATAATGGTGCAAATTCACCCATTAATAAAGTGAGGTAGCTTATTTTAATTAGAATATTCACCTCCTCTAAATTTTAATTTCAACCAACCATTAGAATTAATTATATGATTTGCCTTATTTAATTAAACACATCTGTGTGTTGTTGTGGGAAAGAATTAAAAGAGGCCATCCCTTGTCATTTTTGGGGTTGGAATAATCCTTTTGAAATCTTGGGAGAGGAGAGCTTCGTCCTTCAAATGATGAACCACCAAATAACTCCATTATTTTCACGAAGAACATAAAGAATGCTCCTCGTCTATGAAGAAAGTGAAGCTTCATCTTCTTCCATATTCCACTGGAGCAAGGAAGGGAAGCACCACTGTCCACGAAGTACACCGAGGGTGTCATCTTGACTCATATTCTCTGAGCTCTGGCTCCTACAACATTGATAGAACGATGTCCGTCTTCCGAGACATCTGTCTTTAGTGGCTCTTTAACGTACAATGACAAATACGAGGTTGTGGGATTTGATTATTTTAATGTATAAATTATACCATCATTCCTCATCATTTATTTGGGTTCAATGATGGCCACATGTTATCACCTAATGCAAAGGGCATGAGCCGAACCAACATGGACGGAAGCCCCACTATTTGTTCTTGTTTAGTTGACATTGAAGGTAGAGAAAAAAGGGCATGGTGTCATCGCACCACGTCGGAGAAGAACTACGTCTAGAAGGACCAGCCGGACCAGCCGGGTCCCGCAGCCCCTGATCAGTAAAAGCGTGTTGGTTCTATTCGATGAACCGGGGGGGGGGACCCCCTCCCTCGTGCGGCCGACCGGGCCACCATGATACGGACCGCCAATAGCTGGTCCACCACTACCCGACCGGACCTCGACCGGGCCACCAAAGGCCAAGAATCCCTCGGCTGGGATGCCAAAGGCCGGGCCGCCCCTCAGCCGGGCCGCCCTTGGCCGAGCCGCCCCTCGGTCAGGCCGCCCCTAGGTCGGGCCGTCTCTTCGGTTCAGGTCGTCCCCTCGGCTCGGGTCGCTTCCTCAGACTAGGTTGGACCTGCAGACCAGGTCAAACCCCTGTTTAGACCGGTTTGGGCAGAGTCAGTCCGACTGGGTCGGACTGAACCCATACCCGCTACCGTTGGTTACACATTTTTTCCCGCATATAGGGCTATGGGTGTCTGATTGACGTACCTCATGTGGAGATAGAATTATTAGAGCATGATGATTATTTTTTATACTTAACATTAGTTTTTTACATAGTTGGAGTATGGTCAGGTTGGTTTAATCCTAAAAAGAAATTGGGCCCCTTGAACAGAAATGCCAATAACTCTCAGACAGGGCGTCTGTTTGACACCCCATATTTCGTGTTGGGTTCCGTATGATGAGACAGAAATATAGGGTAAATCGAATGAGGATTTAGTGATATTTTATGTGTCGACACTTGGCTCAAGGAGCGGACCCTCCAGGAATCGAGCGTGCTGTGTGCGGGAACCCTAGGGCTGGCTGCGACTAAGATGAACACATCCTCTATGGGTTCGACAATGATGATAATGTACCAGGATCCTCTATGGGTTTGACAATGATGACTACTATACTAGAATCCTATGTTGGTTCTACAACGGTTACTACTATACCAGGATCCTCCATGGGTCCGACAATTCTTGCTTCTGTTCCTGTATCCAGTGTTGTTCTGACAGAATAGCTGGTCATATATCTTATGTGGGTCCGACAGCTTAGCCGGTCCTGAATCCTGTGTGGGTCAGACAGCATAGATGAATCTGTGACATGATCTGATCATCTCTATCACTCTATGAAATATGTATACCTATGTGATCTAATTCATGTCTTTCAAACATTGTCATCATGGTGATTGACTCTACTTACTTTGTGGAATGGTTTGTGCATGGGCTCGAGAGTTGGAGCCCGACTGTGATTTATAAATATATGTACGGGCATATACCTAAGTAAGATTGGTTGATACATTGTGATTGTATCTTTCTACTATAGTTTATCCTTTTTGGATTCTAGGAGACCTTCGAGGGTCTTGGGGTTCCATACTGAGTATTGTTATACTCACCCCTACACGGGTTTCACATGTACTTTGTTGTGTTCTGTGCAGACGACTGTCAATAGTGATCGAGGTTGAGGGTGATGGACGAGAGGCTAAACCGAGCAGGACTAGATGGGACATACCTCAGGCATGAGTTTTTCGATTTCTGTACATACCCATTAGGTAGGATTCCTCAGTGGATGATCCAGGAGGTGTTTTCCATTTTTACTTGTACATGTTCATGTTGTTCAGTTGGGTTTGTGTACTAGCCCATTTACTTTCATCACTACCTTTGTATTCAGTTTTTACATAGTTTTTTTCTTCCAGTTGTGTACTATGATTATGTGTGATTTAGTTTTATAAATACAATGCCTTCCCCGCTTAGGGATTTAGGCCATTGGTGCTAGTCGCCAGCCCCTGTCCTATGGAAGGCGGGTTTGGGGTAGTCACGGCACGGGTCCCAAGGAAGGGTCGTGACAAATTGGTATCAGAGGGGTCAGTTCTACTGTAGAACTAGGACTACTATTATTTTAACGGCAATAGTGTTAAGTCTTTTGGGTGTGGTAATCAATTTAGGGACACCGGTGTTGGTGCGGTGGCCGACGTATCCATACACTAGGACCCTGACTTCTGATTTCAGACTCAGTGTACAAAAACAATGATTGCGAGTGTGTTCTCAAGAGTCTTATTTGTGAAATTTTTGAGTCATCTCACCAGGTATAACTTATTTACTATGGCGCATCTGTTCCTCATTAGGATGCCGCTGCATAGATAATAAACTAGGGTTTCTGAATGGGTACATGACGATAGCCCACCGAGTGACGAGGATCTGGTTTTGGGCCCTCTTACTATTTTTTCACCTTCGGTGGTGTACCTGCAACACCACCACCCATTGGGGAGAAGATTCCACCAGCCACATTGGAGTTGATTACTGGATTTTTCCACTTATTTGAGGCACTAGTAGAGGTGATGTTAATCTTAGCAACTAATCTTTTTCAGTGAGTGACCATGGGGATGGTGCACATAGTGACGAGGTTTTAGTACTTAGACCGTTTTCAAAGATGGTACCTTTGGGCAATGTGGCAACTATATCACTACATGTATGTCAACAAACACTACCGACAGTACAGGTAGAGGACACTTATTGTCATAGTGCTTTGCATGTGTTTAAACACCTCATATATCCCATGTTCTGAGGAGATCCCGACTCATAATAGGTTGAGGACTAGCTTGAAGAGGTGGAAGAGAGTTTTCTATAGCTTATACAGCTTCGGCAGGATGACATGTCGGCTGCTGAGTATTTATTGAGGCATAGCGATCTTTCCAGGTACTCAATGAATATGATATGATCAGTGTTTTAGTGCTCGGACCTCTTAAGGAGGTGTAATTATGGATATCTAAGCCATCACTTTTTCCTATATGCATTCCAACATATGTTAGGGATCTTGGGAGAGCCTTTGTGGTTGAAAGTTCATTGGTTGAGCGGATCCAACCAGTGAATGATAGCAGTTGGAAAGCATGAAACTAGTGCCAGTCGTAGAGAATTGAGCATGTTAAATGTATCAGGAAGAGATAGTGTTAAGGACAGGTGAATCTTTAGGGAAAAAACATGGAAGTAGAGCTAGGAGAGAAACATGAGGTGGTGAACATTTTGACATGTTGCAACCACCATCTTTTGTAGTCCCCGCTAGGCTCAGGGAGCTGGAGGGCTGGGGAAGAGAGTAGCTGCATGCGGTCAAAGAGTATATCCCAAGGGATCTAAGAATGATTTAAGGTATGGTCTGTGTCTTCTACTAGGTTCCGTATCAATAGTCATAGGTACCAATCATTCTTTCCTTCCAAGAATATTGTCCCAGACCGAGAGTTTTTGGTTAAACCATTGAATTGACCCTCACGTCTGGAAGAACCATTGGGAGGAGACTTGATAATCACACATACGCCGACAGTGTGATATAACCCTTGAGGTGAGAGATTTGGTTGGAACCTCTTTGTGAAAGCGTCGAGGCCCTACGACGTTAGTTTGGATATGGGCTGGGCAACCACATATCATAAACAGATTGACAATATTTTGAAATTTTTTTTTGGTTTATCTACAAATTTGGGATGAGGTTTTCCATGGTCGGTGAAAAGGAAAGCCCAGGCAGGACAAGATGGAATCATGCATCAGAGGGTGCAGTCGATCACCCATGAGTCGGCCAGACTTACCTTTTTGCCAGACTTCTCCAGAGTTGCAGCAATTCATTCAGCATTGACTATGAAGGGGAAACCCTTCGTCTGGTCAGAATGATGCCAATAGATCTTTTATAAGATAAGGTATATGTTTACTAGAGTGCCCATATTTGGGATACCAATGGAGGGCATTGGGTACATATTTTATAGCAATGAATCAGGGACCAGACTCGGGTGTGTCCTGATTTAGGAGCGAGCAGTGATAGCTTATGGTTCTCGTATGTTGAGAAATAATGAGAAGAACTACACTACCCATGACCGGCAGTTAGAAGTAGTGATATTTTCCTTGATGATGTGGAAACATAATCTTATGATTGAATGTTTTATAGTCTACTCTCACCACCAGAGTCTCAGGTACATCTTCTCGCAGAAGGACCTGAACCTGAGACAACGACGATGGCTCGAGTTTCTCCAGTACTATGACTTCGAGATAGTCTATACTCCTAGGAAGGGGAACTTTTTAGAAGATGATCTCAGAAGAAGATCAGGCATTCAACTACTAGGAGAGGCGGCAGATTAGTTGACCGCATTGTAGATATCCTTTGTGAATAGATATAGAGAAGCCTTTCTGCAGTCTCTCACAGTCACTCCTCCACTTCTTCAGCGATTCAAGGAGGCACATTGTTGGGACATTCACTGTGTGACACAATGTGCTCAAATATCCATAGCGCAGGCACCTGATGGATTTTTTGATTGTGGGGAACACATCATTATTTTCAGTGGATGTACCATGGTACCAGTTGTACTTCAAGAGGATGTTTTGCTGGAGTTCCACACATCTCTTTTATCGGTACATCCAAAAGTGGCGAAAATGTATCAGGACCACTGAGGAAAACACTGGTGGCCAGGTATGAAGAAGGTTGTAGTAGAGTTTGTCTCACGATGCCTCATTTGTCAGCAAGTGAAGGTAGATCATCAGGTTCTACAAGGATTAGTTAATCCCTTAGAGGTTCCACAGTGGAATTGGGATGGCATATCTATGGATTTTATGATGGGACATCCATGAACATCTAGAGGACAAAACTTTGCCTGGTTGATTGTCGACTGACTCATCAAGTCAGACCACTTCCTACCGATCATAGATAAGGGTTCAGTAGAGATATTGGGACGCCTCTACGTATGGGAGATCATAGGGATTCATGGTTCTCCATTGACGATCATCTCCGATCGATATGCTAGTTTCACATCCCGACTATGGACGGGGTTGCAGGATGCATTTGGGATGCAGCTTCGCTTGAGCACCACCTACCATCCTCAGATGGATGGTCAGACTGAGAGGACCATTCAGACTCTCGAGGACATGCTCCATGCATGTGTCCTCAACTTCGGTCGTAGCTAGAAGGATCACTTACCCTTGATAGAGTTTGTATAAAACAACTGCTACCACTCCACCATTGGGATGGAACCTTACGAGGAACTTTACGGCCGACCTTGCAGATCGCCTCTATGCGGGACTGGCCCAGGGGAGTCAGCACTAGTAGAATCAGAGATGGTGCAGGTTACGATGGAGAGGGTAGAGATCATCTAAGAGAAGATGATGACTGCATAGAGCAGGAAGAAGTCTGACGCTGATAGGAGACATAAACAACTGGAGTTTGAGGATAGAGACCACATCATTCTATGGGTCTCACCTCGATGAGGCATATAGATATTTGGCTGAGGTGACCAGTATCTTCGTGATTCATTGGACCTTTCTAGGTCCTTAACAGAGTAGGTGAGGTGGCTTACTGCCTGGCTCTTCCACGTTAGTTGCACCAAGTGCACGATGTCTTCCATGTATCTCAGTTGAGGAGATACGTGCACGAACCATCTCACATCATCGACCACGGGGATCTGGAAATAAATGACGAAGAAACGTTCACAGAGGTTCCAGTGGAGATTGGGGATCAACAAGGGTAGGTCTTGTGTGGATGGTTGATACCTCTGGTGCGTGTTCTATAGCAGCACGAGAACCTCCAGGAGAGCACATGGGAGCTGGAGGCTCAGATGTGTGCTCAGTACACTCATTTGTTCCTTTATTATGAGTTGCAGCTTATGGGGAATAATGATCTAAGGTGGGAAAAATGTAAAGACCCAGAAATAATGTGATTTTTTTAAATAATTGGAATTTTTATGAGCCCGCAGTTTCTGATGGCGCTTCATTTTGAGTCCCGGTGTGCCCGAAATAAATTTCTAAAATTTTTCTCCGGTACGTTCAGTAATCATACATGAGGGATTTTATATCTTTTGAACCAGTGTTCGGAATTGAAATCTGAGGACACCGCTAAACTCCCAGCGCTGGTATTTTCTTAAGGATACCATTACCGCAGTTTCATTTTATTAGGGTTGAATCTTAATTTTTGGGGATTCTAAATAAAACTAAGTAAAATTATGTGTAGCATGTTTTAATTTGGTTGGTGGTTAAAACCACCAAGTTGAGGATAGAGTTGGGGCCCACCACACACTAACCTGCTTTAGGACTATATAACTAGGTGGTACCCACTAGCTTGAACCCGCTTAACCCCCCTTCTTAATCCCTTGAGCTCCCCATTATGGGGGAAACTCTTGAAACCATCCACATTACCCCATAATGGTTCCAATTCACCAATTAATGAAGTGAGGTAGCTTAATTTAATTAAAATCTTCACCTCCTCTAAATTTTTATTTGAACCATCCATTAGCATTAATTAAATTAGTTGCATCATTTAATTAAACACATCTTTGGGTTGTTGTGGGAATGAATTAAAATAGGCCATCGTTAGTCATATTTGTGGTCGGCATAATCCATTGGATAGCTTGATAGAGGAGAGATTTTTCCTTCCAACGAATAACCACCGAAGAACTCCATTCTTTCCATGAACAACATAAAGAACGCTCCTTGTCTCCGAAGAAAGTGAAGCATCATCTTCTTCCTTCTTCATCCAGAGCATGGAAGGAAAAAATTGCTGCCCACAAAGTACAATGAGGGTGTTGTCTTGACTCGTCTTCACAGAGCTCTACCTCCTCCGA
The DNA here is from genome assembly GCA_963277665.1 of Viscum album. Classification (NCBI taxonomy): domain Eukaryota; kingdom Viridiplantae; phylum Streptophyta; class Magnoliopsida; order Santalales; family Viscaceae; genus Viscum; species Viscum album. Next base: position 429,255,748 of record OY728129.1, on the reverse strand, counting down.
TGTTGGGGGAATGATGTACGTCTTCCGCGACATCCATCTTCCACGACACGTCAATATACAATAATAAATAAGAGGTAGGGTGATTTGATTATTTTATTGTATAAATTATACCCTCATTCGTCGTTGTTTATTTGGGTTCGATGATGGCCACTTGTTATCACCTAATATGGAGGGTGTGGGCCAAACCAACACGGCCCGACGCCCCTCTGTTGGTTCTTGTTTGGTTGATGTCGAAGGCAGAGCCGAAAGGGCGCGGTGCCGTCACAGCATGACGGAGGAGAACTGCAGCCATGAAGTCCATGACAGATGAAAGATTAACTGCACTTGGGAGGGCCACGGTGGATTAAGAAGCGTGGTGGAGCCAAAGGTTGTGGCCAGGTAGGGCAGCGGCGGTGGTGGCACGATGCCATCGTGCCGCACGGAGGGCAGCAAGACAATAGCGTTGTCGCGCCATGGTTGAGGTGAAGAGGCGGTCGGCCTAGGCAGCCATCATAGAGCCGAACCAGTGAGACCTGCCAGGTTTGGCGGCCCCTGAACCGGTGCTGCGCACCGATTCTGTTCGATGAACAGGGGGTCACCTCCCTGCCTCGTGCGACCGGTTGGGCCACCACGAGCCAGACTGCCACAAGACGGGCCACCCAAGGCCAGGCTGCCCTCGGCTCGGACTCCCCACATCCAGGCAGCCCTTGGCCGGGACACCCCTCGGCCGAGCCACCCCTAGGCCAGGTGGCCTTCGTCCGGGCCACCGGGGGCCGTGCCTCTCATCGGGCCAAGCCATCTCTTCGAGTCGGCCCATACCCTCAGATCAGGTCGCTTCCTCAGACCGGTTCAGACCCGTGAACCGGTTCAGACCCCGGTTCAGACTGGGTCGGGCTGGGTCAGTCTGACTGGGTCTAGCCGAACCCAGACCTGTTATGGTCGTTTACACATTTTAGCCCGCATCTAGCGCTATAGGTGTCTGATTGACATACCTCTAGAAGTGATAAAATTATTGGAGCGATATGATTATTTGGAATACATCACTTGAGGTTTGGAAGCAGTTTTAGTACGGCCGGGTTGGTTTAATCCTAGAAACTACCCAAGCCCCTAGAACAGAAATACCGATAACTCTCAGACCAGGCATCTGTTTGACGTGTCATCTATCGCATTGGGTTCTTTATGATGAGATAGAAATATGGGATACATCAACTCGGGACATCATGATATTTGATGTATCGATAATTTTATCGAGGAGTGGACCCTCCCAGAATCGAGCGTGCTGTATGCAGGAACCCTAGGGCTGGCTGCGACTGAGATGACATGATCCTCTATGGGTTCGACAGCGACGATACTGTACTAGAATCCTCTGTGGGTTTGACAGTGATGTTTACTGTACCGGAATCCTCCATGGGTTCGACACTGATGACTACTGTACCGAGATCCTCTGTGGGTCTGATAGTTCTAACTTCTGTTCCTGTATCCTGTGTGGGTCCAATAGAATAGTTGGTCCTGTATCATGTGTGGGTCCGACAGCTTAGCTGGTCCTGTATCCTATGTGGGTCTGAAAGCATATATGAATTAGTGGCCACATATGATCATCTCTATTACTCTATGAATGATGCATACCTGTGTGAGTTGAGTCATATCTTTCAACCATGATCGTCATGGTGATTGACTTTACTTCCTTTATGGAATGGATAGTGCTTGGGATCGAGAGTTGGAGCCAGACTGTGATTTATAACTTAGGTATATGTATAGGCATATACCTATGTGGGATTGGTTGATACTTAGTGATTGCATATTTATAATGTCGTTTATCCTGTGTGGATTCTGGGAGACTTTCGAGGGTATTGTGGGTCCCCTAATTATTATTTTTATACTCACCCCTTCACAGTCTTTACCGGAACCTTGTTCTGTTCTCTGATGACGATGGACAGTAGTGATCGAGGCTGAGGGCGACGGACGAGAGGCTGCACGGAGCTTTACTAGATGGGACGTAACTCAGGGCTGAGTTGTTTGAGTTTTGTACCTACCCTTGAGGTATGATTCCCCGGTGGATGATCCATGATCTGTTTTCTATTTTTTACTTGTTCTTTATCTTGTTGTTCAGTTGGGTTTGCATACTGACCCATTTACCATCGGCACTACCTTTGAATTCATTTTTTACTAAGTGTTTTGCTTCCAATTATGTACTTTGATTGGGTGTGATTTATTTTTATAAAGGTAACACCTTCCCAGCATAGGGATTTACGCCTTTGGTGCTAGTCCCCATCCCCTGGCCTATGGAAGGCGGTCTTGGGGTAGTCATGGCTCGAGTCCCGAGGATGGGTCATGACAAAAAATGCATTCATTTGTAATATTATAACCATTTATATATCTGGTTTACCAAGACAACTTAATTGATCAGTCCATTAGGGATTGATTCTTTATAACCATGAGCATTTATTTAGTGCCAATAACTGACATTGGGATACATTGGGTCATGTCACTACATCAAAGAACAATGATTTTATATATTCTAGAATTTAACCCATGGAAATTAACATCTCTTTCTCCCAAACCTATAAATGATCTGTGAAGGGGATATTATTTTTTTCCCAAATCAAAAATGGTATTCTAGGTGATAAAATATGTACATTTTACATTCATTTTTATGTATTTTTTTATTCATATCAATTTCATATACCCCATAACATTCATTTTATACATGGATTTAGTGTGACTTAATAAATTGAAACTTATTGAAAAGGTCCATATATTTCATATATTTATGATCATAACTAAATCCAAAAATATCCATTTATAAATTGTATTTTAATGAGGAAATATGATCAACCTGAGTACCATACCCATCATGTGTGATTTCCACAGTTGGTGGTGTTACTAAAGCATCTTATTACAGATACCAATAAACTATATTACAAGAAATCTACAATAGGGATATCATACTCAGTAGTCCTAGAATCCAATATGATGTGTAACAAACTGATGTTTTATCAATGGAAGTCCCATCTTATAATTATCAATTATATTATAATCACATTATAAAGAACAATTAAATATAATGATACTGAATTATATGTTACCATTAAACATTATTTCACCACTTCTATTTTTGAATTTTGGAAATCTGACATACACGATTGCAATCAATAATATATTTGGAGTCAAATAGAAAAATATTAATTTTTGTTGTATAATAAAATACCCTTATGAATATTAATGGTATGGTTTTAAGTACTGATATACCCTTTTGAATGGTAACCTCTTCTATGATAGTATATATGTAGGATTTATGTGAACGCATGATGTACCTATGTTTTGTAATTAGTAATCAAATGTTTTAAAAACTATATTTTTCATGTAAATTATGATGTTAATTAAAAACTAAATTAATCATATTTAGAAAATTGTTTCTGAAAATGAACATCATTTTTGGATTCTACATGTCAAAAAATGGTAAGTGTGAATCATTTGTATTTTTCTAAAATACTTCAATTTTTATGAATAATGAAATACCATAATTTACAAAACAAAAAGTTAAATACAATAATTATAAAGCCATTTATGATGTTATGATGATGTAGGACCAATTGGTTCGGATTCACATGATAAAATAACTGAAAGGTTTCACTGAATTCAAACTATTACTTGTCATCTCGAGAAATAATAAATTAATGAATATTATATTGAGAAAACCCCTCTCTCCTCCACTATAAATACCACCTATCACACCCTCATTTCCTCACACCTATACATCTTTAAGCCTTTTCTGATCTCATACCATGAATATTCCCTAGCCCCTACACCACTTCGATGATCTTCTTGTCTCATAAAAAGAACAAACCTAGTTTCCTTAAGGACGATCTCAAGAAGAGGATTCAAGATATAATTCCTCCCTCTGTTTTTTCCTTTAATTTCCTTTATGTTTCATGTTGTTTTATCCCCCCAAAAATAATCATCAAAATGTTATGGTAAATCCAGTATCATACATATAATGTAATATTATTATAATAATGGGATATTATATCATCCAACATAATTATCCTCTTATATTTGTTTTTTGGAAGGAAAACATTATTTGTGTGGTGTTAATTTATCACCTTCAAGAACAATATTTTTTTCCACCTTCATATATGGTAATGAAACCATTTTTATTGTTGAGATAGATTATGTTATATTTATGATATTATATATAATATTATTGATCTAACTTATGTACATATTACTAAATCATTAAACAAAACAAGTTTGTTGTGGTCGAAAAACCGCCCATATTAACCCTAACAATCATCATTTAATTATGATCCAATGATTCATCCATGTGGTATATGAAATAATTTAGTATAAGATAATTTAAAATTATTTAATATAATTAATAACATGAATTATCACTTCTAAATGTTAATCCATGTTTTACACGGACATCCATTTATGAATACTAGTGAACCACTCAAGAAAACCATAAAACTGAAAATTCCCAAACAATGATTTTAAACTCTAAAACTCATAAAAAGGCCCATAAAATAACTTAATAAAACCATAATTAACCAGTTTCATGTAAAAAAGGTTCTGTAAATTGTAATTAATGAATCTAATGTGGTTATAATGGAAATTAATGTGAAGAAATAATTCCGATACAAGGTAAGGGGAAATTCTCGAACCTAAAATTCTTTCATCGGGTTCTCCTTCCTTCACTCCATTTTTGGTATGCTCACTACTTAAAAATAATTTTTTGATATTTATATTTCCTTTTATGGGATATAAATTATTTCCACAAGATTTAATGTCAAAAAAATGTTTTCAATGTGAACTCTTCTTAAAAAACACACCATTTATTTCTCACTCAAGGTTGATGGTTATTGTGTCAATTATGTTATTCATAGTTTATTTTGGGTATCTAAAGGTTAGTAATGTGTTATTATGAGATGAAACTCATTCCTTTAAATGGGTTATTTATTTTCACTTTTTATATATGTTTTATTTAGAATTCATGATTATGATAATGTTATGTTGTGATTGGTTCTCTCGAAATAATATAGTGGAATATGAATGTTTGAATATGATTGGTGTTCCTGGATTTGTCCATAACTCCAATACATTGGGTAAAGTGATGAATCTAATGAGTTAAAGATAAACAATTTTTGAAAAATATGATATCTTTGTTCATTAGTATGTGTGGTAGTTAACCACTAAGGCATGATATTTTATTTTCATGCATTGCCACATTTCAAGTATTTTATTATTGCTTCCTCTTAAGTTCATGATCCATTACCTATGTTATTTTTATGCTAACCCATTATTATATTTTTCAGGTCTATACTCTTATTGGGAATATACCTCACCCCTTTTAATGTATATCCTCAGGTTACTATATTTACTAAGGAGATGCCATGATATAATAAGAATCTAGAGAAGAATAGATTAAATAAATTTTTATTCTTGATGCTATAAATGATATGTACATTTCTAGTTTCCCAAGACACTAAACCTCTGGATCCTCATGGAGTAATAAAATTATATTGTTTATATTTATAGTGATGTAATTGAAATGTAAGAAAATAATGGGTCACTATATGATATATGTAATGACCTAATGTTTTATCAATGTAATTACATTTTTAAACTTATTCCATATAGTATAATAATATAAAATCATGTTAAGATCATAATAAAAACATTATGAATGATAAATGAATAAAATAAATATATTTATATATGTTATCTAACATATATCAATTTAATAGTAACATGACCTTTAGAGTAGTAATTTTAAACTTACGAATGTTAAACCAGTTAATGTAATAGTAACACCACCAAAGAAAATACAAATAAAATTATTCAATATTATTAGTGGAAATATGATATAATTTTATCTTAGTTTATGAAAGTAAATGTTTTAAAAATTATTAATTAAGTGTTGGTATTTTCATAAGTCATAAATATTTATTTACAAATTTAAAAATAATTTAATAATTTAAAATAATATTCATTTTCATAAATTTAATTTATAAATTAATTTTTAGATGTATTATGGTGATAAGATAATTTTATGATACCTTAATTAATATTTCAATGTGTTAGAAATGTAGTATAAATTTTAAAATTTATATTTTCCATGTGAATATTGATTTTAATTAATAATATATTTTATCATATATAGAAAATTAATTTAAAAAAACTTGTTCATCATTTTAAATATATATGTCGAAAATTGGATAGGTTGATTTTTTTTTTAATTTTTCTGAAATATATGAATTTTTTTTAATAGTGAAATATGGTAATTTACAGTATATGTAAAAAATGAATTTTTGAGTCATGTTTGAGTCATGGATGACTTAAGTGACCATTTTTTGGATTTAAAAAGAAAAATTACTATATTTAGTCTCATGAATCATAATTATTTCTTTTCTTAAAAAAATTAGGATTAAAATAATGAAAACCCCATTCACTCTGCCACTATAAATACCACCCTCACCCCTTATTCTCTTCACACATCTCAAGCTTTGATCCTTGTTTATATTCTTCCCAATAATCTTCCAAAACCACTCCCTCATGTACAAGATTTTATGGTCTTAACAAAACACTAAATACCAATCCTTAAAGAGGCTCTCAAGAGAAAGGAATCTAGAGGTAAAACCATCTTCTGTTTTCATTCAATTTTTTTTCATGTTTTTTTACATTATATTCTCTCACCACCTATAATCATCCAAAAGAAATGAAAACTCAAGAACCTTAAATATACATAAATATTTTATTCTAATTGAATAATTAATCATCATCTCTACTTATTCCTCCGATTATAATTGAATTAAAATCATCATCTGTGATGTATTAATTTATCACATTCAAGGAAAATGGGTTTTCAATTTCTATTATTGTGTTAAATTATGGTCATGAATCCTTTTTTATGGATTAAAAAGTTTATTTTATAATTAATATGTCATATTCGATGTTATTGAATCATTTTGTATAAATGGTATTAATTTATAAAACAATACAAGTTCATTTTGAGAAGAAACTGCTGAAAATAATCCTTGAGTTTATCATTAATAATTTATCTAACGAATAATAATCACACCAAGAAACAAAATGGTATGTTTATATTTTATATTTCAATTAATAAAAATTATGTTCATTACTATAAAACTATCCACATTATACATAATTTTTCATACTAATATACATGTAATCTGATAAGGAAAACCATAAAAATCAATGCTCTAAAACAATGAAATTGAATTTCATAACCCATCAAAAGGAAAATAAATTATATTAATGACATTTTACCAAATAAAATACATTAATAAGTGGTTATATAATAATTAATTAATTAATCTAATCTTATTATTCAGTAAATTAATATCATGTGTCAGGTCATTTCGGACATATGGTAATAGATTCTACCCAATCCTACATTATTTCATTGGGCCATTAATTAGTTCTTTTTTACCAAAATGAAAAGATTTTTTATTTTAATTAAAATATTTCTTATTCTATTTAAATGTTCTAATATCATGTATAATGTTCCATTAATTATTTTTTGGGATATACATGTTTTTGAAAGGATCCCTACTTAATTCTTCTCAATATACAAGCTTGATTTAATGGAAGTTATCAAATTCCTACCCATTTTCTGTGTTCACCATTATATAATTTAAGCCACTATTATTTTTCTAAAATAATTAATTTTACCATGATAAAATAATTTGGTTCAATTCGGGTATTATAATAAACAGTTATGGATTTTCCATTTTAAAGATTCTAGAATAATTTTCATTAAACCATAATAATATGTTTTATCACGAATGAATTATAAAAAACAATTTTAACATTATTTTGACATAACATATCATGAAATATTAATATATTCATTTATGAATTTCTATTTATGATTTAATACATTTCATTCATGGAAACTATTTCTATATGCCCATTTATTATGCTTTTGACATGCTTATGAAACCCAATTCATTCCATGGGTAACCCTTATGATTATGTTTTATTACTAATGTATGATTATTTAGGTGGAAATCATATTCATGAACATGTTATGGTGGATTTTACATGATACATTTTTGTTGCATGTAAATTAACATTATTCCATGATTATAGGATCCCATTATGTGATTCCTTAAATAATGAATTGTTTTATTAAGTTCCATGTTTTTAGTTTTATATACCTAGTATTCCAAGACACTAGACTTTATGATACCTGAATTTTAATTTGATAAATAATTATTCATATAATAATGTAATGTTATGAGTAAAATGATAGTGTTTATATAGTTGTTATCAAAGTAAATTTTATCTATTTTTGGAGACTTTTATTAGAGAACTTCAATAATAGCCATAAGGATAACAGTATGTATGAGAAAACATTTTTAAATTTTGGTAAGTATATATTATGTCCTTTATCAAGAAAATAAATCTATATCTGGATACTAAAAGCTAAAATCATTATAGAACAGATGTATCTAGATACTACAAGTTAACATCGTTATAGAACAGATGTACATAGGATCGAATACTCTATGAATTTGTTCTAGGCCTAACTGGAGTTAAACCTTTACACAAAATAGCCTTTACTGTGCACCTATTTTGAATATTTTGTGGAATATGATTTGGGAAATTCATTAGCTCATTTAAAATATTATTATATAATTGATGAAAATTACCATAAGAATATATGATAGGAAACAGATCATGTATAGCCCAAATTTAAACATGGTAATCACAAGATAGTATATATTATTTCATTAAGAGTTATCCTTTTATGTTTAATGTTTCCTTTTTATTCATATTAGCTAGGTTTTCATTCACCCTAATTGAAAATTATTTTTCATAGATAATGGGGGGAAATATAAGAACATGATCCAATAATAAATGTGATAGGGATTGTGATGAATGAAGCAATGAAATGATAAAAAATATGAGAATGGGTTCTAAAAACATTGTGAAAATAGATTCTCAACTCGGTCAAGTTATGAATGATAACACGAATCATGTAGAACACACTCGTTATCCAAGGAAATAGAAATTTGTCATCGAATACTAAATGTAGAAATGGCCTCTCATATTTAGTAGAACATCTGACCATCTCTTTGCAGAACAATGGATTATATCTTTTTAATGATATTTGTTGTCCTCTTTTTCTCGGATGAAGAGAATGTTGTGTGGGAAGACTATTGTTTTAACGGGGAATTTGATCAGTTATGGACACTAATAAAAATTATGTATTTAAAGGAGGAAGTTGATGCCATGGATTGGGATGAATTCAAAGAAATTATTTTCAATAAATATTTTTCGCAAAACCTCCATCTCAAGATGGAATGATAATTAATCATACATAAGTAAATGGAAGATGAGTCTATCGGGGAATATGAATAAAACATTACAAGGAATGAAAGATACCCCTACATCATTTTAATGTTCATTGAACTCAAGATGGATAACTTATTTATCATACTAAATATGAGTCTATGAAAAGTGTTTCTGATCGAGACAAACACCAGTTATGAATAGATTTTCAGTTTTTTCCACTAGGATGAAATGTAGATTATAGACACTTAGTGGTCTAAAGGGCATGGTAAAAAATTTAGAAATTAGAGACTAATATTGGTGGATCAAAAAAATCCCATGGTGGAAAGTTGCTCGAATATCCAGATTTTGTTGAAACTGTGGTAAGAATCATCCTGGGAACTATCATAAGGGATCAAGGAAATTCTTCCAATGTGGAAGAATGGGGAATTAGGATAAGAACTATAAAAGGGTTATGAAGAGTTTCACTAATGTGGAAGGAGAAATGAATGTTCAGGTCAACACTCATCTTTTAGTGTAGTGTTACAACAACATGGAACATTTGAATTATGAAAATAATTTCCCAAATTCAAGAGTTGTGCGGGGAAATCAACAAAAACCTACTAGGAAAGAAGGAAGGTCTTTTGCTATAACTACTATGAGATGGAGACATAAAACGATGTGGTAAAAGGTATGATGGTTATTCATTCATGATTAGTGAACATACATTTCCATTCTGGTTCTATTCATTATTTCATATCTTGGTTGTTTATTAGAACTATTAAATCACCACATCAAAATTTGGATATATAGTTTTCTGTGAGAATAAAAAATGGGGCAATTACTACATCCAATGATTATAACTCCTCCCCTGTTAAAGTAAGGTACTGAACCTCCCAACCATCCTTCTCATATTCCCATTGGTGGAGTTTAATGATATATTTGGCATGGATTTACTATCTTTATAAAAATACAACATCGACTGTCAAGAATGATACATTACTCTTCCAATCCATAAGCATCATCCAATTATATACAAGTTTAAGGTTGAAGATGAATCTACTTTAGAATCATTTAATCAAGTGTGGTTATTATTTCCCTATGATAAAGCCAATCTAGATCAAATGATTGAGACCAAGGAGAGAATCATGATTGGAGATATTCCCATCATGATAGAATACAATAATGTATTCCCAGAATAATTTATTATAATTCCTCCTAACATAGAGGTGGATTTATATATTTAACTTATTCCTAGATCTTGACATATATCAAAGACACCGTATATAATGTCCACCATTGATCTGGAAGAGATGAAGAATAAGTTACAAGTTAATCAGTATTATGGTCTTATATGGCCAAGTACCGCACCATGGGATGCACCGGTACTCTTTGTTAAGAATAAGGTTTTATCAATATGCCTCTGAATTAATTTTCACAATCATAATAATATCCTAATAAAGAACAAGTATCTCCTACCAGAGATAGATGGATTTTTATATTAGGTATGTGGGGATAGTTATTTATCTATGTCGGACTTCGATAATGATATAATCAATTAAAGGTGAGAGTGATGATATTCCCAATAATGCCTCTCGAACGAGGTAAAGATACTATGAGTTCACATTAATTCCATTTGGACTCACTAATTATAAAAACATATTCATGTATTTAATGAATATAGTTTCTAGATATTACCTCGTCATATTTTTGGAAGTCTTTATCGATGATATTCTAATATACTCTATGATAAAGGAGGACCATGAGGGGAATTTGAGTATGTGTGGAAGACATCGAGAGGGGAGAATCATTTTAAAAAATATAGTAAATGTGAGTTCTTGATAGAGGATGTATCATTCATGGGGAATTCTATGAACAAAAAATTGATATCTGTTGACACTAATAAGAAAAATTCAATTGAATAGTGGCAAAAACCAATATCTATAATTGAGATATATAGTATCCTTGGATAATCTAGTTTTTACCAATGATTTTATAAAAAACTATCATGGATTTCAAACCCAATAACCAAGGATACATAGAATCTAGTTATGTTTTTTATGGACTCAATAATGTGATGAAAGCTTTACGGAGCTAAAAAAAATGCTTATTACTGCTCCAAAACTCATAATCGTGACCAGTGCAGAACTCATTATGGTGTATAAATATTATACAAAATGGTCTTAGGATGTGTATTGATGCAAAACGATAACATGATATATTATGACTCAAGGTAGTTTAAAATAAATGAGAAAAACATTCCAACATATGATCTGGAGTTCACAGCATAGATCTTTGCATTGAAAACACGGAGGCATTATCTCTATGAGGAGAAGTGTGAGATATACACTGATCAAAAGAGATTGAAATATATATTCAAAAAAATAATCTTAATATGCACCAACGAAGATGTTTGGAGATCATTATGGATTATGACTACTCAATCAACTTAATTCCTAGTAAGGAATATAAAGTGTTATATTTTTTATGTATAAAAGGTCAAGAATCATTGTCAATGATGAGAATTGAGAAGGATATAATCTTCTTATACATTCAATGGATGGGAATGGTAATCATTAATAGAGGAACATCATCAAACCTTTCTCAAATTATTGCTAAATCATCCCTTACAAAGAAAATAACGGATGCTCAACAAAATTATTTGGAAATTATGAAAAAGGTGGAAGCTATCCAGAATGGTAAATACTTTGAGGTAATGATTGATGATGATGTAGTCATATGATTTGGTTCATGAAAATGTGTAAAAATCAATAAAAATATAAGGAATGATCTTATTAATGAAATACATAGCTTATCCATAAATATTCACCTAGGTATCACAAATATGTATCGAGATCTTCAAGAGAACCTTTAGTGAGAAAATATGGAAAATGAGATCACTTAATATACATCGAAGTTCTTGGTATGTCAATTGGTGTGGTATAAAAGAAAAAAATTCTAAAGGAATTATGAAACCATTACCCATACTAACATGGAGACTGAAGAACATCACCATTGAAATTTTCACCCGACTTCCAATGACATCATGAGGAAACAATGATATATTGGTTATTGTCGATCGTCTTACAAACTTTACTCTATTTTTCAAAAATTTAGAGGACATTCCTTTGGATCTACTTGAATAAATATACATCAAAGAAGTCATAAGGCTGCATGGTGTACCACTATCAATTGTATCTAATTAATATCTGATATTCACCTTGATGATCTAGAATGGTCTCGAACTTTCTCTAATCACTGAGATAAATTTGGGTATGGCCAATCATTATCAGATTGATGTCCAATATGATTGAACTATTCAGAAACTGGATAACATGTTGAGAGAATATTATATAGACTTCAATAGAGGATGGTACCAACAATTTCCAAAGATAGAGTTATCTTACAATAATAGTTTTCACTCGAGCATCGAAATGGCTGTATATTAATACTATTAGTGGAAAAGTTACATAACATCGACATACTGGGAGTATGTTTATGAAAGTATGCTTCTAGAACCAAAAATAGATGTTGGAATGGTATCGAAGGTAAACACAATTCAATATCACATCAATGCATCCAAAAGTAGACAAAAGAGTTTTGTGGACAATCATTGATGAGACCTTGAATTAAATGTTGGAGACACAGTTTTACTCCAAATATTTTAAGGGAAGAGGATCACGAGATTCAGGAAGAAAGGGATGCTATGTCCCAAGAACACCATCCCCATGAAGATTCTTGATCATGTCGGAGATGTGGCCTATCGAATTTCACTTCCCACTACAATGTCTAATGTAGATGATGTACTCTATGTATCCCTATTAAAGAAGTAAATACCAGATTAGTTACATATAATGACTTAAGGGGAGGTACAGTTGGAGAATGAACTCTCTTACGAGGAGAATCCAATGAAGATCTTGGATCATACAGATAATGTTCTATGAAACATGACTTCTCAACTGGTGAGCGTACTCTAGTGTAACCATAAGTAAATAGAGGAAACATGATAACTGAACGAAGCAATGAAGGAGATGTACCCACACCTGTTTTCATATTAGTATGTAAAACTAAATTTCAAGGATGAAATTTCAGAAAGGGAAATGAATTTAATGAACCAATGTTTATTCAATGTAATTCCATTGTTATAATTATTTCATATTGTATAATCACATAAAATCACATTAATAACACAATAAAAACAATATTAATATTGAATGAATGAAAGAAAAGTTATTTCTAGATGTTAAGAAACATATACCCATGAAATACTAACTTGACCTTCAGAATTGTAATGTGACCTTATGAATAGTAAACTAGCCAATATAATAGTTTATAAGTAAGAATTTGATATAATTATATCATATTATAAGTAAGTAAATATTTTAAAAATTATTAATTATGTGTGGGTATTTTTTGTAAGTTATAAATATTTAATTACAATTTTATGAATCAGTTAATAATATAAAAGAAATTTTATTTTCCTAAAGTTTATTCAATTTTTTTTGATTCACTATTAATATAAAAAAAATTTATGTGAACTTAATAAATTTTTCTATTTGTTAGAAAAATAATTTTATTTTTAAAATTTTTAAATTCCAAGTAAAAATGATTTAAAAAAAATTAAATTTATATAATTATTTTCATCAAATAGAGTTTATTTTTGAATTCTATACGTCAAAAAATTGTTTGGGTGATTTATTAGTACTTTTATAAAATACTTGAAATATTTGGTGAATAATAAAATACGATAATTTACAGTATATGATAATAAATAAATTTTTTATTCAATCTTGAGTCATTGATGATGTAAGTGACAATTAATTATAATTAACATGCACAAAATACTATATTTAGTCCCATAAATATTTAATATTTCTTATCTTCAAAAAAATATTAAAATATTAATTAAAATAATGGAAAAACCCTCCTCCCCTGTATTATAATAAAACCACCCAGTCCCTCTTATACACCCATATATCAAGCCATAAAAATTTTCTATATTATTCCCAATACACATCCCAATACTCTACCCCATTTCTAGGAGATTTTGGTCCAAACAAAATAACAAAAACCAATCCATTAGGGAGTCTGACAAGTGGAAAGAATAAGAAGGTATAACCCACTTCCATTTTCTTTCAATTTATTTTCATGTACCATTAACAGACCCTGGAACACAAAAACAGAACACAAAGAGACAAACATCGAAACAGGGGGATCAATCATGGAAATTTCCCAATCACCGAGCGTTCCTAAGGTCATCCTTTGATACCTCATATTAACCCGGAAAAGGAAGATGTCCATGCCTATTCCAACCCTGAATAAATCTAGAAAATAGAACTGCTGGGGAGAGGACATTGTAGTTACCAAGCATTCCTGCATATGACATCCGTATACGCATACTAACAATAGAAAACCAACAATTCCCCTGCTGTGAATTAGAAAGGAGAAGAGCACCATGGGCACTGAGCATTCCTGCGACGTCCATCTGCGTCCGTGTACAGGCTCAGGTTGTTGATGATGACCCTTGAGCAGAAACCCCTGGATCTGATGCTGATCATATCCAAACCAGTCTCCGCATAAGCGAACTCGGTGGGGGAGTCCGTTACACCAACGCCAGCCGGGGAAGGTCGCGTGGTCTCTTCCTCCAGGTGTCGATGCCAACAGCCTCGCGATGACGGGATCCGTGAGTGAGGCTGGAGTCGCGGGTCTTCTACGTCGCACGAGGGGAAAGCCAGAAGCACAATTATACTTTTAAGTTATTCATTCACTTTTTTTACAAAAATTAAATTCTATTTTATTTTTATACACATCTAATATATTATGTCTTAATGTTCAAAACACATGTATCATGTTCCATTTATCCATTATTTTGGGGATATAATAGTTTTTAAAAGGATCCCTAATAAATTGTTCCTCATAAGTAAGCATTGTTTAAGAGAACATCCTGAATTCATACCTATTTTCAAATGTTCTATATAATATGTCTTAAGCCAGAATTATTTTTCAAAAACCACTCATTTAATTACAAAAAACTAATTTGGTTCAATTTTTGTTTTAAAAAAAAATTATGCCTTATCCAGTTTAAGGAATCTTGAATGTTTTCCCTTAAATTGTACTAAAATGTTTTATCTCAATAGTCTCATAAACATTTTTTTTCACATCAGTTTGACATCAATTTTCATGATATATTCCTATATTCCTTTATGAATTTTCATGTTCTATTTAATTTCTTTCTTATATGGAAACTTTTACAATACACCCATTTATTATTCTGTTGACATGATAATGATAACCAATTATTTCCATGGTAAACCCTCATGTTTAGGTTTTTTTACTTTTGTTTGATTATTTATGCAGAAGGAATATTCACGAACATGTTATTAGGGGTTTTCCTATATAGCGCTCCAATTCATTTATTAATGTTTAGCCTCATTAGATATTATGTGCAATGTTCGTGGTGGTTACCCATGACTCTCCCTCTATGTGAAATGGTATTGGTGGTTATACTTGACTCATTATCCTTAATGTTCAATAATATTTGACTCTTGGTAATGTCATCATTTATGTTTCTGAAACATTTGTATGATTCCTTATTATAGGATCCCATGTTATGATTTCTTATGTTTGATATTGTTCCATAACATTTTATTTAATTATATTATCCTTCCTACCCATGTTCCAAGATTTATCCTTATGTTTTTCCCTTACTGGGAATTTACCTTATCCATTTTTTCATGTTATACCATGTTATCCTATATAGATGTAGTATATCAAAGGTTGTTAGTAGCTTATAATAGATGTTAAATATTTAAATGTTTTATTAATTTCCTTGTTTTCAGTTTTATTTATCTAGTATTCCAAGACACAAGACATTACGATCCGTGGCTTGTAATATGATGTTTAATTATGTTTAAAATCATTTACTGATATGCATAAACAGTTTGGGTCTTTATAATGAAATAATATATCGAAATTGATTCCTCACAGACTTCATTATTATTTGTTACAGGATAGTCATGTTTTTGTGGGGTGAATCATCTTAACAATAAGTAATTATAATGTTTAATCCATGATAAAATATTACCTAAGGATGGGCCAATAAGTGTATGAGATTGTGTAATACTGATTGGGGTGATAATTCCATTATTCATAAACATATACTTAAATTTTTATATATCCATATGATTTTTGTTATCACACAACATGTAATACTGAAATGGGAACCCCATGTATGCACTATAATTTTAATCTAAATGTGTAAAACACATAATACTTGAAATTAGAGACTTAAAAAACCCTTTATATGGGCACCCAATCTTAGAGTGATACTCTATAAGAGTGTTATTCTACCATTTTAATGACATATTTTATGATTTGTGTCAATAATAAAACATTTTCTTATATATTTTTTCTATCAACCCACTTATATAGTTTTATATATATGTGATGATTATTTATATCATATATTTTTATTAAATATTAATTCTTTAACTAATAATATTCATAGAAAATTTATCATATCATCTTTTTAGGGAACTTCCCCACTATGATGATAACCAATTTATTCGTGGTAAATATTCGTAAACATGTTTTTTAGTCTATAGAAATCATTCTAAAGGGACATATATGATGTATTACTATCTGGATTTGTGGGATAATATAGATTGAGACATCATCACATGAAATTTTCACCTGGTGATCTGTAGGAAGGGAGGTAGAAATGATAAAAGTACTATGTATTACCATGTATCGTGATTTTAATTGGATATTCCCATTTCTGAGTGTATGTATTTTTCCATGTATCTGAGGTTTTTGGAATATTATTTCATAGGGGGAATAAATTAATTAATAATTTTAATATTCATGTATATTATTTTTGTTAATTTTCAATCATTGGGTATGTCAATAATTATATGACGATTGAAAAAAATTTCTAGGATTTATTTGTCCCTTACGAGTTAAATTGGATGATATATGTTTTCCTATGATTGGGATCAATTTTATTTAGTGAAATATATTGACATGGAATTTAATGGAATGGTTATCTCATTATATAAATAAAGGATATATTATGAAATAAGGGATGAGGTCATTGGTACTTGTTCCAATTAATCTAATATAGATTGATAAAGGAATTATATGAAAATGTATCTAATATATGAGGTTATCATTTCCGTTAGTTTTCTCCTTCCCTTTTGGGGGTATATTATGTTACTTGATAAAACTAATGGTATACGGGTTGGCCTACTTTAATTGATATTGTTTTCTTATGGTTCATACAATTAATGGGTCTGGAAGCTTCTTATATTCAGTGAATCAAATCATTAACATGGAATTGGACAAAGTTTTTGAATTAATTCCGGATCAATTTCTGTCATTCAACATTCAATGTTGATTTTTTCTTGATCTGGACGAGGTAATTGAATATTATATTTTACTATTACAATGTTATTTGAGTTAATTAATAATATTATATTTATTTGTTATATAATTCAGATCTAGTTAATAATCTGGTTCCTTATTATTATTTAATGGTTGAATTATTTAATGACATGGGAATATTATTATTTTTTATAATTAAAATAATTTTAATTTTGATTTAATAAATATTATATTATTTTATAATAATCTGTAGAGTGAACATATTTATTTATTAAAAATTTGTGAATTGAGTAATATGGATTATTTTAGATAGAGAAATAGGTCAATAGATTGGTTTTCAATTTATATTTTACTAAACACAAATAATAAACACATTGTTATATCATGGATTAGGGTGACACAATCTAATAAAATAATTGTACATAATAATGAGATAAATGACATTATTTTATAAACTGAGAAAATAATATGAAGAATATTAGAGTGAAATATTGACACATGATGCTGAAAAGATATAAATAGGTTTTTCTAGCACCCGAAACATTTAGATCATCTTCGTAATATTTTTAGATTCAAATTAGATAAAAATAGAGGTATTGCGGATCAAAACCTATTAGAAATGATTGAAAAAATGAATATAAATTAATTATGTAAATATATTGTTTTTTAAAATCCATTTAATTACACATTAAATGAAACAATAACAATAAGGGATTAAGGTGACAATGTGTATATCTAATAGTTGTGGATCATATATATACCAAAAATAAAATGACTAGAACACACTAATGAGCCGTAAAAATAAATAAATCTTCTACATGGTATCTGAGCGATCATGATTGATATATAATTAAATTTATATTTTATCTGAAATTTTTTTCTGTTAAATTTATGTTATTTTTTCTAACATTCCAATTTGGTATAAGATTATAATTTATTTATAAGATCCCATTGAATCTATTTTTTCATATTTATATTCAGTACAATAATATAATGATATTTGTAGATTAAGAAATAATCTATTTAGATTCACAACTCAATGAATAACTCATTACATTCATAATGTTTCCTACAAATATTAAATTTACTCAATGATCAGGTGGCTGCTACAAAGTGTTGATTTATTAAATTTAATAGTCATAAAAATAATATGTCACCCATGAAAATGTGAACATGGTGTCACCCCTTCATGGAGACATCAATCCGCACACATATAAATGGGAAAGAACAATTTTGTAATTGTAAAACTAGGGGGAGGTGGTGGTCTGATCATGCTAATAAAGATACTTCTAGTATCCCTTGGAATGTGGGTCAATCTGATCATGCTGGTACATATTCAAAGAGTAGTGATTTCTAGCTCTATTTGGCATACATACGTCATTGGGAAGTCAAAGAAATATTTTTTGGGCCTTTGTTTCTCATGAATTACCCACCAAATGGGTCATTCATTGGATGAGGAAGTATTTGTACCAATACACTCATTTCTAAATAGGTTAATCTATTTAATTTAATTCTAAAAAATAATGAATTTACAAATAATATTTATTTAAAATAATTATTATAAAAATTAATATTTTATAAAATAATAATTTAAGGGATATTATTTAATTTAATGGAATGTATTAAAATTTATCAAAATTGAATAAAAATGATTTTTTATAAAAAAATAGATAAATTTAATATTATATGGTCATATAATAAGATATTATTTAACAATTTTTGTAATATATGATGGTAAATGATCATGAGTTGATGCAATCATATTCATGTTTTTCATTTATAAAATATAATTATTTCATTTAATTATGTGATTATTTTTTGTTAAATTAATTAAGGACCCATTAACCATGGTTACCCTTTCTTAAATATGAGTGTCATTGTGGAAGAGTATATTCCATGAGCAGGAAGTTCAATAGAAGATCCAATGGAAATCATAATAAGATGAACTATTGGATAATATAAGATGTTACAACTTGAGGGAAGATATAATCAACTATATAATCATCTAGGGTCTCAGTTTGATTATCAGTACATAATAGACCATTCGGCATTTTAAAACTCATGATCATATGATTTTTTTAGAAAATTTTAAACTGTTATTTTATGTGATGACAAAGTATTGATTAATTAAAAAGAATATTTATGTAAATATATATAAATGATAAATTTATTTTAATATTCATGGTAAATTATTTTTAGGAAATCACATTTTATAACTAAGAAGAAAAATCAACGATGAGAAAAGTTCAATTTCTGTGAAATAAATCCATTAATGTTAATATTATTGAAATTCCATCCATTATTTAGGGAATAAAACCATTTCTCAATGTATTGGTTAATCCAGAGTTAATATCTCATTACATTTTCAAGGAGTTATACATAATGTGATAGTTTTAACAAAATTAGTGTTCTAGTAAGTGTATATATTCTTCTTGGTTAAAATTATTGTCATACAATGAGAAAATATGATACCATAGATTGAGGATTGGAATGTTCACATAAAAAGTAGAGTTTATGTTATTCAATATAGTTGGATAATTAGTTTCATATGTAACTACAATTATGTTGTATCATAATCATAGTATCCACTAAAATAAAAAATTCAGGATCCATTCAATAGAAAATGTATGGTTTAAACATTATTAATCAAATAGTGATGACTCTCATGATTAGTTTAAATAGTGGTAGGCATATTAAATTAATTAATAATGATTTTAAATGGTATTCATTATAAGTTAATTATATTCTTTTTTATTCCATCCTGGAAATGGACGATGACACAACTAACAAACTAATAAAATGAAGTAAATACTGTAAATAATGTTTCCTTTCCTTCATGAATTTCATAAGTTGTATCAGCACTTTCAAACTGTTGTATTCTATGAAATGGAATAATTTTTTTGATAATTCCCACAACATATTTATTTAGTACTAGGAACATATTATGAAAATAATAATTCCTATAAGAATTATATATATTATTCACTATATGTTCAGTGCATCTTGTTAACATACATTTTATGAGTGGTGAAAAAGATTTCAAATGAAAAGTATCCATTAAGCATGTTATTTTATCTTAAGGTGCATTATCAAGAAAGGATAAATAATAATGGCATGAGTTTTCAAAAAATAAATATTACATTATGGTTAGGTAATGTGGATTATATAGGAAAAAATTTACTCATGTTTAATGGGTACACAACTACACTAAATTTTATTGGATTAATGCTGGATGAAGACATATCCCCAAACCACATACATTGTTCTTTCCCCCCCAGCTTCATGACTTTTATAGTTATCTATTACATTAATAGTTTGAAAAAATCACACATTGATCTACTGGATATTGATTTCAAGGTGTAAGAGAATGTGAAGGGATTTAAAAATTCATCATTATGATGTAGATGATGAATAACCATGAAAAGTTACCAAATGATATATTTGTAACAAATTTTTAGGAACATTATTGATCTAGAAAACCAAATATTGCATGAGAAAAAAAAATGAAAAATTGGTTTTCTTCAAAACATGTGTAAGGAATGGACACTGGATTAAGAACTATAAGGAATAAAGTGGATTATCTTGTTATTAAAATATTCATCAATTATTGTTAATATTCACAATCTATATATTGGGTGTTAAGTATTACTTATGGATCACATAATACTATCCATATATTAGATCAAAAAAATATTGATAACAATTTTAAGGGATGAGGTGGATCTTTGAGTTGCAAATTGAGTGAGGCCTCTTAAATAGGATATAAAATAATACAACATTTTTTTTGTAAGTGTAATGATTCATGTGTCTGTATATTTTTATAATGTTCTTTGTGTTATAATGATAAAATTATATATGTCGATTTTAGACATGAGTGGGTTTTGTTTCAATTTTTCAAATAATTTTTTCAATCATAATTAAATAAGATGTTCTGTTATAGAAAATTTAAATAAAATTTTATATATATGTGTATATAATAATTTTTATTTGTAATTAATATTTAAAAAATTAAATAAATCATTTTATTCCATAATATGGATCTTTTGACAGATTCATGTAATCCAAAAGTATTTCAAGAAATCTATAATAATAAGTGGACATTGAATATTATTAATTAAAACCCTTTGGTGTTAGATTTAATTTTTATTGTGAGTAATGATGAATAATAAAAAATTTAGTAGTAATGTTGAAATATCCACATTACATCTAAAACTTGGAAATATAGATTTTTTCGATCCATTTATAGTAGAATCTAGATGAGGATTCTATTATTTGAAATATTTATTAATTTCATCAGTATATATAGATACATACACATGTTAAGATATAAATTTCATTCCTTTAATAAATTCATGTAATAAAAACGTGAATCAAGAAATTAATAAGGAACAATGATAATGAAACACTAAAGTGAACTTAGTAGAGAGAATAATATACATGAATTCATTAATAATATATAATAATGTTGGATTATATCACAAAACACACCACTTTATACACTGTAGTGGTGTGATGATAGTGAAGGGAGAAAAGATACCTTTTTTTCTTGGTGAGATCATTGATGAGCTATGTTGATCATATACTATTCCTTTAGTGATAGACAATTTATACATTAGAATACACAACAACTCTAGTAAAAAAACATGAAAGTATAATCTTATATATCTAATGTTATGGGCAGAATCCCACATTATCAACTGTTTAGGTATTGGCATTTGAAGAAATATTTTAAATATATTTTTAACAATACACTTTTTTCAAAAAGGAATAATATTAATCTTTATCAGATATCTAATGTTGATAAAATATATTTCCTAAAAACCCATCACAAAGGAATGTTATTGTCTAGATATGGGATATATTATATGTATAGAGTAATCTTCAAGGGACACAATGTGATGATTGTAAAAATTGATGTTATTGGGGATCATGGTTCATATGAGTTGTCACATAATGAAATTTAACATTATATTAAACAATAATTCCATTAATATACATAGGTTATACATTGGGGTATTAGGGATCCTTGAGTTTTAGGGAGAAATAATTTTTTTATCATTAGTAATGGTGAAATGTTTTTTTATTGAAATTGAAAATAATATACCCGAAATATAATTTATAAATAGGTCAAAAAACATGATATGGAATGACTAATTTATTTCATAAATGAATTACATATATGAAATCATTTTTGGGCTTCAGTATAACCTCTAGTTTAAGTAAACCCCATTAGGTGGAAATAATAAATAATGATGAATCTAGACATATGTGGAAAATTCAATACCTATATAGAATTTGTAATTCTGAATGGGTTTCGAAAATGTTATATAATTGACTATGATGAAACCTTTTCACCATAGTTGATTCTCAAATGAATCATAATTACACATACCATTACAATATTCAAGGATTATGGGATTTGGTATATGGATGTAAATAATATATTTCTAGAATGGGAATGTTATAAAAGATTTATATATGACTCAACTAGAGGGTTTTTTGACTCCACATGAATCTAATAAATATGACAGTTATAGATAGAAAATGATATATTTATGAAAGTAAGAGATCGTGGTATTCCTATTTTGATGATTACAGAAAAAATTTTGGTTTCATTAAGTGAAAAGTGACCCATGTCTCAATAAAAATGATAGAAGGTGTGAAATAATGATCCTTGAACTATATTTAAATGAATTTTAACAATGGGAAATTAAATAGCATTATTATATTTTGTTAAGTTATATTTAAATGATAAATTATCTATAACAGACATATATAATGTTTTCAATGTCCATAGAATCAAGATATACCAATATATATATATATATATATATATATTGATCATATACTATGTAACAAAACCAAAATGTACAATTTAAATAAAGGTAAAATTTCAAACAATTGAATACAATATTAGATACTATATCACACATAATAGATACCTCTATGAATATGTATCCTAGGTCATAAAGGTAGAAATAAATAGTAAAAATAATTCTATATGCCTCAAAAATTGTATCCTTTAATTATGTCATAAAATGTTCAATATCTAAAATTTTCCTTTTCCATGCTAATTTTAGGAGGATATCATGGGGAGCTAGGAGGATACACTGACCAATAGATAAAACAATTTAAAAATTCTTATATAATATAAAGGTTAAGTTATTATTCTATAGAGGATATGATGATCTAGTATTGAGTGGTTACACATATTCTTGTATCCACATATATTATGAATATCCTATCCCAAAGTCATTAAATGTAAATACCGTAAATGACGGTGAAATTTTATAGAAGAGTACAATTTATCTAGTATTTTTCGATTCTATAGTTGAATATGTGTTTATTGTTTATCCTAATTCTACAAATCAGAAAAATTTTATATGAAACATTTTCTAAGAGTATAGAGAGAATCCATGTAGTGTTGATCCTATCGTAATATATAGTGGTAACACCATTGATGTGGTACTTCCAGAAGATTGAATTTCTTATGTAAAATCTAAAACATTTTTAAGGATTTCTTGAACTCATTTGTTGGGATTATTATGTGTTTTATTGAGTATATTTTTATTGGGTTTTATCATTGGAGTTTTTTTGTTGAAATTTTGAGAAAATTTAAAAGAGGATAGGTAGTGCATGGTTGGTATATGGTTTTCCCAAACCATTCTCCATACCCAGTAAATAATGTGATCTAATAACATGGGGATTCATATGGCTGGAGACATGTTTTGAAAAATATACACTTTCTTAGGAATAGTTGTGTACCCCCACCACTAAAAATGAACACATTTATGAATCATCATTTGGAAACCCATTTTATCCAACCTTAGAAACCATGCATGTGTTTATAATTAATACAACAAATATATTTTAAAATTCCAAACCCCTAGACATCACCCAATTTCAACCCAACATGGCATTGAAAAAGGTCTGTCATTTTTGGAGTATTTTAGATGAATTCCTAGGGATATCTTCTTCATTTAATAAAAAATTTAAGGATGATTTTTTTCATATCTTCACCTCTACGGGTATTTATTTTTTTATGTATTAGTTTTCACTTACTGTCATATATATTTATAGATAACAAGGGTTTTTTACTCCTACTGATTTTAAATTTAAATCAAGGATCATTGAATCTTGGTTTGATTAATCTTGGATCTAGGTTTTGGATCTATATCTTTTTCTATGACATGTCCTTAATCATTCCACATAAATTTAGGGACTTATATTGGTGATAATTTTTTGTCAATATTTAGGTAGGTGTTCTATTATTAAAATCCAAAAGTATATATTTAAATTACATGTATCTAATTGTGTAATTTAGATTTAGTGTTTAGAAATTAAATTTCATGAATTGAATTAATTAATTTGGTCAATTAATTAACAAATGGACTACTCAATTCTTTGATTCAATTTGGATTAGTGAAAATGGATTTATTATTTAGTGAATTAATTAATTTAATGTAGTTATTCTAATTTTTTGGGAGATATTGATATTTTGAAACCAGATTAATTGATTCGTGAATTAAATAATGATATCTTGTTATTCTGGAATTGGATTAATTAACTGATGAATTAATTAATGTTATATTTGGATTGTGTAAATTGGTTGAACTATTTATCGAATTAATTAAATGGATATTAGGTGTGTGGAATTGGATTAATTAATTTATTAATTAATTAAAGTATTAAAGGGTTATATGGTTTAAATGGTGAATTTTTCATTTTAGTCTATATGATTAATGTATTGAAAAATGATTCTCTTTGATAGTTGGAATTTTATTTTAGGATGAGAAATCTGATAAGATGGTTAATTTTGATTAAACATGACTGATGTGATATATGTGATATATATATTTTTTATTATTAAAAACTTGTGGGAATGGGACTAAGGTCCCAAATACACATATGAGGTTATGATTGTATCGGGTAGGGACTGATGATCGAAATACCTATGTGTGATAAATGAGTGAGGACAAGTAATAAGGCCCAAAATACCCATATGAGATATGGAGTATGGGATAGGTACTTAGGATCCAAATGATCATGTGACATTGAGTTGAGAGATAGGGTTTTAGGCTCCAAATACCAATAAGGTGTTAGACACAACGTTCGTCAACCATGCATTGGCATTGGACAATGTTTCCAAATTTTCATTATTTTAATTGTGATTATATGATATGTGATAATAATGGAATTGTGATATGCGATATCCCATGGGGATATATCAAACTCTGGAATGGGTCGAAGAAGGTATTTATGGTTTGGGTGTCCTTGAGAACCCAATAGTTTATGTGGTCAGATAACAAATAATTAAAAAAAATGTAAACTATTTAAAGTATTGCTGGTACTTTATTATTTAAACAATTGCATACTTTGTTATTGACTATATATTTTTTTAGACATTGTTGGTGGTGGCCAATTTTTTTGTACTCTCACCCTACTCATGCTACATGATAAGTACCAGAATGTATTTTAGGGTTTCATGATGGGTTATGGGAAATGAACCTTTTATAATTGGATGATTCAGGATGGATCATGGATTAGGGAACCAGAATTGGTTTCGAGACCCTCTTGAGAGTTTTTAGTTGATTATTTTTACATTTTTAAACATTACATTTATTAGGAATGTAATATCCACAATTTTAGTTTTGACACTGTCTTCTTGTTTTATTCATTATGTGGTACTATTTTGGTTTGTTTATTAATTATATAATTTCGATATTCATATATATTATCTATAGTTTTGATACATTAATAAAGAGGTTATAGTCTCTACATGATTGATATTAAACCCTCTTTACTAGACTACAACCTCTATCATATGAAGACGTGTTCCTAGAGTCCTTTGACTTACCATCTCGATGTTCTATTATGTGGCACATGGGTCAAGACATTACATTGTGGCATCAAATGGGTTATCATACCATTCATTTTGTCATAATATTTGGTAAAGGTAGGCATGATAATAAAATTAATAGGACCATGGTTAAGAGGTTATAAACTAAAGTAGCTAAATATTGTACGGGGGAAAATCCAAGTGTCTACGGTGGGATTGTTGTTATTTTTGTGTGTGGTTATAGTTAATTTTATTTCACCTCATGATATTCACTTGTTATGTGATGTGTTTTTTTATCCTTATTTTTTTTATTTTACTCATGTACATGTATAGCATGAGAGTTGAGTATACATGAATCAATATGGCCACACATGATAATTTTTTTACATGCATCATTTTAGGAATGCATAGGGAAAACAGGTTTTAGGTACGATACTGAAATTGAAATTATTTTACTTTCATATGTAATTGAACTAAAAAGGATCATAATGTGATATTTAAAAATGAAAAATTCTGAAAAATGTGATTTATTTTTTGTATAATGCAAAAAATTTATATTTATATTGATTTTAGAATTTGTTAACTATGACATAGATGTAGGATGATTAATGTTAGACTTAGTACATTATTTATGATAATGTGGTGAGGAAAAGGGGAATGAATTTTTGTGGCCTTGTGTGAATCCCACATATTAATTTATTTACTTTTATATTATGTGTCTTGAAATGTGTGTTTAAATTTATAGAGATATTCATCTATAAGGATGTTTATTGAGAAGAATACATAAGGACATGGTTGTAGACAATCCTCCAGTAGTAGAACTTGAGCACCAATAGTACCATATGAAGATATAGGTGGGAAGTTCTGATAAAAATTTTCACTTTTCACTCATTTTATGGAGAGAGACATAGAGTGGGAAGGGAATAGTATTTCCAACATGAGATGAGAGTTTCAATTGCATCAAACCTTGACATTCCCAATAGAGGTTGGACATATGGAAGAAGAGTTCTGAATTGAGTCCAGCCAGACAATAATTTTCTATTTGGAGACTTTTTTTGGGATGAGGGTCAAGAGAGCTACATATATGTTATGAGTATTAACAAAAGGATAGTGGGATGTTTAGTCTGAGGCAGGGAAAGTATATAGTATTTTATGGAATGAATTTTTAGATATTTTCCTAAAGTAGTTTAATTTAGATACACTGATATGTGGGGGAGAAACATATTTTATATAGTTGACACTGGAGAGTATTTCTATGATGTACTATGCTAGTATCTTTACAAACTTATAGTTTTTTATGCATTTATATGAGATTTTATATCTATGAAAATACATTTCAAGGAAAAAAATAAATGTGGACTAATTCCCAGGATAACATCTTCTAGTTAAAGAATTTTACTAACATGGCGGTCCAGACTCTCATAGCTGAGGGATACCTAAAAGTGGATTCTAGTGGAGGACATGTAGATTCTTATAGATGATCAAGGTGTATGGATTCTCATGGTAGGAAGAATTTTAATGATAATGTTGACCTAAACATGGTAAAGAATATTGTACAGGGTATGAACCAGATACTTAAGATATTAACTAAGTGAATTTCCACCAGTGCAGCAGGTTTGACCCATATCATGTACAATATCTCCCATCCACTGATAGAGTTACAATCGTATAGAATGATGAGAATCTATAGAGGTTCTACTGGAACCAATGATATAATAGATAGTAAAGGGAATCTATACTTAACTAGAGTGTTTTAAGGGGATCTTATACCCCATATCATTATGGATATGGGTGTTTTATTGGATGTGGTGGTAGAGGTAATGGACATTGACATTCTATGTAATAACTCACATATCAAAAAAGGGGGGAATCTCAGGGGATTCAGACTACATCGCATGGTGTAGGGGTAGGTAAGTTTCATGCCATTCATTATACAATAATTGATAATAAGGTAGGGCCATCGACTGTTAGAGGTACTATTCGTGTATCTTCCACACTTAAAAGTTTTTTATTTGATATAAGCGCCTCTCATTATTTTAGTTCTACAAAACCTGTTAATGGTTGAGTCTAATTGTGGAGTTTTCTAGTGCATTGAGAATGATAGACACCCTATTAAGAGTATCGATTAACGATATCTTTTTGTGAGAGGGTTTTACTCTCATGATTGGGGAGTTTCATTTTCAAGGGGATATTTATATCCTTGATATTTAAGGATTTGACCAAATTATTGGTGTTGATCGGTTGGTAGTGTACTAAGACCAAATTTATATTTACCATAGGAGAGTTTCTTTTACATCTCTTGGGGTGAAAAATATATTGACCATGGACAATGCAATATCTTGGAGGTTCATGTAGGCCAGTCCAGGGGAAACAAACATAGCTCCAAATACATGTTTCTAGTTTCTTGCTGGCTGATGGGGTTGTCATGCAATATTTCTATCCACCCATTGTGAATCAGTTTTAGGACGTGTTTTTTAATACATCTCCAAGAATCCACTAGAGATAGATATATGGAATTTATTATTGAAATCATGTCTGGGGCTAAGCCAGTATTTATTCCAAAATATATGACGACACCAAGGGAGCTTCAGGAATTCAAGACTCAACATGAGGAGTTGATGCATAATGGGTTTACCTATCTGAGAATGTTTCCTTGGGGTTCACTAGTATTGTTTTCAAGGAAGGATAGTTTGAACATGTTCTTGTGTGTTGATTATCATATGTCGAACTAGATGATATTGATACACCAGTATCCTCTTCCACATGTTGATGATATTTCTTACCGTTTATGGTGAGATTATTTTTTCCTGAAGATCTAATTAAGATGAGTGTATAATGAGTTGATATTTTTACCACATAATATACCTTTGGTTTCATTTAGAAGTAGGTATGGAAGTTATTGGATCATCGTAAATTTTTTTGGTTTATTGAAAGAACCATTTGTGTTTATGGAGTTAATGAACCAAATAATTCATCCTTAAACTGATCAGTTTGTTGTAGTTTTTTGTGGATGACCTCATGGTGTACACTAATACTCATGATGATCATTCCCAAAATAATGACATCATATTGAGTAATCTGGGAGAGCATCATCAATATTCATTGTTCTTAAAGTGAAAGTTTTGGATTGATCAAGTACACTTCTTGGGTCATTTAATCTCAGAGGAAGGTGTATTAGTAGTCCCAGAGAAGGTTTATATATATTTTTATTGGGAGAAAGTGATGTTTTTTATATCCATATCATTCTTGGCACAAAAAGATATTAATGGAGATTCATCCAGGACTACTCCCAATTGGAATACCCACTTTATGTATTGACCTAGAATGGAATAAATCATCAATATATGGAAGAGTGTGATAATTTTATCCAAGTGTCTAAGAATAATTTGAATATGAAACCAATATTGATCTTATTAAGGCTCATTTAAGGGTATAATTTGTTTTTTATGCTTCTAGGATAGGTCATGAAGAATTGTTTATATAGGGATATTGAGTTTCGGTGTATGTTTCTTAGGAGTTGAGGCCACATGAATGAAGATACCATATCTACGACCACGAGTTAACTGAAGTGGTTTATTCTTTAATGTGTTTGTGGAATTATCTTTGGGGTTAAAAGTATATAGTGTATAATTTTCACAATTGATTAAAGTATATCATTTCACCACAATAATTTAATATTTGGTTGCATTTATGGGTTGAGTACATATACTCCTCGGAAGGTAAATAGTGTTCTTGAAGAATTATGCAGAAAAACACAGGATCCAGATGTTAAAGAGTCTCATGATGAGTGGAAGATGATGAACTGATCGAATGAGATTCACATTGTGGTTTATGAGATCATGGAGAAGAAGAACCTCATATCAGATAAATTAGAGTCTAATATTTTCAGTCATATTATAGATAGTAAGTATGAGGATCCATAATTTTTGGTCTGGA
The DNA here is from genome assembly GCA_963277665.1 of Viscum album. Classification (NCBI taxonomy): domain Eukaryota; kingdom Viridiplantae; phylum Streptophyta; class Magnoliopsida; order Santalales; family Viscaceae; genus Viscum; species Viscum album. The sequence continues at coordinate 429,225,312 of OY728129.1, read as the reverse complement.
CGTAAATCCTTCTTGTTATGAAGACACCATTAGAATGGATTACAGATAAGGATAATATCATCTATTTTAGGATTCAGGCTATTCAGCCTATGACCATGCTATTGGAGGTGATATGTAAATTTAGTGCCTCAATGCAGAAGGGTCATTCAGGTGTGACCAAAATGTATAGTGACCAAATATGTCATTATTTGTAGCTATACATGAAAAAGGATACTACAGGGTTTGATACATGATGCTCCAACTTGAAAAAAGTGAAGGACGAGCATCAATGACCAGCTAGTTTACTACAGGAATTATCCATTATGTAATGGATGTTGGAAATAGAAACCATTGATATTGTGGTTGGTGTACCGAAAATTACTCATAAGAATGATTATATTTGGGTTGTTGCAGACCATGTGATGAAAGTATCCTATTTGGTACCTATACCTATGACTTTCTTATGGGGCCAGTTGGGATTGTTGTATGTTCAGAAAATAGTCTGTCTACATATGGTGCCACATAGTATTGTTTTAGACTATGATACATGTTTACTTTTCGGTTCAGGAAGGGAATTGAAAAGTTACTTGGTACAGATGTTTTACATTGTATGAAATTCAACCGAAATATATATTTGAAGTTAGAGAAACTATACAGTTGCTTCAGGATATGCATCGTGCACATGTCATAGAATTTTGGGGGACTTTTGAAAAGCACATAGAGTTGTTGGAGTTCACCTATAACAACTGTTATCTAGTGATGATACAAATATTACAATATGAGTCTCTTTATAGTAGTTCATTAGGATCAGCTCTGTGTTGGATGTAGGTAGGTGCGTCAAAGTGGTTTGGACAATGTCTCGTACATGAAACATTAGAGTATGTTTAGTATATTTAGAAGAGTATGGTTATGGATCAGAGTAGACAGAAGTTTATAATGACATATTTCTATGAACCCTAGAGTATACAGTGGGTGATTGTGTTTTCCATAGGGTGTCAAAAGGGTTGGGTCACTATAGGATACAAAAATAAGTCATGTTGGGGCCCATGTTTTTCATATAGTTTGATGTTCTAGATAGAATCAGTATGGTAGAATACTTATTTCCTCTTCCATAGAGGTATAGTTATGTGCATGGTGTTTGTCAAGTTTAACAACTTCTACAGTATCTCCCAACCCTTATCATGTGATCGTTGTGGATGATATTGATCTTGATACTGATACATACTTTTAATAGAATATGATACTTGTGTTGGATCACTTATAAGAAGTTATGTTTTGAATGAACATTCTGATAGATGATTTATTATAGAAGAATGGGTGTGTTTGTTAATAAACATGGTTGTTTGAAGTGAATATGTGGGATCATTGGCATAATAATTATAACATGTAATCATATAGATACTTGGGAGTAAAACATGTGGATGAACTATTATAAGGTTTAGATATTTTAAGATTCCATCTTATTATGGGGATGTATTGAACTTTTTTATAGGTATTATTTTTAATTTTTGAGTATTTTTTGGGGTTAAACCATGGGATTTTTTTTGTAAAATTGGTGGAAAAATCGGCTGAGAGGCAATGCACAGTTGGCTCTTGGTTTTCCCAAACAATGTTCCCACCCAAGAAAACTATGCTTTCATTCCCATGAAACAATTCATTTCAATTTAATTAGGCTGAAAATTAGATTTTAAAATCACGAACCCCTCCCAAATTTTCTCTCTTAGAACCCAACTCATCCGTAAACAAGATATCTCATTTATTATGGCTCTCATAATAATTATTAGGGCCCCTAAACTCTATTATTAGAAAATCCTAGGCTGGTTTGTCATATATGCATCTATCTAGGTATTCATTTTCTTATCGATTAGGGTTTTCATCCTACCATATATATTTTCATATAATAAATGGGTTTATTATCTTCTTATTTGTTAATTTATATATGGGTTTTTTTTCATTTTATCATGGATTTAGGATTCAGATATAGATGTTGTTTTTTGACATGTTCTTGATCATTACTCTTCTAATTGAAAATTTCTGTTGGTGACAGATCAACATCAATACTAAGTTAGATGGTATATTATTCAAATGCCAAAGTCATTATTTGAATTATGGGTATTTAAATGTATAATTTATGTTGAACGATTAGCAATTGAATTTCATAAATTGAATTAATTAATTTGGTTAATTAATTAATTAATGGTTCATAGGAATGATCATCTAAATTGGGGTTTTACAAATTTTATTAATAAATTGGGGAAATAATTTAAGAAATATTATAATTTTTGAAATTGTGAGATATTGATATTGTGAAATTGAATAAATTTATTGGTTAATTAATTTATAAATCTTGTTATTTTGGAATTAGATTAATTAATTTGTGATTCAATTAATGGGACACTTGGATTGTGAAATGTGAATTAATTAATTAATTAATTAATTATTGGGATATTTGGTTTTCGTTACTTGATTAATTAATAGTTTATTTAATTAATGGATTAATGGATTATATGGTTTAAATAATGAATTTCTGAATTTAATCCATGTGATTAAAGTATTGAACCACAGTTTTCTTTGATATTTGTTATCATATGGAATGATGTGAAATTTGATATTTGGGTTAATATTTATTAACCATTATTGATGTGATATATGTGTGATTTATTGACATAAAAGTGTAGGATGGGGATGGAATCTCCAAATTCCCATATGTGATTATGATTGTCTAAGATAGGGACTAAGGATCCAAATACCCATTTATGATAAACAAGTGTGGGATAATGACTGAGGATCTGAATACCCATATGTGATAGGGAGTATTGGAAATTTATTTAAGTTCAAAATACCCATGTTTTATTTATGTGTTGGATAGGGATTGAGTCTCTAAATACACATAGGGTGATAGATATGATATTCTCTACAGGTAGTTGGCATTGGAATATGGTTCCCATTGGATGTGATACGAATTGAGAGGATATGATATGTGATAACAATGGAATTGTGATATGTGATATACCTTAGGTATGGTTTAGAATTTGGAATGGGTCGAAAAAGGTATTGATGGTTTTGGTGACCTCGATAACACAAGGGTATATATTTTAAGATAAAGATTAATTGAATAAATGCAAATGGGATGCTTATTGCTGATAATTTATAATTTATAAAAATAAATACGCTATTATTGACTTGATAAAATTTCATATATCATTGGTGATATCCTACAGAGTTGTACCGAAACCCCACACAATCTTATTGATTGGTACTTCAGTAGATTTTATGGTTATATGATTGGTTTTAAGGAAAGGGTCTTATGTTAGATGGATGAGCCAAGATAGAGCATGGATGAGGGAACTATTAATTTTTCTAGAACCATCATGGGCGATATCAGTGTATTTATTTATTTTTGGTTTTTCATATATACACTAGGAACATATTTACTATTTCATATAAACTATTTGAGTTTTGATTTTGAATTCCAATTTTAGTCATCATGTGATTCTACATTGGATTGGTTATTGGTAATATAATCTGGTTATTAAAATTTGTTTTCCAATATAAGGATATATGGATATAGTGGGTATATTATCCCTATGAACTATATTAGGCCCTTTCTACTAGTCGAAAAACATTGGGAAATACTGAGTCATGCCTAAGGTCATGGGACCGACCGACTTGGGAAACATTTTTGTGGATGTCGGTTTAGGACATTATATCACATATGAGAACAAAAAATAAACATTAGAAGTAATATATATTAATTAATTATACTAAAAGTGTTTATTTTTTAGCTATATTTCCACATAGGAAAATAAAACTAACAAACTGATTAAATGCATATTGAATTACAGGAATGAATATCTTTTGATAGAAAAAATGTTGAGAAACTGTTGGTGTAATCTCTATTTCAAGTAGGATATTTTTATAATTATTTCCTTAAAAGTAAATATATATTTAATTATTATTATACTAATTTAATATATATATTTTTATAGATAAATAATGATTATTCCTCAAATATATTAAGACATATGCTTTATTTTTTGAAATTAGTCCTAGAATTTCTGAAATACGGCTAGGACATGGATGTTACCATCATTAATGAGAACATGTGAATTCTATGAAAATATTTTTAAATAGATCTCCCATTTTCTAGATATATTATTTTTATAGGAAATAGATGATATATCATTAACATGGGATGTGAGATCATGACCATTGATGCTTTTTCTCTTTCTGTTTTCACATGGTGAATTTTATAATAATTGGTTGAATAATTAAGCAATATTTCTCCACTTTCATGCTATGGAGGATGATATGTATGTCCCATTAAATGGAATTAAATAACCTCATGGTATCCCATTGACATGGTAATTAATGGAAATTTTATCTCAGAATGTCATTAATAATCATTATAAGATTTTAATGGAGGATGATTTAGGTGAACATTCTATTTTATGAGATTTTAGTTGAAAACAGAATTAAATTAAATAATAAAACTCATAAATGGTAGTTATTATCACTACAAAATCCTAACCCAACTAACTATACTATGACCAAATTAGAGTGTGACTAGACCTTTGGTGTGCCACCATGTATGCCAGTGGATTCTGACTAATAATGAGGGTTTAAATGGTTACCAAGGGGGTAATATACCCTATCAAAATAAAAACACTTCAACTGAAATGAAAACATCAAAAATGATAATAAGAGAACATAATATAAACCTAAATACCAAATTTCATCATACCATATGCTTTTTGGAAGTGATACCTACAAACCCCTACAAGCTATATAAGACATCAAAGTACCACCCATAGGAAAACAAAACAATGTTCATAAAATATAGGAAAACACACCCCCCATCTAGAAATGAGGATCCACCTAGTCATGCATGAGCCTAATACATTCATTTCATGTAATAATAACATATCTAGATACATATATTCAAATTAATAGAAACTACCCTTACCTAATCTATGAACTATAAAATCCCCACATACATGAGAGGTCCCATATAAGGTTAGATTATGAACTCATTAGGGAACAAAAAATAGTGTCCCTGGACTGTATCAATATATATCTGTATATATATATATATGAGTATTTAAAATGTTAAATAATCTAAAACATATGCACACCAATCAACCAACTCCAATAATTCTAGATCATTTATGAGGGATCTTATAGCATTTTAGTCTTGTATTTGAGTTGAATGATCCATCTATAGTCATCCATAGAAAATGTACCCAAATTATTCTAACAAATTTAATGTTGTAGATAATAACATGCCTAACCCTAAGTAAAACAACATTTTTGAGAAAACTATGATTCCCCATTATCATATCCCCAAACATATCACAAATTATATAACAATTAAATCCATTTACTAATCAATAAATCAGAATCATGATGAATCATGAGGCATATATACACCCATACATTTCACCCCTTGATCAAAATCCAAAAATATCTTGCAAATACAGAAAGCATCCAACTCTAATCTGGTTATCTCATCCCTCAAATATCTCATAGACACTTATTGTTTATCCCTCTCATAAAAAAATATTCTACAAAATCACCAATATATTTCTGAAGATATAGTGGATACCAAAAACAACCAGTAGACGTATCATTCTTATTGCACTTATGATGTATATACAATACCACCATTGCATTATCCCAATATTGAGTGGAAATAACTATGAAACTTTGGTCGTAACATATATAACAACCACTACCACCTTCCATAATTTCCAACACCATGAACATCAAATCAAAATAATTATGTTACCGCCTTCCATGTAAGCAGTAACACCCATTCTACCATGTATTACAAGAATCATGTTATACAAGAACAATATTAACTACAAAATCAAAATAAAAATTATCCACAACATGTAGAACCACACACATTAGTCCTTAAAATAAAATATTAATAAAACCAATACCAAAATAAAAAAACCATCATATTTCCTATAACAATATTTTAATGTATAACATATAAAGAAAATCCACATGTTGTTATGTTCGTAGTTTTACATAAGACCATACACTTGAAAAATTATCTCATGATTCATAACATGTGTATTAAATAATAATTATTTATGCCCCACTTAAATTAACCTTTTTCTACTCCAGTATTTTTGGAACACCAGTTGATCCAAATACAATAGAAAAAATTCAGGTAATTTAGAAAATCCCTGATTTAAGGAATAACTAATATAAAATATGGAAATATAGGGTGAAACCATTATTCCACACTAATGAATATCTAATGAAAAACTAATTCCTGGTCAATTAACAATCATCGAGATGGTGTGGATCAGTGATCCATAATATTTTTAAATTTCATTCAAAATAAAACATTCATCATGTTAGGAAGATGTGATTATTACCATAACAGACCGAAACATACACCAAAAATAAAATTTAACAGCTCCATCTTCCACGATACGTTTCCTTTTAAAAAATGTAATATCTTGTGATCTATGTGGCATGGAGTTCGAACACACCACGGCCTATAAAACAAGTCTTTATGAATAGTAATACCCACTTTTTGAAATTTTATAAATTTTATTTCCTAAATTGGACTTTATTTTTGGATTCTAAATATCAAAATTATCTTAGGGAATATTTTTGTTACTATTCTGAAAACTTTCAGTTTTTGATGAATAGTGAAAAACATTGCATTAATGTTTAAAACCAAATTTTTATTGAAATAATTAGTTATTTTATTTAAAATTATATTAGGTAAAAAAAGATACATAATACCTATATATGTTAAATATAATCCATTGGAGTCATTTTATATTAATATTTGATATATAAAATTTTATTGAACTTTTTACCGTATTATACCCACATTCTAGAGGTGTTCGCAAATTTGGATAAAACGCAATTTTACTATTTTTATGAATTTATTTTAAAAAATCCGAGACACACGGTTGACATCATTATGTAAAATGTGGTTCAATAAGATGGAAATAATTTTTGGTTAATAGTAACTTTTGACTTTTATGTACCACAGTTAAAAGTAAATAGGTTAATTATAGGTAAAAAATTATATTATAATTACACTAAAACATGTCCTAATTCTATTTAATAAGTTTATTTTGATCAAAATAAACATTTGAATAAAATATGATCCTTTTGATCCACTTTTATTACATTCGGAGATTAATAATTATATTATTTAAAGACGCGTTAAAAGTGTTAAATTTAATGTTTAACAAGAAAACATTTTTTAATATTGAGATATACATAGGATAAATTATAATATAAATATTAAATAGAAATATAAATATCATTCATACATAATGGTATTTTATTTATAATTTTTTTACATTATATAATTAAATTTATTTACGATACAATGATGATGCATTAATTACCTTATTAATAGAAAATGAAAACAATTGATATTATAAATATTCAAAAAACGTAAATTGAGACTTATTATGAATTCCACCAATTTTTTTGGTTAATATATTATGTTAGGGTTTATTAAATAATTTATTTTATAAGTGATGAAGTTGTTATGACTTTCACAAAAACAAAATACCGAATTGTGTCAAAATTGTCATAAATGAGTTTTTAAAACAAATACTATATTATCAATTGATATAATATTTCTAAAAATTTAAGGTTTTGACAAAGAACATAGATAAAATTAGATACATTAATAATGAAAAATTTTGGTTTCACTTGGCGTTTTATTTTATTTTTAATAAACATTTTTATAATAATACAAGAATACATGGTAATAGTTAAACTATTTAACTAAGAGATATATCTTAAAGATAAGGATACTATGGTTACCTAAAACTATATAAAGCCTATGGTTTGAGAGGTTTTAAACCAATCCCTACCTTAACCTTGAAATGAAATATTTTGGATCCATGATAAACCAAATATGATTGTATAATAAAATAATATTTCAAGCTTATCCTAAAGTGACACTCACATATCTTATAAAAGTGTACTTCCCCATCTCCCAATGTCATACCTACAATTCCATTTGGATCGACCAAAACCTGCTCAAATATCTTTCCAACTACCATAAATTTTATCTATAAGCCATATGTTGATCATAAATCCAACCTAAGAATCCCTTTTGATCAACTCAAAATGAAACACCTAATGAAGATGTAATAATTTCACCACCTCTTTCAAAGTTTTTTTCTTCTTCCACTTCCTATTTCTTCATTGTTTCAATAACAAAATAATAAATCCAATACCTTATAAATACTGACATATTATTATAAATATGGTACAACCATATTCACTGTTCTACCCATCTTATGAAAGACAAATCACCAATCCTGTGTACGTACAACTTACCGTCTCCGCGTCGTGGTGAAGTTTGTTATTCAAACACTTCATTATTTGGATGGTTATAATAATGAGTATATATGATGTAAATAATAAATATAACATGTTAATTACTTTTTATATATGATATAAAATCCAATTACGTACGATTTCATCATCAACAGAATGATATTGTCACACATGTGTACGTATGGATTACTGTGTCCATGAATTTGAAGAAATTCATTCCCTATCATAAACATTCAAGAATAAGATTATTTTTATGATTAAAAACTATATTTAAGAACTTAATATCATTAGGAATATGAATCAAATACATCATATCAATAACAAACATGGCTTACGTAACCAAGCATATAAAGGAAAACGAATCAGATAACACTAGAAATTATGATACTACTGAAATATAATAAAAAATGTAACATTAGAAGATCATATATGAAAATATATTTGTTTATTTAGTTCTTTTATTATTTAATAACAATAATTTAATTATTATACAAGATTTTAACATATCATATATCAAGGAAATGTTCAAGTTAAGGTTTAATTCAACAACATCTTCATTATCTGAGGTTGTTTATGCGCGAGTATCTACTTGGGCATCTTTATTATCCACATCCATGTTTCTTAAAAATTTATTTCAAAACATTTTTATTCCTTCTTATACTATGGGTTAAAGTCATTTATAACATTTTTTGAATTTTTATAAGAATTTCATAATGGAATATTTCCATCATTATCCAAACAAGGACTTTTATGACCTTTTCGACAAAATTAAGGAATAAATATTTTTTAACCTTTACAGTGGGTGCATCCATTTTCCACTGTTGTAATACCATTATAGCTTCCATTACAAGATTAAAAAAATATTTTCAAAATAATTTTTTTCTTTTAAAATTACAGGACTTTTAAATGATTTAAACATAGAAAGATATATTTCTCTCAAATAGTTTTGATTTCATCTATGTCACCATCCATTATTGGATTTTATTCTTGTTTGAATTAGATTTATTATGATACAATCTCTCATATTTTATTGAAGGTTTTGTGATATTTTTGAATGTTTATTTGATATTTTTATACCATTAATGGTTTATGCATAAATTATTAACATTTAATATGCTAGTTTTAATACGAATTTTTATGTTATGTTTGAACCTTTTCATATGGGGAATGAATTGAAGCTTGTATGTGACAGGTGGAACCTGATATAACTCTTAGATGCATCGGTAGGTCTCATGAGACAAACTAGAGTCTTTGCATAAGGCCTTGAGAAAATATTATTTGTAGTCTTGGCACGAGGCCTTGACTACGTTTTTATGAGGTCTATCATTATGTATTCCATCATTATGAAATTGACTATTGATATTACATGTGATTATTCGACAAGTAGAATCTCCATGTGAAAAAGGAAATTGAATTATCTGATTTATCGTTTCTAGATTATATTCACCTTTAAGTTTAAAAGGCTTGTGTTTTAGTCTTATACATTTCCTAAAATGTTTATGCTTATTTATGAATGTTTCTACTCCATTGTTATCCTTATTGAGCAACTGATCTCACCCCTATCTATGTTTTATTTTTCCTAGGATATGAAGAATTATATTATGACAGAACTACAGGGATAGTCCAAGAGAGAGGATAGTATTAAATGGAGACGCAATGTTTTTTTTATTATATGATGTAATGTAAAACTTATGTATGTATCTAGTACTTCCAATGATACTAAACAGCTCAGTCATTCGGGACATGATTCCTTGTAACACGGAAATGTTTTGTAATAATGTACAAACTCTGGGTAACTGGGGTCGGGGCATTGTAGTTGGTATTAGAGGATGTTTATTACAAACATTGGAAGCTATATTTAGAAAAACTCTTAATAGAGATAATTATGCTATGATATACTTTGCTATTATTATAGAAGAACATACTAGAATTTTGGAACGTTATAGATTTTGGGAGTTTTTCATTTAATACATCCCTATCTGGATACGAGATAATAGAGGTGGCTCTAGAACATATTTACCTAGAGTGCAAACTATGACATGGAGTTTCGGGCTTAACTTGGGGTATCCTGGTACACGACATTGGGCCTTGCTACACTTTTGGTAATGACACTTCTAGGGGATATTCAAAGGATAATTCAAATTTTATTTATAGAACATTATGAAGGATTTACGTGTATTTAAATCCTCAATGATTTTTATTATGATTATTGATTATTTCCATAAATAGTGCAATTTATGTTATGTTTTTTAAAAGTTTGGAATTATGTATTGTGATTTATAAACTAATATTATATGCCATTATTTAGAAATGACACATAGTGTAAGGAATGGAAACTGTATCAACGCATCTAATCCATGTAGAGATTTCCCTCCCACTCAATATAATTTTAGTGGAACTAGTGATGCAACTGGTGCTAATCAGTTTATCACCATACTGGGACTACTCAATCTTGTTATGAATAATAACATTACCCATATGGAGCACCCTGATCCACAATGTAGAGGATCAATGTTAGACCACCTCATGAGGAAACAACCACAAACATTCAGGACTAAATATCCATTTGTAGTCGAGAAATGGATAAGTTCTTTGGAGAAAAATATTTCATGCATAGGGGAGTAGTGAAAAAGAAAAAGTCATCATGGATGTTTATCGCATCATGGTAGATGAAGATCAGTGGTGGTCATTAATTCAAAACAAAAAGGAAGATAAATATATATAAAATATGGAATTGAGGGAGTTTAAAGAGATTTTCATAGAAAAATACTCTCTTCATGACCATAGAGCATATGTGGAAACACAATATCTGAGTCCAAGGATAAAGGAGGATGAGAATGTCGCAAAGTATGATGCTATCATTACATGGTATACAAAGAATGTAAGAGATTATATACGTAAACCAAGTAGTAAGATTGATCGATTCTTGGAAGGGATAAAACCATTTCTCCATTGTGTATTAGTCTCACAATCCTTCCCCTCATTCAAAGATATTGTATCATTTTATATCAAGACACAAAAAAAATTCTCTATATCATAGGACTTTCAAGAAACGAAAGAGAAGAAGAGATCTGTTAAACACTCTGGAAATGGATATAAGGGGAATAAGGGAATAGTTAAATTTCCATCCTACGGTAAGTGTGGGAAGAAACAACCCAGTATTTTCCTGAATGGAATGGGAGTCTGTTACAAGTATGGTGAAAAAGGTCACCAATCTCTTGATTGTATGGGAAAGAAAGAGTATGTCAACGTTGAATTTTACAATTGTTAAGTAATTTATAATTATATAGATGAATGTCCTAAGCAACAAAAAATATATGTCATAAAAGGCCAAGGAAGCAAGGCCAAGATTATACGATCACTACTATTGAGGTTGAATCTCTGAATGAAGTGGTGGAAGGTAATTTAATGGTTCCCTCAAATATATCCAATGCTTCATTTAATTATAGATTATCTCATTTTTTATATCTTCATAGTTTCTTAAGAAAATTAGATCATTCCAATTTGAATTAACAAGAGATTTGGCAGTCAAAACTCTTAATTAAATTATCATTGCAAAAACGTTTTGTGAATCAGTCCCCCTTAGGGCATATAAATGTTCTTTATCTGCTGATATTATTGTCATACCCCTGATTAAATCTGATATAATCCTTGAAATGGTTAGTATTTCGGACCATGATGCGAAAATTTATGGTAATAAGAAGGAGGTTACAATTTTTTATGATGATAAAAAGTATCATAACATTAGGGCAGAAACATCACCACCAGATTCTTATCTAGATCCACCCCTAGTAGCATTACGAAATTTAATTATTGTGGAGGAAGAGAATTAAAATAACTATGTTTGAGGAATGTAATTTTAAAATAGGGGATTTACCTATTTTGAATGAATATGTTGATGTAGTTCCATGGGATTTACCTGGACATTATCCAAAATGAGAAATTGAGTTTTCAATTTATTTAATTTGTGGTTCAAGGCCCATAACAGAGACCCCTAATAGAATGTCCACTATGGAATTAGTTTAACTAAAGGAACAAGAAGAGGAATTTAGTAATAAAATATTTATTCACCATAGTGTCTCTCCATGGGGAGCCCCGGTTCTTTTTGTTTAGAAGAAAGATGGATATATGAGGTTGTGCATAGACTATAGGAAGATCAATTTTATAATAGTAAAGAACAAGTATCCCTTAACTTTATTTTTTGTTTTATTTGATCAAATTCATGGAGCTAAATATATTTCGAAGATTGACATTCCATCAATATTTCATTTGTTAATGATGAGAGATTGATCGACATCATATATTAAGATGAAATTTTGAAATTTGGGAAGATACATTGCGTTACTCTCATACCTGATCTAAAAAGCGAATTGATGGATGATTCTCATAGCTCCATGTTCTCTATACAGCCTTGTTACACTGTGATGTATAGAGATTTGGTGGAACATTTTTGGTGGGAAAAAATTAAGATATAGATTACTGATTTTGTGTTAAGATGTATTGATTGTCAAAATGTGAAAGATGGAAGACAACATCCATGAGGAGTCATTAAACCTATTCTTATACCAGATTGGAAATGGGATGATATTATGATCGACATTTTCATGGGGCAACCAAAGAATCTTAGAAGGAATGATGAAATATTGGTCATTGTTGATCATATTACCAAGGTCTCACATGTTATTGCTATAAAAAAAATTTACCACTTGAATATCTAGAAAGACTAAATATTAATGAACTTTTAATACTCCATAGAGTAACCCTATTTATTTTTTCTGATCGTGATACTCATTTTACATCATGATTCAATAAATATTTCAGAAGGCATTGGAAACTGAACTTCATTTCATAAATTCCTACCACCCACAAACTAGGTGAAAATCATAACAGACTATTCAAACCATAGATGATATGTTGAGATCATGCGCACTTGACTTTCAAGGTATATGGGATCAATATTTTACTATGGTAAAATTTAATATAAAAATAGCTTCAATTCAAGTGTTCTAATGGAACCATATTAAGCGTTATATGGAAAGAGATGACACACAACAACATGTTGGGATGATGTTGGTAAAATAAAACTCATAGGCCTTGAACTTTTTGAGAAAAAAATGGAAAAGGTAAAGGTTATCCAAACCCACATCAAAGTAGTTCAATGTAGGCAAAAGAGGTATGCCGATAACTGAAGGAAGGATTTGTAATTTCAAGTAGGATATGATGTTTTCTTGAAGGTATCTCCATGGAAGGGTGTTATACCTTTTGGTAAGAAGGGTAAATTAAGTCCCAGGTACATTGGATCTTTCGAAATTCTTGAATGAAATTGAGTTGTAGCTTAACGTTTTGAAATGACAACAAGTCTCTCCAATGTTCATAATGTGTTCCACATATCACTGTTAAGAAAATACATGCCTAAAAAAACACATTTACTCACCAATGAACAATTAAAACTAGAAACCGATCAGTCTAATTGCGAAGAGCCTATAAAAATTCTTGATAATAGAGAACAAGTATCAAGAAACCAGACGACTCCTCTGGTGAATGCTATATGGAGAAATCATATGATAGAAGTTGCAATGTCGAAACCTAAAGAACATATGATGAATAAACACCTGAAGGTTTTTATGTAGAAATATTTTATAAATTTCGAGGATCAAATTATTTGAGAATCGGGAGAATGTAACACCACAAGCTTCAATGGTACGTTTCCCATGGAATAATGCCATAGCTTTCATTGTAAACAACTTAGAGTTTTAACAAATCACGACCAATCAAACTAGCCGTTATGAATAGTAATACACACTTTTTGAAATTTTATAAATTTTACTTTTCAAAATGGACTACATTTTGGGATTCTTAATATCAAAAGTATCTTAGGATGAATTTTTAGAATTTTTCTAAAAACATTCAAGTTTTTATGAATAGTGAAACAAACTGTGTTGTTGTTTAAAACAAAATTTTCAGTTAAATAATTAGTTATTTTATTTATTTTTATATTATGTAAAAGTAGATACATAATACTTATATATGTTAAATTAAATTTATTGGAGTAATTTTATAATAATATTAGATATATAAAATTTTATTAAACTTTTTAATATCTATTACCAACCTTCTATGCGCATTTGAAAAATTGCATAAAACATAATTTTTCCACTACTGTGAATTGAATTTAAAAAATATTAGAGACACTATTGACAACATTATGTATAATGTGGTTCCACAAGAGGAAATTAATTTTTGGTGAATAGAATATTTTGACTTTTATTTACCACCGTTAAATGTAAATAGGGTAATTATATGTAAAAATGATATTATAATTACCCTAACACATGTCCTAATTCTGTTGGATAAGTTTTTTTCAACCAAAATCAACAATATGAATAAAATACGATCCTTTTGGTCCACTTGTATTAGATTTGGACATTTATTATTATTTTATTTAAAGAAGAGTTAAAAGTGTAAAATTCAATGTTTAACGACTAAAACATTTATAATATTGGGTTATACATTGGATAAATTCATTCTATAAATTTTCATTTGAAATTTAAAAATCATTCCTACGGAATTGTATTTTATTTATAATTTTTATACTTTAAATAATGAAATTTATTTATTATACAATGATGACGCAATAATTACCTTATTAATGAATTATTAAAATAATTGATATTTTAATTATACAAATAAATGTAAAATTAGAATTATGATGATTTATACTAATTTTATAGGTTAATATAACATGTTAGGTTTGATTAAATATTTTTTTTTGATGAGATTATGTTTTTATGACTTTCAAAAAAAATACCAAACATTGTCCAAATTGACAAAAATGTGATTCTAAAACAAATACCATATTATAAACTTATAAAATATTCTTAAAAATATAATATTCAGCCAAAGGACTTAGAAAAAGTTAGATATTTTAATAATGGACTACATGGGGTTCTATTGGTTTTTTATATTATGGTTATTAACCATTTATTATAATAATACAAGAATACATGGTAAGAGTTAAACTATTCAACTATGAGTTGGAGCTAAATGATATGGTTAATATGGTGAACTAAACTAGTCTAAAACCTTTTTGTTGAGATTATTTCTACACATCCCCACCTTATCCATGAAATAAATCATTTTTGAGCCATTATAAACTGCATATTATTGTATAATAAAATAATACTTCAAGATTTTCCTAATGTGACCCACACCACACTAATAATAGGGCATATACCCTTCTCTCAAATCACACCTCCAATGCCATTTTTCTCAGCCAAACCCTGATAAAATATCCTCCCAAACACACTCTTATATACCTAGAGGAATTACTTTGATATGAAATCCAACTTATGGAGCACTTTTGATAAACTCAAAAAGAAATACCCGAATAAAAGGTAATAATTTCACCACCTGTTTCAATGTTTTTTTCTTCTTCAACTTCCTCTTTCATTGTTTACATGTAACAAAATAACAACTCCATAACATATACATAATGTTATGTTATTATAAATATGGTACAATAATAGTAATTATTCTACCCATCCTATGAATGACAAGTCACCATATGTGCGTACGTACAGCTTACCATCTCCACGACATGGTGTAATTTGTTATTCCGAAACATAATTATTTGGATGGGTATAATAATGAGTATAATTGATGTAAAAAATAAATATATGATGTTAATTACTCTGTAAATATGATATACCATGCTATTAAACACGATTTCACCATCAATATAATTATATTGTTTCTCATCTGTATGTACGGATTACCGTGTCCACAAACGTGAGGAAATTCATTCCCCATCACAACCATTCAAGAATAATTATCAATTTATGATTAAAACTAATGTTTATGAACATAATATCATTATTTATGTGAATAAAATACATCTTATCCATTACAAATATGTCTTATTTAACAATTCATATAATGGAAAACGAATCAGTTAACACCTGAAACAATGATACTACTGAAATATTATTTACAAAGAAATATTAGAAGATCATATATGATATCAAATTTAGTTATTTGGTTCTTTTATAATTTGATAACAATTATTTAACTATTATAAAGGTGGTTAAAATTCCCTAGATCAAGGAAATTTACATGTTAAGGGTTAATTCTACAATCTCTTCCTTAATTGAGGTTGTTTATACGGGAGTGTACACTAGGACCTCTTTATCATCTACATCTGTGATTCATAAAAATGCATTTAAAAAATATTAATATTTACTAGACTATGGGTTAAAGTCATTTAAACCCCTTTTTGACTTTTTAGACTATATTTATAATGGAATATTACCGTCGTTTTCTAAATAAGGACCTTTACGACCATTTCGACAAAAGTAAGGAAAAAATGTTTTTAACTTATATGGCTGGTGCAGCTATTTTACACCTTTGTAACACCTTCGATGATTCTCTTAAAAGCATATAAAAATATTTAAAAAATAAATGTTTTATTTTAAAACTATAAGACATTTAAATGATTCAAAATAGTAAGAGAAAATTCCCTCATATAGTTTTTATTTCATCTATGTCAACATAATTTATTTGATTTTACGCATGTTTGATGTTAATATATTATGATACAACCATCAATATTGTGTGGACGGTTTTGTGATATGTTTTAATATGGATGCCATATTTTTATATCATTAATGGTTTAGGAATAAAGTATTAACATTTAGTATGCTAGTTTTAAAACAAATGTTTATGTTTTGTTTCAACCTTTTTATATGAGGAATCCATGTGACTTAGTAAGTGATGGGTGGAGACGGCTATAGCTACTCGATGAATCTGTAGGTCTAATGAGACAAACTACTGTCTTGGCACAAGTCGATGAAAAAATATTATTTTTAGTATTGGCATGAGGCCTTGACTATGTGGTTATGATGTCAGACATTATGCATTCCATCATTATGAAATTATTTATTAATATTATATGTGATTATTAGTCTAGTAGAACATCTTTGTCAATAATTAAATGGAATAATTTTATTTATCTTTTCCATATTATGTCCATGTTTACATTTATAATTCTAGTGTTTTAGTCTTATACATTGCCTTAAATGTTAATGGTTATTTATGAGAGTTTCCTCAATATTGATATCCTTACTGAGCACCTGAGCTCACCCATTTCTATGTTTCATTTTTCCCAGGATGTGAAGAAGTATATTATGACTGACCTACAGGGATAATATAAGAGAGATTATTGTGTTAAAAGAAGACACAATATTGTTTTTTATTTCATGATGTAATCTAAAACTAATGTATGTGTGTAATACCTACATGGTAAATAATTTAATCAGTCTTTCTGTACATGATTAATAGTATCATTCCAATGTTATGTAATAATGCACTAAATCTAGGTCAATGGGGTGGAGGAGATACAAGAAACACAACATATTTCTATGGTCAACCTGACAATGTGAGAATACTAGTCCTTCGTGATATATTCATTATTAAAGGATCACATTGCCCAGTAGAACCATCATATGGGTTAAAAATTTGGTTATAACCACGAAAATCATGTATTCATTTATCTCAATTGGACATCAGTTCATATTGGGCACATGTTATCCCCTCATATTATATTGATTTTTTTTGGATAATAATAGGAAATTAACCAAAAAAATATGATTCCCCTATGTTTTTGAGTGTTCTAAATTATACTACATCCAATGTACTTTTACTTCATTTATCACATATAAGTTCTCATTAAAACATGTAAATGAAATATATAATTCTTCACATGGTATGAACATAATATGTCCAAAATCAATTCAATCTTTTTCATAGTCTTCAGTTTTCCACATTGTATAATTATATAATAATCTCATTATTTCAGATATCAATAACATATTGTCCTTCTCTAAATTTATATACTTGTATTATAATCACATCAAAGTATTTTTCACACACATTTTAATTATCACTATAATCCACTAGTTAACATGATATTTCATATTTCAATTTCAATTACAAATAAAAATCCATTTTTTCAATAAAAAAATTAGTATCATCTTTTATCTTAATCTTTAATATAAAATCATAATTGGTAGTTATAATAGGTTGAAATAACCACCAGATTATAATGTTGAATCTAAGAGGGATTAACCAGAAAAAAATCCTTCATTCAAAAACCATTATATGGTACCCTCCATTAATTCGTAATAGATTGATTTAGAGTAGTTATTTGTTTACCACCTGACAGATTGTTGTGTGAGAACATAATTTCAGAATGGATGTATAAACTTTTCTTGATAAATAAAAAACAATCCAACCTACTACGCACTATGATCCTTATACTAAGTATTTCTCTACAATATTTTCAATTGTTTGTGTTTTAGAATATGATATGTTGTGTGGATGTTCCTTGTTCTACATTAACTTCTAAAATCCACAATATCGTTAATTTTGGAATGGATAATCACTAAAATATAGAGTTATCTCATCAAGTATCCCTAATGGAATGGAATCATCCAGTACATTGTTAAGTCCGATAAACTACCATCCACTGACATTCTAATACATCATATACACAGTGAAATAAATAATTTTTCTCAAATCACTTATTAATATATAAAGCTTCTATGGAAAAATTATATTTTACTAAAATGAATATTCTTTTAGAATTATATTAGTTTTCTAGCATCATGAACTCTTAAAAATATTTATAATCAAAACTTATTTCTTAAGAATAATTTGAATTTGTCTCCAAACATATTTACCTCACAATATATGTCTATTTGAATATGATTTATTAATTTATAATAAAATAAAATAAAAAAATAACATCCAATATAATATCTACCATCATTATCTAACAAAATCGTCTCAAGAACTCATAGTATCTACTATATTCCCCACTTCAGTTTTTTCATCCAAGAATCATAAATAATTACAAACATTATATACCTATTAATGGAATTCCATTCAAAAATTATACGACTATGTGAATAAATTTTTTGAAAGAAAATATAATATTAAATAAATAATACAATGTTTTCCATAACAGTATAGTGATATATATCCATCAAACATGAACTTCATAAAATTTCATGATGGACCATTAAATCAAAAAAAATTAACATATTATTGAAGAAACTAATAGAACAAATAAAAAATATGCATAAATATTGAAATCAAATAATTCATATTTTATGAGCTCTCTCAAAATATATGCCCCCATTTTTAGAAAAATATATCAAAATACAGTCACCCTATAAATACTTCCCCCATTTACAAAATCAAAGATAAATATAAAAATAAATAAATTTTTCTCATTTATTCCCTTCCCATATGATAATAAATTATAAATATTAGAATTGAAAATGAAAAAATAAAACATTCCTAATCCATATGATGGGTGAGTGTCAATTCACATCATCAACTTCATATTCTAAAATGATTCCTTTTAAAATGAGTTAAAAAATAAAAAAAATCATCTATTGGACCACATTTTAATTTAAATTTTTTCTCTACACAAGCTTCTTAATGAAATAATATTTGATATCAATGTTCATAACTCTTTAATAATTAACTACATTATTTGATAAAATGATATCACATTGATTATCACATCCTTAGAGAGGTTGTAATTTTTCTTCATCCTTCATATCTTCCAACAATGTCTTTATCCACATTAAATGAGTCATGGAAATTGTTTTCCACATATTCTGATTCAACTCATCTAAATGTAAAATAAATTTTCTTCTTTGAGTTCTAATAAAAACACTTATTTCCCTGGTAGAAAACTCAAATTGTTCTTGATCTCTTATCATTAGACAACATATCCAATCAAAATTTATGTACCCAAATAGATCAATCATTCAAATTCAATTATATTTTATATAATAATAAATTACACCATTAATATATTAGTGAATCCATTTTTAGACAACTAAATATGACTCTTTTTATGGACAATGATATCTGGAATATAGTGTAACATCATACACTAAATCTATGCAAGAAGTGATCAGATATAAAAAACATCCAATAATATATCTAAACTATCTAGGATTATATTTTTTCCTCAATCATCTATTGAAATGTTTTATCTCATTGAAATGTGCGTGGTAGCTTGCCTTGAATCATCTATTCCACCTATTTTCAATATTTGTTTATCATAAATGCGAAGAGAAAGTTCACCATTTTGAGAGATTTTAACTCAAAAATTTATTTCATCTCTCCAAGAATTGACATTTAAAAAAATTATTTCATCTATATATAAAAATTACATTTATTTTTTCATTATTTTAAGAATTCAAGGTGTCATATGTATATAAAAACAAGATGACATGCATTTTATTCAAATATTATTTAGAGATTATTTTTTAGTCTCCATCATCTAAAATAAAAATCCTAAAAATAGGTATCCATCTTAAATTATAAATATATTTATGATATTATTAGTCCATATTCATTATTCTTTAACCTATAAAAAAACATTTTCACCATGAAATAATCCACATGTTTTCTCAACATATTTATCCTCTTCCAACTCTCTATTGAAGAAATGATACTTGACATCCATTTTTTAATATCTTTTATTACCACTTTAAAAAGTAGAAATAATGATTATAATTATTGGAATTCATTAAACTAGTGAAAATATCTCATGAAAATACACTCCTTAAACTACTGATTTAACATTATAAGTTGATTTTTATTTATTGGACACTATTTAACCATTTTCATTCAATATTATTTAGAATACCAAAATTTTATTAAATAATTTATATTTTATAAAAATGGAGAGAAACTCCAAACAACATTATTATACATATAGTATAGTTATTCATTTATAAAATCTATCCATTATTTTGTTTATTCTTTTTATCTAAAAAATATCAATGATAATATTGAGATTACAAAAACATATATTTTGTATCCCCTATGGTTCTCTTATATTCCACTTTCTACCCATGAACCCAATGATTTTTTGATCCTGAACATGATTTATTATCCTCTTATACGATGTGTGACATTTATCCACATCTATTGACATGATTTCATATTCTACACTAATATATCATTATTTGAAAATTTCATCTATATTTTAAATTTTGTCAGGCTATTTTACAAAAATAGCATCATTGTCACATCGAGATCATTATTTACCATATATCTCCTCATTCATTAAATTCACTAGTATATTCACATATATAGAATCAATGATCCTTATAATTTCACTATTATTACAATAATAAAATATTAATTTTTCAAATATCTCATAAGAATCTTGGCTTCACATTGATTTTAATACATTCCACATTTCTAATCTTTCACATAATAAAAACAATGTATTCCAAACACATGAGGAAACATAAATCCCAAGTATTTGTTTATAAAATATCCCATGATGTGAATTTTTTAAAATTATATTATAAAAACACTTTTTTAGATATACACTATTATACTAATTAATTGCATAAAAAAATTTAGTTTATATGCTCAACCAACACTGTAAAATCCATCACCACCAAACATTTTTTCTTCAATTCCGCACAACCATTATCTTGAAATGTATAGTATGTAATATGTTCCAGTGAAATTCAATTTTTCTCTATAAATGATTCAAACACCCAATTAGTAAACTTATTCCTATTATTTATTCCAATCTTCGTAAGAGAAAAAACTATTTTCTTCTAAGAACCTCATTCAATAACATTTAAAAAGAATATAGGACTCAAAATTTGGCTTCATATGCATGACCAAAGTAATAAGAGTTAATTTAATAATAAAATTAATATAATACATATTTCCATTAGATGATTTATTCTTCATTGGTCCACATATATCTGAATTAATGTGATAAATGGGATGAAAATATTGAATTCCTCATTATTTTGAAAGGGACTAGAAATATTTCAATTTTGGAATGTGTAGAACTTCCAATATCTTCCTCATATAAATGAAGGAATATCACAGAAAATGTCTTCTTCAGGGAACACATTTTTCATCATTTAGCTATGATGGCCAAGTATTTGATTCAATAATTAATTTTATTCTTTAATTGATATATGGAACGTGTTTCTAACATATCCATCTTCAATTAACTTACCATCATTCCAATATTAAGTGTTAAAAAATTTCCATCATCAAGATAATTATCAAAAAACACATAAATTATGATTTACACATCATTTCTTTTATAAAAAATATACGATATTCTTTTTATAATATTTATTAAATCCATCAATGAAATATTATTTTTGAATTTTATATTTTCATTCGAAATAAATAATAATCTATGTCCATTAAAAATTAAATACCCAACACCATTAAAAATAAATTGATCATTCCTTACAAATTTTCATAAATTTTTAGAGGCTTAACTCTATTATCATATGTGATGAATATCCACTATCAAATGTACAAGGAATTTTTTCCTTTTAATTTTAAGAACCACGTACAAAATTATGTTTTTTCTTTTCATTATTCTTATCTTTCAAGATAAAATAGTCATATATTTTTCAAAATAATTCTCAAAATCTTCTTCTAAATAAAAAATAGACTACTCATAAATGAAAACCTTGTTCTTACACTTCTATTTTATTTTTTATTTGAAATAGATTTCATTTTTAACCACCAATTTCTTAGAGAGATTAATATATTTCCACATTTTACAATATAATTAAATACAATACAAATCATCAATAGAAATAACACATGAATCATTATACTCTAAATCATATACTTTATAGTTAATATTATATGGTAAAATACACTATATATTTTAGAAAATATGAAAATATTCAACCATATTGAAATAGAATATAATTGATCAAACAAATTCAATCACCATTGAGAGGAAAAAATAAATATATTAATCACATTACATGTAGATATCTTCATACTTAAGTCTCCAAAATTGATATTTATCTCCATTCATATTTGCTTGTCCTTTCTTGATGAATTGAATACTGTACAAGATATCATTTCAGATATTGAAACATTTGTCATTAAAAACTAACTTAATGGGAGTGATGATAGAATATAAATGTTTCCATGATAATAATTTTTTAATTACTATTATTCTTTTTTTCATTACAAGTCCATCACATTGTGGAACAAACATATCATCATTGTCTTCCAAAAAAACATAAATAATAGATTATAGGTATGGTAAAATCATATCTTTCAATATTTTATATATATATATTACCACCATATTTATGAGTGACTATAAGATTCACTAAATTTATATTATCCATTATATATAACCAGAATTATTGAATTCTTCTTAAAATACATAGAGAGAGTGAGATTTTAAATAACCAAATACTAACAATGGAAGTGTGGAACATTGATAAGACTTTTAAAACGACTTCATGATCAGATAACTATCATTTATAGGAGGTAAATCAAAGATATATACTATTTTTAAATTTATATCAACATAACCATCACTGCATGTTGTAATTTACAGATGTTGTTTTCAACATATGCATTCTATCCCAATAATAATGGAACATGAAATATAACATGGATCATCTCTCTCTGTGATAATTCAAGTAGTTTATGTGATACAGATTCCTCTAGGATAACAATTCCCACTAGGATTATCATATGATTAAAATTAGTAGGGTATAACCATTGAAATCTCATTTTCATGTCTCAGAAATTTACATATGAGTATCCCACAATCAAGTGTAGCATTCACATTTAAACAATAATTTTTTTTGATAAAAACAATAAATTCTTAAACAAAATTTTATTCCTCTAAGTTATTTTGTTTTTTAGCATCTTCACATTCCACTCTTATTACAACACATAAATAAAGTAGAATCTATCCTTTAAACATTGACATGAACAAGTTGCATCTTCACATTTTATGAAAAGAAAAAAAAATTATGCATATGTATCTTAATATACTGCATAATTTCTATTATTTGGATAAACATAGAATTATCATTGAATTTCAAAAATTCCAAACATATTCTTCTTCTCCAATATTTTTTTTTTCATATTCCCACATCATGTTATTTTTGAAAATTATTCAAATATGAAGATTAATCCCATTATTAAAAAAATTATTTTAGATTTAAATTTTAACATTAAAACTAAAATCCCCCTATTCATTAACAACTATTATAATATATCTAACTTAATGATGACCTTTAAATTCTAATTGGATTTTATAATATGCTCAAATAGTAACCAAATTTCAAATATAAAACCAATCTAACATGCCTACAAATACTTTCTATAATTAAAAAATCATAGTGTGAGAACATTTACTTTGTCATATAAAATTATTTAGATAAATTATTTTTTAAACTACTCAAACACATTTAAGTATGAGTACATATGTATAAAAATGTGGCATCAAATTCTACAAAACCCTAAAAAAATATAGCCACCACTAAATAATAATCCATTAATTATTGTGTGGACTTTTACGAAGTCCCAAACTAAATCAGGGAATACGAGATGTGTTTTATAGATCCCAAAATCCCAATGAATGCATAATATCCATGATTTTATTCATTAAATTGTGGATCATCACTATGATATGGAGGTATCTAATCAATTCTCATATATGACATGGACACCTCCTAAGAATCATGACGTGTTGTAGAAAATTTCACATCCCACAATATAATTTATTATCACTATAGAATATAAATAAATGATATAATAAAAACATCTTACCGTAAAACCCAGATATGCCATAGACCATATTTTGTTGTTTGGAACACATTTCTTGATTTGTTTCCATCTTTGTGTATGATGAACTCCTCTATTTATTTATAATAACATTGAATTATATGATACCTCATCATAATTTGTATAAAAAATTCCTCACAAAACATGAAATGTGAGTTTAAACATGATTTATTTATTTTTAACAAAATCTTGTACAAATAATCACATCCACACCAGCCTTTATTACATTCTTCTCAAAAAATATCCACATGTCTTGGTCTCAATAAATAACCTTTTTTACGTTACTTCCAATGAATAAATAAATATTAATAATAAAAATCAACATTTATCACTATAAATGGATGGAAGAAGGAGAGGGAGAGAGAGATGGAGAGTGTTATGGAGATCCTTGTATATTACTTGATTAAAGATCCAACCCCTTATATATTTTTTCATTTAAAAATATTTTTTCCTTAAAAAACTATTCATTATTTATATCTATATGTTACATATTGTCACACATTGTGATACCTCCTACCAGACTCCCCAAAATTATGAATTCCATCATATCAAAACATAACTAAACTCTCATGATCCTAGGATGAATGATAAAGACCCAACCTTAAAACCTTACATAATCCTGAGTTTTAAATAATAACATACATTTTTACACATTTTTGAACTTTTAATTTCTTGAGTTTAATGTTATTATTACATAAAACACACATAACATCTCATAATCATACATGTGTATACTATTAAAAAAATAATAATTTTTTTCAAAAAATCAAAATTTTAAATTAATACATAATTTCATTTGAAAATAATCATGTAATTTAAATTTTTGTTATTTGTTCTCTTAAGAATCCTCATAAACTATTAAAAAACATTTGAAAACATGGTATTAGCACAAAAAGATTAGTAAGGGATATAAGGAAATAAATCCTTAGTATAATGATAACATAATAGCTATAAAAATCCATTTCATAAAAACTTGATAAGATGAACGGAAACATCATTTAGTTACCTTGGAAAATATTTACCATATCTCTATTTAAATCACACATACACATGAAAGAAGTAGGTCTTCATCTTCTATCTCCATAGTTCCCAATACATTAGAGAGCTATAATTGTGCTGACCTGTCCTATCTTGAGCTATAATGGGATCAACCCAACATTAAAAGAGCTATAATGGGCCCAAACAAAAATATCATGAACTATAACGGGATAAAAACAACATATATATTTCCATGGAACATATCATGGTTACAACGTATCCTGAAATCAAGAGAAACCACTCATTATATATATATATATATATAATCCTTTTGAAATTTGTTAAGGATAATTTTATAAGGATTTTAAATAGAAAGTAACTTAACAGTACAATTGAATTGAGAATGAATACAATGGAAATGATATGTTTATACACTATAAATACAAATAATACAACATAATATAAACTAAAATTCATCACACTAATAATATTAATAACATACAATGTATATAGTAGAAGGTTAACACAGAGATTGGAAATTGGGTTAAGAATTCCCTTACCTCATTTTCTTCTTACATGGAAAGTGTTTAAAACCCTTGTATCATGGTTAATATTATTATATAATCAAATTAATGAAATATATTCATGTTTATAACACCCCATATGATCATTTTACAAAATCTATCGACACATTTATTTGTAATAGTTGTTTATTTACATTGTTTCAAGTGCGTTCTTTACATGGTTTCCATGATCAGTTCATGATAAATATTGTTGTTGGATGTATGTGAAACTCAATAATATGAATGGAATTATATTTAAATATTTATGGAATAATTAATTATAAAATTTATTATTTTTAATTCTGACCTAAGGATGATTCATAAATTAAAACATTATTGATATTTTTAGGTCATTTTGGCGATTCTTCGATCATAATGAACACATTGGGCTTTATAAATTAATAAAATCTGTAAAAAATTATTCCAGAACCATATATATGATATAATGCATAAATTAAAATCTTTTTCAGCTATAAATTTTGTTTCATGAACTGTATTTAAGGAAGTAAATGAAATTGAAATTACATAGTCCACGATGTTAGTAAATCGACACATCACAAATGATGTTTTAATTTCTAGAATAAGTAGAAGTGGAGAAGCATTATAATGTTGAATCATCCATAAACATGATAAAATACACAATTTATAAAATATTATAGATAATTCATGCCTCTTGGATAAGGGATGGTAATGAAATAGGAATAATATAAATGAAAATGAAAATAAAAAATGATGTTTACCTCTTGATCTCTTCTTCTTAAGATCTTTCTTATGGCCTTTGGTTTTTTCCTTTTCGTGAGACCAACAGGTAATGGACATAGGTAAAGGTCTTAGGAATAGTATTGGGTAGCACTTAGGCATGTATCATGGATCAATATGTTTGGGAGGAAGATGGGGTAGTGGATGGTATTTATAGTGTAGTAGAGGAGAAGTTTTACATAATTTAATCATTATTTTATTATTTTTCTCATGTTTATGAATAATCCTAATTCATGTAACTCTAAATATTAATTATATCAGGTTATTTTGAAGATAATGTGCTTAAATCATTCAGGATTTCATAAATAGTGTATTTAACTACTAATTTGTATATACGATATTTTACCGTATTTCACTATTCATCAGAAAATCATGAATTTCAGAGAAATCCCAAAAAATCACCCTGACCATGTTTCTACATGTATAATTCAAAAACTAACTCTATTTTTTGAAAATAATTCTATATATATAATTAATTTATTTTTTATTTAAAATCATACTTTATTCAAAAATTAACAATTTTAATATTTTTACTCATTTTATATCACCGAGAAAAACAAACCAAGATGTCATTAAATTTTAGACATAAAAAATAAAATAATACTATTCAATATTTATAAGGATCATATAACTATCCATATTACTATTCATAAGGGTATGTTACTAATCACCAAAATCATATTGGTTCTATTAGACTCCAAATATCTTACTGATCACAACCATAGATGACCGTTTTTTGAAATTAAAATCATAGATGTGGAAAAATAATTTTTATAAGCTAGTTATAAATATCTAAATAAAAATATATTTGATTCATTTAAATTTATTTTTAGAAACATTGGGTGTAAAATTATCCCCATATTCTAGAAATTGCATCCCTGCTATTTACTTATTAAACAAGTGAGAGTAATTTTCCCTCATAGCATTTTAAGATTCTCACATTTCTTATTTTAAAATGAGGTTTGCCAACAAAACCATTACCTAGTGGATTACCTTATTATGAAATACTTGTTCTCTAAGATCAAGAATCTGAACATGTTTCTCTTTATAAGAAAGGTTCTCTTCCAACTAAATTTTGTCTCGGGTGAAGACATGAGATGAATCTCACACATACTTTCTCAACATCATAACATGTAAACTATTTTGTACCAATGATAAACTCAGAGGTAATGCTACTCAGTAAAAAACCAGTCCAAATTTCTCTTGTATTTAATAAGGTCCAATGAACCTTGGAATCAAATTTTCATTCATTGAAAAATGCAGAACACTTTCTTATGGTGATATTATTAAAAAACCAGATGACCTGCCTCAAAAGAATTTTCCTTCCACCTATTGTCTGTATAAAATTTCTTCTAGCTCTGAGTTGTCATAATGTGTTGATGGATCATCTTAACTTTCTCAGCTGCTTCCTCCACTAATTCTTGTCCCATAAAATTCATTTCCCCGAATTCATCCCATAATGCTTGAGTTGGACAATGATTCCAATAAAATTCCTTTAAGGTTCCATCTGTATATTGGAATGAAAGTTTTTATTATAATAAAAATAAACTAATAAAAGATATTGATCCCAACATCCCTGGTAGTCAATTGAGTAAGCTCAAATTATATCCTCTAATTCCGAATCATTTCTTCCAACTGCACATCTGATTGAGGATGAAAAGCTGTACCGAAATTTTATTATATTCCCAATGACTTCTAAATGATCTTCCAAAAAATTGATGTGTACCTGAGATCCTGGTCAGATAAAATGGAAATAGGAACTACATGTAACCTGAAAATCGCTTTGATTTACAATCGAGATAGTTAATCCATATACATTGTATCTCATAAAGAATGAAAATGTTTAGATTTAGTTATTCTATCAACAATAACTTAGAATTCATTGTTCCTTCAAGATTTCGTCAGTAGTCCCATAACAATGTCCATAGATATATCCTACCACTTCAACTCTGGCACTAGCAAAGGCTGAAGAATCTCTTTTGGTAACTTCTACTCTACATTAACTAGTTGATATGTCAAACATTTCATGGTAAAATAAGAAATATCACTTTTCATTCCATACCACCAGAAATACTCCTAAATTCCTTTTTACAACTCAGTACTTCTAGGATAAACTGAAAATGTAGAAATATGAGCTTCACACAACAAATATTTCTTTAATTGGGAACCAAATAACACAATAAAACATTTTACAAATCATAAATCACAATCTTTATCCAGGTTATATTCTAGAAACATACCTACAATAACCAATTCTACCTTTTTCTATAACTCATGGTCTTCCTTCTGCGCTTGCTTAATTCTATCTGATAATGATGACTGCTCTAAAACCTAAAACAAAATAGAGAAATTTCTTTTAGCAACAACATCCAAGACAAAGTTTATCAAATAATTTAACAATGGATCACTTTCCAAACATGTCATGGTTAATGTTTCATGATGTTTTCGAATAAAGGTATCGACCACATTATTTTATTTTTTGGGATGTAAATTGATTATGAAATCATAGTCCTTTGTCAGTTCAAGCCCTGTTCACTTCCTTTATTTTTAATTACTTCTGAGTGAATATATATAACTTTTATGGTTAGTATATATTTGAAATTTGGCTCCGAATAATTCGTGCCAAAAAAATTCAATGAAAAAACCACAGTTGCTAATTCCAAATAATTTGTTGGATAATTTAACTCCTGAGGTTTTAGTTTTCTCAAAGCATATGAAATTAACTGATCATTCTATATCAAATCACAACCATGTCCCTTCAATCAAGCAACACTATAGATGAAAATCTCACCATTTCAGGAAGTCAAGGACAAAACTAGAGAACTCAACACTCTTTTATTCATTTCTTAAAAACAAAAATCACATTCTTTCGCCGAAACAAATTTGAACCATTTTTTTGTTATCATAGTTAGCATGATACATAACTATGAAATTATTTTAAAATAATTGTTTCCAATAACCTGCTAATCCATGAAATCTTCAAACCTATGTATCATTTTTAGGTCATGGCCATTCAGTAAACACTATTTTAATGGAAGGATCAGCTGTTATTCTATCCTTATTTACAATGATCCCATGAAAAAAACATGTTTCTACCAATAATCAAACTTGTTTAATTTTCCATAGTTTTTCTTATAGTTTTAAAATCTACCTGTAGATGTTTTTCATGATTCTAATTACTCATATAAAACACCAGAATGTCACCAATAAACACCACAACAAACTTATCCATAACTCATGAAATATTCTATTACTATGATCCATGAATAATGAAGGTGAATTAGTTTACGTAAATCAAATAAAAAATCATAATGCCCATATCTAGTATGAAAATATGATTTCATAATGTCATCACCCGTCATCTTCAGTTGATGGTATCCATATCTCTGGTCAATCTTGGAAAATTACTGATCATTGTGGAACTGATCAAATATGTCATCAATAGAGGGAAAATTATACTTTCATTAATAGTGATGTTAT
Source organism: Viscum album (assembly GCA_963277665.1). Classification (NCBI taxonomy): domain Eukaryota; kingdom Viridiplantae; phylum Streptophyta; class Magnoliopsida; order Santalales; family Viscaceae; genus Viscum; species Viscum album. The sequence continues at coordinate 429,194,533 of OY728129.1, read as the reverse complement.
TAAAGGCTCTAGAATCAATATATGGTCTCATGGAACCATATTTAATTTTAAAAAAACATTATATGAGAACCCCATGTTAAAGTTATGGGTGAAAATAATACATTATCTAATAATTCCTATAACTACTTTTATTTTAAAATTTTATAAGATCCAATTGTGCCATTTGATAAGGGGTCTTATAATTTGTCTTAGAATAAAGAACTAAGTTAATAGTATGCTCGACCTCTAAATTAGTAATATCATAAGAAAAATAATTAGTAAAAACATCTAGGTATTCATTTACCACTATCACATCATTAATCTGGATAGTTCCCTAATCTTGAAAACTATGAGCATCTTAATGTTAATTTCCATCTTTTAGCAGTTTCTTAGATTCATGATTTGTTAAAAATGGTTTTGGTTTCATTCTTGTACACATAATAAAACTCTTTATGTAATAAAATGTATTTTTATCTTCAATCTCCCATATCATGATAAAAAGAAAGCCAGTCTATACCGAGAATGACATCAAACACCACTAGAGGAAATAAAGTGGGTTTTGAAAGAAAAATCCTTCCACATACAAGGATTTGTAGATTCATAAAATATATTATTGCCACAATATTTCCTATATTTGTTTTAATCATGAGTTATGGTTTCATTTAATGAGGTGGAATTCCTATCTTTTCTAAAAACATCTCATAATTGAAGGAATTTATAGACCCTAAATCAAACCCAACATTTGTAAAATCCGTAAAATATGAAATGTCATGATATGTACGAATTTTTTGGATAACCATCTACTAAGTTGGTTTCAATGGATTTTACCACACCCTTCTTCTTCCAACCCTGATGATTCCTTGCTTGAGTGATTATTTTCAGACAAACATTAGAATAATAACCCAATTCCATAATGTTAATTCATCTCAGCATATGATTATCATTAATTTTTGGATCGTTTTCATTAAACTCATGATACATGTGTCCAAACTTTCCACATCGGTATCATTTCCTAGAATTTACAAGACATTGAATAGGATTTCGTAAACCACACTATTCAAAAGAAGTGAAATTGATTTTCTTACCTCTAGATATTTTTCATGAATTATTCCCCAAATAATAAAAATATAAAAACATAAAATATTCAAGTAAAAAAGAGGCTCATACATGTAATTAAACTCCATCTCTACATTTTCATCACTATAAACATCTTTCTCATAGAATTTAAACTATAGTGATTCCAAATGTTTTTGTATAAATGGTTTCAAACATGAGTAAAATATATTAAATTTACTATCAAAATATTGAGTAAAATATAGAATTTACTTGGAAATTATTGTAATGTTAGATTCATATGATACCACAAAATCATCATCTTTTCAATTCAGTTCGAGGAATTGTTTCTCCATTCTATGTGGAATAGATTTGGGAAAATATTTTCCCAAAAATTGGTCTTAAAATCATCCCAATCCAGGCTATCAAGATCATCTTTTTCCCTCATATTCTTAACTTGAGACCACCATTGATTGTATTATCCTTTAATACAATAAATTTCTAGTATTACCGTTGGAAATTATGAACATCCCCTAACAAAAAATATATTTTTTAGAGCATTGATCCATCCTTCGGCTCTCACTGGATCTGGGGTTCCACTTAATGCTTGAGGATGTTACCTCATAAAATGCTCCAAAAAGGCATGTTTATTCATGGTATATCATGTTCCTCTCTAGCTTGGATACCACCACGTCATACTGCTTGAGTCATTGGGGCCATTACTATCACAAATTGCTTGGTTCTGATTCCCACCATTTGAGGATGCATATTTAGATAAACACCAGAAGCTAAGTGCCTTCCTATGTCAGAATCCTTGTTTCATCTATGGAAAACCATTCTGAGTAGACATGTCTTAGTTGAATCAAAATTAAAATAATTAAATGATAAAACATTTCAAATTAATCATAGTGAAAAAATAATTTTTCGTATTCTATTGACATCATCTTAACCCCTATAGTTATATAAACGATACTCTGATACCAACTATAAATACACATCCTTAAAACATTTAATAATCATGAGTTTTAGAACATAAAATACATTGATACAAATTATGTACATTTATAGGTTTATTGTTTTATATAATTAATAAATAAAACATACACAACATCTCATTATCATACATGTGGATACTATTATAACAATATCTATTTATCATAATATAAAACTTTTCCAATAAAACACAATTTATGGGACATGTATTTATTCTGTCATTCCCTTACACATCCATATGAACTTAGAAAAACAATTAAAAACTTGGGATGAGCACAAAAAGATCAGTAGGGGATATATGGAAATAAAACATTAGTCATGTGATAACATTTTAACCAATAAAAGCCATTTCATAAAAACTTTTTAACATGCATTGCAAAACCCATACAGTTTCCTCAGGAAATATTAACTTTATCAATCATATAATAACCTTACACATAGAATAACCAATAGTTCTACATACATCTTTTTAGTACCCAATTCATTGGATATCTATAATGGGGTTCATCAATCATATATTGAGCTATAATGGGTTGAACCCAACATATCTTGAGCTATAATGGGATGAAACTAAGATATCATGACCTGTAATGGGATCAACCCAACATGAATATATCCACGTAACGTATCATAGTAAAAAAATATCATTAAATCAGGATAATAAAATCATTCCATATATATAAACAAAAACAATCCTTTTTAAATTTACTAGAGACATTTAAAATGATTTTATAACGAAGGTCCCTTAAAAATATAATTGGAGAGAGATTGAATAAAATAGAAATGGTAAGTGTATACATTTTAATTTCACATAATAAAACATAATATAAATAAAAATTCATCACACGAATAATCATGATAAAACATAATAGAAAAAGTAGAATGTAAAATACATTTTTGGAAATTTTGTTATGGTTTCCCATACCTCAGGTTATTCTTACTTCAAAATTGTTTAAACATCCGGTATAATGTTTAAAAGTGTGTTAGTAATTTCTTAATGAATCATATTCAACTTAATAACACCATATATGATCAATTAAAAAAATGATTTGACAAATTGATTAGAAATATATTTTTATTTACATTGTTTAGTGTGCGTTATTTACATGTTTTCCATGATCGGTTCATGACGAATATTCTTGTCGATTGGAAGTGAAACTCTAAAATTTGAATTTATTGGTATTTAAATATTAAAATATGCCTAAATAAAACCATTTACAATTTTTAATTCCGATTTGAGGATGATTCATTAGTTAAAACATTATTGATATTAGATTAAGTTATTTTGGCGATACATTGATCATAATGAAGTGATTTTATTTTATAAATTAATAGGATGTGTAAAAAATGACTACAGTGTAACACCCCAAGCTTCTACGGTACGTTTCCCTTCGAATAATGCGATAGCGTGTGTTGTACGCAACCTCGAGTTCTAACACACACCACAACTAATTAAACTAGCCGTTGTGAATAGTAATACCTACTTTTTGAAATCATATATATTCTATATTTCAAAATGGACTTCATTTTTGGATTCGGAATATCAAAATTATCCTAGGGTGAAATTTTGGTACATTTCGGATAACTTTCATATTTTGATGAATAGTGAAAATTTCTAAATTTTAATTAAAAACAACTTTTTTAATGAAAATAATTAATAGTGATAAATTATGAATTTGAGTGGTTTTAAAGTATATTTAGAATATATTTTTACCAATCAATTTAATTTTTATCATTGGACATAATTTTACAATTAAACCGAACATAAACAAGTGTCAATCTTTTGATAGTTATTATCTCTTAAAAACACGCTTTTTGTTTTGACAGCGGGAATTAATTTTAAATTAATTTCTGCCACTTCTGTGTTTTGAATTTAGGAAAATGGATTCCATATTTGGAATCAGGATGTTCAAATTGTGTAAATAGGTAACTTTTATTTTTACACATTTTGAATAATTACTGCGGTAAATATTTTATTTACCATGGTTAAAGGGTAAATCCGGTAAATAAGGGTTAAAAAATAATATTATAATAATACTAAATTACCCTAAAACGTGTCTTAACCCTATTGGTTGATACATGGTCGACCATGGGCATCTTTGTGTCAATTTTGGGACCCCATGGATCCACTTGTAAGTGATAATGACACTTTATTTTAATTAAGTTAAAATGAATACAAAAATGACACAAGCATATATCTTTTAGAACAACAATTGTTACATAGGGTTATATATGTTGGATTTTAGATTATAAATATTAATTAGAAATATAAACATATTTCCTACATAATTATATTTTATTTATAATTTTTAGACATTAAATAATTTATTTTATATATGACACAATGATGATGCAGTAATTACTATAATAGTGAAAAATTAAAATAATTGATATTATAAATACCCAAATAAATATAATATGAACTTTTTAATGAATTAAACTAATTTTCTAGGATAATATGATATATTAGGATTGATATAATTGACTTTGTTCGAAGTAATCAATATGTTATGAGTTTCAAAAAAATCAACTATTGAATAGTGTCAAAATTGACATAAAAGAGTTCTTAAAACAAATATTATATTATTAATTGATATTAAATTCCTAAAAATCTAAGGTTCGGCCAAGAGACTTATATCATGATAGGTTCATCATTAATGTACCACTTGGGGGTCGCTTGGATGTATATAGTAAGTTTATTAACCATATTATATAAAAATACAAAGAGACATTGTAAAAGTGAAACTAATTAACTTAGAGTTAATACTTAAAGATAAGGTTAATATAAGTACCCAAACCTGTCTAAATTCTATTGGTTGAGTGGTTTTCGACTTATCCCCACCTTAACCTTTGAATAATAAGCTTTGGAGCCATTAGAAACCGAATATGAATTTATTATAAATTAATATTTCTAACTTTTCCAAAGGTGCCCCTCACCCCTCTTATAAAAGGGCACTCCTCCTCATTTCTTCACACCTTCAAAGCCTTTTGGTTCGGCCAAAATCTGCCCAAATAATCTCCTAACATCCCTCACTACAACCTAGAGGCCTTAGTTTGATCAGAAAGCCAACCTAAGGAGCCCTTTTGATCAAATCAAAAGGAAGAACCCGAAGAAGAGGTAATGATTTCACCACCCTTTTCTAAGTTCATTTCTTCTTCCACTTCTTCTTCCTTTGTTCTTACCATTCTGAAATAATAACTCCAGTATCTCACATATACTGTGATGTTATTATAAATATGGTACAATCATATTCAGTATTCTATCCACCCTTTGAATAACATGTCACCATACGTGCGTACGTACGGCTTACCGTCTCCACGTCGTGGTGTAATTGTTATTCAATATAATATTATTTGGATGGGTATAATAATGATGTGTAACTCATGTAAATAATAAATATAACATGTTAATGATTCTGTATATATGATATACCATCCATTTATATATTATTTTAATATCAAAAGAATTATATTGTCGCTCGTGCGTACGTACGGACTACCGTCTCCACGAACGCGATGAGATTCATTCTCCATCGTCTCCATTCAAGTATAATTATCATTTGATGATTTAAAAATGATGTTTAAGGACTGTATATAATTCTGGATATGAATAAGATACAACAACCATGGCTTATGTAACAAAACATATAAAAGAAAATGAGTAAGTTAACTCCCGAAACGACGATAATTCTAAGATATTATTAACAAATCAATGTTAAAAGATCATATATGATATCATATTAATATATATGATTCTTGTATAATTTAATAACAACTATTTCACCATTATAAAGGAGGTTAACCTACCCCAACCAAGGAAAAGTACAAGGTAAGGGTTATTTCACAATCTCTTCTTTATCCGAGGTTGTTTATACGTAATAATCTACTAGGATCTCTTTATCATCCACATCCATGTTTTCTTAAAAATGTATTTCAAAACATTTTTACTATTTACAAGAATATGGGTTAAAGTCATTTATACCCTTGTTTTACTTTTTATAAGAGGTTTATAAAGGAATCTTTCCGTCGTTTTCAAAACAAGGTCCTTTTTAACCTTTTCGACAGAATTGAGGTAAGAATGTTTTTTTAACTTATACGGCGGGTGCGGTTATTTTCCGTCGTTATAAAATCGTCGAAGCTTTCCTTACAAGCTTATAAGAATATTTTCAAAGAAAATGTTTTATTTTATATGGATCTTAAATGATTTCAAAATAAAAGGAGATATTTCTTTAAACAGAATTTTGATTTCATCTATGTCAACATCCTTTGATGGATTTTAAGATTATTTGAAGTTGATTTATTATGATATAAAACTTCTATATTGTATTGAAGTTTTTGTGATATGTTTGACTGTGGATGTGCTATTTTTATACCATTCATAGTTTATGGTGAAATTATTGACATTTCGTATGCTAGTTTTAATACGAATATTTATGTTATGTTTAAACCTTTTCATATGGGAATGCATTGGACTTAATAAGTGACAGGTGGAGCCCGTTATAGCTCCTCGATGCATCGGTATGTCTCATGAGACAAACTAGTGTCTTGGCACAAGGCCTTGACAAAATCTTATTTGTAGTCTTGGCACGAGGCCTTGGCTATGTGGTTATGATAGTCTGGCATTATGCATTCCAACATTATGAAAGTGGTTATTGATATTGCATGTGATTATTCGATTAGTAGAATATCCATGTGAATAAGTAAATGGCATTATTTCATTTTTATTTTTGCCATACTATGTTGAAGTTCAATTTTAAAAGGCTTTTGTTTTAGTAATTCATTGCCTTAAATGTTTATGATTATTATGAATGTTCCGCTATATTGTTATCCTTACTGGGAATTTGAGCTCACCCCTTTTCTATGTTTTATTTTTCCCAGGTAGTGAAGAAGTAAATTATGAATGACTTGCAGGGATATTATGAGGGGTTAATAGTGTGGATATTAAGACTTTGTTGTTGTAGTAGTTTTTCACTTTGAAATGTAATGTAAAACTTTATGATTATATCTAGTGTTTCCAAGGCTACTAAACCAATCGGTCTTTCGAGATTTGATCTTTCTTGTGATCATGCCAATGTTATGTAATTAATGCACCGACTCTGGGCAACTGGGGTCGGGGCGTTACAGTTGGTATCAGAGGAAGTTTAGTACAAACCTTGGAAGCTAGATTTAGATAAACTCTGATTAGAGCACGTAGACCTAAGATGAACTTTGAGGATTGGTATAGAAGAACTTCCTAGAATTTTGGTATTGTAGAGACTTTGTGAGTTTTCCGAGCAATACATCCCTGTCTGGATACGAGCAGGTAGAGGCGGCTCTGGCACAGATGTACCTAGGGGTAAAACCCGAAAACACCGCTTTGAGCTAGACTCGAACGGGAACTGGTGCACGACAACGGGCCTTGCTGCACTCTTGGTTACGACACTCCCGGGGGATATGCTTAGGATAACTCTCACTTTCTTTACAAATCATTATGAAGGGTTTATGAGTATATACTTCCTCAAAGAAAACATATTTATGATTATGGATTATATCCATAGATAGTTCAATTTATGTTTAGTGTTTTATAAGTATGGGATTATGTATTTTGATGCATAAACTGATCTAGTTTATGCCATTTTTTTTAGAAATGGCGCCTAGTGGAAGAAATGGAAACCTTATCAATGCACGCACTCCATGTAGGGATTGCCCTCCTGCTCAAGATAATTATAGTGGGGCTGGTGATGCAACTGGTGCTGATCAGCTAATCACCGTACTGGGACAACTTACTCAGGTTATGAATAATAACCTTACCCGTATGGAGCACCCTGATCCGCAGCGTGGAGGATCAATGTTAGATCGATTCATGAGGCAACAACCACCAACGTTCAATGGGAATACAAATCCCTTAGTAGCTGAGCAATGGATATTTTCCCTAAAGAAAATATTTCAGGCTTTGGGGAGCAGTGAAAGGGAAAAAGTTATCATGGCAGTTTACCGCCTCACTGGAGATGCTGATCAATGGTGGTCATTGATTCAAAATATGAAGGAAGATGATGAAGTATCAAATATGGAATGGAGGGAATTCAAAAATCTGTTTTTAGAAAAATACTTCCCTCGCGACCATCGAGCGGATATGGAAAGACAATTTCTGAGTCTGAGACAAAAGGAGGATGAGAATGTCACAAAGTATGAGGCTAACTTTACAAGGTTAGAGAGGTATGCTGGAGATTATATTCGCAACCCAAGAAGTAAGATTGATCGTTTCTTTGATGGGTTAAAACCATTTCTCCATCGAGCATTAGTCTCACAATCCTTTTCATCGTACGAAGACATTGTCTCATGTGCTATAAAGACCGAAAAGGAATTCTCTAAGTCTTATGACTTTAAAGCAAAGCAAGAGAAGAAGAGACCTGCTGATCAATCTGGGAATGGAAATAAAGGGAAGAAGGGAAAAGTTGAATATCCATCTTGTGGTAAATGCGGGAAGAAACATCCTGGTACTTGCTTGAAGGGAATGGGAGTCTGTTACAAGTGTGGTGAAAAAGGCCACCAAGCTCATGATTGCAAGGGGAAGAAGGAAGCTACCAACGTTCAGTGCTACAATTGCAGGGAGATGGGGCATTATGCAAATGCATGTCCTAAGCGTTAGGAGAACTTACCTCAGAAAAGGCCAAGGGATCAAGGCCAGGCTTATGCTATCACTACTGCTGAGGTAGAAGCTCCAAAAGACGTGGTGGCAGGTAATTTAATGGTTTCCTCAAGTTTAGCAAATGCATTATTTGATTCTGGATCATCGCATTGTTTCATATCTTCCCAGTTTGCTAAGAAAATTAGATATTTCCAATTTGATTTAATAAGGGAGTTGTCAGTTAAAACTCCTAAGGGAAGTATCGTTGCAACAAAGTTTTGTGAATCAGTCCCCATTAGAGCACATAAATTTTCTTTATCTGCTGATCTCATCGTCATACCTATGATTGAGTTTGATATAATCCTCGGTATGGACTGGCTTTCGGACTATGATGCGAAGATTTATTGTAAGAAGAAAGAGGTTACGATTCTTGATGATAATGATAAGGAACACCTTATTTTTAGAGCAGAATCGTCACCACCTAATTCTTATTTAGATCCACCCCCAGTAGTTCAACTTAATTCAATTATTGGGGAGGAAGAGAATGAAATAACTGTCGGTGAGGAAAGGAATGTTCAAATAGAGGATGTACCTGTTGTGAAAGAATTTGTAGATGTATTTCCGGAAGATTTACCTGAACATCCTCCAGAACGAGAAGTTGAGTTTTCCATTGATTTGATTCCTGGATCAAGGCCTATATCGAAGACCCCTTATAGAATGGCCACTGTAGAGTTAGTCGAACTAAAGAAACAACTAGAGGAATTGAGTAATAAGGGATTTATTCGCCCTAGTGTTTCTCCATGGGGAGCCCCTGTTCTTTTTGTTAAAAAGAAAGATGGATCTATGAGGTTATGTATCGACTACAGGGAGATCAATGCTATAACGATAAAGAACAAGTATCCCCTACCTCGTATTGATGATTTATTTGACCAACTGCATGGAGCTCAATACTTTTCAAAGATTGACCTTCGATCTGGATACCATCAGTTGTGTGTGAAGAAGGAAGACATTCAGAAAACAGCATTTCGAACCAGGTACGGGCATTATGAGTTTACTGTAATGCCGTTTGGATTGACTAATGCACCCTCTGTATTCATGGATCTGATGAATAGAGTCTTCAAGGAGTATCTCGATGAATTTGTAGTGGTATTTATTGATGATATATTGGTATACTCCAAAACCTACAAAGATCATGAAAATCACTTGCGCATTATCTTGAAGACTCTGAGGAGGCATGAATTATATGGGAAGTTTAGCAAGTGTGAATTCTGGCTTCAGGAGATTTCTTTTCTTGGCCATATTGTCTCTAAAGATGGAATCTCTGTTGATCCTTCTAAGACCAAGGCAATCCAAGAATGGCCAGCACCTACGAGTATAACTGAGGTACGTAGTTTTATTGGTTTGGCAGGTTATTATCGACGTTTCGTCCAGAATTTTGCCCGATTGGCTAACCCATTAACGAAGCTCACACGTAAAGGGGTTAAATTTGTTTGGACAAAAGAGTGTGAAGAATGTTTCGAAGAACTGAAGAGAAGATTAGTCAATGCTACTATATTGACTCTACCATCGGGGAATGATGGGTTCGTTATTTATAGTGATGCATCAAAGAAAGGACTTGGCTGTGTCCTTATGAAGAATGATAGAGTTATTGCCTATGCATCACGACAGTTGAAAATTCATGAACAAAACTATCCTACTCATGATCTTGAGTTAGCAGCTGTGATCTTTGCTTTGAAGATATGGAGGCACTACCTCTATGGTGAAAAATGTGAGATTTATACTGATCACAAGAGTTTGAAGTATATTTTCTCACAAAAAGAACTCAACATGAGGCAAAGGAGATGGCTTGAATTACTCAAGGATTATGATTGTACGATACACTACCACCCGTGGAAGGCAAACAAGGTGGCAGATGCTTTGAGTAGAAAAGACCATGGAGTTTTGAACAATATGAGAATTGAAAGGGATCCAATTTTCATGGATCTAGTGAAAATGGACATGGGAATAACCAGGGAAGGTGAAACATCAATGCTTTTTCAAATGGTTGCCAAACCATCTTTACTAGAAAGGATTAAGAGTTCTCAAACCGATGATGACGAATTCCAAAAGAAGATTAAAGCTGTGAATGATGGGAGATTGAGAGACTTTGTGTATGAAGATGGAATTTTGAAATTAGGGAAGAGACTTTGTGTTCCCAATATACCTGATCTAAAAAGGGAATTGCTGGATGATGCTCATAGTTCCAATTTCTCTATACACCCTGGGAGCACCAAAATGTATAGAGATTTGAAGGAACATTTTTGGTGGGACAACATGAAGAGGGAGATTGCTGATTTTGTGTCAAGATGTATGGTTTGTCAACAAGTGAAAGCTGGAAGGCAACAGCCTGGAGGAGTCATGCAACCTCTTCCCATACCGGAGTGGAAATGGGACAATGTTACGATGGACTTTGTCATGGGGCTACCGAAGACTCCTAGAAGGAACGATGCAATATGGGTTATTGTTGATCGTCTTACCAAGTCAGCACATTTTCTTGCTATAAGAGAAGATCTACCCCTGGAACGTCTAGCAAGACTATACATTAATGAAGTTGTGAGACTTCATGGAGTACCTCTATCAATTGTTTCTGATCGTGATCCCTGTTTTACTTCAAGATTCTGGAAAAGTCTTCAGAAATCCCTGGATACAGAACTTCATTTGAGCACTGCTTACCACCCTCAGACAGACGGACAATCAGAACGGACTATTCAAACCTTAGAAGACATGTTGAGATCTTTCTCACTTGACTTTCAGGGTATGTGGGATCAATATTTACCACTGGTAGAATTTTCCTATAACAATAGCTTCCATTCGAGTATACAGATGGCACCATATGAAGCGTTATACGGAAAGAGATGTCGTAAACCAACCTGTTGGGATGACGTTGGTGAAAGAAAACTTGTAGGCCCAGAGCTGGTGGAGGAAACGGTGGAAAAGGTGAAAGTAATCCAAAATCACATCAAAGCAGCTCAAAGTAGGCAGAAGAGCTATGCCGATAATCGAAGGAAGGATTTGGAATTTCAAGTCGGTGATCATGTTTTTCTGAAGGTATCTCCTTGGAAGGGAGTCATACGTTTTGGTAAGAAAGGTAAATTGAGTCCCAGGTACATCAGACCTTTCGAAATTCTAGAACGAATTGGGGTTGTAGCTTACAGATTGGCAATGCCGCCAAGTCTCTCCAAAGTTCACGATGTGTTCCACGTATCTCTATTGAGGAAATACATGCCTGATCCGACGCATGTACTCACCTCTGAGGAATTAGAACTGGAACCCGATCTGTCTTATTGCGAAGAGCCCGTCAGGATTCTTGATACAAGAGAACAAGTACTGAGAAACCGGACGACGCGTCTTGTAAAAGTTTTGTGGAGAAATCATAAGATAGAAGAGGCAACGTGGGAACCCGAGGAACTTATGATGAAGAACCACCCGAGTCTTTTTATGCAGTAATACCCTAGAAATTGCAAGGACGCAATTATTTGAAGGAGGGGAGAATGTAACACCCCAAGCTTCTACGGTACGTTTCCCTTCGAATAATGCGATAGCGTGTGTTGTACGCAACCTCGAGTTCTAACACACACCACAGCTAATTAAACTAGCCGTTGTGAATAGTAATACCTACTTTTTGAAATGATATATATTCTATATTTCAAAATGGACTTCATTTTTGGATTCGGAATATCAAAATTAGCCTAGGGTGAAATTTTGGTACATTTCGGATAACTTTCATATTTTGATGAATAGTGAAAATTTCTAAATTTTAATTAAAAACAACTTTTTTAATCAAAATAATTAATAGTGATAAATTATGAATTTGAGTGGTTTTAAAGTATATTTAGAATATATTTTTACCATTCAATTTAATGTTTATCATTGGACATAATTTTACAATTAAACCGAACATAAACAAGTGTCAATCTTTTGATAGTTATTATCTCTTAAAAACACGCTTTTTGTTTTGACAGCGGGAATTAATTTTAAATTAATTTCTGCCACTTCTGTGTTTTGAATTTAGGAAAATGGATTCCATATTTGGAATCAGGATGTTCAAATTGTGTAAATAGGTAACTTTTATTTTTACACATTTTGAATAATTACTGCGGTAAATATTTTATTTACCATGGTTAAAGGGTAAATCCGGTAAATAAGGGTTAAAAAATAATATTATAATAATACTAAATTACCCTAAAACGTGTCTTAACCCTATTGGTTGATACATGGTCGACCATGGGCATCTTTGTGTCAATTTTGGGACCCCATGGATCCACTTGTAAGTGATAATGACAGTTTATTTTAATTAAGTTAAAATGAATACAAAAATGACACAAGCATATATTTTTTAGAACAACAATTGTTACATAGGGTTATATATGTTGGATTTTAGATTATAAATATTCATTAGAAAGATAAAATTATTTCCTACATAATTATATTTTATTTATAATTTTTAGACATTAAATAATTTATTTTATATATGACACAATGATGATGCAGTAATTACTATAATAGTGAAAAATTAAAATAATTGATATTATAAATACCCAAATAAATATAATATGAAACTTTTAATGAATTAAACTAATTTTCTAGGATAATATGATATATTAGGATTGATATAATTGACTTTGTTCGAAGTAATCAATCTGTTATGAGTTTCAAAAAAATCAACTATTGAATAATGTCAAAATTGACAAAAAAGAGTTCTTAAAACAAATATTATATTATTAATTGATATTAAATTCATAAAAATCTAAGGTTCGGCCAAGAGACTTATATCATGATAGTTTAATCATTAATGTACCACTTGGGGGTCGCTTGGATGTATATAGTAAGTTTATTAACCATATTATATAAAAAAACAAAGAGACATTGTAAAAGTGAAACTAATTAACTTAGAGTTAATACTTAAAGATAAGGTTAATATAAGTACCCAAACCTGTCTAAATTCTATTGGTTGAGTGGTTTTAGACTTATCCCCACCTAAACCTTTGAATAATAAGCTTTGGAGCCATTAGAAACCGAATATGAATTTATTATAAATTAATATTTCTAACTTTTCCAAAGGTGCCCCTCACCCCTCTTATAAAAGGGCACTCCTCCTTCTCATTTCTTCACACCTTCAAAGACTTTTGGTTCGGCCAAACTCTGCCCAAATACTCTCCCAACATCCCTCACTACAACCTAGAGGCCTTAGTTGGATCAGAAAGCCAACCTAAGGAGCCCTTTTGATCAAATCAAAAGGAAGAACCCGAAGAAGAGGTAATGATTTCACCACCCTTTTCTAAGTTCATTTCATCTTCCACTTCTTCTTCCTTTGTTCTTACCATTCTGAAATAATAACTCCAGTATCTCACATATACTGTGATGTTATTATAAATATGGTACAATCATATTCAGTATTCTATCCACCCTTTGAATAACATGTCACCATACGTGCGTACGTACGGCTTACCGTCTCCACGTCGTGGTGTAATTGTTATTCAATATAATATTATTTGGATGGGTATGATAATGATGTGTAACGCATGTAAATAATAAATATAACATGTTAATGATTCTGTATATATGATATACCATCCATTTATATATTATTTTAATATCAAAAGAATGATATTGTCGCTCGTGCGTACGTACGGACTACCGTCTCCACGAACGCGATGAGATTCATTCTCCATCGTATCCATTCAAGTATAATTATCATTTGATGATTTAAAAATGATGTTTAAGGACTGTATATCATTCTGGATATGAATGAGATACAACAACCATTGCTTATGTAACAAAACATATAAAAGAAAATGAGTAAGTTAACTCCCGAAACGACGATAATTCTAAGATATTATTAACAAATCAATGTTAAAAGATCATATATGATATCATATTAATATATATGATTATTGTATAATTTAATAACAACTATTTCACCATTATACAGGAGTTTAACCTACCCCAACCAAGGAAAAGTACAAGGTAAGGTTTATTTCACAATCTCTTCTTTATCTGAGGTTGTTTATACGTAATAATCTACTGGGATCTCTTTATCATCCACATCCATGTTTTCTTAAAAATGTATTTCAAAACATTTTTACTATTTACAAGAATATGGGTTAAAGTCATTTATACCCTTGTTTTACTTTTTATAAGAGGTTTATAAAGGAATCTTTCCGTCGTTTTCAAAACAAGGTCCTTTTTAACCTTTTCGACAGAATTGAGGTAAGAATGTTTTTTTAACTTATACGGCGGGTGCGGTTATTTTCCGTCGTTATAAAATCGTCGAAGCTTTCCTTACAAGCTTATAAGAATATTTTCAAAGAAATTTTTTATTTTATATGGATCTTAAATGATTTCAAAATAAAAAGAGATATTTCTTCAAAAAGAATTTTGATTTCATCTATGTCAACATCCTTTGATGGATTTTAAGATTATTTGAAGTTGATTTATTATGATATAAAACTTCTATATTGTATTGAAGTTTTTGTGATATGTTTGACTGTGGATGTGCTATTTTTATACCATTCATAGTTTATGGTGAAATTATTGACATTTCGTATGCTAGTTTTAATACGAATGTTTATGTTATGTTTAAACCTTTTCATATGGGAATGCATTGGACTTAATAAGTGACGGGTGGAGCCCGTTATAGCTCCTCGATGCATCGGTAGGTCTCATGAGACAAACTAGTGTCTTGGCACAAGACCTTGACAAAATCTTATTTGTAGTCTTGGCACGAGGCCTTGGCTATGTGGTTATGATAGTCTGGCATTATGCATTCCAACATTATGAAAGTGGTTATTGATATTGCATGTGATTATTCGATTAGTAGAATATCCATGTGAATAAGTAAATGGCATTATTTCATTTTTATTTTATCCATACTATGTTGAAGTTCAATTTTAAAAGGCTTTTGTTTTAGTAATTCATTGCCTTAAATGTTTATGCTTATTATGAATGTTCCGCTATATTGTTATCCTTACTGGGCATTTGAGCTCACCCCTTTTCTATGTTTTATTTTTCCCAGGTAGTGAAGAAGTAAATTATGAATGACTTGCAGGGATATTATGAGGGGTTAATAGTGTGGATATGAAGACTTTGTTGTTGTAGTAGTTTTTCACTTTGAAATGTAATGTAAAACTTTATGATTATATCTAGTGTTTCCAAGGCTACTAAACCAATCGGTCTTTCGAGATTTGATCTTTCTTGTGATCATGCCAATGTTATGTAATTAATGCACCGACTCTGGGAAACTGGGGTCGGGGCGTTACATACAAAGCCATATAAATGATATAATATATAAATTATTATATAGTTATTCCACAAAAACGGTTTCATTACCAGTATTTATGTATGTAAAAGTAATTAAAATCACATCATCTACGATGTGAGTAAATTGACGCATCACAGACGATGTTTTAATGCCTAGAAAAAGTGGGAGTGGATAATAAGTATATTATTGAATTTTCCATAATCATGATAAAATCCAGAATATATTTAATAGTATGGATCATTTATTCCTCTTCAATATGGACTTGTTAGGAATGAAGAATAACAGTAAAGAAAATGAAAATAAAAGAATTAAATTAAAAGAGGATGTTTACATCTTGATCTTTTAGCCTTGAGATCATCCTTAATACCTTTGGTTTTTGCATTTTGGTGAGACTAGAAGGACATGGACCTGGGTAATGGTCATTTTGGGAGTATTTGGAATAACATAAGAATCTATAATGTCTTGAAATGTTTGGTAGGAAGATAAGGGACTGGGTGGTATTTATAGTGGAGGAGAGGAGGAGGTTTACAATATTTTATTCATTATATTATTATTATTGCACCTGAATATGAATAGTATTGATTCGTGTGACCCAAAAAAGTAAATAAATCATGTAATTTTTAAACCTAGTGTTTTCAAATCATTCATGATGTCATAAATATTGGACTTAACTAATATATTGTATATACAATATTTTATTGTATTCCACTATTTATAAAAAATTCATGAATTTCAAAAAAAATCCCAATAATTTTCCCTAAACATTATTCAATGTTTTTTATGAAATAATTAACTCAATTTTTTTAAACTAAATTTCTTTATATGATTTATTTAATTTTAAAATAAAATGATACTTTATTCAAAAATTGACAATTTTGAAACACTAACTCATTTTATATAACCGTGAGAAATTAATCAAGATGTCATTACGTTATAGCCTAAAAAAATAAAATAATAATATGATTTAATATTCATATGGTTCATATTACTATTCTTTATGTTATTCCACTATTCACCAAAAATAAAGTTGGTTCCATTTGACTACAAATATCTTACTGATCACAACCATAGATGATGGTTTTTTGAAATTCAAGTCATCGAAGCTGAAAAACTATGTTTAAAGTCTAGTTATAACTATATACATAAAATAAAATTTCATGTATTTAAATTTATTTTTAAAACATTGGGGTGTTACATAAAATATGGATTCACTATATAGGGTCATATTACAACTTTAACCTTCGTTCTAGTCATGATGATGCTTTATAGAATCGTCCTCAAAGTGTATCTCTAAAACCTGACATGCCCACCATGGTGAGACACAATGTGTTATTTTTTGACTTATAATCAACCTAAAATTTTTATCATATACCCATTGTTATCATCAATTTATTTCTCCCTCATGGTGGAACCTGCAATCATCACTACATGATCTAATTTCAATCCATTTTTAATCATACATGCTCCATTATTATACTTACATGAGAATATATGCCATAGTTATTCTTATAATTTTAATCTCATGTAGACACCCTCAATTTTATAATTATCATTGTTCTATATTACTACCAAAGAAAAATTAAAAAACTATTAATTATGTGGAACTCATCATGATTTTGTTTCCCTTGTCCATCATATATCCAATTTCATGCACAAACTTTTGAATCTAACTCTTCCCCTCACTATTTTATAATCCTTTGTTTTGTGGTGTGGTTTTACATATATAATATAATTATATACACTATCCCTTATCATTATTTAATTCTTGATTCCCATCATTCATTATCACCCCAGCAACATGATTTGGTCAATATACACAATTTCGATCTATGATGTGACCAATCTTACCACTTACAAATATATAGTCCATCACAACATCCCAACCATATGATAGATCATCCCCAAAACACAAAGGGTAACACACTAAAAAATTTCTTGAAACCCATGAATTCATATCTACACAAGCTATAAATTATTATATGATGAGAAACACATCAATCTCTTTCTTTGATGTCTTGGCTACCCATCTCAAACATATCGATTAATTATGTTGGGGATTTTCACCAATGGAATCAACTAACACGTGACATTAGAAAAAAATACCATATATGACAACAATATCATTCTCATCTACCATTTCTGGTTATTCATGTTTTAAATAATATAAAACATATGTCATCATACAAGATGTTTTTCATTTTTCATAATTCTTATGTACTCTATATTTATCATACATCATATATAATTTCCACTCCCATACAATTTTTTATTGAATTTTTTTTAATATAATCATATTTTGGAATAGTACCCTCCATGAAAAATGATTAAAAACATGCCAAAAGTCTACCTTTGATTGTTAGTGTCTCCGCATTCTACTCAGATAATTCTAACTCAATCACATATATCTAAAATGAATCTCAGCATCAAGATAGTTTTACACACATTGGATTCAAGATTACTATAGGTATCCTTCTCATCATCTCGAAATATAATTTACATCCATAAACCACCCATGAAAAAAATTAATAACTATGGGAAAAAGATACAGTTCTCATCCCTTCATCAGATTCCACAACCAGTCATGATCCCTAAGAACTTACTGACTATGAGGTTATCTAATAAAACCCCTCTCGATGTCCAAGTACACCATGAGATCAAAAATCCATTAGTATTTAAGAAAAAGAGGCCAAAAAATTTCTTAGAGACTTGTAATGAAATAACCACAATGAACACCCACTCCATTATGGCATCATAAAACCATAACTATGGATACCATGTATTGTCTTAACATATCCTCACATTTTATTACATAGAGGTCCACTTAAAATATCACATAAAACCAATATCTAACATGATATACTCTTATCAAATAGTTTCTAATATACTACTAGTACGTGACTCGCAACCTATAAAATTAATGTGATCATAATGATATTTACATCAACCTTGATATCATGTTATAAACAGACCTAAAATAATTGTAACATGGAGATCTAATCTCCTCATAGATTCAAAAAAAGACAAATAAATTAATGAATCTAATTTCATATTCCATTGATTATTTGTTTCCTACACATCGTTTATAAGAGAAAGGGCTTAGTTATCCATCATTATGTTTGGAATTTATATCTTGAAGAACCTCATGCTAAATGAATTATATTCTGACCCTTATCCTAAATTCATTATAACATGAAATCCCTCCTGAATTTCACTTGTTGTTGATGAAAATAGGTATCCTACACCACCATAATCTATTCTGCAAATTAAATCTGATCAGATATAATTTGTGCATACCCAATATAGAACATTAATTATTGGCATCCCTAATATCATTAAAATAAATGATTATTCCTTTACTAGAAATATTTTATTCAGAATGAATGTTTTGAGGGGTTGTTTGATTTTTTTCATATAATTTAAATCGATTGACTTAATCAATTTTAAAAAATAAAATAAGAATAAAATGATGATTGTAACCCTAGATGCTTCTAGAGAGGATTTTAGACCTTGGATTTATAAATAATTTAAAAAATGATTTACCACAAATGAGATAATCCTTATTGATCAATCCCAATTTCAGTATTTTCATTTCATCATTATAATGTATAGTAATATAGATGCGTCCGCTAGTTGTATCCATATCCACAATAAAAATATTTGGACAATGCTACTGGTATTCTAGGTGGAATCCTATAGGAACCTTCATGAACCAACCCATGTCGAACCTGATCTAGTCACATGAGCCAGCTTAAAACATGTCCAGAGAAGCATTCCCAAATCTTTCTGGGATTGAAACAGTTGTGATTAATCAAAATACACCAAATTGAAAATATTTTTTCCCAAAAAACTAGGGTCAAAATAATTAAAGAGATCCGACAACATAGCCAACAAATTGAAATCAATAAATAAAAAAACAAATCTAGATACAGTAATTGTAGAAAAAAATGATAAAAATAAACAAAAAAACCATACAAACTCGATCTCTATGTGAACTCTTTGTCACCAAAACCACATGACAAACCATCTCCAATTTAAAACTAACCAATAACATAATTCTGCAAAATAACATTATTATTTCAACACCAAGTGGAAAAAGTATTGTGTGAGCATTAAAATGTCATTAGGAAATAACCACAGCGTACATACATTTACTTTCATAAAGTAATCCCGAATTAATAGTTTCAAATAATTTTATAAAATATGGTTTTATCACATAAAGATCCAAATGGAGTTTTTCATCCTCAAAAAAAAACACACATACCATTTATTTTTAAATGGATTTCAATTTATAAAATCTAGTTTACCCTACCCAAACATAGGTGAGAATTCCATCAAAAAGATAAAAATGTTATGCTATGAATAATATGAACCTTGAACATACAAGAAAACAATGCCAATAACAAAATTTAATTAGTTTAGTAGATGTAAATATATAATATTGATCGATAAAAATGGACATTTAATTTACATCTCTAAAATAAAACCCTAGACATACTCAGTTTGGACTCTACTTCTAGTGTATAGTGAATACCCATGGTCAATAACCAACTATTGACTCTAAACTAACCAATCCACTGTCACGTACCACCAAGAATCATAACATCCTGAGAATAAAAAAAATATCTTATCGGGTTCAAGAAGTAATAGTAATTAGACCCTCTTTCTTTCTCCCAGGTATCCCAAGATAATAATACATGGTGAATAGGGATGTCCTCAAATTTGTGGTTCAAATATAACACACTGCCACCATTTTTTCCTATCCCAAATAATGACACCACCAATGCGATCAACATCCCCTCAGAGGATCAAAAATAGATGTTCTAATCTCACATGTAAATCCAAACACAAGTTCCAATCTAGCTGTAACATCATTCAATATTGAAAAAATCTTTCCCAAACATAACCAAATTCCAACGGGGCCTTCACATAACATAAGATATTAAAAAAACAAAAATAATTATAAATATCAAATTGAGCCTTACATTTCCAAATCCAATTACATTTCCAATACCAATTTAAAAACCTAGATAAAATCAACCAACCTACATGAAGATGCCGAATGAGAATTAATACCATTTAGAACCCAACCATCTCCCATTGTATCGATTGAGACTAAATTTTGAACACCAATTTCAATTCACATTTGAGTCATTTTAAACAAATGGAATTTCTATAAATTCTAATATGGTTTGAAAGAAATGAATAAGTGTTTGAAATATGTGTTTTATGTTAACAATGTGTATCTAAAAATTATAATCATTTGTGTTCCCATCCATATGTACACCCCATAAACTTATGGATGTGTCCACATCTAATAACTCCATCATTAAAAACCATGAGAACACAGAACAAAAATATTGATGAAACACCACTTTCTTAACCACCAAACACGAAAAGCCACACATAAGAGACAAGACATAAAACCACCAAAATCCACACACAGTCCAATATTCATAACTCAACCAATGTTTGAAAATATAAACAAGGGTAAAAAGCCAAAAATACATCAAATTTCTTTTTAAAATAATCAAATTAAATTTCAGATGACCACATACATGCATATATATATATAGGAATATTTATGAAAACCCTTTAGAAACTATTTCCCATAAATTTTCCATCATAAAAACACTAAAAAAATCAATAATAACACATCACAAGCTTGGTAACAAAATTTATAAATTATTTAGGAATGAAAAAGTATTTAATGCAATGTGAGGGAAAGTAATTGGATGGAAACACCTACATTAATGACATATGAACAAAATAAATATTCTTGAGAAGCAATCACCATGTCTGAGAAAAAATCTGCAGACACCAACATCAAATAAAAACAAACCAAAAATCAACCCAATTACATAGGGTTCAAATAAGAGAGAAACCACAAAAGGAAAACCCAAAAAACTAAAAGGGAATAAGAATCTAAGGGAAAAATTTACTAAAAATTCCATGAAATTTACATAGGAACCTTCAAGGAATATAAATTAAGGAAGAGAAGTTAGGGAGGAGGTTTTTCTAGATTCCCTGGAATGCCTAGGTCAATAAGGGTGGAAAATACACTAATAGTGTTAAAACAATTTAGGAGAAAATATGAATTTCAGATTTTTAATGGCATGGGAAACTCCCACAGTTTGGCCGTATAGTTGAACAAACCATTCACAGACCATGTAAACCCTACTAGAGAAGAGGGGTTCCGTACATATTTTACCTACATGATTTGTGACATCATTCAAAATGAAACTGTCAGAATAGAAAAACACCACACTTTATTTATTCACGGTTTCCTCAAATAATGTGCTACTCATGTTCCATTCCCCACACACCAACACTAATGCCGCCCAATTTTATTTTACCTCACATGATTTTCCCCAAATCATGCAAATACAAATGTGCAAGAATAAAATGAGCTAAAAGTAACTTCTACCCCCAACATTTTTCGTGGTTTAACTCTAATCAGGGCATACAATAATGTACACTTACCAAAAAGCTACCCAGAATCTAAAAAAATTATGAAAAATAAAAATAGGGAACTCAACTCAATCCTCAACCAAAATAACCAAAGGAAAGTAAAGAAGAAAAAAATTAAAAAATTACATAGTTTTGATTGACAATTATCCTCCCAACGAATACTTTAGGAACCCAGAATGTCTCCCATCCAAACAAATAATGAAAATAAAACTCAGAAAAAATGAATATGAATGGAACCACGAACCTCGGGGGTGAACCTTTTATTCAACAAGCCATGCCCGATCAACATTAAATAAAAAATAAATATGAATCATAAGAAGTAAAAAAAAGGTTTCTCTAAAACATATAAAATTAAATAGAACCATCTAACACATTAAGAACCCATTACAGGATCTGTGGTGTTTCCCACACCATTTAAGACCCAGTCAACTTAGGCCAACAAGCACATTCCGACATGGGAAACCCAATATGGATCGAACCTGGAACTACCTAAACGAGACAACCCCACCACAAGGGGGTCCTAACAAAACCCCCAAACTATGTGTCAATAAAAAATCACGATTTATTATCTATACTAGGTAAAATAATTGCTCAAATGGTCACAATATAGAACTAAACCCAATCCAAAAGAGAAAACCATTCAAGGGTACACTTTGATGACCCAAAATGAAAAAACATACAAGAAAACGAGAGCACAAAACCTACATACAACAAAATAATCCTTAAAAAAATGATTAATACAATAATAAATATTATTTCATTTTCCTTGGAAAATAATATTACATTCAAACATTAATATTGTACTTGAAAAGAAGATAAGTCGTCCCTATTCCATCATTAAAGAAAGAATATTGACTAATGGCCCACACACCCAATGATTCTAGAATATTTGAAATGCTTTACATGGAGATATATGGATAGAGAAATGATATCTTGAAGAATATATTTCCTTGTAGTTAGTGGATGATGATTATAAACTGAAATATCCTCATCCTATAGTGTGACTTATAGAACCCCTTATCATGACCCAAACGACCACACCGAGTGAAACATAATTTCGTAATCAACTATGAATGTGACGTTTTTATTTTTTTTAGTTAATGATTGTGGGATACAAATGATGAATATTTTAGTGTGGTATAAAGTCAGGAAAGTATCTGGATCCACCATTCCGTTAAAATTCTAGGTAGAGTGGTTAATGGAAATTATCATTTAAACACTTATTTAGAATTTCCTCATTACACAAACCACCTCAGTTTGGAAAAGCTCAAACCACTAAATGATGACCAAAACCAAATCCCAAAACCAACCTTCACTAGAATATGGAGGAATAAATGATAGAGTATAACTTTACAATCCTTACTGGGACATTTATTGTGAATACTCAAAAAAAACTGGATGCCAAACCAAATCACCTCATAAAAAAAATTCCAAAATTAAATCACAATCCAAAACCCAAACTAAAACCACCATTTTGACCATATTTTCTACATGTGAAATCCAAGATCCCAAAAAAGAGGATCCATGAAATTAAAATTAAATACAAATAAATTGGTTACTCTCATTTTAAGACATTGAAATATCTGTATAAAAAAACCAGCAAACCAAAAAACAATAATTTCCACCATTTCCTCAAAATCCCATAAATATTAATCATTCTGCTAGATCAAGATCCAACCCACACATACCACCAATTATTAAATTGAAAAAAGAGTACATACATATGGGAGATAAATCATAGAAATATCGTGGGTCAATTCAAGACATTTCTTATTTCAAAAATAAATCATTTAATATTAATACAAAATTCCCAATTAATATTATGTATCCCCTTATCATTGAAGAAAAAAATTCTTAAATTACCAATTAGTTTTCATTTCACATTCCAAAATGTTTTTCAAAATAACAACAAAATTTCAAAAACCTATTTAATATTAACCTTTGAAACCAAAATTTTCTTTAAAATAAATCCATTTTCAATTTAAAAAACATTTTCGACTACAAATACCATATTATGTTTTAAAAACTCCTTTCCAAAAAAATATTATCATTTTATTTGAAATTAAATCATTTAAATAAAAACTAAGTCAAAAAATAACTCGCACCAATACTCAATGAATAAGAAACTAGTGGATATTCATAACTTAGAAACATGGCATAACAGACCATGTTATAAGATATCATCAAACATATGAAGTATTTTAAACTGTTCACATGATATACAAATGATTCACTACTACAAGAATGACCCTCACATAAAAATGGATCATTTCCATTTTCATCAACTATACACATAGACCAACCAAAATACTAAAATCTAGGAGTACCCTAGGAAATATGATGCTTAAGATGTGAAAGGGTGAATTACGTCCATCCTTCTCCTAGCTCTCATTTCCCAACAGTCCTTATTTTGGGGATAACTATGTTACCAGAAAACAATAACCTCATTTGATACCATTTAGTCATAATCCAACCTTGGTTGACCCTAAATCGGTCACCTAAGCTATCCCACAACGAGGTTTGAGAGGTATTCTTGATCATCTATGGCTAGAATCTAAAAATTGGAAATAAAATAATACAAATGGGAATGACTATTCCCAAAATAACCTGGAAAAAATAATCATAGAGAGCACACAAAATAACCAACAACTAAAAATCAGTAAATATACAAAAACATCCAAATAAATTATCTTCTGTACATGAAACCCAAAATGGAAAAATCATATTAAACCATGCTAACTCAATCTCGACAGGACCTCTTTGTCACCACCGATCACAAGACCGAACTTCTCCAAACACAAACTGTACGAGAAACCTAAAAAAACAATATATCTTGGGTCTACCAAATCCATGTGGCACTAGTTTTGTGTGAGCATATAATAGATTGGTAGGAAATCACCATATATCCCATAAATTGCATTTTTTTAAACATTCCCAAAACCCTAGTTTTAAATATATTTATAAAATATGTTATTATCATTTAATGCCTGAAACATATATTTAGTTCTCTAAAACAACACACACTTATTGTGTTTTTAAAACATTTCTCCCTTTCCAAATTCATATTTTCCACATGAAATTGTTGATGATAAGTCTAACCCAAATATAAAAAGTCTATGCTTTAAATAAGAGTAACAATTTAGATATAAGTAATAAATTCCAATAACATAAGAAACAAAGTGCATCAAAAGTTGACATATCATACATATCAATAATCATGGGAATTGTTTAAACATATATAGATATAACAGCTACCCATACCTAGTTCGTCCTCACTTGTTGTCACATGGTGCAACTCTATAGTCAATAACAAACATAAAGCACTAAACAAGTCAATATAGTGGCACATCCCACCTGTTCTCATGAAATATAAGGGTAAAACCCTATCTAATCAGTTTTTCCTGAAAAATTCACATAAACCAAAAGATTACGACCAAGAATACATTTAATATATGTAATTTGTTAATGGTATGTCCACACACACATGGTTCAACTAAAACCCAATACCATCATGATTTCTTATCCCAAATAGTAACACTGCCTATGGTATGTCCTTCCCCATTAGAGGGACCCACATATAAGTGAAAATATCACATGTCAATCCAAACACAAGAACCAATCAGGCCTTCACATCATTCATGTTTCAAAACAACATTCCCAAACGACACCAAATACCAACTGAGCCTTCACATCACATAATATTTTGTAAGAGACCCCAAAACATTTAAAACTGAAAACAAAGAATTATATTTTCAAATTCAATTCCATTTACAATACCTTTTCTAAAACCAAGATGAAAACACACAAGGTAAATTATGATTCCAAAAGTGATTTCATACCATGTAGAAACATTTCAGGTCCTAATGTACTAAATGATACAAAATTTAGAACACGAATTTTAAATATCTTTTGAATCATTTCAATAAAAGGGAATTTTTTAAAAACACCAAGTTTTTGAAAGGAACAAACATGTGTTTGAAATCTGGTTTTTATCTTATAAATGTTAATCTAAACCATTATAATTTGTTTTTCTCTTCATATGTACACAAGGTACTCATGTGTTTGTTTCTGCATCCAATATAACCATAACTAAAATCCAAGAGAATACCCCAGAATAATTTTGATGAAATGCAACATTCCTTACCACAAAACATAATGAGCCCCACATAACCACAAAGCTATAAAACCAATGAAATACCCATAGAACCATATATTCATAAATCAAACAAACTACCAAAACATAACCAAGGGTAAACACTAAAAAAATCATCTAAATTACTTTTAAAAGAATCAATTGACATTTTTTTGAACCCCTTACATTAATAAATACATAGGAATATTTTTGAAAACCATTGAATAAACATTTCATACAAAATTTCCCTCAAAAAAACACCAAAAAATATTTAATAACACATCACACGAATTTGAATCATTTCTCAAAATAATGTAGGAAATATTAACTGTCAATTAGAATGATTTGGAAGGAAAATGGATGGAATCACCTAACTCATATATTTGAGAATAAAAAAATTTGTGAGATAGAAGAACAAATCACTAGAGACAATTCGTACAACCACACATGTAAGAAAAATGACCCACACATCAAACTTAAACCATATGGTTTGGAATAGAATGAAGACACAAAATAAATACCAAGAAAAATAGTGGGAATATTAAATAGAAGATAAAATTTACCAAACACCCAATGAAACACACCTAAGTACATTCATGAAGTATCTAAAGAGAAAGGTAATCAAGGGAGGTTTTTATTGAGCCCCCTATTTTTCCATGGTAGAATATGGGAGGAAATTATGAAAATAGTTTTAAAAAAATAGAGGGAAAATTTAAATTTCATATTTTTTGATGACCTATGAAACTCATATGGTATGGATTCACAATTTTAATAAATGTGTTTCCTCCTTGCACACCATACATGGGAAGAGGGTTACCTCCTATGGTTTGGCCTCATGGTGTTTTAAACCTTATGCCAAATATTGGTCAAAGTAGAGTACTCAAGATGGGGGGGGGGGGTAATTGAGTATTCTATTAAAATTTTTGTTTAACAAGTATTCTTAAAAAGGATCCCCAAAAAATTTAAATAAAACCCGGTTAATCTATTTAATACAGTTATGAATGTTTGACTGTTTAAATAACTTCTCAGAAGATTTTTTAATTCATTTTAATCATAATATTAGTTAATAAATTACTTTTGAAGCTATTCTTATAAGGAAAAACAATTATAAATTCTTTCCAACATTAACTACCTATGTAAATTTAGTTATTTTTGAATTAAACTATAAAATATGGAAAAATAAATTAAAAATCATAGCAGATATAAAACAAGTGGTTTAGTCTCAAACTAAGACCTAATCCACTCCACTTGGTGATCACCTTCCAGTAAGAACTTTATATAAATAATTGTGCTCCAAACCCTAGATTAGGGTTAAAAACAATACATAGGACTGTGCAGGTCACATGACCTCTTCCAAAGTTCTTAGTGGGTAAGAACAAATAGGTCACATGGACTAATTACTCCATTCTTTGTTAGAATACACAAATGTAGAAAGATGTATGAGAATGGATACCTTGTATCCTTTAGTTTAATTCTGGATATAGTTTAGGTTTTTATACACACACAGACAAGATTCTTTAAAGATAAAAATAATATACAATAGTGAAAAAATGGAGAGATAAAGTAAGAAGTGGTCTCATTGTTAATTTATGCAGCTTTGGACATCTAGGATGAAACAGATGTAGAAATTGAGTCCTCTTCCAGAAAACATAATATTGCAAGACAACTAGATTTGTCTTGTGTTATTCGTGGAGTTTATAGTTATAAAATGTTCTCAACTCTAGGATTCGAGTATACTTCATGTGTTATTCAGTAGTACCAGGCAGTATGTTTCAGTTATTGTTTCAATAATCCTCATTCTTATTCATTATAGCGCACACACTTGTTTCTCTACATACTCTATTTTTGCACTTTGCTTCTAGACACACTGTTCTTTTTATTCATAAAATGAATGTGTTGGAGCTGATATGATGCATGTATATGGCACATGATTCCTCATACTGTTAGGTGACATGTCTATAAAGAAACATTAATTATGTAAGTGCATTTAAAATCATCAAATATGAACATATAGATATTAAATCTAAAAGTGAAAAAAATTAAAAAACGGAGTCACATTCTATATGAAAATGTTCTCTTCATGAAACGGTGCCTTGTTGAAATGATGTCTCCATGAAATGATGTCTCCTAAAAATTGTGTCTCCTTGTTTTAATTCGATATCTTAGATAGCTGTGAAGGCATAATTGTATAGAGATCAGGAACCGACACAAATGAGGATTTTGATCATAGTGTATTGTCACAGTATCTGGACGGTCACAGTGTGTGGTCACAGTATCAGGGTCACGGTGTCTGGGTCACGGTGTTTGGGTTATGGTGTCTGGTTCACAGATTCTGGGTCATGGTGTCTGGGTTATGATGTCTGGGTCCTTTTCTTGAAAAACATAACACGTGGCAGACTCATGGCTTCAAAGACATATACAAATATCTATACAGAGACATAAATAGTTATATTCATAGAATGAATTAAATGCAATCATTCATAAGATAATTTCATTATAATCAAAATAGTTTCCAATAATTATATAATATATAAAGATACTAATCTTCTACACACAAGATTTCAGATATATTAAATATGATTAACAGGATTTAAAAAATGTATATGATTTTTTATCATTAAAACATGAGTAACACATAAGGATTCCAACAATATCCCCCTGTTGATGATCAAAAATCATGTGAGTTGTTGTGTTTTTTAGAGTGAATATATAGTAAATATTTATCCACATTTTGGGATTATCAAAATGAGTAAATAAGAAATAAACAAAAAAAGTTCACAATGCATTAGATGGATTAAAAGTGTCATTACAAATACTAAGTAATAAAAATACAAAACTCATCCCTATCAAATGATAGTAGTAACTTTTAATCAGCACTGCATTCTCTTCTATTTTCCCTTGGCAACAACATCAGAAGAGAAAGCCATAAGAGCAGAGATATAAGAAGAATAAGGGAATGAAATAGTCAACACTGAAGGTAAAGGGAGTCCTTCAAAAATAAAAGGGACCATGTTAGGTGTAGTGGAAGACTGAGGGTATAAGGCCCCAACCTTAAACCTTACTTAATCTTGAGTTATTACAAGATTACACATTGAGGATCTTTTCGGGTTTAGTGTTTTAGAGAATTAGATCATAAAACTTGCATTACATTCCACATATAAACAAAGTGGTTGCATAAAGATAGTATTCTTCATTCCCATCAATTGAAACATATTTAAAATAAACATGGATTCTTTCTCGACACTTCCTTGACACTATCATCATATCATGTACCTTTCCCTTGAATTGTAAAAAACTTTTCAAAAAAACTTGGGATGAGAAAGAAAAGCTCAGTAAGTTATATAAAAATATGGAAAGGAAACATGGGTACATATATACATAAGGACGAGATCAAACTTTACCCATAAAACATAAGCACTTTAACATACCTCATCAAATCATGAATAAATCATATAAGTCATAATACATAAAGGTAACTTGAGGCATTCATAACATTCTTACGTCGGGAGTAACCCTCTTGGTTACGTTTGGAATACCCATCACAGTATATTCCCTAAAATCTCTTCAGAGAAACCTTAATGTTTCACTCTTTCACGTTACCCAATTCATTGGAGATCTATATCGGGCTCACCCGCCCTTAGTTTATCACGGAACAACCTGTTTTCATAATAATGCCCAAGAACCTCATCATAATCATATCACATAAAATATGGATAAAGGAAACATAACATTTCCACCATTCAATCATAAGATATCAATACAACACATTGATATAAAAACATTATGAAAACCATTTTCGATAAAAAATTAAAACATGGAATTTATTTTTCTTTAAAAAAAAGTTATGGCTTGTAGAGGAAGCTGAAACTCAAATAACGGTCACGACGGCGGAGAAGTAGTTGTCGCCGCATACATACGACAAAAACATTCCCTTTTTTCATTTAGTAAACTCTCCATATAAAAAATATTCCTTTTGAATAAACGTAAAAGTCAATGGGGTTTATACACCGTATAAAAGAAGGTTGTGTATAAAACAAAATATGCCTCAATGAAAGGAGATTGAGACGAAGTCCCATACCCCGGGTCCGACTTGACTCGGTCGTTCTTTAATCTCCTAAATAATAAACTTGAGTTAATCTCTACTTTCTTAAGAACCTTTTTCATGTTCATTATTCCTTTTATACCTTGTTATGAACATCATGTAATCATTTAAGTTAATAATGTTCATTTTTTCGGTATTTGGTTCTTAAGTCAAAAATAGACTTCTTACACTTACATGTTGTTAGTTTGGTCAAAGGTTCGTTATATCCAGAATGATATTAATTATTTTTATAACATATATATCATATACATTCAGAATATACATGTATTTATAATATTACATCACATTTAGAGGTAAGAAATGAAATGCACCGTTCATGGAGACGGTAAGCCGTACGTACGCATGAACACTACTTCCATATCTATTTCGTATTTTCTGGAATAGAGTCATAATGATATAAGAGTATATTATAATTCTAGTATAATAACATTTATAATACCTTTAACTTTATCCTTTACACATCCCACATATGGTATTAACGAATCAAATCACTTTCAGGGGGTTGTAGTCCGCACTTCCTAAAATGAAGATATCGTGTTTACCCATAATGGAAACAATAATGGTAAGCCATAAATGAAAAATACAGAAGCTTAAGGAAAGAATAAACATATTATATATCATATATAAAAATATTTACATCATAATGGCCACCTTTGAAGGTGTTAAATGAGTATTGAACAATCATCGTTTCGGGAGGCAGTATTTCGCCATCCACGGAAACTGTATGTTCTTTAACCATTTGATGTAGTTTTGTGAGAGTGTAGCTCGAATAAATCTTATACCAACATCCTAGTATATTGAATATACTGGTGTTTTTACAAAATAAGTAAATAAAAAGAGTTTAGGGGGTTGGAGAAGCATTATAAGACAAATGAACATGAGAGAATGAATTACCTTTAAAAGTGTAACTCCTTTTGATTTGAGCCTAAAGGCTTCCTTTGAAAGGATTATGCCCAAAGGGAATCCTCTAGGATGAGGAGAGGGATGTGGAGAGAGTAAATGGGCAGGGTATGGCCGAGCCAAAGGCTTGAGGAGTGTGTGAAATGAGGTATAGGTGGGGGCCTTTTATAAGAGGAGAGGAGGGGCACTCGTGGAAAGTAAATATAAGTTACTTTATTTTAAAATGAATATCGTATTAAAAAAGTCCCACATTGATATAATTCGAGGATAAGGTGATAAGGATTCTAAATCCACTCATCCAATTGGTTTTGTCCATGTGTAGGTTTTAGAATTTACATTATCTTTCCATTTTATTTAAATCGTTAAATAATGAGGTCATTACTGCATCATCATGATGTCATAAATAATTTAATTTATTTGAATTCTAAAAATTATAAAAAAAATACTATGATGTAGGAAATATTTTTAGATTTCCAATGACTATTTATAATAAAAAATCTGATCTTTATAACCCCATGTAAAAATTGTTTTTGTAAAACATATTATGTTTGTGTAATTTTTACTTTTACATTAAATAAAAAGTTATTTATGTCATTTCCCAACCATAGTAGATCCATGGGGTCCCCAAGTTGACCCATGGCTTTTCTTGTCATGACCTCTAATCGCGATTAGAAACTTAATAATTTACTATTCACCAAAAAATTATTTTAATCTCAATGAACCAAATTTTACTTCTTAATGACAATCATGTATGTCAGATTTTTGAAATTCAAAACACAACGATGGCAAAAATTAATCTAAACGGAAAATCAGTTTTTATAAGTACCACTTAGTGGTTTCACTATTCATCAAAAATTGATGTTTTTCAGAAAATTACAAAAAAATCACCCTAAGCTATATTTGATATTCCGAATTCAAAAAAGAAGTCTATTTTACAAAATTCAAAACATATAAGTCACATTAATTAATTTAATAATTAATTCCCGCTGTCAAAGCAAATACCGTGTTTTTATAAAACAATAAGTATCAAAAGATTGACACCAGTTTAAGTCTAATTTCAAAGTGAAATTGATTACAATGACCACCATTGGATTAAATGGTAAAAATATATTCAGATTACACATTAATACAAATTCAAAATATAATCTAATCATATAAATAAATTAGATTAAGAAGCAGTTTTGATGTAAAATGCAGTATTTTTCACTATTCATTAAAAAATGAACATTGTCAGAAAAATACAAAAAATTCACACAAAGTAAATTTTGATGTCCCAATCATAAAGAATAAGTTTATTTTGACAAACATAGCTTATAAAATTGTCAAAATATAGATTCAAAAATGTTTTGCCATCAAAAGGCAGTAAAACAATCTTTTAAAAATATTAGTGTATTCCATGCTTAAGATTGGATTTATTTTCATTTTAAGCCTCTAAAACACTATCTAATTCATTAATAGACATTTATAAAAATATCTATTATTCATTACTTACTTGGGATGTTAAATCCTTCCCCCCTTTAGAAAATTGCGTCCCCGCAATTTATTTACTTATCAAATAAATGGGGGTACTTATCCCTCATTTCATTTTCAGATTCCCATGTTGCCTCTTCCATCATGTGGTTTTTCCCAAAAACCTTTACCTGCTTAATTACCTTATTCCTTAACACTTTCTCCCTGTGGTCAAGAATCTGGACCAGTTGTTCCTCATAAGATAGGTTCTCTTCCAGCTGAACTACCTCTGGACTCAAAACATGAGATGGAACTGGCATATACGTTCTCAACATCGAAACGTGAAAAACATTGTGTACCTGAGATAAACTCGGAGGTAAAGCCACTCGGTATGCAACTGATCCAACTCTCTCCAGAATTTCATATGGTCCAATGTACATTGGACTCATCTTTCTTTTCTTACCAAATCGTATCACACTTTTCCATGGTGAAACCTTGAGAAAAACATGATCACCTACCTCGAATGATAGATCCTTCCTCCGGTTATCCGCATAACTCTTCTGCATGCTCTGAGCTATTCTCATGTGCTTCTGAATCAGCTGAACTTTTTATGCCATCTCTTCTACCAATTCTGGTCCCATCAACTTCCTTTCACCCACTTCATCCCAGAAAGCTGGAGTTCGACACCGCTACCCATATAATGCCTAAAATGGTGCCATCTGTATACTAGAATGAAAACTGTTATTATATGAAAATTCAACCAAAGAAAGATGTTGGTCCCAACTTACCTGATAATCCATAGAACAAGCTTGTAGCATATCCTCCAATGTCGGAATTGTTCATTCTGAATGCCCATCTGATTGAGGATGAAATGCTCTACTAAAACTTAATTCAGTACCCAACGACTTCTGAAGGCCTTTCCAAAAGTTAGAAGTGAACCTGGGATCACGATCAGATACAATGGAGAGGCGAACTCCATGTAACCTGACTATCTCTTTAAGATACAAACGGGAAAGTTGATCTCGGGAAAAAGTATCTCGTATAGTAAGGAAATGAGCATATTTAGTCAAGCGATCAACAATAACCCAGATTGCATTATTACCTCGAGATGTCTTCCATAATCCCACAACAAAGTCCATGGATATATTCTCCCATTTCCACTCTAGCACTGGTAAAGGCTGATGCATCCCTTTCTGTAACTGCCGCTCTGCTTTAACCTGCTGAAAAGTCAAACACTTCACAGTAAAATCAGCAAAATCTCTTTTCGTTCCATCCCACTAGTAATACTCCCGCAGATCTCTGTACATCTTAGTACTGCCAGGATGAACTGTAAATGGAGAACTATGAGCTTCACATAACAACTCTCTCTTCAACTGTGAATCACAAGGCACACACAATCTCTTCCCAAATCTCAAAACGCAATAATTATCAATGTTGAATTCAGACAACTTACCTTTCTGAACCAGCTCTACCTTTTTCTGCAACTCACTGTCTTGCTTATGAGCTTGCTTGATTCTATCTGATAGAGATGATCTCACTGATACCTGAAATAAAACAGAAGAACTTCTTGCACCAACAAATTCTATGCCAAAGTTCATCAAATCCTTAACCAAAGGATCACGTTCCAAAGGCAACATTGCTAATGAAGCATTACTTTTTCGACTCAAAGCATCAGCCACTTTATTTGCTTTTCCCAGATGGTAATGAATTGTACAATCATAATCCTTGATTAATTCTAGCCATCTCCTTTGTCTCATGTTCACTTCATTCTGAGTGAATATATACTTTAAACATTTGTGATCGGTATATATTTCACACTTTAATCCATACAAATGATGCCTCCAAATTTTTAAATCAAAAACAACAGCAGCTAATTCCAAATCATGTGTAGGGTAATTTACCTCATGAGTTTTCAACTATCGTGAAGCATAAGCAATTACCTGATCATTCTGCATTAGGATGCAACCAAGTCCTTTCAATAAAGCATCACTGTATATAACAAACTCACCATTCCTGGAAGGTAGTGCCAAAACTGGAGGATTCACCAATCTTCTTTTCAATTCCTGAAAACAATCATCACATTCTTTTGTCCAGATAAACTTAACACCCTTCCAAGTTAGATTAGTCATTGGACTATATAATCGTGAAAAATTTCTAACAAACCTTCGGTAATATCCTTCCAAACCAAGGAAGCTACGAATCTCAGTTACATTTGTGGGTCTTGGCCAATCTTCCACAACTTTTGTTTTTGCAGGATCAATAGTTATACCATCTTTAGAAACAATGTGACCAAGGACGGAAATTTGTTGCAACCAAAACTCACACTTGCTGAATTTACCATACAATTTCTTTTCTTTTAAGGTTTTCAAGATAACCCTTAAATTTCTTTCATTCTCCTCTTTACTTTTTGAAAAAACCAAAATATCATCAATGAAAACCACCACAAACTTATCCAAGAACTCATGGAAAATTCTATTCATTAACTACATGAATACAGCAGGTGCATTGGTTAGCCCAAAAGGCATTACTACAAATTCATAATGGCCATATCTCGTACGGAACGCGGTCTTCGGAATATCTGCCTCCTTTACCTTCAGATGATGGTACCCCGATCTCAAGTCAATCTTTGAAAAAAACTGAGCTCCCTGGAGCTGATCAAACAAATCATCGATATGAGCCAAGGATATTTTTTCTTAACAGTGATGTTATTCAAGGCTCTATAATCAATGCAAAGTCTCATAGAACCATCTTTCTTTTTAACAAATAAAATAGGAGCACCCCAAGGAGATGTTCTAGGTCGAATGAAACCTTTCTCTAATAAATCTTGAAATTTCTCCTTTAACTCTAAAAGTTCAATTTGAGCCATTTGATAAGGGGGTTTTGAAATTGGCTTAGCATCAGGAACTAAGTCAACAGTAAACTCAACTTCCTGATCTTGTATTATTCCAAGCAACTCATCATGAAAAACATCAGGATACTCATTTACCACTGGCACATCATTAATCTGAACAGTTCCTTTATTTTCAACGATGTGTGCAAGGTAACATTCATTTCCATCTTTTACAAGTTTCTCGGCCTCTTGATAAGTTATCAACAGTAAGGGTTCATTCTTGTACACAAACTGAAAGTCTTTCTGAAAAGAAACTTCTTTAGCTCTACAGTCAATCTTAGCATGGTAAATAGAGAGCCAATCCATACCCAGGATAACATCAAACTCTGCTAGAGGTAGAACAATAAGGTTTACAAGTAGGTTCTTTCCACAGATAAGGATAAGAAGATTCTAATAAATTCCTTTTGCCTCAACATTCCCCCCAGGTGTTTTTACCAAAAGTTCAGGAGTCATTTCTTGAGATGGTATTCCCATTTTACTATAAATGGTTTCAGAGATGAAAGAATGTGTAGACCCCGAATCAAACAACACACTGGCATAATCTGAAAAAACAAAGTACCTGATACAACTTCATTTGATGGCCTGACATCTGCTGAATTTGTTGCAAAAGATTTCACCACCCCATTCTGCTTGTATTCTAACTGCTTCCCATCACTCAATCTCTTTGTCGGACACTCATTTTCATAGTGACACATCTCATTGCACTTATAACATTTCACTAACTGTAAATAAAATTTGGTCTTACCTTCACCTTGATCCTTTTTAGTGCAATCACGATCCTTATGTCCCATCTTACCACATCGGTAGCACTTTCCAGAATTCAGAAGACATTACCCAGCATGCCTTTTGCCACATTTATCACAAACTGGAAACTTAGTTTTCTTACCATCAGACTTTTTTGAAGAATTCTTACCTTTCTCCTGCCACCTCGGTCTCTTCTTCTGTTGGTTGTTATAGAACACTTGATCATCGGAAAACTCCATTTCCACCTTCTCAGCACATCGAACAAGCTTTTCATAACTTTTAAACTCACTAGAAGATAATGCCCTTCGATATTTTGGCTTTAATCCTGAGTAAAAACGATTGATTTTACTATCAAGGTCTCAGATAAAATTTGGAGCATACCTTGCCAATTGAGTGAAACTTTCTTCATAGGTATCCACAGAGTCTTCCTCTTGCATCAATTCCAAGAATTGCTTTTCCATCCTAAGTCAAAAAACCTTAGGAAAATACTTCTCAAGAAACATACCTTTGAATTCGTCCCAGTCAAGAGAATCAATCTCATCAGCGTCCCTGATATTTTTAACCATAGACCACCATTGATCTGCCTCACCCTCCAAACGGTAAATAGCAAGACTAACCTTTTGATTGTCTGAACACCCCAAGACATCAAAAATATTATCCAGTGATTTAATCCACCCTTCAGCTAGCACAGGGTCAGATGATCCTCTGAATGATGGGGGATGTTGCCTCATGAAATGTTCCACCACTGACATGTTCCTCTGTGGTTGATCTGGCTGATCTCGTGCATGGATACCACCACCATTTATAGCCTGATTCAACTACGCCATTACTTCAAAAAACTGTTCAGTTCCAATTCCGACCATCTCAGGATGCTGATTCCGAAGGTTATTTCCTTCTGTATGCCTTCCTAGCACTGCTTCCCTGTTTCCTCTATGGAAAACCATTATGAACAAGCATTTCTTAGATGATGAAACATGGTAATCTTTAAATGCTATATCATTTCAAAAAATATATTTTTGGATAATATTTTAATAGAATTATAACTCCTAAAGTTATCTAAACCTCCCTTTGATACCAACTATAAGGCCCCAGCCTTAAAACTTACTTAATCTTGAGTTATTACAAGATTACACATTGTGGATCTTTTCGGGTTTAGAGTTTTAGAGAATTAGATCATAAAACATGCATTACATTCCACATATAAACAAAGTGGTTACATAAATATTGTATTCTTAATTCCCATAAATGGAAACATATTTAAAATAAACATGGATTCTTTCTTGACACTTCCTTGACACTATCATCATATCATGTACCTTTCCCATGACCTGTGAAAAACATTTCAAAAAAACATGTGATGAGCATAAAAAGCTCAGTAAGGGATATAAAAATATGGAAAGGAAACATGGGTACATATATACATAAGGATGAGATCATTCTTTACCCATAAAACATAAGCACTTTAACATACCTCCTCAAATCAGGAATAAATCATAGAAGTCATAAGACATAAAGGTAACTTGAGGCATTCATAACATTCTTACGTAGGGAGTAACCCTCTTGGTTACGTTTGGAATACCCATCACAGTATATTCCCAAAAATATATTCATAGAAACCTCAACGTTTCACTCCTTCACGTTACCCAATGCATTGGAGAGCTATATCGGGCTCACCCGCCCTTAGTTTATCACGGAACCACCCGTTTTCATAATAATGCCCAAGAACCTCAACATAATCATATCACATAAAACATGCATAAAGGAAAAATAACATTCCCACCTTTCAATCACAAGATATCAATACAACAAATTGATATAAAAACATTATGAATACCATTTTCGATAAAAAAGTAAAACATGGTATTTATTTTTCTTTTAAAAAAAGGTATGGCTTGTTGAGGAAGCCGAAACTCAAATAACGGTCACGACGGCGGAGAAGTCGTTGTCGTCGCATACGTACGACAAAAACATTCCATTTTTTCATTTAGTAAACGCTTTGTATAAAAAAGATTCCTTTTGAATAAACTTAAAAGTCAAAGGGGTTTATACACCATATAAAAGAAGGTTGTGTATAAAACAAAATATGCCTCAATGAAAGGAGATTGAGACGAAGTCCCATACCTCGGGTCCGACTTGACCCGGTCATTCTTTAATCTCCTGAATAATAAACTTGAGTTAATATCTACTTTCTTAAGAACCTTTTTCATGTTCATTATTCCTTTTATACTATGTTATGAACATCATGTAATCATTTATGTTAATAATGTTCATTTTGTCGGTAGTTGGTTCTTAAGTCAAAAATAGACTTCTTACAATTACATGTTGTTAATTTGGTCAATGGTTCGTTATATCCAGAATGATATTAATGATTTGGATAACATATATGTCCTATATATTCATCATATACATGTATTTATAATATTACATCACATTTAGAGGTAAGAAATGAAATGCACCGTTCATGGAGACGGTAAGCCGTACGTACGCATGAACGCTACTTCCATTTCTATTTCGTATTTTCTGGAATGGAGTCATAATGATATAAGAGTATATTATAATTCCAGTATAATAACATTTATAATATCATTAACTTTATCGTTTACACATCCCACATATGGTATTAACGAATCAAATCACTTTCAGGGGGCGGTAGTCCGCACTTCCTAAAATGAAGATATCGTGTTTACCCACAATGGAAACAATAATGGTATGCAATAAATGAAAAATACAGAAGCTTAAGGAAAGCATAAACATATAATATATCATATATAAAAATAGTGACATCATAATGGCCACCTTTGAAGGTGTTAAATGAGTATTGAACAATCATCGTTTCGGGAGGTAGAATTTTTCCATCCACGGAAACTGTATGTTCTTTAACCATTTGATGTAGTTGTGTGAGAGTGTAGCTCTAATAAATCTTATAACAACATCCTAGTATATTTATGATACTGGTGTTGTTACAAAATAAGTAAATAAAAAGATTTTAGGGGGTTGGATAAGCAAAATAAAACAAATGAACATGAGAGAATGAATTACCCTTAAAAGTGTAACTCCTTTTGATTTGAGCCTAAAGGCTTCCATTGAAAGGATTATGCCCAAAGGTAATCCTCTAGGATGAGGAGAGGGATTTGGAGAGAGTAAAAGGGCAGGGGATGGCCGAGACAAAGGCTTGAGGAGTGTGTGAAATGAGTTAGAGGTGGGGGCCTTTTATAAGAGGAGAGGAGGGGCACTCTTGGAAAGTAAAGATAAGTTACTTTATTTTAAAATGATTTTCGGATTAAAAAGGTCCCACATTGATATAATTCGAGGATAAGGTGATAAGGCTTCGAAATCCACTCATCCAATTGGTTTTTTCCATGTGTAGGTTTTATATTTTACATTATTATTCCATTTTATCTAAATTGTTAAATAATGAGGTCATCACTGCATCATCATGATTTCATAACTAATTTAATTTATATGATGTCTAAAAATTATAAAAAAAATACTATGATGTATTAAATATTTTTATCTTTCCAATGACTATTTATAATCAAAAATCTGATCTTTATAACCCCATGTAAACATTTTTTTCGTAAAACATATTATGTTTCTGTCATTTTTACTTTTACATTAAATAAAAAGTTATTTATGTCATTTCCCAACCAATGTGGATCCATGGTGTCCCCAAGTTGACCCATGGATTTTCTTGGTCGGCCATGACACAACCAATGTGGGTAGGACATGTTTCAAGATCATCTCATTTTATTAAAGCATTATTTTTACCTTAAACTACACTAATTACCTCTAATCGCGATTAAAAACTTAATAAGTTACTATTCACCAAAAAAATTATTTTAATCTCATTGAACCACATTTTACTTCTTAATGACAACCATGTATGTCGGATTTTGGAAATTCAAAACACAATGATGGAAAAATTTCATCTAAACAGAAAATCAGTTTTTATAAGTACCACTTAGTGGTTTCACTATTCATCAAAAATTGAAGTTTTTCATAAAATTACCAAAAATTCACCCTAATCTATATTTGATATTCTGAATTCAAAAATGAAGTATATTTTACAAAATTCAAAAGATATAAGTCACATTAATTAATTTAATAATTAATTCCCGCTGTCAGAGCAAATAGCGTGTTTTTATAAAACAATAAGTATCAAAAGATTGACACCAGTTTAAGTCTAATTTCAAAGTGAAATTGATTCCAATGACCACCATTGGATTAAATGGTAAAAAAATATTCATATTAAATGTTAATACCAATTCAAAAGATAATCTAATCATATAAATAAATTATATTAAGAAGCAGTTTTGATGTAAAATGCAGTATTTTTCACTATTCATTAAAAAATGAACATTGTCAGAAAAATACCAAAAATTCACACAAAGTAAATTTTGATGTCCCAATCATAAAGAATAAGTTTATCTTGACAAACATAGCTTATAAAATTGTCAAAAGATATATTCAAAAATGGTTTTCCATCAAAAGGTAGTAAAACAGTCTTTTAAAAATATTAGTGTATTCCATGCTTGAGATTGGATTTATTTTCATTTTAAGCCTCTCAAACACTATCTAATTCATTAATAGACATTTATAAAAATATATATTATTCATTAAATACTTGGGATGTTACAGAGGGAAATATTGATCAAGGATAACTAGTCTGATCTGACTCAGATCCTGAGAGATAGGCATGTATGTACAGGTAAGGGCAAAGGATGAGAAGGTAGGGAAACCAGATCTTTGGGGTGTAGCTACAGGAGAAAAAATAAAAGTACTCTGGATATAATGATAAGGCCTCAAAATATGGATGAAGTCAGCAATGATCTCACCAACATACTTCATGGATTTCTCAAAATAATCCTTGTTCTCTATAAACTTATCCCACAAACGAGTGATATCATTGAGATTTTAGACTTGAGTTTTGAAATATTGAGTGACAAGATATATTCTCATATTCTCTACAGGGTACATAAAGTGGTTGGTCGTGTCATGCTTTGAGAAGATCCAATTGAATTAGAAGTACACATTCTTAGTAATTTATTATTGATCCCCATTTTCTATTTTAGAATGAATTCTAACCAAATCAAGAACTGTGTCACTATTCTTGATATATTTAGATAGAGATTCATTGTCAAAACCACTGAGCACAACCTGAATTTATTCATTTACAAATATTTTGAGAGAATCACTATCTAAAGTTGAAATAGTTGTCTAGATGTACTAGAAGCAGTAAAATCCAAATTAAGGGATTTCATTTGATTTATATCATTCAAGTGGCAACTATTATAATCATCAGTCAACTTGTTAAGACCAATAATAAGTTTACACATCTGTTGAACAATATTCTTGTTTCTCTTAGCTACATTTTCAACTAAAGAGGTTAGATTAGGTTGAATCATGGATGATACTTCACGTTGAATTGGACTCAAAATATCCTCAACAGGATGAGAAACAGGTTTTGATCTTGAGTTCATCACTCTGCATTTCATCAACTGTACTTCTGAGAGCCTATACATCATCACTTATCTATTTTTTCTCAACGATGACTTCTTGAATATAATTAATCATGTTGGGTTGAATCTTCCTTATGATATTTTCCCACAACCATGAATCATCTCTCTCACTCAAATTGGTTAAAAAATATGGTTGGCTATTCATGAGTTTGTCAACTCCATCCAATAGGGTAACATCAAAAGATTTCAAATCATCGTTACATACCAAGGTAGATGGTTCTTCTGAAGGATCTAGAATAAGGGATGAGACAGGCTCAAGAGATTTGGCAGAGATAACATCAAGATCATATGAAAATTTAAACTGTAACTTAGTAGAATGATATATTCTATTAACTAAGACTTTATATGAATCAGTCACATCAAAATAACTAGGGAATTTATACCATTTGTCCAATGAGATTGTATCAACAGGATTAGGGACTTATACTGCTTACAGATTCGGGTGATGCCCCCCCTCAATAGGTGCATCTTTCTTATCTTGAGAGATTTAGAGCCTTGATATATTTCCAGGATTTCATCCCTGACATTCTCACCCATTTCCTTTATTTACAACTGAAAGGATTTCTCCATTTTCTTTTCTGCAGATAGAATAATTTCAAGAATAGCTAGTTCCTCTGGGTGATCCCCAAGAAGAGCTTCTTACAAAAAAAAGATATTCTTCTATATTCTCTTCTACAAAATACATTCATTTACCTTAGAAACTGATTCTTTTTCAGTAGTAGGTAGGTCTTCCAAATCAGTTACTTTTGTAGAAATAAGTATTTCCTTCTTAGTTAAGTCTTGCAAAATAGGTTCACTATCATTTCCATCCAGAACATTTCCTCTGGTAGGTACAACAGGCTCCCCCCCTATTCCCTTATCTGAATACTCAACAATTTTATCTGGCTCCAAACCCGGATTAGAAATATCCATAGGTCTTGAAGAGTGTTCCACTGGATAAAACATTTCATAAACCATGTCATTATCTTCCACCCATGGTTTTCTCCATGGATACCAGCTTATTTTCATTCTCTTTACAATCACTTTTGAATGAAGAAATGCATAATCCTTAATAGATTATTCACCTTGTCTAACCAAACCATTTTCAATAAGCATAGATGAGATAACCCTTGAATAAAACATATAGGTTATTTTGAGGTTTTTTTGATCAACTCACACATATGGAGTTTAATATATTTTCATAGGTTGATCTTATTTCTATTTTTCATGAGAAGTCTCTAAAATAAATCATGATACTTGAGTGTATCAAAATCACCATTTCTAGAGCTAATAATATTCTGAAAAAAAATAACATGAAAGTCTATATTAACCATCATTGTCAGTAGATATGGTTCTAGGCTTTTTTTTATTCCCATTTAAGCTTCCCAATGCTTCTTCAAAAATAAAAAACTCACATGGAGGTTGAGGAACTCTATGGTAGTCTTCACAAATACCCTCATGAGGTATCCCAAGGAATGAAACAGATAACCTATAAGAAAAGGTACAACTCTGTCCATTGATCCATGTTTTCACAATATTTATATCTTCTATATCCAAAGAGAATTGACCATAATGATAAAACTATTCAACTAATATCTGGTAAATAGGCATATCCTCCTCTGTGAACCAATCCAGTCATCCTTTCTCTATATGTACTTCCAATTAAAAAGACATACTTGAC
Source organism: Viscum album (assembly GCA_963277665.1). Taxonomy (NCBI): domain Eukaryota; kingdom Viridiplantae; phylum Streptophyta; class Magnoliopsida; order Santalales; family Viscaceae; genus Viscum; species Viscum album. The sequence goes on along the minus strand of OY728129.1, from coordinate 429,150,737 downwards.
CTAATAAACTTAGGGAATTTCTCTTTTTCGGGTGCCACTATTGTCTCAACCATATTCGAATTCATAGGACCTTCATGTCCTAACTTCGACACTATTTTCAACTTCTTCATTGAACTATTCTTCTCAGGAGTTAACAACAATGGGAATTTCATCATGGGAATTTTAAAGTAGGTTCAATAGAGAGAGAGAGAGAGAGATAACCGAAGGGATGAGAGAGGGTTTACGATTTGAGATAATAGAGATTGAGTGAATAAATGAGTGAAACTTATTTTATTTTGTCATTTAGGGATATCAAGCATCATGGGGAGAAACACGTGGGAAATTAAAAGGGTAAAATAATTAATTTCCATGATACATGTTATAATGTATAAATAAAACATTAAAAAATATTTACTGCAAGATTGTAATCAACTTTCACGATGAGACTATAACTAGATTTTAATTGTTAGAACGTAACTAGTTTTCATGGATAGACCGTAACAGGATTTCATGGTGAGGCCGTATCTTTTTTATTTCTAAACTGTGTGACCGTATTTTTTGACACAGTAAGTACCAGACAGTTATAATGATATCGTAAACATGAAACATCAATTCATAATATAGTGAAATTATAGAACTATTAGACAGTGACTTGTGAAACCGTAAACAGTGAAACAATAAACTGTGAAACATTAGAGTGTGAAATAGTTTACTTACTCCTTAATATTTATCATTCCCAATTCATGTATGATGTAATATATTCTTTAAAAATATAATGGTTTGGTTAATATAACAACATGATGATATTCAGATCCAATGATTTCCAAAGTGATGTCACATTTTGGATAATGATATCTCAAAAAGTGATGTCTTACATCAATATGTTTTGTTCTAGAGTGTGAAATGGTATTTTTTGAGATGTTAATAGCACTTGTATTGTCAAAATTTATAGGTACACGCCTGAATTGAAATCCATAATCTAGTAATGTGTGTTCCATCCACAATATTTGTGCACAAAAACTACCAGTAGCTATATATTCAGTAGCTGCAGTAGATAATGAAACAAATATTTGTTTTTACTACACCATGATACTAGTGACTTGCAGAAAATTTTTCTTGTTTTAGAGGTTATTTTTCTATCTAACTTAAAACCACCAATGTCTGCATCAAAATAACTTACTAACTCAAATGATTATCCTCTAGGATAGAACAGTCCTTGATTAGGTGTATGCTTGAGGTATTTTAAGATTATTTTAACAGTATTTAAATGAGATTCCTTGGGGTTTTCTTAAATACTAGCGTACATACACACACTAAACATAATGTCAGTTTGGCTAGTTGTTACGTAGAGTAAGCTTCTAAACATCCATCTGTTAGTTGTTTGATTAACATAGTTCCCATCTTTATCAAGATCCAACTTACAAGTAGTACTCATTGGAGTGTGACTACATTTAGTGCTATCCAAACCAAAAAAAATTATATGATCTCTAGTATATTTTCATTGGTTTAAAATAATACCATCATTATTTTGAAATATTTTAGATGTGTGAAAGGATTTTAGTTCCCCCATTAAACTCATTTAGAATTAATTTTACATCATTTTAAAATTTTAAATACATAATGAAAATTTTAAAGATCAATAGATAATTTCATCTGAAAAGATTTGAAATACTAAAATATCATTGGAAATTCATTTTATAAAAAGGGAAAGATCAACTATTCCTTATGTAAAACCTTTAGAAATAATAATAGTACTTAATCTCTCATACCAGGCTCTTGGATCTAGTCTTAAAACATATAAATCTTTTAATAATTCAAAAATATGATTTGGATAATGTGTATTTGTAAAACCAATGTGTTTCTTAAAAAATACATCCTCAAATATATACTGATTTATAAATGTATATTTAACATTCATTCAAATTTTTTTGAAATTTAGATGTGCCACATAAGAAAGTAAAATTATGATGGATTCAACTCTAGATAGTGGTTAAAAGGACTATTTATAGTTAATTACTTGTTCTTGACTATATCCTTTTGCAACCAATCTCTATTTTTTTAAAACTATATTACCTTATTTATCTACATTATTTCTAAACACCCATTTAGTGCCTATGGGGAATGTGTATTTGGGTCTCTCAATACATATCCAAACTTTTCCCTCTTCAAACTGATTAAGTTCATCTGGCATAGACATCACCCAAAATTCATCATTTATAGCATCATTAATGTTTTTATGTTCAAGTTGTGACAAGAAGAATTGATTTTCAAATTGATTTCTAAGAGAAGATCAAATTTTAGTTCCTTTATCTAATTCTCATACAACAAAATATAAAGGATGGTTCTTAAGAGTTCTAACAGCTCTAAAAAAATAAGTACTAGTGATTTCAGGTTCTTCAATAGGTTCGGGTTCATTATGACTTGAATCCAAATAATTTCTTAAACTAGAAGTTTTCATATATTCATTCAAAGAATGGATAGAGGATTTATAATTAATTACTAGAATTTTTATATCATCCTCCAGGTTCTATAGGATGGTTCTGGGCTCATGTGGACTAGTTTCATCAAATTTGGCATGGACAGATTCTTTCACATATATAGTTATTTTATTAAACACTCTATAGGATTTAATAGAGATTGAATATCCTAAATATATTCCTTCATCTCTCTTGGATAAATTTTTTTCATGATTTTAGTATGTAATAAGGATATATATTTTGAAACCAAAAACTGTTAAGTATCTTACTCTGGGTTTTCTATTATTCCATTACTCATATGAAATTACTTTTAGAATATGAATAATCAACATTATATTGATAATATATCATTTCATATTTATAGCTTCAGCCCAAAAATAAATAGGTAAGTCTATTCACTCATCATGGTTATAGAAATCACATACAAGGTTCTATTTCATATTTCCACAACTCCATTCAGTTGAGGTGTTCTAGGGGAAGAAAAATTATTACTATAGCCATTTTTTGAGAAAACTGATTGAAACTTTTGATTATCAAACTCACGGCCAAGATCACTTCTTTAATATTTAATTCTAGGTACACTATGATTTTTACAGTTTCGGTGTATTTGGTAAAATGAGATGAGGCTTCACTTATAGGAGTTAAAAAGATTGTCCAAGAATATCTAGAAAAGTCCTCAACAAGAACATAAACATAGTATATACCATTTAAACTAGAAACTATAGATGGTCCAAAAAAATCCATGAGAACAAATTAGAGAGGTTGGGATGTTGACACTTCTTTCTTTGTTTTGAAGGAAATTTTGTATGGATTTCCCTTATGACAATGATTAAACACTTTATCACTTGGAAACTCAAGTTTGGGTCGGTCTTTTACTAAAATATTCCTGGTTAACATTCTAAGGGAGTGAGTATTACGATGTCCTTGTCTCTTCTTCCAAATCCATGATTCTTTGTGAAATGCACATAAACATGAAACATTATGAGAGGCTAAAGAATCTATGATAACAGAATATAAATTTTCATTTCTTAAATAAGAAAATACAAATTCATTTTTAGAATTGAAAACCATTAATGAATCCTTTTCAAATATAACATGAAATTCATTATCACAATGTTGTGAAATAGTAAGCTAATTATATTTTAATCTATCAAAAAATTACTTTGGAAATCAAAATTGAGTTAGAGTTGCTGATTTGGATGAGTCCAATAATCTTTCTATTGGAATTGTAACCAATGGTGACATTCCCTCCATCAATTTTTGTTAAATTTTTGAATCATGAACAGTCTCATGACATGTGTCATCATAAGCATTTATAGGAACTATTTATGAAAATTTCCTACAAAATGGTCAAATGAAAACAAATTTTGGTACTCATACTTTTTTTGTCCCGTAATATTAGTGACTTATTCTTTATGAACCGTATCAGCATTTTAGGATTCCTATAATCAATATGTAATGTACATAAAAAATAAAATCTATTTGGTCCAGAAAAGATTGAAACAATAGAGATTGTATCATAATATGAACTATCTGAATGTATTCCCAAACTAGGAGTAATATTTTATGACCTAGACATAGAAACAAAATTAGTGCTTCCAAAATTTTTGTTAGAAGGTTGATAGCGAATGACAGTAGTACATTTAGGAGCAATATGTTTACCTTGAATTTTACCAAGGTATCATTACCATTAGTAAACATTTTAGGAACCTTTTTCAATTACTCATTATGTCATATTAGTTTATTTTTTTCATTGAGAAATTGAGAAATTTTCTCCCCTTCTATACTACGTTTTATTTTAATAGTTGGGGTAAGAGCATTCTATTTATTTAGGACATGTATTTATCTTTTAGTTCATTACATATCTCATCATGCATATTACATTATAAAATCATTTCCTCATTTGAAATATTTTCAGAGTCATCCTCATTTCTAGAATAATAGGACTTTTGTGTAGGAGATTTCAGTGATACCTCAGAAGTGTTTTTCATAAAACACATATTGACTTTGTTAGCATGTTCATCATTTCAACATTCTAAGTTAAATGAGTGGTCCATATAAGCACTCCACGTTACTTTCATTTCTCTTTTATACTTTATATATTTATCCTCATATTTCTTTTTGTACTTGATCTTGGGACAGTTAGACCTTATATGTCCCTTTCTCTTACTTTCATATAGGACTATCTCATCATACTATTCACTTCTTTTAAAGTATTTCATCCATATTCTTTTTTGATCATATATTCCTTTAATGTTAAGATTTTTGAAGAATTTATTATTCTTGTTAAATATCTTAAAAATTATGGAAAATTGAGCCATCACATCATCAATATCCAGTGATGATTGTTCCCAGCAGGAACATTCTATAGAGACTTCCAATTTTCCATTCTCCTTGTATTTAGAGGTAGTGGTCTTGAACGAAATCTATTTTCTTTGGGGTTCATCATACTATTCCTTATTGAATATCTTCTCCCCTTCATACATAATCAGTTTTCCAATGAGTTATTTTATAATTAATTTTCTTATATCACATGATTCTCTAATAGAGATAGAGGTCCCTCTCTATCTATCACGTAGACATTTGAGAATCCTCATGATTCGTTCTTTAGTAGCAACTTCTCTTCTAAGAGATATCACTGTATTTAAAATATCGATAAACTTAGGATACATGTCAAAAATTGGCTCATCTAGTTTCATTTTAATGTTATCATAAATAATAGTATAAGTATTAAGTCTCATTTCCTTCACACAAGAAGTTCCATCAAGTGAAGCAGACAAATTATCCCAAATTTCACGGGTATTTTTACATGCCGAAATTCTATTAAATTATTCATCTCTTAAAGAGAAATATAAATAATTCATGGATTTACTATTTTTATTATAGGCAGTCTTGGTAGGTCATCCCAAGTGATTTTATCAGTAGTAAGAATCTTATATTTTTCTATAATTGAAGACCAGATTTCAAAAATCATACTTTATAAATGCATTTTCATTTTAATTTTCCAGTAAACAAAATTTGTTCCCTTGAAGAATGGTGGTATTTCTGTTAAATAACCTTCTAGTATATTATTCATAATCAGTAAATACATTTAAAGAGCTATAAATTTAGTATTAACAGAAATTTATCAATCTTTAATGTAAAAATAAAATCACAGTTTAATAGTGTAAAAAAATAGAGTCAAAATAGAAATAACATACAATGTTTTGATAATAAATTTTGGTCATATTAGAGTACTCCAGGGGGGGGGGGTGAATTGTGTATTCTATAATTTTTTTTTAACACGTATTCTTTAAATGGTTCCGCAATAAATGTAAATATATCCTAGTTAATCAAAGTAATACAGTTGTTAAAGATTGAATGTTAAATTAATTTCTCAAGAGAATTATTAATTATCAATAATCTTTATATCACTTATTAATATTTATTTTTAAGCAATTATAATATGGCAGAATAGTTATAACTTCTTCCCAAGAATAACTATCAATGTAAATTTAGTGATTTTGAAATTTATACAATAAAAAAACTTAAAACTAAATTAAACAAAATGACGTATAAAACAAGTTTTTTAGTCTCATGTCAAGACCTAATCCGATCCAAATTGTGATCACCTTAAACCTGGTAGTTTATAAAAATAAACAAGATACACACCTTGGATCAGGGTTAACAATAGTACACATGACTGTCAAGGTCACATAACAACTCTCGTAGTTCTTTGTGGGTAAGAACTACCAGGACAACATGGACATATTTCAATGTTCTTCGTGAGAATACACAAGTTCAAAAAGATGTATGAATAATGATATCTTATATCCTTTAGTTTAATATAGGAGGCAGTGTACATTTTTAGACACACACACACACACACACTACTCAAAAGATAAAAATAATACACAAAAAATAAAAAAATAATGAGATAAGGCTATATGTGCTCTGAGTTTTAGTAAATTAAGCTCAGGACATCTAGGATGAAGTATATTTACAAATAGAGTCCTCTTGTGGAACATATAGTATCATAGTCCTAGAGATCTGGATCATGTACATCGTGGAGTTGATAGTGCCAAAATGTTCTTGACTCTAGGATTAGAGTTTGATTCATGTGTTCTTCATCAGTGTTGAGTTTCATGTGATATTTATTCATTCAAGAATACTTGTGAATCTTTTTTATTATGAACACACTTGTTTAATTGTTGACACTATTGTCACACTTTGGTTCTAGCCATTCTGTTCTTTTTTTCATAGAATGCATGTGTTGGAGCTGACATGATGCATTTATTATGCACCTCGTAACTCGTACAATCTAGAGACATGTATACAATGAAAAATTAATCAAGTCACTGAATTTAAATGCATCAAATATGACCATTAGATATTAAATTGAAAAACGAAAAAACAGATTAAGAAACTATGTCACTGCCTATCTCTAAACTGTTTCTTCATGAAACAGTGTCTCCTTCAAACAATGTCTCCTTAAAATATTGTCTCCTGGAAACGATGTCTCCTTGTTTGTCTTTGAGCGGTGAGATAGCAATGATGGAATAGATGTATAGAGATCCGGAACTGGTAGAATAGATATGGTGTTTGATCACATTGTCTAGTCACGGTGTATGGATGGTCATAGTGTGTGGTCATAGTGTCTGGTCACGGTATCTAGGTCACGATGTCTGGGTCACGGTGTCTTTTCCAGAAAACCATAACCTGTGGCAGACTCATATATTCTCATACATAGCCAAATATATTTACATAGACATAAACATTGATATTCATATAAATAATTAAACCTAATAATTCATAAGATAATTTCATTATAATCAAAATAGTTTACAGTATTTATTTAAGTCATAAAAAAACTAATCACCTATAAACATGATTTAGGATATATTGAAAAGGATTAGTAGGCTATACCAAATTTATATGATTTGTAATCATTGAAACATGAGTAACACATGAGGAGTCCAACACCAACCACAGAAAAATATCACTATCAAAACAACATAATCTCTTGCACACATTCTGTATGGTGTCCTCTAGCCATGCACACATAATGATCCATTTTACAAAAACCAACCCTCAAACTAAATGATTTCTATTATACCTCACATGATTTTCCAAAAACATTTATGTCAAAACATGAATGAATAAAATGTTCTTAAAATACATTATTATTCAAAACGCCGTAGAGTTTACTTACAAACCATTCATAAGAAAAAAAAATCCATAGAGATAATAAAAATCGAAAAAATCCAGACCGGGAACTCAAGACAATACTCAACAAAAATAACTGAATAAAATTAAAAAAATAATAAAATACTATCCATAATCATGGTGTGACTAGAAACTAGTGATTCACATAACTCAATGTTGATCACAATGAATGTTTTAATTAGTTATGTATTTCTATATAGTGGGATAGAGGGAGATATTCTCTCTAGTGGTTGAGTGAATTATAATTATTACTCTCATTATACACAACAATTAAAATATTTGGAATTATATAAAATGGAATATATAGTTATGTTTATTTACAAGATAATTACTATAAGATTTTTTCAAAAATATTCTTCATAACCAACTAATCAGGTCTCAAAAATATTATTATTAAAATTATATTACAATAATATGAATATTAATATATAATCTTTTATATAAATGAATAAATATTTACCTAATTGATGTTAATTTATGTCTATCATATCCAATGGGCCCTTTACCCTATAATTTTATCATCATTCATATTTATTAAATTTTTAATAATAATATTTTTTTCATTAAAAAATATTCAACTAATGAAAATATATATTATTTCCCCAAAACATTTGAATAAATATTTAATTTAATATTTTTATAACTAATTAAAATTTATGTTTATAAATTTACCAACTAATAGGTAAATAAATATTTATTACTCCCATTACTAATAGTAAAAAATTGATATAATTTAACTCACTGACTCTCTACTAAATTATATGGTGGTTAAAATTATGGGATAAGAAATATGTGTGGAATAGTTATTCAAAAAATTAATAATAAAAATTATAATTAATATTAAATTCAATTATAATTGATGAGTTTATGTATACACATATCTTGTAACCATATAGATATTTTTCCTAGTGGAATTAGGTGAACTTATATAAAATCAAATATTAATGATTTATGGTATTTCAAAGATCCCTTATGGAAAGATGTTAATTCCATGAGTTTCAATGAACACAATTCTATAATACAATCACATTCCATCTATATTTCATCAATACAATGAATTCTCTTATCATCATCAAATAGGTTTGATATATCATTATTTGAATCTCTTAAAAGTAAATGTCAGTGAAAATTAATGGTTAGAAATTTAATTTTACATTTATACTTCAATAAATGGACTATTTGTGTTTTTATCAATTAACATAAAAGGGATTAATCCATTCATGAATAATAAAACTATTTTCATGTCACTTATGGTACCCCCAATGGATATTACAGAATTTCTAGCATATCCAATTATAGTTTTTCCCCTACATTAAATTATGTCATTCATGATATAAATTAATAATAACCTCAACTTTATATAATAATAAAATAATCTAAATATTGGAACCACCAATGAATTTGATATCATAAAAATTTTAATTTGAAGGTATTTAATCATAACCACATCTCTTGGTGATTTTATTGTTAAAAATTTATAAGAAAATATCCAAAGATATTATATTACAGCAACAGATGAAAATGAATAATCATTTATTTCATATTATATATTTTTTTTCATGACCATATTAGATATGGTTAATGATAATTTTCAGGACATAAGTGTATTAAAATTATATAATTGAAATTTTGTAACCTTTAATGTGGTACAAACTGCAATTTATTAGTCAAATATATTTTAGGAAGAAGAATAATCATTTTTTGGTAGGTTTTTTATTAATATTATTATGATCAAATGTACACTGATAGTTAGTTCATGGTAAATAACTACAGTGGTATCCCATATACACTAAATAGAACTATTAATTGTTGGCCTTTTTTCACAAAATATAAACATTATTATTCTAAGATATGTCTATATTTATTGGGGCTACCATGTTCTAATAATGTAATTCTTATTACTACTATGTATCTCTTTTGAGACAATATTATAAGAGGTGAAATAACTAAGTAACTTAATTTTTACACATCTATAAACCTATATTCTTTTCTAATACCAATGTAATAAGTTTTTCATGATATAAATTATGATAATGAATTATGAACATTTATAATTTCAATATTCAGAATAAATCATTTCTAAACCACTTTATTTGTTGTATTAGAAGATACAATAAATTTAGTGTATATAGAAATTTCTACTGAAAAATTTAATAAGTTTCTATTTTTTATTTACATATGATTATATATGATAATAGGAAAATTAATCAAATGGTAATGAATAATGTTTTTATCCCCAAAATAACTAGTATTACAATTTCTCCAACTACGTGAAACTCTTCCATTATATATTCTCAAGAACAGTCTAATTTTCAGATTGATATATAATACGGATCTCTATATTCGTTTTGATATATTAAAGCTTTTATTTATCCACAATAGTTATCAAATAATAGTAAATATCATGGAGTGTGAGATATATTACTAAATCTTAGGCATATGAAATTTTATTCATAATAATAATATCATCTTATGAATTGACATTTCATCTTGGATATGTTTTACGGTATATGACATAGGAAAAAAAATTCTATTCGTAAATGTTGTTATCTAGTTTTTAATAATTTCTTATCCATTTATACAATATTAATCTATCTAATAAAACCCAAATATATATGTTGTTATATATTTTTCCCATGAATGCGGTTTGATATATTATTTCATCCATGGAATAATATATTGTATTTTATTGATAACTATCTATAACACTAATCATTTGTTTTTTAATATTTAAGAAACCTAATTCTCATGGAATCATTTGATACCCCCACTAACAACTACTATAAACTTTTCCTACATTTGTTACTGATAAAACCAAATTCACTTATGGACTCACCGAAATGAATATTCCATGATCATGATTATTTCTTCATATAAAAATGTATTATTGTAACCTATATACATGATTGAAATTTTATATTTTCACATAACCTTCTAGATATTCTATATAGGCATATTCCATAGGGTTAAAATTGAGTAAGGTGATCTCAATTTCAAATTACAATATTTTATTATTATCAAATTATTCAAGGAAAATTAAATCTCTAATGGATTATAACATGAGAAATCTCTTAAAATTTTCATCCAAGAGTATGTATAGTCATTTCATTAAACCATTAGAAATGAATTGGGACATATTAGTAAACTATATTTCATCCATTATTTGTTTATTAAAGAATACTAACCAATAGCTTTACCTTTACCTAAAATCCCACCAAAATGGAGAAATGGAAATTGATATGTGGAATATATTTTTGAAATCATATGATATTAAATATCGAATCCCATTTCCACTTAATACATCCTTGCGGGATTGATTATTCTAATCAAATAATATATCACATATCATCGTGAATAAAAAACCACCACCTTCATTTTAGCAACCCTATATAATATATGCCTCTGTAAAAAATCCCCCTACTTACTCTTGTAGTGTTCAGTGTTCCTATGTAAATTAATGTGCATTTGGAGCCTTTATTTCATAAATTTATATCTTTCTACCACTATTAAAAACATATGTTCTTTTCCATTATTAAAATATCAATGATCACTTTTTTATACTTTTCATACTTAGGGGTAGTAATATCAACAGTGTCTTTATGGATTGTCACTATAAATGCACTTAATCTTTACATAAAATTATTTTAATGCAAAAAAAAATTATATTAAAAAAGACTATCTTAAAAACAAATTCTGACATTGGATAACAGATTTCATTCATATTATATAATTAATTTTTCCATTACCAAATATATGATGCATATGTCTAAGTTTCAATAATATTATTTTTGAAACATGTCTTAAAAATAATTATATAAGTCATCCAATATATATAAGGGTCATATTTTCTCTATTTTGGGAAAAATATTATTCTAAAATAAAAAGGTTAATATGAGTTTTGGAGAATTAGTAACGTAATTTTGAAATATATATAAATTCTTTTTTTGGATTTTCCTTAACTAACCCTCTGAAAAGAACAAATATATTGTTTTAAGTATACTCAATAATACACTTCATATCCCAAAAATTAATTAATGGAATATCATAAAGTATATGAATTTACATATATATATTCTCCCTAGAATAGTGTGCATATATATATATATATATATATTCAAGAAACTTTTTGGATTTATGACCATTAATCAGTAATTGTTTCATGATCTTATAACTTATTAAGTGTGTAAGTAAAAATAAAAATGAGTTATAACCATAATGATTATATACAGTCTTATGGGTTTCTATAAGAAAATTTTAATTAGTTATACCTGGCGAATAATTTTCATTCCACAACTAGGTATTACTAGATTCGTCTATTTCATATTCATCATTAATTTTTGATATTGGAAATATATGATCAAAATAATTTAATCTATTAATTATGACTGATATTACACAACAATATTCATTTCATTAACTAAATAAGAACACATTATATATAGAGATAAAAAATATAGAAATATATTTTTATGAATTAATAAAATAAAATAGTTTTACAATAAATTAATCTTCCTAAGAATAAGATTTTTTGATTTTCTCTTGCCTGAAATATATTTCCCCTAAATTATGTTAAAAATAATTTTCACCAGACTTCTTAAAAAATTCTAATCATCAATGGACAAATTTTCTTGTAGTATATATGTGTGTTATGTATAATAAATAACACCCAATATGTGAATTAGAAAAATTTAATACAATGATTAATGTAGATGGAATTGAAGATTAAAATCACTTATTCAATTCACTTTTGTTCCCAATTCGAATGTAAATTATTCTCACATATGAATTAGAAAACCTGTTTACTATTACTATCCCTATTACTATATTATTTCATTGAATGTGTTTTTAAACTATCCATTTATATTAAACAATCCATTATATTAGTAACATTATATATCACATTGTTCAGTATAAGGGGTGGTAAACCATGTTTTGAAGAATCCTTATCCTATCGGAGAATCATAGATAAAAGATATCTGAGTAGTATATCCCTATTTTTCATCCCATAACTATTATTAAATATGAATAATCTAGGTGTTAATAATATTGATTTTCAATTAATGGATAATTTATTATCAATATTTAATACCATCAATGTATATTGAGTAATAGACATCAACATATTTAATGAAAGGTCACAAGTTAGTTACCCATAATCATGTTTATAGTTTTATAGTATTAAAACAATGTACTTTATTATTATACTAGCTCCCACCTATTTAGGTTCTTGGATATGGTTTATCATGGTTAATGTATCCATGTGTCTATGTTTCATCTTCATCTATTTAGAGATATATAATGGTAAAATCAAACTAAAATTTAATTTATACACTATGTTTCTCCCATTGGATTCCAATTTACATTCACTCATTCTATGTGGTGGATGATAGGTAATAAAGGATTGTGGAAAGTAATATAAATATTTGGATAATAGTACATTTTAAATGAGGTTGTAGAACTATATTAAATTTGTGATTATGAGGAAATTCTCTTTTTTTAGGACTGATCACATTCTTCTCATGGTTTGGAATTCAATTTTTCTTAAATAAATAAATTTATATTTTAGAAATTTATCTTTATTATGACACCACATGATTTTATATATATTTATTTTAAATAAATGAGAATTATTTTATGGAACCCTTTATATATAAACTGAATTATGAATAATCCATGGTATAACAGACAATTATAACCATGCGAATGATTTTTTATGTATTAAAATTAATTAAAAAATTATTTATAATATGTATAAAAGTATTTTAATAATAAAAAATAATTTACTAATTTATATTAATTAGTAAATACGTTTCATGTAGATTATTTTTATATTTCATAAATATATTTTCATTAAACATAGTTTTCGTATATTTTTTACATAAAAATATTAATGTTAATTTCATTGATTTTAAAAAATTTTATTTGATTAAATTAATATCATTTTTTTAATCATCTTATTAATATTAACTTATATTTAATTTTTAATATTTTTCTAAAAATATTAATCTTGATCGAAAAATAAAAAATAAAAAATACTATAAGAATGTAAATATTCAACTAAAAGTACCATTTTATTTTTATTTTGTAATCAATGTAACATATTTATCATTTAAGTATAAATAATATAATTATTAAATAGAAAATATCGTTATATTTTATATTTTTTATGTTTATTATTGGGCTTAAAAAACCTTTTTATGAAAAACTATTTTCAAGATGAAAGTTTGTTTTTATCTAAAATGGTAAATATGTTTATGTTGATTAATATTTTTAATTAAATATATAGGTTATATATTCAATTATATATTTTTTCAATTAATATTTTGGTTTTTATAAGGATTGTAATAAATCATAAATATGTTTTCTACTAAAACCATTCATTTTCTAAACCAAGTTATCATTACGGGTTACATGATTTTCAAAATCTAAATTACCACAATAAATAAGATTAGAAATATTAAATTGGATTCCATATTTTTAATAAGAATAAATAATAATTTAACATACTCAATTTTTTTGGTCATAGTGAAAAGTAAAACTAATAAAACTTTTCTACTATGATTAATGTTAATATGGGTTTACCAGGGGTTTAAAAAGGTTATAAGTGTATAATTTCAACCCAAAACAATATAATTATAAATTATTTAATATACATCAAACCTATATTTTACTTCAATTGAATATATTTTCATATTATGCCAAATTCCCATGAATGTGACCATTTAACAATGAAATCTATCAAACAATATCATGTATGTGCCTCCCGTCACTTATAAAAGTGAACCTACTCAAAATTATTTATATAGTCATTACCATAAACCTATATATTCTATTTTTATCTTAATACCAATCCATCAGTTATAAACATTCATGTCAATGAGGGACTCTCAATGAATATTTATAGATCATAACCAAGTACATTAAATTTTATATCTTATTCTACTTCCCATAGACATGTATTATCCATAAAAATGTTTAATTCCATGTCATTATTATATGTAAATTTTATTATGATCATTTAATAACCACTTATCATCTATTATCCATTGAGTATGGGATGAAAGTATTTCACATTCGTATGTGTGGACTGCAGCATCTATGTATCAATGCAATTTATTTTTCATATCAATAACTCATTGATGTCTTTCTAACCATTTTTTTGTTTTAAAATAACAATAATTCTGAAGAAGTATTCTTGATCAATAGATGATTGTGGGGGTGTAATTTCAAGAAATCATTCACATCTGGTCCCCTATTGATTTAATGAATTATAATGGGTTTTTTTAAATAACCGAATACACCCAACAATTTTAAACCATAAGGAATCATTTTCTTAAAGGCAGGTTCTCATTGGGGAATTTTTCCGATGATTCTTATAAACTCTCATTATTAAGGTCAAAGGGTGTTTGGGATTATCTAACCCTTGGGAGAGGGGGGAATTATTTCCAACTTCAGGATTCTATATAAATTTAATATATATTCAAAATCCTTTATTAATTTACAAGTATGTTGTCGGTCACCCTTGAATTAGAAATAAATTATTATCATGTGTCAAATTTAGAATCATCTTTAGGATAGGAATTTCTTAATCAATGGATATTTTTGTATTTATTTGATATTCAAAATCATTGGTATCCCCTTTTTTAATGATTATAAAATATTTTTTCATTATTATATTGATGTTGGTTATCTAAGAATATATTAGTGAGCTCTAGATCATTTCATTATCCAAGGAGATATGAGTTGTTTTTTTTTTGTCAGGATATAGCCCATAGAAGGTCTCCCTATGTATCCTTTTTAAATTAACCAGAACCCACATTGCTTGCTTCCAAATTATTTGGACACATCATAAATTTTTTAAGGTTAGGCGATAACTACCAAACCGTATAGTTTAACGGCATGTGGAATGAATCTCTAGGTGAATGATTCCATGTCATTGTTTGGAGTGGGACTTATGTTGTAGAAGATTAGGGAAACAGGAAGGGATATGGATTCCCATGATAAATTATACCATTATTGGAACATGGCCTAGAGGGAATGTGGTTGATTTTATTTGTTGTGTTTGGTTCACTGGGTTGATTCCTACATATCTAATTTGGATAAGAATTAAATCCCATGTAGTTGGGTGATAAGGACCTAAACCTATGGTGTCCCTTGAAAAGATTTCTGATAGAAGAGTATATATATTTTATAAAATTAAATTGGGGATTATTCCTAAAAATTATTCCTTGTTAAATGCTCTATAAGGGATGTCCCAACACATGGTGATTTGGTGGCTTGCATAGGGCTTACACCTGAAAATGGTACCCATAGATGGGGTTTTGGGTACTATTCCTGAGGAGGATTCCCCAATGAATGGATGTTATGATTGTGGATAAATCTTATGGAGTATTCCTTGAGGTGATATGTTGTTTTTTAATGAATATGGATTATACCAAATAGGAGGCCTATTGAAGAGTTAGTAATTATACATTCAATGTTTCCCATGAGGATTGGTTATTATTGTGGATTTTACCAAAACAGAGGCACGTCGATGAGATTGTAATTAAACATGGAATGATTCTAATTATGTTTCATTTTGATTAGACAATTCACTGAGTAGTACGATGGTTTGGTGTTTTGACATACACTCGTTATTTTTTCTATGGATAGGTTCTGGTAGGGATTACTCATAAGTGAGATGCCAATATAGATTAGTATCAAGTGGAAATCATGACCTTCGTAAGCCTCTAAGACCATTTTATTCATGGTAAATGTGAGAAACAATTGAAATAGATGATCTTGGAAACCACGATTTATTGGTTTGCTTGAGGCTGGATACATGGCCTTGAGGTCCCATGCCTAATGGGGGACTCTGAATGAAGGTGATAGGAAGATGCAGTTGATGACCCCTACCAATAAAATCATCTAACTGGGTGTATTTCATGATAATGGATATAAAATAATCCTAGATGCTTTATAATGATTCATGATTGAATGTGGGAATCATGTTGAAGATGATAATCTATAAAACCACACATTCCTCTTCTGCTGGTGGAAGAGGATGTGTGAAGGTGCATCACCCATGTCGTCATAAACTAGTCTCAATGGTAGAGATTAATATATTTTAAGATGACCATATCCCCTCCCATATTTCAAATAAGGATATACTGAAGAAGTAATGAAGTGGTAGTGGACATGTAAATCTTGATAGGGGAATAATCCAGGAGGGATTCCCTTAATATTAGTTCCATGGTGAGGTAGGAATATCTGATTCTGTGTTAAATGGTAAATTAATTTTCTTCCTAACCCACACTGATTTGTACAAAAATATTCACGTCATATGGGTTAAAGGGGAAGAATATGTTTCATGGGATTGATCTAAATACCATGCGTTCCCTAACACCTCTTCTAGGTTCAGGTTCGCCTGGATCATTGCAATGAAAATTTTAAAGAACCCAGAGAACCAATACCATCAGGTTGGAGATGTGTGGGAATCCTCTACCAATAAGAATGAATATAAAAATGAGAAAGATTATGGTTTTCATATTACCATTTTCTTCCAGTAATATCAGATTTATTGGAGGTCCATTTCTATCCCTTTTAGATAAGGGAGAAAAAATGAAGAAGATTACTACCATTGGTGGTGTAGAAGGGGACCCAAAGAGGGGTTCATAGAGGTCTTATCTTAGATGGTAGTGCTTCCTCATGCAAGTCCTAAACGTAACTAGAGGTGCTTCACATATGGTAGGGGTATTAGTATTCATGATCTTAGTATGCCTTGTAGAATGGACCACCTGGGAAACAACATTTTTGCAAGTAATTAGCCTAAACACAACTGGTCACCTTAGGTGTCCCTGGATGGGTCACATGCAGGTCCCGGATATAGGAAAGTGGCCGCATGTAGGTAGTTTTTATCATAGGGGAGAAAGAGAAAACATGCATGTGTCTTATTTCTTGGACCTTATAGTGGATTGGATATACCTTTTCCCAATTAATTTTATCCTATCTCTGGTTTTGGAGAGCTATGTTAATAACATTCAAAGACATGGTTGTAGGGGTTGTGGGACCGGGTCATGGGGGTTTCAAATAATGTGATAGTTATAAAAACGAGGAGCCAAAGGGTTATTTTTATTGGTAAATAGGGAACCTAGGTTGAACAAGTTACCCCTCATAGATCTATAGTGAAATCCCCTGTTGTAGGTCTCCAATGTATGGGTGGTCTTCTATTGAGGGCCATTTAGGGGCTATGTGGGCCTTCTATGCATAGGGGTGAACATGGGATATCTTCGGTATGTTATTTTGATTCTTATTGGGTTTATTTAGTTTTTTTAAAAAAATTTATTATCCTTACAATCATTTAATAACCTTGAAAAAAAGTTTTTCAAAAAAATACCCCCACCCCATAATTATATCTAATCGAAAGAATAGGTTTTAATCGTGAGGTGAAATGGGGAAATATTATGAAGTGGGGCTGGTAAACCGCGTTGGTATGTATCAAGGGATTACAGTGTACGCCCAGTTTTTAATTCTAGTGCGTAGACATATATCATATCTCCACTTAATCGGTCCATTGTGTTGCCCATCAGATTATATATATACCGTTATCACCTTTCCATTTTCATTCATTCTAGATTAGTGATTCTTTGTCTCACCGTATATGTCATCATCCCAAATGTTCTATGATTCCCATTTCACGAAGGTCTCTCATGTAATTTCCTTTGTTAAAACCAATCATGTGATGGTGTTTCACATAATCACCTTAATTTAGAGCCTATGCAATGAATCTTGTCGAGGGTATTGTGTGAGTGGTGTGGTTGAGAGGGTTGCATGTGGACCCCGATCGATGGGGATGCATGATTTTCTTCCCTTCTGATACATTGGAATTCTTCCAAATACAAAATTTAACATTAATAATTATATTTATAAACATAATGGGTGAAAATTATTCCTTCTTGTAGATTTGGAGTGGTCTATTTTAGGACTTCTATAGAATAATATGTTGCACATTCTTTTGATATGATCAAAGAAGTTAGGAATGATTACAACAACATGGATGAGCCTAATATCCTAGATTTGGTGAGGTATTTGTCGCATTACAAACATTATTAACGATGAATGTACTTCCTTCCATTTTATAAGAAATGTTTTTTGAGGGATACCCTTATTTATGGGGATCATGGTTACATGCTGAAGTCCTTATTTCTGAGGAAAAAAAACTGGCCTTCTATGAACATTTCTTACAAGGATTTTTTCATTAAGATATGAATTATTACTGTTTGATCTATCATTCATGAAGGTATATGCACACAATATTTGATACTAGATGTATGGGAATCGAAGCCTCATTGTTATAACAATATTTTTCCTTCTTAAAAGAGATATCAAAAGAACGATTGTTTGGGGAATTTTACTTTCAATCTTGTGGGGGAGTTAGGCACAAGTGGTTGTAGGCATAATGGGTGTACTAGACTTGTGAAGAAGTAAAAAAGGTGATGTTGTATATTCACAACAAGTAGGATTCCTGGGTATGTAATACCTATGTCTACATGAACTCAGATAAGATCCCTAAAATGATAAGTAGATGGAGTCTGAAACAAAATTCCTTCAAACTAATTCCTGGTGATGTTATTGTTATCCTATGATATGTTGTCCAAATTCATTATTCCTCATTCTTGGGGGAATGTATGATGAGTTATTCCAACTAAAAATATTTTGTATGAATTTTAAAGGACTTCACCCTTATCCCATTATCTTTTAAAGGTATTGAAGAAATTACAGAACATATATCTACACCCCATTGGTCACATCCATCCTAAAACATGGATGAATTATTTTCTAGAACTAGTAGGAGAAGGCCCACTATTATTCACCCTACATGATTCACCACCATTTGGTGTCTGGATACACATAGAACATTTTTTTTATGTATTGGAGATGGTCAGGTATTCTAATTTCTGTTATAGTTACAATCCCAAGGCTTAGGAGAATTTTCTCTTGTCTATATTACTCAAAATGTTTAATAAGGGTTAATCTTCATCCGGTTGGTGGGTCTAATGGTCGTATGAGGCTAGGTATGACTTCATTGTCTCCAAAATAATAGAGTGGAGGTACATAGGGTTGGATTCCTTGGTCTCAGAATGAATTTACTGGGGTTTACATCACACATACAACAATAAGGATCCATTTCTAATTTATAGTCTTTTTCTAGTGTTGTCGTTGTGGATTGTAGTAAATTTCAATTCATATGTGGTGTTGACAATAGTTAAAGTCCCCAATAGCAAATTCTACCCATTTGTTCAAGATGTATTTGGAATCCATCCTCTGAACATGGTGTAAGACAATGTACCGAGGAGGTTAAACATGTAAGGATAATTAAACATATTCATGTTTGGTGTGGCATTAATAGAGACGTTCGTCGATGGTGTAATGGAAATGAATTATGATTTGAGGTAGTACATGATAACATTCATTGAAATTATTGAAGTGGATCACATTTTTAGAATGATATTCTTAGAGGGTCATGATACATAAGGATTTGGTAACCAATTTAAATGTCTTTAATAGTAAACCATCATTTTACCTATGAATGTTTGTCTTGATAAATATATTACGGCATCCCGATAATTATGGATCCCGATGGCCATTGAGTAATCAAAAATTTCAAACACACTACCCCTTCATATTAACCAATTGGGCTAGAGTCCAGGTATTCCAAGGCATGTAACTATTCAAACCCTCGGGATGACTTCATGAAAGAAAGTCACTGGGTCATAGAAATGATGATTGTTTTCAATGGAATGAATGATAAAAATTCTCTATCAATGGATGATGATGATGATGAGTCACCGGAGACTTTGATGGAATCTTGGGAAAAGACCACTAATCATGATAGGGCTTGGGAGACCACACCATATATGCCATGGAAGTACAATCTTCACCATCGAGGTGAGACTAATAATATTTCCATCAGATCACCCTTGAATGAATCGAGGCCTGGAAATGATTGCTTATTGAAAGACATCAGATCTACCTCACACCCAGCCACATCAAATCCAAATTTCGTGTGACCCTAAACTATCTATGTTTTGGAGAGAATAAAACTCAATATAATTTTTTTGTTGTATGTTTTTCGATGTCATCATGAGAATTCTATAGATGGGAGATATCAAAGAACCCACCATTCATCACCATGAAAAGAACTTGGCTAAGGATTTTTGGTATCTAAATGAGCTTGTGGATTTGATATACACAACTACTATTAGTTCTCAATCATAAAGTGAGTGTCTAACATGTTGGACTGAGAAATGATTGAGGGGGTATCTATTAATATTGAGGTGGAATGGAATGTATACCTTGATCCATTGGATGAATTTCTATTTTCCCACATACCATTTAAACACTTCCATCTTCCATCACTACTTGTTAGGGTATTTATGTTTCAAATAATAAGAGAATAAATTGAATAAAAACAATGAGAAGCAATAAAGGATGCTTAGTCACCATGTTATAGTCTCATGGGAACCCCCTCAAGGGATTATACGTGACCCTTGAATCCCCAAAACAATCTATAGGATAGAAAAAAAATTATGGAAGAGATAGTGGTGGGAATATCTTTAATATCACCCCATGTGTATATTTGAAACAAGTCTTATGTGGTCCCTTCATTGTATCGATAAGGGAAGAGTAAAAGGGAACAAGATTTGGCATGGTGCATGCATTATAGTATGGAGTTGTGTTTTCATTTGATATAATGAATTTATTGACATAATCTTTCTGACAATAATTGTATTTTCTATAATCCTCATTTCTTTCATCTCATAAAAAATTTAACAATAGTACATAAAGGATAGAGGAGGATACATCTAGGGAGTAACATAGAAATATTAAAGAACTAGTTATTTTGATGAATGAAACATCAAGAGATGAATCCATGTCATTCCATTCTATTGAAGATGTGAGTGGTCCATGATATTTTTTGATGGACTAATTTATGAATCATTTTTTTTTCTGAATTTCTTATTCTTGTGATATTTTAGATCCACTACCTACACTGAAGGACCCTAAATTAATCAACATTTGTCCCCCTTTCACTCCAAATGTGGCTGGCAGTGACCTCATTCAGTCCAAATAGGATGGTTATTTGGGCCATAACTCTGAAGAGACTGATGAAGAAGTGCCTACTGAGAATTTTTTAGTGGGGATCGACATTAAAACCAATTTTGTTCTAAAAAAATGTGTCTCAGATTTCCCTAATGGTTAGAATTCTATGAGACCTCATTCCATATATCATTAAATTATTGACTAATTTAATCTAGAAATTGGTATTCCATGTTTCCTCAAGGAGTTTTTTGATTTTATTAAGGAATTGAATGGACATGATTTTTATCATTTTATAATTTTTCAAGGACAAATGAATTTCTTTCACCTGATGCTTCACATCAAAACTCAATAATCAAAGCTTTTTCTAATGAGAATGTTTCCAAGGAACATCATAAATAAGGAATCCATATCTACCCTAATAATATTTTTGAGTGATTGATGGTTGATAATCTTAATGTGGAGATCACCAAGAGCCTCTAATTATAACTATTGAGATAACTCGAGAAACTTATTCTCATTACAAGGCCCCCACCCTAGAAATTGAGGTTTTGGTGGTGGTGGGGCATCAATTCTAGGAAATAATCCATCAAAAAATTATTTTCATCAAATATATTGGTCATTTCCATAACTTTTTATACTTCTTGAAATCCATTTATTGATGATCTATTTAAATGGTTATTCAATTACATATTCATTGGAAACTAGAAATGAGATGGGAGATTTCATCACCATTCAACCAATGTATCCTGGTGAAGAATAATATATTTTGGAGGGAGATAAATAGGGGTGTTCATCAAGTTTATTAATCCTAGACTATCTGTCTCCCCCAAAGAGCAGCTATATGTCTAATCCAGGGACACAAGAGTCCTTCCAAATAACACAACTTTTGGTCTTGTGGGATATATAGAAGATAATTAAAGATATATCTCTGTAATACATGTCATCATGACTACACCAACACGCGTGCATTCTTTACATGATATGACATAGTGTATTTAATTACCATGAGATCCATAATGTAGTAAATGTGATCTTATAATGAAGGGAAGATGAGTGAAGATTGTTACATGCTGAAGAAAAATTGACATGACAATTTTAGGATCTCCAAAGATCCATAATCCATGTTGAGGATATCTATTCCATGAAGTTAGAGGAGTAAAAATATAATATCAATGAGAAGAATCTCCAAATACATTTCCTCAATGAATAAGTAAATACTGTAAAAGAATAATTAGTCTAATTCCACCAATCCTCCCTAGGGGATTTGGAAAAAGGAAGAGATAACATTAGCACTGAATATGAGAAGCTCTATAATATATAGGTGGACACTACTATACAAATAGCTAGGATAAGAGAATCTGCATAAAATTATCAATGTATAGTTTATATTACCAAAGATATATTGAGGGTAAACTATATATTTTTTAATAGAAGCTCTTATTTGTTGAAATTCCCATACACTTTAAAATGAAAATGAAAAGTATTTTTCATTCCCAATCACTTGTTCAAGGATATTCATCATTATTGTACCAATAATAAAACATTGAAAAATGACTCATTTGATTGAATTTCACTATGTTATGATTACAATGATATGGATTACATAATTATCTATTTATTCTCCGAATCAATGGGTCCTAGTGACCATAACTCGACTATTTCTATGATTATATGAATCTGCAACACAAACATTGTATCGCTTATTTCATCACACTTTTTCCCTATGTCAAATGAGAAAGACCTAGTGCATGAGACTAAGATTTTTCTTACACCACCCTTCTCTATTTTTCATTTTAAAAAGTTTTGTTCTTATTATTTTTTATTTATTATTTTATTTCCTACACAACATAGAGTGTAGGTTTAATGAGGATATAATTTTATTTTTTTCTATAGGGCTTTATTCTAGTTTTTAATATAATGATTACCTAACTCTTTTTTTTAAAATTTTAATAAATATAAAAAAAACTAATAAAACATATGTTTTAGGTCAAACATATTTTATAAAATGTTATCAAATAATGACCCAAACATGGTTTGTGGGGTGAGAATAATTCAAAAAGAAGATAAATAATGTACAATATTGAACCATGATTTATTGTTTCGCAAATCAAAAGCATGGTATTTAAGTATAGAGGAGGTATCTACTGAGAAAAAAGTTACCAATAGTTTAAAAACCCATTTTGTGGGATACATTATGATAATACAATGAGGGTGTGTTAAATCATAGTCGAATATTTGAATCTTGGGATTAAAAGATCATTTTGGGGTGACTTGTGCAATGACAACTAGGGAATGTTAATGTATAGTCATCTAAATGTGTACTCAAGAACGTTGACATTCTATTACTGATGGATGAAAGAATTTTTTGGAATTTGGATTTCCCAAGACCAAGATGAGTGGTTTTTAAAATGTATTATGTTTTCGAAGGAAGATATAATATGTATGTTAATTTCCCATGAATGGGAGACCACTACTATGTATTTTTTGTTTTTTGAAGGATGATACATTTTAATAAATAACTGATGTTAGGGGATAGAGACTTTCAAAAAAGGGATGAATCATGTTTCATTTTAATACTTTGAGACCTAGATATTGGTGATGTTGTTTAACCTGTTATAGAATAGAATTTTTGGTATAGTTTAACATCTTTTTACTTGAATGATATGCTATAAAATTCCTGTTATTAAAATGAGGACATTGTGGGGTAATTATTTAAAGTCTGTAGGATCAATAGATATATTATTTATTTTATTTTATTCATGGTAATCTACCGGGGAAAGAGATATCGCTTTCAGGTATTGGGAGGGTAATGTAGTAAGCAATACTCTAGGGATTTTTATATCCAAATAGTGGTATAAAGGAAGAGATTATGGAAATAGAGAAGGAGTCTCTGGGGGTATAAGTTACGATTGATTATTAAACTTATTTTATGGGATAAATTATGAAAAGACAACTACAGTTTCATATAGAATAGTCAATATTGGCATACTTAGGCTCAAAGCCCATTTTGTGGGATACATTATGTGATGCTATCTACGGAATGTTAAATAATAGTCCATAGTAGAAGAAATTGGATGAAAACTATGTTTTGTGGGCTAATTTATGAAATTAATTATAGCGAATGTTACATCATATTTAGGGGATGGTGTCCTTAGTTATTTTTACATTATATTAATAATGGAAAAATAATGATTATGGAGATTCAAATTTCTCAAGACATGTTTCATGGTTTATCGATGGAATTTTCTTTAATATCGGAGAAAATCAAATCAAAATTACCCATGAATTGCGGGAATATGTCTTTTAGATGGTTCTGACCCAAGTGGAGTGAATATTGCATCCATAGTTTTATTTCATTATACCTAGAGCATAAAAATATGGGAATGATATGTGATATATTTCCTACTGGACTGAGATTATTCACATATAATTCATACATGATGGAGGAAACTTAAGTCCATGGTATTGGCTTTTACATTTTTGGAATAAGAATAGGGGAAAAATATGCGGGGTGATGACCGACTATATTTGAATTACATGTTACAACATAATGTCATCAAAGCTTACCAGAAAAAAAAAATGATTCACCCATGGGGGAATATACAACTACATAAAAAACCTATTTTATGGATTTATTTATAAAAATAAAACTTGGGAGTAGTAATATATAGTCAATAAATAAAAACTTTCGATGAAAAACCCATTTTTTGGGATGATTTATGAAAATATAACTCGGTCATGTAAAAGCATGGTCAATAAAAAGAATCCATAGGTGTCAAACATTATATAATAGTGAGGTGTAAGAATGTTGTGAATATCCTAAAGGATAAAATATTAGATGTATGAAATGTGGAGGGGATATGTAAATGAATGAAGGAATCCTTTGGATCAATATTGTACATGTATGTTGGAGTGCCTTACACTGATCATAGTCATTTGTATAATGGGGTGTCTCTATTTCCTCTATGGCCCCCATAATTAGTGGATGAAAATTAAAATATCCCACATAGGTTGATATTCATATATAGAAAAAAAGAATTTTTTATTTTATCTATGGATAGAACTATGAAATGATGCATATGTGTCACTATAAATCTCACTAGAAGGATAATAATGCCACACATAGTTCTTGAGGTGTTGTATTGGTTAAAATCAGTCAGTGAAGAAATCATTCATCCATTTTAATGTCATGAGGTAAGGATATTGGTTTTGTAGATATTCTTTGTGCGGTAAGGATGAATGTAAATTGACATGACTTCAGATGGACTAGTGTTTAGGACCTGAGCGTCACTACATATATTCTTGGATAAATAATTACGAAAAACATAGTTTTAGACATTATTACCCATACCAATTGAATTCATGTATAAAATTTATTAATATGTGCTGAAACATGGTGTGAGTCACCATAATAAACCATATTAATTAAATATAACTAATAAAAATAATAGTTGGGGAACATCCCTTATTATGTTGTGGTTGGGTCCATAATTGATGATTCAAACATCCCTACAGATCTCACTAAAATGATAATAAAGACACATGTAGTTCTATAAGAAATCATGTATTTTATTATCATGAGATGAGGAAATTGTTTCAGTATTTTCTGGTCTACCATCTTGGACAGTGATAACCCCAATTAAAATTGATGTTCCTTACTAGTGTAGGGAATTATATTACAAAAACTATTTATCCCATGTCTACTATGCTCAGTGTGAGAAACAAATTGGTCAAAAAGATTATTCTATGAAACAAATACAGTATATGTTAATGGAGGGGAACTTCGATTTGTTAGATAATTATCCAAAAGGTATGATCTATGTGTCCCAATGAATCAGAATAACATGAAAATCCAACCTTATGTAATTCATTATAAACAACATATTTAAACATCATGTGATAAGGATGAATATTTACCATTATAAAATTGGGGTATTGTGGCTGGACAAGGGTATATGACCCGATAATCACTACTTATCATTCTAGTATTCCATACAAAACTAAGATAACCCTAATTCAAATTGATGTTCGTTATATTTTTAGGGAAATATTTTACCAAAACTTTTTATCCTATGTGTACTATGATCGGTTTGAGAAATAAATAGTAGTATAATATTCTTCCATGACACAAATTCAACCCAACCGAAAGGAGGGAAATTTAGATTTTTATATGGATGGGATATGCAGAATGATTTAGGTCTCACTATGTATCGCACTAAGATGATAATCAATCCATATGTATTTCTTCAAAAACTATATATTATAACATTGTATGATACAAATGAATACATACTAACATAAAAAGGGGGAATTGTGAATGGAACATGGGATAGGGCCCAAGAGTCACTATGTATCTTGATGGAGTAATAATCAAGACACATTTAGTTATTAATAATGATCCATATGAAGGCATTACCCATAAAAAATAGTGATTTTTTAGCTAGAACTGATATTGGAGATCCAGGAATCACTACATATATCATTGGAATGAGAATAATGCCACTCATAGTTCTCAGAATATTCTCCCACATATATTCATGACATGCAGATTTAGATCGTGTATTTTAACATCCTGTGATAAGCAAGCCGGTCACCAGAGATGAATGAAATATTTTAGGTGGACTAGGATATATTTTTCATGCATAATTACATATCTCATTGGATTGATAATAAAAAAAACACATAGTTCATGGAAATATTTCCTTGCATAAATCAAGGATTTGACATCCGGAAAGTGGCTTTAATGTTTTCTTCAATTATGGTTGGTCCAAGATATCCGTTATGGGAATTACAAACTATCTCATTAGAATATGAAGTAAAGAAAATAGATTTCTTGAAAATTCACTATGAAGGTATGATTTATGTACATGAGAAATGGGATTTCTTTATTCTGACTGGAACCAATATAAGATATTTTTGGCATCACTATGTATCTTGTTGTAATGACAATCATTCCACACGTAGTTTATGAGAGATCGTGTAGTTTACAATTTACAAATAAAGAGATATAGAAAAATGTTTTATATCATGTGGTGTGGACATTTAAATATTGGGGATTATACCAATAAATGGGTACCATGTGCCACTTAGGGAATGGAAATTAGGTGAGTGCGGCACACACATGGGAGTTTCATATATTTTCTCATGCTTTTCTAGCCAAGATGAAACATTAACCTATTTTAGAGATATAGGGATGTAACTGGGACTTAGAACTAAGAGGTAGGTCTATATTTATGGGATCACAAGGAAATAGTTTCTTATATCATCGTATTAAGGGGATATATTAATGTTTAGTGAGAGGTATATTAACTATATGGATTAATTTCATGTGAAGAGGAAGAATGGTGCACATCAGTTTAATGTCATACTACTAGGATCATATTTTTAATGAAGTTTATTATTATGTGATATAGATGGAATTTCCATCTAATATTACATCATGATGAATGAACATCATATCATGCCTTTTATGGTCATGTTCAAATGACCAAAAAAATAGTTTAATGACTTTGGGATGGGACAATGAAAGTGTTATTACACAAAATATATATAAAAAATGTATCATTTTTCTTGATTGTAATAATCTCTCCATCCATCGAGATCAAAGAATAAGATCTCTTAGAGTGTTCCTTGTATATATAGTAAGGTCCCTCCCACTATGGTTATCTTCTTGTAAGTTTCATTCCTAGTATCATAGTAGTTTTGAGGACCAATAACATTTATCCTTAGAGGAATGGGAAGATACAAACCTTTTTGTTAAAGTCTCATGCTATCCAATTATGATAAAACTACAAGTGGTGGAAAGTTTAAATTATTTTTTCAAAACACCATCCTAATTCATTGAGTAATTTATGGAATTTCCCATCAATGGATAGCTAATAACATATAACTATACAAAGTGATTGTAATTATACCTCAATGTGCAGGACATCTTCTGTTTCATATACCTGTGTGTATGGGGACACCTGTGAGGATATAATGGTTGTATTCTAGTGATCTCATTTGGCATTCAGTATTTTGAGAGACCAAGACTTTTGATCTATATACACCATATTCTAGAGTATTTTTGACATGTTATCGATGAAGGCTTGAATCAAACAATTAGTAAATGCATTATATGGGGATAAATGGTTGGATTTCATATTGTACACTTAATATAGCCTCACCACCTCAGTAGAACATAAGTTACTACCATTTGTAAATATTATTTCATGATGAAAAAATACTGTTATGATCTTTTCTTCTACAAATTAAAAAATTATTTTGGTCCTCAATTCATTGAGGGGTGTTTCCTCTTCCCATTTGGAGAACAAGTTAGTAGCGGTAAAGATGAACTTGAATTTTTTGGTAGTTAATAGAGGCTATGTATAAGGACCCAGCCTTAAACTTTACATAATATTTAATTAAATGAATAATTTACATATAGGATATTTTCAGGTTAAGACTTTTAGAAAATTAAGACATAACTATTACATCTTAAAATATTACAAAGTAGAAATTTCGACACAAATAGCATTTTTTTCATAAAATAAAAAGTCTTGAAAAAAAGAGTCATGTCTAGTTCCATGTTTTAGACAACATTACTTTTCCTTGATCCCATCATTGACCCTATTCATCTTTAGGTCTGGTTTAAACATTTCAAATCATGGGATGAGCATTAAAATTCTCAGTAAGGGTTATAAAACAAATAATGAAAACATTTTTTCATAAATACATAAAAAACATGAACTATATTACTTACCTCATGAAATAATAATATTTTATGAATAACATATAAAAATCATAAATAATAAATGTAACTTGTGGCTTCCATATCATACTTACATTCTTTCTATCACAGATACGAAGGGAGTTACCTTGTAATACCCATCACAATATATTCCCTAAATCTCGTAGATGAAACATTCACGTTTACCTCCATCACGTTACCCAATGCACTGGAGAGCTATCTCGGGCTCACTTGCCCTCAGTTTATCATGGAACCACCCATATACGTAAATAATTCCCAAGAACCATAACATGATCATAACACATAACATAAGCATAAAGGAAAAATAAAATTTCCACATTGCAATAACAAAATATCATTTGAAGATATTGAAATAAAAAATAAATTGTCAAAATCATTTTCAATACCAAAATATGTAAAAAGAGTATATGGTATTTATTTTTCCTTTCAAAAACATTTAGGCTTGTTAAGGATGCCAACGATCAAAAAATACTCTTGGTGGCAGAAAGGTCAGTGTCACCGCTTACGTTAAAAAAACATTCACTATTTCTCATTTAGTAAAATGCTTCGTATAAAAATATTCCATTTGAATGAAATGAAAATTAAAAGGGGTTTATACAATTTATAAAATAATGTCATGTATGAAACTAAATATGCCTCAATGAAAGGAGATTGAGATGAAGTCCCTGACCTCGTGTCTGACTTGACTCGATCGTTCTTTAATCTCTTGAATAATAAAATAAAGATAATTTCTACTTGCATAAGAACCACTTTCATGTTTATTATTCCTTTTATATCACTTATTACCATGTTATAAACATTTGGTAATCATTTTAGTTAATGACGTCCATTTTGTTGATATTTGGTACTAGAGTCAAAAATGAACACCTTATATTTAAATGTTGTCCATGTAGTAAATAGTTCATTATATACAGAATGAAATTCATCATTTAGATATCATATATATCATATATATCCAGTATATATATATACTTATAATAGTACATATCATTTGGAGATAAAAATAAAATGCACCGTTCATGGAGACGGTAAGCCGTACGTATGTATGAACGCTAATTTAATTTCTATTTATTATTTTTAATGGAATTAAAACATAATGATACATAGGTATATTACTATTAAATTATAATATCATATATAATATCATTAACTCTATCCTTTATAAATCCCACATAAGGCATTAATGAGTCACATCACTTTGTGGTGGCGGTAGTCTGCACATCCTCTAATGAGATTATCGCATTTCATCGTAATGGAAACCATAAAATAATGACATAAATGGAAATTAAATAATCATAAAGAAATCATAAACTTAATATATATCATATATAAATACAGTGCCATCATAATGGCCACCACGATAGGTTGTAAGATATAATTGAAAAATTATCATTTCTTGAGGCGTTTGTTTAGCATCCACATAATAATTATATTCTCACCCATTAAATGGAGGTGTGTGTATGTGTAATTTGAATCCTTCTCATAATAAAATACTAGTATATTTATGATACTGGTTTTTTTACAACTAAAATAAATAAAATGAGTTTAGGGGTTGTAGAAGTAAAATAAAAGAAAACTATTTAAGAGAAATCATTACCTTTAATTTGGGTAACTTCCTTTGGTATGAACTAAAATGAATCCTTGAAGTTCCTTCTGCATAAGGTAAGACATCTTGGAGGAGGATAGAGATGTTTGGAGCTTAATTGGGCAGAGTTTGGACGAGCCAAATGTCTTGATAGGTGTGAGTAATTTGTTAGAAGTAGTCTTCTTTTATAAGGGAGAGTAGGGGCTCTTTAGGAAAGTGTGAAACTGTTATTTAATTATATAATGATATTCGGTTTCTAATGGACCAAAAATTATTATAGTAGAATATAAGATGACTTATGGTCGAAATAAAATCATAAAATAGTTATTGGACAGGTTTTGGATAATATTTTAATATTTATAATATTATTTATTTAAATGATTTATTAATGAGTTAAATACTGCATCATTATTGTGTCATAAATAATTTAATTTATTTGATGTCTAAAAATTATAAACAAAAAACTATGATATAAGAAATCTTTTTATATTTCCATTGAATATTTATAGTCTTAAAGATAATTTATATAACCCCTTCTAAAAATAAATTTACTATAAGATATGGGCTTTTGAAATTTTTGCCTTTACTTTAAGTTAATTAATCAAAATTGTCATTATCAGTACCAAGTGGCTCAATGGTATCCCAAAATCGTCTCAAATATTTCCATGGTCTCAATGACTGAACCAAAATGGTTTGGACAAGTGTTAAGGTAATTTTGAATTATTATAATATTCTTTTTACCTTGAATTTCCCTATTTACCATTAACTACGGTAAATAGAAGGCAAAAGTTACTATTCAACTAAAATTATTTTCAACTTATTGAAAAACAATTTACATAATAATAACAACCATGTATGTCGTATTTCTGAAATTCTACTCACAAAAGTGGTAAAATACATTTCAATGAAAAATTCAGTTTTTTAACTACTACTAAGTGGTTTCACTATTCATTAAAAATTGAAGTTTTTCAAAAAAATACCAAAAATTCAGCCTAATCTATATTTGATATTCCAAATTCAAAAATGACATCTTTTTTACAAAATTATAAACATAGAAGTTGCATATATTAATTTAAAATTCATTCCCATTATTAAAATAAATAGCATGTTTTTAAGAAACAATAACTATCAAACGATTGCCACTTGTTTATATCAAATTTTAAAAGTTAAATTAATTCCCATGACCAAAATTTGATTAAATTGAAAAAACATATTTTAATTACACTTTATATCAAATTAAAAAGATAATATAACTACATAAATAAATTAGATTTAAACGTAGTTTTGAATAAAAATACAATATTTTCACTATTCATTAAAAAATCAACTTTATTGAAAAAACTCAAAAAAATTGACACAAAGTAAATTTTTATGTCCCCATTCAAAATATTGATTTCATTTTGTCCATTAAAATGTATTAAAGTTACCAAAACAAGATTTAAAAAGCTTTCTCCATTAAAATGCGATAAATCAGCCTTTTAATGTAAATTGTGCTTAAAATTAGATTCATTCACATTCTAAGCCTCTATCTTTTATTGGATAAATGTAAATACAATTTACAAATAAGTATAATCATATTTTAGTTAGTTTTGTTCATTACCAACAATACAATGACTAGGAGTTAACTACCATTTAAAATAAAAATATTACATTATTAGTGTGCAATGTAAGATTTCCACGAAACCCATTGTTGCGAATCAGGTACGCTATCAAACACAACAACCCCTTTAAAGTAAAATTAATATTTAATTCAAAATTATTATTTAATATGAAAATCTATTATTCTTCATTTACCTGGGATGTTACATCCTTCCCCCATTTTGGAAATTGCGTCCTCGCAATTTATATTCACTTATCAAAAAAGTGAGGGTATTTATCTCTCAAAGAATTTTTAGATTCCAATGTTGCCTCTTCAACCATATTCATTTTCCAAAAAACCATTATTTGGTAAATTACCTTATTTAGAAACACTTGATCTCTACAGTCAAGAATCTGAACTGGTTGTTTTTTATTAGAGAGATTCTATTCCAACTGAACTAGCTCTAGACTCAAAACATGAGATGGATCTGGCACATACTTTCTCAACATTGAAACATATAAAACACTGTTTACTTAGGATAAACATGGAGTTAAAGACACTTTGTACGTAACTGATCCAACTTTGTCCAAAATTTCATAAGGTCTAATGAACCTTGGTCTCAAATTTCCCTTCTAACCAAAACACATCACACTTTTCCATGGAGAAAAATTGAGAAAGGCATTATCACCTACCTCAAAAGAAAGATCCTTTTTCAGATTATCTGCATAACATTTCATTCTACTCTGAGCTGTTCTCATGTGATTCTAAATCAACTAATCTTTATCAACCATCTCTTCTACCAATTCTGGTCCCATCGGCTTCCTTTCACATACTTAATCCAAAAAAGATGGAGTTCGACAACGCATTCCATATAATGCCTCAACTGTAGACATCTTTATACTAGTATGAAAAAAATTTATTATAAGAAAATTCAACCAAAAAAAGATGTTGATCCCAACTTCCCTGGTAATCTAGTGAACAAGCACGTAGCATATCCTCCAAGGTCTGAATTGTACGTTCTGATTGCCCATCTGATTGAGGATGAAAAGCTGTACTAAACTTTAATTCAGTACCCAATATCTTCTGAGGGCCTTTCCAAATGTTAGAAGTAAACCTAAGATCACGATAAGATACAATGGAGAAGGGAACTCCATGCAACCTAACTATCTCTTTTACATACAATCAAGGAAGTTGATCTAGAGACAAAGTATCTCGAATAAGAAGGAAATGAGCAGATTTGGTCAATCGATCAACTATAACCCAGATTGCATTATTTCCTCGAGATGTCTTTGGTAATCCCACAATAAAGCCCATTGATATAATTTTCCATTTCCACTCTAGAACCGGTAATGGCTTATGCATTCCTTTTGGTAATTTCCACGATGCTTTAACCTTCTAATAAGTCAAACACTTCACAGTAAAATCAGAAATATCTCTTTTCCTTCCATCCCACCAGTAATACTCACGAAGATCTTTGTACATCTTAGTACTTCCAGGATGAACTAAAAACAGAGAACTATGAGCTACACATGGAAACTCATTATTCAACTGTGAATCACAATGCACACATAATCTCTTCCAAAAACTCAAAACACAATCATTACAACGTTAAAATTAAGCAACATGACCTTCAAAACAAACTCTACCTTTTTCTACATCTCACTGTCTTCATTCTGTGCTAGCATTATTCTATCTAATAGAGATGATCTCAATAACACCTGATACACAACAGAATAATTTTCTGCACCAAAAACTTATACGCCAAAGTTCATCAAATCAGAAACCAAAGGATCTCATTCCAAACGTAACATGGTTAATGATGTATTACTTTTCCCACTCAAAGTATCAGCCACTTTATTTGATTTTCCCAGATGGTAATGGATCATGAAATAATAATCCTTGATTAATTCTATCCATCCCCTCTGTCCCATGTTCAATTATTTCTGATTAAATTTTTACTTTTAACTTTTGTGATCAGTATATATTTCACATTTTACTCCATACAAATGATGTCTCCAAAATTTTAAAGCAAACACAACAGCAGCTAATTATAAATCATGTGTAGGGTAATTTAACTCATGTGGTTTCAACTAACGTGAAACATAAGCAATAACCTGATCATTTTTCATTAGGAAACAACCACGTCTTTTCAATGAAGCATCACTATAGATAACAAAATCACCATTTTATGGATGGTAGATCCAAAACTGAATCATTCACCAATCTCATTTTCAATTTCTATAAACAATCATCACATTATTTTTTCTAATTAAAATTTACACCTTTTCAAGTTTACTTAGTCATTGGACTAGATAACCATGAAAAATTATCAACAAACCACCGTTAATAACCTACCAAACCAAGAAAACTACGAATCTCATTTATATTTGTTGTTCATGACCATTCTTAAACAACTGTTGTTTTTGTAGGATCAACAATTATACCATTTTATTAAACAATTTGACCATGGAAGAAAATTTTTTGTAACTAAAACTCAGACTTTCTGAATTTCCAAAATAGTTTATTTTCATTTAAGGTTTTCAAGAAAACCCTTAAATGACTTTTATGCTCCTATTTAATTTTAAAATAATCCAAAATGTCATCAATTAAAACAACCAAAATTTTTCACCTAAGTCAATTGAGCCATCACTGCAACAAAATATTCAGTTCTGATTCTAACAATCTTAGGATACTGATTTGAAAGGTCATTTCCCTCTGTATTCCATCCCAAAAAAGCTGCTCTGTTTCCTCTACGAAAAACCATTCTTAACACAAAAATAACTTAGGCGAAGGAACTTGGTAATCTTTAAATGCTATATGATATCAATATTAACATTAATTACTTTATAGATATTTATTTATCTATACCCTAACTCCTAAATTTATCTAAACCTCTCTCTGATACCAACTATAAGGACCTGACATTAAACATTACATAATATTGAATCAAATGAATAATTCACATTGAGGATCTTGTTAGGTTTAGTGTTTTAGAGAATTAAGACATGACTATTACATTTCAAAAGATTACAAAGTAGACAATTCTACACATATTCCATTTTCTTAATAAAATAAAAACTCATGAAAAAAGAGTCATATCTAGTTCCATGTTTTAGATAGCATGACTTTTCTGTGATCCCATCATTGACCTTATTCATCTCTAGGTCCTGTGAAAACATTTCAAAACATGGTATCTGGATAAAAAATATCAGTAAGGGTTATAAAAAAAAGAAAACATTTATTCATAAATACATAAAAAACATGAACTCTTTTACTTACCTCATGAAATCATAAGATTTTATGAAGAACACATAGAAATCATAAATAATAAATGTAACATTTGGCATCCATATCATACTTACATTATAGATATCACAGCTAACAAGGGAGTTACTTTGGAATACACATCATAGTGGATTCCCAAAATCTCTTAGGAGAAACATTCGTGTTTACCTTTTTCACGTTACCCTATGCATTGTAGAGCTATCTCGGGCTCACCCGCAGTAGGTTTATCACGGAACTACCCGTATATGTAAATAATGCCCAAGAACCACAACATGATCATAACACATAACATAAGTATAATGGAAAAATAATATTTCCACATTGCAATAAAAAAATATCATTTCAAGATATAGAAATAATAAATCCATTCTCAAAATCATTTTCAATACCAAAATATGTAAAAATAGTATATGGTATTTTTTTTAAAAAACATTTATACTTGTTAAGGAAGCCTAAGATAAAATAATACTCGTTTCAGCGGAAAGGTTTTTGTCACCACTTACACTAAAAAACATAAATTTTTGCATTTAGTAAAATGATTTGTATAAAAAAAATTCTCTTTTAATGAAATAAATTGTCAAAGGGGTTTATACACCGTATAAAATAAAGTCGTGTATAAAACTAAATAGTCCACAATGAAAGATGATTGAGACGAAGTCCCTTACCTCATGTCTGACTTGAATCGATCATTATTTAATCTCCTGAATAATAAAATAAAGTAAATTTATACTTCATTAAGAACTATTTTACAGTTTATTATTCCTTTTATATCACTTATTACCATGTTATAAATGTTTTGTAATCATTTAAGTTAATAACACCCATTTTGTAGATATTTGGTACTTGAGTCAAAAATGAACACCATATATTTACATGTTATCCACGTGGTCAATAGTTCATTATATCAATTATGAAATTCATCATTTAGATATCATATATATCACATATTTCCAGTATATATATACTTATAATAGTACATATAATTTCGAGGTATGAAATGAAATGCACCATTCACGGAGACTATAAGCCGTACGTACGCATGAACACTACTTTCATTTCTATTTATTATTTTAATGGAATTAAAAGATAATTATAGATATTTATATTATAATTACATCATTATATCATATAAAATATCATTAACTCTATCATTTATAAATCCCACATAAGGCATTAATGAGTCACGACCCTTTGAGGGGGCGGTAGTCCGTAGTTAATCTAATGAGATTATCGCGTTTATCCATAATGGAAAACATAAAGGCATTCTATAAATGGAATTTAAAGAAGCATAAAGAAAACATAAACATAATATATATCATATATAAATAAATTTCCATTATATTGGAAACCATGATAGGTGGTAATATGTAATTGAATAATCATTGTTTCGTGAGGCGTTAGTTTTCCGACCATAGAAACATTACGTTCTTCGGCCATTAGATGGAGGTGTGTGTATGAGTAGTTATAATAAATCTCATAAAAACAAAATTGTATATTGAGGATACTTGTTTTGTTAAAAAAGAAATAAATAAAAAGATTTTAGGGGTTGGAGAAGTAATATAAAAGAAAACAATTTAAGAGAAATCATTACCTTTAATTTAGGTAACTTCATTTGGTTTGAACTAAAAGAACTCCTTGAAGCTCCTTCTTCCTAAGGTAAGGCTTATACAAGAAGAATAGGGATTTAGGGAGCTTAATTGGGCAGAGGTGGGATGATCCAAATTTCTTGAGAGCTATGAGGAATTGGTTAGAAATGGTCTCCTTTTATAAGGGAGAGGATAGGCTCTTTAGGAAAGTGTGAAACTATTATTTTATTATATAATGATATTAGGTTTCTAATGGTCCAAAAACCATTATAGTCGAAGTTTGATGACCCATGGTTGAAATAAAAACATACAATAATAATTTAATAGGTTTTGGATACTATTTTAATATTTATAATCTTATTTATTTAAATGATTTATTAATGAGGTGAATACTGCATCATTATTGTGTCATAAATAATTTAATTTATATGAAGTCTAAAAATTATAAAACAAATACCATGATATAGGAACTCATTTTATATTTTCAATAAACATTTATAGTCGAAAATATAATTTATATAACCCCTTCTAAAAATTAATTTACTAAAAGATATTTTCTTTTGTCATTTTTTCCTTTACTTTAAGTTAATTAATCTACATTGTCATTATCACTCCCATGTGGCTCAATGGGGTACCAAAATCGACCCAGAGATGACCATGGTCATAAATGCCTTAACAAATAATTTTTTCACAAGTTTTAAGATAATTTTGAAATATTATAATATTCATCTTACCTTGAATTACTCTATTTACCTTGAACTGCAGTAAATAAACGTCAAAAGTTACTATTCACCAAAAATTATTTCCATCTTATTGAACCAAATTTTACATACTAATAACAAAAATTTATGTCTTATTTTCTATATTAAACACCCAAAAGTGGTATAATTCATTTTAATGAAAAATTCAGTTTTTTTAACTACTACTAAGTGGTTTCACTATTCCTCAAAAAATATTGTTTTTCATAAAAATACCAAAAACTCAGGTTAAGCTATATTTGATATTTCAAATTCAAAAATGATGTCTATTTTACCAAAATTTAAAAATATATGTTCCATTAATTAATTTAAAATTAACTCACATTGTTAAAAAAACTGCGTGTTTTTAAGAAACAATAACTATCAAAAGATTGACACTTGTTTATATCCAATTTCAAAGTGAAATTAATTCCCATGACCAAAATTGGATCCAATGGTAAAAATATATTCTAATTACACATTAAAACAAATTAAAAAGTTAATATAACTAAATAAATATATTAGATTAAAAAGGAGTTTTGAATTAAAATACAATATTTTCACTATTCATTAAAAAATGAACTTTATCCGAAAAATTCCAAAAAATTTACACAAAGAAAATTTTGATGTCTCCATTGTAATGAAAGATTTTATTAGGTAAATTAGAATTTATTAAAGTATCCAAAAATATATTTAAAAAGGGTTCTCCATTAAAATTCGATAAATCATCCATTTAATGTAAATTATGTTTAAAATTACATTAATTCACATTCTAAACCTCTACCTTTTATTGGATAAATGTAAATACATATTAAAAACATGTATAATAATATTTTAGTTATATTTTTTCATTCTTTCCAATAAACCCACTAGGATTTAACTACCATTTAAAATAATAATATTATATTATTAGTGTTCTACATAAGATTTAAAATAAACTCGTTATTGCATATCGGGTATGCTATCGAACATAGAAACCCATTTAAAGTAAAATTAATATTTAATTCACAAATAATATTAAAAATACAAATATATTGTTCTTCCTTTACCTAAGATGTTACACTATGGACCCACAAAATCCATTACAAATATAGATATAGGAAAATATTATTTTATGTATGTAGATACTCTAAGGGTTAATAGATGAATTTGGCATGCATAAGAAAATAATGGAAGTTCTTGGTAAATAAAGTCTTATATTGTGTCAATGTGGGACCAAAGAATCCAATCCTTCAGATTAGGTTGCAAAGCATGGAACCTGACACGTGGGGGATATAGGCTCATATGTGGACATCATTCATGATAGTAAAAGTGTCTTCTCCGTCGATACATATGTTAATTAATCGATGAAATCCTTCTTTTTTGAGTACTTTTTGGTGAGTAGGTCCATCAGGAAGAGTGATGTCAGCTTTTTGATATTGTATTTTCCCTTTCATGGCTCAATACATAAAGTTTACACCATTCTGAAGGTATTCCATGATTAGAATCATCCATACATTTGTAAGACTATATGGAGTCGGGACAGGACAAAAATTCATTTATCTCTTCTGTCCATCCGTGAAAAAAATTTGATACCATTTGGTGATGGGAAATGTTGATGCCCATTTAATCCATGTTTGTAAATTCCAGTGTTATAGAAGAATTTTCCAATTCATTATCTAGAACATTCAATGTCATGGGATGTGGGTCAATATTGGCTCTAATGGGAATTATTCCATTAATCCTCAGGCAATGAAAAGCAAATGGATTGGCTTAACTTCTTTGATTGTGTAATCCCCATTGGTATGCTTGATTACTAACCATGAATCGCCATTGAACTTTAGGTTGTCAACTAGTATTTGGTGTTCCAGTTCCATCCTTTTGAAGATGGCCTAATACATTACATCATTGTTGGTACAACCATCCTATAAATGAAATTATTAATGTAAAACCATTATTAACTCATAGGAAAGCAAGATCCTTAACCCTACATTATTGAGCTTAGGGAAATGCATTCTTATCCCTATTGGAATCATGTATGCATTGTCAAATTACATTTCATATAGTTTGGGACCACCATGAATAGAGAATTCCTATTCCTGTAGAAATTTAGTATTTAAAGGTGTTTTTTCAATGGAGTGGTTCTCTACAAGGAAATATTCCATTGTCTGGCTTGTCTCTATCCTATGAGGAAATAAATATATAAGAAACTATAGTATAATTACTTCCCAACATTCCATAAGTCTCATTAACATAGGATTACTAAGGATATATTAGAGTGGTTTATTATGGGAGAACAATTAGATCTTATGGTGTTGCAGGTAATACCTAGATTTCTAAATCTTGAAGATTAATTCTAGAAATATCTTCTTGAAACATAAATAATGAGTATTAGCATCAAGAATGGTTTTATTGAGATAATAAATTTTTATTTAATTTACATTGTTGATCGTTTGTACAAGTATTGGGTCAATAGATCACTCAATGTTCATCACATATCTAATGAGTATCCTTCCGTCAATAGGTGAAATTAATATTGGCGGGCTCAAGATGTTCTTGTTGTGGTTGTCAAATTCTTCTTGAAATTCATTGTATCACTAATATATAAACCCCTTCTTCCTCAATTTTGTGATGTTCATAAAATTTCCCACAAGGATGGATATGAAGTGTCAAATATAATCCAAATATACTTGAATTACTCCCAAATCGTTATGTTTTTGAGGCGGAGACATGATATTAATAGCATCTATTTTCACATGGTCAACATTGATTTTTTGATCATATACAGAAAATATGAGAAAGTTCTATAATGTTTCCCAAAAAGAAACCATTAAGGTGTTAATATTCACGCAATGCTATCAGATATTGTTGATCAAGGTTTCTAGGTCATCTAGGTGGCCAAATCATTTTTGAGACATAACCAATGGATCAAAAACACTGCATTCATGAAACTTCTCTAGGAATTATTTGATGATTAGATTCATGAAACATTGTGATGTTCCACATATTTCCTTCAAGACAAAGGAAATACTCTATATCAGAATACTCTTTAGGGGATCTAAACTTCATAGATTCAACATATTCTTGGTCTATCTGATTATGAATCCAAAATATATATATAATAATGACAGGACATGATAACAAGTTAATAAAACAATCATGTGTTCTATGATAACAACTAGAAGTAATCTTTAGGGGAGTTTTAGTTGATATATATGAATTCAATGAAAACTCTAATTTATCCATTCTTATTTATTACAGTGAAAACTTTGACTAACCATTTTAGATAATTCCAATTCCTAGATGAATTCTGTCTTGATGATCTTATCCTCTATATCCACAATTTTAAAGGCATGATTTAGGTGTGTCATTCTTGCTATATGTATGTATCCCTGGTGACCATCAGGAAAACCCATGTGGTGGGTGGGAACCTCGAGGTCAATTCATGTCATCTCTATATAATTTTAGGTAAACATGTCATAATGTTTCATAAAGAGATATTTATATAGCTATATTTTTAGGATTTCATAGATGAACTCATCAAAATGGGTCATGTATATTTATCTGTACCCATATATAATTCTATTAGTTTTTCAACAGTGGTGGATCCACCTTTCTCCATATTAAAAGTGGAGTCACTGAGGTCATTTGAAACATTTTATTCCACATGATTTACATATTCCACCTCTTAAAAGGAAGTAGATAATGTGGGTGTTTCTTTAATTTAGGGAAGTAGTTTTCAATTGGACACCCGGAAAATTAAGAAACTATTTTGGAATCAATTGATGACCCATGGCATTTTTAGAGCTCCAAAAGGTACATGAGGAATTGTAAATGAGAATATTTATTCTATCATATTAATATTACGAAATATTATATCCTAGATTATATAAAAACTATGTGATTTTGTTCATGTAATTGAATGATAAAACTTTCCTCTTGGATTCCACTACTTCTTGTACATTTGACAAAATCTTTTTTGACTCTGGTTCAATTTTCACAACTAACATCATGGAGGTCGCTGTTTGTGTTTAATAATTTGGACATATTCAATTGATAAAATTTATGGGCTATATGCACTATACATTGAGATGTTTTAAATGGTTAAATTAAATTATTTCTGTACCATTTAGGTAATTAATTCAAGGGATATTGTCAGACATGGAACTTTTCCCATCCTTATAGTAGAATCCAGTGTTGATGTAATCCAATTCATGGGACTCAAATATGTATTTTCATTATGAAATAACATAATTTTATCAATGATACTATATTTGAGGCATTTTGGGAATGGAATATTGATAGATGCATGTTGTAGTAGAAAACATCATCAGATGATGACATTGAAAGTCGTATGCTACCCAATAACTTTGAAATATGAGCCTAACTTGAGATCACCAAACTGACTTATGAGTTTTATTTTTACAATATGATTTTTTGAATTATTTTCACAACCCAATAACATAATAGTAGATGAGGACAAGTGATATTCATTGAATCCAAGCTGGTGAAGTTTCCATATTGGAATGAGGTTGGCTCTTGAAATTTTGTTAAGGAAAGGTTGTCAGATATAAGTGTCATTTATGATGATAGACATATAAAAAGGTCTAAAATTCCATTATATGATAAAATTCTCATTGTTTTATATGAAATAGATGACCATATATAATTTTGCAGGATCATTATAACACCCTGAGATTTTATGAAAAATATTCCTTTTAATTTCATTAATGTCTTGTGTTGTACGCTACACCAAAAGGAGATTTCACAACACACATCCTTGACTTTCCTTTCATTACACGCAATCGCGACCTTCCTTGATAGCGAGTGTAGTACGCAATACCGAGTTCCACTAAACAACGATATGCTATTAAATTATTATTAAAACTAGACGTTATGAATAGTAATAACCACTTTTTGAAATTTTGTAAATTTTATTTTCCAAAATGGACTTCATTTTTGGATTCGGAATATCGAAATTAGCTTAGGGTGAAATTTTGTTAATTTTCGGATAACTTTCATATTTTGATGAATAGTGAAAATTACTAAATTTTAATTAAAAACAAATGTTTCAATCGAAATAATTAATAGTGATAAATTATTAAATTGAGTGGGTTTAAAGTATATTTAGAATATATTTTTACAAATTAAAACAATGTTGGTCATTGGATGTAATTTCACATTTAAACCATACATAAACAAGTGTCAATCTTTTGATAGTTATTATCTCTTAAGAACACGCTATTTGTTTTGACGACATGAATTAATTTTTTAATTAATTAATGAAACTGATATGTTTTAAATTTGGTAAAATAGAAATCATTTTTGAGTTCATAATATCAAATATAGCTTAGGCCTAATTTTTGGCATTTTTCTGAAAACTTTCAATTTTTGATGAATAGTGAAACCACTAAGTGGTAGTTAAAAAAACTGAATTTTTCATAAAACTTAATTTTACCGCTTCTGTGAGTGGAATTTCAAAAATCCGAGAGACACGGTTGATGTCAGTAAGTAAAATGTGGTTCAATGAGATGAAAATAATTTTTTTGGTGAATAGTAATTTTTTACTTTTTTTTACCACGGTTAAAAGTAAATAGGGTAATTAAGGGTAGAAATGATATTATTATTACCATAACACATGTCTTAATTAAACTAGAAAAGTGTAATTTGACCAAAAACAAACTTAGGAATAAAATATGACCATTTAGGCCCACTTGGATTAGATTAGGACATTTATTATTAATTTATTTAAAGAAGGGTTAAAAGAGTTAAAATCAATGTTTATTTACTAAAACATTTTTAATATAGGTTTATACATAAGATAAATTCTATTTTAAATATTCATTAGAAAGATAAAAATATTTCCTACATAATGGTATTTTATTTGTAATTTTTAGACATCAAATAATTTAATTTATTTATGACACAAAGATGATGCAGTAATTATCTTATTAATGAAATATTGACATAATTGATGTTATAAATTCCCAAATAAATATAATTTGAGACATTTTATGAATTCCACTAATTTTATAGGTTAATATGACATGTTAGTATTGATTTAATTAACTTTTTACCAACTAATAATTCTGTTATGATTTTCACAAAAATCAATTACTAAATAGTGTCAAAATTGACATAAAATAGTTTTTAAAACAAATATTATATTATTAATTGTTATTTTATTCTTAAAAATCTAAGGTTCGGCCAAATGACTTATATAATGTTATATATATTAATAATAAACAACTTGGGGTTCGTTTGGATTCTTATAGTTAGTTTATTAACCTTATAGTGTAAGAACACAAAAAGACACGGTAAAAGTAAAATTATTTAACTTAATGTTAAATCTAAATGATTAGGTTAAAATAGTAACTTAAACTTGTCTAAATTCTATTCTATGAGAGTATTTCGACCCATACCCACCTTATCCTCGAAATAAATCAATTTGGAGCTATTTAAAACCGAACATGACTTTATAATAAAATAATATTTTTAGTTATTCCAAAGGTTCCCCTCTCCTCCCTTATAAAAGGGCATCTCCTCCCTCTCTTCCTCACACAACTTTGAGCCTT
Source organism: Viscum album (assembly GCA_963277665.1). Classification (NCBI taxonomy): domain Eukaryota; kingdom Viridiplantae; phylum Streptophyta; class Magnoliopsida; order Santalales; family Viscaceae; genus Viscum; species Viscum album. Next base: position 429,105,918 of record OY728129.1, on the reverse strand, counting down.
CAAGCTCTGCCAACCCCTTCCAAATTCTTCTCTCCACTTCCTTAGAAACATCCTAGAGGTTATGGTCTTCCTGAAAGACCAATTTTAGTGCCCTAAGAGGAGGTCTCAAAGAGGTGTTTCAAAGAAGAGGAGGTTCGGACACTTACGAAGCAATTCAGACCTAAGGTAAGGGAAATATCACAATCCCATTTTTATCTGAGATTGTTTATACTTTAGTATTTACTAGGGTGTATTTTATCATCCACATCCATGTTTCCTCAATATGTAATATTATTTCTATCCACCTACAATTGTTTAAATCCAATTTTACCCTTCAGTAAGTTTTTAGTAAAAGATATGAAAGGAATCTTTTGTCATTTTTCATACGAGGTACTTTTTGACTTTTCCGACAAAATTACGGGAAGAATGTTTTTTTACTTGTATGAAATGAATGGATTTTTAAAATATTATTTCCAAGAAGCTTCCTTTAAAGGTTTTCAAGTTTATTTTTAATCAACTTCTTTTAGTTTATAATGTTATGACATATTAAGAAAGGAAAAGTGTTTTTGAAGAAGAAAGGATATTTTCCTCAAGAATGGAGTTCAAGTGTTTTATCAAAATTATTTTCCATCTAAGATAATAAAGGGTTCTGTTTCTATCCCTTTTATTACATTGATTTGACTATGTTGTGATGGAATTATTTTTATGAATTCCTTTATCTTATATGAATTGTTTTATGATGTCATGATGTTTAAGATTCCCATTTTTATTTCATGGGTTATGCAATGATGTATGATTTATGATTTTGTGGCACACATAAGAATGGTATCATTATGAGACGGGTGGTACCTATATCTTCCTCCAATGCATTGGGTAAAGATTTTATATCTCATGAGATAGACATGGCTGGAATGGTAGGTTATACCGGTTCAGTGAAACAGGACTAAAACGAGGGTGACTCGGTTCCGAAAGGGACTTTGTCCACTAAGATAGTCTTGGTAATGAGTCTTGACTAATAAGATATGATTCTCTATGATTATGTGTGTATTCCACAAAGTTTCCTGTTTTAAGTTATGATTATTGTGATTTCATTTCACTACTATGATTTATCCCATGTTATGAAATTATGCTCTCTTTTGCAGGTTAAGATTTCCAAAATGTTATGTTCTTATGAATATGATGTGATTTATATTTCATTTGTTTACCCTTACTAAGCATTTGAGCTCACCCTTTTATGTTTTCTTTTCCCCAGGATATAAACAAAGGTTTTAGGTAAAAAAGGGAAGATCTTTATGGGAGATTTTGAAGATCTTTCACCAGGATTAGAAGATTATATTCCGAGTTTCCAAAGACAATAAACTATTACGATCCTTGTGTGTGTGTTTTTGTTATGTACTAATTATTCCGCAAAGGTAATGTAATGTATATGTACGTTAATCTTCGAGTCTCTACAGTTGGTATCAGAGGAAAGGTTTAGTCAACCTTTGGAAACTAGGATGCGAAAACTTTAGTGAGATCCCTAGATATATTTCTAAGGTATGTCTAGGGATGTCCCTAAGGTTATGTATATGTATAGGTTATAGTACTATAATTGCGATAACGATCATAGAATTAAACCTAAGATGTTAGATATTGAAGGTACTCCCCCTTTATTATGTTGTTTTCCCTAGCATTTTTTTTCCTCTCACACTATTCTTTTTGGGTTTTAGACGATGGTTGGAACCCGAAGGAACCGTGTTGATCAATGAAATGGACAATGCAATGATTACCCTCCTGAAAAAACAAATGTTATGGGAGATGGAGTACAAAATCTTATTGCTATACTTACACAAGCTATGAATCATTCTGGACTACCAAATGAGAAGAGAAGGGAACACTATTATATTGAGTCCTTCATGAGGCAACTTCCACCTTCTTTCAGTGGGTCATCCGATCCACTTGTTGCTGAACAATGGATCAGTACCACTGAAAAGATATTTTCAGTTCTTCAATGTTCTGAACATTATAAAGTCATCTTAGCAGTATATCGTTTGGAAGGTGAAGCTGATCAATGGTGGAATCTTATCAAGAATACGAGGCCAAGAGATGAAATTGAGTCCATGGAATGGGACGAGTTCAAGAACATGTTTTTTAGTAATTACTTCCCTTGTATTCTTCGAATAAAGATGGAAAAGGAGTTTCTTGAGCTGAAGCAGAAGGATGATGAATCTGTTGGTATATACGAAGCGAATTTTACAAGACTTGCAAGGTATGCATCTGGCATTATCATCCAACCTGAATGTAAAGTTGATTGATTTTTCAGTGGCTTGAAACCAAGTCTTCGAAGGGAATTAGCTATAAGAGACTTCAGTATCTATGAAGAAATTGTGTGTTGTGCTATCAAGGTTGAAATGAAAGGTTGTGTTACATATCCTTCTCATGGTTTTGAAAAGAAACTAAAGATGGAGTTCAAGGAGAAATCTCAGAATAATGGTGAAAAGAAGATGAATGTTTCCTTATGCTCAAAGTGTGGAATGAAGCATGGTGGAGATTGTCTTAAAGGGACTAGAAAATGTTTTAAGTGTGGAAAATAAGGTCATCGAGCAGCTGAGTGTCGAAGTAATGGAAAAAGGGTTTCTAATGATGTGAATAAAGAAAAGACTGCAGAGAACGCACCAACAACACTTCAATGCTTCAAGTTCAAGGAAATGGGGGCATTATGCTAATAAATGCCCTAATCCAAGGGTTAGTGATGATCGACGTGAGCAACCACTTAAGGCAAAGGACAAAGGTAAGTCACATGCGATCACCATTGGCGATGTTGAATATGACAATGATGTGGTGGAATGATTAAGTGTTTATGTAATGGGATTCCAAAATAATGTTGTATCATAAAGTATTGGAATATTTATTTATTGTTCTAATGTGGTATTCAATGTGATTAAGATACTTTTGGAAATAAGATTATATGCGCATAATGAAGGGAAAACGAGAAAACGAAATGTTTACCAATATTCATGAGCTCATGATTGATATAAGGACTAAGTGATATCATGGTTTGAGTATATAGAATTTTGAGGATTTTGGTATGTGGAAAGAGTTAACTTTTTACAGCATTCATGTTTTCACTAAGGATTAATGGTATTAATTTTTCGAGAGAGTACATCATTAAGGTATTCACATTATTGGAATGTGACCAACAAGATATATGGGGGATAAATGATGGTATTCACATTCTTGGTTGACGACATTTCAAGTTATCTTTTTCTTTATACTATGAGCTTGGACCGAAGTATTTTAGATAAGCCTAAAGATTGGAATGGATTATGTTAACCATAAGTTAGTATTGTTTAAGGATAGAACTTTTTTTGATATTATTTATGTGATTTTATAGTAATGTAGTTTCAGAAAAAGGACAACCTGTAGGATGGGCGACAACCCATCGCGTCGGACAAGGATGTGGGAATCAAACCCACAACCGAAGTGCGACTGGCCTTTATCGCCTACCACCAGCCTACAGGAAGTCCCTGTTTAGTAGAAACTAGTTTTATTATATTAAGAAGTATGATATATGAAGTATAAGTCCATTTTAGGAACTATATATGGTTAATCTCACTTTAGATGGTCTTATGTATTTTTTGATAACTTTTCTAACCTTTTGTTTGAGACAGATGGAATGACCCATCATTCTATCACATGATCTACTAACACATCACGAATAACAAATTCAACTTCATTTATTTAAGAGATGAAGTAGAAATTGTCCAAAGAACGAAAAATGGTGAGACTATACCAAAATCACAAAAGTATTTCTTCTAATTCCTATTTCATCAACTTTAGGGAAATGATCTTGAAAACCAAAAATGTTGTCCTAGTGATCTTATATCTGATTAATCAGATGGTACCTTAGATCGTTACAAATTTATGGATATGTGATTTTTGTCTTTTCCATAGCCATGTTCTCTACCACTCTCCATCAAAACATGATGGTTAGATTTCTCTTCCATATCCATATTTTCACCTATGTGGAAACCCAGTGATTAGTTTATTTGGGTAACCGTTACGTTTCATACTTTTGTTTTTAAAGATTGGTTTTGGTATTCCTTTTTACGATGTGGGTTTCTATCCATGAAATTTTCGAATAGTAAACCATTTATAACCCCGACAAATTTCAAGGGCGAAATTCATTTTAAGGGGGGTAGAATGTAACACCCCGAGATTTTATGAAAAATATTCTTTTTAATTTCATTAATGTCTTGTGTTGTACGCTACACCAAAAGGAGCTTGCACAACACGCATCCCTGACTTGCCTTTCATTACACGCAATCGCGACCTTCCTTGATAGTGTGTGTAGTACGCAATACCGAGTTTCACTAAACAACGATATGCTATTAAAATATTATTAAAATTAGCCATTATGAATAGTAATAACCACTTTTTGAAATTTTTTAAATTTTATTTTTCAAAATGGACTTCATTTTTGGATTTGGAATATCGAAATTAGCTTAGGGTGAAATTTTGGTAATTTTCGGATAACTTTCATATTTTGATGAATAGTGAAAATTACTAAATTTTAATTAAAAACAACTTTTTCAATCGAAATAATTAATAGTGATAAATTATTAATTTGAGTGGTTTTAAAGTATATTTAGAATATATTTTTACAATTTAATACAATGTTGGTCATTGTATGTAATTTCACATTTAAACCAGACATAAACAAGTGTCAATCTTTTGATAGTTATTATCTCTTAAGAACACGCTATTTGTTTTGACGACGAGAATTGATTTTTAAATTAATTAATGCAACTGATATGTTTTGAATTTGGTAAAATAGAAATAATTTTTGAGTTCATAATATCAAATATAGCTTAGGCCTAATTTTTGGCATTTTTCTGAAAACTTTCAATTTTTGATGAATAGTGAAACCACTAAGTGGTAGTTAAAAAAACTGAATTTTTCATAAAACTTAATTTTACCACTTCTGTGAGTGGAATTTCAAAACTCCGAGAGACACGGTTGATGTCAGTAAGTAAAATGTGGTTGAATGAGATGAAAATAATTTTTTTGGTGAATAGTAACTTTTTACTTTTTTTACCACGGTTAAAAGTAAATATGGTAATTAAGGGTAGAAATGATATTATTATTACCATAACACATGTCTTAATTCTATTGGACAAGTGTAATTCGACCAAAAACAAACTTAGGAATAAAATATGACCATTTAGGCCCACTTGGATTAGATTAGGACATTTATTATTAATTTATTTAAAGAAGGGTTAAAAGAGTTAAAATCAAAGTTTATTTACTAAAACATTTTTAATATAGGTTTATAAATAAGATAAATTCTATTTTAAATATTAATTATAAAGCTAAAAAGATTTCCTACATAATGGTATTTTATTTGTATTTTTTAGACATCAAATAATTTAATTTATTTATGACACAAAAATTATGCAGTAATTATCTTATTAATGAAATATTGACATAATTGATGTTATAAATGCCCAAATAAATATAATTTGAGACTTTTTATGAATTCCACTAATTTTATTGGTTATTATGACATGTTAGTATTGATTTAATTAACTTTTGAAGAACTAATCATTCTGTTATGATTTTCACAAAAATCAATTACTAAATAGTGTCAAAATTGACATAAAATAGTTTTTAAAAAAATATATTATATTATTAATTGTTATTTTATTCCTAAAAATATAAGGTTCGGCCAAATGACTTATATAAGGTTATATATATTAATAATAAACAACTTGGGGTTCGTTTGGCTTCTTATAGTATGTTTATTAACCTTATAGTGTAAGAACACAAGAAGACACGGTAAAAGTAAAATTATTTAACTTCATGTTAAATCTAAATGATAAGGTTAAAATAGGAACTTACACGTGTCTAAATTCTATTGGAAGAGAGGATTTAGACCCATCCCCACCTTATCCTCGAAATAAATCAATTTGGGGCTATTTAAAACCAAACTTGACTTTATAATAAAATAATAGTTTTTGTTATTCCAAAGGTGCCCCTCTCCTCCCTTATAAAAGGGCACCTCCTCCCTCTCTTCCTCACACAACTTGGAGCCTTCAAGCTCGGCCAAACCCTGCCAAATTCTCCTCTCCACTTCCCTAGAAACATCCTAGAGGTTCTGGTCTTCCTCAAAGACCAATTTTAGTTCCCTAAGAGGTCTCATAGAGGCGCTTCAAAGAAGAGGAGGTTCGGACACTTACGAAGCAAATCAGATCTAAGGTAAGGGAAATATCACAATCTCATTTTTATCTGAGATTGTTTATACTTTAGTATTTACTGGGGTTTATTTTATCATCTACATCCATGTTTCCTCAATATGTAATATTATTTCCATCCACCTACAATTGTTTGAATCCAATTTTACCCTTCAGTAAGTTTTTAGTAAAAGATATGAAAGGAATCTTTTGTCATTTTTCATATGAGGTACTTTTTGAATTTTCCAACAAAAGTATGAGAAGAATGTTTTTTTAACTTATACGACATGAATGGATTTTTAAAATATTATTTCCAAGAATCTTCCTTTAAAGGTTTTCAAGTTTATTTTTAATCAACTTCCTTTAGTTTATAATTTTATGACATATTAAGAAAGGAAAAGTGTTTTTGAAGAAGAAAGGATATTTTCCTCAAGAATGGAGTTCAAGTGTTTTATCAAAATTACTTTCCATCTAAGATAATAAAGGGTTCTGTTTCCATCCCTTTTATTAAATTTATTTGACTATGTTGTGATGGAATTATTTTTATGAATTCCTTTATCTTATATGAATTGTTTTATGATGTCATGATGTTTAAGATTCCCATTTTTATTTCATGGGTTATGGAATGATGTATGATTTATGATTTTGTGACACACATAAGAATGGTATCATTATGAGAAGGGTGGGACCTATATCTCCCTCAAATTCATTGGGTAAAGATTTTATATCTCACGAGATAGACATGGCTGGAATGGTAGGTTATACCGGTTCAGTGAAACAGGACTGAAACGAGGGTGACTCGGTTCAGAAAGGGACTTTGTCCACTATGATAGTCTTAGCGATGAGTCTTGACTAATAAGATGTGATTCTCTATGATTATGTGTGTATGCCACAATGTTTCATGTTTTAAGTTATTATTATTGGGATTTCATTTCACTACTATGATTTATCCCATGTTATGAAATTATGATCTCTTTTGCAGGTTAAGATTTCCAAAATGTTATGTTCTTATGAATATGATGTGAATGATATTTCATTTTTTTAACCTTACTAAGCATTTGAGCTCACCCTTTTATGTTTTCTTTTCCCCAGGATATAAAGAAAGATTTTAGGTAAAAAAAGGGAAGATCTTTATAGGAGATTTTGAAGATCTTTCACCAGGATTAGAAGATTATATTCCGAGTTTCCAAAGACACTAAACTATTACGATCCTTGTGTGTGTGTTCTTGTTATGTACTAAGTATTCTGCAAAAGTAATGTAATGTATATGTACGTTAAGCTTCGGGTCTCTACAATCATTATCTGCATTATACACATTGGTCACAACAACCTCAATTTCAAATTTCAAAGGGCCTTACAAGCCCTTGATCAGTGACTCCCAACGGTCATTTGAATGACTCAAGGAATCGAAGATTTATAAACTCGCTAGAACCAGGGATATTTTCTTCCAAACCTCATACTTCTGTTCAGAAAGCCAACATTTTCTATCAGGGGGATGATATTTAGTAGGATCTTTAAGTGACAATGTACATGATGTTTACAGACCACCAATTGGGAGAGGAATTGAATGTGCTTATTTTTTTGGTGGATTAGGTCATTTAGGTCTTCATACACCATGATGATGATTAGGTGATGACATATACTCTAACCAATATTCTAGGATGATTGTGCGAGGATAGAACCTATCATGTTTGGGGGAACATCATTTATTATTTGAGTCCTACTGGAGAGCTCTACCAATTATTTCATATGCACAGACAGTTTGAGAAGAGATGATGTTAATGTAGTGATATCAGAAAAAACCACATATTCCACTATGTCATCGACTCTAATGACCTCTTCACCTAGTTCTTCAATAATATGTAGGGAAATCAGATACACATTCCCACCCTATAAATTTCTGAACATGCAAGCTAGTGTTTCAGTAACGGTTGATCCCTATAGTTATTACACAAATAACAAAACATTCAAAGACTATTTCTATTTTGGGGTCCCCATTAAGGGATCACAATCAGAAAAAAATGATTCATGTACTCATGTGAGTCCCATATGGAATTAATGATAAAAAATGTTGGTTTCCCAAAGTTCTGAGGGGGAATAGTCAAAAATTCCCATTCGATGTAACACTTATTTTATAGTATTATTGGTGTGCATTATTCCTCAATGGATTTAAATGTATCATTATGAAACATAACAATATTCATGATCCCTCCAAGAATGTATAGATTTTACGAAGTTTGAATAGGTGTAGTGACCGGTTGGTCCATCTATGGTGGCACCGATTGTATCTATTGTGGGTAGCATGTAGGGGTATGATAGTAAATATTTACCTAGATCCATTATATTTGATCACCCAATATGTGGAAATATTGATATTATATTACTATATCCATGTACATAGGTGGTTGGTATCCAACATTTAGCATATTTTCAAGATCTTCTACATTTTTTATTGAAGAACCCTCATTACTATGGAAGTCTGCCTGGTTGTTTGATTTGAGGTTTCGATTGTAGAGTATATCCAGTAAGAAGGATACCTTGAAGTAGTTCATCACTATGTCTAACAAATTCAGTCATGGTCACCCCTACTGAACCATCATTCAATCAAGTGAAAGGAGAATATCCTCTCGGGAGCTAGGTTAGGTACAATATGAAAAATAACCATTTTCGTATTACATAATATTCGAAGGGTAGTGAGTGATTATTTGAGGGAATACAAAGATTCAGTGAAAACCAATAATTCCATGTAACACAACCCATTTAATCATTTATATGTGTACATTTTTTAAAGAATATTCCTCCTCATGTTATCCCCCGAAATGGCCAAATGATTCATTGAATATTTAAGGATAGTGTTGAGGAAATTCATTGATGTGTAATACATTGTAGAAATTATATCAGGTTTTATTCAATACTTCCTTATACTACAATGTCTATGGGGCCTTTCCATATCCATTATCGATTCTCTAGGATCTTCTTGGTGGAAGGTCATCCAAATGGACTCTACAAGGAATTCAACCATGAAAGTTCCAAAGGAGTATAGTAGGTCACATTATGTAATTAACTAGTATGATTTGATTAGAAAAATTTCTCATAATCAATAGAAAATTTATATTCATTGAGTAATGTTCTTTTGAGGTGAAAAGCTATCATCCATAAGGGCTAGGGTTGTTCCCTTTTTGTATTCCCAACTCATTTGGCTTGGTTTTTCAAACTCAATGGTTGGGATAAAAAAATACCCTTATGCTGTGGGTAGTGATGTTTCTCGAAATATAGTGGCTAAAAATTCAATGGTTTACTTCTATAATTTTCAAGATTTTTTCAAACATTGGTTGTGTGCATCATATAAAATGCTCCAAAATCACCCACATTAGACGTTCATTGTGGTATTTCTGAAATTTTCTCTATCTGGTGACAGAACTAGACTATGTTTGGGGTTTTTTCAACATTTTTGAAATCAAGGTAAAAAAGTCTATTAATATCATGCTCATTTCTGGAAAGTTATTGGTGGGAGTTAGTTAGTGCATGTTATTTTTGAACATATTTGTTTATGAAAAGTATCCCTTTTTTGAAGACATCATGAAGCTATGAAATTGTTTGATACCACTTCTGTTATGCTTTTTGGATAGGGATCATAATGAAATATAATAATACATGTGCACCTCATCATCTGAAATGAACATTAGATGGGGTATCTATGATCATCAATCACAGTCTTTAAATTTCATTGATTCATGTTCACTAAATGGTTTCTCACTAATTCTGAAGCATCAAGTTTCATACAACCAACACATCTTCAAATTTAATTAGTCATTCCTACACTTGTATTTCATTAACCTAGCCATAATAATCGTAGGAGGGTAATAAAGTTTCGCTCAAGTGTTGAATACTTTTAATTATGTTTTTTTGGGTATCCTACACACAATCTTCAAATAGTACATCTAGAATAGTATATTGAGGGGAATATAAATGCAAGAACATGAGTAGAATGCCATATTTAGATAGTTATTTCTTCATGTTGTGAATTTATTAATCATCTCTTGATATAGGTTCCTCTACCTGGTCTGGTCAAAGTGGACACCATCCATCAACATAATTTAAAGTAGTGAGATTGGGGGGGATTTCCCCTTTTACGATAGAAGGATGGTGATCTAATGAGTCTTGGAGAGTGACTATCTCCATGGGTTGTCTTATGGTTGGGAATTAATTTCAATTTCCAATTTAATTTCATCAAACATGAATTTCCTTGTTATCCCAGGTGCCTCATGGTATGAGGGATTTCTCATAACTACATCAACATGTGGAGGATCCTTCAGAAAATTTGAAACACTGCTATGGAAAAAAACATTCTTAATGAATTTTATTTTGTAGATGACAACCAAAATAGATTATATCAATGGTAAGACCCCCCATTCTCAATGATATTCATGCCAAAAAGAGGAATAATGTGACTCAGATCCAAATATGGTCTATATAGATCGATTATATTATTGTCATTAATCAATCCTTCACAATTATGTTGTAGAGGAGGAACATCAGAATTACGTCTACTAACCCCAAAATTTGTAATTTGAGGGTAAGATTATCACACCCCAAGATTTTGAGAATATTAATCAAATTAATTTTTCTTTTCAATAATTTTCATTTAAAATGACACGAGAAATAGTTAATTATATATATATATATATATATATATTAAAACTCTATGTCAATCAATATTTTCACACGCAATACCAACGTGTCTTGTACTACATGCAACACCCACTTGGAGTACGATGCACACTACATCGAGTTTCAATGAAACATGTATATCTATGTATATATATATATTTAATTAAATGATATAAATATAACCAAACCATTAAACATAGTTATAAGAATTTTAATAACTACATTCCAAATAAATTTTTATATGTTTTTTATATAAATTGTATATATTTATAATGAAATATATGATTTTTCTTGATGTCTTTCTGTGTTTAAAAACATCATTTTCTCAAATGAGCCTTATCAAATAATGAATGTAATATTCCAAATATTTACAAATAAAATTTGATAAAATAAACATCAATTTTTAATTCATAATTTTAATAGTATGATTTGGTAAATTTGTGGGATATTTTTGAGAAACCTCACTTTTTGATGAATACTAAAAGATACTGCTTGTAGATAAAAAATTCACATCTCTATAATTAATTAGTAATTATAATAAAATATGTTTTATGGTCAAAATATATAAATATTAAATATATTAATAGAATTTATTTCATTTTAATCAATTTGACATTGAAAATTCACATAAAATCAAAGTAGACATTTGAACATTTTTCAACATAAAATCATGCTATTTCATATCGTTTATAGAATTAGCACTAATCTTAATTTATTCAATTCTTTGATTTGAAATTAAAAAATAAAACCTGAACCATTTTATTCAATCAATTTATTAGTTTCTTATAAGACCATGTTAATTTATGACCAAAATGATTATTAAAATTGATTATAATTAATCAAATTAGTAAAGGAAAAAATTAAACTTCATGAGGGACTAAACCTTGTCATTAAAATCCAAAATGACATAAAAACAGGTAAAAAACACATTTATGTCCATATTTAGGCCCCAAACCTTATTTTATTTAGTTTGGAAGGTTTGGGAAGGCTTTTTTTAGGTAATATCATTGGCAAACCCATCCTGTTTCTAAAACATCCAAATGAGTCCTTTTGCTTCCATATAAAAGGCCACCACATCAACAAACTCCAAAAAACCATAAAACCTATTATATTCATTAAAAATATTAAAAATTATACTAAAAAGATCATCCCATTATTCTTGAATCCACCAATTGGTCATAAATCTTCTCAAGGAAGCCTTTCACTAGAAACCAAAAGGAGTTACCCAATGAAGTGGTAAAGTGTTCTCTCAAGGTCCTTTCATTTATTTTACTTATCCACCAAATAAAAAAAATTTATTACATTATTATTTGAAAAAAACAAATATCATAAATGTACTAGGATGATTTTTTGTAAATATCTTGACCTTAAAATACACACACCTCAATATAATGGATGTTGAATAAATAGTTTTTGTGTACGACGAACTACTGCCTCATAAAATGATGATTGTTCATTTCTCCATTACCTCCAATCATGGTGGCCATAATGATGAAAATTATATTTATATACATCATATATTATATTTAATATGTATTTATGTTTCTTTATTTCTTTTACAACACATATCTCTTTACTTTCCATTTGGGGTTAATATGGTAATCTCATTAGAGAAAGTGTGGACTACCACCCCCTCAAAGTGATTTATTTCATTCACACACAACATAGAATGTATTAAGGATGGTTTTAATGAAATTATATGATATATATTATATATTAATTCAATTTTAATAAATATATATATATATACATACATATATATAAATATTTCATTTATATAGGTTCATTCAATATGATAATAAAAATGGGAACAACGTTCATTTATATGTACGGAATGGTGTATTCCCTTTCAAAATTATATTTTCTATATGTTATTATAATAAAATTATAATAAATATTATTTATATTTATATCATGATTTAAATTCTGGAATCCTTATATATGTACAGGGACCAACAATATAACAAATAAAGACTCATGCGAAAAGAAAAGCGAATATTAACTTAAGTGGAACCATAACATATGATAGTTATAAAGTTAGTTCTATAAGGCTATAAAATCTCTTATATGGTAATATGTATAATTATATTATTATATAAAATATTTATAAGAATATTATATTTATTATATCGGAATCTTGTATGAGTACAGAGAGTGTCAACACACAAGGTAAGGGGATTTCATCACACTTTTAATTTCCATGAGATATATGTTATGATCACCACTCTAAAAATTTTTGTGGGGTATGTAATTTCCATAATTGTATTCTATGTATATTATACTTAAGTTTTTGGTTATTTAAATGTTCATTTTATTATCCTTCTTTCATGGGGTACAACATTCAAAAGTTACCAAATTGGTAAAATAGTTTTGTCTCTATTTTCCTTCTTTGAGACTCAGGTTTTTCTATTAACCTAAAAACATTTTCCGGGCGATGAAAAAACCATTTTACATTCCATATACTGAATCTAAATGTTTTTATGATATTATATTCTTCATTTAATTTTCATTCATCACAGGGAGATCTTGATCCCATGATACTAAGTTATATGAGTTTATTGAGATAATGTCATTACTTTTCGAGATAGTTTTTTTATTCTTAAATTGATGAGATATTATGACCCATATCTCAATAATATTCATTTTATTATTTACACTATATTATTAGATTATATAATCATTTATTGGAACCATTTTCTACTCATTGGTACATAAAATAGATTAGAAATTGTATTTAGGAAAGCTGGACATTACCCTCTCTTCAGTCGAATATCTATGTTTTATAAAAAGACATTTCATGAATATTATAAAATTTCCATTTAGTATATAAAATAAATTTTAAAACATTTTTTCTTTTTTCAAACTATTTTGGTAATATCCATGTTTGTTTCTAAGAAAGAAACTTCTCTATCCTTTTTACTATGAAAATGAAATGTTTCTTTGACCTCACATGATATGTACGGATTTACCCACTATCATTTCTTTGAATATACATTTTCATTGATAAAAAATATAATATTTTAGTAAATATTTTGTAAAAGTAATTTTCAAGGAATTTTTTTTTCAAAATCATTTTAACCTTATTTTATATGTTTCCATGGAATACTATTATCAATAGTTTTTCATATATTATTTAATTATTTTTAATATGCATTCGATGAAATGGGTTTTCAAAAAGTTTTCCAGATTATTTTATATGTTTTCAAGAAAAATGATTTTTAAAACATTTTGAATAATTTATTTTAGGTTTTATTAGTATTTTCAATGAAATAGTTTTCAAAATTCATTCAATATTTCATTAAAAGTTACTAATTAGTTTTAAAGAAAAAGGTTTTCAAAATTTTGTAAAGATTATTTATAAGGTTTTCTAGGATATTTTTTTTCAAAATAATTTCATGACTTCTCTATAACATTTCATGTTATTTTATATGAAAAATATTTTTTAATAACTTCAGTTATTAAAAATAATCATTCAAACAAAAAAGGATATTTCCCATAGAAACAATTTTGGAGGATATTTCAAAATTATTTTGTATCTCTGATTAAATATATTTTTGTTACTTATACCTTCAAGGAAATGATCTAAAGATTCCATTAATATCCTTTCTATGAATGTTTTATTCTTAATTTCGTGGTCTTTATGAAAACCCATTTCACCTTCATGGGTTATACGTATATGAAATCCGTTTTTATTTTACGGTTTATGCTTTTGATGAAATGATTATAACACCTCTAACTCATTCCATAGGTTATGCTCTGTTTACATGTTTAGGATACCCATTTAATTTATGGGTTATAATATGTTTTTTGTAATTAGTATGTATGATTTATTAGGAGAAAAGCGAGAACTATATCTCCCTCTAATTCATTGGGTAATGATTTTTATGTCATGAGATAATATAAGTCTAGAACAAGGGTTTACTCGTTCAGTAATACAGGGCTGGAACAAGGGTTTACTCATTTACACAATATAAGGATGGAACGAGGGTTACATTGTTTAGTAATATATGTCTGGAATGAGGGTTACTCAGTTTATTAATATTGGGCTAGAATGATGTTAACTCGGTTTAGTACTATAGTACTAAAATAGGGGTTACCGAGTTCAGTAAAGGGATTTTACAACTAATATTGACTTGGAAGTGATACCTTGGATACTATGGGAATCAATATAAACTTATGTATTAGTCACTATTCCATGTTTTATTCCAACATTAACCATTCAGGGCTTGTGATCACTTTTTAATTATTATTCAATTCTTATGAACTTCCAATATTTATGCCATGATCTCTATTATGATCATTGATATAGAGGGTATGATCTTATATTCTCATGATCACATTATCATAGCCTTATGATCATGATTATGTTTTCATGTCTCCCTTGATTACCATTAATGAGAATTTGAGCTCACCCCATTTATGTTTCCTTTCTCCCAGGTTATTATGACATGTACTATGTTAGATATGTCAATGAAGGGTTCTATTCATGAAAACCTAGTGGGAGATGATATAGCTCACATATGTATCAGTGATTACGTCTCCATGTTTCCAAAACACTACACCAAGTACGGTATTTGGGAACCTGTTTGTATAATGTTTACATATTCAACCAAAGTCATGTAAGGTCATTGTTTATAAAGTGAGGGTCGCTATAAGGATCTTGAGATGACATTGATAAGTGTTAGAAGGCTTCTAGAACACCAACATTGAGTAGTGAGGCATCGTAGATGGGATCTTTGTTTTCTAGTTGTGTTGGGTGTGTCTTATTCATTGATGTATTTTTTTAGTGAATGGGGAAACTTTTTTAGGAGTTTAATTTCTAATATAGATGATTATTATTTACTTGGAGTGGCCATTGGAATAGGAGGAATAATTATGGTTGGAATAAGTGTATATAGTCAATCTAGTTGTCTATATATTGTGGAGTAGTTTTCCCTACAACCCTCCTAGATTAGAGTAGAAATGTGGGTATACTACAAGGTGACATGATGAAGAGTAACCCCATTTTTGAGGATGGAGATATGTTTCCATCCCTCTAAAACTATTGCTGTCACTATTATAATGTCATGGCCTGTCTTTATGATGTGGGCGGGGATTTGCGTCCATTTTATAACCAAAGTCAGGAATTCATGGTGACATTTGACACAAAAGTTTTGACATATTACTATTATGAATATGGATAAAGGTAACTGCGTATTCTTTTACACCCATTCTGATCGAATTATATAAAAAGTACTCTTGTGTAGGGGTATATATTTGGATCTCACCACTATTTTTCACCAGGATATTATTCATGGAAAGTCTAGGTGCTACCATATGACACAACTAGAAGGATTGATGAATGTTGAAATGTGTGCACAAAATCCTATTTTTTTCCTCTATACATGAATGTTAGTGTTCGTTGTGTGCTACCAGAAGAGGTTGTTGGAAGTCATGATGAATTCTAGTAGTTGTGTGCGCCGACATGTGTTTGGACACAAAACTTAGTTTGCAGGATAGATTGAGTGCTTCTATATGATGTTTCAATAAGTCTTGGTTTTCATGGATTGACATATGTTCATGCTCATAATGTTCCACCATAATTTAATTGTTGTCTTCATTGAATGCAGACATGATGATATACTAACTAGTTTTGATAGAGAATGAGAGTGTGTTTGGAACAATGGCCATTTAATTTATGAATTTTAGTATGGGTTGTTTTCATTATCAATCCTTAATGGAAGTTAAAAAAAATTCCTAGTAAAGTTATACTACAGTTTATGTAGACAACAATATTTAAGGTGGCATCATTTCCTAGTGTTTTCCAAATTTTTGGTCTAGGAAATCAAGAAATGGGTAAATGTGTGTTTGGAAATAGATCATTAACGAAAAAGGATAGGTGTGTAGGAAACTTGCGTGCAATGATTGTTTCGGGATCTGATCACCAAAAAATGCCAAAGGCATGAGCTATGCGAAATATTAGAGTGGTGCACAAAAAATATGGATTGCGCGCTAAAATGGTTTTGAACATAATATTGAAAGTAGATTGGTTTTCTCGCACAAAAGTTGTTTCAGGATCAGAATGATGAAAAATGGAAAATGCATGTGGTCTGAAAAAAATATGGGTATCTGCATGAAAAATGGTTCCTGTGCGAAAAAGGAATGCACACAGAATGAGTGTTCTGACCATCACGGTGGGTTTTACATGTGGGCATCGATGATGCATATAAAAAAGAGGCGACCTACCTTATTTGGAACTTCTGAAGACATAGAGAAGATCAAAGTTCTAATGTGTATAAAAGGTGTGCGTAAATGGAGTTGCGTGGAAAAGTGTATGCTGCGTGAAAATGTAGACATTTCTTGTAAAAATTTTTGTTGTGCGAAAAAGTTTATGGTGTGCGAAAAATTTGACATTTTGTGCAAAGCATGGAAGGTACATATAATAGTTGACGTTGTGTGAAAAGGTCAATGCTATGCGTAAAAGTTGAGGCTTTGTGTAAAAGTGAAAGTTGTGCGTAAAGGGGGTGTTGCCGAAATATTTTTCTGTGGAAAAATCATGTATTGTGCGAAAAAGTGAGATCTTACGTGAAAAGGTTAGGTGTTGTGAGAAATCAATAGTATAACCTGTTTGCATGTTTCGAATATCTGGTTTAGTGGTTCAGTGGTTTCATGTGCATCTTTTTAGGACTTCGAGGCAAGCAATGTCTCATGTTGAACATAGAAAAAGAATTCAATGAAAATCTATTGAAGGGACCTTCAAGTCTGTAAACTATGTTTGACTTTACTCAAGGCAGTGAGCTATGGGGATTAGACAGAAGTGATCATAGGGATGTAGTGAGTGTTCCCTGAACCTTTGTAAAGGAAATATGCCATGCACAAAGTGACTAGACCAAAACATGTAATCCATAATCAAGTAAAAATTAGTGTATTTTGGTATGACTGACACACTGTCGGCATATTCTCCTTGGACGTAGCCCTTTTTGGTGAACGAAGTAAGAGTATTGTGTCAACATCCTACTTTCATTTGTTTGATATATTTCACAAGTTCCTACCTACGTGGGAACATGATCAACTATTTTAAAATGAATACTTTAACACCCTGATTCTCCCCTCCCCTCTCAGGGTGTTCTGAGGTCCTTAAAGTGGTATCAGAGGGAGGCTAAATGGTGTTTTATTTATCATATATGGTTATGGACAATTTGGCCATTTCTAGGGGAGTCCCTTTCTTTGATGGATTTAAATTCAATATCTAGAAGAACAGAATGAGATCTCATATAAGATCTCATGGAATGAATGTTCTTTTTTCTCATGTGCATGGAATACATGTCACTTATCAAACATGCCTGGATATGACTGACGCAGACATGAAAATTCTTGATGTAGATTCTAAAGCACAAAATGCCCTCATCACTGCCCTTTATGATCAGATCTATCTAAAGGTGATGAGTTTCACATCAGAAAAATCATTGTGTGATGAACATGAAAACATTTATGAAGTTGATAGCAATGTGAAGGAGGCAATACTAAAAGTCCTATACAATAGGTTTGATGATATGAATATGCATCTGGATGAGATTGCAGACTCATTATTCAATCGAATAAATGAAGTGGTTAGAGCTATTCGTGGTCTAGGGGAAGAAATCAAAGACACTGATATTGTAAATAAAATATTAATAAGTCTTCCACCCATATACAATGCAATAGTTTCATCCCTTATGTAAATATACCTTTCCATACATTTACTAGATGATCTATTGAGAATTTTGTTAGCATAAGAAATGATAGTCAAACCAGATGATGCTACAACTCGAGTGAGCAATGAAATGGAGTTCAATGCCCTGGTGAAACCGAAAAATTCAAAATATTGTAGTGGTGAAGATGATGAGAAAAAAAATTCTTTCTCTCATTGCAATGAAATTCCATAAGGGAAAAGAGAAAATTCAAAGGGAAGTTACCTCTTGCTTTATTTTGTTATAGAAAAGTCGGACACATTGCCTCTCAGTGATTTAGAATGATCAATGATGCAGATAGTGAAGATATAAACATTGAGAAGCCTCATAAAAGAATTTTAAAAATGGGAGAATTAAAATCTAGAAAGAAAGTTCCAAAAAAGAGTTTTATCTTTGAAAAGGAAGATGATGGTAATGAATTCTGTGAAGAAGAAGAACCATAATTTGAAATTGGAAACAATGATTCCATGATAGAAACACTTGAAAATCAGAACCATCAAAAGATAATGGTCTAGACAATTAGTTGACAACTAATTCTAATCCCAAGTTGCAACTTAATGATTCTGTAAGAAATCTTAAGATCAAATGTAAGAGTTGAAATAAGTGGAAATCAATTATAGAAGAATCATCTTATTATTTTGACCAGCTCGAACCTGAAATTGAATGAATGGAATAATTTTTTAAAGTGCAGTCTCAAATTATTGAATGCACTGATGTTGTAGTGGATATGAAGGTGAGAATTGAAGAGCAAGAAAAGGTCATCAATGACCTCACCACTAGACTGGAAGAAATTACCAATACTACTGAGAGTCTTGAAGAGAACGGTGTTACTCTTAAGAAAAAACATGAGAGTGAATCAATTTCAAAATAATCAAGGAATAAAATACATTTTGGAAGGTTATTAGATGCTGAGCTATTGGAGAAATAAAAACATGGTTTTAATGAAGTTGAGAAGATTTTGAATGATCAAAGACATTCTTTCATGTGAAATAGTTGAATCAGGTTTGAGGTAGAGTCATCGAATGCTACAAATAAAAGAGACCAAAAAATGGAAAGCTAAAAAAGGGTGATGTGGAATTGTTATCTGAAGTGATGAAATAGAAACCCACAATTCAATTTGAATGGAGAAAAAAATATTATCCTCAATCCTCTTGAAAAAATGAGCCCTCAAACTATTATCCCACAGAAGAAGTAATGAGGATAAATATAAGTGAGAAGAAACTTCCTCTCAAGAAGTGTAATTTCTGTGGATATTTGGGCCATAACATGTCTTATTGAGAAGAGGTAATAAGCTATCTGAATGGAGAATATATGGGAGTTCAACAAAGGAGAAAAAATTCATATCCTAATTAATTTAGAAGAAATAGTTTATTTGGATATTGTTTTTGTTGTTCTATATATAGTCACAAGGATGTTAATTGCAGGCAGATGAGGGACATGGACACCTCATACCGCTGTTTGAGACCAGTCAAATCTCATCAACAAGACAATATTTCTCTTACAAATATGTTTTCTACTCTCAAAGAAGATTTTGAATATAAATAATCAATTTACACGGAAGTGAGAAATGAAAGGCCTTCAATGTTCTGCACTCAATCCAATGTCGCATAGAAAGAAAAGAAAAAAAATTGAAAAATCCGACGATGAATAGGTGGTCCTCAATGCTAAAAAAGAAACTATATCAGGATTCTAGATAGTAATAGTTTGTCTCATATGATAGGTAATGCATACCTATTAACAGATACCAAAATGCATGTTTATGAGACAGTACAGTTTGGTAATGATGGAGCTTTAAAAATAAAAGGTATTGGATGTATTGAATTAGATAATAGTGAGATAAAGAAAACTTATTTCTTTTATAAAGATGGCCTATGTCATAATCTCCCCAGCCTGATTCAACTCTTTGACTAAGGAATTAAAATTACTTTTAATAAGAAAGGCTGCACTATCAAGGGAAATACAAGAAATTTACATATAAAGGGATGTAGAATAGAAGGCAACCTTTATCAGGTTGATAGTGAAAAAAATGTTTGTTACAGGACTGTTTAAGAATAAAAACAATTTGTGGCATCAGAGACTGGGGATCATCAATCAAAAAGACATGGAGAAAATATCAAAATTGAGCATTGTCTTAGACATTCCCAACCTAATGTGTGAACTTGAAATGTCTTATGATTCTTTCATTCGTGTGAAGAAGATCTACAATTCATATCATCCAAAAAAGAAAAGGGCATCTCATCTTCTTAATCTCATTCATATAGATGTATGCGACCTGATAAATGATTTCAGAACTCATGGAAAAAGGTAATTTACAGTATAAAGGAATGTGTAATGGTTAGACATAGGAAACAAAAAGTACTTGACAACATGAAAACATATCATCGAATCCGCGAGAATGTTATTGGATGAACAATCAAAGTATTTAGATCAAAAAATGGAGGGTTATACAAATCCATTGAATTTGAAAACTACTTGGAGATTCCTAGGATACAACATGAGGTAGATTCCGTTAGAAATCTACAGAAAAATTGAGTTGTTGAGAGAAGAAATCGACAGCTGATCAACATGGATTGAGCAATGCTGATTGAGAGTCGTATTCCATGTAAATACTAGAAATAGGCCGTTCAAGTTGTAATGTATATTGAAAATAGAAAAAGACTTTATATGGGTGAGATGAAAACACCTTATGAATTGTTGTATATAAGAAATCCCACTTTGAAATACTTTCTTGTTTTTGGAAGTAAGTGCTTCATTAGAAATAAATATGGAAATCAAGGGAAATATAGAGACAATGCAGATGATGGGATTTTCCTTTGATACTATATATTCTGAAAAGCCTAAAATTGTTTCAACAAGAAATTTGGAAGGATTATGGAATGTGGTTATGTTAATATCATTGAAGAGAAAAATCCAAATGCTTTAAGGATTTCATATGTTGATATGATAGAAAGTGAGGAAGAAAGTGAACATGGAGAAAATAAAAATACTGAAATAGAGGAAGGCGTACGAAAAACTCAGGTGTCACATCATGATGTTGACTCAGAAGAATATGAAGAGGAAACCTTGGCTAGAGAGAATGTGACTGAACCTCACATAAGAAAGTGAAGATATGAGATTGATCCATCTATCACAATTGGGGATAAGAGGGCACCCACGCAAACAAGGATGATGAGGAATAACACACAATCTACATTTTTATCAGTTGTGGAGACATCATCATTTGAAGAAGCTACAAATGATGAATCTTGGGTGAAATCCATGAATGAAGAGTTCGATAAGATAGATAAGAACCATACATGGGATATTATCAAGAGACCTGATGTTCACAATGTGATTGGTACAAATTGGATCTCCAAGAATAACATTGATGGGCATGGAAGTGTTATTAGAATCAAGGCACCACTGGTATGTAAAGGATATTCCCAAATGTAAGGTGTTTATGTTGAAGAAAACTTTTCACCAGGGTCTAGACTGGAGTCTATTAGGCTTTTCTTTTCCATGGAACTCCAAAAATGATATGAAGTATATCAAATGGATGTCAAGACAACATTCTTGAATGGTCTACTTGAAGAAGAAGTCTAAATTTAACAACCAATGAGGTTGTTTCTTTGTACCAATTAATCAAGGGTTTTCAAACTAAAGAAAGTACTCGATGGCTTGAAACAGGAACCACGAGCGTTGTAATCCTAGCTGGATTATTACATCAAGAAGATAGAATTAAAAAGAGGAGGATTATATAAAAATATCTATGTGAAGAATTCTCTAAAAGATAAATTCATTGTTCTAGTTTTCTTTGATGACATTGTATTTGGTGGTAGCAGGCCGAAATCATTAGAAAAATTCCCTAAAAACATGGAAGTAGAATTTGAAATGTCTATGATTGGGGATCTCACATATTTCATGGGGATGTAGGTGATTAAAAAGAAGGATTAAACGTTCATTACTCTGGAAGAGTATGTAAAAGAACATCTAAGGAAATTTATTATGCATGACTCAAAACCAATGTGAACTCCAATTGCAGATGGAACCAAAAAAATAAAGCATATGGATGAGACCTCTGTAGATCCCACAATTTATATAAGAATCATTGGGAGCTTATTATACCTAACAGTAACACAACCAGAAAATGTGTTTGCAACATGCTTAGCAGCTCTCATTCAGGGTAATTTGAAGGAACAACATATAACAGTAGTATAAATAATCATGAGGTATATTCAAGGTACTCACAATTGTGGATTATACATTTCTGTAGGAAGGGAAATTGAGTTATCCGTTTTTTCTCATGTTGACTGGGCTTGAGATATAGTTGACAGAAAGTCCAAAAGTGGTGGATCATTATATATATGGAAGAAATGTGTTAGATAGTCGAGCAAGAAACAAGAAAGTACTTCTCTTAATACAGCTGAAGATGAGTATATCTCCACAACAAAGGCATTCACTCAACTACTATGGATGAAGAAACAAGTATCTTATATTGGTGATGAGGAAAAACATCCAATGGTGATTTAATGTGATAAAAAGAGTACAATTGATCTTACAAAGAATCATGTTTAGCATTCTCATACAAAATTTATTTAAATTAGGTATCACTTTATCAAAGAAAAAGTTGATCAAGGTATGATTAGAATGGATCATGTAGGATCTGATGAGCAAGTGGATGATACCCATACCATGCCACTGTCAGAGGCTGCGTTTTAGAAAGATCGATTGAACCTCATTGTTCAGCCACCTTACAATGCATAAAAATGTTATGCAATACCCCTCTTTATAGTTATGCTAACTATTTTTTATCTGTTTGTGGATATGATTCAATTTTATGAGGTAGATACTATCTAGGGGGTGTATTCAGCTATACAATGAACAAATACCGGTCTTTCAGTTTATTTCCAATGGGGGAGAAAGAATAAATTCAGGACATGTTCTATATCACGATGAGAATTCAGTGTTAAGAGGAGAATGAATACATTCAGGACATGTAATGCCTCTATGACATAGTAATAGATTAGATTGGGTGTATTCAAGAATTCCTACTCATGGGATCCCAATTCATGCTTCCCCACTTGTCTTCTACACCGAGAATTACTCACATAGACTTAGAGGTATGGCTGAGTTGATTCTCGTGTTTTTGGATTGCATGGGGCTTGTGCTCTTCTGAATTTATTTGGTGATTGCCAACTTACCCAAAGGGGTATATTGTTGGATCCCTGGACGTTCTATATAATACTTGAAGTATGATTTGTATTTGTTGTCAATTATTATTGGATGTTCATAATATTTTCCAAAATATTAGTGAATGAAGGTTGGTTTTCTCTCAGAAATGGTTTTTCGGGATCAGAATGCTGAAAAATGGAAAAGGCATGTGGTGCATGAAAAATCTGGGTATTTTCTCAAAAAATGGTTCTTACGTGAAAAAGGATTTCACATAGAATGAGAGTTTTGCGCGACATGGCAGGTTTTTCATGTGGGGGTCGGTGATGCCTATAAATAAGAGGTAAACCCCCTCAATCGGTACGACTGATGACTTAGAAGAGATATGTGTTCTGATGCGTGTAAAATTTGATCCAAAAGGGAGTTGTGCAGAAATGTTTAAGCTACACAAAAACATATATATTGCACGTAAAAATTGTTGTTGCGCGTAAAAGTTGAACGAGCGCAAAAAAGTAGACATTATGGGTAAAAACATTCAGGTGCGCGTAAAATATGATGTTTCACGAATAAGTTGAAGTTATGCATAAAAGTTGAGGATGCACATAAAAGTGGAAGTTGCGTATAAAGGGGGTGTTGTGTGAATTATTGTTCCATGAGAAAATCATGTATTTCTCCCAAAATTGTGATCTTGCACACAAAGTGTAGTTTTTTCATGAAATCATCAGTATAACCAATTTTAATGTTCCAAATATCTGGTTTAGTGGTTTAGTGCATTCAAGTGCTTCTCTGTAGGACTTCGTTGAAAGAAGTGTCTCATGTTTAACAAAGACAAATAATACGACGAAAATATTTTGAAGAGACCTTCAAGTCGATAAACAAAGTTTGACTTCTCTCATGGTAGTGATCTAGAGGGAGTAGATGGATGTGATCTGAGTGATGCAATGAGTGTTCCCTAAACGTTTTTAAAGGCAGTATTCTAGGCACATAGGGACTATGACCAAAACATGTAATCCATTAACTATTCAATATTAGTGGATATGGGTATAGCCGACACAATGTTTGTGTATACTCCATGGACGTATCTCTTTGTGGTGAACCAAGTAAAAGTGATTTTTCAACATCCTACATTCAATTGTTTCATATATTGAACTAGTTGCTACCACTTTGGGAACAAGATAAACAACTTTAAAAAGAAAAAGTTAACCTCTTGATTTACCCCTCCCCTCTCAGGGTGTTTCCGGGGTCCTTCTGGTGTATGTTACTATTCATATATTTCCACCAAATCTAGATGTGGGGATTCATTTAAGCGGAAAAAGTTGTGACCTTGAACCATTTTGAGTACTTTATTCCTATGGTGGGTCATATGGCTTGTCTAGGTCTGAATGACCAGGTCTGGTTGGCCATGGGTGAAACCCTCATTATGTTGATAGTTCACTACCGATAAACGTTGGTAATGGTGATTGTTGGGAGGAGCCATTCGAAAGGATCGTAGCGATTTTTGAACCATGATATAAGAGTCTACAAAATATACATCCAATGTAAAAGGGATTAATTGGTTGTATATTTTTGGTGAATAACTCCTAAAATAGTTGGATACATTGATAGGTGTCTTCACCTTCTAGACTATTGGACACAATGGGTTAGGAAATCAGTGGAGCTTCATAAGATAGATTTATTATCATGCGTCCTTGAGGGTTGGGATTATACTTTTCTTGAGTTACTCATGAACTTGTGTGTTCAATACATAGAGTTGATGATGATGGGTTTTTATATGGAGTCCACTTCAAGGACAAAGTCTCATCTTGAACATTAATCGATACCTAAAATTGTGGAAGGTGGAAGGACAACATTGGATATAAGGGAGTTCTGAGAGGGCAAGACTGAATATATGAAAAAAAAATTAGAAAACCCCATATATGAATAGTCTCGTTTTAATGTACACATTCAGGATTTACTATAATTTTTGGGTGAAAAGATCAACACTGTTAAGGATTCACATTATTTTCATTATTTTTCCAATGAAATCAACTTTCCCAAAGACTAATTTTGTTTGGGTGGGAGAGGGTTAATTTTATGAAATAACTCATTCCATTTTTTTATTTAAAACAATTTCTAATGGATTTGTTCATGGAACTAGAAACAAAAAATGTTTCCACATCCATGATCTACCTTCATTAAAAAGGTAGGTTCTTGCTAGGGAGTTTTTCCAACGATTCTTAAGAATTGGCATTGGTTGATTAGATTGGTGGTTGGTCTCATCATTCCCTTAGGGGGATTATTTCCTACTAGATCACCCTCTTATAGATGTATGATATGTTCATGAATATTTTATTATTTCTCAATAATGATGTTCATTTCCCTATAATTAACAATCAAATATTAACATGTTTGGAATTTATAATCACAATTATGTATATGAGGTTCTTCATAAATGGTTATATCTGTATGTATCCATGATTCTCCATCGATGGTGTTCATTTATGTAGTGATTATATACTATTTGGACATTATTATGATGATTCTTCTTTTCATGCGATATAGTGGGGTGCTCTAAACTGTTTCATCAATTAGGGAATCAAGAATTGTTTTGATGTCAGAATCCAACCCATAGATGGTTCTCCTATATATCCATGTGAAAAGAATTAGAAATCTCATTGTTCTGTTCCAATTAGCATAACATATCCTAAATTTTATATTCTTATGTAGAGGACCAAATCATATTGCTTAACATCATGTGAAAAGGAAATATATATAAAAGAATCATACTCAATGTTTGGTGTGGTTTTTATGTTGAATTATCCAAAGGAACTTGTAATGGGTATGACTTCCATTAATTAATAAGACCCAACAAGAAATGTGGCCTATAGAAAATAGTGTTTATTTTGGGGGTTTTGTTGGGTCTTTAGGGAGGCTTCCAATGTATCCCATTATGTCTAGATTTAAAACCCACAATGTTTAGTTATTAGGACCTATTCCTTCACTGGCCCTTGAATAGTTGTCTTGAAGGTGATTTTCGCACATTGGAATGATTAAATTAGGGATATTCTTAACAATTATGCCCTATGAAAGGCTCCAAAATGTATTTATTGACTCATGATTATTTAGAGACTTACCTGGGGAATAAACCTAAAAAGGATGCACATATATTGGATTTTAGGGATTATTACTTCGGAGGATTCCATGGTGAAAGGAGGTTCTGATTCAAGATTAGAATTGACCAATATATGATAAGGTGACATGTGGTTTAGTTCTGATTGGTTATTAACCCAAATAGGAGGCTCGTTTATATGTATTGACTTAAACCTATAACGTTTACCATGATGTTTTGTTATGATTGGGGATTATAAAGAATAGTATTTCTATTGATGATTTGGGATATACACTATGAAGGTTTCCTTGGGATAGGTGCGACAAGGGATTACTCCTGAGGAGGAAACACATCATGGTCGACGTCATGTAGAATTCATGAATTCCATCAACGTCTAGGACCATGTGAGTCAGTCTAAATGTGAGAAAAAATATTGAAACTAAGATATGAAAGACCAAACGATCTAATTTTCTATCAGGTTGGATACATAGACATGAGGACGAGTGCATAAGGGGGAACTCTGAAGAAAGGTGATATAAATATTCAGTTGAAGATCCTCATCTAAAAAATCATAAAATAGGGTGGATGATTTGATCATGGATATCTTATAATCCTACATGAGTCATTATATGTCATGAATTAATGTGAGATAAAAAGAGGAAAAGGATGATCTAGAAAACAAAACATTCCCTCTTATACTAGTTGAACTGGTCAGCGTGTTGGTGTGTCCCTATCAACATCATACCATGGACTCAATGGGAGAGTAAAAAATATTTTATGATACCCATCTCCCCATCCATTTTTGTAACTAGGATAGTCATTGGAAGGAACAAATAATGAGTAGTAACATAATAAATTCTTGTGGACTACTCCTGGAGGGATTCCATGTACTTGGAATCACAATAAATATGGAGGATAACATTCTATATTTAATGGAAAATCAAGAATGATCATCACATAACCCTTATAGAATCAAAGTACTGGAGTCTTAGATATAATAAAGGAATAACATGGTTCTAAACCTTATTCCAATGACCAAAATTTCCATAAACCCTACCACATGTTTTTCGTCCTCGTGACTGTGGGAATGAAAACATGGATGCACCCTGATGACCCTAACCATCATTTGATATAGTTGGAGAACTCCTATCACCATAGGAATGAATATTGAAATTTGATACACACCTTTGTTCCTTTAACTATGGTATTTTAGGATCAGAGGCATTTGTTGTGGTTTCAATTTGGTCCCCTTCAGATAATGAGCTAACAGAAGAAGAGTCCTACCATTTGTGTCTTGGAAGTGGTCTCTAATTGGGGCTCGCATAGGTCAGGGATTAAAAGGAATAAGTTCCTCATACATGGCCTAATTGGAATTAAAGGTTCTTTATGTAGGGGGTATAAGCCTGAGAGATCTATGAATGAAAATAGTTGTGTGAGGTTTTAGCCTAGGTGCCCTAGCACTCCTCATGTTTCCCTGGATGGGTCTTGTGTCATTCCCTAAAATGGGGAAGGGGTCTCATGAAGGATATTCTTTTCATAGGGTATAAAGGGTCCTTGAGTAGATTTCTAGTGTTTAAAAACCTAGAGAGAATTTATTCTCCCTCATCCACCGTAATTATATCCTTCCCCTAGTTTTGGATATCTACCTGAAGAATTTTCAGAGACTATGGAAAAGGGCTACACGATTAGCGGTAGGGGGATTCTTAAAATTATCATTTGGAAAAATGTGGAACCTAAGGGTTCTATTTATAAGAAAATAGGGGACCCTGGGCAGAGGAGGATCCTCATTAAGATAGTGCATGCCCCTGATGCAGGTCTCCCGGGTTGGGATGCACCGAATTTGAGTGCTGCATATGGGGGGTTGTGTAGGACTTCTTTGTTAAGGAATGCATAAAGGCTACATTAGGTATGTGCCATTTATTCTTCTTGTGGCTCTTCACTTATTTGATATGATTGAGGTTCACATAATAATTATTTCACCCCTTGAAAAAATGGAGTGTTTTAAAATATTTAGGAAATAATCATTCTACTGTAATTATAATATAATATATACATTTTTACTTTATAATGTGTTGGTAAATGATAATGTCACTCATTCGTACATGTGGACTACCACTTCCTCGAAAAGATGTATTTCATATTTCACTTATAAATTTCATGGATATTAATAAAAAATTATTTAATGTATATATATATATATATAATTTACTGTATTATAACTATATTTCTAAAATAAAATAATATTTACCTTTCTCTCATTGCATCTAGAAATAAATGGAAACAACCCTCATGTGTAAGTACAGACTACCATAACCACATAATAATGATATTCATTTTTCATCACCAACTTGAATGAATGATTATAAATAAATAAATAAATATATATATAATAAATTTTTTTATTGATAATAGTTATGGAGATGAAGGAACAATGATAAATGTCTAAGGAAAATAATTAAAAAAACAAAAACATACTTGAATGACAATGATGTTAACCCATGAAATGATGAATAAATTGAATTATTTTATATAAACAGGTGAAAAATCATATATATAAACCATATATTGAATTAGTTTATGATTTTGGTTATTGTATATAATTATAGTAAATTAAAATTGATTATATTATGAGTTGGATCACTTACAAAGCATTGAAAACTTGAGTTAACTATTTTATGTTTCAATATTGTTTTTTTTATTTTATGGATTAAATATTCCATTAATCAAATTAAATATTCTATTTACAATAAATATTATATATTTTGTTATCATCTTGACATATTTGTATATTTAATGTCTTATATTTGTTTTCCTCTCTTTACTTACTTAATATACTAAAATAATGGTTTTATGGAAAACAAATTTTTTTTCTCCGGTCAAGATGATTTTTTAAATGTCCTTATGTCATTTATATTGTTTTCAAGAATTATTTGAGAATTCATTGAATATGATTTTAAGTATTTGGTGTCAATATTTTTTTTCATTATTATTACCTGATGGATTCATTTTTAGTCTTCCAAACATGGTAATTTTAAAATTCTAAAAAAAATATTAATTGAAATTTTTATTTTAACATGCAAAACATTAATGGATTTCCACTCCATTGTGAATAAACTTTTCTTTAATTCTTCATTTTTATGTTTAATTTTATTCATTCAAACTATTTTCTAAATTTTTATAATATTAAATAATTGAAATAAGTTTTATATTATAATTTGGATTTTCCTTGATAAAATTTTATTCTAAAATTTTAATGTTATTTAATTTTATAACAACATAATTTGATGATTATTTTAATTATTTTGTGTATATGATTAAATATAACCTTTATTATTCATTCTCCTGATGGTTTATGATTATCAGGATGAGATTTTATGGATCCCATAACCTTTATGTGGATTTTTATAGGATGATATGATGAATGTTTTATCATCTTATGAGAGGCATATGTATGGTTTTTATTATGTGATTGGTGGGATTAGAATTATATAGACCTACAATCAATTCAGTTAATAAGGATATATCATGAGAAAAAAAGAATAGCGTGGTACGTGATCCTAATTAATTAATGGATATTTTATAATAAGACAGTATATGTTGAAAGCATGAACTACGAATGTGAGAAAATGAGCAGTGATCCGAATCTGCAATGATAGTATTGGAATTGAACCATTACTAACGAAATGATTATTTATTCTTATGTCTATCCCAAAAAATTGAAATATAATGAATATTACTTATGAAATGAGTAACTATGGGAATGGTTAAAAATGAAAATTTATGGATCCTAAAAAAAATAAATTCATTTTTAATATATTAAATGGAAAAGGAAACAAGTGGTGAATACAATTCATATAATATTGTAACAAAATTGAGATATAAAAACCCTTTCATTAGGATCTTATTTTCTAGATCATTCACATAATGATGAGGATAGTACAATGTTTCAATTTAAAGTAATATTTGAAATTGTAGGATTAAGATAACTTCTAGAGAATAGGTACATAAATATGTGAAAGAGCTATATAAGTGAGTTATATTTGGTATATTATTAAGATAAATTCCAAAATTATATTAGTCATGAAGTGGCTCTGAGAGGCCCCTTTTATTAGTGGAGGAAAAAGAATTTTTGTAAAGAACCATTACATATATATGATACCATGACATTATTCATGGTTCAACATATTCAAATGTCATCTATAATTGATTTTAGAGGGGTTTGGTTTTATTACTCATTGTTATTCATTTTTTGACATGTTTCAATCATGTTTTTTTTCTTCAACCTTTTTATTTTTAATGTATACAACTATGGTTTCTACCATGGTGACTATTTTCTATCTACATAATTTGTGTATTACTAAAAAAAAATAATATATAGCTTTTTGATATTTTTTGTGTATGGAAAATAAATATTTCATCAATTTAATCTAATAAACATTCTAAATTATATACAAATATTTTTTAATTAATAAATATAATATATAGATTAAATATTTTCTTGATAAATGATTATTTTATCATTAATTCATGGCAATTTATTATTTCATAACCGAAAAAATAGTTATTGATTATATACTTTTACTATGTCTAAAAAATATTATATACATTATAAGAAATAAGTAAATTTAATTTAATAGATAAAAGTATCTACTAATTTATAAAAAAATTCATTTAAAATAAAAGTTCCATAATTATCCTGATCAATAATATTAATTTTACATATCATAATTTTATTCCTAAAAATGAATTTCATATTATCAAATAATACGATCATGAAAATTTAGAATATAAAATCCATTTTTTAGATGTGGTGATGATTAATTTTTAACAATTTTGAATGGAATATTTTTATGAGTAACCTTTTACATAAGTTTCCAGAGTGATTAAAATGATATTATAAATACAAAAATGTATTTATGAATAACTTATTTTAATATATATATATATATATTTATTATTTAACAAGTTCTATAAAATAATTTATTCAATTCTTGTATAATGATATTGTCATAACTGTGACAGGTTATGAAAAATAGTATTTTTTTAATTTTCACCTCAAAATCTTATATTGTATAAAAATTAAAATAATATAATCTAAGATAATATTAATATTATAAGTAAAAATCAATTTAAATTATTTAAAATATATTCTCCAATGTTTATAAATTTAAAATTAAAATTAAAAGAGAATATAAAAGGGAAAAATATTTTACGGAATAATCCCATTTTAAAACATTTAGCATTCATAATATTTCTATATATGCATATCTAAATGAATAAAATATGTTTTTACAATGAGTTTTGTTATTCCCACATTTTCTCAATCATATTCATATAATATTCCATGTCTTGATTATATAATTTGTTGTGAGTGAAAAGATCTATCAAAAACAATACTCATTTAATATAAAATTATTTTTTATGATAATGGGACACTATAGAAATTAATTCAATGTTATGAGATAGAATTAATCACACATAAAACCTTCCATATGAGTCCACTGTTTAGTCCCATATCATGGAAATTTAATTAAGATGGGGTGAATTAAAGTAGAGAATATGTAATGACATAAATCACTTGATTATTATCTTGTTCTCTCAATATGAGGGACACTACAATATCTCCGATAACTTTTCTATATAAGTGACTAAAACAAGTAACAAACTTATATAATTCGACTCTTTCACCTCAACAAGTCTAGTCCAAGGAGAATATGATGTAAAATTCCATATGCACCAAAAAAAACTAGATTTAATTTATAAAATTTGGATTACACAATGTAGTGGTGTCATAGACTCTATGAACTCACATTTCATACGAACTATAAATTTTAATTCCTCTCATGATAAAAATGAACTCACTACTCCTTCCATAGAAACCATGAACATATTCATGAGATAAGGCTATTGATATAAACTAATAATGTTGTGTTAATACTTCTTAATACAATGAATTTATAGTGGCATAAATTTAATTTAATTTACTCTTTTTTATCCTTGAATATTCAATAAAATCTTGAAATATTATAAAAATTCAATCTTTATGAAATTATCTTAAATTAGTAGGGGATTCAATCTCTGTAACTCTATCCAACGTCAATATGTGGTTGTGTAAAACACAATATGATATGTCGAATCAAATAGTTATAATCAACCGGTCCTTCATTTTCTATTTAGGGATCTTCATATGATTCATCCTATATAAATATGGTAGTAAATAACACTTAGAATTTCATTAATGTACTCAAAATCAATGTATAACACCCTTTTCAAACTTATTATATTGGACTAAGACTTCTCAGAGATGGAATGAATAAGACTTCTATGTTTTGAAATCGTCTTACTAGAAAAACACTCTACCATATCCTTATACAATTTTTTGAAAAAATAGTATTTTATTCAATTTCCCCAGTCGTGGTCTCTTGTTCTATGGTGTGTATTCCAATTGTTGACCAGATCCACAAAATTCAGTTTGCATTCACAGAACCCATTCAATCCTCCATATTTTTGCATGATATCATCAGGGAATCCATAAAACCCTTTCTAACATATATGAATAACTACAACAAGATATTATATGTTTCAACTTAAGAACATTTAATGTAAGATGTATAAAAAATATCTCCATTAATTTGATTCAAACCATCCATAGAACATGATGTAGTTATGGTGTGTGAATCTTTTCCTCATCATAGTTATTCCATATCTTATCCACCATAGTCAATGAACCAATTATCATTCAAGGGAAATACAAAATATAGTATAAAAAATAATATAGTCCAGATACATTATTACAACATAGCACATGGGTAATCAATACCACATTAATATAATCAATTAAAAGTCCATGCTCAATGAACATTGATGCCACTTAGTTGCTCATTCTAGAATTGGATTCATTGGTTAATTACTACAACTTCATGTGAGACTAGTATATAGGAGACTATGAACCCATACTAACGGTTCCTGTCACACCATTTATACCATCACATCCACCTATTATTTATAACACATGTGACGAAATTTGTAACCATGCATGTTCTGTTGGCTATGAAGTTCATAAGCTAGGGAACTATGTGTTTTCCTGTACTGGTCTTGTCCATATTGTTCACATCCTCATAATTTATTATGGTGCAATATATCCCCCGATTACATTGTAGTTGAAATAGGTTTATATATCCATATATGATTACCTACCAAAAGTGAGAAGTTATTTTATCGCATTGGAATATCATTACACAAAAATACATCTTTGAATACATTGTTTATGACGAGGATTCTAGATTATAATAAGAGTTGTTAATAAAACCTTTACATGTATAATGGATTAATATAATCCATAACAATATTTAAAGAATAACATAGACTTCAAACCCTATTTCTTATTTTCTACAAAAAATCCCAAATGAAGCTTTAAAATGGTGTGTCCATCACATGGTTATAATTCTCATGGGGAGTTTAACAACATTAATATATACTTAAAAATTGTTATAAAATTCAATTTTTAGGTTTGAAAATGTTCTTAGGTTTCCCAGGTTTTAGATATATAGCCTCTATGAATGTGAATGTAGTGCAAGAATCATGGGTTGGTGACAACAAACCATGGAGGAACATTAATCAATAATCTATCTAATTTAATAATGATATTTGGAAATTTTTTGTTCTAGAAAACCAATATAATTTATTTATTTTCATTTAAATATAAAATTATTTATTTTGAGTATGGATGGCATGTTTTGTAGGGTAGTTCCTTAGTCATTATTTCGTACCCTTCAACACATGATTCCACAAAAATATAATGATACATTTCTAAAAGGGACATAATTATGTAGAGGAACATGTTGTAAAAACTATGAGGAATTAATCATATATCTCATATATTATTTTTATTCCACTAAATTTTTAAACATTCTAGGGACCCATGTTGACACTCCCATATAATAGACGAAAGGTATTAGTTTCTAAACAGAAAAAAATATTTCATGTAAGTAAGAGTTTATAATGATGATATATTTATTATTTTCATCCAAATTGACTCATAATGTATAATAGATCATTTATTTTCCATGAACTCAATATAGCCTTTTTAACTAGTGTGGAAACGAAAAATCTTCAGGATATTTTCCAGAAATAATTAGTCCAATTTAATACTCCCCTATATTCATTAACGTTGAAAATATAATCGATTTTAGGTATAGTGGATTCTTATATGATGGTGTGTAATTAACAATATTTACTCAAATTATATTTCAAAGTGATTGATTACATGGAATGATAATATTTCATTATATGAGTTTAATATCATAAATCAATTTCTGAATATAAGATAAAACATCTATATTTTAAAGGTATTTTAATGTTTTAGTAATGATGTTTACATGTTCGGGATAAAATAATATAAAATTTATGATAATAAATTGAAAATAATGGATTTAATAATGATACATGATGGGAAAATCATATGGTTTTCGAGATTAAATTACCTCAATATGATCATACCATGAAGCTAATGTCATCAAACACATTTTCTCATTCTTAGATGCACATTACAAAAACATGGAACCTAATGAATGATAGAAAAGTATCTCACAGAAAAATATCTCACCCATTTATTCATAATATAACATGCATTATTACTCACCACACTCTACTTTAGTCACCTAGTGATGATGTGATGTGGTGAATCGAATAACTTAAAACATTGTTCATTGGGTGGAATAAAAAATTGGTCTATGTGTAAAAATAACCATGGCCATTTTTAATCATTGATAGAGTAGGAATTATACTCATATATAAACCCCATCAAAGCCTTTGTGTCACACATCACTTCACTTTATTATACAACTTGTTCATTTTCAGTCCAATTAGTGTACAATTCATCTATCTTCATATGCATGCATCTCACATCTATATGTTTGTTTGGTTTCCATTTCAACCTAATTTCCATATTTAAAAAAATATATTCCCATGTGATATGGGAATATTATTTATTTTCTTCCCCATTTCAATAATATATAATTTTAATGGTGCGTGGGAGTATTTTATTTCAGATAAATATCGTCAAAGGAGAAACTCCATCAATATCTAAAGAGATTATAAAATTTTAATTGGATAGGGATAAAATTTCAACCCATACACCACACATAGTTTTTTACCCCTTTCCCACACCATATAATTTCCATTCATAATCCTACCAACATTAATCTTGTTTTCCATATATTATTTATCTCTCACATCATATATCTTATTGATGTGACAAAGAGATCAATGTGGATTTAGATTGTTATTACTGTTTTACACATTACATGAATATATAAAGATCTATAAAAAAATATAAAAAGTGGATAATATCTATGAAATCTATGGGTTCACAACATTTGATCCCAATTACTTAATGATTCAACATGAGGTGATTTTAAAACCCAAACAATTTAAAAATAAACTATCATTATTGGTATTTTCTCTAGATAAAATATATAATAATTATAAGAGAAAAATATAGTTTTTTTATAACCAATATCACAATGACTAGATTGTATTTAAATGTTATACCATATATACTAGGTGTGATATCCATGTTACTAATATGAAATAGACAATCACCCAAAATGAACCAAGTTCTAATTCTCAGTGGCCATCCACTGGAGAACTCATTCTCTCAACTCCTTAATTATGATTATAATTTTTCCTCCGATGAATTAAAAAAATATATCATTGGTTCTCACAATATGTTATGTTACCATTTCATTGAACTGAAATTTTTTTTCAAACTATACCTATCTTGTTTTCCATTCAAGGAACTCACAAAATAAAGCCCCATTTTCCAGGTCTCTCACCCTAAGCCATTCCCATTTCATAGTATTCACCCAAATTTAAATCTCATGGGAACCCCTATTCAGTCGGGTAATATTTTAGTGATTAATTAGTAACTATATTTTTTTCCAACTCAATTCTACCTAAACAATCTAATTATTGAGTATCAATCACATAGGCTTCCTCTAGTGCCTTTGAATATTAATGAATCCATTTTTTCACACAATAGGGGTTCCCTTCAATAATTAATTTCAATGATAATGGTAATTAAGAATTATAAAACAAAAAAAACAATTATTTCCTCCCCCACTAATAAGATCTTTTTGATATAATCAATAATGTATTACCTTGATAAAAAGGAGTCTCACTTTCGGAGTATTAATCTAAGAATCTCAAGACTATCGATATCAAATCACATAACATGATTGTTTAAATTATGAACCATGTCTATCATGTGGTTGGTTGACCATTAAATATATCTCCTAATTCAAATTAATGAACCATGAATATTAGTGGGTTCATTATTTAATGTAATCCCCAAAATTCTCCCGATTGGTCCATATATCTCAAATGTCTAGTACTTTTTTAATGTTTAGTTGACAATGGACATGATACTACAAAAGTTATGTATATATATACAAACCATAAAAACCATTACTATGACTCATTCATCTAGTTGTACATTCAATGTTATTTTAATATTATTTTATTTGTTCCAGGTCCTTTTATTTTAAATGATAATACACAATGTTCCTTGGTTAATGAATTTAAAAGGAATATCATTTATCTTGGATTCACATCCATAAAAAGAAAAATAATGGTCTTAAATACATGAATTAATGGTATATCCTCCAAATAACATTTTTCATTTTTGGAATTAACCACTTTGTGGAGAAGTGGGATCCTTACAATCAAATTCAACCATACCAAAACCAAGGAAGATTAACGTTAATAGCAGATTACAAAGTAACAGAAACCTTGAGCAACAATTCACGATTTAAAATTAGAAATGAAACTTTAATCAACTTTAAAATAGGTCACTATCGCCCCACCACGGTAAGAAAAACATCTTGAACAACGTGAGTATCCGGACCCACGATCCACGAACTGGAATGGACCTATCATCACTTCCTCCACACAATTACTGGCACAAATTCCATTTATCATCAGGACCTCCAAAACAAAATCACTTCGTCGTTACCAATGTAGAACTGAAATCAACTTGCAAAGAAAGAGGAAAAATGGAAAACCAACACTTAAGGGACTCAAAAAGGGAGAAGACAACCGTAAATATGCCTCTTGGAACACCCACCACTCACACGAAGACATACTAAAAACCACCACGTAATTCATCTCACCCAACCGACCTGGAAAGGGGCAGTGAACCTAGAAGCCAATGCATCGTGCGAGTAGATGTCGAAACCAGAAGACCATAGAAACGTGGGGGGGGGGACCTGTGGTCTTTATTGTCACTGATGGGAGTGAAACAAGCCTCTCCCATAAACCAGCAAATAGAACATCCGAAATATCCAACACAACTGAACTAGAATGAAATCTAGGATTAAGAGAGAATAACATCAAATGTTATATCATTGGTCATGGAATCATGACATATAAATGATGTTCATTTTTTAGTGATTGACGACCAAAAACTAGATCACAATTGTCCTTGACACATGATATTAAATAATATGATATGCCTTATTAACATTAATAGTAATACATGGATATTTATTAAAGTCACAATGAAAATTTGGTAGCCCATATTGTGGATATAATCCTCACTTTACATCACTTATTATAATTCCTAAGGCCAAATATAACAAATGGAACCTTAGAAAAGGTGTGGGAGGACCTCAGGCTCACTACCTCATATGAAATAAGGTTATGAGTAAATAAAAGGACATAATTTAGTCATGGGGAAATTTCTTCCTCACATGGTAAATCCCATTGTTCATGTTTGAACTAATTTAAATTTCTCATGAAATAGCCGTATGTGGTAGTTATTAGAAAGCTGTAGACACAAAATATTCTAAAATTTATCCTATACGGGTAGTCCAAAATATAATTTAATATACATTATATCTGATTAATAAAATGAAAATAGGAGAAAAAACATAAATTTATAACAAGAATCGTGAATCTAAATAGACATACTAGAATACTACCTAGTTTAATCATACATCTAAAACTAAAAAATAACAATAATGTCTTGTTGACCAACTCGCCTGATCGTCAAAATAAAACCACAACCACTAAAATATCTTATACTCAAGCCATTTAAAAAAATATTTTTTATACTTATTCATAATGTAAAAAATGAAGATATTCCTACAAAAATAAAAACTAACATTATGTATGCATTTTGTGGTGAGTCTAATGGGAAAGAAAGATTACCCTAATCACCTCCACAAACTGATTGAATCTATTATCATGTCAAAACAAATGAAATGAATAAAATAGTGGAATTAAAACACTCAAAATACACCCACCATGAAAAATAACATAGTATGCACATTAATGTTCATGTTTCGGATTATTTTTTGCTCACTAGGACACAATGACACATTAACTCATCTACTTTACAAATTGATAGTAATACCTCATTCATAGTAACATCATAAGGATGTAATTTAATAAAATCATATCTTATCTAATCCCGACTTATATTAAACCCATCTAAGAAGAAAACCACATTATTTATTATTAAACAAATAAGAAAATCTTCACCTATAATAACAGATAAATTGATGGAATCTTTATTTCAACAACCCTATTAGATTTAACATTCCCCTTAAGGAAATTTCCCATAGACCAAACACGTATCCCCCAATCATCATTAGAACAATTATAATGATTGAATCTCAATATCCAACCATCCACACATGCCAAAACACAATAATATAATCTTGGTCTTATTTATAATCAAATATATCTTGGGCATTTATTAAATCATTATATAAGAAAATATCAGTAATCTACCAATAAAATTATCCCAAAAAAATAATGAAGGTATTAGGTTTAATAAAATATATAAAATCGAATAAAAAGTATTATTATGTGGGGAAATAGACCATTAGTTTCACATGAAAAAACATTCTAACAAAATCTAGTTCCCACAAATAATCACATGTCCAAAACGTATGTATCATGTGATATACAGAGGTAATCTAAATTTCTAACCACTCACATAGATCAAATAATCCACTCAATTCTGGGTCATTTTAAATTAAAAAATATCTACACATTATCTCAGGGTGGGGTCTCACATCAACATCTAATACTATCCCCTATTACTCAAGGGAGAGCACACCTTATCCTCTAAAAACTATATCCTCTCACATTATTCATCTCTTACATCTATAATCATATACAATCACTAAATAAACCACTACCTTATGACATTGGATGGGGTCATGACCATTTTTATTAATATAACATTCTCAATATTGTGATACCATAAGTACATCCCCTGACATTATCTAAAATAAATAAATCAGTCCTATCAAAAATAGTTATGGTCTGACACCAACCACATCTAATGTTTAAGGCCAAATCACCCATATCTAAATTATAACATAATAGGTCACATAATACTTAATCAAGGTATATATCTAATTACATAACTTATTTAACCTATAAAATTATAATATCTCACTTTTTGTAATAATTCATCATTCAATCAAAATTATTTTATTTTACCCATATTTACCACTAAGGGTTAAATTACATAAATCATAAAAAGCATGGACTATTTGATACAAAAATTATAACATTATTTTTCCAAGTCATGCACCAATATGAAATAACATATATAAAATATCATACAAATTCTATAACAAAATAATAGGATATCAATAAATTTTGAATAATCATGAATTATAATAATATATTTGGCATTTATTTTTTATTAAAAATAATAAGCATACTATATTTAGATAAAATTTCATTGCCCATGTGTCTTCATCCTCAGACATGAGAAGAAAAATATCAACCCAATACCTTCTACCTTTCCCATACTGAATAATTCAATATCTACTTATAATTTTTTTTAAAAATTACACATGGAATTTAAATCGTTATAGGGACATAGTTATATTATAAGAAAATCATTATTTAGAGTATCCATCATTTTTTATGTACCATTTTAAATCCCATTATTTAAAATGCCTATTTTTAATTGAAATTATTTTTTAATATTACATTTTAAAAAAACAAATTAAAAAAAGAAAATAGTATTTATCTTTGGATTGAATCTAATTCCACCAATTCTCCCTAACGAGGGAAACATGTACTCAGTATACAATTTCCCTACTATTGAACCATTTAGAATGATTTTTGATCTCAATCGAATTTTAGGATGATGTGAAATCATCATCATCCTTTATTTGTGGATAATCACATATGTTATCCCATATTCCTACAAGAATAATGATAATTATTACCCATGAAAATAAATTTAAAAATAATCATATGTATATAAAATTTAAATATGACCTACCTCAATCGGAATTCTAAAACTTTATCTCACAATCGTTTAAACATCTTCCATTACATACATATCACATCTCATCAATGGACAACATCTATTTTATACATAATCATTTTTTATAAAATGCATCACGGAATAATTGGTTCCAATATTACTAAGTGGTGTAACAATAATGATACAATAAGAAATGTTATAAGTTCAACTATTAAAAATTCCAAGAAACCAAACAGCATAAAAGATCCAATATATATACTCTAATCATAGATAAAAAAAATTCTAATTTCACACAAAATGTTAAACATATTTATGAGTTAAGATTCATTTAGAAAAATGATTAATGTTGGAATGAATAGGTCCTCCTGTGACATCCAATGAATGTTTCACACCAAAAAAATGAATTAGGATGAATGAACCATTATATGGAGGAAGAATTTTTCTAAAAAAATCACCATAGACACAAAAAACCTAGTAATAATATGGAGATAAATTATATGTTATAATATAGAGAGAAACTATGCTTAAATCTATAAAGAACCCCATCAATTCAATAATACTCAATGAGGTTGAAGAAGGGAAATATAAAGGAATATTAAATTTTCCACCATTTTTTTAGATATCCCAAAAATGAACAATCATGAAGGTGGATTTTATTTTAAATTTCCAAATTCCAATCCTTATGTGGATTGTTTTTGGAG
This sequence comes from Viscum album, assembly GCA_963277665.1. Taxonomy (NCBI): domain Eukaryota; kingdom Viridiplantae; phylum Streptophyta; class Magnoliopsida; order Santalales; family Viscaceae; genus Viscum; species Viscum album. The sequence continues at coordinate 429,064,111 of OY728129.1, read as the reverse complement.
AAGTTCATATTCACCATCACTTATTTGGAATCCCTTACGTATCTCCACTAGGGACTCTTATGTATAAACCCTCATGTATCCCACCCTTATATTTCATGTGTAGTATTTTAAACTACAAAATATCAACTATAAAATGATAATGTGTACCCTTACATACCATTAGGAAACTCATGGACCCTAATGAATCAGCCATTATTTATCATAAGGTTACCTGTTAACCCTTATTCGTCTACCCTTATGCATTATATGGTGAGATATAATAACTATTATTTATCAACTGTTATCCCTCATATCCATCACTCTAGTGACTCTTAAGTATAAACCATTATGCATTGCAAGGATAACTCTTAAAACCGTAATGTGTAACTAGGTTATGGAACTTTTTTTCATTTCTTAATGAACATGTTATTTATCAATGAGTTATCTCTTACATATTGATCCTTACAAATTGATACAATTCCATTTTAATTAATCCATGGACTCTGTAGATTTTAGTTATCACCTATGATATCACCTCTATAATATCTTATGACAACAAATAGAAAAATAATCATTCATTTATTATATTATATGATATACACTAGTCATTACTTATTACTAGAAAAACATACATACCAAAAATCATAGATTCTCCAACATTAAATATCAAAAAAAATACACCACACATAACATCCACTAATTATGGTGCGAGTTATCACATATGGAAAAAATTTATATCAAGTCCACCACAACCATGATCCAACAAATGATATACAAATCTAAAACCAAACTGTCAAAATTTACCTTGCCTTGGGACTAAACATTCAAATTAAATGATCCAATAAATCATGGAAAAAATGATCGTCCACCAAGATCAATGACACTAAAATATATGTGTCATTACCCCAAATTTTCCCCTTATGGTAATAAATTAAAGAGTCATTTTCTATATGGATTTAAATAATATTTAACCCCAATACTGATTGGAATATATAGGTTCTATTATATATACACATGTCAAAAATGATGCAGGTTTTTAATCAATCACTTCAATGACAAGGGTATTAAACATTTTTTTGTCTAAGAACCTAATAAATATTTCATAAATTTATAATTGAGTCCTAGATTATGATCAGTGACCTTCCATGGGATTATATGAACTTCCATACTCGCATCCAAGGTAGGAATATTTAATTATTATTAGTTCTCTCTAATGAACATCCACCGTTTGAATGTGTGTTTGGGAGAAAAAAAATCATTGATGTGATAACATTGGGGAACATAAAAAATATTTATTTTCACTAAAATGATATTACATTTTCCATAAACTTTATTTATTATTATTATAATTTTATATCATTTTTAAAATGAAAGTAGACCATTTTTTATTTTTATGATAAATTATTTTTAACCATCTTATTTTTAATTCGAGGGAATGTTATAATAGAGATAAAATACAAGTGTTTCGGTTTTTGAAAATTTTATCATTATTTGGATCATTCTGACTATAGAATAAAAAAATTTAATTTTAACTTTTCATCAAATAATATATTGAACACATATTTAGATTCAAGTTGCATTTTTTACAAAGATGTTATATTTTGGTAAATTTTTAAGGTGATTTTATTTTTATATATATGTTAATTGTTTGGGTAAATATTTTATTAAAATATTTATGTACTTAATAAGATTATTTATAATTGATTTTTTATAGAATAAAATATATTATTTATCAACTGTAATTTTAAATTTGATTTTAGGTAAAGTGTATATCATATTTTTTTTAATTAAATGACATTATATTTTGTCAAGTCAATAGATTTATTTGGGAAAATATTAAAGTTAATGTTAACGGGGATTATGAAAATTTATATAATAATCTTTTGACATGTCTATATGGGTCTATCATCCAACCAATAATTGTTCCCTATATATCATCATTTACTCATTAAAATAATCCACAGATTCCATGGTGTGGTAAATTGTAGAATGGTGAATGGAGAATGAAAATACAGAAATGGGGAATAAGGACTAAGGATGTACGATCATCACAGATATTTACGTAGGAAACTTAAGATTCTCATGTTTTGAATTAATAAATGTAATTATAAAAAGATTTTATTATTTTATGTTGTATCAATAATTCATTATAATATTATATAATTATTAATTGAATGAATTGAAAATAAGATATAGTACAATATATTGAAAACATGATAATTTAACAAAAATACTTGTAATTGTATTGTGTATTTAATGATGAAATTTTAAATTTTTGAAATATAATTTATAAAAATGTTTTCTATGTTTTTTGATATTTTTTTTGCAAATTAGTTTGTATTATTTATAGATTATGATTTATGAAATATAACTATAGATATATCCAATTAAATTAAATGTATACTAAGATGTTATAGAGGTTAATTACAAGTATTTATATTTGTTTATAATTTTCAAGTGACTACATTATTAATTTCTACTGGTGTATTAATCATAGTGTGTAATTAAATTATTTAAAACACATAAGTAAATATTGGTGAGGTTTTATGTCCTTTTTCATAATATATAAAAATTAATATATGGTATCATGTTTTTTTAACGTATAAAATTTTTTTTGAGGCAATAACATTGGTTGAAGGGGAACTGAATGTGGTGGTGTACGTGCAAGGTGGGGATAGGGTTTTCACAAAGTGTACTAGGTCAACCTTACATATCACAAGATTCATCATGAATCATATAGTAATGGGAATTCCAAATTATAATATGATTCTGAAAAGTATAAAGGTATCATTGGTATTTCACATATTAATGATTTTCCCATAATGAAAATTTATTAAAACATAGATTCTTTCCCAAAATGAATTAGAAAGTGTCCATATATTGGATATATATTCATAAAAAGATATGTTGGAAAAAATAAATAACTAATAAAATGATTAATAACATAAAAATATGTACCATATCATTTATCATTAAATAGGACTCAAAAAAGGGTTAACACCCATGTACAATAATGGAAAAAAAATATTTGGAGAATAACATTGCTAACATGTCTAATACACCAACATCCATAAATAAAAACCGAAATTTTACCATATATAAATGAAAAAATGACATGATCCATGGGAAGCTACCACATTACAACTCACTAATACTGACCCAAGAGAAAAAAATCCGAAATGATTTTACAAACATGAACCTATATACAGTATAAGTGCTACATGCACACAAAAAATGTATTTGTTCCTGATGTGAACTCATAGTATGACTAGGATCTCACAAATGTTTCAATTATATTCCAATTGTCGAAAAATTAATTAATTTTTGATTTAAAATGTGATATAAAATATGTTATTTCATTTCATTAAGGCAGAATAGGTAATCAACAATAACGAATATCATGAAGAAAAAATTACTTCCTAAATAAAATAGTTATCTGGGGACTCCACTTTGATAAAAAACACATCTGAACACAAAATATGAATATTTGATGTTTTGAAAAAAATATTTTATTTGAAATAATTCTAAAAACCCATTCTTAATGTTCCCATTTATAAAAAATACCATCTTAGTAAAATTAAAATCAACATTACAAAATATGATTTGAAATTTAATTGAAAACATTACCATAAATAATCAAATAACAAAAAAAGTGAGAACCACTATATCAACCCAATATAAAGTAAATAATGAAATATACATAAGTATAATAATAAAATGGGTTAAAAAATTTATATTTGAATAAGTTATAAAAATAATAAATTCAAGAATAAGTTCCAATGGATACACCCAGGCTTCTAATATCAGACAACCATTACAACACTATCATTATAACAGGTCAATTAATAGCCTATGTTTCATCTTATAAATTTGGGATTCCACTTCTCTTACAAATATAGAGCTCACCTTATGTATCCCATATAATAATAAAAATTGACATGTATGGGGGACTATTTTATGTTCTTGTTAAATAGAGATTCATCAACCATGATCTCCCATTTTGTTACTCCGGCTTCCACAACAAATATATATAATGCAATAGAATTAAAAAAATAAATAATAAATAAATAATTTAATAAATCAAAATTTATAATTCTCAAATATAATCCATAAAAATCACTCAAAGTAGTCATTTTCCATCATATATTAATTACATATTAATAAACCACCAGTTCAAGGGATAAAAAAATAAAAGGTGAATAAGTGAGGGACATAAATAAATAATCCATTCGTTTTCTAAGTTACACAAATTTATTTAAAAATAAATATGTCATTAGATGTTATTATCAATTCCATTTATTTTAAAATACCAATATACAAAATGGAAATTTGAAATTTAATTGAAACAATTACTATGTTTTCCAAAAAACAACCAATAAAACAACCCTTCTAAAGAAATTACTTAATTCATTTAAATTATAAAGTGGTACAAGGGCCAAAATTGTCATCAAAACTATGAATGTTGTATTAATATTAATCCCCATAAAAGTATTACATTTAATAAAATTTAGTTCGTAGATATAAATAGAAAAAATGGGAAAACATTATATCGAGACCAAAATTTATGGAAACAAATTTATATAACATAGTATGTCCCATATAATGCCTTAATTTCATCGGATAAATGGGGAAAAATTATAATAATTATTTAAATAAAAAAAATAAATGTTGTTTCAATGAAAAATCATCCTAACACAAACCAAATCATTTCACAATGTGTATCATTCCATGAATAATGCCTAATAGAGCACAGAAACACCCTCTATAAAAATTGAAGAATCATACAACCCAGTTAGAACATACTTAAATTATAAACCAAGCATTAATAAAGAACTAGGGTTCACAGAGGATGAATGACCTATTATAATACATAGGGAATACCAAGGATGATAGGAAGGAAGAAGTGTAAGGATTTATATTAAGAATATTTTTGCATATCAAGAGGGATAAACCACAAATAAGAGGGTGGTGGGGGTATCTCACTGAGCTTAAAAGAAGGATGGTCAAGTGAATATGAGAGTAAGGGAGACAAATAGTATGAAACTCATATGGTTCACCATGTCGGTAAAGACCAATGTTTTCTCCCGTTAATTATTTATCATGTTTGATGCATTACTCCACACACAACTCCAAATATTAAAACATTAATCATTATAGTAGATCAATAAAATAAATATTATAAATAGTAGTGATATAATTATAAAACAATTATAATTATGAATATTTTCATATTCTTTTTTATATGTATGGAACTAATAAAATCCTTCATTTTGATAAAAGAATATAAACTGGATTATTATTACGTTTGTTATATTTACTATTTTTTTGTCAATACCAGATATATATGAAAATTAATGATATAATTTAAATGTTTTCATTATAAATTAATTTTTTATTTTAATGATATATTTTAGGATTTGAATTTTACTATTTATCTTATTGATACATTAAGATATATTTCTTTTATAATAAATGTTTTTGATATCTTGATATATACACAACATGAAGTAAAAAAATAAAACACCCTAATAAAATAATATTATTTAAAAATGACCATTACAACCATGATATTATTTTTGATGGTATGTAGAAGAATAAATAAATTTTTTAAAATATATGGTTTACACATGTTCACTATGTATCTTTTTATATCGAATAAAAATAAAAAACATTTTGAATAAAAGAAATGTTTTTCAAAAAAATGTTTCTTTGAGACATACCCACTTATGTTAAAATTAATAAAAATTTATGATATAGAATTTGAAAAAAAATATAATTATTTTTTAAAACATCAATTCAAAATTATATTTTGGTGAATTATTGGGCCTTAAAAATGATCTATTTTTGATGTATACATAGAAAAAAATCTTTATTATTAAAAACAAAAGTTTCCATTAAATAATTTACATGTTCCATTTTATTAAAAAATTGAAAAGATATATTTTTCAATAAATATTATAAATAATACATTCCAGTTCATCATAATCAATTATATGTTCAATATTTATATAATAACATTTCATACCGTTGAAAACATTTCAATTGGAAAGACAATTTTCATTACATAAGCTAGTTTCATTTGAAATTATACATTTCAAAATCTAATAGTTAAATTTAATAAAATGGATTAAATATATTAAATAAAAATAAATAATATAATATAAAATTTTCAACTTAATTTTCAAAGATATTGAATAATTTAAATAGTAAAAATTTATTATTGCAATTTAGGGGGAAATTGGTTTATCGTGGTTAAACAAAAAAATAATGGTTAAAAATGACCTAAAACATGTTCAATTACTATTTTATTAACATATATAAAACATATCTCATACAATTTTTTATATTGAAAAAATAGTTATCACTATTTCACATGAATAACTTGGGTGTAATTAATTATATCAAGAATTCCAAGTGTGCCCACCCTCCCTCTTACAATAGGACACAACATGTCATCCGCAAATCAAACATCAAAATCCAATTATTTATTCAGATACCTATCGTAGTACATTATTTAATCATCTACACAAATCATGTATTATATTATTTTATCATAAATCAAACCATGATATTATTATAATGAATATAAAAAGAGGCAACATTTTTAAATGAACATTTTTATTTTTTTCATCTTACAAGACCATTAAATATTTTTAAATAATGATTATAAATAAAATAAATATTATATAACAAATATTGGGATGTTATTATGTTAATATAATAACTATATTAATCTTCACGTTCATCGAAAGGGAAATGAAAATATCAATTGTCTGTACTGCGAATGAACAACATATAAACCTATTTAATTCGATTTCCATCACCAACTCTCAGAGTTGGATATAATAATTGATTTAATATATACATATATATTAATTTTAATGTAATAATTCTTATGTAACCATAGTATAACATATTAATTATTACATTTCATTCTGTGGGGGATAAGAATATATCGATCGTGTGTATGGTGGGGTGCCTCTTCACAAAGTGATGTGGTAAATTTGTCATTAGATATTTTGATCGAAGGTAATGGAGGGTAATATTTTTGAAGATATGTGAAATATATGAAATTTTATTAATTAAATAAAATTTATATATTTGACACTTCCATGTATCTTCCCACATTTTGTGAATTATAGTATCGCTCATGCATACATAGGGCATTCCATCTCCACCAAACAATGTGATTCATTATCCATGTATAGTCTTCATGAATGACTGTAATGATTTAAATAATGAGTAAATATGATATTCATAAATATAAAAAAAAATTATGAATATTATGAATATATATATTATGAACATGAAATTGATCATTCATGTAAAAACAATCATCGGAAAATAATGACATTGAAACCCAAAAACAATTAAAACAAGAAAATATTATTAATGAATTAGGGGTAAGATGTTATAATAAAATAATATATGATATTAAAAATAATAAAATTGTTCTATAATATGTTAGAAACACGTATCCAACCACTATAAATGGGATAAATATCTCTTATCTAGATGGATGAATGAGGTATAGGATTTCTTCTCAATTGTTATTTCATTGAGACATATTTGATAATATGACCGTATTCACATTTATGTGGAATATATACTACGACATTTTAGAAGTTAACATGAATCCCAATTTATTAGTTATTTTAAATGTTTCAATAGAGATACATTATTTGGAAGGACTAAAATTTTAATGTATCTAAAGAGGTAAGCGTCTATTTAAAAATCTCACATTTAGTTGGGATTTCATTTACCCTTAATGATGGAATATTATCATTTATAAATAATATGAAATAATAATTACCCTAAATATCTATATATTTTGTATCATGGGTACTATTATTTCATAAATTTAATACCATTTGTACATTTGGTGCTTACGTTGAATTTTCTTTGATTATGTGGGGGAAATTTGATTAATCTTTAATCTTTAATCAATACATATATTTAATGATAAGGAATATTTTTCCAGAATTAAATAGAATATTTGATATAAAAAGAATAATTTTAAGATATAATGATTGGTGAGTATAATAATTATAGTTCTGCACTATATATCTACGTTCCTCTTGAGTAAAATTGTTAGGCCCATTCAAATGGGTGTTTAGCCAATGATTTAAACAATCATCTAAAAGGTCATGACTATAGAGGTATCACGATTACCGAGATAATAATTGAGAGTTATATTCATTATTAAATAACTTTTCATTATTATCGATGAAATTTTTACATTTATATTATCTCTAGATGTATTATATTTTCAGTTTATTGATGAAATGACTTGGTTTTTGAGTAATTTATTTTCTCTATATAAATTATTATTTATCGTTTCATGATAGATTTTACAATACATATTCCTTACTGGGAATTTGAGATCAACATTATTTTTCCCCTTCTTTAGGATATGAAAATGGAATATTTCAATTATTTTAAAGGATTCATAAAATGTTCTATTATAGTGTATTATATTTTTTTCTTTCTCTAATGAAAATTCATAACATATCTATATCAAGTTATATAGATCAACTAAAATAATGAAACATTAGGATTATACCACTCATTTCTAGGACAATGTAGTATATTGGATTCCAACACCGATTTACAAGGTCATGTTTGTTAAAGTTGGAATTAGAGAATGTTTATTTGATTCCTAGGGAACTAGATCATGGAAATCATTTATTATGTAACATAACCCTATGATTTACATTGTTGTTAAGTATCAATGATCATTATAAAATTTTGTTAACCAAGTGATTCTGTGGTTATTCCTTAAAATAAATCCATTTATGGATAATACAATAGGAGGTTGTTCTATAATATTTTTACCTAGGGGTAATAACATTAAAAAGGTAGCATTTTGATATTTCATAATCAGTCACTCATGAATGAAAATGGGCCTTACTTCACAATTTTCTCAACACTCATTATTCATTGAACATTTTAAATTTTTGTTATAATTTTTCTTGAATGATTTCAAAATTTATAGGTCCCCAATGAAAACTTGTTTATTATTAAGAGAAAATGAATTCATAAATATTGATTTTTCAGGGTTACATCATATGTATTATTATAAATTATGACATAGATTTCATTATTTTTTGAGAAAATCTAGATTATATCATTGAATTGAATTTTATCCCAGAATAGAGAAATATATCAATAATCATGGACAATGTATAAATTTCTATATTGTGAAATTCTAAACATATGGTATTAGAACATAGTATATCATGAATATATTAGGGTGGCATAATTAGGTTTTGGAAAATTACCATTCCCAAATAGTAAAACCTATTGTTCCATTATGTGATTCTTTTTTTATAATGATTCATGTGATAGAATAACCCACTATTTTTCCAGAAATTTAAACTAGTGGTATCCGAATAAAGAATTTTGTACCTTGAGAAGATGTTTCTACCCATTGGATGTGATGAAAATGAAATGGTTACACTTACAACATATTTTATCTATGTAAATGTTCATGAATAGTGGTCATTTATATGTTGTAATTGGGCATTAGAAGAAATAAAACACACATAATGTATATCTTTTAAAGGAAGATTCTTTTAAAAATAAATCACTTCTGTGAAATGAATTGAAATAACGAGAAATTTCCATATATAATAGAAAAAAAGGAAAAATAATGTGTTCTGGAAAATTAAAATTCCTTTACAAGGATTTATAGGTATACTATAAATTACATATTATATATTGAATGCATGATTTAACATTTATTTTATGGACATAATATAAGTATTTTATGGGAACTCTTTTATAAAATGTATTCATCATATATTGAAATATTTTTGGCACCATCAAACATGATATTGAATGTTCAATATCATATTAGTTAAAGGGGTATTATGATAATATTAATTCATCTATACACAATGAAAACATGGAAGGTGTCAAAAGAATAAAATATAATAATTAAATTTCAATCTTGAGGAAATAATGGGATGATTTTTCCATGGAATTTTTTGAAGTATATTACAGTTTTTATAGGTGTGGAGATAACGTTGTTCTAGAAAAATAATGATATGAGAAGAAACAAATATCTATTATCTTATGATTAAACTATAAAAAATGGGTATTATTCATACAAATTCCTCTATCATCAAGCTAATCAATCAAATTAGAAAAAAGGAGTAAATGTTCAAGCTAATGAAATAATAATAGATAAAATGTAAATATAGAATAATCTTATGGAAGGTATATTAATCATATCCTTAAATTTTTCCAATGCTTTATATAATCTGGGATCATCAAAGTCAATATATATTCTATGCAGTCCATTAAAATTAGATATTTACCTAGAACATTAAAAATGGACATTATAGTCAAAAATCATAGTTATAGTATCACTACATCATTGATTTATTAGGAAGTCCCCATTATAACACATAAATATTGTTTCCATTGAACTTTATTATCGATCATTTCTTTAATAATGATATAATCATTTATAATGGCCAAATTTCAATATATAACACAAAAATTTATTGTAAGGATAAAATTATGATTCATTATTATGATGTGGAATTCCTTATCCTTATGGTTTAGAATTCATCATATGGGTAAGGATTAGAAAAACCATATATACCTCATTTTACTGAGTTTATGATGAAGAAGAGAAAAATTATATGAAAATGGTGATGGTAATATTCAAATAGAGTATGTACATATTATATAATAAAAACAAATATGTTTTTTCATGATGAATTCCCTAGAAAACAAAAATAGCATGATGTTGAGATTTCTATAGATTTATTCCCTGATGTGGGGCCAATAACAATGATTCATATTGAATGGACATTATGTTATTATTTTATTTTATGAAACAACTAGATGAGTAGTGTAATACGAGTATTATTTCCCTAGGGTTTCGCCATTTAGAGTCCATATTCTGGTAATTATGAATATATATGGATCCCTAATACTATAAAAACATTATAGAAAAATCATAATTATTACAATAAATAACATTTATCCCCTTATTCCAATAGATAACTTACTCAATGAGTTTCACAGAGCTCAATATTTATAAAGACTTTTCGTTCATTCTTGGTATCATGAATTGAATGTAAAGAAGGATGAAACTTATAAGACATCATTTTGAATGAGTTATGTTCATTAAAATTTGATATTAATACCATTCTGATTGACTTATGCACCATCTATTATAATAGATATAAGGAATATATTATTCAAGGAATATCCTAATTTTTTGGTACGTATTGATGATATCTCGATCAATTCTAAAATCTATTAGGACCATGAGAATCACTTGTGGAACATTATTGAGTCTCGTATAAGGAAATAATTGTTTATAATATTTAATTAGTGTGATTTATGGATTCAAGATGATTATTTTAATATCCATATCATCTCAATGGATGGAATATTGGTAGATAATGTGATGAAAAATGCAGTTAGGGAATGGCCTATGATAATTAACACAGCTGAGGTGCATAGATTTATTTGGTTGGGATATTAATATTGTTGATTCATTTAGAATTTTACTCAATTTTCTATCCTATTAACCACAATTACATGAAAAGGGGTTATGTGTATATAAAAAACGCATGTCAATTATGTTTTGATAAATTTAAGAGGTTATTGGTTAGTCGGTTCTCAAATATTAAATCCTCCATTATGAAGTCTTGGAGTGTGATTTATAGTGATGCATTGAGGAAATTAAAATGTTTTTACATTACACAAAATGATAAATTTACTACATATGAATCCTGTAAGTTGAATTGTCATGATCATAACATTCAAACCCATGATATTTAGTCAGATGATTAAATATTTACATTGAATATAAGGGTAGATTATCTTTGTGGTGGATGATGTGAAATATAAGAAAACCATAGGATCCTAAAATGCATACTTTCATATAAAAAGTTGAACACTTGAAAATTATATGTCTTTAACTACTCAAGGATTAGGACTATTCATTAAATTTCCACCCAAGGATGGAAAATAATATAGCCAATATATTTACATGGATGGATATTGGAGTTCTGGCCAAAATTAGGATTTAGGGGGATCCTATGTTCATAAATGTAGTAAAGATATATATGCTAATTATTATTTATTGGGATAAATTAAACCCTTTTAAAACATTTGAAAAACAATTTTAGTTAACATTATAAAATGTACATTAACTAATTATTATAATTTTGAGATTAAATTTAAATATTTGAATGATATGATGTTTCTAAAATTTAAATTCAACATTAGAATAATAAAATTTTGAAATTATTGTGTATTCCCTTGATACCTAATATAAAAATGAATTTCCTAGAGGATTCACATAGATAATACTTTTCTATACAACATGATATCCTAATAATGATTTGGGATTTGATTGATCATTTGTGGTAGGATAACATGAAGCCAAAAATTGATGATTATTTTTCATAATGAATTGTTTTTTAGAAACTGAATATCGAGAGTTTGCATCCTAGGGGGGTCATGAAATAACATCCAATTCTTATGTGGACCTGTTATGCGATTACAATTGAATTGTTTATATCAATATAGAATAATAATATTAATAAACACGAATAATGTGTTATTGTTGATCAGTTATCCAAAACTAAAAATTTCCTTTCTGTATAAGATGATAAACAACATGATATCCTTATATTGATCATTATTAATAATGTTATTAGACATTGTGTAGCACCTCATTTTTTTGGATCATGATCCCGGATTTTAATTGAAATTATGGAAGTCTCTTCAGAGGGAATTTGATATAAAACTTCATTTGACAACAACATACCATCCTAAAACTGATTGATTGTCTAAAAATAATATAAAAACAAGGGAATATATTTTATGGTCAGGAAAAATTGACATTAAAGCTATCTGGGATTTTTTAATTATGCCTTGTCCTGTTTTACTATAAAATTATTTTCCTTTGAAGTATTGAAATATTGTAGTTTTCCTCACTATAATTAATGTTATTTTATACTCTATCATTTTAACACGAAGATAGGAAAATTAAAATTATAGCTTGAATGTTATTAAATAGAAAAAAAGGTTGAAAAAAATACATGATCATTTCAAAGTAATTAAATAAAGGTAAAAGTGTTATGCCGATAAATAGAGTATGTATTTGTTATTTCAAGTGGTAGAGGATATTTTATTCAATGTATCTCAATAGAAGGGTTTCATAATGATGGATATGAATATAAAGTTGATCCATAGGTACATTACACACATGTAAATTCGTGAATTACCTATAGTTGTGGCGTAAAGATTAGTAATGCCACAAATCCTCTCTAAACTATATGAATTTTTCATTATATACTTATTATGGAAGTATATTCCCTATCCATCACAATTTCTCCCCTCTAAATAAATTGAATTATATATGGGAATGTCCTACTATAAAGAATTGAGCCAAATTCATGACATTATTTAGAAAATATTGATGAATTTCAATATATGGCTGGTAATTATTCCATGGATATATAATAAATTATAAAAAGTAGTGTGTGTAACATCACAAGCATCCACTGTACGTTTCGCTTTGAATAATGCAACAGCTTGTGTTGTACACAACTTGAAGATTTTACACACCACGACCAATCAAATTAGCCGTTATAAATAGTAATACCCAATTTTTTAAATTTTATAAATTTTATTCTTCAAAATGGATATCTTTTTTGAATTCGGAATATTTAAATTAGCATCGGGTGAATTTTACGTATTTTTCCTAAAAGTTTCAGTTTTTTATCAATAGTGAAGAACACTGCGTTATAGATTATAACAGACTTTTTATTTATGTAATAAGTTATATTATTATAATTTATTTAAGGTAGGAATAGATACATAATACCTATATATGTTCAATGTAAATCATTGGAGTCATTTATAATGAGTTTAGATATATAAAATGTAATTGAACTTTTTATCTTCTTTTACCCACATTTTATGAGCATTTGAAAATTTACCTAAAACATAATTTTACCACTTCTATGAGTTGAAATTTCAAAAATTCTACAGATTTGGTAGACATCAGTAAGTATTATGTGTTTTAATAAGATGAAAATAATTTTTGGTGAATAGTATCATTAGACTCTTATATACCACAGTTAAAAGTATATATGGTAATTAAGGGTAAAAATGATATTATAATTAACCAAACACATGTCCTTATTCTATTGGATAAGTTTAATTTGACCAAAAACAACCTTAGGAATAAAATATGATCTTCTTTGGTCCACATGGATTAGATTAGGAAATTTATTATTATTTTATTTAAAGATGAGTTAAAAGAGATAAATTCAATGTTTACTAACTAAACCATTTTTAATATAAGGTTATGCATAAGATAAATTAATATATAAATATACATTATATATTTAAAAATATTTTCTAAATAATGTTATTTTATTTATATTTTTTGACACTAAATAATTTAGTTTATCTATGACACAATGATGATATATTAATTACCTTATTGATGAAATATTAAAATAATTGATATTATAAATATACAAATAAATGTCAATTGAGACTTAGGATGAATAACACCAATTTTCTAGGTTAATATTACATGTTAGTATTGATTAAATAAATTTTATTCAATGTGATAATGTTTTTATTTCTTTCAAAAAAAATAAAACACTAAATAGTGTCAAAATTGACATAATTGAGTTTTTAAAACAAATACTATATTATTGATTGATATAATATTCATAAAAATATAATGATTGGCTAAAGGACTTAGATATGATTATATATATTAATAATGAACCACTAGGGTTTCTCTTTGTGGGTTATATCATGTTTATAAACCATATAATATAAAAATAAAAAGATACATGTTAAATGTAATACTATTTAACAAATAGTTAAATCTAAAAGATAAGGTTAATATGGTGATATAAAACTGTCTAAAACCTATTTGATGAGAGGCTTTAGACCCATACACACTGTATCCTAGAAATAAATCAGTTTTGAGTCATTAAAAATAGAAAATAATTTTATTATGAAATAGAATTTCAATATTTTATTGAAGTGAAATTCACCTCTCTTATAAAAGGGTGCTTTCCATTCTCTTAACACTACTGGAATCTAAGGCTTTACCAGAAACTTTAAATCATTGGTAAAGGCTGCCAAACCGTTGGTAAGTAAGGCATTGGGATGACCCATTACCAATGGTTTTAGTATAACCGTTGGGAAAGGAAGTTTAATCCTTGTATTCCCAACAGTCTGTAAAACCGTTGGCAATACTATCATTTTCAAGTTTTACCAACAGTTTACTAAAACCATTGGTAAAAATATATACAAATCTATACCAACACTTTTAGTAAATAGTTGGTAATGTGTACTTCAAGAATTTGGTAGACCAGCCACCTAAAATCTCCTCCACTGCGCACTCAACTGCATACACCTGTATATACTGTTAACAACCACAAAAACACATTTTATTGCACAAAAAATCACATAAATACAGGATACTCTTATAACCATGTAATGTACCGCAATTATAATCATGTATATGAATACAATTACCCTATGCAATACATAATTCATAATTGAATTCTTATTTGAATACATGCAGAATGAATTATGTAATGAATTCTGAGTTATGAATAAATAACACATACAAAATTAATTATGATGCATACAAAATTCTGAATTATATATAACACATATATAATATGACATACAAGGGGTTGGGGGTGTCCCGGGGGTGGGGGTGTCCAAGGGTGGGGGCTGTCCATGTGGGTGGGGGTGTCTAGGGGGGTGGGTTATACAAAATTAAAAATACATAAAAAATTGAATTTTCTATAACACATACACTATTAAATTCAAAAATTTGAATCTATTAACCCCAAAATTATATATGACCAGAATACAAATACGTTTGGTTGGTTTTCCGTATACCAGTTTTTTTACTTAAAATGATGTCCATTTTAAACAAAATATATACACTTGGAGTGATATCGGCCACACCATGCCTCAGATTGAGGCGTGGTTGACTTTTACACATCACATGTGACTCATGGATCATTTTCATAAAGTATCAACAGATTCTGAATGTGTTTGGTCGGTTTTCCGTATGCCAGTTGTTGTTTTCACTAAAAATGGTTTCCATCCAAAAAAAGGTGAGACACTTTGAGTGGTGTTGGCCAAACCTCTCCTCGTATTGAGGCGGGGATGACTCGTACACGTCAAAAATGACCCATTAATCATTGTTCTAACGTATCAACCCAATCTGATAACGGTTGGTTAGTTATCCAAATGCCAGTTTTTTACATCAATGAATGTTTATTTTAAACAAAAAATAGATAGTTAGAGTCATATCGGCCACCCCACGCCTTGGATTGAGTCTAGGTTTACTCATACATGTTACATATGACCCATGGATCGTTTTCCTAAAGTTTCAACATAATATGAATCTGTTTAGTCAGTTTTCCATATGTTAGTTGTTGTTTTCACTTAAAATGATGTCCATTTTAAAAAAGAGAGAGACACTTTTAGTTGTGCTGGCCACACCGTGCCTCGGATTTAGGAAGGGTTGACTCGTACACTTCACATATGACCCGCGTATTGTTTTTATAGAGTTTCAACAGAATCTAAATGCATTGGCCGGTTTTCCATATGTCAATTGTTGTTTTCACGTAAAATGATGTTTATTTTAATCAAAAGAGATACATTTTGAGTGGTTCTAGCCACACCACACTTCAGATTGACGCGGGGTTGACTCGTACACATCACATATGACACATGGATCGTTGCCCTACAATATTAATAGAATCAAAAAGACTTTGATCAGTTTTCTGTATGTCAGTTGTTGTTTTCACTTAAAATGATGTCCATTTCAAACAATTGAGAGACACATTGAGGGGTTCCAGCCACACCATGCCTCATATTGAGGCCAGGTTGACTCGTGCATGTCATGAATAAACCATGGATAATTTTCCTAAAGTATTAAAATGAGTAGAATGCATTTGGACGGTTTTCCATATGCCAGATGTTGTTTTACCTTAAAATCATGTCCATTTTTAATAAAAGTGAGACAGTTTTAGTGGTTCCAGCCACACCAACCCTCATATTGAGGAGGGGTTGACTCATACACTTCACATACGACCCATGTATCATTTCCCTGATGTTTCAACCGAATCTGATTGCTTTGGTTAGTTTTCTGTATGTCAATTGTTTTATTCATTTAAAATGATGTCTTTCTGAAACAAAAGAGAGTCACTTTTAGTGGTGACAGCCACACTGCACCTCGTATTGATGTGGAGTTGACTCTTACACGTCACAAATGACCCATGGATCGTTTTTCTAAATCATCAACATAATCTGAATGCATTTGGTCAGTTTTCTGTATGCCAGTTGATTTTACTTAAATGAGTATCCATTTAAAACAAAATAAAGACACTTTGAGTGGTTGTGGCCACACTGTTCCAGAGATTGAGGCATGGTAGACCCATACACGTGACAAATAACCTAGGTGTCGTTTTCCTAATGTATCAACATTATCTGAATGTGTTGGGTAAGTTTTCTCTATGCCAGTTGTTTTTTTCACTTAAAATGTTGTCCATTTCAAATGAAAGTGAGACACTTTGAGTGGTACCAGTCACACCATGCCTTGGATTGAGGCGGGTTGACTCACACATGTCAAAAATGACCTAGGGATTGTTGTGTTGATGTATCAACACAATCCAAATGTGTTTGGTTAGATTTTCATATGCCACATGTTGTTTTTACTTAACATGTTGTCCATTTGAAATAAAAGTGAGACACTTTGAGTGGTATCAGCCACATCGTGCCACGAATTGAGGCGAGGTTGACTCATACACGTCACAAATGAATCATGGATCATTTTCCTAAAGTATCAATAGAATATGAATGTTTTTAGTCAATTTTATGTATTCTAGTTTTTGTTTTCACATAAAATGTTGTCCATTTCAAATAAACATGAGACACATTGAGTGGTGCCACCCACACTGTGCCTCGGATTGAGGCGGGGTTGACACATACATGTCACAAATGACCCATCGATCATTGTGTTAAAGTATCAACACAATAAGAATGTGTTTAGTCAGTTTTACGTATTCCATTTGTTGTTTTCACCTAAAATGTTGTCCATTTCAAATAAAAGTGAGACACATTGAGTGGTACCGGCCCCAGCATGCCTCAGATTGAGGTGGGGTAGACTCGTACACTCCAAAAATAAATCATGGATCGTTGTGCTAATGTATCACCACAAACTGAATACGTTTGTTTAGTTTTCAGAATGCCAGTTGTTTTTACATAAATGAGTATCCATTTTAAACAAAAACAAATACACTTTGAGTGGCACTAGCCACACCGTGCCACATATTGAGGCGGGGATGACTCATACATGTCAAAAATGACCCATGTATCCTTTTCCAAATGAATCAACACAATGTGAATGTGTTTGGTCAGTTTTCTATATGCCAGCTATTGTTTTCACTTAAAATCATTTCAATTTCAAATAAAAGTGAAACAGTTTGAGTGGTTCCGGCCACACTGGCCCTCAGATTGAGGTGGGGATGACTCTTACATGTCAAAAATAACCCATGGATCGTTGTACTAATTTTTTAACAGAATCCGATTTCATTTGATCAGTTTTCTATATTCCAGTTGTTTTTTTAACATATAATTTAGTCCTTTTGAATCAAAAGTCAGAAACTTTGAGTGGTACCGGCCACACCATTCCTTTGATTGAGGCAGGGTTGACTCATACACGTCTAAAACGACCCATGGATCATTTTGTTGAAGTATATACACAATATGAATGCGTTTGGTCCATTTTCGGTATGCCAGTTTATGTTTTCACATAAAATGGTGACCATTTCAAATAAAAGTGAGACACTTTGTGTGGTACCGGCCATACTGTGCCTCATATTGAAGTGTGGTTGACTTGTACATGTCACAAATGACCCATGGATCATTGTGATAAAGTATCAACACAATCTGAATCCGTTTGATCGGTTTTATGTATGTATGTTGTTGTTTTCTTTTAAAATGTTGTCCATTTCAAATAAAAGTGTGACACTTTGAGTGATACCAGCCACACCGTGCCCTGGTTTGAGGTGGGGTTGACTCATAAATGACATTTGGGAATTTTGAGTGTCGTCAAGTGAAGATTGAACATCTATGTGAGTCTAATCCTTTCTTTTCTTCCTTTTTTTCAATTAGGGTTTGCACTCTTCTTTAATCTTCTTCCGAAGCTCTAAAACCCTCTTTTCTGTTGGGATTTAGGGTGAATCTTATAGAGACCTCAGATTGGGATCCAGGGTCCAGGGAGGAGGGGGGCTGTCCGGGGTCTAGGGAGGATGATGGGGGGTTGTCCGGGGACTGTTTGGGGTGTAGGGAAGAGGGGGGGGGGGGGCTGTCCGGGGGGATGTCTGGGGGGCTATCTGGGGGCTGTCTCGGGTCCAGGGAGGAGGGTGGGGGGTTGTACGGGGGGATGTCTGGGGGGCTGTCCAGGGTCTAGGGAGGATGGTGGGTGTGCTATTCGGGGTCCCGGAAGGAGGGTGGGGGGATGTCTAGGGTCCAGGAAGGAGGGTGGGAAGGCTGTCTGGGGGGGGCTATCTAGGGGGTTGTCCGGGGTCGAGGGAGGAGGGTCGGGGGCTATCAGGTGTGCTATCTAGGGGGTTGTCTGGGGGCTTTCTGGGGTCCATTGAGTAGGGTGGGGGGGGGGGGTTGTCTAGGGGGCTGTCTAGGGGTTTGTCTGATGTCTAGGGAGGAGGTGGGGGGGCTGTCCGGGGTCCAGGGGGAGAGTGGGGGGATGTCCGAGGGTTTTTTGGGTGGATTTTGGGGGGATGCTTGGGGTCCAGGAAAGCGAGTGGGGTGGATGTCTAGGGGGATTTCGAGGGGGCTGTCTGTGGTGTTGTCCGTGGTCCAGGAAAGAGGGTGGGGAGGTTGTCCGAGGAACTATCCGGGGGCTATTTGGGGGGCTATCTCGGGAGCTGTCTGGGGTTCGGGGAGGAAGGTGATGGGGGGGGGGCGTCCAAGGGGCTATCCGGGGTCCCGGGAGGAGGGTGGGGGGGGGGGGGGTGTCTGGGGGACTATTCATGGGGCTATCCGGGTGGTGTCAGGGGATCAAGGGATGGTATTTACATATTTTCTAAGCAAATTAATTAAAGGCTAAAATAA
This sequence comes from Viscum album, assembly GCA_963277665.1. NCBI lineage: Eukaryota > Viridiplantae > Streptophyta > Magnoliopsida > Santalales > Viscaceae > Viscum > Viscum album. The sequence goes on along the minus strand of OY728129.1, from coordinate 429,043,966 downwards.
TAATTTCATTATATAAACTTCTAAAAAGTTAAAATTTCATTAAAATAGGGGGATTTCACAGAAAATCATCAAATCATGTTTTATTATTTATAGTTAGAAAAATAAACCTAATCTAACCTACCTAATCAAACATATATTCAGGTTAAACAAATCAATAAACATCAAAGGTCAGTAATATCAGTCAAAAATGCAATGGATCAATCTTCCCTCATCACCATAACTATCATAACCATCATCCTCACCCTCACCCTTGTCCTCATCGGCATCCCCATCATCATCCCCACCCTCTTCCCCACCCTCATACTCAGCCTCAGATTCCTCATCACCCTCCTCCTCCGCCTCGGCCTCCTCTTCATCCTCCTCCTCTGCCTCGGCCTACTCCTCACCCTCCTCCTCCTCCGCCTTAGCCTCCTCCTCACCACCGTCTCGACCGCCACTAGAACTGCCACTTGGTGAACCATATATATAATTCATTGATGACAGATATTCCTCACAAGAAGCGCTGGAATCTGGTGGATGTGTTGGACGTAAAATTCTATTAGTTTCACAAATGCAGTGTTTTCCATAAAAGACTGTGCTGCCATATCTGTGGCCCTTTATTTTGCCTGTTTTGCATTTTCCATAACCTTCTGCAACTCGGTGGCACTGCAACTCGTACCTAAGGAGGCCCAATACCCTATTGGAACTATACTCCTCCTAGGCCAGCAACGTACTCTACCATGGTGTCCATCTCCTAACACCTGATGTAAGTGATCGTTTTGCCCAAAATTGTCAGGTTCCTTGGAATAATGTGCCTCTAAAGCATCTTGTTGAAAATATAAATATATTTTTATGTTACAAAATAGAGATTAAACTTTTAAATATAAAATGTAAAACTTACCATCTGTTTCTGAGTTGTTTCATTAACTGCACATCCAACTTTCTTCTTTCTACTCGAGAAAAACATTTTTTCTCGAGGCACACATCCTTATATATTCAATTTATTCCTCTAAAATGACGTTGAATGTAGGAAACCATAATTAAAAATAGGATGCCAAAAAAACGTAATTTCGTAACTAAAATTATATAATAACATTAGCAATTGAATAAATTAAAAAGGAAGCAATAGAAAGTTAAAGTCGTAAAGAAAGATTATAAACTGTCATACCAGCTATCTCTCATGATTTGGCATCGTAGTAAATCCTAATGTGTTGACATATTTCTTTGCATAAATGTTATTTTTATTTCTTCCAGATGCATCTGAAATAAAATTCAACAATTAGTATTAACATAAAATCATGAAAATTTTCATTTATATACTTATAATTTGATCAATACCATAAATTAGCTAGTCGCTCAATGAGTAATCATCTATTGATATCATTTTAACAGAAAATCATACATGCCAGGGACTGCCTCCAACTCTGTGCCCACTCTATCCCGACAGCTAATGTACAACTCGTTTTTATAATATCTCTAAAGCTCATCTTAATACATTATACATGTTGTCTGTTCACCCTCACCATTGGGGAAATTAAACCACAAATGAAACAAAAATATTAATTCATATAAATATAAATATTTAATATATTGCATTAAATACATCTGATTTTTTACCCATATTTCTTCCCAGGATTTATATATGACCTCATTTCAAAGTTGTCTCAATGAAATCGGGATGAATGGAATCATGTCGGAATATTTGGAAAACGTCGCCAAAAAACTATGACATTTTGGCCCTAGTTTTTCAATCATATGACTATCTTCATTGTAGTCCACCATCAACTGTGTGCAGTGGTTCCACACTTCATGCATGTGTGTATGCCCCCCCACCACCACTTCCTATCAGTATATGTATCTGTTATGAAATAAAAAATATATTAATCAATACATGTTATAATGAAAAAAAATAATGGTGTAACATTTTTTAGGGTTGTATAAGTATACCTACGGTAGTCTGATCAATGGGCGCCGCTAGATCCACAGAAACTGAAGGAAAACCCTGTACAGATGGAGTGAGTCCTAATGTATGCTCCGCAGGGACAGACTCTGGCAGAGTAGGAGTCAAAAAAGATGGAATATAAAATCCCAGAGAGATCGAAGCATTAGTAAAAGAAGATGATAGGGATGGCTGACCAAATGCTGGATGGGAAGTGGGAATCATCATCGGATATGGTATAAACATGTGAGGAGGGTCAAATGTAAAGGGTGGTGAAAATATGGGAGGCCTAAATATCCCATGTGTCACTAATGGAATGCCGAGATCAGAATGTGGGATGAATGGTATGTTAGTGGGAGGGGCAGAGTCTAATCGGGTATGCCGACCAGATCGTCCAGCTCCCGTACCACCCCCCCCCCCCCTCGTACGAACACCCCGAGTGATGGGACCACTACTCAGATCCTCATCAAATAATTGTCTCCTAGTTGATGGATCCTGAAAAAATGTTTTAAAAAAATTAAATATATGACATTATATATAATTTAAATAAATATATTTGAAATAAAATACTCACCACATGCATTAGTGGTGGAATTCCAAGTTCGGTCATGCGACGATTGTATTACATAATCTGTTTCTGTCACCTCTCTTCAATTGGTTTCATTTCCTTCATTTGAAAAAAAATATGGAAGTAAATAGAAAAGGATAACTAATGTGTAACCAAAAAAACAAAATAAATGAGAGGGAAAAGTAATTGTAAAAATTAAGGAAAAATATAATTTCATTAGCTCATGTAGATGATATAGGTTTCAATATTAAATCAATCTGAATAGAACCAACCATAACAACCCAACTAGAGGAAAACCCAATGAATTTAGAACATGAATTTATGATTTTATATATTTCACACCATAACTTCAGGTTCACAATCAACTCTTACAATTGAGATATTGGAGTCATCAAAAGAAATAAATGGATTAGCTCCAATGGCAGTAGGGATGGTCTCAATTCCATCATCACCATCATAAAAAACATGTCTTGGAATTACTTATATTATGACACCTAATTCATGTCAAAGTTGGTCATCGACAAAAAAATGTTTATCCATTGATTCCAATACATATGGTTCTTCGGTTGAAAGAGTGCGAGTCATATTAATTACTCGAAATCCAAAATCATCAATAAATGTGCCATGTATCATCATCGAATCAAATCAATGACATTTCATCATTGTGACTCATCCATGAGAGTAATAATCTTACATTATTAATTTTTCAATGAATCCATAATAACCAACATTTTCAAATCGCGGTCTACTATCTGATGTAGAAGAAAAAAATATGTTGTGGTAGTAACCATAACACCATCATGTTGTGTTGTCATGTTCTTTGTTTGTTCAGTGACAAGAAATTTGTACCCATTGATAATAATGTATTTACAGTCACGAACCATGGTATTAGGTCCAAATGCCAAAGATCTTATTTTCTTAGAGATATAGTCAGCATGAAAACTCAATAACATTAATATAAATGAATAGTAAACTTAAATAAATATTGATTTAATTATTTTAATTAGTAATATTTTTATATTCAATTTTAACCAAGATGAAAACTCTTTTCTATGAAAAGTATCTATCCTTCTCAAAGGTAAATATTTTTTTCAATTTATCATTGTTTTATGTTCCCTGTAGATAAAAAATATGAATATTTTAGCAGTTATATATTAAATACATACATATTAAATTTTAGTTAACTGATGTAGTCATCAGAAAAATCACAGTTGAAGAAAAATGTGTGATGGGCCATCTCCCACACTTCAAGGCTTAATGTCTTTAATGTATATGATCCATGAGTTCCTCCTATTAGAGAAAGTGATGGAAAACTGGGTTCAATTTACTCATACTATTCTTCTTCATTTCTCATTGGTCAATTTATTTTTTTAGTAAGATCAAACAAATACATTGAGAATAAATCCATACATTCTTGATCCAAGTAACCATTTACAATAGAACCTTTGGGATGATTCCTGTTTCAGACAAAAGAAATTAATGTGTACATACTTATTTTAGTTTGATACATCTAACGAAATGAAACAGGTTTTCCGGGAAGTATTTCAGTTGGAATATGGGAAGTCAAATGTAGCATGCATGTGAAAAATGACGGAGGAAATATTTTCTCCAAATCACACAAAATTAATGGGGCATCTGTCAACATTTTTTACAAGAATGACATCGAAAACATCTCAACACAATGATCTCTAAACAAATGGCACAACCGAATAACAGTCACCCATAAATTATTAGGCAAAAGATGGTGGATTTCTATTGGAGTCAACTCAGGCAGAAGAACATGATAATCATGACTCTTCAATGATTTTAGCTTCAACTATCTTCTATTGACCCATATAAATATATTGCTTGAATATACATCATAAACTCTACTAGTCTCTAGTACTTTCAGAAATTGTTTTTTTAGGTGTCATCACATAAGAAGAACATGGAACTTGCCATTTATTTTCACTGATACGCTCAAGATGCAATTCTGGTCTGATGCCATAATCCACCAAGTCATGCCAAGACCATAAATAATATTTTTTCATTACCATAATATTTAGAAGTATCGAAAGTAAAATTTCATATATATTCTTTTCAATGTGTATTATGTCTAGGAAATGACATAACAAATTGGTTAACCAATAAGGAAAATAAAAAAATATACTTCTCTTACTACAATTGTAACAGGTTTAAGTGGAAATATTTTATCTCTTTCCAGATTGCATTTTACCCTTCCTGAATGAAAAAACAAAATCTTTCAATTCATTATGAACATCAGTTCCAGACATACACTGAGGTGGATCATTGGTCTACGTGGTATTATCAAATCTTCGATGATTATTTCTTTATGGATGGTCCATTGGCATGAATCGTCGATGTCCCATAAAACTGAAACTACATGGATGTTTCTATCTTTTGGATCATATATTACTCATAAAAATAGTACATGACAATTTTACCATCGTACTCCATGCAAAAATCATTGCATAAGCTGGAAAATCATTGATCATCCACATAAGTACATCATGCATCTGAAATATGTCTTTTGGACATTCATCGTATGTGCGCATACCCACATCCCAAAAATGTATCACCTCTTTTGTTAAAGGTTTCATGTATACGTAAATATCCATTTAGGGATTAGAAGGTTTATATTTTAGTATACTCATGAATGTGAATGGTTTTTTCATACACAACCATGGGGGAAGAGTATAAATGTGTATAAAAATTGGGCATGTGTTGTCAAAAGTAATAATCTGACCAAACGGTTTAAAACCATTGCATGAAAGACCCAACATTACATTACGCACATCATCTACGAAATCAGGATATCGGGCATCAATTATCTTCCATGAAAATCCATCTGTATGGTGAACCAACTCATCATTCGACTTCTTTCTCTCGGTATAATGGCATCTCATTTTTCTTGATATGTCATCAGACATAAAATGATTATGGAGTCTGGGGATCAATGGAAAGTGCCACATTACTTTCTGTGGCATGCAAGATGGTGTTCCATCAGCTTTTGACTTTCAGTGGAATGTGACACATTTTATACAATCATTTCGTTCAGCGGTTTCCTCCCAGAATAAACTGCAATCTTTTGGGAAGGAATGAATTTTGTTTTCTGAAAATCTATATTACTCAACTAAATTCCATGGAATATATTGATTTGAGGGAATATCTACATCATCTAGAAGTAAATCCTTCAAAAAGGTATGAATTTAGTCGATTGCTATATTAGAAATCCCATACATAGTTTTCTCATGAAACAATCAGATTAAACATTCCAATTTTTTCATTTTATCGCACTGTCGATATACTGGAGTCGTGGAAACGTAATTAAATTTTTTCACCCTTACAACATCATCATTATTATTAGAACCATGATGTGTGCTCATATCAGATTCTTCTTGGGTCGGAATACATTAGTTTTCTTGATGATGAATAAACGGAAACTGGACATCTAACAAATTCTCCATTCCAGTCCTTTCATTTCGATCATCAGCTATTTGAGATTTCATTTTCTCCCCATTGTGATACCACCCAATGTAGTTTTATTGAAAACCATATTTTGTTATGTGATAAATGACTTCTTCACAGCTCAACCAAGGTCTTACAACACAATTGGAACATGGGCAGTGCATGTGACCACTATATGAAGCATTGTGACATAAAAAATCTAAATATTTCTCCAAATTGTTTTGAAAATCACTTGAGATCTGATCAATTTCATACATCCAACTTCTATCCATTCGGTAAAAAGAACTGTTATAAGTCATTTCGCCATAAAAATTTCAATAATATTGAAGTTTAATAGAAAATTTAATTTTGTAACCGATAAAGGAAGGCATTTAAATTTGATGTAATGAACTATTAAATCAATGTAAAGATATACTAATTTATTGAATTAAGATGGATTTATAAGGAGGAAGGAGTTCCCACCCTATGAAATTACAGATGACCTCTAGTTTAGAATCCAAGGGGGACTTCCCCAAGGCCTCCTATATCATAATCACTATGAATCCAAGGTAGATTTCATTAAGGTATTCTAAACCAAATAATCATAAATCCAAGGGGATTTCCAAATGTAATTAAAATATATATTTTTAAAGTGAATCATTGGTTGGTTTTTTCAAGGAATTCCAAATCATTAATCAAAGAACATGTACTCAAATATTAAATTAAAATTTATTTTTATTCATTTTCATAAGGATTAATATAAGAGGCAAATTCCTTAGGTCCCATTATGTGTTATAAGCATCCCAAATCATTCACCCATGTTCAATAACACATTATTGGAATCTTTATGGTCATACCATTCATTAACCAATTAGTTTCCCAAGTCAAGCGCACCCCATGAGTGGATAAAGTTTAGGCTTCTACACTAATAGGTTGTTCATGGCTTATAAAAAGGTTTAATTTCATAAAGTATAGACAAAAACATTTATTTTCAAATTTGATATTAATAATAATGTACACCAATGATAACGAGATTACTGAATTAAGCTTGTGAATTATCTAACATTGTTATTGATGTCTACACATGCCAACATGGCTAGTGAAAAGCTCACCATCATCATAAAAGTTATTATTGGCCGAGAAAGAGACATAATATACAACATACAGTGAGGACCATATTTAATTCACCCTAACGTTATATTAGTACATTCATCTTATGAATCCATTTATCACTCATGACTAACCATGCCATTATAAACAACATGGAGTGAATGCTTTTTCTGTCTGATCTCAACAACATCATCACACATTCTTACCATGATGTGAATCATGTAGAATATAGATGATATTAACAAAAAATTCACAACAATACCAAGCCTTCTATGAACTGAAAATTTATGTATGATATTAACACAGAATTCATTTTGAATCAAAATTGATTCACTTTACTGGTTATCCCTATAGACCAAACCCATGCTATAATCACTATATGTGTGCCACTATCAAATCCCAACACACACACCAAAATATACTAGAAAACAAAATTCATACACATCCAAATCAAAACAGAAAACCAAAACAGTAGATGTTGAACATTAAAATGAACGTATCACTTAATGATTAAATATGTAGAACTTATAGATTAGATGTCTATAACTAAGGAATTCACCAAATTTTAAAAAGAAATTTTTTTCATTTAAATCCAATTTTTTTAAATCCGAACGCATTTGAATGAAATCATTTTAAATTAAAAAATATTTTCACCTTTAATGTTCACTCATAAAAAATGATACTAAAACAAGACACAACTCCTAGCAAATTACCGAAGTGATGAAATAATGGTCCTGACTTACCTAGTGACATGGTAATGAGTCATAAGCCAAATAAGAACAACCAAGAATGGCGGATATTGAACTGTGTACTCAGACACTAAATAGGTCAATAATCCATTTGAGATCAAGGCATAACAATTTATCTCCTCTATTTTTCCCTCACCCAAACCATACTAAAACAAAAAACAAAGACACAAAACATAGACTACCCAATTAAAAACAAGGATTACAATGGGAAATATTTCATTTTGTTATTCCTGTGACCAAATATAGGGTTTCCACTTGTCCTTTTCACCGAAATGAAAACATAAAACCAAAATAGTAGATTCTGAATAATAAAATGAAGGTATACTTACATATTACAAGTGATGAATTGAGAAATTTTGAAGATTGAGGAATTTTAAACAGTAGGGTAAACCAAATCCTTATCCACTTCTATTTAGTGGTGAAGTCACGTGGAATGGGGGATCCCGAGCTTCTGTTAATTTGGTGCCAAAGTTTCCCAATAGTCTTTAAAACCCGTTGGTAATGAAATCCTTTACCAACGGTTTTTTAAAATCGTTGGTATATTATCATAAAAAAACTCTATACCAACGATTTCATTGAACCGTTGGTATTGAGTATAATTTTACAAATGGTTTTAAAAAAATGTTGGTAAAATATAATTCTAAAAATATTTAACTAATAGATTATTGAAATCATTAGTAAAAGTAATTTAGTCAAACGGTTTAAGAAAACCGTTGGTACATAGGCGTTGGGAAAAACTCCCATTCCAGTAGTGTACTTTCACACCTCCAATGCCATTTGGCTCAGCCAACCCTACCCAAATATCCTATCAACTATCGTCCCTTCATCCTAGAGGCCTTTATTTGATCATAAATCCAACCTATGGATCCCTTTTGATCAACTCAAAAGGAAACAACCGAATAAGATGTAATAATTTCACCTCCATCTTTCTAGTTTTATTCATCTTCCACTTCCTATTTCTTTATTGTTTCTATAGCAAAATAACAAATCCAGCTCCTTATAAACACTGTGATGTTATTATAAAAATGGTACACCAATATTCGGTATTCTATCAATCCTATAAATGACAATGACCCCATATGTGCGTACGTACAACTTACTTTCTCCATGTCATTGTGTAGTTTGTTATTCAAACAATTAATTATTTTAGAGGGGTATAATAATGAGTATAAATAATACCAATTATAAATATAACATGTTAATGATTCAGTATATCTAATATAAAATCCAATTACATATGATTTCCCCATCATTATAATGATATTGTTGCTCATGCATACATACGGATTACCGTCTCCATGAACGCGATGAGATCCATTCCCCATCTTAATAATTCCGGAATAATTTTCATTTTATGATTAAAAATAATGTTAATAAATGTATATAATTCAGAATATGAATCAATTACATCTTATCTATACAAACATGGATTATGTAACCAATCATATAAAGGAAAACGAATTAGTTAACACCATAAACGATGATACTACTGAATTATTATTAACAAAATAATATTATAGGATCATATATGATATCATATTTATATATATAGTTATTTTATAATTGAAATAAATTTTTTAACTATTATATAAGAAGTTAAAAAACAATCGACTAAGGAAATGTATAAGGTAAGGGTTAATTCTTCAATCTCATTACTTATCTGTGGTTTTTAATATATAAGTCTCTACTGAGACCTCTATATCATCCACATCCGTGTTATCATAAAAATTCAATTCAATTTTTTTTACTATTTACTAGACTATGGGTTATGGCCAATTATACCCTTATTTTTGACCACATATGTTTCTAAAGGAATATTTCTGTCATTTTCCAAACAAGGTAATTTATGACATTCTCAATAAAATTAATGTAAGAATGCCTTCTGTTAATTTATACGACATGTGTGTCTATTTTCATCCATTATAGCATAGTCGAGGCTTCCCATAAAACCTTATAAGAATATTTTAAAAATAAATGTTTTCTATTATACCTATATGACTTATAAGTAATTTCAAAATAGAAAGTGATATTTCTCTACAATATTTTTTGATTTCATCTATGTCAACATCCTTTGTTGGATTTCATGCTTGACTGAATTTGGTTTATTATGATACAAATCTTCTATATTTTATTGAAGGTTTTATGATATTTTTGACTATGGATGTGTTATTTTTACACAATTCATGGTTTATGGAAAAAGTATGGACATTTCATTTTCATTATTTAATACGAATATTTATGTTATGATTAGACCTTTTCACATGAGTAATGCATTAGAAAAAGTATGTGATGGGTGGAGCCCATTATAGCTCTTTGATGCATCTATAGGTATCATGATACAACCTAGTGTCTTAGAACAGGGTCTTGAAAAAATATTACTTGCAGTATTGGCCTAAGGCCTTGACTATATGGTTAATAAGTCTTGCATTATGCATTCCAATACTATAAAATTGGTTTATGACATTATATGTGATTATTCGACTAGTAGAATATCAATGTGAATACGTAAATGGAATTATTTGATTTATTTTTTCCATATTATAATGATGTTTAAGCTTAAAATAATTTTGTTTTCATCTTATACATTGCCTTAAATGTTTATGATTATTTATGAAAGTTTCTTCTATATTGTTATCCTTACTGAGCATCTGAGGTCACATCTTTCTAGGTTTTATTGTTCCATGGCTGTGAAGAAGTATATTATGGTTGACCTGTAGGGATAGGCTATTGATATAAGTGTGTTCACAGGGGAAAAATGTTGATGATGTATTTATTTCATGATTTAATGTTAATCTTATGGATGTATGTAGTACTTCCAAGGCTACTAAACTGATCAGACTTTCTGGATTTGATCACTTGTGATCATTCCAATGTTATAAAATAATGCACCGACTCTAGGTAACTAGTGTCGGGGCATTACATTTGGAATCAGAGAAAGTATAGTATGAACCATGGAAACTAGATTTAGATAAACTCTGATTAGAGCACATTACCCAAAGATAGACATTGAGGATTGGTATAAATGAACTTACTAGAATTTTGGTAATGTAGATATTTTGTTTATTTTCCATGAAATACATCCCTCTCTGGATACATGAAGGTAAAGGTGGCTCTGACACAGATGTACCTAGGAGTGAAAACACTGACAAGGAGTTTTGGGCTTGACCCAGGATATCCTGGTATTCGACAACGAGCCTTATTGCACCCTTGGTTGTGACACTCATGGGGGATATGGTTATGATAATACAATTTTCTATACAATCCATTATGAAAGATTTATGAGTATTTACCACCTAAAGAAAACATTTTTTTATTAATTATGGATTATATCCCTAAATTGATCAATTTATGTTATGTATTTCACATGTATGGAATTATGTATTGTGGTTCATAAACTAATATATTGTATTCTATTGTTTATAAATGGCTCCTAGTGGAAGGAATGTAAACCATATCAACACATGTAATCCATGTGCGGATTTCCCTACTACACAAGATAATTATAGTGGAGATGGTGATGAAACTGGTGCTGATCAACTTATCACTATACTAGGAAAAACTCACTCAGGTTATGAATAATATCCTCACCCATATAAAGAACCCTAATCCCCCACATGGAGGATCAATGTTCGACTTCTTCACGAGGAAACCACCACCAACATTCAATGGGAGTACAAATCTATTAGTAGATGAGTAATGGATAAGTTCCTTAGAGAAAATATTTCATTCTTTGTGGAGTAACAAAAGGGAAAAATAGTCATGGAAGTTTATCGCCTCATGGGAGATGCAGATCAATGGTGGTCATTAATAAAAAACATAGAGGAAGATAAATAATTATTGAAAATGTAATGGAGGGAGTTTATAGTTATTTTCTTAGAAAAATACTTTCTTCGTGACCATCAAGCGGATATGGAAGGACAATTTCTGAGTATGAAGTAGAAGGAGGATGAGAATGTAGAAAATTATTAGGCTATCATTACAAGGATAGAAAGGAATGTGGAAAATTATATACATAAACCAAGGAGTAATATTGATCAATTCATTGATGGGTTAAAATAATTTCTCTGTCGAGAATTAGACTCACAATCCTTCCAATCGTACGAAGATATTGTCCCATGGGCTATCAAGACAGAAAATGAATTATCTAAGTCCTGTGACATCAAAGAAAATAAAGATAATAATAGATCTACTGATCACTCATGAAATGGAAATAGGGGGAAGAATTGAAAAGTTGAATATCCATCCTATGGTTAATGTGGGAAGAAACACCCAAGTACTTTCTTGAAGGGAATGGTAGTCTATATCACGTGTGGTGAAAAATACCAATAATCTCGTGATTTCAAGGAAAATTAAGAGGCCTTCAATGTTGAATGATGTAATTGTATAAAAAAGGGACATTATGAAAATGAATGTCCTATGAGCCAAGGTATCATACCTTAGAAATGGCCAAGGGAGAAAGGCCCATATTATGCGATCACTACTGCTGAGGTTGAAGCTCCAAAAGACATGGTGGAAGATAATTTATTTGTCTCCTAAAGTTCAACCAATTCTTTATTTGATTCTTGATCATCACATTGTTTCATATCGTCCCAGTTTTATAAAAAAATAGATATTTTCAATTTGAATTAACAAGGGAGTTGTTAGTCAAAAATATTAAGGGAAGTATCATCGCAACAATGTTTTGTGAATCAGTCCCCATTAGAGTAATTAAATGTTCTTCATATGTTGATCTCATCATCATACCCATGATTAAATTTGATATAATCCTCAGAATGGATTGGATTTCGGACAATGATGTGAAAAATTATCATAAGAAGAAGGATGTTACAATTTTTTATGATTATAATGAGTACCTTATCTTTAGAGAAGAAACTTCACCACCTAATTATTATCTAGATCCACCCATAGTGGCTCTAATTAATTCAATTATTGTGGAGGATGAGAGTGAAATAATTATGGATGAGGAAATGAATGTTTGAATAGAAGACATACTTATTGTGAATGAATATGAGGAAGGGTTTCCAAAGGATTTACCTGGACATCCTCCATAATGATAAATTGAGTTTTCCGTTGGTTTAATTCCTAGATCATGGCCCATATCAAAGACTCCTTATAAAATAGTCAATGTGGAATTAGTGGAACTAAAGAAACAACTAGAGGAATTGAGTAATTAAGTATCTATTCACCCTATTGTTTTTCCATGGGGATCCCCTGTCCTTTTTATTAAGACGAAACATTGATCTATGATGTTTTTCATTGACTACAGGGATATCAATTATATAAAAATAACGAACATGTATCCCCTACCACCCATTGCTGATTTATTCAACCAAATTCTTGGAGCTCACACTACTAGAAAGGGGATATTTTCCCACTCATCTATCCCCATGGGTTTTTTCTCCTTTTTTATTATCTATTCCCACAGTTTTAATAAAACTGTGGGAAAGCTATACCCAATTCCACGAATACCATCGCTCTCCTCCTCCACCTTCGATCACACTACTACACTCTTCCTTCTCACTCCTCCATACCCTTTCTTCCATCTCCCTCTTCTTCTTCCTTGCTTCCCCGACTCCCAGTCCTCTCTTCCACTCTCCAACCACCCCCTCCAGGTCATCTGACCTCTATCAATAATCCCTCTCCTCCCCTCGCCGACTACCGCCTCCTGGCCATATGACCACCAAGTCCCGACCATCTATTCTCCTCCCTAACCTATGCATCTTCTCCTGACCTCCCTCCAGGCCTTCACCTTATCCTCAACATCACGACATCCACCTCCCTGCCCCCATCTGCAGCGACATCCTCCCCTCTCGGCTCCCCCTCCTCCCAGTCATGGCCTCTGCCTCAACTTCCCCCAGCTTTGGCAATGTCACATCCCAGCTTCTACCTCCCTACCCCCAGAACCTGCATCTCGGTATGAAATTTCATCTCTTTGTTTTTCCAGTAGTTGAGATCTTTTATGTTGAGTTGGTTTTTTGAGATATCATCTCTCAAACTTATCCATCATTCAATTTAATTTTATTGACAGACTTTATCATATGTGTTTGATCAACAAGTGAACCTAGAGTGATGTTTGGAGTGAAAAGTTGATTCTAGGGATCATTAGGACCCACTATTTTTCTATCAAATGAGTGGATAAAGTAGAATTTGGGGTTGTTTGGTCCCTTATCATTCAATATTTTCAGCATCTATATTATTTTCTAATGGGTTGAAATCTGGTGATTTATGCATTGAAATATAATCCTTTTTAATTTTCATTATTTCGATACCTATAATATAGATCTATTCAAAAGATTTCGGAGTTATTATGAAGTTTGGTGATGCATTCAGGGTGTTCTTATAGGATGATTAGTTGGAAATGACAATGAAGAAACCCATTCAGGCTAGATTATGTATTTAATCAAGAATATATAAAACACTCATAGATTTAATTTAGTTTATTTTTTATTATGGTACATTTCTTATCCAAAAGATTGTTTATGAAGGTAATAATATGTATTTCGGTCAATTTGAGCTTTTGGAGAATCACATGGATTGATGTCTCAAAATTCTTATAGTGGGTTTATATATACCTCCTTTTAATTTTTCAACGAATGTTTATGGTTATATAGAGTTTATTACTAATTTGATGCTTGAATTAGAATTATCTGGTGTTGTTCTAGAGCTAAGGATGGAGGATCTTCCACAGCTTTGTAAGCTGGGTGGTAGCTTCGGTAGGAGAGAAAGGGGCGGAAAGGAATCCCATCGAATCTTTTTTCTAGTGTTGTAGTGAATTCACTGACTAGTTATTGTGTAGTTCGACTAGGATTCTCATTTGGGATGGGGACTCTGTTAATCCTACTTTAGATATATTGTAGGAGTTAATATAGAAAGGAAATTCGATATTTGTTGTGAATCCCATTATGGCATGGAGTAATGGAGGATCCTTTAGAAAATCCTAGGATAAAATTTTCCTCACTCAGGGGGAAGGATCTTTTGGTAGTAGTTCTCCCTCATGGGGTGGGGTAAGGTGAGTGAGAATATCAATAGCCTCCTCTGTAATGAGTTTTTCTCATTATTAATGATACCACTCTTATTAGTGTGAGGGTGTCTACACATAATTCACAAAATAGGTTAGGAATTTGTTCATGGGTTTCAATAATTAATGTTATAGAGTGACCCATCTCTTTATTGGAATCCATTCTAATAGACTCTAAGATAGGGGTAGTTATACATGTTTTAGAAACAATTAGAGAGCTGTATTGACCAAAGTTTTCATCGGATGGTTTTTAGATTAATTTTAAGTTTAAAAAAGGTATTAAGACACTAGTAGGGATAAAAAGGTAATCATTCTATAGTATGCAACTTCACAAATTTTTTTATGGTTTCTGTGGTTCTTTATTTGGATGTTTACCCCAGGTCTTCCTTTTCATATAAAATAGTGTTTCATGGATCTTAAGAAATAATATAAAAATATACTATATTATTTTTAGTCCAGGAATTATATGTTTTTAATATTTCTTATTCATCATAAATAGAGTCTCATATTCAGAAACCAAGATAGAGAATTATTCTGAAATGTCAAATTTTCCATATTCATGGATTAAGATTTATTTTAATTTGGACTATTGGGTGTCTTCCATCATGATATGATTAATTAAATAATTTAATTATTTAATTAATGAGTTATTATACTATGAAACCCATGAATTTATTTATTTAATACATATTATGAAATATATCTAGGGTTAGTCTTTCTATGAACACATTAACCTTAGAGGGAGAGGAAGAAGAAGATGGAGAGGGGGCTTGTTGGTGATGAAAAATCAGGGAAGAAATATCAGTTTTTTAGTGATGTCGATAAAAAGTAACTTGGTTGTGAAGTAGAATAAAATCAACATCATTTATCCATCCTATTATGGAATTTATATATATGGATTTATCCCCATTTTTTTATTTGAACATGGAATAATTTTGTATAAATTTAATCAACATTCAGGTAGCAGATGGACTTTTTAACTTATGATATTTGGATAAAATTATTATATTGGGATAACAGATATTGGTACTAGAAATTAATTCATTGTTTTTTTATTATATGTGAAATTAGATGGTTCCTACTCATATAGGATCATCATTTCCATTCTTGTGGTATCATCTCTATCTCCCACCATTCTTTACATGTTCATCACTAACATTAGATTGTACATGATGATTCAACAAATTTCCCATATCGATTTTATTGAACAATTAAAATAGGTTCCATATATTTATATTGTGTGTTCTCCATGTTGGATTATAGTGTGAGGATGGACTATAGTATAAGATAAAATGGGATTGGGGAGTTTTGAATTGGGATTTCTTAATGAATAACAATATTCACATTGATAAGATTGTGATACGTATCATCAATCCAGGTACCAAAGGATATAAAACAATTTAAATAGGTGGAATTATCATGTTTAAAATCACCAGAGGAAATTCAAGTGATATATGAAGAAAAATAAGAGGAATTAGAAATTAATCAAGGACTATAGTAATGTTTAGATATTTGAACCCAACTACATGGCGTATAGTTTGAAAGAACATAAATCATGTAATTTGGTAGGCACAATAGATAGGGATTCTAGGATATGTTAAATACCACACATTTTTTGGATAAATCATAAAATATGTTACCCTTATCTAGATATTTTTTGTTTATAGGGAATATACACCTAGGAAGCCCGAGTATCCTCACAAACCTTGATGTTTAATACCATACTACTTTTTTATTTGATAGAACATGACCTGTGATAATTGAGAACCTGCCAACTATCCCAATGGATCCTAGCAACCATGTTCACCTTTCGACACATATTATAGTCATATTTCTACTTCCCATTTTTTGGGTTTGTACGGGGTCTATCAATTTCCTAAGGGTTATATGATGTTTACTTTGGGAACACATCCTATACCTATACCAAAACTATATGGTGACCCAAAATCTTCATTCAATATTATATTTTTACATATAACTAGTACCTTAAATGTGACCTTACACATTGGACATGATGGTGGAGCTACTTCTAAATATAGATATGTGGCATGTGTTGAATCTAGTATGATTAATCATATCAGCATTATAGTTAACATTCTTATCTATTAATAGTTATCGGTAAATAGAATCCCTCCTTGAGGATAAATTGACATCATGGAATAATTTCATCTCACAATTCCTAGGAAGTGTTAGAAATTTACCCCATGGGTTTGGGGCATAAGATCCTTTACCTATAGATCAGATAGGGTGAGTATTCTCCCCACCATTATGGGGTTTGATATCCTCAATATATGAAATTTTTATTACCTTTTCCTGAAGAATAAATTGAATTTGAATAAAGAACCATCAAATGATAATGAATGTATAAATTGAGGAAGAAGATATGGAGGTGTACTATCTTTTCCAAAACCTATAATAATAATATCAATGGGAACATTTACTAGCATTAAGGGGATGGAGATAGAATCCCTTGATCCTAACCACCCTATTCTAAGTGACATTCATATGGAAGATTCAGTGGCCTTATAAGATCAAATCCAAAATTAGAATGAAGGGAGAGTATGTAGGTAGGATAATATATAAGTTTTCCCAGCACCAATTGTCGAAGACAATAACATACAAAGGACTTAAACCTAAAATCTTCTCTAGGGGAAAACATTCTTATACAGTAAACACATTTAAGGGTTTTTAGTAGGACCATAGATGAAAATATGGAAGTTATCCAAACTATAATTTGGATTTTATTATATACTATAAGGAATAGATAGAGACATTTACCATCAAACCATCAACATAGAATGTTGATTAAATATGAAATCAAATTATATTTTTTGACACATATGAGGAATAAAAATAGTGGATTAAGAAACAATATTAAATATTTTTCATTGAGAATTTAATTAATAGAATATTAATATAGAATATTTTATCAAGACCTTGGACAAGATAGACTATTTCTTTGAGGACCACAATAAAGATGTTCCAAAAAATAGGGTATGTTATATTACATAGAGATTATATAGCGGGAAAGACTCCAATATTTTAATTTTTTAGATAGGTCTAATGATGCCCTATATATTTTACATTCATGTCTAGATTCCTCTTTTATGCGGGTTAACACAAATAACCATAAATGTGGTCTTCCTAAAACTAAAAAAATATTTAATTTATTGTTGAATGAAAGGGAATAATATGAGAAAATAAATATTATAGAATTAAGAAATTATTTGATTAATAATGTTTTGTTCTATGAAATTATTATAAAAATGAGAATTTGGGATTTCAATGAAGTTTATAAACTTTTATTATCTTCTTTAAGATTTTCATTATTTATTTAATTATTTTGGTTTATTTTCCATGTTAATATTTGACTATATTAAATGGGTAAATATTAATTAAATAAAATGATGTCAAAGGATATATGATTTTGAGTTATAACTTGTTAATTATTTGAATTACATGAAAGAAGTTACGTGAAGGCTAGATATGACATTCTATCCTAATAAAACTCCTAGGTGATCCTTTCCATTCATCAAAATCCATTCTTCCGTTCTAAACTCAATGAACCATCCTTGACATTTAGAAGAATGGTAGTATTATATCCCATAACATACTGTGGAGTTATTCTAACCAAATAGATCAAGTCTACACCAGTTTACTCATCATTCAAAATTAAATGAGGGTACTCCATTAGAATCCAATAAATTAACTGACGACATTGGATACAGAAGACACTAACTAAATCCCAAGGGAGATTCCACTGGTTATTTCACTCCAATATCCCTCATTTTAATTTATTATGAGAACCCTAATCACTATTTCTATAAAATTTAGTGCTCGATATTAATATAATAACACAATATTTGATTTTTCAATTGATTTTAAATTCTTTTATTTAACCAAAATGACTTTTTCCTTTTTTTGAGTCTTGTTGTGACTGGTTCCACTTTGTATGCAGTAGGTTTTTCTAGGTAATTATTTTATTAAAAAAACTCATGAGGTGATTTAGTTTAATAAATTCATCAACTAGTATATTTATATCAATATTTGATACCCATGATTGTTTTATATAAATTATCTAAATTATTTTCATTAATTCTTGGAGATGAAGTGTTTTTCTTTAAATTTTTTCCTTCTTTGAATTAAAATTTTACACATGGAAAATATTAAATTACATGAATATGAGGCTCGTTTAATATATTTTTGATGATGGCTGAATGTTATTATCTCTCCCTTACTTTTTAAATGAAATAACCCTTGATTAAGGGTGTGTTTTAATGTTAAAAGTTGATTTTTTTTATATTACACCTATGAGAGGAGAAACTATTTTACCTCTCCCTTAGATCAACTATAATGACACATACTACTCTATCATAGACATGAAACCTTTATTGGCCCATTATGGATCACCTTGTTGATCATCCCTTTATAGGATAGAGGTGAGCATTTTATCTATGATTCTGAAAGGGTTGAAATTGGTTATAAAAATAAAGGCACTTTCAATACAAATGTGAATTAACTATTATGTTTTTATGCACTAATAGTTTTATTTTCTATAGTACATATCCCTTTTTTAATTATGGTTTACATTGTTGATTAGAACATAATATCAGGCCACATGATAATTTAGGTTAGGTATTAGGGGAGGAGAACCCGGGGAGAGTACGATGCTGACCAGGGAAAAACATCACCCCCTCTAAGTATTGGTCATCATCAGGCTCCTCTCTAGCCTCTCAGACCTCTGAGGTGGAAAGCGCTTGTGCTAAAGAAACTGAGGCAAAGAAATTTTTTTTAGATGAGCGTGGAATAAGTAAGATGGTGACTGAATATTTCATGAAAGATATGGTAGTTTTGAGTCAGTCGCTTCCATCAGAGGATGATTCTACTTTTGAATCATATATGGCATCAATACGATATTTAAATGATGGGTCTGGTGATGCCAATGAGGATAGTAGTGGAAACGAAGGAGGTGGCGATAGAGCTGTTGGTGGTGAGGATGTTGCTGATGCTGTTATTGGTGATGGGGATGTGGCTGATGTTGCTATTGGTGATGAGGATTTTGATGATGATGATGATGTTTATGATGATGGGAATGGACATGGGGATGGGGATGTGGGTGATGGAGTGGATATTAATCCCCTCCATTTTTGATTTACCAGGGAGACTTATGTATATACTTTAAGAACATGAATTGAATTTTTGTATAGATGAGAATGGTAAATTTGTTTTCATCAGAAAAATATTGCAACAATTTGTGAATGAATTTACATTAAACTAACATTAGAAACTTTAGTCATGAATATGGGTAAGCCATTCCCTTACTACCATATAATACTTATCTATAGATTATATCTCTTATAGTGACATTGGATTCCACTTATTTTATCTTTATTTTTCATAAATTACTAAATTGACAAGTCTAAATTAATGTAGGAAAAAAAAAGGAATATATTCCACAGTTGTTATTTCTAAAATTTACATTTTTTAAAATATGATATTGTTCTATTTATTGAAGTAGTTGGGTTTTTTGAGATCCCATGTCCTTGAATGATATGGTACAGGCTAGAAAATATTTTTGGGTTATACGTAGCTTTGTAAGAAGGGTACATGGAGGGGTGTTGGGGGATGTGTGCATGGGATAGAATGATCATTAATGGTACCTAATATAATTAGATGACATGTAATAAAATTGAATTGAATGCTCAATTATATGGTAGTTTCATGATGCAAAGTATTGGCATAACCCAGTCATTATATAAATTTATCATAAAGTAAAATGTAGAACATCTTATATGATGCCATTATTATAATTCCAAGTTGATTTTATTTTCTCCACCTTTCCAATGCCAGCCTATGATCAATAATAATAATGATTGCATGGCTCACTACATTCTTTCATGTACTTTTGAATTTGTTTTACTCAGAGTTTGTAGAAATTTTATAATCTCATGTATGACTAGATCTTTGAATGCGTTTGGTTTCATGAAATTATTTGCTACTGGGTTGCAGGTATGCGATTCAATGGATCTTGTCTTGCTAGAAATTATGTTTCACTATGCTGTGTTTTTGATGTGTATCTTCAAAGAAATATCAGGGATGTTTTCTTTATATGATTGTATTTAGTATGATATGTGTGTATATTGTTTAAAATTCAATGAATATTACATTCAAACAACTCATAACACAATAAAATAAACACCATTCAATTTGTATTCAAATGAATGTGTATGCATAATGAAATCTATAGCCAGTATAAACTGTGGAAATGAATTATGAATAAAGTTTAAATACCTTTCAATTTGTATTTGAATCATATTAATTATATTCTATACATGTGCAGGGATACAAAAAAACAAGGGTGTGCTGATATCAACATATATGACTATGTCATGCAATAATTTCCTAAAAAAGAAAAGATGAACTTTTTTTGGTATTACAACTTAAGCAAGCTAAAATATTAGGCAGTGATTACTTCTATATTATTTAATATTTGAATTTCTATAACAGAAAACATCTAATAATTTTCCCAATCCTATTATGCATGTTTTGTTATTTTTAGTATCAACATTAAATGTAAGGAAATTTATGATCAATCCCAATATTCCAATATTTGAAACCATCAAAAATAGGTTCAAATACATATTTACATTATTATCACTCGAATAAGACTATAAGTGGTTAAGTAAGAATTTATTATATTATCATGACTTCAACTGTAACCTTTATATTAAGAGTGCTTACTCTAGAATCCCAACCTAAAAACAATGTATTCATTGGAAAATTTTACATATTTACACATTTGGCTTCATTTGCAGCAACATTACACTAGAATTTCTTACAGGAGTAGTATTCACAGTAGCAATGTTTATACTAACATCATTAGAGTAGTAGTGCATACACTATTAGTTCTTAGACTAGCAATGCTTACACTAGAACTGTTCATAGAAATAGTACATGTACAAACTCCTTTTCATAATGCATATGTTTGGGAAATACAAGGGTGAAAAATCTTGGGAACATGGGAAGAATCCTACTGAAGCTCTGTCTACAATGACACGAGCATCTCACTCACTGGTGTTGGGGAAGTAGACAGGCATCTGTTCCGAGGAGGGTGGGGGGGGGGGATGGTAATACGAAAGAGTGAAGCGGTGTGTGCTGTGGGAAGGGGGAGGGGTGTGCTGGTGGGGGGGGGGGTTACAAGTATTTAGTGGGGGTCTGGTGCTGGGGAATAGGGAAGGGGGTGCTGGTGAAGAGTGAAAGGGTGTGTGCAGGGGGATGGGGGGAAGGGGTGCAGGGGGAGGGGGTTGTCCAGGAGTGTGGAGGGGGAAGACAGGGGGCAGTCTAGGAGAGTGCAAGGAGGGGGGAGGGTGCAGGGGGAGGGGGGTTTTCCAAAAAGGGGGTGTCCGGGGGGTGTATGGTGGTTCTGTCCATAGGGGAGGGTGCAGGTGTGAAAAGGGAGAGGCGATGTGTTGGGGGTCTATCTAGGGGGAAGGGGGTGTGATGTGCGAGGGTGGGGGGAGGGGTTACAAGTCATCCGGGGAGATGGTGATGGGGATGAGGTCATGGGGTAGGGGGGGTGCAAGGGGGGAGGGGTGTGTTGTGGGGGGGGGGGGTCTGTCCATGGGGGAAGGACCCATGAGGCATTGAAACTGGAGCCAAACTGATTATATACCATTAATAGGAAGGGTGATTTTTAATTAATAGGACTCTATTATTTGACAATATAATTTTGTATCTTGGATCTGTTTCTCCCTTGCATGTAGGAACATGATTGCACCCATGAGGCTTTGTGGTTCATATATGTTGGGCGGTGACTTGATTAATCATAGGAGACAAGTATTTTGTAGTTGAGTTTTTATTTTATTTTCATTATCGCATCGGTCACATAGGTCTTTCAGTGATTTCTGCGGATGGAGGGTACTTATATTGCACAAAGGGGACCAGAAGGGAAATGGAGGCGGCTATGTGTATTTCTTTGTTGGGGAGATAGACCTGGGTTGTTGAGGGATTGATAGTGTGTTTTATTTTTTCATGCTTTTATTGCATTTCTTCTGTTTATTTGATTTTCCTTTGGCATGGATGTCCGATATACGGATGGGTCAGGCCAAAATTTAATTTATTTTCTTCTACTATTTTAATTAATTGTTTAAGGGAGAAATCATTCCCGAGTGGGGATTCCTTGATGCCTAGACACTTGTTCCTTCCTGTGGTCTTAGCCCATCCACCTTAGTTCATCATAGTATTTCTATATCATAGTCTATGTTTGAAACATGGGAAGGCCTATGAAATGATGATAATTAGGGAGGGATTGAGATTGTCTAGAAATTAATTGCGAGTTGCCGTGAATAAGGATCGAGGACCTTGGAATTTATAATGTGCAGTTATGGGAGACTATGAAATATATATTGATTGTAAAAATGCTATGGGTATAAAAGGTGGTATAATGATAATGCATTAGGATTAATAAATGGAAATTCAGATTCATAACCAATTTGATAATGTAATATTAGATCATGAGCTATTATACATTATTGGAGTTTATTATTAGACTCCAGCCCAATGCAATTATAGAAATACCTTGGCACCAAAAATACTCTATTATACACTAGATAGATTGGTTTGAAATTCCCAATAAATCATTCATTCACCTAATGGTAGGGCTCAAAATTTGTTAGAAAATTGCAAACGGGGGAAAGATAGATATTCCCTTATCACATACCCTGAGTGGAGTGCCACACAACCCTAAATACAACATTATCCCTAAAATAAATACCTAATATTGTCTGAAGCTACCCTTTTCCCCCGATACAATATGAAGAATAAGTTGAATCTTCCCACCAGTTCTTCTATGAAGATTTCATTCATTCTTAGAGCTACCCACACAGTTTGGTTTTTTCAGGGTATTCCACTCATCTGTAAAAGGACCGGTAAATGACTCATGATAATTGGGTTCTCTAGATTGACATGTCAATCTCTATAGGAAAATACCAAATTCCCCTTGTAAGACATTCAACTTTCATACATATCGCACCCAGAAGAATAGTGATGATCATATCAGTGATAGTATTCCATGAGTCTTGTGATCAATGTTGAGACTGACTAATCACACTCTCTATTGGCGTGGTGCTGGCCAGAATGTTTCCCTGCCTCCTCCCGCTCCCTTTTCTCCTGGACGGAAGATGATTCCATGTAGAAAACTTTTATAATGATTTTTTTATTAGGAAACATTTCCTTCAATGTTTGGTATTTTTATGATACCGATGATCAGATGAGTGTTTTGACCCTTGTAGAGAAAATTCTACTACATTATCTTTTTTATGTGTGAGAACATTAAACAAAACAAACCACATATAGTGTAGTTGGACAATGCTACAAAAATGTTGAATCTGATGGATGATCTTCTCTGCGATATTATTCAATGAGTCTTGTGATCAATGTTAGACTGACTAATCACACTTTCTACTGGTGGGGAGACGAACAGAATGATTCCTCACCTCCTCCCGCTCCATTCACTTCTAGCCAAAAGATGCTACTCTGTGGATGTTGCTGGACTAGACCAAAATTTTGCGGTCACGCCGCGGTCACGCTGTGGTTAGACCGCGCTAATACCGCGGTAATGCCATGATTTGACACTACTCCATGAAGACACCCTGTGGCGATTCGTATTCCTATAGGAATACAATGTATGATTCATAGAAATAGTTTTAGATACATTACCCACCCATAGTTAATGGGGGGAGAGGTCCTTATGTAGAAAATATCTTAATTGTGTCTACCGTGAAAATATTTAGTCACCTGTAGACAACATTGGATATGAGGGTGAGGCTTTTTACTTGTATTCTACACGAACAATCTATGTGCTCGAGGTACATCATTTTTAATGTTGGAAAATAAGAAGACTTGAGAATAGTTTTATAATGATATTTTTATTTGGAAAAGTGTCCTTCAGAATTTGATATTTTCATGATCCCAATGTTCAGATGAGTGTTTTACCCCTTGTAGAGAAAATGATTCTACATTATCTTTTTTTTTCAGTGTGAGAACAGTGAACGACACACACCTCATAAAGTGTAGTTGGAGATTTAGACAACAATGGGGAATCTAATGGATGATCAGCTTTGTGATTGTATTCCCTGAGTCTTGTGATCAGAGTTGAGACTGACTAATCACAATTTCTGCCAACGGGTTGATGACCAAAATGTTGCCTCACCTCCTCCCTCTACCTTTGCTCCTGGATGGAAGATGATGTCCCACCGATGTCGGTATACCGGGCCAACAAGCTACGGTCATGCCGCGACCTCCTGAAATTCACCCCACAATAGCAACCACACCGCCCCACCCCAAACCTCCTGAAAAACACTCATGCAATCCCTCTACCACCTGAAAAATAGCCCCAACCACCATCTCTTGGTCTTACCAGCCCCCTGCCATCCCCTGGTTTCCTACCTTCCCACCCACACCAACCACTCCATCCCGCACCAAACACCGCACCGTCCCCATCATTCTATATTCCATCCCTAAACAATGACCTACCACATACAAAACAACCCCATACCACCTGTTCCAACCTGCACCAACCCGCTTACCAGCCCCTACCACATGCATTTCAACCCGCACCAGACCATCCAACCTAAACCTTCCACAGAAACCAACCACAACAGCCAAAAAATCCAGTCCACGCACATCCCCATCCCACACCCAACTCCAAAACAAACCATTAACCCATCCACTAGAATACCATTTCCACTTCATACAACCAAAACAACCATCCTACAAAACCTGTACTCCAGCCCCCATCTAAACCTCACCTCTAGAACATAAAAAATAGAAGGCCCCCCCATAGATGAAGCTAGTGAAGGATCCTTCTAATGAAAATTCCTAAGGGTGGATTAAATTGATTTTACCACTATCTTGAGTGAAATAAAGTGATAACACCAATAAGATTTCATACTAAAAAGAATTGATTGATCAAGCTATAACCACAAAGCATAGGAGGGAGATAGTTATTAGTCTAAATTTACCTCTTCGAACAATTTTCTCATCCAAGACCACAAAATCAGAAGCTCTAAGCTTGTAATTGATGAGGCGAACTCCCATATTACAAAGAGGAAGAGACCCATTCCTAACCCCCATAAAATCCTCAATAGAATCAAAAACAACTGGAGAGATACCAACCAAATACATTAGGGACATTGAAAGATTAACATTTAGTCCAGACAAGGAAGAAAAAAAGATCCAAAGCATACAGATGAAGGGAATTTTCGCAGGAGTACCATGGTTCTCCTTTTTCCCAAGGGAGATTATGTATAAATCATTGTGAGGGGTTTATAGTATAATAACAAGTCATATTACTAACTTCCAGAACTGCTTTTTACCCTTTGGTGGAATAATTATACTGGTGAATTTCATCCTTAACTCCATTATGATTAATGTGTTATCAGTCACAATGGCTTTGAAAGTCGTGTTAGAGAATATTTAAAAGATAATATCTTCTTTCATATTCTATTCTCATGGAGATGGAAGATTTTCATAAGGCTGTGTGGATGAGGATGGCCAGACTAGTGGTAGATGATGGTATTAACTTATTTAGTGTCAAGGGATCAATTCACATTTGACAAGCTATGTTTTCTTGGGAGGTTCTTGAAGTTCGTTCTCTATGGAGATATTTCTATATCTGTCAGTGTATTGATCTGACATTGAGGATCCATGGGGGGAAAGTCTCATGGATGTGGAAGGAGTTTCATGGGAACATTTTGGTTCTTAAGAATTAGTCTTCATGGATTTTGGAATAAGGAAACATAAACATCTGGTTCGACAACTGGACAGGTTCCCCTAATGGTGTTCCAGGCTTTCCGACTCCCAATATTTTTTTTACCAATGCATGTTGGTACCCCTATTTTACCTAGGTTTTTCTTAAACACCATCAAAATGAATGTTTTTATTACATTATTATTTCTTCTTAAATGGAATTTTTAGTCTTCTCGAAGTCTCTAATGGGGGTTTTCCTGGACATGATTTACAAGTCTATTTATCATATTCCAAATGGTATCACTGGTGGTGAAAATCTGTACTGGTGTAAATAAATCCCGATTAAATGTAACTTGTTCGTTTGGTGCATCAATAAACAATGTATTCTTATGAATGAAACTATCAGAAGTAGGGGGGATGGTGCACATGGGGTGTCTAGGAGGGGATGTCCAGGGGGAGTTGGGGGGTCTGTAGTGCTGGGGGCAGGGTGCAGGTGGGTGTCTAGGGGGCTGTCCAGGGGTGTTGTCCAGGGGGTGGGGTTTCCAAGGGCTGTCAGGTGGGGTCTTTATGGTAGGGGGAGGGTACAGGTGGGGTGTCTAGAAGGTTGTGTCCAGGGTCTCTCAAGGGGGGGAGGTGTCCAGGGGGGCCGCCTTGGAGGGGTGTTCAGGGGGTGTCTTGTGGGGAGGGTGTGTCTAGTGGGGGTACAAGGGGGCTGCCCAGGGGGGTCCAAGGGGTTGTCTAGGGGAGAATGGGGGTTTTCAAAGGGGATGTCTAGGGGGAATGGGGTGTAGGGGGGTGTCCATCCCTTCGGAGCATTTGAAAAATAAAACTCCACTTGATTGTATCAACTTCCTTTGATATACCATGCTTGAAAGCAAAGTTCCCATGTTTCACCTTTGGTTTCATGATTTTAACACATTTAGAGGACAATATGAATATTATTACTAGGGATAAATCCAAACTTATTTGAATTGATAAACCCATGAGCAATGTGACCTAACCTTATAGAAATAATTTTTCTAACGATTTTTGGAAAGGAATTTACAATAGAAACAAGTCTGAAATCCTTTATAACCACAAAATTTTCTTTCTTTGGGATCGGGGAAATAAAATTGGGGTTGATTCCAGAGGGTATTGAGGCATGGTAAAAGAAATCCCTCATAGTGTTAAGGAGCTCATCACAAACTACATCCCAGTAGAACATAAATAATTTATTTGTGAACCCATGAGGACCAGCCACACTCTAAAGATTTAGAGAAAAATGGCACTCTTACCCTCCTTCTCATCAAGGGATGCAACAAGAGAGATTGTTGGATTGGTGTATCCTGATTCAATTGACCACACTCTAGTGTAGGAAGGATTTATTTATTGCATCATCTACCAGGCTTTAATTGGATTCAATAAGAGACAAATTATTGTGATGCGTTGACATTAAAAAAAATTTACGACTGTTCTGATATGAACTTTTTTCATCTTTGAACACGTTGCCCAGCTCTGATTATGTTTTAATTGGTAAAAAACAATGAATTCTGGTTCTATTGTTTTTTCATTCTGGTTTTCATTATTTCGTAGTGGTTTCACAGGGGGGTGAGTTCTTGGTGTAGGGAGGGGGGCTAGTTGGAGGGGGGATGGGGGGATGGGTGCAGGGCTGGGTGCAGTTTGTACTTGGGGAGCAGGGGGTGTCCGGGGGTGGGGGTCAGTGGGGGTGAACGTGGGTTGGGGGGTGGATAACAGGGGTGCAGTGGGGGGGAGGGGGGCTTGGTTGCATGGGGTAGTATTGGGGCATAGGTCTGGGTGCAGGGGGTATCCTGGAGGGTGGGCAGTGTGTGTGTGTGTGGGGGGGGGGGGGGTGGACAGTGGGGGTGCAGGTGGGGGGAGGGGGATCTGGGTGCAGGGGGTAGTGGGGTGTATGTGGGCTAGGTGTAGGGATGGGTGTAGTGGTACTGGCGGTGCAGGCAAGGGGGTGTCAAAGAGGGGGGAAGTGGGGGTGCAGGTGGGGGGGGGAGGGGGTGGACTGTAGGGGGGACCTCGGTGGAGGGTGTAATGAGGGGGCAGTGGGGGTGTAGGAGGGGGGTCCGTGAGGTTGCAGGTGGGGGGGGGGTGGATAGTGTGGTGGAGTTGGGTGGAGGGGGACCTGGGTACATGGGGTAGTGTGTGGTTGGGTGGATGGGTTATGGGGGCAGTGGGGGTGCAGGTGGGTGGGGGACTGTCGGGGGAGGGTACCTATGTGCAACGTGTAGTGAGTGGGATTGATATAGTTGAGGGGATGGGGGATAGGTACAGGGATGGGTTTAGGTGTTACTGGGGGTGCAAGGGGAATGTCCAGGGGGCAGTGGGGGTGTAGGTGGGTGTCTAGGGGGGCAGTGGCGGTGTAGGTGGGGGGGGGGATAGTGGGCGTGCAGGGGGGGGGGTGTAGGTGTTATTGGGGAAGCTGGGTGCTCGGTTCAGGGGTATGGGGGGCTACGTGCAGGTGGTACTGGGGGTGCATGGGGGGCTTTGAGGATCCAGGCTGGAGGGAGGGGGTCCAAGGGGGTGTCTCGGGGTGTTAGGGGGGGTGAAATGGGGTTCTGTCCAGAGGGGAGAGTGGGGGTGTGAAAAGGGGGACGGATGTGCTGGAGGGGTCTGTCCAATGGGGAAAGGAGGGGATTCATGGGGGTCTACCAAGTGGGGTAGCTGTAATTTATGGGAAATGAATATATACCCATGGTTTCAGAACTGTGGGAAAATATGCTATTGAAGAACCCTCAATAACCATATTTTTTTAACTCTGGGTAAATATGATGTGGAAAACCCCTCTATACCTACAGTTTACTTAACCTTAGGTACCTAATTTCTGCTATAAAAATGTAAACCCATGCTTTTTTAAACCTTAGGCATAGATCTGTAACCACGGTTCTCATGAACCTTGGGTAAGCTGAAATTTTAGTGGGATATACCCACAGTTTCTGTAGAATCGTGGGTATAGTGCAATACCAACGCCTCAAGATCCCATGGTTCATCAAACCGTGGTTATATCCTATACCCACGGTTTAGTGGGATATACCAATGGTTTGAAACTATGGGTATAGGGCACTTTTCCAGTAGTGTCAATATTTTTCAAAGATTGACCTTCAATATCGATATCATCAATTGTGTCAGAAGAAGGAAAACATTCCGAAAACATCATTTTGATCCAGGTACGTGGATTATGAGTTTACTGTAATGCCTTTTAGATTGATTAATGTACCCACTATCGTCATGGATTTAATTAATATAGTTTTTAGGGAATATCTTGATGACTTTGTAGTGGTATTTATTAATGATATCATAGTATACTAAAAAACCTAAAAAGATCATGAAAATCACTAGATAACTATTTTAAAAACACTTAGATGAAATGAATTATATGGGATGTTTAGAATGTGTGAATTATGGATTCAAGATATTTCTTTTCTTGGCCATATTATCTCTATGTATGGTATCTCTATTGATCCTTCAAAGACCAAGGAAATCCACGAATGGCCAGCACTGACACGTTTAACAGAGGTACATAGTTTTATTGGTTTATCAGGTTATTATCGAAGTTTCATCCAGAATTTTCCCATGTTGGCTAACCCGTTAAGCAAGGTCACACATAAATGGTTTAAAATATTATGGACAAAAGAGTGTGAAGAATGTTTTGAATAAGTGGAGAGAAGATTAGTCAACACTCTTATCTTGACTCTTCCCTCAAAGAACAACGATTTTTTTATTTATAGTGATTCTTCATTGAATGTGCTTGGTTGTGTGTTTATGAAGAATGATAGAGTTATTTCCTATGCATTACGACACCTAAAATTCACGAGCAATACAATAACACTCATGTTCTTGAGTTAGCAGCTATAATCGTTTCCTTGGTGATATCGAGACACTATCTATATGGTGAAAAATGCGAGATTTATACTGATCACAAGAGTTTGAATTATATTTTCTCACAGAGTGAACACAACAGGAGACAAATGAGATGGCTTGAACTAAACAAGGATTATGATTGCATAATGAAGTACCACCCAGGGTCGGTTAATAAGGTTGAAGATGCTTTGAGTAGAAAGTATCATGGTGTTTTGTACGATATGAGAGTTATAAGGTATCCTATTTTCATAGTTCAAGTAAAGATTGATATGGGAATAACCATGGATAGTGAAACATAAATAAATCTTCAAATGTTTAACAAACCATCTTTACTAGAAAGGATAAAAAGTTATCAAACAAATGATATGGTGTTTCAAAATAAGATAAAAGTTGTTAATGATGGGAGATTGAGTGACTTCGTATATGAAGATGGTATTTGATATTTGGGAAGAGGCTTTGTTTTCCTAATATATCTGATCTAATAAGTTTATTTTTGGATGATGCTCATAGCTCCAATTTCTCTATACACAATAGGATCACTAAGATGTATAATTATTTGAAGGAATATTTTTGGTGTGACAACGTGAAGAGGGATATTATTTCTTTGCTATCAAGATGTATTGTTTGTCAACATGTGAGTGTTGAAAGGTAATAGCCTGGTAGAGTCATGCAACCTATTTTCGTATCTGCGGGGAAATGAGATAATATTATGATGGAATTTGTCATGGGAATACCAAAGACTCGTAGAAGCAATGATACAATATAGGTCATTGTTGATCGTCTTACCATGTCTGCACATTTTCTTGCTATAAGAGAAGATCTACAACTTGAACGTTTGGAAAAAATATATATTAATGATGTTGTAAGACTCCATGGTGTAGCCCTTTCTATTTTTTCTGATCGTGATCCCAATTTTACATCATGATTTTGAAAAAGTATTTAGAAGGACATGGATACTGAATTTAGTTTGAGCACTTCCTACCACCCTCAAATAGATGGACTTTCAGAACGGGCTATTCAAACCTTAGAAGTCATGTTGAGATCTTTCTCACATGACTTTCAAGTTATGTGGGATCAATATTTACATTAGGAATAATTTTACAATAACAATAGCTTTCATTTATGTTTTCATATGGCACCATATGAAGCATTATATAGAAAGGGATGTTGAACACTATCTTGTTGGGTTGATGTTGGTGAAAGAGAACTCATAGGCCCCGAACTTGTTGAGGAAACAGTGAAAAAGGTAAATATTATCCCAACCCACATCAATGAAGAAAAAATTAGCCAAAATAGTTATGCCAATAATCAGAGGAAGGATTTGGAATTTCACTTAGGAGATCATATTTTATGGAAGTTTTCTCCATGGAAGGGTGTTATACTATTCACATAGAAGGGTAAATTGAGTCACAAGTATATCAGACATTTCAAAATTCTAGAATGAATTGGATTTCTCGATTATCATTTGAAAATGCCTCCATGTCTCTCTAAATTTTAGGATGTGTTCCATGTATCACTGTTGAGAAAATATATCCCTAAACCAACGCATGTACTCCCCAATGAGGAAATGGAATTGGAAACTGGTGTGTCTTATTTTAAAGATCATGTCATGATTCTTGATACCAAAGAAAAAGTGCTGAGAAACTGGACGATACGTCTGGTAAAAGATATATGGAGAAACCATAAGATGGAAGAGGTAACGTGGGAACCCGAGGAACTTATGATGAAGTAACACCTGAATCTTTTTATGTAGTAATATTCTAGAAATTTTGAGGAATAAATTATTTTAAATATGGGAGAATGTAAAACACAAAGATTCACTGGTACGTTTCCCTTTTAATAATGCAGTAGCTTGCGTTGTTCGCAACCTAGAGTTTTAACACAACACAACCAGTCAAACTAGCCATTATAAACTGAAATAGCCAAATTTTACATATCAAATTGGAGTTTATTTTTGAATTCAAAATATCAAAATTAGCTAAGTGTGTTTTTTTTGTATTTTTCTGAAAAATTTCAATTTTTGATGAATAGTGAAAAACACTACGTTATTGTTTAAAACAGATTTTTTATTTAAGAAATTAGTTATTTTATGTGAATTTTTTTTCGAACAAAATAGATACATAATACCTATATATGATCAATATAATTAATTGGATTCATTTTATAATAATTTTAGATATATGAAATTTTATTGAACTTTTTACCACCTTTTACCCACCTTCTAGGAGCATTTGCAAATTTACCTAAAACATAATTTTACCACTTATGAGTGTGGAATTTCAAAAATCAGAGAGACATTGTGGACATTAGTAAGTAAATCATGGTTCAATATGTTCAAAATAATTGTTGGTGAATAGTAACTTTTCACTTTTATTTACCAAGGTTTAAAATAAATTGTATAATTATGGGTAAAATGATATTATAATTACCCTAACACATGTCCTAATTATAAGTGATAAGTGTAATTAGACCAAATAAAACCTTAGGAATAAAATATTATCCTCTTTGGTCCATAGGGATTAAATTTGTACGTTTATTTTTATTTTACATAAAGAATAGTTGAAAGAGTTAAATTAAAGGTTTAATAACTAAACCATTATTAATATAGGTTTATAAAGAAGATAAATTAGTCTAAAAATATTCATTATGAAGATAAAAATATTTCCTACAAAATGGTAGTTTATTTATAATATGTAGTCTTTAAATAATTTATTTTATTTATTACACAATGATGATGGATTAATTACCTTATTAATGAAATATTAAAATAATTGATATTATAAATATCCTAATAAATGTAAATTGAGAATTATGATGAATAAGTATAATTTTATAGGATAATATGACATGTTAGTATTTATTAAATAAAATTTATTTGAAATGATAAATGTTTTATGGATTTCAAATAATAAAATATAAATAGTGTAAAACTGACATAATTGAGTTTTTAAAACAAATACCATATTATTGATTGATATAATATTCTTAAAAATTTATGGTTCTTCCAACAGACTTCATAAGGTTATATAGGTTAATATTGAACAACATGGGGTCATCATGGCAGGTTATATCATGTTTATTAACCATATAATAAAAAAAATACAAAGAGACATGATAAATGTAAGACTATTTCACTAAGAGTTAAATCTAAAGTATATGATTAATTTGGTGACCTAAACCTGTATAAAACCTATTCTTTGAGAGGTTTTAGACCCATACCCACCTATAACTCAAAATAAATCCTATTTGAGCCATTAGAAACCAAAAATTATTTTATTATAAAATAATATTTCAAGCTTTTCCTAATGTGACCGTCATCTCTCTTATAAAA
The DNA here is from genome assembly GCA_963277665.1 of Viscum album. Classification (NCBI taxonomy): domain Eukaryota; kingdom Viridiplantae; phylum Streptophyta; class Magnoliopsida; order Santalales; family Viscaceae; genus Viscum; species Viscum album. The sequence goes on along the minus strand of OY728129.1, from coordinate 429,010,207 downwards.
GGGTACATCCCCTTCTCTTAATTTAACATCTCAAAATCCATTTGAGTTGGCTAAAACCTAAACAAATATCCATTCAAATATCATCCCTTCATCACAGAGGCCTTACTATTATTATAAGTCCAAATTATGGTGCTCATGTTATCAACTCAAAAGGAAGCACCCGAAGAAGAGGTAATAATTTCACCACCCTCTTTCTAGTTCTTTTCTTTTTTAACTTCCACTATCTTTGTTGTTTACATACAAAATTAATACCTCCAGTACCTTATACATACTAGGATGTTTTTATAAAATTGGTAAAACCATATTCATTTTTCTATCCATCCTATATATTACAATTTCACCATACTGGGGTACGTATGACTTACAATCTCCACGTCGTGGTGTAGTTTGTTATTCATACACATCATTATTTGGATGGGTATAATAATGAGTATAACTAATGTAAATAACAAATATAAAAATTTAATTATTCTATATATATTATATACTATCCAATTAAATATTATTTAACAATCAATATAATAATATTGTTTCTCGTGCGTGCGTATGGATTATCGTCTCCACAAAGGTGATGAGATTCATTCCCCATATTAATCATTCATGAATAATTTCATTTTTATGATTAAAAATAATGTTTATGAACATAATATCATTCAGTATATGAATGAAATACTTTATATCCATAACAAACATGGCTTATGTAACCAAGAAAATCATGGAAAACGAATCATGTAACACTTGAAACGATGATACAACAGAAATATTAATAAAAAATAAATATTATAGAATAATATATGATATCATATTTATTTATATAGTTATTTTATAATCAAAAAAAATGTTTTAACTATTATAAAAGTTGTTAAAATACCATACACTATGGAAAAGTACATGGTATGGGTAAATTCTACAATGTCTTTACTTATCCGAGGTTATTAATGCATAAGTATCTACTATGACATCATTATCATCCAAATCCATGTTTTCATAAAAATGTAATTCAAAATATTTTTACTATTTACTATACTATGATTTAATGTCATTTATACCGTTATGTGACCAAATTTGTTTTGAAATTAATCTTTCCATCATTTTCCATACAAGGTACTTTATGACCTTCTTGACAAAATTAAAGTAATAATATATTTTTATTAATTTATATGGTAGGTGCTGCTATATTTTTCCATTATAACATCTTTAAGGCTTCCCAAAGAAGCTTATAATAATATTTTCAAAATAAGTGTTTTCATATATAAATATTTGACTTTTAAATGATTTCAAAATAGAAATTGATATTTCTCTAAAAAAAGTTTTTATTTCATCTATGTCAACATCCTTTGATGGATTTTAAGCTTGTTTGAAGTTGATTTATTATGATACAAATATTCCATATTATATTGAAGGTTTTTTGATATGTTTGAAGGTGTATGTGTTATTTTTTACACCATTCATGGTTTATGGATAATGTATTGAAATTTTGTATGATAGTTATAATATGAATGTTTATGTTATTTTTAAATCTTTTCACATGAGGAATTCATTGGACATAGTAAGTGACTGGTAGATCCCTCTATAGCTCCTTGATGGATCGATAACTCTCATTAGACAAACTTGTGTATTGGAAAAAGGCCATGACAAAATATTATTTGTAGTCTTGGCACAAGGCCTTTACTATGTGGTTATGAAGTCTGTCATTATGAATTCCAACATTTTGAAATTTCTTATTGATATTACATGTGATTATTCGACTAGTATAATATCCTAGTGAATAAGAAAATTGCATTATTTGATTTATTTTTTCCATATTATGCATAAGATTAAGTTTAGAAGGATTTTTTTAGTCTTATACATTGCCTTAACTTTTTATGCTTATTTATGAAATTTTACACTATATTGTTATCCATTCTGGGCATCTAAGCACACCCCATTCTATCTTTTATTTTTTCCAGGATGTGAAGAAGTATTTTATTGATGACCTGTAGGGATATGATAAGGATATAAGTGTGTTAAAAGGGGGAAAAATGTTGTTTATGTATTTATTTCATGATGTAATGTAAAACTTAAGAATGTATCTAGTACTTCAAAGGCTACTAAATAGACCATTCATTCTGTATTTTATCCCTTGTGAGCATGCCAATGTTTTGTAACAATGCATCGACCCTGGGTAACTAGGGTCGAGGGATTACAGTGTAGAAAACATATGATATTATAAAGAATAACTTCCATCATTTATTTATAAGGTAATAAAGAAATTTTTTTTGTGTTTAATGTTTTCTTAGGAGGGATGAATGTAACACCTTGAGGCATTACAATCTATATCTTTCAGAATAAATTTAATTTTTTTGATAACATGCAAAATACACAACAATAAGTTTAAATGAAACACAATACTCTACTAAAATATTATTATTTAAATGTGATATTTATTAATAGGAAATTAAGTCAGTGGATTTGAAAAATATTCCTTAAATTATGAAATAATATACTTTACACACGTTCATTAGGTATCAATTGAGTAAAAATAAAAATAAAAATCCATTCAAAGAAAATAAATATTTTTTGAAAACTCTATTATGTTATCTTTCAAACTTTGATAATAATTAATTATTGAATCATTTAGAAAAAATCAATTTTATAATTTTAAATTCATTTTTAATATCATATCATCAAAATAATATTAGAGTGATTTTTAATTTTTATAAAATGATTAATTTTTTGAAGAAAATGAATTAATATATGTTTTTATTAAAAAATTTCATTTCATTTTTGGAATCTATAAGTTCTATTTTATATAAGTTTTTCTAAGAAATTAAATAACATAAATTATATTATAATTTATATAGTTTATTCCTTTTTAATAAATTTTATATTCTTTTTTATGTACAATGTTTTCATACATAGGAGAATGTTTTATTACAAATACATTTTTTCATTGAATTTGTGGGATTTATTTAAATTAAATTCTACAAATTATAGGAGTATAATTTGATAACATTTATTCCATATTTACATAAATAATATATAATATAATTTAATTGGATCAAAATAATTTATTAAAATAATGAATTTTGAAAACAATAAAATATAATTTCTGTGGTTAAGGTGAAAATGGGTTTATTGAGGTTTTAAAAAAATAAGATAAGGGAAATCATTGACATAAAAATGTATAATTAATATTATATATCAATATTAAAACCATATATAATATAGGGTTTGATAATGGGACATTTCTGAGCCTTATATCATGTGAAAAATGGGGGTGTCATTCATTATCTTCAAAAAATCCAAGTGTGTCCTCTCACCCAACAAAAATAGGCCAACCACCCACATAACCTATTCATCCCTTATATAAAAACTGGATTTGACAAAACCAACCCAAATAAACATTTTAATTCCCTCAAAACTTCATATATGTATTTTATTGATTATAAATCTCTACTCATACGTATTTTAGTCGAAACCTGAAGAATTTTTCTGAAGAAGAGGTAACGTTCATGAATGAGTGATTTTATATTGTTTCTTCTTCCACCTCTCTAAAATCTTAATCATTAAGTTTTATATAATAAAAATAAAAAATACCATATAATTAGAAGTTATTTTTTAATTTAATAACATATATACGTCTCCCATTCTCTCAAATGGGAAACGAATCGGTCGATCTTGTGTCCAGCGGACTATCAGCTCACGAAACGATGCAATTCAATTTCTATTACCACATATCATAGTATGATATATTGATGGATTTAATATATATATATATATATCAGTGTGTGTGTGAACATTTTATATTTTAAAATATTTAATCCTTTTTAATTAAGGTATCACATATACCTTCAAACATTCCATTTTGTGAGGGATGTGGTAATATTGATAATGTTTATGACGGACTACCGCGCAGACAACGAGATGTGGTAAATTTTTCTCTAATTATTTACGTGGATGTTAATAAAGGATAAAATTTATAAATATTTGGTATATTTCAAAAATTATATTAATTATCTAAAATTATTATTCCATCTACTTCATTACTCATTCACTTCATGGGTATGATGTTATCGCTGGTGCGTACGTATGACCAACAATCTCCATGAAGCGATTTGATCCAGTTTCCATGTACTACCATAAAAAATGATTATAAAAATTTAAATATAGATAAAAAATGATATTTATAATATTAATATTTTTTAGATGATATTTATATAAATCCAATACACAATAAATGAACTTTCATAATAATACATATATAGGAAAATTTGGCCATTAACACCCAAAATAAGGAAAATAAGGAAATATTATTATCAAATGGGTGGTAAGATATTATATATTGATAATATTTATTATTATAAATATTAATATAGTTATTTTACAAGTTTGTAACATGTTTTAAACAACTATACATGATTTAACAAGAACTGAAATTATTTTAAATGTGGGGTAAGGGATTTCATCTCAATTTCCAGTTCATTGACACTTGTATGTTAATATGAACCTAATAACACTAATGTGTAGTATATAATACAAATTTAATTTATTTAAAATGAATAACTACTTATTAATGATTTTAAATGAAATAAATTTTTTTATTATTTCAAGGGGTTATAATTTCATTTTTACCCAAGTGATATGAATTCAGTTTAAAATCTCACATTCTTTTAGGACTGTTTTTACTATTATTGAAGGAATATTATCATATATCTTTAATAAGTTATAAAAATTATCTAAAATATCCATATATATAATATCATAGATTATATTATTTCTAAAACTACATTCTGTTTTTTCATCGGGAATTAACGTTGACAGTTAGTTAATTAACTGATGATATATGGATAAATGTGTACTGTTATGACCAATATGGATATTTAAAGACATGGAATATTATTAAGGATTTCAATCAACTATTGAATATATAATGAATTATTCATAATTTTAGTGATAAATGGGGTCCGTAATTATATATTCCCTTTATACATTAATAGTTCAAATGGGAAAAATCAGTTGTCCAAATTAAATTCGATTTTACCAGTACTCTTAAATATTATTTTTAATTTTATTAATAGTAGAGGTATTATTATTCTTGAGAACAAGAAATCAAATAATTAATCATTTTCATCATTTATAATTCATTTATTATTATTATACATGGTATGATTACATTGATATAATCTCTGTATGAATTTCAATATGACATTTTGTATTAAATTCAAATTATTATCGATTATATACCTTTATATTTGAATCATGACTTATTAATACATGGTAGATTTTATTTTACATAACCCATACTGAGAATTAGATAATGTGATTATAATTTTTACATTCCCTGGGATATTATTATGAAACATTTTAATTATTTTGAATTGTGAAGTTCATTTTAATGTTTTATGTGTTATGTGTTATTTTTTATTTCTAATATAAAATGTGTATCATGTATATATTTGATTCTCCAAAATAGATAAACTAATATAACCATTGGATTTTGGCCACATTATTCTTGAAAAATGTAATAAGATATAAACTAGCTCTAATTCACCATTGTTTCAGTTTCTATAAAGAATATTATTTTTCGATTTAACAAAGTAATATCAGTTTAAGATGATATTTTTTATATATTTATGATATAAATTATTTTATAGTGAATTGATAAAATAATAATTTTATTATTGTCATAATTTTTATATAATTATATGAATATAATGAAGTCATTTGAAACATTTTATAATAATAAATAAAATTTATAAATTTTAATAAATATTTAATAATTTTATTTTAATTTTATAACCCATGTTTAACATTTTAGAAATTTATTTAGTGATATAATTAAACATATTTTCCTATTTTTTTAATTAATTATAACCTGGTGAAATATAATTCATTGAATTGTTTTATTTTGGATTAAATACTCGTTCTATGTTAATAATTATTTTAAATTATTTAGAATTAGTGGCATTGATACATCAAAGAAAATCATAAATATATTTTTTTATAAAATTAAATATTAATGAAATGTGTTTTTATGCATTTCTTATAATGAAATTAAAAATAATTTCTATAAAAATATAAGGAAGTCTTGAAAAAATGATTCCAAAATATGAGATAATAATAATAAAATTATTTAATGGTTCTAATTAAATTGTTTAAAATAAAATTAAAATTTTTTGGATTAATTTTATTTAAAATGATATTGGGGAAATAATTTTTTAAATATTTATTTTATTAATATTAATAATTTTATATAATATAAATTAAATAATAATATGATAAATAATGAATCTAATATGACTAAAAAACATCAATAAATAAATTTTCTCTCATTTATATGGTAATTAGTAATAAATAAAAATTGTAGTCTCTAATGGTCATGATACTAAAACAGTTTTTCTTGAAATTATATATATACCTTAAATTAATGGATAATTCTATAATAATTAGAAATTTAATTATATAAATTATGTATTTAATTTAGTTTAAATCAAATTAATTTTTTTATATGGATTATATTATATGTTTAATTAAACATAAATTTACATATTTAAAATATTTATTCCTAGTTTAAATATAAAAGGGTAAAATATAAAAATGTAATGATAAATAGTCTATAACATATTTAAGTAAAGTGTGTGAGAAAATATTTGTGACTTGATTAAACCAATGATATCCACACACAATAATTTTAATAATTCTGAGTGATGGACATGGGAATAGTGTCATGGTATTTTTAAAATATAATGTGTATTTTCAAAAGTGAAATTTTACTCCAATATGAAGGGGTGTCACATACACCATTTCAAACTCACACCATCCATCAAAATTTCAATCTATATAAAATATTCATCTCCTTGAATTCCTTTTATTGAATTTATTACCATAGTCATCTTAAATTGTCTTATTTCCCTCAAATCTATCTTTTTAACATATAGGATGTTCAAGGTATCAACATAGGTATCACATCAATCATAACATTTATTATTAATTCATTTCATTATAAACTAATAATAATATTAGATTAATAAAAAAGAATCATCAGAACTATGTGTGTGATGATTACTACCTCCGTGTGGAAAAAAATTCAGTTATTTATCACCACTAATCCATGATTTTCTTAAAGTAATTATTTATAAAAAATTATGTTCCGAATGTATACTGTATTATCGAAATATCATTTAGTACCATCCTCAATCCTTTTATTCTTTGAGTAACATAAATTCTAACCGTGTGTTCTAAAAACTATTGCCCCCTCAAATAATCATGCATTATTTTACTTTAATTACGACTATGTATGGATTAAAATTATAATTTATGAGTATATATTATATATATTTATATAGTAAATATGTAAACATAATGGTTCTCAATGGATGTAATTAATATTATAATTTTATCTATTGATATCTGTAAATTTCTCAAAATTAGATTATGATCAATATGTAACATGAAACATGACTAAAACTAAAATTTAATGATATTCTAATTGTATATGTGTTTGTAGAAATTTTTTTATTTTATAAATAAATTTGTAATGATTATATTTTGGATAAAAATCATATAGACAATGCTTTTACAGAACGTGTTCAAAGAAATCATGATTATTTACACTTGATGTTAAAAAAATATTATAAAAATATATTACGTGATGAAAATTCTCACCAGTGAAGAGTATAGATGGTAATGTATTTTATTAAGAAATATAAATATATAATTAATATTCTTATATTTATGAAGCAATAGGTTGATGCACTTTGGTGGAAGGCAAGGGTACAGTTAAGGGGCTTGGTAACACAAACACCATTCATTAAGATATACAGTTTCATATTTGAACCTTTTTTCTACGAATTTTCATTCTAAATTATGATCCATATTTTATTCTAGTGAAAATATTTTCTATCCATTTCCACATCCATTAATGGTCCTATTTTCATTTTTCTTCAAATGGGTAATTTTTTAACTGAGACTCCTAACCATGTCGTTTACAATGTTGAATAAAAAAAGATTCTCAAATGAAATTTTTTGGATAGTTTTTATTATATAAAAATTATATATTACCAATGTAGTTATGTTTCATGATTCAAACTATATTTTTATATCATATTGTGATTATTTTGGGTGATCAATATTTTACTTTCATTTAATTTAATTTAAGACATTAGTTTGATTTTTTAATAATGTAAATTAATTCAAATGGTTTGTTATGAAAATGAAATGGTTTACATTTAGATATTATATAAAACCAATTATAATTAAATGGTTTCTTTATATGATGATTTAATTGTTTTATGAATTCCATTTTCATTATATTGATTATTTAATGATGTGGTGATTGTGTTCATGTGGAATTTAAATATGTGTATTTTGAGATGGGTGTTTCCTATATCTCCATTAAATACATTGGGTAATGCATTATATCACCAATTATTTAAATTTTATGTCATCATTTTGGTACTTATGTAGTCTCATGAACAGTGAGTGTGATTGGATTTTTCTCTACACACACTTTTACTAGTGAATGGGGTGGTGGGAATCCAGATTAAACAAATTTAGATATCCTATGATTATGATTGTTTGAAATTCATTCCAAGGTTCAAGTATTATGTTATATGATTTAGGTTATATTTTAAAATTACATGGTAAACGTTTTATCATTTAAAATGTTATGTCCATATTTTATAAATATTCTTAACAGTTATGGTTTTCTGTTATTTTAGTAAAAATAATTTTCCTTATTCTAGTTTTTTCTCATGTTTATGATATAAACATGGTAGAATATGATATGTTACCACCTAAAAAACATTTTCTCTCATCACGTATAAATTTTATATTCCCATTTATTTTAGTAGGACAAGAAAACATGGAATTTTTAATAGTGGAGTTCGATTTAGGAGGAACGTTCTGAACATATGAAATAGTTTTTTTTTTCAATTTATAGTCCCCAAGACATTATAAATTTTTCACCTTAATATTTGTGGATAATTTTGGATATAAAAATTAGACCATGTTTCAATTTATTAATTTTTTAATATCTATAATAGTCCCCTTTAGTATGTATCGAAGGATGATTGGGTAATTTTGTTGATTAATATGCGAAAACATTAGTGAAACCCCTAATAACATGTTTATGATAAGTTCCAGATATTATCAAAATGAATTTATAATTTTAATTTCCTAGAAATATATATATATATAATGATACTAAAAGTGGATAAATATTTTAAAATGATTCATTTAGGGTTAATAAACCTAAATAGGGTCGGTGGATTATATTTTATTCATCATTTTAATGCATGGAGGATGATCCCTTTCTGCACAGTTGGATTCACACTCCCAATGTATATGCCTATAATATGTATCATTTTTTGTATGAACCATTATGAAGTATATATTTTTAATGTTAACATTAATATTAATGAAAAATATAGTAGGGAACTATGGATGGATAACCTAGATTTGGACATTAGTGTTTCTATGGAAGAATATACATGTTATTTATGATTATTTATTATATATTCATTATATCATCCTTATAGGTTTATTAATTTACGTATTGTCAACATTTATATTCCAATATATAGGATATGCTGGTAATAATAATGAACAACGATAATGGAAAATCGAATTGAAAATTTTATGATTATCTAAATGATATGGGAGAAACATTTAAAAATAATAAAGAAATACTCACTCAATCCTATCTTATTATGAGTAAAAACAAGAATAATTTGGAGCAACCAAATTCACCAAGGCTGAAGTATATTGTTATTGAATATTTTATACCTCAACTTACAAAATCTTTTAATGGAATTTCAAACCAATTTATTTCTAATAAATTAAATAACACAATAAAATGTTTATTTTTTGTCCTTCAATTCTTCAAGGATGAGAAACTATTTTAGATATATATATTCTGTAAGGTGAAGTTGAAAAATGGCCGACAGTCATTAAGAATACAAAAAACTATAGAATTTAATTCTATGAGGTGGGGGGTTATAGGGATATAATAGTCATTATATATTCCCTCAAACTCTTCACCATAATATTGTAAAATAAATTTTTGAAATGAATCAAAATAAATGGGACTCTACTTTATCTTATGATAAAATTTTCATGAGACACATAATTATGAATAAATGTTTATCTCTAGACATAAAAATAATATTGTCTGATTTTTAGTGGTTTATAACCCATTCATTAGAAAACATTAGTTGTACAATGATTTGGAAGCTATGAATAAGTTATTCACTGTGCACATAAAGTTGATATGAATGATGCAGGCCCATTTGAATCTTTAGAAAGAAAAATTAATATGGAGTATTAGTTAAGACCTAATTATTAGACTCATGGATAATATAGTCTTACTATGTACATGTAATGCAATCCACCAAGGTTTCTACTGGTGAATGAGTGAAAAAATAAAGTGTAACTCCACTAAGGGTATGAAGTCCCCCACTAATTCTCCAATTATTCATTAATGCTTCAAATTATAGGACCATGGGAATTATTTGATTCAATCACTTAACACTAGAGTTATTGATGGGAACATGAAGTAGTTTTCTCTAAAACTAATAAATTAGGGGAGGGTGATTGAAATAAATACTACAAAGGTGAACTAAAATAATGAAATATATAAAGCTAAAATTGTTATTCAATCTGGAACTATGAATTTATTATTGGATTTAGGTTCACTTAATTCATATATATATTATTATTATTCTAATAATATGGATTCACCACTTAAAAAATTGACTACCGTGTAATCTATCAAAACACGAACGTTCATTATAAATGATACTATGGTGTATAAATATATTTCAGAAGATATATATGAGAGATAATTGTTCTAAATATTGTACTTATCTATATTTTTAAGCATTTTATAACTCTACATATGGAATAAATTTAAATATATATTGATTATATCAATTACAGAGAATGGGAAATGTCATTTAATATAAACAATAATTCATGTACAAACTATTAATACAAGGAAAATACAATAAATTCTTATAGAAAATTATATATTACTGGTCATTATATTGAGAAACAAGGGGTTTATAGCTCATATTATCATGGAAGAAGTAAAAATTTTGATTGAGTCAATTTTTTTATTAATATGCTGATGTATTTTAGAATATATTACCTAGTCTTCCCCCAGAGCATGAGGATTCTCAATCATACTCATTCCTTAATATATTCATATCTGAAATACTCTATATATAATTACAACCATTGAACTATATGCATTGAATAAGAAATTTCATGGAAATATTAACAATTATTCATATACTCAGTAGTACATCACAAATGGGTTCTCTGGATCTCTGTGTAAAAAAGGATGGTTCAATGAAATATCATATCGATTATCATGATCTCAAATATAACAAGATAAAAAATTAGTACCATTGTCCCCGTATTGATGGAATAATTGATCAACTTATAAGAGATCAATTTTTCTCCATGTTTGACCACCATTCTAGATATCATCAACTAAGGGTAGAAAGGTTGGATACCATGAATATAATGTTTAGAACAATGTATGGAAAATATGAGTTTATTGTGGTTTCATTTGGTCTTAAAATTTTTTCCAATATTTACACAGATCCTTTGAGTAGATTATTTATATATTACCTTGTTCAGTTTGTGGTATAATTTATTTAAAATATTCAAATATATTATAAATTAAAGGAACTGTATGGAGATAACACATGTGCCCTGTTGAAGACCATTTGGAAAGTTAAATTATATTCCAAACACATCTAAGGTGTTTTTTTACTAAAAAAGTATCAATTCTGTTTTATTTCATCATAAGTGACGGTATATATATATATCCATCAGTTAAAGATGTTATTGGGAGAATTTCTAAACCTGCCATCATGTCTAAAATATTTCGTTTTATTGGTTTAGGTGGATGTTATCGTCATTTTTTGAAAAATATATCTTGAATATAAAAAAAATTAAAAACAATATATAAATGAGTTGTGTTGATTTCAATAGAAACATTTGAGAATGGATTCATGGAGGTGAAGAAGAATTTATTAACTAAACCTATTCTTAAATTATTCTATATTTTGGAAGGGTTGATAATTTAGATCGATACATCATTGAAATGATTTCAATGTTTCCTCATTAAAAATGAAATCATAAAAGTATATACCATAGGAAAATAGATTATTCCATAGAAAAAATACATGAAATATGATTTTGACATTTTGATGGTGATATTTATATTTAAAATTCATTTACAGGGAATTTAATGTTAGACGTGTGATATATACACTGATAAGAAGATATTGAACTGTATAATCACACATAAGAAGTACAATTGTTTTCAATTTAAAGGATAGAGATAATAAAATATAATCACTATTAAATAAAATAAAAATCCATAATGAAAAAAGATGTATATTATATATGTTGAAGTGATAATGCTTTAATATATATGATCAATATTGAAATTTTTTAAAAACTATTGGATTTACAAAGAATAATTCATGATTTCTAATTGGATGGGGAGAATATTACATTTACTAATTTTTAACATATTTTTAAATATGTATAATGATTAATGAATACTTTCAAGAAGACATGATGCTAAAATATAAGGTAAAGAATATTGTTATGTTCCTATTTTATAAATATGATTCTATATGTTTTGGAACTCAGATATGTGTCCCTTATGAACCACAACTAAATATATAGATTTTTGATAATTCATATTTCTTATTATTCTGTATCAATCATGGAGGCACAAATATGCATAGAGATTTGATGAAGAGCATTTTCTAGGATAACCTCAAGGTGGAAATCAGAGAGTGTACATCATGATTATTGGTATATTATAAAGTGAAATACACGTTAATGAAGCCTATTGGTTTGATTTAACCATTATCCATACCTATGTGGAAGTTGGAAGTACCACATATTTCATCATGGTACATCCCAGAACATCGAATGTTCACAATTCCATATGTGTTATTATTTATTTATTTTTTAATTCAATATTTTATTTTTAGTAAGGATTATTTCTCATTGAATAATCATTCTCATGTATAAATTAAATATGTGAAACTGATTATTGATGTACCCCTCTCTATTGAATTTGATCAAGAATAATGGTTTACATCATGGTTATAAATAATTCCTTAAAATGTTTTATAGATAGTGAAAGGCTTTATATTTTCATATCATCCATATATATATGTTTAATCTAATAGAACAGTTCATTCTCTAGAAGAAACAATGATATCTTGTTCTTTGGAGTTCAATAGTTGCTGGATCAATATCATCCACTGATATGGTTATTATTTAAAAAATGTATAATGACCCATACTTTTCCTACATTGATATTAAATAAATGATGAAAAATATTTCTTAAAAAATAGAAAATCCAAAAAAAGTTCCATATACTTATTGAGTCTTTAGAAATAGGATAACAAAAACATTGGTTTCATAAGTCATATTCATTGTATCTGACTTAATTTTTCATATGTAGACCCATTTTGACATATCTTACTTAATAAACATCTTCATGACCTGGGGAAAAGAAGAATATGAATGGGTGAACTCAGATGCATAGTAAGGGTCAAAAAGGGATATATTAATCATATCAAAATAATAATATACAAGAACAAAACATTTGACAATATTATCCTGCATATGAAAGATCTTGATATCGTGCCATGGGATAAATCATGAAAGTTCATAAAAATTAATGAACATAGTCTCATAAGTCATTACATAAGAAATTATGTTTTATGACATACATATATTCATATAAAATCATTTCATATTAATCAAGGACCGTTTCCAAGACTATCATAGCAGACAATGTCCATTATTTAATCGAGTTCATTCCACATTCCATCCATGTATTACTAAGACATGATCCTTTCCAATTTCAGCCATGTCTATCCTATGATATATAAATAGTTACCCAATGAATTAAAGGTAGATCTTGGTCCCACCCATCTCATATATAAATCATTATTACATGTTCCACAAATACATAAACCATCCTTCATAACATAACCCAAAAAGTAAAATGAGTTTCTTAAACATCATTCCATCATAATTTATATAAAACCTTTGGATTTCTTAAATAATATTATATAATAAAAACTATAAAACAGTGTTATTAATAGGAATAGAAACATAACCCTATTAAATTATTTTTTCTTAGAAGGAAAATAATTTTGAAATAATACTTGAAATTAATTCTTGAAAAAAATATTATTTCTTCTTAAAAATATTTTCATTTCTAAATATTTCAGAATATTTAAAAATAAAAAAAATAATTAAAACTAAAATAGAAATAATGTAGATGAAACTTCATGGATATAAGGTTTTTTGAAGACGTATAAATCCATTCAGGTCATACAAGATAAAATAATATATCCCCGTACTTTTTCTGGGAATGTCAAAAAGTACCTTGTACTTAATAGAAAAAATGGTTACATTCATACCATTTCGTAAAAATTACTCAAAGGGTAAAATTGAATTTAAATTTCTTTAGAAGTATATAAATAGTTTTAAATATTTAGGGAACATGGATGTGAATGATAAATATATCCTATTAAATACTTACGAATAAACCATCTTGGATAATAATGAGATTTCAAAATTATCCCTTACGTTAGGTATGAAAACATTCGTATGTATCTAGACCACCTGAATAATGATTAAAATAGTTTCCTTAAATTATTTCATAATCATATTAATTTTTATGATATCATAAATGATTTTATTATCATCTGTTTCTTAGAAACATTTCATTGTTACTTGTTATTCGAATATTAACTGATTTATGTTCTTAAGAATGTTTTGTCAAATTGGTTTTGTGTATCCTTCTTAGTTCATATTTATATCACCAAATAATGATATTATCATAATAAATTGAATATTTATTAATTCTTTACATTTATATAATCATTCTTTATTTAATATAGCGTAGAATTAATCACAACACAACGTGGACACGGTAGGTCGTACGCACACATGAGCAATTATATAATTCTCATATTTGATTAATGGTATTGATTTAGATGGCTTATAATATTTCAGAATTATTTTCATATGATAATAATCATATATAGTTATTATTTATATCATTATACCCATTGATGTAATGCGGTGGTGAGAAACTGATTAAACCACTATGTGGAGATGGTAATTCGTACGTAGACATACGTGGTAATTCCTTTTTTCGTAGGATGGATAGAAGGTGGAATATAGATATTTCTTAAAGATAATAAAATATAATTAAATATGTGATACTAGATTTTTTACATAATAATTAATAAAATCACGAATAGGATGTTGAAGAGGAAATAATTTTGAACGAATCGGTAGAAGAGATTACCTCTTCTTCAACATGCTTCTTCAAAATATCCTCTTAGAGCTCTAGATTTGATCTATAAAGAAGCCCAAAACCGCTATAATAAATCTAGAGAATTTTATAATGAATAATTTAGGGGTAGGGCCGAGATGGAAAGCTCAAAGTGAGGAGAAGAGGTGAGGGAGAAGGTTCCCTTTTATAATTGATATGAGGGGCACTTCTAGGATCTCACAAAATATTAATTTATAATAAAATCAAACCCCATAAAAAAGGAAACAGATGTTCGAAATTATAATATTATATGGGATAGGGTTGTAATATTATCATTCTATAGTTTGTTACTTGTATTTTTATCACATTAATCCTTATCATTTCAATTAATAGTTTGTTATTCTATTTAATTTTAACTAGTGTAACAATATATGTCAATATTAAAATGGTGAAATAGTTACTTATTTGGTGTAAATTATACCATAAATAAATACCTTATAACATTTTAGACCATTTAATAATAATTCTATATTTTTAGAAATGATTTATGGATTTTAAATAATTTAATAATGCATTATTTTGATAAATAATCAATAGTGTCAATTTAAACACTATTCATGTCCTTCAATTTAAAAAATACAATGATAAAATGTTAACATTGAAAAAACTATTGTATTATATTCATAAGATAACAAGGTAATATATGAAATTAATTTTACATATTAATTACCCCAAATTATATTCATTTTAATATTTTTAATAACATTAATTAGATATCTCCATTAATAAAATAATTACTACATCAATTTGGTGTATCAAATTAGTATTATTATTTATTAAATAAAAATTAAAACTAAAATAACATGATGAATATAAATATACTATATTTATGATTAATATATGTATATTAATTTATCTTCCATAAAATATATCATTCAAAATGCAATACATATTAAATTATTAAGGTGATAGATTTAATATAACAATAAATTAAAGAGTATAAGTGTAATAATCCCGTCTATAGGACTCCAAATGGTCAATGAATCAGCCTTTGGATGATTATGGTTGAGCTATAATCAAAAAATAATATTTGGTTTTGTTTTTTGGTCTTTTAATGGGTATTATTATCTTAATAAAAAAATTCTTATTGATTTTTCATCAATTTATTAATATTTATATAATCAATGTATAAGTCTTTAATGTTATTATTTATTTTCAGAAAATTAAAAATAAATTACCATGAAAAATAGACAAAATTTATCTACCAAATGAGAATTTATAAATTAATTTACCTTCCTTATATCCTTTTATGAAAAATTATATATTTATTAAATTGTGAGTGGGATATATATAATTTTTTTAAATAAAATAAATTAAATATCCTAATCTCAACCATATGGATTCAAAAGGACATCATTTAGACCCAAGTATGATTTTTGTGGGAGAAAATCGTCAAATGATATTATGAAAAGTTGTAGGGTAATATTATAATAGTATTATTTCAATTAATTACATGTTTAACTATTTTACCATATTATTAAAAATTACCAATGTAAATATTCAAAATTCCCAATAATAAAATATATATACTTAAATAATTTATACTAAATGACTAAAATACGGAAAACATTATTCAAAATGAGAAACCTAGAAGTTGTAGTAATTAATTTAAAATTAATCTGGTAATTGGAAATATAGAATGGGTTTCTAAAATATAAAATATTATATATTATTGAAACATTTTTACATATGAATTCAATATAAAATTAATGATACTGAAATTTATTTAATTTAAAGATAAAAATATATTATAATTATAATTTAATAGAATTGAATATTATAATTTTACCCAATAAATTATCTCTATGAATGACGTTGTTTTCTATTAAAATTTACTGTATTTTATTTTTCATCAAAATATGAATGTTATCTATAAAATATTAAAAATTCATCCAATGAAAATTACTATATCTCCTTTCGATTTTTTTATGTTGTCATTTAAAAATTATTAATGTGTAAAAATATTAATTTAGAATGATTTTTCTATTAAAAAGAAAAAAATTACCATTTTGATAAATATTAGACTTCATATGTCAACTACTGTTTATTCATACCCTTCAAAAAAAATATCAATTGGATGAATATATAAAACATTAACTATATATAATATAAATTTCATTAATTTCATTTACTAATTGCAATTCACATAACAAATATACAAATATATAACTAATTTATACTTTTTATAGATTTTCATATATTAGTTATATATATTCCCGATGACCTAACAGCTATGTTATAATGGTAATTTTATGTTAAGGGTATCTCATGATATTTTTAATTTAAACATTACATGTAATTCAAGCTATTGACGAATTAAAATAATTTAAAAAAAATATTTGATAAAACATCCTGGTGTTATATTCTACCACCACCCCTCCTAAACTGAATTTTTCCATAAAAATTCACCACATTGTAAAATATATGAGAATACCTCTCCCAAATAATATCATATTGTTCCCATGTAGCATCCATAAATTAGTGTTTATGATGTAAAAATTTATCTAAGATATTGGTCGTGTTTCAATGAACATGTTCACTATGATGTAGAACCACATTCGATTATTCTCCAAAAAAATAATCGACCACTAATGGTATGAATTATATGTTTTGTATATGTGAAGGATCAGATATATACATTTTCAAGACCTATACATGGAACACATCATGAACTTGAGAGTGATTTGATGAATGCATCAATTAGTGAGCTACCTCCGCATCACAATCTAGAATTTCAAAAGGACTGATATACATGGTCCCAACATGCCCTTATTTGCAAATCTCATTACTCTATTTTGGGATATATGTGTAGAAACACTTCATCGCCCACTTCAAACTTTATTTCTTTTCTTTATTAGTCAGAATAATATCTTTATCGACTCTGAACTACTCTTATGTGTTGTTGAATAGATCTACCCTTTTTTACCAATTCATTAATATTATCCGGACCTAATAGCTTTCATTCCCCAATCTAATCCTATCAAGTTTGTGTTCTACGCTTATTTCCATCTAGGGATTTATAAGGAGTCATAAGAATAATAGTGTGAAAACTATTATTGTATAAAATTTCCACCAAAGGTAGGTGTTGATCCCATCCACCATTAAAAACCACATAGAATGCTATCAACAAATCTTATAGAGTATTAATTTTCCTCTAAGACCTAACATCTGTCTGAGGATGAAAAGTAGTGATGAAACATAACTCTGCATCTAGAGCCTACTGAATAATTTTCCAGAACATTGAGGTAAAACACCAATACTGATCTGATATAGTAGAATGTGGTACTCCATGAAATCTTAAGAGTTACATTACATATATCCTGGAAAGCTGATCAATGGATAAACCCACTGTTATAGTAATAATGTGTTCTAACATCGTAAGGAGATAAACTATAACCCATATAACATTATGGAATTTAGATGTTTTTGGAAGTCCGATGAAAAATTATATAGTGATGTTTTCCCATTTCTATTCTGGTATGGGTAATATTTGTAACTATCACGACCCGTCCTCGGGGCCCGTGCCGTGACTACCCCAATCCCACCTTCCATAGGCCAGGGGCTGGCAACAAACACAAAGGCGCACTTCCCGATAAAGGGAAGGCATTGCCTTTTTAAAGTAAACCACAAACACCACAGAGAAAGCAGGTAGAAGTAAACACTAAGTAAAAACTGGTACAACAGTAAATGCGAAAAAGTAAGTGGGCCAGTATACAAGCCCAAACTGAAAGTAAAGTACAACTGGAAAGGAAAAACAGCAACTAAAAAGTAAAGCCGCATTGTCGATCTGTCCACTGGAAATCCCACCTAAAGGGTGGGTACATATAGCCTCTACAGCTCCTCGGGTCCAGCCGACCGCTCCGAGTATGTCCCGCCTAGTGGTCCACCTCCAGGTACCGTCATGCTCCACAAGCCTCAACCACAATCAGCGTTTCCCGTCATCTGCAACCAACACAATGTAGTGCGGGCATAGCCCGTGCAGGGGTGAGTATAAGCTACTCAGTAGGGACCCCGAGACCCCCGAAGGTCTCCCAGAATCCACAGAGGATAACCACAAAGGAAAGATACAATCACAAAGTTACATCTGACATTGCTTAGGTATATGCCCATACATATACCTAAGTCATCAATTCTCATTCGGCTCCAACATCCGAACCCAAGTACAACCCATCCCACACAGGAAAGAAAACATAAATCCACATAGGATAGCACAACACAATCCACAAGGGAAATCAAAACAGGATTCAGCTCACATAGGTATATTTCTTCGTATGACGATAGAGATGATCAGGTATTGCCACTGATTCATCTGAGTCGTCGAACCCACAAAGGATCGATAGGTACTAACCCCCGCAATGACCCACAAATGATCTGACCCACACAGGATCGATAGGTAACTAACCCCCTCAATGACCCACAAATGATCTGACCCACACAGGATCGATAGGTAACTAACCCCCGCAAAGACCCACACAGGATCGGACCCACACAGGATCTGTAGGCGCTGGCCCACACAGGACCGTTGAGCGCTGACCCACACAGGAATGGACTCACACAAGATCGGTAGCACTGATCCATAAAGGATCGCTGAGTGCTGTAGTCATCGCCGTCGAATCCACTAAGGATCTTTGTACAGTCGTCATCGAATCCACTGAGGATCTCTGCACAATTGTCGTCGTCGTCACAGTCGCAGCCAGCACTAGGGTTCCCGCACAGAACAAACTCGTTCGGGAGGGTCCGCTCCATGAGCCGAGAGGCTGATACATCAACTGACACATAGTCCAGAGTTGATGTATCCAAAAGTTCTGTATCGTCAACAGGAACTCAACGTCGCAGATGGCGCGTCAATTGGACACCCGGCCTGAGAGTTATTGGCTTTTTCGTCCCAGGGGCCCAGTTGGTTTTCAAGGAAAAACCATCCCGACCGTACTCCACCTACATCCAAACATCAGGCAGAGTATGCCAAAAGATCCGTCTCACTTAGAGAAATCCAACAAAGTAAACGACACATCAATCGGACGTCCGTAGCTCAAGATATGAGCGTTTCCGCTCCGAGGGCCCAATTGGTTTCGTGTATGAACCAACCCGGCCGAACCAAAAGTACTTAGAAACCTTGAGTGTGATATACCGAAACGACCGTCTTGATCCAAGGATCGCATCGCCTTAAACGGCGCATCGATTGTAGGCATGTAGCTCAAGATACAGGCAAAAGAATGAAAATCTCTGAAAACGGGGGGTCTGGGCCCAGACCGACCCGGCACAACCCCCCTGGGTCGGCCCGAACCGGGTCGACCCGACCCGGGTCAACCCGACCTGGGACTGGGTCTGACCCGGCTGGGCGCGACCCGGCCCGGCCGGCGCGACCCGGCTTGCCGGTCTGGGCAGCTCGGCGCTGGCCGAGCGGCCGCACGATAGGAGTTGCGGCCCCCCGTGCAGGGGTCGCTCTGTGTCACTGGACGCGGCGCAAGGCCGCATCCCTTCCCTGTGGTCCTGCGCGACCGCGAGACCGACGCTCGCCGCCATGGCTTCAGCCGCGACGGGTCTTCCCGGCGGCGCGCTGGGCGCCGGGAACTTCCGCGGACCACCGGACGCGCTCCGGTGGTCCGTTTTGCCTGCGGTTTGCGCCTACGGCTCTCCCGGGATCTGAACGTTGCTACGAAGGCCACCAATCGCCATTCCGATCCCATTTCGTAAACATCGTCAAACCACGCATCAACGAAAAACTGCGAAGGGTTGTCAGGCCGTGTTTTTTTGGCCCGCACCCTCCGCGTTAGGTGGTAACAATTGGGAATAATAATCAACACATGATAACATAACAAGGCACAATTTTAATAAATTAAAATTGAACATTGATCCGGGATCTTTGTTTTAGAAGGAAACAACCATGGGAAAATAATATTATTCTAAAATAAAAACCCTAACACGTAGTAGTTGTCGAACGAGAGTTCCTCGCGGAATTGACTGTTGCGGAAGAAGAGGATCGTCGCGTCGCGGAAGGGTGTCGCGTCATCACGGTATACGGCGTCACGTCAATGATCTCCGAGTGTTAAAGAAAACACACAGATTTTATTTCACGAATTAAATCCCTGTTAAGGATAAAATCCACAAAGGAAATTAAAAAGATCCGTATTACCTACTTCAATCGGTGTTGATCGAAGATTTGTTGTGGGGAAGGATCTCCGTAGAAGAACATCGGGGGAGGAGAATCGTCGGCGCCACAGTACACGGCGTCTCATCGTCGATGTCTGAGGGTTCAGTGTTCTTTGTCGCCTTTCGTTGAAGGCCAGCTTTCTTCGCATTCTTCACGTTCTTCGCGTTCTTCGCGTTCTTCGCGTTCTTTGCGAAGGAGGATGAAGATACAGTTTCTCCAAATCCTCTCAACGAACCGCACCCAAGAAGAAAGTATGTTGGTCTTATTTTATTATTATGCCAACAGTTTGAAAACATGTTAAGAAACGAACCATTAATTCTGTGAATTAATGTTAACGACTTAACTGCCCATTTAATAGGAGCGTTTATGATTTTTAGAAAATTCACCAGTTGACTTTCATTAAAGAGGAGTTTTCGCGGGTGCGTTACTTAGGGGAAAAGAAACGGTGGGGCTCATGCGGGCCCCACCTCACAAATATCCTACCAAGAGGGTAGGATATTTTGGGTTCCACCCTATCCGCTTCAACATAGATTAAGTAGATTTAAGTGGCTTTAAGTGGCTTTAAGTGAAATAAAATAAAGTTGTCGCACCACTTTATTTTATTTTCTTCACTTAACGCCAAAAATTAAAAACCACACCCGAGCAAACGCAACTCCGGAAGAGTCGTTTCTAAGCAATTACTGGCGCTGTGATTCCATCGGTGCCCTTCGAATTCGATTCCGAGCACCTGTTCAAAAGTTAGAAAAACCCGCTCGTTCGTTCACTGAATGTACATGAGCCAAAACTTTGGAAAATGATTCCGGGCGCACCGGGCCTCGGAATCACGTGTCATCAGAAACTGCATTCTTGTAAAAATCCAAAGAAAATTAATAAAAAAAATTCATTGAATTTTACAAGTATTAACATCACTCCTACCTCAGGGCTTTACGTCCCCATAAAGATACATCATAAACTAGGGAAACAAATGTGGGTACTGAGCACGCCTCTGAGTCTCCCACTCCCAAGTGCTCTCCTGGAGGTTCTCGTGCTGCCATCTGATGCGCACTAGAGGGATAGATCATCCACGTAGGACCCGCTCCTATCTATCCTCGATCTCCACCATGACCTCCGCAAAAGTCTCCCCTTCATCAACGTCCATCTCCTCATGGTCAATGATATGCGTTGGGTCGTGCACGCATCTCCTAAGCTGAGATACATGGAAGACATCGTGCACCAGGTGAAACTAAGGTGGTAGAGCCAAGCGATAAGCCACCTCGCCAATCCTACTGAGGACCTGGAATGGTCCAATGAAGCATGGAGACAACTTGCCGCCTCGGCCAAATCTCCGTAAACCATGTCGAGGTGAGACACGTAAGAAGACGTGGTCGCCATCCTCGAACTCTAGTGGCCTCCGCCTCCTGTCAGCATAAGACTTCTGCCGGCTCTGAGCTATCCTCATCCGCTCCTGGATGACCTGGACCTTCTGTGGCGTGGCCCGGACCATCTCTGGTCCCACAAGTGCTGACTCCCCATGGTTTGTCCAGCACAAAAGAGATCTGCAAGGTAGGCCGTACAACACCTCGTATGGTGCCATCCCGATGGTGGAGTGGTACTTGTTGTTGTACGCAAACTCCACCAAGGGTAGGTGGTACTCGTAGCTATGACCAAAGTCGAGGAAACATGCGTGGAGCATGTCCTCGAGAGTCTGAATGTTAATCTCCATCTGACCATCCGTCTAAGGGTGAAAGGCGGTGCTCAGACGTAGCTGCGTCTCGAACGCCTCCTGCAACCCCTTCCAAAGCCGGGAAGTAATGTGAGCATCTCGATCTGAGACGATGGATGATGGCACACCGTCAAGCCGTAAAATCTCCTTAATGTATAGACGTCATAAGCTCTCCACTGAGCCCTGCTCTCTGATGGGTAAGATGTGAGCCGACTTGGTGAGTCGGTCGACAATCACCCAAATGGATTCGTGACCTCTAGAAGTGCGTGGAAGTCCAGTCACGAAGTCCAGAGATATCCCGTCCCAATTCCACTCCGGGACCTCCAAGGGCTGTACCAAGCCTACTGGTACATGATGCTTTGCCTTCACCTGCTGGAATGTGAGGCATCGAGAAATGAACTCTGCCAAAACCTTCTTCATGCTCGGCCACCAGTGTCGTCGTCTGAGATCCTGGTACATCTTCGCCACTCCAGGATGTACCTCCAAAGGAGATGTGTGAAACTCCCTCAGAATCTCCTCCCGTAAAGAAATTGGTACCATGGTACGTCTTCTGAAAAGGACTTTGTGCTCTGCTCCAAAGGAGAAACCATCAGGTGCCTGTCCTGAGGATATATGTGCACGTCGCGTCTCACAGTCAGCGTCCCTACGCTGTGCCTCTCTGACCCAATGTAGTAGTGGAGGAGAGACTGTGAGTGACTGAAGGAAAGCTACTCCATCTCTATCCACAAAGGATATTTGCAAAGCAACTAGCTACTCTGTCGCCTCCTCGAGTAGCTGAATTCCCGTCCTCCTGCTGAGAGAATCGGCTACCACGTTCCCCTTCCCAGGAGTATAGACTATCTCAAAGTCAAAGTCTTGGAGGAACTTGGGCCATCACCGTTGTCTCAGGTTCAGGTCCTTCTGAAAAAAGATATACCTGAGACTCTGATGGTCAGAAATGATTGTAAAGCGCTCGCCCATCAGATAGTGTCGCCATGTCTTTAGAGCGAAGACCACTACTGCTAACTACAGGTCATGGGAAGCATAGTTCTGCTCATTCGGCCTCAACTTATGTGATCCATAGACGATCACTGCCCGCGCCTACATCAGGACACATCCGAGTCTGGTCCCTGATGCATCGCAGTAGACTACGTACCCTACTCCCTCCTTAGGAAACCTCAAGATAGGGGCGCTGGTCAATCTCTGTCTCAGCTCTAGGAAGCTCTGCTAACATCTATCTAACAACAGAAAGTGTTTCCCCTTCTTCGTCAAAGATGAGAGTGGTGCCACAACTCTTGAGAAGTCTGGTTAAAATCTCTGATAGTCTCTAGCTAGTCCCAAGAAACTTCGCACCTCCATCACGCTCTTGGGTTGCTCCCAAGCTAGCACTGCCTTGATATTCATAGGATCCACTGCAACTCTCACCTCATAGATGACGTGGCCCAATAAGTGGACCTCACATATCCAGAACTGACACATCGAGAGCTTTCCATAAAGCTGGGGCTCTCGGAGTGTGTCTAGTACAACCCGTAAGTGGTAGGCGTGCTCCTCCTCAGTCTTCAAGTATATCAAAATGTCATCGATGAATACCATGGAAAATCGATCGAGTTATGGCTGAAAGATCATGTTAATGAGTCCCATGAACACCGTTGGAGAATTGGTTACGCCGAATGGCATAACCAAGAACTCATAGTGGCCATACCGATATCTGAAGGTCGTCTTCTGCACGTCCTCATCCCGAACTCTGAGCTGATGATAGCCTGACCTGAGGTCTATCTTCGAGAACCACCATGCTCCCTTGAGCTGATCGAAGAGGTCATCAATCCTAGGTAGCAGATACTTGTTCCTCACTATCTCCTGGTTCAGGCGACGATAGTCGAAACAAAGTCGCAAGCTGCCGTCCGCCTTCTTGGCAAACAAAATCGGGGAAACCCGGGGTGAAACACTAGGTTGGATGAATCCCTTGCCCTGCAAGTCCTACAACTATACCCATAGCTCTCGAAGCTCGGCAGGAGCCATCCGATATGATGGAGTCTATATCGGGGCTGTCCCGGGGTACATGTCAATATAAAAGTCTACCTCTATGCGAGGAGGTAGCCCTGGAATGTCGTCGGGAAAGACGTCCGCGTACTGATCCACCACTGCAGGAAAACTAGGACTCCGCACGTCAACTACTCCTAGGATGAGGCTAGACAACTGATGAGTGATGGGATATCCTATCCTCTGCGGAAGTCCATCCTATGCTGAAAAGGCTCCCTTCTCGCCGGTGAAGGTGAACCTTCTCCCGTCGGTGCGTACACATCACACCTTGCGCCTAAAACAGTCGATCTGAGCATGGAATGTAGATAACCAATCCATGCCCAAGATGACTTCTTAAGGCCTCGACGCCACTACAAGAAGATCCCAGCCGAATCTCTCACCTCCTAGAGTATGCTCACACTGCCGGCACCAGTGCGTAATCGTCGAGTCTGCTCCCATAGGAGTCTCTAGCCGTAAGGATCAAGCCAACGGCTATGTCGTAATCTCCGAGATCCGAACAAGTGCAGCAGATATGAATGAGTGACTCACTTCTGTGTCTATAAGAACTGCAGAATGGTTGGAATAGACACAGATAGTACCTCGAATCATCTCAGGCGCACCGTGGTTGTAGGCCTCCGCTGCCTGGAGCTGTTCATGTCTCTTCCCGCCAGCTCCCTGTGGTTGGGGTGGACCTCCTGGTGGTGGTGGTGGTAGAGCTTAAAAGCGTCGCCCACCACCAGCTGCTCGGCCAGCTCCTCTGCCTCGTCCACCTCCTCCATGTGAACCGCCACGGTCGACCCTCTGCCTCTTCCTGGGTGGCCCCTCAACCATCTGCTGCTCCTCAGCACGGTGGGTCGGGCAGTCACAAGCCATGTGACCCTGCCCACCGCATGTGTAGCACTACCTCCCTCTCGAAAGACTGGCTCCACGCTGTGTGCCCTGCACTGCTGAGCCAGTGTCCTGAGGTCGTTTGTGTGAGGTTCTGGTCTGCCTGGACCCATGAGTCATCCGTCGACTTCCTGTCGTAGAAGACTCTGCTACGTGTCGCCCCGCAGTAGGTCTCGCCGCTGGTGTAGACTCAGCAAGAAAGATCTCGATCAAAAGGGCTCGCTCCAGTACTCCTGCCTGGGTCGTAATGCTAAGGGAGATCAGTGATGCCCTGATCTCGTGTCTCAATCCCTGCTCAATGGTCCGGGCCCGGAAAAACGGGTCCCGTACCATGTTTGTCTAGTAGCGCGAGAGATCGGTAAATCTCGCCGAGTACTGGGCGACCGTCAAGCTGCGCTTCCGCAGTTGAAGATGCTCATGGATGCGCACCGCACAGAGGGTGGCTGGGACAAACTCCGAGCGGAAGAGGCTCCCAAAGTCCGTCCAGAGAAGAGATGGCTCATCGTGCACCTGGAACATCAAACTCCACCATAGGCCCGCTGCCACGTGCAGTAGGCTCGCTGCGAGGATCAACATGAGGTCTGCTGGTGTCTTCACTAACTGGAAAACTCGTACCACTGCCTCCATCCAGTCTTCGGCTGCCTGGGGGTCCGTCTCCCCACGGAACCTGAGTGGTCGCTGGCACTGGAACTCATGCAGTGCACTAAGGCGGCATGCATCATCAGTGGCTGGGGCTGGAAGCATCGGTGGGTCGGCGGGTAGAGGTATTGCCGGTGCCTCAGCTGTCAAAGGGCCCTGTACCGAGGCCTCGTCGCTCGGTGGGCTTTCATCACGCTCAACTCTCGGAACCCTAGTTGGCTGCCGTCGTGGGGCCATCCTAAAAAAGGAAACAGATGCGCCATGGTCAAAACAGTATACCTGGTGAGCTGACACAAAGTAATCACAAAGAAAACTTGAAACACACATGCAGTCAATGTTTTCATGCATTAAGTCGGAAATCAGAAGTCAGGGTCCTGGTGTACGGAAACGTCGGCCTCCGAACCAACACTGGAATCCCTGAACTGATAACCACACCCAATACGCTAAACACTATTTCTTCACATAAAAAAAGATCAGAGTCCCACGTTCTGCGGTAGAACCAAACTCCTCTGATACCAATTTGTCATGACCCATCCTTGGGGCCCGTGCCGTGACTACCCCAAGCCCGCCTTCCATAGGCCAGGGGCTGGTGACTAGCACCAAGGCGTAAACCCCGGTAAAGGGAAGGAATTGCCTTTGTAAAGTAAACCACAAACACCACAGAGCAAGAAGGCAGATGTAAACACTAAGTAAAAACTGGTACAACAGTAAATGCGGAAAAGTAAGAGGGCCAGTATACAATTCCAAACTGAACGTAAAGTACAACTAGAAAGGAAAAACAGCAACTGAAAAGTATAGCCGCATCGTCGAGCTTCCCACTGGAAATCCCACCTGAAGGGTGGGTACAGATAGCCTCCACAGCTCCTTAGGTCCATCCGACCGCTCCGAGTACGTCCCGCCCAGTGGTCCACCTCCAGGTACCGTCCTGCTCCACAAGCCTCAACCACGATCAGCGCTGTCTGTCGTCTGCAACCAACACAACGTAGTGCGAGCATAGCCCATGCAGGGGTGAGTATAAGCTACTCAGTAGGGACCCCGAGACCCCCGAAGGTCTCCCAGAATCCACAAAGGATAACCACAAAGGAAAGATACAATCACAAAGTAACATCCGACATTGCTTAGGTATATGACCATACATATACCAAAGACATCAATTCTCTTTCGGCTCCAACATCCGAACCCAAGTACAACCCATCCCCCACAGGAAAGAAAACGTAAATCCAAACAGGATAGCACAACACAATCCACAAGGGAAAGTAAAACATGATTCAGCTCACACAGGTATACTACTTCGTATGACAATAGAGATGATCAGGTATTTCCACTGATTCATTTAAGTCGTCAGACCCACAAAGGATCGATAGGTACTAACCCCCGCAATGACCCACAAAGGATCTGACCCACACATGATCGATAGGTAACTAACCCCCGTAATGAACCACAAAGGATCTGACTCACACAGGATCGATAGGTAACTAACCCCCGCAAATACCCACACAGGATCAGACCCACACATGATTTGTAGGCGCTGTCCCACAAAGGACCGCTGAGCTCTGACCCACACAGGATCAGACCCACACAGGATCGGTAGGACTAATCCACAAAGGATCACTGATTGATGTAGTCTTCACCGTCGAATCCAGTAAGGATCTCTATACAGGCATCGTCGAATCCACTGAGGATCTCTTCACAGTCATCGTCGTTGTCGCAGTCGCAGCCAGCACTAGGGTTCCCGCACACAGCAAGCTAGTTCGGGAGGGTCCGCTCCACGAGCCAAGAGGCTGATACATCAACTGACACATAGTCCAGAGTTGATGTATCCAAAAGTTCCATATCGTCAATAGGAACTCAACGTCGCAGACAGCGCGTCAATCGGACGCCCAGCCTGAGAGTTATTGGTTTTTTCGTCCCTGGGGCCCGGTTGGGTTTTAAGGCAAAAACAACCCGAACGTACTCCACCTGGGTCCAAACCTCAGGCCGAATATTCCAAAAGATCCGTCACACTTAGAAGAATCCAAAAAAGTCAATGATGTGTCAATCAGACATCCGTAGCTCAAGATATGAACGTTTCCGCTCCGAGGGCCCTGTTGGTTTCGTGTACGAACCAACCCGGCCGAACACAATGTACTCCGAAACATTGAGTCCAATATACCGAAAAGACCATCTCGATCCAAGGATCGCATCGCCGCTGACAGAACGTCGATCGGAGGCCTGTAGCTCAAGATACACGCAAAAGACCGAGATGGTCCGAAAACGGGGGGTCCGGGCCCGGACCGACCCAGCCCAACCCCCCGCCCCCGGGTCGGCCCGAACCGGGTCGACCCGACCCTGTTCCGGGTCCGAACCAGCTGGGCGCGACCCGGATGGCCGGTCTGGGCGGCTCGGTGCTGGCCGAGCGGCCGCCCCAAAGGAGACGTGGCCCCCGCGCGGGGGCCGCTCCCTGTCACTGGACGCGGCACAAGGCCGTGTCCCTTCCCCATGGTCCCGTGCGGCCGCGGGACTGGCGCTTGCCGCCATGGCTGAAGCCGTGGCGGGTCTCCCTGGTGGCGCGCCGGGTGCCGCCGCTTCCCGGTGGCCGGCCTCTGCCCGCCGGCGCCGGCGTGGCGCGCCGGCGGGAACTTCCGCGGACCACCGGATGCGCTCCGGTGGTCCGTTTTTCCTGTGGTTTGCGCCTATGGGTCTCCAGGGATCCGGACTATGCTGCGAAGGCCACCAATCACCATTACGATCCCATTTTATAAATGCCTATAAACCACGCTTTAACGAAAAACTGCGGAGGGTTGTCGGGCCGTGTTTGTTTGGCCCGCACCCTCAGCGTTAGGTGGTAACAATTGGGAATAATAATCAACACATGAAAACATAACAAGGCACAATTTTAATAAATTAAAATTTAGATTTGATCCGGGTTCATTGTTTTAGAAGGAAACAACCATGGGAAAATAATATTATTCTCAAATAAAACCCCTACCTCGTAGTAGTCGTCGAACGAGAGTTCTTCGCGGAATTGACTGTTGTGGAAGAAGAGGATCGCCGCGACGCCGAAGGGAATCGCGTCGTCGCGGTATATGGCATCATGTCGATGATATCTAAGGGTTAAAGAAACACACACAGATTTAATTTCACGAATTAAATCCATGTTACGGATAAAATCCACAAAGTAAATTAAAAAGATCTGTATTCCCTACCTCAATCGGTGTTGATCGAAGATTTTTCGTGGGGAAGGATCGTCACAGAAGAACGTCGGGGGAGGAGAATCATAGGCGTCGTGGTACACGGCGTCGCGTCGTCGATCTCCGAGGGTTCGACATTCTTCGTCGCCTTTCGTCGAAGGCCGACATTCTTTGCGTTCTTCGCGTTTTTCGTGTTCTTCACGTTTTTCGCGAAGGATGATGAAGATACAGTTTCTCCAAATCATCTCAACAAACCGCACCCATGAAGAATGTGTGTTGGTCTTATTTTATTATTATGCCAACAGTTTGAAAACATGTTAAGAAACGAACCATTAATTCGCTGAATTAATGGTAACGACTTAACTATCCATTTAATAGGAGCGTTTAAGAGTTTTAGAAAACTCACCAGTTGACCTTCATTAAAGAGGAGTTTTTGCGGGTGTGTAACTTAGGAGAAAAGAAACAGTGGGGCTCGTGCGGGCCCCACCTCACAAATATCCTACCTAGAGGGTAGGATATTTTGGGTTCCACCCTATCCGCTTCAACTTATATTAAGTAGCTTTAAGTGGGTTTAAGTAAAATAAAATAAAGTTGTCGCTCCACATTATTTTATTTTCTACACTTAACGCCAATAATTAAAAACCACACCTGAGAAAACGCAACTCCGGAAGAGGCATTTCTAAGAAATTATCGGTGCTGCAATTCCATCGGTGCCCTCAGAATTCGATTCCGAGAACCGGTTCAAATGTTAGAAAAACCCGCTCGTTCATTCACTGAATGTACTTGAGCCAAAACATTGGAAAATGATTCCGGGCACACCGGGCCTCGGAATCACGTTCCGTCAGAAAGTGCGTTCTTGTAAAAATCCATAAAAAATTAATAAGAAAAATTTCCTTGAATTTTACGGGTCTTTACAGTAACACCTTCCTTATGAGCCTCCTTGATATTCACTTTTATCGATAGATGAAAATTCATTTCAAAAATATAATATTGCTCCCTATCCACTAAAATATCACTATCCATCCATTTAAAATCCTTAAATATTGTATATTTTGTGATCCTTATCATGTATATGCTAGCATGGTTATTTCCGGTCAAAGAATCTTCTACCATGTTCACTTTCAGAAAGTTGAAATTTATTGATTAGTCATAATATTTATTCAACTCTGACCATATACATTTATTCATATTCAGATCCTATTGTGTGATAATATTCATTAAAATTTTATGATCAGTATAAATATCATACCTTTCACTATAAATACAATGCCTCTATAACTTTAATAAAAAGATTGCCGTAACTAAATATAATTAATGAGTTGGGTAATTTTTTCTCAAGGATTTTCAATTTTCATGAGTCAAAAGGTTTCCCAATATAATTTTTCATAAGAACACAACCCAAACCCTTTTTTCATGCATCACTGTAGATCACAACCCATTCTCCACTAAAAGGCAGTGTATGTACTTGTGCACTAGATAACCTTATTTTGATATCATTGAAATTCTCTTCATATTCCTCTGTCCACAAGAAAATAACTCATTTTTGAGTCAATTTTTCTAGTGCATTAGCTAATCATGAAAAACATTTCACAAAACATTGACAATATCTACCCAATCCAAAAAACAATTGGAAATCAGTTACTATTATTGGTTGTGGATAACATTGAATAACTTATACTCTTCCTGGATGAGAAAAAATACTTTTATTGAATATTTTATGGATAATAAATGATATAATTTCCTCACATTGTGAAAACTATGTTTATTTATGGAAAAATTGGGATTAGATCATACATTTGAAAATTTGATGAAAATTCCATTTTCACCCTTTAAAAATTAAATGTAGAATTTAAAACATCAATAATTTAATTTTAACTATATGAAATTATTAGTTTTTTAATGTGTTGATAACATAATTTTCTACAACTTTCATTTAAGACATTATAGATAAATCATGCATTTGCTTGGTGAAAATGGGCCATGATGTCAAATTAGGGTTTTACTCTCCATATTGGAATTGGTTCTATATTTGGGACATAACCCCAACATCTGTGATTGGATTGGGATCAAATATAGAGAGGATATCAGGAATAACAATTTTCACAAACAATTTTTCTATATGGAGAGTTGGTCCATGCATTTTGGTGGTCAAATTGTCAGTTCAATTTGGATTAATATATTTGGCCAAATTTCCCCATTCACATGAAACCACTTGTAACCATCATCCACTCCACTTTGTAAATTGGTATTTTTATCATTTGGAGGGGGTATGAACTCCCATAAAGAATTGTTAGTAGAGGGTATGTGGTTATTTTCCATTTGTATTAAACATTGGAGGAGGGAAGTTTCAATCATGGAGCTCTTCCAAAAGGATATTCTCTTCCTATTCATTGTTATAATTTTTTTCCCATCGATAAACTTATTATTTTGTCATAAATTTCTTATATTTTTCTCAATTTTTATCTTCTTTTATCTTCCTATTCAGGATGGAATTCTTGAGTTGAATCAGGAATGAGTTATACCAATTATAAACCGTTGCAAATGAAATTTGCTTCAATGATGATTACACCACCCATGGAAGAGTAGTGATTTTTAATAATCTATCAAAATCTATCCTTATTCAATCATATATTTTGAATAAATGAGGTACTGTGATTCACAATATATGATCTATTAAACGAGATTTTAATTTTAATGAAACTATGCATGAAATTTAACAACAAACACAAAATACATAAGGTCTATAATTATTTTCATTGTGAAAGTGTTAACTCAATCGATTAAACAAGACCACACGAGGAAAATATATAGAGTTAAAATATAATCCCCAAATTCAACTAGTCTTAATTTTTAGAATGAATTTTTACCTTAACTTACCACTGACCATAATCTCTCCTTAGAAAATCAATCAAAGCATGGTTCTATGATAGAATTTCCCAAAGATAGTATAGGTTTTAATTAACATCATCTTTGTGGTAATGTTAATTATAATAGAGTTCAAATTTTAACAAATTAAGGTATCATAATTAATTGGATGTTATTTTAAAGGATAATGACAAATAATTTTTTGAAGAGGTAGAGTTAGACTGATTAGGCCTTTTTAAATATTTTCTAAAAAAACAACTTCTTGTTGTGTCTTTTTAATTGAAAATTCTTTCAAAAATAAAAACAAACAATTGAAATATTTTTTAGAGAAAATATCTTCTAGTTTTAAAAAAGAAAAATAACTCCACTTACTATCAAGTAGTGTTTTTAGTATATTATATTCTATTTTAATAACACCATTAAGAAGTTGTTTTAATTTTCTTCCTCCATTGAGAGACATCCTTGGACAGACACTTTGTTTCACCTAAGTAAACCGAAACTGAACATCATTTGAAAGCCCCCACAATAGTTCCTTTTAGGATGGCATAATTTCTGGAGAGGTAAGTAATTATTTCAACCATTTAGAGGTTTTTATTTTATCTTAAATTTCAATTTTTGTCTCTTCTTTCTTTCTAATTTACCAAATATAAATTTTTTCCTCTTCTTTTATTTCCATCTTCTTCTTTTTGGAAAATAATCTCAAACATTTCATTGTTATTTTTATTATGGTCCACATTATTTATTTTTATTTTTATGTAATTTATGACATGAGAAAATCCCAAAGATCTCCTGGATCTTGATCTAGATATTGAATGTAGTCTTTGGGTTCGAGTTAGACATTATCAGTCTACAGTATGTTTCAACATTCAACCAGTAAAAGATTTACTCCACTCTCTGATCATTGAAATTGGAAACACTTCTAATTCCACCATAAAACAAGAACCAATGAATGAAAATAATTGAAATGAACTTAATAGAACCATTTGAGAATTGGATGCACCTGATATGAACTATCAACCAAATTGAATTGCATACCCAAATCTCGAATCAGACATTGAACCGAAATTTGGGTTAATACATATTCTTCTAATGCTTCATGGATTATCTGGTGTGGATACAAATAAACATTTTAAATAATTTAATGTGGTTTTATCCACATTTAAACCAAGAAATTATTTTGAAAATCATAACAAACTAAGAGCATTCCTAGTATCCCTTCATGGAGCTGCAAAATATTAGATGTATTATTTACAACATGAATATGTAACTTG
The DNA here is from genome assembly GCA_963277665.1 of Viscum album. NCBI lineage: Eukaryota > Viridiplantae > Streptophyta > Magnoliopsida > Santalales > Viscaceae > Viscum > Viscum album. Next base: position 428,976,147 of record OY728129.1, on the reverse strand, counting down.
TTGGAACGATTTGAAATATCTTTTATTACAAAAGATTTTTCCAACAACAATGACCAATTTCATTCTTAAAGAGATATCAGGGATCAAGAAGGTTCAAGGGGAGTCAATGTATGAGTACTGGGAGCGATTCAAGAAATTGTGTGCAAGCTTCCCACTTCACCAAATCAGTGAAAAACTCCACATCCAATAATTACTTTAAGGAATAAAATCTATAGAGAGAAGCATGGTTGATGCATCAGCTGTAGGGTAATTGGTAGACAAGACACCGGTAGCCGCATGTGCGTTTATTGACAAGGTAGAACAATACTCCCAACAAATTGGTGGTTGAGGTACACAACATGTTAGGGGAGTGCATCAGGTAAGTCTTTCATCTCATGAAAATCATGTGATTGATACTAAGTTAGACGAATTGACCACTATGCTGATGTAGATTATATTGGCACAAAATACATCCCAACTCCCTCCCTCCAGGTCTTGTGGAATTTTTACTAAGCCAAACCACCCAACTGACTATTTTCCCAAACTACAAGAAATAGAAGATTGCACAGTAGTGTTTCTTAGGCCACCGTATCAGCAGAAAAAACTACCATATCACCAGAAAACGGAATTATTCCATTGAACCAACATATAACCAATGGTGAAATGATCAATCAAACATGAGGTACAAGTCTGGACAACAACAATGGCTCCCTTTTCAACAAAACGTCCAGGTGCCTCCGCCTTACCAACAAGGATACCAACAACCCCAAATGTTATTTGAAGCTCAGGCATCAACAAGTCAACAACAAGAGAACTCTCAAACAAAGGTAGATTCTAACATTAATGATCTTTTAAAACCAATAGTTTTTATTCAATTGAATTAGATGAAGAGTCAAGGTTTGATGTTGTGGGAGTTAATGAGTAAAATGTGCTAGATTGCCAATTCCCTCAATAAATTAGTAATTAAAAAATCGGAAAATATACCTTCCCAACCTACTTCAAATACAAAGGGTAATGCCAGTGCCATGACATTGATATGTGAGAAGAAAACAACTGATATATCTGCACCTATCATTACACCGGGATTCACCTCAACTCCATAGAAGACCCACTCAAAACCAACTAATGAGAAAACTAAGGGGAATGATAGAGGTAGAAAAATTTCAATGATGTTCCTCTTAAACCCCTTCCTTTTCCAAATAGGTTTGAACAAACCAAGAAGATAGATGACGAGGCAATGAAAAAATTGGTTTTGGACACATTTAAGAATGTGTAGATCAACATCCCTTTACTTGAATCCATTAATCAAATACTAAGGTATGACAAATTATTAAAATAAAACTATACATATAAAAGTGGTCTCATGGGAAATGACATGATAAATCTTTGAAGGAATATTTCAGCACTCATTAATCCAACCCTATAAATTCCAACAATGTGCAAGGATCCTTGGAAATTCACCATCCCATGCACCATAGTGGAGATACACTTTTTAACACACTTTGTGATTTAGGAGCTTCCATAAATGTGATTCCTCACCCAATATTCTCTTCATTGATGGTTGGTGAGTTGAATCCAACAAGAGTAGTGGTACATTTGGCAAATAGAGCTAAGAAATATCTACCTAGAGTTCATGATGTTGTAATTGCCCGAGTACGAGACATGATCTATCCAGGTGATTTTTGCGTTCTTAACATGGAAGTTGATCAAGTATGTTCTCATGATCCCATTATCCTAGGTATAACCATCCTCAAAACTGCATAAAGTATTGTAAATGTCAATGTGGGTGTACATTGCATGGATTTTGGGAATGATGTTGTGATATTTAATGTTATGGAATCCATGAAGTACCCCTAGGAGGACTATTCTGGATTTGTTATCTCCCATTTTGAACAACCAAATAGAAACCTCATGGAATTTTATTGTCCTATTCTTATGAAGATTATGAGTATTTTTTCTAGTTTAATTCCTATGATTACATAAAAAAAATTTCTAATGCACAATACTCTGATATAATTGATTTAGAAATGGATTCATATTTTGATTTTGATCATGGAAACTCTGATTATAACACATCTATTGAGTATGATGATGGATTTGATAATCTATTATCTTATTTTGATGATTTATATTCCGATACAGACACTCTTTGTGCACATATTTCAGTTCTTCCAATATATCAATACATACACCACCCCCTTCATTAGAGCTGAAGCCATTGCTGCCAAATCTCAAATACTTATATTTTTTGAGTGGCAAGGGATTACCTGTAATAATTATTAATAATCTTCATTTTGATCATGATGAAAATTATTTGAATCTTTTGAGTTAGAACATTATAGAATTGAAGAGGACCTTCACTGACATATCAGGTATTATCCCCTTCATTTTTAAGCATATGATTCGTTTTGAAGGATGGGGAAAACCCGGTTATGTAGCGACAGTGGAGACTGAATCCAAATCTTTTAGAAGTTGTTAGAAAAGAAGTTAAAAAACTTATCAAGGCAGGTATAATCATTCCCATTTCAGATTATTAGTGTGAAATTCCTATTCAAGTTGTGCCTAATAAAATTGGTGTTACAGTTTTGAAAAATGAGAAATATGAACTAGTTCTAATGTGGGTGAAAAATAGTTGGTGTGTGTTCATTAATTATATGAAACAAACTCAGTCCACTCACAAAGACCATTTCCCCCTCCCATTTATTGATAATATACTTGAGAGACTAGCTGGGAAAACAAAATAATTTTTCTTGGGTGGATTTTTTGGATATTTTTAGGTACCTATTGCACTGGAGGATCTAGAGAAGAAATAACTCACATGTTTATTTGGTACGTTAAACTAACGAAGGATTCCATTTAGACATTGCAATGCCCCAGGTACCTTCCAAATATGCCTGGTGTGTATTTTTTCTGATTTTATTCAGACCTGCATGGAGGTATTCATGGATTTTTTTATGTTGTATGTGTCTTCATTTGATGAATGACTAAGTAGTTTAGGAAATATGATGAATCATTGTATTAAGAAGAACCTGGTCTTGAACTTTTAAATGTGTCATTTCTTGTTAGAGCATAGAATTGGCATAGGTCATGTAGTGTCAAAACATGGGATATAGGTTCATATATAGAAGATATACATTATTTTATCCTTAAATTATCCTTCACATGAGTGTGATGTTAGATATTTCATAGGGAATGCATGATTGTATCAGCACTTTGTCAAATATTTTAGTAATTTTGCTGTTCTAATATCACGATTACTTCAAAAGGATTCTAATTTTGTGTTTGATGATTAATGCAGGAATTCCTTTGATGAGCTAAAAAAATGTCTTACAACTCCACCTATCTTACACCCCCACAGTGGTATATAACTTTTGAGTTTATGTGTGATGCCTCCAACTTCGCTGTTGGAGCTATCTTGTCAAATAGGGTAGAGGGACATTCATAAGTGATTGCATATGCATCAAGGACACTTGGTTTAGACCAATAAAACTAAAAATCCACAAAAAGGAGTTTATTTACATAATATTTTCATTATATAAATTTCGTTCATATTTATTGGGCTCTGAAGTAGTTTTTTTACCATACAGCTTGAAGATACCATTTGATGAATCCAGATGCAAATCCATGACTTATATGATGAATTCTCCTCCATGAAGAATTCGATATTGAGATAAAGGGAAATAAGGTTTCAGAAAACCTAGTGGCGGGCCACATGAGTAGACTTACTCACACACCAGAGGATGACACCTTGGACTAGGTAACACTTCGAGATACTTTCCTTGATGAGCATCTTAATTTGAACTCAGTTTTTTATCCTTGGTATGTTTATTTCGTGAAAAACCTTGTTGCATCTAAAATCCCTACCCATATAAAGAAACACCAAGTACAAAAGATAAAGAGTGAGTCTAGATTTTATGTGTGGGATGATCCCTACTTATGGTGCATGTGCAGCGATCAAGTTATTAGGAGGTGTTTTCCTATTCATGAGTTTGATTCTATTCTGTAATCTGGTCATACACTTTCTAGTGGTGGTCACATTGGACCCCAAAAGATATCTAGGAATGTTTTAAACTATGGATTGTTTCATCATTGTTTATTCCATGATTCCCATATGTTTTGTAGGTTATGATCTCATTGCCAACACACTGGGAACATTTCAAGGAGATAAGAGATGCCACGAAACCCATAATATTCTGTTAGATTTTTGATGTATGGGGAATCAATTTTATTGTGCTTTTTCCAAGTTCCTTTAGTTTTTTTTTGTATATTTCAGTTTCTATCGATTATGTGAGTAAATGGGTGGAGGCTAAAGCCACCAGAATTTATGATTCTTACGTAGTAGTGGACATTGTCAAAAAAACATATATTTTGTAGGTTTAAGGTACCAAAGTCCATCATCAGTGGCCAAGGGACACACATCTGCAATCAGAATTTTACTTCCCTCCTTCAGATGTATGAGGTGATGCACAAAACATCAAAGACATACCAACCCCAAACAAATGGATAGGACGGGGTTTCAAATTGTGAGTTGAAACAACTTTTGGAGAAAACTGTGCATCCAAATAGGAAGGATTGGAGAAAGCGCTTGGATGATAAATTTTGGGATTGTAGGGAAGCATACAAGACACCCATTGGTATGTCCCCATTTTAGATTATTTTTGGGAAAACATGTCATCTCCCCATGGAAGTTGAGCATCGGGATTATTGGGCTATAAAGAAACGTGACATGGATTTGGCCCAATCTGGAATCCAAAAGAAGCTAAAAATTCAAGAGAATGAAGATATTTGATTATCATCAAATAAGAACTCAAGGCAATATAATGCAAGATCACAAGAATCTCATGAAAAAATTATCCAAAGAAGTGAATTTCAGGTTGGATAGAATGTCTTGATCTATAGATCACAACTGATGTTGATGCCTCGTAAGATTCATTCTAGGTGGTTAGGTCCTTATGTTGTGAATAGTGTTTTTTCTTGTGGTGCAGTGGATATCACACAATATGAAATAGATATGAGCTTTACATTCAATGGGAAACATTTTATTAAATACAATGATGGACTTCCTACTAATGTAGTGGATTTCATCACACTGCATGACCCCATTATCACTTGAGCATATCAGGATGTTCCAAAAACATTCACTTTTGTTATTCTCTGTTCGATTTATAATTATAAATTTCATGTGAATATATCATCTCATGGGTTATCATTGAGGAAAATTCAATATTTTATGTGTGGGGGAGGGAACCATTTAGTTTAGTTATTTCAATTGTTTTCCTATTTTTCAAGGATTTTCAAAAAAGTAGTTAGTCTTTCAAAATCGGTGTGTTTATTTTTCAATTTTTTGTGTGTTTTTGAAACATCTGATCTTAAATTATTCTCATAACCATATTTATGTACATATCAATTAGTGAAACAATTTATCCAATCAAAACTGAGCTTAAATTAATTCTGAAAATTACTTTCTTCTAGAACAAATCATTAGTAATTTCACGGAAAGTACTCTAAATTTTGAATCTCATGCCACATATCACTGTCTTTATATTTAAAATCACTTTCATGTGAGGATTTTGAACCATTATTTTCATATTCATCACATTTACCTAACTTCTTGAGAGAACCAAACCATGCTTGATTTGACCAGAATTTGATTTGATTCTTGTAAAAACATTTGGGTTTGAGTTACTTATGTTTAAAGGATTGAGGGATTTGTTTGGTATTAAATCCTCTATTTCAAATAATCCTTTTTTATAATGGACTACCATGAAAATTTAATCAGTGTATCCCATAGAATCTATGAATATCCTGTTAGTTTAGCCACATTACAGGACAATTTTTCCTATCCAACAAATTCTTGATTTGAAGTTGCATAATCTAGTTGATCTTAATTGTCGAGGAAGATGCTGCTTGTTGTGCTACCACATTTTGTGAGACTTTAGGTGAAAAATAAAATTCCAAAAAGAATTGTTTACTACTAAAAAAAAATTTTGTCGAAAGAATTGAATTTCTGGAGTTTTCATGATTAAATAATTTGTGCCTTTTTGAAGTTTCTAATGAGGAAATAATGTTGTGCCTATCTGGGGCTTTCATAAAATACTATGTTTGACCGGAATTACATTTTACTTGCTAAAATGATGAATTGTGTAAATATTACATGATTTTTTATAATTATGGTATTGATTTGATACTAAGAGGTGTGAGGAGGAGACCATACTTGAGTGACAATTATTATAATTCAATTTTTCACCTAAAATATTCAATCCCTCCCCAATCAGCCTCATATTTTTTCACATCTAAATCATAACCACCAAAAGCCACAGAACAAACCTAAAAGTAATCATGGTAGAAATAGGTCCTTGACTCACTTCTAGTGGTGATGTGGAAATTTATCAAGACTATGGTGACCCTTTTATAAGTTAGGATTGGAAAGTCATTGCTGAAAAAAATTGACATTTTTTTGATAAGAAAAATTTCAAGTGAGGTATATGTTTTGTGTAGGGGATGATAAATGAATTGGAAACATATTGAATATATAAATGGAGAACTTGAAATAATAGTATCTAATGAGGAATGACAACATTTTTTACTTGGTGTGAAATTGTTGGATCTCAAGGATATGTGTTTTAAAATTTTTTTTGATTTGATATTGATGTTTACTTCTCAAAATTTTTGGGAATACATGATATGAGGATTTTCCCTGAATGAAACAGGGTAAGAGTGGGGAGTTTATAAAATATAATTTTATTGAATATTTAATTGATAATAAGTGATATTATTCATCACATTGTGGTAACTATGGTCATTTTGGAATATTTTGGATTAGATCATTCATTTGAAAAGTTTATGAAACTTCCAGTTTTAACATTTTAAAATGAAAAATAGTATTCCAAAAATAAATAATATTATTTTATTTATTTTAACATAATATTTTTTAAATATTAACCTGACATGTTATTCTATAACTTTCATTTAAAAAATTGAAGCTAAATCATGCGTTTGGTTAGTAAAAATGGGACATGAAGGAAAATATGGGCTGGACTCTCCATATTTGAATGGGTTCTATATTTGTTCCATAACACCTACATCTGTGCATGTATTGGGATCATATTTGGAGAGGCGCATGGAAAAAAAATTTATCATAAATCATCTTTCTAGATAGAGATATGGTTCACGCGTTTTGGTGGACAAATTGAAGGTGCAAGGGGGATTAAATTATTTGGCCGAATTTCCACATTCACACTTGAAACCACTTGTAACCTAGCCTGCCCTCCACTCTAGAAATTGGTATTTATCTCATTTGGAGGGGGTTGGACGTGACTAATAGGATTGGGAGCAGAGGGGAAGTGGTTATTTGAAATTTCAATTAACTATTGGAGGAGGGAAGCTTTCATGTTGGTTTCTCCTCCAAAATTCTATTCTCTTCCTCTTCTTTGTTGTAATGTTTTTTTGTTTATTCATTAATCATCATATTTTATCTTCTATATATTTTATTTTTCTCAATTTTATCCTAATTTTATATTCCAATTTGGGCTACAATATTTTAGTAGAAGCATTATTGGGTTATAACTATTATAAACCATTGCTAATGCAATTCTCTTCTATGATGATTACGCCACCCATGGAAGAGTAGTTATTTTTAGAAATTGATCAACCTCTATACTTATCCAATCATTTATTTCGAATAAAAGAGCTAATGTGATTCACATAACACGATATATTAATTGAGTTTTAAATTTTAATAAAAATATGCAAGCAATTGAAAAATAAACATAAAACACGGGAGGTCGAGAATTGAGTTAATTGTGAGAGCACTAACTTAATCAGTTAAACAAGAACATGTGGGAAAATTTTTTAGCGTTCAAATATAATCCATATATTCATTTAGTCCAAATTTCCTTAATGGATTTTTGATTTAATTTACCACTGACCATAATCTATCCATAGATCATCAATTAATGTAGGGTGTTGAGATTGCATGTCCCAAAGATAGACTAGGGGTTAATTCACATTATCTTGGTGGTAAGGTTAATTCTCAAAGAGTTCAAGGGTTAACAAGTTAAGGGATCATAATTATGTGGATAATAATTTAAATTATAATTATAAATAATTGATTTACGAGGAAGAGTTATATCTATTATGCCTTTTTAAATATTGTCTACAAAAACATCTTCTTGTTGTGACTTTTTAATCGAACTTCATTTCAAAAACTAAAAAAACCCAATATTCTTCCTATAAACGTCTTCTGGTTTTATAAATGATAATCAAACCCCATATATTCATGTAGTTTTTGTATTCTATTTTATTTTATTTTTAGAATACCATTAATAAGTCATTTTAATTTTCTTCCTCCTTTCAGAGACGATCTTGGTCAGCCACTCTGCTTCCCCTATGTAACCCAAAACCGAGCATCATTTTAAAGAACCCACGACATCTCCTTTCACTGAATCCACATATATCCCCTCTCTCTACTTTATGTGACCAAAAAATGAAACTTTATAAAGACAAAATTCACACTAGGTTATTTTTTCATAACGATTCCCATTTCTCAGGGTCTTCATTACATTTCTCAAGTGATATTAATTTTATTCCTTTACCATTTAATAGATAATAATATCATTGATAAATACTAATACAAACCAATCAAGATAATTTTTAATTACTTTATTCATAATATCCATGAATATAGTGGGGTAATTAATAAAAAAAAGAATTACAATAAATTCATAGTGTTCATACCTTATACAAAATTTTTCTATTTGTATATCCTCGTTCATGACCCTTAATTGATGATATATTGAATGAAGATCAATATTGGAAGTTGTTGATATTTGTTTAGTTGGTCGAATCACTCATTAATATAGGTAAGATGATGATTTTTTCGTGATAGTGATCTTGTTATGTTTTCAATAATCAATGCAGAGTCTCCTTGACCTATCATTCTTCCAAACAAATAGAATAGGATTTCCCAAAGGTAATGCAATAGAAAATATGAATTCCTTATCATGATTATATTGGAGTTACATCTTCAATTCCAGCAACTAAATTGGTTCCATTCTATAAGGTTTCCTTGAAATATGCATTGTACATGGTATGAGTTCTATCGAAATCTCTGCATCACAATTTTGTATAAGACATGTCAATTCCTCATTGAAGAAATCATCAAACTCATTCAAAATTGGTGTATTCATAATCATGCATTTACCTCAAACCATTTGATATAAATAACCTGAATTTATAGGAATCAAGAACCATAATATGTAAGAATTGTCTTTTGGAATGTTATATTCATCCTTTCATTGATAGATGATCATAGATGTATCTGGAATATGAAATATTACATTCTTTCCTTAGAAATTGATATGACCTCCATATATAAAAAGCCAATACATTCCAATAATGACATCAAATCCCATTATAGAAAGGATCACAAGATTTTTTAGAAGCACATTCCCACACACATAAATTGGAGAAGAATTATAATAATTTGATGGGACCATTATTCCATTAAGAGTTGTCATAGCCATCTTCAAATATAATAGATTAGGTAATGCAATAATACATTTAAAAATTCATCTAAATTAGTATACTGGGTTGATGTATAATCAAATAAAACATTTAATACTTTATATTGGATGGTATGTGTACCTTTCACAACTTCATTACCATAGACAACATCGCTGAGAGTGATCACATGTGACATGAATATGTTAATGGACATAAGAGTTATATGATTTCGATCATCATAAATAGCTCTTGGATTTGGGAATTTATTAGCATATTGTCCCATTTCCTTTAACATGTAACATTTATTTGTTTGAGGTTCATTATGGATAACTTGTTCTATATTCACATCATTAGAAATCTTTTTCCCATCACATCAGCATTCAACTACCCAATGATTTTATTTTCCATATTAAAAACATTTACTAGTCCCTTTAAAACTATTTCCATGATGTTTCATTCCAAAAATTGATAAAAATGGGAAACTGATCTTCTTTTTAGTGTGGTCTTTATATTTTCTCTTGAATTCCATTTTTCTCTTCTTATCAAACCCATAGGGATGATTGGTTACTCCAATATAATTCTCAAACCTAATAGCACATCGAATGATTTATTCATAGCTATTGATGTCCCTTGTGGATAATGCCTTTTTTAGACTTGGTTTTATGTCACTAAATAATATATCAATTTTACTCTCAGGTGGGATAATATTTCTAGAACCATACCTTGAAATTCTTGAAAAACTTTCATTATAGGTACGAAAAAATTGATAGTCCCTTTACAGAAGTTTATGGAACTCCTTCATATTTTTTAAAACAATAAGAGGAAATTCTTGAAAAATTACCATTAACATGTTCATATCAATGTCTTGAGAATTTATCAATGGAGTGATTATGTGTATCAAAATTATGTCCACACAAAATGGAGTTGAAATTATTACATAAACTAATAAACCGTTATTCATACCTAATCTTGGAGAAATAATGTCAATGAGGATTGTGTAAAACACAATGAGTGGAAATTGAAATTTTAAATTCAATTATAGATTTGATAACATACAAAACATACACCCCAAGAAAGAATGATCATAAATTGATCATATAAATACCAATAAAAAAATAATATTGCACAAATAATACAGTCATGGGTGGTATATACACCACACAAAAAGAAATAGTGTCAAATATAGCATGAATTTCAAGGGAATAAAAAGTGAGATGAAAACCCCGTACCTTGAACATTTCTTTAGTTGAGGGAATTTTAACATACATTATAATGGATAATGAATTTTTATTAAATTATAAAATTATTACATACATAAATATGATATCATATGTGATCCTTTAATATTTCATTGTTAATAATATTTCGGTATTATTATAGTTTCGGGTGTTAACTGGTTCATTTTATTTTATATGTCTTGTAACGTAAGTCAGGTTTGTTATGGATGGAATGTATTTTATTCATATCATTAATGATATTAAGTTTTGAATCATTATTTTTAATCATCATATGAAAATTATTGTTGAATAGTTACCACGGGAAACAAAGTCTCATCATGTCATGGAGACAGTAAGCCGTACGTAATCACGAGATAGAACAACATTCTATTGATAGTGAAGTCATATGTAATTGTATGGTATATTATATATAAAGAATCATTAAAATGTTATATTTTTTATTTAAATCAATTATACTCATTATTAGACTAATAAAAATAATGAAGTGTGGAATAACAAACTACAACATGACGTGGGGACGGCAAGGAATGTGTACGCTCGTATGGTGAATTTTCCATTATTTAGATGGATAAAATAATGAATATGACTATAAAAAATTTAAAATAACATCTATGTATTGATATGGTACTACAGTTATTATTTTAGTTTGGAAATAAAAAATAATGGTTACATTGAAGAAGAAAAAAACATTAAAAGATTTGATGAAATAATTACCTCTTCATCGGGTGCTTGCTTTTTATTTGAACAAAAAGATATTTTTTTGGGATTTATGATCAAATTAAGGCCTCTAGGATGAAGTGTGGGTATTTGGGACGATATTTGAGAATGTTTGGTCCAAGAAAAATGGATTTCGAGGTGTTAATTTGAGATAAGTGGTTGTACCCTTTTATAAGATAGGTGAGGGGATAATTAAGACAAGCTTGAAATATTAATTTATTATAAAATCATTTTCTATTGTAAATAGTTATAAATGGATTTATTTAGATTATAATGTGGGTATAGGAATAAATACAGTCAACCAATAGGTCAATATGATAACTTTACATTTTTTTATTTAAATCTAAGATAAATAGTTTATCTTTTACAATCTATTCTTGTATTACTATATTAAATGGTTTACCTAATAAAAAACATGAACAAAGAACTAAAAGATATTTATTAATGAAATATATAACATTATATAATTCCTTTTACTGGATCTTATATTTTTAGTAATATTATATCATTTAATTATATAGTATTTATTTTAAAAACTCATTTATGCCAATTTTGACGCTATTTAGAATATGGTTTCTATGAAACACATTAAAATTTTATTATTTAAAAAATAAATACATTGAATCAAACCTAACACATAATATTCACCTATAATTTTATTATATCATTATAAGATTCAATTTACATTTATGTTAATATTTATGACATCAATTATTCTAATCTTCCATTAATAAGATAATTACCATATCATCATTTTGGCATTAATGTATTTAATTTTGTAAAGTGTAAAAATTATAAATAAAATGAAATGATATATGAATTATTTTAATCTTTCTAATTAATATTTTTAGTTGAATTTATCATTGTGATAACACTTTTTTAAAAATGGTTTAGTTAAAAAAATTTCAATTTAACACTTTTAAAACATCATTAAATAAAATATAATAAATGTATAAATCTAATAAAAGTGTATAAAATAGGATCATATTTTTTTCATAATGCTTATTTAGGTTGAAATACACATATACAACAGAATTAGGTCACGTGTTGAGGTAATTTGGTTTTATTATAATATTAATATTACCATTAATTATCTTATTTACTTTTAACCATCGCTAAAAAAATTCTAAAGTTACTATTCTCCAAAAATTATTTTCACCCTATTGAAGAAAGTTTTACTTACTAATGAAAAACATTTCTATTGGATTTTTGAAATTTGATTCACAAAGCGGTAAAATTATGTTTTATGCAAAGATGCAAATGTGCATAGAAAATGGGTAAAGACTTTAAAAGTTCAATAAACATTTATCTATAAAATATTATTATAAAATGAATCCATTGAATTAAATTTTACTAATATAGGTATTATGTATCTATTTTGACGTCAAAAAAATAAATTTAAAAATAATTATTTAAATAAAAATTCAATTTTATCCAATAACGTAATGTTTTTCACTATTTATCAAAAATTGAATGTTTTAAAAAAAATACCAAAACTTCACCCAAATGTAATCGTGATATTTAGATATCAAAAATTAAGTCTATTTTAACAAATTAAATTTTTAGTAGTGTCTAAATTTAATATTAATATTTTTCACAAAAGGACATAAAATGTATTTTTTTAAGAAAACGGATTTTCTAAATATATAACTATTTTTACAAAACATCTAAATTTCACTATAAATATGTTTTATTTATGTGATAAAATTATACGTACCATTTAAAATTTATTTTTTGCTATTAATATTACAATATTTAATTAATAAATAAATCTATCGTTTAAATAATTATAAAACTAATGTGCTGCTTCACCGAAACTCAATCATGTGTATAATGCAAGCCCATTCGGTGTTTCGAGAAATATAGGACATTAAATTACATTAATGTGACAACGTAATTTGAAATATTAGGGTGTTACATTCTACTCTATTTCAATAAATTTTGTTATCACAATCTAAATTCGGCATTGAAATCTAGGGGTTCGATGTTTCAAAATATCATAGTTGAAATCCCACATCAGAAAATGGACTAACGAGACAACTATTTTAATATAAAGATGGTAATTATTAAGGTTACCAAAAATAACACATACTAGGTTTCCATGTTAGAAAACATGGATATAGAATAGAAAACTAACCATCATGTTTTTATGGAGAGTGATAGAAGATATTATTAGGAGAATGATAACAATCTGAAAGCCATAAATGTGTGATGGGTTAAACGATATTTGATTACCCAACAGGAAGAGTAAAAAGACAAAAAATTTTGTATTAAGTTCTTTTTCATTATGTTTATGAATTTATTTATGAGATTAACAATGATCATAAGAATATTTACTTACCTTACTGGTAGAGTTTCATCCTTTAATAAATTTCTACCACAAACTCATCTTTTCTCCAAATGATGTGTATTCCAGATGACTTTGTCAAACCTAAAGCACTAGAATCAACTTATATAGAATCCCAAAATATAGAAATGATTAATAATAAATCTTCCTTGTCCTTGGACATTAACCAAAACCAAAATCATTAGTAAAATATCAGATGATCCCAAAAAAGAATAATCATTTAGAGAAAGAAATACTACTCTTAATCCCAAAAATTAAACAACAATACCAAAATTAAAACAAAGAAAATTCAATGAACAGTTTAAAAAAATAAAAATAATCCAAACTATATTTGAAACCCAAAATTTATAAGGATTTGATTACATAGTATTCCTTGATAAATATTAACATTTATCTCCGAATAACATCAACTACTCTTAAAGTCACATACTTAAAAGTAATTAACCTAATGACATATTTTCTATTATTGGTTAATCATTTCCATAAATATCCCGAATTGAAATAATTACAAAATAAAAACATAGATTATTCCAAAATAAAAACCCACCATTACACCTAAAATTAAATCCCATAGTATTCAATTATCCTTTGTCATATAGTTCTCCCAAAATAGAAAACTTCATCCAAAATAACATTTATCACATAATGACCAAATCATTTTCCTATACTAAGGATTTCAATTGGATAAATCATATGTTCTAAAAATCAACATATTCTTGATCCATGAAATCTTTTAAATAAAATGAATTTTTATACAAACCAGATAATTCATGTAGTCTAGTGGTAGGTGATAAATCCTAGCCACACTTTTTTTGTGGGCTCGATTCTCGCTGGGTTGTCTAAAACGACTAGTTGTCACACGGTCTGCATGTTTTCTTTTACAAAAAACTATATAATTTAATAAAATTCAAAACAATTAGATAAATTCCTCAAAAATAATCTTAACATATTTTAATCATATATGTTATCTCATACCTCCCATTTTCATCCTAAAAAGTAATAACCTTTAATTTCCTCATATTCAATAATCATATAGACCCAAATGGTTAATTATAATTATATCTACAACAAAAAAGAAAATTCTTCCTCAAATAGACTTTTCACATAACAATATTCAGGGTTACACATACAATAGAAAAGTCTTCCATAGTAATCCCATCAAAAAATGAGCATTAATAATTTTAATCATTTTTCCATCCATTTATTTTCATAATGGGTTTTCCATGACAAAGAGGATATCCTATAGAATACGGAATTTGACTAGGGTAATTCCTAGGTCCCATATATTCACAAAAAATGGATGTTTATGGCTTCTTAAGATCATATTTATTTTCTTCAATAATACTCTTTAATTTTCCTCTGCAATTATTTACTCTATGTCCTTATTTCCCACACATAAATCATTTAGTTTTTCCATTGAGACACTTTATAGGGTATCTCCATCCACATTTCCTGCATGAGGAAAATTGATATTTCTTTTCTATATGGTCTACACTGCTGGAGCTCTTTTCATTCTCCGCCTATCACTTCATTATTGAGTTCAGGGAGTTGGTTAATGTATATGTTATTGATCATATTTTTTGAAAACTAATTCTTCATGAACACAATATATCTTACCCCTATCACCATTGCATTTCATTTCTCATTTACACCACTGTTCCAACCTGTACATCATGTTCACTATTAGTAGGAAGTCCTTGGTACCCATCCATTGACTAAAACCAAAAATCATAATGTGTGTAACAATAAACTTAAAATCATTTATAGCATATAATGACACCTTATTTTCAATCTAAAAACCTAGGATTTTCCCAAGGTTATTTATTATCATATTATATTAAAATACATCAAATCAGTTTGTAAATAAAATTTGAATTATTCTAAGAATATCCCCAAGGAGTTTCAAACCAGATGCACAGTAAGGGCCTTTTTTTGTGTACCAGGATACCCCATGTCAAGCCAGAAACTCATTGTTGGAGTTTTAACTACTAGGTAGTTAACTGGCAGATCCAAGTCTAATTTTAGTATCCAGACATGATTTTTTTTATTTGGAAACACACAACATCTCCACATTACCAAAATTATAGGTTGTTATTCTATAATAATCCTCAAAGTCTATCTTAGGGTAATATTCTCTAATTAGAGTTTTTCTAAATCTAATTTCCATGGTTTGTAATAAAATTCCTCTGATACCAACTATAACGCCCCGAACCTAGTTACATAGAGTCCGTGCATTATTACATAACATTGGCATCATCCCAGGGTATCATTTCTTGAATGATGGACCAATATATTATCTTTGTAAGTACAATATACATTTATAAATATTACATTCCATTATGAAATGAAAAATAAACAATATAGTGTCTTCTTTGAACACACTCATATACATTATTCTATCTAGGCTTGTCATTCATAAAATATGTTTTCACATCCTGGGAAATGTAATAAATAAGATTGCGGTGAGCTCAGATTCTTATCCTTGATAACAATATAACAAAAACAGTCATAAATAAGCATAAAAATATACGGCAATTTATGACCCTAAAACACAAGCCTGTTAAATATTAACTTCAGTATAATATGGTAATGATAAATAAAATAATTCTATTTACTTACCAACATGGATATTTGACTAATCAAATTATCTCATATAATATCAATAGTTAATCTCATAATGATGAAATTCATAATTCCATACATCTTAACCAAAAAGTCAAGGGATCGTGCCAAGACCATAAATATAAATTATTTTAAGGCCTTATGCCAAGACACTAGTTTGTCTCATTAGAATAACTGATACATTAAGAGGATATAGAGGGACCCACCAATTACTACTCAGACCAATGAAATCTTTATATGAAAAGGGTTAAATTTAATCTAAACATTAGTATTAAAACTATCATATAAAATGTCAACATCTTAACCAAAAATCATGAATGGAATAAAAATAGCACAGCCACAGTAAAACATAAATCATTCAATAAAATATAGAATATTCTATTATAATAAATAATCCTCATTCCAGAACAAAATACCATGAATTATATTGACATAGATGAAAATAACCATTAAAACTATTTGAGATAAATATTTTTTTTGAAAACCTTTAAAAGGTACATTTTTTATGAATTAGAAATTTAAAAAAGTTTTTCCAATCAATGTGTCCCATAAAAATTTGAAACTGTTGAAAAAAAATTTAATTTTAAAACATTCATTTCCATATAAATAATTCCTTAAAACCATTTTTAAAACATGGACATTAATGAGAAAGATTTAGAAAGAAAATATTTAAAATGATATTATAGTTTAAGAGTTCCTAACAAAATGAGAGACAATTGAATAAAAATAATTGAGAAATAACATTAAACAAACTTTATAATATCCTGAGAATAATGGGATTCATGATATAATATTTCAAATGATAGTTTATACACCATATACAATTGAATTGGATCTTAACAACAAGTAAATCACAATGGAATTAAAATTTAGACGCAATCCATTTTAAAAAAAATATCCTTAGACTAAGGATAAATCAATGAAATTATTATGTGTGAAAATTATAAATATAGTCAATATGATTTTATATTTATTGTAAATAAACTAGAGGACATTCACACATATTCATGTAAAAAACCAATGACATTGATGTTTAACACGATGAATAGAAATTAAGTTAACATTACCCTTAACAAGTTGATATCAATGAATTGAGAATTTATTAATGGATTTATTATGTGTATAAAATGTATATCCACACATAGTGCTGTTGAAATTACAACTTAAATATATAAATATTAATTCTACACAAAATCTTGGAGTAAAATAATCAATGAAGTATGAGTAAAACCCAATGAGTAGAAATTGAAATTTGAAATTCTCTTAACTATTTGATAAATTAAAAAACATTTACCCCAAGAATTAAGGATCATAAAATGATGATTTATGTACCCATATATTAATGTATATTAGACAAATAATGTAATCATGTGCAGTACGTACACCACCAAAAATGAAATAGTGCCTAATATTGAATGAATCTCACAAGAATAAAAAGTGAGATTAAAACCCATTTCCTTGTAATTTTCATTATATGAGGTTATGTTAACCTCATATATAATGGTTAATGAATGCTTATAAACTATAAAATAACCACATACATAAATATGATATCATATGTGATCCTCTAATATTTCTTTGTTAATAATATTTCAGTATTATCATTGTTTTGTGTGTTAACTAATTCATTTCATTTTATATGTTTTGTTATGTAAGTCATCATTGTTATGGATGGAATGTGTTTGATTCATACACATAATTATATTATGTTCTTCACCATTATATGTATTCATCAAATGAAAATTATTCTTGAATGGTTATGATGATGAACAAAGTCTCATCGCGTCGTGGACACAGTAAGCCGTACATACTCACGAGCGACAACATCGTTCTATTAATGGTATAATAATATTTAATTGGATGGTATATTATATATACAAAATCTTTAAAATTTTATATTTATTAATTACATCAATTATACTCAACATTATACACATACAAATAATTATTTGTTGAATAACATTCTACACCACGACCTGGAGATGATACGTCGTATATACTCACATATGGCGACTTTGTCATTCATATGATGGATTGGATAATGAATATGGTTGAACCCTATTTTTAATATCATATAAGTATGTATAAGGTACTGTAGTTTTCAAATTACTATGGAAACCACAAATAAAGTGGAAGTGGAAGAAGAAATGAACCTTGAAAGAGGTGATGAAATAATTTACTCTTCGTCGGGTGCTTCCTATTGCTTAGAACAAAAGGTCTCTTAGGATGGATTTAGGATCAAAGTATAGACTATAAGATGAAGTGATGTTAGTTTTTAGGAGATTTTTCTGGGTTTGGCTGAGACAAATTGATCTGGAGGTGTGAATTTGAGAGAAGGGTAAGTACCCTTTTATAAGAGAGGAGATGTCACTTTAATAAGATCATGAATTATTAATTTATTATAAAATCATTTTTAGTTTCTAATAGCTCAAAATGAACTTATATTGTCAATAATGAAGATATGGGTCTAAATCCTCTCAACCAATATGGTTTAGACAATTTTAGGTCACCATATTGACCATATCTTTTATAATTAACTCCTAGTTAAATAGTTTAACTTTTACCATGTTTTTTGTATTTTTATATCACATGATTAATATATTTAAAAAATAATAATAAGATAAACTCAATTGATTCATTAATAAAATATCTAACATTATATTTGTTCTTTGGCCTTATGTTATATTTTTTGGAATATTATATCATTTAATAAAATATTTTTTGTTTTAAAAACTCATTTATGTCAATTTTGACAATATTTAGTATTTTATTTTTTTGAATGTCATTTAAACATAATAAATTAGAAAAAAATACATTGAATAAACACTAAAAAATAATATTCACCTTTAATATTCGTGTATGGCATAAAAATCTTCAATTAAAATTTATTTTAATATTTATAAAATCAATAATTTTAATCTTTATCTAATAGTTTTATTAGTGGATTATCATTATGTCATAAATAAATGTTTTTTTAATCTATTGAAAATATAAATAAAATTACAAGATGTAGTAAATAATTGTAGCTTTCTAATAAATATTTATTGTTGAATTTATCTTTTGTAAAACACTAAATTACAAAGGATTGGTTAATATAATTTAAATTTAACACTTTTAACACTTTATTAAATAAAATATAATAAATGTCCTAATCTAATCCAAATGGATCATAAAAGATCAATTTTCTTCCTAATGATGATTTTGGTTGAAATACACTTATCCAATAGAATTAGGACACGTTTTTAGGTAATTTGATATTATTATAGCATTATTTTTACCTTTAATTATCGTATAAAATTTCTACTCTAGTAAAAAATTTAAATTTACTATTCACCAAAAAATATTTTCATCCTATTGAACCACATTTTACATACTGATGAAAACCATGTCTGTTGGATTTTAAAATTCAATACATAGAAGCAGTAAAACTATATTTTATGCAAATTTGTATATGCGCATAGAAGGTGGGTAAAAGACAAAAAAAAGTTCAATAAAATTTTATATATCTAATATTATTAGAAAAATACTTCAATGAATTACATTAGACAAATATATATATTATTTATCTCTTTTTTGTTAAAAAAATTAAATTTAACAATAATTATTTAAATAAAAATTCGGTTTTAAATAATAATTCAGTGTTTTTCACTATTCATCAAAAATTAAAAGATTTCCAAAAAATTACAACAATTCACCATAAGATTATCATGATATTTTGAATTCATGAATGAAGTCAATTTTAAAAATTCAATGACTATTTGTTTTTAAAAGTAATTTTATTATTGTTCACAAAATGACATAAAAAGAAGTTCTTTTAAGAAAATAATTTTTTAAATATATAATTATTTTAACGAAAATTATACATTTCATTGTATATATGTTTTATTTTTGACGAAACTTTATAAATAACATTTAAAATTTAAATTTTACTATTCATATGAAATAATTTAATTGATAAATAAATATATCATTTGGATAATTATAATACTATTGTGTTGTTTCACAGAAACTCAATATTGGGTATAACGGAAGCCAAGTCAATGTTGTGAGAAATATAAGACATTAAATTACTTTAAATTGATAAAATAATATGAAATCATGGGGTGATACATCAGTACATTGATGAGTATTTTTATCACATGAAGGAAATGAGGTCTATGACATAGGAGGTAACCAGAATCAATGCTATGAATGGCTTGGAAAATATGCCAAAAAACACATACATACATTTTAACACAAATTATGTGTTAGTTATAAATCAATTTAGAAGGGTAAAACCATATCCCAACATTCGTACATTGAGTTCGATAATTTCAATTATGGCAATCAATTCAGAAAACATGGTAGAAATTATTAATTCACCAAGAAGTGGTGAATACTTAAATGGATATGTATTTATATTATCCAATGAACTTTACTAAGGCTCTAATTCAATAATCAGATAAGAATAAGTTGTAGAAATTGTAGAGGAATACAAGGATTTTGATTCCTAATCCATAATATCCTCTTTATTAACCAAATAAGACCCTTTATTCTAAGTAGTATCAGAAATGATGGCCTCTTCTTCAGAAATCTAAAATACTGACTACTCCCATAACTCTGGAAGTTTTTCTTCGTCACACACTATGCATGTAAAAATAGAAGAAGTGGCACATAAGGAAGAGGATGAAGAAGATCTCACGGACGCTCCTCCAACATTTGAGTAATGTGTCTCTACCACTGTGGATAACCTCAGAAAAATAAATCTTGGTAAAGAAGAAGTTATATGCCCCACTAAAATTAGTGCGGCCATGACTCCTAAAGAGAGATAATTGTATTCATTATATCTAAAGAAACATCAAGAGATATTTTTGTGGAATTATATAGAAATTATTGGACATAATCTAGATATAGCTACTCATCATTTGGCTTTTCCAGAAGGACATAGAAGATTCATGCAGGCAGCAAGAAGAATACACCAAACTCATGCCTCTAAAATTGAAGCTGAATATGATAAGATTATAAAGGATAAAATTGTTAGGGAGGTTCAATATCCCAAATGGCTGCCCAACATTGTCCCAGTGAAAAATAATAATGGTAAATTTAGAGTGTGTATTGATTTTAAATAGCTTAACTGGAACTGTCCCAATGTTTACTTTCTAGTTCCGAACACATAACTTTTAAATGATGTAGCACCTATCTATGATGCTATTTCAGTTATAGAATGTTACTCTAGGTATAATCAAATCTGGATGGCCCGAAAGGATGAAAAATCTAAAGCCTTCAGAGCCCCTCATGGTGTGTTTTTCTATATGGTAATTCCCTTCAGATTAAAGAATTCATTTCCATCGTATCAACATGCCATGAACCGTATCTTCAATCCATTCAAAGGGAAATTTTTCAAATGTTTTGTGGACAATTTAGTGGTTAAATCCAAATGAAATCCTGATTACTTTTCTGATTAGGATAACATATTCAATAATCTTCAACAAAATAATTTAAATTTGAACCCCTAAAAAATTTCTTTAAGTGTAACCTCATGGAAGTAACTAGGATTCATTGTACACCATCTTGGTATCGATGTTGACCCTACGAAAATCAGATCATTCCCTCGAATGTCACCTCCTACAAAATTGAATGAATTAAGGGGACTCAAAACACAATATACCTATATTTGGTGATTTATCTCTATTTTGGAAAGCATTTGTTTACCCTTCAATATATTAATGAGGAATATATTTACCTATCAATCGACTGAAGACTGACTAGAGGCATTTGATACCCTAAAAAATATCTCTTGAGTGTACCGATATTAATTCTACATGATGAAGGAAGACCACGTATTCTCTATATGATATCATTACAGTGATAAGTGGGTTCCTTTTTTCCAAAATAATGATATCGGGAATGAAAACAAACATTACTCTCTCAGTCTAATAATTAATGATGCAGAAAATTGATATTCATGTATTAAAAAGTGCTTCCATGCATTAATCTTTGTAGTTAATAAATTAAGGCACTACATACAACGTCATGAGGCCTAATGGGTGTCTCGCATAACCTGGTAAAATTTATCCTCTTTCATCCTATACTAAAAGGCCATCTATCATGGTGTGCAATTACTTTTCAATTGTATGATATCCACTTTGTACCTCATAATGCAATAAAGGGTCCATCTTTGGTTTACTTCCTTGATGAGAACCCATATGCACAAGAAACATCATTTAATACAACACTTCCTGATGATGAAATAATCTCAGTTCAAGATAGTTCCCCAACATGGGAAATATTCTTTGATGGAATCTCAATATGACCAATACGAAAGAGAATGGAAAAAACTATACACTAAAAATTGTGGTTCTGAATTATACTTCTCTTTCTGGAAAAGTAATTGTTTTTTTATTCATTATTGTTGTTCAAAGGTAGTACCAATAATGAAGCAGAATATCAAGCTCTCATATAAGGCCTGGAATTAGCACTTTAGGTGCAATTGAATCACATGAAAGTAAAAGGTCATTCAGATTTGGTAATCAAACAAATCTATGGGATTATTACATCATAAAAGAACATCTAATCCATTTTTTTGATTACGTTATAGGGTTAATGGAAGA
This sequence comes from Viscum album, assembly GCA_963277665.1. NCBI lineage: Eukaryota > Viridiplantae > Streptophyta > Magnoliopsida > Santalales > Viscaceae > Viscum > Viscum album. Next base: position 428,953,150 of record OY728129.1, on the reverse strand, counting down.
ATTTCCCTCATAGGTGACATTTACATATGTCCGGAAATCATAAAACACCCAAGCTTATACACTATATAATCTAGCTACAACTTTGGAAAATCCAAATTGGGATGATAAATTAATCAGTATAGCCCATTGTCGTGTGGTCTCACCTTTCATTAAATCTATAATAACAAAAATTAATGAAATTTGACCTATTTATGAACCATATGGTCATACCATGGGATTGAGAACAACCCTCATGGAATACCTTCAAAATGGATTACTTCCACTAGATATGGCTGAAAAGGAACAGATCTGACGATGAGCGTCCATTTTTACCCTTTATGATAGTCCAGATCACCAAAAGATCCTCTACAAAATATGAGTTGATGGATTCCTCTTCACGAGAATTGATGTAGAGGAAACAGAAGCTGTAATGAAGTACATTTAGGAGTTTTGGGGCTCGCCTAACTGGTCATAGGATTTCTAATCAAATACAAAGGCGTAGATACTTTTTTGCTTCAATGACGGTAGATTACATATATTTCACTATGAAATGAAATCCCTACCAAGTGTGTGCCAACTTCATTCATCAACCCTTGGAGTTGTTAAATACATTTAAATACTCCTGGCAATTTTCTTCCTGGTGAATGGATGTAGTAGGGAATTATCCTCCATTTATGGATAAGAAGTTCATATATATTCTTATTGCTACTGACGTCTTCTCCAAATAGGATGATGCAATACCTCTCAAAGAAGTAAGAGCCTAATGAATTGTTTGTTTTATCACAAATAACATCCTTACTATATTTGGGGTCCCTCATACAATATTAATGAACATTGGAACCCATTTTTGTTCTGTTGGGGTAAAAATGTAATATCAGGAGTACAATATCAAATCCAACCACTCATCTATCTATCATGTGAAAGCCAATGGATAGATAAAATCTTTAAATATGAGCATGTCAAATATACTTTTGTAGATGGTGGATAAAGATAAAAAAACTGTCCCCGTAAACATTAACAATCTCTATATGATTATCGGACTACTACCCATACTTCCACATAGTTTTCTACAGATAAAATGTCTTAGAAACAGTTTTATGAGATAAAATGATTAGTTGAAAAAAGGTTGCATACATTTCATCTTTTAGAAGTATATTAGAAAAATATAGATCAATTCTTTAATAATATTTTTTCCCTTATTTATTTCTTTAAAAAGATTTTTTATTGGTCCATAGGACTCCAATGATACAAGGAATGAAACCTCCAATTCTTTAACTAATGTGGGAAGGACCTTATTCCACACATTAGGTCTACTCGAATGAAGCTTCTGCCTTAATCTCAATTGATGGAGAGATTATAACAACTCCATCCAATGAATGATTCTTGAATAAATACATTGTGTAATTTCACTTATCGTCCTCAATGCATGATTCTATACAAAACAATGCAAGGTCCTTGTTGCAAGATGTTAAACTGCATAACAACCGGAAGTGTTCATGTTGTAATATGAAAAAATGCTTTGATTCTTGGTTCTTTCCACATAATGTTAAACTGCATTACATAATTTGTCCTAGTGAAATTACATTAAATAGTATTTCTAACTTCATTTATACATGATGCTAGGAGCTTCCATATTCTATCATCATGGACATCATTTCTTCTCCTTAGTGGCATAACATTCGCTTTCTTCCCAATTTCTATGTCTAACCTGTAGAGGTACCCCATTTCAAGAACTAAGTGTGTCTTGATTCACACTCATATGAGATACGTAGAGATGCCTAGATCTCCAATCATGGGCCCAACCACAAGAAACCATATTTTTTTATTTCCCATTCTTCTCCTATATAAGAACTAGATCTACACAGAGTGCTCTATTAGGATTAATTTTTTTTTATTTTTATATGATCTTTTGTCTTAAATTTAATCATTCTTCTAGATTATGTTAAAATACCCTATGTCTCCCTTGTCAAACAAAATTTTTGTGAGAAATTAATGTTTCAATAACTACGTACAACTTGATTCTCATCTATATGAGATATGTAGAGACACCCAAATCTCCAATCCTGGTCCCAAAAATGGTAAACCCCTCCCATATTATTCTTTATTTAAGAATCAAAACTTGCATATTGAATGTTTAATGAACTACATATGGCTTGATTCATTACCCCAGCAAGAAACATAATGGCACTTGGGTTGTTTCCTATATTCCAGCTACAATTTGTCTTTCTTTTCATATCAGTTCATCATCGTCCTTACCGATGGACGTTAAACTGCAAGGAAATACAAGAACTACATTTTTCTTGATTATCACTCCCACAAGTTACATAGTATGCCTGGATCATATGCCCTGGCTCATCCAGAAATTAATCATAATTCCACTATTATTCAATTGTGGCTTTTTGGGATACAGGAGATGAATCTACATCTCATTTTTTCTCATACAAAGCATATCTCACATGGGAAAAGGAATTGGGTTAAAAAAGATACATAATATAAATAAGGCATCTCGATTTCTTATGGGGTTATCAATGGTCTTCACTGTATGATGTAAAAAATAGTACAATGTACTTACTTCATGACTGTAAACTACATTGCATAAAATTGATTCAAATGAAACAAAGAGAATCTCCATTTTACTTGTGAGTTAGATCTAAGAAAAGGACTTCAAAATCATGCCCAATATTGATTAAAATATTTCTCATGTGCATTGAGAATTACCCTTGTCCATATGTCACACTCTTAATCCTGAATATTTTCAGATCATCATATCATTTCTTACTGTTTCTAGTGACAGAGTTTCAAATATCTGAGAACACTTTCTTGACTACGAATAATGTGCCCTTACGTGTCCCCGCATACGTGTCTTACAAAATGGAATATTCAATCAAAATATTCCACTATTTAGCTTTGCAGCATACGCCATAATTGTCCCCGCATAATATATCCCTCATAACAGGTTTGTAAAAAGATGGTAATTTTGTTCTTGGTTATAGTGTCTTTGTCCCCATGAAACATTGGTAAATATATACTTGAATTTGTATTTTAAAATAGTCATTCATTTATATTTTTCCCATTATCATTCACTCAATATTAATGTCTTTAAGGCCATGGTTTACACATCTCTATCTCCATGTTTTCAATTCTATATAAAATAACCTCAGATCACTTGACCACATATCATATATTGTTTCTATTTCAGGTCCTAGTTGTATGACCTAAAACGACATATACCATACACCTTACATTTGGTTCAGACAACTGGAGAAATCATATTTCTTTAATTCATTGGAAATAATGATTGGAAATAATCTCTCTATATTCATGTACTTTTTTTCAAAACCCAAACACTATGCTTTGGAAAATCCGAATCCCCATAAACTTTCTAATGCTTTTTTAAATATAATGCCAAACTTCTGAGAGCTATTTTTCTTGACTATACAGTATGTTCACTTGGGTGGCCATGAATAAGTTTCCTACATTACAGGTCATCTATTCTAAAGATACCACTATTGGGATATGCAGTATATTCCCTAGTTGGACTTGCATAATACATCCGCAAAATAGGTTTTTAAAATAATGGTATCTTTGTTCTTTGAAAAGACGTTCTGTATTGCCTTTACCCCTTTTTCCATATCATTATTTAGATTAAAAAATTCCCAAATCACATTTTACAAGTTTCCCTTCCATACCTGAATATGGAAGTGTGTTTCCATACATATTATTATGAAATTGGGAGGGTCTCATAAATTTGGTCAATGCTAAAGACCTTAAATTAAGCCACTCAATGGCCTCACTGCATGACATAAAATTGCATAGTACAATGTCCTCACCACATGACATAAACTGGGTAGTACAATGTCCTCCATGAATAACGTAAAACTAAATAGTAAAATTTCCTCACTGTATGACTTAAAAATAGACAAATAACACTTTATTCTCAAAATCCACTTCATTAAAAAACCCACCATTGTGGTATAGAGTTTCCCAAATATTATTTTAACAAGTTTAGTAATTGTAAAATGTCAAACTTATGAGAGCTCTTTTCGCTAAATATGTAGTACATGACATTAGGTGGCCTTGAATAAGTTTCCTACATAACATTCTTGTCAGTCAAAAGATAATACTATTTAATTATGCAGCATATACCATAGTTGGACCTACATAATATATCCCCCATAAATGGTTTGTCAAAAAATTGAAAATTTGTTCATGGAAGAGGCTTCAATTATATTTATACATGTTTTATATTTGGAGACCATAAAAATGTTGACTAATGATTCCCCTTGAAAATATTTAAAAGAATATTAGAGAAATTATCATCCATAGAGTCTTGTTAGGGATCTAATTTCATAATTTATGGTCAAAGATATTCGACCATAAACATTATACCATTATAATCTAACATGCATGAGTCTAAACTGTCAACAACGAGAGATGCAGTACCCACTAGATTGGGAACCTGAAATGGTAACTCTATACAAAAGTAGAGTCCCAGCTCCCTGAACATTCATTTTTGTATGGTTTAGGTAACATTGGGAAACGAAATGTCAAAAGATAAAATGTTTGTGGGTTGGTATATATAAACCTTGTAAAAATAAAACTATTCTCTCAAGGACACATGGTTTGGGAATATAATTAGGGCACCCTTCCAAACATGATGTAGCTCCAAATCTAAACAAATGATGTTATAATGTATTATGTTCCCAAATTTTACCTCATATCAATATTATATTCATTTTGAAAAAATAAATTTATAGGGGGGATATTGTAGGCACCAATAAATGTGTTGTATTCACTTCTACACAATTTAATATGTATTTCTACGTTCTGAGAATCAAAATGAAATCGACTATGCTAGAAACATTCGCAGTTTGACACTCAATTTCTCATTGGGTTTAGTGAAGATAGAAAATATAGAGTCTGAAGGTCCAGGACCGAAGGATGACCATGATCCAAAATAGGGGTGTGGGGGTGCATCCCCAGTGGTATGGAGAAATTATTTTGGCTAAATCCCAAAAGAGGTGTGGAAGATATCTTCTCACCACCATGATGGAGCTGAATATAGTATTTATTTTGGCTAAGTCCACAAAGTGTCACCCCTCTCATTCCAAAACATTGTCTGCCTGCAACATTCTTGCGGCCCATAATTTGGCATGCTTGTCACCTGCACACCCAATTTCATTTTACCCAGCATCTGATTTTTTCTTATAAATAGACCCATGGGGCATTTATTTGTACGAAAAAATTTCCATGAAGCCTAATTGATGCTCTAGTCTCCCTTGTGCATATCCCAAATCTTATAAATCTGTTTAGTTAGTTCTTTAACACCAAAGATGGATGAATTTAATGAGGAGAAAATGACTTAAGATTTTTTAGTGCTTTAAATCCATAACACTTGGGCGCCAAAAGTTCCCAACCTCCCTAAATTAGAAGCACTTGTTTCCCACCTATTAATTTTATAGGAACTTAAGAGCCCCACTTCTGGGAATACCTTTGAATTCTATTTATGTATTTATTGAAGTCTCACCCATGTATTATCATCCAAGTTGTTCGTCGCTTAGGTGAACATCAGGCCACCCAAGCCTACTTGTGTGCCCATACTTGTGCTCTAGTTCTTACATGGGCACCCCAATTTGATTCGCCTATTCTCTTCAGTCTATAAATACTTATGATCTCATCAATCCATCCATGCAAAGACTTCTTATTAATTGGATCCCTTGTTTGAAATGGATTCTGTTGAGACCTCCACAAAAACCTCATAACTTTTCAAACCTTTGGGAAAGTCACATCAATGTGTCTTTTATTTGGGTTTGTATATCTGTAGTCATAGGTTACCCACATTTGTTTCACAATTGGGTTAGGATTCATGAAGTGTCTATGGGTTTGTATATAAATATTAACATGGACCTTTCTTTCAGGTATTTTTCTAGGAAGTACAGAGTTTTGAGAATTAGGGTTTGGGTTCTGAACTCCCCTAATCATCTCTAAGACCTGAGACCTAAGGTCTCTAGTAGGGAAGGTATGGTTCACTTCTAAATTTTCTTTTGAATAATAGAGAAGTCTCCCTCCCCTACTAGGATCAATTTTAGGGTATCCATCCTTGTGAATTCACATGAACTTCATCCCTAAATCATTTTATTATAACCTTTGTCCAATGTTATGAGTACAAAGGGTGGGCTCATCACTTTTCCCTCTTCCAGGTCTCCTCAACCTCATCCACCCCAGTCACTGTAGATGAGAACTCTTCCACCAAAGGTGGAGGAAAAGTATGGGTGACTTTGTTAAATCTTTAATATCTTATAATTTATCACACTAAGCTTCACACGCCTGGGATTAGATATTTTTCATGCTCACAACGTTTTCACAAAAGCTGAATTACAAGAAATATGATTTCGGTTCAAACCAAGATACGTAGGAAGCCTTTTCATGGCCCCAGCTCATTAGATATTCTCTTCAAGAATCCAACTCTAATTACCTTAATATAGGAATCCTCTATAGGAATATTCCCCAAATGAAACCCCCCAAATCAAAAAGAAATTCTTTTTGATGAAGTAATTCTAAACTCATTTCTCTCAAAGGACTATACTCTCATATGAGACTCGTCAATCTATGTGGGAATTGATTCCCATTCACATGGGATATGTTGGAAGCCACATTGTGGTTCAAACCCAACACTTAAAATCAACCTCGTTGTACTTGGGCCATATTCCCATCATGACCTAATCATACATGGAAACCCATATCCTTAGTATGTTACTTGGGCTGCTTTGTTGTAAGTTCCACACAAAACATTTACTAAGAACCTATCAAATAGATTTCCTTACCACATGACATTATGCTGTATGGATAGGTCTGTATCACATAAAAATAATAGGTATGATGTGTCCCATTAAGAATCTCCAAACTATGAGGGTTCTAATTCCTTTCGCAAATATACATTGGTATCCCATTTTAGGGTAACAATCCCAATATCAAAAAAACCTTCATCTCCCAAGATGATAATAAATTCTAAAGTGCCCCACTGAGTGGTTTAAAAACTAGTATCATCAAAACAATAATAAAAAAATCTGTTAATACCATATGAGTGGATACCACTGATGTGGAACCTCAAATACATATGGATATCACTATTAATGAATAACATTGAATATGTACAGGTGACTCAAAATTTTACACATGTTAATTAATGATTTCATATTTCAAGGGAATTTTATGTTATACATGGTTATTTGATAAGGATTCATAAAAATATCTTATATTTACAAAGAGGGTCATGAAGTAGACAATAATCCCCCCCAAAAGGGTGTGATTAGTCTGTCCTCCCATCCTCTTGACCAATGCATGTTCCTAAGTATCATAGTTTTCAAACATAAAGAACTCCTACCATTGGAAAGTGGGTCCCTATTGGATAATGAATTTTTGAGTGTTTTTGGTTCCATGAATAAATCCAATGGAACCTACATGGAAGTAGCGATTCTTAAAACTAGAACACACGTTTCATGAAACTATAAAACACCTACCTCATTAAACATTGATGTAGTTCTTTCGGGTTCCATCCGTTGACTAAAACTAATAATCATAGTCTCTAGAAACACTAATCATAACCGAAAAAGCACATTATCAAGAATAAAATTTCATATTTGGACACATTATGTTTAATAATAGGTTATTAATGCTCATTTATAAAACACTAGGATTGTAACCAATACTTCAACATATCCTTATGGTTCTTCCAAAGTTTTTCTAATCGTAGATTCCAAAGATCAACTATAACATTACTTTTATACCAACTATTATTACCCATATATCACATACAATGATATTACATTAAATTTAAAGAATATTAATAAAAAATATAAAAAAGCTACAAAATTTCTGTATAGTTATAGTGTCATTAAAGACTGGGAATCATAATCAACTTGTTCCTAACTAATTATCATTGTCTCCCACTTATTTCGTCACAAATAGACAACTCTGTTACATATCATACATAATAACCTTGATCATGAAATGGGGAAAATAATCCTATTAATGGGTGATATAATATTCCAAGTATGGTTAAATAATAGAGATATTAATCATATCATAATCAAAAGATATAAGAACATAACATTTTAAAACTGTACCCTATAACGACCCAATAATTCATTAATGAAAATCCATATTGATGTAATTAAATGTATTATTATGTAAAATAGTTATATAAAATATGAATTTCATTGGTTCTATGTTATGGATTGTAAACTACCATTAGAAATTGTGATCCTTTCTAATATAGCCATTGAACACTGGTCAGATGATTAGTATAAATATAGGGCTTTATCAAATTCAATTTACTCCAAGAAAGGAAGGGATGACCTCTTCCATTAGACTTTCCCCATACGAACCCCATTTGTTGGAGCTCAAAAAGGAGGTGGTATCATTGGGATTCACTCTTGACCAATCTCTAGTCAAGCTTCAATACGTTAACCTTGAGTGAAATATCCTACGAGAGGTGTGGATGTTGATAGAGATTACCAATCGAGCAATGTTATCTGAACCACCCCAAGAGTCTTTCACCATCGCAAACCTTATCCTTAGGTTATATTCCAGTTTTTTATGGGGTTACATAAAAATAACCTAGAACTATTATTAAGCACAATATTTTTTTTAATGAGAAAATGCATTCTTTTTATTATTGTTACTTTTTATATAGTTTTTAAAGAACAAATAGTATTTATAGTCAATATTAAAATAAGAAATTTATTTTTATAAATTAATGGATTTTTGAAATAAATAATATTTTAATAAAATATTGTTAAATTAATTTTCATTAAATATAGAAGATTGTATAATTTTATGAATTCAATTGTAATTTTTATTATGGTGTGAAAGCTGTTTTTTTTCAAAACCCAAGAGTTTTCGATAAATATTTGGTTTTATTTTAATAGTAAAAATTCACATATTTAGAAAATTATTTATATTAAATGATTAATTTTTTTTGGAATCAGGACATCAAAATTATCCAACGGTTAGTTTTTCATAATTTTCTATGACAGTATAATTTTTTGGTCAAAATTAAATACTGTTTAAATATTTAATGTGTTTTATGACATCATAATGACCCAATAGTGATGTAATAAAATACTATAAATATATATGTTCAGAAAAAATATGTTTTTTCCATTAATATATTATTAATTTAGGTTTATTTTTTTTTTACATTGTTTTAGTAGACCCTTCAGGACTTATAAACCTTTTTCGTTTTTTAAATTGATTTCCTTGATAATGTGACTCACCTCTACATAAGTAACCCAATTTTTGTAATAATTTAGGCCATTTTCCTTATAAAATATTTTTTTCCACTCCCCTTTCTAAAAAACATGGGCAATAATTATGGTCTGGTTTGTGGTTTTGATTAGTTTAATGTTAGGTGTTAACAAACTAAATAATAATGAATTTCTTCTCCATTCCTATAAAAACCCACCCAAGCCCCCACTTACTTTTCTCTAAAATCACTTTTAGTTATTCTAAACTCTAACCACCTTCCTATAGAAACATTTCAAGTTGCCCAAGCTCCACAGATGCCTTTCTCAAGCCCCTCCCAAGCCTTTTGGATCATACTTCCAAGTAAGGGATTCTAACTTTCATTATTTATGTCTATGTTTAAATTTATTTTTATGAAATTTATTTTTGATTATAAATATTGGGGGTATGATTTATGACCTCCCCAAACTTCCCTATTTATTTTTTACTAATGCGAGACCCCTTTTTCATTAATTATTTTTTCCCATGAGCAGCTATTACCAGACTGAAATTCTATAGATAATTTCACTCTCTTCATTTCCATTCATGAAATTATTTTATATTATGAATTTAAATTCAATTCCATATGTTGGTATATTATGTCCCATTATCCTATTTTTGTTAATTTAATTTATAAATTACTAGAGACCCATTTCACTCTCATAATCCCATTTTACGAATTTCTATTTGATGTTGTTATGCTACCGAAATTACACAAAAATATCCATGCCATAATCATTTTTTAGTGAATACCATGCCCACTCCTCTATCAAGGGTATTCACCTTTATTCACATGTACTTTTTGATTTAAGACTTACATTTATGTATTCCACATATCTTATTCATGGAATTAATTATGATGTAAATGAATCTCTGTTGTATTATCTATGTGGAACACATACGAATCAAATATAATGTTTATGAAGGGTGTGCCCTGATAGAACTCCAATGAATTTGGTAAAGTATTGTATCATGATATGTCATGTGAAAATTAGTGTTTAATCATGCTAATACAATTGAAACAAGGGTTTACACCTACTTTAATTTCAATTATGCTTTACACTTGCTCCATGTGCAATGAGCATTGGCTCACACTAATTACATGTTAAGTGTTGTTACCACATCTACATGTTATGATTATCATGATTTATCATGAAATTATGTTCATGTTTTTCTTTTGATATTTGATATGCCTATTGACTCAAATTTATCGTAATTATGATGTTATTCCATGTTTATTCCCATACTGGGAATTATAGCTCACCCTTTTCTTATGCATGCCCTCAGGTTATTTGATGAAATGCTAAGTACGAGGGAAGTCTGTGGTCATGTAATGGATGTTTTATATAAAGATTGTGTGTTTTTTATGTTCTAAGTTGTCATGTAATGTTCATAAGCCCCAAGTACACAATACCTTTCTATATTCTATTTTGTATCATGGGAAGAGTTTATGTATAAATCATGTTTAAGAATGGAATAACAATCAGAGTTTTCATAGTTGGTATCAGATGATAGGTTTAGTTTTTTTGGATTAGGATTAGAAAACAAAAGTGAATCCTTAGAGGCAAAATTATGTATAATAAAAACATCCCTACATTTTTATGGGTATTGGGTTTGTGGTTTATCAAGAAAATACATCACATTCTAGATACGAGCAGGTAGAGGCAGCTCTGGCACAGATGTACCTAGGGGTGAAAACCATGACAAGGAGATTCGGTCTTGACCCGAGGAATCCTTGTACACAACAATGGGCCCTGCTACACTCATGGTTATGACACTTCTGGGGGATATGATTTTGTAAATTCCCATGCATAGTATAGACCATTGTTATGGGAATTAAAAAAATCCCCTAAGAATATATATTAGAATGTAGATCATCGATAACATTGATTGAATCTTATAGATTCATATGTTATGGAAATAAAAGAAATTTACAAGTCATTAGTTTTTTCCTTGGATTACCCTTTATGTGCAACCGCTAACATTCATTTTATTCCAGCCAATGGCTGGTAATAGGAGGACTCGGGCTAACAACAAATGTGAAGATCAATGTGATGACTGTGCTAATGATATGCCCAATCCGATGGGAGTGGGAATCATGAACCGTTACATGATTATATCTCATTTAACTCAATAATTGAATAGAAACACCTGTCATGAGTAATGTTCAAACCCCCTAAGAATCAAGATGTCTCAATCGAGAGATTCATGAGAAAAAGGCCTCCTACTTTTAATAGATCATCTGATCGCTCAATCGTTGAACAATGGATCAACTCCACTAAAAAGATCTTCTACATCCTTCAATTCTCTGAATAAGAGAAGTTTTTTATGACTTAATATCTTATAGAGGGTGAAACCGATCAGTGGTGGACATTGAAAAAAAATACGAAGCCCGGTGGGGAGGTCAAGGAATTGGAATGGAGGTATTTCCAGAATATATTTTTTAGTAAATATTTTCCACACACCCTCTGACATAAGATTGAATTTTACATCATTTCCCTAAAAAAAGATGATGAATCCATCAGAGAGTATGATGAAAACATCACAAGACATGAAAAATATGCCTCCGTATTTTTCGTTACCCATGAATTCAAGGTTGACCACTTCTTCGGTGGGATCAAACTATTCTAAAAGAAATCCCTGGCGATCCGTGACATCTACAACTATGATGAAATTGTATGATGTGCCCTCATGGTCGAAATGATGATCATCAAATATTAGGGGTATGATTGGATATGAATTGTAAGGTGGAATTAAATTCTGGTTTTCCAATGGATAAATCCAACGATAATAAGAAAATACAACAACCCACATTCCAAGGGCGCAAAAAAAAATACCCTAGAAAATTCTTGATGGGGACGAGGTAATGCTTTAGGTGTGAAAGATAAGGGCACCTAGCTATTAACTGCTAAGAAGAAAACCCCATGGGTGCAATAGAAGACATGAAAAATCTGTTCGAAACTCAACACGATGTTCATTTCTTCAATTGCAAAGAACCATGCCACCTTGCAAATCTGTTCCCTAAGCCAGGGGTTTTCAGAGGTGAAAACAACATCCAAGGAATCTAGAGAGAGATTTTTCCATCACAATCCCAAAGTTATCCTCAAAAAACAATGTGGTGACTGGTGCACTAGTTATTCATTCAAGAATAACGATTGTACGTTTTGACTCTGGTTCAACACATTCTTTTATATGCCGAAATTTTATTAGAATAATACCAACACCAAGACAAATAATTTAAGTAAAGGTGTCAGTGTGTATGTAAAATGGGGCAAGCATTTCATACCAAGAATATAACTCCTCTACTATCATAATCAGTGGAATGAACATCCCATAGATTCTCATCATACTCCCTTTGGTGGAATTTGATTCAATTCATGGCATGGTTTGGCATTCCCTATATAGACTCAACATAAATTGTGGTGATAGGGAAATCACTCCCCATGTTGAGAATCGACTCCTGATTCTATACATGTGTAAGGAGGAAGATGAATATTCATTAGATCCATCATCTAAAAATTGGATATTACTGCCCTATGAGCACACATATCTGGATCAGATTATTGAGTCTATGGAGAAAACCATCATTAATGAAATTCCTATTACGGGGGAATTTGCTGATGTGTTTCCTAAAGAATTTATTGGTCCTTTTTTAAGAAAATACGTGCAATTATCAATTGATCTTATACCTGGGGAGTTGACAATATCCAAGACTCCCTATAGAATGTCTATTTGGGAGCTTCTGAGATGAAAAACAACTATAGTAGAATCTGGATAAAGGGTTTATACACCCAAGTGATTGACCATGGGGTGCACTAGTCCTCCTTATCAAGAATAAAGATGGGACAATGCACCTTTTCCTCAGTTATAGTAAGCTTAACAAAATCATGATAAAAAAAGTAACATCTCCCAGGAATTGATGACTTGTTCGATCAGCTGAGTGGAGAACACTACTTCTCCATGGTAAATTTGTGGTTAGGATATTATGTTTTAAGGGTGAAGATGGAAGATATCCCCACGAATACTTTGGGTAAAAAATACAGGCACTATGAATTGATTAAAACTCCTTTCGGACTCAGTAATACTCCAAAAACTCATCATGTAAATGTTGAAAAGAGTCTTTTGAGATTACCTCAACCAATTTTTGGTAGTATTAATAGATTATATTCTAATATAATCCAAAAACATGGAGGATCATGAGGAACATCTATGAATGATACTAGAGACCTTTTGGAAAGAAAATCTCTATGCAATTTACAAAAATTATGCTTTCTGGTTGATGGTGGTCTCATTATTGGGCCATATCATCATAAGGAAAGGGATATCTATGGATCCTTCCATGACAGCTGCAATAGAATTATGTCCGAGGCCAACTTCGTTAATGAAAATCTATTGCATTTTAATGTTTGAATTATATTATAGATTATTTTTGATAAATTTCTCACGATTTTCAAACCCTCTTACCATGCTTTCACTGAAGAGATTAATGTTTTTTTAGAAATATGAATGCGAAAAAGCTTCAAGGAGTTGGAAATGAGGATTATAACTTCGCCTATTATCAATTTATCCATAAGTGGAGAACGTTTTGTGGTATTCAGTGATGTTTTGAAGAAGGTTATGGACTGTGTGTTGATGAAAAATGAAAAATTAATTGTCTATGTTTCAACGTAATATAAATTTCATGATAAAAATTATCCAAATCATGATTTGGAGTTGGATGTGGTGATCTACCTTTTTAAAATTTGGTGGCATTATCTATTTTGGGAGAAGTGTAAAATATATAAAGACCAAAAAAGCCTCAAGTATATATTCACATAGAATGAATTGAACTTGTGCCAATGATGATGGTCAGAGCTGATCAAAGACTATGACTACTCAATCCATTTCAACCCTGGGAAGGTGAACAAGGTGGCATATACTCTAAGTAGAAATGACCCAGTGATTCGATCATTGATGGAAATTGAGAATGAACCAGTATTCAAAGATATGATGAATATGGACATGTAAATCATTAGGAAGGAAACATCATCAATCACTTCACAAATGATTGCTCAACCGTCTCATTTGGAATGCTTAAAGGATGCTCAATATAATGATGTGGGAATTCAAAAGACATTGAATGCTATCAAAAAATGGAAATTGGCAGCGTTTATTTTAAATGAGGAAGGAATTTTGAGATTTGTGAAATGACTATGTGTTCCATAATGTCAGGTGCTAATGAAGGAACTTTTGGATGATGCAGATAGTTCAAATTACTATATACTCCCAAGAAACACAATGATGTATCAAGATCTCCACGAGAATTATTCATGGGATAATATGAAGAATGAGATAACTGAGTATACTTCACTTTTCTTGAACTGTCATCAAGTGAAGGTAGAGAGGGAGACGTCTAAGGGGAAGATGCAACCATTTCCCATACCAGCATGGAAATGGGAGAACATCACCATGGACTTTATCATCATACTTCTGATGACATCCAATGGCAGAAATACAATATGGGTTTTTCTGGATTGTCTTACATTGTCTACACCCTTCATTGCAATTGTGAGGATTTCTCATTGGATCAACTAGCACAGATATATATCAGGGAAGTGATAAGGCTACATGGAGTACCTCTATATATTGTATTACATTAAGATCCAAGATTAACCTCTAGGTTTTGTAAGAGTCTTCAACATGATCTAGATACTAAAATTTACTTCAGTATGTCCTATCATCCTTAATCTAAATGAAAATTTGAGCCAACTAGTCATACACTGGAAGATATGTTAAGATCATGTTCAATGGACTTTAAAGGAGGATGGATTGAACATCTTTCTCTGGTTGAATTCTAATATAATAACAGTTTCAACTCAATCATCTGAATGGAACCTTTTAAGTTCCTATATGAGAAGAGGTGTAGAACACCAACATGTTGGGATGATTTTGGTGGGCATAATCTTCTAAGAAAAGAAATGGTCGGAGAAATGGTGGAGAAGGTCAAAACCAGTTAGCAACATATCAAGACAGCCCGTAGTCGAGAGTAGAGTAATGAAGATAACATTCAATGATGCCTTGAGTTTAAAGTTGGAGACATAATATTTCTATGCATATATCTAGGGAACAAGGTCATGTGGTTTGGAAATAAGTTGAAGTTATGTCATAGGTACATAAGCCCCTTTGAGATTATTGATCGTGTCGCGGCTGTGGCCTATCGACTAGCACATCCACCTACCATGGCCGAAGTGCATGATGTATTTCATGTATCCCTCTTAAGGAAGTACACACCACACCCTTCAGAAGTACTCTCTTTAGAGGTAGTGAAGGTAGATGATGATCTTTCTTATGAGGATAAACCAGTGAATATCAAAGATCATAGAGAAAAATTTCTACGAATTAAGACAATATCCCTCATCAAGGTGTTGTGGAAAAACCACATGTTTGAAAAAGCGACATGGGAATCAGAAGAAGTGATGAAGCAGAGTTACCCACATAAGTTATAGTGTGGGAAAAGTAAATTTCGATGCCGGAATTTCATAAGGGGGCGGATTGTAACAACACAAAAATTCATTAATTAAAATCCCTGTTGATCTTATTAAATGACTTGTTATTTAAAACGGTCTTATAAAATATGAAATTCTTTGGTTTGAGGTTTTTTATATTTAAATACCGTTAGGAATTATGACCATTGATAATATAGACTATGAAAAATGATCACATGATTAATATAAATATTGGATTTTAATAAATCGAATTTACTCAAATAAATTAAGTGATTTCCTCATCCAAAAGACTTTCTCCATACGAAGCCCAATTAGCGGAGCTTAAAAAGGAAGTGGAATCATTGGGCTTCAATCTTTTCCAAGACCATGCTGATCATTAATATGTCAATCTTGAGCAGAACCTCTGACGAGAAAAGTTAAAGTTGATAGATATTACCACTCGTGAAATGTTATCTGATCCACCCCAAGAGTATGTCACCATAAAAAAACTTACCCTTCGGTCATATGCGGGTGATATAAGGGGTTATGTAATGAGACCCTAGTACTATGATTATGAATATTATTTTTTTATAGAGAATATACATTCTATTTATTATTGTTACTATGTAAATATTTTTTAAAGCACAAATAGTATTTTTAAATAATATTTAACTAAGAAATCCATTTTTATGAATTAATATACTTTTGAATTAAATATAATATTAATAAAATATTATTAAATTAATTTTCATTAAATAAAAATTATTGTATAATTTTTTAAATGAAATTGTAATTTTTAATAAAGATTAAAATCTGTTTTTGTCAAAACCCATGAACATTCAATAAATATTGATTTTTATTTTAAATATAAAAATTCACATATATTTATAATTAATTAGATAAAATAAATATTATTTTTGTACTCAAGGCGTTAAAATTATCTAATAGTGATTTTTTTATTATTTTATGAGAGAGTCAAATTATTTGGTAAAAATTAAATACCGTCTAAATATATGAGGGGTTTTAGGACATCATAATGACCCAATAGTGACGTAATAAAATACTATAAATATTACGTTTTACCAATATATGTTTTATTGTTAAAATAATATGACTTCTGGTTTGTTTCAATTATTTTAAAAATCATTAGTGGACCCTTCAAGACATATAAAACAATTGAGCTTCTTAAATTGATTTTGTTGAGAGTGTGACTAACCTCCACATAAGAAACCCTATTATTTTAGAATTTTTGAAAATTTTTCTTATATAATAATTGTTTCCAATCCCTTTTGGAAAACGATTTAAAAAAACTATAGGCTGGTTTGTGGTTTTTATTAGTTTAATGTGAGGTGTCCCAAACCCAAATAATAAAGAAGTCATCCCCCTTTACTATATAGACCCACCCATGCTCCCATTACCTCTTCACTCAAAGACATTATATTATATCCAACCTCCACCATCCAATCTATATAATACTCCCAAGGTTCCCCAATCTCCTAAGAATACTCTCTCAATCCCCTCCCAAGCCATTGGGATCACACATCCAAATAAGAGATTCTCACATTCCTTATTTATGTCCTAGTATACTTATATTGTTATACCCTTTTATTTTATATTATAAATGTTGGTGGAATAATTTTTCACCTTCCAAATACATCCATTTTTATTTTTGAATGATTAGGGTGCCCTTTATCACTCATTAAGGCCTCCATGTACAACTGTTACCATGCGGAAAATCCGTGAGGGATTTCTATCTCATCTATTACATCCAAGTAATTATTTTTTAATATGCATCAAAATTCCATTACGTTTGTTGGTACATTTATATATATGAACTCCTTACTGTCCATTTAATTTATATATGATGAGACGCCCATTTATCTCTCATCATCCATTTTTTATGAGTTCTTATTTCACGCCGTTATGTTGCCGAAATTGCACTATGATTTTCCAAGACAATGTCATAATGTAGTGAATACTATGCCCATTTATCTATCAATGTTAATAAATTTATGATCATTTGTTATTAATGTTAATGTTTCATGTATTTATTACACATCCCTTTATCGTGGAATAAATTATGATGATTTATTTCTTGTTGTATGATACATGTGGCATAGTTATGCATGAAATGAAATGTATAAGAAAAGTGTTCCCTAATAGACCTCCAATGAATTGGGTAAATTATAGTATCATGATAAATCATGTGTAATTAGTGTTGAATCATGATAATTCAAGGGAAATGAGGGTTTACTCATGCTTCATGTGTAATTACTTTTTACTCTTTCTCAATGTGCAGTGATTATTCGCTCATGGTAATTCCATGATAAGTGTTGTTGCCACATTTCCATGTTATGATTATCATTCATTATCTGGACTTTATGTTCATGTTTCTCTTGTGATCCATTGATATTCCTATTTACTAGCATGTATTGTATTCCTCATGTTATCTTGTGTTTATTCCCTTATAGGGATTTATAACTCACCCTTTTCTAATGCATGTCCTCGGGTTATCCCATGAAATGCTAAGTACCAAGGAATGTAGTAGTCATGTGAAAGAAGATTTCAATAAAGATGTTGTTTTTTTTATGTTCTCAGTTATTATGTAATATTCTTATGTCCCAAATAAACTAGACCTCTCTATATTTCCTATTGTATAAAGTGAAGAGTTTATATAAAAAATCATTTTTATGAATGTAATAAAAAGACGGGTTGTCATATCCCATCCATATGAAAGATCGTGATATCATGCCACTGGATAAATCATGAATGTTAATAAAAAATAATGAATTTTATACCAAAAGTCATAAAATAAGAAATGATGTTTTTTGGAATAAATATATTAAATTAAAATCATTATATATTAATCAAGGCTCATTTCCAAGACCATCATAGTAGTAAAATTCCATTACTAAACTGAGTCCACTCCTAATTCCAGCCATGTATTACTGAAATGATATCATTTTCCATTCTTTCCATGTCTATATCAAGAGATATAAATATTTAAACAATTCATTGTATGGAGATATATGTCCAAAAAATCTCATAATTAAATAATTTTTACATGTTTCACCAAAACAGAAATCATCCATCATAACATAACCCAAGGAATAATATGGGTTTCATAAATATTAGTCCATCTTAATCTATATAAAGAAATGGATTTCATTAATATAATTCCATAATGAACACTATCAAACAATAGTAATAATAGTTATATAAATATAACTATTTTTAACAATTTCATCATAGATGGCAAATAATTACGATAAAACACATGATATTAATCCTAGAGGAAAATATGCTTTCTTCTTCAAAAAATGTATTCTTTTCTAAAAATTCAACATATTTAAAAAATAAAATAAATAATTTAAAAATAAACATGAAATAGTTTATAGTATGATTTGGGGAAATAAATCATTATGAATAAGTAAAAAAACATCTCATTCCATATTTGATAAGAAACATTATCCTCGTACTTTTTCTGGAAATGTAAAAAATTACCTCGTATCGAATAACGATAAAATATTTCTTTCATACCGTTTAGTAAAACGTCAGCCATGGGTAAAATTAAATTTAAAAAATTATATAGGAATATATATAGTATTATAATTTATGGTAAAAAGTATTTGGATGATAAGTATACCCCAGTAAATACTTTTGAATATACAATATTGTATAATAATGTGATTTCAAAATTATCCATTACCTTAGGTCTGATATCTTTCATATGTATCTGAACATCATGTGTACTAATTTAAATCATTTCATTGAATATTTCCAGAAAAAATATTCATTTTTATGATATCATATATGATAATATTATCTTTTTTTTGTATCATTTCATTGTTACAAGTTATTCAGATATTAGTTGCATTATGTTCTCAGCATGTTTTGTTAAATAAGATCAGTTTATCTTTCATAGATCATAGTTAAATCATTAAAAAATGATGTTAACATAAGATATATGATATTTATTCAATCATTAAATTTACATAATCATTATTTAATGAAGATCATGTAGAAAGAATCGCATCGCATCATAAAGATAGTAGGACATACATACCAACAAGATATAATATCATTCCCATATATGTTGAACAGTATTGAATTGGATTGCATATAATATTTCATAATTATTATAATTTGATAATAATAATATATATTTATTATTTCCATCCTTATACCCATCCATGTATGGTGGTGGTGAAAAACTGATAACACCACGGCATAGAGACGATAAGCTGTACGTTCACACGCATGGTGATTTCATTTTTAATATGATAGATATATAGTCGAAAATGGTTTTTTAATAATTATAATTAACCCTAAGTATATATTCGGAACTGTATTTATTACATTATAATGAAACAACTCGTTAATAAGAAGTTAAAGATGAAATAATTTTTGAAGAATCAGTTGAGGGGATTACCTCTTCTTTGACGCACATCATCAAAATCTCCTCTTAGTGAAATAGAGTTGGCCTTTTAAGAATTTAAGAATCTATATAATCTAAATATTGGTGTTGATAAGGGAAACAGTCATGGGGTGGTCTAAATTCAGGGGTAAAGGGGAAGTGAATAGGTGAGGGAAGAGGTTACATTTGTTAATTGAGGTTAAGGGGCAATTTTGGGATCTCCAACTACATCAATTTATAATAAAAAAAATCCACATCCAAAACATCCAAAATTTCAAAAAATTGAATTTGATATGAGATAGGGTTGAGATATAATCAAAAAATAGATTTTATACATGTATTTATATCAATTTAAAGATTATCATTTTAATTAACAGGTAGTTATTCAATTTTATATTTAGCTACTGTAACAAATTTTTCATCATTAAAAGGGTTCAATATATTTTTATTTGATGTCAATTATACCATAAATAAATACCTTAGAAGATTTTATACAATATATTAATTATTATATATTTTTAAAACAAAATTATGTAAAAAAAATTTAATAAAACATAATTTTGATAAACAATCAATAATGACAATTTTTACAATAGTCAATTCCTTGATTTTAAAAAAATATTATGATAACAATTTAAAATTAATCCAAATATTTAATTATATTAATAAGAGGATAAAAAAATACATAAAATCCATTTTACATATTAAATAATAAAAAATATGTTTAATTTAATATTTTTAATAACACTTATTTCATATCTCCAAAAATATAATAATTACTGCATCACTTTTCTGTAATTATTTAGTATATTTATTTGTTGAATAAAAAATTAATATTAAAATAATATTATTAAGATAAATCTACTAGATTTATGAAGAATATATATATTCAAATTAATATTCTTGAAAATGGAACATTAAAACTGTTATACTTATTAAATTTTGATTGCGACAACATTAACACAACTTTAATTAAAATAATATAAATGTCACAATCCATTTTATAAGTCTAAAAATGTTCAATATGTATGGAAAAAATATTGAATTACATGGATATTACATTAATTTTGAAGAATACATAATACATAAAAAAACAGACACCCAAGGACTGTAATAGTGTAGTGTCTTCTGAAACTTGGAACATAATCTTCTTATCATAGTGAAAGATCTTCAACATCTCCGATAAAGATATTTCCCTTTTGTTTTATTACCTAAAATCATTCTTTATATCCTGTGGAAAAGAAAACATATAAAAGGGTGCGCTGAAAAGCTCAGTAAGGGTAAGCATGGAGAAAATAAAACAAACCATATACATTTGAACTAAAAAGCGTGAACATAATGTTTAAATATCAAAATATTGAGTTGGGAAATAAATCATGGTAGTACGTAAAGAATATATCATAAAGGAACATAAATAATGATAATATATCATGGGAATAAAACATGTAATTGTGGAAAAACATTAAAAACATGATATGACTTCCATAGTAGCCAAGGAATAGCTTCAAGACCATCATAGTGGACAATGTCCATTGTTGAACAAGGTTTACTTGTCGTTCCAACCCTGTATTAATGAACCAGATTTACTTTCCATTCTAGCCATGCCTATCTCATGAGATATAAATCTTTACCTAATTCATTAGAGAGAGATATAGGTCCCACTCATTTCATAATGAAATCATTCTTAAGTGTGCCACAAAATAAACATAAATAATTTATCATAACATAATGAATAAAATGGATTTCATAAACATCATCCCATTATAACATAATCCATATAAAACAATGGATATCATTTCATCATAAACAAAATCAAACCATGTAAATAATTAGAACATCTTACTTGAAACATAATCATACTATATAATGTCATCTTAGATGGAAAATTGTTTTGATAAAAGACTTAAAATGAATTCTTGAGGAAAATATCATTTCTTCTTCAAAATAATTTTCTTTTCTCAAAATTTCGTGAAATTTTAAAAAAAATGATTATTTTTAAAATAATCATGAAATCATGTAGAGGAAGATTCATGAAAATAAGGCGTTATGAAACCGTAGAAATCCGTTTATGTCGTATTTGTTAAAAAAACATTCTCCTCGTACTTTTTTCAGAAAAGTAAAAAAGTACCTCTTATGATAAAAAAATAAATATTTATTAAATAACATTTAGTAAAAGTAAAAAATTGGTAAAAAGGACTATAAAAATACATGAAATCATTTTTAGAAAACATGGAAATGAATGATAAATATAACCCCAGTAAATACTTACAAATAAACAATCTCGGTTAAGAACGAGATTGGAATAATTATACCTTACCATTTGTAATTGGTGGAATCATTCATGTCATAAAATAAAGAAATTTACATGAATATGTAAATATAATATCCTTTATAATAAAAATCAAAAAACACTCATGAAAATCATAAAAACCTTAACAAATAAATAGATGGTGATTCAGGCACATGTCTCATAGAAATAGAAGTGATGCAAAATAATCCCTTACCTTAGGTCCAATTACTCTTGTACATGTATGAATCTCTTGTAGAGTGGGTTTAAAAATATTATTTACTTGTAACAGAACCAGAATAATATTTATGATATCATATATGCTTCAATTATGACTTTATATTACCTGTTCTTTTGTCAATAACATGTTAAAGCAGCATTTTGGGTAAAATCGTTTCATTTATCATACATGTTTGGATTTTTGTTCTTAATATTATTACGTATATTCTGATTTACTTAATTCCAGAGTGTAAATCAGTATTTTTATATAATATATATTAAGAATATAAATATATATGATATATCGATAAATGGAATGAAATACACTGTTCATGGAGATGGTAGGTCGTACGTACGCTTGAACGCTATTTTCGTTTCCTTAATGAATTTAATGGAATTAAGTAAATGAAACATATATGTACATATATCCATTATAATTATTACTTCATATATTTAATGATTATTGATTCTATATATACTTTATAATCATTCTTAAATGGTTAACATGGAGAATGAATCTCATCGCGTCGTGGCGACGGTAATCCATACGTACACACGAGCGATGATATCATTCCCATAATTATGGAATAGAATTAGTGTGTATGATATAATATATAATAATCAGTGTGATTTTATAATAATAAAATATAGTTTTTATATCTAGAATTATACCCATCCAAGTATGGTGGTGCTGGAAAAACAGATTACACCATAGCGTGGAGACGGTAAGTTGTATGTACGCAGGCGCGGTGATTTCATTTTTCATAGGATGGATATAAGGTAAAATAGGGTTTTAATATTTATAATAAAATATTAGTATATTTTTTTATACATATTTTATTACTTTATAATGAAACAACTAATGAAGATGAATTAAAAGAAGAACGAAACTTGAATGAATCTGTAGAAGAGATTACCTCTTCTTCGACGCAGCTCCTTTGAACATCCTCTTAAGGGACTAGAGGTGGCCTTTTGAGAAGCCGAGAATCTCATAAATGTTACTAGGTAAGTTTATAAGAGTAATGGGAATATATTGGTTGAGCTTTGAGGCTCAAAATTTTGTGAGGAGTAGAGGGATGACGTT
This sequence comes from Viscum album, assembly GCA_963277665.1. NCBI lineage: Eukaryota > Viridiplantae > Streptophyta > Magnoliopsida > Santalales > Viscaceae > Viscum > Viscum album. The sequence continues at coordinate 428,929,415 of OY728129.1, read as the reverse complement.
CGCTTTTATAATAGAAGAGAGGGGCACTTTTGGAAACCTCAAAAATATAAATTAATATTAAAATCAAAACCCACTTAAAAACCACCAAAAATGACTCCATTCGAATATGAGATGATATAGGATTGTAGTCTCATCATCAAATAAAATTTATAAATGTTGGGAATTTATTTTAAACATTATCAACTTGATTTATTCTTATTTAATGTATTTAATTTTATTTGTTGTAATAATATTCAAGATTTTAAATTGTTATAAATAATTACTTACTTGTTGTGAATTATCAATAATTGGATTCTTTTTGACATTTTCAACCATATAAATTTAAATTTAAATTTATAATTTTTTTTGAGATTTTTAAACAATTAAATTATATGTTTTTTTTATAAAATAACAATAGTGCCAATTCTGACACTATTCATTTATTTGAATTTAAATAAAATCCACACAGAGGATATATTCAAAAAAAGTATTTAATAGATTCATAACATGTCAAATTTATCTTCAAAATTCATTGATCTCAATAAATAGTTCATATAATCTTTTGTTTAGTATTTTAAAAACAATTTATTTTCTATTCTAATCAATAAAATAATTTATACATCACTATTGTGTCATCATTAATGATAATTATTTAATCTCTAAAAATTCTTAATAAATTCACATGATGTATATATTACTATAATATTTCAATAGACAATTTATTTTCTATGTTTTGTGAAGCTTATCACTAATTTAAAATTAGTACACTTATAAGATATAAGAGAGTTACATGTTGTCACTTTCACTAGTTTTAATAATAATTACAACATTTTTATGGTCAAATGTCAATGGAATTAATATATTCTGAACGTTAGGTGATATGGGTTGACTTTTTTTCATCTAATAGAATTTTGGAAGGAGTTAGGGTAATTTTATAATATTTTTCCCTTAATTTCTTGATTTACCTTTAACTAAGGTAAATAAAATTTACCGTCATTACTATTCATAATGCCTAAAAGAAGTATCCTATTAAAATAATTTGGACCTACTGATTCCAAATATGGGATCCATTTTTCAAAATTAAAAACACATAAGTTTCAATATTTAATTTAAAATTTATCCTGCTATTGAGAAAAAGAGTTTTAAATGTTAAAACATTGCTAAAGATTGAAATATTTTTACATATTATTTCAGTGTAAAATTAGTGATAATGGCATAAATTATATTAAATAGTAAAAATATATTATATTTATATTTTAAAACAATTCAATATTATAATTTAACCATATAAATTATTTTGATTAAAAAATTTGTTTTTAATTAAAATTTATCGTATTTTTACTATTCATCAAAATATGAAAGTTAACAGAAAAATATTAAAAAAATATCCTAGATAAATTTTTATATAATTATTGAAATTAATAAGTTTATTTTATAAAATTGAACTTCTAAACATGTCAAAAACTAGATTTAATGTGGTTGCGCCATCAAAAGGTGTCAACACCACATTTTTTTAAAAATAATTATTTTACCCGAAAATTTATTTTGTTCTCATACCATGTTCAAGAATATGTGTAAGATGAATAATTATGTAATATAATTCAAAATGTAGTTGATATTATTCATAACAGCTAGTTCATAACAATATATCATTTTTTTAGTGAAACTCAGTACTGCGTACAACAAAGGCTATCGAGGAAGGTCGCTCTTGCGTGCAACACAAGCCAAGCAAAGTGTTTTCTTATACTACAAGCTAATACAGTGTTGCATACAATGCAAGATAATATTTTTGTAGCATACCACACAATACATCAATAAAATTAAAAATAATATTTCTCATAAAATTTCATGGTTTTACATTCTACCCCCCTTAAAAGGAATTTTGCCTTCAAAATTCGTTAGGGTTATAAATGGGTTACTATCTGAAATTTTCCTTCATAGAAACCCACAATGTAAAAAAGGAATACTAAAACATAATTTTAAAAACTAATTTATGGAACATAATGGTCACCCTAATTAACCCAGCACTGGGTTTCCACATAGAAGATCATAGATGAAAATATGGATATGGGAGAGAAATCTAACCATAGACATCTGATGAAGTGTGGTAGAAGACATGGGTAGGAAAAATCCAACAATCACAAAGCCATAAATTTGTGATGATCTAAGGTACCATATAATTCATCAGATATGAGTGTACTATGACAACGTTTAATTTTTCAAGATCATTTCCCTAAAGATGAAGAATTTTTTCAGAAGGATAAATACTTACTTCATTTAAGTGTAATATCATTTTTGGTCATTCCATGAAAAATTTCCACATCATCACTTATTTAAAGAAATGACGTTGAATTTTTCATTCATGAAGAGTTAGTAGATCATGCGATAGAATGATAGGTTATTTCATCTGTCTCGAACCAAAGGTTAGCACAATTATTAAATATACATAAGTCCATCTATGGTGATATTAAAAGTATATGATTCCAGAAATGGACGTATACTTCATTTATCATACCACTTAATAAAATAAAATTAATTTCAACTAACCAGGGACTTCATGCAGGCCAGTGGTATGCGATAAAGGCCTATCCCTATTCGGTTGTGGTTTCGATTCCCACATCCTTGTCCAATGCGATTGGTTGTCGCTCGTCCTATGGGTTGTCCTTTTTCTAAAACTGTACTATTAAAAAATTCAGAAATAATATAAAAAATTTCTATCCTTAAAAAATACTATCTGATGACCAACTTAATCCATTTCAATGTGTGGGCTTATCCAAAATTCTTTTGTCCAATCTCATAGTATAATGAAAAATATTACTATAAAGGTCATCTACCAAGCATTTGAAGACCATAATTTATCCCATATATATCATAAGATACATATTATTGGTCACATTAAAAACATTTGAATACCTTAATCATGTATTCTCTTAAAACTTGATTTACCCTAGAACCTTAGTGAAAACAAGAATGTAGTTAAAATATAACCCTTTCCACATACCGAAATCCCAAAATTTCTAAATACATAAACCATGATATCACATTGTCCTTGTATCAGTCATGAGCTCATCAATAATATCCAACATATTATTTTCTCTTTATCCCTTCATTGTGATCATATCCTATGCTTTCTATAAATATTTCAATCAATTTTCATGGTTATCGGTTCCATATTCTTATGGAAAACCCCAATGGACAAATACAAAGATATTCCAATATTCCATAATACTATAAATAACATTAAAAAACACTATTTTGGAATCCCGTTACACATACACTTAATCATTACTCTACTTCGTTTTCATATTCAAAATCACCAATAGTGATCGTATGTGGCTTCCCTTTGTCCTTTGACTTAAGAGGTTGTTGATGTAGATCATCATTAATCCATGGATTAGGGAATTGGTTAACATAATGCCCCATTTCCTTGCACTTGTAGCATTGAAGTGTTTGTGGTGCGTTTTCTGTAGTCTTTTCTCTTTTCACATCATTAGCTACCTTTTTCCCATTACTTTGACACTCATCTGCTCGATGACCTTCTTTTCCACACTTAAAACATTTTCTAGTCCCTTTAAGACAATCTCCACCATGTTTATTTCCAAACATTGATCATAACAAAATATTCCTCTTCTTTTCACCTTTGTTTTGAGATTTTTCCTTGAATTCCATCTTTCATTTCTTGTTAAAACCATGAGATGGATATGCAACACCAACTTCTAGTACTACCATGATAGCACAATGCACAATTTCTTCATAGATACTAAAGTCTCTTATATGTAATTCATTTCAAAGACTTGGATATAAGACACTAAAAAATTGATCAACTTTACTTTCAAGTTGGATGATAATGCCAGATGCATACCTTGTTAGCCTTGTAATATTCACATCATAGATACCAACAGATTCATCATCTTTTTCCTTAATCTCAAGGAACTCCTTTTCCGTATTTGTTTGAATAATACAAGGGAAGTACTTATTGAAAAACATGTTCTTGAACTTGTCCCATTCCATGGATTCAATTTCATATTTGGGACTTGTTTTCTTAATTAGAGTCCACCACTAGCCTGCTTCACCTTCTAAACGGTAAACAACCAAAATGACATTTTCGTGCCCGGAACACTAAAGTATTAAAAATTACTTATCAATGGTACCGATCGGTTGTTTAGAAACAAGTGGATCATAAGACCCACTGGAAGAAGGTGGACATTGCCTCATGAAGGACTCTATAGAATATTGTTCCTTTTTCTGCTCGTTTAGAAGTCCAGAATGATTCATCTCTTGTGTAAGTATTGTAATATGATTTTTCAATCAATTTCCCATAACATTTGGTTGTTCAGAAGGAAAATAATTGCATTACCCAGTGCATTAATCATTAACACATTTCCTTCGGGTTCCAACTATTATCTAATACCCAAAAATAATAGTCTGAGAGGAAAAAATCATACTAGAAAAAATAATAATCAAGGGGATTACTTTCAATCTCTGACATCTTAGGTTTAATCATATTTTATTCATGATCATTATCATAATTCAAATATTGTTACATATACTTATACTAAACCTTACAGACATCCCTAAACAAACCTTATAAATATCTCTAGGGATCTTACTACAGATTTCACATCCTATTTTCCGGAGGATAACTAATCCTTTTCTCTGATACCAACTGTAGAGAACCAAGCTTGACATATATGGAAATTACATTACTTTTTAGGAATACTTAATACATAATAAAAAAAGACATAGAAGGACCGTAATAGTTTAGTGCCTTTTGAAACTCAGAACATAATCTTCAAATTATGGTGAAAGATCTTCAACGCCTCCCATAAAGATATTCCCCTTTTGATTTCATTCCTAAAACATATCATTATATCCCAGTGAAAATAAAAAATATAAAAGGGTGAGCTCAATTGCTTAATAAGGGCAATCATTGAGAAAATAAAACAAATAATTTACATTTGAACTTAAAAACATAAACATAATGGTTAAATATCGGAATCTTGAGTTGTGAAACAAATCTTGGCATTACATAAGGAATAGATCATAAGGGAACATCAATCATGATAAAATAGCATGGGAATAAAACATGTAATATTTGAAAACCATTAATAACATGATATAATTTTTATAGTATCCAAGGGATTGATGCTAAGACCATCATAGTGGACAATGTCTATTACTGAAACGGGATTCCTTGCCGTTACAGCCCCGTATTACTGAACCAGATTTACTTACTGTTCCATCCATGTCTATCTCATGAGATATAAATATTTACAAAATCAATTTTTGGGAGATATAGGTACCACCCATCTCATAATGAAATCATTATTATGTGTGCCACAAAATAAATATAAATCATCTATCATAACCAAACGAATAAAATGGGGTTCATAAACATCATCCCATCATAACATAATCCATATAAAACAATGGATATAATTTCATCATAAAAAAAATCAAACCATGTAAATAATAGGAACATTATACTTGAAACATAAACATACTAAATAATGTCATCTTAGATAGAAAATAGTTATGATAAAACAATTGAAATGAATTATTGAGGAAAAAATCATTTCCTCCTCAAAATCATTTTATTTTTTCTAAATTCCATGAAATTATAAAAGAAAATGATATTGTTGAAAATAATCATGAAATAATGTAGAGTATTCTTCATGAAAATAAGGAATTATAAAACCATAAAAATCCGTTCATGACATATATGTTAAAAAAACATTTCCCTCGTACTTTTTCCAGAAAAGTGAAACGGTACATCGTATGGTTAAAAAAAGAAATAATCCATATATACGACGTAGTAAAAGTAAAAAAATTAGTAAAAAGGACTTTAAATATACATGAAATAATTTTTTGAAATCATGGAGATGGATGATAAATATAACCCTAGTAAATACTTACCAATAAACAGTCTTAGGTAAGAACGAGATTGGAATAATTATCCCTTGCCATTTATAATTGGTGGAATCATATTTGTCATAAAATAAAGAAAATTTCATGAATATGTAAATATAATATCCTTCATAATAAAAATAATAAAACATTCATTAGAATCATAAACACCAACCAAAATAAATAGATGGTGATAAAGACATATATCTCACAAAAATAAAAGTGAGATGAAATAATCGGTTAACTTTGGTCCAATTTCTTTCATACGTGTCTGAAACTCCTATATAGTGGATTTAATAATATTATTAACTTGTAACATAAAAATAATAATATTTATGATATCATATATGAATCACTTATGACTTTATATTACCATTTCTTTTGTCAGTTACATGTTAAAGTAGTGTTTTCGTTAAAATAGTTTCATTTATCGTACATGTTTGGACTTGTTGTTCTTGACATTATTACTTATGTCCTAATTTACATAATTTCATAATATGAAACATTATTTATATATAATATATACTCATAATATAAATATATATGATATATCGATAAATGGATTGAAATACACCATTCATGTGGACGGTTGGCCGTATGTATGCATGAACGCTTTTTCTGTTTCCTTATTGAATTGAATGGAACTATGTAAATGAAACATATATGTACATAAATCCAGTATCATTATTATTTCATATCATTCATTATTATTTATTCTATATATACATTATAATCATTCTTGAATGGTTAATATGTAAAATTAATCACATCGCGCCGTGGAAAGGCTAATTCGTACGTACACATGAGCGATGTTATCATTCTTATAATTTTATAATGGAATTGGAGTGGATGATATAAATATCATAATCAGTATGATTTAATGGTAATAAAATATAGTTTTTATTTCCACCATTATACCCAAAAAAGTATGGCGGTGGTGGAAAAATGGATTACAGCATGGCGTGGAGACGGTAAGCTGTACACACGCATGCACGGTAATTTCGTTTTTTGATGGATGGATATAACGTGAAATTGGGTTGTTTCATATTTATAATTACATATCAGTATATTATTTATACTGATGTTATTATTTTGTAATTAATCAACTAAAGAGGATGAAGTATAAGAATAATGAAACATGAAAGAATCGGTAGAAGAGATTACCTCTTCATCGACGCACCTCCATTGATGATCCTCTTAAGGGACTATAGTTGGTCTTTTGAGAAGACCAGAATCTCCAAAATATTACTAGTGAAGTTGAAAAGAGTAATGGGTTGGGGTTGGCAAAGCTTTAAGGATCAAAATTTTGTGAGGAGGAGAGGGATGAGGTTCCCTTTTATAAGAGAAGAGTAGGGAACTTCTGGAAACCTCAAAAATATTTATTAATAAAAAAATAAATATCCCCTTATAAACCACCCTAAATTACACAATTAGAATATGGTAAGAGATATGGTTTTAATCTAATCATCCAATAAAATTTATACTTGTTTGGAATTTAATTTAAACCTTATCATCTTGATTTATTCTTATTTAGTCTATTAAATTATATTTGTGACAATAATATTCTAAATTTTAAATTGTTATATATAATTACTTATGTGTTGTGAATTATTCGTAATTTAGTACATAATAACATTTTAAACAATATAAATTTAAATTTATAATCTTTAAATATTTTTGTGATTTATAAACAATTTAATAATTGTTATTTGTATAAAATTACAATAGTGTCAATTTTGAAACTATTCATTTATTTAAATTTAAATACAATCCACACAAAGGATATATTCCTAACAAAGTAATTAATATTTTAACAACATGTCATATTTATCTAAAAAATTTGTGTATCACATTAAATTGTTCATATAATATATATTTTAATTATTTTAAAACCATTTATTTGATATTCTAATCAATAAAATAATTTATACATGATTATTGTGTCTTCATAATTGATAATTATTTAATCTTTAAAAATTATAAATAAATTAAAATTATGTAGATACTTTAATTAGTTTTATGGATATTATTTAGTTTCGAAGTTGTATGAATTTTTTCACCAAATTAAAATTATTACACTTATAAGATATAAGAGAGTGACATGTTGTCACTTTCTTTAGTTTTAATAATAAGTACATCATTTTCATGGTAAAAAGTCCATGAAATGAATATATTCTGACCTTTAGGTGATATGGGTCTACTTTTACTCATACAATATAATTTTAGCATGTGTTAGGGTAATTTTATAATATTATTTGTACCTTTAATTTCATGATTTACCTTTAACTGTGGTAAATAAAATTTACCAGAGTTACTATTTATAATGCCTAAAAATAAAAAGTATCTTATTAAGATAAATTGGACCTAATGAATACAAATATGGAATCCATTTTTTCAAATTCAAAACACAAAATTTTCAGTATTTCATTTAAAATTAATCCCACTGTTGAGAAAATTAGTTTTAATAGTTAAAACATTACAAAACATTGAAATATTTTTACCTATTAATTCAATATAAAATTAATAATAATGACATAAATTACACTAAATGATAAAAATATATTATATTTATACTTTAATCCCATTAAATTTTATAATTTCAACATATATATTATCTTGATGAAAAACGTTTTTTTAATTAAAATTTAGCGTATTTTTACTATTCATCAAAATATGAAAGTTAAAAGAAAAATATAAAAAAATTATAAAAAGTAAATTTTTATATACGTATTACAATGAAGAAGTCTTTTATTCAAATTGAACTTATAAACGTGTTAAAAACAAGATTTAAACTAGGTGCACCATCAAAAGGCGGCAAAAGTTCATTTTTTGATAAATAATTATTTTACCCAAAAATATTATTTTGTTCCCATACCATGTTCATGAATATTGATAAGATGAATTATTATGTAATAGAATTCAAAATGTAGTTTATACTATTCATAATGGCTAGTTCATAACAATATATCATTGTTTAGTAAAACTCAGTATTGCGTACAACACAAGCAATCGAGGAAGGTCGCTCTTGCGTGCAACACAAGCCAAGAAAATTGTTTGCGTATACTACAAACTAATACGGTGTATCGTACAATGAATTCAAATTTTGGTTTAGTGTTCAACAAAAAATATAAATTAAATTAAAAATAATTTTTCTCTTAAAATTTCACGGTGTTACACTATAACTCCACACTTAGATGATAATGGTCTGTAAAAATTTGAATAATAATATTAGGTTCAGTTTTTGGGTCTATTAATGGTTGTTATTATTTCATTAAAAAATGTTATATTGATTTATCCTCAAATAATTTATTTTTACATCAAAAAATTATAAGTCATTATAGTATTTATTTATTTTCTAATAATTAAAAATAAATTACCAAGACAAATATACAATTATATATTTTATTTGAGAATTTATAATTGAATATTGATTCTATCTAAACATATATAGTAAATGATTTTGTTATTTAAATTTGAGTGAGGCATATTTAATCATTCAGAAAATAAAATAAATCTAATGTTCTAATCTCATACATGTGGCTTAAAATGCAAAACATTTGTACCCAATGATGAATAAGGATGAAAAAAACTCATAAAATTATATTAATACAAGTTTTAGGGTAAAATTATAATTTTATTATTACCCTTAATTTCCTATTTTACCCTTTCATCATATTAATAAAAATTACTGAAGTTTCAATTCAATATTTTGAAAAATGAAACAAATATATAAACATAACTTGGACATAATGATTTGAAATATTGAAAGCATTTTTTAGAATTCAAAATTCAAAAATCTTAATAATTAATTTAAAATTAATCATATTGTCAGAAAGAGAGAGATAATTTTTAAATTGTAAACCATTTCAAAATATTGAAATGTTTTTACATCTGAATTCAATGTAAAATTAATGATTTTGACCAAAGTTTTATTTAATGATAAAAATATGTTATATTTATTCATTAAAATAATTTAATTTAGTAATTTAACACTATAAATTTTTTCTATGAAATTTTTTTTTCAATTAATATGTATTTTATTTTTAATATTTATCAAAATATGAATGTTATTAGAAAGATATTAAATCTACATCCAACATAAATTTTATGTCCCCCTTCCAAAAAACATGTTTACGTTGTCATATAAATATTATTAGTGTATGAAAATAATAATATGTAAGGGGTTATCCATGAAAAGGTTGAAAAATGAAATTTTGAAAAATATTAGGGTTTTTATATAAAATATTGTTTATTAATACCCTATGAAAAATATCTATTATATGAATATAAAAAAGAATATAACATATACATTTCATTAATTTTAATTAATAATAGTATATCACATAAGAAAAATACAAATATATAAATTATTTGTATTAAATATAGATTTTTATATTTTTTTTATGTATCCCCTATAACCTAACAACTAGGTTGTAATGGTAATTATATATTAAAGACATCATGTAGGTTATTTAAACTCACAATTACATATATTAAAGCTATTGATGAATTTAAATTATTTACATAAAATATTCAATAAAAACATCAGGGTTACATATAGTTTCCATTATAGAGTACAACTGACACTAGTTGAGGACCTATATTGGAAGAGGTGGAGGATTCAAAGATGTTGAGATAATATTGGGGAAAGAAAGATGATAGGGAATGAACTTGTTTATGAAAATACAAATAAAATCCCAATTATTCAGCCACATATAAAAATGGGGCAATGTCCAGGCATTTTTTATGAATTCAATCATTTAAGAGATAGTGAAATTGAGGTTTTTGACAAGTTAATTCTATAAATTTTTATTTTGATAAGGTCTATGAGATTTAAAAAGAAATGTATGTTGATCGCTAGGTTTTTCTGTCCCATTGAGATATTTGATCATGGCGAGGTAGCGACCTACATATTTTTAATACATCCTCACCACTCCTACGTACATGATATTTTATATGTGTCTCTATTGATAGAGTACATGGTAGACCATTCACATGTAAAATGATTAATATATATAAAGTTGGAAAATGATCACTCATATTAGAAACAGAAAGTGGAAATTTTATATCAAATAGAAAAGTTCATATGGTACAGGACCAGTCATCAGGTAAAACCACTATGGTGGAATTAAAATATTGAATAGGATATGTGGGAACCTAAGTATTTAATATAATAAATATACAATTACTTGTTTTCTTCAATGTAATTAAATTTCAATTGAATTTTTTTTATAGTTGTGGTGGATGTGTATAACGAGAAAACCGCTATTTTTCCTATATAATTATGTAATGTGTTTGATGGATTTGTCCTTGTGCAACACCAAAACCAATCAAATATAATCCATTATATGTTAAGCACACAATGTGAAGGTATAAAATCCAGTAAAATAATTATTAAATACATATAAATAAATATATTTTTCTAATTTTTTACAACTAATAAACTAATATAATATTTCAATAATATTAAAATGTATAAAGTGATTATTTACCAAGTCTGATATAATTATTATTACCAACAATATTTAACAAATAGTTATAATATAAAAAGGCCCTATAAAAATTGAATTTTTATTATTTTTTTGTGTTTTAATATTATTGATAAATTTAGGAAGGTAATTTAACAAAATTAATATCATATTTTTATTTATCATATTAATATTAACATAAGATGAATTATATATATTTTTCATCCAGAATTAACGTTTTATTAATAGTTAAAATACTAAATTTATTAATACCACAAATTATATGAAATTATATGAAAGACATAAAGGGTTTTGAAAACATTTCTTTAAAAAATTAGATATTTTATTTTTTAATTATTCAATTTAATTTTATATATTGAATTTATAAAACTATTCTCACAAAATTTAATTTTATTTTAGAGTCCTAAAAATAGTTATTCAACTGTTTTTATTAATTAATTATAATATGATGAAATTATGGTTTTCAATTTATTTTATTTATAATTAATATATATTTTAACGATAATACAATTTTTAAATTCATTTTAATTTATTTAATTGATAATTTTATCCTAATCATAAATATTTTTCCTTAAAACAAATGTTTTTTAAAAAGGTGTTTTACATGTATACATCACAAACATTATGATTTATTTCCTTATACATATAATGTTAATATGATAACGTGCTTAATATTTGTAAGGTATTAATATTCAATTAAAAAAATATTTCTAATTTAATTTTGGGAGTAAAATTTTCATTGTTATGATTAATGCCAATTACCACTATAATGGGGAAATAGTTATTTTTTAAAATAATTGTTCTGATAATAGCTAGTGAGCTTCCATAAAACACATTAAGTGGGATTAATTTAAATAATGATTATAATTTAATTTATTAACACCTTAATTAATATATTAAAAATTATAATATTTTTTGTGAATACTAAATACGACTATGCATACATAATGGTCAAAATGTGATTTCATTAAAGGATTTGTTTTCCCACACATTATTTGTATTTATAAAAATATTAATTTTATAAAATTTGGAAAATGAAATTAATTATGTAGAAATTTAATTCAGTTTAACAGAACCGAAATACCATTAGGTGGGTAATGATATATTTTTATTAAAACATAAAAGAAGAAACATCTGTCTAGTTATTTAGTTCTATAGTAAAATAGTAAAATGAATAATCATAATTCTAAAAACTCAGTAACATGTTTATCACTATTATGAGGAAAAAATTTGTGATTATTTTGAATCAAATACACACGAAATTAAATAAATTTTTATCTATTTAGTTAATTACCATTGAATACTATTACGTAATAATTAAAATATAATGTCTATTTCTAATTGCTGTATTTTCTTATCTTATAAAATAGGGTCCCTTCATATACTTCAATCACCCATGTCTTATTGGTAATTTCATTGAAAACCATAAAAATATCCATTTACATTAATTAATTTTGATTTCCATATACTTTTATTCACCAAAAATTAGAAATGAATAAAAAATGTAATTCCTTTACCTAGAGGAAGCTTAATGTCTCAATATTGATATCACATCTTCCTTTATATTTCTTTATTGTTCTTTCCATTCCAAGACACTATAAAAATTTTATATTAATAACATAAAAATAATTATTGTGTTGATATGTTATAATAATAATAATATGGAAAATAATTATTATACTCCTTCTAATTTAAAAAATAAGAATCTTCCTTAGCGCGTGAGCATATATGAACACCTCCATAGAGAGACACATTCAGTTTTTCAAAACCAACACAAATAGATTGTATTAATGATGGAATATGTGAAAATTATATTTATATACCTTTTTATTATTAAAAAATTTTAATTTACAATCATCCATTACACCTTTCATTTGTTATGGAATGAAATTTTTAATTGTATTTTGTACAGACAATCACTGCCACAAATCAAAATGATTCATTTTCCCTTACTTCAAAACATAAATTGTTTATTTTTGTAATGGAATATTTTATATTATATATATATATATATATGTGTGTGTTAAAAATATTTCATCATAATGGTTATATTTTTATGTTTTTTTCATTTTAATTGTATCTATCGATATTTTTAAATAACCCCACTATAACTTCATTACCTTTTATATTTCCATGAAACATGACTATAACTCCAATGTAATATTATTGTAACATTATTAATCAATATAATTTATAAATTAATATTACCTTAGTGGTTTTAAATAGATTATATTTGAGCGAAAATGGAATAACAACTCTGTTTTTACAAATCCAGTACATATCAGTCATGATTATTTACTCCCTGTGTTGAAAAGAGACTATTAGAATTTTAAAAAATGATTAGAATATTCATTAATGAAGAGTTTACATAGATATTTATATGATCACAAATATGAAATATCTAATTATATTTTTTTAATCATTATGATAAATTAGGTTGAATAACGAACATGGATTTAGAGGGTAGTTTTAAGTAACAATATAACTCAAATTCATTTCTCTGGGTAATATAATATAACATTTCAAAATATTTAATCCATAAAATTCAATATTAAATTATGTTACAATTTTTATTTGTGGGGGGAAAATTTATTATACAATTACACATCCTTTAAAGGTATTTATTTCAATTTAAATTTAAAAAATATACTTCACAAACATACTTATAACTATGTATTTTATAAAGATGAATACAAAACAATTTTAAGTGATATTTAAATGGTTTACTTACATTATCATAAAATGGAATTTCTCATAGTGGAGTAATGATTAATGGTGAAACTAATGTTATTAAATTATTATGAAATTATTTCAGGTGCTGATGTATTCTGTTTCGTTTTATTTAATTAATGATATTATTTGGATGTTTAATATATCTAATTTTATTCAATCTCTTCTTTTAAAAAAATATAATGATTTAAATATTTATATTAAACCCCCATTTTATATCCCTATGTTCTTTTTATGAGGATATTTATATTCAATGAAACACGTTCTCATTATTTGGGTTATGTTATGATGTGATAATTGTTTTAACATGGCACATAAATTTGTGGACTATGTCATGGGTGGGACCAGTATATCCTTAAAATACCATAGGTAACGGAATAAATATCAAAATATATAATTGTTATGTGAATTTGTGAACCAAAATATATGTTTTAAAATGGTTTTTATCAATGTTTTTATCACTAATCACATGTTTAATAGTGAATATATAGGTAGGTATCTAGGTTCACAACGATATGAGTTAATGTGTTTATGATTGTGAAACGTTCCATCCTACAGTCATGGATAAGTTAATATGGTTTACTTTTTTTATTATCATTTAGTGGTAACTGTTTTACCATTTTAGATGATATATATATCATTCATACATATGGTTAAGAATTATTAATTTCTATTATTTTAAATCGTCCATCTTTCATTATTCACATGTTTCCATATGTTTAGAACATAATAATTATATACTTTGTTATATAACCCTTACTAAGAATTTTATTTCACCCCTTATAATATTTTACATTCTCTATTATTTGAATATGACTATGTCCCATGAAATTTATTAATGTGGGTTTAGATTATGAAAAAATTTCCCATCATCTGAAATTAGTGTTTTTATGTTTATAATCTCCATAAATCTAAACCATTGGGTCTTTAGATTATGTAGATTTTTTTGATTTAAAAATAAATCATGTTTTTTTAATTATGAATATTTAAATAGATTCCCCTTAATGGTAATTCCATTTTTTAGGGAATGTTCTCTTAGACTAATTGTTTGCCTATAGAGTTTCCCAAAAACATATCAAAGCCACTAGATGTCACATGTGCAATATGCATTGTTTGTTCCTGAGGTTTATCATAATATTGAACTAATTTTTTGGTTCACCACACACAAAAAATGATCTACATGGTTTCCCTTAACACGCTATATGATAAGAAAAATCATCTACCAGACAATAAAAAACTCATTAACATGAAATTTGAACATTTTTATGATTTTCCATAAATTCTACACTAATATACCTAAACATGTGGTTATAAAAAAATATAACCAATGAATTAAAATTATCATATATCATTCTTAAAAATATCAAAATCTAATTAATATCCAAAAATAATAATAACATTTATAGAAAAAATGACACTAAGGTGTCATAATCTATTTCCCCATTCTGTATTCAACCCCTAAAAATTATTTTATATAAAGTAAAATGTGATTGAATGGAAATGATATAAACCTCCAAAAATGAGTGCTATCTCAAAAAAACCTAAACTTTATAAAAAACAAACACAACCATAATAATGAAATATGATGAATATGTAGATCTACTATTGTATTAAACACTATTTATAATTCATATAATATTATTAAAGGAATGGGGGAACATCCAATATTAAAACCAACACCCATGAAAATAGCTATACAAAAAGTTCCCATAGATAAAAAATAAATTTATGAACATAATTTTCTAATAAATTGAACTTATGAATCCCCTAAGAGAGATTTTACCAATATTAAAATAGAAATATAAAAAAATAAACCCATTAAAACCATTAGTATCATAATTTTTTTTTCGAAAAAACTAGTTAATGTAAAAAATCAATACTAGATTTAATGTGTAGTAACATTGTTATTATCTTATATTAGAATTATATGAGGGGTTTTTAATGTATGAAATTTCAACAAGGTGAAAAATAAGGTAAACACAACATGATATCATCACAAAAACTATCATGTTATAATCTAATTTTTTTATTACACTTTTTAATAATTCAAATAGAAAACCATTGTTTCCCCTTGTCAAACCAACCACAATAAAACCACCCCCTGAATCTATGACATACATAAACCTAAAAAATTTATTTCCATTGACCAAAAAATATTGAAACCATTATACATGTAAAAATATACAAAGTAAGGTCATGAAACATCCAAAGGTAGAAAATGAACATAATTATCTTCAAGGAATAACCAATATCAAGATCAACAAATAGGTAATAATAAAGCATAAAAACACCCATAATAGATCATAGAATTTATTTTTTTGAAAAAAAACAAACACAACTTTTTTTAGAAAATGAAAACCAAAACTTTGGTATTTTGATAGTGGTTTAATGTAACATGTCTTAATGATCCCTAGACCACCATACAAGAATCTCAGGAGTGGAATTATATAATTTTAGGAGATAAAAGTATAATTAATAATAACACTCACTTGAATTCACTCTCTATAAAGGTCCACCCTAGTACTAATCTTGGCCTCATAAATTATAATATATCATAGTAGTAAGAATCAATGTATCAGTTATCATAGGTTTCCATGATTTATCATCTTGAAAATAAATAACGGATTCAAAAACCTCCTAAAAATATTTCTTCCTATATCTAGTTATTATCAATGTATAGTCCTCGAACCTATTACCTCATATTCGGTGGCTATCTTATTAGATTGGAAATATATAAAATGACCACATCCCAATTGATTTAATTTTGTTGTCGTCTTGGGGAAATAGTAACATACGGAATGTTAAATTAAATTTGAATCCAAAAAACAATATATTATTTTATTTGAGGACACTATAATTCTATTAGTAATATCCCTTCATATCAATCGTAATACACTTCCTGACTTCTCGTGAAAAAGAAACATAAGAAAGTGATGAGCTCAAAATGGTATTAATGATATATATAAAGTCTAATGTAACATAAATAAACTTGGAAAAATAAATATAGAAATGAAAATATATGAGAAAATATGACAACTAATCAATAAAATAGTAATTATGAATAACTTGGAATGAATAAATGATGATAAAATTATTTCACATAAATAAACACATGATCATGAAATATATCGATTTATATTATAAGTATTCAAAGAATTACAAGAAAATAAGTAAATAATCTCTAAATTATGGAATTACTAAATTCAGAAATCAATGAAATATCATCACTTCCTTGATCTAAGACAACTTACTAAAATGAGTAAGCCCTTAGCTAATACCAAATATAGTATGTCTCATGAAACATACAGAAGCAACGAGGGGATATATCGGGACCCTAAAATCACTTACGTAGTCCAATGAATTCCTAATATTAATGATTTTAGGCTAAATAAATATAAATGTTTTATATGAATGTAATGTATTAAATGTTTTTAATTTCCCTAATCAATAAAAATTATATAAAACCATATATATTAATATACAACATGGTATTAAAATAGTACTTCTATAGTCAAACTGATCATAATCCACCATATTAAATTATAAGGATGGTATCATTGCAACATATTCATCAGTATAACATAATTAATGGAACTGCTATTGTCTTTGATTAATATAAAACATATAAAAAATTAAATTGATACACTATTTTAAAAAATTATCATTTTAATCTGAATAATTATTTTTTAAAACTAAATATTAACACAATAGCAGGAAATTTGTTTTTTTGTAAATAATATGGAAAAATTGAAAATTATTCTTCAATTTAATGGGTTTTCTAGACCATGGGATATCATATTCATGTTTTACAAGTACAAAAAACCTTCATTTAACACCATTGTATGAAAATTATAATAGACATCATTCACAAAATGATAGGAAGATTATTTTATACCAACTTCTAAAATTCAAATATGGTTTAAACTTAATTTTAAAGATAATAGCATAATTCTAAAATCAAATTTGAAAACATTTTTACAATACATTGATATGGATGAGATAAATTCCCTAGTAGATACATAAATATAAACATTCTAGAATAATGATTATCCTTGAAATAAAACCATTCCAAATTTATAAGTTTAGAATCATCAAACCTTGAATGAATTAAAACAAATATAAACATTAAATTTAATTAATATAATGAAAATAATTATATAAAAAATATACTGGGTAGTATACAAACTAGACAAAATAAATTAGTGGGGAATATGTCATTTTCTCAATGAAGTAAAAGTTAGATGAGAAACCATTGGCTTATGTTTGAATTACGTCATAGATGTTAAAATATCATGTATAATAAATGATTATTTATTATACATTTATAATAGAAACATAATAATATATATCATATAATTCTTGTCTTACTTATAATCTATTATCACTCGGTTATTGTAATGCTCGACCCCAGTATCCTAGAGTCGGTGCTTTATTACGTATCCTTGTCATGATCACAAAAGATCAAGTCTCGAAATACCGATTAGTTTAGTAGCCTTAGAAGTGTTAGATACTTTCATAAGGTTTACATTACATCATGAAGTGGAAAACTACAAAAACATTGTTTCTATAGAAAACATTGAGATCTCATAGACTATATCTACAGGTCAGTCATAATATACTACTTCACATCCTAGGAAAAATAAAACATAGAAAGGGGTGAGCTATGATGCCTAGTATGGATAACAATATAGAGAAAACATTCATAAATTAGAATAAACATTTAAGGTAATGTATAAGACTTAAACCAAAGCCTTTTATACATAAAATTCAGCATAATATGTCATAGATAAAATCAAATAATGCAATTTACGTATTCACAAGGATATTCTACTAGTCTAATCATTACATGAAATATCAATAACCACTTTCATAATGATAGAAAGTATAATTACAAACTTTTATAACCACATAGTCATGGCCTTGTGCCAAGACTACAAATAATATTTTGTCAAGGCCTTATGCAGAGTTACTAGATTGTCTTCTGAGACCAACCGATGCATCGAGGAACTATAGAGGGCTCCACCCATCACTTACTAAGTCCAATGAATTCCTCGTATGAAAAGTTTTAAACATAACAAAAAAATTCGTATTAAAAATAACTTACGAAATGTCAATACATTATCCATAAATCACGAATGGTATAAAAATATCACATTCACAGTCAAACATACCACAAATCCTTCAATACTATATTGATGTTTTGTATCATAATAAATCAATTTCAAATATGTTTACAATCCATCAATGGATTTTGACATAGATGAAATCAATTTTTTTTTTGAGAAATAACTTTTTCTATTTTGAAATCATTTAAAAGTCATATAATTATAAAAGAAAAAATTTATTTTTAAAATATTCTAATAATCTTGTAATGGAAGATCCAATGATGTTATAAGGGAAGAAAATAGTTGCACACGTTGTATATGTTAAAAAAACATTCATACCTTAATTTTATCGAAAAGGTCCTAATGTAACTTGTTTGGAAAACAGATGAAAGAATCCTTTCAATCATATAAGTTAAAATATGGGTATAAATGAATTTAACTCATTGCCTAGTAAATAGTTAAAAATGATTTGAAATACATTTTTAAGATACATGGACGTGGATGATAAGGGGGTCCCAGTAGATAATTACGTAAACAAAACCTTGGAAAATAAAGAGATTGTAGAATTAACCCTTACCTTATACTTTTCCTTAGTTGAGGCTAGGTTAACCTCCTTTATAATGATGAAATAATTTTTATTAAATTATAAGAGAAGCATATACATTAATATGATATCATATATAATCTTTTAACATTGCTTTCTTTGTATTATCGTCGTTTAGGATGTTAACTGATTCGTTTTCCTTAATATGATTTGTTATTTAAGTAATATTTTTTATAGATAGAATGTATCATATTCATATTCAGAATTATATTAAGTTTTAAACATTATTTTTAATCATCTAATGAAAATAAATCTTGAATGGATATGATGGGGACTGAATCTCACATCGTTCAGGGAGACGGCAATCCGTACGTACGCACGAGCGAAAATATTATTATTTTGATATAAAAATAATATATAACTAGATGATATAACAAATATATAAATTCATTATCATGTTATATTTACTATTTTCATCAATTAAACATCTTTATTATAACCATAAAAATAATAATGTATTGAATAACAACGACACCACGACGTGGAGACGGTAAGCCGTACATACGCACGTATGGTGAAATGTAATTAAAAGGATGGATAGAATAATGAATATTGTTTTAATATATTTATAATAACATAACAGTATATAGAATATACTAGAGTTATTATTTTAGAATGTAAACAACAAAGAAAGAGGAAGCGTAAGAAGAAAGTAACTCGAAAGATGTGAGGAAATATTTACTTCTTTGGGTTGTTCCTTTTGATTTGATCAAAAGGGAACCATAGGTGGGCTTTCTAACTAAATTAAGGCCTCTAGGATGAAGGGAGGATAGGTGAGAGGGTATTTGGGAAGTGTTTGGCCGATACAAATGGCTTTGAAGGTGTTAATTACAATGAAGTGGGAGTACCCAATTATAAGAGGAGTGAGGGAACCTTAGGAAAAGCTAGAAATATTTTTTTATAATACTAATAAAAAATCTTCGGTTTCTAATGGCTCTAATGTGGAATATTTTTAGGATATGGTGGAGATGGGTTGAAAACCAATCAATTAATATGTTCTTGACATGTTTTGGTCACCATATTAACCTTATATTTTATATTTAACTCTTAGTTAAATAGTTTGATATTTACCATATCTTTTTGTATTTTTATATTAAATGTTTAATAAACATTCTATATACTTCCAATTGATCCCCAATTGGTTCATTAATTATAAAACTATTATTATATAAGTCTTTTGATCGAACCGTATATTTTTAAGAATAGAATATCAATTAATAATATAATATTTGTTTTAAAAATCTCTTTTATTTCAATTTTGACAGTATTTGGTATTTTGTTTTTTCTAAATTCATAACAGTGCTATTACATTGAAAAAAAATTCATATAACCAACCCTAATATGTCAAATTAACATATAAAATTAGTGCAATTCATAAAAATTCTCAAATTACATTGATTTGGATATTTATAATATCAATTATTTTAATATTTCATTAATTAAATAATTATTACATCATCATTGTGTTATAAATAGATTAAATTGTGTTATTTATTCTAAAAAATACAAATAAAATACCATTATGTAGGAAATCATTTTATCTTTTTAATGAATATTTATTGTCTAATTTATCTTATTTGTAACCCTATATTAAAAGTTTTTAGTTATTAATCTTTGATTTTAACTCTTTTAACTCTTCTTTGAATTAATTAAAAACAAATGTCCCAATCTAATCCTTGTGGACTAAATAGGTTCATATTTTATTTATAATGTTTTTTGTGTTATAATTATACTTATAAAATAGAATTAGTACGTGTGTTAGGGTAATAATAATATCATTTTTACCCTTAATTACCCTATTTACTTTTAATTGTGGTAAATAAAATTTAAAAGTTACTATTAACAAAAAATTAATCTCATCTTATGGAACCACATTTTACATATTGATTTCAACTGCCTCTCTTGGACATTTCAAATTCAACTCACAGAAGCAGAAAAATTAACTTTTATGTAGATTCGAAAATGCTCATAAGAGGTGGGTAAAAGACTGTAAAATGTTCAATAAAATGAATATATATCTAAAATTATTGTAATGTGACTCCAATTAATTACATTGAACATATATATGTATTATTTATCTATTTTGACATAAAATAAATTTAAATAAAATAAAAAATTATTTAAATAAAAAATTGGGTTTAAACTATAACTTAGTGTTTTTCACTATTCATAAAAAAATTGAGAGTTTTCAGAAAAATACCAAAATTTAACCTAAACTAATTTTGATATTCCAAATCCAATAATGAAGTCCATTTTGAATGATAAGATTTATAAAATTTCAAAAAGTTGGAATTACTATTCATAATGTCTAGTTTGATTGGTTGTGTTGTGTTAGAACTCGATGTTGCCTACAACACACGATATTGTATTATTCAAGGAAAATTGCATCGTGGAAGCTTGAGGTGTTACATTCTCCCCCCCCCTTCAATTAATTTCGTCCTCAAAATTCCTTGAGTATTATTTCATAAAAAACTCGGGTAGTTCTTCATCATATGTTCCTCGGGTTCCCACGTTGCCTCTTCCATCTAATGGTTTCTCCATAGTACTTTTACCAGGTGAGTCATCCGGTTTCTCAACACTTGTGGTCTTATATCAAGAAAATTGATAGGATCTTCACAATAAGACATATCTGTTTTCATTTATAATTCCTCATAGGTGAGTACATGCGTTGGGTCAGGAATGTATTTTCTCAATAGTGATATGTGGAATACATCGTGAACATTAGAGAGACATGGTGGTATTTCTAAATGGTAAGCTACCGCCCCAATACGTTCTAGAATTTCAAAAGGTTCGATATACCTGGGACTAAATTTTCCCTTCTTACTGAAACGTATAACACCCTTCTATAGAGATACCTTCAAGAAAACATGATCTCCTACCTGAAATTCTATATCCTTCCTTCTGTTAACACCATAGATCTTCTGCCTACTTTGAGCTGCTTTTATGTGGTTTTGGATTACCTTCACCTTTTCTATCATTTCCTCCACATGATCTGGGCCTACATGTTTTCTTCACAAATATCATCCCAACAGGTTGGTGTGCGATATCTCTTTTCATATAATGCTTTATATGGTGCCATATTAATACTTGAAAGGAAGCTATTATTATAGAAAAATACTACCAAAGGTAAATATTGATCCCAGATACCTTGAAATTCAAGTGAGCATGATCTCATCATGTCTTCTAACGTTTTAATAGTCCGTTCTAATTTCCATCAGTTTGTGGGTGGTAGGTAGTGCTCAATCGAAATTCAGTATCCTGCGATTTCTGACAACTTTTCTAGAATCTTGATATAAAACGTGGATCACGATCAGAAACAATCTATATGGGTACTCCATGAAGTCTCACATCTTCATTATTAAATATTCATGCTAGATGTTCAAGTGGTAAATCATCTCTTATAGCATGAAAATGTGCTAACTTATTAAGACGATCAATAATGAACCATATTGTGTCGTTCCTTCTTGGATTCATTTATAGTCTCATGACAAAGTCCATCGTAATATTATCCCATCTCCACTTAGGTATGGGAAGAGGTTTCATAACTCCTCCAGGTTGTTGCTTTCCATCTTTCACTTTTTGACAAACCATACATCTTAACACAAAATCAGAAATCTCCCTCTTCATTTTGTCCAACCAAAAATATTCCTTCAAATCTCTATAAATGTTTGTGTTAATAGGGTTTATATAGATATTGGAACTATGAGCATGAACCAACCATTCCCTTTTTAGATCAGGTATATCGGGAACGCAAACACTCTTCCCAAATTTCAAAATTACATCTTCATTTAAAAATTCACTCAACCTCTCATCATTCATAGCTTTAATATTTTTTTGAAACTCCCCATCATCATCTTGAGAAATTTTTATCCTTTCTAATAAAGATGGTTTGGAAACCATTTGAAAAATTATTGATGATCCACCATCCATGGTTATTCTCATATCCATCATTACTAGGTCAATGAGAATAAGATCTCTTTTAACTCTCATCTTGTATAAAAATCCGTGATATTTTCTACTCATAGCATCTTCAACCTTATTTTCCTTCCCTGAGTGGTAGTGTATCACGAAATCATAATCCTTGAGTAGTTCAATGAATCGTTTTTTCCTCGTGTTGAGTTCATTTTATGAGAAAATATACTTCTAACTCTTGTGATTGATATATATCTCACATTTTTTAAACTAGAGATAATTTCTCCATATCTTCAAAGAAATGACTATAACTGATTATTCATGATCACGTGTAGGATTGTTTTTGTCATGGATTTTTATCTTTCATGATGCATAGGCAATAACCTTATCATTCTGCATAAGAAGGAAACCAAATCCTTTCTTTGATGCATCACTATAAATAACAATCTCATCCTTCCTCGATGATAGAGTCAACATAGGAGCATGAACTAATCTTCTCTTAATTTCTTCAAAACATTCTTCACACACTTTTTTCCAACCAAATGTAATTCAGTTACGTGTGACCTTGGTTAAAGGGTTTTCCAATCGGGAAAAATTCTGGACGAAATATTGATAATAACCTACTAAACCAATATAATTGCGTACCTCAGTTATACTCGTCTGTGCTGGAAACTCTTGGAATTATCTTTTCATAGAAGGATCAACATCGATTACATCCTTAGAGACAATATGGCCATGAAAATAAATCTCCTAAATCAAGAATTCATTCTTGCTAAGATTCTCATATAATTCATGTATTCTAAGAGTCTTCCGGATAATACTCAATTTATTTTCATGATCTTCGTAGCATTTGGAGTATACCTAGATATCACCAATAAATACCACTACAAATTCATCAAGATATTCCATGAAAAATAAATCCATTAGATCCATAAAGGTAGAGGGTGAATTATTCCAACCAAAAGGTATTACTGTAAACTCGTAATGCACGTACCTAGTTCAAAATGCAGTTTTTTGAATATATTCATTCTTTACACACAAATGATGATATCCGGATCAAATGTCAATCATCGAAATTTATTAGGCTCCATGAAGTTGGTCGAACAAATCATCAATGCGAGGTAGGGGATACTTGTTATTTATTGTCAGAGCATTGATCTCCCTGTATTCAATGCACAACCTCATAGATCCATCTTTCTTCTTAGAAATGGACATGAAATTCATATGAAGAAACACTAGTGGTGAATAAATCCCTTATTACTCAATTTCTCTATTTGTTTCTTTAGTTCCACAAATTCTACTGTGTCCATTCTATAATGGGTCTTTGATGTGGGCCTTGATCTAGGAATTAAATCAATGAAAAACACAATTTAACATTCTGGAGAATGTCCAGGTAAATCTTCTGGAAACACATCAATGTATTCTTTCACAATAGATACATCCTCTATTTGAACATTATTTTCCTCACACAATTTTATTTCATTCTTCTCCTCCCCAATAATTGAATTTAGTTGAGCTACTGGGGGTGGATCTAAATAAGAATTAGGTGGTTATGATTCTGCTCAAAAGATAAGGTTTTCTTTATCATCATCATCAAAAATAGTAACCTCCTTCATCTTATAATAATTTTATGCATCATGACCTGAATGACAATACATACCTAGGATTATTACAAATTCAATCATGGGTACGATGATGAGATCAGCAGATGAAGAACATTTATATCCCCTAATGGGAATTGATTCACAAAAATTTGTTGCATTGATACTTCTCTTATATGTTTTTACTAAAAACAACCTTGTTAAATAAAATTGTAAATATCTAATTTTCTTAGAAAACTGGGAAGATATGAAACAATGTGATGATCCAGAATCAAATTAAGCATTGTGCAAACATGAGGAAACCATTAAATTACCTTCTACTACGTCTTTTGGAGCTTCAACCTCAGCAGTAGTGATATCATTAGCTTGACCTTGATCCCTTGGCCTCTTCTAAGGTAAGTTACCCTGACGCTTAGGACATTCATTTGCATAATTCCCCCTTTCTCTAAAATTGGAGCATTCAACATCAACAGACTCTTTCATTCCCTTTCAATCATGAGCTTGGTGTCCTTTTCCACCACACTTGTTACAGACTCTCATTCCCTTCAGGCAAGTTCCAGGGTGTTTATTTTCATATTTACTACAGGATAGATATTCAAATTATCCCTTATTCCACTTATTTCCATTTCTAGAGTGTTCAACCGATCTCTTC
Source organism: Viscum album (assembly GCA_963277665.1). Taxonomy (NCBI): domain Eukaryota; kingdom Viridiplantae; phylum Streptophyta; class Magnoliopsida; order Santalales; family Viscaceae; genus Viscum; species Viscum album. Next base: position 428,903,436 of record OY728129.1, on the reverse strand, counting down.
TTCTCTTTCATTTCTTTAAAGCCGTAGGACTTAGAGAATTCATTTTCTGTCTTGATATCACATGATACAACGTCTTCATACACCGAGAAGGATTGTGAGAATGATTCTTGACAGAGAAATGGTTTTAACTCATAAAATAAATGATCAATATTACTTCTTGGGTTACATATATAATTTTTAGCAAGCCTCTCTAACCTTGTGAAGTTAGCTTCATACTTTGTGACATTCTCATCCTCATTTTTCCTCAGACTCATAAATTTCCATTCCATATCTACTCAATGGTCACGATAAAAGTATTTTTCTAAGAAATTCCTTTTAAACTCCATCCATTACATATTTGATACTTTATAATTTTCCTTTTTGTCTTTAATCAATGACGGTCATTGATCAGTATCTCTAGTGAGGTGGTAAACAGCCATGACAAGCTTTTCCTTTTTGCTACTCCCCAAGGAATGGATTATTTTCTCTAAGGAATTTATACTTTTCTTAGCTACTAATGTATTTGTACCCATAATAATTGTTGGTGGTTGTTTCCTCATGAAGCAGTCTAAAATTGGACCTCTGTTCTGTGTATCAGGGTGCTCCATATGGGTAAAGTTATTATTCATAACATGTGTGAGCTGTCCCAGTATGGTGATAAGCTGATCAACAACAGTTATATCACTATCTCCACTATAATTATCTTGAGATGGAGGGAAATCCCAAAATGGAGTGGGTGCATTGATACAGTTTCCATTCATCCACTAGGCGCCATTTCTAAACAATAGCATAACCTAGATTAGTTTATTAATCGCAATACATATATACAAACTTGAAAAACACCTAACATAAATTGAACAGTTTATGGATATAATCCATAATCATAACGAAAATTTCTTTGAAAAAGTATATACTCATAAACCCTTCATAATGGTTTGTAAAGAAAATGAGAATTATCCTATGCATATCCCCCGAGAGAGTCATAACGAAGAGTGTTGCAAAGCACGTTGTCGTGCACCAGTTCTCGTTCGAGTCTAGCTCAAAGCGGTGTTTTCAGTTTTACCCCCAAGTACATCTATGATAGAGCCACCTCTATCAGCTCGTATCTAGCCAGAGATGTATTTCTTCGAAAACTCACAAAGTCTCTACAATACCAAAATTCTCGGAAGTTCTTATATTCTAATCCTAAAATTCTATCTTAGGGTTATGTGCTCTAATCAGAGTTTATCTAAATCTAGTTTCCAATGCTTGTACAAAATATCCTCTGATACAAACTATAATGCCCTAACGCCAGAAGCCCAAAGTCGGTTCATTATTATGTATCATCATCGTGATCTGAAATGATAAAGCCTCGAAAGACCGATTAGTTTAGTGGCTTTGGAAGTTCTAGATACATTCATAAGGTTCACATTACATCCTGAAATTGAAAAGTACAACAAAATTGTTTCCATAGAAAACATTAGGGTCTCATAGACTATCCCTACAGGTCTATCATAATATAATTCTTTTCATCCTAGGAAAAATAAAACATAGAAAGGGGTGAGCTCAGATTCTCAGTAAGGATAACAATATTTCGGAAACATTCATAAATAAGCTTAGAAATTTATGGAAATATATAATATGAAAACAAAAGCCTTTTAAACATAAAATTCAGCATAATATGGAAAATATAAAAAACAAATAATTCCATTTACTTATTTAGATGGATATTCTACTAGTTGAATAATCACATGCTATATCAATAGCCACTTTCATAATGATAGAATGCATAATTCCAGACATTCATAACCATATATTCATGGCCTTGTTCCAAGACTACAAATAATATTTTGTCAAGGCCTTATGCTAAGACACTAGTTTGTCTCATGAGACCTACCGATGCATTGAGGAGCTATAGCGGGCTCCAACCTTCACTTACTATGTCCAATGCATTCCTCATATGAAAAGGATTAAACATAACATAAACATTCATATTAAAACTAGCAAACGAAATTTCAATAAATTATCTATAAACCGTGAATGGTATATATATTTCACATCCATATTCAAACATATCACAAAACCTTCAATATAATATGGATGTTCTGTATCATTATAAATTAACTTCAAATAAGCATTCAATCCATCAAAGGATCTTGACATAGATGAAATCAAAACATTTTATGGGAAATATCTCTTTCTATTTTGAAATCATTTAAAAGTAATATATTTATAATAGAAAACATTTATTTTTGAAAATATTCTTATAATATAGTAAGGAAATATTTGACTATGTAATAACAGCATAAAATAGCTGCACCCACCGTGTATGTTAAAGAAAATTCTTACCTTAATTTTCTCAAAAAGGCTCTAAAGTACCTTGTATGGAAAATGACTGAATGATTCTATTAAAAACATATAAGTCCAAAAAAGGGTATAAATGACTTTTAATAATTTTTTATTAAATAGTAAAAAATGTTTTGAAATACATTTTTATGTAACATGGATGTGGATGATAAAGAAGTCCTAGTAGATACTTACATAAAAACAAACTCAGATAATAAATAAATTGTAGAATTAACCCATACCATATACTTTTCCTTGGTCGAGGGTAGGATAAACACCTATATAATTGTGAAATAATTTTTATTACATTATAAAATAATCATATACATTAATATTATATCATATATGATCTTTTAGCATTTCATTCTTAGTATTATCGTCGTTTCCGGAGTTAACTGATTCGTTTTCCTTTATATTCTTTGTTACTTAAGTAATGTATGTTATGGATATGATGTATCTTATTTATATTAATAATGATATTATGTCTTTAAACATTATTTTTAATCATATAAATAAAAGTTCTCTTGAATGGATACGATGGTGAATGAATCTCAACGCATTCATGGAGACGGTAATCCGCACGTACCCACAAGCGACAATATCATTCTTTTGATATTTAAATAATATATAATTGGATGGTATAACATATATAAAGAATCATTATCATGTTATATTTATTATTTAAATCAATTACACGTCATTATTATACCCATCCAAATAATACTGTATTGAATAACAATTACACCACAACGTGGTGACGGTAAGCCGTACGTACGCACGTATGGTGACATTCCCTTTAAATGATGGATAGAATAATGAATATGGTTGTACCATATATATAATAAAATCACAGTTTATATAAGATACTGGAGATATTATTTTAGAATGGATACAATAAAGAATGATGAAGTGGAAGAAGAAAGGAACTTGAAAGGGCTGATAAAATATTTACCTCTTCTTCAGGTTCTTCCTTTTGATTTGATGAAAAGGAATATTTAGGTTGGATTTCTGACTAAATAAAGGAATCTAAGATTAAGGTAGGATAGTCGAGAGGGTATTTGGGTAGGTTTTGGACGATAAAAATGGATTTGAAGATGTTAATTAGAGAAAATGGGGAGTTCCCTTTTATAAGAGGAGTGAAGGGAACCTTAGGAAAATCTAGATAAATTATTTTATAAAAAAATCATTTTATATTTATAATTTCTATAAAGTGTATTATTTAAATGATAAGGTGTTTATTGGTCTAAAACCACTCAACCATAAGGTTATAGATATGTTTTGGACACTATATTAACATTTTCATTTAGATTTACCTTTTAGTTAAATAGTTTGACATTTACCATGTCTCTTTGTATTTTTATATTATATGGTTAATAAACATACAATATACTTTCAAGAGAACCCCAAGTGGTCCATTAATGATACAAATATCATTATATAAATCTTTTGGCCGATCCTAATATTTTTAAGAATAGAATATCAATTAATAATAAAATATTTATTTTAAAAACTATTTTATGTCAACTTTGACACTATTCGGTATTTTGTTTTTGCTAAATTTATAACAGAATTATTACCTCGAAAAAATCATATAACCAACCCTAATATGTAACATTAACATAGAAAATTAGTGTAATTCATAAAAATTCTCAAATTACATTTATTTGGATATTTATAATATCAATTATTTTAATATTTCATTAATTATGTAATTACTACATCAGCATTATGTCATAAATAAATTAAATTATTTAAAGTCTAAATAATATATATATAATAGAATTATGTAGGAAATATTTTTATATTTATATAGAATATTTATAGCTGATTTCATCTTATGTATACCCATATATTAAAAATGATTTATTTATTAATCATGGATTTTAACTCTTTTAACTCTACTATGAATTAAATAATAATAAATGTCCTAATCTAATCAATGTAGACCAAAGAGGTTGATATTATATTTCAAAGGTTGTTTTTGGTCGAACTATACTTATCCAATATAATTTGGACATGTGTTATAGTAATAATAAGGTCATTTGTACACTTAATTTCCCTATTTAATTTTAACCTAGGTAAATAAAAGTAAAAAGTTACTATTCATAAAAAAATATTTTCATCTTATTGAACCACAATTTACATACTGATACCAGAAGTGTCTCTTGAATTTTTGAAATTCAACTCAAAGAATTGGTAAAATTATTTTTTATGTAGATTTGGCAATGCTCCGTGGAGGTGTGTAAAAGACGGTAAAAAGTTCAATTTTTTTTGATATATCTAAAATTATTGTAAACTAAATCCAATGAATTACATTGAACTTATATAGGTATTATATATATATTTGGAACTAAAATAAATAAAAATAATATAAATTATTATTTAAATAAAAATTTGGTTTTATTCTATAACTCAGTGTTTTTCACTATTCATAAAAAATTAAATATTTTCAGAAAAATACAAAATATTTACCCTAAGCTAATTTTGATATTCTGAATCCAAAAATTAATTCCTTATTGAATGATAAAATTAATAAAATTTCAAAAATTTGGTATTACTATTCATAATGGCTTGTTTGATTGGTTGTGGTGTTTTAGAACTCGAAGTTGCATACTACACACACTATTGTATTTATCAAGGATAAGTATATCGTAGAATCTTGGGGTGTTACAATAATCAAAAAATATTTGGTAATATTGTTTTTTGGGTAATAACTGATTCATTTTTAATTTATTCATTATATCGGTAGTTTTGACCATTATAAATTGACCATGTTTTCATAATATGAATAAATTTGATAATGATATAAAATTATATATTTTTATTATATATGTATTTTTTGTAATTCATAAATCTTCGAGATATAAAAATAAAAACCACAGTTCATGGATATGGTAGGTCGTATGTACATATGAATGATGCATCCATTTTTCTATAATAGGGATGAGTGATAGGTAAATTATAGTAAAAATAATTGAATCGTAATTTAATCATATAAATCTTATATATTCATTAATCAAATATTCAACAACATACAAGTAATATTGAAATGAAAAATGAACTATATCACTTTGTAGATTTAGTATTCCACAAGTACATATCAGCAACATCGTCCTTTACTCGGAGATTATAACTTATCAAGGTAGATATTATATTATCATTAAAATAAATATATTTTTTTCAAATACTATATATAAAAACTAAATCTATCTTAATTAATATCCATAAAATATGCTGCGGAAGAAATAATTTTAACACTAGGAGATGACAGAAATTCATACGTACACATGTACAATAATTTCATTTAACCATTAAGGAAAATGATGGTGGATAATGGAGGTATCAAAATAAGGATATAAATTTAATTAAATTTTGGTCACATATGTTACTATTTTATGTAAGATCCGATATTTTTATAGCTATAAATATATTTAAATTTTTTATCAAAATTTGTTGTTTTTTATTTAAATTACAGATTAAATTAACTCACAACCTTGAAAAATTGTGCACCCTATAGATAGTTTTCATTGCGTGTTGACATATCATGAAATAATATTTCATGTAATGTCCCAGAATTTCCATGTAAATTTTTTATAAATAAATGGGAATATAACAAGTCCTCGAAAATTGACAGCACATTCTTACGATACCCGGAGTTCCCAGAATGAATTTCTGAACATTAGTTCATGTACATTTAATAAATGTGTTAAGTGGGGTTTTCTAAAATTTGAACCGATTCTCAGAATTAAAATCTGAAAACACTGTTGAACTCGTAGCGCCGGTATTCCCCTAAGGAGACATTCACCATGACGACAGTCGGTTGGGTGGAAATTTAGATTTTGGGTTTTTCGTGAATGAATAATATAAAAATAAAGTTGTGTAGCTTTATTTTTATATTTTTTGTTAAAAACATCCATGTGGATATTCGGAAGTGGGGACCACCAAACCTTAACCTCCCATGAGTGGTTATGGTGGTGGTGGCCACCTGAACCTAACCTTTCATTAGATGTTATGGTGGTGGGGACCCCTCGAGGTAGAAATCACTTGAACTCCCAATTAAGTGTGGTGAAACCTCTTGAGCTCCCCACATAATTATGCCAACCCAACTGCACATTAATTGTGCCATCGCATGGTATCCTCCAATTTGATCTTTTATGCCAACACAACCCAGTTATTGTTTCCAATTAAATAAGACAACATTTATTTCTGATAAATTAGATAGATAAACATATTTTATTTGGTTGGCTTTTCATTTTTGGAAAAGTATTGGAAAATGAGGATTGCGAGAATTTGTGAGAAAGCTATCTAATGAAGAACGCTTCACCAATGAAGAATTCCATCCTCCTTCGACCTTCTTCTTCGGTACATCTTCCGATGTTGGATGTCCTCATATATAGCAAAGCGACGACCGTACTACCTTCTCATGCCAATGTAGTCAAGCTGATGAGGTATGGGTTTAATTTTGTTTTATTATTTTCCAGAAGTTGTAGGGTAGTTGATTGATTTTCTTCTCTCTTCAATTCTTGATAATTCATTGTAATTAAATAAGTAATTATAGCCTCATTCTACCACTCTAACATAGAGACTACGGGCCCAACAAAAAAGGCATGTACTCTCTCTAAACCTTGTGGTCTATTGTTGAACGTGATTGAGGAATGACTGTAAACCATCGAGGATCCATGAGAACAGCAGCCAGAAACACTGCTAGCTACACCGAAGGCGCCGGAGCAACGACGCCACCCCGTGACCACCGCGACCACCCATCGGCCTCCACACCGTCCATGGACCCCACCGTTGTCCGCGGCCCCCGCCGTCATCCGCGGCACCAGACCAGCCCACGGAAGAGGCGCCGCCCAACGGCTGAGGGGGCGCCTGGAGCCTGGACCTCCGTCCCGCAGTCGGACCACCGACCCATGACTGGACAGCTAACCCGAGGGCCAGACCGCCACCCTGCGGTCGGACCGCTGCCTCGCGGCCGGACCACCTCCCGCTGCCAGACCAACTCCTTGTTGCTGGACCGTCTCCCCGCGGCCAGACCGCTACCTCGTGGCTAGATCACCTCCCCTCGGCTAGACCGCCATCAAGAGGCTGGACCGCCTCCCCACGGCCGGACCGCCTCCTCCCGGGTAAACATCCTCCCCGCCGTAGGACCGCCGCCCCACGACCAGACCACCTACCCTCAGCCAGACCATCGCCTCGCGGTCGGACTGCCTCCTCGCGGTCGGACCACCTCCCGTTCCTAGACCACCGACCCTCGGCCAGACCACCTCCCGTTCCAAGACTTCCTCCCTGCAGCCAAACCGAGTCACCTTGCGGCCTACCGGATTACCTAGTGGGCCGGGCTGAACCCAATGGATCTGGCCGCACTATGGGCCGGGCCAGACCCTGTTGGATGTGACGGGTCGACTCGAATTGGTTTTGCCCTGGCTGGGTCGGTCTGACCGGGTAGGATAGCACCCGGGCCCACTACAACCCCTTTTATGTTTTTGATCATAACTTTTGCACCAGACGTCCATTTGAAGAACCATCAGCGGTGATGGAATTATTGGAGTGAGATGGTCCCTTTGAGTGGTACCCTAATATGTTTTTTATTACGATGGGGGATGGTCTGGCTATATCAAGCATGAATCCAACCGGGCCTCCGTGACTAAAAGTCTAATAACTCACAGACCAGATGTCTGATTGATGCCATGTCTGTTACGATGAAACCACTATGACGTGCCAGACCATTGAGATACCTCTTCTTGGGACTTCATTGTAGTTAAATTAATGACCCGTGTCTTGGGAAGTCGTTTCCCCAAGCACATTATGTACAGAACCCCACGATGGGATGAGACTTGACGATTGTTGACCGTTTCGACTCGGAGTGACTCGACTTGCCCAGTGGTGAGCACCATGGTGACACGGCAGACCCATAGTGGGGAGCCCATTGATGACGCATCAGACCCACATTACTCGAAATTAAGAATATCTTAGAAAGCCACGAGGGGGAGTGACTTGGTGACATGGAAAACCCACGGTGTGTAGAGTGCCTTGGTGACGAGGCAGACCCATGGTACTTGACAGGAGAAGTACCTCAACAGTACAAGGTTAGTGTAAATCACCCTTGTGTGACTCGGAAGACCCACTGTACTCGATAGAGAAGGATTTCTCCAGCAGAAGAGGTGTTCGAAATTGTGTCTGAGAATGTTACTTGATACTACCCGTATAATAAATCCTGGTGTGAGTTGAGTATGTAATTCTGTGTTTTCCTAATTATTCAGATAGATTACATGATAACATAGGTATATTTATGGGAATATACATAAGTAGGGTTATCGGTTGATTTCATACTTTGTGTTTTATCCTTGATGGATTTTGTGATACATAGAGGTTCTCGTGGTCCCTACGGAGTATCGTTGTACTCACCCCTACACGGGCTATGCCTGCACCTTTTTGTGTTGGATGCAGATGACATACAGAGCTGACTACGACCAAGAGTACTAGGATTGGATGGTACCCTGAGGTGGACCATACGAAGAGTCAGTACACAGAAGAGACAGAGAGATGAGAAGTGCTGAGGAGGTGATCTATACCTACCCATCATGTAGGAACCACGGAGGATGGCAGAGAGGCTGAATTTACATTTTCTTTGGTTGTATTGTATCATAGTTTTACATTTATTTTCTAGTTGAGCTTGTATTTTGTCCCCTTTTATTTTAAGCACCCATTTTTTATGTAGTTTACTAAATTTTTCATATCTAGCTGTGTGCTCACTTGTGTGTGTGATACAAGTTATAAAAGAAATTCCTTCACTGTTTTATGGAATTACTCCTTTTAGGCTAGTCTCTAGCCACTGGACTATGGATGGCGGGCTTGGGGAAGTCATGGCACAAGCCCCGGGGGATGGGTCTAGTCAAATTGGTATTCGAGGAGTTGGTTCTACCTCAAAACATAGGATTATGATCCTTCCTTTTTAACAGAAATAATGTTAAGTGTAGTGAGTGTGGTTATCAATTTAGGGAATCCAGTGTTGGTACGTCGGCTGACGTATACATATAACAGGACCCGGACTTCTGATATCTAACTTAGTGAATGAAAACACTGATTACATGTGTTTTTTCAAGAGTCTTCTTTGTGAGCACTTTGAGTCAGCTCACAATGTCAGCTCACCAGGTATAACTTCTTGACTGTGGGTCACCCATTTCATTTCAGGATGCCTCCACACAGACATCCAGCTAGAGTTCCGAGAGTTGTATGCACAAATATCCCATTGAGTGATGAGGTGTCAGTTTAGGGCCCTCTTCCAGTAGAGGCACCAGTGGAGGCACCAGTGGTACTATTCCCTATTGGGCCACCGAAGCCACCAGCCCCAACAGTAGATGGTGAATGCCTCTTGAGAGCGTTTCATGAGTTTCAGTGCCAGAGGAGAGCCGGGTTCATGGGGGAGATTGACCCACAGGAAGCTGAGGATTGGCTGGAGGCCGTGGTGAGAGATTTAAATTGATGGGGACACCAGCTAATTTCATGGTGATCCTTGCCACTGGCCTTCTGTAGAAAGCATCATGCATATGGTGGAGCTTGATTTTCCAGGTTCAAGATGAGTTGACGCTTCTCTAGGAAGAATTTATGAGTTAGTTTAGGGCATATTTTTTCCCAGTAACTCTTCAGGCAGTACATATTCATAAGTTACTTCATCTACAACAAAATAACATGATTGTGGCTCAGTACTCAGTAAGGATCACTAACCTCTCACCTTAATCCACCGATATGGTATGAGACTCATTATTCCAGGATCGGACCTTCAAGCAGCAGCTCAGGTGGGAGATCAGGGCTTCAATGATCTCACCCAGCATTCCGACACAGATAGGGGTGTAAGAGAGAGCCCTCTTGGTGGAGAGTTTCCTTGCAGAGAACTCACCAGCAGCGAGACCCACTACTAGTCATCACGTAGAGGATTCTTCTACATCATGGATCAGAGAAATGTCATGGAGTTACAAGAGGACCAGACCTATAGGTTGAAGACTGCATGACACAGGGTCAGTTGTGAGGGGCGCCGGAGATAGAGCCAGTCATGCCAAGACTGGGTGGTGTTACACATGCAGCGGGCAGGGTAACATGGCTCAGGACTGTCCGACCCACCGTACAGACGATCAGTAGATAGTCGAGGGACGTCCTAGGCAGAGACAGAGGTTCGACTAAGGAAGTTCACAGGGAGCAGGCAAATGTGGAAGATGAGCTGGCCATGAAGATGGCGGTGGGTGACGATTCGAGATGTTACCGCCATGACCACCAAGAGGTCCACACCAACCATAGGGAGTAGGTGGATATGGGAGAGCTCAGCCCGAGTCAGTTGATTCATACGATCATAGTGCATTGGAGAAGATATGAGGTATGATTTGTGTCTTCTCCACCTTAGCTGTAGTACTTATTGACATAGGTAAATGTCATTCCTTTATTGAAACTATCCATATTCGGTGCTCGAAGATTCCGACAATGTCATTGGCTCGATCATTACGACTAGATTCTTCTATGGGAGCAGATTCGACAATTACTCACTGGTTCCAATAATGTGAGCTTACTTTAGGAGGCAAGAAATTTAGGTGGGATCTCTTAGTAATGGCAATGAGGCCTTACGCCGTCATCTTGTGTATGGACTGGTTATCTACAGTCTGCAATCTGATTGATTGTATTAGGTTCAATGTGTGGTGTTTCCACATTGATGGAACAAGTTTACATTCACCGATGGGAAGGGAGCCTTTGTAGTGTAGGATGGACTTACTTGGAGGAGGGTGAATCTGATTACTCATAAGTTGGCTAGCCTTACCCTTAGAGCAGTTGAAGTGGACCGTCTGAGTTATCCTATAGTGGTGAAACAGTATGCAGATGTTTTCCTTGATGATGTATCAGGACTACCTCCTCACAGATAGGTGGACTTTTACATTTATCTGTACTTCGGGATGACACCCATATCAACACCAGCGTATCAGATATCTCCCGTAGAGCATTGTGAGTTGCGGGTATAGCTAGAGGACTTACAGGGAATGAGATTCATCCAGCCCAGTTTTTCTCCCTAGGCATCCCCGATTCTATTTTCTGAGAAGGAAGATGGGAGCTTGAGGCTTGTTGTTGACTATCGGTGCCTGAACCAGGTTAATGTGATGAACAAGTACCGAATCCTATGTATTGGTGTCCTCTTTGATCAGCTGAAGGGAGCACAATGGTTCTCAAAGATAGACCTCAGATCAGGTTGTCATCAACTCAGTGTACAAGATGAGGATGTGAGGAAACAACATTCAGATGTTGATATGTCCAATATGAGTTATTTGTTATGCCATTCACCTTAACCAATGCTCCAGCAGTGTTCATGGGACTCATGAACATGATTTTTCAACCATACCTTGATTGCGTTGTAGTAGTCTTCATCGATGAAATTATGATCTACTCAACTACTGATGAAGAGCATGCATATCGTTTTTAGGTGGTACTGGACACACTCCGACAGCATCAACATTATGGAAATCTCTCGAGGTGTCAGTTTTTGATTTGAGAAGTTAACTTTCTAGGGAATGTCATATTAGAGGCTAGAGTTGCAGTAGATCCAGTGAAGATTGTGGCGGTACTTGCTTGGGAGCCACCCGGGAGTGTGACAGATGTAAGGAGTTTCGTGGGTTTGGCTGGATACTATAGGAGAATTGGTCAAGACTTCTACAGAGTTGAAGCACCACTATCATCATTGACAAAGACGGGGCAACCCTTCGTTTGGTCGGAGAAATGACAACAGATTTTTTAGGTGATGATGTGTAGGATGACAAGTGACCACATCGTGAGGATTTCAAAGGAGCGCGTAGGTTATATAGTCTACTACAACACATCAGGGATCGAAATCGTATGTTTCCTGATGCAGGAATGAGTAGGGATCGCTTATGGTTCTCGACAGCTAATACAACATGTGGAAAACTATGATACATATGACCTGGAGTTAGAAGCGGTGGACTTATATTTGAATATGTGGTGACACTCTATGATGGGTGAGCATTTTACAGTGTACATTGATCACAAGAGTCTTAGGTATATATTCTCTCAGAAGGACCTAAACCTAAGAAAACGATGTGGTTTTGAGTTCCTATAAGACTATTACATCTAGATAGTCCATACTACAGGGAAGAGGAACGTTGTTGTAGATTCACTCAGATGGAGATCTAGTATATAGCTTCTAGGTGAGGCGACAGAGCAGCTGGCTGCTTTGCAGATATCCTTTGTGGATAGAGATGGAGCATCTTTTTTTAAGTATCTTATAGTCTCTCCCCCACTTCTTTAGCTGGTCAGGGAGGCAAAACGTTGGGATCCTGACTACGAGGCACGACATACTCATATATCCACAGGGCAGGCACCTGATGGATTTTCTAAAGGCGGGGAGCACATCATCCCCTTTAGAGGAATTACCATGGTACCAGCGTCACTTCAGGAGGAAGTGTTGACGGAGTCCCACTCATCCTCTCTAGTGGTACACCCAGGAGTGGTGAAGATGTATCAGAACCTCTGAAGACAACACTGGTGGCCGAGAATGAATAAATCAGTTGAAGAGTTCTTCTCTCGATGCCTTACTTGTCAGCAAGTGAAGGTAGAGCATCAGGTACCAGCAGGCTTGGTTCATCCCTTAGAGGTCTAGGAGTGGATGTGGGCTACGATATACATGGACTATGTGACAAGACTTCCACGTACATCCAAAGGTCATGACACGATTTGGGTGATCATCGACCAACTCACCAAGTCGGTCCACTTCCTACTGATTAGATAATATGGTTCAGTAGAGATCATGGGATACCTTTATGTGCAGGATATTGTACGATTACATGGAGTAACCTCGACGATTTTCTTCGATCATGATGCATGTTTTATTACTAATCTATAAAAGGGGTTGTAAGAGGCTTTCAGGACACATCTTCATTTGAGCACCACCTTCCATCCTCAGACGAATGGTCAGACTGAGCGGACTATTCGAACCCTTGAGGACATGCTCTGCGCTTTTGTCCTCTAATTCGGTCGCAGTTGGGAGGATCACTTACCTTTGGTGGAGTTTTCAAACAACAACACCTATCACTCCACCATATGGATGGAATATTTCGAGGTGTTATACAAGAAACATTGCAGATCACATTTGCGGGGGATTGACTCAGGGGAGTCAGAAGTCGTGGGACCAGAGATGGATAGAGCTACCATAGAGAAGGTGAAGATCATCCAGGAGCGGATGAAGACTATACAGAGCTGGACAAAGGCGTATGCTGACAGGAGATGGAGACCTCTGTAGTTCGAGGAAGGTGGACACGTCATTCTTTAGGTCTCACCAAGACGAGGATTACAATGATTTGGATGAGGTGGTAAGTTATCTCTTAGTTTCATCCAACATTTTCAGGTCCTCAGCAGAGTTGTCGAGGTGTTTTAATGCTTAGCTCTTCCACTTTAGTTGCACCGTGTGCATGACGTCTTCCATGTATCCTAGATGAGCAGATACATGCATGACTCTTTTCACATCATCGACAATGGCGAGCTGGACATCGACGATGGGGAGACTTTTACGGAGGTTCCAGTAGATATTGTAGATCGACAAGAGCATGTCCTTCATGGACGGTCGATACCTCTTGTGAATGTTTTCTGGTAGCATGGGAACCTCTAGGGGAGAACATGGGTGTAGGAGTCTCAGATGCATACTCAGTACACCCACGTGCTCCCTTAGTTTGAGTTGTGGCTTACGGGGACGTAGAGCCATGAGGTGGGGAGATTGTAATGACCCAGAATTTCCATGTAATTTTTTTCTAAATAAATGGGAACATTACAAGTCCGTGAGAATTCACAACATGTGATTCCAAGGCCCGAAATTCCCATAATGAATATCCAAACATTATTTTGGGTACATTCAGTAAACGTGCGAGCATTTTGTTCTAACTATTGAACTGGAAATCTGAAAGGAAATATGAAGACACTGTTGAACTCGTAGCACCGATATTATCTAAATGCGACTTTCACCTCAAGGATAGTGGGTTGGGAGGGAATGATATATTTTGGTTTTTTTGAGAATGAATAAAATATAAATAAAGATGTGTAGATTTATTTTTATTTTATTTGTTAAATACCTCCATGTCGATGTTGGGAAGTGGGGACCACCAGACATTAACCTCCCATGAGATGTTATGGTGGTGGGGACCACCCATACATAACATCCCAAGAGAGGTTATGGTGGAGGAGACCACCAGTTGTAGAAACATCTTGAACTCCAAATTAAGTTGGGAGAAACCTCTAGAGATACCTACTTAATTATTCCAACCCACCTCCTCATTAATTGTTCCAACCCTTGGTATCCTCCAATTTAAATTTCCTTGCCAACACAACCCATTTGTTGTTTCCAATTAATTAAGACAACATTGATTTCCAGAAAATTAAATCGATAAACATATTTTATTTGCTTGGATATTAAATTGTTGGAAAAGTATTCAAAAACTAGGATTGGGAGAACATGGGAGAAAGCTCTCCATCAATGAATTCTCTGCAAGCAAATAATGCCGACCTCCTTCGACATTCTTCCACAGGACATCTTCCGACGTGGGACATCAACATATATGAAGAATTGATGACCGTACTACCTTTTTCGGCCAATTCCATCAAGAAAACGAGGTTGGGGTTTAATTGTGTTTGATTATTTGTGAGAATTTGTAGGGTGGTTGACTGATATTCTTCTCTCTTCCATTCTTGATAATTATTTGTAATTCAAGAAGGAATTATTGCCGTATTCTACTACTCCAACGCAGAGAGTATGAGCCAAACAAAAAAGTCTTCTCCTCTCCACAAAACATGTCGTTTATTGTTGAATGCGATAGAGGAATAGATGCGAACCACCAAGGTGTCATGAGAATGGAGGGTGACAACACCATCGGCCGTGATGAAGGCGATGGCACAACGGTGCCTCCCTGCATCCCCCACCGCCGCCCTGCGGCCTTTTTACTAATCATGGCCCCTGCTGTCATCTGTGGCTCCAAACTACCCCCACAGCTGTGGTGCCACCCTATGGTTGAGGGTTCTCACCCGGTTGGATAACCACCAGGCGGTCGGACTCCCAACCTACGGCCGGACCGCCAACCCTTGCCGGAGAGCCGCCCCACGGCCGGACCACCGCCCCATGGCCGGACCGCCGCCCCTTGGTCGGACCGCTGCCCCGTACCCGGGCCACCGCCCCACGGCTAGACCCCCGCGGCCTTCGTGGCCATGCCAGGCCACATCGTGGCCTACCGGACCGCCGAGCAGGCCGGGTCGGTTTGACAGCGTCGGAAATGACATGCGCCCACTACAACCCCTTTTACTTTATTTTGGTCATAACTTTAGAACCAGATATCTGTTTGACGAACTTTCAGTGGTGATAGAAATCAGGGTGCATGATGGTCACCTTGATTGATACCCCACTGTGTTCTGGATTTTGATGGTGAATGGTATGGTTGAATTTAGCATGAATCCAACTAGGTCCCCAAGACTAAAAAGCTAATAAATCACAGACCGAGCATCTGATTGACACGCAGTTTGTTACGATGAGGCCACAATGAAGTGGCAAAACATTGAGATACTTCTTAATGGTACATCGTGGTAGTTTTTATATTGAACCATGTCTTGGGAAGCGGTTTTCCCAAGCGTGATACATACAAAACACTATGACTAGATGAGAATTGATGACTGGTAACCGTTTCGACTCGGAGATACTTGACTGGCCTAGTAGGGAGCACCTTCGTGACGTGCCAGACCCACAGTGGGTAGCACCTTGCTGACGTCGAAGACACATGTTACTCGATAAGAGAAGTACCTCAGTAGTACACGAGGGGGAGCGCCTTGGTAATGGGGTGACGCATGGTGGGGAGCACCTTGGTGATGCGGAAGAACCAAGGTACATGAAAGTAGGAGTACCTCATCAGTCCAAGGTTAGTGGGAAGTGACTCTGTGTGACATTGCGGACCCACTGTACTCGATATAGGAGGAGTTCTCCAACAGCTGAGGTGTTTAATGTTGTAACTGGTAATGTTACTTGATACTACACCTATAATAAATCCTAGTGTGATATGAGTCTGTAATTCTATGTTTCCCCATGATTGAGGTAAATTAATTTAAAACATAGGTATTTGTATGGTTATATACCAATGTTGGATTGTCTTTTGATTTCATACTTTGTGTTTTATCCTTGTTGGATTTCGTGAGACCTAGAGGGTCTTGGGGTGCCCAATGAGTATCTTTATACTCACCCATTCACAGGATATACCTGCACATTGTGTTGTTGGATGCGGATGACAGAAAACGCTGATGGAGGCCGAGAGTACCAGGACTGGACGGTACCCGGTGGTGGACCGTACAATGAGTTAGTACACAGAGGAGATGGACGGACGAGGAGTTCTGAGGAGGCAATCTGTACCTACCCATCAAGTAGGAACCTTAGAGAAGGACCCAGAATCTGACATTCCCTTTTCATTAGTGGTATTGTGTCACATTTTTACTTGTACATTACAGTTGGGCTTGTATTCTGGCCCCTTTTACATTCATCACTCATTTATTATATAGTTTACTTAGTTCTTCGTATTCAGTTGTGTGCTCACTTGTATGTGTGTTATAGGTTATAAATGTAATGACTTCCTAGTTTTAGGGAATTATGTATTTTTTGCTAGTTTCCATCCCCTGGCCTATAAATGGTGGGCTTGGGGATGTTACGAAAAAGGACCTGAGGGACGGGTCGTGACATTTCACCACATGTAATAATATTTCAACATGTGTAAGATTTCATCACATGTAATTAGATTTCACCACATGTATGACTTCACAATGTGTAATTAGATTTCACCATGTGTATTATATCACCACATGTAAACATATTTCAACACATTTAATAATTATTTACTTATTCTTAAAAAACATTGATGGAATTTCTCTTAGGAAAAATGAGAGATAAGCTGCAAGAAAACACATGACAAGAAATTGGGATTTTCATCCTGTAATTTTCACACCCATATTATTAAAATAATTTATCTATGGTCGCGCAACCTTATGAACACCCCTCTTCTCTAAAACTGAGCATCTGTGGACCTCCCCTATCGATATGGGGCCTCGACGCACCTCCATCATAAAATGAAACTCATCAGCGAACATCCACCACAGACCAAAATTATTTTTCATGCCTCTATTGATCTCATGTATTGGATTAAAACACCTCTGAGAACCACAATATTTTACCAAAGACCATATACACACCTCTTTAGTATGGGTGTTCTTCTCGTTTTACACCTATCATTACCTTCTCCTCCTATTCCCAAATAAATGAAAGATATTTATCCGCTGTCGAATATTGATCTTGATAAGTTGAATTTAGATAAATGAATTTTGGACTTAGATAATAATTTAGGAGATCTTGTTTAGATTAAATATTGATTTAGATTTGGCATCTAGACCATGTTATTCATCACGTTCTTGATGGATTTGCTTCAAAATGTGGAATTATGTTGGAGTGTGTTCCTCACCGTTCGTGAGGTAGGTTGTATAAAATTCAAATAACAATGTCTTGATTACAATTATAGGTATGTAATTGTATAATTTTTATTATTTTCTTATCAATTTTCACTTTGATTAAATTAATAATTATGGTGAATTAACTAATTAAAAGATATGTGAAATTGGGATATTGGGATTTTAAATAACCAATAAATAATTGTTAAATAAATAGTGGAATATTGAGAATATTTATTGGAGATAATTAATTATAGAATTATTATACATGTCTAGAAATTGGATTTACAAAATAAATTAACTAATTTGGTGATTTAATTAATTATTGAACTGTGAAATTGTGAGATTTAGGGATTATTGAATGAGATAATTAATTTCATAATTATGTTTGAGTTTTTAGATTTTGGGATTTGATATTTAATTATGTGAATTAATTAAGGAGTTATTGATATATTAGAACATGCATAATAAATTGCGGAATTAATTAACATGAATGGTTATGAATATGAAATTGTGATTTGGTTTAAATAATTCTTTAATTGATTATAATGTTTTAGATATTCTTGAAATTGAATATTTATTTCACAAAAAAATTATTTTTATGTTGAGGTTGGTGAATTGGGATAATTAATCGTATAATTATATTTTTTGGAAATTAATAATAATTAAATTTATTATTGTGGAACAAATAATTAGTTAATTAACTACAGTGATAGATTTAATGAATATAAAATAACTAATTGCATAATTAATTGTGGTTATTAAATTAATTAACATGAAAAAAATAATTGATAAATTAATTGTGATTGTTTAATTGGTTTTGTTCAGAATAATTAATTTTTAAATTAATTAAGGGGATAAATTTTGTAATTTAATTACAGAATAAATAATGGGATTGAGTTCAATTAATTAAATATGGATGTTAATTGATGGAATTGACAAGGAAAATTGATTTTGATATTTAATTGATGGGGTTGAGTAAGAATAATTAATTTGGGAATTAATTAATGTTGATGAGTTGGATTAATTAATTGTAGAATTCATTAATTGATTTTGTTTTGATGGTGAAATTGAATAATTAGATTAATTAACCAGTAAATTAATTAATGTTTATTTTTACAATATTGAATTGATAAGCCTGATTAATTAATTTTTGAATATATTATGGAATAAAGAGATTTTTATGTTTGATAATAAATTATTGAAATACTGATGGGTTATTGAAATTTATGTTTCATGATATTAAATTATAGAATTAGTTTTGAGTTATTATGATTATAAATGGTAAATAAATTGTAGAATTAATTAATGGTCTTGGATTTTATTACTTTAATGTAGATTTTATTAATGGTATTGGATTAAATAATTAAATAATTAAATAATTATAGGTAAATGTGGTGTTAGACCTGATGATAAACTCCCATTATATTGATATAAATGTATGATTGAGATGTGTAATTAATTTTTCAATTAATTATGGGATATAGATTATATTTTTCTTAATAATTATTAATGGGATATTGAGTTTATGGATACTAATTATTTAATTGATGAATAAATTAATCAAAATTATGTACATTAATAATTATGGAATTGATTTAGGGTACATATATGACTAACTAACTCTTGAATTAGTAATGGAATTTGGGGGTAAATAATTTTTATGTTTATTATCAAATTTTTGATATATAAATTGGAATAATTAATTAGTTTATTAATTGATGGAAGTTGAATTGGTAAATGATCAATTCATTGTTATATTAATTAATATACCTTAAATGGTTAAATAATTTATTAATTAATTAACTATTTTAAAGTGATCAATTAATTTATGAATTATTTACAGGGATTGATATAAATAATTAATTGTGTAAATTTATTAATTAAATTGATGTTATTAATTAATATTGGGATTAATTAATTGAAATGGGTTATGATTAATTAATTGGTGAATTGATTAGTATAATGTTTGTAGTTAATTAATTGTAGAAGAAATTAATAGAGATGAAATGAAAATTTATTTAATTGAAGGTTTATATTTGATGAATAAATTTATGAATTAATTAATGTAATTTTTTATGAAATGGGTAATGATTTTCATTATGTTATTATATATTGGCACATTGGATTACAGGGATGTGAGAATGAGATTAAATGGTGATGATTGAGAGAGATTATAATATTGCATACTTAAGGAAGGTGCGAGCCATATATGAAGAAAACCAAGATACATTCTAATATTTTTTACTTAATCAAAGTTTGATCATTATGTGAAGAAGACCGAGAGGGATTCTAATATTATTTACTTGTCATCACAATGGGCCTTAAAGAAATAATAATGTGTGATATTCTAATTTTTTTTTGTAGAACTACCAAATGTTCTTTCTTGGGGAAAAGATTATGTGAGATTTCCCATTTTTTCTAGGAAGCATTTATGAATTGTTTTGGATTACACAATTTAGAACCTTGATGTTATAGCACATAGTGCACATTACTCATTCCTACCTGATTAAATTGTTTTATGTATTTGATAATTTCATATAAATTTTTATAATGAATGGTAACATGGAAATTCTGATTTCTGATATCCCTTTGGGATAGTTACGACTCTGGCACAAGCCAAAGCAGGTACTGTGGTTTGGGGGTCCTCGAGAACCCGAGATATTTTAGGGTTAAATAATGGATAATTGAATAAATGTTAAATAATTATTTTATTACATGTATTTTATTCTTTATAAAACTACAAACACTGTGAATGACCTGATTTTTTTGGAATCATTTGGTGGTGTCCTACTATGTTGTACTCACACCCTACTTGTGATACATGATGAGTACCTGGATAGACTTTGTGTTTTCTGGACCAGTTAAGGGAAAATTCATGGTGTTAGATGGATATGTTGAGATAAAGAATGGAAGAGGGTATGTAATGTGGTTCAGAAACTTCTTGATAGAATTCAGTTTATTCCAATTTTGGTTTGCATTTTACACATGGCACATACTTAGCATAGCATATCTTCTTTTCAGTTTGGGTTATGTATTTCATGTTTTGGACAACTTATGATATTGGTTTCTTCAATGGTTATATATAATCTTTTTCTATTTTTTATTTATTTGTGCAATTTTATTACGAAGATAAAATAAAAAAAGTGAATATAGACTACATGTGATTGATATTAGACCCTTGCTGCTAGTCAGTAGCCTCTGGAAAATAGGAGGTGCACCTGATGTCATATGGAGGACTAGGTTTGTGCACTATTGTGTGGCCCCAATCTAGTATGTTACAAAGTTGTATGAATTATTTTTATTTTATTCTCATTTTGTATTACTATTTTGTAATGGTATACGTGAGAATCGGATGAGTTGGGTCATTGTTGTGAGATCGTGCATGGGAGTAACTACCCTATGTACAAGGGATAACCCATGTACCTAGTGTGTGATTTTTGTAATATTTTTTCTGTTACAATTGAATATTATTTCACCCTAAGTTACAACTTATTGTTTAAAGTGATTATTGTTGATATTTTTTGAGATTTACTAGTAGGCCTGAATGGAAAACTATCTTAGCCTACTTGCATCATTCTAGTCACTCAGGGTTATTGATAAGTGCATCAATCTAGGAATTCATGTGAAAAAGTGTAATGGGAATGTAGTTGAACATGAACAATTTATCCTTTCATGTTAAATTGAAATGATAAAAGTGCCAAATATGAAATTGGGAAAGAGTTTAAAATGACATAAGATGAGAAAATATGGGTGCCTAAATTAGAAACATAACTAATAAGAATGTTTAAAACTATTTTACTAGGATCTAGGTTACCATGAACCCCTCCCTACAAGATGTACCCTTCCTAGGATAATAATGAGAGACATGAAAAAATGACCCCTATGTCCTGGCTTCTGTAGGCCCCGTGATGGAGACTATAACTGAGGGTATAGTAAAGACACAACTAAGAGGCATTACCCTCTAAGAGAACAAATGAAAAAGAGAGTGATAAGGAAAACACTAACCTACTCCAACTCGGACAATAATATAAAATAAAACCCATGTAAACATATGTATTGTCATGAAAAACATCAATAACTAAAAGGGGGATAAGTGGAGATACCCAAAATAATATAAAAATAGCAGCAACCACAATCCCGAACCACTCCTACAATCCCAAGATAGTAGAATCCATCATGATTTCCAACCTTCCTTATGTGACATGAAAAAGAGTATATATATACATAGGGTGAGTATAATAGTATACTCAGTAGGATCCTCCTAAAATCCTCTCATGAAACTTTAAATAAGGCATACTAATGCAAAATGAACAACAAGTGAAACTGACATGTAACCTAAACAAGTATACTATGTTCCTAGACTCACCGAGGAAACTCTCATCATGTATCGCATATAGGAGTATATAATATAATAAATAATATCAAGGTTACCTAGCTACTACTTCCCCATTAGTATCCCAATTATCCCCAACTTCGCACATCCTAAGACATCCCTCTCCAAAAAGGCTTTCCCGCTGACATAGGGGCGAAGCACCACAACATGCACCATGTGGAAAAAAAACAACCACATCCACATAAGATATGTAACGAGGTTGTTTCTGAAAGAAACCTCATGTAGTATATGTTGTATCATACGTCATTCATTATAAATCAAGCCATTACACCCCACACATTGAGTAAGGATACCCAAGACATCACATCTTATACATGTTACACCTATAGTAGTCCATATGAAAATATATCTCGAATTTATGTCTGTGAATAACCGCAATTCATTACAGCCCTCTACACACACATATGGGAGAACTAGCTAATGTGCCGTCCAAAACATGTAACTACCATGAAAAGTAATCGGGGCCAAAAGGGGTAGTCAATAATTAATCCTCCCACAGGAATGTTGGGGAAAACACACCCAGTTCTCAGAATCCCTAGGGTTTCTGTTTCCCGAAATGATGGGGTAAAGTAGCGTATAGAAACACAAAAGTACTAAATATAATAAATCTCACAACCACACCATGGGCATTAAATAGTCTTAAAATCAACTCTAGATAACGTCTCTCGGACTACCAAATTCCATATCTATAACTTGGTATTCAATAAACACACCACAATTTAAAGGACATTATTATATTACACCGTTCTATTTTTTATCTTGTACACTTTAAATTAATTAATTCTTTAAGAACTAATTAATTATTAAAAATTTCCACAATATTTTTCATCAACACCACACCCAAAGTCCATTTTTCCATTAAATTGAGACCTCAACATTGCATCCTAGAAAGAACCAACCACATAGGTAAAAATCATTTATTCAATATTATATTAACAAAATTATTTTCCTATATTCCCTAGAATTCTACAAAAACATTATATGATACTAAAAACAAGGGGCTCAATGCGGCGATTAAGTGAACTACCCATTGATTATTTTCCACCTATAGCAAGAGCATATACCCATACTCCCTTAAAAAGATAAACATGGAAAGCATGTGGCATACCCCATGCGTATTCACTCCTTTTGGAATGGAGGGTAAGAAAACCAAGCTTCCTTGAGTAGTGGGGTAAGGACGATAAAAAAACCAACATGAAAAATCAAGAATCAAAACATTCACATCCAACCCATTCCATCATCTTTGGTGTCCTCCCCGACACCCACATGCATAAACTGATGCATCTCTCCACTCTATGAGTCATCTGTTACCACAACCAATGGGACTCCCTGCCCCCACAAATCACAACAGTCATCTATAATCACATAAAAATGCATGAAATAAGAAATAAAAATTATATTAATTAGGCTATTGTCATTTAAATAAGGAATTCTTAATTCATAGATAATGATCTCTCATATCTCCAAGAATAAGGATTTTGTCCATTACAAGAAAGAGGGTAAATCAGCACCTTATAAGGAATTATCTTTTTATCCAACAGTAGGTTCATTAATCAATCATAAATTGACCGATTTATAATTCATAGGCTCCAACTATGTGTAGCCGTAATAATAAGATATCATAGCTATAAAAAATTGATCAAACTAGTGTACCACATCAATTTGATTAACATCAAATTACAACAAAAATAAGAGGACTTATTTAAATGACACTTTATCTTCAAACAAAAAAATTATCATTTAATTCCTTCTTTGTATTCTTTTATAATTTTCATCATGAATGAAAAGTTAAATAAAGAAACTATAGATATCACACTATCATTCAATAAAAGAGGCAATAACGTACGATCGATATCAATATATTTATCCATTTAAAATATTTATTATTTCAATTCCATTGTGATCTGGTGGGATAAAACGTGATAAGTCTATTTTTTCATGTAAAAGAAAAGAGAATAAATGAATCCCCTACCTCAAAAGGTTTTTGATTCACTTTGAATAGACATACAAAATGGATCACAATCACCTCTCTTGGAGGACCACATTTACATGAGGATGCAGAGACACAACCACATATGATAACACACATGAAAATTCCATTTGGAATATAGAGATAGCGTTACATAAAATTTTAAGGTGAAACAAATGGTGATTTAGCCAAAGTAATTACGATAGGTCAAACCTTATATCAAATATTGATCTATAAAGCTTGGTTGCACCGAAAATAGTGGGCACACTTTCAACTAGAATAAATTCAAGAGAAGAAATCCAATGAGGAATGTATGATCACACAACTCATGTTGTATAGACGGAACAGATTGAGCATCTTTCACTAGAGAACAAGGAGGTAGAACAGGGGAGGTAGATATCTCTTCCCTTTAGAAGATTTAACAAAAGAATGTTTTAACATACACTGGATTTTCCATTAAAAGTGGAATGCATTAAACTAGATGTTTTGACCATTAAATGCATCATGAGCCTTAAGAAAATTAATATATGAGTTATGGTCTTTGAATCGGCCTTAAATCCTTTAAAAAATGTCCTTGAAACAATTTTACATCAATGAAAATATTAATTTTTCGAAACTAGTTAAATCAAGAAAATTGGAAAAGGAAACTTGAAACATTAACCGTGATACATTAAATATGAGACAATATACATGAGAATGTAACATTGAGAAAGTAACTGTGAGATAGTAACTTTGAGATAGTAACTGTGAGACAGTAACTGTGAGACAGTTACTCTAAGACAACAACTATGAGACAGTAACTTTGAGACATTAATTCTGAGACAATAACTATTAGACTGTAAATGTTAGACAGTAACTTTGAGATAGTAAATCTGAGACTATAACTATGAGACAGTTACTCGGAGATAATAACACTGAGACAGTAACTCTGAGAATCTAACTGTGAGATAGTAATTGTGAGAGAGTAACTGTGAGACCGTAATTATGAGAGAGTAACTCTGAGTTAGTAAGTGTGAGATAGAAAGTTGGAGACAGTAACTGTGAGACAATAGTAGTGAGGCACTGTGACATTGTTCATAAAACTGAAAACAATATTCACAGAACTAAAAATTTGGCAAAGTGTTGGGGATGAGTCAACTTGACCTCTCAAAACACCTCAAACTCTAAATTTCAGAAAGGGAGTAGACCAGAGTGGTCCGATCCATTACATAAGATTCCTCTCCAAACATTCTAATCCTTGAGAGTCCTTATCCAAACCAAAAGGAAACATAAAAGGTGTCCGAAAAACCACTCACCGAGATACATCTCAAAAGATAGAAATCCATAAGAAGGAACGAAAGTAATACATCTTATAACCATGAATGGTCTATAAACACAATTTCAACATCGTTAGATGAAAATATTTAAACATAAGAAACCTATATATACTGAGCGTGTCTTTGTGACTCACATTCTCTGGTACTCTACATCATGCCACCATGTCTGCACAAGACATGGACCAAGGGGATAGAATACCTGTGAAACACCTTCTCTTTGGGGTATTGGATCTTTATAGGTAGCTCTTTAAAGGTATAATAATCATAAACATCAATATCACACCATTTGATGACATGAGAGTCAATATAAAGATAATTATGGAGATATGACACATGAAAAACATTATGAATCTGAATCATATTCCAGAGAAGTGATACCTGATACGCCACTGATCCAACACAATCCAACACCTTGAAAGGACAAAATAATCTGGGAGAATGCTTACTCCCATTATCATTCCTTCACTACCAAGGATGTGGATTCCCCTATAGAAACATGTGTTCCCCAACATCGAACTCTAATGGTCTCCTCCTTTGATCGGAATATTATTTCGGATGATCCTGCGCTATCTTCATCCTCTCACGAATCAGCTGAACCATCTCTGTTGTATTATGCACTAGTTCTTGTTTGGGAGTTTCTTACTCTTTGACCCCAGTCTAGAACAATGGAGAACGACAAGGTTGGTCATTCAAGGCTTCAAAAGATTCCATAATTATGGTGGAGTGAAAACTACTGTTGTAAGGGAACTCCACCACGAGTCAATTCCTCATCCATGAACATCCAAAATCCAGGACACAAGAGTGTAACATGTCTTCAAGAGTCTGGATGATCTACTATATTGTACCTTACATATTCGGATGAAATGTGGCGTTAATACATAGTTTAGAACCAAAATAATGTGAGAGACCTCTCCACAATCTATAGGTAGAATGAGGATCTCGATCGAAAATGATCGTCCACGTGACACAATGGATTCTCACTACCAACTCCAGATACAGCCTTGACAAAAAATTCACAAAATCAACTCCTTCATTACAATAATGTGGGATGATTTCATTAAATTCTCCATTGACATTTAAATAGAGTCTTTTCCTCTTAAATAATGAGGTAAACGAGTAACAATGTCCATTGATATGTCCTCCCACTTCCAATGGGGAATATATAATGGATGGAGAAAACCCCTTGGGACATGATGCTCAACCTTCACCTACAGGTATACCAAACATCGAGACACAAACTCTGCAACTACATGCATCATCTCAGACAACCAAAACTGAATACTCAAGCCTCGAGACCTCTTTGTCACGCTAGGATGCACCACTAAAGGTGATATATATAACTATCTGATAACAATCTCACACATCTCCAATGGATGAAATATCCTTCTGTGATATGAAACTCGGTGTTTTTCATCCTTGGACCAACTATCAGGGGCCTCTCCATAAACAACTTGGTCTCTAGAGACCTCCACCTCTAGATCCATCAACTGGGACTCTTCCACCTGCTGCCCTAGAGATGGTTTCCCTGTCATATGAAAAAGAAGTCCTCTACCCCAAAAATCTCCCACATCGATATGTAATGATGAAAGTTCTTCCATGACTCCCCAATAATCACCATATTCATGCACTGCATCACTACGTTACTTCTTGCTCCGCACATCAGCTACAACATTACCTTTTATAGGGGTATATAATATTTCAACATCGTATCCATGTATGAACTCTATCCAGTGATGTTGTCTCATGTTTAATTCATGCTAGAAGAAAACAAACCTCAGGCTCTTATTATCGATGGAAACCAAAAATCACTCAAAAAGGAGGTAATATCTCCAGATCATCAGAGAAACCACTAGAAATGCCAGCTCAAGATCATGGGTGGGATAGTTACGTTCATGTGGTCACAATTGTTGAGACGCATAAGAAACTACTGATCTATGTTGCATTAGAACACAACCAACCTTCTTAATAGATCAAAGATATCTTGTATTGAATATAAGATATCCATGATTAGGATGACATCATATGGTTTTACACATAAACATATGAAATCTCTCGTAGGGAGTTTCTACCCCAGCACTAGCTCACAGTCTCTACATACTTCAAACAATTCAGATCGACCTCCAACTAGCAAAGTCAATGCCATGGGCACTAGAAGCCTCTCCAACTCATGTCCCAAAGCACGAACAATGGTATGTGACATGAATTAGTGTGCCTCTCATGAATCAGTCAAGACATAGAACAAAGTATAAAACAAGAAAAGGGTACCTCAAATGATGTATGCCTTTCCTGGTGCTAGCAATGCGAAAGCATGAAGTAGACCACGACCTCCTCCACAACCTCTCCGACCCTGATGGAAACCACCCCCACATCCATGCTCTACTCTCTAGGGAATGAGAGTTTCATAGGGATATCCTCTGCCTTCCCCATCTACTCTCTGGTAATCTGAAGATGGTGATACCTACTTCTGCGGCCTCGGCTGGAACTACCTTAATGGAAGATCCTGGAGTGGAACAGTAGTGCACGATGACTCCTATGAATGGTCTAGAACACTCTTTGTTGATGATCTTCACCATAACAAAAAAATCTCCTGATCCCTTGAAATAGGCCTGACTGCAGCCGTCCCGGAGAAACGAGATGTTGAGGGTTGGGACCTACCCCCTGCAGAATGAAAACTCTTCTGTACTAAAAAACCGGGAACCCTGGACCATATCTCTACTCTATGAGGAATCATGATGAATCCCCTCTCATAATGATATGATTATGTTTAATGTACCCTCAACAACCATTGACCTCACTAAAAACTCAAGATACATGTTAAACATTAACGGAGTGACCTATTACTGGCTCTCTAGATGCTAGGCCTCCAAAAAATGCCTCGCCATGGCCTTGTCAAATGGCTGCAGGTCTGAAGCATATAGTCAAAGGTTCATGAAATGAATTTCAAAATATTGCACACTAGAGATCCACTATCAATGTGTATGAGGCTCCTGGCGACTGGATGATTTTGCGGTTGAAGAAAGAAACTCGACTCTAAACTTTTCTTAGAACTCCTCCAATGAGATCAATGACTCCTCACAATCCCTAAGGAACAAGAACATCCACATCCTTTATTCTCTATGAAACATCATCATAACCAAGAATATCATGTGCTTCTTTCGATCACGTATTGATCTAAATCCTATCTCGACCTCCTCTAACAAGTCTTCTATTACTGCATCTAAAATGGATACCTCTTATTCTGTAAACTCTATCACTAGAAATCATATAGTGTTCTCCTCCAAGTCTTATTGTCATCGACCTCTACCCTATAGTGATCTTCCTTCACATCCTACTAGACATTTTCTATGCTAACCTGCCGATAATTTCGAGCAGGAGCCATACCTGAAAAATAAAAAATAGTTAGAGCTTCTAAACCTATAATATGGAAGACTCAACATTAAATAATTTATTATTTAATTTTATACATTTTAGAAGACCATATCCCATGGTTTACCCATTAAATCATAGGATAAAAGAATAATGATGCATGATCCTTTCCTAGGTCTCTACCCTACAACTAGTATCACATCGTTTAGTATCCATTGTAAAAATAAAGCTCCATGAATCATATCACATGAGGCCCTAAATGCCTATGTCTCATCCAGTCTCTAGTGTTTACATTACTTTATAAAAAAGACTAACAACATTTCCATACCAACCCATGCAACCTCACCTCTTCCTAATAAAATACTCAATCCTATCCCTCGACAGGATCCTTTGATACCACCCTTTCATGACCCCCTCCTCACAAGGTATACCCCTCCTGGGACGATAATGTGAGAAGGGAGATACTGACCCCCCAAGTCCCGACTCTAGTAGGTCTCGGGTTTGTGACTAGCATGGTGGGTATAGTAAAATCACAAATTGGAGGCATTTCCCTCTAATAGAATACATGCAGAAGCGGGGGATAAGAAAAACACCAACCAACTCCAACTCAAACAGCAGTTTAAAAGAAATCCCAAGTAAGCATATGTAATTTCATGAAAAACTACAACAACTGAAAGTGGAAAACAGTAAATACCCAAAATAAAGTAAAAATAGCTACAACCACAAGCCCTAAAAGCTCCTGTAACCCCAAGCTAGTAGAAAAAAACTTCATCTCCAAACTACTCCAAGTGACCAGATAAATAGTATATATATATATATTGGGTTAGTATAATAGTATACTCATTATGATCCTCCCTAGATCCACCCCTATAATTTTAATGAAATAATGAAAAAGAACAGTGAAAAACTTGTGAGACTAACTTGTCACCTAAACATGTAATATATGTTCCCAACCTCACTAAGGATACTCTCACACTGTATCGCAGACAATATTATTTTATAAAACCATTAATTTAAATGGTACCCTACTTCTACATCCCCACTAGTTTTCCACTTTTCCCCAATGTGGCATGTCCTAAGACATCTCTCTCCAAAAAGGCGTGCTAAAATACTCCTGGGCGAAGCACCACAACATGCACCTTGTGGAATGAAAACCACCACATCCATGTAAGAAACATATCTAGGATGTTTCCGGGAGCCACCATAGCTCGCTTAACATGTATCATATGTCAGGAATTATACCTCATGCTATTAAATCCCTCACACTGAGTAAGGATCCTCAATCCATCACAACCTATACATGTTACACCTATTGTAGTCCATAGGAAAATATATCAAGAATATATATGTGTGAATAACCATAAGCCATTACATCCCTTTACACACATATATAGGGAAAAATATATGTTATTCCTACAACAAAAGTAACTAACAAGTGAATAGAGTAGGGCCAAATAGGGTAGTAAGACATCCATTCTCCCACCAGAATGATGGGTAAAACACCCTCTAGGGATCAGAATCCCTAGGGATTCAGATGGACTAACCGACGGGGTGTAGTAGCATATAGAAACACAATAGTAAAAAATATATTATATCTCACAACCACACTATGTGCATGAACTAGTCTTATACACAACTACAGTGAACATCTCTCAGACTCTTGACATTCACTTTGAAGACTAGGTATGATATATGCACACTACAATTTAAAGAGAAGTATTACATTACTTTGTTCCATTTTTTATCAGTTACACTTTACATTAGTTAAATATTTAAACATTAATTAACTATTTAAAATTTCCACATTGTATTTCATTAGCACCGCACCCAATGTCCATTATTCCATTAAATTGAGACCAAAGCACTACATCCCAGTATGTTCAAACCCCATGGGTTGACATCATTTATTCAATAATAAATTAACAAACATACTTTCCCAATATTCCCAATAATTCTAGAAAAACAATCAAAGCTACTAAACACATGGGGATCAACATAGTGAGTAGGTGAGCTACCCGTCGAGTATATTGAACCTATAGAAAGAGGGTAGACCCATCCTCCCTCGGAAATAAATGCATTGAAATCACATAGCTTACCTCATGCGTCATTGTCGCTTCTAGATTGAGTGTAAGCAAACCAGCTTCCTTGAGTACTCTGGAATGTACGGAAGATAAACAACCAACAAAAAACCTCAAGAATCCAAACATTCATATCCAACATATTTCATCATCTTTGGTGTCCTCCCAAACACCCAAATGCATAATCAGAAGCATCTCACTACTCTAGTCGTCAAATTCTATCGCAACCAATGGGCCTTCCTACCCCCACATATCACAACAATCATCTAGACTCACATAACAAAAAAAAGCAAAAAAAATAACTACAATATATCAATCGGGCTCTTAGACCTTAAAAAAGGCATTCTGCCTTCATACATAATGATCTCTCACATCTCCATGTATAAGGTTCTTGGGCATTACATGATAGTGGGTAACTCAGAACCCAATGAGGAATTTTATTTTTATCAAATATTTAGTTCTTTAATCCATATCGAATTAAACAATTAATTATTTTTAGGTTCTGACTATGGGTAACCAAAATAACAAGCTATCATAGCTATCAAATATTGATTACACACGCTTAATGTATCAATTATATTATCATCAAATTAAAAAAAAACAAAAAGACTCATTTACATTCACGCTTATGTTTAGCGAACATATTTCAATTAATTACAACTTTACATTCTTTACTAATTTCCATCATAAAAGAAAAGATAAAAAATCAAGCATAGATTTCACAATATTTAAAAAAATAAGAGGCAATAACATACTATCGATGTCAATTTATTTATCAACTTAAAATATTTATAAAATCATTTTCATTTTGATACGGTTGGAAAAAACATCTTAACTTTATAGTTTCATGTAAAATAAAATAGAATAAACAAATCCCTTGCCTCCAATGGTTTATAATGATCATTGAACAGACTAACAAAACAGATCATGATCACCTCTCTTGGAGGACTACATCCACCCATTGATGTGGAGACACCACCACACCAGCCAATAACCAAGAAAAGTCCATTAGGAACATGTAGATAGCATTCCATAAAAGTTAATGGAGAAACAGAAGGAGATGTACTGAAAATAATGATGATTGTTTATACCATATATCAATGATTGATCTATACTTCTTGGTTTCCCAAAAAACAGAGGGAGAACTTGATGCAAGAAGAAATTCCAAAGAAACCAATCCAAGGAGGAAACAATGATTGCACAACTCTTATAGGAAGGATGTAATGGATTGAGCATCTCGCACCATAGAATAACGAGGAAGACCAAGGGAGGAAGATATCTTGTCCCTTTAGAAGATTTAATGGAGCAGCGGTTTAAGATACACTTGACTTTCTTTTAAATTTGGATCGCATTAAACCACACAGTTTGACAAATTAAATGCTTCTTGAGCCTTATAAAAATTAATATATGAGTAATGGGATTTGAATTGGCCTTAAATCCTTTAAAACAAGTCCTTGAATGCGTTTTACATCAAGGAAAATGTGAAATCAGAGATACTAGAAAAATCATAAAATTGGGGGAAAGAAATTTGAAACAATTACTGTCAGAAAGTAACTAAGAGACTGTATTTGTGGGATAGTAACTCTGAGAGAGTATCTCTAAGATAGTAACTGCAAGATAATAACTATGAGTCAGTAACTATGAGATAGTAACTGTGAGTAAGTAAATGTGAGACAAAAACTCTGAGATAGTAATTGTTACACAATAACTCTGAGAGAGTAACTCTGAGATAGTAACTATGAAACAGTAACTATGAGACTGTAACTCTGAGAGAGTAACTGTGAGACAGTAACTTGAGACAATAACTACGAGATTGAAACTCCGAGATAATAAAATTGAGAGAGTAAATTTGAGAAAGTAACTTTGAGACAGTAACTCTAAGAGAGTAATATTGAGAGAGTAACTCTATGACAGTAAGTGTGAGATAATAACTGTGAGATAGTAATTGTGAGATAGTAACTGTGATATAGTTACTATTAGAAATAATTTCAGTGTTCAGAAAACTAGAAACACAGTTCACAGAACAAAACATTTGGCAAAGTGTAGGGGAAGAGACACATTAACCTCCCAGAACACCTCCTCCACCAAATTTTAGAAAGTGAATGAACCAGAGTGGTCCATTCCATTACATTGGTGTAAGATGGTTAAGGGTAGTGATAGTGTCCTGGTTTTGACCATGTCATGATAAAAAGGGTGAATGTCTTGATACTTTTTTTGTAAATCCATTTGGATAATTTAGTTAAAATAATGAAATGATAATTTATTTTTTGTTTTTTAATTCTCTCATGATTTGAGATGTTTAGGTACTGATAATTCCCATGTTTGAGAACTTGGTTAATGGTTTTGTGAGAGACGGTAGGGTTTTGGATCAATGTGGTATGATTTCGGTGAGTAGGGAATCCCAAAACCATCAACAAGTAAGGTTGTCTCCATAATGGGAGGAAACATCGACAATAAATGATTGGTAATGGTACTCGAAAACAACATCATAGTGTAATTTTAATTTGTGATGATATTTCACCTACCTTGACATTATCCCAGGTACACTAAGAATGTTTTTTATTTATGACTAACTACCTAAATGTGTTTTTTGTTTAATATGGCCCTATGTGGGTTAGGATTATGAAGCGATATATATGTTAATATGGATGGTGCGATGTATTCCATTGATAGTCAATGATATGGTTTTAAAGAGGTGTTGGGGGTCGTGGAATACTATAGGCCATGGTCAAAATTTGATCAGTTACCTGAAACAAGTGTTATTAATTTTCAAATGGCAAGGAGTGTTGTTTCAGTAGATGGTTTATAGAGAAAGACCATGGGATTAATGTGGTGGAATCATAATGAAAATGAGGAACCTCTATGGTGTATGTTAAAATCCCCCATGGAAATGGATGGGTGATATATATAGGTGGTGGATGTACATCCAATCTTCATGGGTTCTTATGGAAATGATATGTTCCATTTTTGGATTGTGTTCTTGTGTCTATTAGGAACATTTAGTTGGGAAACACATCTTGAATTTTTTGGTAGTTGATCGTGATACTGATACATCGTTGGATTGTGTTCATGAATTGTAGAGACATGGATGATTTAAGGAGGGAAATTGGGAGGGCTAAGAGGTTAAGAGGGCACAATGGCCTATATTTCTTTGAATCGTAATCTTAGAGAGGCTTGGGAAAAGATCTTGAGGATGAGTTGTTATAATGTGGGGAGATAATAAGATCCTATATTTTTTTAGGTTTGTATAATTTTAAATTTTTGGTGATGATGGGTTGTTTTGAATTTATTTTACAAATTAAATAAATTAAAAACAGTAAAAATTACACACTCTGTAAGTAGTTTTATCCTTTATCGATATTTCATTAAATAAGATTTCACCACGTGTAAGATTTCACCATGTGTAGTTGAATTTTACCATGTTTATGATTTCACCAAGTGTAATTATATTTCACCATGTGTAATATTTCACCTCATGTAATTGGATTTCACCATGTTAAATTATTAATTAATGTTTTTTAAGGATTGATGGTATTTCATCGAGGCAAATGGGAAAATAGTTACATGTCATTACCCGATGTTAAATGAGAATTCACGTCCAATAATTATCACAACTAGCTTATTAAAATAAATCTTCTAGTGTATAACAACATCATCGACACCCCTATTTTTTGTAACAGAACATTTATGGACCTACCTCTTCTATTCAGAGCCTCCCTGGACATCGTCCAGGGAGCAAAAATCAACGACACACCTCCTCCAAGTATTGAAACTCCTTAGAGAACCTCCATAGATCTTCCACTATGGACAAAAACCCCTTTACTCACCACTTTCTTCAACCAAAGACCCTCTGTGCACCTCCCGGGTATGGGTGTTCATCTCGTTGTAGACCTATCTTTCTCTTCTGCTCCTCTTGCTAAATTAATGAAAGATGTTAATTAGATATCAAGTATAAATATATAAAACTTTAATCTAGATATATTATTGATAGATTTAAATCTAGGTTTAAGATATCTTGTTTTCTTTAACTGTGGATTTTGGTTTTAGATGTAGATTATGTTCATTATCACGTTCTTGATGGATCCACTCCAAATTGTGGGTTTCAGGTGGTGTGTTTTCATCACTGTTCTTGAAGTAGGGTGTTTAAAATACAAATCTCGTAGTATTGATTAAAATTATGTGTACTTAACTAAATAATTTCTCTTAGATTATTAACAATTTTTTTCTTGATTAAATTAAATAATTTTTTGAATTAATTAATTAAATTATATATCATATAGGGTTATTGGTAATTTTGATCATCAATAATTAATTGTTAAATTACATAAGTGATTTAGTGATTATTGATTTCAGATAAATAATTATTTAATTACTTGACATGTTTAGTAATTTTATTTCCAAATAAATTTATTTAATTTATAGAATTAATTAATTTTGGAATTGTGACATTGTGATATTATGTGTTTATTGACCGAGATAATTAATTGAAGAATTAATTTGTTGTTTTGAGATTTTTGAATTTGATAATTATTTTTGGGAATTAATTACTGAGTTATTGATATTGTTTAAATTCCTCAATTAATTATCCTAAATAATTAATAGGAATTTTTATGACAAGGAAATCATGATTTTGTATAATTAATTTCTAAAAAAATTATGATGTATTAGAGAATGTTTAAATAGAATATATTTTTTAAAAAATATATATTTTATATTATGGTTGGGGAATATACATAAATAATTTTATAATTAATTATTTGATATAGTTAGGATTACTAAATTGATTGATGTTGAATAATTAACTGAGAAATTAATTGGTTTTATTGAATTAAATGACATGGAACAATTAATTGATGAATTAATTAAGGTTACTTAATTTTTTCTGTTGGGTATAATTAATTTTTGAATTAATTAATGAGAGAAGTGTTGTTATTTAATTTTTGAATTAAATAAAATGATTGATTTAGATTAGTTAATTGTGGAAATTAATTGATGGAATTAAAACATACAATTAATTAGGGAATTAATTTACTGGTATAATTTTGATTAAATAATCTGGGAATTAATTAATATAGATGAGTGGGACTGATTTATTTCTAAATTAATTAATTGGGATTGTTTTTATGGTTCCATTTAAGATTTAAATTAATTAATAGTTAAATTATTTAATGGGAATTGTTGGGAAATTGAATTCATAAGATTGGGTATTTAATTGTGGAATTAATTATGGGACAATGAGATTTGTATGTTAAAAAAATAATTTCTAAAATAATGACTGAATATTGAAATATATGATTTATATAATTAATTATATAATTAATTATGTCTTATTGGGATTGTGAATAGTTAATTAGAATGTTAATTAAATAACAGGAATGGATGTTATTAATTAATTTTAGAATAAATTAACGGGTGTGGATTAATTAATTTATTATTTAATTAATGTTCGACAAATGGATTGTTAGATTTGATGATATACTCCCATGATAATGATATTAATGCATGGCTGAACTGTGTAATTAATCCTATTCTGAATTACATGATATGGATGAATTTTTTTGAAATAATTGATTGTGTAATTAATTATAGGATTTTTATTTTAAGGATACTGATTAATTAATTGATGAATTAATTAATGGGAATGATGTAATTAATTAACTAGGTAATTAATTAATGATATTTATCTGAAAAAATAATTGTTGAATTAGTAATGGAATTGGGAGATAATTAATTATTGAGTTAATTATCGATTTATCGAATTATTGAATTTTAAATTGGTAATAATTAATCGATGAATAAATTATTGGGATTCAATTTATGAAATCATTATTTAATTGTTATGTTATTTAATTTATCTTATATGGTCAACTAAATAATAAATTAATTAACATATTTTAAGTGACCAATTATTTGGTGAAATAAGTGAATTGTTTATAACGACTAAATAATTATTGAAATTAATTAATGAAATTTATTTATTTAATTAATCATTGTATTAAGTAATATAAATGGGTTATGACTAATTAATTAGTGAATTAACTAATGGAATGAATATAGTTAATTAACTTTTTAATTAATTAATGTTTACGCAAAGACTAAGTAATTAATTGATGGGTTAGATTTGATTAATGAATTTGTGAATTAATTAATGGAATGATTGGTGAAATGGGTAATTGTTTTCATAATGTTGGAATGGATTGGCCCATGGAATAATCAGTGTGTGAGAATAATACTAAAGGGAGAAAGACAAGAGGGATTCTAATATTGGTTACATAATAAATGTGTGAGCCTTGAGGAAAAAAGGCCTAGAGAGATTGTAATTTTATTTACTTAAGTACTGTGCGAGCCTTATGGGAGTAAGACTGAGACATATTAGAGTATGGTTTACTGAATGTAACTTGCAAGCCTTAAGAGAAGAAGACGGGGTGATCATATAATTTTTACTAGAAGGGCTACATGAGTCTCTGAGGGGAATATATTGTGGGAGCATTCTCATTTTTCATATGAAGAGTTTATGCTTCATTTTGTATTACTCACTTAAGAACCTTGAGGATAAACCCCAGAGTGAATGTTACTCACGCCCAACAGATTAAGATGTTTTTTTATTTTATAACTTCCATATAAATTTGGATAACGAATGGTAACATAGACATTCATATTTTTGAAATCCCTTGGGGGTGGCTAAGTCTCTGTCAGGATCACAATCATGTATTGAATTTTGGATATCCTCTGGACCCCTAGGGATTATGTAACACCCCGAGATTTTATTAAAAATATTCTTTTTAATTTCATTATACGCTACACCAAAAGGAGCTTTCACAACACACATCTCTGACCTGGCTTGAATTACACAAAATTGTGAGTTTCCTCGATAGCTTGCGTCGTACGCAATACCGAGTTTCGCTAAACAACGATATGCTATTAAAATATTATTAAAACTAGCCGTTATGAATAGTAATAACCACTTTTTGAAATTTTGTAGATTTTATTTTTTCAAAATGGACTGCATTTTTGGATTCGGAATATCGAAATTAGTTTAGGGTGAAATTTTGGTGATTTTCGGATAACTTTCATATTTTGATGAATAGTGAAAATTACTAAATTTTAATTAAAAACAACTTTTTCAATTGAAATAATTAATAGTGATAAATTATTAATTTGATTGGTTTTAAAGTATATTTAGAATATATTTTTACAATTTAGTACAATGTTGGTCATTGGATGTAATTTCACATTTAAACCAGTTATAAACAAGTGTCAATCTTTTGATAGTTATTATCTCTTAAAAACACGCCTTTTGTTTTGATGACGGGAATTAATTTTTAAATTAATTAATGCAACTGATATGTTTTGAATTTGGTAAAATAGAAATCATTTTTGAGTTCATAATATCAAATATATCTTAGGCCGAATTTTTGGTATTTTTCTGAAAACATTCAATTTTTGATGAATAGTGAAACCACTAAGTGGTAGTTAAAAAAAACTGAATTTTTCATAAAACATAATTTTACCGCTTCTGTGAGTGTTATTTCAAAAATCCGAGAGACACGGTTGATATCAGTAAGTAAAATGTGGTTCAATGAGAGGAAAATAATTTTTTGGTGAATAGTAACTTTTTACTTTTTTTTTACCACGGTTAAAAGTAAATAGGGTAATTAAGGGTAGAAATGATATTATTATTACCCTAACAAATGTCCTAATTATATTGGACAAGTGTAATTCGACCAAAAACAAACTTAGGAATAATATATGACCATTTAGGCCCACATGGATTAGATTAGGACATTTATTATTAATTTATTTAAAGAAGGGTTAAAAGAGATAAAATCAAAGTTTATTTACTAAAACATTTTTAATATGGGGTTATACATAAGATAAATTCGACTATAAATATTAATTAGAAAGATAAAAATATTTCCTACATAATTTTATTTTATTTTAAATTTTTAGACATCAAATAATTTAATTTATTTATGACACAACGATGATGTAGTAATTATCTTATTAATGAAATATTGACAAAATTGATGTTATAAATACCCAAATAAATATAATTTGAGACTTTTTATGAATTACACTAATTTTAAAGGTTAATATGACATGTTAGTATTGATTTAATTAACCTTTTTAGAACATATCATTCTATTATTATTTTCACAAAAATCAATTACTAAATAGTGTCAAATATGACATAAATTAGTATTTAAAACAAATATTATATTATTGATTGTTATTTTATTCCTAAAAATCTAATGTTTGGCCAAATGACTTAGATAAGGTTATATATATTA
This sequence comes from Viscum album, assembly GCA_963277665.1. Classification (NCBI taxonomy): domain Eukaryota; kingdom Viridiplantae; phylum Streptophyta; class Magnoliopsida; order Santalales; family Viscaceae; genus Viscum; species Viscum album. The sequence goes on along the minus strand of OY728129.1, from coordinate 428,864,209 downwards.
ATTATAAACAGTGTGGGGTTCGTTTTGCTTCTTATAGTATTTTTATTAACCTTATAATATAAGAACACAAGAAGACACGGTAAAAGTAAAATTATTTAACTTAATGTTAAATCTAAATGATAAGGTTAAAATAGGAACCTAAACTTGTCCAAATTCTATTGGATGAGAGGATTTATACCCATCCCCACCTTAGACTCTAAAGAAATCAATTTGGAGCTATTTAAAACCGAACTTGACTTTATAATAAAATAATATTTTTGGTTATTCCAAAGGTGCCCCTCTCCTCCCTTATAAAAGGGCACCTCCTCCCTCTCTTCCTCACACAACATTGAGCCTTGAAGCTCTGCCCACCCCTGAAAAACTATCTTCTACACTTCCCTAGAAACATCCTAGAGGTCCTGGTCTTCCTCAAAGACCAATTTTAGTTCCCTAAAATGAGATCTCAAAGAGGTGCTTCAAAGAAGAGGTAATTTCCGTTACCGATTATTTCAACTTTATTTCTTCTTCCACTTCTTCTTCTTAGTTTGTTTCATTATTAAGTAATAACATAAGTATCACTAATATACTGATATGTTATTATAAGTATGAAACAACCCTATTTCACCATCTATCCATCCTACGGAAAATGAAATCACCGCGTGTGCGTAAGTACGGAATACCGTCTCCACGTCGTGGTGTAATATGTTTTTTCCACCAACACCTTACATGGATGGGTATTACGGTGTAAAGAATAACTATACATAGTTATTATAACATCATAATGATTCTGATATATTGTATCATCCATTCTAATTCAATTCAATAATTATGGAAATGATATCATCGCTCGTGCGTACGTACGGACTACCGTCTCCACGACGCGATGAGATTCATTCTGCATGCTAACCATTTAAGAATGATTATAAAGTATATATAAGCAATAATAATGGAATATATGACACTATAAAGCTACTGGATTTATGTTTATATATATTTCATCTTCTTAATTCCACTCAATTCAATAAGGAAACGGAAACAGCGTTCATGCGTACGTACGGCCTACCGTCTCCATGAATGGTGTATTTCATTCCATTTATCGATCCATTATATATATGTATATTCTGAATATATATTATATATAAATCATGTTTTATATTCTAGAATTAAGTAATCATGATCTATGTAATCATATTAATAATTACAAGTTGAAACACGAACGAAAAATGAGACGATTTTACCCAAAACGCTACATTAACATGAATTTACAAAAGAACAGGTAATATAAAGTCATAATTGAACCATATATGATATAATAACAATGAATATGATTCTTTAATAAGTCAATGACATTATTTAAATCATTATACAGGAGGTTCGGACACTTACGAAGCAAATCGGACCTAAGGTAAGGGAAAATATCACAATATCATTTTTATCCGAGATTGTTTATACTTTGGTATTTACTGGGGTGTCTTTTATCATCCAAATCCATGTCTCCTCAATATGTAATGTTATTTCCATCCACCTAAAATTTATTAAATCCAATTTTACCCTTCGGCGAGTTTTTAGTAAAGAATATTAAAGGAATCTTTTGTCGTTTTTCGTACGAGGTACTTTTTTGACTTTTCCGACAAAAGTACGAGAAGAATGTTTTTTTTAACTTATAGGGAATGAATGGATTTTTAAAAAATTATTTCCAAAAAGATTCCATTACAAGTTTTCATGTTTATTTTTAATCAACTTCTTTTAGTTTAGAATTGTACGACATGCTAAGAAAGGAAAAGTGTTTTTGAAGCATAAAGGATATTTTCCTCAAGAATGAAGTTCATGAGTTTTATCAAAATTATTTTCCATATAAGATAATATAGGGTTCTATTTTTATCCCTATTATTACATTTATTTGATTATGTTGTGATGGAATTATTTTATGAATTCCCTTATCTTATATGAATTGTTTTATGATTTCATGTTGTTTAAGAATCCCATTTTTATTACATGGGTTATGCTATGATGTATGGTTTATGATTTTGTGGAACACATAATAATGGTATCATTATGAGATGGGTGGGACCTATATCTCCCTCCAATGCATTGGGTAAAGATTTTATATCTCATGAGATAGACATGGCTAGAATGGTAGGTTATACCGGTTCAGTGAAACGGGACTGAAACGTGGGTGACTCGGTTCAGAAAGGGACTTTGTCCACTAAGATAGTCTTGGCAATGAGTCTTGACTAACAAGAAATGATTCTCTATGATTATGTGTGTATGACACAATGTTTAATTTTTTAAGTTATGATTATTGTGATTACATTTCACTGCCATGAGTTATCCCAGGTTATGAAATTATGATCTCTTTTACTGGTTAAGATTTCGAAAAGTTATGTGCTTATGTATATGATGTGATTGATATTTCTTTTGTTTACCCTTACTGAGCATTTTAGCTCACCCTTTTATGTTTTATTTTCCACAGGATATAAAGAAAGGTTTTAGGTATAAAAAAAGGAAGAACTTTATGGGAGATTTTGAAGATCTTTCACCACGATTAGAAGATTACGTTCTAAGTTTCCAAAGACAGTAAACTATTACGATCCTTGTGTGTGTGTTTTTGTTATGTACTAAGTATTACGCAAAAGTAATGTAATGTATATGTACTTTAAGCTTCGGGTCTCTACAGTTGGTATCATAGGAAAGGTTTAGTCAACCTTTGGAAACTAGGATGTGAAAACGTTAGTGAGATCCCTAGAGATATTTCTAAGGTATGTCTATGGATGTCCCTAAGGACAAGTATACATATAGGATACAGTCCTAGAACTACGGTAACGATCATAGAATTTAACCTAAGAAGTTAGACATTGAGGATACTCCCCCTTTATAATGTTTTTTTCCCTAGCAGGATTTTTGCCTCTCACAGTATTCTTTTTGGGTTTTAGACGATGGCTGGAACCAGAAGGAACCATGTGGATCAATGCAATGGACAATGCAATGATTGTCCTCCTGAAAAAACAAATGTTATGCGATATGGATTGAAAAATCTTATTGCTATACTTACACAAGCTATGAATCATTCTGGACTTCCAAATGAGTAGAGAAGGGAACAATATTCTATTTAGTCCTTCATGAGGCAACGTCCACATTCTTTCAGTGGGACTTCCGATCCACTTTTTGCTGAACAATGGATCAGTACCACTGAAAAGATATTTTCAGTTCTTAAATGTTCTAAACATGATAAATTCATATTAGTAGTATATCGTTTGGAAGGTGAAGCTGATCAATGGTGTAATCTTATCAAGAATACGAGGCCAAGAGATGAAATTGCATCCATGGAATGGGATGAGTTCAAGAACTTGTTTTTTCAGTAAGTACTTCCCTCGTATTCTTCGAACAAAGATGGAAAAGGATTTTCTTAAGCTGAAGTAGAAGGATGATGAATCTGTTGGAATATACGAAGCGAATTTTACAAGACTTGCAAGGTATGCATCTGGCATTATCATCCAACCTGAAAGTAAAGTTGATCGATTTTTCAGTGGCTTAAAACCAAGTCTTCGAAAGGAATTAGCTATAAGAGACTTCAGTAGCTATGAAGAAATTGTGCGTTGTGCTATCAAGGTAGAGATGGAAGTTGGTGTTACATATCAATCTCATGGTTTTGACAAGAAACGAAAGATGCAGTTCAAGGAGAAATCTCAAAATAATGGTGAAAAGAATATGAATGTTTCCTTATGCACAAAGTGTGGAAAGAAGCATGGTGGAGATTGTCATAAAGGGACTAGAAAATGTTTTAAGTGTGGAAAAGAAGGTCATCGAGCAGCTGAGTGTCGAAGTAATGGAAAAAGGGTTTCTAATGATGTGAATAAAGCAAACACTGCAGAGAACGCACCACCAACACTTCAATGATTCAAGTGCAAGGAAATGGGGCATTATGCTAATAAATTCCCTAATCCAAGGGATAGTGATGATCAACATGAGCAACCACTTAAGGAAAAGGACAAAGGGAAGTCACATGTGATCATTATTGGCGATGTTGAATATGACAACGATGTGGTGGACTGATTAAGTGTTTATGTAATGGGATTCCAAAATAATGTTATATCATGGAGTATTTGAATATTTATGTATTGGTCTAATGTGGTATTCAAAGTGATTGAGATATTTTTGGAAATAAGATGATATGTGCATAATGAAGGGAAAGCGAGAAAATGAAATGTTTAATAGTATTCACGAGCTCATGATTGATATAAGGACTAAGTGATATCATGGTTTGAGTATATAGAATTTTGAGGATTTTGGTATATGGAATGTGTTAACTTTTAACTGCATTAATGTTTTAACTAAGGTTCAATGGGTATTCATTTTTCAAGAGAATACATGATTAAGGCCTTATAATGTTTGGAATGTGACCAACAAGACATATCTCATGATATAAGAGGATCAATGATGGTATTAACATGCTTGTTATATGAACTCTTTGGTAATCATTTTCACTATAATATGATATTAGAAAACAGTATTATGGATAAGCCTAAAGATTGGAATGGACTATGTTGGACATAAGTTAGTATTGTTTAAGGATTAAAGTTTTTTTTCGATATTATTGATGGGATGTTATAGTAATGTAGTTTTAGAAAAAGGACAACCTACAGGACGGGCGACAGCCCATCGCGTAAGACAAGGCTGTGGGAATCGAACCCACAACCTAAGTGCGACTGGCCTTTGTCACCTACCACTGACCTACAGGAAGTCCCTGTTTAGTAGAAACTAGTTTTATTATATTACGTAGTATGATATATGAAGTATAAGTCCATTTTAGGAACCATATATGATTAATCTCACTATAGAATGACTTATGTATATTTAATAACTTTTTCCAACCTTTTGTTTGAGACAGATGGAATGACCCGTAATTCTATCACATGATCTGTTAACACTTCCCGAATAACAAATTCAACTTCATATCTTTAAGAGATTAAGTGGAAATTGTTCAAAGCACGAACAACAGTGAGATTGTACCAAAATCAAGTAAGTATTTCTTCTAATTCAAAATTTTCAAGTTTAGGGAAATGATATTGAAAACCAAAAATGTTGTCCTAGTGATCTTATATCTGATGAATCAGATGGTACCCTAGATCATCACAAATTTATGGCTTTTCGTTTTTTGGCTTTTTCATAGCCATGTTCTCTACCACTCTCCATCAGAACTTGATGGTTAGATTTTTTTTCTTCCATATCCATATTTTCACCTACGTGGAAACCCAATGATTAGTTTATTTGGGTAACCGTTACGTTTCATACTTTTGTTTTTAAAGATTGGTTTTGGTATTCCTTTTTACGATGTGGGTTTCTATTTATGAAACTTTCGAGTAGTAAACCATTTATAACCCCGACGAATTTCGAGGGCGAAATTCATTTTAAGGGGGGAAAAATGCAACACCCCGAGATTTTATGAAAAATATTCTTTTTAATTTCATTATACGCTACACCAAAAGGAGCTTTCATAACACACATCTCTGACCTGGCTTGAATTACACAAAATCGCGAGTTTCCTCGATCGCTTGCGTCGTACGCAATACCGAGTTTCGCTAAACAACGATATGCTATTAAAATATTATTAAAACTAGCCGTTATGAATAGTAATAACCACTTTTTGAAATTTTTTAAATTTTATTTTTTTCAAAATGGACTGCATTTTTGGATTCGGATTTTCTAAATTATCTTAGGGTGAAATTTTGGTGATTTTCAGATAACTTTCATATTTTGATGAATAGTGAAAATTGCTAAATTTTAATTAAAAAAATCTTTTTCAATCGAAATAATTAATAGTGATAAATTATTAATTTGATTGGTTTTAAAGTATAATTAGAATATATTTTTACAATTTAATACAATGTTGGTCATTGGATGTAATTTCACATTTAAACCAGTTATAAACAAGTGTCAATCTTTTGATAGTTATTATCTCATAAAAACACGCCTTTTGTTTTGATGACGGTAATTAATTTTTAAATTAATTAATGCAACTGATATGTTTTGAATTTGGTAAAATAGAAATCATTTTTGAGTTCATAATATCAAATATCGCTTAGGCCTAATTTATGGTATTTTTCTGAAAACTTTCAATTTTTGATGAATAGTGCAACCACTAAGTGGTAGTTAGAAAAACTGAATTTTTCATAAAACTTAATTTTACAGCTTATGTGAGTGGAATTTCAAAAATCCGAGAGACATGGTTGATGTCAGTAAGTAAAATGTGGTTCAATGAGAGGAAAATAATTTTTTGGTTAATAGTACCTTTTTACTTTTTTACCACGGTTAAAAGTAAATAGGGTAATTAAGGGTAGAAATGATATTATTATTACCCTAACACATGTCCTAATTCTATTGGACAAGTGTAATTCGACCAAAAACAAACTTAGGAATAGAATATGACCATTTAGGCCCACTTGGATTAGATTAGGACATTTATTTTTAATTTATTTAAAGAAGGGTTAAAAGAGTTAAAATCAAAGTTTATATACTAAAACATTTCTAATATGGGGTTATACATAAGATAAATTCGACTATAAATATTAATTAGAAAGATAAAAAGATTTCCTACATAATTTAATTTTTTTTGAAATTTTTAGACATCAAATAATTTAATTTATTTATGACACAACGATGATGCAGTAATTATCTTATTAATGAAATATTGACATCATTGATGTTATAAATACCCAAATAAATATAATTTGAGACTTTTTATGAATTACACTAATTTTATAGGTTACTATGACATGTTAGGTTTGATTTAATTAACTTTTTTCGAACTTATCATTCTGTTATGAGTTTCACAAAAATCAATTACTAAATAGTGTCAAAATTGACATAAAATAGTTTTTAAAACAAATATTATATTATTGATTGTTATTTTATTCCTAAAAATATAAGGTTCGGAAAAATGACTTAGATAAGGTTATATATATTAATAATAAACAATTTGGGGTTCTTTTGGCTTCTTATATATGTTTATTAACGTTATAGTATAAGAACACAAGAAGACACGGTAAAAGTAAAATTATTTAACTTAATGTTAAATCTAAATGATAAGGTTAAAATAGGAACCTAAACTTGTCTAAATTCTATTTTATGAGAGGCTTTAGACCCATACCCACCATATCCTAGAAATAAATCAATTTGGAGATATTTAAAACCGAACATGAATTTATAATAAAATAATATGTTTAGTTATTCCAAAGGTGCCCCTCTCCTCCCTTATAAAAGGGCACCTCCTCCCTCTCTTCCTCACACAACATTGAGCCTTCAAGCTCGGCCAAACCCTGCCAAATTCTCTTCTCCACTTCCCTAGAAACATCCTAGAGGTTCAGGTCTTCCTCAAAGACCAATTGTAGTGCCCTAAAAGGAGATCTCAAAGAGGCGCTTCAAAGAAGAGGTAATTTCCATTACCGATTCTTTCAACTTTATTTCTTCTTCCACTTCTTCTTCTTAGGTTGTTTCATTATGAAGTAATAACATCAGTATCACTCATATACTGATATGTTATTATAAGTATGAAACAACCCTATTTCACCATCTATCCATCCTACGGAAAACGAAATCACCGCGCGTGCGTACGTACAGAATACCGTCTCCACGCCGTGGTGTAATCTGTTTTTCCACCAACACCTTACATGGATGGGTATTATGGTGTAAAGAATAACTATACATAGTTATTATGACATCATAATGATTCTTATATATTGTATCATCCACTCCAATTCAATTCAATAATTATGGAAATGATATCATCGCTCGTGTGTACGTACGGACTACTGTCTCCACGACGCGATGAGATTCATTCTCCATGTTAACCATTTAAGAATGATTATAAAGTATATATATGAATTAATAATGAAATATATGACATTATAAAGCTACTGTATTTATGTGTATATATATGTCATCTACTTAATTCCACTCAATTCAATAAGGAAACAAAAACAACGTTCATGCGTACGTACGGCCTACCGTCTCCATGAACGGTGTATTTATTTCCATTTATCGATCAATTATATATATTTATATTATGAATATATATTATATATAAATCATATTTTATATTCTGGAATTAAGTAATCATGATCTAAGTAATCATATGAATAATTACTAGTTAAAACACGAATGACAAATGAGACGATTTTACCCAAAACACTACTTTAACATGAATTTACAAAAGAACGGGTAATATAATGTCATTATTGAACCTTATATGATATAATAACAATGAATATGATTATATAATATGTAAATGACATTATTTAAATCATTATACAGGAGGTTCGGACACTTACGAAGCAAATCAGACCTAAGGTAAGGGAAATATCACAATCTTATTTTTATCCGAGACTGTTTATACTTTGGTATTTACTGGGGTGTATTTTATCATCCAAATACATGTTTCCTCAATATGTAATGTTATTTCCATCCACCTAAAATTGCTTAAATCCAATTTTACCCTTTGGTGAGTTTTTAGTAAAGAATATGAAAGGAATCTTCTGTCGTTTTTCGTACGAGGTACTTTTTTGACTTTTCCAACAAAAGTACGAGAAGAATGTTTTTTTAACTTATAGGGCATGAATGGATTTTTAAAACATTATTTCCAAAAATATTCCTTTACATGTTTTCAAGTTTATTTTTAATCAACTTCTTTTAGTTTAGAATTGCACGACTTGTTAAGAAAGGAAAAGATTTTTTGAAGCATAAAGGATATTTTCCTCAAGAATGAAGTTCAAGAGTTTTATAAAAATTATTTTCCATATAAGATAATATAGGGTTATGTTATTATCCCTATTATTAAATTGATTTGATTATGTTGTGATGGAATTATTTTATGAATTCCTTTATCTTATATGAATTGTTTTATGATTTCAAGTTGTTTAAGAATCCAATTTTTATTACATGGGTTATGCTATGATGTATGGTTTATGATTTTGTGGCACACATAAGAATGGTATCATTATGAGATGGGTGAGACCTATATATCCATCCAATGCATTGGGTAAATATTATATATCTCATGATATAGACATGGCTGGAATGGTAGGTTATACCGGTTCAGTGAAACAGGACTGAAACGACGGTGACTCTGTTCAGAAAGGGACTTTGTCCACTAAGATAGTCTTGGAAATGAGTCTTGACTAACAAGAAATGATTCTCTATGATTATGTGTGTATGCCACAAAGTTTAATGTTTTATGTTATGATTATTGTGATTACATTTCACTGCCATGAGTTATCCCAGGTTATGAAATTATGATCTCTTTTACAGGTTATGATTTCCAAAAGTTATGTTCTTATGTATATGACGTGATTGATATTTCTTTTGTTTACCATTACTGAGTATTTGAGATCACCCTTTTATGTTTTCTTTTCCCCAGGATATAAAGAAAGGTTTTAGGAATAAAAAAGGAAGATCTTTATGGGAGATTTTGAAGATCTTTCACCACAATTAGAAGATTACATTCCGAGTTTCCAAAGACACTAAACTATTACGATCCTTGTGTGTGTGTTTTTGTTATGTACTAAGTATTCCGAAAAAGTAATGTAATGTATATGTACGTTAAGCTTCGGGTCCCTACAGATTATGTGGTTAAAAAAGGATAACTGTATAAATTTACATTTTTTACATTACTACTTGTATTTTATTCATTATACAATTTCATACTCAATTATTGACTAGAATTTTTTATTCACCATTGGTGGTGGAATATTGAGTTGTAATAACACCCTACTCGGGATTCTTGATCGGTACCCGAATATACCTTTTGTTTTCTTGATAGGTTAAGGGAAAGGATTTTTGTTAGATAGATGAGTTGTTAAGGATAATGGATTAGGGAACCGAATGGTTTTTTTAACCCACTTTGGAGTTTCTAGTATATTTACATTTGGGGTTTTATTTCCCACATCGTATGTACTTTGCATGACATATCTACTGTTATGTTTCGATTCTGTATTTCTTATTTTGTTCATCTTGTGATATTAGTTTTTCTAATATATATATATATATATATATATATTTATGTGCATCCTCTATTTTTTCCCATTGAGTTATTAATTTGATAAAAATAAAAAATAGGGTATAATATCACCATTATTGATATTATACCATCTCTACTAGTCTGAAGCCTCTAGTGTACGGGGATGTACACCTGATATCATGTTATGGACTGGATCAAGGCACATTTTGGTGGTACCTGGGCCAAACTTTACATTTTATGAAAAATAACATATATTTAGTGGATGTAAAAAATTAATTGAAAGTAAAGATATCAATTAATGTGATTACCACTTCATTGAACGAAATCCTTTGGATCTACTATTAACGATTTTAGGGATTGTATTTTGAGTACATGAATTTTTTAAAAAATGGGAATGTTTTTTTTTATAAATGTAATAGTTAGGGATATGTTAATAAATATGGATCAATGTGGTGTGATGAATTTATAAAAGTGGTTTCCATTTATAATTGAGCGGAGGTGCATTCATATAATTGAATAAAATATTAAATTAATTTAACTTAATTTTTAGTTCAAAAAGTTCTAAATTTATATTATTACAAAATAATATAAGTATGAGTCTACATACACTCATCCAATTTTATATTTGAAAGACTTTGGAGCGGTTTCATCATTATATTTTAGTTTTTACCACCAATAACTCTTTTGACAATTATCATTATATTATTGTTTTCTACACATTAAGGGTTGTTAAAGTCACTATATAAAAATAATATCCCATAAATGAATCATTTATTATTTTTTTAAAAATACCATTCATTTGGTTTATTATAATATTTTTTATGATTTTTTAATCACATAATAAATTATTATTTATTAAAAAATATCATTTATTTCGTCTTTTTTACACTATTCGTTTAATATAACTTTAAATACATCAAGAAAAAGGATGAGTTAGATTATAGATATTCAAAACCAAAATATTATTTCCTAAAGATATATAATTTTTTCGGACATAATAACTCTTACAATTATATATCTTCTATTATTTTTGAAATAATTAATATTAATTCTCTGTTGATTTTGTTAAATATTGTATCAGCATCGTGAACAAACATAATCTCATTATCTAATTTATTAAAATTATAAATAGAATATTAAAATGGAAAAAATTCATTAATTTTAATATATATATATATATATTAAGATTAAATAATATATTTTTATTTTTCAATATAGAAACATAATTGATATTTAGAAATAAGAGATTGACATTTTGTAACTTTCTATTTATTTTATATTTTAAGTATACTTTTCATAGAAAACATTTCATTAAAAAATTTAATTTGGAGCTAACGGTGATAATGGTAAAATAAATTCATCCATTAATAACTATGATGAATAATAATGATATTTTCATTTAATTTTAACCTAGATTACCTAGATTTAGCCTTTATCGAGGAGATAAATTTTAGATAAAATACTATCCATAATGCCTACAATTGTAAGGGACATATTTGAAATATTGGATCCTTATGATTTAGAATATATAATGCATTTAATCGGGTTGAGTACCTATATGTGTAAGAAATTAGTTTTAAAATATTAGTGAAAAATGCGAAGAAATTGTTTTTAAGAAAAATCTAGTTTTTAGGAATAAAAATGATTTATTCTTATACAATGAATAGTAAAATAATATAAAAATATCAAAAAAATGATTGGACATATAATATATAATGTTCATTGAAAAAGTTTACCAATAGTGATTGATTAATTTTATTAATATATAATCATGATGAACTTTCAAAAATAGCTTTTTTGGAAGACAATTCTTTTACACTGACGGTTTTTTATTTTCATTTTCAATAAATTGATAATAAAATTTATTTTGTATGTCTATAAACAATATAAATTATAATATCTATCAATTCATATACTTAATGTCCATTTTAATAGATTGTTTGTACCAATATAAAATATTATAGTTCATTTACACATGGGGATGTATATACCGTAATCTATTGAAGAGATTAGTTTAAAAATAAATATATTTTAATGTATCAAGGGTTTATATTATTAATTCCTTAAACAATATTCATCAAAATTTATAGATTATTACCACATGAAATGACATGGTTAGTTTTTAATTATAATTTCTTTATGTTCTAATGTCATATCTTTTATCATTTGATATATATAAAGTACGATTACCACTTGAGTAGTCCAATTTATCAACACTTATTACCTAGTGTCCAGAATCTAGATAGGCTCTTTATAGTAAGATAAATAAAGTAAAAATTCAATTTATTTTGGAGTTAACACGCGCATTGGGTATGGAATACTCTTCCTAAACAATGATATATGAAACCCATCATGTATTTCAGATATGAATGGAGGCTTTTCAAAATGGTAATCCATATCTCCCGTTCATTATAAAAAAAATACCATTGAACATGGGTCTAAGTTTCCCATTATTAAAAATCTTTACCACACTAATTCATAGATATAAATTTTCGAAAATGCGTTATCCCCTTGATATTCCAACTTTTTTCTAGTTATCAGCTTATTATTTTTTCTTTCTTAGTATTTCATTGATATTTTTAGGCGTATTATTTACCTTTTATGATTTATCCTAAAAAAGTTCTGGGCTTATTAGTTTTCATTTATCAGCTTCTTCCCAACAGGTTGTAGTATCACATCTCATCCCATATATTTCACCATAATATGTCATTTGAATACATTAATGTCAACTATTGTTATATGATAAATATTTCAAAGGTAAATATTGATCCAATATACCTCTAATGTCATTATTGAATTACCTAAAATTATTATAATATTTTTGAATAGTTCTTTAATACATCCCATCTATTCGAGCATGACAAGTAGTTCTCAAATGATGCTCAATATCAATATCACTGTAACAAATTTTCCATTAATTTAATGTAAATCGCAGATATCAATCCAGAAAAATTGAACTAGTTATTCCATGAATACCATTATCATCAAAAATATTTATCTATTCAAAGTTACCAAGATGTTAATATTCTCTTATAGGGAAGATATAAGTTGATTTAGTTAGTCAATGAACACTAACAAAGTTTTTATTTTTCTTTATAATATTATTTGGTAATCCAACTATTAACTCAATAGTAATGTCATCCCATTACAAAATATTAATATACATAGTTTGAATTATTTTTCAATGAAATTTTCCCTCAGTTGTCACCTATTAAAAATCCAAATATCATTAAACATAATAAGAAATTACATGATTCATATTATACCTCCAAAAATAATACATCAAATATATATAATTTTTTGTGATACTAGTGTGTATAGAAAAATTTGGAAAATTAGAACCATCCAAAATATAAAATTACGGAAACGTATGAAATGAATTTATAATTCATTATATGGAAAAAAAACATGTATCTTATTCAATGCATCACTATTTGTCAATAATAACTCAATTCATGATTATAGATTCAAAATTAAAGCATTATAAAATTTCATTTTTCATTTCATAAAACATTAATTGTATTCATTTGTCTAAATAATCATAACCCCTTTATGAGTAAGTTTGGTTAATCGAGTATCCAATTATGAAAAAATATCAACAAATATTTTATAGTATCCTTCCAAACTGATGAAATTACATAACTCAATTATGATTTTTGGGGTTGAAATTCTTGAAATGCCTTGTTTTTACAAGATCATATGGTATTATATATATTGGAGTAATTATGGCTTAAGAAAACAATATCCAATAATTTACAAGTATAAGTTTCTAAATTTATAATACAATTCATTACATCTATGAATACCATGAATGATCCTCATTTTATTTGAATTATACAGATAACATAGATACGTCGTTGTTTTTATTGAAAATAACATCGGATTACCAATGTTACACACTGGGGCATTTAATTACTTAATCATTGAAATCATATTGTTGTTTCTTTAATTACCCAAGTTATAAATCGTAGATTCATGGATTATTTGAATGGTCTTAAATCCCAAATAAAATATATTGAAGTCCCATTTCACACTCTGGTGGGTGTCTAGGTAATTTCTTTAGATATAAATCATTATTTTAATATATGATAATTACATACTCAATTTAATGATTACATTTTAAAATAGTATATTGTGTATTCTCATTATCCCTAATAGAACCATTCTATACAGTGGTTGGGGGTGTATGTAGACATTTCATTGATGAAGAATACCTTATAAGGATATTTAATTCAACATAATCTTCATAAATTGTATTTTAAATTTATTTTTAAAATTTTTTGTAATTATATTTTTATATTTATTCTATAAAATGAAATATTTTGAAATCAATCTTAGGTATCAAAATAATGTAAGATAAAATAGAACATTTATGTCTCATAATAAGAGCCCACTAACAAATCCATATTGTGGTGAGACTTCTAATATGAATATAAATTGATAACATCATTAACAATGTTATATGTAAATGTCCAAATTTATTAAAAAACATGAAATATATAAAATAATTCTATGATCAAGAATCACATAATGAAATGAATAAATTTGAAGATATGATTAACATACATTCCACATCATCATTAGTAACATGGACCATGGTATTTGTAATCATGTTTTATTTTATCTCTTGACCATTTCTAGGAAATGATCCATAGATTCCTCGGAAAATTATTTCCATAGATTATTGTCTCCAGATATTTGAATACTTCATCATTGGAACCTCCATTCTATCCCTATTAATCATGATCTGGGTGGTCCTTCTCTCCAATTTTTTTGTATAATCCCATTCACATTATTCATATTCCATGGAGTATCATTCAATTTTTTTAATTTATAAATTACACCCTTGCATTCATCCCTTCTTCCATATTTCATAAAGGGTACTCATGAGAAAGATTTTTATATTAGTTCTTATTGATGCTTTATTATTTCTAGAACACTTTATTTACATTGATATCACTTAATATTATATCTTCATATGATTTTAATGTATTGGAGACGTTTTCTATAATGTTATTTTCATCAACCCATCCTGGAAATGGTAAATATTACACTTTTTATTATGAACATTTTTTACAACATTAATTTATAGCACTATAAATATGGATTAATACTTAACAACATTTTCCCCTTATTTTTATGTCAAACTCAGGAATTGTCTCGGCATATCTCCTCATTGCATGACATGATATTATTTTCCCATGAAATGTCCTTGAAATTCATTTCATTCCATTCCTATTATTTCCTTTCACTCTTAGTGTTCTGAATTATTTACCACCACTGTTCCACATCCCATGATATATGATAAAATGCCATGAAAACATAATTTGATTCATTAGTACCCGAAGTGAGAACTATATTCTTATAAGAACATATCCATTTCCTATATACCGTTTTATTTGTATTCTCATTGAATGATAGAGGTTACAGAGGTATATATTATTATAAAATTGTTATGTCATGATGTATATTAGTAGGATTATCTATATGGCCATGGTTATTGTTGATAAACTTGGTAAAAATCCATAAAATAGTTATAATGTATTCAGATATATATATATATATATATATCAAGATCCCACTTCATTAGCTTACACCAAAGCGAATCCCTACATGGATTATGTGAATTTTTAAAAAATTTATTCCACCCTCTAGTTTCCACTTCTAAATAATGGAATACACTATATTATAATTTTAATTATAGTGTATAATTTTGAAACTAGTGAAACACATAACAAAAATAGAATATTAATGAATAAGTACTCCAAAAAAATTATTTGTATTTACTTAGTAATATTCTCATAGATCATCATAGAATTATGTTACTTGATCTATGTTTTCGTAATTATTCTTTTTAAGTATTAAACAAATCGTACTCTGATAACATTTGTAAGGACCCTAATAGAAGTATCCAAATGCAAGTTTTTACATTATTAAATTTTCACTAGATGCATTCAATCACATCTCTATGGACTAAATACTTTTGTTGTTGTTGAGAACTAGATACACAACTTAATAATACATTAAATTTATTAACATAAAATAAAATATTTTTTTCGTATATTAAACCATTATTTACTATCACACACACACACACACAGATATATATATATATATATATTAGAGCACTTATTAAAATTAATAAGAATGGATATATATGAAAAGTAGGATATATTATGCTCATGAAGGGAACAAATACAATGTATGATAATAAGAATAAATATGGCACAAGCGACATGAATGGGAAATATCTTAAAACTGATGACAAAAATTTAATAACATAACTAAAAATAACTATAATAAATTAAATTTGATGACAAAATAATGTCATATAAATAATCACATGATCATGAATATTATGCATAGATTTTCTAACTAAGAAAATAATCACATGGACATAAATAACTGAAATCATGATGAAGGAATGTTTAATTCATGACATCAAAAAAATATTGACATGGCCTTATCCCAGTACACATTATGTAACTAGGTATGGACTTATCCAATAACCAAGATAGTTTTTCTTGTTAGTCATTCTGATTTAGTAAGGGAATATAGAACCCCCACCAACCAGATATTATTTCCAATACATTCAATATATAAATTGGGTGAAATATAATACAAATAAACATTCATACTGTTAGTAGAGTATGAAATGTAAATAATTTTGAAAATATTTAAACAATATCATAAACCATCCAATGTAATAAGTTTAATGTTATCAAAATTTTAAATCTCATGTCAAATAGATTATAAACCACTAAGAGAAATATCAAGGTAGGTGTAATTAATGTATATTCATATTATCTAATGACATAAAAAATTATTTTTGTTATTGATGAATATAAATACATCAAATACATCGGTAAAACATTCTTGAGGAAAATTTCATATTACTTTGAAAACTCATATTTATAAATGAATAATTTCAAATTTAATCGGGAAAGTATTTTTTTAAAATATAAAAATTGGAAAATATATTGGTATATAAAAATAAAAGAGGGAAAATAATGGTAGAAAATTATATTCATTATGCATAAGAAAAAAAATCAATCCTATCATAATTTTATGAAAAGTAAAAAAGAAACTCCTTTGGAAAAAGATAGAAAAATCCCATTAAACTATTTAATTAAAATAAAGAAAAGGGTGAACATTTATTTTAATAATAATAGGATACTATGAAAATAAATATATGAATCATTTTTATAATTAATGGATTTGGAAGGGAAATATTTTATAATGAATACTTAAACATAAATAGTTCTGAGTACTGATGGCATTATTAAACAATACATTACAACACAGGTTTTATTGAATCACAACCAATATAAAATACTAACACAAAATAAAATTAAGTAACATTAATATAAATATATAAAGGATATAATGTATCCATGTGGCATTATATACACCACACAAACGAAATAAGTGTTCAATATGGCATATATCTCACAAATGAAAATGTGAGACAAGAAATACTTAATTTAAGTCCAACATACATCATACTAGATTGAATATCTTACATGATAAATATTAATTTCTTATAATTATATTAAATAACCATAATAATACATATAATTTCATATATTAATTTTAATATTAATCACCCATTTATTGACAGTTCTATGATAAAATCACTATTTATGGTAATAACAAATTTTTTTTCATATATGTTTATGAATTATAGATTAAACATTTATACATTGATCATGTTTTCATTATGATCATAAATTAATTTTTATATTAAAAACATATATATTCAATAAAATATATATAGATTAATCCATATATTATAACGATTGAAAAGTGATCTACGTCATTCATGGAGGTGGTAGGATGTATGTATATACAACAACTGTTTCCATTTTTATAAAATTGAGATAAATGAATGGTAAATAAATATTATAATTTAAATTAAAATTATCATATAATATAAATCAATTATAATCATCAAATACTATCTCATTGTCATTAATTTAAAAAAGAAATGACAAATGATTCACATCACATTGTTGAGTTTCTAGTAAACAATTACACACAAGAAATGTTATCTTTTCCTAACAGACTAGAGGGTACTATTGTAGATATTATATATTAATTATATAAATTTAATTACATTTTTTATATAATATATATATAAAGTAACAACATTACAATTACAATCCATAAAATATGGTTATTAAAACTAATTTCTTTCACTATGTGGATACATTAAGCCATATATATGCATGAAGGATAATTTAACTCTCATTTGTTAGGAATGAGGGTGGGTAGTTGTGGTATCATAATTAATATTAAATTTTATTATATTTATGATTCTATTTTTACCATTTATTTATAAATATCCTATATTTATAGGAGTTAAAATATAAAATAAAAATATGTGATCAGTGAATGTGATTACCACATCTCTCTAAGAACTCCTTTGGATATCCTCTAAAATATTAAATGGTTGTAATATTGAATATATAATAACTTATATATAATTGTTATGTATTATTATTATTGAAATGTTCATGGGTTCATTGAGTTAGAGGCTCAAAATGGTGTGAAGTATTAAGAGAAGGGGTGTCATTTTATAATTAAGGGGGGGGGGGAATTCTTTTAATTTCTTAAAATATTTAATTACTGTAATTTTATTTCGATATAACAATGCATCCAAATTGATACAATAATAATAAAATATTATTATTAGTTTAATTACTCTAACAAAAAAACATTTTTACATGTTTTGTGTATGTTTTCACCTCTATCTATTAGTTTTAGTCCCCATTAACCCTTTTGAAAATTAGAGTACATCAAAGTCTCCAACAACAGAAGGGTTGATAATGATACTATAGAAATACAATCAAATAATAAATGAAAAATGTTTTATGATTACATCTATATACCATTAATTTTGATGAATCAAATTGTTTTTTAATAAAATTATATTAAATAAAATATTATGTTTTTAAAATATCATTATTTTATGTTTTAACGTTATTCATTTAATTTGAAATTATAAAAATTAATAAAAACATATAATTTGAATATAAGGAATTAAAGAATCCATAAATGTTATATACACCTATATAATTCAAGATAAATATTAAACCATTCAAATTATTACTAATTTAATGTTTTTAAAATCATTGATAATATTTTTCTATTAATTAAATAAATTATATTTTAGTGTTTCAAGATATTTGAAGGTAAATATATAATATATAGAAATTCTAAATAATTTTTCTTATGATTAAAAGTGTTTCATTAGTTTCTAATTATATATATAGGGTCATTCATATCTTGGTTTTCTCCATATGTGGACGCATAATATATATTTAAATATATGAGAGTTACATTTCGCATCATTCATTACATTAAATATTATATGGGTAACTTTCAGGGTAAAGTGTCCATTAAAAATGTTAATTTCTAGACTATGATTATAATTTTATAATAATATTTATTCAATAATAATTAGTATGAATAATTATGGCCATGTCACATAGTATTAACTAAGATTAACACAACATACCCTTTACTGGTGTGAGAGATAGTACCATAATTACTATTCATAATGCCTAAAATTTAAAGTGACATATATACTGAATTAGAGCTTCCTGATTCCAAATATTTAATAGATTTTATCAAATTCAATACCAAAATTTTTTGAAATTAATTTTATTCTAATTTTTTTTAAAAATGAAGAAAACTATGTTTTAGATGAATATAATTTTAATGCATAACCTAAATCTATTCATATACTATAAATTTTAAAATATTAAATTAGTGATAAAACATTTGATTGATTATGTAAAATATAAATTTCATTAAAATATATCAACAATAGTGAAAAATTTAATATATTAAGATAAAAAACAACATTCATAATCAAAAACAATTATTTAGGATTACAATTCTGTTTTATTCAAATTATTAATTTTACTTCCTATAAATTTATAACAAATGTATTTATTGTATAGATATATAAACCATGTAAATTAAAATATTAATTTATTCTTATTCTTACCCACCAATTTAATTGTGTGTTATTAGGGTATTATATATTGAGTTATTTTTAAACTAAGGGAAACTTGTTCCCTAATCTATCAAATATATTTTATTTCAAATGAAATATATCATAAATTCATTGGGTGTAATAGTTAATCTAGGATCATGGTGAATAACTCAATAAATAATATCTATATAAAAAATTTACTAAAGATCATCTAAATTTAAAATATCACCAAATTATAAATAATTATTGATAAACTCATTTATTGTTCATCAACCTTGATATAGGACCAATATCATAATAGGTTACTAAATATTCATGTTATTTGTGAAAACCCAATAAAAATATCCAGTTGAGGACGCCAATGGAATATCCACCAATATCATAGAGATTCCACATACAATCACATAACACATCTCCATCTAATGAGAAAAAATATAACTACACTCACCCGTGATGCTTCAAGAGTCTGAGGTTAATTGGGGATTTAATTTATCCTTTCAATCCACCCACCACTTTAGTAAAAACATTATATTCACAGAATTATGTTCGATGATGGTGGAACTTTTCTGTGATTGGACCTAAAATTAAATGATGTTTTGATTCTTTTATTATAATTGTAGTATGTATAGAGTCATGATCTGAAGGGATATCCTATTAATGATGAGTACATTCTCCATGGGAATGATACTTATTTATTATAATTAAATATTTCTCCATGTCCCTCTAGGGAAAGATTTTATAAATAACTCATGGTATTAATATAATCAATTCATGTCTCATAATTAAAAAAACAACATTTTCAATAAAGTAAAAAAACCTAATATGTAAAAACATAAAATTTATATGCATTATACTTATAAAATAGAACCTATTTTTAGAATATTTATAATCAATTACAAAATTTTAGAAACATATTTTCCAAATGTTCACATTTTAAAATTATTCTATCCTTGAAAAAAAATCATCATTTTAAAACACCACACTCTATTTAAAAAAAGATTCCATTTTTAAATAAATAATTCAAATTTTTAAAAAAAAATTCATATAGACATATTAATTACAAAATATTTATTTAATAATAAAGTTCTATAATAAAATATTTCCAAAACTCATTCTGAAAACATCTATCGTATTTAAAATTTTAGATAATGGAAAATAAAAAACATTATCTAATTTCACACTATAATTATTTTGAGATATTTATTTTGAGATTTCCTCTTTTACCATTAATAACATTTAAATTAATCATCTAAAGAAAACCACAATAAAAAAATTACGACAAAAATATATTTTGATAACATCGAAACCATATCAAAACCCCAATTATATTACTTTCATTCTATTTATTCCTTTTAATAGGTTATCAAAAACAAAATCATATAAAATATTGAATCTAATTGATCCTGGGATTTATGATATATTAGACTAAATGTTTTATGAATATGTCTGGAATCCATTAAACATGAATTTTAGAGGCCTCAAAACCTATTTAATATGATATACATATTTTTCTTAACCACTTGATCTAAAAGTGTGTCTCTAATTCCACTTATAATATCACTGAAAATCTAATGTAAATAAACAAAATCACTTTCAAAACTCATTTAATATTCAAATACCACAATAATAAATATAAATAAATAAAAAAGTTATTAATTAAACAAAAATAAAGGACTTCAACTTCAACATACCATGTAATGTAAAGGCATCGAGTGAGAAAAAGATATCTAGACTCTCCTCTACAGTAAAAATATCTGATATTCCTTTTTCCACACTACAATGATGCACACAAGATGAAGAGTGGTATCTTTGATAATTAAATTTTTTGAACCGACCTAGGTAAAACTTCCACATCCCCCTAGATATACCAAAAAAATGAATTATGAGAATTCTAATTACCCATGTGCTATAAAAAAGAACAAGGAATCACATGTCGAGTACTTGGGAATAATGTTTTCCAAAAATTTGAGTAGTTGAGTATTAAATTATTCTCAAATATCTGTATTTGGTTTTCTATATAATGGGTATCTATGATAACATGATAATAATGATAAAATAAATGTATATGTTAACAAAATCATTGATAATTAGAATGAAACAACACATTTATCAATAAACAAAACTCATATAAATTTTTAAAAACATTATGCTATAAATATACCAAAATTAAATAGATAATAATATGGGAAACACATATATTACAAAAACTAAAACAATTAAACAATACATAAACAATAACACATGAGACACACCACTACACCAATGGTATCTTAACACATCCTAAATCAATATTTACATCATTATAGAATATAATTATACATTATAATAGAACATATAAGTTATATACCACATGTCAGGTACACACACAAATTTATAATGTGTTTTCATGGTGTGAGTTGAAAATCCCATTATAATCTCGACAAGGAGTCAATGAAATTCCATATATCAAAATTTTCACATGTGATAGTATTAAAATAAAATAAAATTAGGATTTATATAATATAAATGTATCTATGAAATAAAATGTCATGATTCACCAAAAAATTAAATTACATCATTATGTAAAAAAACAAGAGGGGTTTACATTTAGTGACCATAAACATTTAAAACCCAAAAAGATAGTATTTTAATTTATGAAAGATATTATTAATGATATTTTATATTATTAAACAATAAATTTTATTATTATCTATTTAATAAAACAATAGTTACTCTTTTATGTGAAAAATTTCATTCGAGATACATCAATAAAATAGTTTTGAAAACAAACCAATCCACAATGGAATAAAATCACAACACAAAATACACCAATATATCAATATAAATTTAAATATAATAAATAGGTAGCTACAATAAATATAACAAAATTATATACAAACAATAATTCTATGTTAATTCCCTAATTGGAAAAATAATTATAGAATGAGTTTTTTCAGATACACACAAGGATATAATATTTGATGACCCTAACCCCAATATCATCATATATTACTTTATTCATCCTATGAAGTCTCTAAAAATGTACATAACTTACTAAAAATACTAACAAAGGCCTCCCCAGAGGAACCACTACGCCATGAAACCCAAATAAATAGGGTACACTAGCTATTTAGAAAACATTGTAGTGTATCTTTAATCATGATCTCCCACTTAATCACATGGGTACCCATGACCAATCCCTATCATGGGTGAGATAGTAATCAATAAATAATAAATTAATACATTAATGGTGTAAAAAAAATTAATCAAAACACACATAAATCACCCTCCAAAAAAACTACTATTTTTTATAATACATCAATTAATAAACAATGTCCCACTCATAGAATGGTCAAACAAATACAAGATGAATAATTGGGGAACTTGTTGAATTAAAAAATTTATTTTATAAGGTTTTAATGGATTTATAAAAATAATATTGATTTTTAATTCTAATAAACATCAAATTTACATTAAATCAATAATATTTGTAATGATACTCTAAAATTTTATTAAAACCAGTACCTCCCTTTATCCAAAATCAAGAATTGAAATAGACATTTTAAAACAAATTATTGTTTTGTTAAAATTAATTTTTGCCCCAAGGAATACATTTTTGAACAAAACTATATAAATAATCTTGATGATGAATCCTTATAAAATCATAGCATGAAAAAAAAATATTTTAGGATAATACAAGGAACTGATATGCGAAATTCATATTTCTATGACTTTGATCTATGTAATCTAATATTTAATAAATTTTATAAACTGTAAAAATTAAATTTATATGGGAAAATTGATTATAAAACTCATGAATTCCATGAATTATAAATACATGGAATAAAATTCTAAAAACATATGTCAAACCATATATAATAAAATCACAATGTATCTTATTCCATTAGTAACACCCTATAAAGCATGAAAACAAACATTAATGGTCCTAAATAATACAATTTTATGCAAAGCCATCAAAAAACCTATTCTAACATTAATAGTGAACTAGTTTTCAAGTAGGTCATTTATCATAGTATAAAATATAGAAAAACTAAGGGAATAGAGGAGAAGAAATGATATGAGTTCCCTTAGAGTATACTGGGGAATCATGAAGAATAAACCAAAATGGAGGGTATAGGAGAGAGATCACACCATGACCTCATTAGAAGTTCATTCATAAATATAGTAGGGTAAGGTAGGACATGATTCATAATATGTAAAGGTGTTCATATATAAATTCCACATTTTATGTGATTCTAGGTATGATGCATGGTTTGGCAACATGATTTTAAAAACTACTCTCAAATTGTATGGGAGCCATGATATAACACAAGTCCTATAGGTAGGTTTCATTTTTATCCTATTTATGCATAAACTATTCATGTAACCCAAATAGAAAAAACGAGACACACCTTTCCCCTCGTTTCCCATAATGATTTAATAAAACTAGATGTTAACCATGTTAATTTCCACTAAAATGAAATTGTAGCATTTACATGTTTTTTTTACTAAAATATACTAATATTTAACTAACTAGGTAGTTACTATGAAATATAATAACAAAATTATAATTTTAAAATTTCTAATATGAAACTTTGAAAAATAAACAATATCTAATAATTATATAATAATTTTTCAATTAATTGTAACATGCGGTTTTTAAAAATGTCATTAAAAATACTAATGAATATAATGTTTTACACTATGAGTTACATGGGGATAAAGATATTTTTAGATATGTTGTTCAATATATTTCATGGGAACATGAAATATTATATATAACCCCTACCTACTAATTTATTCTTCCAAATATGTTATTTTTCATATAAGAGAATGTGGGTAGGGTTTTAATGTTAATGAAATTAAACTCTCTAATAAATCATAAAACCCCACTTTTTTAATTATATGGTGGATTTATTTCAAAATTGGATAGCGGATGGTGATATATGATAGTGGGGTTTTTGATATAATGTATATTGTGATAATTTTGTTGAACATATAAATTTCATGGATATATACAATGGGAGTGAGTAATGATTAATTCGTTGTGTTATATATTTTGGTATCTATAGAGAGTTCATGTTGTGAAAATAGGATGTGTTAATTTACTCCCAATAATATAGTTGTGTTAGATCTAGGTGATATTCAATGTAACACCCGAGACCATTATGAGAAATATTTTGTTTTTATGTTATATAAATCATCAAAGGGATCTTTCACTACCTACAATACTATCTCGGCTTGCATTACACGCAATCTCGACCTTCCTCAATAGCTTGCGTCGTACGCTATACCGAGTTTCACTAAACAAGAATATGCTATTAAAATATTATTAAAACTAGCTGTTATGAATAGTAATAACAAATTTTTGAAATTTTTGAAATTTTATTTTTCAAAATGGACTTCATTTTTTGATTCGGAATATCGAAATTAGCCTAGGGTGAAATTTTCGTATTTTTCTGAAAGCTTTCAATTTTTGATGAATAGTGAAAACACTTGGTTACTATTTAAAAACCGAATTTTTATTTAAATAATTATTTATTTTATTTAAATTGTTTTTAGGTCAAAATTGATACATAATACCTATATATGTTCAATGTAATTCATTAGAGTCATTTTATAATAATTTTAGATATATAAAAATTTTATTCAAATTTTCACCATCTTTTACCCACCTCCTAGGAGAATTTGAAAATTCACATAAAACATAATTTTATCGCTTCTGTTAGTGGAATTTAGAAAATCTGAGAGACATGGATAATATCAAGGACTAAAATTTGGTTTAATGAGAATAAATAATTTTTGGTGAAGAGTAACTTTTTAATTTATTTACCACTGTTAAAAGTAAATTGGGAAATTAAGGGTAAAAATGTTATTATTATTACCCTAACACATGTCCTAATTCTATTGGATAAGTGTAATTCGACCAAAAACAACATTAGGAATAAAATATGACCATTTAGGCCCACTTTTATTAGATTAGGAAATTTATTATTAATTTATTTAAAGAAGGGTTAAAATAGTTAAAATCAAATTTTAATAACTAAATCATTTTACATATACGGATATACATAAGATAAATTCGACTATAAATATTCATTAGACCTATAAAACGATTTCCTACCTAATGGTATTTTATTTATAATTTTTAGACAATAAATAATTTAATTTATTTATGACACAATGATGATGCAGTAAATTTTCTTATTAATGAAATATTGACTGAATTGATGTTATAAATACCCAAATAAATGTAATTTGAGACTTTTTATGTATTAAAATAATTTTATAGTTTAATTTGACATGTTAGTATTTATTTAATTAACTTTTTTTGAACTAATCTTTCTATTATGATTTTCACAAAAATCAATTACCAAAGAGTGTCAAAATTGACATAAAATAGATTTTAAAAAAAATATTATATTATGAATTGTTATTTTATTACTAAAAATATAAGGTTCGGCCAAATGACTTATATAAGGTATATATATTAATAATATACAACTTGGGGTTCTTTTGAGTTTTTATTGTATGTTTATTAAGCTTATAGTATAAGAAAAAAAGAAGACACGGTAAAAGTTAAATTATCAAACTTAAAGTTAAATATAAATGATAAGGTTAAAATGGAAACCTAAACTTATCTAAATTCTATTGGATGAGAGTATTTCGACCCATTCCCACCTTAGATTGTAAATAAATAAATTTTGAGCTATTAAAAAGCGCATATGACTTTATAATAAAATAATATTTTTAGTTTTTTCTATGGTGCCCATCTCCTCCCTTATAAAAGGGAACCTCCTCCCTCTCTTCCTCACACCACATTGAGCCTTCAATCTCAGCCAAACCCGGACAAATTATCTTCTCCACTTCCATAGAAACATCGTATAGGTCCTGGTCTTCTTCAAAGACCAATTTTAGTGCCCTAAGAGACGGTCTCAAAGAGGCACTTCAAAGATGAGGTAATGTCCCTTACCGATTCTTTCAACTTTATTTATTATTCCACATATTCTTCTCTTGTTGTTTAATTATGAAGTAATAACATCAGTATCACTAATATACTTGTATGTTATTATAAGTATGAAACAAACCTATTTCACCATCTATCCATCCAACAGAAAACAAAATCACCGTGCGTGCATACGTACGAAATACCGTCACCACACCGTGGTGTAATCTATTTTCCACCACCACCTTACTTGGATAGGTATAATGTTGTAAAGAATATCAATATATGATTATTTTAAAGTGATATTGATTCATAAATAGTATACATACACTCCAATACAATTCCATGATCATGGGAACAATATCATCGCTCGTGCATACGTACGGAATACTGTCTCCACGATGTGATGCGACTCGTTCTACCTGATCGTCATTTCATAATGATTATATAAATGAATTGAATTAAGGAATATGATATATATTACACTAATAAAATTCTGGAAATGTGGTATGTATATCCTAAAGATAAGAATAAGAATTTATTCGACAAAACACGCATGAGAACAAAGAGTAATAAACACCCAAATAACAAGTAGGAATGAAATATTACTAATAAGAAGCTAACAATATGGACATATATGATATCATAAAAATGATTATGATTCTGGAATAAGTTAATGACATTATTTAAATCATTATACAGGAGTCTCAGACACTTACGAAGCAAATCATACCTAAGGTAAGGGAAAATCTCGCAATCTCATTTTTATTCGAGATTGTCTATACTTCAGAATTTATTGGTGAATATTTATCGTCCACATCCATGTTTCCTCAATATGTAATATTTATATCCTTATAAAATTTTTTATAGCCTATTTTACCCTTCGGTGTGTTTTGTGTAGAAGATATGAAAGGAATCTTTTGTCGTTTTTCATAAGAGGTACTTTTTGACTTTTCCGACAAAAGTATGAGAATAATGTTTTTTTAACTTATACGGCATGAATGGATTTTAAAACCTTATTTCCAAGAATATTCCTTAACAAGTTTTCAAGTTTATTTTTAATCAACTTCTTTTAGATTAAAATTGTATAACATGTTAAGAAAGAAAAAATATTTTTGAAGTAGAAAGGATATTTTCCTCAAGAATGGATTTCAAGTGTTTTATATAAATTATTTTCCATCTAAGATAATATAGGGTTCTGTTTCTATCCCTATTATTACATTGATTTGATTATGTTGTGATGGAATTATTTTTATGAATTCCTTTATCTTATATGAATTGTTTTATGATGTCACGATGTTTAAGAATCCCATTTTTATTACATGGGTTATGCAATGATGTAAGATTTATGATTTTTTGTGGAAAACATAAGAATGGTTTCATTATAAGATGGGTGGGACCTATATCTCCCTCCAATTCATTGGGTAAAGATTTATATCTCCTGAGATAGACATGGCTAGAATGGCATGTTAAACTGGTTTAGTGAAAGATGACTGAAACGAGGAGTGAACTCGGTTCAGAAATGAACTTTTTCCGCTATGATAGCCTTGGTTATGAGTATTTACTACTAAGAAATGATTATCTATGATTATGTGTGTATGCCACAAAGTTTAATGTTTTATTTTATTATTATTGGGATTACATTTCACTACTATGATTTATCCCATGTTATGAAATTATGATCTCATTTCCAGGTTAAGATTTCCAAAAAAATGTTATGCTCTTATGAATATGATGTGATTGATATTTCTTTTTTATACCCTTACTGAGAATTTGTGGTCACCCTTTTGTATGTTTCTTTTCCCCAGGATATAAAGAAAGGTTTTAGGTATAAAAAAAAGGGGAAGATTTTTATGGAGATGTTGAAGATCTTTCACCACAATTAGAAGATTATGTTCCGAGGTTCCAAAGACACTAAACTATTACGGTCCTTGTGTGTCTGATTTTGTTATAAATTAAGTATTCTGAAAAAGTAATGTAATGTCCATGTACATCATGCTTTGGGTCTCTATAGTTGGTATTAGAGGAAAGGTTTATTCAAACATTAGAAACTAGGATGTGAAAGACTTAGTAAGAAACCTAAGGATAAGTCTATGAATAGAACACAATCTTAGTGTTTCAAAAATGGCCATGAAAACCCTATGATAAGACCTTAAGTGTGAAATTTTATTCTTGATTATGTGTTTTTACTATTATAATTAGTGTTTCTCACACTATTATTCTTGGTTTTAGTCAATGGCTGGAACCCGAAGGAACTGTGTTAATGCAGAATGCGACGAGAAATGCAGCGATTCTCCCCCTGAGCAACCAAACATTATGGGCGCTGGAATGAAAATTCTTGTAGCCATGCTCACACAACTTTCTCATGCTATGAATCATGCATGACTTCCAAATGATCAAAGGAAGGAGAAACATTCTGTTGAATCCTTCATGAGGCAGCGTCCAACATCATTCAGTGGGTCTTCTGATCAATTAGTGGCTGAACAATGGATCAGTACCACTAAAGAGATATTTTCAGTTCATCAATGTTTTGAACATGATAAATTCATCTTAACAGTTTATCGTTTGGAAGGTGAAGCTGATCAATGGTGGAATCTTATTAAGAATATGAGGCAAAGTGATAAAATTTAGTCGATGGAATGGGACGAGTTCAAGAACTTATTTTTCAATAAGTACTTACCTCGTATTCGCCAAACAAATATGGAGAAGGAGTTTCTTGAACTAAATAAAAAGGATGATGAATCTGTTGGTACCTACGAAGAAAATTTTACAAGACTTTCTAGGTACGCTTCTGGGATTATTATCCAACCTGAGAGTAAGATTGAACGATTCTTTAGTGGCTTAAAACCAAGTCATCGAAGGGAGTTATCCATAAGGGACTTCAATAGCTATGAAGAAATTGTTCGATGTGCTCTCAAGGTTGATATGTAGATTTGAGTAACCCATCAGTCATATGGGTTTGATAAGAAGAGGAAAATGGAATTCAAACGAAAATCTAAAGAGGACACTGAAAAGAAGATGAGTTTTCCCTTATGCTAATAGTGTGGAAGGAAACATGGAGGAAATTGTCTTAAGGGGAAAAGAAAATGTTATAAGTGTGGAAAAGAAGGTCATTGGGAAAGTGAATGTCAAAATAATGGGAAGAATATGTCTAATGATGCAAACAAAGTAAGGGAAACACAAAATGAACCTACTTCACTTCAATGTTTCAAGTGAAAGGAAATGGGGAATTATCCCAATCAATGCCCTAATCCAAGGGTTGTTGATGATGATCGACGTCAATAAACTCTTCAGGCTAAAGACAATGGAATTTCACATTCAATTTCTATCAGCGATGTGGAGTACGATAACGAAGTGGTGAAAGGTACACATACCATCCACTCTAAAGTAGAAAATTCTTTATTTGATTCTGGATCCACCCAATCTTTTATTTCTGAAGAATTTTCTAAGGTTATCACCATATTACCTCAACAATTAGATGTTAAGTTAGCTATGACAACCCCTAATGGCACAATAGTCGCATCAAAAGTTTATAATTCTTCTCCGATTGAAGTTTGTGGCGAAGTGCTTCCTACAAATCTTCTGATCCTTCCTATAATGGAATTTGATGTGATTCTTGGCATGGATTGGATTTCTCTATATGGAGCTCATATAAATTGCCATAGAAGGTAAGTCAGATTTCATATTCTAGATCAATCTATGAACATCTATCTTTTCAAGGATGAACATAACCTTCCAGGGAAAATTTCTTCCATCTTATGGGTTTTGATTCCCCTAAATGAAGGTTATTTATCTCAAATGGTTGGTGAGAAACTCACGATTAAGAATATTCCTATTGTACGGGAGTTTGATGATGTCTTTCCGGAGGAATTGCCAGGTCTTCCACCAAATTGTGATGTTGAGTTTTCAATAGAACTCATACCCAGTGCTTTGCCTATTTCAAAGACACCTTATAGAATGGTCCCAATTGAGTTGCAGGAATTGAAGAAGAAACTCCAAGAGAATCTTGATAAGGGATTCATACGCCCTAGTGCGTCACCTTGGGGAGAACCTGTTCTATTTGTTAAGAAGAAAGATAGATCAATGAGAATCTGTATTGATTATCGAGAACTTAACAAGATCACTATGAAGAAAAAACATCCTCTCCTGCGCATTGATGACTTATTTGACCAACTACGTGGAGCTCAATACTTTTCCAAGATTGATCTTCATTCAGGGTATCATTAATTAAGGGTAAAAGGGAGGATATACCAAAGACAACTTTCCGTACAAGGTATGGACACTATGAATTTATATTGATGCCATTTGGTCTTACTAATGCCCCTGCTATCTTCATGGATCTGATGAATAGAGTCTTTAGATACTATCTTGATCAGTTTGTGGTAGTCTTTATAGACGATATTCTTGTCTATTCAAAGAGCAATGAAGAACATAAAGATCATTTGAGAATTATATTGAAGACCATGAGAAAGGAGAAGCGTTATGTGAAATTTACCATGTTTGAATTTTGGATTCAAAAAGTTTCATTATTGGGTAACATTATCTCAAAAGAGGGGATATTTGTGGATCTAGAAAAAACAGAGGTTATCGAAAGATGGCCGAGACCGACAACAGAAACCAAGATCTGATGTTTTCTTGGTCTGGCTTGATATTATCGACGTTTTGTGAAATATTTTTCATGATTATCTAATCCACTCACCAGTTTTACTTGAAAATGAGTTATGTTTGTTTGGATAGAGGAATGTGTAGAGAATTTCAAGGAGTTTAAAAGAAAGTTATCCAGTGCACCTGTACTCACACTTTCTTGTAGTGGAGAAAGAATTGTGATCTACAGTGATGCATCCAAGAAGGGGTTGGGGTGTGTTCTTATGGAAAATGATATGGTGATAGCTTATGCCTCATGACAGTTGAAAATCCATTAGAAAAATTACACAACTAATGATTTGGAGTTAGCTGTGGTAATATTTGCATTAAAGATTTGGAGGAATTATCTTTATGAAGAAAGGTGTGATATTTATACTGATCATAAAAGTTTAAAGTATAGTTTCACAGAATAGGAGCTGAATATGTGCCAAAGAAGATGGTTGGAGCTGATTAAGGATTATGACTACTCAATTCATTACCACCCTGGGAAAGAAAACAAAGTGGAAGATGCATTATGTCGACAAGAACATCTATCTTATCCAGGATGAGGATAAAAAAAGATCCAATATTTATGGATTTACAAAGGATGGATCTTGGAATTTTAATGAAAGGAAAAATTTGTATCTTTCTCAATTGAATGTTCAACCATCTATACATGTGAAGATTAAAGAGGCATAGAAAAAAGATGTAGAGTTACAAAAGAAGGTGAAAATTTTCCTGAATATAACCCTGATTGTGATGGGATAATAATGTTCAGGAATCAGGTTTGTGTTCCTCCCATACCCAAATTAAAGAAGTAGTTGCTGGATGAGGCTCATAGTTCTTCATTCTCTATTCATCCTGGAAGCACGAAGATGTATAGGGACCTGAAAGAGTACTTCTGGTGGGATGGAATGAAAAGTGATGTTACTGAATATGTCTCTCGATGCTTGGTTTGTCAGCAAGTTAAAACTGAGAGACAGAATTCTAAGGGGATGTTACAACCATTACTCATACCAGAATGGAAATGGGAAAACATCACTATGGAATTTGTTACTGGACTTTCCAAAACATCCAAAGGCAATAATGTTATCTGGCTCATAGTTGATTGTCTTACAAAGTCTGCACACTTCATTTCTATTAGAGAGGATTTCTCTCTAGATCATCTTTCCAGGATATATGTAAAAAAAGTGGTAAGATTGCATAGAGTACCACTTTCCATTATATCTGATTGGGATCCGAGGTTTACCTCAATGTTTTGGAGAAGTCTTCAGCATACTCTGGATACAATGTTGAGTTTCAGCACTCCTTATCATCCTCAGACAGACGGTCAGTCTGAGAGGACAATTCAAACTCTTGAAGATATGTTCAGAGCTTGCTCTATGGATTTCAAAGGTGGTTGCGATCAACACGTACCTTTGGTAGAATTTTCTAATAATAATAGCTATCACTCCAGTATGCAGATGGTTCCTTATGAAGCACTCTATGGAAAGAAATGCAGGACTCCAACTTGCTAGGATGAAGTTGGGGAAAGAAAGATATTAGGACCTGATCTTGTTGATGAGATAGCAGAAAAGGTCAGATCTATTTAACAACACATAAGAGAAGCTCAGAGTCAACAAAAAAGTTATGATGAAACCCGAAGAAAAGACCTAGATTTTGAATTGGGTGATAAAGTGTTCTTATAAATATCTCCTAGGAAGAGGGTCATGAGATTTGGAAAGAAGGGAAAGTTGAGACCTAGATATATTGGTCCTTTTGAAATTCTGGATCGTGTTGGGAAGGTAGCTTGCCGATTGGCGCTTCCACTGAATCTCTCCCAAGTTCATGATGTGTTCCATGTATCTCTCCTGGGAATGTACATACCTGATCCTCCACATGTACTCAGCTCAGAAGTTGTACCGCTGGAGCAAGATCTTTCTTATGAAGAACAACCAATAGAGAATCTAGATCGTAGCGAAAAAGTCCTACATAACAAGACCACTTATTTGGTGAAAGTTTAATGGAGGAACTTCCAATTTTAAGAAGCTACATGGGAGATTGAGGATATGATGAGGGAGAGGAATCCTCATCTGTTTGTTACAAAGTGACGAATTTTAGAGGGCGAAATTCATTTTAAGGGGGGTAGAATATAACACATGAGACATTTATGAGAAATATTTTGTTTTTATGTTATATAAATCATCCAAGGAATCTTTCACTACAAACAACACTAGCTTGGATTGCTTTACACGCAATCGCGACCTTCCTCGATAGCTTAC
The DNA here is from genome assembly GCA_963277665.1 of Viscum album. Taxonomy (NCBI): domain Eukaryota; kingdom Viridiplantae; phylum Streptophyta; class Magnoliopsida; order Santalales; family Viscaceae; genus Viscum; species Viscum album. The sequence goes on along the minus strand of OY728129.1, from coordinate 428,830,406 downwards.
GACGTACGCAATACCGAGTTTCACTAAACAACGATATGCTATTAAAATATTATTAAAACTAGCTGTTATGAAGAGTAATACCAACTTTTTGAAAATTTTTAAATTTTATTTTTCAAAATGGATTTCATTTTTGGATTCGGAATATTGAAATTAGCCTAGGGTGAAATTTTGGTATTTTTCTGAAAACATTCAATTTTGGATGAATAGTGAAAACACTCAGTTACTATTTAAAAACCAAATTTTTATTTAAATATTTAATTATTTTATTTAAATTTATTTTAGGTCAAAATTGATACATAATACCTATATAAGTTCAAATTAATTCATTGGAGTCATTTTATAATAATTTTAGATATATAAAAATTTTATTGAACTTTTCACCGTCTTTTACCCACCTCCGAGGAAAATTTGCAAATTAACATAAAACATAATTTTACCGCTTCTGTGAGTGGAATTTCGAAAATCTGAGAGACATGGTTAATATCTAGGACTAATATGTCGTAAAATGAGATGAAAATATTTTTTTTGAATAATAATTTTTTGCTTTTTTTTAACACGGTTAAAAGTAAATAGGGAAATTAAGGGTAAAAATGTAATTATTATTACCCTAACACATGTCCTAATTCTATTGGATAAATGTAATTCAACCAAAAAATACATTAGGAATAAAATATGACCATTTAGGCCCACTTGGATTAGATTAGGACATTTATTATTAATTAATTTAAAGAAGTGTTAAAATAGTTAAAATCAATGTTTAATAACTAAATCATTTTTAATATAGGGTTATACAGAAGATAAATTCGACTATAAATATTAATTTGAAAGCTAAAACTATTTCCTACATAATGGTACTTTATTTGTAATTTTTAGACAATAAATAATTCAATTTATTTATGGCACAATGATGAAGAAGTAAATTATCTTATTAATGAAATATTGACATAATTGATGTTATAAATACCCAAATAAATGTAATTTGAGACTTTTTATGAATTAACATAATTTTCTGGGATAATATGACATGTTAGTATTGAGTTAATTAACTTTTCTCGAACTAATATTTCTGTTATGATTTTCAAAAAAATCAATTACCAAATAGTGTCAAAATTGATATAAAATAGTTTTTAAAACAAATATTATATTATGAATTGTTATTTTATTCCTAAATTTATATGGTTCGGCCACATGAATTAGATAAGGTTATATATAATAATAATAAAAAACTTGGGGTTCTTTTGGATTGTTATAGAATGTTTATTAACCATATAGTATAAGAAAACAAGAAGACACGGTAAAAGTTAAATTATCTAACTTAAAGTTAAATCTAAATGATGAGGTTAAAATAGAAACTTAAACTTGTCTAAATTCTATTGGATGAGATTATTTCGACCCATCCCAACCTTAGCTTTGAAATAAATCAATTTAGAGCTATTAATAACCGTATATGACTTTATATTAAAATAATATTTTTAGTTTTTCCTAAGTTGCCCCTCTCCTCCCTTATAAAAGGGTACCTCCTCCCTCTCTTCCTCACACCACTTTGAGCCTTCAAGCTCGGCCAACCCCAGCCAAATTATCTTCTCCACTTCCCTAGAAACATCCTAGAAGTCCTAGACTTCTTCAAAGACCTATTTTAGTTCCCAAAGCGGAGGTCTCAAAGAGGCGCTTCAAAGAAGTGGTAATGTCTGTTACCGATTTTTTCAACTTTATTTCTTCTTCGACATATTCTTATTTAGCTGTTTGTTTATGAAGTAATAACATCAATATCTCTCATATAATGGTATGTTATTATAATTATTAAACAACCCTATTTCACCATTTATCCATCCTACAGAAATGAAATCATCGCGCGTGCGTACATACGGAATACCATCTCCACGCCGTGGTGTAATCTATTTTCCACCACCACCTTACATGGATGATTATAATGGTTTAAATAATAACTATATATGATTATTGTAAATTGACATTGATTCTGAAATAGTATAGATACACTCCAATACAATTCCATGATCATGGGAATGATATCATCGCTCATGCGTACGTACAGAATACTGTCTCCATGATGTGATGCGGCTCGTTCTACATGATCTTCATTGAATAATGATTATATAAATTAAATTAAGGAATTAATATGATATATATTAAACTAATAACATTCTAGAAATGAGGTATCTATAACCTAAAGAGAAGAATAAGAATTTATTTGACAAAACGTGCATAAGAACAAAAAGTAATAAACACCAGAATAACATGTAGCAATGAAATATTACTAATACAAAGTTAAGAATATCACCATATATGATATCATAACAATGATTATGATTCTTTAATAAGTCAATGACATTATATAAATCATTATACAGGAGTTTCGGACACTTACGAAGTAAATCAGACCTAAGGTAAGGGAAAATCTAGCAATCTCAATTTTTATCAGAGATTGTCTGTACTTCAGAATTTACTGGGGATTATTTACCATCAACATCCATGTTTCCTCAATATGTAATATTTATATCCTTCTAAATTTTTTTATATCAAATTTTACCCTTTAGTGAGTTTTTTTTAAAAGATATGAAAGGAATCTTTTGTCGTTTTTCGTACAAGGTTCTTTTTGACTTTTCCGACAAAAGTACGAGAAGAATGTTTTTTTAAATTACACGACATGAATGGATTTTTAAAACATTATTTCCAAGAAGATTCCTTTACAAGTGTTCAAGATTATTTTTAATCAACTTCTTTTAGTTTAAAATTTTATGACTTGTTAAGAAAGGAAAAATATTTATGAAGTAGAAAGGATATTTTCCTCAAGAATGGAGTTCAAGTGTTTTATCAAAATTATTTTCCATCTAAGATAATATAGAGTTATGTTTCTGTTCCTATTATTGCATTGATTATATTATGTTGTTATGGAATTATTTTTATGAATTCCTTTATCTTATATGAATTGTTTTATGATGTCACGATGTTTAAGAATCCCATTTTTATTACATGGGTTATGAAATGATATATGATATATGATTTTTTTGTGGCACACATAAGATTGGATTCATTATGAGATGGGTGGGACATATATTTCCCTCAAATACATTGGGTAAAGATTTATATCTCATGAGATAGACATGGCTGGAATGGAAGGTTAAACGGGTTCAGTGAAACAGGACTTAAACGAGGAATGAACTCAGTTCAGAAATGGACTTTGTCCGCTAAGATAGTCTTGGCTATGATTCTTGAATATTAATAAATGATTATATATGATTATGTGTGTATGCCACAAAGTTTCATGTTTTGTGTTATGATTATTGGGATTACATTTCACTACTATGATTTATCCCATGTTATGAAATTATGATCTCCTTTGCAGGTTAAGATTTCCAAAATGTTATGTTCTTATGAATATGATGTGATTGATATTTCTTTTGTATACCCTTAAAGAGCATTTGAGCTCATCCTTTTGTATTTTTTCTTTCCCCAAGCCAGGAATAAGGTTATTAAGTAGTATATTCTAAAAGGGACTCTAGATATGATGAAATAAATGGGAGACAATGTAGATTCTTTATGAACTAGTTGTTTATGTTTCCCAGTTTCTAAAGGCACTATACCTTTACGATCCTTTTCGGGTTTTGTTATATGTTGTAATAAGTGTGCTTCAATATTGAAGTATTAATAATTTGTGTAAAGTATGGGTCGTTATATTCAATAATATATATTTGAGAAGGATATATTCCAAAGGTATATTTCATATAGATGGCATGTTTGAGACATAAAAATGATTTTGGGTGTCTACATAAATTTATGATACTCAATGATGATGTATTTGTAAATTTGGAAATCTATATTAATTTTATGTATTTTAAGATTATTATGATATGAGATGGAATGACTAAAGTTTCAAAATATTGAAACTGGAAAATAATGTGAGTCCCTAAAAATGGAAATATATATAAAAATTGTATTTCATTAATGGTCGGTAAATTTTAGTTGATTACATAATATTTGATACATAGGAATTATGATAGTCCCTAATGGAAAATAGATGTTCAACCACTATATTTTTATAGTGAGGATTTTGAAATTATGAATTGACATTTAAATTTATATAGAGGTCTCTATTGGTTGACATTTGTTTTTCAATATTATTAAGATCTCCCATTATGATTACAGTTTTGTGGAAATTTTAATAGATGACTCTTTCTATGGAACAATTGTTGGTAAAAATATATTTAGATCTATGTAAATTTATTTTTTTTAAACATTTATAATGGACTCCCGACAAGTAAAAAAGTACTTATTTTATATATTTATATTGTAGGTAAAACTATTTAGTGGACGAGTAATTCAATTCTGAATTTAATGTTTTTTTCATTGAGGTCTGAGTTGAGTTTTTATTTCTCATTAAATTTGGGAGTTAGAGAATTAACTATATCCTTTTGTTAAACTCATTATCAACTGAATTATATTACTTCATTAACATAGACATATGGTAGTTACAATTATGATCCTCATAAATATATTTTTATTCTCACCATTACATAGTATTAAAATTTGGATAATATCTTGATAGAGGGTAGGGTATTGCGGGGTGACATTAGATAAGTATACTATATGATTATTACATGAGTTGGTGTATTAAATTATAAATTTATATAGGTATAAATTATCTAATTATATTATATTTGTTTATACCATTTTTAGTTGGAATCAGAAAAAAACATTTATTAATTAATACATTATATTTTTTCATCCACGTTTTTGTGATGTTATAAATTTTTTGATAGTGTTCGATGAATAACCTATTAAATGAGGCCTTTATGGGTGGAACTCAAATGTTTTTATGACATGGGTATAATCCCAAAGAGGAAATGTCATGATAGAATGGTATCAAATAGATTTCATTGAGATAGTGTTTTGATTACACATTTTTTGGATTTAATGTATTGTAATGGCTATAGAATATCCTAATAACACTTTTTAATGTAGTGTAGAAAAACATGTTATGTATAGAGGAGACTATATGATAAAAAAATAATTTCAATAACTAATACATAAATACTTAATTATCTTCATGTTATCTACAAGGTTTTATTATAGGTTTTCAATCATGTATTATAGATATATTAGTCATGATGTATGCATGTGTTGATCATGCGGTGATGGTACATATAGGGGTGAATGGTTCTACCTATAGTAAAAAATTCCTTACATAGAACATTTTTTTGATCCTGGATTATCATTATATAGTTATTTCATTTATGTTAACCCATTTATATGATTTATAATATATAGGGTAGGAATCAGATAAGGTTATACATCAAGGGTAAGTCTTCAAAGATAGAAGAAACTTGAATATAGCCTAAAATATGTTTCAAAAGTATAGTATACTAACAGTTGATAGTTTAACCATACATCTTGATATTTAAAATTATTAAAACATATTTTGATTTAAATCCAATTAGTTTCTAATAAATAATGTAATCATACTCATTTAAAAGGGAGTTTATATTTATTTTTATCATATAATGGTAGATAATGTACATTGAAAATTTTAATGCATGTAGAATAAGAATAATATAGTTTCATTTCCAACATAAGAAACATTTATCATCTACAACTATTAATCACAACAATCCGTTGGAGTTTTTAGTCACCAAATAATTTATTTAATACTTTGGAACATGGTGTTTGGTTTATGGAATTAATTCATTTAACTAAGGAAGAGTTTGATATATCATTTTTATAACATTAAAAAACAGTTTTGATAGATATATCCTCATGTAACAAAAAAAAATCAAAATCAATAAAAAAATTGATAACAATTTTTTAACAAGTACAAATCATATTGTAGATAAAAATATTTCTATTTTTAATAAATTCATACAAAATAGGATAAAGAATTATCAACATTATAAAAGGATGTTTTAAAATGAATTAATTTTTTCTTTATATTTTTTATTTTTTTTGAAATGATATATTTCTAAATTTTATAATGTAAATTTCTAAAACTAATATCGTTAATTAATTTAGAAAATAATAATGTTTCTATAAAGAGTTTCTGAAAATATTTTGAAAAATATATTTTTAGACTGGAACTTATATTTAATGTTTTTACTAAAATCAGAGTGTTTATGATTATATAAATAATTATAATATAAAAATATATAAAATAGTTTTCTTATAAAAATATATTTATGTATTAAAACAAGAAAGATAATATAACAGTATTAATTTATAAAAATAATTATTATATATAGATACTCGTTTTCAATGTATGAATTTGATATATATTAAGAAATATTCCTGAACTATAGTGGTGAGACAACATGAGATTTAGAGGAATGGGGTTATTAAAATTTATTTCCTAAAAAATATTGAATATATTAATATTATTTTCATATAGTTTTTTGAGAAATAATATAATTTATCTATAACAAAAACCCAAGTAACAATCTGAGACCATAGTTGAATCAAGAGATTGGGGATTACCCTAGGTGCGACATAAAGTTGGTCGATCTCAAGAATCCAGTTGAGGTAGAAATTAAAGGGTGTGTATAATTAAAATAAATAATTTTTTATTTATTTTTATTTAATTACCACATCAAATAAATAATTAAAAACACTCTTATAATGATTTTCCATTAGATTCCCTCTTAAATTATGCCAGATATGAGAGGAGGAGGAGAGCGTTATTCATTGGTAGCACAACATTGAATGAGTAACAATGATTAGATAAAAGTGTAATAAGAAGAATAAAACCTAGTGATACTTATCAATCACTATAGAAGACCTTCATCATCAATGATAAATATTAACTGATGTAGGCCTAATCAATTTTAATTCCTACACATGATTAAATATTTTATCATTAATATTGGTTTAACTACATTTGATTTACATTATTCTACCCTTTGTATGAGACATATTATTGGATTAAATTATTCTATTAAATATATAATTTTAAATTTCCCTGGTATCTCCCCTGTACATCTCCATTTTGTAATCATTATCAAAAAATTCATGTCCCACAATTATTCAATGTTGTTATTGTGACTTACTCTACATCAATTCTTAATGTTCATTACTATTGGCATGTGTTGCTGTCGTTCGAAATTCCTTGTTTGATTTAGAGATATTAAACCCCCAGATACATGACATTAATGTGAATGATCAGTTGCTTAACATTTTTGTGATTGGTCAATGTGGATTCACAGTTTTATGTAACATATTTGGGTACTAGAACTCTGAATATAAGTTGTTTACGCGATGGGATCCTGAAAAACATTTAGACTTGTATTTATGTCCCTCAGAGGTTGTGATTAAATGATTATATTTATCCCTCATTGATTTTGTATGTTTAAAGGAACTGGAAGAAGATGTGAAGGATTATTCAGAGACCACATGAAAGAAGATTCAGTTTCTAGATAATCATGATATACACATCATGTTTTTTGATGAAAACAATCCATGTAGTCTCGATTTCAAATGTGGTTAGGGTTTCTTGTTTGAGTTAAATTTCCCACATCTTGTGGAGGGACCAGACAACATTTGACACCATGTTTTCCATCCTATCATGAATATAATGTATGGGATTATTAGCCCATGTGTCCCATCGTTCTAGGTATGGTGGGTTAAACACCATATACATTGGAGATTATATGGACTTGGTACGATTCACACACCGTGTGATGGAATAACTAGAAATGTCATGTGTTTTGGGGGAATAATTGTGTAATAGAAAATGTATAGTGTATATGGGAAGATGTCTGGTTTACACAGGAATTAACTGTATCAATTGATGGACCTAGGGTGATAAAAGATGGTGTTTTCTAGTTGCACATGAAATATATATTGACACGGGTTACACATTTTATTCATAAGAGACAAAAACGTGCGACTAAGTGGGGACACCTACCTTAGAAACACCCAAACATGTCAACTAAACCCCCCTACATATTCCTTCTCTCACAATCTTATTATTTAGACTTGTATTTCCCCCTTGAATATCCTATCCTAAGTGTTTTCAATGAATAATGTGATGGTAACATTTATAGTTGAATTTGTGATATGATGTAAAATATTTTAAAAAATAAACATCATTAGGATACAATTGAATATGGTGGTGATCTGGTGTGATTACCATAGTGTTTTGGGGGCTAATACTCCCCTAAAACACAATGGAGTGGGTCCCTATACTATTTTATAGTGAGTGGTGATACTCACCTATCGTACTAGGGTGAAAGACTTCAATCCTTGTGGATGATAATCCCAATTAGAACAAGGATGGAGGACATCATATCCATTATTAATATATATTGATTATACATCGCAAAACTATTGAGGAATGAGTGTCCACTTTATACTAGATTAGAAATCTGCAGTCTTAAATCATGAATGATAAGTTGGTTGTCCTTGGGATTTAAGGCTCCCTCGTATGTGGATAGAGAATGATAGGTATGAACCACTCTATTATTTTCTTGGTGAGGTGAATTATGATTCCTGGTTCATATTAGTGTCCCTTTAGGATGTGTTTTATAGAAAATAATGGGTGTGTGACCCTCCCTGTGGTTTCTTATACAGTTATTCATGATGATGGCATCATAGATGGAACATTGGTGTTATGGGTAGATTATATATTCATATCTATTCAATGATGTGATCATACCTTTCTCCCTCATATATAATTCTTCTAAGAAAATAATTATTTATTTTTAGGAATCTATTTCTTTATTCATTGATTTGATATTTCTACTACTATCTTGTCTTCTATTGACCACTCTTCATTTTTCAGGGAGTCCAACAGTGTATTCATATACTCAACCATGCATGAAATGTTTTCACATGTGTCATTTTTTATACATATGATATACATATGTACAGTCATTTCCTATAATAACAGGGATACCCGAGTTATCTGACAATTTTTGGAGTCTTGGGAAATCAGATATTAAGATATGATATCTCATTTATATTCTATTATAGTCGTTGTCCAGCTGGAAAATCTCATCTTAGTGGGAATTCATTTTTAACAATAATTTCAGGATTACTATCTCTCTCATTTTATACCCTATTTTTAATTATACACATGATTTATACCATATATGTTACCATATTATATTATTATTCACTAAAAATCTATATGTAGATGTATTGGTGAATTCATAGTGGTATATTTGGCCACATCATCCCTTTTAAGTTATTCATTCTCATCTCTTGTCACTTTCCCCATGCCATTATAGGCAGGGTTAGGGTAATGGAGGAATGTTATTACATTTTATAGTTATTCTCCTATGTATTAGTATTTTATATTGTGGTATCAGACAATGTTGGACCTCGAGATAGTGTTAAATTATTTTACCTCTTTTAAGGTTTTGTTTTGAATTTGGGGAAAAACATCAAACTATATCTTGTGAAGCTTTCAAACTAGGTAACATATTATGGGTGATGTAGCTGATGTATCTCTATAGTAGGACTCTTACTATTTACTCGTTGACTCAAATTACTGAGATATTGATTTTAGAGAACATTGGTGCCTGATTCATCTAGGATTGAGTCTTTGGATGATCATTCTTGAGTCAGTTCCCCATTTGTTTATATTATGAACTAACTGTGGTATGTCATGATTACTTTCAAAAGATATCAGCGAAAAATGTCAACAAGGTTATCTATTCAGGATAATGTTGATAAAATCATAACTAATGTGGCCTTATTTTTATGTCCATATCACGTGATACTTCATCCAGGTTGGAAGGTAGTTTCACCCCATCCAGTAGTGAAACATGTTTTACCAACAGAGTATGGAGGTATAATAAATTTTTAGGATTCATCATTGTTCATGGACTTTACATGGTACCTATTCAACATGATATTGATGGTTACATAATGGAAAAACATCAATTAGGGTCTCTATAGAGACATTTTTTATATTTTGATACCCTAATGTATTTCCACATATGATAGAGTGATTGCATAGTCATTGGTGATAGAGAGATTCAAGAGAGGAATGTGATATTGATTGTTCCATTAATAGGGAACTCACATATAAGTATTATGTGGTGGCTAGAATATGTTATGTATCGAGGCATGGAGGCCTAATCATTCTCTGACTCAGTGGAATGGTCATGCATCTTAAAGAATGTAATGTGGAATCAAGCATCACGAAGAGGAAAGATGGTATGAATGTGATGAAAAAGGTCTCATAAAAGATGATTTACCTACCCAATGTCCAAAGAATGGTAGAAATAAAATGTATTTATCAATATGGAAGAGGAAACACTACGATCATTTTTCTGTGGGGTGTGGCCTACGCAACCCCTAGGGACACAGTACTAGAAGTGGAGCACATGTAGCTCAATATATATGATCCACTTGTGGTTAAATATGTTATGGTATATATCACCCACCACCACAATACATCGCATATTAGGATTAGGGTCCTTGAGTTTAGGACCACAGATATGTACATTCCCGGGATGCTTTTGATCTATCAATACATGACATGATCATAGGTATGATACGTGATTAGTCTTCTCATCCTTCATAATTAGTAGTCACAAGTAAGAATCATTACATCACCTCTTAACCCTTGTTTTGTGAGTCTGAAATTCAATTTTAGATTTTTTCTTAATACTGCTGGATTGATTTTCCCAAAAGGAATACTTATTTGGAACCACTTTTCATTCATTAGTGTGATATATCTCATGGTTGAGAGAGTTTCATGTTGTAACTCTTGGTACTCATGATAGAGCCCTCTCACACCATCATGGAAATGAACTGGTTTTCTACAACCTATTTCCATATTGATTTTCATGATAGATTACTTTTATACCTTTGAAAATATGGGAATAAATTTTACATTATAGGAATGACAGATCTAATAGTGGAGGGAGTGGTTTTTTTAGTAGGATGTTACGACCCATAACCCATTTGTTCAAATTTTTATCTCTTGGTGCAATGAGAACTTCAAGAATATAGGTTCGTTCAATCCAAGAGTATTATATGGATTCCTTCTTCATTATAAGATTATCAATGAGGATAGAAAAGTAAGTTTTCATTTACATTCAACCGAAAACCACTATGATATATTTCAAATCATATGGATGGTCCCTACCGATCTTTGACATGTGGGGGTGCAATTATAAGACCTTCTAAAATGGTTTTTATCATACATATAAGGTAGATATAATTTATTTTAATGAGGACTGATGGGAGATTATGGTAAATGTTGATTATTTTCTCCTAAACTATGTCAAAATAAATAATAATTTCACAATTCAAATGATTGAAGACCTATTTGATCAACTCCAATGTGTGAGATAGTCCTTGAAGTATGATATATATTCCACATACATCCATTTGTAGTCCTGTGAGGTTGATATTTCATTGATGGAATTCTAATGCTTCTAAGAACACCATTAGTTCATATTGATGCAATTTGGTGTAATGAATTCTCCCACTATATTTATGAGTTTGATGAACTAGACACTATATCAATAAATAGATTGATTTTTTGTTTTTTTTCATTTATGACATTCTCATAATCATTGTGTAAGTGGTGGGGCATATAGAGCACATGGGGATGGTCCTAGAAATGCACCGAGAGAACCATATTTATTGTAACATGTAAAATTTATAATTATAAATCCCTTATATAAAATTATCGAGGAATATAATTTTGAAGAATGGATTAGCTGTAGACCTTGTGAATATTTATGAAATTATTTATTGGGAGTGATAAACAAGAATGTCAATGGTGAGATGTTTTCATGGATTTTAAGGTTACTACATGAGGCTCATGGTAGAAATCTCTATTATTGTTTATCATTTTAAATCAATGATAACAAAAGGAAATATATTTAATTGGATTTAGATGTGTTTGACATCCATTTATGAATTCATGATGAGGATGAATACTGCTCCATTTTTTAAACTACTAGAGGAGGGTGTAGATTACATAGTATATTGAGATGCCTCATGAGATGGGATCAATTTTGTAGTGATGAAGAGTTAGTTTGTGATCAATTATTGGTTGAGGATGTTGATATACCCATAGAAGAACTAGACATATCAAAACCTAGATTTGATACTGAAATCCTTTTCACTGAGGGTGTTGAGTCACTGTCATAAGGGGATGTGATTTTTTTACTCAGACCGTAAGAGTCTTAGGTTTTTATTCACGCCACAAAACCTAACCCTGATATAGAGGTTCTAATTTTAGTTAATGTAGGAATTTTTTTGAGATATTATATACTCACTGGAAAGAATGACGTGGAGGAAGATTCATTTTACTGGAAGTATCGTTCTCATATGATAGAGGAGGCATACAAGAAATTAGATTATATACAGCTGACCCCGGTGTAAGAGAGGGGATAATCATATCTTTATTCAATGGTGTTAACCCCTCAACATTTTAGAATGTGAGTGGGATCAATTAAGAAACATATACTATGAGGATCTATGTGAAAAAATATTCATAGGATATTCTATAGATGGATACTATGATAGAGGGAATCAAGTAATCCTTTTACTGTGATGAATTTTTGTTTCAATCGAATTGTTGGAGGAGGTGATGTGGTAATTTCATGCCTCCCCAATGGTTGTAAATCCCGATGTTGGGATTATTTATAAGTACCTTTATAAGTAGTTTTGGTCAGATTGAATGTGGCTTATAATGGCCTCATTTTTCTCTTGGTGTATTACATTTTAGTATTTAAATGTTGGTAACCATGTTATGATTGTTTTTTAAAGCATTTTGTGATCCGAGAGTGGTAATGTGATGGCTTTTCCATATACTTCATGACAATGATTCTATTGATAATGAGAGTCCACGATTTTATCTAGTGATATTTTTCCTACATTCCAAGTCTTCTCACATCTATACTATCTTGGAGTAGAGTTTTGTGGAGAATTTAGAGAAAATTTACATTTGAGTAATATCACACCTTCATGGGGTTCCCTCAATGTTTAATTATGAATGTGGAGAACGGTTCAGGTAATGACCCAATGATTTATGAAAAGAAATTACATTATTATAAAAATTTCATTTAATCAAATGAAATATGAAAAAAATTAACTACTAATTACTATGTGACATTTAATCATAAGATTTTCACTCTTGTGATTTGAAATTATGGAAACAATCATCTAAAATTGTGATCAGAATGTTCTTTGGAGTCTTATATGATAAAATTATTTTTTAATGAATAGAAATAAACTCTTGTGACTAGTGACATACCTTTATGAATAGTAATTAATATTAATGAATAGAAAATCATCCAAAAAATTGAGACATCACCCATAAATGTATAAATACAATATAGACATTGTAAAGGTAAAAAATGATTATATTATAAAAATTTCAATTTTTAAATGTCAAATATATTTTCTCAATAATTTTATGAATAATTTAATAATTTAAAATGGATATTTATATGAATAAAATTTAATCATAAATTTATACATTATTTTTTTATGATAATAATATAATTGTATGTGACCTTGATGAATTTATCATGTTTTTATAAAAAGAGTTATAAGTTTAATGTAGTTTTTGTTTAATATATTTTATTTTTATTTAAAAATTAAATTAAAAATATTTAAAAAAATATTTTCAAAAAATGGGGATAAATTTTTAATTATACATCTTGAAAATGGTTGGGGTTATTTTTTGTGATTTTATTTAAAATACAATAATTCTTCATGAATTTTAAAAATACAGTTTTGAGTTTTTGGAATGTTTAATGAAATCATAATTATGTAAAAATAAATTTAAAATGATGGTAGAATTGTGTACAATATAATATATTATGTTGTGTCACATGTGTCTAATACCATTGTAAAATCAGATGGTCAATCCCCTGTTTTTTTTAAAACACTAATGAGGCGTCCTTTAAAATTATTAAAAAAACTCTCCCACTTTTAAAATAAATACCCACTCATTATTTCGTTTTTATTCATTAAATATCCATTAACCTAGAATCTATGGTGGTATTACCTCCCTAAGAGACCTACTATGGTGGCCACAATGACCCTAGGTCCCAACCATCATTTTTTAGGACTCAATTTACAAGGTAAGAGAATCTACCTCCCTTCTATTTTTCAAGATTTCATTTTATGTTATTATATTTTAATTACAATTGGATTATGTAGGGAAATATAATTTCATATATCTCTTACTATACATATAATGTATTAATGATGATATACCCCTTTTTTCTCTCATGAAAATAATTTTTATAAAAATTTAAGCGATGTCGTTAGGGAGATAATGTTTTATACGAGATATCTCAACATTTATTTATTTTTATGTTCCTCAATTTTTTTTCTTTACTCACCTCATTTCAAAAAAATCATGTGATGAATCCATCACCTGACCTGTAATAAAAAAATTTCATGATAATGTATTAATGATACATCATATCTCTTTTATATTTATTTTATACTAAAAACTAAATAACCATCCAAGATATGTTAATTTACGACATTCAAGGATGATAAGTTTCCAATTTCTAATACAATCGTCAATTTTGTTCATGAAACCATTTTCATGGTTGAAAGAGACCATAATATAGATATTATATCTCATATGATGTTCTGGAATCTTTTTTTTACTCATTGAATTAATTTATAAAGGAAAATGTGTTCGTTGTGCTCAAAAAACCACCAATTAACCCAAATAATTGTCATTAAATAATTTATATAATGATTAATCTTCACACCAAGTAACCAAATAGAATTTACAATCATGTAACCTCATGTATTTTCAAAAATAAAATATAACTCCAATTCTGGAAAACCATTCCAATATTACATGATTATACAAACATGAATATAAGTGAACCAATCACTAGAACCAACGAAACAAATGGACCAGAACAATGAAACTGAACCTCGTAACCAATAAATAATATTATAAATGAACTAAAAAACGTTGAACTAAATAATTTAAATATATAAGAGGTTTATGAATTATTAGTTAATGAGAATAATTTGATATTTCATGTGGCTAATATCAAGTGGAGAATACCATTAGGCTTAAGGTAAGGGATCCTCTCTATTTATCTTTTATTTAATAATTTATTAATTGTTATTCAATTTTATGTATAATTACTAATATTTGGGTACAATTTATCATCTTACCCATACATCCCTCGTGATTTATAAAACATGAGAAAACATTTTATCTCTCCTTAAGAGCTCTTAAGTATAACGGTTACCATGCAGATATTCCATATGGGATTCGACCCAAACCACCCCTATTCTTTTCTTTTTCTCCATCATCCTTTTTATCCAAATAAACATGTCCTATATTTTTTAGGTATATCATCAAAAAACTATTTCTATGCTCACAAATATATTTTCATGATCCATCCCTCATTATAATTCTGGTATATACATTTTTTTAAGTGATTCCCTCCTTAATTCATCCTAATAAGAAATCATATTTTCAAGGAATATCCCAAATTAATACCTAATTTAATGTGCACACTATCATAAAGTTTAAGACACTATATTATTTATCAAGGAAGTCCTTTTATTGTGAAAAAATACCTGGTTCACTTCTGGCTTCCTATAATGGATTTTTCCCTTTTTCTATTTTAAAGGAACTATTGAATTCTCCTTAAAACTTCTCCAAAATGATTTAATTATATAGTTTTATAAATAAATTTCCTACATGTTGTCACTTCTATGTGAAATCACTGACCATGATACATTTATATATTCCCTTATGAATTTCCATGTATATTTTAGTTCCTTTATTTCATGGACACTTTGATGATATTCCACATGGTTATGATTTATGACAAGATTATGATACCCAATTATTTCCATCTATAAACTTTATGTTTATATAAGATTCATTATTCATGATTCTAAATGTGAAAAAAATATTTATGATAAGTAAAATGGGTTTTCCTAAATAGTTCTTCAACATATTGGGTAAAGTTAAGTCTCATGAGATTTTATGTGTGATGGTCTGGGAAGATAGCCTTGTCTAGTGATACTATGTGAAACGAACTTGGCAATTAGCATTGACTCATACTAAAGTCATGTTTTATGATTCTCCCACCGTACATTGATTCCATGTTTATATGATCTCGTTTTTATATGTAATGTTCCCATATGTTCCATTCTTTTTTTAACATTATGACATACCATCTAACCCATTTTATAAAGAATTATTCTTATGCATACTCCATTACTATGATTTTTAACTCATTCATATGTTCTGTTGTTCCCCAAAGTGTCCTAAGAAGATATATGAACACAATGGAAGATAAGATATCATTATGGTGTTTAAATTGAATGTTTTTTTGTTTTATTATATACCATGTATTCCAGGACATGAGTCATTAATATCATTGACTTGTACTACGATGTATAATTTTGGATAGAATAGTATAAAGTTATATGTAAATGTCTAGGGTCTATGTAGATGTTATTATTGGATGGTCTTTTTATTTTTGGAGAGTAGGAATAGGGAACCTTAGTGAGAACCTTAAGGATGTGACTATGTATAAAAGAACAACCCTAATTTTAGGTAAGTTTAGAGTGAGTGGTTTATCAAAAACATACATCCCTATATAGATACAAATAGGGAGATGCGGATATAGCACAACTTTACCTAGGAGATAAAAGACTAAAAAGGAGTTTTGGGCCTGACGAGGGTATCCTGGTACATTAAAACATGCCTTGCTGCACTCTTGGTTTTACACTCCCATGAGATATGCGTTGGTAAACTCATGAGCTCAGAAAAAATCATTACTTAGGGAAGGAGAAAACCCCTATACGAATACAAGTTTAGAAATAGATCAAGGATATCCTCCATTTAAACCAAGGGAATTAAATGTTAAGATATACTTATCCATTACAAGTTTATCCTATCACGTTAAATGGTTACTTTTTTTCTTAATAGATAAGTATTGTATCCCTCTAATTGTATTCAATTTTTTTAGTTAAAATATAGAAGGATGAATATCACAGACAACTCTTATCTCTCTTCCAGAAGACCAACTAGGAAATATTATCCTGAATTCATGCCCAGATGAATTTGAAACTTTTTCAAATATCCATGTTACATACCAAAAAGTTTATGAGGCATCCAATACCTATTGTATTTTAAGATTCTTTCTAGGAAAAATTACATCCTATTAGGGAATATTTCAATATCAACATTTATAGGAATTTAAGAATTGGATGTTCCTTCATCATATATAAAACTCCTTCTTTTTTATTTGAAAATTATGAAGAACTAAATGATTTTCAAGATACATTAAAAGTGGGAGACCTCTAAGCTGCCAATAAGTATTAAATTAATGATTCTTGTCCTTGAGTAAATACCAAATTGTTTTTACCAAAACCCTATTTTGAAATATTTTATTATTAACCGTTAGGAATTTTTTTTAAAAACATGTTCATGAATATATTAAAAATTTATATGTGATAAATAATTCTTAATGACTTATCGATGCTCCCATCAATATAAAAAAAGACTCTTGAGGTGTGTTTGGGAAATTGAAGTAGATAATTATAAAAATATCCTAAGGTACCATTTTGATTCATGAACCCTTTCAACAAGAATAAAATTATTAAAGAAAATAATTAATATGCAGTTTAGGTAATGAAGTAATAGTACCCGCACCAATTTATGGATTAGAATGTAAAATGAAATTCCGTGGTTGAAATTTCATAAAGGGGGAAGAATGTGACAACCCAATGATTTATCAATAGAAAGTAAATTCTTAAAAACATGTCATATAATCATATGAAATCACAAAAAAATGAACTACTATCTACTATGTGACCTTTAAAAATTAGTTTTTCACTCTTGTGTTTTGAATTTTGAAAAACTGTCATCTACAATTGTGATCAAAACGTTATTGGGAGTCTGATAAGTAAAAATTAATTTTTGATGAATAGTAACATAGCCTTATCAATTATAACATACCTTTATGAATACTAATGAATATTAAATATTATAAAATCATAAAAAAATATAAACTTCACCCATGATTGTGTAAATTCAATTTAGACATCTCAAATGTAAAAAAAGATCATAATTTAAGAATTTTTATTTTTGTATGTCAAAAATATTTTGTTACAAATTTATTATGAATTTAATAATTTAAAATGGAAATATATTTTCTTAAAATCTAGTCATAAATTTTTTATTTATTTTTTATTGTTATAAGATAATTTTCCTGGACCTTGATTAATTTTGTATGGTGTTAAAAAAGTGTTATTGTTTTAATATTGTTTTGTTGATTAAATAATGATTTTAATTAAAAATTACATTAACAATATTTTGATTTTTTTTTTCAAAAAATGTATTTCATTGTTTAATTCTAAATTCTGAAAAATAGTTTGGGTGAATATTTGGGATTTTTTTTAAAATACGTGAAATTTTATGAATAGTGAAAATATAGTTTTGAGTTTTTTGTATGTTTAGTGACATCATAATGATGAAATAATTAATATAAAATTATGATCGACTTTTTTATAGTAATATATGGTTTTAGGAGTCCCATGTGGCTATTACCACAGGCAAATACCAATGGAAATCCAATGGTTTTTAAAAACCACTAATGAGGTGTCCTTTGAAATTAATAAAAAAATTTCCCGCTTTTACTATAAATACACAATATTTACATTGTTTAAATTCATTAAAAATATATTATCCTCTAATAACTGGTGGTTTTACCTCCCTAGTATCCCTCCTAAGGGGTCCTCATGCTTCCAAGGTCCCAAACTTTTTATTTTATGAGTTACTCTTCAAGGTAAGGGAATCATCCTCC
Organism: Viscum album; assembly: GCA_963277665.1. NCBI lineage: Eukaryota > Viridiplantae > Streptophyta > Magnoliopsida > Santalales > Viscaceae > Viscum > Viscum album. The sequence continues at coordinate 428,811,618 of OY728129.1, read as the reverse complement.
ATTCTCGTTTTCAAGGTTTCACTTTATGATATTATTTTTTAATTACAATTTTATTATTTTGGGATATATCATTTCATGTCCCAAATAATTTATATATAATATATTAATTATGAGAGACCCCTTTTATATTTCACCCAAATATATTATAAAATTATAAGTGACGCCATTAGGGTGCTAAATTATTATAAGGGATCTCTCTACTTTTATTTTATATTTAAGTTCATCCCTTTTCTATTTTCCATCCAATCCACATTTCATACATATGTTATAATGTATATAAAACCTTACATGAACTGGGATGTTTTCATTATAATGTAAAAATTATTCACTATCGCACTTTTCTCTTTCTTTTATACTAAAAATGAAAACACCATCTGAGATTTGCTAATTTCCAACATTCAAGGATGATGGGAAGTCAATTTCCATTACCATATTCAATTTTGGTTATGAAACCATTTTCATGGTAAAAAATACCCTAATATAGGTATTATTTCTCATCTATGGTTATGGAATATTTTTTTACTCATCGTTTTTATTTATAATGAAAAATGAGTTTCTTTTGTTCAAAAAACCGCCAATTGACTCAAAGAGTTATCATTGAATAATTTATATAATGATTCATATTCACACCATATAAAAAAATATAAATTTAAATTGTTTTAACTTCCTGGATATTAAAAAATTACATATAACTACTAATCTAGAAAACTATACCCATTTTACATGATTCTCTGAAAAAGAATATATGTGAACCGATCACTAGAACCAAGGAAACAAACGGACTCGAACAATGAAATTGAACGTCATAACCATCCAAAAATATTATGAATGAACTCCAATAGGTGGTAATAAATCATATACATATATAATAGTTTCCAGAATTAGTTTTTAATGAATCTAAATTTATTATTCATTTCTCTAATATCAGGTAAATAATACCGTCAAACATAAGGTAATGGATCCTGTCTTTTTCACTTTTATTCATGAATGTCCTCTATGTTATTCCATTTTATGTATAACTTTGAATGTTGCGGTATTATTTAAACCTTCCCAATAATTCCATCATGATGTATAAATTATGATAAACACCAGTATCTCCCATTTATATCTCATAAGTATAACTGATACCGTGCTGCTATTCTGTAATGGATTCTACCTGAACCACGTTTATTCTAGCAGGTTGCTCCATCATTCTTTTTACCAAAGTTATGTGGTCATTTATTTTTATGCACAACATCAACATACTATTTATATGATTCAAACTATTTTTTAAAGTTCCAACCCTAATTTTCATTCGGGGATATACATGTTTTTATGTGATTCCCTCATTAATTCTTCCCTATATTGAAAACATATTTTGAGGGAACATCCCGAATTCTTACCCGATTTCAATTTCACTCTTTCTTATGTCATAACCCAACATCATATTTTTAAAATCAGTAAATTTAATTTTAACACATTCCTGGTTCACATATTGTTTTGTATAAAGGATTTCCCTCTTTTCTATTTTAAAAGCTCTATTGTATTTTCTTTCGAACAACTCAATTTTTTTACTGATAATGTTTCATAAATAAATTCCTTACATGATGTCACTTATAATTGATAACACTCACCATGATACATTCCTACTTTTCCTTATGAATTTACATGTATATTTTAGTTCCTTTAATTCATGGACACTTTTATGATACACTCCTTCTGTTGTGCTTTATGACATGATTATGTTACCAAATTATTTCAATGGGTAACCCTTATGTTTATGTAAGATTGATTATGTATGATTATTTGTGTGGAAAAAATATTAATTAAATGTATGATGGGTACACACAGATATTATTCCAATCTAATGGGTAATGTTATGCTCCTGATATGTTATGTGAAATAGTCTTGGTGGTTATCCTTGTCTTGTGATACTATGTTAAAGGATCTTTCCGGATAACATTGACTCATACTAAAGTCATGTTTTATGGTTCTTCCACATTACTATGATTCCATGATTATATGATCCCATTTTCATATAGTATGATCCTATATATTCCATGATTATATTTATGATTATGAAATTCCTTCTAACCCATGTTCTAAACCTGTATTCTTATATTTAATCCCTTATTAGGCTTTTTAGCCCATCCATTTGTTCATTTTAATCCCTGGGAATCCTATATAGATGTATGAGCACAATGGAAAATAGTATATCATTATGGAGTTCAAATAATAAGTTTTTTGATTTTTTACATACATATTCTTCCTAGACTCTAGACTTTATGATCCATAGATAGTACTCTGATGTATAATAATGCTTAAAATCATGTAATGTTATATGTAAAAGGCCAAGGTCCCTATAGTTCATTACATTCTTTTCAAGAAGAATATAGGAGTAATTTTTAATCTATTTGAGGATGATTACGGATTTATACCCTCTAATATATGGGTTGATCAAGTGAAATATTCATGTATTGTATGATATAATGATGGATTTCATGTTAGGCTTCACCAAGACTATGGATAATCCCATTACATTTTTATGTTTTTTATTATAAGAATTTTTATCTCTCTACGATTTTCATAGACCCATTCTAGGAACTTTACTGGAGACTATAATGGTCACCATAATTATGTACTATGATTAGTGATTCAACCCATCTTGGGACTGCGATTGTGAAAGAGATGAAAGGGAAGGTCATGGAGATCGACAACTAGATATCTAGAAAAAAAATGATGATTTAAATATTTTACTAATGAACATCATAGGAAATTGGAGTACATGAAGGGATACCATATTTCCATAATATTCTCACCACAATAAGGATGATATAGAATATGTAGGGAATAATATATACCAATGAGGTTAATAATTCCATTTGATATCCAGAACTGGGTTTTGAGGTTTCAAATTACATATCCACACCCCATAGTTAAAGAGGGTTCATGAAGTCCTCCACGTGTCACAGCTTATATGATACATCTATGACAATAGAAATATTATTTACTAAGATGAAATTGGAATCTATGATAGAAATCCCCTCATCGATATCCATACAGTGATCAAAAATCGGTTGGATAGGTTCTTACATAGATATATCATTCTGTTAGTTTATGTGTTATGGACGTATGAGAGCACACATGAGTGGTTCTGGGAGTGGGAGATCAATATAAAGGTTCAGTAACTCCACCATTGAATTTATTTTTTCTTTTAGAGGATTAAATGTCTTTATAGAAGGAATAATATAGAGACTATTATTTTTAACTTATAAATAGATGAAATATATTAACAATTATATCCAAAGCTCGTCGTTGAGATGACATTGGATTATGAGGGCCAGTGAACCTGAAATTGATATTAAAAAAATATTAACAAATCTAATATCACACACACATAAATTTTTATATATAATTGAACCTCCCTTGAATGGAATCTCAAACCAAAAAACCTGACACCATTGTCTAATTCTAATCTCAAGGTTTATATGAGGAAAGACCTAAGGGTGATCGGTGCCAAACCTGATGTTAAAGCAACCGTTGGATGATACATTTAATTGATATAAAAGAATTTTTATTTTATAGAATTAAACAATTAAATTAGACTACATAAAACGTTTATATTGAATTATATATGAATTGGTACATAAACCTTGACAGATATGAGGGAAGAAAGTGAATTTTCTTTCTTTGTAGATCGACAACGAATGAAGAATGATGATAAGATCAATGTGGATTGATTGATAGTTAATATAATAGGACTTATATATTTCTAGTAAATGTGTTCTTCACCATTGATTAATCGATATTTGATTTATTACTCCTCAATTGTAGTTTATTCCATTTATTAATATATTGATCAAGGATATTTATTTATCTTCTTTTGATATGTGTTCATCTCCCCATTTTAAAAGGATTATTGTTGGACTAAATTTTTATATTAAAATTATATTATTTATTTTCAATGATATCTACAATACAAATCCCAATTTTTTAAGGATTCTCCAATAATTCTTGGCCCAAATTTGTTTACCCTATTATATTGCTTTTAGAACCTTCAATTCATTGTGTTATTCATCATTTTACCCTATGTAACTGCTTTTGACTTTATAGGTTGGATTTGTGAATTTTTAAACCCCTAGATAAACAATGATGATGAATAAAGATGGTTTCATTCAATTTTGGCGATGTACCATCGTTGATTAATTATTTCGGGTGACATAATCGAGTTCAGAAACACAGAATGGTAGTAGTTCGAGCAATGGGTTCCCCAAGAGTACTAAAAAATTGATTTATGGCCACATTATGTCAAGAATAAATACATGGAGATCACCCCCACCCATTTTATGTTGTAAACATGTAATCAAAGAATAGTAAAGGAGGATTTGGAGATCATTCAAAACCTTTAATAATCATTAGAAGTTCATCATATACATTGCGAGTATATTGCTGAAACATTCTACATTGAATTGATTTATGTTGAGGATATGGCTTAATTTATATGATTAATATAGCATATCATATGGAGGAACACACTCTAAGTGACACAAAACATTAACAATTTTTCTGTATATAGGTTATAAATCCAAGAGCTCATACTGGCCCACATGCTATGTGTGTAAGGTCATGCACCGTGTAACTAAAAGTGAAAATAGGCTTAAACAGAAGGTATAAATAGAGTGTCACCCTAAAATTGACAAACCAGAAGTTTTGAGGGACACACTATGTAGTGGAACATGGATGGTATGCATAGGAAAATATTTGGTATATACAGGCATGACCAAGAGAATGAGTGGGACATGCGTTGACAATATACAATATGTACTATAAGTAGAAACCATGTATGATTATATTGCTTCCGATTGATGCCCATATGATACCCAAATAAGTGAATAGGTAGGTTCACACATCATATGGACCCCTTATATGTTGTTTACTTCCATATACATCTTCTTTGTCTCGTATCCGATTCATTTGGAATCATATTTTTTCCTATATTCTAGATATCAGGGGTTTTATTCCTCATAGAACATGATGGTTCCATTATTGTGTATTTTGAGATATTATTTGAGATACTATTAGAATGGAACTTCTAATTATGAATTTTTATGATAGTGGTGATCATATATGATCAGACAAGTGTTTTTGGGGATGGTACTTCTCTATTGCACAAGGGAATGTGTCCCCCCACAATATTTATATAGTAAGTGGTGGTAATCCACTATCACAAGAGGGTTTGGGTCGACCATCCATGGGAATCGTCTCCCCTATCTCACTAGGGTATGTTTCTCCAATAAAATTCATATATATATAGATTATAATCCCTCTTACTATAGAGGGTGTGTCCTCTATCTACCATTGTGGAACTCCCCCATCTTCAAGTATCAATGGAATTTAGTACCTCAATAGGAGTTGTGGGTCCCTAGAATGTGGGGAATTTTTATAGGGATTGGTTCCATATACATTTTTCATTGTGAGGTTATATTATATTCATATTCTAGGGTCGTGGATCCAAATGTTGTGGTGTGTAGCCTTGGTTGGGTTTAGACCTATCCCCATGGTTCCTTATGTGGTTTTGCATAATGTTTGAAATTAGATATAGACCATTAAATAATTGGGTAGAATAATTATTCATATTTTGGTCGTAATATGGATTCCCCACTTCTATGATTTATTGGTTTCTTATGTGGTAGTACATCTTTGTTTTTTGGATCTCATTCCCTCTTTCGTGTCTTATATTCCCCCCCTAGTATTCTGAGAATCCTATTTGGTTGTTATACCCTCAACCATGTTTACGATTTTCCCACATGTGTTTGGTCTTATGAACAAGACATACATATTATTAGTGATTTTGGAGGATCATATGTATACTCCGGTTCAATGACTATGTGTGGTAGTCTAGCCCTAGTTATTAGGAGTCATGCAATCTTAACTATTTTCTACTGAAATTGTTTCCTGGTTGGGATATCTTTTGTAGTGTGTTATACAATTCTCCCATTTTATTTTATATTCCATTATAACACTCTTTCATATTTCTTATAGTTTATTACATGAATTTTTTTTACTCTTAATGATATAGATTTTATTTTTATTCATCTTCAGATCCACATTGATATAAGTGGATTATGTGCATAGGTATATTAAGAATAACCCCCAATTTATGTTATTATTTCATGTAACATGTATCCAACCCCTATTAAATAGAGGTAGTCATAGACATATGGAGTAATGGTCTTCTATAATCTATGTGGGCCCTAGTGGGTCGGTCATTCATTAACCATTTATTATCATAATAAATATTTCCAAATAAATGAAATATTTTTTTCATTTACTTTAATTAAAGAATATTGTTCGTAAAATTATGTTTTAGATTTATTTGAAATAAATATTTTTTTATAAACCATTGTATATCATAAAAATCAATGACAAGGATAATGTAATACTATGGATTATTTATGCATAAAAATAATCTTGTTCTCAAAATGTGTTTTTATATGATACATGGGGTAATTTTAATTTATTTGTTATATATAAAATTTTTATCCAATAAATAGATTTCATTTCATTAACTAATTATTAATTTTTTTAATAAATTCAAATTTATTTATATAAATTAGTTGTTAATTAATTGAATATAAATCGTTTATGATATTAAAACTCAAAAATGTAAAAGTGAATATTTTAGAGTAATATATATAAGAAATGTTCAAAATATGTGTTAAAATCATTGGATGAGGAATAACACATTGAATCCCATTCAGTATAATAATAGTTTCTATTATGGGGTAATTTCTACATGGGAAACATGGACTCTGATTTTATTTACTTGAAATATTTTTTAAACACTCTTTCAAAAAACTTATAAATGGGAACTCTAACCACCCATTCTAGAAAACTCAATGAATTTGATTCCATATTGAATCAATACCCAATTTTCTCCCCTTGAGTCCAGTCCCACATCCTTTATCCCCTTATAGTATTTTATTGTATTATTTTTTCCATTTCGTAGGATCCTTCCATGGTAAATCTTTAGTCCCCAATGTGAGTATTTTTTAAACATCATTTATTATTTTTATTTCCTTCCAAATCAGAATTTATATTCCATTTAGGCTAAAATAATTTGTATTTTCTTATTAAATTTTTTACTCTATAGTAATAATTATTATCAATCATTCCGATTTTTTATTGAGATAAAAATATTCATTCATTTATTGTGCGAACTACCTCCTCCACAATGAAATGTATTCGATTTTTTATCAAATGATTCTCTCCAATAATTGTAAGGGTGAAATTCATGAATAAATTTAAAAATTATTGTACAGTTATTATTATTAATTGAAACATTATAATTGATCTTATTTCATTCAAATTATTTGATAATTGTAAACATTAACATTGTGTTTTGGAGGCTACAAACCTCCATGACATAACATATCTCAATTTTCAACTAGTTTCACTAAAATTTATTTACCTCTATTAAAATATGGATATAATACATTAAGACATAAAAATAATATAATTTTATATATATTATAATGTTAATATTTCTAAATAAACCACTTCAAAAATCATAACCATCCATTAATTATAGTATATATAAATTTTGTGTAGTTTATCCACCTACAATAGTAATGATATAAAATAATATCATATAATACTATTAGAACATGATTATAGATAGTATATGATATAAATATAGAAATAATTATTTAAATTTATTTTAGAATCATAATATTAATATTTTACCATTAGTTAATATATCATTATTGATTTGTCTAAAATCATTGAAACATGCTTGTCACTAATTTTGTTTGCAATAACCATAACCCAATCATCGATTTATTGAAATTATAATAGTAAATATAGTTATAAATATTAAATTATACGTCCATGTATGATATGGAATTATTTATTTGGGATAATAATGATTTGAAACACCCATATTGCAGAAGTAGTTCAAAACGATCAACATTACTCACAACCGATAATGATAATAGATTATAAATAACTAATATAAATATAGAGTATAATTATAAATAATTTTTATTAGAAATATAATATAAGAATAATTTAATTATATATATTTTTATGTTAGTTATGTTTTTGTACACGACCAAAGTTTGATTTTGACAATTCGGGGAAACAAGGTAAGGGATTACTTGTATCAAATTTTTACCCTTTTAGGCATACTAACTATTAAAAAACATCAATACTTAAAGATGTTTTATCTAATATCTAATGAATGTTTTACCATAACACATGGGTTTTTAATATCCATATCATGTTCACTTTAATAAATATTAAATTCCAAATATACAAATATTTTAAGGGGTTTTTATTAAAATATTACTTAAACTCTAAGGGTTCTGTTGATAATATTATTATGAAATAACTAATTATTTTTAAAGATAATACATAAGGGGAATTATTATTATAAATAAATAAACTCATTTTTTAGTTTTTATATTCATTGAGTTTTAAATATACCTCCAATATTTTAGTTCCCCATTGAGTCGTATTTTACCTAAAAATTTCTTGTATATTAAATTTACCTTATATAATTTTCTCCCAAGGAATGATTCCTTTCTTAATGTCAATATTTAATGGATGATTTTGAAAATATACTCCGATATACCTCAAGAAATGATTACATTCATTTTTTACTACTTTTCCTTGTTTAAAAAACATAAAAGAATATTTTTATGCTTTTTATATAGTTTTTATTTTGTCAAATTTTGAAAAGAATCTATTTTTATGTTTTCCATGTACGTACATCATTAAATAGACTATTAAATTTTATATTACGATTTATCTATAATTTTTTATGGGTTGTAGATGATATTAATCTTTTTTAGAAAATATTTCATTAATAATGATTTCTAATGATTATATGTATTAAAATTTTCTAAATTTGTTTTTTAAAAACTCCTAAAAATTATTTATCATTTATGAAGTTCTTATTTGACACATATTGAACATGATAATTGGAATTAAGAAAATTATATAGTCTATATAGTTTAAGTGGATGGATTATCAAATATATCTCTCTTTTGGATGAAATATATATCATTGTATTTATCATGCATATTCATCTTTATTTTATCCCTTAAAATTTAATTAAAATTTGATTAATTTGGAAATAACCTATTTTTACTCCAATTATCCAATGGTTTTTACCAATATTCCTTAATTTTATTGATTTGGGAAATTATAATAATAACAATATTACTTTTATATATATGTTGAAAACACAAAATGATTTATTAACTTTATTGATGGGTATTTACCTAGAATGTTTTTGAATATCTTTTGGACACTCTTCTATTTTCTAAAACTATATGGTGTTATGATTATTGATGTAATTATTAGTTATTTTGTCATTAGAATCAATCTAATAAGGATATTAACCCAATTTATTTCCATGGGTTCTATGTGTTATAAAAAGTAAAATATTTTCATTTAATGATTTTATAAGACCCGTTTTTTCATGGGGTCTATATGATGTGATATGTGAATGAATTTTCATGTAAAAATCATAAGTATGGATTAATGGTGGGTGGGGTCATATATCAACAATAAATTAATTGAGTAAGGTCTTATATCATATGATTAATGTATTCATGACTACATTTCATATGCTCGTTTGTATGGACACTAATGATATCACTCATGAATATAATGTTTTCTTAATATAGTGTTTGTAAAAATGTTTAATTATGTAAAATTTTTATTCTTATTGTTGTTACAATTTAATTATATCAAGGATAATATGTATTGACTAATATTTTCATACAATATTGGTAACTCTGTGATTTTATAATTACAATTTTTTTTAGAATATACAATAACCAATATAGAGTAGAAAAAACCACATATTATTACTATATAGAAATTACTATTATAAAATAGTCATTTAATTGTTATGAATGAAAATTAATGGATATTTTATAATTATATATGAAGTTTTCATTAGATATTTTTTTATTAATTCTTTTGGGATAAACACCCATTTAATTTTAGTGTAATTTAATGAATTAAAAATATGATTACTTAAAACATTATCATGATATATTTTTGGGAGAAAATAATATAATTAGTTTCTTCTATTTTTAGATATTTTATCATAAAAAATTAACAATATTTTTTATATAACAATTTAAAATTTAATTAGGATAAAATCTTTGTATTTTAATAAAATATTTTATTTTTTTAATAGCTAAAAACAAATGTTTTTTTGTAAAACCTTAATTTACATTCATAGAATAACTATGATCATATTTTTTATTTGATAATAATTTAATATTATATAGGGTTTTTTATATATAATATATTTAATTACACATTAATAGACATTAATACAATCTTGTTTTATAAAAATACAAGTCGACAAATAAATCTTTTTTTTAGAAAACTGTTTGTCGTCGCACATTATTGTTTGCAAATAAAATTAATATATTATTAATATAAAGATACAATTTAGAAAAATAGATTCCATATTTTCAATAAGAAAAATATAAATTATATAATAATTACAAATTAATTTTTTCATAATGAGTATTCAAATTTTTAAAAATTTAACACAATAGTAAAATGGTAAATCATATATTTACAGGTGTGAATATTATTATAAGAATTATATATTTACCATAACACATGTATTTTTCATATTTTATGAATCTATATTAGAAATTTCCATCAAATTATCAAATATACTTCCACATCGCGCCCTATTTCCATCAATTATCTCTTTCTAATAATTTAATTACAGAAAGAGACTAAATATCCTCCTTTAACTTTTTTATATCTCTCATGTGTTAATAAAGGGTAAAAAAATTCTAGAATAAATGTTCTTGGTTATTTTCTAGATAATAAAAATATTTTTAGGATTCTAATTTTTTTTCTAATTTTAATAATTAATCTATTTATATTTAATTCCATTTAATCACTCACACATCAATGTTATAATTGCAAAAAATAAATGATTTTAATAAAATATAAACTAATAATATTTGATATAAATAATTTTTTACATTGATTTTACATATATATATATATAATTTTATACCATTTCAAACGGTTTATATTGAAATATTATTGATTTAATATTTTAAATCAAATTTCCATTAATGAATTGTTCATAAAATGACATTAATGTTTTTTAATAATAATTAATAATTTATTAGAATATTTAAATTTCAAAAATATATTATAATTGTACATGTATATGGGATATGGTTTATAATATCATCCATGGTCCATTTCGGGTAATTTTTCCATTTATAGGAACTTTCTAAACCCCCAAATTGTAAAGATATTAATAAAGCAATAAATGTAAAATTAGAATAAAAGTGGATAAAATGAATCAAAATGGTCGTAAAAATTACCTAAAAATGTGAAATTTTTATTGTATGAGTGTATTTAAAAACATTATAATATATTCTTAAAATATATTCAATTTGGACCTAATTAAACATTATAAATAATATATTATTTTAAGAAGTTTCAGGAGCTCCCCTCCCATCACTCATAAAAAGGAACCACCTATCATATTTTAATAACAAATAAATGGACATTTGTTCAGCCAATACCATAGAAAATACCTTCTGTAAATCACTACACACTTTCAAGAGGTCTTGGATTAATGAGAAAACCATACAAGGAAATCTTTTTCTGTAAACCGTTATTGATTTTTTGAAGAAGATGTATAGTTCTTAATCATGGTTTCACATTAGTTCTTCTTATACATAAATAATTATTTACAAACCTAGTGATATAATATACAAATTATATCATATATTACGATATTTTATTAGATTAATGTAATTACCTATATCTCTCACCTCCTCAATCAAATAAAAACAAACGTCTATATAACAGACTACATCCTAATGATATAATATATTTCGTTTTCCATCACCACATATCATGTTAATTTATAATGACTAATTTTATGTAAAAATATGAAACTAAATAAATATTAATTATTATATAGAAATAATATATCATATATTTTATTAAAACTATTATCAATGAAAAAAGAGAACATCATTTTTATATATGTGTAGACTACCAACTCAATAAATTGATGTGGTTTTGTTCTTCACCACGACTTCAAATGGATGATATATATAAGTATATTTAAATATATAATATTTTTTTGTGTTATTATGATTATTTTTAAGGTTTAATTAATATTTACCCTCATACAATAATGATTATAGTTAAAATAAAATGTTACTCTGGTGTACGTACGACATATCTTCTCCATGATTATAATGTAGTTTATTTTTCATAACCATCTAAAAAGGATTAAAATAGATGTATAATTTATAGTTCAAATGATATTTATTAATTATTATTATATTGAATATAATGTTAACATTTCAAATGTTACTATACTCAACGTACAAAATTCCTTTTAGTCAACTGAACCGAATGTCATCAAAATGTCTCACATATTTATAACTAATTATGTAATTTAATATTTTATGGTAATAAATAAGATAAAATGAATAACGTAATATAATATTTTTATTATACATTTATATAATTAATATATGTTTTTATGATAAAAAATAAATTTAATGATTTTTAACAATATTAAGGGATTTATCCCAACATCCACTCTAATGAGAAATATTTGTTATTATAAACAAATTAACATTTACATTGTCAATATAAAAAACCATTGAGGTATTTAACATTAATAAATATTTATTTCTCATTATAAATTCTTGAATTCTTGTAATTCATTCAAAATCAATTTTTAATAGAAAATATGATATTATTTCTCTTTTGGATCGCTTGTAATTTTCTTTAATGATTATTTTTCCAAAATGTTCATGGAAAATTCTATAAATTAAAAGAATTATTTATAAAATAAATTATATTTTATCATTAAAATATTTTCTTATATTGAAATTAATATTTATATTTTACCCAAAAATGGTTTTTTGAAGGATTTGATAAAAACTCATAATGAATATTAACAGATATTATTGTTGCCATATCAATTTTAGAAGCATTAGATTATCCAATAAGGTTTCAATGATTATTAATGGAATAATAATTATGAAAAAAATTAAAATGATTGCATATCCATTTTATTTTATTCATTTAATTGATTTATTTTAGGATATAATCTACCTTTCTTATATTCATATATCGTCTACTCGCTAAATTATTACCATTAAATTTTTATTGAAAATTTTGAATTACATTTATTATTGGATATTATGTTAAATATATATATATAAATACTGTTCTTATTATAGATATTATTATTTCTTAAACCATATAATATTTCTTAATACTTCACTTTACTAAGATTTTTTTTCTAATTGAATTGAAAAAACACTGATAAATATTCATTCATTACTCAATATTGATATATTTTATAAATAATTTTATTTTAAATTGAATTGTACATTAAATATTTGAGGATTAAATTAGACATTCAGAGATAGATGGGGCCTAATTATAGACATATCATTAACTCATCACCATATATTAGGAAAAAATTAATATTCCTATATTAAATGGGTTTCTGGTGGATAAAAACCATGGGTTAAATTTCTATGACACAAGGATTGGATAGTTTAGATATCATGATATTTTTAATAATGAAATAAAATATTAATTATTAAATACACTGAGAATTAATTTATTAATTACAATTAGAAATCACTATTTTCTATTATCTATATATGAATTTATTCCTATTGTTTTGGATTAGTTGCAATGAGATTTTAGTTATAACATTCTATATTTATTATACCATACTGATTCATGAGATCATCTGATGGACATAACTATTACTGATGATATATGAACAACCTTTTTAGGTTCTATTTTTATTACATTATGAAAAAGGATATTTTAAATAATATCAATGATGAAAAAAGGTTTTCATGGAATGTATTTTGTTTTTATATTTTTATATGGGAATCTTTTATATATCTAAATTTCCAAGACTACAATACTGATAAATTAATCATAAAGAGATCCACTGTATCTTAAATAAATTTAATAAATTTTTCGCTATTTAGAACTTAGGATATTTTGGTGTTCAAGTAATTATTAATGTTTTTATGTTGAATCATTTGGAAATAGATTTTCAATGAACATATCTAGAATATTAGTTGTTATATAATCTTTTAATATATGATAAATTATTGATTATGGTGTTTTTTTATTTTATGGATCAATATTCATGATGATTTCAATCAAAATAAGCATGTTAAATTTTTTAGGGATGGATCCTAATAGAAGATGGAGAATTTACACCCATTGGCAGTGTTGAGTGTTCCCTACTATGAAATCCAACATTGATAGTATTATAACTAATAATATATTGTAAATATTTTTGTTAGTTGTCTCATGTTATGATAAAAAACATTTCCCTTGTTGAGCTACATCTTTCTCCACAACATGATTCACCTTCATCTGATAACTTCATGTGATAGAAACCTCTAAAGTTTAATAGAAATTCAATTCAATTGGGTTTTTATAAATTTATAAAGTGTCACATAACGAAATTACATTCCTTAGTATGAAATTATTGTGAAAATATTGTTATCGTTATTTATTTTTTGATTTAAGAAGCCGGTTAATGGTTATTATTGATAAAGATAACTAAATCAGTTGATAAAATGGAATTCAAGGAATGAATAAGTATTTAGGTTATATTATTTGAGAAATAAATTACTCATAATAAATGAATGGGTAATGAATGTAAATTCCTCAATATATGAAATAAATTTCATTAATTTTATTTCATTTTTGAAGAAAATATAAAAATATTATAATGGTCATCCAATACAAAAAATATCTAAACTATAAGATTGATCATTTCCATGATGGAATTAAGGTAGTCCTCTAAATGTAAGTAGAATATTAGTTATTTTCATCATATGATGAATTATATAAATAGTAATTATGGTGGGGAAAAAATTATACATGTTAGATAATAATATAAATCCAGAGAGGAAGAAGATGGCTATGAACAATGAAAATATAAAAGAGGCGAATGAATATAATCAAATGATAGAACACCCCCATCAATGGTAATTATAGAAATAAACAGCACGTCAATTGGATGAAGGGAAAGGCTAGTTTATTCATGATGGGAATTAAAGGCCATTAGTGGTGTGAATGAAATAGAAAATAATAAACCAATAATTTTTTATGTATCAATTTTTAGGAGATAAGGAACAATATAAAGAAATTCATGAACAATAAATGTAAAAATAATCAACGAATCCATGTGGTTAAGGATTAGATTATATTATTACTATTGTTTTGATTGACTGATATATGTTTTCGTTTATTAGGATGGATGAATTTTGTGTTATAAGTGTTTTATGATTGATATAATAGTTATAATAATCAGGAAATATATAATATTTTTATTGAAGTAATCGGCCCTTAAATATTAGAAATATAATATTTAATATTATATGTGACGATGAAATGTGATTTAGGTGTTTTTTGATATTTTAGATAGATAAACGAGTAAGTGAAGGATAATTATTATTATGTAATTGATATTGAATTAATAATGATTACTTGTGATAAAGAGATGGTTGACATTGATGACATAAATCAGATTTCATTAGGGTACATGAAACTGAATATTGGTTTGGATACAATGTAATTTTTAATTTATTTTACTATATCTTTAGATTCATATAATAAATTTGGTAATAAATTATTCTATTTAATGAAAAATGGTATTGTTATTTTTTTGAAGAAATTATAATTAAATTTTTTTTATATTGATCATGACATTAAAATATATTTTATACGACATTATGAGTTACATTACTATGTTTTGGGGATTATTTTAAATTTGATATTTTAATTTTTTTAACCTTTTTTATAAAAAATTTGTATTTTTAATTCATTCAGACATATTATAGAAGGTTTACAAAAATTTGTAATAGATTAATTTGAAATTTGTGTGTCATGTTTGAGGATTTATATATTAAAGTTTTGTTTGGGATTATTAATGATAACCACATTGGTTTTGTTAAAAATTTAGAGACATATATAAATACTTTTCAAAAATTAAATGATAATATTTCCTATTAAATTATAATTTTAGTGTATTAGGAATAAAAAAATACATATTATATATTCATTCCATGGAGTAAAAAAAGATGTGGAAATTAATTGAAGCAAAAACCAAAGCATGAAATTATTGTTATTAAAATAAAATATACCAACTTTGACAAATTTAGGGTGTTCTATATATTGATAGAAATATAATATTTCAACATTACAAAATGGATCATGAAATAAAAATGATATATATTTACATTTTTTTATGAATTAATGGTGTTCTCAACCATCAATGATTTAAGGATATTTAGTTATTTTCAATCTCAAATTCATGTTCAATATCACTCTATATTAGTCATTGGTGACTAGTTTCTACCAAAATTTTCCAAATTTTTACTTCCCGTTACTTTTATCATATTTGGAATCATATAATTTTTTATCTTATATGACCTTCATACTTCGCCTTCCATATTTTTTTGAAGATGTTTTGCAGCACCTTTTATGATGTGGGATTTTAAAAAAGGAATTTTAAATTGTAAAAGCCTTGATTACTGATATAATTTTCATGTTTTGTGGATCCAATTCAACTAAGGCGGAGAATGTAGCACCCTGATAGTTTAAATGAAAACAATTTTTCATGGTGTATTAAACATACAGAATGTAAATTAAACGAACCATAAAATATTATTATTTAAATAATATTTTTATAACTAAGTCACATAATTGATATTTTTTAATATTTATAATAAACTTAGAAAACATATATTATGTTCATATTCAAAAGATATTCTTTTATTAACTCTTATTAAATAACCACCTTATTATTTAAAAGTCATTTTATTCGTCAAAAATATATATTCACTAAAATTATTTTTATTTTTTCTTGGAAAAATAATATATTTAATTTATTATAATTTTAGAAATATAAATTCAAAAAATTTAAATTATTTATACAATCATCTTGTTAAAATTACATTATGGTTAATTATTCTTATTTTTCATAAAATAACATTTTTTAGTAAATAGTAAAAAATATAAATTTTTTAAAACTATTATTAAATCTTCCTAATGAAGCCCCATAATATTTTTAATTTCTTCTTAAATGAAAATAAATATAAATTAATTTTATATAATCTTATTAATTTCACATGAAACTAAATTATATGTAATGTTGTTATATGAATACTTATAGTCAAAGAATGATTAGTTCTCGAAAACCCATTTATTATCATGCTTTGTGTAATACTTATAAAATGAATTTATGAACCATAATGAGATTAAATATATTAAAATTTAATAAATATCTTGAATAATCATAACTAATATTTTTTATTTTGTAAGTATTAATTTTTTCAATAATGAATAGAAAAATTATTATAAATTTTTACCACGGGAAATTGATAAATCATTTAATTAAAGACAAAAATAACATTACTAGTGTTAAAAAATATCGTAAAATATTATTTTATCCTACTTCATTAGTGTATTTCATAAATTTTCATCAATATCAGGAATTAATATCCACATGTTTCCTTATTTTATGGATGTTTTCCTTTATAATAATTTAACAAGTAAAAATGACAAAATGTCATAGTGTTGCTTTAAAAAAATATTATGTGTTTTAACGGTGAAAAATAATGTATTGAGTGAATTATAATGGTTAATATGAGATTAATTAAATTAATAAAGTGATATTAATTTATTTCTATCTTTATTTATTAACTAATTACTGTAAAATCCAATAAAACACTGATAATGTTTTTATTCAATTAATAAAAACATAAAATAAATTTTTGAATAAAATATTAATATTAATATAATTTAAATAATTATTACGTGACTTGAATTTTTTATACACAAACCACATTAAATATTTTTTTCAATAATTATACACCAATTTAATTTCAATCATTTCTTTCTATGTCAAATTAAATGAAGAGTTAGACAAATGACATTAATGTTACTTTATAATAAATAATGGTTTTATTTAATTTTTTATATTAATAAACAATATATGTTAAGAAAATAAAATGTGTAATTTTTTATAATATCATCAATGTTTTGTTTAGTTTTAATTTTATTTTACCTGATCCATCTATTCCCCAATCTGTGTAAAAATATTTGTATAGAATTAATTGAAAAGAAGAATAAAAGGGGATAAAATGAAAATATACGTGTAAAAAATCACATAAACATATCCAATTATTATTATATGAGATAATAATAACCTAAACTAAAATTTTTAATTCAATGTTAATAATTTGAAGTTATTTTAATACAATTATTAATTTAAATAAATTTAATACTTTATGAAATTCATCGAGTTCCCCTCCTCTATATTATAAAGGGAAACCTTTTATCCAATTTTATTCACACTTAAATTCACTTTTGGTTCATCCATTATCTAACCAAATAAAATATATACATCTCTAACCATGGAATATAGAAATTATCTATCAGAAAAACTTTGTACTGAAACTTTTGGTGTAAATGTTAAGTAATTATCCAAAGAAGAGGTATTGTTCTTAATCAAGCATTTTCATCTAATTTCATCATTAACTCCATAGAATATTATTCATCCATGATTATATAATAATAAAATTATATCATATATACAGAAATGTTATTTTGTAATATAATAACATATATCTATCACCTCATCTATCAAATGGGAAACAAAACCATCTTTCATTGGTATGGTGGACTACCACATTGTAAACTAATGTAATATTTTTCCACTAACACCTCTCATGGATGATAATAATGTTTTAATTAATGAAACTATAGGATATAAATTATATATTTATCATTATTAGAATTTATATATAATATATTATGGTGAATGTTTATTCTATGAACAATGATAACGTTATTTGTGAAATTGCGTGGACTACCGCCTTCACAGAGAAATGTAAATTTTTTCTTCATCACCACATAAAATAAATGATATGAATATATATAAGAATATTTAAAAAGTAATATTATATTTATAATATTCTCATGATTTTGAATATTTAAAATAAAACATACTTCCATTACATAATGGTCATTGAAATTTTAAAAGGTTACTTATTCGTATATACGACCAACTATCTCCATTATTTTAACATAGATGCTTTTACATAACCATCCTTAATGAATGGTTTTAAAATTATAATATATTTATAAAATATTAGTTATTTCTATAAGTAACTAGCGTCAACACATTACATAATATTGAATTAAATTAATAATTCACATTGAGGATATTTTTAGGTTTAGAGTTTTGGATAATTTGAACATAATTATTTCATTACAAAAGATTACAAAGTAAACACTTCTACTCATTTTAAATTTTTTCATAAAATAAAAACTCATGAATAAAAGATTTAGTTCTGGTTCCATGTTTTAGATAAGATTAATTATCCTTAATCCTATCCTTGGCCCCATTCATCTTTAAGTCTTGTGAAAAAACATTTCAAAACATGGTATGAGCATAAAAAGATCATTAAGGGTTATAAAACGAAGAAAGAAAACATTAGTTCATAAATACAAACAAAACATAACCTCCTTTACTTACCTCATGAAATAATTTGATTTATGAATAACCTAGAGAAAACATAGATCATAAAGGTAAATTGTGGCATCCATAACATACTTACATTTTAGCTATCACAGCTACATAGGGAGTTACTTTGGAATACCCATCATAGTATATTCCCTAAATTTCATAAGATAAACATTCAGGTTTACCTATGTCACATTACCCAAGGCATTGGAGAGCTCTATTTGGCTCACTCACCCTAGGTTTATCAAGAAACCACCCGTATATGGAAACAATGCCCATGAACCATAACATTATCATATCACATAACATATGAATAAAAGAAAGAAAACATTCCCACATTGTAATAACAAAATATCATTTCAAGATATTGGAAATTAAATCAATTCTAAAAAACATTTTCAATACCAAAATATATAAAAATATAATACGATATTTATTTTTTCTTTTAAAAAAATTAAAGCTAGTTAATGAAGCCAAAGATAAAATAATACTCACAGCAGTGGAAAGGTCGTTGTCATTGCTTACATTAAAAAAATCGTTTTTAGTCATTTAGTAAAATGATTCATATATAAAGATTCCCTTTTAATGAAATGAAAAGTCAATGGTGATTATACAACATATAAAAGAAATTCATGTATTAAAACAAAATATGCCTCAATGAAAGGAGGTTGAGACGAATTCCCATACCTCATGACCGACTTGACTCAATCATTCTTTAATCTCATGAATAATAATCTAAAGGTAATTTATAATTGAATAAGATCCTTTTTCAAGTTTATTATTACTTTTTTTTCACTTATTATCATTTTATTAACATTATGTAATCATTTAACATAATATCGTTCGTTTTGTCGATATTTGGTACTTGAGTAAAAAATGAACACCTTAAATTTTAAAGTTTTCCATGTGGTCAATAGTCCATTATATCCTGAATGATATTAATTATTTAGATATCTTATATATCATATATATCCAGTATATATATATTTTTATAACAGTACATATCATTTGGAGGTAAGATATGAAATGCACCATTCATGGAGACAGTAAGCCGTATGTACGTAGGAACACTACTTTCATTTATATTTGTTATTATAATGGAATTAGAACATTATGATACATAGGTATATAATAATTCCAGTATTATATCATATATAATATCATTAAATCATTCCTATATATTTCCCACATATGGAATTAACGAGTCATATCACTTTGAGGGGGCGGTAGTCCGCACTTTCTCAAAAGAAAATATAGAATTTACACATAATGGAATCCCTAAAGGTATTATATAAAAGAAAAATACATAAGAATAAAGAGAAAACATACATATTATACATCATATATAAATATAGTGTCATTCAAATGGACACAATGATAGGTGGTAGGAGATAATCGAACAATCATCGTCTCATGAGGCCTATGTTTTCCATCAACTGAAACAGTAAGTTCATCACCCATTAGATTGAGGTGTGCGTATGTGTAGTTAGAATCCTTATCATAAAAAAAATCCTATTATATTTAGTATACTTGATTTTTTATAAAATAAAGTATTAAAATTATTTTATGGGTTGGAGATGTAAAATAATTGAAAATAAGTTAAGAGAAACTATTACATTTAATTTGGGTTACTCTCTTTGTTATTAATCAAAAGGGTTTCATTAAAGTGAATTATGCCTAAGGTAATGATTCTAGTAGGAGGATAGGGAAGTAGGGGGATTAATTGGGTTAAGGTTGGATGATACTACAGTCTTTAGAGGTGTGAGGAATTGGTTATAAGTGAGGGCTTTTTATAAGGGGGAGGGGCTCTTTAGGAAAGTGTGATAATATTATTTTATTATATAATGATAATTGGTTTCTAAAGGTCCAAAAATCATTAATCTATAAGATAAGATGACTAATGGTAGAAATAATGTCATATAATAAGAATCGGACCTGTTTTGGATATTTTATTAATATTTATAATCTTATTTATTTAAATCATTTATTAATGAAGTAAATACTGCATCATAATAGTGTCATAAATAATTAAATTTATTCAATGTCTAACAATTATAGAAAAATTTCATGATGTAGGAAATATTTTTATCTTTATAATTAATATTTATAGTCTAAATGATAGCTTATATAACACCATGTAAAAATTAATTTACACAGAGATATTTATTTATGTCATTTGGCCTTTACTTTTAGTTAATTTTAATAAAGTGTCTTTATCAATTATTTGTGGCACCATGGGGTCCCAAAATCGACACATGGATTCCAATGGTTGGAAATTTCTCATATAATTATGTTAGGACAAGTGGTAAGATAATTTTGAATTATTATAATATTCTTTTTACCTTGAGATACCCGATTTACCTTTAACCGCGGTAAATAAGAATCAAAAGTTACTATTCACCAAAAATTATTTTCATCTTATTGAACCATATTTTACTTACTAAAAAAACCATGTATAATGGATCTTTGAAATTCAAATCACCGAAGTGGTAAAATATCATTTCAATGAAAAGGTCGGTTTTTTTAACTACTACTAAGTGGTTTCACTATGAATCAAAAATTGACATTTTTCAAAAAACTACAAAAAATTCAGCTTAAGCTATATTTGATATTATGAATTTAAGAAATTATGTATATTTTATCAAATTCAAAACATAGAAGATTTATAATTAATTTAAAATTAATTCTCGTTGTGAAAACAAATAGTGTTTTTTAAGAAACAATAATTATCCAAATATTTACACTTGATTATATCCAATTTTAATGTGAAATTAATTCTAATGACAAAAATTGGATTAAATGATAAAAATATATAATAATTTCACATTAAAAACAATTAATAATATAATTTAACCAAATAAATAAATTATATTAAAACACAGTTTTGAATTAAAATACAATATTATTCACTATTCATTAAAAAATGAACAATATCTGAAAATTTACAAAAAATTACAAAAAGTAAATTTTTATGTCCCCATTATAAGAAAGTATATTATTTAGTCAAATAGAATTTATTAAAGTGACCAAAACATGATTTAATGAGGGTTCTCTAATAAAAGGCGGTGAATCAACTTTTAAATGTAAATTATGCTTAAAATTAGTTCCATTCACATTTAAAGCCTATAACTTTTATAGGATAAATTTAAATACATCTAACAAACATGTATAATCATGTTGTAGTTTGTTTTGGTCATTCCCAAAAATACAAAAACTAGGAGTTTAATGCCATTTAAAATAATAATATTATATTATTAGAGTGCAACGTAATATTTCAAAGAAACATGCTATTGCGTATCAGGTATGCTATCGAACATAGAAACCCCTTTAAAGTAAAATTAAATATTATTTCATTCATAAATATTAATAAATATGAAAATGTCTTATTCTTTATTTATCCGAGATGTCACATCCTTCCCCACTTTTGGAAATTGAATCCTCGTAATTTTTATTCACTTCTCAAAATACGTAGGGGTATTTATCCCTCATTGAATTTTCATATTCTCACATTGCGTCTTCAACCATATGGGTTTTCCACAAATCCTTTACCTGGTGAATTACCTTATTCCGCAACACTTTCTATCTTTGTTCAAGAATCTGGACTAGTTGTTCCTCATAAGATAGATTCTCTTCCAACTGAACTTTCTCTGGGCTCAAAACATGAGATGGATCTGGTGTATACATTCTCAACATCAAGACATTAAAAACATTGTGTTCATGGGATAAAATTCTAGGTAAAGAAACTATGTACACAACTGATCCAACATTCTCTAGGATTTCATACGATCCAATGAACCACAGACTCAAATTTCATTTCTTACCAAAACACATCACACTTTTCCATGGATAAACATTCGGAAAGACATGATCACCTACCTTAAAAGAAAGGTCCTTCCTCTAGTTATCCGCATATTTTTTCTACTTGCTCTGGGTTATTATCATGTGCTTCTGAAGTAACGAAACATTATCTACCATCTCTTCTCCCAATTCTGGTCCCATCAGCTTCCATTCATCTACTTCATCCTAAGAAGATGGAGTTCGACAATGCTTTCCATATAATGCCTCAAATTGATCCATCTGTATACTGTAATGAAAACTATTATTATATGAAAATTCAACGAAAGAAATATGTTGGTCCCAAATTCCTTAGTAATCTAGTGAAAATGCATGTAGAATATCATATAGAGTCTGAGTTGTTCGTTCTTATTTCCCACCTGATTGAGTATGAAAAGATGTAATAAAATTTAATTCACTACCCAATGACTTCGGAAGGACTTTCCAATAGTTAGAATAAAACCTGGGATCATGATTAGATACAATGGAGAGAGTAACTCCATGCAATCTGACTATCTCTTTAACATACAACCGAGAAAGTTGATCTAGAGACAAAGTAACTCGAATAGGAAATAAATGACCACATTTAGTCAGCCGATCAATAATAACCCAGATTGCATTGTTACCACAAGATGTCTTCTGTAATACCACAACGAAGTCCATGGATATATTTTCCCATTCTAACTCTGGAACCGGTAATGGCTGAAGCGTCGCTTTCGGTAACTACCAATCTACATTAACCTACTGAAAATTCAAACACTTCATAGTAAAATCAGAAATATCTCTTTTAATTCCATACCTGTAGTAATAATCTTGAAGATCTTTGAACATCTTATTACAACAAGGAGGAACTAAAAATGGGGAACTATGAGCTTCACATAACAACTCATTATTTAACTGTGAAAGACAAGGCACACATACTATCTTTTCAAATCTCAAAACACAATCATTATCAATGTTAAAATTAAGAAAATTACCCTTCTGAAACAACTTTACCTTTTTTTATAACTCACTATCTTTCTTTTGTGCTTGCTTAATTATGTATGATAGAGATGATCTCACAAACACCCAATGCAAAATAGAAGAATTTCCTATAACAAAAACATCTATGCCAAATTTCATCAAATCAAAAACGAAAGGATGTTGTTCCATACGTATCATGGTTAATGAAACATTACTTTTTTGACTCAAAGCATTATCCACTTTATTTTATTTTCCCAGATGTTAATGGATCATGGAATCATAATCCTTGATTAAATCCAGCCATATCCTCTATCTCATGTTTAATTATTTCAAAATGAATATATAAATAAATTATTTTTGGTTATTATATATTTCAAATTTTACTCCATACAAATGATGCTTCCATATTTTTAAAGCAAAAAACAAAAGCAGCTGATTCCAAATCATGTGTATCATAATTTAACTCATGGGGATTAAACCGACGTGAAGTGTAAGAAATTACCTAATCATTCTACATAAGGAAACAACCATTTCCTTTCAATGAAGCATCCCTATAGATAACAATGAAATTTTTTTCATCAAACCTCTTGTAATAACCTTCCAAACCATGAAAATTATGAATCTCGATTATATTTGTGGGTCTTGGCAATTATTCAACAACTTTTGTTTTAGCAGGATCAACTGTTATGCTATTTTTTTAAACAATGTGACCAATGAAAGAAATTTGTTGCCAAAAAACACACACTTTCTGAATTTACCAAATCGTTTCTTTTCATTTGTGGTTATCAATACAACCTTTAAATGACTTTCATGTTTCTCATTACTTTTGGAATAAACCAAAATATCATTAATGAACACAACCACAAAAATATCCAAGAAAACACATCAAATTCTATTCATAAGATCTGTGAATAAAGTAGGTGCATTGGTTAAAAAAAGGCATAACTACAAATTCACAATGGCCATATCTAGTATGAAACATGGTCTTCGGAATGTCTGCTTCATTAACTTTCAACTGATGGTACCCCGATCTCAATTCAATATTTGAAAAATACAGAGCTCCCTAGAGCTGATCAAACAAATCATCGATATGAGGCAAATGATACTTGTTCTTTAAAATGATGTTATTCAATGCTCTATAATCAATGAAAAGTCTCATTGAACCATCTTTATTTTTAATAAACAAGAAATGAGCACCCCATGGTGATGTGCTAGGTTGAATTAAACCATTATTTAATAACTCTTGCAATTTCTTCGTTAACACTAAAATTTCAATTTGATCCATTTGGTAAGGATATTTTGAAATTGGCTTAGCATCAGGAACTATGTAAATAGTAAATTCAACTTCCCGGTCAGGTATAATACCAGGAAACTCATTAGAAAAAACATAAAAGTATTCATTTACCACTGGAACATCCTTAATGTGAACAGTTCCTTTGTTTTCAACAATATGTTTAAGGTAACATTGATTTCCATCTTTTACTATTTTATCAGCTTCGTAATATGTTATCAAAAGCAAGGGTTCATTCTTGTACACAAATTGAAAATCATTCGGATAAGAAACTTCTTTAGCACTGCAGTAAATCTTACCATGATAAACAGAAAGCCAATCCATACCCAAAATAACGTCAAACTCTACTATAGGAAAAACATGAAATTTAGAAATTAGATTCTGTCCGCACACAAGGACAGAAATGTTATTATGTTTTATTTTTGTCTCATATTTTCCTCCAGGTGTTTTTACCATAAGATCCATATTCATATCATGATATAGAATTACCAAATTACTAGAAAACTTCTCAGAAATGAAAGACTGTGTAGATATTCACTCAAACAACACATTTTCATAATCTAAACAAACAAACAGTGTACGTAATACTACTTAATTTGATGGCCCAACATTTGCTGAAGTTGTTGAGAAGGATTTCACCACCACTTTATTCTTGTATTCTAGCTACCTTCCAGCAATTGAGGTCTTTGATGGACACTCATTTTCATAATGACCAATTTCACTACACTTTAAATATTTTCATAACTACAAATGAGATTTTGTCTTACCATTACCTTGATCTTTTTCTGTTGAAATTACGATCCTTATGTCCAATTATACCACATCGGTAGCACTTACCAGAATTCAAAAGACATTCCCCATGATGTTTTTTACCAAAATTTTCACAAACTGTAATCTTATGTTTCTTACCATTAGTCTTTTTTGACGAGTTCTTCCCTTTTGTCTACCACCTCGACCTCTTATTCTGTTGTTTATCAAAGAAAATTTGATCATCGGCTAAATCCATTTCCACCTTCTCTACACAAGGAACAAGTTTTTCATAACTTTTGAACTCACAAGAATTTAATAACTTTCGATACATTAGTTTTTATCCTGAATAAAAACTATTGATTTTACTGTCATGATCTTGTATGAAATTCGGATCGTACCTTGCCAGTCAGGTGAATTTATCTTCATAAGAAGCCACTGATTTATCCCCCTGCCTCAAATCCAGGAATTATTTTTCCATCTTAATACGAACCACTGCAGGAAAATATTTTTCAAGAAACATACCATTGAATTCATCCAAATAAAGAGAATCAATCTCCTCAATATCATTGATATTTTTCACCATCGACCACCACTAATCAGCTTCACCTTCAAAATGGTAAAGAACAAGACTAACCTTTTTATGTTCTGAACACCCCGTGACATAAAATATTTTCTGCAATGATATAATCCACCCTTCTACTAGCATAGGGTCAGATGAACCTCTAAATGATGGGGGATATTGCCCAATTAAATTCTATACTACTGACATGTTCATTTGTGGTTGATCTATCGGATCTCGTGTATGGATACCACATCCATTTGTAGCCTGAGTCAATTATTCCATCACTGCAACAAACTGTTCAGTTCCGATTCTGACCATCTCAAGTTGCTGATTTGGAAGGATGTCTTCCTCCTATTGTCATCCAAACATAGCTGCCTTGTTTCCTCTATGAAAAACCATTCTAAACACAAAAATATCTTAAGCAATGCAACATGGTAATATGTAAATTATATATGATTTCAATATTAACATAAATTACTCTATTGATAATAATTTAACATTACCCTAACTCATAAAGTTATCTAAACCGTCCTATGATACCAACAATAAGAACATGAGCTTATGATATTACATAATATTGAATTAAATGAATAATTCACATTGAGGATCCTTTCAGCTTTAGAGTTTTAGAGAATTTTGAAATAAGTATTACAACTAAAAAGATTATAATGTAGAAACTACTACTCAGTTTCCATTTATTTTTCATAAAATAAAAAATCTTGAAAAAAGAGCCATGTCTAGTTCCATGTTTTAGACACCATGACTTTTCCATGATCCCACCATTGACACGATTCATCTTTATGTCCCGTGAAAAAACATTTCAAAACTTGGGATGAGCATAAAAAACATAGTAAGGTTTATAAAACAAAGAAAGAAAACATTAGTTCGTAAATATATACTAAAAATAAACTCTTTTACTTACCTCATGAAATCATAATATTTATGAATAACACATATCAGGCAAAAATCATAAAGGTAAATTATGGAATCCATAACATACATACATTGTAGCTATCATAGCTACATAAAGAGTTACTTTTGAATACCCATCACATTATATTCCATAAATATATTAGGAGAAACATTCACGTTTTCCTCTGTCATGTTACCCAATGCATTGGAGAGCTATCTCGGGCTCACCGGCCCTAAGTTTATCATGGAACCAACCATATATGTAAAACATTCCCATGAACCATAACATAATCATAACACATAATATATGAATAAAGGAATGATAACATTCCCACATTGTAATAAAAATATATCATTTAATGATATTGATATAATACATCCATTCTCAAAATCATTTTCAATACCAAAATATGTAAAAAGAGAGTATTGTAATTATTTTTTCTTTTAAAAATATTACAACGTTTCAAGGATGCCAAAGATCAAGTAATACTCGTGGTAGCAGAAAGGTCATTGTCCCTACTTACGTTAAAAAACATTCCTTTTTTGTCCTTTAGTAAAACACTTCAATGAAAAAGATTCCATTAGAATGAAATGAAAAGTCGAATGTGTTTATACATCATATAATAGAATGTCATGTATTAAAACAAATTATTATTCAATGAAAGGAATTGAGACGAAGTCCCTTACATTGTGTCCGACATGACTGGATCATTCTTTAATCTCATAAATAATAAACTAAAGTAAGTTTCTACTTTCTTAAAAACCTTTTCATGTTTTTTATTCCATTTATATCACTTATTACCATGTTATAAACATTATGTAATCATTTAAGTTATTTATTTTCATTTTATTGATATTTGGTACTTGAGTCCAAAATAGACACATTATATTTACAAGTTGTCCATGTTGTCAATAGTCCATTATTTTAAAAATTATATTCAATATTTAGATATCATAAATATCATATATTTCTAGTATATATATATTTTTATAATGGTACATATCATTTGGAGGTAGGAAATGAAATTCACCGTTCATGGAGACGATAAGTCGTACGTACGCATTAATGCTACATTAATTTCTATTTATTATTTTAATGGAATTAAAACATAATTATACATAGGAATATTTAAATTCCAGTATAATTTCATATATAATATCATTAACACCATCCTTTATATGTCTCACATATGGCATTAAAAAGTCATATCACATTGTGGGGGCGGTAGTCCGCACTTCCTCAAATGAAATTATCACGTTTACCCATAATAGAAACCATAAATGTATGTTATAAAAGAAAAATACAAAATCATATAGAAAACATAAACAAAAATATATATAATATATAAATACAGTGTCATCTTAATGGCCACCATGATAGGCGGTAAGAGATAATCGAAAAATCATCATCTCATGAGGCGTTAGTTTTCCATCCACAGAAACAGACTGTTTTTCACCCATTAGATTGAGGTGTTTGTAAGTTTAGTTCAAATACATCTCATAAAAACATCCTAGTATATTGCGGATAATATATTTGTTATAAAATAATGTAATAAAAAGAGTTTAGGGTTTGGAGATTTAATATAAATGAAAAGATGTTAATAGAATTTGTAGCCTTTAATTTTGGTAACTCCATTTGGTATGAACGAAAAGGGTTTTTTAAAGTGACTTATGCCTAAGGTAATGCTTAAAAGATTAGGAGATGGATGTAGGGAGCTTAATTGGGACGGTTTTGGAAGATCCAAAAGGATTGAGAGGTTTGAGGAATTGGTTAGAAGTGATGGATTTTTATATGGGGGAGTAAGGGCTCTTTAAGAAAGTGTGATAATATTATTTTATTATATAATGATATTCAATTTATAAAGGTCCAAAAAACATTAAAGTCTATGATAAGATGACTCATGGTCGAAATAAAATCATCCAATAATAATTAGACAGGTTTTGGATATTTTTTTAATACTTATAATCTTATTTATTTAAATCATTTATTAATGATTTAAATATTGCATCATAATAGTGTCATAAATAATTTAATTTATTCAATTTATAAATATTCGAATAATTTCCTCAATATAAGGAATCGTTTTGTATTTCCAATTCATATTTATAGTTAAAAATATAACTTATATAAGAGTATTTAAATTTTTTTCGACAAATAGATAATTGTTTATGTCATTTTTTCCTTTACATTATGTTAATTATAATATAGTTTCATTATCATTAATAAGTGGCTAAATGGGGTCCCAAAATTGGCCCAAGGATTACCATTGTCATCCATTACTCATCCAACATGTTTAGGAGAAGTGTTAATGTAATTTTTAATTATTATAATAATCTTTTTAGCATGAATTACCCTATTTACCTTTAACTACATTAAATAAAAGTTAAAAGTTATTATTCACAAAAAATTATTTTCATCTTGTTAAACTACATTTTAAAAACTAATAACAAAAATGTATGTCATATTTTTAAAATTAAAATCACATAAGTGATAAAATTTCATTTAAATGAAAAAGTCATTTTTTATCTACTACTAAGTGGTTTCAGTATTCATCAAAAGTCGATGTTTTTCAGAAAACTAAAAAAAACTAGACTGAGGTATATTTAATATATATAATTCAAAAATAATATATATTTTACAAAATTTAAAACATAGAAGTTTCAATAATTAATTTAAAATTAATTCCCGTTGTTAAAACAAATAGCGTGTTTTTAAAAAACAATAACTATCAAAAGATTGACAGTTGTTTATGTCCAATTTAAAAGTAAAATGAATTTCAAGGACCAAAATTGGACTAAATAGTAAAAATATATCCTAATTAAACTTTAAGACCAATTAAAAAGATAATCTAAGCATATAAATTAATTATATTAAAACATAGTTTTAAATTAAAATACAATATATTTACTATTCCTTAAAAAATGAACTTTATCGGAAAAATTCAAAAGATTTGCACAAAGTAATTAATGATGTCCCCATTCTAAATAAGGATTTAATTTAGTCAAATAGAATGTATTAATGTGACCAAAATGTGATTTAATGAGGGTTCTCCATTAAAAGGCGGTAAATCGACCTTTTAATGTAAATTATGCTTAAAATTAGATTCATTCACATTTTATGCTTCTAAAATATATTGGATAAATATAAATGCATTTAAAGAACATTTATAAACATATATTACTTAGTTTTTTTAATTCCCACTAATACATCATCTAAAATTTAACTACTAATTAATATAATAATATTATATTATTAGTGTAAATGTAAGATTTCAAAGAAACCTGTTGTTGTGTATCAGGTACGTTATCGAACATAGCAACCCTTTTAAAGTAAAATTAATTAATATTTAATTCAAAAATATTAATAAATATAAAAATGTCATATTCATTGTTTACCTGGGATGTTACAATTTCATGATTATTATTCTTGATATGATATAATGGTGTATTTAGTTTCCATAGTTATCCTACCAACGCCATTTTGAAAAAATAAAATGATAGCCGTCAAAATATATGATGTGAACTTAATTGACTAGGTAATTAAATACCAAATGTTAATAAATATATTTATAAGAATAATAAACATGAAAAATGTTCATAATAATTTAAATTGTTACCATTATATTATTTTTTTAGATAAAAAATTTAATTAATTAGTCAGATATGTGTTATGGGATTTCATCTCAATTTCCTCTCTATTGAGGAATATTTTATATTATCCACTTATTTAAATTTATATGGTGGAAATAATACTAATTTCATTTATCCAAAATGAATATATATATATATATATATATTAATGATTAAGTCATATTTATTCATTCATGGAAATCACTTTAAATAAAATATACTTTTATTTCTATTTTGGATCAGATATATTTTTATTTTATGACCATATTTTTTAAAATAAAATCAAAAGTAATTTTAATTAATCAATTGACTATTATAAAAAAAATTATATTTTATTAATTTTAACATATTTTAATGAAATAATTGTAATTTTTTTCCTCAAATGGGTTTTTTATATATTTTTTGAAATGTCAATGAAATGTTTTTTAAATTTATATGTTATTAATGGACTTTAATGTCATAATAAAAATTTTATTTCCATTAAATTATTTTAGTTTATTTTAATGAATCTAGAAAGAATATTATTATGAAAATTTATTTTCGATGGTTCATTTAGGTTTTATATAATTTTTTTACCAAATTATTATTATTACAATATATAATCTAATGATAGTTATATATTATCCCAATATTATTTCTTTGAATGTAAACATTCAGTTGAATAATTCACATACTAGTGATCATTGGACATTACATTTACCCTTATTATTCATATTATTTTTATTGTGGTTTTTATATTTTGAAACCATTTATCTTTTCTCAATTCATTGATTCACTCTGAATAATATTCTATTTACTAGGGAAAACCAAGAAAAATATTTATTATTTACTCAATATAGATATTTTTGTTTCATATATTATTTATGAATTGAATTGGTCATTAATTATATAATTAATGCATTAGATATGGATTGATATATAGGGACTTGATTTATATATCCTCTTAATACATTCATAGATCTCATGTGTCAAATAAAAATGCAATCAATAAATTGAGATCATGCGTTTACTTAGATGTTCATAAAGCTATCTTGGAATATAACTATAAATGTGTAGCTACGTTGATGTATGACATCATGGAATCCAGAATTAAAAATTTATTTCATTATGAATTTAGTTATTATTATCCACAAGATTTATCATTTCATATTATCGATGGATGAATTGAAACCTCATTTTATTGATAAAATGACTATTTTTTAGTTATTTTTGTGAAATATTTATTTTTCCCACTTTATTCAAAATCCCATTGAATATATGGAACTCATAATAAAAATATAATATGATGATATATTTTTTTTTATTTTCCCATGAAATGAAAAATGATATAATGAATTATATCAAGGTTGAAATAATGTTTTTCAATGTATTTTATATTTCAAATGTAATATAGGAAACATGTATGTTTCTTGTTTTACCAAACTACAATATAAATTGATTGTTTATGATGAGATCCTTTTTATATTATAGCAATAATATAGATTAGACACTGGATCTAAATTACTAAATTCATGTCTTACACTTTTAATTCATGTTTATGATTTTTATTAGACTTATCAAATGATTAATGATCTATTATTTATATGTAATATTTTTCTAACATATCAAGATAATAATGATACATCGATATTGTAATACTTAAATTAATTGATTTTTATTTGTTATGTTTTCCATAATGATATTTTGTTGTTCACCACATGAATTTGTTTCCATATCCCATATTTATGAAGATATTAAATGTATGAAATTTAATGAAGAGTAATATTTTTTTATTATTAGTGAGAGATATTGATGTTTTTTTAATGATTAACTACTTCTTATATAGTTGAAAAAATATATGTCATTTGAAAAATATATGAGTTTTATTGATAAATTATATTTCATAATTACAAAAAACCTTCAAAATAAATGATCATGTAAATCTATGTGGTGTTATATTTTAATATATTTCATTAATAATAATGGTCACATTAATTGGAAGTCACATATTGTATCAAAGAATTTTTTTTATTAATTTGTTTATCTCCACATCCTGAAATGGGGTATGCAGTGATATAGTTGGTATCATAGATGGTTATTGATAAATTTAATTATTATTATGTTCTTGTTTTAGGATAATATAATACTTATAGATTTTATCAAATGATCAAATGTCATGGTTGATCATAATATCAAGTGTATACATAACCCTTTCTGTTAGTTGTCAGGATGTTGAATATTTCGATGATTAGGAAATTATTAAAATAGAAAAATCCATAGGGATATGAATATGAGATAAATATTAGTATTGAATAACTATAAAACCATAATATTTTATGAAATATATTTTTTCAAATTAATCTAATCATATTTATATTTTTCATTTCACGCAAGACTAAAAATAGTTTATTATATTTTAATGAACCGTGTTTTGATTAAATTATACTCAATTCCAATTTAATCATACATTTCACAGAACATAATTTTTATCTTCCTCTACATAGAATAATTTGGTTATATTACATTATATTCAATGTGGACTTTTTAAATTGGCTTACGCAACACACAAGACTCAGTTTTACCAGAAAATAATATATTATTAAAATATTTGTATTTAAGACAAAACCTAGTTGTTAATATACTAGTTTGGAATAATAATAACTATCTTAAGAAAAAACATAGTTTAAATAAATTTAAAAGGAATATATTTGTTAGGAAGAATATAAGAACAAATTTCAAATAAATGAAATATTATTATAAAAATTTGTTGTTATGCTTAGAAAGCTATTTCAACATAATAAAATAAATTAATTACAATTAATGAGTAATAATAATGCTATATATATATATATATATTTATATATATATTATATTGAGTAATTATTTTAAAAATTAATAAATTTATTTAATAGGAATAATATATGGAAAACCATGTTTTACACATAAAAAACAATATTCTTATTAATGTAATTTTTCCCCCTTTTGATGGGGAGATTATTATAATTAATTATTTTGGAAATGTTATAAATATTATATGTTAAAATATTCTTAATACTTGAAACAGAATAACAACAATTAAGTTATGGAAAATTGTTGGTATTTTCTTGTGATGTTTTATTTTTTTAATTAATATTAAAAACACTGACTTTTATTTCAAATCATATTTTTCAACTTATTTATTATTATAGATAAATTATATTTAATATTTTTTAATGATTAATTACATATATTATTATCAATAATTCAAATTTATGATATTAGAATTAATTTTACAATTAAATTGACTTCAAAAAACAAAGAATACTTTTGAAAATTATTATTTAAAAAACCACCATTTTCACCCCTTCTACATGATTGTATTTAAAATAACTTATAGTAAATATATGTTAGGATGTTTTAAAATTTAATTCCATAGCTTGAATCATAATAATTTATAATGTATAATAAGTTGAAATTATTTTCTCATAAAAAATATTAGTTCATGTAATTGAAATTAATTGCAATAATTAATGTTAAATAATTATTAATAAGGGCGTAAACAATAACCATAAGGCCTAAATGACCTATTAAATTTTTCCAAAATACATTATAAGTTTAAATTAAAACCCTATACCCCTTTTATATTATTTATTCTATTATTGGATAAAATTATCTATATAAATATTGTTGGTGGGGTTTCTCTTTTCCACAGTTTTTCTAGAATGCAACTCCTCCTCCACTATAAAAGGCATATTATCCTCCAAAATACACAAACCCTTCAACCACCTTATGTTCTTACATGATCTAAAATCATAGATCCCATGCATTCCTCCCTTCCTCAATAGAGATTCTATGTGATGATAAATCCATCCATGGGAGCCCTTTGGTGCAAACCGAAAGGAGTTACCCGAATAAAAGGTAACATCCTTCCCCAACCTTCTTTCATTTGTTTTCTTTCTACCCCCCTAAAATATCATTATTTAATGATTATATAACAAAAAATTATCCCAAATATAATTAAATTTTTTTATATTCATGTTTAGACCCAAAATCAGACGCACCTCAATTTATTGGGTAACTAACAAAATGTATACATGTACAACGAACTACGACCTCATGAAATCATAATTGTTCATTTTTCCTTTACTAACTCTCACAGTGAGCATTATAATAAAAAATATATTTATATATTTATATATATTATGTTTATTATTTCCTTAAACTTTTATAATCCTTTTACATCACATATATATATATATTCCATTTTTTGTAAACACAATAATTGTTTTTGAGGATGTGGGGACAACCCCCCCCCCCCAAGTGATGTGATTTGTTCACACACTACATGAAATGTATTGAGGAAGTGTTCAGTGATATTACAAGATATATTTGATATAATCCTACTACTGGAATAATGACACACAAACACATATAGACATATAATTACATAATCATATTTTGTTTATTCACTTTTTTCTAATACAAGAATATCATGGAAACATCGTTCATGTGTATGTAAGGCCTACCTTCCCCATGAACGGTGTGTCGAATTTCATACTTATATATCCTATATACTGTTATAATAAAAAAATACTGAATAAAATTGATATATATATATATATATATAATTTTACATTCAGAAAATAATTATATAATTATAAGGACCAAAAGATATTAAAAATTCATACACATACGAAGAAAAAAATTACCTAAAGTGAACCCCTAACATAAGATTGTTAAGAATTGTGTAATATAAAGTCATAATAAAATCATATATGGTGTTCGATATAAGAATATAATTATATTAAATATTTATAATAAATGTGAATTTACAATACAAGAATCTCGAATGATTACAAAGAGATTCATGACACAAAGTAAGAGAATTTACTCCCACCTTTTATTTCCTTGATATATATATTTTATTCACCACCCATTCATTTTTTATGGTGTTTATAATGCCCATGGATGTATTCCAGGAATAAGATTTTTAATATTAGAGGTATTTAAATATCTATTTGATGATCTTTGTTTCATTGGGATTATGTTTACAAAAGTTACGAAATATGTAAAGTAATTTTTTCTCAATTTTCCTTCTTTGAGATACATGATAGGTTATACACCGATAATTTTTAATGAGTTGTATATAAAACTATTGAAATGTTATAGAATTAATTAATTATTTTCATGATATTAAATTCTTAATTTTTTTTTTCTTTCATGTATATTATATTTCAATGTTTCCAAGTTGTAAGAGTTTGTTGAAACAATCTCATATCTTTCTGAGACTATTTATAATTATACATGATTTGATGAAATATTATAATATATTTCTAAATAACTCTCTTGAGTTTTCTTATCTTATGGTTATTCATGATATATTTATATCTTAATACCAATTTTCCACCCTTTAGTAGTTATGATAGTTGAGAAAGTGTTTTTAGGAAAGCAGGATTTACCTCTATCTTTAATTAGAAATATATGTTCCTATAAAACCATGTTTTCTAAATGGATCACACGATTATTCTTCTATTATTCTATCATAATAACAATACATCTTTACCATGATTTTACGTTGTAAATAAATAGTGTTTTTAGAATGGAATTTTGTTTCCATTTTATGGTAGATAACTTTTTCTAATCTTTTTACGGTGAAAAAATAAATGTTCACCACTTATTGATTTACCTGATGTCATTTTAATGAACAATAATATTAAAAATTAAAAGGATAATTTTAAAGAAAATATTTTTAAAATATACTTTCATAGAAATTATTCTCAAATTTATACCAATCTCCTCTATATGTTTTCATATGACAAAGGAATTAAAATATTTTCTACTGGTGAATTTATATGTTTACAATATTATTTAAATGAAAAAAAAATTCCAACGGTTTTAAATTTTAAGAAACATTTTTCAAAGGAGATATATCATTTTGTCATGTATTTTTTTTATAAAATTATATACCATTTCACATCTAATATGACATCAATTGGTATTACTCAGGCCTTATTGGGTATATAATCTAAGCCCCCCTTATATTATTTATTCGGTTGGTTTATGTTTTAATAGAGTGTTCTTTATGAAACCAAATTTTCTTTATCATGTAATATTCTTATGAAACATGCTTCTATTCATGTGTTATTATTTGATTAAATTACTATAAAACTTGTCTCTTTTCAAAATTTTATGATATGATTGCATTTTTATGACACCCATTTCATTTCATGGGATATGATATGATTGTATACGATCTTCTGGAACATATATATATGATTTCATTTTGATATGGGTGGGACCAATATATCCCATGAATGCATTGGGTAAATATATATTTCTCATGAGATAGACCTAGTTGGTATTGGGAGTGAACCTTGAGTGCTATGATCGCTATGTAAGTGAACCATAATACCGAGATGAAATGATGATGAAAACATGAAACAAATATGGGCATAGTATTGAACAATCACTACCCAGATGGAATGGGGAATGAAATGTTACTAAAAATATGGTACTAGAAGTAAATCATTGGATAGTATTGGAACCATATTATAAGCTTATGTGTCTTTTATTGTTTCATGTTTTATTCAAATGTTATGATTTCTGGGATTATAATCTTGGATTCATTGTGATTAATGAGTTTTGTAAATATTATGTTTTAT
The DNA here is from genome assembly GCA_963277665.1 of Viscum album. Taxonomy (NCBI): domain Eukaryota; kingdom Viridiplantae; phylum Streptophyta; class Magnoliopsida; order Santalales; family Viscaceae; genus Viscum; species Viscum album. The sequence goes on along the minus strand of OY728129.1, from coordinate 428,773,468 downwards.
GTCATGAATCATGTTTATGATCATTAATATGGATGGCATGATATTCAAATTTTCTAATCTGGTTTCCATACTCATATTATCATATTTATTCTTAAATTTATCTCTTATTTACAGTTACTAGCCTCTTATGTCATTCATTTTTATGTATCCATCACCGGATTAGAAGATTTGTATTAGGTATGAAGATTCTGAGAAGGTTAAATGACAAGAAGAACATAATGGGAGATAATCTAGTACATTTAAGTACCAATGCTCACGTTACTATGTTTCCAACGGGAATAAAATAACATGATATTTGGTTGTTTATTTTTGTAATGTTTCAAGTATTGGGAAAAATTATAAAATGTCTATGTACATTAATATTGGGTAATTGTAATAACATCTTGTCATTTTGGTAAAGTAGTTATTATGTCCTTATCCTAGAAATAAAATCACCATCAAGGTACTACATATTATTTCATGGTACAACCCAAATGTACCTATGGGTAGGAACCTTGAAAAGGGTTGATTGTGTATTAAATTGATCATCACTCGATGTGTGAAAAACTGACCAATCTATAAACATAGTTTGAAAATTCATTATGATATGAAATGGTTAATTAAAATTCCATATAATGATATTTAATGTGTATTTGAGTAGGATACTAACTAATTGGGTTGGAGAAGATATTTGGAAAATATTTATCAACAACCATGGATTGGAAAAATTTAGTAATATTTGGATGAAAATGTATCATTTATTAAAAAATATTATAGTGAAGGATAAAAAATTCAGATTTATGTATTTATAGTTATATTTTAGATATAATCATATAAATTTTGACATTATATTCTGGATGAATTAAGATCCTGAAAATTAAGCTGAGAAAGGTTTCCATCTTGAAATAATTATTTGTAACGTGTGAAGACTAAGTTAGTTGAATGTTTTAAGTAAAATTGAAAGAGTGGTTCCAGAAGATAGGATTATTATTAAATCCCTAGGGGAAATTTATGTTTATTTACGTTCATTAAAGTGGATTTGTGAACCATGTTGGTTTAGAAATGGTTCTTCCAATGATCTCATAGAAGAAGATTCCATTCTAGATGTTTCACACCTTATTATTTAAAATTTAATAATAATAATTTCTACTAATTTTTTGATTTTACCAGAGGATTATATCATTTTTAATATTTTGTAAGAAATAACTGGTGGGTAAAGTTCAACAAACGGACACCAATAAATTTAGTTGTTGGATAAAATGAATGTTATAGTTTTTTCTTTATATATAGAGAGATAACCATTTTATGTATGGTCTGATATATTTTTCATTAACATATTTCTCGTAATCGAGAGTTATTCATGACTTATTAACATATAAATATTTATTAAGGAACAATTAAATACTATAATGTTTCTCAGATTGATATAATAATTTTAGTTGATTAAACGTAATGAAAAAGTGCTTATTACTTGCGTACCTTTTTATTTCATTTTATGAGTTTTCATTACATTTAATATAGATGATATTGAATATAATTAATGTAGTGTTTTTGTAGGGACATTGTTGCTATCTTGTTTTAGAAGAGTAATTCAAATAGTAACTTTGATAATATGTTCCATTTAGGTTATTCTAGAAAGAATCCTTCAGATTTTTAAATATAAGGATAATATGATGTAATAATTAAAAATTAATTTACGATTTATTTGTTCTCAAGAGACTCAATTTTTCATTCAAATAATCATGTAATGTATTTTTGAGTTTTTATTATTTTTTTATTCGGAGTCATTATTTTAGAAAGGATGGAATCAAAAAATTATTTGGATTGAAAAGTTTGATATCGAAAAAAAATCTAGAATATAAATAGATAATACTATCTCATTTTATCAACATATGGCTCTTCAATTATAGTGTTTCGAACAAAAATAAATGAAATAAGGCGAATAATAAATGTTAGATCTGAATGAACATTGTTTTATATGGATATATATATTTTTAAGGGGGATTTAATCATTTTGAAAAATAAGATCATAACCATTTTGATGAAAGGAATTCTAGATATGTAAGAGAAACCTACATCATTGGACAATGGGTTCCTATTAAGAAGATAATCAGTATTTTACTATTTTGAAGATTTTTTGTTTCATATTTATTGAATTATTTTAAACTAATCTATCGAAAGTAGATTTTATTAAGGTTAAATTTATTTATTATTAGTGAGAAATGTATTTATTATCACTTCTACCATGATATTTAGAATCCATGGTTTCATTTTTGAGTTACTCATGTGGAAAAAATAGCCTGCTTTAAATTAAGGATAATAGAAATATTTTCAATGATTATATTTGAAGGAAAATTGTTAAATTATCCATTGGGGATATATTATAATGAGATGGAATGGGATAATCAATTCATCAATTGATTTGGAAGAAATCAAAAAAAGAAACCATTAGGGAATAGTGGAGGGATGTATTCTAGTTGTGGAAATATTTATTATCATTCTAGAATGAGTGGATACCTCAATAACGATTTTCATGGAAGAAATAAAATTTCAATAAGAACATATTTTATAGAAAATATTATTGGAGAATATAATATTGTAAATCAACTTGATAATGATTATACATGGATGGTATTATAGATTATATAATTAATTTATTAATTCCCTTCCATTGTAGAAAAAAGTTGCAAATGAGATTATGTATTCATAATTTTTGGATGAGTATATATTTATGATGATAAGGATATTTAAATTTTCAAAAAGGGGGAATCTAATGAATAGTTTAATAACATAAGGATTCATATAATAAATGATGTTTGGAGTGTTTTAGGACACTAGAATAACTTGACATTTTGGGTTAGTTGGTTGGAACATGTTTTAGAATAATCTTTGTGGAAGGAGTATGGAAGATTATTTGTGGTTATATTGTCATGAATATAGTTGTAAAATTTGGGTTATTATATTTGAAAAGAAATACAATGGTAGAGAATATTGTTATAATGAAATCATCAATACGTTTTGAATAATTATTTTGACTTCCTCAATGATAAGGGTATTAATATTTAATCATATAGAGTCATACTAGATCTGAATTAATCTTACATCATTATAATTTACGGTTATACACTTATGAATTAATATAAGGTTTATATAGATAATTTTGGATGAACACCAAAATTACAAATATATAGTTGTTTCATTCATATGATTGGTGACTCGGTCATGTTCATTGTTGTAGAAAATATGGGTACACTTTTAACATCATTGTCAACTCTATAATAAATTTGTGGTTTAACATTATAAAACATAATATTTCCTTTTCTGAAATCATTTTTCAATGGATTCATTTGGTTGAAAGGGAAACTAGATGACATTTGAAATATATGATATCATAAAATTTTGGTGATTTATAGGTATTAGTTTATGAAATTAATCTATGAAAATAGAAATTTTTTAAAAGAAGAGTATTCTAGGAAAAATATAATAATTTTTTTTTTCATTGATAATGAATTCAATATTGATGAAGTGAAAATGAATCATAAATCTACATTCCAAAATGAAAATTAGTTTTTTGCTGAATGTAGTATGTAATTAAACATAATAAATCATTATAATTCAAAGAAAAATAGTTGGATAATACTAGGGGCAGAATATTTCATAAGAAAATTTCATGATGTTTTTGACTAAAAATGTAATAAAGTAGAGCCTATATTCATGTGGATGAAAAATATAGTAAAAAAGGAATGATAAATGTTGGTAATGGTTGTTCTTTTGATTTGGAAATGAGGTCATTGATTTTTGATTTCAACATAGTGAAAAGAAGAAAAATTTATAATGGTGAAAAGTTTTGTTAAATTAGATGATATTATAGAAGGACTAGAACATTATGTATAAAGTGTTTGAGGATGAATATCCATCTTCATTTCATTTTTATCTCACTAATGTTTTTAGAGGATCAAATTTTACAGAATATAAAAATGCCTCTACGTATTTTGGAAGGACTCATATGATAGATAATTATTTAGGGGGTAGTGATGAAGGAGTAGAAATACATCCCCAAGATGATATTTATATAGTATTATGATATGAGTAATATCACATAATTGTAATTAAATGTGGTTTCAAAAAGAAACAATTAGTTGATAAATTTAATTCCATTTTAATTTTCAAATATGTTTAATTATCAGATAGTTTTTGAATATATTTAGAGGTAATGTATGTTTCATACATTTAATTGGTGAATGGGAATGCGTTATTACATTAGATTAATATACTCTTTGTGACTCTATAAATTATGAGTAACCAATATATAGTTTTTTACCTATGAGTTAATAACAACTATAAGCTAATATATCAACATCTTTGGATAAAAGAACACAAAAAATATGGTTATTCAATTTTAAGGAAGAAGAAAAGGAAAGGAAAATTACACTAAAAAACTAGTTTTGAAAGTTTTACATTAAAATAAAGGCATAAAATTTATTGTTATATTATTTCCTATAGTAAAAATATAATCTTATAAAATGTATTATGATTAGTTTAATGATGAAATTTTTTCCATGAACAAATGGATATGATGATGTATTTTATTTATGTATATCTTGAGAAATAAATTTACCTGAAACACCTTATTGGTTATATGGACAATAAGAATCAGGTTATGGTCCCTAAAATAAGGTGGTGTAATATTGAATTTAATCTAGAACCATGATGATGGAACCAGAAGTTATATTTCTTAACAGATGAAAAAGTATTCCCTCGATGTAATTATGATAATTGTTTTTATTAGGATATGTTTATATGAAATGAATTCAATATATTACTCTTGAATGTGGAACATATATTATTTATAGATATGAATATTCATCTCATTAGGATGTTGAAAGACGATACCTCATTAATGTTTATGTTAAATAATCGTTTTGTGAAATAAATAAATTTATTGTGATGAATGATAGTCCTATGAAAATTATAATCATGGTTTTATCATAGAATTATTTAATCTGATATATTGTTGTGTGGCCATGAATGTGTGGATATAAATAATTATTACTCCTCCCATTTGTAGCATTAAATTTTACAAGGATAATTCTTCATGGATTAAAGAAGAAACTAAATACATTTATACAATTATATGTCCCTCAATAGTTAAAAGTATTATGTATTTTATAGTGTGTACACGCTATGTAATTACTTATGTAGTGGGGATTGTCATTCAGTTCTAGAAAATTTTGAAATAACTCTATTGGATATATGATAAATGCATTATTTAGTATCTTAACGGATGAAAAGGTAAATATATTTGTTTCGGTGATGGTGGTCTATTAAATGGGTTGGTGGATTCTAATTATTGGTGTAATCAATATTCATTCCAAAGAGAAATTCGATATTTTTACACATTTAAAGGAATTGATGGATGATTTTATTCTAGGTTATAATATATGATTTCACATTATGTAATGGAATATTCTTTTGTGTTTGTAATGAAAGTGAGTATATAGAACGTATAGAAAAGTTACTTAGTTAAACAACTCAAATGTAGCTATGGGAAATATTTGTGGATTTTTGATAGATCGAGTGCACATATTTTGGCTATTATTGAAATTTATTATTCATGAGATAAAAAATTGTATATGAAGTAATATTAAATATAGAATATTATTGAAGATGGTGAGTTGGTGTTATTGAACATAGTTTGGAAATAGAATCTATCAGATATATTTACCAAAAGTCTTGGTCACTAAATATAGATGAAATAAAATACCTAAGTTGGGATTAGATAAATAGAAGGAATTATATATAAATTTCCATCATTGAAAATGATAGATTATTTATGGAAGATAATTTTTATATTTTTATTTATTCATTACATCATTATTCATGTCATATATGGGTAGATGTTATGTATCCTGCATTAGTTTAGTGACTTCTATCAGCCAGATGAATTGGTTCAAAATAATGGGTTTCTCATTAACATCTTTTCTCTAATGGATCATTTTTATAATCATTTAGAAGGGGGGATTTCTTAAAAGATTTAGTTTTTAAGGGGTTGTTATATTTATTCATAGATTTGATGGGGTAATTTCAAAAGTGGTTCATCTTTTTCATCAAGATGATTGGATATTTGATGTTGTTGTTTTTTATGATTTTCTAGAGGTTTCATACAGATTGAATATTTGTATAGTATTAAATTGGGTGGGAATAATGTAACTAACTATCTCACATTATTTTTTGAGATAGGTGAAACATGATTACCATATGATAATATCTATATTAAAATTGTGGGACCCCCTTGTAGAGTGGATAAAACATATATTTTTATTTATTTTATCATGTAATCCAATGATAACTTTGAGTGACTAAGTTGATAAGTTTTAATTCTAGAAAAATGTAATTAAAATATCATTCTACATTGGATTTAGAAATTTTAGTCTGAACCATGTAAAAATGTGGTCTAATATTTATTAATTTTTTACTTTCATTGAGGGAATGTTTGTTAGATTTGTAAAGGATAATGTGGATTTGATGTAGTAGTGTTGATTGAGGAAATCATTTCTGTATCATGTACTTGAAAATTATATTGGAATGTTCCTTCAAGAATATACTACCTCCTAGTGATTTTGGAGTAGATTATGATGATTTATCATTTAAAGGGGAGTGTTATTGAATTCATAACCAGTACAATGTCTAATAAGTAAGTATGGGTTTATAATTAAAATGTATAAAATACAAGTATATTCCCTTTATGATTAGAATGTTGATTATCCTAGTCATTCCCTATGTGTTGAAGATGATATCTAAATAAAAATTATGTATTTATATTCTTATCAATTTTCATTACTCGATGTTATTTACTCTTCATATTTGGGAGTTTCTAAAAAGTTTTAGGATAATTTGAAACATCTATGGATTTTTCAACTATAAAATTTCATCAAATATTTTGGATGATTATATTTAATGATATTTATAAACATGAAAAGTGATTTTAAGATATGTTTATATTTTTAAGCATCACTATAGAAGAGTACATGATTGAGGGATTAATAACCTTCATGTATAAAAATATTATTTTTTTTGAGAAGATATAGATAGAGAGTAATGATAATGTTGGAAATTATAATTGGTTATATAAAAAAAATATAAATAATATTTTATTTCATGTTTATCTAATTTTTTGGTCAATGATATATTTTCACCAATATTTGATTTTATGAACTAGTGGATGAAACAATTGAAGGTTAAATATAGTGTTAAATTTTGGAGGAATATATTATTTTAAAGTATTTACATATTTATAGATTCAATTTAATTTTTGATATATATTATTTTGAGAATATATGAATATGGTATACACATTTGTGAGTAAATGACTGTGTAAATTTTTTTTTTCTGTGGATTGATAGATAACATCATATATCATATGAGAGTTAGATAAATTTCATCTTAAAAGTTATATTAAAAAAGATAAATATGTTTAAAACAACCTCACCTACAAAAATCAAAGAGAAATAAATAAAATTTCGAGAATAAAATTTATTTAAGGGGGTAGAATGTTCTAGCCCAAGTTTTAGTATATATATATACTTTTAAAAAAAATCATCATAAAAAATTATTCCAAAATATTTACAGGCCTAATAAAGTTTATGTTATATTAGATATGATTTTTAATAGAAGAATATGTCATATAGTAGAGAAAATAATATAATTAATTTTAATTTCTTAAAAAAATTCATTATATATAATCAATAAATTTAGATGTTGTTTTCTATTAAGAGTAGTTTTTATTAAAACAAATTATTTCATTTAAAAATGGAAAAAACAAATTATATAATATTTTAAATTGATATTTTAACCTCAAATTCAAATTCGGTATATTATTATTACCTAAATATTAATTTTTTTTTATTTTTTCTAAAATATTTTATTTTTAGGTGAATAACTAATTTTATTGTTTTTTATAAAATTAGATTATATAGAACTATTTAATGAAGAAATTATAACATTAAAACATGTATAAAAATTTTCATTGTCAAATATATATTTATGGAGTATAAATATACATTTTAAAATACTTTTATTAATTTGAACAACAACTTGTTTATCCTTTTTATAACAAATGTAATATTTTAAAACAAAAAAGAAACACTTACAGTCTTTTATTTTTGTTTAAAATTAATCATGGAGTAATTATTTTATGGATTTATTTGAATACATGAACAATTATTTCTAATATGATATCCTAGTTTATGTCATGAAAATAAATTAAAATTGTAAATTTATGTTACTCTTATATTTAATTCAGATAATACACTTTAAAAAAAACTATTTTTTTATGTGTTACATGAACTATTTCTAAAAATTATTTTTCAGAAATATAAAAAATATTTCACTTCAATTTATATAATATTTGGAAGAAATATTTATAAATAATTTAATAGGTTTTTTTTTATTTTTAAGAATTAAATGTAAATTAAATATATAACAATTAATTTTTTAGGGTAAATCCATAAAATGTAAAACTGAAAATTCTATGAGAAATGGAAATAAAAAAATGTTTAAAAATAAATCAAAAGGAATGGTTATGTGATTATTGACATTCTTTAATTACCAAATTGATTTATTCCCCTTTTAGAGTCTTCTTGGCTTGTGAAACCTTTATACTCTTAATATTAATTTGAAATAGTTACCAAATGTAATTCTCACCACATATAAAAATGGCATTAAACAACCCCTTCATGATATCACAAATAATTAAGTTACCAATAAAAAATCTACACCATTAACATTCCTTATAATCCTACCCATTTTACTTAAGACTATTATCTCATGATATCTTCTTAAGGCATTAATTTTTAAAAAGTTTTCTAAGAGAAATTTCATATCCATATTATAAGTACTTTTTTCCCTAACTTCATTTTTATATTTCATACATTTAAAATATGATTTTTTTATATTAAATTTCACTTAAATAATTATTTAGCTATTATATTTTTTAAAACTATATAGTAATTATAATCCCCAATTTCCATTTTCTTGTATGAAAAGTAGGTAGTCATTTTTGCGTTGTGTAGACAACCACCTCCACAATGTGATGACATCCATTATTTAAATAGCACCAACCTATAAAAACAATAATTATTAAAAGGAATAAAATGTGAAATATATTATATATTTACAATTATAATTATAAGAAGTATTATTATAATTATTTATTTCACTTTATTTTTTACATTAAAACATTTATAGTCCATTTTATAGACAACTGCCTCGATGAAGTAATATATCCCATTTTTTATATCTTATCCTCCATATCCCATTAAAATAAAATTAAAACTGATTAAAAATACTTTTATTATCCTAATAATGTTATAGTTCTTAATTAATAAATATATTATGTCAAATATAATAGTATTTATAATCCTGATCATCCATTTATTATTATATGTTCCTATATTGGATGACCTATGCATCTAATTGGAAATTTATTTAGAATAAATCCATGGATGACTATGAGAACATATTTACTGATAAAATAATATTTATATATGAAAATAAGTATTTTTTGAATACTGAAATGAATATTAAATAATTAAATAATATACCACTACTCATTTGTTAATATTAAATGGAATCATTTTTGACACAAATTTCACAAAAAAAACCACAGAAAATATCATTTTTTAAAAAAATTTAAATTTAAAATAATTTTAAATCATAATTTTTTTATGATTTTTGAAATGGAATTGATGTTATTTTGGTAAAAAAATGAATTAAACCTCAATTGGGAAACTAGTTCAACGCAATAACCATTACTCACAATCGATATTGAAATTTTAAAATTTCTATCAAATGTACAGATCCATTGTATTTAATTATATAGTTTATAAATGATATATATGTGATTAATTATTTCAGATTGAATACTTCGATATTCATTGTTTATATTGGTTTATGGAGTGATTTCAACTTAAAGGGGATACAATGGAATGCTTTATTCCCTGAAATTTCCACTCATGCAATTTTTATTAAATCATATAATATGTAACCTTTGGGATGGTGTATCAACTACCATATTAATTTCTATTACCATATTTATCTATTATTTAATATATATATGATTTTACATTTTAAATGATTTTTATTCAAAAATTAGAATTGTTTAATGGGGTTTTGAAAAATGTGTTACTCAAAAAGTAAGGGTTTTGATTTCAATATTATTTTCAAATTATGATGATATTTTAAATTCAATCCATCTAGGTAATTTTAATTATTTCTAGAACTACATAACCTTTTATACCTATTAATGGTGTTCGTTATTTCCAAAGTAAATTTAATTTTCATCTTAGGTAATATTTTTTCAAATGTTTTTCCTCAAAAGAAAACATACCTCATCATGATTTTTTTTTCATTGGGAACCTACATTTTTTCTTTGTCCATATTCATTTTATGCTTTTCAAAATATAATTATATATGACTAAATATTTTCTTAAGGTAAAATTACATTACGTTCACATATTTAAGAATTTTTATTGAAATTTTAACTTTTTTAATATGATTCATCTTTATAAAAGTGTATTAAATCACATTCTGACATTTTCCTTGTGAAAATACCTTTCTAAAGTCATTATCATTATAATTTAAATATTTATCTTAATTTTACCATTATTTTAAATGGAAATAATTTTACCCTACTCCTATAAAATATTTCATTAAAAAATAATTTTTAAGATCATGGATATTGTTACACCCTTGAAAACTGGTATTTAAATGGAGAAATGTAAATAGACATGTCAATAAGTAACACCTACCTTTTTTGGAAGCCAAGATAATTAGTAGTATGAGGCCCTACACCAACTCTTGAAAATCCTATGAAATAAAAAATAATGTATTTTTTATAATAAGTTGCTAAAAAATATACATTCATTCACATCTAAATAACATTTCTTGTATAGGTTATGAAGGAAAATAACCAATAATACATATTATCAAAGTAAAAAAATGAATAAAAATTTATAAATTGGCATTTTCATGTGTTATATACTTATTGATGCTAAACTTATTGAAACCAATAAATGATCCAGAAATCATTTTATAAAAACATAATGTTAGAAAAATTTCTTAGTTAATGGTTTTGAAAACATATCGAGTAGAAAATAATTTTTCAAAATATTTTTTGAATCTTATTTGAAAAATACTTTTTGAAAATAGATTTTAAAATAACAGTAAAAATCATTTCATAAAACTTATAGTATTACGAAATAATTTTTAAAACACTATTCCTAATATAATTTATTTTTCAAACACTTTTGAAAGACCTTCATTTTTTAAAAACCTTTGAAAATACACATTCCTTTAAAAACAAAATTTTAAATTTTAAAACACTTATTATATTGAAAATGATATAAATCCATTGGAAATATGTATTATTTTAAAAATATTATAGTATATTTAATAATTCTTATGAATTCAAAATTATTTAAAATAATTCAATGATTTTTTAGAAAATATTATTTATTTTATTGAAAACAATATGGGGTCACATCAAACATTAAAGGTTGTCTTCGTCTACCCCCATTCCTTAGAAATGTGTTCAATATATACACCGCATTCATGTTTACAATTTCTATGTAAAAATTTATTTATAAATATTTTTTTTCTCCTTAAACACACACACACACATATAAATATATGTATTCTACTAAAGTTTTTTTTGTTTAAAAAATAACATTGCATTATATTTATATTCACACATCTATTTATATGTAAATATATAAATATTAAAAAAATTTGAAATATCTTTTTAGACTTGCTATAACCAAATCTTATGATATTTATAATTTTAATAAATACAATGATTTTTATTTGAAATCTATGTAATACAAATTCCCATTATTAACTCATGAGAAAAAATTTATTAAAATGGGAAATAAAATGTTAAAAATTACCTTTTAAAACCAATTCTTGTATAAGAATATTAGAAATAGATTTACCTTTTTCGAAATAAGATTCATTTATATATAAAATATTTTTGCAAATTCATGAACCATTCCTATTAAATAATAACACTTTTATATTTCCAGTTACATCAAATAATAGATAAATATTTTTTTTACTTTTAAAATAATCATATGAAAAAACATGTATATAAAAAACATAAAATTATTAAAAATATCATTTTAAATAAAACCATTCATCTTTGAATATATACACCCACACACACACATATGTATACATTATAAGTATAAAAACTATTATAAATAAAATATAAATGTATTAAAGAGAAATCTTTCTTGTTATATAATTTTATAATGTTAAATTTTACATGCATAAATGAAATTCTCTTACATGAATATAAATACTTTCTTTCAGAATTAGAATACATGAAAAAGGTGTAATATATATAAATACAAGAATTGTAGTAATTGTATATAAACAAATACAGTCTTAAAGAATATATAATCACATGTTTTTGAAAATAATATAATACATATAAACCATTAAATTATGGTGTTTGGAAAATGTGTGTTTATGTGAATAATTTTTTATTTAATCTTTTTTTAAGAAAATATATTTATTTAAATAATTCCACTTCGTATTAAATTATAAATATAAATTTAAAAGAAATATCTAGTTTTATGATAAATTATAATTTATCTTTCTTTAATTAGTAAAATAATCAATAAATAATCAGTTATTATATGATTAAATTCAAAGTCCATTATATTCTACCCCTTAAACATAATTTCATCCTCCAAATTCATTTTTTATACTTGAGGAAAAACTATGAACTAAAATTTTCAAAATTTTGAAAAATTCAATCAATATAATCCAATGTTTACATAGGTCATGTAAATCTATAGAAGTGAAAAATTATATTTTTATCTCTCGGATTTCCCCCCCAAATTAAATGATTATAAAAAATTGTCTTAATAAATGAATATTTTTTAAAAAATTAAAAAGATTTCACCAAAATTCATAATCTACAACGTTATATTAACCATTCCTCTTGAAACCAACTATATGGTCCCAGACATGCACTTCTAGATAGGGTACACAAAACATCTTGTATATTTTTTTATAAAAAGAAACTAAAAATTATAAAAGAATTCTTTTCATAGGATATCTTCTAATCTATGATTTGGAGAAACTAAAACAATAAAACATATAATTTAAGCAAAAACAATGAATAAGAAGGTATTGATTAAAATTTTCTTTCCATGTATCCTTATTGATGATAAATTCTATAAATCCTCTAAAATACTCTAAAAACATTTTATAAAATCACAGGGAGACAAAAATTTCCCTATAAAGGGGTTTTAGGAAAATACATTGAAAACCCTTTTTGAAAATACATTTCTAACATACTGTTGATAATAATTTTGGAAAATTCCTTTGAAATACTTTAAAAATAATTATTATTTTCAAATATTAATTTTGAAAACACTATTTAAAATTTACTAGATTTTGAGAGATCGTTTGAATGTCCTTTGAAAAAATGACTTTTATGATGGCTTTGAAAATACTTACTTCTTTTAAATTAATATTACACAAGAAAAAATACAAAATATTTTTAAAATTAAATAATTCATTTTCAAAAAAGGTTCTTTCAACAGTACTATAATTATTTTGGAAAATACTTATGTTTTGAATAATTTTAATAATAATATAATAAATTTTCAAAAAATATTAACATGTCTTTTGAAAAGAAACAATGATCCAACTTCAAATAATGATGGTTTTTAGGGCCCACCCACATTCCTTATGTATGGGTACACTCCCCAATACCCGTACATGTTTATAATTTCCAAGAAATTTTTTTTTTATAAAAACATTTCATCTAGAATTACTTATATATACATTTTCTACTTGTGTTTTTTCATTACATCAAAAACATAACAATTCATTAAATACATATTCATTTATATATATATTTATAAATATATATATTTATGAATTTATAAATATTAATATACTTATAAAATAAATTTTTAGACATGTTACGACCAAGTCTCAAGATATTTAGAGCTTTTATAAAAACATTATTTTTTAATTTACATCCATGTAATTAAAACTCCCTTTATAAACACATGAGATGGATTTTAATCAAAAAATACATAAAATGTTAAACATTATATTTTAAAACTAATCCTTGAAAATGAATATTATATAACCAATTTCAATACTCAAAACAAGATTATTTATTAAATCAAATAATTGAAAAAATTCATCAATACTTCACATATAATAATAGTAATTTTATGTTTGTATTTTCATAAATTAATAGATATAAAATTTTGACTTCTACACATAATCGTAAAAAACATTTATATAAAACAAATAAAATAATAACATTTAACGTTTTTACAGTAAAACATATATCCTATCATATATTTATTCACACACATTTAAATGATATGACTATTAACACTTGTACCTAAAATCTGAAGGGGTTTATGTGAAATAAATATTGTTATATAATTTATTAACATGAATATTTACATGATGAAATGAAATCCACTAAGATGGTCATAAATAATGTATTTCATCGTATGAATACATATTATATCAAAGATTGGGGCTGAAGCCTCATATTTAGAATACTGCACAGTTTCAATAATTGAAAATTATGTAACACATATAAAAATGACATTTTAGAAAGTGTATATATATAAATACACACATGAAGAGTATAAAAAATGATGTTTTTGAAAATAATATAACATATATAAACCCTAAATTAAAAAAACTATGAATTAAAATTTGTATACCAATGATGTAAATGAAATTAGTAAATATAAAACATGAACATATAAACATAAATTTAAAAATAATTTATTAACAAAATTATTTGAAATAAAATAAGTACACATACATAAATATGAAGCTGAATATAAATAAATAATTACAAAACATTTCTGTAAATATTCTTAGAGTTTAGATACAATAACCATATATATATTTTGAGAAATATATATTTGAGATTTAAAAAATAGTGATATTCATATATATATATATATATTTATATATAAGATTTCAGGCATTTATGGAGTCAATATTGGGCACATTTTTAGGTACGTTTGTTATTTTTATGTACCACTATTTTGAAGTAGTGACATGAGGTGCTTTTGGGTAAACATTAAAGTAGCAAAAAATGGAAGTGGGTTGTGGACATTTTGCACACGGTTTGACAAATCGTGCGACCAAACCGTGCCAACCAAGAATAAATAGATAGATAGGTATGCACGGTTTTACAAATCGTGTGGACCATGAAAATATGAACTGTGAGGTCTGCATAGTGTGCACACAGTTTGAAAAAATGTGTGCCACTGTCCAGGAAACCGTGCACACAATTTTTATTTCCGATAATCCTTTTTAAAACCAATAGAACCCCAAGACTTCATTATTTTCCAACCTTGGCTCGGGCTTGAAAATTTCTATGTTTTTCTAAAGCCTCTTAAAGATATTCCAAGCTGATCCAAACACCTTTTATCAATATTTAAGGCTTCGATTGAAGATCTGATCTCCTTTTGGTAAGTATATTTCATCATGTTGTCTCTTCTATTCCTTACTCTATCTTTCCTTGACATTTTCATGGGAGATTTTAATCGTTTCCATGGATCTAAAACTACGAGTTAATGTATAAGTCTATGACTGTTGATCTAGATCTAGTTTTTTAAGATCTTTATGCATTTAATCTTATTTCGGTTTTAAGGATATAGATCTAGAACTTGATGGATTACATTGTGCCGCTCATATTTTGGGAATTTTCGTCGGGCAAACTTCCATCAATAAATCGAGGTAGGTGGTCTAGAATCCAATCCCACAGTCTCAACTTCTTAGGCATATACAGTTGTCCAAATTTCATGGCATAAATAATTAATTGGTGGTTTGATTATGCGTTTCTTTTTAAATTGAGCATCCAGATGAATATGGGTGAGAGATATGATGGAAGGATAAAGATAATTAAACATTTGAAAATGGTTGAATATGTTAATTGGATATTTGATTTAAAAAATATTTGTGGGACATGGACTAATGCTCCTAATACCCACATAGGTTCTAGACATGGTGCTTTAGAACCAATGACATGCATGAAATTGATAATTTATGGGACAAGGACTGATGCTTCAAATACCCATGGGGTTGTGATACAGGGACTGATGCTCCAAATACTCACATGTGTGCTAGACATGATGTTCTACACTCTTTCAATTATTTTGTACTATGGTTTTATTTGGATATTCATAAACTTGATATTGTGACATATTAATTATGAATTGAACAATAAAAATGGTTTAGGCTCCTACACGGGCCGAAGCAGGAATTGTATTTTGGGTGTTCTCGGGAACATGGATGTTTAACGTATTAAAGAATTTTTAATTGGATAAATATAATTTTTTTCCCTATTTTCTTGTTATATTATCAATGAAACTGAATACACTTCTTATGACTGGATTTTTTTGACACTCTTGGTGGTGACCTACTGAGTCGTACTCACACCCTACTCGGGCTGCTTGATTGGTACCCGAATAGACTTTGTTGTTACAAGACATGACAAGGGTAAGGGCCCTAGTTAGAGTTCTATTTGGGGTTGTAGCATGGAAGAGGGAACCATAAGTGGGTCAGGATCCTTTCTTAGCCATTGTTTCATTTCATTCAGTTTCATTTTAGACACTCAGTACTTCCATAGTCATTGTATGTTTTTTCTTTCAGTTGTGTATTGTATTTCCGGTTTTGATTATAATAGTGACATTGTAAAATTATGTTTATATGTGTATCTTCTATATCGCAGTTACTTCCACTGGTATTATATTATAATAACAGAGGCTATAGTCATTCCAAGACTGACTTACAATACCCTCACTACTAGTCAGCACCATATAGCGTACGAGGAGGAGCTCTTGAGGGCTTGTGACCAACTAGATCGGAGCACCATTCAGTGCCTCCCGAGCCAGGACGTTACAATATATAATGAAAATAAAAATTCCACTTTTATGATAGAAATGAAAACTACAGGGAGGAAACCCTTATACCATTGGTTCTTTTATACAATAAAAGTAAATATCCTTATACCTTACTTGACGCGGGTGACCAAACCAGTGTAATGAGATGATATGATAAAATGAGGTGGCGGTCTTGTGGTGTCAAATAAGAGAATGGGTTTATTCATTATAAATTTATATATATATACAGGTTTGGATTTCACATATTACATTCTAAGAGATGTTGGAATTGTGAAGGCACTACTAAATGATGGTGTTTTATTGGACTTACGCCCCTAGGAGACCTCAAAAATGGTTTGGTTCATATACCTGATGAAACTAGGTTTAATAATAATAATAAATTAACTTGTTTTGAAATATTTGATTTCAATTTTAATAACACATATGATTATAGGTTTATGTGTTTTCCGAGATTTCCAACTATCCTTGGAGAGCCAGGATGGATAATGTTGGTCGTGTTTCATCTCAGACTGAAAAATACATTGGGTAAATTATTATATCTACATTCCATTTTTTTATTGTAAAATTAGTTAATAGAGTAGGATATTGTGACTAGGATTATATTTCATTAAAGGATTACAGTTGATGGGTGATATGAAAACAATGAAATTTGGTCAACTTTCCATCTAAGAGAAGATTCAATGCACTGTGAGGGTTCGACTACACTCAACTTTGGAGAAGACAATGATTAGGTGAATGATTAGAGAGTTGAGGTGTTCATATCAACTAGTTGAGATTTAACTTGATTGTAGATTTTGATCCCATATCAAAATGTAACATCAATTCAAATTCTCATATAAGAAATGACATGACTTTCATTTGATTGAACAAAAACACATGCCCTATACACATGCCTATATAGGGGGGCTCTCCTAACTCTTGAACGCACCGCATTGTGTCATATCAAATCTATAAATGTCCAGGTTATGCCCAAAATTATGCCTCCAATTTGAGGAAACTTGGTCCCCTTCCAACTAATGATGATAATATGGGAATTAGACCTCTATGTAAGAAACCCACGTTTGTCCCACAACATATGAGGGTCCCCCAATAGGCATAGAGTGTTTGGTCGAATTTTTTATGTATTATAAAAATTATAAAACATAACTCTTAAGATAAAATTAACTTATGTATAAATAACATTATCATATTTTTATTATATTTTTTATTCTATTTTAATTATAACTATCAATATTTGAAACATTTAAACTATTCAAAATCAATTTAAAAAATAGATAACCTTTTCAAATTGTTATGTATTATTATTATTTTATGAGAGTTACATCATATTTAAACCTTTATAACATCCATTTTATTACCTTTTATAATAATTTAACAAATAAATATCTTATAATAGGTTTGTTAATAATTTTTACATATTTTATTAGTATTAAAACGAAAGATAATAATCATTTTATGCATTATTACATAATGAAAATTTAATGCAATGATTTTATTAACATTATTAAATAAAAACAAATTAATCTTCAATCAAACAAAATTTAGGAATTATATATCAATGATAATGTTAAAATGGTGTATTACTATATATATTATATGTAATATTTTTAATAAGTAGTTATATAGAATAAAATTGCAACATTAAACTATGAGGGTTGAAAAAAGGTGAGATTAAGTGATGAATTATATAGTTAAGCATGTTTTAATAAAATATATTTATTTAAATAAGTATTAATTGTGTTAATTTATTAAAAAATTAAAATAAGTTATAAGATTCAATTTAATTATATATTAGTTTACCCTAATTATTAGATAAATCAAAAACAAACATTTATTAAAAGAATATATCATTGGTTTATTATATGTACTTTATTATAATCCATGCAAGTATTGGAGTACTCTCCATTATGGATTATCTTTGGTGATTTTACCTATGATATGTTTGAGTGATAAATAACTAAATAGGAAAAATATTTTTTTACTCTATTAAGAGATTCAATAATTTGATACGTGACTGCGATATCTAATTGCATTTGGCGTGATGGGAAGGAAATAATGGAATTATAAGTGACCCATGGGGTTAGATGACCATGTTTCTCCACATGTATCTTATCATGATAAATGGTATCAATTGAAATAACAAGCATGTTTTGTAGTGGCACTACCTAGGATTGAGGTGTAGGGGAAACAACAAGAGAAATTTATTTTTATGGCATATATTATAAGACCACACAAAAGGTTATAATTAAATTGGTTAATTTTAATATACATTCTAAAAAGGGTCAAATTTATTTTTGGGATTCATGATGATTTTAACCCCATAGTTATTCATGTAATTATTTGATTGGTTTTCGAACGATTTGACATTATGAAATGTTTCTGAGGGTGTGTGTGAGTGAGAAAAAACACTCAAAAAACATGTTTTGGACTAAGGTGACAGTCATTAGTGTGATATATTACAATGGTAGTTAATAAAATTTATTTTAAGGAATAAATAACAGGTATTATTGGATACCCATGGGGTATGTTGACTAGTTTAATAGCCCATAAACTTAAGGGTATGGTAGACATTTTCTATTTCTGATGTGATTCTTCAAAAACTCCTAAAATGTAATTTTTAACCAATTAATTATTCATTGAAACATTGAATACATGATCCGAGATATTTTTCAAACTATAACATGAAATTTATTTATACATATGGATTATTTTGTATCCTAAACTTTTATAGGAATAATACATCATTGTCTTTATCTTACAAAATCATATTCAATGATTAAGCATAGTTTTTTTTTGAAATAAATTCATATGTGAATACTAAATTTAATTATTTTACTTTTTGTATGTGGGTTCTAAAAAATAAAATACAATTACTAATTAAGTAAATTATTCACATAAATCTATAACCTAAAATTTATTTTGTGTAAATTCCACCATATTTATTGTCATGATTTAATTCCATTTTCCTAGTTAATTACATAATATTTTTGGAGACCCAATTATTTTCAATGGTTTAATCATGTTATTATTTTTGGCGGTATTATAAATTATTTCATTATATAAAATAATTTTTAAAATAAATTAAACCCATTTTAATTCATTGTGTTCTCTATTATATAAAAATTTTATGTATTTCAGTTAAATGATCGATGAAGTGAATTATATTTATATTTGGTCTTTATGATGATATCAGTGAATTATTTTTCTATTGGTCCTTATAAATATAGATTAAAAACAAGTGGGTTTATGTATTACCCTCAAATAAAATATATAATGCTTCATGTATTTTGTAAGGAGTATTTTCAGTGACATATTAGTTTCTCATTATAATGGGAAATGATAGTGTAGCTCATTAATGTAATGTTTCTATATGACGATATTTGTTGAAAGGTGGAATAATTTCATAGATTTATTATTAAGATTTAGAATATGTTGTTATATCATGGATAATGTTTTTAAGCTAATGATTCCCCAATATTTTGTTTCATATCTTATATTATATGAATACATATTCCATTATACATGATATATTCTAGGATTGGTATAATTTTGTTACATATCCTTTTTGATTGCATTTTCTCATCTTATACACACTTATGATATTTGATTATTATATCTTATTTTTTTCTTTATGAGCATTTCATCTCTCCGATTTATTATTGTTCCATTTATACATCATATAAAATTGACAAAAGTATTATATTTATATAAAAAGTATATTGTTTGGATAATTATTTATATATATTAAATACATTTTATGGATGACACATTGTGTATTGAGAAGGATAAAATGATGAAAAAGAGGGGGTTTTATTTGTTAGTCAATTTTCATAATTATATCAGAACCTAAAACTAAAATATCATTCAAATTATTTTAATGAAATATTTATTAAAAATTATTTATTTTTCTAGGTCATATTTGCAGTCTCTATTAGTTAGCATCAAATCGGTTTTTTGGGAATGTGATTTAGTATCAAATTCAAGAGAGAAGGTATTATGGATGTTATTTAAGTATTCTCAAAACATTATAATATATTATAATTGTTGTGATAATTGTTTTTTGAGAGAAATTTAGCAATAAAAATCAATGTAACTTTTGGATCATTTCAATATGTTATTTTATAATGATATTGGGGAAGACTATGATTGATAATATTATATTATTAAAATGTAATTTTTATTAAATATTTCTCAACAATTTAATTATTAGAGTCAAATAAATTAACATTTTGTAACTATTCTAAGTAATTATAAATTAGTAGATATTATAGTAGTTGATTTCCACTAATGTCATTATTTTCAATTATGAGTTTTATACATCCATATGGGGGAATAAAATCATTTTATGTTTTTTCTATATTTCTATGGGTAAAAAAAAATCTATAAAACTTTTCTTCAAAATTTCTAGGGAAAGAGTAAGAAAAGTCTAAATGTTAATAGACCAACCAAACATATCTAGTTTGATAGTTTTCAAAACTGTTGTATGATAAATGGCCAAATATAATACAACCATATGGTGGTTTAGGGAGAAGACATCATGAATAAGGTTAGTTCACTTAGTGAAAATAAAATTTAGTATTGGTGTTAGAGATAGTGAGATGAGATTATAAAGTAGTATAATTGATGAAGGAAAACTATATTATGTTGTAATATATGAGGTAGATGGATTGTAGAGGGTTTAATATATGAATTTAATTATTCATCCCATGATTAAATTTTTAATTATTTTGATCAATCACATTTATTTATTGTTACTTTGTAGTTAATTGATTAAAATATCAATTTGAGAATATTTAGTCGGTGTCCACACCTAATCTTCTGAGGTGTATTGTTTTTTTATGTTATGGTATTGATTATATTGAATTATATATTTTTTAAATATATAATCATATGGGACCATCCATAATGTAGATTTTTTATATGATGTACAAGAAATTGTTGATTGTTACTAATGGAGTGTGACTTTATATATATTTTACTATGGTATTATAGTATTTTTTTAAAAATAGATTTATGTTCTTGGTGAACAAGAAATAAGTTATGGTTTTTTACAAATTTACAGGTCAAAATGATGCTTGATGAATTTAATGTTGATATGAAGGAACATATATCAATTTTGACAGTGTGTGATAATGATTTTTTATTGGAATATACATGATTACATAGGAGGTGATATTTGGAGCTTTTGATTGTGGAATATCTTGTTGTATCCCATGTTACTATTCGGTCATATAATAAGGTTCATGTAGAGTATGTAATGTTGATTATTCAAATTTAGGAGTCATTATAGTGAAATTTTATTTATCCAATTATCATTTCTAGGTCTACTCTAGATCATTTCAGGAAGAACGTGAATAGAATATTTTGGTTTTGTAAACATTTATAGTTATTTTAGTAGTTTATAGTAAGGGCGTATATTTAGCTTCTAAAAAACATTTTTTTAGGTTAAAGGTGTGTGTTTTGTTTCCTGAAATTAATTTTAAATACGTTTATCTCTATATGTTTCTTATAGATGAATATATTCCTAATATTAAATTATATTGGCTTTATTATAATTTTTAAAATTTCTATGAATCTTTTGGAGTTATGAATATACCATTTTTGGTTTTGGGGATTAGAAATACATTTTATCAACCCTATAATGATCATCCTATATTGGTATTCATTAAAAATATATTTTATTATTAACTAAAAAATAAAATCATGAATATCATCATAGGATTAGGATTTATTTTATTAGGGAACATTGATTTTATGAAAATATTTATAAATATTAATTATAGTTATTTGTGGGGAAATTTATCGGAAATTTTATTTTATCCAATGGTGTTTTTGGGGAACAAACATAAGTAGAGGTGGGGTTTTCTTATAACCCATTAATGAATGTTTCAAATGTATATTGTTTTTGAGGATTGGTAGGTTATTATTGAAGGTTTTTACACCAATAATATTATTTTGTTAGTATATTTTCACCCTTCATATATATTATGAACAATTTAATTAGTATAGAGGAGTGACATTCCATGTTTAAATGTTAAAAATAACTATTGACGAGTGATATCGATCTGAGACAAACAAAATGTGACGTTTTTTTATTCAATATATTTTGATTCATGTTACTAAGGGTTTAGATATTCTATGATGTGATAGAATTCATTAATTATTTACATGTGTATAAATATATGGAAATTATTATATTACTTTGATACTCATGATAAATATATTATAGTGGTAGTATTTCTAATTAAAATTTGAAGGCATTATTTTCATGGTGAACTCTTCATTGTTTATAAGGATCATTGGAAGACTATATATTTCATTGAAAATATTGATTTAAATTTATATTGGGAAATATGTGTCAATTTATTCAATATTACGAACAAATATTACATATAACTTAGATAAAGGTAATTTTTTAGGAAAGTCATTCAATCAAAAGTAAGATGATGATATTTCAAAGAAATTCCAAAATAAACAGAATCAAATGAATTTCATTCTTTATACATACCATTATTATATTTAATTTACTATTCATATTTTCTTTATTAAATTAATGTGACATATTCATTATTCAGAAAATTTAAAGAGCATAAAATAAAGGGGTTTTAGTGGGAAGTTTGGTTATAATTTATAGTTTTTAAGTGAGTTTTGAGGGTGATAGTATATAATTTTTGGTGATTTTTTTATGTCATGGTTCTGAATAGGTATTCTATATTACTTTAGTTTCCAATTGTTCTAATGAGCCTAATTCCAACAATTTACTAATTGTGAATAAGAGTTGACATTTTATGTATTGGTGGATATGTTGAGGGAATGTATCATTGATTTTGAATATCATTGGGGATCATTTAATAATTCTAATATTCTCTAATAAAAAATATAATCATTCCATTAATAGATAAATATAAAATATAATCTATTGATTTTTATTCCAGTCCTTTATATGGCATAAAGTAGTTTCCCAGTCAATATATGATGGAAAAAAGTGTCAAATTCATCAACATATATTTTTGTGAAGGATGAATTCACTATATTAATTAAAATTTTGATATCAACCATAAATATAACATTATTATTCCATTGATTATATATATCACACTTTTAATATATTCAAATTCATAATATAAGAGATCCAAATTTTATATAATATAATAATACAAACCGTGAAAGATACAAAATATCCAATATAATAATAGTACTAAAATTTATCTAACATTTAAACCCTGTATAAATATTTCTTAATCAATAGACAACATATAAAAAAATGTGTAATTTATGTATATAGGAAGAAGAAGAGTTTAAATAAGTATGTTTCCAAAAATAAAGTCAAATTGACCTAGTAGAAAAAACAAATTTTAAAATATTTGATTCCCAAGATGTAGCATATTTAATTTACCCAAAAATCCATGACAAAATATATTACAGACACAACAAATTTCCAAGTTACATGATAACATATTCGAGTGTTGACATCCCCCAAAGTATTTAACTAAAATCTAAACCCCTCCACATTAATGTTATTATTTTCTTTTACTTGTATCATAGGGAAATAAGTGAACATTACAACAAATTATATATGTGGGGTGAGAGGATAAATTCTCAGAGGATACCAATAATGATTTTATCATGATTATATTTCATACAAATACCATTTATTAATAGATTAAAAATCATATATATTTATTTTACAATATCATTTCATTAATCTGAGAAATATTGAGTGAAATGTTTTTATGTTATCACAAAAAATATCTGAGAATCCAAAAATATATGTAAAAATTAATAAATATGAAAAGAAAAATATGTAAATAAAATTCATCAAGTAACTTATATAGTCAATGATGTAACCTCATGGAATTATTAACTCTTGTATAAGGAGAAAACCATGATATGAAAAATTGAACTTTCCATGATAATGTATTAATGATATATATATAATCCTACAAACTCAACAAAATAGGTTTCTACAGATTATTTTACCCTAGCTTCTGTGTAATCTCAGGTAAGGATACAAATGGTCCATAATCCATTAGTATTATATTAAGAAATAGTATCTAAACTAGATACCAAATTATTATGATCAAACATTAAAAAATAAAATAGTAAATAAAACAAATACTACATTAATATAATTAAATATTACAAATATTCACCCACTATTGAAATTAAAACTTTAATTTCAACAAAAATAATTCATCATAATATAATATCACATTTATTTAAAATAAAATGAGATGAATTATAATATTTAAAAAAAATATTACCACTTTTAGTCCAATCCAAAAGATTAATTTTGTTATAGAAAGTAAAAAATTATACCATGGGGTCCTCCATTAAAAAAAATATTAAATTATTCCATTGATGAAAATTATAATATTTCATAACAAGTATTTATATAAAATTTTATCATACAATTCATGGGTAATAACATATTTCAAGTATAAATTAAATTCCATTCATGGAAAACCCCTATAATTTAATGTGTGATTCATTATGAAATATAAAAATCATTTTACAATACCATAATAAATATTTAATAGAATATATGAATGAATGAAAACAAAAAATACATACATAAGATATCATAATTATGTAAATAAAATTTTCCTATAAGATAACCTTCCAACACATGATGATATCTGTATCATATAGTTCCAATACATAATTGATGATAAAATGGATTCCTTAAAAGAGTAACGTAAGAATTAAAATGAATAATCCCACAATAAATTTCATTTTAGGAGGGCCCAAATGCTATAATTTCTAAAATATGGTATGATTTTGAAGAAAAATAACTAAATAGATGAAATAATTTATGGGGGATCTCACCATTATATACCATCAAACATTTACGATGAATCAATATAATAAAGATGATTTTAGGAAGCATGTTAACAAGAGATTCCATATGGAAACATCCTGAACCTCAGTTAGAGAAATAAAATTTTATAATATAGAAATATATTTCATTTGAATGATACATAATGTAAGAATGAATAGTTATATGGAAAATTCATATAACCATTTTAAATTTATATGATATATATTTTATCCTATATGACTATATTTCACCGTCCAATTTGTCCTGTACCTTAACCTTTAATGCTAGTAAATTTCAAAAAAACATTAAAGTTCAAACTCTAAAAATCCTAAAAAATAAAAAATAATTTTTTTATACATATCTATAATGTTGTGGGAATGATAATTCTCACTATTATTCCACTTTATACAGCTTGAACATCCTCTTTTTTTTCATTATGTCATAAATTATGTTATTCTACTACTCCCAGATATATAAATCTCAATAAATGACTCATGGTAATCAAAACAATGAGAGAAAATGATGAAAACTAATTGAATATATATTCATATAAAAAATTATGTTATTTATAAATGTTTCCAATTATTTATGTTACACTAATATATTTTCATTTATTCAAATAATATATGATATTCTATGATGCACCCAAAATTTTTTGAAAATAAACTAATATATACTATAGAAATATTTTTATTAAATATGATTTTGATCACCTAGTTTTTGAATTTGTAGGTATGAATAAGAGTTACTATATTATGAAATATATTATGATAAAACTGTTCATATGATAAAATTACTCTATTTTTAATGATAAGAATATAACCATATATGGTGAAGAAAAATTAATGTTTAAAAGGTTCATTTTTTAATAAATGCCTTTCTACAGTATAATTTTAATTTTTAATGAAATATAAATTTTACCTTATATGAAGTAATAACATTATTTAAAATGTAATATTTCTTCATGTAATGTAATGATTAATCAATCATACATTGATTATAATGAATTTATAAATTATTATTAAAATGTTCAAATAAAAAAGATATATTTTCCGAAAAACTAATATTATGGACATAATGTATTTTATACAAAATCAAGTAAACTAATCACTATTAAATAACAATTTTAACAAAAATTGTTTATAATATAATCAATAAAAAAAAATCATACATCATGAAATTCTAAAAGAATAATATTTTATTCAATGGCTTATATGAAATTAGTTTCCAAAAATATAAGAGAATATAACAACCTAATACATTAAAATTTTAAAGACCTGGAAATTTCATGGATAATGTTTTCAAAAATTATTTGGAATTTTATGAGTCCGCAGTTTCTGACGGCTCCTGATTCTGAGGCCCGGTGTGCCCAAAATCAATTTCTGAAGTTTTGTTTTGGTACGTTAAGTAAACATATGAGTTGGATTTTCAAAAAACTAAACTGGTGCTCAGAATTGAGATCTGAGGATATCGATGAACTCCCAGCGTCGGTATTCGTCTAAGGGGACCTTTACCACAATTGTGTTTGGACAAGAGGTGAAGTTATATTTTGAGGTTTCAAAATTATTTAAATAATTTTTTGTGTTACACAAGTTCTTTTATGTGGTGGTTATTTCCTTCAAATAGAATTTGTAGGAGGGTCCCACACCCCACATAACTTCCCTTGGCAGGATATAACTAAATAAGCGGCCCACACGAGCCCCTAACCCTTCAAATCCTTCTTTAACTCCCTTAAACCCTCTTTTTAACCAATGGGATTCCACTTAAATTTGGAGCCTCTCCATATCCCTCCAATTATCTTTTCCAACAAAAATGCCTTAATTAATTCAATTTTCGTTTTGAGTTAATTAAAAATACACGGAAATGTTATATTATTGGAGTACCTTTTTATTATATTTTCCTTGGAAAATATTTGTGGGGAACATTGGGAGAACTAAGGAGAGGAGGAGTTTTTTTCATCAAGTGAGGAACATGAAGGACAAAAAGAACAAAGTTATCTACATGGAGAAAATTATCCTTTCATCTTCCTCTGCATCAAGGGAGAAGACATCGCCTGCGAGGAATGTCGACTACGCTTCCTCCTTGGATGCACCCCAACATCATCTTCAAATCCTCTTCCCACGACACTGACAAGCGAGCATCGAAATCAAGGTAGGGGTTTTTAAAATTTTATGTGGATAATTTGTACCCCATTCTTCGTTAAATTTTAGGGATTTTCATCGGCCATTTGTTACCACCTTACGTGGAGGATGTAGGCTGAACAAACACGGCCCGACAACCCTCCGATGATCCTTGTTCTTATTCGCGATGGAGGCAGAGATGGAAGAGGCGATGACGACCGAAGGGAGTGGCGGCCGTGTGCTGGCCACATAGAGAATAATAACGGCCCGCATTCGTGGGCCACATGGACAAAGAATAACCAGTTTTCTAAAGATAGCAGGGCCGAAGGAACCACATCACCAAGAGGGAGCCACGCTACGGAGAACCGCGACCCGCGCTCCACGGGCCACTTCGGCAGCAAACCGGCCAACAGGATGCCGGCTGGGCTGAAGGGAGCCGCGACACTGATAGGTTCCATGTGTGTAGTGATAGTGGCCCACCCACGTGGGCTGGTCATGCCGGGAAGACCGACCGGCTTCGACCGGCCGGACAGGAGGGCGTCGCCACTCGGCGCCACCGTTTCGGAAAACTGGGGTCCGCGTAGGCCAGGCCAGGCTGCACCGGTCGGGCCGTGCTGTGCCCCGCCGAGCCCGATCTCACACCACCGAACTAGGTCATGCCCCATCAGGACATGCCAACACCTTAGCCTGGTCGAACCCGCCAAGCCAGGACGAGCCGACCCGCCAGCCCACCGGGCTTGACGGGTCGGGCCCGTTTTGCTTAAATGCGAATAACATCTTGACTGTGCATCTGATCGATGCACCTTCAGCAGCACTGAGACTCTAACAAAGAGAAGGTTCTTTTGCGATACTCTAAGTGAGTTTTGGATAACTTTCGAAAACATCTGGGTTTGGAATGAGCATAATTTCAACTGGGCCCCTGGAACAGAAAAGCCAATAACTCTTAGTTCGAGCGTCTGATTGACACGCCGTCTGTCGTGATGGGTTTCTTTTTATGAGATAGAACTTTGGGATACATCAAATCATGTCTTCGTGATAGTTGATGTATCGACCCCCCTTTGATCGAGGAGTAGACCCTCCCAGAATCGAGCATGCTTTGTGCGGGAACCCTAGTGATCGTTGCGACTACGTCGACTATTTTACAGGATTCCTCTGTGGGTTCGACAGTGAAAAATATCGTACTAGAATACACTGTGGGTTCGACGGTGATGACTACTATTCTTGTTTCATGTGTGTGTCCAGCAGTTTGACCTCTGTACTTGTATCCTATGTGGGTCTGATAGCTTAGATGAATCAGTGACTACATCCGATCATCTCTATCGCTATACGAATGATGTGTACCTATGTGAGCTGAGTCTTGACTTTCAATCATTATAATCAATGTGATTTACTTCTTTACTATGTGGATTGGGTTGTGCTTAGGCTCGAGAGTTGTATCTGAACTCATATTGATATATTAAGTATATATATGGGTATATAACTATGTAAGGTTCATTGGTACTTCATGGATGTATCTTTCTTATGTGGTTTATCCTTTGTGGATTCTGGGAGACCTTCGGGGTGTCGGGGTCCCTACTGAGTACCGTATACTCACCCCTGCATGTGCTATGCTCGCACCTCATTGTGTTGGATGTAGATGATAGACAGTGTTGACGGAGGCTGAGAGCGAGCCCGGATCGGACGGTACCCATAGGTGGACCACACGGTGTAACGGTACACGGAGCGGACCGATAGATGTGGATTGGTGAGGTGGACATATGTTCCTACCCTTTAGGAAGGATACTCGGAAAATGTTATAGGTGTTGTGATTTTTAGTTGTTTTCCCTTTTTCTTCTGTACTTGTTTCCGTTGTAGCTGTACTTTACTGTTGGGCTTCTATTTTTGGCCCCCTTTACTTTTTAAACTTACGTTTGTACTCAGTTTTACTTAGTTCTTACTTCAGTTGCGTACTCTATTGTGTTTGATTAATTTTATAAAGGAAATGCCTTCCCAGCTTAAGGATTTATGCCTTTGGTGCTAGTCTCCAGCCCCTGGCCTATGGATGGCGGGCTTGGGGTAGTCACGGCACGGGCCCCGAGCACGGGTCGTGACAAATTGTTATCAGAGGATTCATTTCTACTGCAATACAAAGACTCCGAATTATTTTCTGTAAAGCAATAGTGTAAAGAGTATTGAGTTTGGTTTTCAGTCCTAGGAGACTAGTGTTGGTGTCGTGGCCGACGTATCCATACACCGGGACCCTGTCCTCTGAATTCTGACTCAGTGCAAAAAAACACTGATTGCATGTGTGTTTAAAAATTTCTATTTGTGTTTACTTTGTGTCAACTCACCAGGTATACTATATTGACCATGGAACACCTGTTTCTTTTTAAGATGGCCCCACAAAGGTAGCCAGCTAGGGTTCCGAGTTACATATGAGATGGTTTCCCACCGAGCGAAGAGGCCTCGGTGTAGGGCCCCATCACAGCGGAGGCACCAACAGTACCACTACCCGATGGGCCACCGATACCACTGGCCCTAGCATAAGACAGTGCAAACTACCTGAGTGCATTGCACGAGTTCCATTGATAGAGGCTGCCGATGTTCTGTGGAGAGATGGACCCACAGGCAGTTGAGGATTGGCTAGAGGCTATCATCAGAGTTTTCATGTTGGTAGGGACACCAGACGACCTTATGTTGATCCTTACAGAGAGTCTCCTACACGCAACAATAGGTAGATGGTGGAGCCTTATGCTCCAAGTTCATGACGAGGCATCACTACCTTGGACAGACTTCACGAGTCTCTTCTGCTCAGAGTTTGTTCTAGCCCCCCTTTATGCAGTACAGATTCAAGATTTACTTCATCTGGAGCAGGGCAGCATGACAGTAGCTCAGTACTCAGCGAGTTACACTAAACTCTCGTGCTACTCCATAGATATTCTAAGGGACCTGTTATTCAGGCCTCGAAGCTTCATGCAGGGACTGAGGCCTGAGATCAGGGCTTTGACGATTCCCCTTAGTATTCTGACGCAGGCGGGGGTTCTTGAGAGAGACCTTCTACGCGGAGGAGAGGGCAGCCGATCAGACATCAGTTGGCTTTTCTCATCCTCAGAGTGGTTGATGTGCGGGGTATGAGTTTTCCTATTGTGGTGGATCAGTATGTGGTTGTTTTTTTGGACAACGTTCTAGTACTACCTCCCCTCAAAGAGGTAGAATTCTACATAATCTTGTACCCTGAGATAGCACCGATATCTACGCCAACATATCGGATGGCCCCCTATGAGCTTCATGAGATGCGGGTACAGCTGGAGGACTTGTAGGGGATGGGATATATTTGTCCCAGTGTTTCACCCTGGGAATCTCCGATTTTGTTCGCCAAGAAGGAAGATGGGAGCCTACGACTGTGTTTTGACTACAATCACCATAATCTGGTGACCGTGAAGAACAAGTACCCACTTTTGAAGATTGACGACCTCTTGGATCAGCTCAAGGGGGCATGATGGTTCTAGAAGATAGTCCTCAGGTCAGGCTATCACCAGCATAGTGTTAGAGACAAGGATGTTCATAAGACACCATTCAGTTGTCAGTATGGCCACTATGAGTTCATGGTTATGCCCTTCAGCATAACCAACGCTTCAGCAGTGTTCATGAGTCTCAAGAACAGGATTTTCCATCCTTACCTCGATCGATTTTTTGTAGTCTTCATCGACGACATGCTGATTTACTTGACTACTGATGAGGAGCATGCCTACCATTTGCGGGTATTATTGGACACACTCAAAGAGAACCATCATTATGGTATGCTCTTGAAGTGCCAGTTCTGGATTTGAGAGGTTCAATTATTGGGACAAGTCATCCCAGAGGCTGGAGTTATAGTTCATCCAGCGATGATCGAGGCAATAATTTTTTGGGAGCCACCCATGAGTGTGACGGAGGTACAATGTTTCCTGTGTCTGGATGGGTACTATCAAAGATTTGTTCCAGACTTCTCCAGAGTTTCAGAATCACTTTCAACTTTGAAGAAGAAGGGGAAACCCTTCGTGTGGTCAGATAGATGCTAGCAGAGCTTTCAGGAGCTGAGGAAGATGCTGACAGGTGCGCCCATCATGAGACTACTGAAAGAGGGTGTAGGGTACGTGGTTTACTGCGACGCGTCAGGGACCAGACTTGGGTGTTTCCTGATGCAGGAGAAAGTGGTGATCACGTATGGTT
The DNA here is from genome assembly GCA_963277665.1 of Viscum album. NCBI lineage: Eukaryota > Viridiplantae > Streptophyta > Magnoliopsida > Santalales > Viscaceae > Viscum > Viscum album. The sequence goes on along the minus strand of OY728129.1, from coordinate 428,741,393 downwards.
CACGGCAGCTGAGGCATCAGGAGCAGAACTATGCTACCCATGACCTGGAGTTAGCATCATCGGTCTTCGCCTTGATGATGCCGCGACACTATCTAATGGGATAGCGCTTTACAGTATATTCTGACCTCCGTTGTCTCGGGTACATCTTCTCACTGAACGACCTGAACATGAGACAACTGCGATGGCTAGAGATCCTCCAGGACTATGACTTCGAGATAGTCTATACTCCTGGGAAGGGGAACATTGTAGCAGATTCTCTCAGTAAGAGATCAAGCATTCACCTGCTAGGAGAGGCGATGGAGCAGCTAGCCGCATTGCAGATATCCATCATGGATAGAGATGGAGTTGCCTTTCTATAGTCCCTCATAGTCAGTCTTCCACTACTTTAGTGGGTCAGAGAGGTGCAGTGTGGGGACATTGAATATGTGGAGCGATTTCCTTAGATATCCTCAGGGAAGGAACCTTATGGGTTTTCTAAAGGTGGGGATCACATCATCCTTTTCAGGGGACGTATCATGGTAACAGTTGCACTACAGGAGGAGGTGCTAAGAGTGTTTCACACTTCCCCTCTAGCAGTATATCCAGGTGTGGCGAATATGTATCAGGACCTCAGATGACAACACTGGTGGACGTGTATGAAGAAGGTCGTAGTAGTGTTTGTCTCACGATTCCTCACTTTTCTACAATTGAAGGAGGAGAACCAGGTACCAGTAGGCTTGGTACAACCCTTAGAGGTCCTGGAGTGGATGTGGGACAGGATATCCATTGATTGTGTGATGGGGCTTCCATGTACATCTAGAGGAAAGGACTCTATCTGGGTGATCGTAGACCGACTCACCAAGTCGGCCCACTTTCTACTGATCAGAGAGCAGGGCCCATTACAGATCTTGGGAAGCCTCTACGTTCAGGAGATCATACGGCTTCATGGTGTTCCATCAATGATCATCTCAGATCAGGATGCTCGTTTCACTTCCCCGGTTATGGAAGGGGTTTCCGGAGGCTTTCGGGAAGTAGCTTCGCTTTAGAACCATCTTCTATCCTCAGAAGGATGGTCAGACTGAGAGGACCATTCATACTCTCTAGGAAATGCTCTATACATGTTTCCTTGACTTTGGTCGCAGCTGGGAGGATCACTTAACCTTGGTGGAGTTTGCATATAACAATTTCTACCACTCCACTATCGGGATGACACCATATGAAGCATTGTACGGCCGACCCTGCAGATCACCTCTGTGCAGGACTGACCCAAGGGAGTCAGCAATTATAGTACTAGAGATGGTTAATACTTTTATGAAGAAGGTGCAGATCATCCATGAGCGGATGAAGACTGTATAGAGTAGAAAAAAAGTCCTATGCTGATACGAGACAGAGCCCATTAGAGTTCGAGGTTAACGACCATGTTTTTCTATGGGTCTCACCTCAACATGGCCAACAGAGATTTAGTCAGGGTGGCAATTTTTCTTCGTGCTTCATCAGGCCATTCCATGTCCTCAGTAGTGTAGGCGAGGTGGCTTACCTCCTGGCCCTTCCACCTCAGTTGCACCGGGCACATGACGTCTTCCACGTATCTCATCTCAGGAGATACGTGCACGACCCGTCACACATCATCGACCACAGGGAGCTGGACATCGATGAAGGGGAGACATTCACGGAGATCCCAGTGGAGATCGATGATTGATAAGAGCGGGTCCTACGTGGACGGTTGATTCATCTGGTGTGCATTCGCTGGCAACACAGAAAACTCTAGGAGAGTACATGGGAGCATGAGGCTCAGATGCGTGCTTAGTACCCTCATTTGTCTCCCTAGTGTGTGTTATAGATTTAAGGGGATGTAAATCCCTGATTTGGGGGTAATTTAAAGCCCCAGTAATTTAAAGTAAATTTTATTTCTTTAATTCATTGGAGTTTTATGAGTCAACATTTTCTGACGACGCATTATTCTGAGGCCCATTGTGCCCAGAATCAATTTATGAAGTTTTGTTTGGGTACGTTCTGTAAACGTACGAGCGGGATTTTCTATCTTCTGAATCGTTTCTTGAATTGAGATCTGATGACACCGATGAACTCGCAGTGTCGGTATTCATCTTAGGGGACCTTTACCACAGTTGCATTTGGATGGGAGGAGATTTTATATTTTGGAGTTTCATAATAATTAAAATAATTTTTTGGGTTACACAAATTATTTTTTGTGGCGGTTATTTCCTCCAATGGGAAGTTGGTGGTGGGTCCCACACCCCAGATAACTTCCCTTTGGAGGATATAACTATGGGTGAGGCCCAAACGAGTCGATAACCCTTCAAATCCGTATTTGACTCCCTTAAACCCTCTTTTAAACTATGGACATCCTCTTAAATGTAGAAGCACTCCATCTCCCTCCAATTAATGTTGCCAGCAAAAATGCCTTAATTAATTCAATTGTCATTTTGAATTAATTTCAAATACATGGAAATGTTATTTTATTGGAGGGTCTTTTCAATATATTTTCCTTGGAAAATATTTGTGGGGAACTTTGGGAGAACTAAGGAGAGGAGGAGGTTTGTTCATCCAGGGAGGAATGTGAAGGACACGAAGAACGATGTTCACTTCACGAAGAACATCATCCTTTCTTCCTCCTCCACGTCAATGGAGAAGACATCACCCGCGAGAAACGTCGACTATGATTCCCCCTCAGACGGACCCCGACATCGTCTTTGAATCATCCTCCCACGACACGGACAAGCAAGAATCAGAATCAAGGTGGTGGTTTTTATAATTTTAAGTGGATAATTTGTACCCCATTCTTCAATGAATTTATTGAATTATCTTAGGCCATCTGTTACTACCTTACATGGGGGGCACGAGCCGAACGAACATGGCCCGACATCCCTCGTATGGTCCTTATTCTTATTCGCGATGGAGGCGGAGATAGAAGAGACTGTGACGACCGGAGGGAGCGGCGGCCGTGTGCAGTCTGCGTAGAGAAGAATCGCGGCCCGGTCGGCCGAAGAAGAACCGGCTGACTACCACTAGCCGGGCCGGAGGAAATGCAGCGCCAAGAGGGTGCCGCACTGTGGAGAACCGCGACCCATGTTCTGTGGGCCGCTTTGGCAGCGAACCGGCCGGAAGGTGGCTGGCCAGCCTAAAGGGAGCTGCGGCACCCGTAGGTGCCGCATGCAAATTGATTGTGGCCTGCCCGTGGGGGCCGCTTGTGCCAAGATGACCGGTCGACTTTGGCAGACCAGATAGGAGGGTGACACTTCTCGACGCCACCGTTTCAGAAAAACAGGGGTCGCACCCCCGGTCCACTAGGCCTCCTGGCCGAGCCGCGGCCCGCCACGGGCCGGGTCGGGCTGCGCCAGCCAGGCCAGGCTGACCCCTTAGCCGGTTCGGACCCACTGAGCCAGGACGGGCCAACCCGCTAGCCCATCGGGCTTGACGGGCTTGGCCCATTTCGCTTAAATGCGAATAACTTCTTGACTGTGCTACTGATGGAATCACTATCTATTGCACTAGGACACTTACGAAATGTATGTTCTTTTGAGATATTCTAAGTGAGTTTTGTATATCTTTGGAAAATGGCTGGGTTTGGAACGAGCGTAATTCGAACCAGGCCCCTGGAACAGAAAACCCAATAACTCTCAGACCGGGTGTCCGATTGATGTGACGTTTGTCGCGTTGGGTTTATTTTGACTTGACAGAACATTGGGATACATCAACTATAGACTTCATTATATTTGATGTATCGACCCCCATTTTCTCAAGGAGCGGACCCTCCCTGGAATCGAGCGTGATGTGTACGGGAACCCTAGAGCTGGCTTTGACTGAATCGACTACTGTACTGGAATCCTCTGTGGGTTCAACAACGACGAATATAGTACTGTAATCCTCATTGGGATCGACGGTGAGGACTACTTTTCTTATATCATGCGTGGTTCCAGCAGTTTGACCTCTGTACTTGTATCATGTGTGGGTCTGGGAGAGTAGCTAGTCTTGTATCCTATGAGGGTCTGACAGCATAGCTGGTCTTGTATCATGTGTGGATCAGACAGCTTAGATGAATAAGTGATGTCATATGATCATCTCTATCACTATACAAAATATGTATACATGTGTGAGAGGAGTCTTGATGTTCACCAATTATAATTAATGTGATTGACTTCTTTCTTGTGTGGACTGGGTTGTGCTTGGGCTCGAGATTTGGAGCCGAACTGAGATTGTTAAAATAGGTATATGTATGGGCAAATGCCTAAGTAGGTTTCATTGATACTTCTTGGGTGTATCTTTCTTCTATGGTTTATCCTTCATGGATTCTGGGAGACCTTGGGGGTCTTGGGGTCCATACTGACTATCGTATAGTCACCCCTGAATGGGCTATGCCCGCACCTCGTTGTGTTGGATGCCGATGACGGATAGCATTAACGGAGGACGGGAGTGATCCAGGATCAGACGGTACCCAAAGATGGACCACACAGTGTGATGGTACATAGAGCGGACTGATAGAAGTGGAGTGCTAAGGTGGACATTTGTACCAACCCATCAGGTAGGATACTAGGCGGAAATTCCAGGAGCTTCCCTTTTTAGATGTTGTCCCTTTTTCAGTTGTACTGGCTTTCCGTTGTACCTATACATTACTATTGGGCTTGTATTTCCATCCCCCTTTACATTTCATCACTTACATTTGCACTCAGTTTTACTTAGTGCTTACTTCAGTTGTGTACTCTATTGTGTTTGTTTACTTTTATAAAGGCAATGCCTTCCCAGCTTAGGGATTTACTCCTTTGGTTCTAGTCGCCAGCCCCTGGCCTATGGATGGCGGGTTTGGGGTAGTCACATCATGGGCCCCGAGGATGGGTCATGACAAAAAATTATTTTTTTATAAAAAAGTTTATTTCATCACTAAATTATGATACGAAAAAATTATTTTATTCAATAGTTTATGTTACACGTAAGAACCGGTTTTACCGAACAATAATACACTATTAATAATTTTAATTATTATCAGATTTATAACTTAATTATTTGAAGGGAGGGAATGAATAAGATTAACTAAATTATGTAAATTTATAGTATACACATTTTTATGAATTATCTTTTATATAGAAATAAAATAATTATCATTTAAAGGGAATATATAAATTGTTTTAGAATAACTAAATTTTTTCTAAAAGACGGGTTTGTCAAGCCTTGCTGAAATTTAATTAAAATCAATTTTCAATAGATTTAGGAACTTTATCTGATAAATTGAACATGATTTTTAAAATTGGGATAAAAATATTATATTAGAGTTATTTTTTTACTTTTCTCAAAGATTAATTTTCTATGAATAGTAAAATAATTATAAATTTTATTTAAAATGTATTTTTCATTTAAATAATTTATGATGATAAATTATATTTTAAATTTATTTAAAAGGAAAATATGTTCAATTATATATATATTTATAAAATTTAGTAAATTATAATCATTTACACACTGAATTTTGATTTAAAAATATTATAAAATTTTAAACATTTTCACTTTAAAAACTCATTTTCTCATCACATCTATGGAATTAAATTAATGTTAGATACTTTCCCATAATTTAATTGAATTTGGGATTGTGGATTCTACATTTTGAATCTGAATAAATTTTTATTTTATGTAATTTAAACTGAATTTTTCACCAAAATGAATAGTGAAAACTATATACTGTGATGACTACGATTAAAGTAAAAATATGTTTATTGGGGTGTCATACTTAAAATATAAGGATAAAAATTACATATGTAGTTGTATAAAATATACTTGTTGGATATATGTCTACCATTACACCTCTATTGTCTTCAAATATAAAATTTTGGATACATGTGCTGTAACAAACTAATCTTAACGTACATAGATAAAACATCACTTTTGTAGAATACATAAAACATTGAAAAAATATATGCCCAAATAATGTATTAGTATAGTCAATTTAGAAACATGGATATATTAAAATGGGTACATGAGTGAGATACATTATCCCCTCTAGGTTATGCATGTTTATAATCCTTCATCCACACAACATAATTAATACATTTCTTTATAAAATTTGGAAGGAAACATAAATATGGGTGATTTCGGATGCTCAATAAGGGTAAACAAGGGAGACATGTAATCATAAACCTGAGAATATGAGTATGATTATGTGATCAAATAATTTGAAGATCATACCCTACAAATTAATGATCATAAAAATGAATCATGGCATAAATACTAACAGTTCATAATACATGAATCAGAATAAAATAATTAACATAATTTGGGAATGCAGAACATATGAATAAATCATCTAATTTTGGAGACCTCATAAGAATATAATATGTTTTTTATAATATCCAATGCATCACTACCAAGGCCATATTAGTATTATGGTTTCACACCCCATTCCATCGTGGTAGTCAGGGTTAACTCCCATGTCCATCTTAGTTGCATGAGTTCACTCCTCATAAAATATTGGCATCGTGGTTCACTGTATTTCCCATCTCAATAGTCAAGGTTTTCTCTAAATAACATATTAGACTATCTCATAGGATATAAATCAATAAAAAATTCATTATAGGGGATATAATCCCCACCAATTTAAAAATTAAATCATACATTCATGTTCAACAGGATCATAAACAATTATATCATAACCTTTTTAATGAAATGGGTTTCATGAACATGTAATCATAAATTAAGCTAGGGAAAAGAGACTTGTTTCAAAATCATTTGATCAAATAATAACCCATTAAAAGAAATAGGTTTCATAAGAATATATCTGATTAAAATAAACATGTTACATACATGTTCAACAAGATCATAAATTGTCATATCATAACCCTTTAAGTGAAATGGGTGTCATAAACATATAGTCACATCATAATCTATGGAAAAGAGACAAGTTTCAAAATCATTTGATCAAATAACATCCCATTAAAACAAATAGGTTTCATAAGAATATAACCCATGAAAATGGATATTGATTTCATAAACATCAATCTATAAAAATATAAACCATCCCCAAATATAATTTAATGGAACCGAGGATCATAACCCCAATAAGGAATGAGTAACACCAATGAAAATCATATCAGAGAGTAAAAAATATTTAAATATCATTAAAGAAATTCATTAGGAAATTTTCCTTTATACATAGAAAATATATTCATTAAATTTATAAACTTTTGAACAATCATCGTTTCGTGAGGCAGAAAATCGCCAAACACAGAAACAATATGTTCTCTAACCATTAAATGAAGGTGTGTATAGGTGTAGCTATAATACTTCTCATAAAACATCATATTATATTGAATATACTAGTGTTGTTTCAAAATAAAGGAATAAAATGAGTTAAGGGGTTGGAGAAGCAAAATAAAACCTAAGAACACAAGAGAAAACAATACATTTAAAACGGGTAACTGTTTTTGATTTGAGCACAATGAATTCCTTGGGAGGACTTATGCCCAAAGTGAGGCTTGTAGGGGTAAGAGAGAGATGTGGAGAGACAAAATGGTTAGTGTTTGGCTGTGCCAAAATCTTGAGAGGTGTGGGTAAGGTGGTAGAGGTGGGGGCCTTTTATAAGAGGAGAGGAGGGGCACTCTTGGAAAGTTATAAAAGGCTACTTTATTATAAAATGATTTTAGGATTTTAAAGGTCCCAAAATTATATATTTCTAGGATAAATTTATTAGAGTTCGAAATACACCCATCCAATAGGTTTTTGACAAGTTTAGTTCTTAGATTTTACATTATCTTTTAATTTTATTTAAATCGTTAAATAATGAGGTAATCGCTCCATCATCATGGTGTCATAAATAATTTAATTTATTTAATTTATAAAAAATATAAAAAAAATATCATGATGTAGGAAATATTTTTATATTTATAATTAATATTTATAGTAAAAAATATGACTTTTATAACCCCCTTTAAAAATTGTTTTAGTAAAACAACACATGTTTGTGACATTTTTATTTTAAAATTAAATAAAAATTTATTAATGTCATTTTACTACCAAAGTGGATCCATGGGGTCCCCCAGTTGACCCATGGATTGTCGTGGTCGGCCATGAAACATCCAATAAGGTTAGGACATGTGTCAAGGTGATTTCATATTATTAAAACATTTTTTTACCTTAAACTACACTAATTACCTCTAATCGCGATTAAAAACATAAAAGTTATTATTCACCAAAAAATTATTTTAATACCATTGTACAAATTTTACATCCTAATGAAAACCATGTTTGTTGAAATTTTGAAAATCAAATAACAGAAGTGGTAAAGTTTCATTTAAACGAAAAATCAGTTTTTTCAACAACCACTTAGTGGTTCACTATTCATAAAAAATTGATGTTTTTCAGATTAATACCAAAAATTCACCCTAAGATATATTTGATATTATGAATTCAAAAATGATGTATATTTTAAAAAATTAAAAAAAATATAAGTTGCGTGAATTAATTTAATAATTAATTCCCCCTTTCAAAGCAAATAGCATGTTTTTATGAAACAATATGTATCAAAAGATTGACACTAGTTTAAGTCCAATTTCAAAGTGAAATTAATTCCAATGACCACAATTAGATTAAATGGTAAAAATATATTCTAATTTAACTTTAAAAGCAAATTAAAATATAATATAATCATATAAATAAATTAGATTAAAAATAGGTTTTGAATGAAAATACAAAAATTTTCACTATTCATTAAAAAAATGAACTTTTTCGGAAAAATACCAAAAAATTACAGAAAGTAAATATTGATGTTCCGATTTTAAAGAAGAATTTTATTTGGTACCATAGAATGTATAAGAGTGACCAATACAATATTTAATGACAGTTCTCAATCAAAAGGTGATAAGTGGACCTTTAGTGAATATTAAAGTATATATGCCTAAAATTGAATTCTTTTTGTATTTTAAGCCATTATCCTTTATTGGATAAATGTAAAAACATTTAACCAACATATATAATAATATTTTAGTTATTTAAATTCATTCCCGCCAATACAACGACTACGTGATAACTACCATTTAAAATAATATTATTTTATTACTAGTGTGCAACATAAAATTTCTAAGAAACTCTTTGTTGCGTATCAGGTATGCTATCGAATAAAGAAACCCCTTTAAAGTAAAATTAAAATTTAATTCGTAAATATTAATATATATGAGAATGTTTTATTATTTATTTACCTGGGATGTTACAGATATCATATTCAAAATTAATTACTTATCATATCTTAAATATCGGTGCCAAAGAATGTTGTCATTTTGTACAGCATTAAAACACTTTACATGTTGAATAGTTAGTTCAGCAAAATCAATATTATAAATATTATCTCTTTGATTAGAATAAAATAATAATGAATCATCATTAAAAACTAAACATTTATCAATTTGAAATTTAACATCCATTACATCATTAAAAAATTTTGATATAATAATTAAATTATGTTTTAAACCTTCAAAATATAAAAATTTGGAAATAAATATAGAATTTGAAATTCCAACTTTAGCAAAATCTTTTACTTATCCTTTGGAATTGTCTCCAAAAGTAACAGTGCATCCATAACATGTGTTTTATGATGTAACCATTGATGGGTCTCTGGTCATATTCTTAGATAATCCACATTCCATGTACCATATGTCATTCTTGAGACATCCAAGGCATGTTTCCTAGAAAAATCATTTAATTAACAATTTTGGTACCCACGATAATTTGGGTCCAACAGGATTTGTAATACTATTTTTAGGAACCCATGTAGAATTTAAACATGTATTGTAAGGTACTCTCAATAACATGGATTTTGAAATATTAGTTTTTGTAAATCCCAAAGATTGTTTAAATCTAAGTGAGCAGTCATTGGCATAGTGACCATTCATACCACATTAAAAAAAACTAATAGTTGATGTAAAAACATTTTTACTTTTAAAAAAATAGGTTTTATACATTTGAGGTAATATTTTATCCTAACCAATACCATATTTATTTTCATCAGTTTTATTCAATGACATAATCTCATTATATTTTTCACAACCTTGAATAAAAGTAGATAAACTTTTATTAGACATTCAAATTTATTTTTATATTTCTCATTCAAATCTTGAGCAGTTTTAAAATTATCATAAACTATTGAATAAGAAGCAGAATTAGTGTTTGTTAAATTTTTATTTTCTTACAAAATTGATTTATTTTCATTAATAAGTTTTTCGTTATCTATATTATGTTTATTATATAAATCAGTAGCTTTGAAAATATATTTTCTTAATGTTCCAATTTTATTATTTAATGAAAAAACATTGGGGATTTCATATTTATATTCAGAATCAGAACATTTGGAATCATAATTAGAATTAAAAACCATATTCATTGATTCCATGAAACACCTGTTAGCAGATTCTTTGTCATTTCCAAATATTTTACTAGATTTAGATTCTTCAATACAACTCCAACCAGTTGTCAATGCCTTACAATCAGTTTTTTTACTTTATTCATTAGTTTAGGGAAATCTAGTTTGATATGACCTTTCTTCCTACACTCATAACAAGTTACTTATGATGCATTGTAATTTGTATTACCTTTCATATATTCTTTATTTTTTCTTTTCGATGGTTTCTACTAAACTGGTCTTTGAATCCTTTCTTTTTCATTATTTTATAGACTCTTGTAACAATATGATCCATGTGTTCCTTTTTAGTGTCCTATAGATCACAATCAAAAGAATTATTATATATAACATGTATAAACATAGAAGCTACCCATTTTCATTTTGTTTGTCTCCTCATCAGCAATGTTTTTCAGTTCCCGTTCATATTGGAGTAGTGATCCAATCAATTCATCAAGTGTGTACTCTTTGAAGTTCTTTATTTCATCAATGACAACCTTCATGCATGGAATTTCATTGGTAATTCTCATAGGACTTTTTCAATAAATATTTCATTTTACAAAGATTCTCCATGTGAATTCATTCATTTCACAGTTCTTGTAAATATATGTAACATTTGGTTTACAATTTCATCTTCACACATCTTGAAGTCCTGATACACAGCACTCTGCATTCCATACTTGGTTTAGATCAATTTTTCAGAGCCATGCTGATTGAATGACAGAATCTTCAAAATCTCGTGGGATATCTTGCATGCTGCCACATGACTAAAAACACTTCTTTTAATAGAACAATATAAAATATTAACTTCATTTTAATTTAAGACATATCTAGTGTCATCAATTCTTATAAGAGTATCTTGATCCGACTTAGGAAGTGTGTATTATTTTGACATGATAGACCAATGCTCAATGATCAACTATTTGAGGTATGCCTCCATTCGGGATCTCAAGTATCCATAATCATTACCATCAAAATTTGGTAGCTTTTGAAGAATCCAAGCATCATTTGGGTTCAATCCTCCCAACTAATAAGATCCTTATTCTTAGACTGTAAGGTCTCGGAAAATGTTAGTATATTAAAATATAAAAGCAGACTAAAAAATGTTTGGATAAATTTTTTAAGGAACAACCAATGTTACCTATATTTTTTATAATGAAATATAAAGATAGAGAACAACTATTCATAAGATGGTTACCCTCTGATACCAATTGTTTGTCCAGACAGGGTAATGGCAGATGTTCTAGAGGGGGTGAATAGACCATATTAAAATTTTTTAATCAAATGAATTGATTAATAATGTTAATTATTACGTTTAATTAGCAGCAGAAAAAGTAAATAACACAACGATGTTTTTATAGTAGTTCGGTCCAAAGTGGGCCTAGTATATTCTTATACCTATCTACTTGGTGAATGATACATGTTCACTAAAAATTATTTTAAAGGGTAATCATAACTGAATTACAAAATATTTTTCTAGTGGAGTGATTACCACAACACTGACTTTTGTGTAGGGAGTCACAACCATTAAAACATTACTTTATACACTGGGTGTCACAACCCAAAAAATAATGACATTAGATAGAGGGAGTCACAACCCTAAGATCTAGTCTTTATAATCTAAGAGTCACAACTTGAGGAAAAAGAATTAAAAATAATGATTTTTGTGCAAATGCATAAACAGAAAAATAGAGTGCATGTAGAGATGGGAAATAGTGTTATAGAGTCAGAACAAGATGAAAGAGAAGAAGAAAAAATTAAATCATAGGTAACGGTTCATGAGTTTCAGATCATCATGTCTCATCAATGCAATTTTAGTCAAAGCATAATTAATTTAGTAGATGAAAGAATGAGGAGGTAGTGAAGAAGAGGTCAGGGAACGTTGCAAATGTACACCAGGTTCAAAGTTCTCAACAATTTCTCTTTGTATTGAGTTGTACTTTTCCTAAAAGAGAGAATGATATATATAGAGAATAAAAACATATAGATGGTGCAGCAGCTCCCCTTCCTTTGGATGTTCAAAATTAATTGAGTCAAGAGATCCGATAAATATCTCCATAAAAATAGCATCATCGTTGACTGTTTTATTCTTATAAAATAAATATTTAATAAATAAATTAAAATTATTTTTAATAAGGCTTCCAATAAAATCTCCAAAATAATAAATGAATTGAATGACTTAAAGTAGATTTTAAATCTATTTAAAATGTTTTAAATGTAGTCAAAATAGTTCTTTAAAACCAGGACTAGTTTCATAATTTGGTCAAAACTATTGATTTGTAAAAAATCTTATTATCTTTCCAAATAAAAAAGCACTTATAACCGACATCTGTAGATCCTAAAATCATTTAAAAAAATCAAATAAATTATGGAAAAATTTCTACTACAAAACAACATAAGATAACTTCAGGAAATATAAAAGTACAATCAAATGTTATTTTTAGACTTTCATGTAAACTAATGAAACCAAGATAAACATTTTATCATGCCATAGAACCAGGTTTCATTTATATCGGATAACTATATAATTTACAGTAAAATATATATTGAAATGTTTTAAAATAGTGAAATGTAGAGTTTCTAAAACCATAGTAGTGACTTCGTTGAATTTTTTGAGAAATTGAAACTAATTTTCAAACTCCCTCATGAACTAATAAATTATATATAAATATATTATCTTTCATATGTGATAAGTATCACAATAATTAAAATAAAATAAATTATGATATCACCAAAATATAAGGAAAAAGTAATCAAACTAAAACATATGAAATCAAATTAATGGAAATATGAACATGCACAATCAAGGGGTATATGCTTTTTAAAAATACCATCTTAATAGTCTATAAGGAGTGATTAAAAGGTGGTTTCTCTAATAAGAGGTATATGTTCATAAACATAATTTTTAATAGTAATTATTCTTCTAAACCAAATAAATAATTTTTATGCTTTAAAAAATAATTAATCAAAAATACTGGATACAATTAGATGTTATTACAATCATGGGAAAATCATTTTCCACCACCATTACATGAAAGGTAAAATAAATTTATCACTAAAGCATATATGGTGTCTAGTGAATCCTCATAAGTATATGATTTATGTTCCCTCACTATCGTTCATCGAGTGTTTTGATGAAATGTTTAATATTTATATATTATATTTTTGAAATAAATATTCCCATTTATTTGAAATATATTATCTACCCTATAACCTTTCCAATGATTGGAAAATGATAACATCACCTGTGAATACATGTGGTATAGCACCTCTTTGAAGTGATGTTAGTAATTTTACATAAATGGTTTATATGAATTATTATAAAATGGTATATGATTAACATATATAATAATTTTTAAATGATTATGATTTACTATTTTATCAAACCATTACCATGGTTCATATAGCAGTAATTTCAAATGGAATCATTAATGGATAACATACCTTTTTTCACCCAAATATTCATTTAAAGTAAGACATTATCTAAAAAAAATCAAATTATACATAAATTATACATAGTATTTTTGTGTGTATGAATATAGTTACATAATATATTTTTAATTATACTTATTTTATTATTCTGGTTATCTGAGATTGTATAACGAAATATGGGATGTGATGTAAGGGTTTATGTTTAAATCCCATTTCATTACATGAAATTGTATTTTAAAATATTCTCGAAGGAAATATTTAATTATCCTATAAATTAAAACCCATTTGTTTTATTATCCTCTATTATTTATTATCATTTTTAAGAAAAATAAAAATTTTATTATATTTCGTAATTTAAATCATTTAAAAACTATAATTTAGTAAATTTTAGCATTATTTCAACATTATTCATCATATTTTGCCTTATATATCCTTTATCTAAAAAATTGATTCAATTAATTTTTTACCAATACACGATTTGATATAAAAATGAAAATTTCAATACCTTTTTCTATACATAAATTTCAATTCAATGGAATATTTTTAATAGTAATTTCTTGGAAATATATAGATTTTGAATTTTTGTGAATGTGATGAAATAATGGTCTCCCTTTAAATATAAAATATGAATTGATTTTTATTCTCTCAGGACAATGAATTTCATTGAATATTTTTTTACATGTATCCAAGGAAATTTTCAATGAAAACAATTTTCTTGGAAATTGTAGTAAATATTATAGGAAAATAAAATGATTCATTTTCTACTTTTTAAAAGAAAGGTTCAAATGAAATTTCAAATCAGATTTTCATTGATATTTTTTCATTATGTTTTTAAGATTCATTGTGGATATGGCAATATGATTTCATATACATTATTTATCTCTATGGATAATAATTATAATGGTTTAAGAATGACTTTATGAAGCCCATTTCATTACCATAGGTTAATTATATTTTGGCTATACCATTATGAATAACTTTTATTTTCCATTCATTTGGCTATTATGGAATGATGAAATATTTATGAAAACTATTTCAGTTGGATGGATTGTAATGTGATTATATAAATATTTTTATGATATTCTATCACACAAATGTATAGTTTTAATTATGTAATAGGTGTGACTATAATTATATAGACATCAAATGAATTTGGTAATGACAGATATATCATGACATAATGAGGACCATAATAAGAAACAAACCGAGTTCAATAAGTAACAATGTCCAATAATATAATCATTTCACTAATCCTTGAATAAGAAAATAATGGAATGGGGTATGAACAAAATCCGCTATGATAATCCTCATAGTTTCATTTACTAAGTAAATGATTCTTAACAATTATATCTTTTCAAGAAACATATGAATTTTGTTAATGAAATGTTATCATGGATCATGGTTTCATATAAATGTTTCCAAGCACTTATAAACTATGAATTTTTTATGATAATGGTATATTCTAGTATATATGATTATAGATATATAATTTATTGGGTATGATTTTCATAAGTTATGTTTAGGTTTTCATACACTTTTTTCATATATTATTCTCAGATATGATCATTGAGTCATATTTCATATGATTACCCATAACGAGAATATAAGTTCACCCTTTATTATGTTTTTTACATCGATAGCTTATGATTAAATATGTAATTTTATAAGTGTATAATAAGGTTAAGATGATAGATGAAACCTTTGTGTGATTCTGAATATATTTTATAAAATATGATGATTATTTCACTACAATATAAAGAAACTAAATGGTTCATGTCCCTAGTTATTTGTTATTTTTAAATGTTTAGAGTATTTATATGATGTCATATTCTTGTGTGTTATTCTTGGGTCACCTCAATTGCTATCATAGTAGGGTTTATATTTTCATATATATAAGGATTATTAAAAATTTTAGATATCCCTGAGGATAATTATTTTTATATAATAACATTTTGATTATTTGGTAAATTAGATATTCAACTTTTTTTCTTTCAAATACATCGCTTTCTTGGATTAATAATGTGGGTGATGTGATTTTAAATATTTACATAGGGGTAAAAATTCTAAAAAGGGTTGTATTGTGTATTAATGTAACCATAACTAGTTCAGAATGATTAGGAAAAATAATATATATATTTCTCATAAATACTAGAGTATATGCATGGTAAATTCAAATTTTCTTGATAAACCATTATAAATTATACGAATTGATTATGACCATGAATGATATAGTTTAATCTTATTGTGTTATTGAAAAAAAATATTCCATGATTTTTGAATCCCATGAATTATTATTAAGAATTACTTGGTTACTCACAATGATATATTTTTCTCAAACTATGATTTCTAGTAGTAGTCAAATTTTGGAACTAGGATAAATCATGTCAACATAGAATTTATTAGTTTATAACACAATTTTCAAAATGAGAAAAAACTGAAATTGGGGTTAGGATGAAAAATTTGGAAGTTATTCTCTCCCAATTCCCTCAAGTTATGAATTGTAAAATGGCATACACTAAACATCATAATTTACCAAATAATGGATAACATACTATTAATACTTTTATGTGGAAATGTCCACCTTCCATTATTTTTTCATATGATCCAATAAATTTTGAATAATTGAA
The DNA here is from genome assembly GCA_963277665.1 of Viscum album. Classification (NCBI taxonomy): domain Eukaryota; kingdom Viridiplantae; phylum Streptophyta; class Magnoliopsida; order Santalales; family Viscaceae; genus Viscum; species Viscum album. Next base: position 428,724,965 of record OY728129.1, on the reverse strand, counting down.
ATATATTACTGAAAAAATATCCTCAATTATTCAATTATTAATACATTGTAAATAATTGTAACTATCTTTCACTTGGAAGGTGAATATAATCGATATTTTATAATTATCAATAATATGTAGAAGGGGATTGAAATTGAATCAATGTTATGGGAATATTTTATGAAAATATATTTATGTAAGTATTTTTCGAAAAAAATTAACATAGAAATGGGAATAAAATTCATGGAACTAAAAAAAGGCTTATGACTACTTAATTAAATATGAGATAAATTTGTAATACATTCATGGTATACATAAGACTTTATCATTGAATATAAAGGAAAAAGTGATTAATTCATTAATGGATTAAGGACATGTCTCTAAAAGTCATAACATATAAAAGAAATTGAAAAATTCAAATACATTATTCAATATGATCTAAAATATAGAAATTTAAATTAAAGTCTCTTTGTGTTCCTATAGAATTACATAATAACGAAGAAGAAGTAATGTTTAGGTAATTTATATAATAATACCTATAAAATAATCAAAATTAGAATTCTATCACGTAAATTCTAGAAATACATATTGTTGAAATTTCATTGGGGGGTTTTAAATGTTTATTCTTGGTAAATAATTTCAACATGGAAAATAATATTATTGTGACATGAAATGGAATGTATACGAAAAGAACAATGAAAAATATCAAGAAAATTTTATGACAACACTAAATTTTATTACATAAAAAAGTTTGGACATTACACCATTAATTATGTGGATCTAGTGGTTAATAATAAAACTTTCCCTCAATGTCCTCATATTTAGTGAGACAATGTGAATGCTCAAATAGTCACAACAATATAAGTGCATAAAAAACAAAGTGGTGACACGTACACTTATGATCTACTATAGAACTATAAATTTTTTATCTGATTCTAGATACATTGACTCTGTTATATCAAAAAAAAATTATAAGGGTGTCATTATACCACCATGATGATTAAAATTTTTTAGATGTAAAAACTTGTAATTTTATGATGATTGCACCCCATGTGTACATATCTTCTATAATAGAAGTTTTTCATAACGCGGTTCTTCTAAATTATGTGATACTCCCTTAGGTTTATTTTGGCATGATTTTCAACATAGATTGGGTGTCTCTATATATTGACTGTAATATGTTTTGTGTTAGAGAAGTTACATGTTATATTACGAATCAACATATGATTATAATTAATTGTGGGATGAATATATACATCCAATTGATGTTACATCCATCGTATGGGTCTTAATACCTATTCATAATGGATATATATATCAACTGGATGAGGATAAAAGAAAATTAAAATGACATTACTTTCTTTTGGATTATGAAATTATATTTTTTGGAGACATTAACTCTCTTCCTCAGATTTATAAAGACTATTTTTCTCTTGATCTCAAAAATGATTCTAAAATAATTTCAAAGGCTCCAAATAGAATGACTCGGATTGATTAGAATTAATTAAAGAATATTATCTAGTGGAATATTGTTTTTCTTGACCTATACATCACAGTGATTCAGAAAAGGATGCATTAATTATTTTTTGTCAATATTAATGATTGTACAGGTCATCTTTCATTCATTAACAAGAACATAACAATATCACTATCAATAACACATATCATCTACCCCATGATGATGGATTGTTATATCAACTTCATAGAGATCAATACTTTTCCAATATTAACCTATAATATGGATATGATTAATTAATGTTGAAATGGTTGGATTCACCAAAGATATAATTCCATACGATGAATGATCATTATGAGTTTATATTGATGAAATTTGTATTAAAAAGTACACATACTATCTTTATGGATTTAATGAATAGATTCATTAGATAATACCTTGATAATATTTTTATAGTATTTACCGATTGTGTGATTTTATATTACATGAGTTAAGAAGATCCTGAAGGTAATTTTATAATGTATATAAGACCTAGATTAAGGATAATTTGTATGCTAAATTTATAATTCTGGGATTATTTCTACAAAAAGAATCATTTCTATGTTATATAATCCCTAATTAGTGTATATAGATGGATCACTAAAATATAGATGTAATTGAGAAATGTATAAATCCAACAATAAAAAGTTAAATACGATGTTTTCCATGTGTTTATCAATATTACCAGTAATTGTGAGGTTTTGTCTTCGATATCTAATCTAATAACAATGTTGACTCAAAATAAATACATGTTCTTCTAGATAAATGAATGTGAGGGAAACATCAAGGACCTAAAAAAGGTTTCTTGGTGAACTTGTGGCTATAGTGACCTATAATGGAAAATTTTTTATGATATATAGTAATAAATAAATGAAGGGAACAAGAAGTGGTACCATGAATATCTATATTGTGATATCTTATCTCCTTTTGCAATTAAAAATTCTAAATAATAATTTATTTACTAATTATTTTAATATGGAGCCGATAAAATTTCATTCAACATATTGAGGTATAATAATTGTGAAAAAAAGTTTAGTATACATACTTAAAAAAATTATAAAAGTATATATTCTAATAGAAATTTCTTTTTATGAACCAAAGGATAAGGTTTGAATCGATTAGAAGAGTATGACTAGTTATTACACTTCCACCCCTATAAAGAGAATATTATGGATAATGATCTGAGATTAAAAAATCATGAATGTTTTTATATGATGAGGATTCAAAGAGATATGATATTAATTTTTTTAAAATATAAATCATGAAATCATGAGAAATGGGGTGACATGAAATCTTTCAAAGTTGAATAATCAATCACACATCCATTTGATGACTAAAGAGGTGTAGTTGGAGGATATAGAACTACACAAGATTGTGATAAATTTTTCTATGATTAATAATAATTTTTATGGAAGGATTGTTTTCATTAATTGAGTATGCGTTCAATAAATACCCGACTGAAAGATGGACATTTTGGATTAATCTGATTGGTCAGGAATATCTATTAATCTAGGATGTAATAATATTTTAATAGATCTGGAAGAGTATTTATAATAGGATTAAAATGGTACATTGTATAGAATTTATCATAATGTATTTATTACCATAAAGTTAAATATTATAGAAACATGTCTATAGGAATGATGAAATCATTTCCCTTAACAAAATTTAAATGGAAAAATTATCATGTATTTTATTTTTGGACACCCTAAAACATAAAATTGTAAAAATTATATTTTTGTTATAGCTATATTCCATATAAAATCATTTCATTTAAATTCAAATTTTGAATATGTCAATATTTATCAAAATTTTCAAGCAATATGTTATGAAATTTATGAGATTTCCAAGAAAACCACATTCTATTACATCTGACTAGATCAACGGTTTTCCTCAACGTTTTGGATATGAAATCATTAAGATTTGAATATAGAGATGGAAATTAGCACCATATATCATCTATGAAGATATTGATAGTCTAATAGAAGAATTCAAACCATATAGGATATTCTTAAATCATGTTTTATAAATTTCAATAGTGTTTGATATTATTACCATTCGTTGGTTGATTTTTCATAATATAATATCTTTATATCAAGAACTCGAATGAATTCTTATGAATCCCTCTATATTTTGATGTTACTAACTCAAAACTAATTGTATGATGTATGGTAATGAATATATTAGTTACTATGATATATGAGGTTATAGTAGAGAAGGTTTTAGTTTTTCTAAATCACACCAAGACTACTAATGTTAGACAAAAATGCTATTATATTAATATATGGTGAGTTATTGAGTATGAAGTTATTGGGAATAAATTCCTATGAATATATCCTTAGAAGGTGGTCATAATTTATTTAAATATGTATATCGTATAACCTATATATATATAGGTCACTTCTATATTCTTGGTCATACTAGGATGGTTGGGTATCTCATTGAACATCCCCTGAGTCTCTCTCATGTTCACCAATTTTTCAATTTATCTCTCCAAAGGAAGTATAATCATGTTCCAATGAAAGTAATAAAGTCAGAGTTCATTCCAATTGACAATGATATCTCTTATGAGGTTAAATCTAAATAGGTTCTTGATTTATGAGACAATATTTTGTGAAAAATTATCACTGACCTCATCAATGTTTTATGGAAGAACAATAAATTTGTAGAAGTTATGTGGGAACTTGAAGATGTGATAAGGCATAAGTATCCTCCGTTATTTATATCAATGTAATAAAAATTGGGGAAAAATTCTCATAAGTTTTGTAAAATGCATCTCTGTAATACTTTATGATATATATATATCTATATAAATACATTTTATCTCTTTTATATATTTCATTACATGCAACATTGAGTTTAACTTTACTGATATATAATATTAAATTGTCATTAATTAATATGATATTTATTACATAGAAATTGGTTTTGAGTATATGAATAGGAGTAACTAAATAATGAATATATATATATATATATTGAATTAATTGGTTTTAAATTTGAATAAAATTACAATTAAATAAATTGAATTTAAAAAAGTGTTGGCTTTATTAAAAACCATTTACATATGCACAATCTAATTTTTTATAAATAATAATATTAATTTATTATATTGAATGTATTTTAGTAAATTTTTATTTAATAAAAGTTCATAAAATATATTTATGCTCACATACTAGTTTTCACATTGAATCAATGAAAACTCAATGTTATGCATTAAAATTAATTAATCTAAAAACTGTTTTGTCGAATTTTTCATACATAATTTAAAATGAATGTATATATTGTATATAAATTTAATATTATAAAATATATTGAATACATTTAATCAACATAATTAATATTATATAAAAATTTCAGATTATGTTTTGTTCACTAAGAATAATAACCCATGTAAAATTAAATTATTACAGTAATGGTTGAAAGTGGGTACCATGGGGTAAACTAAAGAGATAATGGTTAAATTGTCCTAATACCTTATTTAAATAAAATTTTATGAATATATTTTATTTCTCTATGATACAATATTCAAAAATAGAATTATGGAATCATATTCTCACGATAATGTATTTATTATATTGTAATATCCTTAATAATTACAACTCTTCAACACACCTCAATTATAAGAGGGAATCCCATATCCTATTTTTATCACACCCTTTCATGAATATTAAGAAGATTAAAAAAACAAAATTATATTCTCAACACCCTATGAAAAACCATATATTCATATCTATAATTTGATGACTAACCCATGTATCCTCAACTATAGATTCAACAGAGGTTCTTTCAGAAAAGAGGTATATATGCTTACATATACATTTTAAGATTCATTCTTATTAATATCCTAGTTAATACATTTTATGAATCATAACATAATATGTAATTTATTTTAAATATATTATAATTTTTATTATTATTATATGATATATATTTTCCACCACCATTCCATTAAATGAGATGTGAATATGTCACTTCCGTATATGTGTGGACTACCACCTCCATGTAATGATATAAATCATGTTCCATAACCTTCATTTATTGATGGTTATTACTTATGAATTAATGTATATATATAGTATTTGTGAAAAAAATATGAAACATTAATTATAATATCATATCAACTATTTTTCATATAATTTTTTTGGAAAATGATATAATTTCTATGGAATACATGTGGATTACCCCCTCCAAGATGCTATGTGATTTATTTTTCTTCAACACATTATATCAATAATAATATAAGTGTGTATGATTACTAAATATACTACTTATTTAATGAATAATAGTATTGAGATGATGAAAATATGGAAAAGGTTCATCTACCAAAGCTATCGAATAAAAACCCATGGAAAATAGATGAGTTTTTACCCTAATATTCATTTTAATAATGAAATAGTTTAAAATATGTAATTTTAAATTTTAATGGTGTCATACATAAATTTTTTTATTAATATACTTTTAGAATATATTTATAAAAATCCTAAAATTATTATATATTATATAAGAATTCATATGAAGCGTGATGGGACTTGAGGTTATGGTTTTTTACAATCACATTTCACTTTGGTATTTTCTATGAAAAAGAAATAATAAGGAAAACATGATGGTTATATCCTTTTAATCCAATCAATATTCATCTAAATTTTTTGTTCCTATTAATTTCATTTTATAAAACAATTTTCCTCTTTATTTTACATTAAATGATCATGAAATTTTTTTTAAAAAATTAATTTGTTCATGTTTCCTCTCTAGCCATATAAATTCCTTTCCATATCAATTCTATTTGAAAATATTTTTAGATATTTTATAATATAAATTAAATGTTTCTAAATCTATTACGTTATTTATGATGGTATAAAATATATTATTTGGAAAATTAATTTTCTCAAAATAGTTATATATTACTTTTTTAAAAGTGTGAAAATAAATATATCTTCTAAAATATACTCGATGTGTAGATATTATCACCATAATAACCATTAGTTTAATTAAATATTTAATTATATTTCCCCATGTTTATTTTTAAATGAATTAAGTTTTTCAATATTTTGTATATTTTCTATTAAAATTTTATCAAATAAATATGACCATTATATCGAATTTTTAAAAACTGAACTATATGTTCTTTTTAATGTATTTTTCAACAATGTTAACATTTTTTAATGATTTTAATGATTAATTTGGTTAATTTTCATATGTTACAATAAATATTATCTCAATTTATAGATTATTATGATAATTATTTAATTATTAATCTTTGAAACAATTATCATTAAATTAGGATAATTATATTATAGTCTAACATTAACGATGCCCTATTATTTTTCACGAGTTATGATTCTAGTTAATGATGAAATGTTAATTAAACTGATTTCCATAAAATTATTATGATATAATTCTATACTGAATATTTTACGGGTTTGTGACACAGATATGCATGGTTTCCATTTTCTAATAGATGCGCCTAGATTTTGTAGCCCCCTAAGGAAGTAGTTAAAGAGGGATATCTCATGAGAAAATAAGGAATGAGATGGGGAGTGAAGATAGTCAATCAGTAGATTTAATATATAAATTTTTTTGGGAGTGAAACATGAAAATGTGAATTATATAATTAAGAGTGGATCTAATCAATTATGATATCCTTTGATGTGCTCATTTACTAAGGAAGTGATTTTCATGGATTATGTGGATGTCACAGAACTATATCCTATGTTTTAGAAATTTTCCCTAGGATAATGATTGATTATTGATGATTTTGTATACTTTTCACTTATGAAATTTATTATTGAAAAGCGTTGTTCTTATATTTATTATAAATGATATTTGATTGGTTTGGTTCAATTTTATAGGTAATTAATTATACCTTTATGCATATATTAATCTCACTTGTGATCATTGTTCGTTAAATCTTATCTTTACCCTAAAATATAATCTTATATCACCATTTAATATTTTTCCTTCATTCATAGATTATAAAGAATTTTGTTAACTAAAAAATATAAAAATAGCATATAATGAGTGAATAACATTACAGGAGTTACTGATATTATTTTATGAAGTAAACTGATAATATAGCCAATATACATGTACATTAAACCCATATTGTTCCATAGAATTTAGTTTTATTGAATGTGTTTATATTTTAACTAAAATGATAAAATACATGGGTAGGTTATTCTAATCTCACAAACTATAAGAATAAATGTGGTAAATTCAATAAAAAATAAGTTCTTTTTAGGAGGAATGTTATTCATCGATGTGAAAGTAATTTATAATAGTATATCGATGGAAGCTGGAATGATAGAGGATAATGTTTTTTGGATATGATTTTATGAAACTCAATCAGGTTTGACATGAATAAACACTTTAGTTTATGTGATTCAAATAGTGAGTATGAACTTTTTATTGAATTTTATAAAAAAGGGTTATTGAATATTTAATTTTGAAAAGTGATTCATAAAGCGATTATGTGTTAATTAATCATGTTATCTTTAATTCACCACTTTATATTTGTTATCGATGTTTTTTATATGGTAATTTCTAGTTAATTCTTGTAAATTTTACATAATATATTTATTTATCAATGAATGATTTTTATAAAAAATTTAAATATATTTATGTCACCATGCCAAAAAAATGAATTCATGTCTCGAAAAAAAAAATACGATTTTAGTAAGTAGAGAACAATCACAATGTCAAATATTATGTTTACATATAATTCAACCAATAACATGATTAACCATTTAGAGAATTAAATGTGAAATATCGAGTTAATTTTTATATATAAATGAATTTTATGATCCTTTTGTTAATTTTTCGTCTATTTTATTTTGATTTTTAAATTTTTAAAATTGATAATATTGATCATTGAACAATTTTTTTTTATCTAGGGATCCTTCTCTATATCATTTTGACAGTAGAATACAAACAATAACTCTATAGTAGTAATTTATTAGCAAGAGAAGTACTTTTAATTCTAAAAATGATCCCCATTTAGAATTATTGAATCATCACTTGTGGAACAAAATTTATAAATATATTAAAAGAATCTATTCTTTGATGGAATTAACAATAACTCATATGTGGACCTTTTTTAATCATAATTTCTAAGGTTTTGATATATTAATATATATTTCTGTTTGGATTATTATTAGAATTATTTACCTACAATGTTTTTACTTATTTGACAATTGTGATTTCTATTCTTATGTTATTCTTTTCATGTTTGTCCATATTATTACATCTTTTCAACATAGACGAAACAGAAAAAAATTTGATAATATTTTTTTATTAAAATTCCACTTATAGTGGAGTTTATTAAAAAAAAGGATTGTGGGAAACATTTCATGTCTGGATTGATTTCATAAAGTAGTTTGAGATGTTCAAGGACAAAAATAATGGAATAAAACATTAATGGATTATATATTACAACTTTTTTAAGGGTGTAAAAAAAGTAATTTTATACCATAAGATCCTATATAAACATCTTACACACACTTGGGATTTTTTTTTGAAATTTTGGATACATTTCAATTTAATGATATTCAATGTATTATTGTAATGATTTATTTTTTCATGTTTTCAAAATGATATAAATAAAATTAATAGATTATATATAAATAAGTACATTTAATTAATATTTTGGATGAAATATCAATGAATTTAATAAAAAATTTCCTTCCACTAAAAAATTATGAATTTTTATTAAATATTTTATGATTAAGAAATTATATATTTGAGTAACTTTATATTAAATGGAAATGATTTATGGAAGTGATATGATGGTATCCCTATCATGTCAATGATAAGTGGTTACTGCTAATTTTTTTTGTTTTAATTTTCACATTATAATATATATTTTATTTAATGTGGTCACTATTAGATCATTGATAAAGAAATTATTAAAAGGGAGTTATAATTTATTGGATTAATTGTCTTTATATTTTGGAATCACTAGGTTAAATAACCTGTTATGGTGGTGAATTAGTATATTCCATATCAATACTCCTAAAAATTTTGATCTTATTTCTTAATTTGATAAAATTCTCTTTTCTCACATTCATGTTCTAATGTGTTAGATGAATAGAAAACATGCATCAGATATAATGATTTTACATGGTAGACCATCAACTTGGATTTTCCAAAGGGCCTATAATAGAAATATTATTTTGTACCAAATAAATATTGTGAATGAAACCTATAATGATTATCGATATATCTGTATAAATAATAATTTACAATGATTTATAATTTTAAATCATAGATCTCTCTCTACTAAATTGTATGCAACAATCCAATATAATATTCATATGATATATAAATAACAACTGAATTGATTCAAAAAAAATTAGTTTTTACTATGATCCCTTTTCACCAATGATATGAAATATCATTTACAATTATTTTTTTATTTGTATAATCACCTTTCACAAAACTTTCATTCCCCTCTATGAACTGTAAGAATACATATGCGAACATCATTTACAGTATTTATCATGAGTGATGAATATATTTTATTTAATTTAAATTTTGATTAATCCTTCTTAAACATTCCTCCTATGTGATTAAAATATATTCTATAAACCAATACCCATTCTCAAAATACACAATTTCAGGCACCAACATTTTTCTAAAACCCAACTCCAATACAATCCATTTTCAGACCTATCCAAATTCTCCTTGTGAATGAGCTACATAATATAATCACATTAGAAAATATAGTGATTATGGATTATTTATATAAGAAAATAAATCTGGAAAACTAAAAATCATAATTTATATTGTATACCTTCAATCATAGAATTCACCATTAATGACATAATTTATGTAACTTTCATATCACAAACCACCTTATTCCATACATCTTAACCATATCCTTTAAAAATTTATTATCATTCATTATTTGAGCCTCAAAATCACATCCTATCTACTAAAAATTAGTAGATGACTTCTAGGTTCTCCAAGAAAAATTTCTATTCAATTGGAAATCATTTTCAAAATTTTCATCAATGATTTGGGTACATTCTATAATGTTTCTATAACACTAAACCAAAATATAACACATACCATTTCAAAAATAAATAATATATTATATCGATAACATGTTTTTAGCCTTTTTATATTATTTTAAATTTTACTTGGAAATCATCCTTTAAAAAAATTGTTGGTTCTCTGTAGAAATTATAGAAAAGGCACAAAACACCATCGGTTTCAAAACTCCTATAACAAAATATCATATTTAACATTTTAAAATATTTTTCTCATCAATAATTATCAACCAAATAACAATGTATAATAACTTAGAGAGATTGTTTCCTATATTTTTCCCCATTGGGTTTGTTGAGAACACCTCAAAACAAATTAGACTCCATGAACTCAGAAATCAAACCAAATTTACCCATCATGTGCACTAATCCAACTTGATCCAATATATATGTTTGAAAATTGATTAATATAAAAAGATAATTAATAAAAATCATATTCAATAGTACAATTTTAACCTTTGGGAATATAATGTTTTTAAAAAATACAATAATAATATTTTATCTTTGAATTGTTGATTGATATATCTTTTCATAGCGTGTAGTGTTTGATAATAAAACCATATTAAACTATATATTGTAAAATAATTTTATCATGAAATTCTTATAATATATTTTTAATTAAAATAACAATATAATAATAATCATTTTTGATTCTCCTTTGACCATTATCCTCTAAATAATTTAGAAAATACAATCAATATATCATTTCATCATCATATTTTCCCCTATAAAATTATTGATCGATTTATATCATATTTTCACAAATTACTCAAACTTGGTTAGTTGTCCCAAAATTTGATCTTATGAGATCTGAAAATGAAGTCAATTATTTATGAACACATTGGAATATCACAATATTCCTCAGGGAGGAGGGAGTTCCCCATCAATAATACTTTAGTTAACTACTTTTACAAGACTCTAATAGCTTGTCAATTCATTTAATGTTTTTATTTTGGTGAGACATTTTTAGAATGTATTTGAACTGTTGTTCTATATGAACATACTCGAACTTAACTTATCCATGTGTGAGTTTTTCATAAATAATGTTATACATGATTTCAATTTTCTTTATTATTGAGGGATTTTATATATTTTGTCATATATTTATTTCAATTTTATAAATAAAATTGGTTTTTTTTGGATACATGAGTTTAAATTCCATGTCTACATGTTTCTTATTTATCTGCATTAATTTTATACATGATCGAGAAAAAAAATACATCTTTAGATTCTTTACTAATTAGAGAAATATACTCATTATTACTTCTTATCAAAGAAATAAATAGAACTCTATGCAGAACTCAACAATTAATGTTAATTTTTATATCATCTATTTAACCATACCCATTAAAATATTTGAAATATATTTATTCATTTTTAGACATTTCATTCCACAAAAATCAATAATCCAGTTTTCGATTGATATACCAAAGTATTGGTTTTACTACAATTAAATCAATTTCCATTGGATTATAATGATAACATCATTACTATAATGTTGGAGAAATAATTTCTGATTATTTTTATGTTATTTAAGAAATTATTATTATGATATTCTAGTATTTATTGAAATGAAGAATGTTTTCATATTAATCCATTGAATGTTTCATCTAGATATAACATTATTTTTCTTGTACTTATATTTTTTAAGTCAAATAATTATTCAAACCAAATTATAATATTTAGACATAAACTGGAATTTTCAAATGCATCCAAATGTCACAATCAATTTACAGAGAAATGAAATCTCCATAACCATTAACATTTAAAACTCTCACATTATGGATTTCATAAACTACTATCATTGTGGCCTATATTCTCCAATGATGATAATTTCTTAAACATAGGTTGGAACCATAACCCTTTTATTACTCCCATTTTTTCGTATATATTGTAATTAACTCGACCACATTAGAAATGTATATTCATCATATTTTGATCATATGTTTAATATCATACTCTAAGTGCATGTATTATCTCAAAATGAGACATCATCAGTTGAATGGGTTCTTTCTCATATCCGTGAACAATAATCCACATGGCCTTTTGAAATAAACCTATTATTAGAAATTTTAATTTAGGAATGATTAATTAACATCTATAAGGAATTCAATGACTATCATTTTCACCACATTGTATAAACTTAAATGAATTATCTACATCTGTTCTATGAGTGATAGTATCTTATCGAAATCAAGTCACAGTATAAATGAGTACACATTTCACATAAGTCTTGATATTTTTATAATAAATATTCCATATTCATTAATATATTTATGGATAATCATTAGGTCCAAATTATGTTCTTATATATGAACTTCAATATAATATAATAAAAATTATTCATTTATAATTTGGTGAAAATCTTAATTCATCACATATCTCCACGTATCATTTATTACAACATTTCTAAAACATTTTTTCTCTACCTGTGATAAGTAACAATTTTTCTCTTTGACCTTATTTATATTTTTCATTATTGATGTTTTCTTATAACCATTAGTTTTCTTCCAATATATTTTATATAACCCCTTTAATATATTTTTTCAAATGACATCTGACTTCATCATATTCATTAATAATTACATCATTGAAATGTATTTTTGGATATTTCACTCTTAATAACATTCTAATCTCTTTATCATTATCCTGTTAAATATCCCGTTAATTTTTTTATATTCTACTCATTTCCCACAACAATAACGTGGTCACTTTTTATAACCATTCCATGATTTTTATTTTTATATTTATATAATTGTTTTCTTGAATATCCATGAAATATCATTCTATATCAATGTGATTCAAAACTCATATGTTTCTCATTATTTATAATCAATCAATGATTTTTAATTACTAAAACATTCATCGATAATGACTTTATTCAATTCCAAAACACATATGGATTTCTCTATTCTATTATAGGTAATATAATTTTCATTGATATGTAGACCAATATCAATATGAATTATTTACAGAACATCTCAGATAAGTATTTCTTAATATGAAAAATCCATACCATATTAATTATTATATATTTTCTTCATCGGAACAACATTTTTTACCAGGGATATATCACTATATATTATTGGTTCCATATGTATTTTTTCTAAACGTACTCCTAAACCATCTTGTTTATTTATACATGCCATTTTCAGTTATAAAAATTTAAATTTCTAATACAATCATCCTTTAATCCTATCACTAATAAATAGGAATTAAATTATTTAACCCAAACTTTGGATCAATGATAATTACCCATACCTTCTTACTATAATCATCAGTGAAAATAATATAATATATATCCCCCTCATTGGAACGTGGTGAAATGGGACAACATACATCAGCATACACAATTTCAATCAATAATTTTGATTTATATTCTTTTTTTACTTGTAGGTTTTTTGAGTGGTCTTCCATTTTTGGTAGAAATCGCCTGTATTTTAATGATAATATGATCATTTATAGAGACCTCCTCAAATGGAAAAATCAGTTATGCAACATCATTATACCTTATTTATTGGAAAGAATGAATATAAAATCTCTCCACTCACATTGTTTATACTCCAAAACCCATTATTTCCTAACATCAAAACTAAACCATCTTTTCTATTAACCAAAAACAAACTATTGGTATATTTAGTTTCAGGTGTTTAGTTATAGAGTTGACAATGATTGAAAATGTTGGGAGTGGTACCTTCAGTGACAAATACATCTACACTTCTCATATCATTCCCCTTAAATATCTCATTGTCAACTCTAGTAATATACATGAAAATATCATTACTAATTCAGATGAAACCTTCCCATTTTTATTGTTTCTTGTGACATTATAAAATTTCCCAGAATCAAGGAAGTGATTCTAATGTCAATAATACATGAACCAGTATAATATGATTCCTTTAGTAAAATACCATTAATACAAGCCCCATTATTTCTTACTATGAGTTAAAATCATCATTGATCCCTCAATATTTTTAATATGATGACAACCTCCTCTTAAAATTATTTGATATTTATCAATTGATCCTTTACTATATTATTCAAATTGATGAAAACCTTTCCCTATTATTTAACATTGATCTTAAACTCAATCATGTTCTATAATATTTGTATTATAATACCCTATCCCTTTATTTAAAATTATCATGTGATTTATTAAATGAGATTACAATTAGTAAAACCTGGAAGATAAATAATTATAATTTATTTTGGAATTAGGAACATTACATAGAAAAAAATACCTAATACATCATCATTATTGAAAACGTCCTTAAAATATCATAATATTCATTTGTACATAATATTGCATGTGATAACCTGATGATTCACATAAGAAATGGGTGAAATATAATGTATATTAAGAAGATTACAATTAAATAACATGAGAAAAAAGTATCTGGTGGACAATAGCCATATGAATAGTCCATAAAAAGTATAATTTTTGAACTAATATAAAAATTATTTCATGATTTTTATTTTCAATATGAATTAACTATAAAATTTTTATGATAACAAGAACTTTTATATGAAATCAGAAATTGAAAATATGGAAATTATCACCTGAAACAATGAAAATAATGAAATATAATTTATGAATTGGTGATAAGATTTAATATAATGATAATATATGATATTATAATTATTAATATGATTTTTTTTAATTTAAAAACATCTATAGAACAACTATATAGAATTCTAGTGCATTCTCAACAAAAATAATGTGTGAGGTAAGTAATTCCCTCTCAATTTACATTCTACATATCCTTATTTATTATTATGCCTTTATCATGTAATAACATGATTCAATCATAATTAGTGGCATTTAAGTATTGGATTTTAATTATTTTATCAAAGGGATTTTGAATCAAAAATAAAAAATTATATTGGTTATTTATCAATATCACATTATTTTATGATTTTTGTACTTCTCTTAAAATAATAAATTTTTTATCAACATTTTTCATTGGAAATTACAATTATTTAAAATTAAAATATTAATGTATAATGAATAATATTATTTCTTAAACTATATACTGTTTTGACAATAAATTTTTACATTGAAATATTATATATTATATATTTAAATATTTATATTTCAATATCCTCTACTCATTATAGATATTTTAGGATAATGGATATTATTCCTAAGAAAAATAAATTATTTAATATAGGAGGAATGAATTAGGAATGATGGTATGGTTTGTTCTTAGAATTTATATATCCTTTTGATGCATTCACAGGTCTCATGAGACAAATTAGTTGGCTAATTGAAACATGTTTCAATGTATAGTTTTAAACAATCATGATGGTAGATCTGTACAGTAGAGGTTTTCAAGTTACTAAGACATGACGTTAAATAATAAAATATTTTATTTAATGAAAAATTTGTTGATATTATTATCCATGATATTTTTTATTTGATATTATCTTTTGAATCATTTAATTCAATGTTTACTGATTAAATGACATGTGTTATCAGATGTTTAGTTTTCTATATTGAATATGTAGTATCCTTTTATTATAGTCAGAATTTTGATTAAATAAAAATTGTTTTATGTTATTAACATTTCAATTATGGTTGTGATTATTAATTTAATATTTCATAAATTTAACATAAACATTATTTATCATTTGATTTCACCCTTATTTTTTTCCTTCCCCTAGGATATGAAGAATATATCATTAAATGAGTTTTCAAGAGCACCATTAATTTCTTATTTTTATGCATTATATTTAATTTAAATATTTTAATTTTAAAATGGATAATATATATATATAAGGATCCCCAAAACTATTAAATTTATCAGTCATTAATGTTTTCACACAAGGTATTTATAATAATTTAATAAAAAAGATACTGGAAGTGGATTACTATTGTCGAGGTTGTTATGGTTTTTATCATATAAATTTTAGTTGAAACCTTATGAACTAAATTTATGAAATAAAATATTATGTAGAATAACCATATGATAGAAATTCAATACATGTATATAATAAGATCCTAATATTTTTTGAAGGAAATGATTATATAGATGTTCTTAGAAATACATCTTTGTCTAGATACTAAAAGGGGACATTGTTCTAGGACCGAGGTTCTTTGGGGTAATAAATATGAAAATGGAAAATTGGGATTGACCTAATCATCACTTATTTCATGAAAATGGCCCCTAACATTCACTATTATTGAAACTCCTAGGAGGGGGTATGCATAAGATAATTCATATTTTATTAAAAAACAATTATGAAGGATTTGAAAAATAATGTTATCCATGAAAAACCCCAGATTATAATTATACGAATAAAAATGGAAAAAAAATTAATATATGGAATGAGTTAGTCATATATGGAGTTACACATTATGATTAAAAATTCATAATTTCATATTATAATTAGGTAAATTCTATTATTTAGAAATATAACATAGAAGGAATAGGGGGATAAATATGAATGGAAAATGTAGATATTTCCCTACAATGAAATCCAATACAACTAGTATTGTATCTAATAAAATTATTTCTACATTTGAGTAGATAGATCATGTTGTGGGAAATAACCTTTATTATATGTAGAAACATATTACACAATGGGGATATTATGTGCATGATCACATTATGTGATAGACTCCCCATTCATTTAATGGGACAAATAATCCAAATGAAAAGGTGGAATGAAATAAATCTCTAGAGGAGATCTCTAAGCCATTAGGATAGAGAGAAAATAAAAATATACTACATTTAGCTTATTATATAAAAATGATTATGATCTATGGTAGTTCATTATCCTTAATAATAGAGAGGGAGAGAAAATATAAATCATTGAAAGTACACCTTTATTGAGAAAATCTTCAAAAAAATTACCTCATGATAAATAATTTAAATTGATGTGAATAATCCCTAGATTAAATAAAAATAATAATTTTTAACGGAATTTTAGGATATCATTATTAGGTTATCTAGATATGGTATATTCACAAAATCACCATGGACTACAATATTTACCATTTTTAAGGAATTAAGACATATTGTTGAAGGGTGTTTATGTCTTCAACCATTCATTGATATGATGAAATAGTTTAATGAACCAATAAAATTGGGAAGTAATTCTATAAATCATGTATATTCAATGGGAATAATGAGTCAAATTGCTAATTTTAAACCATTGAAATAAGAAAATCATCAAATAAGACCTAGGAAACATGATGATCTCTAGCTAGTAAAAACTATGGAAGGAATAATCCTTTGAAATTGTTGATGGGATTTGTATTATGTTATATGTGTGGAGAAAATATTCACTAATAAAAATATCATAGAGGTATGAAAGAAAGCATTGATGTTCATTTTTCAACTATGGGGAGATGGGTCATTATGAAAAAATATACCCCATGTAATAATAACGCCCACCTCAAAAGAGGCTAAGGGGATATGGCTAAGCTTATGAGATCACTAATTGTAAGTTCGAAGTACCCAACGATGTGGTTATTTGTACATTAATCCAATATTAGTATTTATATAATAAATTATTTGATTCTATATAATCTCACTCTATTAAATAAACTTGTTTTTTCCAAAAAAAACTATACACATAACATTTAATGTCATTATGGAGTTTCCAGTTAAAACTCCTTGGGGGAGTATCACTGTAATGTATATGTCTCAGTTAATCCCTATTATAACACATGATAATTCATAATTTTCTAACACAATTATTATAATTATGGTTCAATATTAAAAAATTCATTTTTTGGATTGTCTTTCAAAATTTGATACAATTTTTTTACAATTAAATCAAAATGATGATTTATCGGGAAAAAAATTAAATTCATTATATTTATATAACATACTTAATAATATAATTATTATCTATATCCACTCCTAGTAACTTTACCGAATGGCATTATTGGTGAAAAAGGGAAAAATAAATATACGGATAGAGAATGTAATATTCAAATTGAATATGGTCCTATTATATAGGGAAACATTGATGTACTTACTGAGGAATTACTAGGGCATCAACTAGAGAATGAAGTTTATTTTTTTATTGATTTGTTCTCTAATGGATGACCAATATATAATAATTCTTATATAATTAAAACATTTTTATTATTGTTTTTGAATAAACAATTACAGGAGTTTGTGATAATGGATTTATTCTTCCTAGTGATTCAATATAGGGATGATCTTCACTATTTAAAAAGTAGAATGATGGTTCCATGAGACTATGAATTTATTATAGGTAAAATAATTCAATTATGATAACAAACATGTATCATTTTACTCAAAGTATTGAATTATTTGATCAAATTCATAGAGGAATATATTTTTCAACATTTGACCTTTAATTGGGTATCATCAATTGAGATAAAATAAGAAGAAATTATGAAGTCACCTTTCAAATATGATGCATACATTATGAGTTTATAGTAATTACCTTCTAATTTATTATATAATCCTTTACGTTTATGGATATAATGAATATACTATTCAATGAATATCTTGATGATTTTTATGATATTAAGTGATACTTTTTTTTGTGTTTTCTAAAAGCTATGAGGATCCAGATAATAAATTCAAGATCATTCTAGAGATACATGGATGGAATTAAATATTTGATAAATTTATTATGTTTGATTTATGGAATCAATAACTATATTTTCTTAGCCATATTAACCCCATGATAGAATCTAAGATGTTAATATGATGAAATACGACATTAATGAAGGGCCTATATTAGTGAACATAATTGAGGAATGTAGTTCAATTCATTTGGAATGGTACTATCAGGGCTTCATTTAGATTTTTTCTCAATTGGATAAGCCATTAACAAAACATACACATAATGGATTCATGTTTATAGGGACAAAGGAAAGTAATTTTTTTGATGTATTATATGAGAGATTATTCAATTCCCCCATTTAGCACTACCATCTACAGATTTGGGTTTTCTAATATAAATTAATTCATCAAAGAAGGAAATTTGTTGTTTCATAAAGAAAAATGAATAAATTATTTCATAGGCATCAAGGAATTTAATGACTTGTGAACAAAAATACAATACCCCTTATCATGATTTAGTAGTTTTAATATTTATTTTAAAAATATGGATACATTATCTATACGGTGAGAGATATGATATATAAATAAATTGTGAAGTCCTAGAATAAATTTTTCTCTAATAGAGTGTTACATACGGCAATGGTGATGGATTATGCGACTCAATAATTATGATGGATCAATACACTATGTCATAGGGAATGAAAATAATGTATTAAATGCATTGAGTTGGAATGATCAAGGAATTAAAGGTAAAATTATGATTGAGATGGATCTTATGTTCATGGATATAGTAAATATGGATATAAGAATTAATATATAAGGGGATCCATCAATAATGTTTTTAAATTATTATTAGTACATATTTATTAAAAATAAAATAATAACCTAATGATGATAATAAATAAAGGAAAATTAAATCTATAAATAATAGGAAATTATTTTTATTTTTATGTGATGATAGTGTACTGAAATTTAAAAAAAAATTATGTGTTCTTTTAATATTTGAGCTAAAATTTGAATTTTTAGACGATTCTCATAGCTAAATTTTATTTATACACCCTTATAGGAAAATTATGTTTAGGGGTTGGAGGGAGGATTTATTGTGGGATCACATGAACATTTGAATTGGTGGCTATGTGTCAAGATATTTTGATTTCTTAAATTGTTATTGATGTGCGAAAACAACCTAGATGATTCATGAAACCTCATCCTATTCATATTCGGATATGTGATGGAATTACTATGCACTTCATTACAAGAATAACAAAAACTCATATAAATGATGATGAAATATTAGATATCATTGATCACTGAACAAAATCTACATATTCAAATGATATAATAGAAGAATTACATCTTGATTACCCTATAAGCCTTCATATTAATAATGTTTTCGGACATCATGGCCCAACTAATTCTATTTTATCAGATTGTGAACAATGTTTTACAATGAAATTTTAGAAAAGTATTCTGGTTGATCATCACTCTGAGATTCATATGAGAACATCCTACCATCCATAAACTGATGGAATTTCTTGTGGGGATTATAAAAACAATGGAAGTATTTTTTTAGTTCACAGACACACTACCTTCACGGTTTTTGGAGCCAGTATTTATCATTTGTAGATTATTTTTTCTAAAATTTTCTCCCACTCTATTATATTCATACTCCAAAATTCTTGGATAAATATGTACAAAGGACATGTAAATTCCGAAAACAAGGTAATGAGACAATATAAAAGTAAGTTATATTCAGGCTCACATTATAGTTTCTCAAATGAGAGAAACATTTTACGTAGATAATTTCGTATAGTCATGGATCACCATGTAGAAGTTTTGTAAATAAAAGTCTCTCCATAGAAGGGTGTTATAATGTTTTGTATGAAATTGAAACGGATTCCCTAGTATATCGACTGCATTTAAATTCATGAAAAATTATATTAATTGGTTATCATTAAATAAATCCTCCAAACATCCCAAAAGTACATGATGATTTTCATATATCATTATTATGTATGTGCATGATAAACCCAAATCATGTGCACATCTATAATGAAATAAAATTGGAATGTGGTCTATCATACTATTAATAACCCATCTAGACTATTGTTACTCAAGAGGAGTTATTTGGAAATTAGATGACATTTCTAATATTTGTACTTCGTAGAATTTAAAAAATAGAGAAGCAACATGCAAACTAGAGAATATAATAAGCTGGAATAAATCCATATACAAAGAAGGAAATATACATTTAACATGGAGGAACATATTTTTTTAGGAGGAAATAATTTAACACCATGATATTATACAATATGTTACTCTATGAGTTTATTTAATATCATTGGAAGCTCGTGAGACACGCGACACTAGATTTAATCATACATGTGATACATAATTTAGAATTTTAAAAAAAATAACAAAAAAATTAAGTCATAAAACAATATATTTATAAAATAAAAAAATTAACTTAAGTTATTTTATTATTTTTTGATGTTTTATTTTCCATGAATAGTGAATAATACTGATTTTGGATTAAAAACAACCTTTTTATTTAAATAATTTATCATGATAAATGATATATTTAATTGATTTTAGGTAAATATTATCTCAATTTTAATATCAATTAATACAATTTATGTATTTTGATTTAATTTAATAATGAATTTTTATATAAAATCATTTTTTAACTTTGGAACGTTTTTTATTAAAAACCTGATTTCTCATCAGGTCTACCTGATTAATTTAAATTCAAATTTCTAAAATAAGGTTATTTTAATTTCATAAATAAAGTAAATATTTTAAATAATCATAATATATAACTCTTAATTATGTAAATTTTTTTCAATAATAAATATTGAAATATTAAAAAATAAATAATCTTATTAAGGTGAAAATAGATTTACCAAGTGGTTAAGCATAAAAAAATAATGTTTTAAAATAGAATAGAATCATTTAAAAAACAATATTTATTAAATCATTTTTTTTCTTAATTTATTATATGTTCGATAATTTTCATTTTTTTAGTTTTTTTAATGATAATAATGTTGGTATTATTGAATCATTTCAAAACATTACAAGTTTTCTACTCACCTCACTTATAAAAGGACATCAAATATCCTATCATCATTAAAGAATCAGGACAACTGATTTCAAAAATATATATTATGAAACCAATTCTAAAAATTTCTCCAATATTTAAAAAGTCCAATTTTTTTTTAAATCCAAACTATATTGTTATTGGTTCATGGCTAATGATGATACCCAAAGTAGATGTAACATTATTAAATGTATGTTTATATTTTATTTCATTCTACAACTCTATATCAATTAACATTAAACCATGTTTATATAATATCCTTAGTATATTACCTTTAAATATATGTTTTTATAATATTTTCATTACGTACATCCATCTCCACTTCCATCAAATGGGATATGAAATCATCAATTGTGTGTACGGTGGACAAACACATCCCGAATAGATGTCATTCATTTCCCATTACAACAACTTACAATTAGTTTTGATGATGGATATAAATTAAATATGTTGTATTTATTACATAATTAAAGATATTTATTCTCTATAATATATATATATATATATATATTTTTTACATTCTATTCGTTTGGAGATTATATAATGTCGCTCATGTGTATGATGGACTACCACCTCGCCAACCGATGGGATCTGTGTTTCGCTAACGATGACAAAGGAAGTTGATAAGGACATAGTTATTTAAAATATGATATATAAAAGACCTAATTATGATATTAATTAATTATTTATCATTCTTTAATAATAATATATCATTTTATATTCATATATTTTCACTCACATAAAGATGGAAACATCATTCATGTATGTGTGGACTATTTTCTTCACGAAGTGATGTGATTCTCTTTTCATCCACATACCACATAGATTATATATTAAAGAATATTTAATGAAATAATATTATATTATTATCATTATTTAAAGTTAAAATTTTTCTTACCTCAATTTCATAATGATCATCAAAAAATAGAAATGCTACTCATGCCTGCGTATGGCCAACTGCCTCCTTCATCAAAACATAAATTTTTTCCAAATACTATCTTTCATGATTGGTCATTAATTTATAATTGACGTATAAATATGATAATGGTTTCATTATTATTATTCTGTGGATAATGGAACTATATAATATTTTCAATAAACAATACTTTCATTACAATTCATTAGTGACAAAACAATGCATTTTACACTTGAATCAACAAAAATATGGAATGATAATTTATAAATGAGTGATGAGATGTTATAAATAGACCATATAAGATAATATTAATATTAATGTAGTTATTTAGAAAATTATTAATATTTTTACGAGGAATATACATTATTTTAAACAATGTCAAACCAAATGAAAACTTGAAGTAAATCATTTAATCTCAATTTACATTCCATTGAGACTTCTTTATTATTATACAACAATTCAATTTATATGTTTCCCATTGACATCTTATATCATTATCAATCTATAATTAGTGTTATTTTACGTTTAAATTTGAATTATTTTGACCAATCAGATTTGAATTGAAAATATCTAAGGGGTAAAAGATTTTTGCAATCTAACATTCTTTTTTGATTAATATCTTTCTCTTGAAACAATCACATAATTTTTATAATTTCCAAAGGAGTAAAAATTTATTTTAAATATATATTCTCTTTTAAATGGGAATTATTATCTTCTAAGATGTAATTTTTTTTACAAAGGGTGTATACTTTCAAAGTCCTTTGAATTTCTGGGGAAATATTGATTATTCTATACCCAATGATATAAAAAAAATATTTGAAAATAAGGAATTATTTTAGAACATTCAAAAGATTAATAAATATATAAGTAAAAAGTTCAAAATAATTGAATTTTTGGTCCAATGTATTAAATATCCTTTTAGTGAATTTGAAGGTCTTATTATACAAATCAGTTTTCCATATTAAACAGGTTTCAGCATGCAGTTTTGAAATGACATGAGGATATATTGAAACATTAGATTTTTTTATTTGCCCAATCCTTGACCATAGATAATTCATAAGTTTATAAATTTATAATTTAGTTATTACTATTAATCATGACACCTTATTTATGATATTATACAATAATTCATTTCATATTATATTTATTGATTTAATGGAATGTGTTTTCAATTATTTACCTTCTCATATTAATTATTTATTATCTAGTTATATTAGTCATGATTTTGATTAAATGGAATGAGTTTTCAGTATTTCACCTATACATGTTCATTATTACTATTGATTTATTCTATAATCCATATTGGATAACCATTACTTAACATTTGTGATTACCATTAAATTTTTTCTCTACCCCATTATTTAAAGAAGATATCATTGAATTTGATTCCAAAGATTTAGTTTATTTACTACGGATTTTATAATGGTTTAGTGGATAATAAAAATTTTAATTTTGTATCATGTATGTATCTAATTCTATGAGACTATAAAACTAATAGATCCTTCAATATTTGACCCATTGTATCTATGAAAATATGGTAAAGTAAACACCAGCTCGATGTTTCTTTGGTTTGGGTTGTTACCAAGTGAGTATATTTCCTTAATTTCACATATAGTAAACTAAATCATCGAAATTAAAAAAAATAATTTTCATAAAGAATACTTATACTATTACATACATTCCAAAAGAATCAAATGGTCCATTAACATTTCACTAATTTATGGTTTTCTGATCTATGACCATCTCTATATCACAAACATTCAGATTATCAATGATCTATATCACCCAATATTACTCCTTGGACATTAGTATTATCTTCCATTTCTATTTTTTTATTTCCAAACAATTATATAATAAATTTAATCCATGTAATGTTTTATTATATATGACCATCTAACATCATTTCAATTTTTATAAGAAATATTTTTAAAAACCCTTCTCACAATTTGGGTTATCTGCAGAAGAGATTTCAAATATAAATCCCTTTATTACCAAGATCAAGATTAAATTTATAGAAATAAATATATATATATTTTTTATAATATAAATCTCAATGATTTTAAAATAATAGCATGGTTATCTATAGACATAGTAACATTGAAGGACAAGCTACAAAACCCACACCATTAAATTTATTCTCTTCGATAGCTTACGGAACATGGAACCCCAAGTTGAAATGTACCATAATATTGTATATTATAATAAAATAACCATTAAATTGGATGGAATGAAAAATATGTATTATATTATGAAAATTATGTTTTTTAATATGAAATTAAATAATTTATATTTAAACGAAAAATGAATATTATCTTAAAAATGATATTTTATTAGAGATGGTTTAACTAATCTTTTAAGACATAATTTTTCATTTCAATTATAGGAAATAATTTTGAAAAACTGAATATAATTTTATAAATATTAATACAAAATGAGAAATGGGTGAATTTTTTGTATTTTTATAAAATGTTTCATTTTCAATGAATAATGATAAAATTAAATTTTTATTGAAAACTAAATTTCTGATTAAATTATTTATAATGATAAATTATATTATGACTTTTTTTAAATGTAAAAATTTTCAATTATATATCAAATAATATAATTTAATACATTTCTATAATTTTATTATTGAATTTTTATATAAAAAAATCGTATTATTTTGAACATTTTATCCTTCAAATCCCTCTTTCTCACCATGTCTATGAGATTAATTTTAAATTATATGTTTTTGCATATGTTCATTAAGTTTAAAAAATAGATTACATATTTTTAATCATAATAAATTATATTATCTAGTATTTTTTGCTTAATTTTTGAGAAAAAATGAATATTGATAAAAGTAAAAGATTATTTCCCATGGGTAAGGTATAAATGGGATTATCCTGGGGTTAAAAATTGAAGATAATGGTTAAAATGATATAAAATCTTTTAAAAATTATATTTTATTGAACAATCTACAACTTATATGTCAGAATATAAAATATGGTATAATTTTTAATATTTAGGAATGTGAATTAAATTATCATTTTGTATTCTTTTTTGATATTTCCATGGGATTTCTAAGAGGGTTACCTTTCTTTAGATATAAAAGGGAACTCCCTCCCAGGAATTCACAACACATACCACAAACTTTTGCTGGACCAAATCAAGAGGGGTTATTTTTAAAACCTCGTTAGTTTCATTATATTAATTTTATCCCTCCCATCATAGCATCCCTCGGTTCATTGAAATGAGATACATTTTTGGTTTATGTTGGTGAAGGCTAATGTCATAACAAAGATCATTTCTTTTCATTCTTATTTTTACACCATCTGTTATGAAATAAAAAATAAACTTTCAAAACACCATTATATAACATGTAATTACATTTTATTATGTTTCTTTAATAATATTTATCCATTCCACTTCCATCGAATGGGAGACGATATCATCAATCATGTTCACGGTACTATAACGACTCATACTTTACAAACATTGTTAATACTTAAAAATTGAAGCATACTTATTACAACATATAACAAAACCACGAAAGGACCGTATAGGTATAGTGTCTTTAGAAACTAGGAAACATAAACAACAGCTTCATAAAGCATCAACTTTGCCTCCCACTTATTTCATCATATCTAGAGTCCCTTTTTGGCATATCCTACTTAATAATCTTCTTCCTGACCTGGGGAACTAAAACATACAAAAGGGTGAGCTCAAATGCTCAGTTAGGGTAAACAAAAGAAATATCAATCACATTGTATACATAAGCACATAACTTTTGGAAATCTTAACCTGCAAAAGAGATCATAATTTCATAACATGGGATAAATCATGGCAGTGAAATGTAATCACAATAATCATAACTTAAAACATGAAACTTTGTGGCATACACACATAATCATAGAAAATCATTTCTTGTTAGTCAAGACTCATTTATAAGACTATCTTAGTGGACAAAGTCCCTTTCTGAACCGAGTCACCCTCGTTTCAGTCCTGTTTCACTGAACCGGTATAACCTACTGTTCCAGCCATGTCTATCTCATGAGATATAAAATCTTTACCCAATGCATTGGAGGGAGATATAGGTCCCACCCATCTCATAATGATACCATTCTTATTTGTGCCACAAGATCATAAATCATACATCATTGCATAACCCATATAATACAAATGGGAATCTTAAACATCATGAAATCATAAAACAATTCATATATGATAAAGGAATTCATAAAAATAATTCCATCACAACATAATCAAATCAATGTAATAATAGGGATAAAAACAGAACCCTTTATTATTATAGATGGAAAATAATTTTGATAAAACACTTCAACTCCATTCTTGAGGAAAATATCCTTTCTTCTTCAAAAACATTTTTCCTTTCTTAACATGTCGTACAACTTTAAACTAAAAGATGTTGATTAAAAATAAACTTGAAAACTTGTAAAGGAATATTCTTGGAAATAATGTTTTAAAAATCCATTCATGCCGTATAATTTAAACAATTTTAGGTGGATTGAAATAATATTACATATTGAGGAAACATGGATGTGGATGATAAAATACACCCCAGTAAATACTAAAATATAAACAATCTCAGATGAAAATGAGATTGTGATATTTCCCTTTCCTTAGGTCCGACTTTCTTTGTAAGTGTTCGAACCTCTTGTATAATGATTTAAATAATGTTATTGACTTATTCCAGAATCATACTTATTTTTATGATATCATATATGGTCATATTCTTAGCTTCTTAGTAGTAATATTTCATTGCTACTTGTTATTCGGGTGTTTATAAATTTTTGTTCTTATGTGTGTTTTGTCGAATAAATTCGTATTCTTCTCTTTAGGTTATAGATACCTCATTTCCAGAATGGTATTATTGTAATATATATCATATTCATTCATTCAATTCATTTATATAATCATTATGAAATGAAGATCATGTAGAATGAGTCACATCACATCGTGGATACAGTATTCCGTAAGTACGCACGAGTGATGATATCATTCCTATGATCGTGGAATTGTATTGGAGTATATTTATACTATTTCAGAATCAATATCACTTTATAATAGTTATATATAGTTATTATTTACACCATTATACCCATCCAAGTAATGTGGTGGTGGAAAATAGATTCCACCACGGCGTGGAGACGGTATTCCGTACGTACGCACGCGCGGTGATTCCGTTTTCCGTAGGATGGTTAGATGGTGAAATAGGGTTGTTTCATACTTATAATAACATATCAGTATATGAGTGATACTGATGTTATTACTTCACAATGAAACAAATAAAGAAGAAAAAGTGGAAGAAGAAATAAAGATGAAAGAATCGGTAACAGACATTACCTCTTCTTTGAAGTGCTTCTTTGAGACCTTCTTTTAGGGCACAAAAATTGGTCTTTGAAAAAGACCAGGACCTCTAGGATGTCTCTAGGGAAGTGGATAGGAGAAATTGGCAGGGGTTGGATGAGTTTGACGGCCAAAGTGGTGTGAGGAATAGGGGGAGGAGGTGTCCTTTTATAAGGGAGGAGAGGGTCACCTTTGGAATAACTAAAACTATTATTTTATTATAAAGTCATGTTCGGTTTTAAATAGCTCCAAATTGATATATTTAGAAGCTAAGGTGGGGATGGGTCGAACGAATCTCATCCAATAGAATTTAGACAAGTTTAGGTTCCTATTTTAACCTTATCATTTAGATTTAACTTTAAGTTAAATAATTTTACTTTTACCATGTCTTCTTGTGTTCTTATACTATAAGGTTAATAAACTAACTATAAGCAGCCAAACTAACCCCAATTTGTTTATTATTAATATATATAACCGTATCTAAGTAATTTGGCCGAACCTTAGATTTTTAGGAATAAAATAACAATTACTAATGTAATATTTGTTTTAAAAACTATTTTATGTCAATTTTGACACTATTTAGTAATTGATTTTTGTGAAAATCAGAACAGAATTATTAGTTCGAAAAAAGTTAATTAAATCAATACTAACATGTCATAGTAACCTAGAAAATTAGTGGGATTCATAAAAAGTATAAATTTCATTTATTTTGGTGTTTATAACATCAATTATGTCAATATTTCATTAATAAGATAATTACTATATCATCATTGTGTCATAAATAAATTAAATTATTTAATGTCTAAAAATTACAAATAAAATACCATTATGTAGGAAATATTTTTATCTTTCTAATGAATATTTATAGTCTAATTTATCTTATTTATACACCCTTATTAAAAATTATTTACATTTTAAACTTTGATTTTAACTATTTTAACCCTTCCATAAATATATTAATAATAAATGTCCTAATCTAATCCAAGTGGGCCTAAATGGTCATATTTCATTCCTAATTTTGTTCTTGGTCGAATTACACTTATCCAATAGAATTAGGACATGTTTTAGGGTAATAATAATATCATCTTTACCCTTAATTACCTTATTTACTTTTAACCGTGGTAAAAAAAGTAAAAAGTTACTATTCACCAAAAAATTATTTTCATCTCATTGAACCACATTTTACTAACTGACATCAACCGTGTCTCTCGGATTTTTGAAATTCCACTCACAGAAGCGGTAAAATTAAGTTTTATGAAAAATTCAGTTTTTTTAACTACCACTTAGTTGTTTCACTATTCATCAAAAATTGAAAGTTTTTAGAAAAATACCAAAATTTCACCCAAGGCTAATTTCGATATTCCGAATCCAAAAATGAAGTCCATTTTGGAAAATAAAATTTATAAAATTTCAAAAAGTTGTTATTACTATTCATAGCGGCTAGTTTTAATAATATTTTAATAGCATATCGTTGTTTAGTGAAACTCAGTATTGCATACGACGCAAGCTATCGAGGAAGGTCGCGATTTCGTGTAAAGAAAGCCAAGAAAGTGTTGTGTAGAAAATGATTCCTTTGCTGATTTATATAACATAAAAGTCTCGGGTGTTACATTCTACCCCCCTTAAAATGAATTTTTCCCTCGAAATTCGTCACTTTGTAACAAACAGATGAGGATACCTCTCCCTCGTCATATCCTCAAGCTCCCATGTAGCTTCTTCTAATTGGTGGTTCCTCCATAAGACTTTCACCAATCGAGTGGTCTTGTTTCGTAGGACATTTTCACTACGATCCAGAATCTCTATCGGTTGTTCTTCATAAGAAATATCTTGCTCCAGCGGTACAACTTCTGAGGTGAGTACATGTAAAGGATCAGGTATGTACTTTCTCAGGAGAGATACATAGAACACATCGTGAACTTGAGAGAGATTTAGTGGAAGCGCCAATCGGTAAGCTACCTTCCCAACATGATCCAGTATTTCGAAAGGACCGATATATCTAGGGCTCAACTTCCCCTTCCTTCCAAATCTCATAACCCTCTTCCAGGGAGATATTCGTAAGAACACTTTATCACCCACTTCAAACTCTAGGTCTTTTCTTCGGTTGTCGGTATAACTTTTCTGTCGACTCTGAGCTGCTATTATGTGTTGTTGAATAGATCTGACCTTTTCTGCCATTTCATCAACGAGATCAGGTTCTAATAGCTTTCTTTCCCCAACTTCATCCCAGCATGTTCGAGTCCTGCATTTCTATCCATAGAGAGCTCCATAAGGAGCCATCTGAACACTGGAGTGAAAGCTATTATTATAAGGAAATTCCACCAAAGGTAGGTGTTGATCCCAACCTCCTTTGAAATCCATAGAGCAAGCTCTCAACATATCATCTAGGGTTTGAATTGTTCTCTCAGACTGACCATCTGTCTGAGGATGATAAGCAATGCTGAAACTCAACTCTGTATCCAGAGTATGCTGAAGACTTCGCCAGAACATCGAGGTAAATCTCGGATCCCAATCAGATATAATAGAAAGTGGTACTCCATGCAATCTTACCACTTCCTTTACATATATCCTGGCAAGCTGATCCAGATAGAAATCCTCTCTAATAGCAATGGAGTGTGCAGACTTTGTAAGACGATCAACTATGACCCATATAGCATTATTGCCTTTGGATGTTTTAGGAAGTCCTGTGACAAAGTCTATAGTGATGTTTTCCCACTTCCATTCGGGTATGGGTAATGGTTGTAACATCCCCTTAGACTTCTGTCTCTCAGCTTTAACGTGTTGACAAACCAAGCATCGAGAGACATATTCAGAAACATCTCTTTTCATGCCATCCCACCAAAAGTACTCTTTCAGGTCCCTATACATCTCCGTGCTTCCAGGATGAATAGAGAATGAAGAACTATGAGCCTCATCCAGCATATCCTTCTTTAATTCGGGGATGGGAGGAACACAAACACGATTCCTGAACATTATTATCCCATCACAATCAAGGTTGAACTCAGGAACATTTCTCACCTTCTTTTGTAACTCGATATCATCTTTCTGTGCCTCTTTAATCTTCACATTTATAGATGGTTGAACATTCATTTGAGAAAGATAATATTTTCCCCTTCCATTATAATTCGAAGATCCATCCTTTGTAAATCCATAAATATTGGATCTTTTGTGATCCTCATCATGGATAAACTATCATGGTCTTGTCGACTTAATGCATCTGCCACCTTGTTTTCTTTCCCAGGGTGGTAATGGATTGAGCAGTCATAATCCTTAATCAGCTCCAACCATATTCTTTGATGCATATTCAGATCCTTTTGTGTGAAAATATACTTTAAACTTTTATGATCAGTATAAATATCACACCTTTCACCATAAAGGTAATTTCTCCAAATCTTTAATGCAAAGATTACCACAGCTAACTCCAAATCATCTGTTGGGTAATTTTGCTCATGGATTTTCAACTGTCGTGAGGCATAAGCTATCACCATATCATTTTGCATAAGAACACACCCTAATCTCTTCATGGATGCATCACTATAGATCAGAAACCTTTCTCCACTACAAGGCAGTGTGAGCACAGGTGCACTATATAAACTTCTTTTCAACTCCTTGAAATTCTCTTCACATTCCTCCGTCCAGACAAACTTAACTCCTTTCCGAGTCAACATGGTGAGTGGATTAGATAATCGTGAAAAATCTTTCAAAAAACGTCGATAATATCCAGCCAAACCAAGAAAAATTCGGATCTCAGTTACTGTTGTTGGTCTCGACCATCTTTCGATAACCTCTGTTTTTGCTGGATCCACAGATATCCCCTCTTTTGAGATTATGTGACCCAAAAAATGAAACTTTTTGAAGCCGAAATTCACACTTGGTAAATTTGGCATAAAGCTTCTCCTTTCTCAGGGTCTTCAATATAATTCTCAAGTGATCTTCATGTTCTTCCTTTCTCTTTTAATAGACAATAATATCGTCTATAAAGACTACCACAAATTGATCAAGATAGTCTCTAATGACTCTATTCATCAGATCCATGAAGATAGCATGGGCATTAGTAAGACCAAATGGCATCACTATAAATTCATAGTGTCCATACCTTGTACGGAAAGCCGTATTTGGTATATCTTCCCTTTTGGCCCTTAATTGATGATACCCTGAACGAAGATCAATCTTGGAAAAGTATTGAGCTCCGCGTAGTTGGTCAAATAAGTCATCAATGTGTGGGAGAGGATATTTGTTCTTGATAGTGATCTTGTTAAGTTCTCGATAATCAATGCAGAGTCTCATTGATACATCTTTCTTCTTAACAAATAGAACAGGTGCTCCCCAAGGTGACGCACTAGGGAGTATAAATCCCTTATCAAGATTCTCTTGGAGTTGCTTCTTCAATTCCTGCAACTCAATTGGGGCCATTCTATAAGGTGTCTTTGAAATAGGCAAAGCACCCGGTACGAGTTCTATTGAAAACTCAACTTCACGATTTGGTGGAAGACCCGGTGATTCCTCCGGAAAGACGTCATCAAACTCCCGTACAATGGGAATATTCTTAATCGTGAGTTTATCACCAACCATTTGAGATAAATAACCTTCATTTAGTGGAATCAAGACCCATAAGATGGAAGAAATTTCCACAGGAAGGTTATGTTCATCCATGCATTGATAGACGATCATAGATTGATCTGGAATATGAAATGTGACTTCCCTTATTTGGCAATTGATATGAGATCCATATAAAAAAAGCCAATGCATGCCAAGAATCATATAAAATTCCACTATAGGAAGGATCACAATATTTGCAGGAAGCACTTTCCCACAAACTTCGATCGGAGAAGAATTATAAACTTGTGATGTGACTGTTGTGCCATTAGGTATTGTCACAGCTAACTCAACATCTAATTGTTGAGGTAATACGGTGATACCCTTAGAAAATTATTCAGAAATAAAAGAGTGGGTGGATCCAGAATCAAATAAAACATTTTCTACTTTAGAGTGGATGGTAAGTGTACCTTTCACCACATTGTTATCGTACTCCACATCGCTGATAGAAATTGCATGTGACATTCCCTTGTCTTTATCCTTATGAGTTTGTTGACGTCAATCATTATCACCAACCCTTGGATTAGGGCATTTATTGTCATAATGCCACATCTCCTTGCACTTGAATCATTGAAGTGTAGTAGGTTCATTCTGTGTATCCCTTCCTTTGTTTGCATCATTAGACATCTTCTTCCCATCATCGCGGCATTCAAATTCCCGATGACCTTCCTTTCCACATTTGAAACATTTACTTGTCCCTTTAAGACAACTCCCTCAATGTTTCTTTCCACACTTTGAGCATAAGGGAAAGCTCATCTTCTTTTCAGTGGGATCTTTATATTTTCCTTTGAATTCCATTTTCCTGTTCTTATCAAACCCATATGACTGATGGGTTACTCCAATCTCCATATCGACTTTGAGAGCACATCGAACGATTTCCTCATAGCTATTGAAGTCCCTTATGGATAACGCCCTTCGAAGACTTGGTTTTAAGCCACTAAAGAATCGATCGATCTTACTCTTAGGTTGGATAATAATACTAGAAGCGTAACTTGCAAGTCTTGTAAAATTTTCTTCATAGGTACCAACAGATTCATCATCCTTTTGCTTCAGTTCAAGAAATTCTTTCTCCATCTTTGTTCGAAGAATACAAGGGAAGTACTTATTGAAAAATAAGTTCCTGAACTCGTCTCATTCCATGGACTCAATTTCATCCCTTTGCCTCGTATTCTTAATAAGATTCCCCCATTGATCAGCATCTCCTTCCAAACGATACACTACTAGGATGACTTTATCATGTTCAGAACATTGAAGAACTGAAAATATCTTTTCAGTAGTACTAATCCATTGTTCAGCAACTAATGGATCAGTAGACCCGCTGAAAGAAGGTGGACGCTGCCTCAGGAAGGATTCAACAGAATGTTGCTCCTTCCTTTGCTCGTTTGGAAGTCCATCATGATTCATAGCTTGAGAAAGTTGTGTGAGCATGGCTACAAGATTTTGCATTCCAGCTCCCATAACGTTTGGTTGCTCAGGGGGACAATCATTGCATTGCCCGTCGCATTCTGCATTAACACGATTCCTTCGGGTTCCAGCCATTGACTAAAACCAAGAAGAATAGTGTGAGCAACACTAATTATAATAGGAAAACCACATACTCAAGTATAAAATTTCACACTTAAGGTCTTATCCTAGGTTATTCATGGCCATTTCTAAAACACTAATACTGTGTTATATTCTTAGACTAATACTTAGGGTTCTTACTAAGGCTTTCACATCCTAGTTTCCAAAGGTTGACTATACCTTTCCTCTAATACCAAATATAACGACCCATACTTTACATACATTGTTAATACTTCAAAATTGAAGCATACTTATTACAACATATAACAAAACCACGAAAGGACCGTATAGGTATAGTGTCTTTAGAAACTGGGAAACATAAACAACTGGTTCATAAAGCATCAACTTTGCCTCCCACGTATTTCATCATATATAGAGTCCCTTTTTGGCATATCCTACTTAATAATCTTCTTCCTGACCTGGGGAAATAAAACATACAAAAGGGTGAGCTCAAATGCTCAGTAAGGGTAAACAAAAGAAATATCAATCACATTGTATACATAAGCACATAACTTTTGGAAATCTTAACCTGCAAAAGCGATCATAATTTCATAACATGGGATAAATCATGGCAGTGAAATGTAATCACAATAATCATAACTTAAAACATGAAACTTTGTGTCATATAGACATAATCATAGAGAATCATTTCTTGTTAGTCAAGACTCATTTCCAAGACTATCTTAGTGGACAAAGTCCCTTTCTGAACCGAGTCACCATCGTTTCAGTCCTGTTTCACTGAACCGGTATAACCTACCATTCCATCCATGTCTATCTCATGAGATATAAAATCTTTACACAATGCATTGGAGGGAGATATAGGTCCCACCCATCTCGTAATGATACCATTCTTATGTGTGCCACAAAATCATAAATCATACATCATTGCATAACCCATGTAATACAAATGGGAATCTTAAACATCATGACATCATAAAACAATTCATATAAGATAATGGAATTCATAAAAATAATTCCATAACAACATAATCAAATCAATTTAATAATAGGGATAAAAACAGAACCCTTTATTATCTTAGATGGAAAATAATTTTGATAAAACACTTGAACTCCATTCTTGAGGAAAATATCCTTTCTTCTTCAAAAACATTTTTCCTTTCTTAACATGTCGTACAACATTAAACTAAGATAATTTGATTAAAAATTAACTTGAAAACTTTTAAAGGAAGCTTCTTGGAAATAATGTTTTAAAAATACATTCATGCCATATAAGTTAAAAAAACATTCTTCGTACTTTTGTCGGAAAAGTCAAAAAGTACCTCGTACGAAAAACGACAAAAGATTCCTTTCATATCTTTTACTATAAACTCACCAAAGGGTAAAAATGGATTTAAAAAATTGTAGGTGGATTGAAATAATATTACATATTGAGTAATCATGGATGTGGATGATAAAATACACCCCAGTAAATACTAAAGTATAAACAATCTCTGATAAAAATGAGATTGTGATATTTCCCTTACCTTAGGTCCGACTTGCTTTGTAAGTGTTCGAACCTCCTGCATAATGATTTAAATAATGTTATTGACATATTCCATAATCATACTTATTTTTATGATATCATATATGGTCATATTCTTAGCTTCTTAGTAGTAATATTTCATTGCTACTTGTTATTCGGGTGCTTATAACTTTTTGTTATTATGCGTGTTTTGTCAAATAAATTCTTATTCTTCTCTTTAGGTTATAGATACCTCATTTCAAGAATGGTATTAGTGTAATATATATCATATTATTCTATTCAATTCATTTATATAATCATTATGAAATGAAGATCATGTAGAACGAGTCGCATCACATCGTGGAGACGGTATTCAGTACGTGCGCACGAGTGATGATACCATTCCTATGATCGTGGAATTGTATTGGAGTATATTTATACTATTTAAGAATCAATATATCTTTATAATAGTTATATATAGTCATTATTTACACCATTATACCCATCCAAGTAAGGTGGTGGTGGAAAATAGATTACACCACGGCGTGGAGACGGTATTCCGTACGTACGCACGTGCGGTGATTTCTTTTTCCGTAGGATGGATAGATGGTGAAATAGGGTTGTTTCATACTTATAATAAAATATCAGTATATGAGTGATACTGACATTATTACTTCATAATGAAACAACTAAAGAAGAAAAAGTGGAAGAAGAAATAAAGATGAAAGAATCGGTAACAGACATTACCTCTTCTTTGAAGTGCATCTTTGAGACCTTCTTTTAGGGCACTAAAATTTGTCTTTGAAGAAGACCAGGACCTCTAGGATGTCTTTATGGAAGTGGAGAGGAGAATGTGGCAGGGGTAGGCCGATCTTGAAGGCTCAAAGTGGTTTGAGGAAGAGGGGGAGGAGGTGTCAATTTATAAGGGAGGAGAGGGGCACCTTTGGAAGAACTAAAACTATTATTTTATTATAAAGTCAAGTTCGGTTTTAAATAGCTCAAAA
This sequence comes from Viscum album, assembly GCA_963277665.1. NCBI lineage: Eukaryota > Viridiplantae > Streptophyta > Magnoliopsida > Santalales > Viscaceae > Viscum > Viscum album. The sequence goes on along the minus strand of OY728129.1, from coordinate 428,687,908 downwards.
TTGATATATTTAGAAGCTAAGGTGGGGATGGGTCTAAATTCTCTCATCCAATAGAATTTAGAAAAGTTTAGGTTCCTATTTTAACCTTATCATTTAGATTTAACATTAAGTTAAATAATTTTACTTTTACCATGTCTTCTTGTGTTCTTATACTATAAGGTTAATAAACTTACTATAAGAATCCAAACGAACCCCAATTTGTTTATTATTAATATATATAACCTTATCTAAGTCATTTGGCAGAACCGTAGATTTTTAGGAATAAAATTACAATTACTAATATAATATTTGTTTTAAAAACTATTTTATGTCAATTTTGACACTATTTAGTAATTGATTTTTGTGAAAATCATAACAGAATTATTAGTTCAAACAAAGTTAATTAAATCCATACTAACATGTCATATTAACCTATAAAATTAGTGGGATTCATAAAAAGTCTAAAATTGCATTTATTTTGGTGTTTATAACATCAATTATGTCAATATTTCATTAATAAGATAATTACTGCATCATCATAGTGTCATAAATAAATTAAATTATTTAATGTCTAAAAATTACAAATAAAATACCATTATGTAGGAAATTTTTTTAGATTTCTAATGAATATTTATAGTCGAATTTAACTTATGTATATCCCCATATTAAAAATTATTTACTTATTAAACTTTGATTTTAACTATTTTAACCCTTAAATAAATTAATAATAAATGTCCTAATGTAATCCAAGTGGGCCTAAATGGTCATATTTTATTCCTAAGTTTGTTTTTGGTCGCATTACACTTATCCAATAGAATTAGGACATGTGTTAGGGTAATAATAATATCATCTTTACCCTTAATTACCTTATTTACTTTTAACCATGGTAAAAAAAAGTAAAAAGTTACTATTCACCAAAAAATTATTTTCATCTCATTGAACCACATTTTACTTACTGACATCAACTGTGTCTCTCGGATTTTTGAAATTCCACTCACAGAAGCGGTAAAATTATGTTTTATGAAAAATTCAATTTTTTTAACTACCACTTAGTGGTTTCACTATTCATCAAAAATTGAATGTTTTTAGAAATATACCAAAATTTCACCCTAGACTAATTTCGATATTCCAAATCCAAAAATGAAGTGCATTTTGAAAAATAAAATTTATAAAATTTCAAAAAGTGGTTATTACTATTCATAACGGCTAGTTTTAATAATAATTTAATAGCATATCGTTGTTTAGTGAAACTCGGTATTGCGTACGACACAAGCTATCGAGGAAGGTCGCGATTTCGTGTAAAGAAAGCCAAGAAACTGTTGTGTAGAAAAATATTCCTTTGCTGATTTATATAACATAAAAGTCTCGGGTGTTACAGGTAGACTACAACCTCATGAACTGGTGTAACTCATTTTCCATCTTCTCATCCCATTGAAAAATATAATGATGTAAATAATATTTATAAATAAAATTATTTATATAAAATTTTATGAAATTATAGTATCTCACATATGTTCTTACTTTCCATGATGTTTAAAATATGATTTTATTTGTCATGTGTACAACAGACTACCACCTCACAAAGCGATGTAAATCAACTTTCATGTATTCTTTTTAGGGAATCTAATAAGGATAAAATTAACTATTAAATTATATATATATATAAGATAAAATTAAATCTTGAAAATTATTTTATCACACACTTCCATTCCCCTTTCACCTGTTAAGGGAATGATATTGTTGCTCATGCGTACGTATGACCTACCGTCTCCAAAAAGCGATGCGATTCATTTTACGTAAAAAAAATTAGTATTGTATATAATAAAGAATATAATTATTAAATATTATATTTATACAATAATTATAACTCTTTATATAATGTAATTTTATCCTATCCAAAATATCCTAAAATTTCATTACAAAACATTTATGAAAGAATAAAGGAAATAACACTCAAAACATTGACAATAATGGAATATTATTCAATCAATGGTGGTAAAATGTTATAAGAGGGTGATATATGACATTATAAATATTAATCGTGTTATTATATAAATTAATAACATGATAAAAACCATTATAATCGATTTTAAAGAAAATTTAACTAAATAAAACATGAGGTAAGGGATTTTATCTCAATTTCATTTTAATGATGAACATTATACTGTAATGTTTCAAAATTATTTTATATGGTGTATATACTACCCATTTGATAACCAATATCATGAATAATTAATAATTCTTTGTATTTTATGTTTATCTAATTATTTACTCTAAGGGGTTTTGAGTATAAATATACCAAGTTGTAATATAATTCATAACAAAATTTCATTCCATGATGTTATAATAATTATTCTTTATCATTCGTATTATAAGATTATGTCTCTAAATAATTTAATAAATCTTAAAATTTTCTCCTGATTATTTTTATTGATTTAAATTCTATACACCGAATCGATTCAATGATTAATCCTTGCATTAAAATCATGATCTTTTTAAGAGTCTATTTCATTGACAAATTTATATATAAAATAAATTACTCTATCACTATTTAATAAAACATTAATTTTTTTATTATTTATTTATTAATGATATTTTTAATGCGATAGTTCTAATTTTCTACTATTTAGTAGTTTAAATGAATAAGAAATATTGGAAATTATTTACTTATTCAGTAAAACATCAATTTTCTTCCAAAACATTATTTTATAAAAATGCTATCAAATATCTTTTAAACCCATTTTAAATGGATTTATTAAATATTTTTTATTCATTTTAACTCTTCAGTAATATGATTCATAGGAATCTTGAGGTTATTTTCAACAAATTTCCATTTTGATTTTTCTAAAAAAGTAAAAGGATTCATTCTTTTAATATACTGGGTGTGCACAAAATTTAAATTTATCATGAAAAATCCATGTTTCAATTCATCATTTATATTTTTCATTTATTATTTTTTGTGAAATGGGTTTTCAAAATGTTTTTGGAACTTTTGGTTTATGTGTATATTTTTAAAATTCGGAGGATATTTTTCTCAAGATAGTTTTTAAAGATACTTTTCTGGTATTAATTTTCATTAATGAAATAAAACATTATTATTACATGAATGTGTTTATGTTGGATTAATATTATAATTATTTTTTTATTGATGGTTTCTAATAATTTTTACCTTAAAAATTGATGGAATTACATTTCTGGATTAATTTTTGATTTCATTAAAATTCGTTTAAAATATTCACCTTATAGTGATCATTTCACAATAATTTATAAATAAATATTGATATTATTTATATTTGATATTATTATTTATTAAATTTTATATCATTTTTACATATTATTTTTTTCACTGAATTCTATCCGATTGACATGGGAAAAATTGATAGTATATATTAATACTTTAATAAAGACATTTAATTGATGGGTGCAATTTTCATGAGTATAATAGATTATCAAATATATGAAGAATTAAATAGACTTGAAGTTAATGGTTGGGTTTTTTTGTAGATATCCCCTCGATGCATAAATATTCACTTTAGATAAAATATTTGGATAACCATAGTTAAATAGGATTATACCATCCCATTTTAATATTTCCTGAGGAAATATCTTGACAGTAGGGGTATTATGATTCTTGAGATCATGAAAAATAATTATTATGAATTTCCATTATTGTTAATTTTTTTATTCTTATAATCCACAATTTTTTCAGTATGATATTATCTTTGTATTAATTTCATTACTATTTATTTATTATATATATTTTGTTTTATAATATTTACCATACCATATTAATTATGCATTATCTTTTGTTGATAGTCATGTTATTTAAATAGCATCTTGATTTGTTAATTTTATTGAAATATTGATTGTGTCTTCTCTAATTATAATAAAAATGTAATTACTAAAATTTAATGTGTGTGTAATTATATAAAATTCCTTATTAATTATTCTTCATATGTTAATGATAACCATTTCTATAAAAAACATGTATTGAGAAATAGATAGTTCCATTATTTTAAATAAATTACATATGATTCCATGATGTATACTGTGATTACTATTAAATGATATTCTAGAGGAAAAAATGTTATTCTAAAAAAATGATGTTGTAGTTTTTTACAATTCTATTCTAGGATTCATGAATAAATCTTGTTTACAATGACAAGAAAACCATTAAGTCCTCTAGTATATGATTCCTTATATCATATGCCAATGTAATAAAGAATACAACGAATCTAAATTACTATGGTCAGGGTTTCTAAATGATTTATATTTATTATGTTTGATATTACATTACGTTCCTTATAAATTGATTAGATAAGATATTCTTGGGGTAGTTGTAGGGATACTTGTTTTAGTATTGGGAACGTGTTAGCTCATTTTTTGTTAAATGTAGTATTTTTACGATTCATCAACATTTTTATTATATTTTATAAAAAAAATTCTATTGTCTAAGATTATATGATATCATATTTCCTCTCTATATTTTTTTATATTTTTAGGATAGAGTATGAAAAATATTTATGTATTATGAAATCATAATGTAGAAATGGATGGTGTTTCTAGAGTTACTACCATAGTATTGTCTCATTTTTATTACTGATTTAGAAACTTATATTCATGCATGATATTACTTAAATTGTAGGATATGGTCAATTATATATTATATGAAGTTTATTTATCAATATATTGACATTATCTATAATTGAAATGTGAAATTCCTCACATATATGTGTTTTATATCCTCAATACATGTCGTAAAACCATAATGTATTTGAGTTCAGCTCTACTGGTCACACATGGATTCAATACCATCTCTTGATGGAATCTTTTAGGGATAGTGTAATTCAATGGAATTGATTCGCCTAAACCATGGCTATACAACATTATCTAGATGAACACATATATTCCATCATATATTTTATAAGAGTGAAACTAGTGGACATAGACTAAAAAACCTATAGTAACAAAATATGATTACAAAAAAATGTTATTATCTACATAATAATGAATCGTCATATAACAATATGAGGCCACAATTAACATACCCAAAATAATACATTAATGATCTAACATTAGAATAATTGGGTAGATATATTTTTATAACCTAAAATTAAAATACACACCTTTAGTGGGGGTGAATTATGGTGTGTCAAATTTTTTTTTAAAACGGTTTTTAATGTATATTTTTCATGTTTTTAGAATCACATATAATCCTTAACTAAATATTTATACTAAAACTACTTGTATTTCAGGAAAAAATGAGCAGATGGCAGGATATTTAACATGGTTCACCTATAACTTGAAATATACATGATGCAAAGTTTCATTATTTCTTGATATTTATAATAAAAAAAACCTATAAAGTATATCATTAAAATATGTTTAATAACCATACTATACATATAATTCCCATGAACTTCACTACTCTTTAAATAGTTCCTTTAATTGGTTACAGAATTATTAAAATAGTGATACACCGTTCATTATTATAAATAAAAATCATTATAAAAAAATACAACATAATGAAATGTGTTATCAATAATTCTATACACATTTTTAAAAAATATTGACAATAATACGTAGAAAAACACATTTTCTCAAACCTATTCTTCAGTTATTGTACATTTTAAAGAAATATAATTGTATAATATCATATATTCAAGGACACACCTTATTGTTTCTCCTTGTATTTGTCTTCGTGGATCGTATTTTATATTCTCCATGTTTTTAGGTTTCATAAAATAATTAATTCAAATTCTATAAAAAAATTTGATCTTCACGTTAAAAATATTAACCGTGTTCAAATTACATTACATTAGATTCATCCAATTGATTGTCTCTAGGTGAATTTCTTCTATTGAGCTCAATTTTTTTAGTTAGTGGTACTATTAATAAAAAAAATATTATTTATAATTTATAAATCAATAATTAGATACAAATTTATCCATATATCATTATGTGACAACAATTATTTTATGTTTTCATGAACATAAAAATGGGTTGTTTAATTACTACATTATCTATACTGCGATTTATTTATTTCACAAAAATATAACTGATAAACATTTTAATGTTCTAGGTGTTTCATTATGATATTGTGTCTATATTCACAATTTTAATCCCTATAAAACATGTGTTGATTGGGTTCCCCACACACATGATCATAGATCACTTGCTCATATATACAAACAATATATTATTTCTTTGATACCAAATACAAAATTATAGATATATCCATCCTTAATTACCAAATCAACGATGATTATTTAATATCATATATTTTATGGAACATCTCATGTTTAGTGAAATAAATACTTAAGAGAAATCCCAAAATAATAATAACCATTCTAAACTCAACTAATGGATATTTTTTATTAAAAAATAATAATAAAATCTTATTAATAAATCAACGTCACCTAAAAATAATTCCAAACACAGTATCCTTATAATCTTATCATGTGTTCTAATTTTGTTAATTAGCTTATAAATGTAAGCATAATAATGAGATGAGTATTATTATAAATTAATGGAAATATATAACTCTATATATCATGACATATATAAGGAATATATATAATGGTTGGAAAAGGTAAACATATTGATTACATAGTCAATGTGAATCTCAAAGCATGTTTTAACCAAACTTATTAATGAAAATGAGTATATTAATAATAATGACCTCATACAGATATAATTAATAATAGATTACATCAATAACATATTTCTAAGTCCATATTCAATGAAAATAATATATTCTTTGATGTGGGATCCATAAAAATCCAACATGTTAAGTCAACATGACCAATCGATACATTGTGGTGAAAAATAATATAATTACATACCCATCAACTAATTAATAATAGCTATCTAACCATAATATTTAATGATATTTTTCATACTATTATCTGACTTACCACTTACTGAATAAATACATGTCTATGGGTATAATGAATTATACTTAATTACAATACAAAACCAACCAGCTTTAGCTGCCAATAATCATTATTAATGTTAATACATGTCCTTGTGTCAATAAAATGTATTATATAATCAGAAACATTATAAACAGATGAAGGAGTGTGGTTAAAAAATATAGAGTCAACTTTCCCATAATCAACCATATTTTAATAGCATCATATAAAATTCTAATACATTAATGCATGTCATTAAATGGGATAACATTATCATATTTCAGATATTTATATTTAACGAAAGTTCATTTTATAAGTAAAGAGTTAAATATTATTTTAAACATACAATGAAATTAAAATTAATTTTATATTTAGACACTGTTATACAAGTAAATAACATCCCATAGTAAAATATAGTGAAAATGTATAGTGTTGTACTATTTTCCTCATAAACTAACCGGAACATGAACATACAATGACTAATGGATTATTATGAGGTTGATTAATTGTAATATAACTCTACCCAATGTATAATAATCTTATTTAGTGATTATTAGTGTTATATATTATAATTTTAAATAATTATAAATAAAATATAAATTATATAAATTCATTTATTAGTATGAATACATCACATTACATTCAGTTTACACGTTTTAAACGATATATTTTACAGTAATCATGTTTTGATATTATCATTAAAATGTTATAAAATTTTCCATTAAATAATAATACTAATTTCACAAACATTCTATTCAACCATTAATCCCATCCTAATTATTATCCATGTATGGTGGTTATGAAAAAAAAATTGAATATCAATAGTTATATAGATGTTGTAGGTCACAATTATCAATAGATGATGTTCTTATTTTTCATTAAACATGATAAATTAATAATATGGTTTTTTGATTTATAAAAATAAAAATAATAAAAATATATTAATTATTTTTCAAATTTTATTTTTATACAATTTTTATAATGATGTGAATGAAAACAAAATATGTTTTGTCACATAGGTTGTATTCCACAAAACAAGTGTATTAATGTTTCATTCATCTTAATAAAAAATGTGAAATGTGATTAATAATTTTTACCATATAATAAAAATATTTATTATATAACCCATAATAAATACATAACATATTTATTTGAAGATTTTAGTTTTAAATAATAATTAAAAATTAAGGATGTGAAGTAAAAATTATTACTCAATATGGGTACTCAGATTTTTCAATGAAAGAACCCTTAGAAAAAGAAATAATTGGATGAAATCTCATGAAAACACATCAATATAGTGAATGAGTATCAGAGGATATGGTAAAATATTATTTTGTTGGGATTAATACATATTTTTTGGAGTTCTACGAATGTGTGGTGTGGAGTCCCATTTTAATGTGGTTAATATGGTATTTTGGAGAATATTTTATCTTAATATAATGGGGGAAATTGTTAATCTTGTCTCATGGTTCCAAAATTGAGAAATAATTCAGTGTTAAAGAGGTAATTTATATTCACACCTCGTCAACAAAATTATTTATATTTATCAAAATTTTCATATCACTTCACCCCATGAAATATTACATTTACCATTTTTCATTTAAAAAAAACAACTAGTTTTTTAATTAATGTTTCTTAGTAAATATGGATAAAATTAAATTAATACTTTATAAATAATTAGGGAACACTAATTTGTATTTTAAATCTATTTCATTTGTTTTAATTCATAACAATTATAAAAATTATTTTTAAAATAAAATGTAAACGTATTAAATATAATTTTTGAGAAAATATTAATTATCTTCTAAAATTAAAAATTCTGTTTTATAAGTTAAAAACAATATTTTAAAATTTTAAAATTCAATTATAAAATACATATTTGTTCATTGAAAATAATTTCATTAACTTTAAATTCATATTAATATACTAATAATTTCAAAAAAACTCATTTAATTTTTATAAACTATGTTATGAACTACTTTCCTAAAAATTTATTATTTTAGATATATTACATAAATTATTGTTAGTATTATATTCATATAAATAATTTAGAAAGAATTTTCATTTTTAAAATTAAATTTCAAAGACATTATATTGAAATTTCGAAATAAATTACCAAAATATTGTATTAAAGAATTCACATTAGTTTTTTAAAATGATAACTATTATTTATTATTGATTCATATTAATTAAAAATATATTAATTTCTAACATAATTTTCAAATTAAAAAAATATTTAATAATTATTTATCATTAATTTAAATATCATATTGAAACAAAATATCAATTTTATAAAATAATATTTTTAGCCATAAAATGATTTTATTAATTTTTTTAATAATAATGTAATTTATTCATATTAAAAGTTGGCAATATTTTTATACAATGAAATTCCAAATGAGGTTACTCATATTTAATCCTCTTAATTAAATCGCTATGTTTTAATGGTCATACATAATATTTATATTTTTATTAAAAAATATAATGGTTTATTTTAGTTCGGTGTTGCGTGTTGAGAAATATAAAAAACAAACTAACTTATTTATTTGTTTTTTTATATTAAAATATTTGGGTTATAATTCACTCTATTGTATAAATTGAAACCTCAAAATTTGACTCATACGATTTGTGTAAATTAAATTGGGAACTTTTAATTAGCTATACCTAGAAAGATTATCATGAGTTTATTTAGGATATTGAATCAGATTTACCAATGTGAAATGTTATTGTAATAAAATAATTAGGATAAAAATTTAATTTCAAAATATTATATTGAATTCTGCCTGATGATGAAGAATTAGACACTTATGTTTTAACATCCAAAATCATTGAAAATGATTTATTTGATAAGCATTAAATGTTGAGTTTTTATTAAAAACCCAATATCACTTATTTATATAAAAATCACTTGTCAGGGAAAATTAGAAACATTTAAAATGAAGAATCACTATCTGATAAATTAGTTGTATTTTCATTGAAATTTTCATATTCTCTAAGCTTGTGTGGACTATTTCCCTCCCAGTGAATTGGATCGGGATATTGAGTACGATAATGCCCAACTCATTTGAAATTTAATAAATTTATTTTTAAAAATTCATTATTTCACATACACTTTTGTGTCTAATGACCTTAATCTACACCATTATTGAATTTATCTATCACTTTATGGAAAATATCATCAAGACAATCCTAAATTTTTAAACAATTTGCTAATAAAATATTTAATCCATCATCATTTTCTTCTAGATCTTTCATGAGACTTTAATATTCTCTTCTATGGTGTGTGGGACTTCATCAATGTGCACATCATCAATAATTTTTCATTATAATTTTTTGGAATATTCACAAAGTGTATCACTAAAATAGTTAATTTGATATGTTTTCATTGTTTCAATCCCTACATTATCCATTGCTCCCATTTTTTATGTTGATCCTTTGGAACTTAGCTATTAGTAATACCAAAATAGTTAACCTGAGTGACAGTAATTAAAATTAAATTATAAAAAATTAGAATATGAATGTTTAACCTCATGGTATATTACATTAATTAATTATAATTTCATTCTATTGTCCTTAGAACTCCACTTATTTATGACTCCATTGAACATATACCACCCTAAGTTTAAAACATATCATTTTTGTGTCATCTTGTGAAACATTGAAATGAGTTCTCTGAAACATATTAATAAAATCATCAAAATAGTGCTCCCAATTTACCATATACATTCTTAAAATACTTTAAATAAAAAAAATTAAAATCAATACTCTCAAAATACATTTTTTCAATTATCCTTCAGTGCACATATATATTAATATAAACCTTTTTTTATTAATATCTACATTTAAATATATTTTATCTCTAGTCACTTTTCTATAAAGTTATATAGAATAATGATATTCCATTCCTACATAATGGTTTTAATAGAGAATGTAAATTATCTAATACATACCGCCCCAAGAGTTACAATTCCACAACCAAACACACGGTTTCCCAGCTAGCCAGTCAAATATTGAGTGAGACACCCCAAGATTACCGCCAATTAGCTAGGAGATTCTATCATGCTTCATATAGGCAAAATTCTAAAATGGGAGTCCCCATTCTAAGGTACATCACTCATACCCAACCACCTAAATGGAATCGTGAAATTTTATAAAAATCTATCAAAAATCAATATTTACAAAATCCATGAAATATCCTCTATGAAATTTATATAATATTATTGAAGCATAATTAAATTATATAAATGGGAAAATACATACACAACTAAAAATACATGGTAAATCATGTACTAATGAAAAGTGTAAAAAGTATAGCAGGGTAGAGCCAACTGTAGGTCCAATATTTTGATTATTAAACATTATTAGCACCACCATGTACTATTCGTCATTAATGATACTAGCTCAACCATAGTAAATGATAATATTTTTGAGGACTGCATAAGACACTATAATTTCGGAAAAATCCAATATCAGGGTCATCATATACATATCTTGTAGGAAACTCTAAAAAGGAGGAATATGAAGCATTAATAATAAAAGATATTTTGCTTGACTGAAAACAAAAAATGAGGGTTATGAAACCCAAACATTAAATTTTCTCATAAATAAACCTAAGATAGTGTGAAAGGGTATCTCAATCTCCACAAACAAGATAAGAACGATGACGCATCCTCTATCTCCAATGGTTTATCTCTAATGCCCAACACCACGAACAACATCACTCAAATTCATATAGAGTACCGAAATCTTACAACTACGCTCTAAAATATAAAATTAACAATCTCATATGGAGGATGTTCTCCCCACTAAATATCCAAATTAAGGGGTTCCACTCCATAGATTGGAAACCCACACTCTGTATTGTATGGTCTTTTACAACCTGGCATTACTGAAGAGTGTGGGTAAATTATACCAAGTGCGATAAGGGAGTTACGATGCCTAGTAAAACTATAATGATCCATCCTGATAAATTTAAATAACTAATAGTCACCGAACAAAGTTTCACTCTGATAGCACCATGTGTTTCATTAATAATTCCATAATGAAGGCCACCATTATTTACTATAAGAAAAAAACACGGGATATGATACTGGTGGGAACAAATCCGATCGCCAAATAGAGATATACTCAAGTTGTAATATCCATATACAATTACACATCATGTATATGGTATAAACAAAATCTCTTGGATAAAATGGGCATGTCAATTTATTCTACTCCATGGTCATGTACTTTATGCCATTCACATGTACTCTTTTCAGGCCCCTATACACTAGACACGTCTAGGTGTCATATCCCTATTATAGTATATGTTCATGCTAATGTAATCTAGTTCCTCACATGTTGATGTTTTTGTTCTTGAATGTATTCATCTAGACTATGTAATGATCCACTAATAATGGTTTACATACAGTGTAAGTGACATAGACAGTTTTTGATAATTAACTCTACCCTACAACTTAATACAATACCACAATTTTACAACATATAATGTGTTATAATACTTCACACTATATATTTCCTAATTTTTCAAAAAGTGCCTTCCATTTTATGCATCACACCCATGACACCACTAGAACCTATTTCTGCATGAATCATGTTACATATCCAAAATCTAGGGCTAGTTGTTTCTGATCAATCATGGCTGGCTATATTTGATCCACATATACCATTCATAAACCATTACCATCCAACCCCACTACAATGACACCACACTTGTGGATAGAAGCCTATTATATAGTCATTGATCCAATTCTCTAACACTCACAACCTGCATCTCGTCACGTTCCTATTAACAAAATTAAATATCCAACACATCCAATCATCCACCATGAATTTGTGGTTTTTTTTATCTTTAATATAGCTCAATAATGATAATATGTGACCTTGTGGGCCAAATAAAAAAATGACGGAGAATACAGGGATAAAATCATAAGAACTAATTGAATTATATCATTGGATGATATAATAATATACAAAGATTCTAAATGAGGATACCATTTTTAAATAATGGGATCTGTAATTATATTAATTATTTTAGATCATTGGGAGAATGACCATCACCATAAATATAATTAGGTAAATAATTCATTCATTTTCAAATAAATTAGGCAAGAACAACGAAAAAGTATTTTTCATTAACTCTAGAATTTATCATTCAATATAAAATAACACATATGATGTTAGTAATGGTGATGATCATATTATATTTCCAACGTAATGTCCTAGATTTTATATGTAATTTTTTAAAATTTTATGAGACTACTTCATGACCATGTGCTGAGACGACAAGTGATTATAAGGCCCGAGGTGTCTGGAATAAATGTTTGAAATATTTTTACAATTATTAAAATTAGCATGCAAGATCTATTATAGTAACCTTTAAAATAGTGATCAAATTTGAAATATGAGGGCATAGTTGTGTTTAGATCAATGAGTTTTCCTTATGTATGAAATAACATCAACCTACATGGGACAAATTTGGAAAATATTTTTCAGGCGTTTTAAGGAAACATAAATATAAAATAATAATTTTTATTTTAGTTTTGTTTTTACGTTTCATTAGGAAACAACCATGTTACGGAGTTGTGACTTAGAGAAACTGCAACCCAACATCGTTGCTATAGTGAAAAGTCTTTAAGACACAGAAACATGTGAACATGTTCCCTCGATGTAGCCCAGACGCTTCCTTGAGGAATGATATGGAAGCTCTCTCATCAGTGAAAACAAATGACAAACACATAAGAAGGAATGATTTAGGATGTTTGTGGAAGTATCATAATCAATGAAAATTTATCTTCTTCGATTGATCCTCTTTCCATGTAGGGGATTTATTTTTTATCATTATTTCTTTCCATGTTATTGTTTCCAAGGCCGAATGTGAACGAACCGACGTACATGTCGATGAACAGTTTGATCATTCTTGCGGGATGGTTAAAAATGTGGGAATTTATCGAGTAAATCTTATTAAATATTATCTTTCACCCATTTAATATTTATGCAGACATTAATAGACCATGGACGACACAAACAAGGACAAGGTCAATTCTGAGGGCATTCTTCTCCCTATCTCTCTTCCCCAATCTTACATTCATCATCAACATACTCTAATGTTAATGATGTGTTTTTTGGGGGTTCAAAATGTAATTGGACACCTTGAATGATGGTGAGAAGATTTGGTGTCCATGACAGTAAAGACGAAAATCCCATGATCATGTATGTATTCATCGTTCCTGAAATGGGCCACCACGAAGATGGTGGTGGCCTACAAATGGGGTGTTTCCAGCAGCGGCATAGAATATGGTTCAAGGCGTTGTGGCCACCCAGTGGTAGGAGCCCTTGGCACTTCAGCTGTGAGTGGTGGGCAGGGCCGCTGACTCAAAGGCTAGTGGCGAGGCTCAACTGGATGTTATAGGAATCCATGTCATGTGGAATAGAGTCATGGGGTGGTGATGAAAAAAATTTGAATATCAAAAGTTATATAGATGTTGTAGGTCACAATTATAAATAGATGATATTTTTTTTCATTAAACATGATAAATAAGTAATATGTTTTTTTGATTTATAAAAATAAAAATAATAAAAATATATTAATTATTTTTCAAATTCTATTTTTATACAATTTTTATAATGATGTGAATGAAAACAAAATATGTTGTGTCCCATAGGTTTTATTCCTCAAAACAAGTGTATTAATGTTTCATTCATCTTAATAAAAAATTAGAAATGTGATTAATAATTTTTACCATATAATAAAAAAATTTATTATATAACCAATAATAATTACATAACATATTTATTTGAAAATTTTATTTTTAAATAATAAATATAAATTAATGATGTTAAGTAAAAATTATTACTCAGGATGGGTACTGAGATTTTTCAATAAAAAGATCCCTTAGAAAAAGAAATAATTGGATGAAATCTCATAAAAAAGATCAATATAGTGAATGAGTATCATAGGATATGGTGAAATATTATTTGGTTAGGATTAATACATATTTTTTGGAGTTTCTTGAATGTGTGGTGTGGAGTCCCATTTTAATGTGGTTAATATGGTATTTTGGAGAATATTTTATCTTAATATAATGGGGGAAATTGTTAATCTTGTCTCATGGTTCCAAAATTGATAAATAATTCAGTGTTAAAGAGATAATTTATATCCACACCTCATCAACAAAATTATTGATATTTATCATAATTTTCATATCACTTCAACCCATGAAATATTACATTTACCATTTTTCATTTAAAAAACAACTAGTTTTTAATTAATATTTATTAGTAACAATGGTTAAAATTAAATTAATACTTTATAAATAATTTGGGCACACTAATTTCTATTTTTAAATCCATTTCATTTGTTTTAATTCATAATAATTATAAAAATTATATTTAAAAGAAAATGTAAACGTATTAAATATAATTTTTGAGAAAATGTTAATTATCATCTAAAATTAAAAAAATGGTTTTATAAGTTAAAAAAATATTTTTAAAATTTAAAATTCAATTATGAAATACATATTTTTCATTGAATATAATTTCATTAATTTTAAATTCATAATAATATACTAATAATTTCATAAAACTCATTTAATTTTTATAAACTATGTAATTAATTACTCTCCTAAAATTTTATTATTTTAGATATATAACATAAATTATTTTTAGTATTATCTTCATAAAACTAATTTAGAAAGAATTTTCATTTTTCAAATTAAATTTCAAAAACATTATATTGAAATTTTGAAATAAATTTCCAAAATACTGTATAAAACTATTCACATTATTTTTTTAAAATGATAACTATTATTTATTATTGATTCATATTAATTAAAAATAAATTATTTTCTAACCTAATATTAAATTTAAAAAAAATTATAATTATTTATCAATAATTTAAATATCTTATTGAAACAAAATATCAATTTTATAAAATAATATTTTTAGCCCTAAAATGATTTTATTAATGTTTTTTCAATAATAATGTAATTTCATCATATTAAAAGTTTGCAATATTTTTATTCAATGAAATTCATAATACGGTTTCTCATATTTAATCCTCTTAATTAAATCACTATATTTTAATGGTCATATAAAATATTTATACTTTTAATAAAAAATATAATGGTTTGTTTTAGTTCAATGTTGTGTGTTGAGAAATATAAAAAACAAAGTAACTTATTTATTGGTTTTTTTATATTAACATATTTTGGTTATAATTCACTCTATTGTATAAATTGAAACCTAAAAATTTGACTCATAAGATTTATGTAAATTAAATTGGGAACCTGTAATTAACTATACCTAGTAAGATTATCATGAGTTTATTTAGGATGTGAAATCAGATTTACCAATATGAAATGTTATTGTAATAAAATAATTAAGATAAAAATTTAATTTCAAAATATCATATTGAATTCTACCTGTTGATGAAGAACTAGACACTTAAGTTTTAACATCCAAAATCATTGAAAATGATTTCTTGGAAAATCATTAAACATTGACTTTTTATTAATAACCAAATATCACTTATTTAGATAAAAATTACATGTCAGTGAAAATTAGAATCATTTAAAATGAAGAATCACTATCTGATAAATTAGTTTTATTTTCATTGAAATTTTCATATTCTCTAAGCTGGTGTGGACTATTTCCCTCCCAGTGAATTGGATCGGGATATTGAGTATGATAATGACCAACTCATTTGAAATTTAATAAATTTATTTTTAAAAATTCATTATTTCACATACACTTTTGTGTCTAATGACCTTAATCTAAACCATTATAGAATTTACCTGTCACTTTATGGAAAATATCATCAAGACAATCCTAAATTTTTAATCAATTTGAAAATAAAATATTTAATCCATCATCATTTTCCACTAGATCATTCATGAGACTTCAATATTCTCTTCTATGGTGTGTGAGACTTCATCAATGTGCACATCATCAATCTTATTTCACTATAGTTTTTTGGAATAATCACAAAGTGTATCACTAAAATATTTAATTTGATATGTTTTTTATTGTTTCAATCCCTACATTATCCGTCGCTCCCATATTTAATTTGGATCCTTTGGAACATAGCTATTACTAAAACCAAAATAGTTAACATGAGTGACAAATATTAAAATTAAATTATAAAAAATTAGAAATAAATGAATAACCTCATGGTATATTACATTAATTAACTATCATTTTATTCTATAGTTCTTACAACTCCACTTATTTATGACACCATTGAACATATACCACCCTAAGTTTAAAATATATCATTTTTGGGTCATCTTTTGCTACATTGAAATGGGTTCTATAAAATATATTATTAAAATCATCAAAATAGTGTTCCCAATTTACCATTTACATTTTTAAAATACTTTAAACTTAAAAAAATTAAAATCTATACTCTCAAAATACACTTTTTCAATTACCTTCAATGCACATATATATTAATACATACCTTTTTTCATTAATATCTACATTTAAATATATGTTATCCCTAGTCACTTTTCTATAAAGTTATATAGAATAATGATATTCCAATCCTACATATGGTTTAAAAAGAGAATGTAAATTATCTAATACATACTACCCCAAGAGTTATAATTCCACAACCATACACACTGTTTCCCAGCTAGCCAGTCGAATACTGAGTGAGACACCCCAAGATTACCGGCATTTAGCTAGGAGATTCCATCATGCTCCATATAGGCAAAATTCTAAAATGGGAGTCCCCATTCTAAGGTACATCACTCACACCCAACCACCTAAATGGAATACGGAAATTTTAAAAAAATCTATTGAAAATCTATATTTACAAAAATCCATGAAATATCCTCTATGAAATTTATATATTATTATTGATGCATAATTAAATGATATAAATGGGAAAATACATACACAACCAAAAATACATGGTAAATCACATACTAATGAAAACTGTAAAGAGTACTGTAGGGTAGAGACCAACTGTAGGTCCAAGATTATGATTATTAAACATTGTTAGCACCACCATTTACTATTCATCATTAATGATACTAGCTCAACCATAGTAAATGATAATAGATTTGAGGAATGCTTAAGACACTATAAGTTTGGTAAAATCTAATATCAGGGTCAGCATATACATATCTTGTAGGAAGCTCTAAAAAGGAGGAATATGAAGCATTAATAATAAAAGATATTTTGCTTGACTGAAAAAGAATGAGGGTAATGAAACCAAAACATTAATTTTTCTCATAAATAAACCTAATATAGAGTGAAAGGTTATCTCAAATCTCCACAAACCAGATAAGAACGATGACTCATCCTCCATCTCCAATGGTTTGTCTCTAATTCCCAACACCACGAATAACCTCACTCAAATTCATATGGAGTACCCAAATCTTATAACTATGCTCTAAAATATAAAAGTAAAACTTTCTTATGTAGGAACTTCTCCCCAATAAATATCCAAATTAAGGGGTTCCACTCCATAGATTGGAAACCCACACTCTGTATTGTATGGTGTTTTACAAACCTATATTACACAAGAGTGTGGGTAAATTATACCAAGTGCAATAAGGGAGTTACGATGCCTAGTAAAACTATAATGATCCATCCTGATAATTTTAAATAACTAATAGTCACTGAACAATGTTTCACTCTGATAGCACCATGTGTTTCATCAATAATTCCACAATGAAGGCCACCATTATTTACAATATGAAAAAAACACGGGATATGATACTGGTGGGAACAAATCTAATCGCCAAATAGAGATATACTCAAGTTTTAATATCCATATAAAATTACGCATCATGTATATGGTATAAACATCATCTCTTGGATAAAATGGGTATGTCAATTTATTATACTCCATGATCATGTACTTCATTCCATTCAAAAGAACTCTTTTCAGGCCCCTATACACTAGACACGTCTAGGTGTCATATCCCTATTATATTATCTGTTCATGCTCATGTAATGTAGCTCCTCACAAGTTGATGTTTTTGTTCTTGCATGTATTCATCTAGACAACTTAATTATCCATTAACAATGGTTTATAGAGAGTGTAAGTGACATACACAGTTTGTGATAATTAACTCCACCCTAAAACCTAAGACAATACCACAACTTTACAACATATAATTTCTTATAATACATCACACTATATGTTACCTAATTTTTCAAAATGTGCCTCCCATTTTATGCATCACACCCATGACACCACCACAATCTATTCCTGCATGAATCATGTTATATATCCAAAATATAGGTCTAGTTTTTTATGATCAATCATGGCTGGCTATATTTCATCCACATATACTATTCATGAACCATTACCATCCCACCCTACTACAATGCCACCACACTTATGGATAGAGGCATATTATCTAGTCATTGATCCAATTCTCTAACACTCACAACCTGCATCACATCACGTTCCTATTTACAAAATTAAATATCCAACACATCCAATCATCCACCATGAATTTGGGGGTTATTTTTATCTTGAATATAGCTCATTAATGATAATAAGTGACCTTGTGGGCCATATATGAAAAGGACAGTGAATACTAGGATAAAATCATAAGAACTAATTAAATTATATCATTGGATGATATAATAATATACAAAGATTCCAAATGTGGATACCATTTTTTAATAATGGGCTCTACAATTAAATTAATTATCTTAGATCATGGGGAGAATGACTATCACCATAAATATAATTAGGTAAATAATTCATTCATGTTAAAATAAATTAGGCAAGAACAATGAAAAATTATTTTTCATTAACTATAGAATTTATCAATCAATATAAAATAACACATATGATTTTAGTAATGGTGATGATCATATTATATTTTCAATGTAATTTACTTGATTTTATATGTAATTTTTTAAAATTGTATGAGACTACTTCATGACCAGGTGTTGAGACGACCATTGATTATAAGGCCCGAGGTGTCTGGAATAAATGTTTGAAATATTTTTTCAATTATTAAAATTGTCATGCAAGATCGGTTATAGTAAATTTTAAAATAGTGCTCAAATTTGAAATATGAGGGCACAGTTGTGTTTAGATCAATGAGTTTTCCTTAAGTATGAAATAACATCGACCTGTGTGGGTCAAATTTGGAAAATATTTTTCAGGTATTTTAAGGAAACATAAATACAAAATATTAATTTTTTTTAGTTTTCTTTTTACATTTCATTACGAAACAACCATGTTACGGAGTAGCAACTTAGAGAAACTGCAACCCAACATCGTTGTTACAGTGAAAAGACTTTAAAACACAGAAACATGTGAACATGTTCTCTCGATGTAGCCCAGAAGATTCCTTGAGAAATGAGAAGGAAGCTCTCTCATCGGCGATAAAAAATGACGAACACAAAGAATGAATGATCAAGGATGTTTGTGGAAGTTTCATAATAAATGACAATTTATCACCTTCGATTGATCCTCTTTCCATGTAGGGGGTTTATTTTTTTATCATTATTTATTTCAATGTTCTTGTTTCCAAGGCCGAATGTGAACGAACTGATGAACAGGTTGATGAACAGTTTGATCATTCTTGCAGGATGGTTAAAAATGTGAGAATTTATCAAGTAAATATTATTAAATATTATCTTTCTCCCCTTTAATATTTATACAAACATTAATAGACCATGGTCGACATGAACAAGGACAAGGTCCATTCTAAGGGTATTCTTCTCCTTATCTCTCTTCCCCATTCTTACATTCATCATCAACATACTCTAATGGTCATGATGTGTTTTTTGGGGTTTCAAAATGTAATTGGACACCTAGAATGTTGGTGAGAAGATTTGGTGTCCATGACAGTAAAGACAAAAATCCCATGATCATGTATGTATTCATCATTCATGAAATGGGCCACCACAAAGATGGTGGTGGCCCACAAAAGGTGAGTTTCCAGCAGCGGCATAGAATATGGTTCAAGGCGGTGTGGCCACCCAGTGGGAGGGGCCCTCGGCACTTCAGCTGTGAGTGGTGGGCATGGCCGCGGACTCAAAGGCTAGTGGCGAGGCTCAACTGGATGTTATAGGAATCCACGTCATGTGGAATAGAGTCGTGGGGTGGTTGATGCAGTTACATAATGAGTTGAACTCAAAATTCAAACACATTGACCAAGTTGGAATGTGGTACTAACCATATACCATGTGGAAGAACCTTCCCTCTTGAGAGGGTCAGGCTAGTGTCGATGGGCCAGAATAGCAATTGGCCAGGACCAGCTGGGGTGGCCCAGACCCAGTAGTCTGGATCGACCTAGCGGGTCAGGTATGACCTGGCAGGGCAGGTCAGACAAGACCCAGGTCAGGTCAAGTCGGATCGACCCGACCGAGTCTTACTGGACATAGACCCAATCATACCCCCTTCTTACATAAATGTCTATAACTCTCAATCTATATGTTTTTTATGAGTCATTGGAATTATTGGGACCCTTTCCATGAAGGGGACATTTTGAGATGCTCAATGATATTTTTCATTAATGATGGTGTATGTCCTATTGGGATGAGGAGGAGGTGCTACAAGAACATGCATTTTATGGATGAAATCTGGTGGACGAATATGAATAAGAAGCTAAATGATTTCCTGGATTCTGTGTCCTACCTAGAATATGTGTCTTCTACTGAAAAATAAATTTTTTTATTATCAAAATACATTTGAAGTGTAATATGAAAATCCACCAGCTCCATTATTACAACCACATAACAACTATAATAGAAAATAATCCATAATAACCTCTAGGATCTGCCCCTCCCAGCAACTACACCATGACAAAAATCCTTCAGCGAAGCATAACCATTATGTTAGCGGTCTCGTGTAGAAGTGTGTTGTCCCGGAACCAATGGCATAGCCATACCCACTCAATCATAAAAATACAAATGACATGAATTGATGTAGAATTATTTCTATATTTCCCATCAAAAGTATGTCCAACATGAGCATTGGTTGCATAGCATCAAACATCACATCAAACCAAATTTGAGAGATGATCCAAGAGTAGACACAACATATTCTATCATTCCACCCAAACCAACCATTTAGTAACACCAAATTAAATAGAGTCATTAATAAGAAACTTGAGAATACCAAAATATATTTCCCTAATCAATTTCAAAGATATAGGTGAAACCTGAGTGCCTAGTACCTCCTTCAGCCACTTATCAAACACAGAAGCTAGTTGGTCCCAGGTCGGTATGTACTCCTCAATTCTGATCATCACTTTATTGAATCCTTCTACCATATTTAGGTCTTCTTCTAAAATCCATGAGTGTTTCCTTATATTGAGATTCACCCTTTTATATCTCCTCATAATATTAGCTGCCTCATCTTCATTTTTGTTAAGAAATAAGACCTGCCCAACCACTTATTCTTCAGAACATATTAGAAAATCCAATGGTTTATCACCCCAGTCCCATGGTCCTTAATGGCTTAATTTCCAAATATAAATAATCTTTCCATTTATCTTTTTTGTAGACTGAGTCTCCAATTGAGTTGGTAAAGATGAGTAATCCGTCCTCCCCATCCACCTCAAAAAAACTCTTATTACACATCTAGCCTGAATCTCCATTTTTCAAGTGATTGGGTTCACTTCAATTGGGGTCGCTTACAAAAACCCAATCTATATAAACCATGTTTGTTTGATCATATCTCAAACCAACCTCTATGAGGCCTTCAAACCGGTTAATATTTTTGAATGACGTCCGAATCAAATAATTTGAACCCCCTATTCTCCGAACAATGTTTGGATCATCCGCATTCATGGTAGGCCCATTCCATCTATTATGAAAATCAGTACTACCCTACCTTGACACCATAATTTAAGAAGAATCCTAAAAGACCTCCCCACCTACCACCACCTACTCCATAACCACTTTAGTACCAATAATCTAGTTTTCTAGTAGAGCAACATCACGCAAGACCAATTCATGACCCTTTCACAAGCTAAAATTGGAAGGACATGATAGGTCCCACTTCATCATACAAAATACCTTAGACACCTTCAGGTGACCATGAGGCACCAATATTTTCTTCACCGGATCAATGCATGAAAAATCGTCAAAATTATCATTATAGTCCACTGGAACAATATTGACTCATTCCTCCTCCACCAGCTGCAAATATTGAGGTCCCCGACTTCTACCCTCTATAAAAATTTTCATCTATTCTAAGAAAGCATCCTCACATACCTCAGGATCCTCAAAACTACTGAAATTTTCCATTCATGTCATAAACATAGCTCCCCGAAAATTAAACTCCATAGATTGACCTAACCGATAGAATACAGATCAAAATCTATTTCCACATCCCCTACCCACTAGCATTAATGTCCCCCTCCCAAAAACATCCAGAGAGTTTCCCATCCTCTTGCAGTTAGAACAAAAATTAATCAAGTTATCATATATAACATGTTATTTTCACAATTACTCATCGTAGATTGTAATACATACATATTAAAAAGTAGTTCTACAAACATTTAATACCATACAAAATTTCGGATTGACAGGGTGACATACTGACTTAGTACGAATATCCAAACATAAAAAACTACCGATGAGATTAATAAGGATTCTAATAACTGATATATCTTAAAATAGTAAAGGAATATTAGGAAAACATACCCATATAATATATAAAGGGGAATCACTTTTCATATAAGAATGAACGACCAACATTACATGATGAATTGAAACCCATTGATGCTATGGGGGGGGGAATTCGACAAGGAACTGATGAGGTCTTACTCTGATGAAAATTGAATAATTATATGATTACTGTCGAGGAAACCCAAAATCTCTATATCTTGATGTTCCCATGAACCAATGAAGAACCTATCAAATAATGAAAATGAAGGTCTCGTCAAATTAAACCATGAAACTAAGCTCAAATTCAAAATAAAAGAGGTTTTTTTGAACTCTGATGTTGAAATCTGGAGAATATGGAGTCTATCGATGAGATCTAGATCTTTAGGGAACCAAAAAGCATTCAGAAAATGGGGCTGGCAATTAGGTTCTAATAAGTTATTGAATGAAGGCCAATCTCTCTTGTTGGACATCAGATATCCAACCTCCGCTAAGGGAGGAGGGACCATTGATTCTTCCCCTTCCGTCACTAAGTGGAGAAGATCCATTTTTTAAATGAACTATAATTTTTTTGACAATATCAAAAAGAACATAGCCTTACCAAATTTTTATCCTATCTTCAAATCCTTCTAGGACGAGACCAATTTTCCAATTAAAACTCCATTTTTTTCACACATCATCACAACTGGTCAGTCATCCCCAACATCCCCATCCATGATGAAGTCAACAAATCCAACCTTGCCCTATCCATATTTCTTCATGAAAACTTCATCATTATAAAAATTGATAAATATATGAAATCCATTACAACCAAAATCAATCATGAATAACTCTAATGTATGGTTCCACAAGCCATAATGAAGTCCAAACCCTTTAAAACAAAATATGTACCCTAATTTTTATTGTAAGACAGTGGGGAAACATTTATTTCCCCCCATCCCCCACCATGGTGCAGGTCATCTTGTCTTTAAGGACACTCCATGTGTTACCAACACTCCATGTATTTTCATTAGATTGTATGTTATATACACTACATGATATACCTACACTTCTTGTTTTACCAACACTCTATGTTTTACCTACACGTCATGTGTTACCAATGATTTTCATGTATCTACATGAGGGTATTGAGGATTATTATCACAATCATATTTATGTAACATAGACCTATATTTTGTGTGATATGATTCTACTGATTCTCTAAACAATTTCTCTTAGATGATACACTTCGTGTACATATTTGATAGTCTACATTTTGTATTTATTAGTTCTTTTCTTCATGTTAATCATCATGTGATTCCTTTCAGATTTAGTTTTTTAATTCATTTATGGTATAGGGTTCCTACTATGTATTGTTTTAATAACCCCTATACGGGCTTCACATGCACATGTTATGTCTTGTGCAGAAGTCTGATCGTTTTGATGGAGTTCTCAGTGGGCTGGGGCTAGGGGTTTCAGGGAGGGTAACCCTACAGACCCGGTGCACTTCTCTGACCATTAGAAAATTTACAGTAACTACCTTTCAGGTAGGGGTTTTCATAGATTAGATCTATGTTATTGTACTTTCCTTTTCATTCAAGATTGTTTCCTGGACCCTTTTTCTTTTAGTTTTATACCTTACTTTGAGTGGGGTTTCTTAGATTTTTGTATCAGTGATTACTTAGTGTTTTTAGTTTCATCTTCTATTTAGAGAAAGGTGTGTGCATACAGGTACTTCATAAAATGACTCCCACATGTGGTATATGCCTACTCAAAACTGGTTGCCAGCCCCTTGCATATGGGATGTGGGCTTGTGGTAGTCACGAAAAAATACCTAGGGGACAATCATGAAACAGTGGAAATAATGGGTGGTCGGGTTTTCTCTAGTTATTTAAGGACTCAAACTTCTATTAATTAAAATTCCTCCTTATATAATTAAATGACTTATTATTGAAATGGGTTTATAGAACATATACACTTTATGGTTTTTTTTATTTCAAAACACCATTAAGAACTGTTATCGTTTCCAATATATCTATTGAATAGTGATCAAATGATTAGTATAAATAAATGGAACTAAAAAATCCAATTTAATCAAGAAAAGGAAGCAATATACTACCCTAGAATAATTTCTCTACACGAAGCCCATTTTATAGAGATCAGAAAAGAGGTAGCATCACTAGGATTCGCTCTTGACAAAGACCAACACAAGATTCAAAAATGTTATTTATGATTTGAACTGCTGATTGAATAATTGTATGTCAATAAAATAAATATTATTTTTGGAATCATGATGTTGAAATTATCCAATGGGGAATTTTTCATAATTTAATGAGATAATCAAGATTTTCTGAAAAAATTTCATTTCGTATTAATATATAATGTGTTTTATGACATCATAATGACCAAAAAGTGTTCTAATAAAAAACTATAAATAGGATATTAATCCATTATAGGTTTTTAATTTAAAATAATGTGATTTTTATTTTTTTTATTAATTTTTTGATACCTTATTGGATCCTCCAAAACATATAAAATATTTTAACATTTTATAATGATATCCTTGAGAGTGTGAATCACCTCCATATAAGAAATTGTAATATTTTATTAATATCAGCCACTAGATATATAAAATAATTTTTTCCACTCACATTTGGCATAATAAATGGGAAGAAACCATGGGATGGTTTGTGTTTTTTATTATTTAATTATATAGATTCTAAAACCATAGATTGTGAAATATTAAGGAATTACCCTCTCTTTCCCTTTATAATCCCACAAAATCTCCCAATTATATTCACTAAAAACCCTTGGAGAATATCCCAACTATTTCCTCCTATGTATAGAATACCCCCAAGGATCCCCAAGCTCCTATAAAGCCTCTCTCAAGCCTCTCCCAAGCCTTTGGGATCACACATCCAAGTAGGGGATGACTTCTTTTCTCGTTATTTCCAGGATTCTTTATTTTTTATACCCTTTTAATTTTAATTAAAAATGTTGGGTTATGATTTATCACCTACCCCATACACCCCTCCTAATTTTTGAATATTTATTTATTTATTTTTCTCTCATTAATCATTTCCATGTATACTAATTACTAAGCCGAAATTTCAGAAGAGTTATTACATTTATCCTATTTCTTCATGTTTCATTATTATGATACACCTTCTATTTCAAAATTTCATGTGCTGGGAAATATATCTATGGGACCCCTTACTATATGTTTCAAGTATATATGATTATATACCCCTTTCTATCTCATTATCCAATTTTATGAATCATTATGTTAGGTCATTATGCTTTAGAAACAGCTCTGTGATTTTCCAAGCCAAAATCATTTTGTAGTGAATACCATACCCATTTCCCTATAAAGGGTATTCACCTTCTTGCACATATACATATTAAATGTAACTTATAGTTATGTATTACACATTCTTTAATTGCGTACTATGTTATTATTTTTAATGATTCCATATAATATGATCCATGCGGCACACTTATGCATGAAATGAAATGATTAAGAAGGGTGAACCCTAATAGTGCTCCAATCCATTTGGTAAGAATAGTATGATGTCATGTCATGTGAAATGAGTGTTGAATCTTAAAAATTCATTTGAAATGAGGGTTTACTCATTCTAATTCATGTTATATGAGGTTTTAGTCATGATCTATGTGCATTGAGCTTTGACTCATGCTAAGATCATGTTAAATGCTAATGCCACATTTCCATGTTCTAATAATCATGATATATCATGCCTTTATGTTCATGTTTCTCTTGAACTCCATTGATATTCCAATTTCCTAACATGTGATTCATTCATCGTGTTATTCCTTTTTTAATCCCTTACTGATCTTTATTGCTCACCCTTTTCTTTTGTTTTTCCTAAGGTTATCCCATGAAATGATAAGTATGAAGGGATATTGTGGTCATGTAAAAGAAGTTTAAAATAAATTAATAGTATTTTTATGTCTTACGATGTCCTATAATCTTCCTCAATTACTTAGACACTGGAACTCTCAATACTCAATATTTTCATAATTGAATTTATATGTAATAATTCATTATTAAGTGAATAATAAAGACAAGTGTAGTTATAGTGGTATTAGAGGATATTTTATTCATTTTTTGGATTAGGATTAGAAACCCCTAGAGAAATCATTAGGGATAAGACTATGTAAAATAAAAACATCCATAAATTTTGGTGATTATTTATTAATTGGTTTTTCAAATAAATATATCCTATACTAGATACGAACAAGTAGAGGTGGATCTGGGATAGATCTGTCAAGGGGTAAACCCTAAAACAAAGATTTGAGATAGTCTCGAATGGGAACTGGTGTATGAAAATGGGCATTGTTTCACTCTTGGTTGGACACTCATGGGGGATATGATTCGGTAAATTCAAAATCATAGTATGAACCATTTTAATGGAATGAAAAAAAATTACCCTAGGAATATTTGTTGTGATGTAGATCATCAATAACATAGATTGAAGAATAAAAATTCATAAGGTAAAATAGTAAATATAATTTCTCTGTTATAAATTTTTTCGTTGGATTTCCGTTTATGTGTTACACATAACATTCATTTTATTCAAGCTAATGGCTGGAAATAAGAAGTGTGAGGCTAACCACCAATGGAAATATCAATGTAATGGTTGTTCTAATGATATAACCAATCTGATGGGTGCGGGAATCACAAACATTGTCATGAAACTATCTCTATTAAATCTTGTTTTGAATAGAAATATGTCTCAAGAGGAACATCTACCCCCATCCTCGTGGAAAGAACAAGTTTCCATAAATATATTCATGAGACAAAGGCCTCATAATTTTAATGTATCATCTGACCCCCCCCAATCATCAAACTGTGTATCCACTCCATGGGAACTATATTCTCCATACCTCAATGTTCTGAACAAGAGATGATTATTCTTTCAGCTTAATGTATCAAGGGTGAAGATGATCAATGGTGGGCATTGATCAAAAAACCATACCTGAGAAATAGATTGAGGCATTGGAATGAATGTTTTTCTGTAAATTGTTTTTCGATAATTATTTCCTCGTACCCTACAACTTAATATTAAAAGGGACTTCCATGATCTCATGAAAAAAAAAGACAAATCCATCAGAGTATATGAGAAAAACATCCCAAGGATTGCATGACACACATTTGGATTTTTTGTTACCCCTGAATACAAGGATGGCGATTTCATTGTTTGTCTAAAACCTAGCCTACTAAAATCCAAAGAAAGCTGTGACTTCGAATGCTATATAGAAATTTCCTGATGTGATTTCAATGTTGAAATAGAGATTAGAGAATCTCAGGGGCATCATGGATATAGGAAATGAAATGTGAACTTTAATTCAGGAAATTTGATGTATAAATCCAACGGTGCTAAGAAATTACAACACCCCACTCGTGAAATGTTTTGAAGGAAGTACCATGGAAATTTCTTGAAGGGGACATGTAAATTCTTTAGCTAAGGAATACAAGGGAACATGGCCATTAATAATAAAAAATATAAACTTGATGATGCGATAGCGGAGTGGAATGCTCTGCTTGACTCTCAATGAATTATTCATTTCTTAAACTACAAAGAACCAATGAACATTCCATACTGATTTATTAATCCACTAGTTTACAGAGATAACTAACAACCTCCATTGTAGCACAAATGAGCATTTTCCATCACTACAGCTGAAGAAAATCACAACAATGAAGTGGTGACAGATAAATTAGTCATTCATACAAAAAAAAGTGAATGTACGTTTTTATTCCAGTTCTATGCATTCTTTTATATCCTGAATGATTATTAGAACAATCCCAATACATAAAAAATCATGAAAGTAGAGATGTCAGTTAGAAAGAAAAATTGGAAAATTATTTCATTTCATGAATATAACTCCTCTCATGTCACAATTTGTGGATTGAACTTCCCGAAGAACCTCATCATTCTCCACTTAGTGTAATTTGATGCAATTATTTTCATGGATTGGATTTCCCTCTATAATTCCAATAAAAATTCCTGTGAGGGGGAAATCACTCTTTATATGGGGAATTGCCCCCCGATTCTAAAAAATATAAGGAGGAAGAATATCCATTAGCACAATCATCTCATGAATTGAAATTACTACCCTATAGGAACATGTATCTTGCTCAGATGATTGAGTCAATAGAAAAAACCATCCTTCAAGACATGACTATTGTGGGGAAATTCACTGAAGTGTTTCTCAAAGAATTTCATATTCTTTCTCTTAGAATGTATATTGAATTCTTGATTGATCGAATACCAAGGGCACAGAAAATATCCAAGACTCCATATAGAATGGTTGTTGTGGAGCTTGAGGAACTAAATAAACAACTACATGAGAATATAGATACATGCATTATATGCCCAGGTGCTTCACCAAGGGGCACACCAGTCCTCTTCTTCCAGAAGAAGGATGGGTCAATGCGCCTTTTCATTTACTATCATTATCACAAAAATATCTTGATAAGAAATATAATGACCCATACATTACATACATGGTTATTAATTTGAAAATTTAAGAATAATTATTACATCATATAAAAAAACCATGAATGGACCGTATATGTATAGTGTATTTAGAAACTAGGAAACATAAACAACGGGTTCATAAATCATCTATGTTGTCTCCCATTTATTTCATCATATCTACAGCCCCTTTTGGCATACTATACTTAGTACCCTTCATCCAGACCTAGGGAAAAGAAAACATACAAAAGGGTGATCTCAAATTCTCAGTAAGGGTAATCAAAATAAATATCAATCATATCATATTAATAAGAACATAACATTTTGAATATCTTAACCTGCAAAAGAAAGCATAATATCATAACATGGGATAAATCATAGTGGTGAAATGTAATCCCAAATAATAATAACATAAAACATGATATTTTGTGGAATACAAAGATAATATTAGAAAACCATTTCATATTAGTCAAGACTCATTGTTAAGACTATCATAGCGGAAAAAGTCCATTACTGAACCGAGTTCACTCCTCGTTTAAGTCATGTATCACTAAACTGGTTTAACTTGCCGTTCTAGCCATGTCTATATCATGGGATATAAATCACTACCTAATGAATTGGAGGGAGATATAGGTCCCACCCATCTCATAATGAAACCATTCTTATGTGTCCACAAAATCATTATTCATTCATCATAGCATAACCCATGTAATAAATATGGGATTCTTAAACATCATGCTATCATAACATAATCCATATAAGATAAAAGGACATCATAAAAATAATTACATCATAACATAGTCAAATCAATGTAAAAATAGGGATATAATCCTAACCCTATATTATCTTAGATGGAAAATAATTTTGATAAAATGCTTGAACTCCATTCTTGAGAAAAATATCCTTTCCACTTCAAAAAGAGTTTTCCTTTCTTAACATGTCATAAACTTTTAAACTAAATGAAGTTGATTAAAAATAAATTTGAAAACATGTAAAGTAAGCATCATGGAAATAATTTTTTATGAAATCATAAAATCCATTCATGCCGTATAAGTTAACAAAACATTCTCCTCATACATTGGACGAAAAACTCAAAAAAAATCTCATACTTAAAACGACAAAAGATTCCTTTCATATATTTTACTAAAAATCCACCAATAAGTAAAATTGGATTTAAATAATTTTAAGAGGATAGAAATAATATTATATATTGATGGAACATGAATGTGGATTTTAAATACAACCTAGTAAATACCAAAGTATAAACAATCTCAGCTAAAAATGAGATTGTGAGATTTTCCCTTACCTTACGTACGATATGATTTGTACGTGCCCAAAACTCTTGTATAATGATTTAAAAAATGTCATTGAATTTTCTATAATCATACTCATTGTTATGATGTCATATATGGTCATATTCTTAGCTTCTTATTAGTAATATTTCATTGCTACTTGTTATTCAGGTGTTTATTGCTTTATGTTCTTATGCGTGTTTTGTCGAATAAATTCTTATTATTCTTTTTAGGTTATAGATACCTCATTTCAAGAATGGTATTAATGTAATATATATCATATTTATTCATTAAATTAATTTATATAATCATTATTCAATGAAGATCATGTAGAACGAGTCGCATCACATCGTGTAGACGGTAGGTCGTACGTACGCACGAGCGATGATATCGTTCCCATGCTCGTGGAATTGTATTGAAGTGTATTATACTATTTCAGAATCAATATAACTTTACAAAAATAATATATATTTATTATTTAAACCATTATACCCATCCAAGTATGGTGGTGGTGGAAAACAGATTACACCGCAGTGTGGAGACGGTATTCCGTACGTACGCACGTGCGGTGATTTCAATTTTCGTAGGATGGATAGAAGGTGAATTATGGTTGTTTCATATTTATAATAACATATTAGTATATGAGTGATAATGATGTTATTAATTCAATAGAAAACACTAAATAAGAATAAGTAGAAGAAGAAATAAATTTGAAAGCATCGGTAACAGATATTACCTCTTCTTTGACATGCTTTTTTGAAACCTTCTCTTAGGGCACTATGATTTGTCATTGAAGAAGACCAGGACCTCTTGGATGTTTCTTGGGAAGTTGAGAAAATAAATGGGTAGGGTTTTTCCAAGATTTATGGCTCTAAATTGTGTAATGAGGAGAGGGAGGAGGTGCCCTTTTATAAGGGAGGAGAGGGGCACCTTTGGAATTATAAGAAATATTAATTTGTACTAAATTCAAACCCCACATAAAAACCTCCAAAATGACTCAAATAAGAATATTAGAAGATATAGGGTTGAAATATCATCAAACAATAAAATTTAGTCAAGCTGGGAATTTATTCTAAACATTATCATCTTGATTTATCTTCATATAATCTATTTAAGTTTATTTGTGGTAATAAAATTCTAAATTTTAAATCATTATAAATAATTACTTATATGTTGTGAATTTTCCATAATTAAATGGTTTATTACATTTTACAACATATAAATTTTAAATTATAATTTTTAAATATTTTTGTGATTTTTAAACAATTTTATAATATGTTATTTTTATAAAATAATAATAGTATCAATTTTGATACTATTATTTTATTTGAATTTGAATAAAATATAAAAAAAAGATATGTTCGAAATAAAAGATTTAATAGATTCATAACATGTAATTTGTATCTAGAAAAATAGTCAAGAACATTAAATAGTTCATATAATATTTATTGTAATAATTTTAGAATCATTTATTTGATAATTCAATCAATTAAAATAAATTCAACATCACTATTGTGTTAAAATTAATGATAATTATTTAATACCTAAAAATTATAAATAAATTCACATGATGTAGATAATTTTATTATATTTCTGTAGACTATTCATGTTTGATGTTTCATGATGTTTATAACTAAATTTAAATTAGTATACCTATAAGATTCAAGAGGGTGACATGTTGTCACATTCTTTGGTTTTAATAATAATTATATTATTTCATCATAAAATGTCCATGAAATGAATCTAGTGCAACCATTATGTGATATGGGTTTACTTTTATTCCTCCAATAGTATTTTTTCATGTGTTACGGTAATTTTATAATCTTATATTTACCCTTAATTACTCGATTTAGTTTTAACTACAGTAAAAAAAAATTACGTAGTTACTATTCATAATCTCAGAAAAAAAGAAAAAGTAACCTATTAACATAAAATGGACCCACTAAATCCGAATATGGAATCCAATTTTCAAAATTCAAAACATAGATGTTGCACTAATTAATTTAAAATTAATCCCATTGTTAAGCGAACAGGTTTTAAAAGTTAAAACATTGCCAAAGATTGAATTGTTTTTACCTATGAATTCAATGTAAAATTAATTCTAATGACATAAATTATATTAAATGGTAAAAATATATTCTATTTATACTTTAAAACCATTCAATATTATAATTAAACCATCTATATTATTACGATGAAAGAAGTTGTTTTTAATTAAAATATAGCAAGTTTTTACTATTCATTAAAATATGGAAGTTATCAGAATAATATGAAAAAACATACCCAAAGTAAATTTTTATATCCTAATTCTAAAGAAGAATATTATTTTGTGAAATTGAACATATAAACTTGTCAAAAACTAGATTTAATGTTGATGCACCGTTAAAAGGTGGCAAAACATCATTTTTTTAAAAATACTTATTTTACCGGAAAAAATTATTTTGTTCTCATACCATGTTCTAGAAAATATTAAGATGAATAATAATGTTATAAAATTAAAAATTCAGTTAATACTATTCATAACGGCTAGTTCATAATATTATAATAATATATCGTTGTTTAGTGAAACTCGGTATTGCGTACTACACATGCTATAAGGGAAGGTCGTGATTGCGTGTAACACAAGACAATATAGTGTTTTTTGCCGTGAATGATTACTTTGATGTTGCATATAACATAAGATATACAAAAATATATTTCTCATAAAATATCTTGGTGTTACTTTCTATCCCCCTTAAAATGAATTTAACCCTCGAAATTCGTCACTTGGTAACAAACAGATGAGGATACCTCTCCCTCATCATATCTTCAAGCTCCCATGTAGCTTATTCTAATTTGTGGTTCCTACATAAAACATTAACCAAGCGAGTGGTCTTGTTCCGTAGAACTTTTTCGCTACGATTTACAATATCTATCGGTTGTTCTTCATAAGAAAGATCTTGCTCAAGCGGTACAACTTTTGAGCTTAGTACATGTAAAGGATCGGGTATATACATTATTAGGAGAGATACATGGAACACACTGTGAACTTGAGAGAGATTCGGTGGAAGTGCCAATCAGTATGGTACCTTCCCAACACGATCCAGTTTTTCGAAAGTACCAATATACCTTGGGCTCAACTTTCCCTTATTTCCAAATCTGATTACTCTCTTCCAAGGATATATTTGTTAGAACATTTTGTCACCCACTTTAGACTCTAGGTCCTTTCTTCTGTTGTCGACATAACTTTTTTTCGACTCTGATCTAATCTTATGTGTCGTTGAATAGATCTGACCGTTTCTGTCATCTCATCAACAAGATCAGGTCCTAATAGCTTTCAGTCCCCAACATCATCCCCACAAGTTGGAGTTCAGCATTTCTTTCAATAGAGAGCTTCATAAGGAGCCATATGAAAGATGGACTGAAAGATATTATTATCAGAAAATTCCACCAAATTTAGGTGTTGATCCCAACCACCTTTGAAATCCATTGAGCAAACCCTCAATATTTTTTCTAGAGTTTGAATTGTTCTCTCAGACTGAACGTCTGTCTGAGAATGATAAGTATTGCTGAAACTCATCTCTTTATCTAGAGTATGCTGCAGACCTCGCTAGAACATCGAGGTAAACAGCGGATCCCGATTAGATATAATGGAAAGTGGTACTATATGAAATCTTACCACTTCCTTTACATTTATCTTTGAAAGCTGATCTGGAGAAAAATATTCTCTAATAGAAATGAAGTGTGCCGATGTTGTAAGACGATCAACTATGACCCAGATAGAGTTATTTCCATTGGATATTT
This sequence comes from Viscum album, assembly GCA_963277665.1. NCBI lineage: Eukaryota > Viridiplantae > Streptophyta > Magnoliopsida > Santalales > Viscaceae > Viscum > Viscum album. The sequence goes on along the minus strand of OY728129.1, from coordinate 428,652,865 downwards.
TAGGAAGTCTTGTGACAAATTCCATAGTGATGTTTTCCCTTTTCCATTCGGGTATGGGTAATGGTTGTATCATCCCCTTAGACTTCTGTCTCTCAGCTTTAACATGCTGACAAACAAAGAATCGAGATACATATTTAGTGACATATCTTTTCATACCATCCCTCCATAAGTACTCTTTCAGGTCCTTATACATCTTCATGCTTCCAGGATTAATGGAGAATGAAGAACTATGAGCCTCATCCAGCAGCTCCTTTAATTATTGGATTGGAGGAACACAAAACTGATTCCAGAACCTTATTATCCCATCACAATCAAGTTTTAATTCAGTAACATTTCTCACCTCCTTTTGTCACTCTACATCTTCTTTTTGTGCCTCTATAATCATCACATTCATAGATGGTTGATCATTAATTTTAGAAAGATAAGATTTTTCCATTTCCATTATAATTTCAAGATCCATCCTTTGTAAATCCCTAAATATTGGATCTTTTGTGATCCTCATCATGGATATGTTAGAATGGTCTTGTCGACTAAAGGCATCTTCCACCTTGTTTGCTTTCCCATGGTGATAATGAATTGAGAAGTCGTAGTCTTTATTCAACTCCAACCATCTTCTTTGGCGAATATTCAGCTCCCTTTGTGTGATAATATTCTTTAAACGTTTATGATCAGTATAAATATGAAACCTTTCACCATAAATATATTGCCTCCAAATATTTAATGCAAAGATTACCGCATCTAACTCCAAATCATGAGTTGGGTAATTTTACTCTTGGATTTTCAACTTTTGTGAGGCATAAGCTATCAGCATATCATTTTTCATGAGAACACACCCCAATCTCTTCTTGGATGCATCACTGTAGATCACAAACATTTCTCCACTACAAGGCAGTGTGAGCACAGGTGCACTGGATAAACTTCTTTTCAACTCCTTTAAATTCTCTTCACATTCCTCCATCCACATGAACATAACTCCTTTTCGATTCAACCTGGTGAGTGGATTGGATAATCATGAAAAATCATTCACAAAACATCGAGAATATCCGGCCAAACCAAGAAAAATTCGGATCTCATTTACTATTGTTGGTCTCAACCATCTTTAGATAACCATTATTTTTGCTGGATCCACAGATATCCCCTCTTTGGAGAATATGTTACCCAAAAATGAAACATTTTGAAGCCAAAATTCACACTTGGTAAATTTGTCAGAGTGCTTCTCCATTCATAGGGTCTTTAATACAATTATCAAGTGATCATCATGCTCTTCCTTGCCCTATGAATATACCAAATATTGTCTATTAATAATACCACAAACTAATCAAGATAGTCTCTAAATACTCAATTAATTAGATCCATGAAGATAGTAGGTACATTAGTATGACCAAATGGCATCACTATAAATTCATAGTGTCCATACCTTGTACGAAAATCCATATTTGGTATATACTCTTTTTTGACCCTTAATTGTTGATACCCTGAATGAATATCAATCTTGGAAAACTACTGATCTCTACATAGTTATTCAAATAAGTCATCAATGTGTGGGATAGGATATTTGTTCTTTGTAGTGATCTTGTTAAGTTCTTGATAATCAATGCAGAGTCTCATTGATCCATCTTTCTTCATAACAAACAGAATAGGTGCTCCCCAAGGTGACGCACTATGACATATGAATCCCTTATGAAGTTTCTCTTGGAGATTCTTCATCAATTCCTGCAAATCAATTGGGGAAATTCTATAAGGTGTCTTTGAAATTGTTAAAGCACCCGGTATGAGTTCAATTGAAAACTCAACATCACGATTTGGTGGAAGACCTGGAAATTCCTCCAGAAAAAACATCATCATAATCTTGTACAATGGGAATATTCTTAATCATGAGTTTATCTCCAAACATTTGAGATAAATAAGCTTCATTTAGTAGAATCAAGTCCCATAAGATGAATGAAATTTCCACTGGAAGGTTATATTCATCCTTGCAAAGATAGATGATAGTAGATTGATCGGAAATATTAAATGTGATTTCCCTTCATTGGAAATTGATATGAGATCCATAAAAAGAAATCCAATCCATGCCAGGAATTACATAAAATTCTACTATATGAAGGATCACAAGATTTTCCGGAAGCACTTTCCCACAAAATTCAATTGGAGAAGAATTATAAACTTTTGATGCGACTGTTGTGCAATTAGGGGTTTTCACGGCTAACCATAAATATAATTTTTGAGTTAATATGGTGATACCCTTATAAAATTCTTCAGAAATAAAATATTTGGTGGATCAAGAATCAAATAAAACATTTTCTACTTTAGAGTGGATGGTAAGTGTAACTTCTACCACTTCATTTTCAAACTCCACACCGCCGATATAAATTGCATGTGACTTTCCTATGTCTTTGGCCTTAAGAGTTTGTTGAAATCGATCATCATAAAAAAACATGGATTAGGGCATTGATTAGTATAATACCCAATTTCCTTGCACATGTATCATTGAAGTGTAAGAAGTGAATTCTGTGTGGCCTTTTCTTTGTTCGCATCACTAGACATCTTCATCCCGTGATTGTGGCATTCAAATGCCCGATTACCTTCTATTCCACATTTGAAACATTTACTTGTCCCTTTAAGACAATTCCCTCCATGTTTCTTTCCACAATTTGAGCATTAAGTAAAACTCATATTCTTTTCATTTTGGTCTTTATATTTCCCTTTGAATTCCATTTTCCTCTTCTTATCAAACCCATATGACTAATAAGTTACTCCAATCTCCATCTCAACCTTGAGAGCACATCGAACAATTTCTTCATTGCTATTGAAGTCCCTTATGGATAACTCCCTTCGAAGACATGGTTTTAAGCCACTAAAGAATCGATCTATTTTTACTCTCAAGTTAGATAATAATTCTGGAAGCGTACCTTGTAAGTCTCGAAAATGTTTCTTCATAGGTACCAACATATTCATCATCCTTTTGCTTCAATTCAAGAAACTAATTCTCCATATTTGTTAGAAGAATACGAGGAAAGTACTTTTTGAAAAATAAGTTCTTGAACTCGTCCCATTCCATAGACATAGTTTCATCTCTTTGCCTCGTATTCTTGATAAGATTCCACCATTCATCAGCATCAGCTTCCAAAAAATATAATGCTAAGATGACTTTATCATTCTTAGAAAATTGTAGAACTGAAAATATCTTTTCAATGGTACTGATCCATTGTTCAGACACTAATTGATCAGTAGACCCACTGAATGAAGGTAGACGCTACCTCATGAAGGATTCAACAGAATGTTTCTCCTTCCTTTGCTCGTTTGGAAGTCATGCATGATTCATAGCTTAAATTTTTTTTGTGAGCATGGATACAAGATTTTGCATTCCAGCTCCCATAATGTTTGGTTGATCAGGGTGACAATCATTGCATTTCCCATCGCATTCTGCGTTAACATGATTCCTTCGGTTTCCAGCCATTGACTAAAACCAAGAAGAATAGTGTGAGAAACACTAAATATAACAGGAAAACTACATAATTAGTAATAAAATTCCACACTTTATGTCTTATCTTAGGTTACTCATGGCCCTTTCTAAAACACTAATATTTTCTTCCTAAGCATAGACATACCCTTAGGGTTCTTACTAAGGCTTTCACATCCTAGTTCCCAATGGTTGACTATACCCTGCCTCTAATACCAACTATAATGACCCGTACTTTACATACATGGTTATTACATAAAAAATTGAAGCATTATTATTACAACATATTAAAAACCATGAAAGTACCGTATAGGTATAGTTTCTTTAGAAACTGGGAAACATAAACAACTGGTTCATAAATCATCTATGTTGTCTCCCATTTATTTCATAATATCTAGATTCCCTTTTGGTATATTCTACATAATACCCTTAATCCAGACCTGGGGAAAAGAAAACATACAAAAGGGTGAGCTCAAATGCTTAGTTAGGGTAAACAAAAGAAATATCAATCATATCATATTCATAGGGACATAAAATTTTGAATATCTTAACCGGCAAAAGAGATCATAGTATCATAACATGGGATAAATCATAGTGGTGAAATGTAATCACAAATAATAATAACAAAAAACATGATACTTTGTGGAATACACACATAATCTTTGAAAATCATTTCATATTAGTCATGACTCATTGCAATGTCTATCATATTGGACAAAGTATATTTCTGAACCGAGTTCTCCCCTCGTTCCATTCTGGTATCACCGAACCAGTTTAACATGCCATTCCAGCCATGTCTATCTCATGAGATATAAATCTTTACCCAATTAATTGGAGGTATATATAGGTCCCACACATCTAATAATGAAACCATTCTAATATGTTCCTCAAAATCATAATTCATAAAGCATATCATAACTCATGTAATAAAAATGGGATTCTTAAACGTCATGTCATCATAACATAATCCGTATAAGATAAAAGAACATCATAAAAATAATTATATCATAACATAGTAAAATCAATGTAATAATAGGGATAGAAACATTTCCCTATATTATCCTAGATGGAAACTAATTTTGATAAAATGCTTGAACTCCATTCTTGAGGAAAATATCCTTTTTACTTCAAAAACATTTTCCCATTCTTAACATTTCATAAAATTTTAAACTAAAAGAAGTTGATTAAAAATAGACTTGAAAACATGTAAAGGAAGTTTCATGGAAATAATTTTTTATGAAATCATAAAATCCATTCATGCAATATAAGTTAAAAAAGCATTTATCTAGTTCTTTGGACGAAAAAGTCAAAAAGTATCTCTTACTTAAAACGACAAAGGATTCCATTCATATCTTCTACTGAAAATCCACCAATATGTAAAATTATATTTATAAAGTTTTAGGAGGATATAAATAATTTTACATATTGTGGGAAGATGGATGTAGATGATAAATACACCCCAGTAAATACCAAAGTATAAACAATCTCGAGTAAAAATGAGATTGTGAGATTTTCCCTTACCTTAGGTTTGATATGCTTTGTACGTGTCCAAACCTCCTGTATAATGATTTTAAAAATTTCATTGACTTATTCATAAATCATACCCATTGTTATGATATCATATATGGTCATATTCTTGGCTTCTTTTTAGTAATATTTCATTGATACTTGTTATTCGGGTGTTTATTGCTTTATGTTCGTATGCGTGTTTTGTCGAATAAATTCTTATTCTTATTTTTTAGGTTATAGATACCTCATTTATAGAAAGGTAATTAATTTAATATATATCATATTTATTCATTCAATTCATTTATATAAAAATTATTCAATTAAGTTCATGTAGAATGAGTCGCATCACATCATGGAGACAGTAGGCCGTACGTATGCACGAGCGATGATATTAATCCCATGATCGTGGAATAGTATTGATGTGTATGTATAATATTTCAGAATCAATATCACTTAACAATAATCATATATAGTTATTCAATACACCATTATACCCATCCATGTAAGTTGGGGGGTGATAACAGATTACACCACGACGTGGAGACGATATTCTGTATGTATGCATGCGCGGTGAATTCATTTTTCGTAGGATGGACAGATGATGAATTAGGGTTGTTTAATATTTATAATAACATATTACTATATGAGTGATAGCTATTTTATTACTTCATAATGTGACAACTAAAGAAAAAGATGTAGAAGAAGAAATAAATTTGAAAGAATTGGTAACCGATATTACCTCTTCTTTGACACGCCTCTTTGAAACCACCTCTTAGGGCACTAAGATTGGTTGTTAAAGAAGACCAGGACCTCTAGGATGTTTCTAGTAAAGTGGAGAAGAGAAATTGGCATGGGTTCGCCGAGTTTGAAGGACCTAAATTGTGTAAAGAGGAGAGGGAGGAGGTGCCCTTTTATAAGGGAGGAGAGGGACACCTTGGGAATTATAAGAAATATTAATTTATAATAAATTCCAACCCCACATAAAAACCTCCAAAATGATTCAAATTCAAATATTAGATGATATAGGGTTTAAATCTCATCAAAAAATAAAATTTAGACAAATTTAGAATTTATTTTAAACATTATCCACTTGATTTATCCTTATATAATCTATTTAATTTTATTTATTGTAGTACAATTCTAAATTTTAAATCATTATAAATAATTAATTATATGTTGTTAATTATCAATAATTGTTTTGGTATATTACACTTTCAACCATATAAAATTTAATTTATAATTTCTAAATATTTTTGTGATTTTAAATCTATTTTATAATATGTAATTTTTATAAAATAACAATAGTGTCAATTTTAACACTATTCATTTATTTGAATTTAAATAAAATATATACAGATAATATGTTAGAAATAAAATATTTTATAGATTCATAATATGTCATTTTTATCTATAAAATTAGTGGAGCATATTAAATAGTGTATATAGTATTTATTGTAAAACTTTTAAAATAATTTATCTGATAATTCAATCAATAAAATAATTTCAACATCACTATTGTGTCATAATTAATGATACTTATTTAATACCTAAAAATTATAAATTAATTCCCATGATGTAGAGAATTTTTTTATCTTTCTGGAGACAATTCATGTTCTAAGTTTCATGATGTTTATCACCAAATGTAAAATAATATACTTATAAGATTCAAGAGAGTGATATGTTGTCACATTCTTTGGTATTAATAATAATTATATTATTTCATTTTCAAAAGTCCATGAAATTAATGAAGTCTGACACTTAAGTTATATAGTTATACTTTTATTCATATAATAGGATTTTGTTAAGTGTTATGGTAATTTTATAATCTTATATTTACCATTAAATACCTGATTTACCTTTAACTGCAGTAAATAAAAATTACCGTAGTTACTATTCATAATCTAAAAAAAAGCAACCTAATAACATAATTTAGACCCAATAAATCCAAATATGGAATTCATTTTTCCAAATTCAAAACACAGAAGTTGAAGTATTTAATTTAAAATTAATACCATTTTTAAGCAAACGAGTTTTAAAAGTTAAAACATTGCCAAATATTGAAATGTGTTTACCAATGAATTCAATGTAAAATTAATTCTAATGAAACAAATTATATTAAATGGTAAAAATTTATTCTATTTATACTTTAAAACCATTCAATATTATAATTAAACCATCTAAAATATTACGATGAAAAAGTTGTTTTTAATTAAAATATACCGTGTTTTTACTATTCATTAAAAAATGGAAGTTATCAGAATAATATGAAAAATTTATCAAAAGTAAATTTTTATATACTGATTATAAAGAAGAATTTTATTTTGTCAAATTTAACTTATAATCTTGTCAAAAACTAGATTTAATTTTGATGCGCTGTCAAAATGCGGAAAAACTGCAATTGTTTTTTGAAAAATACTTATTTTACCCGAAAAAATTATTTTGTTCTAATACCATGTTATAGAAAATATATAAGATGAATTAAAATGTTATAAAATTTAAAATTCACTTAATACAATTCATAATGGCTAGTTTATAAAATTATAATAATATATCGTCGTTTATTGAAACTCGGTATTGCGTACTACACAAGCTATCGTGGAAGGTCGTGATTGCGTGTAACACAATCCAAGCTAGTGTTGTGTGCCGTGAAAGATTCCTTTAATGTTGATTATAACATAAGACATAAAAAATATACTTCTCATAAAATACTTGGTTGTTATAAAGAAAAGGTATCCTCTACCCTGAATTAATGACTTGTTTTATCAGTTATGTGGAGGACAATACTTCTCTATGGAGGTCCTACGGTCGACATATTAACATGTAAGGGTGGTGAATGTGGATATCCCCAAGACAGACTTTTATACAAGGTAATGGCAATATGAATTCATAGTAATGACTTTCAGACTCACTATTAATCTAGAAATCATCATGGAATTGATTAATACAATTTTTATAGATTACCAAAACATTTTTATGGTATTTATTATTGATTATATTCTAATATACTCAAAACCAAAGCTAAAGCATGAAGAGAATCTAAGAACTATACTAGAGACCATGTAAAAGGATAATCTCTATGAAAACTATAACAAGTGTGTGTTCTAGTTGAAGGAGGTCTTATTCTTGTGTTATATCATCACAAGAAATAGAATGTATTTGGATCCATCCAATAAAAATGAAGCTGAAGGATGGTCCAGACCTTTAACTATGATGTATATTCCTATCTTCCTTGTGTTGGCTGGATAATATCACTGATTTCGGAGAAATTTACCACAATTGTCGAACCATCATACCAAGCTAACTCGGAAAATAATAAAATTTTATTTAATTGATGAATGCGAAGATAAAATTCAGCAGTTGAAAATAATTCTTATAACTAAACTCGTTCTCATAGAAAATAGTAATGGGGAAGTTTATGTGGCTTTCAGTGATGCTCCGAATAAGGTCATGGGCTTTGTGTTGATGAAAAATGACAAAGTCATTGCCTATGCTTCAATGAAATTTATTGTTTTTGGGAAGAAAATGTCCAACACATGATATAGAGTAGGTAGTAATAATCTTCACTTTGAAAATATGGATACATTACCTATTTGGGGTGAAGTTTGAAATATATATAGATCACAAAATCCTCAAGTATATATTGACAAATAAAGTGTTGAATATTCTATAACAATGATGGTTAGAGCTGATCAGAGACTATGACTGCTCAATCTATTACCACCCCGGGAAAGCTAATATGGTGGAAGATACTCTAAGTATAAAGTACCTAGTGATGCAACCATTGATGATAATTAAAAAGGATCCAACCTTAATAGAGTTGATGTAGATGGATATGGGATTCATAAATAAGGAAGCATCATCAATACATTCACAAATGATTTCTCAACTGTATCTTTTGGAAATTTTAAAGGATTATCAAAAGGATGATGGGGGAATTTAGAAGAATGAGAAAACAATCATAAAAGGATAATTCTTAGATTTAAATGCTAATGAATAAAGAATTTTCATGTTTGGGTCAAGACTACTTGTTTCACGAAATTTGTAGTTAAAGATAAAACTTTTCGAAGATGCACAGAGATCAAATTTCTCCTTTCACCCAGGAAACACATAGATGTATCGAGATCTCCAAGAGCATTATTGGCGGGGTAACAAGAACTATGAGATCACTGAGTACACATCATGTGGCATGAAATGTAGGCATGTGAAGTCTAGTAGGAATATGTCTAAAGGGATGATGCAACCATTAACCATACCAACATGGAAATGGGTGAACATAACAATGGACATTGTCACCATACTTCTGAAGACATATGAAGGGAGAAATGCTCTCTGGGTTATTTTGGATAATATTACAAATACTTCACAATAAATTTAAATTCGAGAGGGTTTCTCAATAGACCAACTGGAAAAGATATACATTAGAGAAGTGATAAGGCTACTTGGAGTACCACTATAGGTTATATCTGATCAAGATCCATGATTCACCTCTTTGTTTAGGAAGAGACTCCAACATTCTATGAATACTGATCTGAACATCAGTACCACTTATCATTCTTATAAAAATGGACAATCTAATAAGACTATTGAAACACATGAGGAAATGTTGAGATCATGCTTAGTGGATTTCAAAGGAGGGTGGGATCAAAATCTTCCCCTAGTTGAGTTAACGTACAATAATAGTTTCTTCTCAAGTATCCAAACAGATCCTTATGAATCCCTTTTTGAGAAGTGGTGTATAACACTGAAATGTCTGGATAATCTTTGGGAGAAAAATCTCATAGGTCCCAAAATGTTTGATGAAATGGTGGGGAATGATAAGAACATCCAAAAAAAATTAAATATACTTGGTGTAAAAAATGATATGTTTCTGATAAACATCGATGAGACCTATAGTTTGATGTTAGATACATAGTATTCCTCTTGCATATCAATGTGGTAGATAGTTATGATATTTTAAAAGAATATAAATCTTAGTCCAAGGTAGATCAGCCCATTTGAGATCCTTAATCGCATTAAAAAAGTGTACTATCAGCTGGAACTCCCACCGAACCTATCTCAAGTACATTATGTATTCCATGTATCTCACATGAGGAAGTACGTACCTGAACAATCAAATGTAATATATATTGAGGTGGTACCATTGAGTAATGACCAATCCTATGAACAAAAGCTGCTAAATATCATATATCATAAGGAATGTTTTCTTTGAAATAATTCAATTCCCCTCATCAAGGTGTGGTGGAGAAACCATAAGATTAAAGAAAAAATGTGGTAATCAGAGGAACTGATGAAGTAGTTTAACCCTCATATATTTTAGTGTGGGAAAATACAATTTCGTGGGAGAAGTTTCTTAATGGAGGGAATATTGTGACAACACAAACTTTTATTTCGGAAAATTATTCTTCATCTAATTAAATATCTTATTATGTAAAATGGTTATATAAAACATATTCACTTCCTTGGTTTTTAGTTGTAGGATGTTAAACTACCTTTAATAATTATTGCTATTGTTAATATGGGCATTGAACAGTGATCACATGATTAGTATAAAAATAGGTCTTTAATAAATCCAATTGACTCAGACAAAGGAAATGATGGCCTCATCCAGTTGAATTGCTCCATACTAAACTCATTTTTTGGAGCTCGGAATGGAGGTAGTGCCACTGGGTCCCTCTATTGACCATTCCAAATTAATGATTCCACACACAAAGCAAGAATGGAACCACAAACGAGAGAAGTGGAAGTTAATATATATTAACACTCGAGAGATGTTATATGAGCTACCCCCATAGTCTGTCACTATCATAAACCTTACCCTAATGTCATATACAGGTTTTATAAGGGGTTATACAAAAGGACCCTATCACTATGATTATGTTCATTATTTTTCAATAAAGAGTATACATTCGTTTTATTATTTTTACTTTGTTAATGGTTTATAAAGCAGAAATATTATTTTCATTTTTATTTAAATTCAATTAAGATATCTATTTTCAAGAATTAATGGATTTTTGAATTTAATAATAGTTTATTAACAAATTATATATATGTTAGTTTTTATTAAATAGACATTATAGTACAATTTTTATGATTACAATTGAAATTTTTGTTAGGTTTTGAAAACTAATTTTGTCAAAACCCATGAATTATCAATAAATATTTGTTTTTAATTTAAAATTGAATATTAACATATTTATAAAATTATTTTGATAAAATTAATATTATTTTTTAAATCCAGATTTCGAAATTATCCAATAGTGAATTTTCCATAATTTTCTCTGACAATCAAATTTTTGTGTAAAAATTATATACTGTATAAATATATAATGTGTTTTATGACATAATAATGGCCCAATAAGAATGTAATTAGATAATATAAAAGGGATATTCGGACAATATATGTTTTACCTATTAAATATTGTGATTTTATATTTTTTATTAATTGTATGATGCCTTATTGGACACTTTAGGACTTATAAAATATCTTAACATTTTAAAATGATTTTCATTAAGAGAGTGACTCACCTCCACATAAGAAAGCCTAATATTATAATAAGATCATCTAATGGCCTTATAATATTATTCATCCCACTACACATTGGAAAAAACATGGGAAATAACCATGTGTTGGTTTGTGGTTTTTAATATTTAATCATATGGATTCCAAAACCTATGTTTGTGAAATATTAATGAATTTTTTTCACTTTTCCTATATAAACCCACCCAAGATCCTACTACTCTTCACTGAAAACCCTATGAGCACGTCCCTATTTTACCCTCATATCTCTATAATCCTCCCAAGTCACAAAAAACTCCTATGAAGCCTCTCTGAAACCCCTACCAAGCCTTTGGGATCACAATTCCAAGTAAGGAATTTCATCCATTCTCATATTTTTCCATGATTCTTTATGTTGTCAAACCCTTTTAATATCAATTAAAAATGTTTGGGTATTAATTCTCATCACCTATTTACTTCCCTCATTATGTTTTAAAAATTATATACCTCTTTATCTCTCATTAATCCCTCCCAAGTATACTCATTACCATGCTGATATTTCATAAGAGTTATTCCATTAATCCCGTTTGTTAATGTTTCATTATTATGTTATACCTTATATTTCCAAATTCTATGTGTTGGTACATGTATCTATGTTACCACCTTAATTTATATTTTATGTAAATATAAATTTTATACCCCTTTATCTCTAATCAAAAATTTTTATGAATCATCTGTCACACCGTTATGCAGCTGAAATTGAACCACAATTTTCAAACTGAAGCCATTATGTAGTGATTACCATACCCATTTCTCTATCAAGTATATTCACCTTCATGAACATATATGTATTGAATGGTACTTACATCTATTTATTATAAATTCTTTAATCATGTAATAGATTATTATTTTGAATGATTACATGTTATATGATCAATGTGGCACACTTATGTATGAAGTAAAATTATTAAGAAGGGAGGGCCCGGATAGCGCTCCAATTCATATTGTAAATAATAATATCATGATACATCAGGTGAAATATGTTCTGACTTTTAATAATTCATGTTCAATGAGGGTTTACTCATTGTTATTCATATGCAGTTATGTTTTACTCATTCTTCATGTGAAATGTTCTTTGGATCAAGAGAATATCATGATTAATGTTGTTTCCACATTTCGATATTATGATAATCACAATATATCATTCCATTATGTTCCTGTTTCTCTTGTGCTTCACTGATATACGTATTTCCTAACATGTGCTTTATTTTTCATGTTATTCATTTTTTACTCCCATTGTGATATTTATGGCTCAGAACTTTCTTATGTATGTTCTCAGGTGATACCATAAATTCATTGTATGAATAAATGTAGTGTTCATGGAAAAGATGGTTTCAATAAAAATGTTAAATTTTAATTTCTAAAGATTTCGTGTAATGTTCATAATTTCACATGACACTGGACCTCTCGATACTTGGATTTGTATTAATTTCGTTATTATGTATCAAATAATGTTTATGTGAGTAATTATGATCATAGTTGTTATATGTTTTCGGGAAGTCGTTTTTAGTTTTTTGAGTTCGGTTTTCAGGCCAGGGAACCTGGGGTTGGTGAAACAGATGACATATCCATATACGAGTACCTTTAATTCTTCATTCCAACTCGATACATGAAAACCATAGCTCTATGGAAAAATTAATGGTTCATAATTCATATAGGAATTGAGTGTGTTCTCTTGTACTTCTTGAGTTAGAGTCAAATCACAAGGAAAACTCTATTAAACATGATACATTTTGTTTTATTTTAGGATTCTTCTATATAGGAAGCCAGCCTGTATTTCGACTAATGGTCGTGAGGATGGTATTTCGACCAATGAGTCATCAATTAAGGGATTATTACAAGAGATAGGACCATCTGGTGTTTTAATAGTGATAACCCCACCTAGAGATAAGAAGTTAATACATGTGTTTTTGGTAGATGATGCACGTAGGCTCAGTGTATTGCATGAGTCTAGATATTATGACCTCTTATATTTTGAGGTGAGAGGGATCCTCAGGTTCTTGAGGACTAGGTGGTGGTGGTAAGACAAGTCTTCCATTTACTGAGGATGCCTCATGACCAGATGGTAGTCCAAGCCCTGATCCACTTTTAATGCTTGGTTGGGTGATCGTGGGGCCTGATGAATCCAATTCAGGAGTATGAGACTGAATACTGGATAAACATCGTGTGACGCTTCATGTAGGAGTTCATCATAGTGACGTTACTCTATATGCATATACAAGAGATACCAAACATGTAGTAGGGCATCCAGTTAGTAGCTAAGTACTCAGTGAGATTAACAGATCTTTCTCACTACTCCACCGACATGTTATATAGTCCTTTAAGCAGGGCTCAGACCTTTGAGCATGGGCTACATCGGGAAATAAAGGAATTGATGATATCCCTTTGCATACCTAATCAAAATGGGGTGTTGGAGAGAGATATACTGGTAGAGAGATTTCATACAGAGCATGCACCAGTAGTGAGTGTTATGACCCAGAGACTGGTACTGTAGTCTTTGATAGTGGTTAGTTGAAAGATGACACTAGGAAAAAAGAGGGTTATTCACTCTGGTGGACTATCCCAACATACGTGATCTCCCATGCGAGCCTCCTTGAGTAGAGTGAGTCAGCTGAAGGATAGAAATTTCTACTCATGCATCAGTTGGGGGAATATGGCAAAATATTTCCTTCCCCATCCTATGAATAACATGGAGATAGTTGAGGGACCGCTGAGGCAGTGGCTAAGGAAGGAACATTGTGGTCTTCTAGTCAGCAGACATGGAAGAGGAGTAGGATGAGCAACAGGAGGTGGATGGATGTTTGAGGAACTACCACCACCACCCATAGGTGGTCCACCCTGAGCTCAGAGAGCCGGTGGAAAGGTGTGTGGCCATCTCTATGTGATTCCAAAATTACAATCCCAATACTCTCAGTATGATTAGACGGAGAATATATTTATTCTCAACAGAAGATAGTGTTCATTTAGTAACATTTACTATACACTATTCCCTATCCATGAACCCTGCTCAGAGCTCAGAGATTCTAGTAGAGCTATTTTCTCGTTCCTTATACCTAGAGACTCATATGGGTGGGGATGTTTTGATCACACACTTGTTCCTTTAGTGTGAGCTTACTCATGGGGAAAATATCTTTGGATGGTATCACCAAGTAGTGATGTCGAGGCCTTTCAATGTCATTCTGGATAGAGACAGCTTATCCATAGTACATTTGTAGATTGACTATTTTAGATGAATATTGGAGTGTGTCTATGGGGATGATACAATGTAATCTATTACTGGTGAAAAGGAACTCATGTAGAACAAGATGGACTCATACAAAGGATGGTGTAGCTGATCACATACTAGTTGGCTGGAATGACCATTAGTTCACTGAAGGAGATGAGTCCTTAGATTCCTAATGTGGTTGATTATTATAAGGATGCCTTTTTAGACGTTTTCCTTATGATTTCATCCTCATATATATATATATATGTTTATCTATAAATTGGGATGACACTGATATCTAAACATTCTTATCAGATGGCTCATGTAGATCTCCAGGAGATGAGGGTACAATTGGTGGACTTATAGTGAAAGGGATTAGTGAGGGCCAATTATTTACCATGTGTAGCCAATTTTATTTTTTAAAAGAAGGTAGGAAAGATATTTATATTATATGTGGAATTACGACACCAAAACTAGTTGACTCTGAAGAACAAGTATCATGTACTAAGGGTAAATGATATCTTCGATCAACTGAATGGGTATATATGGTTCTTGAAAGTATACCTGAGATTAGGCTACCGAAAACTATGTGTATGGGATGAAGAAATCCCAAATACATATTTTAAATGTTGGTATGGTCCCTAAACATATCGGGTTATTTCTTTTTGGCTAAAATATCTTCTCAATGGTGTTCATGGGACTCACAAAAATGATCTCCCACCCTTACTTGGACGAGTTTGTACTGGTCTACATTGATAATATTCTAGTGTATTCAACATCCTAGGAGGATAATAAGATACGTTTGAAGATGGCCCTCGACTTACTCCGAGTGAACCAAATTTATGGGAAGATCTTGAAGTGTCATTTCTAGATTTGAGTGGTCCACATTCTAGGACATTTCATCTCAGAGCCTATAGTTGTAGTGGATCCTAAGAAATTTGAGGCAGTGTTTTTTTGGGATACACCCAATTGCGCTATCAAGGTGTGGAGTTTTATTGGATTGATTGGCAACAGTTTTAGGTTTTTACCCATCTTCATTAGAGTAGATGCACACATGAACGTTTTGACGATGAAAGGGAAACCCTTTGTGTGGACAAAAAGCTGCAAAAAGTGCTTTCAGCAGCTAAGGCAGAGCTTGAAAATTTCAAATTTCTTATGATTTCTAGAGGACATGTAGAGTACATGCAGTTCTGTGATGCCTCAAGAACCTAACATGGTTGTTTCCTAATGCATGAGAAATCATTGATTCCATACTGTTCTTGATAGTTTGGGCCACATGATCAGAACTATGTGACCTATAACCATGTGTTCATAGCGGTAATATTTGCATTGAAGATATGTATACACTATATTATGGGTGAATAGTTTATCATCTACTCTAACCACAAGTGTCTCATGTATATCCTCTCTTAGATGGATTTTAACATGGGATATAAAGATGATGTCTATAGTATCTCTAGGACTATGATTTTGAAATATTAAATATTCTTGGGAAGGGGATTGAGGTGGTAGATGTGATCATCTTGAAAATTAGTTTACATCTACTAAACTAGGGTTCCAAATAGTGAGCCTCATTGTAGATATCCTTTATCGATGGAGATTGAGCAACCTGTCTCCAGTCGATGGTGGATACCCCTCTAATGTTATAGCTTGTGCATGAGGTAGAGGGTGGAGATATCATCTGTGAGAGTAAACATACTAAAATGTCCATAAGTAACTCCCCTAATGGATATTCATAAGTTGGGGAGCATGTCATTCTTTTCAGAGGACTCATAGTTGTATCGGTGATGTCAGGAGAGGAGGTGTTGAGGGGTATTCATAAAACCCTTATGGAATTACTTAAACGTGTGTAAAAGATACTACTTGACCTCTAACATCATTTTTAGTGGCCGAGATTAACGAATTCAGTGGCAATGTTTGTATTGAGGAACCTCACATACCAATAAGTGAAGGCTGAGCATCATGTTTCTGTGGATTTGACTCAACCCCTTGAGGGTCCATTGTGGATGTGGGATGTATTATCATTTTAATTCATGATTTTTTTAACATTTAAATTAAAGGGTAATAATCCCATATGAGTGATCATTTACTAACTCACCATGTTTTCCCACTTCCAAGAGACATGGTAACATTGTTCAGTAGAGAGCCTGAGACCCCACTATGTGTTAGACATTGTCCGAATTCATGGGTTCCCATTTATTATAGTCTTGTATTCCGATTCTTTTTTTAAATTTTGGTTTTTAAATGGATTTTATGATGTGTTTGGGACTCAACTATGCTTGAACATAGCTATCCACTTGCAGACAGATGGCCAGATGGAGCCGAAAATTCTTTTCCTAGAGGATTTGTAACGTGATTGAATCCTCAATATTTCACATAGATTAGAGAATCACCTACCATGTTTGGAGTTCGCATAAAATAGCATATAACACTCAACCATCAATATGTCACTATTTGAAGCCTTTTATGGGTGACCCTGAAGGTTTTTACTTTTCTTGACAATCCCTGAATAGTCAGCACTCATGGGCCCAGTGTTGGTATATTCCACTATAGAAAAGGTGCAGGTCATCCATGAGTGGATGAAGACTACACTGATCCATCATAAGTCCTATTATGTTATGAAAAAAATACCTTTGTATTTTTAGGAGGGAGACCTTGTGTCCCTTCTAGTCTCTCCTCGATGTGGGATTCAAATATTTGGTTGGGGCGTGATGTTATCTTTGAGGTTCATTGGACCTTTCCAAATACTGTGTAGAATGGGTGATGTGGTGTACCACATGCATCTACATCCAAATTTAGAGTGGTTTAATGATTTATTTTATTTTTCCCACTTATGTAAATATATACACGACATTTGGAAAGATATTTAATGGGGTGATATGGACACTGATGGCGGGGTGAGATTCACAGGTTACCTGGTAGAGATCAATGATCGATAGAAGATGATCCTTCGTGGATGGTCTATTCTCTATAGTGTGCATTCATTGGAAGAACAATATTATCTTGAAGAGGACCTAGGAGTGGAGGGAATATATTCTTTCTTAGTATCCGCATTTTTTTAGCTATTATTTTTTATTTGGAGGATGTAATGCCCTAAGACGGGGAGAATGTATTGTCTTACATTTTCAATGTATTTTTTTTGAAAATTATAAGGGATTATTTTGAGAATAGGATCTATGATGGAACGTGATTCTATTCCCTAGAGTGATTAGAATAACTATTTGGACTAGTTTTATGGTTATTAAAAATCGTGTGGGTGCTCAGTTTTAGTAACATTTAAATGAGTTATTAGATTTGAAATATGAGGGAATCATTTTATACATAGAATCAAGTTTTTTATAGGGATGACGTACCTTCTACATACAATGTTTGACTATGGAAATATTTTTTCATCATTTTAATGATGTATAATTATAAACATAAAAATGTAATTTTATTTTTCATTTAGTGTTTGACACAACCATGCTATATTGCGGTGACTTAGAGATAATACAATGTAGTGTCATGGGAACAATGAAACATATACAAAATTTTGAAATGTTTTAACATGTTTCCTCCGTTAGTATATTTTAGGGATTGGTGTTAGAATTCATTATGCTGGATAATTTCATTGGATCCATGATGATTCCCTAAGGAATGAGAAGGAATCTATCTCACTAGCGACGATAAATGACATAAACCAATGAATGATATATCACCCATGTTGAAGGAAGGGTCACTATAAATGACAATTTTCTCTTCACTGACTAATAATATTTTGATGTAGGGGTTTTATTTTTCTCTTTATTTAAAAATCCATTCCAGATTCCGATCAAGAATGAGGACCAACCCATGAATAGGTTAATCAAAAGTTTGATCGATCTTATAATATGGTTAAAAATGATGGACAGAAGGGAGGGAATCATATTAAAAATTCTATTTCTCCCCATTCATATTTCTGCTGACATGACCATACCATGGTCAAAATGAGGAAGTCTATTGATCATTCTATGGGTGTTATTATTCTTATCACTCTTCCCCATTCATTAGTCCATCGTTGACAAATACTCATTGTCACAACATGTTTTTCCGGTAGGTTAAAACCATTCCAAGACCACCATAAAGATGATTATAATATTTGGAGTCAATGGTACTAATTATGGAGTCCCAATGATCATGGGTGTATTCCCAGTTCAAGAAATGGGCCACCACGATGATGGTGGAGGCCTGCATAAGAGGTTCTACTGGTAGTGGTGTTTTGTGGTGGCACGACCACTCCTGTGGGAGGAGCATGTGGAATGGTAGACATGGGTGGAGGATACAGCCACTGGCTCAATGTCCAGTACCATGGATCTAAAGGGAATGGTAGGAGGCGAAATCACACTGTGCTAGGTTGAAATCCAGTGGGATCAAGGTGGTCGACCGTGTTGTTTTCAGTCATCGCCCGTGTTGACCAGGAGGAGAAATGAAACCCACCACAACTCATCTAGATGAACCAACATGCTTGAGTGGGTAGGGATGGAGATAGTGGGATGGGTTGGGTCAGGCCTAGTAGGTCATGTCAGTCAGGACCTAGTTTTAGTAGGGTCAGGTCAGTACAACTTGGTAGGACCAGACCCAATCCCCAGCAACACCTTTTTACTTATATTCCCTTATCTCTAAAACCATGTGTCAGTTTGATGAGGCGTTTATGAAGTTTCTACCCTTGAGACCAGGTAGTCATTTTGAGATACTATGAGTGAGTATTAGTGGAAGTTGGTTTATGGCCTATTTGCTCGAGGAGGAGGTGCACCTGGAATGATTGTTATAATAACGAAATCTTGTGGATGGATGCGACCATGAAGTTATGTTATTACCTAGATTACATGTCTTTCATAGACTATGTCTCTTATCCAGACATTTTTTCTTACTAATACTAAGTTTTTACTCCTCTATCCCACTAGGGTGTGGGTCATCTAGTAATTGATGACACTCTGTAAGTTACCTATACTTCATGTGTTACCAACAATCCGTGTATTATCTTTACTCCATATGTTACCTAAACGTCATGTGTTACTGACACTATGTGTGTTACATAAAATCCATGTGTTTCCAATTCTTTGCATGTTACTGCATTAGGGTACTATGGATTCTTATGACAATCATATTTTCATAACATAGACCTATACTTTTTTGTGAACTGTTTCTTGTGAATCTCTTCACTCTACCTCTTACGGCCTTCACTTATTGTGCTTCTTTGGGAGTCTAATTGGTGGTTTTAATAGTGATATTTTTTGTGTTATAATTTGTGGGATTACTTTTGGTTTGATTTGTGTAATTTATTTGTGTTTTGGGGTTCTGAATGAGTATTATTTTACTCAACCTACCACGGGCTTCGCCCACACATGATATGTCTTCTGCAAATGAATGATAGCTTTGAAAGAGTCCTCAATTGTTTGGGGCCAGGTGGTTCTTGGAGGGTGACCTAAAGTATTTGTTCCACTTCAGTGACATTTATACAGCTTACTATACATGCCCTTTTATTAGTCTTTTCGATATATGGGATACATGAACTTGTAATTCTTTTTTTGATTGAGATTGTTTTCTGGCCCCCTTTTCTTTCAGTTACGTTCCTTTATTTGAGGGGGTTTTCATAGTGTTTTCCATATATGATTACTTAGTGTTTTCAGTTTTCGGTTTTTCTTGGAGACAGATGCATGTGCATTGGTATTTTGGAAAATTACACTCACTTGTTGATATTCTTTCTCAATGCTAGTCGCCAGCCTCTAACCAATGGGAGGTGAGCATTGGGTAGTCACGACATGAGGCCTAAGGTGTAGGACATGAAATTCCATTCTCCACATCTGTATCCTTGACTATTTCAATTAGTCCATATTCCCAATTTTTTTGACACAAATGATTATTGATTCCTTCTCATGTCTAATAACCAATTGTTATGTGGATAATTCTATATATTTTAAAAAATAATATATATATATATATGGCTATGTTTTAGGTTAATTAATTAAATTAAATTAAAATATTATTTAATTATTTAACATCCTCTCCAATTTTTTACACTGACCAAAAACTCAACACTTATGAAATTTATGGATTTCATTGGGTAAACCCCATATCCTAGAAATAAATGTGCTCTTCAATTTCCCATCCACAGTCCGAATCAAAAGGAAAAGCACTATTTCATAAAATATGCATCTTAATTATTTAATATATATTAATTTTTAAATATATTAATTCTGAGTCCCACCACTCCCAAACCATACACCGACTTGGAGGAAAAATACAAATGTGCATATATATGATTTCAAAGGAAATGAGTCATTATATTCTACTCTCATTGAAGGGTTTTTACACCCAAAATAATAATCTACACAAAATG
The DNA here is from genome assembly GCA_963277665.1 of Viscum album. Taxonomy (NCBI): domain Eukaryota; kingdom Viridiplantae; phylum Streptophyta; class Magnoliopsida; order Santalales; family Viscaceae; genus Viscum; species Viscum album. Next base: position 428,631,777 of record OY728129.1, on the reverse strand, counting down.
GTGGAGGTACCTATTCCAAATTCGACGATCATGACCCCAGGTTCACTCATACATGCTCCTATGCAAAAATAAGAACACACACTAGGTTGATGGTCCATCCCTGCACCATCGTCTCCTTCTAGCACTTGATCATCACAAGGTACATTGAGGATAGTGGTTTTTTATTTAATATATAGCATTACAGATTTGATAATTTCCTATGAGTTGATCATATATATACTACCATACTTCACTAATAAAAATTCATGTACATAGTCTCTCCATGTGGGTAAGACCATTAAAAAAGAAACCTAACTAACCTCACACTAAAACTCATAATAACTAAATAACATCAAATAAAATAATTCTCCATAACCCAAAATCTAAAATTAACAATTTTGGGAGACACTTATGATGGTATTGTCACTAATATTGATATCTAATGGTCTATGATGTCTGTAGATTTAGTATTTATATCAAATCAGAGCTATCCTCCAATGCTCATAGATCACCTAATCCTTTTCTGACCCAACACGAGATATCTCACCCATCTCATCCACCAACAACAGTTACCTATAGGATCTTTTATATTGGTAATCCAATGGTTCCATATAGATAATAGATTAATAGATTTTATTATCTGAAAAGTCTTCTAATGGAATTTGCTACCCCATATTTTTGGATGATGTCTAACTCACAAGTTCTCAGTATATGCTTCAAAACCTGGGTAGTCTGTTATGTCATCACATATTTCTGGGGTTGAAACATTTTTCTCATTCATAACTGGATCATGATTGCCCCTTCAAACCCCTTCAATACTATGCAATGAATGGAGCATCGTGTTAACTAAAAATAATTATGGATATATATGCAGTAGGATATCCTCCTACACATAGACGGGTGACAAAATCACATCCAAATCTACTCTTTGATTTCATTGAAGTTTTATGACTTATTTGGTTTTTTATCAATAAAACATATATTATCATGGCCTCCCCTTTTTCAAAGAATACATTTCACAATATACATTTACATTCCATACCAATTATATTACTTGAGTTTTAAGAAGGAGTCTCAGAATAGTTTGACCTAGATATTCACCCATAACCTACTAACATAGGATACACTGGGAGCTTTAATTAGAAATCTTCTTTCTCACAAAAACCTCCCTAATGGTAGTTGATGGTCCTCATACATGTTTTACATCCATGAATGTACAATCATGAGGGGTGTATTTATGAAACTTCATAAGAAATTCCTCAATCAATGTGACTAGTAATTCCATTCATATCCAGATAAGTATTTAATACTCACCTTCTTTAGAAAATTCATCCGTTGAATAAAATGAGGTTATATAGTCTTGAAAAACCACACACTCGATTTCTTCCAACATAGAATATACCCAGACAAATTATTTTGTGGATTAAATACCATATAATATAGATAAGTTTCATCCCTCCACCTCACCAAGGTCAATTGTCATGAAGCCATCTCCTCAAAAAATAATCCCCCAATAAAAAATTAAATTTACTTATAAGGTTATTAGCCACTATGTTACATGTCCATAGATTATAAAATATCCTATTATCAGATCCCATACGTAACTTCTACCAATGATTAAGTCTCTAGTTATGATATATTTGAATGAAGATGTACATGAGACTTCAATGATTCAACAAACATTAAAAGGGTCATCCTAGAGAAAACATATAGAAATATTGTACCCTTTTAGAAATATTATTACAAGATTTTGTGATTAAAATATTCATTTAATACAAACCAAGGATTTAAATTTCCTTTTTATTGGGAAGACTAGGTACAAAATTATAAAATGAAAAACTTGAAAAAAATTTATTTTATTAATATGTATAATGAGGTCCTAACCCACTTTGAGACCTTATAACTACTTATATTAAATTGTGGAGAACATAAAAAATGATTGAGATAAACCAAAATGTAAATGAGTAATCATGGGAATAAAGCAAAACACAAGAGTTAGAAGGAATAACATGCTAACAAAAAAGGAATGGATCATTAATAATCATATTGAATTATAATATATAGTACATGTATTAATATGATCATAGAAATATTGGAATGTTGTTGAATCATATAATATAATATAAACATTATTCAAATATAACTAATAATACTCTATCACATGGTGGGAAATGTCCTGTAATAGATTTTCATTACACTATAATCTCATAAATTCAATCACATGATACTAAACATTATCCAATTAATTGGATTGATATCTATGAATACACATAAAAATATGTTCGTGAATATGTGTTCCGCAATAATAAATCAAAAATAATGAATAACCATAAGAGTTACCCCTATAATGAAATGGTTGATGTAGTCATATCATTATTCATAACCAACATGTATTTCACAGTGTTTTCCAAGAGAGAAAGGATTTAATAATTTATGTAAAATTATAAAATAAAAATAAGAATATATCATGAAAAATGATGTCTAATTTATGTTAATTTATGAAAAATAGTGTTTAGGAAACATTAGTAAGAGTCCACTATAGAGTGTTTTAATGGAATATATTAAAGAATTTTTAATCGGCACTAAATTATAATTGTTTGTATAATACCAGAAACTAACTAAAATAGTTATTCAAGAAAAAATGATATATATTATAAAAATTTTGGTTGCTAAATTTTTTTTATTATATTTCATAATGTGTTTGAAATATAGATGTTCTCATTAATGTGGCTTTGTTCATCGAGAATAATTGAGGTGGGATCCTTTTAAACATGATTTTACAATATAAGAATAAATAATTTCACTAGATAAATATGAGTGGAGAAAATTTAAAGGATTTAAATGAATTTTACAAGATTAATGAAGAAATACATTTGGTTAATGAGAAAGATTGTGTATCCAAAATGAAAAATGTGGTTTGGATATATCCATTACTTTATGTATGAATGTGTTCTTCACATGCCCTTGATGACGAAGAAAATTAAATTTTGTTCATGAATTATTAAATTAAGAACCCATTATATATTTATTTGAGTTTATATAGTTTTATTCTGTTGATTTATTGCAATTTTAATGCATTATAATTTGCAATTTTGTTACTTTAGGAGTGTTCATTTCAATGGTTTAATGGCCTGTTTACCTGTATATAAATATAGTTGTTCTTCTTTAATGGGAATTATAATCCAGAAGTGAGATTATATGTTATTAATACTCATAAATAAGCTAAAAAGGCCCCATATGTTTTTTTGCTATATCAGTATGATTCATTTGATAAAACGTTAATAATTAATGTTTAGTTTATTTTTTCCGGGTTTTTTATCCTCACAAAAATAGTTCAGTTTAATTTATTATTCTTTTTACATATTAATTAAAAACATGAAACATGTTATAATATAAATAGTAAAATAATTTTTTAACCATTATAATGGTTTCTGACTATTAGTAAAGGCATTAATGGTAAATTGAAACTTTTCCTCCATGAAGGTTTTGAACTCACATATCAAAGATGATGTTTTAATTTTTATAATAAAAGGGGAATAAAAGTTATTTTATGATTTATATTAAATTAAAAATAGATTTCTAATATATATATGATATTGAAGTTTTCACTTCTCTTTGGATTGTATAGGTGAGGAGAGGATAAGAAAACAAAATAAATTAAAAGAAAATGAATGATGATTTTACCTCTTAAAAGACACCCCTTGAGTTCATCATTAAGATACTTAGGTAATGCTTTTTTTGATACCGGTAACAATTGTTTGTGTTTAATTATCTTAAAATGGAAATTAGGTATAATATTAACAAGATACATGTCATATATATTTTTAGGATAAAGGGTGGGAGTGGTATTTACAGGTGGAGGAGAGTAGTGTTTTGGGTTATTATATTCCTTAGATTACTATTTTTTTAATAGACTACAAATAGTGATTATTTTTATAACTATATAAATAAATTAATTTAATATTGATCAAACCTATGTGTTATTACATCCTTCATATATTATCTACAAAAAAAATTGTATTTAGCTTGTAATATTTAATACTGAAAACTATGGTATTTCAATTTTCACAAAAAGTGTAAATATTTTATAAAAATCCCAACAAATCATCATAAAAAATTAATATTTTTTATTCTTCCTAATGTAATCCATTTTATGAAAATGAAAATATGTATAAAAACAATATTTCTAAAAATAAATAATCAATTATTCCAAAATTGCTGATTTTAATATTATAATCAAATTTATAACCCCAGAAAAACTAATTAATGTCTCATAAAATTTATTTATAATTAAAATAGAACACAATTATATTTATTGAATCTATTTTATGAAAATAAATTTTCTTTTTAAGCCATCATAATAATTTCAAAAAATATACAAACATTTATGTTTTATAAAAAATTCAACACTTAATTTATCATGTTAAAAAATAATTAACTTATTCCATGATGTCAATATATCATATAATCATTTATAATATATATAATTTATAATTATACATAAATTGGATAGGATACTATTCTAATGGCCATAATATTATTCATAATGGTCAAGTTACTTTTCTAATGGTCGAATTAATATTATAATTTTATAGGTGACATAATTTCTATAAATAACTCTTATTTAATTCATTATTCATTCACACATATTTTATATTATTATTATACATATATCCATCTTCAAAATTAATATTTTATTATTAACATTATGTTAAATTTCTACAACATGTTCCTGAGTGCATTCATTCTAGTGAATCGATAAGAACCAAATTTTCTCATTCTTATTATCTAATATTCCATTTATTATCCCACTATAAAATTTGTAACTATCATAAGACTAATTTATAACTAAATTAACATTATAAAATTATAAGAATAATTTTTATTGGTATTTCTATATATTGTTTGTGTTTTATGACATAATAATGGAAATTTAATTGATAAAAATCTAGGTTGTTACATTCTGTCCCCTTATGATATTTGACCCCTAAATTTCATTTTACATACCGAGGGGAAATTATAAAGGTTATATATACTTAATATCCTTCTACAGATTACATGTCACCTCTTAATAGTTTATCATTATCTTTAGTACATCCACTAGGTGACTGTTCTAGTTGCGTTGAACCCTATCTCTACGGTCAAAAATGTTTATAGGCTTCTCATGATAAGAGATATGATATTCCTAATATACAACCTTTGATTTTAGTAAATGATAGGGATCTAGTATGTAATACCTTATGAGGGATAGGTGTATTTCATAATGTACATGACAAATTTTTTGTGGAAGTGATAGTCGATATTCTACAGATCCAACATGATAATTAATGTAAAAGTGCCCAATGTACTTAGGGAAAATCATTATTTATTCGTACATACCATAACAGTAATCTATGGATAAATAAAAAATAATACCATCTCTCTGACCTTGTACTCAAATCTTGTCAATTATTATCCTTATAGCTCTTATATCATATTTAGGCATCATAAATTTGTTTTTGGATGGTCTTCACATATTCTATCATTTCTTTTACCACGATATCTCAAAACACCTTCTGTTCACCATCATCATCAATCAAACATTTTTTCTATATCTTTCCCCTTTGACTTCTAGTATTGGGGTGATAATCTGTACTAATGTTTTAACATGGTATTTATATTATATTTGAGCCTTTTTAATATCATAATGGTATATTTTAGATCTCAATCAGAGATAATAGGTAATTTTAACCCATATAGCCTCACCAATACTATGATATATATCCTTTCTAGTTTGGTTTTTACATTTCCTTGTAGGTTTGGGTAATAGTAGAATCATTAACTTATAATTTTTCATTTTAACCTTATTCTTCTAGATAACCATAAACATTTATGCATATTCATTTGTCTTCTTATTTATATTGTCCCACAAATAGTTCTCTTAGAGATGTCAATACATTGTCTTCCTCCATACGTGAAAAGAGAATGTTGAGCATTATGAATCATTCATTATCTATTTCAAAATATATAAATATTGGAATATGGGAAATAGTTATGGGGAAAATCTTACAATTCATTCCACAACCATTTTGATCTCTGAACATTTCTCAATTTTTGATAAATTCTACCTCCCCTTGGATTTACACAACATTTCATTGATAATCATTTAATTTCTCAAAAAGGGATGGTTTAGAAATAATTTTTAAAGGAATTACTATGTAACTACCATTTTTATTCCCATGACCATCCTTTGAATGTGAATGAATATTGTATCCTTCCTAATTCCTATGATTGAAAATTTTATGGGATTCATTCTACATTATGAATCATCAACTTTACTTTCATTTAAAGGATGGAAGTGGATTTATAAGTACTAATAATTGAAGATCTCTAACCATCTTCACTAGATCATATTAATCTCTTTATATGTGAATATATATTTGTGGATATTTTGATAAGTATATATGTAACACTTCTCCTATTATATATCATAACACCATATATTCAATGAAAATATCACATCTTTCAACTCTCGATCATGAGTGAGATAGTCTTTCTCACAAACATTTCTCTTAATTTATTTATATGACCTTAAATTGTTATTATTCCTTAGTAAAAATCCTAATCTACTACTTAATTAATTTCTATATCCCATAATTAATTTCCCACAATTTGGTAGTGTATGTAATATTTCAGTGATGATAAACTTTTACAACCCTTTTAAGAACGCTTAGAATTCATTAGTCAAGAAAAAAATTAGCAACTTTTAAATAATATTTTCTATAGGTATTTAAAATCATTATATTTTACTCAAAAATCACTGATATTACCTAACTAGATGAAGGGAATTATGCCTCTCTATTATAGATGCTAGTCTTAACCACTACTCATTTTCCTTTGTCTTAAATTTTCCACAAATATCGCTTTATTAGGGATAACATGACCCATTATTGATACATACATCATCGACAAGTGAAATTTAATTTTCTTTTCATATAGTTTATATCTATGAAATGTCTCTAGCTTAGTTTTCAAATGGTCCTTTTGTCCCTCATTTCTCTTGAAGTATATTAGAATATCAGCTATATGGACTACCACAGTTACATTTAGGAAATCTCTAAAGAATCTATTCATAAATTTAATTACTTTTTTTGGATAATTATTGATCCTGATGGGAATAAATATTGACTCAAAGAATATATAACTCATTGAAAAGGTAGTCAGAGGAATATCTTCCTTCCAACATTCAATTTTTTGGTATCTCGGCCGAATATCAACCATAGATAAATCTCAACTCCAAAAATATCTGATGAAAAAATTCAGTTATTGGTGGTAGAGGATACATTTTCTAAATCATGTTTTTTAGATCACAATAATATATGGAGAGGGGAATTGATCCACAATTCTTCTTGATTAGGAGAACCAGTTCACCCCATTGTGATTTACTTAAGCATATAAAACTTTTTCCAAATTTCCTTTTAATTTATTCTTCATTTAATTTATCTTAATATAGGCCATCTTTAAAGAGACATTAATATGGTCATAGATACATGTATATGATCAATTGATAACTCAACCTATCAGTCATATGGATGACCAAACAATTCTTCAGGGAACACATTAGTACAGTCCTTCAAAATGGCCTTGTCCTCAATAATGATTCTCTTATTTGTCTCAATAATTTGATAAATATATGATTTCACATAAAGAAACAATATAAACCATTGAGATGATAATTCTAAAGAAGATTTATACTCCTCCTTACACATGTTTAGAATTTGCGGATTTCTTATAATATTAAGAGTGATCTCCCTTTACCAATTGTTGATGTTATCAATGTATAATGATATCCAATCCATTCTCAATATAGAATAAAAATTCACCAAGGATGTAAGATGATAATTTTTGGTGGTTCAGAATAAAAAAATTAATTTCTAATGATTTATATATCATAGAAACAAAAATTTTCCCACTCGTTGTTTTCACAGATAACTAACCCATCGTATTTTGATGGGGTGTTTGAATAGTTTTACTAAACATGGAAGATATGAAAGAATGAATAAAATATGAATCAAATAGTAAATTCAATACTATTGAATAAATTAGTCATTCATTTCTCACCACATCATTTTTGTGCTCTACGTTAATAGTATTTATAGTATATTCTCTTCCTAACATCCTTAGAAGATGATTTTGTTGAATGTCTCTCATAGACCAAGGCATATGGCATTATATCACATAATTCCCATGATCCTTATAGATGAAACACTATAAAATAGGTGGAGCTTTAATATTACCCTTCCATTATTATTTCAAATTATTGAGATTACTCAACTCCCTTCATCGATAATTATTGAGATTTCACTCTCCTCCATATTTGAGGAATCTCCAAAATCCCTTTAGATAGTTCCCATTATTCTTTTCCCTACAAATTTTTCATGTTTAATGTTTGGATATCCCTCATTCATGGTATTTTTATATTTACCCCCATATTAAAATATATTTTCCTCTTTTTATCTATGTTTCGAATAGATAAATGAGTGTCCAAAGTTTGTATATATTTTGTTAGGGAAGAATAGGAAATATTCTCATAGCTTTCAATGTATTGAATCAAGAAGGAATTTCATACAAAATGTATTATTACAATAATTATTTGATCAACCTTAAATTCAATGTTAGTGAAAAATTATTAGGCATACTGTCAAAGACCTATTATTTTTTCCTCATAGGGCCTAATAGAATATTTTTTCTGTTACTTCAGCTTGAGGAACTCCCTCTCGATCTTAGGATAGAGAGTCCTGTGAATATATTTGCTAAAAAATAACATATTAAATCATTCCATATCAATGGAATCAATTTCCCCCATATATATTGTATTTAATTAGTTCCAAAAACTATTTATATTCTCCATCAAAATGAAAAAAAAATCTGTATGAATTTCTCTTTTTCTGAGAATTTGAGGAAGGAGAATATCTTCTTAATGGGTTTAATACATTTTCAAGTATGAGGGAATTAAAATACCCACTAATGATAGGATGCCTTTTCTTATAAATGATTCACCCTCTATATATTATGATAAGTTTTTATTTCCACAACATTCATGTTTCATTCAAAACTTGTTCTGGTTGATACAGTACTATCATGATGTTCTAATCTCTATTCTAATTACATTGGGAATTTCATTAGGTAAATTCTCACATTTCTAATCACATTTATTGTTGGTACAATTTATCCTATTTCCATATAATAAATAGAAAAATAAAAAAAACAACAAGGGTACATAAATGAATTGATAACAGGTGTACAAAAAAAATTAAACATTGAACATATAAGGATAAACATAAATAAAGAAAGTAAATCATAAATTCTGATTCCCTAAGTATACATATAGTTTATCCTTGGTGATATTGTTTTCTATAGAATTGTAAAAAAAATAGAGTACTAATTCCAAAAAATTACTAGAACGTACTCTATTACTAGATAATGTGAACATTGAAATTTACACATATTATTACATGATATTGAGTGTAAATATAAATTAAATACAAACCAAGGATCAATAAGTATACCATATTTGGAGGAAAATGTAGATAATTTGGAAACCTGAATCTAGAATAAAACATCCTATTATTAAGCACTATAATAAGTTAATACCATTATTATATCTATTATAACTACATTGGATAACCTAGGAAAAACATAAACACAATCGACTAGATAAAATTCAATATATGGGATTAGTAACGGGAGAAATCATAACACAAGAGTTTAAAGGCATATCTTGATAAAGGGAAGGTTGTGAACTTACCCCAATGGAAAACCACCATTATTAATGAATGTGAGTTACAAAAGTGGAAAAAATGTAATATTACAAAAATACCTATAAAAATGTGTTTAAGGTCATTTGGGAGATGATTTTAGAAAACACATCTATAAGTATCAAATCTATTTTCCAGAGCATCTACATGATAATTCGGTGGATGAAAGACTTGCATGATAAAAAAGGAAATTATTGATATGGACTCAATTTAGTTAATATATTGTGTTTTCAACTTCCATGATAAGTTATGTTACCTAATTTTTAATACAATAACAATTATAATAGAGTCATAATCAAACCATTCCTTCCTCCATCCTCTTTTCATTACCATGTTTATTAAATTTATCTGATCCAAATTCACTGCATATAGAGAATTTAAATGACAAAATATATCTAAATACATCACAAAATATCAACATTAAATTCCCTAAATAATATACCATAGCCAGTAGGTATTGGATTATCCTTAGATTCCCCCTTTTTATTACATTTGATTGATTCTGTGAATGGGGATATCAAAAAGTCATCAAGAAAAATACATGGACATGGAAATAATGTTTTAATACTAGGAAATCTCATAAACATGTGTTCATGCTCAAAATTGCAACATCTCTTATGATATATTGAGTTTGAGTTTTAAATTTAAATGATAATATGAAGGCAATATTCATGGATATTGAATTGAGTGTTGTCGTATTTGATAGCATTATAGATCCTCCAGATCAAGTAGATTATTTTAGCACAGTAAAACTAAAAATGATAGAGAAGATGCATTAATAGAGTAGTGTTAGTGTAATACTATATAAATTATTATTTTGGAATGTGGAAGTAGCATATATCATATCATGAACTTGAGTCAACGCTAACTACTGAGACAATATCACATAAGGAAAAAAGTCCCATAATGGATTATATATACTCCATAAACCCATACAGGGTGTATCATGAATCGAAAAGTTACCCAATTAATTATAGATCTATTTTCATGCACCCAAAATAATATATTCTTTAATAAAAAAAATATTTCATGAATAATGAGGTGCATCTTATATTAATATATAAGAAATAGTTTTTATAAAACTTTAGAAAGGTGCCACTTCAGTGTGGTTTATGGGATTATATTAAATAGACATTAAAGTGGATAAAAAGAATAATTGTTTTCATAAAACTATAATTGAAATAAAATATAATTTCATGTTTAAATTTTATATTATATATAATCAACAGTGAAATAATTAATTTTATGTACTATACAAATAAATGTGTAAGAAATGGAGTAGTTCCTTTCAATCAGGCTTGCATTATCGATTGTAATTATGAGAATAACCTTTTAAAAACAAGTATTCCCATCAATGAATGATTAGTTAAACTATATAAAGTTTTCTAAAATAATATATATAAATATATATGTTTTATATAATAAAACTTTTTAAATAAATTTTTCTATATATAGATAATGCATAACCTAGAGAGAAAAATATAGGTTCAGAGAGATCCCCTAACTAATGTACGAATGTATTCTCCACATGCACATAATATCTTAGATAATGAAATTAGATTACATAATTACTTAATTATGAACCTATTATACTTGTATCTAAATTATTATAATTTTATTAGTTTCATCTATGGCCATTTCAATGCATTTTAATGTTCAACATTGTCGTTCTGAGAGTGTACATTTTTATGGTTTCATGGTCTGTTTACTTGTATATAATTGTGGTAATACATTTCAAATAGAGGTAAATATCTTAATGTGAACATATATTGTAATAATGAACATAAAAAATTAAATGGTCAGATATATCATTTTCATATAATATGAGGATGATACATTTAATAAAACATTAATGAAAAATGTTTGGTATATTTTTATAGGTTTTTTATCATCACAAACTAATTTCATTTTATATTTTGTTATTATTATATAATAGCTCAATAATCATGAAAAACGTAATATTATATATATGAAAATATTACGTAACCATAATAATGGTTTTATAACTAGTGTGAAAGAGGTAATGGAAAACAATAACTCATCATCTATAAAGGCAGTGAACTGACAAATCAAGGATGAGGTTTTAATTTTTACAATAATAGGAGAAGAGAAAAGATTTTTAATGTATATTTCATTAAAAACATAAAATAATAGTATATATATGATACTACATTTATCATTCCTCTTTGTATATTTGAGGTTATAAAGAGATAAGAAATGATAATAAATTAAAAGAGAATGATTTATGATTTTTCATCTTGAATGTCCTCACCTTGAGAACCTCTTTAAGGCACATGGATTTTTTAATTTATTGTTACCATCGTCTATTATACTAGGATATGAGGATTAGAAAGGTAATTGTGTAGAATATTGAAAATATTAAAGGCTTATATGGTGTGAGATGAAAGTGTGGTGTGGGATGATATTTTGAAGGGAGGAGTGGGGTATTTTTTATTTTCATATTCATTAGAATATTATTTTGGCTCATTAACATAATTAGTATTTATTAATATAACTAAAATAAAAAAATATTTTTTGATAGTTAGCACCAATGGGGACTTACACCAGGCTTAAATTATACATGTCTAAAAAATTCTTATATTTAGAATATTATTATAAATACTAAAAATTATGATATTTCACCATTCACCAAAATTTCAAATAATTAATAACAATAAAAATAATTTACCCTACTTTTTTACAATTATATTACAAAAATTCAATCCATTTTAGGAATTAAATTATATGTCTGAAAATTTTAATTTTTAAATAAAATCATAATTTATTCAAAAATTACCAATATTAATATTATATTCAATTTTATGTCCCTTAAAAAAATTTATTAAGGTCTCATAAAATTATATTATATTTATAATAAAAAAACAAAATATCATTAATCTATTTTATGAAAATAAAATTAAATCATAACATTCATGAATTTTATTTAATGAAACATTGAATTATAAAAAAAAATCCAATAATAAATTTATCATTTTGAAACATTTATTTCTATACCAAGATTTAAATATATAATATTTTAATTTATAATATATAAAAAATTTATTTATTATTTCATAGGTGATGTTACTATTCTATCATCCAGATTACAATTCATAATGGTCAGGTACTATTTCAATGGTCATGTTACAATGCCAATGGTATATGTTCATGAAATTCTATAAATAACTCTAATTTTATCCATTATTAATTAATATATGTTTTCCCTTAATATTATATATATACATTCATCTAAAAAATCAATATTTTATTATTAAAATTATTTTATTTATAACATGATCATGACTCCAGTCATTATATTGAATTGAGTAGATAAAAATATTACTATTAATATTATCTTATATTCTATTTATTTCCACGTTGTAATGTTTAGTAATTATTATTGGATTATTTGATAACTAGAGAATCATTCTTAATTTGTTAGGGAAATGTTTTTATTGGGTTCTATTTATGATAGATTAATATTGTTACATAAGATGGGAAATTCCATTATTAAATTCTGAGTTGCAATAACATCTTATGATATCCACATTAAGGAATTTGACTACTAAAATGTTTTTTTCATGTAATCCTTATCATGGTGTTTCATATAACACGACCCATAAAAAGAAAACTTATTTCTTGATACTACACATATCTGATCCCAACTACATAGGAATAATAATACAATACGCACTCGACTCCATCCTTTGTAACTCTCAACAATGGATGATTGGATATGTTATGCCTCAACTCCTAAAAAGATATAAAAATGATATACCTAATAAAATGACTATATTATATTCCTTAATATAGTCGATGTGATTCAATTCAAGAAAATATTTCCAATAACCTTTTGTTGTACCCCACAAAATAGAGAAACAATATACACCATTAACACCCACTTGGGTGGATCCCTTTTAAGAACTGCCTCAATCTTCACAAGGTCTATATCTTGACAGTGAATAAATATGAAATTCCCCAAAAACTAAACCATTATTATCCAAAAATGACCCATCTATTGTTTATAATATAAGGATTTATCTTGTATTTATTATATGAAAATACCCAAATTCTATTCTTTCTCCTCCTCTAATGTGGATTGTATGATAATGTCATTGATAAAGAAAAAAATGAAGTGATCCATGTATGGATATAAAATATTGGTCATATGATCAATGAACATAGTGTTGACATTGGTTACACTTAAAGGAATAACAAGGCACTCGTAGTGTATTTATTTGCTTTTGAATGTTGTATTTAGAATATCATCTTCATATACCCTCAACAAATAAGAGCTAGACCTGAGAACGATCATTGAAAAAATACTCACTGCTCATCTTATTAAATCAGTTATTAATCCTTATCATGGTGTACATGTTTATTTATCATTACCATTATGAGGTGATTATAGTCAACATAAAGGGTCAAAATTCTATATGCATTTTCTTGAAAAAAATAGAGTCTCCATGGTTCTAACAAAACCTTTATTTATATTTTTTATTCTAAATTCACAACATTCTTTTGGATGTTAATAGGAGCTGTTTGTAATGATATTAATGAAATTGATATAGTTTGGGATCATATCTAGGAATTAAATTCATATAATTATAAACTACTTTAGTAATACAGATACCTGAGGAGACATCTTTGATAATATAAATACACACAAACTAATGGGTGATTGGTTGAAGATTCCTAATCACAATCCGTATTTTATAAAACATTGGTTATCTATCTATTTCATAAAAGATAATTTAATCTCATATGTTTGAAGTCATCAAACTCTCATATGATGATACTATATTTGGGAATTAATTGTTGATAAGTAGTCTATATCAAAGGTAACTCCATAAATTTTTATCAAAACGAGAGTGATTCCCTATAAGAAACCCTTTGTTCAAAAATGTCCTAAAATATAAAATTTTAAAGCACTCATCCACCTCACCTTAATACTAAATACATTGAGCTGCACTAACTCTCCCACATGAAATTAAAATCAAACTACTTGACAATTTTTCATAGTGTGGGAAGAATCCATCTTCCTTATATTTTTTAATTATCAACCGAAAAACAAGGATCCAATAAAGCCTTGATTTATCACAAATATATCTCATTATCATGACCAATGTCCAACCAAGAGAAAACATGCACTATATGGAAAAAATCTAGATCCTCTAGTTAAACCTCAACCAAAAATATGGTCAATTGGTTTTAATCATCTCTAAATAGATTCTATAATATGTCCTAATAGAGGTTCATATCATCAGGAATCAAGATGAACAGACCCAAACAGTACCCTTTTCATCCATGAAGAAGAAAATTGATGTGGGAATAGCCAGTTTATTGGTCAAGGTCTGAATTATGGATCATATGAAACACTACATCATGTCAATCCTCTAGTTCCAGGTGATAGGTATCACCATGAAACTATAGTGGTCTCTATTGAAATAACTCACACAAATTTATAAGATTTCATGCATCATCATATTGACCAGCTATAGCTATCAGTTATCAAATACACATTCGTTATTCTACCAAGATGATAAGGGGAAACACTTCACAAGATGCTCTTTAATCTAGGCCATCATATATCAATTGAGCATCATTATGATCCTGTATTGATATCTTACCTATATATAACCATAAGGAGATCCTGAAAGTTAACCTATAATTCCATGGTTAGATGATCATATTTGGTGGGACAATTCAATAGGGACATTATATTTCATACACACAATCTAAAACATTTCATTTACTATTTATTCTCTATAACATATATATGTGTTTTTTGAGTCAACAAGAAAGAGTTCAGAGACCTTATGTATTGATATATTAGTCATTAGTATAATACAAGATTAATTATTTGGAAAGATTCACTTGAAACACTATAAAACGTTTTCTCTATATTCCAATACTATTCCTCACATAAACTTCTGATATCAGGCATTTTCTTTGAAGAAATATCACTATTATATTACTCTTTCCTAACCTTACCAACCAAGGATTACTTGGGTGACTGTGTGAGGAGTTTGACACCCAAAGTTGATGTCTAATAGGTTATGGGATCCTGATAGACATAGATTAGGAAACATAATAAAATGTACGTATTTAAACTAAAGAACATGTACACAGACCTAATCGATCCCTGAAAATTTAAAAATGTATAAAAAGATATTGAACATATAATTTTTAAAATATGCATGTAATAATCACTATGAGATATATATCAGAGTAAAGTAGTATAGTAAATATGTTATTAAAGGAATGATTTATTTCCATCAAGAAATATAGGGGTAAACCCAAACTGACAACGACAATAATGAGTAGAAAATGGGAGAACCTTTCTCAAGAACCCAGAGTTCGGCCACCGAACATGATATGTGCCTAAAATTACTGTTAAAATCCCATGATACCATGTCTATCATAGTCACTTCTAATCTATGTGTAACTTTTGTAACACACTATACATGAATACATTTTCCATTTAAGAATTATTATATATATATCTATAAGGACGCATTGAAAAAAATAGAAACACAAAAACTAAATAATCATCCGCTCATCCAAAAAACATGTGGGAAATGAAACCAAAACATTATATATGATTATCAAGAATCCCAAATGAGGGAGAAAGTGGTTCTTTATATCTAGGTACTAGTTAATAATGATTATTTAAACTATAGCTATAAATTATTATATTTAATTCAAATATAATTTCATAATCATATAAGAATCAATGATGAGGTCTTACACCACACCACTATTCTCAACATTATAGTGGGTGTAATCCCAAGTAGATTACTCAGTCCCCTCTATAACCTCAGGAGTGGGGGTGGAACATTACTGATTTATTACCTTCCCCATCTATAACATGGATGGTATCATACTCTATATATGTAAATAGTTTGGGGGGAAACTCCATTATGTGATAGGTGGGTTACCAACCGCAGTAAAACTATAATAATCACACCTGATAATTTTCACAGACTAATTATTATTGAAAGAAGAATCCCAATAAAAAAACATTGTTTTTGTATCCTTAATTTCTTAAATAATTTCACCATCACATCCCACAAGGAAAAAAAACATATAATAGGAATCTTTTGAGGCTAAATCTTAGTCTTTATGGAGATGAACATGGTGGAAGATGCATAGAAATGTGGCAACATGTATATGAAATAAAGTTTTTGACTAGAATACCCTGGATCAATCCATGTATTCTCACATATTTTCATGTACATTATTCCATGCCAATATAATTTTGAAACCTCATATACAATGGATATTATAATGTACACTTACCGTGTTGAGTTATTCTATTCATGAATGAAAATATGGTCCTGGTCATGTACTCTTCACATGCTTGTGAGCCAGGACATGTTTTTGGATGTGTACTACTATAGAACAAATCAAGAAACTACAATTGGGTCACACAAAAAGTATAAATTTATTTTAATTGATATATATAACTCTTCGTGAAACCTTTATTTCCATAGTAAGGGGCTACATGGGATGATTCCCTAGAAGACACACCAAGTATGTTGTTTTTTCTATAAATTTGAACATATTCATGGTGTCTCACCCACACCAACACTACAAATGTTTCTATGAATATCATCGTATATCCTAGATTTATTTTGAACTATTATTGATTTGTCAATGATGGCTAGATTAAATCCACCGATACCATATACAAAAATTTTCATTGCATAATTCTTACACATGGCATCACTTGTGGATGATTACCCATGATCATGTCGAATATCCTTCATTCCAACACTAAAAAATCCAAATAAACCATTAACCCATAAAACCCAATATAAAAATCTTACATTCATCCTCTATGAATCTAAGAGTTAGATGGTAATCAAACCCATCCCGATAGGGTCATACCCTACCCACATAACCTAAAGATGAAGAACCAAGATAATCGTGGGGAAAAGAACAAGATGGAATGGAATGATATCATTAGACTATGTGATCCAACACATTTATCCACTATATATATACATTGGAGATATAATGGGCGATGAAATTAAATTAATTATTTTTACTC
Source organism: Viscum album (assembly GCA_963277665.1). Taxonomy (NCBI): domain Eukaryota; kingdom Viridiplantae; phylum Streptophyta; class Magnoliopsida; order Santalales; family Viscaceae; genus Viscum; species Viscum album. Next base: position 428,613,945 of record OY728129.1, on the reverse strand, counting down.
ATTAAGAGAATGAGAATCAAAAAAATCAAAAAAATTCAAATAATCAATGCTTTTCCAAATAATTTAATTGATGAAAACCGAGAAATAATGTTCTATACTTTGAGAAAATATTAATCTTCTGTGAGGAATTGATACTCTAGATATGAAGGTGATGATCCCACAATATTAATTTTTACTACAAGATTATCCTCAATCGATGTTATGGATGCAGAATTCTAATTTCCCAATTCCAATGAAGAACCCTTCCTCCTCGACTATAATCTTCCAAGGTATTATAGAAATACCTAGATATTTTAAAAAAATAACTTATTTAACAAGGGGATTCTATTTTTAGTTCAATTAAATAAATATATTATTCAGTCACAAAATATAACCACCACCAACTACCTTCGACAGAATTTCTAACACTACATATTTTTTTCACGTAAGGTAAAACTCACATCTCAAAAATAACCATCCTATAAAATTTAACATCTGAGACACGAATAAATGGGAAACCCACATATTAAAAATGTATTCCTGTGTTTTTTTAATTTGTATTAATATTTTTAATATATTAATAATGAGGTATCAGGACACCCAAACACATTTTCAACTCTATGAAAAAACCTATAGAATTATATAAAAGTATTCAATGTACTTAACCAACAAAATAGACATTAAATTCAATCCATGATTGCAATTAAGAATTATTTTCATGGGTCATATGGAAATAAAGAAAATACCTAATATTCCATTTTGGTATTTATTACACTATGTAACATCTATTCCATACCTGACATCAGCATTTCATATCTAAATGTGATTTTATTTTATTGGGAACTGTAAAATATCTACATTACCAAAACTTCAGGGAATTATCCCATACTTAAAATTATCACTTAAAATTTTCCTAAATGTTTTCACTAATGTTCTCTTATTGCAAACCCTAAACTAAATAGGGTGTAATTTTAATAACATTGTGTTATAAATTATCCCAAAGTGTTTTCTATACATTTGGAATTATGATCAAACTAGAAATATCTACCATTAAATTATACTATACAAATATACAAAACTCCAATATTTTATAAGAAATAATGAGATACCAAACGTGGCATTGGTAACCCACACTCCCAGATCAAGAGCCAAAAACACATTACATACTTTCCATGATACCAGTTATAAATTATTGGATATAATCATCCATAAAAATAAAAATAAAAATAAAATTTTAATATCACATTGCTAAAGGAACATTATAGTTTCAAATCTCTATTTAACTAGGATACATCATAAACTAATAAATCACTTCATTATCAACTAATGTAATTTTTTTGTATATTAAAACTAATTAATTCAAGATAAGACTTCAACATTTCTAATTAATTCTTTCATGGGTGTTACACTTATAATCAGGTCCCATGTACTACATTTCATCATTTTAGGGGAATATAATCATATGAATTTGAAAATCTCAAATTACTATTAATGTAATTATATAAATGAAGTAATAATGGAATACAAATAGAAAAAATATTATTGTAGGAATTGGTAAAAAACATGAACCCATCATCAAAAAAGAAACAAATACAATATTATATTCCTAACAATAAGTAAAAATATGGATATCTATAATTCCAATATGATGCTAGTTGATATCATTATTCTGATAATAAAAAACCTTCTTATATGGTATTTTGTTAGGAAATTATCCTTTTATGGGAAGATGATTACACCAAAACATAACATATTTTGACATATCAAACCTTTTGATGCTTATATGGTCTATTTAATTACGGGATAAACCATTTACCTTATTAATATCAGAGTATTCACAAAATGATTTAGAGAGACAATTAATTCTATTCCCTAAGTAACCTCTTAATGAATAGAAATACAGTTATCTATATAATAAATGATATGCACTATCAATCAAAAATGAAAATGGGTTAGAAGTTCTAAATATTCTGGAATTTAAACAATTTTACAAATTTGAAAAAAAGAAATTGCATGATCTAAAATATAATGGGCCTAAACTCACACTCCCATATATGTTCTGAAAACACAATCATTATATTTCATTCTTTGATACCTAAAAGTCGAACTCGAATGTTTCCATCGAAAAAATATCAAAAATATATTAAAAAATGGGATCACTTACATTCCCATGAAAAGTTTATGTTAATAATTATCATTAATTAGTTAAAATTGTACAAGTGCAAATTTCCACATACTATTATTTATTCTACAAAAAGAGTTTTTTATAAAAATTCTCTAGTTTACTTTAGTGTTATATCCAAATCTACAACATAGACTTTATTAAATTTTTTACACATCATTAAACACTATTAAAAAACATTTTAAAACATGTTATGATCCGAAATAGCTTTGTAAGGGACATAATATAATAAAATCACTTAGTTTATGGAAATGATGAAAACCAATAACTTTTTTCCTTTAACACAATATTAATGTACTGTATGAATCAATTCATATTAAAGTAAAAACACACTTTTTATGAATGAAAAATTTTGAACCCAATACCACAAAAATATAGAGAATTTATAGAAATAGAGAGAATCATATTTAGATTAAGTATTCAGTCATTTCAGATATAACTAGATCCCATTTATCTATAAGAGAAACCATCCAGGCTAATAACCTATTTTATTCCTTTAAAGGCGTGGAATATTTCCCAAAATAATAGAGAGATATATTTATAACTAATGATCATAATTGTTATTTCAAGATAATTATTTTATATAAGATGTATTAGGATTACCCATTTATATATGTTTTACCGAGATAACCCATTCGTATAAGTTTTATTAAGCTCACATGTTTAGGTTTTCTATATCAATGTCACCCATCCCCCTATATAAGGCTTATGTACCATGTCATGAAAAAAAATTTATTATTCATACACAACATTATCCTTAAACACATTAAAATCATTATAAAACTATAGGAAAAACATATTCAGTTGTTAAAATACTACTTCGTTTTAAAAACCTATTTTCAAAACATTAATACCCAGAAGAAAAAGAAAGATAGGTATTCATCGATGAAATAAATGGAAACATGTAATCCAATTAATATATTTAATAACTATTTTGGAGGAGTAAAAATTCATTGAATTTTTATAAGTTAATATACAACATTCCTTATGAATTATTTTAATAATTTAAAAACATTCTATATAAAATAAATAAAATGATTCATTTTAAAAACCATTGAAAAGATTAAAATACTGTAAATTTCATTTAAACATCATTTTTTCTATTTAAATAAACCCATATAATAATTATTAGAATATAAAATTGGATGAATATTATTTATAAAAAACATTAAAATATTGAAGATTTTTTAAAGTTAAAGTGTCCCTTATCTAGAGATCAACTTGCCCCATACATTGTTTATCATCCTATAATCAGGAAAACAAACTTTTGATTGAATTTTGAAGCCCTATGATGTTGAAATTATGCACTGGATAAAACCACTAGAGCAACAGGATGGATTTGAGGAAGGAATTTACAATGGGATTACAAAACCAAATGTCTCTTGAGGTGAGATAAGAGGTTGTGGGTTCCCTTTGATAAGTGATGGGAGGATGATTATTACAATTACTTAAATATTAAATTAATATAAATTTATTTTCCCTAATTTTTTTCTATTGTTATATAATTTGATGATGATTTTGATAATAATATTATTCAAAATATTGTCATCTAATAATGTTTTGAATAGTTGTGGGTCTATTATCAATTTTATCAATAACACACTGTTAACCCTTTTGAGAAATACCATAATTTTATTGTTTTTTAAATATTTATAGTTCAATAAAGTTACCAAAAATATATATGTGATCCATAAATTTAATATGGTTCATATATTAAACCTTATTCAATTCACATTCCAAAATATATATTTTTTTGTAATTTTTATATTATAAAGAAATTCTTTGTTATAAAATATCCAAATTTTCATTTTTTAAAATATGTGAATCATTGTAATATAATATTTTTAAATAATGAATCATAGTAAAAAAATTGAATGGATTGAATTATAAAAATATATGATCTTGATTAATCATCCAAAATAAATTTTTAATGGTTTATATATGAATTTAATACTGGTATATTGGTTTAACACCATTGAAAACTACTTTGATCCACAAAGAGGGTATAATATTAATAATATAAAATTGATATAATTTTACAAAAAATGATTTAATTTTATCATAAATTGGAATATGATTACATTTTACTAAAATTTTCACTCAAATTATCCTATTTAATGATATATATGATTATTAAATAATTTAATAAAACATATTTATCACAAAATAATATTAATATCATTTGAAGAACTGTTTATATAAATTGAATTTGGAAAATAAATCAATATAATTAAATTATAATATCATTAATTAACCCATATTTTATATATTATATATATCTTGTAAATTATTCATAAAATGTATATAAGTCAAAAAATATAACTTTTTTGTTTTTTTAAATTTAAACTCTTGAATTATTGACTATTTTCACATGAATTGTGTCAACAATGGGTAATTATTTAACATATGTTTTTCATCAGTTAAAATTAAAAAAACTATGAAAACATATAATGTTTATGTGACTATATAAAATGAAACATATTTTATTTATCCATCTAACAAAATATTTTAGACATTAAAACCAATAAACTAATTTTTTTTAGATTAGTGCTGATATAAATAATATAACAATTATAATCAAAGTAATGTGGGAATAATTTTACCAATTATATATTTTTAATTGATTATAGAGAAACTATACTCATCCATTTAAATATATAAAAACCTTGGGTCTATATTTAGATCTTATCATTTAATATTTCACCATAATTACCTTATTTACATTTATAGTGGAATCAAAAATTTATAATGGTTATTATTCATTAAAAAAATTAAAGGGGAATATTTTCAAAAATCTAATATAATTATTCTAAATAAATAATTATTTATTCAAATTACTATTCTAAGAGTATTATAAAATTAATTTAATATAAAAAATAGAAATATAAAAAAATACCAGAAAAATTATTTTTTAAATTCAAAAACATTCTTTAAAAAATTGAAATATTAAATTGATTCCATTGTACTTATTTAGAATATTAATACTATAATTTACATAATTCTAATTTGAAACCACTTTAAAAATGTTACTTTTAAAATTATTTAAAACATGGTTTTAGGAAATATGATATTTTTTCATTATTCTTTGGAAGATAAATCTTTTTTAGAATATTATTAGAAATAAAACATAAAATAATTTTTATATGATTATCTAAAAATTGATATAAGTTTATAAATGATTATTTAGAAAACATACAAATGCTAATTATAAAATTCACCTAAAAAAGTCAAGCAATTTTAGGAATGAAAATATTTTCTACAAATAACATAGAATTTCTTAGAAATTGATTTCTTATTTTAAAAAGTTACTGAATAAATTCTATGTATTTAAGTACATTATCTATTAATATCTTATAATTCAGTAAATTATTTTCGTAACCAAAATTTCAATGACATTGTTATAATAGGAATATCTAAATCATAATATCATGTGGTTCATTAGATCATGGATTCATGAATTCTGCACTGAATAAATCATGGTCATTCCATTTAAATATTTGGATATTAATTTATCACCACCTTTAGTAATTTTTATTCTATATCATTTGATAATTATATAGGTAATAAAGGGGTTTCATAATAGATATTACCCTATTTTTGAAATCCCACATCTTTAAACTGTTATAAAATCAATATTATGAAATGATACAAGTAGATTTGTGAATTTCATCATGATAATGCATATTGAGACTCCATATAATAATAAATTTCTTAGAAGTGAAAATATGGTCATGGAAAATATGTAGTATCGAAATAATGATAGGGTGAAATAGATATCATTTATAATAAGATAGTGAATGCTCAAGAGGTAACTAATCACTCTAAACCTTAAATAAATGAGGTGTAAATACACCATTGATTTATTAGAAAAAAAGTAGCTAGGGTAAATTTTTTGTTCCAATATACACTTTTATGATTAGAGGAACATCTATATAATCTATAAAAAGAATATAATCAAACATACATACTTGAAAATTTTAATTTAATCATTTAATAAAATACAACCAAATTCTCATCTTGCCTCCCAAAGATGAGTATGCATGATAAGATCATCATGATTGAGTCACTAAAATAAACATATAATGGATAAAATTTTCTATTAAAAGATAAGAGGCTATTTCTACAATCAATGGAAATTAATAAATACTATAACAGTTTATCACAAGATAAGACAATATCCATAATATTTAAAACCATTGATAAATAAAACATGTAATTTATCCAAATATTAAATAATATATCATGTTAATCAAAAATGTTAGATATTCCACAAAAGCATTATACCTCACCAATTATATTATTTTTCACCATAAAATCAAATCAATTAAAACCAAAAATGGGTTGTCATTGAATTTTATCTCATGATCAACCTTAAACCAATAAAAAAATTATGGTACTTATAAAAAATAAGTTAACTTCATAAAAAACACAAAAATATCAAATTTTATATAAACTGTACTTTTATACCACCAATCTCAATAATGGACTCACCCTCATTGTTCTTTTCCTAAAAAATATATTCATTTCATGTATTGATATCGATAAATGTGTCCAACATTTATTCAACCAAATTTTACATCATCATTGTAAACTATTGGATAAATTTCCTACAAAAAAACATTAATGTTTAGGGTTTTATAGAATTAAGAAAAACTCATTAAAGTGAAGCATTCCAAAGAGTATTCATTTTTCCACAAAATGAGTTATTTATAATAATTTATTTCATCATTCAAGGTATCCTCTATATCTGGAACATGGAAATTATAAACTTTTCTAATCATACTTATTCCCTTTAAAATACCCCTTTAATAAATGGGATAAGAATAAAAATATTTGTAAGAAAAATAAAATAAATAAATCTCTTGGAGTATTAAAAAATATAAATTAAAATAATTTTTTAACCCTATTAAAATATTCATTGAAAGAATGAAATAAATAACATCCACATAAAAGAAATAAATTTTTTAAAGGAATTAATTAATATCTATCACAAAAAAACCTACTGGGAAACATAGGGAATAATATTAATAACTCATGGAGACTCATGTTAGAAATAAATGTAGCCCATTAAAATCCAAAAATAGATAAAACCAAGGCCATCTACCTCATTCATTCCATTAAAGGGAATTAAATTTAACCAATGAATTGGTGAGGTATATCATGATCATATATTTAAATATGTTGTGTCATGTATAACTATTTTATAATAAATAACATGATTACTCATTCATATAACATGTATTAGTCACCCAAATTTGTATAAACTATATTAGTCTCCCCCATTCATATAAAAAAAATTTGTATCGCCTTCAATCGTTTATAATTATCATAGAAAATATCATGAATAAAAACATTTATTATATAACATTTTCCTCATAATCCCACTTAAAACTCTTTTTAACCCATATTTAAAATACATTTTAATGTCTAAAAACCATTTCCTTATAAAAACCCATTTTTATTTAAAAATTAACCTATGAAATTGGAAAGAGGGTTTTTCTTTGAATAAAGTATGCATTATTTTAAAGTGTCAAAAACAAAGAATAATATTTTTGGAAATTAAAAACTTTATTGAAGAAATATACATTAAAATAGAACATTTATATTAAATTTGTAAAAAAAATTAAATTTGTACATATCAAATATATAAATAGATTATACATTAAAACCATTTAATTAATGTAAAAAGTGATTTAAAATGTGTATTATAATTGATTAATGATCATACAAATATATATATATATATAATTTAATAATATATACAAGGAATATTTTTTTTGGAAAATAGATCGTTAAATAATTTAAAGATAGGTTTTATGTTTATGCTTCACTTATATAAAGTTGTACTCATAACTTACATTCATTATCTTCAATTATTTGGTTAACCTTCATTTCATGACACCTTAGTCCCTCTAGTGTTAGAAATATTCCTTAACTAAGGCATCTAGAATTCTGTGAGAGATGTTATGAAGGAAAATGGTTATGTATTGTCCAAAGAAATTGATCATTGTGTATAGAGGGTAAACGAGAGGTGGTTCCCAGTTATATGTGAGAAAGCGACATTGATGTAATTATACAAAATAATAAATAGATATAAATTAATTTTCATTAAAAATGTGTAAAAAATTATATCAATTTTATTAAATATGAGGATGTTTATAAATCAACTCATATAATAATATTTCTATAGATTTTTTTAGGTTTTCACTCTTATCTAATACTTTCAACACTCCATTAACCCTTTTTCCATTAACATGATATCCTCATTTTTTACACAATTTAGGTAAATAAAGTTATAATAGAAAAAAGAGTGAAACATTAACGGACTATGGTTTATACTTTCAACCATATACCATTCAAATGGCCAGTGATATGATTAATATGAATTTGAAAACATTTAATTTAATATTTTTTATTATAAAATATCATTAATGACATTTTTTGTAATACATGATGTAGTATATTATAATAACAATATAACTCATATAAAATGGATTAATGATGATTAGTATTAGAATATAAATAATATATTGTCATAATATAGTCATTGAATAAAATTAATACAGGTTTAGATATCATAGTAGCCATTTTTATTTGGTTTAATCCATTGGTTACAAATGATTATCATTAACTATGAAAATCAATTTTTTACTATTAAAGGATTATAATATTATATATACTGTATCACTTTATTCATAAATTGAATTGTCACGACCCGTCCTTGGGGCCCGTGCCGTGACTACCCCAAGCCCGCCTTCCATAGGCCAGGGGCTGGCGACTAGCACCAAGGCGTAAATCTCGGTAAAAAGGGAAGGAATTTCCTTTGTAAAGTAAACAAACACCAAAGAGTAAGCAAGCGGAAAGTAAACACTATGTGAAAGCAGAGTACAACTATAAGTGCGGAAAAGTAAAAGGTCCAATACACAAACCCCAACTGAAAGTAAACTACAACTCGAAAAGGAAAACAGCAACTGAAAATGTAAAATCAGCTACGCCGAGTCGTCCTCTGGAAATCCCACCCGAAGGGTGGGTACAGATAGCTCCACACCTCCTCGGGTCCCGCCGTCTGCTCAGAGTACGTCCCGCCCAGTGGTCCACCTCAAGGTACCGTCCTGCTCTGCAAGCCTCAATCACGATCAACGTTGTCCGTCGTCTGCAACCAACACAACGCGGTGCAGGCATAGCCCGTGCAGGGGTGAGTATAACGATACTCAGTAGGGACCCCGATACCCTCAAGGTCTCACTAAACCAACAAGGATAACCACAAGAAGATCTCAAAAGATAACCTCTACTTAGATATATGCCCATACATATACCTAAGTTATCAAGTAACCAATCTCAGTCATGAGGAAACACAAGGATTGTGAAATCAACGGATAACCACTACCCAGGTATATGCCCATACATATACCTATGTTATCAAGTGTCTCGTCTCAATCATGAGGTAATCACAAAGGTCAAATGTCTCAGCTCAAACCAGGATTTTCATTATCGAAACCGTAACAGCTGAAGATCTCCGTCTCTGGAGTGTACAGTGGTCCTGTCACGACGCCAAGGTACTACTCACTAACCTAAGACTGCTGAGGTACTCCTCCTGTCGAGTACCGCGGGTCTGCGGCCAACTACCTGGCGCTTCGTCCGATGTGGGACTGTCGCAAAATACCGGGTGATTCCCCCCAATAGCCTACAGAGGTACTCCTCCTATCGAGTACCGCGGGTTTATGGCCAACTACCGGGCTCTCCGTCCGCCGTGGGTCTTTCGCCAAATACTAGGCGCTCCGTCCACTGGGCTAGTCGACTCACTCCAAGTCGAGTCGGTCAAGCAGTCGTCAGGTCTCAGCCGGCTACACGGTCTCCGTACTCCGCATGCTCGTCTCTAGGAGGGTCCACTCCACGAGCTACTGGTCGATACTCCAAGTATCACAAATTCCCACAAAGAAGTATCTCAATGAACCGCCTCGTCATAGGGGTCTCAACGCAATAGATGGCACGTCAATTGGACGCCCGGTCTGTGAGTTATTATCCTTTTCGTCCCAGGGGCCCGGTTGGTTTCGTGTGCAAACCAAACCGGCCGTAACTCAACTATACCTCGAACACTCATAGGGTATATTCAGAGGGACCATTTCTCAACGAGATCACCAACGCCGCTGACGGTTCGTCAAACAGACGTTCTGTCAGAAAGGTATCAGCTTTTCCGTTCCAGGGGCCCGGTTGAATTTCGGGTGGAATCCAATCCCGGACACTATCCAACTACATCCAAAACTCAGGCGAAGGATGCCAAAAGTTCCGTATCATCAACAGGAATGCAACGCAACAGACGGCGCGTCAATCGGACGCCCGGTCTGGAAGTTATTGGCTTTCTCGTTCCGGGGGCCCAGTTGGTTTTTAAGGAAAAACCAACACGACCATACTCCACCTGCGTCTAAACCTCGGGCGGAGTATGCCAAAAGATCCGTCTCGCTAAGAGGAACTCAACAAAGCTGACGGCACGTCATTCGAACGTCCGTAGCTCAAGATATGAGCGTTTCCGCTCCGAGAGCCTAGTTGGTTTCGTGTACGAACCAACCTGGACGAACTCAAAGTAATCCGAAACCTTGATTGCGATATACCGAAACGACCATCTCGATCCAAGGATCGCGTTTCTGCTGACGGCGAGTCATTTGGAGGCTCGTAGCCCAAGTTATGGGCATTTGACCGAAAGTTGTCTGAAACTGTCAGTCTGGGCCGAGGCCGACCCGGCCCAACCCCCCCTGGGTCGGCCGAACCGGGTCGACCCTGCCCGGGTGGTGACCCGACCCGACGACCCGGCACGGCTCGGTAAAATCCGGCACGGACAGCGGCGCAGACCGGGACAGCGGCGTTGTCCGGCGCGGCGGCGCGGACCGGCACGACGGCACGACCTGGGCGCCGCATGCGCGGGGGAAAATCCCCCCCCCCCCGATTTGTGAACCACGGCCCCCCTCATTATGGGGGGACATTTTCGCTGGCAGGGGGATTTAAATTCCCCCGGTTTTTCCTCCTTCCGGCCGGCCGAATCCTCCTCAACGGGACTGGCAAAGGCTGGTCCCCTTCCGGCTTCCGACACCAGCGGCCCGGCTGGCCACCGATCGCCTTGTTCCGCCGCGGTCTTTGCCGTCCGGCGTGGTGTGAAGGCACCGCGCCCCTTCCGTCGTGGCCCCGCTCCGGCCGCGGCGCCTTCGACTTCTTTTGTCGTGACGCGACGGCGTCGCGTTCTTGAAATCTTTCCACGGCGCGGCGCGATGGCGCTGCGCATTTCCTTCCGCTTGAATCTGCGTGGTGCGACGACACCACGCCTTCCCGAACCAATCCACAAAGATTCAACACGAATAAAAAAGGAGGATGCTCGGCCGGGTTTGTGCGGTCCAAACACCTCACGTTAAATTGATAGCGATCGGCTTTTAATGAACGATAAACTTTCACAATCTTTTAAATTAAATAAAAAGATTTGGAATCAAGGCCAGACAAATATAAACCTTCAAGTTCGATGGAGAGATCCACAAAACTTTAAAAAGTTAAAACCCCTACCTTGATTTAAGAGGTGATGAGATTCGGCGTCGCGAAAAGAGATGTCGCGGAAGAAGACGTCGTCGGTGTTGCGGGTATGGCGTCGCGGAAGACGGTTCCCAAGAACGTGGCGTTCTTCGTCGATGTCTGATTGTTCTTCACGTTCTTTGTCAAGAGGATGAAGAAACTTCAAGACTTCTAAGCCTTTTTTTCCAAAATCTCTCAAACAACACAACCCAACCAAAAGAAAGAAGTTCTCCACTTATTTTATTAACTTCACATGGCTTTTGAAATTCAAGTGTTCGAAATTCAAAAGACTCACACAACTCACCACATTAAATTCAACTCATTTAAGACATAAGTTATAACTAAGTTAAATTCATTTAAGTTGGAGTTGAGGGATTTTAGAGGATATGAAGAGGTGGGGTTCGTGTGGGCCCCACCACCCTCATAACCTTCCAAGGGAGTTTGGGTGGTTAACCAACATACACCATGAGCTAACACTTAGAGTAAGTTAATAAAAATTGTAGTGTAGTTATAAAATAAACTTCGACAATTTTTATAATCAACACTCGTGTAAAAGAAACTCCAAAACAGGAGTTCCTAAGAAAAAACCGGCGTTGCGAGTTCATCGGTGCCCTAAGAATTCGATTCCGAGCACCGGTTCAAAAGTTAGAAATTCCCGCTCGTTCGTTCACTGAACGTACCCGAGCCAAACTTCGGAAGTTAATTCCAGGCACAACGGGCCTCGGAATCAGGCGCCGTCAGAAACTGTGTTCTTGTAAAATTCCATGAAAATCAAGAAAAAAATTTCCTTGAATTTTCCGGGTCTTTACATTACTCCCACCTCACGGATTTACGTCCCCATAACGATTCAACACAAACTAGGGTCACAAAAGCAGTACAGAGCACGCATCTGAGCCTTCCGCTCCTATGTGCTCACCTAGAGGTTTCCGTACTTTCAAAGAAAATGCACAAGAGGAATCGACCGTCCTTGTAGGACCCGCTCCCGTCGATCCTAATCTCTACTAGAACCTCCGTGCATGTCTCCCTGTGATCGACATCCAGCTCCTCATGGTCGATAATATGCGGAGGGTCGAGCACGTATCTCCTCGGTTGGGATAGGTGGAAAACGTCGTGCACCTAGTGAAACTGAAGTTGATGGGTCAAGCGGTAAACCACCTCGCTTACCCAGCTGAGGACCTAGAAAGGTCCATTGAACCACGGAGATAACTTGCCACCCTAGCCACATCTCCGTAAACCTCGTCGAGGTGAGACTTGTATAAGGACGTGATGGTCATCCTCGAACTCTAGAGGCCTCCAAGTCCTGTTAGCATAAGGCTTCTGTCGGCCATTTTCCGTCCTCAACCGCTCTTTGATGACCTGGACCTTCTCTAGTCTCACAAGAGCTGCTATGATTTCTTCTTTGCTGATAAGAGAAATCCGGTCTCATCTCCTGGATGAACGACATTCGTTGCCTAATACAGTCAATCCTGACATGAATGATGCATTCATGCCATGGATGATGTCGTAAGGCCTCGACGTAACTACTAAGAGATCCAATTGTCACTCTCGCCTCCATGGGTCGAGTCACACTGTCGGCATCAGTGTAAGGTCACTGGGTCCCCTCCAGTAGAAATCTTGAAAGTGAGGGTCAAGTCAACAGTTTAACCGGGACCACTCAGTATCAACCAAACAAAAGGACATGAAAGAAAACATCATAAAGATAAGTGTCTTTTTATTATTGCAGATCATAGCTCAAAGACACGAATACAAAAGCAACATGGAACTAGAAGTACAAAGGACGTATCCACTAGTTCCTCTCCTGCCCACCTTCTCTCGGAGCTCTACTGTCTTGTCCACTGCTCGGCTATTGCTCAAGCACCAGCCGCTGCTTCTGCCTCGGTGGCTCCTCCAACACCCACTGATCAACCGCATGAGGAGTCGGACAGTCACGTGCCAGGGGACCCTTTCCACCACATGAGTAACACAACCTGCTTCTGGCATGCCTAGCTCTGTTTCCACCCCGGGTGCCCCGCACCACCAGTCCTAAAACCCGAGATCGTCCAACTGCTGGCCTGGTCCTCCGGGACCTCTGCATCATTTGTCTACTGCCCACAGATGACTCGGCTACTGATCAAAAAACACATGGAAAAGGCAGAAGCTCTTGTACACGCTCGGGGTGTAGAGCTACATGCAAAAACACTACCCTAAAGAAGGTCTCGAAGTCTTCCAATGCGAAGGTCATCCCATCGCAAAACTGGAACAAGTGGCTCCACCACCTGCCTGCTGCTGCCTGAAGGAGGATGGCAGCAAAGATCACCATGAAGTCTGCCGGCATCCCCACTAGCCTGAAGACTCTCACCACAGCCTCCAGCCAAACCTCAGTCGCCTGCGGGTCCGTCTCTCCCCGGAACCTGGGTGGCCTCTAGCGCTGGAACTCGTGCAGCATGCTCAAGCGTCGTGCATCTCCTACTACTGGGCCTGGTGGAATCGGTGGCCCAACGGGTAGCAGTACCGCTGGTGCCTCTGCTGGTGCCTCAACTGCAAGAGGGCCCTATACCGAATCCTCATCGCTCGACAGGCTGTCAGCACGCACATCCCTCTGGGCTCTAGTTGGTCGTCCGTGAAAAGGCATCCTGAAAGAAACATCGTGACATGGTCAAACGTTTATACCTTGTGAGATGACCTGGTTTGAGCTGTTTTAAGGGAACACCTTTGAAAACACACACACAATCAGTGTTTTCGTGCACAAAGTCAGAAATCAGTTGTCAGGGTCCTGGTGTATGGATACGTCGGCCGCCCGCACCAATACTGGACTCCCTGAACTGAAGACCACACTCAGTACCCTTAACACTATTGCTTCACAGAAAGCAATTATCTGAGTTATAAGTTCTGCGGTAGAACTGACTCCTTTGATACCAATTTTTCACGACCCGTCCTTAGGGCCCGTGCCGTGACTACCACAAGCCCGCCTTCCATAGGCCAGTGGCTGGCGACTAGCACCAACGCGTAAATCCCAGTAAAAAGGGAAGGCATTGCCTTTGTAAAGTAAACAAACACAACAGAGTAAGCAAGCAGAAAGTAAACACTAAGTGAAAGAAGAGTACAACTATAAGTGCGGAAAAGTAAAAGGGCCAGTATACAAACCCCAACTAAAAGTAAAGTACAACTCGAAAAGGAAAACAGCAACTGAAAAAGCAAAAGCAGCTACGCCGAGTCGTCCTCTGGAAATCCCACCAGAAGGGTGGGTACAGATAGCTCCATAGCTCCTCGGGTCCTGCCGTCTGCTCCTAGTACGTCCCGCCCAGTGGTCCACCTCAAGGTACCGTCCTGCTCTGCAAGCCTCAACCACGATCAAAGTTGTCTTTCGTCTGCAACCAACACAACGAGGTGCGGGCATAGCCCGTGAATGGGTGAGTATAACGATACTCAGTAGGGACCCCGAGACCCTGAAGGTCTCACTAAACCAACAAGGATAACCACAAGAAGATCTCAACAGATAACCTCTACTTAGATATATGCCCATACATATACCTCAGTTATCAAGTAATCCATCTCAATCATGAGGAAACACAGGGATTGTGAAAGAAACGGATAACCACTACACAGGTATATGCCCATACATATACCTAAGTTATCAAGTTTCCCATCTCAATCATGAGGTAAACACAAAGGTAAAAAGTCTCAGCTCAAACAAGGATTTTCATTATCGAAACCGTAACAGCTAAAGAGCTCCGTCTCTATAGTGTACAGTGGTCCTGTCACGACTCCGAGGTACTGCTCACTAAACGAAGACTACTGAGGTACTCCTCCTGTCGAGTACCGCAGGTCTGCGGCCAACTACCGGGCGCTCCGTCCGTTGTGGGTCTGTCGCCAAATACCGGGCGCTTCCCCCAATAGTCTACAGAGGTACTCCTCCTGTCGAGTACCGCGGGATTGTGGCCAACTACCGGGCGCTCCGTCCGCCGTGGGTCTGTCGCCAAATACCGGGCGCTCCGTCCACTGGGCTAGTCGACTCACTCCAAGTCGAGTCGGTCAAGCAGTCGTCAGGTCTCAGCCGGTTACACGGTCTCCGTACTCCGCACGCTCGTCTCCGAGAGGGTCCGCTCCACGAGCTACTGGTCGATACTCCAAGAATCACAAAGTCCCACAAAGAAGTATCTCAAAGTACCGCCTCGTCATAGGGGTCTCAACGCAATAGACGCCGCGTCAATCGGACGCCCGGTCTGTGAGTTATTAGCCTTTTCGTCCCAGGGGCCCGGTTGGTTTCGTGTGCGAACCAAACCGGCCGTAACTCGACTATACCCCGAACACTCATAGGGTATATTCATTGGGACCGTTTCTCAACGAGATCACCAATGCCGCTGACGGTTCGTCAAACGGACGTTCTGTCAGAAAGGTATCAGCTTTTCCGTTCCAGGGGCCCGGTTGGATTTCGAGTGCAATCCAATCCCGACCACTATCCAACTGCATCAAAAACTCGGGATAAGGATGCCAAAAGTTTCATATCATCAACAGGAATGCAACACAACAGACGACGCGTCAATCGGACGCCCCGGTCTGGAAGTTATTGGCTTTCTCGTTCCGGGGGCCCTGTTGGTTTTTAAGGCAAAACCAACCCGACCGTACTCCACCTGCGTCCAAACCTCGGGCGGAGTATGCCAAAAGATCTGTCTCGCTAAGAGGAACTCAAAAAAGCTGACGGCACGTCAGTCGGACGTCCATTGCTCATGATATGAGCGTTTCCACTCCGAGAGCCCGGTTGGTTTCGTGTACGAAGCAACCCGGCCGAACTCAAAGTAATCCTAAACCTTGAGTGCGATATACCGAAACGGCCGTCTCGATCCAAGGATCGCTTTTCCACTGATGGCGATTCGTTTGGAGGCCCGTAAGCCATGTTACGGGCATTTGACTGAAAGTGGTCCGAAACTGGGGGTCTGGGACCGGGCCGACCCGGCCCGACCCCCCCCCCCCCCTGGGTCGGCCGAACCGGGTCGACCCGGCCCGGGCAGTGACCCGGCCTGACGACCTGGCCCGGCTCGGGAAAATCCGGCCCGGCCGGCAGCGGGGTCCGGCGTGGCGGCGCAGTCCGGCGCGGCGGCGCGGACCGGCACGGCGGCGCGGCCTGGGTGCCGCATGCGCGCCGCGCGCGGGGGCAAAGCCGACGCTTTGTGAACCATGGCCCCCCTCATTATGGGGGGCCATTTTGGATGGCCGGGGGAATTAAATTCCCCCGGGTTTTCCTCCTTCCGGCCAGCCCAACCTGGCCGGCCGGCTCCTCCTCAACAGGACCGGCAAAGGTCGGTCCACTTCCGGCTTCCGACACCGGCGGCCCAGCTGGCCGCCGGTCGCCTTGTTCCGCCGCGGTCCGCAACCGGCCGTGGTCTTTCCTGTCCGGCGTAGTGCGACGACACCACGCCCCTTCTGCCGCGGCCCCGTTCCGGCCGTGGTGCCTTCGACTTCTTTCGTCGCGACGCGACGGCGTCGCGTTCTTGAAATCTTTCCACGGCGCGGCGCGACGGCACCGCACAATTCCATCCGCTTGAATCCGCATGGTGCGACGGCACCACGCCTTCCCGAACCAATCCACAAAGATTCAACACAAATAAAAAAGGAGGAGGGTCGGCCGGGTTTGTGCGGTCTTAACTCCTCACGTTAAATTGAAAGCAATCGGCCTTTAATGGACGATAAACTTTCACAATATTTTAAATTAAATAAAAAGATTTGGAATCAAGGCCAGACAAATATAAACCTTCATGTTTGAAGGAGAGATCCACATAACTTTAAAAAGTTAAAACCCCTACCTTTATTTAAGAGGTGACGAGATTCGGCGTCGCGAAAAGAGATGTCGCGGAAGAAGAAGTCGTCGGTGTTGCGGGTATGGTGTCACGGAAGACGGTTCCCGAGAATGTGGCGTTCTTCATCAATGTCTGATTTTTCTTCGCGTTCTTTGTCAAGAGGATGAAGAAACTTCAAGACTTCTAAGCCTTTTTTTCCAAAAGCTCTAAAACAACACAACCCAACCAAAAGAAAGAAGTTCTCCACTTATTTTATTAACTTCACATGGCTTTTGAAATTCAAGTGTTTGAAATTCAAAAGAATCACACAACTCACCACATTAAATTCAACTCATTTAAGACATAAGTTATAACTAAGTTAAATTCATTTAAGTGGGAGTTGAAGGGTTTTAGAGGATATGAAGAGGTGGGGTTCGTGTGGGCCCCACCACCCTCATAACCTCCCAAGGGAGGTTGGGTGGTTACCCAACTTCCACAATGAGCTAACACTTAGAGTAAGTTAATAAAAATTGTAGTGTAGTTATAAAATAAACTTCCACAATTTTTATAATCAACACTCATGTAAACGCAACTCTAGAACAGGAGTTCCTAAGAAAAAACCGGTGATGTGAGTTCATCGGTGCCCTCAGAATTCGATTTCGAGCACTGGTTCAGAAGTTATAAATTCACGCTCGTTCGTTCACTGAACGTACCGGTGCGAAACATTACAAATTAATTCCGGGCACACCGGGCCTTGGAATCAGGCACTGTCAGAAACTGCGTTCTTGTAAAATTCCAAGAAAATTAAGAAAAAAATTTCCTTGAAATTTCCGGGTCTTTACATGAATGGTTCAATATTTTTCCCATTTGTCATAATAATTTTCCTATTTTAGATTTTCATTATTTTAAACATATTTAATTTAATATATTTAACCTAAAATAATATTACTAACATTTTATAACCTAATAATATAATATGACTTTAAAAAACCCATAAATATATTGTAATTATAATATAGTCCTTTTAAAAGTATCAAATAGGTTTTATTTATCTTAATAATTCTTGTAATAATTTAAATAACTAATAAATATTTAATTCATGTTTTCAATAATCATATTATTGATTTTTTTACATCTTGAATAAGAAATATATTAGCATTGCGTCATCATTTATGGTATTTATACAAAAAAATTAAAATTATCATGATAAAAATTCATTTATTATTAAAAACCACATTTATAATCAATCAGGTTTTTTCATCCCTTTTTCAAATATTATAGATTCTACTAAAATATTGACATTATTTACATTATATTTAAATAAAATTTTATAAAAGTTATAATAATAATAATCTAGAACAAAATAATACAATTATAATAGTATGAATAATTATTGATGAAATATAATCATCCAATGAAATATATAGAATATTTTTTTGACTTTTATGACATATCATATTAATTTAAATCCATGTATGTGATTTTACTTTATCATGGTAACAAAAATATATTATGTTTTCATTTCATAATAAAAAAATAATATCTTATTGTTTAAAAAATATCAAAATAAAATTCAATATTTTAACTCAATTTTTAATGGTTCAAATTATATAAGTGGAATAACATAATTTATGATAAAAAAATATAAAGAATAGTTTTTTTTCGAGAAAATGATTTTTACATATAAAAATGATTTATTCTAAATTCATCCATAATATTGATACTAATGAAAATAATAGGATGGTGAATAATATAATTTTAAAAAATTATATTGAATCCATTTGAATAAATAATGAAATGATGTTAATTCTTGAAACCAAATTATAGTTTTCAAAAATAATCAATATTGTTCACTATTCATTAAAAAGTGTACTTTTCAAAAATTTCTAGTAACATCACCCACAATATATTGAAATGATATTTTCAAAAATTATATAATTATCATGAAATATAATTTTTACGGGTTTCATGTAATTATTATAATATATACTTCAAAAAAGTAATAAAAACTATTTACAAAGAAAACATATTTTTAAATAATTAAATGTATTTAACAAAAAATTGAGTAATTATTTTCAATGAATTAATAAATAAATATGGAAAATTGGGTAATTTATTTATATCTACCATAAAGTAGTAAAATATATTCATACACTCCAATTCAATATCTTTTCTATAATAGTTATATTAAAATTATTATATTTTTTGGTTCATTTATGCTTGATGTTATGTAGCTTATAAACTTCCTAACATGGAATTTTATTTAAAATATAATTGTAATAAATTAAACACCAAATCAAAGAAAATTTAATCATTTTAATTTTAACTTTATCATGGTAATCAAGGTTTTGACATTAGAAAATAAATTTCTTTCAAATACCACATCATAATAATTATTAACCAAACAACATATTTACAATAGAGAAAAATAAATATAATGTCCATAATTAAAAAAAATGTACTAGTTTTCAAAGAATGAAAAAATTAGTGGTATGGGGAAATATAGACAATGATAAAATAATGATGTCCAAAATATGATGGATATTTATATTGAACATCTATAACAAGAATGTGAATGATCTTGATATCGTTAATGAAAAAAATATAAATCAATGTGGCGTGAAAAAGACCATAGATTAGTTGAAAAATATGGTCTTGAAATTTTTTTTCAAGATCCTTTTCCTAGAGTTTATGAACATCAGAACTATATATAATGAGAACATAATTAAATATAATCACTTGAAAAGTATAATACCATCCATTAATCATTATCCACTACAATATATTATTTTTTGTAAAATGATGAGTACTCAAGAAAATATTTTCTTGTTGTATACACTAAAATCAAATTATAATGGATAAAATATTATATAAATGTATAACAATATATTCCTTCTATTTTTATAATTTAGTCAAAACTAAAAAGTTTATCATAAGATAGAATAATATGAAAAATTATATAAAACATTATATAAAAATAATAATAAATTAGTATCGAAAAATGTAAAATTATTCATCTAAAATAATCCTTCATGTTAGGCATATTGTATGATATTACACATCCTAATAAAACCTCTCCAAATGTTTCAATATTTACCTTATAATCCCACCACATTAAATTTCAAATGGGGTTTATATGACATTTAACATATGACCAAGATGAAAGTTGTAAACCAATGATTTCATCCATAAATCATAATGTAAAATCAACTAAAAGCATAAAAACATATAACGTTTTCTATAATAACATTTAATAACAACTATAATACCTTGAAGGTAACCTCAAGTATCATATTCTAAAACAAAATCATTATTTTTACTGATTCTCCACTAACAAATGTGAGTTAGTTTTCCATCCAAAATGGTGCATTAGGAAATATTGGTTCAGTTAGATAAAAAATTACTCTTTAGGTTTATTGTTTTTGAAAATTTGGACCAATAAATTTAAGTTAACATTTAGCAATGTGTCCATTTTTTTAAAAAAATTATATGAATATAAACATCTCTGTTAGGGATATAACAAAAACAAATCTATTAGCCCAGTGAAAAATTTCAAAATTGATATATTTTTTACCTTTATCAATCTATTCATTGACAATATGAAATAAAAAGTATACATATAAAGAAGAAATTTTTTTCTCAACTAATTAATTTAAAATACATAACTATAAATAATAACACTAATTAAGAAACATAGATCATCATAATCGTAACATGTGTTCACTTATTTATGAAATTATAAAATCCGAGTTAAATGGAATAGTGAAACCACCCTGGTTAAACCTACCGTTATTCACATTAAATACATGTAATAGTACCCATTGATTTAAATATATATATTAAGAACACTCTTTCTTATCATTGGTATTGGGCTCACTCATATTTATAAGATATATAGGGCTCTCATGTTTGTATATGCTTATCAGCCTCATATAATCGTATCAGTAGTTTTTGGATCACCCAACATTATCTATACATCACATGTAGAATATCATGAATAAAAAATATTATTTATAAAACTTTTCACCATAAAATCCATAAAAAAATTCCCATATATAAATAATAAATTCATATATTAAAAAAACCCTTCCTTGTAAAAAATATTTTCCAAAATAATCAATAAATAAAATAGAATGAGGTTTTTCCATTGATGATATCATTGAATATTGAAAAGGGCTAAAAATTTAAAATAATTGTTTTTGATTAGGGAAAATATGTTAAAATCAAATATGTTATAATAGTGTATTCATTTTTTTGAGTAAATTTTAAAATGTTCTTTATATTGTATTAAAATTGATTCCATTTAAAAATATTTAAATGATTTTCTAATGAGACATCAAATACAATTTATAAATCATTTATATCCCTATAAATACATCATTAAATTAATTTTAATTATCACGAACCTTCCCCTAGGGCCCTTGCTGTGACAACCCCAAGCCCGCCTTCCATAGGCCGGGGGCTGACAACTAGCACCAAAGGCATAAATCCCTAGTATGGGAAAGCATTTCATTAAAAACATGAAAACACACACAATAGAGTACGAGATGGAATCAAAACACTAAATAAAACTATATAAAAATGAGGAGATTCAAAGTAAAAGGGGGCTGGTAATACAAACCAAATGTAAAGTACAAGGAAACTGAAAGTAAAAGTACTGGAAAAAGGGAAAAGAGCTCCTAGATCGTCCACCGTAAAATCATACCTGAAGGGTAGGTATAGATACCCTCGAAAGCACTCCACGTTTTCCCGTCTCCCTCGTGCACTATCATGTCATGCGGTCCACCTCCAGGTACCTTCTAGACCTGGTGCTCTCAGCCTCAATTAATGATGTTTGTAATCTACAACAAACACAATGAGTTTCGGGCATAGCCCATGCAGGGGTGAGTATAATGATACTCAGTAAGGACCCTGAGACCCTCAAGGTCTCACAAAAATCCAACAAGGATAAACCACACAGTATGAATTCAATAGATAACCTTATTTTGGTATATTCCCATTCATATACCTAAGTTATTATGTAAACCATCTCAATCATATGGTAAACAGAAAAGTTAATGACTCTGCTCAAACAGGATCATATTCACATTATCAAAACCTCGGATGTTGGATAAGTCATTCTCAATCGATTAATGTTGGTCTACTATGACACCAAGGCACTTCCCACTAACCTTCAACTACTGAGGTACTCCTCCTGTCGAGTACCGTGGGTCTGGTGCATCACACAGAGGTGCTCCCCACCGTGGGTCTTCTGCGTCACCAAGGCACTCCCCCAAATAGCCTACATATGTACTCCTCCTTTCGAGTACCATGGGTATGCCACCACAAATAAGCGCTTCTCCACCATTGGTCTTCTGCGACAACAAGGCATTGCCCACTAGGCTAGTTGAGTCACTCTGAGTCAAATCGGTCAGCAGTCGTCAGGACTCAGCCAGCTACTCCATCTCTGCACTCTCCTCACTCGTCACCGGAAGGATCTGCTCCACGAGCTACTGGTCAATAATCCAACTGTCATGAAGTCCCAAATTGAAGTATCTCAATGGTCCGCCACATCAAAGGGCACTCAGCACAACTGATGGTGCGCCAATCAGAAGTTTGGTCTGTGAGTTCTAAGCCTTTCAGTCCCAGTGTCCTAGTTGGACTTCTGCATGATCCAACCTGATCGTATCTCAACTATAACCCAAACTCAAGAGGGGTATAATCAATGGGACTTTCTTGCTCCAAGATTACCAGTGTCGCTGAAGAATCATCATATGGACTTCCGGTGAAAAATCATATGGCCAAAAGAAAGTAAGTGTCCGTAGTGGGCATGGGTCTGGTTCAACCGGGTCGGACCGACCCAGTACGACCCGATCTGGGTTGATATAGTTGGACATGTTGGGTCAGGCCCGGCCCATTGGGCGGGCCAGCCTGTTAGGTTCATCTCGGCCCACTGGGCCCAGCCTAGCAGGTCGCGTGGGCGGTTCGGCCCAGAGTGTTGTGAGGATGCTGCCCAGCGCAGCTCAGCCCGGAGGGCTTGGCCAGGCCGGTTCGGCCAGGGCACCATGAGGGGGTCGTGGCTCGGGTGGAAAGGGGCGCGTGGGGTTCGGTCAGGAGTACTGGAGGCAGATAGGCAGGCCAAAAGGAGGCCAAGTAGGCCGTAGGGGCACGGCCAGGCCATCAGGCGGCCGAGCAGGGTGCCAGGCAGGCCATAGGGCAGCCGATAAGAGTGCCAAGCAGGCTGAAGGGCAGCCGAATAGGGCACGGGGCGGGCAGACGGGTGGCCAGGGGCAATGCCAGGAAGGCCAACGCGCGGCCGGGTAGGCCTGCGGGGCGCGGCTAGCATGGGAGCTGGATTGAGGCTAGTTTGGCTGACAGGGGTGTGGGATGCCACAGGGGCAGCACAGATCACAATGGTCTTGGGTAGCATGACCTTTGTCTTCACCTCCTTCATCGCCTCATTGCTTCATCGCCACGCCGAAGAATATCACAAACGAGATTGAATGAGGGAGTTGGGGAATGTTAGTTTGTCCCACACCCTCCATGATTAGGGTGATAACAATCGGTTCATCAGGGTAGAAGAACAATGAAAAACAATTCACCCGTCAAAGGAAACATATCCTCATTTTTTTGTTTTGAATGAAAATGAAGAACATGTCACATTAAATAAAACCACCCATACCTTTTTTCGTTGATCAACAAAGAAGTTGCAGAAAGAAGATGAAGGATATCATCGTTCGTTGTGTCCATCACACACATCCAATCCTGAGCTGGGTAAGCTCGTTCATGACGATGTGGAGGGTAGGTCAGTTGAAGACATCCCACGTCGGTAGGATTTGAGGAAGGAAGTCGAAGTCCATCCTCGCTAACGTTCTTTGTTCTTCAATGGCCAGAGTTTTTCTCTCTTCTCCGAAGTCCCACCAAATGAGAAATGCCAAAATAATAATAATATATTGTGTTTATCAATTATTTATTTTGTTGGAACAAAATTGAAAATGGTGAATTAATTATCTTGGCTCCCACTTAATTAATGTGGAGGGTTTCGCACCTCAAATTAGGCGTTGGCTCAAATAATTATTGAGGGGGTGGTGGCACCATAAATGGTAGAGGAGGTAAAGGGGCTCTGCCTCATTAATCAGGGGAGTTGAGATATTTTCTTCCCCCCCCCCTAATAGGGGGATTAGTCTCTTGTGGTCCCCACGTCGTAACCTCTCGTTGGAGGATAGGTTCGGGTGGGCCCCACCACTATATCCTCTCATGGGAGGTTAAGGTGTGGTGGTCCCTCCTCCAAATTCCATCCTCCACAGGGAGGTTATAGATTCATTGGGACCCACCACTAAACACCCACATGGCGGCTCAAATAAAAATAATGTGAAGCTCACTTAATTTTATTACTTTCCAAAAAAACAGAAAAACTAATATTTCTTCTCAACTCATTGCCGTCAATGTGAATGTATCCTTAAGAGAAAACTGGAACAATGAGTTCAAAGTTGCCCTCATATTTAAATTCTGACCACTGGTTCAAAATTTATAAAAATCTGCTCGTATGTTTACTAAATATACACGAATAAAACTTCCAAAAATTGATTATGGGCACACTGGTCTCAGAATCATGCGCCGTCAACTTTCACAGACTCGTAAAGTTTCCAAGTATGTATGAACAAAATTTACATGGAAATTGGGGGTCTTTATATTCTCCCCAACTCAGGGCATTACGTCCCAGTAATCTACAACTCGAACTATGTGAACAAATGGAGGTACTGAGTACGCATCTGAGCCTTTCGCTATCATGTGCTCTCTTAGAGGATCCCGTGATGCCAGTGGACATGCACAAGAGGTATAGACTGTCAATGTTTGCATGATATTTTTGATCCTCAATCTCCTCTAAAACCCTCATAAATGTCTCCCCATCATCGACGCCCCGCTCCTCATGGTCGATGTTATGAGAAAGGTCATGCATGTATCTCCTCAGCAGATATACATGGAAGACGTCATGCATCTCGTGCAGTTGTGGTAGAAGAGCTATGCGGTAAGCCACCTCACCATCTCTGCTGAGGACCAAAAAAATTCTAATGATTCTTGAAGATAACTTACCACCTCAGCCAAATATCTGTTGTCCTTATCGAGGTGAGACCAGAAGGAAGACGTGGTCGCCATCCTAAAATTCCGGAGGTCTCCATCTCCTGTCAACATATGCCTTTTGTATGCTCTGTGCAGTCTTCATCTGCTCCTGGATGATCTACACCTTCTCTGTGGTAGCCCTTACCATCTCTAGTCCCACTAGTGCAAACTCCCCTGGGTCAGTCTAGCGCAACGGTGATCTGCATGGTCGCCCGTATAATGCCTTAAAAGGTTCCATCCCGATGGTGTAGTGAAAGCTGTTATTGTATGAAAACTCCACCAAATTTATGTGATCCTCCATTCTTTGACTGAAGTCAAGGAACCAAGCACGCAACATATCCTCGAGGGTCTGAATGGTCCACTCAGTTTCACCATCCATCTAGGGATGGAGGCGGTGCTCAGACAAATATGTATCCCGAAAGCCTCTGGAAACCCCGTCCATAGCCGGTATGTAAACCATGCATCACGATTAGAGACAATCGTCGAATATACTCCATGTAGCCACACAATCTCATACACGTAGAGGTGTCCCAAGCAATCTACTAAACCCTGCTCTTTGATCGGTAGGAATTGGGTTGAATTGGTGATTCGATCAATGGTCAACCAAATCGAGTCATGACCACAGGATGTTCATGGAAGACACGTCACGAATCCCATGGATATCCCATCCCACTTCTACTATAGTACCTGTATAGGCTAAAACAATATTTCGGGTACTTGGTGCTCTTCCTTCACTTGCTGAAAAGTGAGGCACTGAGAGACAAGCTCCATAATTTCCTTATTCATCCCAGGACACCAGTGCTGTCGCCAGAGATCCAGGTACATATTTTCCACTGATGGATGTACCGCTAGAGGGGATGTTTGGAACTCCCTCAAATCTTCCTCCTTAAGTGAAATAGGTTCCATAGTACACCCTCTGAAGAGGATTACATGATCCCCACCTTCAGAAAATCCATCATGTGCCAGCCCTATGGATATTTCAACACGTCGGTCTCACAGTCAACGTCACCATGTTGTGCCTCCATGACACGCTGAAGAAGTGGGGGAGTGATAGTAAGGGATTGAAAGAAAGATTCTCCATCTCTATCCACAAATGACATCTGTAAACCATCCAGATGCTCCGTCGACTCTCCTAGTAGATGTATACCAGATATCTTGGTGTGTGCATCTGCTACAACATTCCCCTTTATATGAGTATAGAATATCTCAAAGTCAGGGTCCAAGAGGAACTCAATCCATCAATGTTGTATCAGGTTCTGGTCCATCTGATAGAAGATATACCTGATACTCTTGTGATCAGAGTACACTTTAAAATGATTTTCCAACATGTAATGTCACCACATCTTCAAGTTGAAGAATACTGATGCTAACTAAAGGTCATTGGTAGCATTGTTCTACTCGTGTTGTCTCAGCTACCGAAAACCATATGTGATCACTGCACACTCTAGTATCAGGAAACACCTGAGTCTGGTACCTGATTGTCATAGTAGACTATGAACCCTACAAATTCCTCAAAAAGCCTCAAGATGGGGCACTAGTCACCCACTGCCTCAGCCCCTGAAAGCTCAGCTGGAATTTCTCCCACCACGAGAAGGGTTTACCCTTATTCGTTAAGGATGATAATGGTGCTTCAACTCTGGAGATGTCTGGAACAAACCTCCGGTAGTAACTAGCTAAACCCAGGAAACGTCGTATCTATGTCACACTCATGGGTGGCGCCCAAGAAATTACCACCACAATATTCACTGGATCCACTCCAACTCCATCCTCCGAGATGACGTGTCCCAAAAAGTTAACCTCTCCGATCCAAAACTGGAACTTCGAGAGCATGACATAAAGATGGTGCTCCCTGGGTGTGTCCAGTACTACCAGAAAATGGTAGGCATGCTCCTCCTTAGTATTAAATTAGATCGGAATGTCATCGATGAAGAATACGACAAATATATCGAGGTATGGTTGGAATAACCTTTTCATGAGTCCCATGAACACTATTGGAGCACTGGTTATTCTGAAAGGCATAAAATAGAACTCATAGTGGCCATACCGACATCAGAAAGTAATCTTCTGTAAATACTCGTCTCGAATTATAGGTTGTTGATATCCATATTTGAGGTCTATCTTGGAGAACCACCATTCTCCATTTATCTGATCAAATATGTTGTCAATCGTTGGGAGTGGGTACCTATTCTTAACAATTACCTGATTTAGGTGACATTAGTTGACAGAAAGCCTCAAGCTCTCATCTTCCTTCTTTTTGCATAAAATCGTTACTGCCAAGGGAGAAGCACTAGGACAGATGAATCCCATCCCCTGGTAGTCCTCCAGTTGTACACACAGCTCACGTAGCTCAGCGGGAGCAATCTGATACAATGTTCTAGATATTGGTGTCGTCCTGGGGTAAATGTCAATGTAGAAGTCCACAACTCTACGATGAGGTAGACCAAGGACATCATCATGGAAAACATCTTCGTACTAGTCAACCACAACAAGATAGGTCAGACTCTCCACATCAACTACTCTATGGGTAAGGAAGGCCAACCGATGTGTGATCGGCTACACCCTATTTCAAGTATGTCTATCCTTTGTTGCAAAGGTTACCTTCTCACCGGTGAAGGTAAACCTAGTCTCATTCACGTGGACACTCCACACTTTTGGACCAATACAATTTATCTGAGCATGGATTGTAAATAACCAGTCCATACCTATGATGAGGTCTTAAGGCCTCAACGCCGCTACTAGGAGATTCAAACTGAATCTCTCGCCTCCGAGATTAAGCTCACACTACCAGAACTAGTGTGTAATCGATGAGTCTTCTACCGTAGGAGTCTCCACCTGTAAATATCGATCCAAAAACTCTGTCAGAATCTCTGAGCTCTGAATGAAGTCTATGGAAATGAAATAGTGACTAGAACCTGTGTCTATAAGAACTACATCTAAGGTGGAGTGTCTATAAACCATACCTCAAATCATCTTCAGAGCGCCATGATCGTAATCCTCAGCTACCTAGAGATAATCTCTTTCATGTCCACCTGTTCCTCTACTACGTTCGCCTTCTCCCTGCAGACTTCCTCGATCGAATCTTTGTCTCTGTCTGGGCGGTCCTTCGACCATCTTCTGATCATCCAAATGGTGGGTCGGATAATCAAGAGCAATGTGACATTGCCCACCATATATCTAACACTTCCCACTCCTGGAATTAATTCTTTGCATTGGGTGCCCTGCACAACTGATCCTGGGTCATGTAGTCATCCACCATTGATCTAGTCCTCCTGCACCTCTACGACATCTATCTCCTACTAGCTTCAGAAGACATCATTGTATGTTTACTAGTGGTGGGTCTCACTGCTGGAGACTGCTCGGCAAGGAATCTCTCACATAGTAGATCTCTCTCCAATGCACCCTCTTACTTCAGGATGCTTAGGGGATCATCAAAGCTATGATCTCACACATGAGCCCCTTCTCGAAGGTCCAGACCTTGATGAATTGGTCCCTCACTATATCGGTGGAGTAGCATGAAAGGTGTGTGTACCTCGCTGAGTAGTGAGCTACAATCATGTTAACCTACTATAGAGGAAGTAGATCATGTATCCATACTGTATATAGGTTGGCTGGCACAAACGCCACCCAAAACAAGGTCTTGAAGTCAGCCTAGAGTTGTGTAGCCTCATCATGCACCTGGAGCATCAGGCTCCACCATATGCCCACTGCTTCCAGTAAAAGGCTGGTAGTAAGAATGACCATGAAGTCGGCTAGTGTCTCTACCAGAAGTAAAAATCTCACCACAACATGCATCCAATCATCAGCCACTTTTGGGTCCGTCTCCGCATTAAACATGGGTGGCTTCTGGTGCTAGAACTCTTGGAACACACTCAAACGCCGTTCATCTTCTACTATTGGGGCTGGTGGAATCGGTTTCCCAATGAAATGTAGTACTGCTGATGCCTCCACTGGAAAAGCGCCATGCACCAAGGCATCATCGCTCGGTGGTTTGTCTGTTCTTACTACTCTTGGGACTCTCACTGGTCATACATGGGGAGGCATCCTGAAAGAAATAGATGTGACACAATCAATGATTTATAACTGGTCAGTGGACCTGGTTGATATGAATTAATGAAAAACTTTTGAAAACACACACGCAATCAGTGTTTTCATGCATTGAGTCATAAATTAGATGTTAGGGTCCTGGTATATGGATACGTTGGCCGTTGCACAAACACTATACTCCATGAACTGAAAACTACAATTAGTACCCTTAACACTATTGCTTCACTGAAAATATCAGAGCCTAATGATCTGCGGTTGAACCGACCAATTTGATACCAATCTGTCACGAACCATCCCTCGGGGCCCATGTCGTGACTACCCCATGCCCGACTTCAATTTTCCAGTGGTGGGAGACCCGCACCATATGTGTAAATACCTAAACAGGGAATTCAATTCCTTTAAAACATGAAAACACACACAGCATAGTATGAGATGGAAACACAATACTAAATAGAACTGTATACAAAAGGAGAGATGAAAAGTAAAATGGTGTTGGAAATAAAAACCCAACTGAAATGTACAAGGAAACTGAAAGTATAATTACTAGAAAAAGGGAAAACAGTTCCTAGATCATCCACCGGAAAATCCTACCTGAAGGGTAGGTACAGATAGAATCCATAGCACTCCACGTCCGTCCGTCTGCTCCATGCACCATCACGCCGTGTGGTCCACCTCTTGGAACCTTCCAGTCCTGGATCACTCAGATTTAGTCAATGATTCATGTCGTCTACATCTAACACAATGAGGTGAGAGAATAGACCGTGCATGGGTGAGTATAACAATACTTAGTAGGGACCTAGAAACCCTCAAGGTCTCACAAAAATCAATCTAGGATAAACCACTAAGAATGAATTCAACAGATAACCTCACTTAGGTAAGTGCCCATACATATTCCTAAGTTATCATGTAAACCATATCAATCATGATGTAAAAGAAAATGTTTCTAACACATCTCAACTAGGATTTTATTCACATCATCAAAACCTCGGCTGCTGGAGAACTCATGCTCAATCGAGTACAGTGGGCCTACCGTGACACCAAGGCACTTCCCACTTACCTTGAACTAATGAGGTACTCCTCCGGTCGAGTACCATGGGTATGCTGCTTCACACATAGGCGCTCCCCATCTAGGTTCTGGTGCGTCACCAAGGCGCTACCCCTAATATCTTGCAGAGGTAATCCTCCTATCGAGTACCGCGGGTCTGCCGCCACAACCAGGTGATCCTCTGCTATGGGTCTTCTGCAACACCAATGCGCTGCCCACTAGGATAGTTGAGTAACTCTATGTCGAATCGGTCAGCAGTCATTAGGTCTCATCCTGCTACTAGGTCTCTTCACTCTACTCGCTCATCACTCGAAGGATCCACTCCACGAGCTACTGGTCGGTCCTCCAACTGTCACGAAGTCCTACAAAGATGTATCTCAATGATTCTCCTTGTCAAAGGGGTCTCAACAAAACTGACGATGCGTCAATCAGACACCTGGTCTCTGAGTTACAAGACTTTTAGTCATGGGGGCCCGGTTAGATTTGTGCACGATTCAACCTGAATGTATCTCAAATATACCCCAAACCCTATTGGGGTATACCCATTGGGATTGTCATTCACCAAGATTACATGTTCCACTGATGGTTCTTCATACGGACGTCTGGTTCCAATGATATTTCCAAAATAAATTAATGGTCCATAGTGGGACCGGGTCCGATCCTACCTCGTCGGGGAGGACCTGGTCTGGGTCAACCCAGTCAGACCTATTGGGTATGGCTCAGCCCATTGGGTGAGCCATCCTGTTATGTTTGGCCCTGCCCGCTGGGCCTATCCCATCAGGCCGCGTTGGCAGTTCGGCCCAGAGCGCCGCGAGGGTGCGGCCAAGGGCGGCTCAGCCCAGAGGGCTCAGCAGGGCCAGTTCATCCAGGGCACCGAGAGGGGGGTCGCGTTATGGGTGGCACTAGTTGCGTGGGGTTTGGCCTGGCGCACTGGAGGCAGCCGGGCAGCACGGGAGCCGGTTGAGCAGGGCGCCCGGCGGGCCGGTTTGGGGACAGGTTGGCCTGCGGGGTGCGACTGGTTCGGGAGCTCGGTCGGGGCTTGTTTGACCGGTGGGGGTGGCCCTGATCCGATGGATGCGGGTAGAGGGACCTTTTTCTTCATCGCCTTCGTCTCCTCGTTGCTTGGTCGCCACGCCAAAGAATATCACAAAAGAGATCGGCGGAGGGAGTCGGGCCGTGTTAGTTTGGCCCGTACCCTCTGCGATTAGGGTAATAACAACCAGTTTTTCAATGTGGAAGAACGATGAACATCGACTCACCAGTCAAAGGAAACATATCTATGTTCTTCATTTTGAAAGAAAAAAAGAACATGGAACAAAAAAGAAAATGGCCCATACCTTTTTTTCGTTGATCAAAGATGAAGTTGTAGAAAAAAAGACGATAGAGATTTTCGTTCGTCGCGTCCATCTCACACTTCCAATCCCGAGATGTGTCGGCTCATTAATGACGATGCAGAGCGTAGTTCAGTTTAAGACGTCCCACATCAGTAGGATCTGAGGAATGAAGTCGAAGTCTCTCTTCGTCATCATTCTTCGTTCTTCGTTCTTCGATGGCATGAGCTTTTCTCTCTTCTCCCATGTTCCAGCAAATGAGCAATGACAACCAAAATAATAATAGATTGTTTTTATCTATTATTAATTTTTTTGGCACAAAATTCAAAATGGTGATGTAATTAACTTGGCACCCCCTTAATTAATGTGGAGTATTTGGCACCATTAAATTAGGTGTTGTCTCAAATAATTAAAGGGGAGGTGGTGGCACCATAAATGGTAGAGGAGGCAATGGGGCTCCACCTCATTAATGACGGGAGTTGATATATTTTCCTCTCCTCCCATTAATATAGTTGTTTAGTCTCATGTTCTCCCCATGTAGTAACATCTCGTGGGATGTTAGGTTCGGGTGGGCCCCACCGCCATAACCTCTCTTGGGAGGATAATGTGTGGTGGTCCCACCTCTAACTTCCGACCTCCATAAGGAGGTTATAGTACCAGTGGGACCCAGCTACAAACACCCACATGGCAGCTCCAATTAAATTAAAGTAAAGCTCACTTTATTTTATTTCTTTCCACGAAAACCCAAAAACTATCTTTTATTCTCGACTCACTACCGTCGAATTGAAAGTCTCTTTATGCGAAAACTGGCTCTACGAGTTAAACGGTGCCCTCAGATTTCAATTCCGAGCACCGGTTCAAAATTAATAAAAACCCACCCATACGTTTACTGAACATACCCAATCAAAATATTATAAATTGATTCTGGTCACACTGGGCCTCGGAATCATGAACCTTTAAATTTCCCGGACTTGTAAAATTCTCGTGTATGTATTAAAAAAAATCCACGGAAAATCCATGTTTTTCCATTAATAATTTAACGATATAAGAAATTTTTTTATAAAATAAATTATTAAAAAAATTTAATTGATCTTTTATGCTAATGTGTCTCTAACATGGAGTCTGACACGTCACATATGATCATTATCTTTATCTTATTTAGAAAATATCCACTTACTAACACATTATTCAATATGTGGTTATAATTCTACCAAATCTAGAACCACTATAATGAAGGGAGGTATGTTAGGATGGAATTTAGAAAGTGCCTTGGTCAACCAAATTTATCTCGATGTGTAGTGAGTATAGGGGAAGGGTGTCCATTTATAAGTTGGGGAAGGGGATTTCAGGGAATTAAAGAAAATATTAAATTAATATAAATTAATTTCCCTGAAGAAAATATATACAAATTGATATAATTTATATATTATATTTTCCTATGTTGAAATGGGGTCATAAAATAATATTTAGTCATGTTTGGTTATGTTTCCACCATTATGTCATAGTTTTACTATATATTACCCCTTTTGACCATTATTGCGATATCTAGGTTTTCTACTCTTTAAGAGTCATGAATGATACCAATAGAAATAAAGAAACCAATAAATTTACCATGGATATATTTTTAAACCATTTAGTCTAACTTTTGAAGAGTTATATTTCTTATGAAATTTAAAAAAATTAAATTAATATTATATATTAAAAAATATCTGAAATTTTATTTTTTGGAAATAAATTATATACTATAACAAATGTTTTTAAAACTCATGAACAATGATTTCAAAATGACATGTTTTTTATGATATTGAAGATTCATTTTTAATATATTAATTCATAAATATTTTATAGATTTAGATATCATTAAAAACTATATCATTTTTCAAACCCCTAGGTTAACCAATTTGAACCTTAATTATGGTATTGAGTTTTTTTAAACAAAAGTGTTATACCAATAAAGTAAAAATAATCTCATAAAAGAACAAGAAATAAAAAATTTTGACCACTTATCATCATAATTTTTCGTATTAATGTATTTTTATGATTTTTATTTTATTTATTAAAATTTATTTAACATGACATACCTAAAATATCATTTTAATAACTATTCAGAAAATTTGAAATTGAAGAAAATAGATAATAGAAATGGAGATAAAATATATATCTATTAAATATCTCTAATATTTTATATGTATTATAAAAAATCATGGTCCACTATAACTCAATAAAAAAATTTAATTTTACTATTTTTAATGTCATTTTCTTGAATTTTCTACATCGTCAATAAGCACTATGTGAGGACCGCACAAGCATTAAAGCTAATTATTTCATAACTAAAAATTGAAAATAAATTACCATAATAAAAAATAAATCATATATATATTAAATAACTATTTAAAATAGAACATGAGAAGTTTTTATCTATAATAAAAAATATTTTGGATATTAAAAACAAGAGACTAACATTTATGACTTTATATTTATATAAAATAATATAAGTGTTATAATCATTGAAAAGAAAAAAAATATCCCCATATTGTAATTTTTAATGATTTTAGATGTAATACATTAATCAAATGAAAAATATTCATATTTTTTTGGGATTATTAGACGATATCATATTATTATTATCATAATTACCTAATCCCCCTTTGTTAGGGTAACAAAAATATACAATGGTTAATATTTATAATGATTGAAAATATGAGGTTTTTATTTACCAAATATGGATATAAAAATTTTGAATTTTTGATATCAGGATTCCAAATATGGAATACATTTTTCAATATCAAGTATTTATATGTAGTGTATGTTAATATATGATAAAATGTAAAACCCAACGAAGAACAATTTTTTTTCAAAAAATGACCTTTTTAGTATAAAAAAATTTTCCTTCCAAATTAGACAACAATATTTTAAATAAATAAAATATTTTTATTCCTCATAATTTAAAAAAATAACTAATTTTAGCTTTTAAACCTTTTTATTTTTTTTACTTTTTAATTCATCTATTAAAAATATCGTTCAAAAAATCTATATAATTTTACAATTTATTATATATAAAAAAATTACATAATTTGAACCGATTCATCCTAAATTTTTTTTTTCAATATTCTATAAAAAATATATACTTTTTCTAAAATATAATTTCATTAAATACCAATAAATAATAATATTTTTCACTTATTAAATCCTTGAAACCGATTTTTTGATGGAAACATGTTTTTTAACATTAAGATGGATTTTCTAAAAATTAGAGTGGTTATTTCTTAACAAATTATAAATTCCATAGTTCTAATTTTTATATATATATATGTAGCATCATTCCATTAATATTATATATTCCCACAAATTTATAATATAGGTTATAACATTTAAATTTAAAAATCAATATTTTGTAGTTCATTGAAGAATGGTCTTATGTATCTTGTACTCTATCGGACATGGTATTCCATTTAAAATATATAGATATAATAATAGCACTTAGAAAGGATTATGGTTTGTGGTTGAATGATAAAATATAAAAATTAAACTTTTTTATATTTGTTTGTATTAAAATAAAATCATTTAGAATATTAAATCTTTTCCCTAGGACTATAAAAGGGACAACATGATCATATTTCATTGATTCTTATTAAAAAATGGGTTTTACTAATCAATGATTTAAATATTATTTTATTCATTATAGAACTAATTAATTTTTTATTGTATTTATTATATCCTTTTATACTAGAAAATATCTTATTATAGTAACCAATGATATAAATGAATAATATAGAACTTGTAGGAGGTTAAGGAGACCCAAACATGAACCATCCATGATTAAGGGATGATTATGTGGTGGAATGTTGTAAAATACTTATTTTTGAATCATAATTATCTTATAAAATATTTATTATAGTCATATATCATGAATATAAATTATTTTAAGGATAATATAATTTATATAAATTCATTTCAAAGAAATAATATATCATTTTTATTTTAGTTCATTCATTTTAAATGAATGAATTAACGATAATATTGTGTTGAGAATATCATTAATATTTTCTCTAATATATCCAACCTAAAAAATATTTATATCGTAAAATTAATTGTTATCATTAAATCCCATCTGCATGATTATCCATGTATGGAGGCGATGAAAAACATTAAAAAAATTGTTCCATGGAGGTAAAATATCATACATATACATGGTTAATTATTATTTTTTCCATTGAAATTATTAAAAGAGTAATTTTGTTTATATTTATAGAGCCACAAAAATGAAATAAATATCATAATATTTTTTAAATGTCCCTTTTATACCATCCCTTGATTGGTGTTAAATGAAAAATAAACATGCTTTGTTGTGTAAGTGGTAGTCTTCCAAATTGAAGAATAAATGTTTAGTTTTTCATAATAGAAATGATATTATGAGAATAATGATTATCATTATATATTATTAACATTAATTATATAAAAATTTCATATTTAATATGATATATATTTTAAAATGTGAATTAGAGAATAAAATTTAAAAAGAAATAAGTTATGTAAAAATGATTACTCAAGTTGAGAACATTGATATTTTACTAGAATATCCCTTAGTTATGGATTGAATAAGATTAGGTATTGTGTCCAGAATCATTAGAAAGTAAAATATTATTCTAGGATAATGAAATAGGGTCAGTTTTTAGAATGAAAAACTGTTTTTGGAGGACCTTGTTGGTTGGTGATAGCCTTATTTTATAAGTGCTTAGAATGTATTTTTTGTAAATATTTTAAGATTATATAATAGGATCACATGTTAAACATGTAAATTTGATCAAAAAATTTTAAATAATGTATTGTTGGATATATATGATCAATAAAAACAACTCACACTACATTATAGACGATTTTTTATCTTTTTTTACGCTCTTTAACAAATTAAATTATATTAGTTTTACCCTTTTGGATTTTACTACAGTTATATGTTACTAAAGTAAGAAAAAAATATCTATAAATGAAAATAAATATCTTCTTAATAAAAAACTTGTAGAAAATTGATTTAAATTTTGAAAGAAATTTCATTTGATTCAATTTATGAATGTTATAATAAATAATTTTATAAAAATAATTATAATATTTAAAATACAACCATTGAAAAAATATTTATTATATTTTAAAATATCATATATGGGTTTATAATTGAAAAATGAATATTTTTTAAAATTATATCATCATATATTAAATAAATATTTGGTCTAATAATTTTTTTTATTTAAAAATTCATAGTAATATAATAATATTTTCTACAAAATCAAGTTATTTATAAAAATTATATTTTTAAATATTCGACTAATAATAAAATGTTTTAGAATAATACAATAAATACATCCTAATCATATATTATTTTTATTAAGCCAAAAATTATTATCATTTTCTAAATTTTTTTTATAATTTTACAAGTGAATATCTTGAATTAAATCTACAGATATAATTGAAAAACTTTTATTTGAAAAAAACACTTTAATAGGTGAAAACTTCATTATTATTCTTTAATATAAATTATTAATTAATTATATAATAATTAATATGACATATTTTAAAAAAAATATTTTCAAACAATAATATAAATAATTTCATGAAATAAAACATCATTTGTTAAAAAATATATTATTATGAATAAATTGAATTTTCAAGTTGTTTTAGATATAATAATTGAATGTCATTTATATTAAATATAACAATTATTTTTATTATATAAATATTTCATTTAGATAAATCTATTAAATTAATCAACATATTCAAGGTTGTTCATATACTAAAATATAAATGTGTTATTTTTATTGGGTGATAATCTCTTTCACAATTTCACTAAAATATTCATGCCATAATAAAGGAACCCAATATTATCATAAAATTCAAATGGCATAATGATCACTTCCCTAAATCCATTCCATGGAGTTTTATTTTAATTTATTTTATGTGAATATCCTTCCCTTACATATTCATTTATTTATATAATTATTTCAATGTGTTACCCTTAGAATTCTATCAAGATATACATACTTCACTAAAAAACCCACATTAAAACCATCACCAAACATCTTTAAATTAGTAAAACACAAGCCACTAACTCCAAAAGACTCAAGTTGATAATAAATCAATACTTATTACTTAGGGTTGAAACATTCATGCCTATTTTTTTCTACTCATATATAATATATTCACTATATATCCACATATCCTTAAAAATATTATTTACAAATGTATAAAAAATTAATAAACCAAAACCAAACATATTCTGATGGAATTATAGTGTTTTATATATTCACCCGAATGATAAAAACAGTCAAAGGGTCTTTATCCATAATCTTGATCAGGTAAAGAGATCCATAGAACCCCCACTATGAAAAATACTTCCTATATATAAAACCCATTTATTAAAATATTAATTTTTCCTTTTTTAAATAATCCACATTTTT
The DNA here is from genome assembly GCA_963277665.1 of Viscum album. Classification (NCBI taxonomy): domain Eukaryota; kingdom Viridiplantae; phylum Streptophyta; class Magnoliopsida; order Santalales; family Viscaceae; genus Viscum; species Viscum album. The sequence continues at coordinate 428,575,510 of OY728129.1, read as the reverse complement.
TAAAATAGTTTATGAAAACAATTAGGCCTATATGTGTACAATATCATTGTAAAAATAGATAAAAAATGTAAATCTCTATCGTTTTTCATGATATATATATATATATATTGTATCTCTACATTGTTAAATGCCACAAAACATAGTATATTTCACTCTTTAAAAAATAATACTCCCAGCTTCCCTTTATATATGTCTCCCTGGTTAATTACAACCTATATATTCATAAAACCTTATATTTATAATCACCTATAAAACAAAAAATATAAAAATATTTTAGTATTTTCCTCGAGGAGAAGATAATTTGACTAACCTCATTCGTATAATGTATTTGTTGGAACATCAATGTAATATATATTCTTCTAGATTACATCTCTACTCGGTGCCTTTAAAAATTAAGATTACACTTAATGATTGTTATTAATGAACTCCTCTTTAATAATTATATAATTTATATTCTCTTTAATAAAGTGATACTTAATTTGGAAGTCTTCATTGTGAGAATGTTGTATGAAGATCAACTTTATCTTGATAAATCCATTGTTTTCACACAAAATTAAATTTAATTATTATTCCACTTCACTTTAAACAGATAAATATTTCTTTATCCACAAAAATTAACTATATACCTTCATGGATAAAATTTACTCTACATACATTGTTCTCATGCATATACTCTACTATTTTTTTCTTAGACCTTTAACACAATATCCTTTATTATGTATTTTTTATCCCTTATATGTTTTTGGATTAAAATATATCCTTAACAGTGTAAATCTGAGTAGGCCCCAAAATCATTATATTTTCATTATTATAATATTTCCATGTAATAAAATGTTCTTAAAATATACCTCATAATACACTTTTCCATTAAGTTATGATCTTTCATCAAAAAATATAATATTTTTATCAAAAATGTTCTTTAAAAGATATATTCAATTATTTCATGAGATATAAAAGCTCAAAATAATTATTCTATACAATTTTTAATCAACTTCATTATCATCCCCCAGATTTAAATTAATATTTATAATTAATATCAGAGTTAAATCAATTCCATAATATATTATTCCAAATATCATTAAAATCTACCATATTTATATCACATATGAGATTAATGTATTTACATTATTATGAAAATAATTTTACACAATATAGTTTGTTAGTTCTATAAAAATTGACTTCTCAGATTATATACATATAGTTTTTTTAACTATTCAATAGAATTCTACTTGATTACACTAAAAAAGATGTATCAAGGTAAACCATCATCACGAGCTTCCCTTCTTCTGATATTTTTTTATAAATATTGTTATCAACCCATCAAAATTTAAACATTATATTTCATGTAAATTTTTCCATCCACGAATATAAATCATGAAATTATTTATTAAATCCATACAATGAACATTTCAACCAAAAAACATTTGATTCATCTTTTCTAATGGTAAATCATACTTGTATATATATATATAATATTATATTATGAATTCGTTCAGAATAGTTTCTTTTCACCCATTTCAAATTATTCTAACTGCCTGTTAATATTCGTATCAATGAAAATAATTTTTTACTAAAATATTATCATAATTTAAAGTGTCTCTTTAATATTAATTCATAAAATATAAAAATACTATTTATATACCATTAATTAAATTTTCAATAAAATTAATTCTAGTTAATCAATTGTATTTTTCAAGAACCATTTCGTACATATAACATTGTGATGTTCATATTGTATTGAAAATCTCCAAAGTCTTTTAATTTAATTTTCATTCATCCCTTTTTTAATGGATTTCAATCATGATAAATTCATTTTCTCAGCTCTGAATGTTGTTATTTTAAAATTTTAAAATCAACCATTATTATAAATAATTATTATCAATAATTTTTTTATTAAATAAATAATTACACCATTATTTTATTATAGGTCAAGATCTACTCTAATCTTTATTTTTTGGGTCATATATTGACCCCACAAAAATTTATTTTTTGTCTAATCAATCATCTTCAGAATCATTAAAAATCTATAAAACATTAACTTCTCATAAATTATAATCACCATATTATTCTTATTCAATGATTTTATCAAATATGGTATTTTTAAAATATTCATAGAATCATATTTAATCCATTTGAAATCATTAAATTAAATAATTCTTTTCCAATTTTTGAATGATTTATAATTTTACTTTAATATTGTAATCCTAGAAGAATTATATCATCCATTAAAACACTACATTCTCATAGGTTTCCTTCATTATTTTTGTTGAATTTTTTTATAACTCTAAATATCCTCTTGTAAAGATTATTTCAGTGCGATATTTCTTATAAAATCCTCCCCTCTAGAGAGAAATAAAATACTAGTTATGGGTATACATGACAACTTATTCATAATCGTTATAATATTTGGTAGTGACTAAACTCTCAATTAAAAATGTTTTAAACATGTGTTTGAACATTTAACCCCTCAATTCCGAAACATTATTTTTTTTATGGGTATACATATAGAACATCCCATTGATTATTCCATTTTTATCTAAATAATTTCCACTACATTTTATATTTATTTGATTCAATTACATTAGTTAGAGAAAATAAATCTATGTTCATATAATCAATTACTTTTTACTAAATATTATATTTTATTTATATTTTTTAAAATACAATAATAGAATATTTAAAAAGAAATTATATTTATTTAAAATATAATATAATGTGGCTTAATATCAATAGATATAGTACATTAACAATGGGAAAAAAATTTCCATAACTCAAAATATCCATAAATTATGAAAAAATCCATGATTTTTGATATACTCTTATTTATTTAGATTATTATATTCTATTTATGTCTGCTTTAAATATATCAAATTCCGTCTTATTTATTTATGTTCAAAATAAAATATAAGAAATCATTTTTTCATGAAATTTGATGTTTCGGTTCTCAACACCTATTATTCTCCATTCCACTATTTTCTTTTGTCATTCATCTCAGAATACGTAAGAATATATATACATCCTTAAATCACATAATGTAATTTTATCTTCATGGTTATTACTAAATTATACCAATTCAATATCATGTTCTTAAATATTATTTAATTTATCCTTAATAGATATTTTATGATAATTAATTAGATAAGATTCTAATAAATTATTAACATGTAGACCACTATTTATTTATTTTGGACTGGAACATCAAATTTTTATTTTAGTAATTTCTCTAGGAAGTATGTTTTGTCATCCAGATCACACTAATAATTGGAGTATTCCACTAAAAATTAAAATTCCACCTTTTCATATTTCTTATAATATTGAATTATTAAATTTGTCTCTATGAATCTGACATGAAATATAAAACATTCCTATTTTTTACTATCCTAAATTTCATTATAATTTATATTTTAAAATAATGTAAATCATAGAATCATAAGTTTCTCATATATAATTTGTTACAAAACCATCCAAATGATATTATTTTACATTACCATCCACATTACATACAACTATTTTATCTTAAAATCCCACCCACTTGAATCTATAGAATTTATCATCCTTTTAAGAGAAGAAATTATTTCATTATTTTTTTAGGGAGTTCAATTTCATATGCCTAACCATAAAATCTTTTTAGAAACATAAAATTTATGTGTCAATGCTTTAAATATAAAAAATAAAACACAAACCATGTCACCATATAATCTTTCATTATATCTACTGAGATTACAGTAAAATATTATTAAATTGTCTTTAATTCCATTTTAAAATGCATATTTTTGAATCTCATGATTACTTATACATTAAATTGAATTTTTATTTATTGAATGTTCTGAAGAAGTGTCGATCTTTAATAATAATTTATATATGACCCAATTTCTATTTTGAACATCAAGAGATTATTTACATATATTTATTTCATCAATTTCTTATACCATTAGATTATATATTAATGGATACCTCTATATAACAATTGTCAAAATAAAAATTCATTTAATTCATCATCAATTCCCTAGATATTTCCAACAATATTAATAAGATAGTTGAAAAAACAATTTTTATATTCACTAGAGGGCATGTTTAGACCATAAAAATAATATTAAGAACTGAAACTATGTTCAATTTAATTTGATTCATCATAATAATTTTTTTATTTTTTTTTACAAATACTTTTTATAAATTTATATAATATTTAAATAATATATATTATTTTTTTAAATTCCCCATATAAAGTATTTTGAGCCAAAAAGTCAAAAATGAAAATTTAACTATCTTATTTTATCATTTATAATTTGGAAGGATTATTGACATTTATAATGTTAAAGAATGCTAATAAACCCAAACAGATGAGTGATTAAATATTTGATCATTTTATATTCTTTGAAAACTATATATAAAAACCATCGAATTATGATACCCCCAATATATTAATAGTATTCTTTATGTAAACAAATATTACATAATTAAATGGATACTAGTTAATATATGACTTTGATATAACTAGTTATATCCAAGGGTCCCAATAAACATTCTACGATTATTGAATTTGTGTGTATAATTTTTTTTCATATTTTCCATATATTTTATATTTGTTTGGAGAAACACTATTCATCTATAAAAATAATTAAAAAAAACAATTATCTTTTTATATTCAAAATGAGTTTAAAGACAAATAATATACATTGATTAATTAAAATGGTATATATCAAGGTTCTCATGTCAATAATATTATAATAAACATGATAATTAAAATATCAGTAGTTTTTATTACAATATTGAGTACAATATCACACGTCAATAATTTCACTATATTAACATGATAAATTCATTATAATTTTTATTTTTTATTAATATTATAGGGAAGTCCCTATGTTCTCTCTCAAGATGTTTTGTGGGTCTAATGTCTAAATTTTCTGTATGTTTTACAAAATAAAACTATAATATGGGGATTTGAAAATATTTTGAATACATAATAACAACATAAACATACTTGAAGAAAGTTAGTAATTTTATTAAATGATGTTTTAATAGATCGTAGAGAAGATAATTGATATTTAAATGTAAATAATTATATTTTCATAGTTTAAAATATTGATTTGGTTTGATGAGATTATTTATTTTAGTGTACACAAGTCTATGTTTCCTCCCATTACCCTTAAGAATAGTGCACCTAGAAGAAACCCTTGACAACATAGAAATGTACATAAGGATTTGATCATATATATGCTATAATGTATTATAAACTAAGATTCTATCTCAAATATATGAGGTAAAAATTAATCTTTGTTGAATATTTAGAGTACATAAGATTATGATAAAAAATCTCAACCCAATCAGTTATTGAATTAAAAAATGTTTCATCCAATTACGTAAAAAAAATTAATGTAGAGTTATTTTAGTTTATAAATATAGAAAAGTTTCCCAAACACATATTATACTAAAAAAGTATAAAAAATTTCATAACCCCATGATATATTGTGTATCTCACTGACAATGATATCCCAGTGTTTATCTCTACACCGAGAGGATGTTGAGTCTCGTGTGGATCTCTATATTAATTTACAATCTCCCAATAACGATAGAGTGTAACAAATCTTCCATGCTGATGATAATAACCTAAGAAGGATCTAAAATGGAGAAATCATTATCCTTGTTCAAAAATGAAAATATGGTTCCCAAGGTGATATTTAATTATAAAATTTGAAATAAGTTTTGGGATTCTTTTTTCTGTAAAAATGACTTCTGGTTCAAATTTAGACTAGTTAAAAAATAATAAATACATTACAAATACATAGAGTTGTTTTAAATATTATTTATGGTCTTATAGAAAACTATTAAGAAATGTAAAGATTTATAATGTGATATATTCTCAAAATATGTTGTTGTACTATTTAAATAAATTGTAATTTTTCTAAAAAAACATCATTTAGTCCTCTAGATAGATTTACCACCATTCAGTTTCATCTAATTATTTATATCCAATATTTTTTTGGATCGAACACCAATATAATAGAAAATTTAAATGGAAAATATTTATTGTAATTTTTAAATAATCTAATAGTTTTTCTTGTAATTCCATGCATTTTTTTGCAATTATATATCCATTATAAATTTTTCTCTCTAAATCTCATCTAAATACAATGTTAAACATAAAACCTGATAAATATCCATACAAAAATTTATTTTTTCTGAATTATAAATATTATTGTTGGATTAAAAATAAATCTAAACTTGATAAATTATATGTTAGGTTAATTTAAAAGAATTCTATTTTTTTAATGACCTCGCTTATTGGGCATCATATTCCTTCCATAAAGAATATGTTTATAAATTAAAACTATTTTAATATATTTTTTATTGAATTTATATTGATATATAACTAAATAGAAAATGTATGAAATAAATATAACAACAAAATATTAATTAATATGTGGATCATTATAATAATAACATAAAACTAATTATTTCACATGATGGATTATTACTCACTATAATACTGTATGTCCAATAAAAACAAATTAATCAATTGGGGAGAATATATAAAAAAATAATATCATCACACATTGGAAATAACCAGTACTATTTAAAACTTTATTATCCCAAATATCTAAAAAACATATAATAATGTTGATCGTTATTAATGGTGAAAACATAATGAAGATTTTATAACATGGAAAAAAATTAATTTTTCCTTATCAAGTGAAACTAGAATGCAAGATGGATATCGTTTGTATATATATATATGGGAATTAAATATTGATAATTAAAATATGGGTTTTATAAATATTTTCATTGGAAATATTATATTTACAAACATCTCTAATAGGAATACTAGATTTAGGTATAGAAAAGTAGTATATTTACAATAATATAACTCAAAATGAAAAAACTATGATATTGAAATACAATAATTATATATTTTTTTAGACAACTATTAAAATTAAAAATATTATTTACATATTATATGATAAATTACATTTCAATTTCAATATCACTGGATTAGAAAAAATAAATTATAGTATATTGATAAATAATTTTAATGGTATTTTTTAAAGAAAATTTAGTATAAAAGTATTATTTATTTTTTTAAATTTTTTTTAAGTAATGAATTTTTCAAACTAATGAATTAAATTAATTAATCTTAAAATTTTATAATATATGAACTAATATATTATCATCTATTAAATTTTAAATTGACTTGAAATAATTTTCAAAACACTTAATGTTTAACCAATGGTAGTTTTAAAAAAATAGTCCTTACATAATGAGTTTTTATTTTAATTTTATAAACAAATTATAACTCTTATAATCATAATTATGTAATAAAGACATAATTATTTTTATTTAGTGTGTTAATATATTCTTATAATTAAATTTTCATTCCATTGTGAAATTGTATTTTTGTTGTTGAAAAATATAGTTTTTGTAAAAAAATTAATTTGTTATGACTATATAATGATGTAATATTATCCAAGAGGAATATAGAATATTTTATATTATTACACATATCTTCATGAAATAAAAATGTGAAATTTGAAATATTATTAGATCGTATAAATACAATGTACAAAGATTATAGAATTAAATTAAAGTATAATTTAATAAAAACCGCGTTTGGTATTTTCGTCTAATAAATTTTTTTCATTGTGAAATTCAGTTTGGGATCACATTGAAATTGAATAAAATATATTTTATTTTATAAAAAAAAGCATGTTTTAAAAAAATATCTATAAAATGTTTATCATGTACATAATTTTTTAAGCATAATAACACACTATTCCATGAAATGGGTTTTAAATCCTTACATGTGTTTATTTTAAAATTAATATTTCAAAACATATAATTTTTTTTTTATTTTTTATTAAAATTAATTCTTATATTTCAAATATTTAAAATTTTTCTATATTAATTTTTATCATAACAATTAATTATTATGTTAATATATTATTTACCAAGGAATAAGAAAATTATTGTAAAAGTTAAAGAAATAAATTAATAATACAAAAATATAGTAGGTTGATAGTAAAATGACTGTATAAGAATAATCTAAATCCACAATAAGTTTCACTCAACTATTATTTATTTTTCTGATATTTACATTTGAGTGGATACTAAACATTATTTTTAATATAATGGTTACTTCAAAAAACAACACTTCCCTTAAATTTTAAAATTATTACACTTTCAACCCTTCAATACTCACCTCTAATTCTAAATTTATTTTTCAATAACTGCCATATTAATCCTATATGAACCCTCACCCTAATTATATGTCTTCATCTCAAAATTATTCAAATCATGGCCTTAGTTTTCAAGGATTATTCCTAGTAATGTTCATGTCTTTGATGGGAGTATTATAAACAACATTAACAATATTTGAAATTACATTCATTCAAATTTATTCTATCAACACTATTATTATGATAGTGGATTAATTTAAATATAATAACCTTATCATATTAATTTTATTACCAAAATATATTCAGATATCCCATCAATTAGGATTAAAGTATCACTTTTAATGCATACATGTAGACTAACTCAAACATGAGAAACAGAATTCATTTTCATCCCCACCTATAATTAATAGTTCATAAAATCGATTTACTGAGGATATTAGTGGTTTAATTAATGTTTTAGATTATATAAATGTAAAAGTTTCAATATCTAAATACATCCACTTACTTATTAAATCATTATAACATGTTACCATTCTGGTCAATTTGACCAACTTTGTAAATTATGTTATAATTATTATTTCATAAAAATGAGGGATTTCATATTATAGTAATATCATTAAAAAATGTTATATTTAATATATTTTGAATATTATGTAATTGTGTTTCTATTATTTAAAATATTTTTTAAGATATCCCTATTTGATTATTAATCATGTCAAAAATGAGTTCATCGTGGTTTTAATTTTCATAATAAATATTATTATATTCCACTTAATGAAAATTTAAATTATGTAATCATTGGAAAATAATGAATAATTGGCCTTAAATGATATGATAATGATGAAATTAAAACTAATTAGATAGAATCAATCTCATCTTAATTTCATTCTTAAGAAATAAACAACTGAATATGCTATTAGTCAATGGTATTACTAAGAAATATATAACTAATATATTCATAATAAATGATAATAAATTTATTATATAAAATTTTATTGTATATAAACATTTTTATAAATTAATAAAGTGAGATAGATATGTTTTTAGGATGTTCTATACCATTCGACTAATCCAAAATAATTGTATGGCTTTTCCTCTTAAAATTCACCTTTTGGGTCATGCTTTCTATCCACCTAACACCATTTTTAGAGAGAGTAACGAATTAATTTGATATTTGGTCTTGAAATAATATTTATTCATTTTAATTGAATCCTAATTTATATTCCTCTATTTAAATATATTTTTATTAAAAATCTCATCCACTTATAATGTGTAATTTTTCTTATATTTAATTTATTGAGAGATACTTCATAATGCACAACATTTTAACTTTTATATTGTATTATTAAATACTAATTAATTTATTTTTTCCAATTAATGTTTGTTTAATATATATATAATATAATTTATTTAATTTTCCATAAATTCAATTAATAGATAGGGTGAAAGATTTTTTGATCAAAATGTTACTCGAGGCATTAGGGTTTCATTGTCAATCATATATTCAAATAATAATGGAATTTTAATTATAATTAATCTATGGAATTTTATTTCCTTTAAAACCTTTCATAATATTCTTAAATATTCATTTGGTTTCTTTTTTTAAATAATATTTTCTTTTTATATTTACAATATTTAACATAGTATGTTCAATTTAAGTGAAACTAAAATGATCAATTATTTTTCATCAGGATCCTCCCATCTATCTATGTACTAATTTGTTTTATTCTATTGAAATTTTATTTATTTATACCTTAATAATGATTTGAGGGAATTTTCAAGTACATCATATTCTACCATAATTATTTAAAATTTTAATATCATCTATATGGGTCACATTCATCAAAGAGTAAATAGGTATTACTAAAAACAATTTATCATTTGAAATCCTCTTCATGAGATATTTTTCATTTTATATGATACAATATTTGAATAACTTTTTTTTATTGTAATATAAATATATATTCTCATTTATTTATAAAATATTTCTATCTCAAATTTTTTCTAAATGATTTAGGATGTTTTTTATTTAAAAAAAATTATATTGATCATTCTAAATACAAATGCATTGAAATACCTTATACTTGATCAATGTGGTACTTATAATGTAACCATCCACCATATTTCTCAATATGACATACAAAATTTCAATCAATATTTTAATAATGATCCATCAATAAAATTTTCTTGCTTAATCATCAACTACACATGATCCTAAATTTTTACACATTTTATTTACTTTGTAAATAACAGATTTTTTTATTAATTTTATATATGTTTATTTACATATATTTCACATATAAATAGATTTGGGAAACATATTTACATAACAATATACCCTTTTTCTATATGATTTAAATACATTTTTATTTATTTTCTTTTTTTTAATGAAATTTTCCTAGAAAGATAAATGATGTCTATATGGACCTATTTATTTTCCATGGGTTTACTATGTTTTTATTAATGATGGAAGTATTTTGGATTTACTTATTAGAATCCATTTAAAAACCATTTTCATTATATAGATTCTTCATACTATGAAATTTAACGGTTTTTATTAATATATTTTTATGATATCTATATTATTTCATGACTTCATTATGATGTGGTATGTTATTGATTTAGAGTGGTACTCATAATTATGGATAATGATTGATATGGTTATATATATCCCTCCAAATAATTGTATTAATCTCTATATAACATGAGATACGTATTTCTAAGTACATTATTGCTTCTTGTTTTGTGGGAATTAATGGTGTGTCTTAGGAACGTAATGTTCCATATACTAATTTATGTTACAATGTTCAATGTGGTTTCATAATTTTATGTTTATTATGAAAAATGTTTTTAAAAATCGTGTATGTTTTTAATAACAAATAATTGAACATACTTTGTATTCATTCCATATGTTAGTCCAATTCATATTCAATGATTTATGACATATTCTTAATTATTCATCATTATTATTAGAGATAGTATAGCCTTGTAAAATTATATATAAATTATAAATACCACACCTTCAAAAATTAACCCTCGTCATTCCTTAATGAATTAAGATACAAAATGACCCAAGCTCCCTATCTTTAGAAGTCAATGAGTGGGAAAAATGCACTTAGTGTAATAAAATCTCACATATTGAAGGCATTTACCTCTATTTATTTAATAAGTATTGCGATATAGGATTAAAGAAAATATCTAATTACATATCATAATGGTAATAAGGCAAACAAAAATGATCCAATTATACAAATATAATGTTAATAGATACAAATCATTTATCCAAATGAAAACTGAATGAAATTATAATGTAAAGACTGAATAATAGCTCCAATGTAAGGGATAATTACTTCTTGAAAAGTCTATATAGTCCTCCTAGAAGACTAAATGTTATTTTATGTATATAGGGAGTGAGAAATAGGTATACTTAGCGGATCATACCCAAGGTATCCCACACACATATGAATAGGGCATAGTAAATATCCTATAGGAAAACAAAAAAACCAACAAGAACATAAACAGTTCAACCATATAACACAATCCTCTACATGTAACACTCACTAAATAACACATTCAATATAGTAACCTAATAAGAATTATATAAATAAATAAGATTTCAGAAAATAAAATCCCACAAATTTTCCACTCTTACACCCCAACATCATATATCTAGTGCTCTGTTCACTTTTATCTTATCCACACAAAAAGACATCTAGGAAACCACATCAAAATCCTACTTGAGGAAAATTGTAAAATCACATACACATCCTTCTCAAAGACACAACAGATATCATAAACACATGATTCCCAAATAAACATGGGAAGCAACATAACACCATAACCATTTTCATAATCATAATTTTAGGGTATCATGAAAATGGATGGAATAAATCATGTTCTATCCCCTAACTACATACAACCCCACCATTAAATACCTATTAATCCCATAAAACGTCACCATTACTAAAATTTTTAATTTTCCATCACATCATGTGTATAATAATCTATCCTAGAAGAGACAAATGGAATGTGGGGTTACCCAGCCAATAATCCTCACAATCCTGGATGTTAGGAAAAAATTAATATAGCCCCACTTGCCATTAGTTAAAAAATTTCACTTGGGAGAGGTTCATATTGATATAAAATAAAATAACATGAGATATATATAACACAATACCAACATAGAGTTCTTAGTACACTACTGAAAAAATACCCTATACCAACGGTTTGAAACCGTTGGTATAGGCCTCCAAACCATTGCTATAGGTTATACCAATGGTTTGGAGAACCGTTTCCACGTAAGCCGTGAGGATAGGTCTATACCAATAGTTTTGGGAAAACCATTGGTATAAACCTATAAACTGTTGGTATAATTAATATGGAAATCTATACCAATAGTTATATAAATAGTTTGTATATGTAATTCAAAACATAATCACCCAGTTGGTTTTGATCCCAGCACCTCCCATTTTTTCATTGAACGACCTAACCAATAACTTAAATAAATTTTGTGAACAAAATTTCATAAATATATGTATGTATTATCATAAATATTTTAAATTTTGATTTATTTTAAGTCCGCTATAAGAAGATTCCATTAAAAATACATGTTCCTGTACAAACGGTTTTGAGAATCATTGGTATAGGTTCATTGACTTTGGTATCTATACCAATAGTTTTGGAAAATCCGTTGGTATATGGGTGATCTATACAAACGGTTTGGCCAAACCTCTGGTATAGGGTCTCTATAATGGACCTATACCAACAGTTTTGACCAAACCAGTGGTATAGGTCCAAATTAGAGTACCTATATGAACCATTTAGTGAAACTGTTGTTATAGGTCACCCCCCAATACTAATGGTTTGTCCAAAACTGATGGTATTGGTCCATATAAGTTGGTATAGGTCAAAGTAAGTGAACATTACAAATGGTTTGCCCAAAACCGTTGGTATAGATCATATTTCCAGTAGTGAAATCAGTACAAAGCAATCTCACCACATCACTACATAGCCTCATAACCTCTACCATTATCACTAACACCTATAGATTAACCAACCCATGCAATTAATACACACACAAAAAGACACATTACATATTTTATTTCATGAAAATCAATTTCCATCTTTCATAATTACTAACCATTTATATTTAGCTTACCCATTTATTTCATAACTAATTTAATCAAATTGATTATCTGACCAATACATTCATTTTTTTACCACACATTAATTTCCACCCATATTAATTAATACAAAAAAACAAACAACACTTTATTATACATGTTAATGTTCAAGGAAACTCTATATATTATAGGAAATACAAAAAAAACATGTTATAAGTAACCCATATAAATCCAAAAAACCCCATTTCACAATCTTCCATCACTAAAACCACAAATCTTATCCACTACACATCACAACTTATACACGTCACCACCTCCACATATCACCACCACCACAGATCACAACCTAAATATGTAAAAATGGATTTAATGAAAAATACATCATTATTTTCAATAGATTCCGAACAAAAATCCATAAATCCATGGGAATCAAATTTATTAACAAGATATAAATTATTATACTTTTACATATTTGGGATGTTGAATCAAATAATAACAACGATGGTCACAAAATTGAAAAAACCAAAAAACACCTAAAAACATTATAATATATAATCATCAATGTAACAATTAAGAACAACCATATATTAAAAAAACAAGAACATGTGGTGATTATATGATCCTCTTATTCCTTTTAAATTTATTTAATCCAGTTATTTATAATTATTAAGATAGTTAATAACATTTATGGAATTTTAAATAAGATCATGATGTCAGCATATTTTCAACTTGGATAGAGAGATAAACAAATCCTTACCTTGATTAATGTTTCATGGATTAACCAAAAATGAAAAAGGAATAGACAAGATATTTGTCCCCACAACTATGAAACGAAATAACATTGAATTCTATTGCATAAAAATCATTCATCCTGATTTATTAAAAAAATAGAATAACTCCCTACATAGTGAAATATAAAATGAATGAAAATAAGGTAAATATATAAAATTATAGGATATGATTATCTAAATACAATGAACTACAATATAAATGATTCAACATGAACCATGGGGTTTAAAACATTAAGAGGTTGTGACTGTAGAAGGGTAGAATGAGAAATAGTTATCCAAGAGTCAAAGGAAGGTTGGAAATTTGAAATGTGGGTTTATTTGAACTCCAAATTTTGAACATAAACCATATATATTCACTATAGAATATCCCCTCCCACACACATAACATAGTGATATATTGTAATCACCAAGTATGTATCCCCTTTCCTAGATCTAATTTTTCACAAGTTTTAAAAAATGAGATTTGGTCACCAGTATATCCTTGGCCATAGTGTTGTCCATTCCATAGTAGATCCTTCATCATAATCCATTAAAAGATTTAATAACTAGAAACAAATAGGTTGAATAATTTCCATCATCATGAAAATGGGCAAAATATGGCGATTCAATCTTCCTCATTTCACACTGGTTCTCCACCAGAGCAACACAATCAAATTAGTAACCTCTAAAAAATATCCACTTTCATATGACACGCATCTTGGAAACCATGAAATCTCACAAAACATGGTTAATTCCCCTAGGAATATTCATATTATCTATGTTAAAATAGAGCTCACACAATCCAAAATATCCTCTATATTAACTAGAAACCATATTTCACATATTTTGGTTCTCCCTAAATGCCCCTTAACACCACCTCAAACATCTTGATATCCCCCAAACACCCATAAAATAACTATCGGCATAAATACTATTATAATTTCAATATGTTCTAAACCATTATAACATATACCACTCAAAGGACTCTCATAAATGATTATCAATACTAATCCGAGAAAAAAAAACGTAGTGTCCAGAACACATTCCCATGAGACACATATTTGAGATGGTGTTCTATCTAAAACATTAAATCTATCATGCACCATCCTAAAGAAATATATATTTTACAAATATATCCACAAAACCATTAAAAAATTTTATATTCCAATCTAAAGACCACAATAACCATCTCACATGACTACCCTACCACCAAAATACAATGCAAACCACTCCCTATATAAATATATTGTCATTTATGGGTAGAACCAGCTTTCTTTCATGGCTATAAATTGTGTCACATATAAACATTATCTTTATTATGATGGAGTGTTACATTATTTATGTATTTTATTCCTTAACACGAATTATATTCATAGAGACAGAAAATATTTCATAAATCTTTCAGATTCAATCACTACCTCATCATGGAAAAATAAAATGAAATGAAACTAAAAAAACTAAAGTTTTTGGGAATAATTATACATCTCCCACTACAATTTACATTCATCTAAGACAAATTTCTTCTAAAATACATGAAAGAATAAATTGTTCATACATATAGAAATTGTTCTCAATGAACATGCATCTTTATTAGTCACTCAATGATCATAGATTGAACCTCGATAAGATATTCTCCCCGGTGAATGACATAGTAGAAATGGTAGAGATCTAGGTGGAGAATGGACACAATGATTTTTTAAGGGATCTTATTTATTCAAATTTCTAAACTAAATGAAATGAAACCACACCAATACATTCCATTGAATTTAAATACTTGATGAAATTTTGATAAATATTATACCCTACCAATCCTCCAAATCCCAGCTTTGGGGAATCCATTAAAAAGATATGTCCTCCATCATTAAATTCAAAGGCTCTCCTCATATGGTTGTAAAAATAATTATGTCAATCTGTTCCTCTCGTCATCCTCTCAAAAAATACCCAAAATATATATGTTATTTTCTCCAACACACCAAGACCATGAATTTTTAACTCCCTAACCTCAGTCCAGCTTAATGGGTATCTACACAACCTCCCATATAATGGATCAAATGGATCCAAAAAGATGTATTTTTTATAGATGTTATTTAAAATCCCAATTATCCTAAGATAATTGATTTTCCTATGATCCACTAAAATTTAGGATTCACACACACAACATACCCCCCCCCCCCCATTTTGGATTGTCTCTTCTATTTATCCATCATTCTTACGGTGGATAGTATTAATGAGTCATAACTAGGTTCGAAAAGCATGTTAAAATCCTCTTTAAAGTCAAGAGGTAAAATGAGTAACCTTATATGAGATCATGGTCCACATAACACCTTGTAGTTTCATAACCTCATCCACATGCCTCAATTTTATATTTACTTTGTGTCTGACTCCTTAGTTGCAAAGAAGTGATCCAACTTCATCAACTGATCAATGATTACCAATATCATATCATGGGATCCTAATCACTAGGTAATATAGTAATAAATTCAATTAAGATGAATACATACTAATATTAAAGGATATATATGGGTTACAAAAAACTTCTTATAATATGATTATATGTCTTCACCTAGTAGAAAAATAAACACCAAGAAATAAATTCATCCATTTCTAGTTTCATCCAAGAGAAAAAAACATCATCATCAAACTAGGGTACAACATTGAAACACCTGGAATTACTACTAAATGTGTGTTTTTAGGCTTATAATGCACTAACTCATGCATAATTATGGAAATTAAAAACACACCCCTAAAATAACATATCTCTCTTTCCATGCTACGATAATCATCTAAGCATCCCCTTATGCCATCACCATAGACAATATTATTATCATTCACCTATTCCATTGATTGCCCCCAATGATATTTCTCCACCTGATGCATTAGAAAATACTGTAATCACATTTAAAATAAGAATCAATTACCAATATCCTCCCTTGCATCATGGTTCATATATACCAACACCTCCATATCCCTCTATGTAGATGAAGATCTTTAAATAATATACCACCATGAATTTATAATCAATTTTTTTATAAAAAAATCCTCACTTCATATGCTGTTGGGGGACTCAATGTAAACTTCATATAGAAACACAATATAAATCTATTTTCATATATCAATGTTAAAATGAGACAAAACATTCCTTATGGTGTAATGAATAGTACTAGACATGAAGCATTATCTGATGATGTCATGACGCTATAACATGGGTGAAAACACAACCAATTATATATAAATATCATGAGAAAATTAGTTATGATCATCTTGAAATATTTACCTGTACACATAAAATATTACTACCTTCTTATTCACCAATACACATTATAGTAAATTTCTATATGAATCATAAAAAATTAGAATTAGGATTCATTCTTCATGAAACTGATTCTCTAAATCAATAATTAATATGCATATAAGGTTGAAAATAGATTCATAAATTAACCATTGATGATTAAATACAGGTCCTTTTGGATTAACTCTATCAATGGGTATCAATATTTGAGAATTAATACATTAACCTCCAATAAAATCATTTGATACTGAAGAAACTATAAACCAATGTCACATTTATATGTTATGTCGATTAAAAAAGGTTATTGATCAATGATAGGCACATATCCACACCAAACATGGACAGTAGATGCGCATGGAAATTTCCATCTCACATCTAAATCATAGACATGGAATCATATTTTTAATGCTAGGGTTGTTGAAGGAATAAGATACAACTCTTAGATTATAATCATCTTCTACCTCTAAACATCAATTAGATTAATATTTTAATGAATAACATGAACAAGAAATGGTATAGAAATTCAAAAAACATGAAAATCATGTTCCTATTGAACATATTTGGTAATTTTTCACTGCAAATTGAATTAAAATTAACTAAAAGTGCTCATAATTGTACACGAAAAAATTTATTTGGTCATCTTCCTTCTTTACCCATAATAAATGATATAAAAAAATTACCAACAATAAAAAACCTACTATACCCTCTCAAGTAATGGGGGAGATCATCAATACTAAAAATAGGATAAAGAGTCATGATTAGAACCTGATTTAACATTCGATTTTATACACAAGACTCATGATATTATCTACCATCTTGGGGAATAACACAAGACCTAACAATGGTGACACACATGGTAGGATGAAAATTTTAAACCTTAGGACTTCTTACTGAATAATTTACTCCCACAAAATATAGGGTTCCATATTATTTAGATATTATGAAATAATATAAGTACAAAGTAGTAAATTTATATCAAACTTGATGACACATAAAGGGGGTAGTGTCAAAATATCCTCGGGGAAGACTACCAGAAACGCATCAACAACTCTACAAGAATCTAACATCACTTGGCACACTAATATTACTAATAAATTATGAAACATTAAAATTAGGTATCTACATGCCTACTTCCCATTTGATAACGTAGTTGTTCGATGAAAACCTCTTTCTAGCCATCATACAACAATAAATTAATTTAGTATCAAAACCTAAACAAACATTTGGAAGAAAACCAATCAATTTTGATGATAAAATATTATATCTATGTATATAGTAAAAATATTTCTCCACATGAGTGATGTTTCCACTTTATCATACTATATCCCAAAAACCTATCAAACAAGATGGTCTTGCATCCAACTAATGTAACCATCGTTAGGGGAATGGGAATGCATTCCACATCTAGTCCCAAACAATGGATAAATGTACGAATATAAATGAAGTGTATGGAAAGTGAAAAATATATAAAATATACTAGGGTAGATGATAATTTAATTATACCTAAAACTATCTCTACCACTTATGGTACAAAAACATCTTTAACATAAAGATATCTGCTCTAAGATCATATACCTTAGTACAAATATCGAAATCCATTTCAATGACCTAGACCATTCCTCTAATCATGAGGCCCTGTATTGGGAAATACTTTACCATCACCATTCCCCCTCAAATATTGAATAAGTGGAGCTAGACTCTCTTGTTTATAGGGATGGGATAAACCACACCAACAAAACTACCCCCCAAAACAATCATGCACTCTTTATAATGGGAAAAAAACACAAATTAGTGTACAATGTGAATTTAAATTCTTCAAAAGACACATAGGGAATACTATCCTCAGAGGAACACATATAAGAGGGAAATAAGTAACTCCTTACTAGTTGAAACCATGGTAGATAATTCTCTAAGGCATTCAACTAAAAAAATAAAATCTTTAGGGAACCCCGTTGGCTCTCCTATCATGGCATGAGTCTTTTAAGTGAATATGATCCATCACATATTAATTATTTTATACATATAAATAAATAGAAATCCTAAATCAAGTAACCTAATTCCTGATAGATGGATGGAATGCATCCTCAATATTATATGCATAATAATCCTTATAAATAAAAATATTTTGGGTGTACATCGAGAGATCCACAAAATATATCAAATAATATCTAATTGTATTACTATAAAATTATAAGCTAAAAATAAATTAATTAAGTATATATTCTCAGGAAATAAATTATACATCTCATAAATAGTCATAAATCCCCAGTTCAAAAAGGAATAGTTTCTTGGACTATATCTATAAAAACAACTTATTATGCAATAGTCTAAATTTTTTTCCATATTAATTATCTTTTGGGAAATTTTAGAGATATCACAAGTGATATAATAAAATTCATATCCAAGGAATTAATAACATAATAAATAGGTGAGATTAGATGCTAATTAAGGTTAAAACATATGAAAAAAATGGAAAACACGGGGAATATATAATTTCATTAATTAAAGATAAAATTTCATTAAATTATAATCATAAAAAATTTTAGAGAAATAAAGACAATAATAATAATTTTTATTAAAAATAAAATATTTAACATGACTAGAAATACATTTCAATTAGTATATAACAATTGAACATGATATAGATGTCTGTAATAATTTAAAAGTAAGCCCTAATCATGAAAGAAAAAACATTTCATGGAAATGAAATTAATCATTAAAATTGTGAACAACATCGAAATGTTGGATAATAATAAGAATTTAAAACCATGTTAATAAATACTTAAAACCCACGATCAAACAACAAATTATAACTAATATTTCCATATCTGAGTCACTCAAAAAAACAAAGAAAAAATATTCAATTATCAAATTCACAGAAATAACATAGAATCACTGATTACAAAATGTATTTCATAAAAATATTCCCAATTATATGTGTTATGAAACCACAAAAAAATAATTAGAGTTAAATATAAAACCCCAACCTTTATCATCTATATATATGTTTTCCCTTTAACAACAATTCTTAAATGTATTTTAATGATCCCATTGAAACATAATTGGTTCCTTAAATTATTAAAAAATCAACATAACCAGAAATTATGAAATCATGTTATATCAAAACTCTCGTTGTACAAAAATTATATTTTATTACAAATATGTACATTTTGAGAAAAACTAAATTAATGAGTGAAAATCCATGGAGGGTGAATAGATGTTACAATACTGAATACTTCAAAAACCATTTAAAACATTAATGTGTAAATTACTTTTAGAAATACATTTTTATGAAGGGAAACAGAAGATTTTTGAAAAAAAAATTAAAAGAGAATAAAATAAGAGGTCCTTTAAATGTCATAAATGTTAAAAAGTGAAAATGAAAATAATATTAAAACATTGACTTTTATTACAATCTTAAATAATTGAAAATTTAAAAAAATAATTATTTCTTAAAGGGAAATTGAGAATACATTAAACATATTAAATTTTAAATAAAACATTTATAATTGATTATTGATAAATAAAAAATGGTTTTTAATAGAAATTAATAATGATAATTTGGAATATATGTAGTTTTAAAATTTATCATAGAGTGGAAATAATCAATCTTGTAAGAATGAATTCAAAGTAAATGAATTTAAACTCATTGAATGAATTTGTGTTGATAATAAACCTTATCAACATTGTTTTTTTAGAATAAAAATATATTTAAATAATGAAAATTATATATATATATTAAAATAACATAAATTACATGAATATGGTATAATATATTCAATAAGAACTATTCATACCATAAAAAATGACATGATTTATTATAAAATATATTTCCAATGAAATTAATTTTTAGTCACGATTCACTTACTTGTTTCCCATATTATTCATATACACTATAAAATTATGTATAAGAAACATAAATTTCTTATTAATTTAATTAAAAACCATATTAATACCTAAAACTATTTATATCTTTATTTTATATTCATTATGTGCATATATATTAGTATCATTTTTCTTATTTTCTAACAATGTCAATTTATAGCTTAATTAGTTTGTAGAATTGTTTTAAGAGTGTGGATGGTCTTCATTATTCCAGGAAATTAAATCAGTATACATTTATTAGCTGACCTATAGTGGATGGATATAATTATTTTTAACAACAAATTTTATTTAATAATCAGTTTATTCATTATCTATGAATATGAAATCCATAATAGTTATTTTTTAAATTATTTAAAACCTACAAAAGATAATTTATTAATTGTTATTTTAACACATTGGTATCTTTTTGTAGATAAATAATGCATTATTTACATATTTATATCATATTAAACAATTATTTTAGTTTTCAAAATCATTTAATATATAATTTTATTTAAATTTTAATGTAGGTGGTCAAACCTAACTAATTATTTACAATACATGATTATTGACGATTATAAGGTTATCAAGCTATAATATAATTACATTGGTAGATTAATTACAGAATTTACTATCATTTGGTGTGATATATTAGAATTATAATGGTATACAAATAAAAATTAATAATGGATATGAAAATATTACATAATTTCAATTAAGGATTTTCCACTTAGTATGCTAATGGTAAAAGATTAAATTAACAATAATAATTTTATGATCATATACTTAATTGGTTATAAAAATAACATAACATAAAATTAATTATATTATAATCGTCGTATTTTCCTTTAAATCTATTTTCCTGAAATCTATTTACCATTAAGACAAATTAAAAATTGAAATCAATAGTTCTATGGAGGTGGTGGTCTAGAAATATGCACTATGAATGATTAAATTTTCAATAGAACAAGTAGAAAATTTAATATTAATTATCATATAAGAATCAAAAATATTTTATAAATGAAATTACTAAATATTTAATTCTGTAATATGAATATCTTTTTAGGCATTGAATAAAATTTAAACATGTTACGTCATAAAGGTGGTAGTTCGTACAACACATGATTCACGATTTCATTATTTATTGGGAAAGGGTATAGTTTGTAATTTATTGTTCCAAAATTATAATAACATAAATGTATAAAAATGATATAGATTATATAATTATTATATAGAACGAAGTTAGATATTAATAATTTCCCATGTATTAATATAAAATATTAATAGTGGTTAGGAACTTATAACTCACTTCCAGGATTATCTACACTAAGAAAGATATTATCCCATTGAGGGATGGTATTTTAAGAAGACTTATCCATCATTAAGTTTTATATATATAAGATTCAGTTGGTTTTTAGTTAATGATACTTTGTTCTTTCCATGAGTTCTATGAGGAGAGAAGTTCCCATTTCATAATTGAAATAGGGTGGGTTTTTATTTCCACAAAAATAAAACAATTCAACAATAAGAAGTCACTCTCAAGAAAATGATCACTGAAATTGAGAACTAATGTAGTGAAAATTAAATAATATCTAGAAAAGATTCCCAGTATAAAATTAAAATCATTTTTAAAATATATTAGTCCATTTTCCTCTAGGGTAATTATTTTAATATTTTAATTTTTCCAATTGTAACTAATTTTTACCAATATAATTTATGCTTTAAGCCTAAAAATTAAATAAAACTTATTTTAAAATTTTATCTTAATGTTTATAAATTTAATATAAAGTTCAATGTAGTTTTTTATAGTAATATATGTTAATTTTAAAGAAAAAAATGTATAATGTAATTGAAACAATATCTTGAGTATAATAACATATTTTTTATAAGGTAAAATATTTGTTTATAAATTATTATCATTTTTTTTACAAATTATAAATTCACGTATAAAACAAATAAATGTTCATAAAATCTGGTTTCATTTATTTGAAATTATTAATTATAGAATAATAATGGAATAAAATCTGTAATTTTAGATAAAAAATTATATTACAAAACTCACATAAAAATAAAATGTTTTAAAAAAAACAAGAATTTTTGCTTCTAGAATATATGAAAATCATGAATCCAAAAATTATTTTATTTTTCCAAATTCATATCATAAAATTAATAATTTTTTTAATTAATAACAAAATATAAAATAAAAAACTTCTCAAAATTAAAAATATCTTTTTAAAATGTTTATTTATTATTTATTCATATTTCATGTCGATTTATAATTAATTTATTAGTAATATATAATTTATATCATCAATATTTATTTATTATATAATCATAATAAACATTGTTTATTAAAATAAAATCCTAATTTTAGAAATATATATACATTGACATGATTTTATTTCCACATTTTATTTCTTATACCAATTGAATTACATTAATATTCCAATTATAATTGATTCTCATTATGCCAATATTTCCAAATGTGGTTACTTGAATTTATACAAGATCATTAAATGGATAAGTTTATACAGTTATATTTAATACTAACATTTTTATCAAAATGTATCAAGGGTTTTCATTATGTTCAGTATTTCTTATGGAGTTGGCTATCTAAATAATTATTTATTTAAGGAATATATGTAGTAGAATATAGGGTAGTTACATCCACAGATTAAACAATAATTTTCCTCATTATTTATATTATCACATTCTAGTAAATCTTATATAGGGTATCTAAAGATATACTCAACACACAATAAAATTAGAAGTGTTTTTAGAAAAATTAATGAAAAATAGCATTTTATTTCCAAATAGTTGAATCAAAATAATTTGTTTTTATCAAATAAATTGGGCTAAAATATTCTCATTACATTTTTTCATAACATCTTAAATTTTATTAGTTTTCCATGTGATATTAATGTCATCTTTTTCTTATAGAAAAAATATGAATTATTTAAATATAAAAGTTTTCTCCAAATATTTTTATTTCTATGGGTTCTATGTGCTGCTGAAAAATTCATTTACAAAACAATATCAAATTCTAATAGGGCAGAGATCACATGTATTTTACAAAGAAAATTTCTTAATAATTTAATTTGGATATAATAAAAATATTAGATTTCTTCAAAATGATATCTCTCATATTTAATTACCTTATAAAATATCCTGGGACTATTAATTTTTCTCGTACTAGATTTTAATTGGATATCCACAAATATAATGTGCAACATGAGTTTACCTTTTATCTATATATTTTACTACCTATATTAAGTAATATGGATAATAAATTATTTCCTATTTTTGTTATGATTTTGAGTATTTTGATGTTTGTTATCCTAATTAGATATTTATTTTGTGCATAGATTCTCATAATTCAAAAACATTAATACTTTAAGGAATATGATATTAATTGCCTTTTTTATTGATATTATTCATTATACTAGCTCAATAATCGAAATATTTATGTCAAATTCTTCCAGTAAAAACATTATTATTCCTTTTATACATTCCCTTGGGTGCTTCATCACATCTTATTGATAAGTAGGATATTGAGTATTTTTTCTTTTATCATCATTGATACATGATTTTCTTCAAAACTCCCCTCTCCCCAATGTTGTAGATTATAGATGTTTTAAAAGAAAAATGTTATTAAACATAAATTGGAATATTTTTGTGAGAAAATCGATAAGGTGTTCAATTTCATCATCTGTCTTACTATGTATCTCATTAAGATATTTTCCATCAAGTCCATAATCAATTTTTGTTTCTCCATGATCTATCCATTTCTAAAATAATAAAGAGATAACCATGGATGATCATTATTTAATTAATAATGGAATTATAAAAAGCACACCCTTTAATTGTTTTACAAATTGAAATGATCACATTATTATATAATTAAACATCAATCACTCATATGTGATTCTAGTTATCTATCGGATGGTATATATTTTATTAGTTATTTTAATTACCTTACATAATAAATCCTTCATAATTTCTTTTTAATTGAATGTGTTTATCCAAATAATATAACCTAGGAGTGTCAAAAAATGTGGGTAGTTAAGTCACTTTGTTTCGAACTAGGGTATGGTTTTGTAAATAAAAATTCCCATGTTTTTAGTTAATTACCCCTAGGTACTTATGTGTTGTATCGTTCACCATCATGTAGTATCGAGAGAATTACATGATGATGCATAAACACATCTACTAAATAATATTCCATTATTTCATGATATGATACAATACATAAACTCATCACTATGTTTCTCAGTATGTCTCTCTATCCCTCATATAAAAGGTAAAAAAATCTAAAAAAATTAAATCATTCTCTGATACTAAATATATCATCCCAAGTTATTTCTAAACTAAATATAATATTAAACTAATTATTTATAAAATTAATCTAATAAATAGTTTCATGAAAAATGGTCTTAATGGTTTAATGTATTTGCGATTAGATACATAGATTATTAATTATACAATAGTAAAAAAACATTTGTCCATAATTGAGATAAACTATAAACACTCCAAAAATCTCAAATGATATAATCACATTCAGAACCAAGATATTGGAAATGTAAGGGGAGTAATTTGAAACTCAGTAATAGAAAAACTTATCACAACATGAAGGAAAGCTTCCGTAATATGTAAACATATTAATAAATGATCAAAAAACCATAGAATATATCCATAAAATATGTTAGGGAAAGATAGATCATATAAAGATCATTATTGAATAAGAAATGGTATTACAGGGGTCAAGACACATTTCAATTATCCTATAACATGTGAGAATGGGATAAATGTGGGGAATAATTTAAAAATTAGTCATCATAATGAAAAAATGTAATTTCACTAAAATAAAATAGATCGTGAAAATTTTATACAATAATGAAATTCAAGAAAATTTATAAGCATAAAAAATCATGTAAAAAATTATTTTAACACAATGTTGACTAAATTGTTTTTCAAACGAAATATTCCTACATATCATTCAAAAAATAAACATGATTACAACATTTTTTACATATCCTTATCACATCAACATTATGAAAATATATTCTCATGACTTATTCTCACACCATTTTGTCATCTCATGAGTATTTAAACCATAACTAATGAATATGAAAACATAGGACCCTACCCATCACTATCTATAAATAGATGTCTCATTTAAAACCAATCATCATCATATATTATAGAACCCATGGAAAAAATAATCATTTTCATACAGAATTAAAAAACATCACATATAATGAACTTAAGAAGTCCTATGATGTAAAAAATACAATTTTTTAAAATTAATCATATCATTACAAATTTTCAAATGTGATAATAATATTAATTCATGAATGATATTCCTTTTCTATTATATAGAAGATAAAATAAAAATATTCCCATAATGACTTTTAAATAATTGATGTTGAAATTACATTCAAAAAACATTTTTATGATGGTAAAGATTATAGTTTTGTAATCCTTTATATAAATATATATAATAAATATATTCATGAAAATAACAAAAAATTTCATAATGGTTTTGTCAAAAAACATTAAAAAATTTACAATTAATGTGTTGTGAAAAAATATAGAAATAAAAAATAAATAATATTTTTTGAATGGGATGTAAAAGTACATTGAAAAAATATAATAGTAAATGAATCATTAAAAATAGATACTTGAAAAATAAATAACTATAATTAGTAAATGTGTTTTGAAAAAAACGTAACAAATTAAATTTAAAATTAATCCATGGGTAGCAGAAATCATTCCTGGAATAAACATTTTCAATAATAAGACTTTTATCTCAATGAATGGAGTGTGGTTTAAAATGTTCCATATAACCAAGTAATCCTTAGATTAAAAACAAATTTAATGAAAGAAAATGATTTTGCTCATCAAATCCCATAAATTTGAAGAACGTTGTAATAAATATTCATTATAATGTAATTACACCACATTATTGATATCCTTGTTTACAATAATAAATATGTCTTGTAAAATTAAATTTCTGACATGAAACCCTTACCATATTTCCCATCATTGTTTGATTTACTCTAAAATCCTATAAAACATGTTTCCTTAATTATTGTGTTAAATATCCATTCATCCTTTCTAGAATAAAAAATTATTATTTTTCTATTTATATCATTTTATACAATTAATAATTTTTTCATAATCCCCTAAAAAAATTTCATATCATAATAAAATTTTGTGGTCTATGAAAACCAATCGTGAACATACCATGACTACTAATGATTATCTAGTGATTTAGTGCTAATATCATTATAGAAATAGTGTGATTATAAAATTTCGTTTTAATTGGTGTTATATAATTTAATTTCAATGTAATTATAATAATAATATTTTAGGTATAAAAAACCTAAAAAAAATTAATTTAATATTTTTCTCGGATTATTCTCGTTTAAAATGTCTAATTTGATGATTATCATTTATTGGAAATATCATTAATAGGATCAAATTTTTCATCAAATTTCCATAATTATAACATAATAATGATATTTATCTACAAAAACATTTTAATGACTGTCCATGCATAGAAGAGATTAACTGAACATGGAAATCAATTATTCTATGGTGGTGGTAGCCCATAGGTATTAATGAATGACGATTTAATTTTCCATAGAACAATTAAATAATGTAGTATTTTTTATCCATTAATAATATATTATATCTCATAAATATTATAATTATAAATTATATTCATTATTGGAAACATTCATTATTATGGTGAAGGAAAAAAGTGTCACATTATAGAAGAAGTAGTTTTCATAACGAATGATTCAATTTTAGGGGTTCTTGACGTAAGTGGCCAATGAAAAATTATTAAAAGACATAATAATTGAATGATTCTAAATGATGGTATTTCTGAAATACTATATCATAAATATTCATCAAATCAATGGAATATTATCCATTTATTGAATATTAATATAATTACCATTTTTGGTGTATTTATTGGAACAATGAATGATTTAGGTTATCATTTTTATTAATGGAAAATGCGGGGGAGGTCAATGCTTATACCATCATTGTAATGAATTACAAGTATATTAATGATGCTGATGGTATAATAAAGGTATGGTAAAAAAATATGGATATGAAAAAAATTACATCAAAATTAAAAAAATAATGTCATATTATGAACTAATACTATACATATTGAATTTTCACATTAGTGATTAAGATTAAACATTTGTAGGATTATATTATTAGAATATAATAACATATTAATGTGCATATTTGTGTGGAGGGTTTTTTTGGGATGGTTTAGGGAATAACATAAGTGGATTTCATGTGTGGGTATGTGAGGACATGAGTTATCCAATTACATATTAAAACATGTGGTAATTTTATGAATACAGAAAACCATTCAACAGTTGGAAGTAATGTAGAAGGATATTTTCTAAATACTTCTGCAAAATTGTATTTTATATGATTTAAGTGTGAGCCACACCACCACCACTCAATTAGAAATAATTTTAAAACATTTGTGGGTCATTAACTTTTTGGTTAGTTATTTATAACAATTTAAATTTCACAATATTAACATGTTTTTACATAGGAAATTATCCTAATATGACCAAAAATTTAATGACCCATAATATATAATTTGGAAACATTTTTTCCAAATTTTAAATTTATTTTGTTTGATTAATTTTTTTAATGTGATAAAATTTAAATTTAAATTAGAAATAGTATAATGTATTGAAAAAAATATTTTTAGGAATATAACATTAATATGATAATTTCAAATATGGTTTTATAAATTAAATAAAATATTTTAATATAATTATGATGTGTCTTATAAAAAATATATGAAATATTTTTTTAAACTTTTCAATATATACTTATTGATAAATAACGGACTAAAATATTTCACACTACAAATAACGGTATATTTCACTATTCACATGATAACAAACTATTTCATACAAATCCTAAAAATTAATATTAACATAATAAAGATATGATAAATAAATAATGATGCTAGTATTTTCTAGTTATAATCATTGACAAATAAACATTATTTTTATTTAAAGATGTAAAACATAGTGAAATAAAATTCATATTTAAATATATCTTCTGAAAATGTAAACATATAATTTATTATCATTTCATGTAAATTATAAATTAAATTATTTTTAATATTTCTTTCTACAATTATATTTTTATTACCTACTCATAATATAATTAGATTCATGAAATAAAAAACTACTTAAAAAATATTTTTAATTACAAAACTATTATCATAGTTTTGATAGAAATAATATTTGAATTTAATTGTTATTACTAATGTACTTAATTTTAATTATATCCATGTTTCATAATATGGTTACTAATATTCATACCTTCTAATTCAATGGTTATGTTTTTTGAGTTATATTTGATATATGTATTTTGATATAATTAAACTGTGATTTTCTTTTAGATTATGTATTTCTTGTAGAAAATGCACTCAAACATATTTTTTTTATGAATATGGAAATTAAAATATTTGGTCATTAAACATACTCCCTGAAAAAGGAAAAGTTGCTTCTTTGTCATTAAACAATTCATTGTTGATGCTAGAAACTCTTATTGGAACTCCTTATAGATGTTTTCCCGGGTAACATATACCTCCCACCAATCACCAAGATGAAAAATACAACACTAATGGGAAACACCACTAATTTTTCTAATGAAAAATGGATCCCAACCATATCTAGAGAATATATTAGAATAAAAAAATATCCAGATCCATCAAATTGTACTCTATCATTATTTTGGAGATTTTCCCCTTGTATTTTTTTAATCCTAGACATTAAAAAATGTATTGGTCATAGTTAAGACTCATCCTTAATTTCTAGGATGATAACCTTACAATTGAATAGATAATCATGATGAAATTATACTTATGAAGCTGCAGAAGAATAAAGAAATGGTGGAATTCTATAAAAATTAGGATAAATCCTATTCCTATTATGTTTTAATTCTTTTATGTTCTATAAATATAAATCATATAATTTTTCAAAACAGCACTATTCATACATGAAAATAATAAATCCTTATTAATTTAGATCACTTAGGTCTCCATCAAGTAAGAGGAACTGCCTCACATGGCCATTTGGTTGACTTATTGTCCTTGCATCAGATCATGGGGGCCCTACAATTTAGTTTATTAGATGGTATCCATATCCTATGTCACCCAAAAAATCATCAAACATCATTACTGTACCACCCCGTGAAATCCTTATAATTCTAAACTCAAAACATTTTCCTATCAATGAACCTAAATCACTTATACCAAATTTTCCTGATTGACATCCTCCAAAGGTACCCCTCATAGGAAACAAATAATGGAAGATAAATAATGATCCCAGAGTCCCACGATTAGTAGTCCTAGGTTGGTGAAAAGCAATAAGAGTAAGAAAATCTATCATATGAAACACATGTTCCATTATTTATTAAATAATAAATGAGGTAAAAGAAAAAAACCAATAAATGAAATATCATAATTGAAAAATGAGAACCAAAACCATCCCATGGTGTACACATACATTAAACTTATAAAAAATATTTCTCTAAATGAAATCCAAAATAAAAACTAATTTTACAGGTAAGAAGTTGTTCCAATGTGTAGGTGATTAATGTCCAACATTGTATAAATCATCCTATTAGAACCCTGAACTAAATTTTTTATATACAATGGATGAGAATAACACGTATACATATAAAGAGAATACACATTCAATCTAATAAACATGTCAAATGGGAATACAAATACACCAATGAGAATGTAGTATAGAAAACATGAACATAAAAAGGTCTACTAAAAATCACATCCTCACCATGACACACTCACCAAATAATTATTCTAATATAGTAAACTAATAATAATCGTATTGATAAAATGCATAAACTACACCATATTCCCAATACATTTTTTCTCTCAGACCCCGTCATTATAAATGCTGGAACATTAATCCATTATGAAGAAACCATTAACAAATTAAAATTGGAAACCACATTCACATCATCCTGGAAAAAATTTGGGACAACATATCCACATCCTTCCCAAATAAACATAATAAATCACATTCCTATCATGATTGAGGACTCTTGGGATATCAATTCATGCCATAATTAATTCCAAAACCGAAATACTAGGGTATCATGAACATGATATAAATAAATATTTTTTCATTTTACATTAATGCATGAAACCCATAATGGAGAACCTTATCATATTATGAAAATAAATCATTGATGAAATTTTTACTTTTATCCATCACTGACTTTGCATAATAATCTATCCTAGAAGAGATATTGGGGGAGAGGGGGTATCCATCCATCTATCCTCACCATCATGGTAGCTTGAGAAGAAAAACAGAAACACCAAACCATTAAGAATAAGGGTAAAATTTGACTCAGGTGGGTTTTATATAAAAATCAAATACAATACATGATAGAAAAATAACACACATACCCAAACTAAGGTTCACAATAAATGTACCAACATATATCATAACATCACAAAAAATCCAAAAAAAATACACCCTTATACATTCCACCAATAAATTTACCATACCGTATTGGAAATCTAGAAACACAAGCCATATTCCATATTTTCCTTCAATGAAAATCATTTCATTATTTGAAAACATCCATCAATTTTAATTTTACAAGCCGATTAGTTTTATATTTAATTTCATCCCATTCATTATCAACTATGCATATTCATTTTTATGAAACATTAATTCTAATACACATTTATTAATCATTAAATCCTATTCCTTTTCATTATACATATAAATGATCAATATTACTCCATAACTACCAAAAAACTACCCAACATAGTGTATCTCAGCCCATACATCTCAATCCAATGGACCTAATTTCATGACCAATAATCATAACAAACACACAACACATCGATAACATATCATAGCCACCCCAAATCACCACCACCACACATCCCAACCACAACACATTACAACCATAATAATAAAAAACAACCTTTATCACCATTAATTCATTACATTCTTTTTTATTATCACACAAGTACATTATTATACTAAAAAACTAATTTATTAAAAGTGTACAATACCCTAGATATCTCTATGTGTGGTGAGTTTAATAATTTAATGTAAATTAGGCTCACAAGTTCCATTAATACAAAACAACACCCAAAACACATCATAAGACATAATACACAAAGCAGTAAGTAAGAAAAAATATATTGGGAAATCAAATGGATAATTAAAAGTAATGGGATTCCCAATTCGTCTTTAATTTCAACTAATATGGTTAATTATTTATATTTAACATTTATGAATCATTTACCCAACGTAAAAAATTCATCATATCCTCACATGTACATTTATGATGGAGAGATCAAGGATCACCAAACTCGACTTGTGATACAAGGTGGAACCACCACTCACAATAGAAAAAAAATGAACATGACTTACCAATCTCGAAGGAAACACCACTAGAATATTATACACAAAAATATCACAAATGATCCACCCAGTATAATGAAATAAGGGATATAATATAATTATTGAAAATAAGGATCATGGAAGGGGATATTTACCATGATCCAATATAATCAATGTTTAATGATCCAAGATGATCCATGGTGAATTTTAAAAATTGTGGTGACACGAGAATGATACGATGAGTAGGGAACTCCTAAGTAGTGAAGGAAGGATGAATATTACAAAGAAGAATTTAACTGGCTATTATTTCAAATTATTTAATTAAAAATCTCATAATGTATTATTTATACCCCCAACACAACAAATTGACCCTTTGTCAATACGTGGTTGAAAGACAATATGTCATATCCCCATTTTACAACCATTTTGAAAATGATATATGATTACTATCTGAGCATATCATATGGAATTTTCTAAGCCATGGTGGTCATTTTATCATATTCTACATCCACATGTCACACCATAAGACAAATCATTTGGCTATTTTTACCTCGCCACACTAAAGTCCACAGTGTGGTGATTTCCTCTTCCACAGTTCACATAGGTTCTCCATCAATGAACTATGATCAATGAAATTCCTTCCTCTAAGAGTTTCCACATGCTTATGGGGTCACAATAAACCATGGGTCAATATTAGTATATCCATTCCTTCCCGAGGATGTGTTCATGTAGATCATGTAACACATGACCACAAATAAGACAAAATGTCCTTCACTACAACAAGACAAGCCATGTCACATGCCTTATTACTCCCTAAATTTCTGCAACAACAACCTCAAACAATAGGTTCATAACCACACACCACAAAAAATAATTTTCACTCAAAAAATACTAAAAGGACTGGTGAGTAAGGTCTTGACAATTAAAAAAACGTTCTCATGTTTTTATAATTATTTTTATGTAGATTTTCCACGAAGATAATAAAATATACACTGTTGGGATTGTGTGATTTTTATGTATATGTAATGATAACCATGTGGACATATTTTAAAATAAGGGAATATATATCCTTATTCTCTATGTATTTTAATATATCATGGTTTGGTTATTTTCTATGTTAATTTTACATATTGTAGTAATTGGGATGAATGAATATTATTGAAAACCCTAGGAAATATTCTAAGGGATGTTAATCAGTATTAGATAATACCCTAAATTTTTTTTATTGTAGTGATTGTGTTATTTTCTTGGATATAATATACCTATCTATATATAATAACTAGATATAGGCTATGTCACAGATTTACTGAGGTAAAATAAAAATGAAAACAATATATTTTATATTGAACTAATTTCCAATTGGTGTGTCAAAAAGAGGCATAACTACATTTTTGGTTTGAAACTCTCTAGGGATATGATTTCATTGAAAAAATTCTCTTTAGAAACCATTGTGATGTATTTATTATGGAATGTAATTAAGATTATAATTATTAAATAACCTATCCATAATAAAATATGATTAAATATATAGTGATATATAAAAAAATAAAATACAATGTAATAGTATGACATTTTAATGTGGATTATATTATGTAATTATCATAAAATAAATCAAATATGGTTTTAATCACCCATTGAAAATTATTTTTCTTTTTTTAATGGTTGAATCCCAAATGAAAATAGTTAAGAATATGTGAAATTAATATTTGATGATTTTCCCCTGAAAAACTATAATTGGATAGTAGTTGGAGAGTGAAATCTAGTGATTTGGATAAAGAATATTTTATGATTTATTATTTTCATAGTTCACTTAATCAGACACTATGATACACCAAAGAATTGAATAATGGTATTTTCTGAAAATTTTGATAAATGTGATAATGATGTATTGGAAATTCAACCTTCTACATCTAAAATATCTTATATAAGAAAGTAAGTCAATTTAATCAATGGAATAGAAATATTCTCTTCCTATGGTAAAGGATAGAATCAAAGATCAAACATTCATATGAAAAATAAAGAGTTCATTTGGCATAATTTATTGAAATTGAGTGCTTCCTAAGGTAACATTAAAAATTCAATTTCCCTTTTATGGGATATAATGCCTTTATCCATGTAAATTCCCTAATCAAATGACTATCCAAGATGATAAGAATCAGAATACTCTTTTACTATTATTAATATATAATACCTATGAAATCACTTATCCTATTTTGAATCTAGGTATTTAGGGTACTCGTACCTTCCATAGATGAGTTGTACAAATTTTATTAGAATTTTATTCAAGTATATTTTCTATATATAAAATGTTTTATATGAAATTTAAATCACGCAACCTATTTATTTTACAAATGAAATATACATTTCATAAGTTTATAAAATTCCATGTCAATTTTTAAAGGAATTTCCGTTGATTATTTCTAACTATCATTCCCTCAAATAAATTTAACAAGGTTTTATCAATGTATTTGTATCCTCTACTTGGAGGATTAATTATTTGTATTAAAGAAAATAATTTTCATTTAACCTATGATCTCCTATCTATTAAAAGATAATTGCATTGACCATCTCAAAACAAATTATATAATGTTGGTCTCGACACCAAAAAATTACACCCTTTGGCCAAATAATTGGATAGAAACTAAGTATTAAAGATAAATATTATCATGGAAATTGATATGTTTATAATAATTATATTGTTTATATTATATATTGATTTATTTATATAAATATATCCTCTTAAAATTTTCTATGTGATAATTAAAATCCTGTGCACAAAATGTATTTGTGGGAGAAGAATGTAATGCCTCATGTTTTGGGGGATAATAAATCATAAATAAATGATATGTTTATAATTTTATAACTATAGTTTAGTTTTATATGATTAAATGAAATAAACATAACTAATAATTAATTCACACAATATATGAATTAAAACAAGCAAAACTTTATTCAATCATATGTTTAATTTTTCACCAAAATAAAAGAAAAATAATTATTCCAGACAATGGACTATTACTCACCATGGATAAAATAAATACCTTTAAATATAATAAATAAAAATGGAAAATAGATATATAATAATATAATATTAACAATTTGGAAATCCACATGATTATATTTAACCTTGAGGATCATCAATAGAAAAAACCCAATAATGATGATGATTAGTATTAAAGTAGAATGAATTATATAAAATTTATATCTTGAAATATGAATTATTATTTGTTATTTGATAGTAGGATGAATTAATGGTTTTGGTAAGTATAAATAATCGAAGAATACATTATTGGTGAAATTATCATCATTGTAAATACAACCCTTCTTCATGTATCTAATTTTTATACTAAATTAATATATCGATAAGTAGTAAATTTAAAATAATATTACAAAAAATGATATCAAAAAATGATATTAAAATATTATAATTACATATGTTATTCTACATTATATATAATTATTAATATTGATCATAAAAATATGAAAACATTCGAATTAAATTTTATATTTCAACAGTGGATTAAAAATATAGTATAGAATTTTAATATAGAATTTTAATGTTATTTATGAAAAGGTTTTTTGTATATAGGAGGTACAATTCATAAATTAACATTTGAATTAATTATTAAATATTTTATCATAATATAATAAATATAATATTTTTTAAAATTTATTATATAAGAACTAATATATTAACATCCCATAAATTATAAATTGATGTGAAATAATATTAAGAACACCTAATATTTAAAAAAAATTAATTTTTCAATACAATATTTTTTCATTATAGTTTGTCTTTTCATTTCAAAAACTAAATTTATTAATTTTGAATCACATTTTGATAAAATAAACTAGATTTTTAATATATGTTTTCTAAATTTTATTATTATAATCAGGTTAGTTTATTTATAATATGTTATTTGTCATGAACCTCCCTAGTGGGGCCCGCACCGCGACTCCCCAAGCCCTCCTCCAATAGGCATGGTGCTGGTGACTAGCACTGAGTAGGAATATTACTAGAATGGGAGGCATTTACAATGCACCTGTACACACGCACACATCTCCATTTCCACAATGCTGAAATGTAAAAAAACTAGGGAATAAAATGCATGCATACAACTAAACCCAACCAGTAGAGTACGACAAAAAGTAATGTATTTAAATTAAAATGGGCTAGAATACAAGCCCAACAAAAACATAACTATGAAATATAAAATGACTAACCTGTAAAGAAAAAGATGTATTGGGACTGCTGCTCGTAGCTTTAGGAACACCTCAGCCTGTGGGGATCTCAGAAAGCTCATTCATGTTCTGGTCTTCCATGGACACTGTCAAAAGGCTACTCGTCTGCACAAGACACGACATGTGCAGGAAAATCCCATGCAGGGGTGAGTATATAAATACTCTGTAGAGGACCCCGAAAAATGCAAAGCAGTACCCAAAGGAATGGCCCAGTCATCTAAACCCTGTATATTTCTACTGAACATATAATAATAGAACAAAATCCAGATATACTAAAATCCCAAAACTATCGTCTAGGAACCAGTCACATAATAGCATACCCCCACTAGATATTCAGTTCAAATATTTCAAGAAGAACTCATTCTGAAGAACATACTCCATGAGTCTGACAACCCTGATGACATCTGTCCCAAAAAT
Organism: Viscum album; assembly: GCA_963277665.1. NCBI lineage: Eukaryota > Viridiplantae > Streptophyta > Magnoliopsida > Santalales > Viscaceae > Viscum > Viscum album. Next base: position 428,538,184 of record OY728129.1, on the reverse strand, counting down.
ATTGTTCATCTGGAAAAGCCACAATAGATTGATACACTCATTACGAGAGAACACACTCGTGAGTGAGGAAAGATAACGATACATAGATGAGGATCACTTCTAGGGACTTGGTGGATACCAGAACACATCCGGATTCACCTATTAGGTAGTGGATCAGTTCCCTGTCGATGTGGAAATGTCAATAACTGACTCTACCTAGGGTCAAGAATGGATAGAGGACCTCGCTTCGGGTCTCTCAGAGGGATACCTGAATCTGTCTCAGAAATTATTGATGAAGGGATCATATTCCTGTAGTAGTAAATTATAACTGACCTTTAGGGGAATGAGAAGAAGGGGCACTAGCCCAAACAAAACATGTCCAAGATATAGTAGATTAGAATATCAATCCATGTACTAAAAAGTACATGGTGTGTGGATAGGTCACATTCCATGTCCTCTGACCTCATTAACTGCCCATGTACAACGTCCCATGGCGTAATCCTTGTTGTGTGAAACAAAACAACAAGGCATGTAGAAAGGATCACATAATATGTCAATGTACCTGGGGTATGCTTCGTGTACATTGGCCATGTTCCTGTACACAGCCTCAAACCATGTATTCCAACCCGTGTAATTGTGACATGGAGTGACCTGCGTTACTGGCCTCTCTTGGCCGTGTGGCGGAGTACATGGTCGTTTACTCTTCCTTTTGTCTGTGTATCCCCTGGATACACACCAAGTCCCACGTAGTCGCCTCTCTCATGGTGTGTATGGTCTGCACACTGTGTTCTGAAGCTGTGTAGTTCATCACGTGTTTGTGTTCCTTACATATTATATGTTGAGCTTTGAGGACTGTTCAACATGCGGTGTGACTGGGGGCACACATTGTGTGATACCTGTCTGACACCCGAAACACTAGTTGCCACCAGTGATACCACATAGCGTGTTCATCGGAATACAAGACATGTATTGCGGAAATTTTCAGAACCAACGCCTCTTGCTAGTGTGCCTCTCGTGATGCTTAATTCATCATTCCAGCAATCTGATTTACTTGGAACTCCAGGTTCGTGGTCACACTGATGTCCTGATTTCATCTCCATTTTTTTTGGCCCTTCGATTGGCCCCGAAAACACGCGTTGATCCTCCCATGTGATGAATGCTCGAATTATGGTCTCTCCCTATCTGAGCCTATTTGTCATCCACCATTGCCATCACACCTTTGTTGAGTCATTGCGATGTTGGGTCTCCAGTTTACGATTGTTGCATTTCCAAGAGGACGTGCAATGATCCATTTTTCATCACCACGTGATGAACGTGAAGAATTCGGGGTAAAAAGAGGGGGAAGAAATCCATAACAAAATCTAGGAATGAACCACCTCTGTAATTTATCATAGGTTTGATCTGATCCCATTAGTTGGATCAAACGGAGCAGAATAAATCAATTAACATGGATCAATCAACCAAATAAAACCCTCCCACAAGAAAGTATGAATCTGTGGATTAACATGTCTGTGGGTTGATCATCAGGTGTTCTTTAATCCAATAATGGGGAAGAATCATTGAAATAACAACCCCAAATATATAAGGGATCGATCACTGATGAAGGTGTAATGGAACTGTCATCGCTGAGATCCTTCAACTTTATTGGTGCAATGATTCATAGCTTTGATTCGTCATCATTCATCACCGAGAGTTTTCTACAAAGCTCCATTGATTCTCTAGTGTTTTGTCTCCACCATTTTCCCAATGATAATTATTAGATTAACCCATTAAAAGTAGTGAACATGTTTCATCATTCTGTTACACTGAGTCACCGTCGTTACAATGTGGAATTAATGAATCAGCATTGCTGTTTCAGAGTGATTATGGCATGTCATTAATTTTTGAAAAATATACTCTATCATTAGGCTGTAGTGAATGTTTCCAAAAAAAAATAAAAAAATATTTCAATTTATTTTATTTTAATTTACTAAAAATAACTGAAAATTAACTTTTTACCCCAACCAGCGCCGGTTTATTTTAGACACGTTCTTAGGTAAATTTTTCATCCCAGACGCAACGGTTCCCTCAAAATTTTATTCCTGGCATCCGTTCGGAAACATCCACTAATGAACACATATTCCTACCCAATTAACATAAAGAAAATTAAAAACACCATTCTAGGCTCACTGGGCCTTGGAAGGATGTGTTGTCTCTACTCCAAGTATCGTAATAATTACGTATTATTTTTTTAAAAAAAAATTAATACACGGAAAATCTGAGACGTTAGATTCTCCCCACCATGGGGCTTTACGTTCCCGAAAATCCAAAAAAAGGCTATTAAAAAATATGTGGGTACTAGGTACGGATCTTATCCTCCTACTCCCATGTTCTCTTTTGAAGATTCTCGTGTTGCAACCGAATGAACAACATGAGAATTGATTGCCAATGAAGGATCCTCTCCTGTCGATCCTCAATCTCCACCATGTACACATCAAAGGTCACTTCGTACTCGATGTCCAACTCTCCCCAGTCTATGACATGTGATGTGTCATTCACGGACTTCTTCAACTATGACACGTGGAAAAATTTATGTACCTGATGCAACTTTGTTGGTAGATATTTGCAGTAAACCACATCGCCAACTCCATGTAGTATCAATAAATGTCTAATGAACCTCAAGGATATCTTTCCTCCAAGGCCCACTCTATGTAACCATCATTGAGGTGGGACCTAAAGAAAGACGTGGTCCCACTCCTCGAACTCCATAGGTTTCCATCTTTGGTCATCATAAGACATCATTCGGATATGTGTAGTGTTCATCCGTTCCCAAATGATCTACACCTTCTCGGTGGTGACTCGCACCAAATCTAGACCTATGAGTGCTGACTCCCAAGGGTCAGTCCAGCAAAGCGATGACCTTTAGTCTATCCCATATAAAGCATGTTAATGTGTTATACCAATTGTGGTGTGGTAGCTATTATTGTACGCAAACTTCACCAGTGGTAGGTGGTCCTCCCATCTATGACCAAAGTCCAACATACAGGCCTGCAACATATCCTCCAAAAGCTGAATAGTCCCCTCTGTCGGACCATTGTTCTGGGTATGGAACATCATTCTCAAGCATAGATGGGTCACAAAATACCCCTGCAATCCCTTCCACTACCAGGATGTGAAACATGCATCTTGATCTGAGACTACTGTTGAAGGGATGCAAAGAATCCATACTATCTCCTGCACGTAGAGGCATCCAATGCTCTCTATGTTCCTCTACTCCAAGATAGCTAGAAAGTGGGCTGACTTGGTCAGTCAGTCAACAATCACCCAGATGGAATCATGAGACATGGATGCCAGTGGTAAGCCTATTACGAATTCCATCGATATTTCATCCCACTTCCACTCTAGAACTTCCAAGGGTGAGGTAATTCAGTAGGAACCTTGTGCTCAGCCTTCCCCGGCTGGAAAATAAGGAATCGAGAAATGAAATCTACTATTTCCTTCTTCATGGTTGACCACCAGAACTGTCATCGGAGATCCTGGTACATCTTTCCCACTCCAGGATGTACCACTATGGGGGATGTATGGAACTCCCTAAGGAGTTCTTCTTGAAACGCTACTTGCAAAACACTGCGTCTTTGGAAAATTAGTATGTGATCCTCACCTTGCGAATATCCATCAAGAGAATGTCATGTGGATAACTGAGCATATAATTCCACACAATCTACATCCCCAAGATTCACCTACCTAAATAATTGTAAGATTAGATGGCTAACCACCATCGACTGTAAGTAAGATGCATCCTCTCCATCAACGAAGGATAACTTCAATGTGGCTAACTACTCTATCGCATCACTCAACAGCTGCAAGCTTGACCTTCTTCTAAGAAAATCTTCTACCTTCTTCCCCTTAACTCGAGTTTATATGATATTGAAATCATAATCATGGAGGAACTCTATCCAATGTAGCTGCCTCATATTCAGATCCTTCTATGAGAAAATTTACTTGAGGCTCTTATGGTCAGAGTAAACGATGAACTGTCCACCCATAAGGTATTGTCTCCTCATCTTCAACGTGAAGACTACCATATCCAAATCAAGATCATGGATCACATCGTTATTTTCATGTGGCCTAAGCTGGGGTGAACCATAATCCATCACTCCATGTCTCTGAATAAGGACATAGCCAAGCCCAGTACCTGATACATCACAGAAAACTATTTACTTGACACCCTCCTCTGGTAATATCAAGATAGGGGAACTCGTCAAACTCTGTATCAACATTTCAAAAGCCTCATGGCACATCTTTATCCATATTAAGGGTTTCCACTACCTGGTTAAGGTTGTCATTGGTGTTGATTTTTTGGAGAAATTAGGGATGAATCTCCAAAAATATCCTGCCAATCCAAGGAATCTCCGCACATCTGTCACGCTCCGAGGTGGCTCCCATGCTAGCACTACCTCAAACATGGATGGGTCTATAGATACACCATCTGTTGAGATGACATGTCCCATAAAGTGGACATCCTAAATCTAGAACTGTCACTTCGAGAGCTTCCCCTAAATATGGTTCTCTCTGAGTACGTCTACAACCATCCTTCGGTGTCTCATGTGCTCCTCCTCTGAAGTCGAGTAAAAAATGATTTTTTTCATTGAAGACCACTACAAATGGGTCCAAGTATGGCGGGAAGGTCCGGTTAATCAGTTCCATGAACAATATGGGGGATTTTGTAATGCCGAAAGGAATCCCCAAGTACTCATAGTGATCGTAGCATCATATGAAATAAGTATATGGTATATCCTCATCCTTACTCAAAACAAGTGATAACCTGATCGATGGTCTTCCTTAAGGAACCATTTTTTCCCACATAGATGATTAAAGAGGTTGTTGATTCTTGGCATTGGATATTTGTTCTTCACTATTACATGATTCAGGCACTGGTAATCCATGCACAACATCAAAGTCTCGTCTTCCTTGTTGTAAAACAAGACTGGGTCCACCCATGGTAAAATGCTGGGTCCCATGAAACCTTTGATGTGCAAATAATCATACTCCACCCTCAGCTCCTGAAGCTATACATAGCCATCTGATATGCTGATGAATATATTAGTGTAGTCTCGGGGTGTAAGACAATGCAGAAGATGATTTCACGGTGGGGATGTATTCCTGGAACATATTTTGGAATGACGTCCTTGTACTCCGCCACTACTGATGGGAATTGAGAGCTCATCACATCGACTACTCTGAGTTCAAGTCAAGCCAAATCATGAGTGACCGGCTGCACCCTCCTATGCATGAGCCTATTCTATGCTGTATGGGTCTCCTTTTCTCTAAAAAATGAAATCCTTGTCCCATCACTACAGACACACCACACACTTCACCTAAAACTGTCAATCTAGGCATGGACCGAAGATAACCAATCCATACCGAGAATGACGACATAAGGCCTCGATGCTAACACCAAGAGGTTCCAACAAAAACTATCACCTCCAAGGGTAAAATCACATTGTCTACAATGGTGTGTGATCGTCAAGTCTCCTCCCATAGGTGTCTCCAAGTGAGAGGATCGAGTCAATGGCTCTACTGGAATCTCAAGGTATCGCACAAGACATGTGATGATGAAGGAATGACTGGAACATATGTCTACAAGTACAAAAGATATGCTAGAGAAGACACAGATCATACTCGAATCATCCATCGAGCCCTTGGGTCGTAAACCTCGACCGCATGCAGTAGTCCTTGCCCATGTCCTCATGCTCCCTGAGCCTGGTGTAGACCTCTTTGGGGGTGGTGGTGGATATAAGTCGAAGGATCTACCACCACCAGTAGCTCTACCCATTTTTCTTCAACGTCCGCGACCTGGTGGGTCTGTCTAATACAATATCTTCCTCTACCTCGGTGGTCCATCTATTGCTTCCCTTTTAGTAGCTTGATAGGTCAGACAATACATAGAGAGATGTCCATTTCTGTCGCACGAGTTTCACCACTTCTCCCTAGGATAACTGGATCTACCCTGAGATCCATGGACCGTCGACTCCATGCCCTGGGTCCTCTTATGACGTTTCCCATGTCATGATCCATGGGTCCGATGTCAACTCCCCTCTTCTGAGATCTCCAGACCTGTCTGCCTGCTATTGACTGTCATCGGTTGTCCATGCTCCGCCAAGAAGCTCTCTTTCACCGCGGCATGCTCGAGCAATCCATCATAAGTCAAAATAATTAGAGGCACGCCACAAGATTGGATGTATCTTTGTAGACACCGGTCTATGTTACGATATCTAAAGTACTGATCCCAGACCATATCCATCGAGTACCTGGTGAGGTTGGTGGACCTCGATGAATAATCACCCACTGTAAGACTGCCCTGCTGGAGTTGAAGAAGCTCCTGTATGTGTACTGCTCTTAGCGTAACTGGAGATAACTCCTCCCTAAAGAGTCTCTAAATCTCCATTAATGAAAGATTCTCCTCATCATGAGTCTGTGTGGTCAGAATCCACCAGCGTCCCACTATACCCAGATGAAGGCTCACTCCTAGGATCACCATCTGGTCTGCTGGTGTCCTCACTAGACAGAAAAATCTATTCACCAACTCAAGCCAGTCCTTAGCCACCCGAGGGTCGGGATCACCTCAGAACCTCAGAACACTCTATCTCTATAACTCATTGAGTACGCTCACCCTGCACCCCTCGTCGGTCGGTATGACAGGTACAATGGGCTTCTCCACTGGTGGTGGTAGAGTAGGTACCCCACCTGGGGGAAATGCATATGGAATTAGTACCTTTATTGTAGCCTCTTCACTGAGGGGGTCATCCTCATGATCGTGCTGCTGAATCTTAGTGGGTATGCATCACCGAGGCATCCTGTAATGAAATAGGATGTACCATGGTTAATGAGTATATATTTTGATAGTTGACACAAAGGACATAGAAAACACAACCCATTCCTATATGATTCTTGTATCATTCCTTAATTTCCCCACAACTATTGTTTTCATGTACTGAGTCAAAAAACAGGTTATCAGAGTCCTAGTGTATGGATATGACGGCTGCCCGCACCAACACTGGAGTCTCTCACATGAAAGGCGAGCTCGAAACACTTAAAAATGTTTAACAAAACCAATCTCTTAGACTGTTGGTCCTATGGTAGAACCGACCACCTCTGATACCACTCTGTCTCAACCCGTCCTAGTGGGTCCCGTTACATGACTCCCCAACCCTGCCTCCAATAGGCCAGGGGCTGGTTACTATCGTCGAGTAGGAATATTACTAGCATGGGAGGAATTTCCTAAGTACCGTACACATGCACAAATCGTCGGGCCCACAATGCGGAAATATAAAAAAAATACTTGGAAAAAATGAATGTATATAACTATACCCAACCAACAGATTATGACTGAAAGTAAAGTACTGAAAGTAAACTGGGCCAGAATACAAGCCCAACAAAAACAAGAGTATGAAAAATACAATTTCCAACATGTAAACACAAGGAGGTACTAGGACTACTGCACATAGCTGATGGAACACATTGGCCTGTAGGGAACTCGTAAATATCAGTACTGTCCTGGTCCACCATGTACTCTGTGAAAATGATTGTCATCTTCACAAGACACGACATGTGCAGGAAAAGCCCATTTGGGGTGAGTATAACAATACTTAGTAAAGGACCCTCGAAAAATGCAATGTAATACACAATGGAAAGGTAGAGGTAGATTTAAAAAGTATTCTTCTACTGAACATTTAATATTATAACACTATCCAGATATACTGGAATCCTAAACCCATAGTTTAGGGAAAAGTCACATGACAACATACCCCCACTAGGTATTCAGTTCGATGATTTCATGAAGCACTTGTTTGAGAGAACTTACTCTATGAGTCTGATAGCTCTGATGATGTATGTCTGAGAAATAAAGTTCATCAGGAAAAGCCACGAGAGATAGATACACTAATTACAAGAGAAAACACTTGTGAGTGAGGAAAGATCACAATACATGGATGCAGATCCCTACTTGGGCCTTGGCGAATACTGCAGCTCATCCAGATTCACTTTATTGGTAGACGATCTATGACCTATGTAAGTGGTCATGTCGATAACTTACTCTATGTAGGGTCAAGACTAGATAGAGGATCTCTCTCTAGGCCTCTCGGAAGGATTCCTGACCCTATCTCTGAATATCCAGCTGATGGGATCATATTCCTATAGTAGGAAAAGATTCCTAACCTTCAAGGGAATGAAAAGAAGGGGCACTAACCCAAACAAAACATGTCCAAGATATGGTAGACGATAGGATCAAGTAGTGTATTAAAATGTACACGAAGTGTAGATAGGCCACACGTTGTTCCCTATGACCCTGGATAGTGCCCGTGTACAATGGCATGTGTCGTAAGGCTTGTCGTTTGAACCGTAACTACACGGTGTGTAGAAAGGATCACACACCATGTCAAAGTACCTGGGGTCCACTCCGTGTATGCTAGCCACGTTCCCGTACACGGCCTCAAACCATGTACAGCAACCCATGTAATCGGTACGTGGGGTTACCCTAATTACTAGCCTCACCTAGACATGTAGTGGAGTACATGGTTGTGTACTCCACATCATGTCTGCGTATCCCCTGGATACACATTGAGTCTCACGTAGTCGCCTCAGTCATGCTGCGTAGGGTCTGCACACTATGTTATGATGATGTTTAGTTCATCCTAAGTCTGTGTTCCTTCTATATTACACACTGAGCTTTGGGGAAGGTACAACACACCATGTTACCCAGGGAACATGTCGTCTGATACCTGTCTGACACCCCAAACAATAGCCTCCACTGCCTATACCACACGGTGTGTTCATCAGGATACTAACCGTGTAATGTGGAAATTTCCAAAAATGATACCTCTCGCTGGAAAACCTCCTTTGTATTCGATTTTCATTATAATGATATGATTTCCCTGTAACACCAGTTTCTAGGTTTCCCCAATGTCTCGAAGTCATCTCTATTGTTTTCAGGCCTCCGTTTGGCAACGAAAACGCGCATCGATCATCTCGCGCGAAAAACTCTTGAAGAACGGTCTCTCCCGATCCAAATTGATTTGTCTTCCTCCATTGTCGTCACACCTCCATTGAGTTGTTGAAATTTTAGGTTTTTAGTTTTAGATCGTTGCATTGGAAAATGGACATGCAACGATCTGTTGTTTTTCGCTCCATGAAGAATGCGAAGAACGCCAGGTAAGAAGAGGGGGATGAAATACAAAAGAAAATCGAGGAGCGAACATCCACCTTAATTTGTCACGGCGTTGATCTTTATCCTATTAGTAGGATCAAATGGATAAAAATCATACAATTATCATGGATTAATCAAGAAAATAAATCCCTCCCAAAAAAACGTATGAATTTTCTGATCAACTTGTTCGTGGGTTTATCCGCGTTGGTCGTTTAATACATGAACGGGGAAGAAGAATTGAAATAACAACCCCTACCTCAAGAAGGGATCGATCAATGAAGAAGGGGTCATTATGTCATCGTCTCCAAGATCATTCAACTTTATTGGTGCAATGATTAAAAGCTTTGATTCATCGTTGTTTGTCACCAAGAGTTTTCTCTAAAGCTCCATGGATTCTCCAGAGCTTCTCTCCACCTTTCTGCCAATGAGCAACATTCGATTAACCCATTAAAAGGAGGGAACAGGTTTCAGCGTTCTATTACACTGATTCACTGTCGTTAAGCTGTGGCATTAATGATTCAGCGTTGCTATTTCAGAGTGATTATGGCATGGCATTAATTATTGAAAAAACCACCCCGTCGTGGCGCTGCAGTGAATGTTTCCAACAAAAAAATTAAATAAACATTGAAATTTATTTTATTTTATTTTACTAAAAACGTCCAAAAACTACCATTTTCCCTCAACCCATGCTGGTCGAGGTTAGTCCAATTCATAGGTAATGTCATAGTCCCTGACTTAATAGTTCCCTCAGATTTTTAATTCGGGCATCTATTCGGAAACTGCCGCAACCACACACATATACCGACTCATTTAACCTACAGAAAAATTCAAACCACCATTCCAGGAACATTAGACCTTGTAATGATGTGCCTTCTCCTCCCATGGTCTCATAATAATTCAATATAATTTAAAAAAAATACATTGAAAATCCGAGACATTACATTATTATTTTTTTGAAATAAATCTTTTTATAAAAATATAAATTTTATAATATTATCATCATGTATCCATATCATAGATGGATAAAGAACTACTCTAATATTAAAATATAAACTTTTGGAATGAAATTATTCATTTATAAATATTATTTGAACTTATAAATCCGATATTCATATTTTTTAGAATAAATTATAATTTTATATTAGTAAAAATTATAATCGTTCTTCTATTATAATTAAGTGTTTTGATGGTGAAATTATATTTAGAAACCATTTATAGAGAGAAATATTTTATGTTATCTATAATAAATTATTTTATCTAAATATTTATAAATATATCATGGATAGTCTATTCTTATTAAAAAATTACATTCTTAACTACACACATTGAAAAAAAATTATATTCACGAATTATTTATGTTTATTCCGAGATTAAGACTTCAAACAATAAAAAATTATATTTTTAAAAAGGTTTAGAAATTTCTGAAAAAATATTATATTATTTAATATTTCAAACCATAATTGTTTTAAATAATATTATTCATTTTGTTTAAAAATTAATTTCGAATGTAACAGTAAATTATGATTAAAGATAATATGTTAAATTAAAATGTCTAAAAGAACTGTAGTCTCTCTATAAAATGTGTGTATATGGAGAATATCAACCCAAAAATATTTTATTAACCCTTTTTTCCATTATGGATAGTAACAACTAATTATTCAAAATATAATGATTTCTTCCAAAACTACCCTTACATTTACTAATAAAATTGTAACACTTCCACCACATAATGATTCCAAAAAATAAAAGAATTTAATCTTCAAAATATTCCTCATTACACCTCCTAGAACACAAGACCACTTTAATAAATATTCTTGTCAACTTTACAATGCATAATGGATTATTTTCAATTAATAATCCCACAGAAAATTCAAGTGCCGAACAAGAGTATTATCAACTACATAGATTTTCTTCCTAATAATATTCAATAAAATAAATTATATACATTATATTATTATGATATTAGTTTCATTTGTATACTCTAATGTTATTATGTTAGGTTTATTGTCATTTTCTTTTAATTTATCCAAGAAATCAAGAAAAAAATATTATCATTCATGTGTACGCTACATGTGAAAGAAATATCATTTTTATCACCATCCATCATTGTTGGTTACTAGAACATATCAAATGAGGATATATTATTATTATAAACTTTTAAATATTTCGTATATGTTATATTTTCATTATTAATATACATGACTTAACGAATTATATCATTATAAGATATTTCTATTTTCACAGATTTATTCCCCTACATTAATGATGTTATGGAGATAAAGTTATAAAAAAATATCATATTTCATATATTGATAATATCATATATAAATAATATATTAAATATTTTCTAATGGAATACTAATTTTTTTTAATATTAAAAATATTAATTAATTCACATTTCGGTCATAAAACACATCAAAAACCAAATCATCATGATTTTTATTATAACATGTCACGACCCATCCTCGGGGCCCAAGCCGTGACTACCCCAAGCCCGCCTTCCATAGGCCAGGGGCTGGCGACTAGCACCAAAGGCGTAAATCCCTATAACTGGGAAGGCATTTCCATTATAAAAGTAAACAAAACACCACAGAGTACAAGCGGAAGCAAAACACTAAGTACAAAAGAAAGTGCTGAAAAGTAAATGGGCCAGAATACAAACCCAACTGAAAGTGCAGCTACAACTGAACGAAAGTACAATAGAAAAAGACAAATAGCTGGTAGAAGGAAGTAGCTCCTGGGTCATCCTCCTAATATCCTACCTGAAGGGTAGGTACAGATAGCGCAACTCCTGGATCGTCCACCACGGATCCTCCTTAAAGGGTAGGTACAGATAGCCTCCTCAACGATCTCGCCCGTCAACCTCCTCCGTGTGTCATCTCGCCGTGAAGTCCACCTCCGTATACTGACTCATCGTGTAGTCCATCTCTGGGTACCGTCCAGTCCTCGAACACTCGGCCCCCGTCATCACTTCCCGTCGTCTGCAACCAACACAATGAGGTGCGGGCATAGCCCGTGTAGGGGTGAGTATAATGATACTCAGTAGGGACCCCGAGACCCACATGGTCTCACTAAAACCAACAAGGATAACCACAAAGAAGATCTCAACAGATAACCTCTACTTAGGTATATGCCCATACATATACCTACGTTATCAAGTAACCCATCTCAATAAAGAGGTAACACAAAGATCAAAAGTCTCAGCTCAAACCTGGATTTTCATTATCGAAAACATAAATGCTGAAAAGCCCCGTCTCTGGAGTGTACAGTGGTCCTGTCACGACTCCGAGGTACTGCTCAATAACCTAAGTCTGCAGATGTACTCCTCCTTTCAAGTACCGTGGGTCTGCGGCCAACTACCGGGCACTCCATCCGCTGAGGGTCTATTGCCAAATACCGGGTGCTCCACCTAATAGCCTACAGAGGTACCCCTCCTGTCGAGTACCGCGGGTCTGCAGCCAACTACCGGGCGCTCCGTCCGTCGTGGGTCTGTCGCCAAATACCGGGCCTCATCCAATGGGCTAGTCGACTCCATCCAAATCAAGTCGGTCAAGCAGTCATCAGGTCTCATCCGTCTACACGGTCTCCGTACTTAGTACGCTTGACTCCGGGAGGGTCCGCACCATGAGCTATAGGTCGATACTCCAAGTATCAGTAAGTCCCACGAAGAAGTATCTCAAAGGACCGCCTCATCATAGGGGTCTCAACGCAAAATTCGGCGCGTCAATCGGACGCCCGGTCTGTGAGTTACTAGCATTTTCGTCCCCGGGGCCCGGTTGGTTTTGTGTGCGAACCAATACGGACATAACTCAACTATACCCCGAACACTCATGGGGTATACTCATAGGGACTATTTCTCAACGTGATCACCAACGCCGCTGACGGTTCGCCAAATGGACGCCTGGTCTAAATGATATCAGCTTTTCCGTTCAAGTGGCCCGATTGGATTTTAGGTACAATCCAACCCGGCCACTATCTAACAGCAACCATAACGCGGGTGAAGTATGCCAAAAGTTCCGTCTCATCAAGAGAAAAACAACGAGATAGACGGCGCATCAATTGGACGCTCGGTCTGTGAGTTATTAGCTTTTTCGTTCCAGGGGCCCGGTTGGTTTCGTGAGCGAACCAACCTGACCGCACTCCGACGGCATCCAAACCTCGACCGGAGTAATCCAAAAGATCCATATCGTTAAGAGAAATCCAACAAAGTCGACGGCACATCAATCGAACGTCCAGAGCTCAAGTTACGATCATTTCCGCTCTGAGGCCTAGGTTGGTTTCGTATCCGAACCAACCCGGCCGAACCCAAAGTATTCTGAAACCTTGAGTGCAATATACCAAAAGGATCGACTCGTTCCAAGGATTTCTACGCAACTGACGGTGCGTCGATCGGAGGTCCGTAGCCCATGATATGGGCGTTTGAACCAACTCAGTCCGAAAATAGGGGGTCTGGGCCCGGCCAGGCCCGACCCAGTACCCCCTGGGTCGGCCGAACCGGATCGAACCGGCCCGGCGGTGACCCAGCCGGACGACCCAGCCCGGCCGGCGGCGCGGCCAGCACGGCGGCGCGGCGGGGCGGCCAGCGCGGCCAGCGTGCTCCGCGAGCACGCCCAAGGGAGGGGCTTCACCCCTCCTTTAATTCAAACGGAGGCCCCAATTAAGGGGGCCGCGCCATGTGCAACCCGGGGGGTGTAACCCCCCGGATTTTCCCCTGTAACGGCCGGCCAGCAAAGGGCCGACCGGTTTCTCGCCGCAAGACTCTGCGGTCCCGCGCCTTCCGGCGCCGGTGACCGGAGTTCCGGCCACCTTCTTCGAATTCTCCAGTGGGTGGTTTTTCCGGCCGCTACTTCTAGAATGGCTGCAAATTCGTTCGGCGCATCGTGACGACGCCGCGTCCTTTTTCCGCGACCCGACTCCGGCCGCGGCCATGTTCGCAATACTCGGCGCGGCGCGACGGCGCCGCGTTTCTTCATTGTGGCTTGCATCGTTCACATCTCCTTTCGCTCAAGCGCGATGCAACGATGCATTACCTTCTTCGCTAATCAAAACCAAAGAATAGCAAAGGGGGGAGGGGTATCAGCCGTGTATGTGTGGACCGATTCCCACCCATTATATCGATAGCAGTTGGACGAAACGTAAAAAGTTTAAAATTCAAAATATTTAATTTAAATAAAAATTGGAACATGGCCATCAGATTTATCTTTCATATTCGAAGGAAAGAATCACCAACTTAAAGAAAAGTCGAACCCCTACCTCGGTTTCAAGAATGGTGCACGTCAACGAGCCGCAGAAGACGAGCGTCGCAAAGGTCGGGCGTCGCGGAAAAGAACGTCGACGTCCCGAAGTGGGGATTTGAAGACGTTGATGGAGATTTCTTCACGGAAAACCGTCGCGGAAGAAGAATATCGTGGAAGATGTTCTCCGCGTTCTTCAGCGGAGATGTTCTTTGCTAAGGATGGTGTTCTTCGTCAGAGTCCCAGGTGTTCTACATGTTCTTCGTCGAAGAAGAAGGTGTTATTCCAAAAATCCCTCCACGACAAAACTCTAACAACAAAATAAAATAAGCCTCCCACTTATTTTATTAACCCAACATAGGATTTTTTGAATTTCAAGAGTTTGAAAATTCAAAACCCACATTTAACTCACTTAAGTTATAACATAAGATGTTATATAATTAATGAGGACATAAGTTACCAAAACCTAAATGGGGGGATTTAGAGGGGTTAGTAAAGTAAGGGGTTGGGCTCGTGTGGGTCCCACCATACTTTATCCTCTCAAGGTTGGTTATCACAAGTGGGTCCCACCCCCAACATCCTTACATAGGATAAAACTACCAAGTTGGAAAAATAAAAATTTTTAATTTTTATTTTCAACTACCACAAAAATTAATAACTCCCCTCGTGTAAACACAACTCCGAAACAAGAGTTACTAAGCAATTACTGGCGCTGTGGTTCCATCGGTGCCCTCAGAATTTGATTCCGGGCACCGGTTCAAAAGTTAGAAATTCCCGCTCAATCGTTCACTGAACGTACTCGAGCTAAACTTCGGATAGATATTACGGGCACATCGGGCCTCTGAATCAGTCACCGTCAAAAACTGCGTTCTTGTAAAATTCCAAATAAAATTAAGAAAAAAATTCCCTTGAAATTTCCGGGTCTTTACATTACTCCCACCTCAGGGCTTTACGTCCCCATAAATCATCAACACAAACTAGGGTTACAAAAGCGGTATTGAGAACGCACCTGAGCCTTCCACTCCCATGTGCTCACCTAGAGGTTCTCGTACTTCCAGAGAAAGTGCACCCAAGGAATCGATCATCCTCGTAGGATCCGATATTGTCGATCCTCTGTAGAGACCCGAAGCTTGACGTACATGGACATTACATTACATTAGCGGAATACTTAGTACATAACAAAAACACACACACAAGGATCGTAATAGTTTAGTGTCTTTGGAAACTCGGAACGTAATCTTCTAATCGTGGGGAAAGATCTTCAATATCTCCCATAAATATCTTCTCTTTTTTTACCTAAAAACCTTTCTTTATATCCTGGGGAAAAGAAAACATAAAAGGGTGAGCTCAAATGCTCAGTAAGGGTAAACAAAAGAAATATCAATCACATCAAATATATAAGAACATAGCTTTTGAAAATCTTAACCTGCAAAAGAGCTCAATTATCATAACATGGGATAAATCATAGAAGTGAAAATGAGATCCCCATAATCATAACATGAAACTTGAAACTTTGTGGAATGCACACATAATCATGGAAAATCATTTCTTGTTAGTCATGACTCATTGCCAAGACTATCTTAGTGGACAAAGTCCCTTTCTGAACCGAGTTCACTCCTCGTTTCAGTCCTGTATCACTAAACCGAAATAACCTTCCGTTCCACCCATGTCTATCTCATGAGATATAGAATCATTACCCAATGAATTGGAGGGAGATATAGGTCCCACCCATCTTATAATGAATCCTTTCTTATGTGTGCCACATAATCATAAAACATACATCATCGCATAACACATGTAACAAAAATGGGATTCTTGAAACATTATGACATCATAAATCAATTCATATAAGATAAAGGAATTCATAAACATAATTCCATCACAACATAGTCAAATCAATGTAAAAATATGGATAGAAACAGAACCCTTTATTATCTTAGATGGAAAATAATTTTGATAAAACACTTGAATTGAATTCTTGAGGAAAATATCCTTTCTTCTTCAAAATCAATTTCTTTTCACAAAACATCATGCAATTTTAAAAGAAAGAGATTTTATTGAAAATAGTCATGAAATCTTTTAGAGGAAGATTCATGAAAATAAGGCTTTTAGTAGAAATTCGTTCGTGTCGTATAAGTTAAAAAAACATTCTTCGTACTTTTGTCGGAAAAGTCAAAAAGTACCTCGTATGAAAAACGACAAAAGATTCCTTTCATATCTTTTACAAAAAAACTTACCGAAGGGTAAAATTGGATATAAACTATTGTAGAAGGATGGAAATAATATTACATGTTGAGGGAACATGGATGTGGATGATAAAATACACCCCAGTAATTACAAAAGTAAATACAATCTCGGATAAAAGTGAGATTGTGATATTTCCCTTACCTTAGGTCCGACTTGCTTTGTAAGTGTCCGAACCTCCTGTATAATGATTTAAATCATGTTATTGACTTATTACAGAATCATATTCATTGTTATGATATCATATATGGTTCACTTATGACATTATATTACCCGTTCTTTTGTAAATTCCATGTTAAAGAAGCGTTTTGGGTAACATCGTTTCATTTATCGTAGGTGTTTTGACTTGTTGTTCTTGACATAATTATTACTTATATCATGATTTACTTACTTCCAGAATATAAAATATGATTTATATATCATATATATTCAGTATATATATATATAATAGGTAGATAAATAAAATGAAAAACACCGTTCATGGAGACGGTAGTCCGTACGTACGCATGAACGTTGTTTTCCTTTCCTTATTGTCTTGAAATGGAAGTAAGTAGATGACATACATATGTATATATATACATAAATCCAGTAGCTTTATAATGTCATATATTTCATTATTATTTCTTATATATACATTATAATCATTCTTAAATGGTTAACATGGAGAATGAATCTCATCGCGTCGTGGAGACGGTATTCCGTACGTACGCACGAGCGATGATATCATTTCTATAAATATTGAATTGAATTGGAGTGGATTATACAATATATCAGAATCAATATGATGTTGTAATAACTATTTATAGTTATTCCTTACACCATTATACCCATCCATGTAAGGTGGTGGTGGAAAATAGATTACACCACGGCGTGGAGACGGTATTCCGTACGTACGCACGCGCGGTGATTTCTTTTTCCGTAGGATGGATAGATGGTGAAATAGGGTTGTCTCATACTTATAATAACATATCAGTATATGAGTGATACTGATGTTATTACTTCATAATGAAACAACCTAAGAAGAAGAAGTGGAAGAAGAAATAAAGATGAAAGAATTGGTAACGGTAATTACCTCTTCTTTGAAGTGCCTCTTTGAGACCCCCTCTTAGGGCACTAGAATTGGTCTTTGAGGAATACCAGAGCCTCTAGGATGTTTCTAGGGAAGTGGAGAAGAGATTTTGGCAGGGGTTGGCCGAGATTGAGTGCTCAAATTGGTGTGAGGAGGAGGGGGAGGAGGTGTCCTTTTATAGGGGAGGAGAGGGGCACCTTAGGAATATCTCAAAATATTATTTTATATTAAAGTCAAAATCGGTTTATAATGGTTCCAAAGGGTCTTATTTTGAAGCTAAAGTGGGGATGGGTCGAAATCCTATCAACCAATAGGATTTAGACAAGTTTTGGGTATTATTTTAACCTTATCAATTAGATTTAACTCTAAGTTAAATAATCTAACTTTTACCGTGTCTTTTTGTTTTCTTTCACTATATGGTTAATAAACTTACTATAACATGCCAAACGAACCCCAAATTTTATATTATTAATACATGTATCCTTATCTAAGTCATTTGGCCGAACCTTAGATTTTTAGGAATAAAATAACAATTAATAATATAATATTTTATTTAAAAACTATTTTGTGTCAATTTTGACACTATTTGATATATGATTTTTGTGAAAGTCATAACAGAATTATATGTTCGAACCAAGTTGATTAAATCAACACTAATATATCATAGTAACCTATAAAATTAGTGGAATTCATAAAAAGTCTTAAATTACATTTATTTTGGTATTTATATTATCAATTATGTCAATATTTCATTAATAAGATAATTACTGCATCATCTTTGTGTCATAAATAAATTATATTATTTGATGTCTAAAAATTACAAATAAAATACCATCATGTAGGAAATCTTTTTAGCTTTCAAATGAATATTTATAGTCGAATTTATCTTATGTATAACCCCATATTAAAAATTATTTACTTATTAAACTTTGATTTTAACTATTTTAACCCTTCTTTAAATAAATTAATAATAAATGTCCTAATCTAATCCAAGTGGGCCTAAATGGTCATATTTTATTCCTAAGTTTGTTTTTGGTAGAATTACATTTGTCCAATAGAATTAGGACATGTGTTAGGGTAATATTAATATCATATTTACCCTTAGTTACCCTATTTACTATTAACCGTGGTAAAAAAAGTAAAAAGTTACTATTCACCAAAAAATTATTTTCATCTCATTGAACCACATTTTAGTCCTTGATATTAACTGTGTCTCTCGTATTTTTGAAATTCCATTCACAGAAGTGGTAAAATTAAGTTTTATGCAAAATTCAGTTTTTAACCTACCACTTAGTAGTTTCACTATTCATCAAAAATTGATGTTTTTCAGAACAATGCCAAAATTTCATCCCAAGCTATATTTCATATTCCGAATTCAAAAATGAAGTCTATTTTACCAAATTCATAACATAAAATTTGCATTAATTAATTTTATAATTAAATCCCGCTGTTAAAACAAATAGTGTGTTTTTAAGAAACAGTATCTATCAAAAGATTGACACTTGTTTATGTCTAGTTTAAATGTGAAATTACATCCAATGACCAAAATTGTATTAAATTGTAAAAATATATTCTAAATATACTTTAAAACCACTCAAATTAATGATTTATCACTATTAATTATTTCGATTAAAAAAGTTGTTTTTAATTATAATTTAGTAATTTTCACTATTCATCAGAATATGAAAGTTATCCGAAAAGTACCAAAATTTCACCTTAGGCTAAATTTGATATTCTGAGTACAAAAATGAAGTCCATTTTGAAAAATAAGATTTACAGAGTTTTAAAAAGTGGTTATTACTATTCATAACGGCTAGTTTTAATTATATTTTAATAGCATATCGTTGTTTAGTGAAACTCGGTATTGCGTATTACACACGCTATCGAGGAAGGTCGTGATTGCGTGTAATGCAAGGCAAGTCAAGGATGCATGTTGTGCAAACTCCTTTTGGTGTAGCATACAACACAAGACTTTAATAAAATTAAAAAGAATATTTTTTTATAAAATCTTGGGCTGTTACATTCTACCCCCCTTAAAATGAATTTCGCCCTCGAAATTCGTCGGGGTTATAAATGGTTTACTATTCGAAAGTTTCTTTAATAGAAACCCACATCGTAAAAAGGAATATCAAAACCAATCTTTAAAAACAAAAGTATGAAACGTAACGGTTACCCAAATAAACTAATCATTGGGTTTCCACATAGGTGAAAATATGGATATGGAAGAGAAATCTAACCATCATGTTCTGATGGAGAGTGGTAGAGAACATGGCTATGGAAAAGCCAATAATCACAAATCCATAAATTTGTAACGATCTAAGGTACCATCCGATTCATCAGGTATAAGATCACTAGGACAACATTTTTGGTTTTCAAGATCATTTCCCTAAAGTTGAAAATTTGAATTAGAATAAATACTTACTTTATTTTGGTACAATCTCACTGTTGTTCGTGTCTTGAACAATTTCCACTTCATCTCTTAAATAAATGAAGTTGAATTTGTTATTCATGAAGTGTTAGCAGATCATGTGATAGAATGACGGGCCATTCCATCTGTCTCAAACAAACGGTTAGCAAAAATTATATGCATAAGTCGATCTATAGTGAGATTAATCATATATGGTTCCTAAAATGGGCTTATACATCATATATCATACTGCTTAATATAATAACACTAGTTTCTACTAAACAGGGACTTCCTGTAGGCCAGTGGTAGGCGATAAAGGCCAGTCGCACTTCGGTTGTGGGTTCGATTCCTACAGCCTTGTCCGAAGCGATGGGTTGTCGCCCGTCCTGCAGGTTGTCCTTTTTCTAAAACTACGTTACTATGACATCCCATAAATAATATCGAAAATCTTCTATCCTTAAACAATACTAACTTATGTCCAACATAATCCAGTCTAATCTTTAGGCTTATACATAATACTGCAGTCCACTCTCATAATATAGTGACAACGATTACCAGAGATTTAATACTGTCGTTGATCCCCACATATCATAAGATATGTCTTGTTGGTCACATTCCAATCATTCCTTGTCCTTAATCATGTATTCTCTTGAATACCTTAGTGAAAACATGAATGCAGTTTAAAGTTAACACTTTCCACATACCAAAATCCTCAAAATTCTATATACTCAAACCATGATATCACTTAGTCCTTATATCAATCATGAGCTCATGAATACTATCAAACATTTAATTTTCTCCTTATCCCTTCATTATGCGCATATCATCTACATTCCAAAAATATCTGAATAACCTTCATGGATACTGGTAACATTAATCATATGCTTTCAAAACACAAGGAAAGACAACAGTGTAACAATCCATAGATGTCTCTTTATTCCAAAATTACACATGATAAACATGTAATCATGCCACTACATTCTCAAACCATTGACCGAGCATCAAAAATTCTTTCATCTCACATATCATTTGTAGTCTCTTCATCATCATCCACATAAATACTACCCATATGACCATACGGATTCTCTTCATGAGTCTTTCCCTTAGGGAATTTGTTTGCATAATGCCCATACATTCCACATTTAAAACACTTAACCATTTTTGATGTCGTAGCAATACCATTATCCTCATCCATGGTGTTAACCGACCCTTTTACTTTGCACTTACTTGCTTTGTGTCCTTCTTTTCCACACCCAAAGCATCTTCCAGTTCCCTTGAAACATTCTCCTTGATGCCTCTTCCCACATGATTTACATAGGGGAAATTGAACTTTCTTTCCTCTATGATCATCATGGAACTCCATCTTTCTCTTATTAGTCGAGTCAGGAAACTTACCAAATTTTACTTTATTGATCATGTTGTGAGATTGTTGATTCGGCATAATAATGATGTTTGGACATCCAAATCCCATTTCATTTGGTTGCTCATGAAGAATATCATTCCATTGTCCATCATATCCTCCATTATTGTGAATCATCTTGTTTCCAGCCATTTTCTAAAACCCAAACAGAATAGTGTTAGATGTAAAAATCGTAATAAAGGGGGAGTAACTTAAATATCTATCATCTTTGGTTTAATCTAATATCGTTACCATAGTTCTAGAACTATATCCTATACGTATACATATCCTTAGGGGCATCCCTAGACATACCATAGAAATATCTCTAGGTATCTCACTAACGTTTTCGCATCCTAGTTTCCAAAGGTTGACTAAACCTTTCCTCTGATACCAACTGTAGAGACCCGAAGCTTGACGTACATGGACATTACATTACATTTGCGGAATACTTAGTACATAACAAAAACACACACACAAGGATCGTAATAGTTTAGTGTCTTTGGAAACTCGGAACGTAATCTTCTAATCGTGGGGAAAGATCTTCAATATCTCCCATAATGATCTTCTCTTTTTTTACCTAAAAACCTTTCTTTATATCCTGGGGAAAAGAAAACATAAAAGGGTGAGCTCAAATGCTCAGTAAGGGTAAACAAAATAAATATCAATCACATCAAATACATAAGAACATAGCTTTTGAAAATCTTAACCTGCAAAAGAGCTCAATTATCATAACATGGGATAAATCATAGAAGTGAAAATGAGATCCCCATAATCATAACATGAAACTTGAAACTTTGTGGCATGCACACATAATCATGGAAAATAATTTCTTGTTAGTCATGACTCATTGCCAAGACTATCTTAGTGGACAAAGTCCCTTTCTGAACTGAGTTCACTCCTTGTTTCAGTCCTGTATCACTGAACCGAAATAACCTTCCGTTCCAGCCATGTCTATCTCATGAGATATAAAATCATTACCCAATGCATTGGAGGGAGATATAGGTCCCACCCATCTTATAATGAATCCTTTCTTATGTGTGCCACATAATCATAAAACATACATCATCGCATAACACATGTAACAAAAATGGGATTCTTGAAACATTATGACATCATAAATCAATTCATATAAGATAAAGGAATTCATAAACATAATTCCATCACAACATAGTCAAATCAATTTAAAAATATGGATAGAAACAGAACCCTTTATTATCTTAGATGGAAATTAATTTTGATAAAACACTTGAATTGAATTCTTGAGGAAAATATCCTTTCTTCTTCAAAATCAATTTCTTTTCACAAAACATCATGCAATTTTAAAAGAAAGAGATTTTATTGAAAATAGTCATGAAATCTTTTAGAGTAAGATTCATGAAAATAAGTCTTTTAGTAGAAATCCGTTCGTGCCGTATAAGTTAAAAAAAACATTCTTCGTACTTTTGTCGGAAAAGTCAAAAAGTACCTCGTATGAAAAACGACAAAAGATTCCTTTCATATCTTTTACAAAAAAACTTACCGAAGGGTAAAATTGGATATAAACTATTGTAGAAGGATGGAAATAATATTACATGTTGAGGGAACATGGATGTGGATGATAAAATACACCCCAGTAATTACCAAAGTAAATACAATCTCGGATAAAAGTGAGATTGTGATATTTCCCTTACCTTAGGTCCGACTTGCTTTGTAAGTGTCCGAACCTCCTGTATAATGATTTAAATCATGTTATTGACTTATTACAGAATCATATTCATTGTTATGATATCATATATGGTTCACTTATGACATTATATTACCCGTTCTTTTGTAAATTCCATGTTAAAGAAGCGTTTTGGGTAACATTGTTTCATTTATCGTAGGTGTTTTGACTTGTTGTTCTTGACATCATTATTACTTATATCATGATTTACTTACTTCCAGAATATAAAATATGATTTATATATCATATATATTCAGTATATATATATATATATAATAGGTAGATAAATAAAATGAAAAACACCGTTCATGGAGACGGTAGTCCGTACGTACGCATGAACGCTGTTTTCCTTTCCTTATTGTCTTGAAATGGAAGTAAGTAGATGACATACATATGTATATATATACATAAATCCAGTAGCTTTATAATGTCATATATTTCATTATTATTTCTTATATATACATTATAATCATTCTTAAATGGTTAACATGGAGAATGAATCTCATCGCGTCGTGGAGACGGTATTCCGTACGTACGCACGAGCGATGATATCATTTCTATAAATATTGAATTGAATTGGAGTGGATTATACAATATATAAGAATCAATATGATGTTGTAATAACTATGTATAGTTATTCTTTACACCATTATACCCATCCATGTAAGGTGGTGGTGGAAAATAGATTACACCACGGCGTGGAGACGGTATTCCGTACGTACGCACGCGCGGTGATTTCTTTTTCCGTAGGATGGATAGATGGTGAAATAGGGTTGTTTCATACTTATAATAACATATCAGTATATGAGTGATACTGATGTTATTACTTCATAATGAAACAACCTAAGAAGAAGATGTGGAAGAAGAAATAAAGATGAAAGAATTGGTAACGGTAATTACCTCTTCTTTGAAGTGCCTCTTTGAGACCCCCTCTTAGGGCACTAGAATTGGTCTTTGAGGAAGCCCAGAGCCTCTAGGATGTTGCTAGGGAAGTGGAGAAGAGATTTTCGCAGGGTTTGGCCGAGCTTGAGTGCTCAAATTGGTGTGAGGAGGAGGGGGAGGAGGTGTCCTTTTATAGGGGAGGAGAGGGGCACCTTAGGAATATCTCAAAATATTATTTTATATTAAAGTCAAAATCGGTTTATAATGGTTCCAAAGGGTCTTATTTCGAAGCTAAAGTGGGGATGGGTCGAAATCCTATCATCCAATAGGATTTAGACAAGTTTAGGGTATTATTTTAACCTTATCAATTAGATATAACTCTAAGTTAAATAATTTAACTTTTACCGTGTCTTTTTGTTTTCTTTCACTATATGGTTAATAAACATACTATAACATGCCAAACGAACCCCAAATTGTATATTATTAATACATGTATCCTTATCTAAGTCATTTGGCCGAACCTTAGATTTTTAGGAATAAAATAACAATTAATAATATAATATTTGATTTAAAAACTATTTTGTGTCAATTTTGACACTATTTGATATATGATTTTTGTGAAAGTCATAACAGAATTATATGTTCGAACCAAGTTGATTAAATCAACACTAATATATCATAGTAACCTATAAAATTAGTGGAATTCATAAAAAGTCTTAAATTACATTTATTTTGGTATTTATATTATCAATTATGTCAATATTTCATTAATAAGATAATTACTGCATCATCTTTGTGTCATAAATAAATTATATTATTTGATGTCTAAAAATTACAAATAAAATACCATCATGTAGGAAATCTTTTTAGATTTCTAATGAATATTTATAGTCGAATTTATCTTATGTATAACCCCATATTAAAAATGATTTACTTATTAAACTTTGATTTTAACTATTTTAACCCTTCTTTAAATAAATTAATAATAAATGTCCTAATCTAATCCAAGTGGGCCTAAATGGTCATATTTTATTCCTAAGTTTGTTTTTGGTCGAATTACACTTGTCCAATAGAATTAGGACATGTGTTAGGGTAATATTAATATCATATTTACCCTTAGTTACCCTATTTACTATTAACCGTGGTAAAAAAAGTAAAAAGTTACTATTCACCAAAAAATTATTTTCATCTCATTGAACCACATTTTAGTCCTTGATATTAACCGTGTCTCTCGGATTTTTGAAATTCCATTCACAGAAGCGGTAAAATTAAGTTTTATGCAAAATTCAGTTTTTAACCTACCACTTAGTAGTTTCACTATTCAAAAAAAATTGATGTTTTTCAGAACAATGCCAAAATTTCATCCCAAGCTATATTTCATATTCCGAATTCAAAAATGAAGTCTATTTAACCAAATTCATAACATAAAAGTTGAATTAATTAATTTTATAATTAAATCCCGCTGTTAAAACAAATAGTGTGTTTTTATGTAACAATATCTATCAAAAGATTGACACTTGTTTATGTCTAGTTTAAATGTGAAATTACATCCAATGACCAACATTGTATTAAATTGTAAAAATATATTCTAAATATACTTTAAAACCACTCAAATTAATGATTTATCACTATTAATTATTTCGATTAAAAAAGTTGTTTTTAATTATAATTTAGTAATTTTCACTATTCATCAGAATATGAAAGTTATCCGAAAAGTACCAAAATTTCACCTTAGGCTAAATTTGATATTCTGAGTCCAAAAATGAAGTCCATTTTGAAAAATAAGATTTACAGAGTTTTAAAAAGTGGTTATTACTATTCATAACGGCTAGTTTTAATAATATTTTAATAGCATATCGTTGTTTAGTGAAACTCGGTATTGCGTATTACACACGCTATCGAGGAAGGTCGTGATTGCGTGTAATGCAAGGCAAGTCAAGGATGCGTGTTGTGCAAAATCCTTTTGGTGTAGCGTAAAACACAAGACTTTAATAAAATTAAAAAGAATATTTTTTTATAAAATCTTGGGCTGTTACATCCTCGATCCCCACTGGAATCTCCGTGAAAGACACCCCATCGCCATCGTCCAGTTCCTCATGGTCAATGATATGTGACGGGTCGAGCACGTATCTCCTCAGTTGAGATACGTGGAAGTCGTCGTGCACCTTGTGCAACTGCGGTGGATGGGTCAAGCGGTAAACCACCCCGCCTACCCAGCTGAGGACCGAGAAAGGTCCGTTGAACCTCAAAGATAACTTGTCGCCTTGGCCACATCTTCGTAAACCTCGTCGAGGTGAGACCCATATAAGGACGTGATCGTCATCATCGAACTCTAGAGGCCTCCAAGTCCTGTCAGCATAATTCTTATGTCGGCCCTGTGTTGTCCTCATCCACTCTTGGATTACCTGGACCTTATCTAGTCTCACAAGAGCTGCTATGATTTCTTCTTTGCCGATAAGAGAAATCTGGTCTCATCCCCTGGATGAACCACATTAATT
The DNA here is from genome assembly GCA_963277665.1 of Viscum album. NCBI lineage: Eukaryota > Viridiplantae > Streptophyta > Magnoliopsida > Santalales > Viscaceae > Viscum > Viscum album. The sequence goes on along the minus strand of OY728129.1, from coordinate 428,511,586 downwards.
TCCTAATACAGTCAATCCTGACATGAATGATGCATTCATGCCATGGATGACGTCGTAAGGCCTCGACGTAACTACCAAGATATCCAACTATCACTCTCGCCTCCAAAGGTAGAGTCACACAGTCGGCATCAGTGTGAGGTCACTAGGTCTCCCCCAGTAGAAATCTCGAAAGTGAGGGTCAAGTCAACAGTTTTAACCGGAACCACTCAGTATCAACCCAACAAAAGGGACAGGAAAGCTAACAGCACAAAGCTAAGTGTATTTTTTTATTATTTCAGCTCATAGTACAAAGACACGAAGAAACTACAAACAAACATCAAAAAACTAGAAGCAACATGGTCAATAGACTACAGGTCTGGATCTAGTCCCGCTCCTGTCCATCTGCTTCTAGAGCTCCATGACCATTGGCCTCAGCTGCCTGAAACTAAGCTCTCCCATGTCCTCCTGTCCCCTGCGGTCTGCCCTGATCGAACCTCTGCCTCTGGCTGGGAGGTTCTTCATTTAACTGCTGGTCATCTGCATGGCGGGTCGGACAGTCACGTGCAATGTGACCAATTCTGCCGCAGGATTAACACTGTCCACTCTCGGCACGTCTGGCTCTGACTCCACCCCTTTTCCCCGCACAACTGAACCTGAGTCGTGCAGTCGGCCACCGGTAGGTCTGGTCCTCTTGGACCTCTGTGTCATCTGTCTACTGCCTGCTATAGAAGACTCTGCCGTATGCCGGCTAGGGGTGGGTCCTGCTGATGGAGACTGCTCAGCCAGGAAACTCTCCACTAAGAGGGCTCTCTCCAACAGCCCTATATGCGTTGGAATGCTGTGAGAAACAATAGAAGCTCTAATCTCTCGCCTGAGCCCCTGCTCGAAGGTTCGGGTCCTGAAGAACGGGTCTCGTACCATATCCGTGGAGTAGCGCGAGAGGTCTGTGAACCTTGCTGAATACTGTGCCACTATCATGCTGCCCTGCCGCAGCTGAAGTAGTTCCTGTATACGCACCGCTCGAAGGGTGGCTGGTACAAACACTGCCTGGAACAGGCTCTCAAAGTCTGCCCAAAGAAGTGTCGCCTCGTCATGCATCTGGAGCATCAGGCTCCACCATCTGCCTACTGCTGCATGAAGAAGGCTGGAAGCAAGGATCACAATGAAGTCTTCCGGCATCCCCAATATCCTGAAGACTCTCAACATAGCCTCCAGTCAATCCTCAGCCGCCTGCGGATCCGTCTCTCCCCGGAACCTGGGTGGCCTCTCGCGCTAGAACTCGTGCAGTGCGCTCAAACGACGTGCACCCTCTACTGCTGGGGCTGGTGGCATCGGTGGCCCAACGGGTAGTAGTACCGCTGGTGCCTCCGCCGGTGCCTCAACTGGAATAGGGCCCTATACTAAGGCCACGTCGCTCGGTGGACTTTCAGTACGAACATCTCTCGGGGCTCTAACTGGTCGTCCGCGGGGAGGCATCCTGAAAGAAACAAACATGACACGGTCAAAAGACTTATACCTCGTAAGCTGACCTAGTTTGTGATGATATTTAAATAAAACTTCTGGAAACACACATGCAATCAGTGTTTTCGTGCACAAAGTCGGAATTCAGTTGTCAGGGTCCTGGTGTATGGGTACGTCGGCCGCCCGCACCAACACTGGACTCCCTGAACTGAAGACCACACACGATACCCTTAACACTATTGCTTCACCAAAAGAAAATATGAGAGTTATATGGTCTGTGGTAGAACCAACTCCTCTGATAATAATATGTCACGACCCGTCCTCGGGGCCCGAGCCGTGACTACCCCACGCCCGCCTTCCATAGTCCAGGGGCTGGCGACTAGCATCAAAGGCGTAAATCTCGATAACTGAGAAGGCATTGCCTTTATTAAAGTAAACAAAACACAATAGAGTACAAGCGGAAGCAAAACACTAAGTAATAAAGAAAGTGCAGAAATGTAAATGGGCCAGAATACAAATCCAACTGAATGTGCAGCTACAACTGAACGAAAGTACAACATAAAAAGGAAAACAGCTGTAAGAAGGAAGAAGCTCCTGGGTCGTCCTCTTCGGATCCTACCTGAAGGGTTGGTACAGATATCCTCCTCAAAGCTCTCGCCCGTAAACCTCCTCCATGTGTCGTCTCTCCGTGAAGTCCACCTCCGGATATTGAGTCGTCTTGTAGTCCACCTCCGGGTACCGTCCAGTCCTCGAACACTCGGCCTCCGTCAGCACTGCCCGTCGTCTGCAACCAACACAACGAGGTGCAGGCATAGCCCGTGCAGGGGTTAGTATAACGATACTCAGTAGGGACCCTGAGACCCTCATGGTCTCACTAAAACCAACAAGGATAACAACAATGAAGATCTCAACAGATAACCTCTACTTAGGTATATTCCCATACATATACCTAAGTTATCAATTAACCCATCTCAATCAAGAGGTAACACAAAGATCAAATGTCTCAGCTCAAACCAGGATTTTCATTATCGAAAACGTAACTGCTGAAGAGCCCTGTCTCTGGAGTGTACAGTGGTCCTGTCATGACTCCGAGGTACTGCTCACGAACCTAAGACTACTGAAGTACTCCTCTTATCAAGTACCGCGGGTCTGCAGCCAACTACCGGGCGCTCCGTCCACTGGGGGTCTATCGCCAAATACCGGGCGCTCCCCCTAATAGCCTACAGAGGTACTCCTCCTGTCGAGTACCGTGGGCCTGCGGCCAAAAACCGGGCGCTCCGTCTGTCGTGGGACTGTCACCAAATACCAGGCGCTCCGTCCACTGGGCTAGTCGACTCACTCCAAGACGAGTCGGTCAAGGAGTCCTCAGGTCTCAGCCGTCTACACTGTCTCCCTACTCCGTACGCTCGTCTCTGGGAGGGTCCGCTCCACGAGTTATAGGTCGATACTCCAAGTATCACTAAGTCCCATGAAAAAGTATCTCAAAGGACCACCTCATCATAGGGGTCTCAACGCAATAGTCGGCGCGTCAATCGGACGCCCGGTCTGTGAGTTACTAGCCTTTTCGTCCCCAAGGCCTGGTTGGTTTCGTGTGTGAACAAATCTGGCCGTAACTCAACTATACCCCGAACACTCATAGGGTATACTCATAGGGACCGTTTCTCAACGTGGTCACCAACGCCACTGACGGTTCATCAAACGGGCGTCTAGTCGGAATGATATCATCTTTTCCGATCCAGGGGCCCAGTTGGATTTCGGGTACAATCCAACCCGGTCACTATCCAGCAGCTACCAAAACTCGGTCAATGTATTCCAAAATCTCCGTCTCATCAGGCGGAAAACAACGAGACAGATGGCGCGTCAATTGGACGCCCAGTCTGTGAGTTATTGGCTTTTTCATTCCAGGGGCCTGGTTGGTTTCGTGAGCGAACCAACCTGACCGCACACCGACAGCATCCAAACCTCAATCGGAGTAAGCCAAAAGATCCGTCTCATTAAAATAAATCCAACAAAGTCGACGGAACGTCAATCAGACGTCTGGAGCTCAAGTTACGAGCATTTCCGCTCCGAGGGCCCGGTTGGTTTCGTATCCAAACCAACCCGGCCGAACTCAAAGTAATCTAAATCCTTGAGTGCGATATACCGAAACGACCGTCTCGTTCAAAGGATTTCTACGCAAATGATGGTGCGTCGATCGGAGGTCCGTAGCCCATGATATGGGCATTTAAACCAACTCAGTCCGAAAATAGGGGGACTAGGCCCAGCCCGGCCCAACCCAGTACCCCCTAGGACGGCCGAGCCGGGACGACCCGGCTCGGGCGTCGACCCGACCCGACGACCCGGCCCGGCCGGCGGCGCGGCCAGCGCGCTGGGCGAGCACGCCCAATAGAGGGGTGAAGCCCCTCATTTAATTCAAATGGCGGCCCCCATTAAGGGGGCCTCGCCATGTGCAACCCGGGGGGTGTAACCGCCCGACTCTTCCCCTGTAACGGCCGGCCAGCGCAGGGCCGACCGGTTTCTCGCAGTGGGACTCCGCGGTCCCGCGCCTTCCGGCGCCGTTGGCCGGAGTTCTAGCCGCCTTCTTCGAATTATCCGGTGGGTGGTTTTTCCGGCCGCTACTTCCAGAATGGCTGCAAATTCGTTCGGCGCGTCGTGACGACGCCGCGTCCTTCCGCCGCAGCCTGAATCCGGCCGCGGTCTTGTTCGCAATCCTCAACACGGCGCGACGAGGCCGCGTTTCTTCATCATGGCCCACATCGTTAATGTCTCCTTTCGCTCAAGCGCGGTGCAACGATGCATTACCGTCATCACTAATCAAAACCGAAGAATAGAAAAGGGGGGAGGGGTATCAGCCGTGTTTGTGCGGACTGATTCCCTCCCGTCATATCGATATCAGTTGGCCGAAATGTAAAACATTTAACCTTCACAATTTTTAATTTAAATAATAATTTGAACATGGCCGTCAGATTTATCTTTCATATTCGAAGCAAAGAATCACCAACTTGAAAAAAAGTCGAACCCCTACCTCGGTTTCAAGAACCATGCACGTCATCGAGCCGCGGAAGACGAGCGTCGCGGAGGTCGGGAGTCACAGAAAAGAACGTCGACGTTGGGAAGCAAGGATTCGAAGACGTTGAAGGAGATTTTGTCACGGAAAACCGTCGCGGAAGAAGAACGTCGTGGAAGAAGTTCTCCGCGTTCTTCGGCGGAGATGTTCTTCGCTAAGGACGGTGTTCTTCATCGGAGTCTGAGGTGTTATACACATTCTTCGTCGAAGAAGAAGGCTTTATTCCCAAAATCTCTCCACGACAAAACTCTAACAACAAAATAAAATAAGCCTCCCAATTATTTTATTAACCCAACATAGGTTTTTTTGAATTTCAAGAGTTTGAAAATTCAAAACCCACATTTAACTCACTTAAGTTATAACATAAGTTGTTATAAAATTAATGAGGACATAAGTTAGCAAAACTTAAATGGGGGGGGTTTAGAGGGGTGAGGAAAGTGAGGTGTTGGGCTCATGTGGGTCCCACCCTACTTTATCCTCTCATGGTTGGTTATCACAAGTGGGTCTCACCCCCAACATCCTTACTTAGGATAAAACTACCAAGTGGGAAAATTAAAAATTGTAAATTTTTATTTTCAACTACCACAAAAATTAATAACTCCCCTCGTGTAAACGCAACTCCAAAATAGGAGTTCCTAAGGAATTACTGGCGCTGCGGTTCCATCGGTGCCCTCGGAATTCGATTTCGGGCACCGGTTCAAAAGTTAGAAATTCCCGCTCGTTCGTTCACTGAATGTACCCGAGCTAAACTTCGGATAGAAATTTCGGCCACACCGGGCCTCAGAATCAGGCGCCGTCAAAAATTGCGTTCTTGTAAAATTCCAAAGAAAATTAAGAAAAAAATTTCCTTGAAATTTCCGGGTCTTTACATAACATGTCATATTTTTTTCATTAACCTAATGAGAATTGGATATATGTAATAATTGTAAAAAATGATTATTTTTTTAATGATATATTTATTCTTAACATGATACAACATAGGGTGAATTGATTCCATCTCCTGGATGTTTGTTCAAGGAAAACAACCGAATGATATAAAACCCATTGTTAAAAATTAGAAACAACTAACTAATATATGAATAAAAAAGGATATTAATTCAACTATGTAAAAGATAATGCATTTGAATAAGGTCATAAAAAATCATATTAATATTTTTTATGGTTTTTCATAGGATCTTATAGCACATTCAACATTATATGAATAATGGTAAGGTTTTTTATATAAAAATCTCTCTCTTTTTAGATATGTTTTGAATTATCCACATAATTTTATTTAGATGGTGCATATAATTTATATTTGAGATATTATATCATGTAACAAAATTTCTTTAGTTTAATTAATTTTCAAAGTAAAATGTATCTCTTTAAATAGTATTTTATTCAAATACTCCGCACATTTTCAGGGGTTATTTGTCTCATATATAATTGCAGGGTAATTAATTCTTAGTGTGGACAATGAAGCCTTTAATATGGTGTAATTATAGCCTAATTATATTATATCAATATATTTATAATGTTTTAATATCTATATCACTTAATTTATATAAATTTGTATTGATACAAAATATACCCAACTTTAATATTTTGTTGACCAAAATGTTACACAACTCGTATGGGCATGGTTTTCATTTTTAATTTCAAATTAATATTATTTTTAATAAATAATATACATGGGAAATTTTTATTATTTTTAAAAAATTAACCATTTCCTTTTTTTATTAATTTTTTTATGTTTTTTCTTGATCTTCTATTTCCACTTGTCATATATTTTGTCTATTTTTTTCTTTATGATTAAAACCGACCTCATCTACACATTCCCATTAATAACCACCCTATTTCGATGCCTTAATTAAATAGTTTCATTTGAAAATTTCCTTATTTAAATAAAAAAAATTCATTTACTTCATTTTATAATACATTATCATCTTCAAAACAAATTGAATTTTCTAAATTATTTGTATGGATTATTTTCATCAAAGTTTGAAATTAATATTTTTTTATCATCTCCAGGTGAATGCCCCCATATCTCATATTTTTAATATTCTATTATTATGTTTATCTATGCATTTATTTTTTTATTAATTGAAGTAATATTCTCATTAATTTATAAAATAATCTTATATTCAAGGTATTCCAAAATATAATGGGATTTTTGTTGTCAATATGATTTTCAATAATTCTATAAAAATCATTCTATAAAAATTAAAATCATAGGACATAAAATATTCATGATCTACCATATTATTATAATGTTACCATAGAATATATTTCTTGGGATAAAAAATTTAATTTTCATCTCTTTTGGTGGAATGATATATCACTAGCTTTATTTCTTAATCATTCTATTTCTATGATCCTATTTACATTGAATGTTAAATAATTTCATTAGATATCCCTTTACATTAAATGGGTTTATCATGTTATGATTATAAATGGTATTATTAATTATTTCCTTATGTGAACCCATATGAAACAAATTTTCAATAAATGGGTTCTTTATGATGTATTTAAGGAAATCAATTTTTATTCAATGGGATATTTATTTTATAAAAGTGAATGATTTTCATATATATTTTTTTTTTGAATCCTACATAATTTTAATGGGCTATTTATGATGAGATAAGTGATTGAATTTTTATTTCACTCATAAGTATGGATGTTTCATGACCCATCCCTCCATTGGTACATCTTGTAGGTCATAAATGAGGGAATATAGATAATAATGTGTCAAGTATTCCTCCAATTGTCCAAGGTTTATTGATAGTCACTAAGGGAATATCATATATAAAAATGGAATGAATTTAAATGGAAATTTACATGAGGAAAAATTGATATGATAAGAAAAACATTAAAATAATTATTAAAAATAATGAAAATAAATCCCAATTATATACATGAATAATAACATGAATTAAAAACAGATAATGGAACTAGTCATAAAATAATATAACTTGACAGAAACAATACACCCTAAGAAGGTATAGAATTATCCAAAGTGAGAAATATCCATCCTGATCTCTAAACCACTCATTATAAACTACAAAATATGTTTCTGTCTGGTGATCATAATGGGTATACCTTATAGGATCATCCCTGAGGCCTCTTTTGTAAAAGATAAAAATGTAAAACAGAATCATAATGAAAAAATAAATGAACCCAACCCAAATATTTGTATAATATTTTCCCAGCCTCACCATGGAAAACTCTATCGAAGTAAGAAATATAAGAGATAATATAAAAAACATGAAAATTAAATACCGCACTACGAGATCACCAATAGTTTTCTACTCTTCCACAACATCATATGTCTCATGAAATATCTCTCCAAATGAATTGATCTCAAAAAACATTGGGGATAATGTAACATCAAAACCATCTAATTCACTAGATCATCTCATCATCCCCTGACACATTTCAATATAATAATGAAGTAGTTTCTTAGAGCCACTATAGCCCATATGTCTTGTATTACATATCATGTATTATAAAACCTGACATCAAAGACCATATGTTCAATAATGTACCTAATTTCATTAAATCCATTATATATAATACATGTAATAATCCTTAAGATACTATATCTAGGGATGTATGTGTATAAAATAACCACAATCAATTTCAAATCTCTACACATATATATATTGAATGATAACTATCATGTACACCATCACATAACACTTATTGGGAAATATTTTGGGTCCAAAGAGGAAATCATTCCATTCCGTCCTTTCCAAAATGGTTGTTGGGGAATATACCGAGGTAGATTCAAAATGGTTTCAATATCCCTACAAACAATTATGTCTTAGAAAATAAAATAATATATTATACATGATTTATTATTGCTCATAGCCACAAAAATGTAATTAACCTACTATTAAGAACAAATGCAGTTATCACCACTCAGACAACAATATATAGTAAGTAATAACAAGATATCTGATAAAAATATATCAAAGTAATATCATTAAATTAATTCTTTACTTTTATAAATTAAAAATATGTTATGTTTTTTCAGTATCCTTTAATTAACATTACTATAATTATATTTCATTAACCATCAGAGTGAATTCCATATCCACTAAGAATAATACAAAAATGGCTATGGTTTCTCAAGATTATAAACATTTCAATTCCAATATGAACCAACAACATGAGTTTAAAAATTTATAAATATTACCATTCCATAATTATAGTTACTCTATGAAATATTCTAATCTACCATAATGATCCATAATTGAACCAAGAAATATACATTAATTAGAAGGAAATAAATGAAAAAAAATTCACTCATACATCCATCCTTAAATATTATTTATTAATAATGAATTATATATATTTATGTACAATTTTATTTAATCCCAACACCAACTCATTTTACCAGACTTAGTAACATCTCAATCACCTCCATTCACATCATTATTCTTATCAACATCATATGTGTCACCTTTTTCACAAAACATGGTCCTCCCCACCAATATCCCTTCAGCCAATATCTATTCTTGGTTCACATAACATCATATAACAAGGCTCATATATGGAGAAATCAGATAAGGTAGTAAATAAAAATCAGAGACAATAGAGAAATCATGGTCTAAAAACTAGGCATCAATCCTTCACAAGAAAATGGGATCCCATGGACACATAAATTTATCCTTATATTAAAAAATATATTAATCGATATTAATTAGATAAAATCATTTAAAAAGGTGAAATAGTACAGGTAACTGAAGGAATAATATACTAAATCTATGATTATTTAAACATTCTCATTATCAACAATTTTATATTTATTATACTATGATAAATAAAAATTTTCACTTGACATTGATTTTATATAATCCACAATAGCTATTAAAAATTTACATTTTTTGGGAAAGTCGATGAATATATAAAAGTGAAATACAGTTGACTATGAATTAAATACCATCTGATTTCAAAAAAATAATAAGAAATAATAGAATGCTTAAAGAAGTCATTTTAAATTCCTTCATCCATGGTAATATTTACCATCATTATGTTCTTTATTGTTTTTTTATATTATTAAAATGTTAATCCAATGTATAATATCATGGTAACTAAAAAAATGATAAAACATTCTATATATAAAAAAGAGTCAACTATTAATCGAGTGTATGAAAAATATTTATCGTATCAACTATAAATAATTTCATTTATTAATAATGTAAATCCATTATTAGTGTTATTTGAATATCAATCAAAAATGATAAATCATTCTATAGTTACAATTTCACATAAGATAAAAAGTTAAAAGAATTGAATCTTCTACAAAAAGGATTAAAATTTACTTGAATGAGAACAAAAGATGGCATAGATCCTAATCCCCTCTCCCGCTAAGAAACTATATCCCACGATAAATCAAAACCATAAAAATGTAAATGAACATTAAAATATATCAATTGTAATGATGGAAATCAACCTATATAACATGGAATGGTAGAACATAAGTAAACTACATCTAATAGAGAATAAATCACCAAAAAATATTAAATCGTCTCTGATCTCAAGGGATCAATTCCTATAAGGTTTCGGCTGAATATGATTAAAATAGAACATCATGGACATCAAATATATATTTTAATGATATTGGGATAGAGCAATAATATTAAGAGAAAATCTATTTTTGAGGGGGCGGGGTATTAGAGTAATTATTTAAATCATCACAGCACTATGAAGCATAACAGACCCCACTATAAAATTGGCTAAAACGATATAGACTCGTATAAAAGATGGGACCATTCCATACCATTATTGGTCAATGGTGGGTCTGAGGAACATGGATTATAGCAATGTACAGATCCTATAAAATAAAAATCGAACCATGCCTCATTGTAAACCACTACAATATAAGAGAAATTCACCAAAACTGATGCCAATTTTTTACCTAACCCCATGGAATAGCTACCATTCACTTCATTGTACAAAAAACACTCCTCTCAAAACCCAATCACAATGCTTAAATCCCCTTGCCTTAGTGACATCTATTTTTGTTCAAAAATAAGACACCATACCGTAGTATACTCTACAACTAATATTTTAGCTTAAGTCATTTGTTTCTTTCTCATCCCTCCTCTAAAAATATCTACTACCCAAAAACCATAGAAACATTTGTGGCTAAGATCTATGACCACACATCACATTTCACAAAAAATATTTTCATACATGATAATTTGAAAAAAAAAATTATTAGTGAGAATTTGAAGGGGTATTCTAAATATACGCTTCATGATATACTAGTAAATAATATCAATAACAAAGGAGATAAATGTAACATCCTATGAAAATAATGAATATGAACTTTTCATATTTATTAATATTTGTGAAATAAATTTTAATTTTACATTAAAGGGGATGTTATGTATGATAGCGTACTCAACATGGAAAAATACATTTATTTGAATTCTTATGTTTCACACAACGTTGTGTTATTCCGAAAAAATGATATAATAATAATATTATTTTAAATAGTAGTTAACGTATAGAATTTATATTGTTCTAAAAGAAAAAAACTAATATATGATTATACATGTTTTCTAAGTGTCTTTACGTTTATGCAATAAATTTTAGAGTCTTAAAATAAGAATGATTCTGATTTTAAGCATGAAATACTCTTAATGGTCATTTTATAGCCTTTTGATGGAGAAACCATTTTAAATCTAGTTTTTTCACTTTTATATATGTCACGACCCCCTCCCACCAAAGATGCCCCTCCTGAGCTGGAAATGGTGAATGGGAGATAATGACCCCTGAGTCCCACCTCCAGTAGGCCCCGGGGTGGCGACCATCACCAAGGGCATGAGATTTCACAAATATGGGAGGCATTACCCTTTTTATTATTTAGGATCGGGTAATAGGACAAGTTAACCACCAAAATGAAATGAACAAGTGTATAGAAATAAACCCAAACCAGCCCACATGCATGTTTAAAAAATTTTATAACAAGGTACAAGTACAAGAAAGCTCAAAGTACAATACCAAAAGAAAACAAGAGAATAGCAACTGTAACAACTCCAACTGTCCAACTAGTCGGGTCCCGCATGGCCCCGGTAGTCCTCCTGGAAACCTGAAAGTAAACGTAGGGTGAGCATACAAGTATACTGAGTAGGGAAACCTAAATCACTCATGCACAAGTGGGGAGACATCCTAATGTCCCGTGAGAACTTCAGAAGAAACCTAGCACGGAATTCAATCCACCCAGCCTCTCCATCCACACTCACCAAAAACGCAATCAATAGGTAGTAGTATATAAGTGTATTGGGTACCCCGCACCATTTCCCTTTAGTTAGCTGCTCTTCCTAATGGTGAACGTCCTGACACTGCCACACTCTCCTCGTCTGCACACACCTGGGCCTCACAGCCACGTATCCCACCCGCACACACCTGGGCCTCACAATGTCGTATCCCGCCCACACACACCTGGGCCTCACAACCACGTATCCCGCCCACACACACCTGGGACTCACACCCACGTATCCCGTCGGCACACACCTGGGCCTCACAACCATGTATACTTCCCGTACACACCTGGGCCTCACAACCACATATCACACCCGCACACACTTGGGCCTCACAACCACGTATCCCACCCGCACACACCTGGGCCTCACGACCACGTATCCCACCCGCACACACCTGGGCCTCATCCCGATGTTTCTTGGCAAAAGGTAGAACCTGCCCGAAGAGTCTTGGGATAAAGCCACCCCAATCGAAACCTACCCAAAGAGTCTTAGGTGTAAGGTCCCCACAAGCCATCACAGCCTAGGGGAGAAGGAGCATGAAAGAGCTTGTAACTAAAGGAATACACCCTCTCCCATGAAATGGGAGTGTTCGACACTAAGTGCTCAACTTGGGTGGGGTGCGATAAAACACAAAAGATACAGATATATATATATATACAAAACACACAGCCCAACCTATAGCTTCTAAACAAAGAAACTTATCACATGCCTCGGCACTGCTACTATGAAGCATGCATACAACAAACAACCCCAACCCCATCTAGGTTTTCTCGTTTTAGCAGAATTAGTTTATTTAGTTCCTTAACTACTGGGCAACTATTCACAACCAACCACATTAATTGTTTATAAAAAATATCCCTGCGATCCACAAATCAAGTTAGGAAAACACAAGTAACACAAACAAGCCCTTCTTATTAACCAAACAGCCCCATTAATTATTAACTCTGTTTCATTTCCACGCCCCCCCATTCATTAACTCTTCCGCTTTTATTATTCACAACCCAAGGTCCATTCACAATCAACCCATCCCTGCAACCCTGCTACCAACCACCATAACCACAACCGCAGCGAAACCCATACATCGTTATCCCTTTAATACCATTTATCGCAGCCCTGCTGCCCGTTACCAACACAACATTCACACCAACACACAACCAAGTCAACCACAGCCCCACTACTCACCCTATCCACAACAACCCACAAAACACCCCCATCACATTACACGTATCCAATCCAACACCCACATGTTCATTATTCCATTTTGTTTAACCAGGGTGATCACACAAGGGTTCCATATTTTAAATAGCCAACTTTACGTGATTTACCAAATTCCACATTCCACAAAGTTTCCATCCATAAGAAAGTCTAGAAGGAGAGGGAAACATTTAATTTCATAAGAAAAGGCCCCCAACGACCATGATTTTCAGTTGGTAGAAGCTCATTCAATTCACAACATAATATCACAGGATATAAAGTAACAACAATCACAAACTTACCAACCCCGTTATTTAATCCAGTTATTTTCTTTATTAAACTGGTTCAAAAGTGTTTCACATAAACAAGATAACACCCACCCCGCATGATGCACAAACTAGAGAGACGAAGGTAAGATCCCTACCTCAACAGGTTCTGATCGCAATGCTCCCTCTGATCAACCTTAGAAGACGTCTGTCGGCGTCCGTCACTTCTATCGGGTCTAGGAAAAACCTCCTCGGGTGGATGTCGGAAAGTAAAGGACAAAGTAAAGACAACGGATCCAAGCTCAGAAGTTCCTCCTCGTCGATAAGATCCTGTGGCCACAGACGGATCATAAACCGGAGCTCGAACGAAGAAGTTATGAAAGAAAGAGCCTTTGAGTCCCCTGGGAGAACTCTGCTCAGATGGAAAGGGGAGGAGAGGGGCGAGTTGAAAGGAGGGGGGGGACCCCTCCTTTTATAGGTGAGAAAATGAAAAGTACACGACATTTTCTTTATTGTATAGGGCGTGTACTCGGTTATTTTACACGGTCTCCACGCAGCTTCCAACAGGGCTTCGCGGCTGTTGACTGGTCAACACACGGTTTGAGGGTAACGCATATGCGGGGACGGACTACAAGGCATATAGTTTAGACACACGGTGTGTACTCATTTATTTCACATGGAAGGGACATGACTCTGACATGGTACATGACCATTAATTGGTAATGCGTACGTGGGGAAGGACTACACAGCATGTAGAACTTGGAACATGACGTGCACCCATCATTTCACATAGCGAGGACACGGCCTGCAACACGGGGTATACCCGGAAAGGGGGTACATGGCATGTAATAAAACTACACGGTGTGTAGTTTCAAAATTCTGGAAAGTGTGGGAAAAGTCTATTTTACCCTCAAGAACACTTCATGGCCCTCTTTTTTTGACAAAGGAATAGGCCGGAGAGGTCTGAGCCATTACATCAGATACCTCTTAAAACATTCTCGTCCCAGAGAATTCAAAAACCAACTCAGAGGAAACCCAAAAAGATACCTATTAGGGTTCTCGTTATAACAGGAACCCAACCAACAACCATAATCATATGTATTATGAATTCCTTCTCTTATGTTGAGATATTATCCACTTTAGGCGGCACTGACTCGCCTCCACGGGTTTAATCACATCCTCATTAATGCGTCTCGATTATGAATTGGGTGTTCCCACTGTCATAAATTAGGATTTTTTAACTCGTAATACCCCTAAGACCACACAAACAACACACTTCCATAACACATGGGTTTGGGAAATTCCTTCTCCTATGTCAAGATATTATCCGCTTTAGGAGGCACTGACTCGCCCACACTGGTTCAATCGCATCCGCATTAATGTGTCTCGATTAAGAATCCTTTTTTCCCTTTCCCCACACATCCGGACATGTTACACATTACCAAGGAATAAGGAAACAAAAGGTCTCAAAACCGACAATCCAAGCATTCCATATATCCAAGTTACATAGTACAACATCAACACAATGCTCAGAAGAACATGGGAAAACACAAGTCAAAACAACTCCGGGTACTGAGCATGCATCTAGTTCTCCCGCTCCCATGTGCTCTCCTCGAGGCCGCCATCCCTCCATAACACACAAACCTACGTAATGGTTCATCCACGGAGCACCTTCTCTTTACGATCCTTGATCCTGACTGGTCATTCCTCGAAGTCCGCATCGTCTCCCATATCTAACTCTCCCCAGTCGATAACGTGGGATTCGTCATGTAAGTACCAACGAAGCTGAGAGATGTGGAAGACGTCATGAACCTTCTCCAACTGAGGTGGCAGGGCCAGGTGATATGCCACCTCTCCAACTCGCCTCAGCACCTCAAAAGGTCCGATGAACATAGGTGAGAGCTTGCTCCCTTTTCCAAACCTCCGCTGCCCCCGCCGAGGGGAAACCTTCAGAAACACATGACTCCCACCTCGAACTACAAGGGCCTCCTCCGATGATCAGCATAAGACTTCTGTCAGTCTTGTGCCTCATTCATCCTCTCACATAAAAGCTGGACTTTCACTATGGTTCTCTGCACTACCTCTAGCCCAAGAGAACCTATCTCACCAACCTCTACCTAGTAAATGGGTTAACGAAATGGTCTTCCATACAAAGCCTCATACGGTTCCATGACAATAGTAGAGTTTAAGCTACTTTTGTAGGAAAACACTACTAATGGAAAGTGTCGTACCCATGATCCTCCGAAATCCAGAACGCATGCTCGCAGCATGTCCTCCAATGTCTGGATTGTCCGCTCCGTCTGCCCGTCAGTCTGGGGGTGGAAAGCATTGCTAAGGCGTAGCTGGGTTCCAAAATCACGCTGTAACCCCCTCCAGACTCGTGAGGTAATCCGAGTATCCCGATCTGAGATGATTGTCTTTGGGACTCCATGAAACCTCACAACCTCGTCTACGTACCTCTGTGCTATGGTACTCACCGGGTCTGACTCCTTAATTTCTATGATGTGAGCTGATTTCATCAGTCGATCCACCACCACCCAGATAGCATCATAACCACCCTGGGCTCTGGGTAGTCCTGTGACGATGTCCATTGAGATGTCATCCCACTTCCACTCAGGGACATCTAGAGGGTGAAACACCCCACTGGGAACACGGTGTTCAGCTTTCACTTGCTGACACACTAGGCATTTAGCCACAAACTCTGCCACTACCCGTTTCACCCCGGGCCACCAAAACTATTCCCCCAGGCCTCGATACATTTTCGAAACTCTTGGATGTACTGCAAAGGCTGATCTATGGAACTCACGGAGAACTCCTTCACGCATTGCCTCCAGAACAAACAACCATCCATGGAAAAAAAATCCGATTTCGGTTGTCCTCTGACCATCCCTCTGTAGTGTTCCCCTAATCAACACGACCCCACATCACTTCCACCTCAGTGTCCCCCCCATTGGGACTCTTCCACCTGCTGCAACAAATAGGATTGTACTGTCATCTGAAAAAATAGCCTCTAACACCTTCTACCCATGCATCCAAGTGCAAGGCAGCCAACTCTCCCATCGCCTTCCAAGCATCAGTGGATTCTCGAACTACTTACTGGTGCGACTTCCTGCTCAGGGCATCTTCCACAACATTGCCCTTACCTTCAGTGTGAGAGATCTTGAAGTCATATTCTTGGAGAAACTTGACCCATCTCCACTGTCGTAAGTTCAGGTCACGCAGAGAGAAGATATAACACAGGCTCATGTGATCTGAGAAGACCACAAAGCGCTCCCCAAAGAGGTAATGTCGCCACAACTTCAGTGAGAACACTAATACTGCCCGATCTAGGTCATGGGTGGCATAGTTACGATTGTGAGGGTGTAACTGCCTAGATCCATCATAGATCACTCCCTTATTCTGCATCAGCATGCACCCCAGACCAAGGAAAGAAGCATCAAAAAACACCTCATTCAACAACCCTTCCTCTGGAAAACTGAGTACGGGAGCACTAACCAACTTCTCCTTCAGGTAGTCAAAAGCTTTGTGGCACTGATCTCTCCATAAGAAGACCTTGTTATTCCTCATCAATGTTGTCAATGGAGAAACAACTCGAGAGAAGTCTGAAATGAACCTCTGATAGTAACCTGCTAACCCCAGGGAACTACGAACTTCTACCATGCTCTTGGGAGCTGCCCAAGAAACAACTGCCTCCACCTTCGACGGGTCCACTAACACTCCATGATGAGACACCACGTGCCCAAGGAAGTGTACTTATTGCGTCAAGAACTTACACTTCGACAAATTCCAGTAAAGATGGTGGTGTCGAAGGACTCCCAAAACTACCCTGAGATGCTCAACGTGCTCCTCCTCTGACCATGAGTAGATCAGAATGTCAACGATAAACACAATGACGAACTGGCCCAGAAACTCTCAGATGAAAAAGTTCATAAGACCCATGAACACAGCCGGTGCATTCGTAACTCCAAATGGAATCACCACAAACTGGAAGTGCCCATACCTGCACCTAAAATCTATCTTCGAGATGTCACTATCCTTTACCCTCAGCTTATGATATCCAAATTGTAGATCAATCTTGGAAAAACAACATACTCCCCTCAGTTGGTCGAAGAGATCATCTATCCTTGGAAGGGGGTAATGGTTCTTGACCGTTACCTGGTTCATCCTTTGGTAGTCTATGCATAGCCTGAGACCACCATCTGCCTTCTTCACGAAAAAAACTGGAGCACCCCATGGCGATACGCTGGGTCGAACAAAACCCTTCTCCATCAGATCGTCAATCTGAATCTGCAACTCCCGCAACTCCGAAGGTGCCATCCGATAAGGGGCCATCGAAATCGGATGTCCACCAGGCTGTAAGTCAATCCCGAAATCAACGTCACATCGGGGGGGGGGGGGGGGGTAGAGTCACAACCTCCCCAGGAAAAACATCGAGGAACTCCCCAACAACCTCTTAGACATCCATCAACTCTGTATCATCTAGAACCACTGATAGCCCACCTAACTAGGAAAGGAGAGGCTCCCCACGCCGGCTTCCCACCTTATAGCTCCTCTGACCAAAAAATAGCTACACGCTGCCTGTCCACGTCGGAGAACATGACTCTTCTCAGAAGTAGTAGATAACGGCACTACCAGAAAACAACCATTCGATGCCTAATATGACATCGTATGTCTGCATCTGTAATAGAAGAAGGTCCCCACTAGATCGATGTGGTCCCAACGTCAGCCCACATCCCCGGAAAACAAAAGATACGCTGGTCTGGCCTCCAACTGATGTACTCAGCACCAGTGGTACGGAATGTCTCTCTACATCTAGTCCCAAAGCATGGGCTAGACCAGGTGCAACGAAGGAGTGCAAAGCTCCCGAATCGAACAAAGCAGAAACAAGAGTGCTGAACAAAAAAATCATACCTCGCACCACCTATGGACCTGCTGGAGCTATCAACTCTGTTGTGTGCAACTGTCCATGCCCAAATCCTATGCCTCTATGATGTTTTCCACCTCCTCGACCATGCCCCGGTCGGGGTCCCTGAGGATCACCCTGAGGTTAGCCTCCTCACGCACAGTCTGCCCTCGGAGGAGCATTGTCCTGCTGCTGCTGGAAGGGCCTCGCTGGCAACTGGTGCTGCTGAGGTGGGCGCTGAACCTGCCCACCTCCACCGTACTGAGCTGGGGTTAGGAACTGACTCTGAACGTGCCCGAAACCTCCACAAGAAAAGCACATCATTCCTGGGCTTTTGAAAAAGGGACGAGGACTCGAAGATCTGAACTAGAACTGCTGGGGCCTACTCCCTACTAGCCTGAACATGGAAGGTCCCGTCACAGGAGACCTGCTGCTGACTGCCTTCCCCTTCGACGAGCCCGGCTGGATCCCCTCTCGAGGTGCACCTCCAAGCGAGTGCATCCTCTCTACATCCTATGCCTTCTTCTGTACCACCATGTACATCAGAAGGGTGAAGGGGGTGACAGCATACTGGAGCGAAGGACGAAGAGCCTCCTCCAAATGTCTCGCCCAAGACTCCTAATCTGGAAAGCGATCTGGATAAAAGTGTAGGAGATCCTTGAACTTGATCCCCAGCTCTCGTACTGACATACTCCATTTCTGAAGGGAGAGTAACTCCTGCCGCTTCTCCGCCTTGATCATGGAATAAAGGAATTCATCTCGAAATTCTTTCTCAAAGTCAGCCCATGGATCCTCTGCCTCCATCCTCTCTCCGAGGTAGAGTGTCCACCACAGTCACGCCGCACCTCTCAGCTGACTGACAGCTAGGGGAACCCAGTAGTCCCTCAGAGCATGGATCAAGTTAAAAGCGATCCCTAGCTCCTCAAGCCACCCCTCTGTCTCCATATCTGATGTACTACACTCTAACTTCTTGAGGGCATGCCACTGGAAATAACAGAGAGTTTTCGGCCACTGGATATCTTCCTCATCTCGGTCAATCCTCAACGGATCGACCGCCTGAATCTATTGGGCCTCGGTCGTCTGAGCCACCCAGGGATGACGTCCAGGTTTCATAGTTGTACGGTAAACAATGATCGCCTAATCCCATGTAGTAAGGAAAACACAAGGTTTTATTTTATCATTTTATTTCAAATTATTTACAATAACACCCAGATCAAGTAAAACACAATCATGATGATGCTTTTACCTTCCCTAGGGTCTCTACCTTGAAATCAATGTAGTCTTACTTGGTCTTTCGGTAGGCTCAGAATCCTCACAATAGATCATGGGGGCCCTAAAATCCTGTGTCCTAGCCGGTCTTCCCTGGCCTATGTCACACACCAAGATTGACTAACATTGTCACCCTACTGTCCCATGCATTCCTCACTATGCCTAACTCCAGACTCCCTCCTATCTCTCAACCATCACCTCCGATATCATTCTATCATGACCCCCTCCAACCAAAGATGCCCCTCCTGAGCTGGAAATAGTGAAAGGGAGATAATGACCCCCCGAGGCCGGCCTCTAGTAGGCCCCGGGGTGGCAACTAGCACCAAGGGTATGAGTTTTCACAAATATGGGAGGCATTACACTTTTTATTATTTAGGATCGGGAAATAGGACAAGTCAACCACCAAAAGGAAAAGAACAAGTGTATAGAAATAAACCCAAACCATCCCACATGAATGTATAAACAATTTTATAACAAGGTACAAGTACAAGAAAGCTCAAAGTACAATACAAAAAGAAAACAAGAGAACATCAACTATAGCAACTCCAACTGTCTGACTAGTAGGGTCACGCACGGCCCTGGTAGTCCTCCTAGAAACCTAAAAGTAAATGTAGGGTGAGCCTACAAGTATACTTAGTAGGGAAACCTAAATCTCTCGTGAAAAAGTGGGGAGACATCCTAATGTCCCGTGAGAACAATAGAAGAAACCTAGCAAGGAATTCTATCCACCCAACCTCACCAGCCACACTCACCAAAAACGCAATCAACAAGTAGTAGTATATAAGATTATTGGGTACCCCGCACCTTTTCCATTTAGTTAGCTGCTCTTCCTAACGGCAAACGTCCTGACGCTGCCACACTCCCCCCGCCCGCACACACCTGGGCCTCACAACCACCTATCCCGCCCACACACACCTGGTCCTCACAACCATGTATCCCGCCCACACACACCTGGGCCTCACCACCACGTATCCCGCCTGCACACACCTGGGCCTCACAACCCTATTTCCCGCCCGCACACACCTGGTCCTCACAACCACGTTTCCCGCCCGCACACACCTGGGCCCCACAACCACGTATCCCGCCCGCACACACCTGGGCCTCACAACCAAGTATCCCACCCGCACACACCTGGGCCTTACGACCACATATCCCACCCGCACACACTTGGGCCTCATCCTAAAAATTCTTGGGAAAAAGTAGAACCTACCCGAAGAGTGTTGGGCTAAATCCACCCCAATCGAAACTTACCCGAAGAGTCTTAGGTGTAAGGTAGCCTCAAGACATCACATCCTAGGGGAGAAGGAGTAGGAAATAGCTAGTAACTAAGGGTAAACACCCTCTCCCATGAAATGCGAGTGTTCGGCACTAAGTGCTCAACATGGGTGGGGTTCGATAAAACACAAAAGATACAGATATATATATATACCAAACACACAGCCCAACCTATGGCTTCTAAACTGAGAAACTGAGTATGTGCCTCGGCACTACTACTACGAAGCATGCATGCAACATACAACTCCAACCCCATTTAGGTTTTCTTGTTTCAGTAGAATTAGTTTATTTAGTTCCTTAACTACTGGGAAACTATCCACAACCAACCACATCAATAGTTCGTAAAACATATCCCTGCCATCCACAAATCAAGTTAGGAAAACACAAGCAACATAAAAAAGTCCTTCTTATTAACCAAACAACCCCATTTATTATTAACTCCGTTTCATTTCCACGCCCCACCATTCATTAACTCTTCCGCTTTTATTATTCAAAACCCAAGGTCCGTTCACAATCAACCCATCCCCGCAGCCCCACTGCCATCCACCATAACCACAACCGAACCGAATCCCGTACATCATTATCCCTTTAATACCATTTATCGCAGCCCCGCTTCCCATTACCAACACAACATTCAAACTAACCCACAACCAAGTCAACTGCAGCCCCACTACTCACCCTATCCACAACAATCCGCAAAACACCCCCATCACATGCCACGTATCCAAGTCAACAACAACATGGTCATTTTTCCATTTTGTTTAACCGGGGTGATCAAACAAGGGTTCCAGATTTTAAACAGCCAACTTTACGTGATTAACCAAATTCAACATTCCAGAAAGTTTCCATCCATAAGAAAATCTAGAAGGAGAGGGAAAATTTTAATTGCGTAAGCAAAGGCCCTCAACGACCTTGATTTTCAGTAGCTAGAAGCTCTTTCAATTCACAACATAATATCACAGGATATAAAGTAACATCAATCAAAAACATCCCAACCCCATTATATAAGCCAATTATTATCTTTATTAAACCAGTTAAAAAGTGTTTCACATAAACAAGAGAAAACCCACCCCTCATGATGCACAAACTAGAGAGACGAAGGTAAGATCCCTACCGCAATAGGTTCCGATCGCAACGCTCCCCCAGATCAACCTTAGAAGACGTCTGTCGGCGTTCGTCACTTCTGTCGGGTCCCAGAAAAACCTCCTCAGGTGGATGTTGGAAAGGAAAGGCTGAAGGAAAGAAAACAGATCCATGCTTAGAAGTTTTGCCTCGTCGTTACGATCCTGTGGCCGTTGACGGATCATAAATCAGAGCTCGGATGAAGAAGTTATGGAAGAAAGAGCCTTCGAGTCACTTGGGAGAACTCTGCTCAGAGGGAAAGGGGTGGGGATGGGTGAGTTGAAAGGAGGAGGGGACCCCTCCTTTTATAGGCGAGAAAATGAAAAGTACATGATGTATACTTTATGGTACACAGGGTGTACTCAGTTATTTTACACAGTCTCCACGCGGCTTCCAACATGGCTCCGCGACCGTTGAATGGTCAACACACAGTTTGACGGTAACGTATATGCAGGTAAGGACTACACGGCGTGTATTTTAGACACACATAATGTCCTCATTTATTGAACACTGCAAGGAAACGGCTCCAACACGGTACACGATTGTTGACTGGTAACGCGTACGCGGGGAAGGACTACACGACGTGTAGAACTAGGCGCACGACGTGCACCCATCGTTTCACATAGCGAGGACACGACCTGCAACACGGGGTATACCCGGAAAGGGGGTACATGGCGTGTACTCAAACTACATGGCATGTATTTTCAAAATTCTGGAAAGTTTGGCAAAAGTCCATTTTACCCTCCAGAACACTTCGTGGCCTTCTTTTTTCTGACAAAGGAATGGGCCGGAGAGGTCCGGGACATTAAAATATATCATAATCAACCAAATAACATTCTCCACTAGAATTGGAACATCAACATTTACATTGGATGAAATTTTTGTATTCATCTTATAAAGTTTAATTTTTGTGAATAGTGAAAAATACAGAATTTAAATTCAAAAAATGCATTTTAATCTAATATATTTATATAGATAAGTAGTACATGTAATTCATTTTCACGTTTAATTAGATTATATTTTTACCATTTAATCCAATTCTGGTAATTTAAAGTAATCCCATGTTTAAATTGGACATATACACGTGTCAATATTTTGGCAGTTTTTTTTCTCAAAAACATATTTTTTTGGGTTTAAAAATGAGAAGAAATTTTAAATTAATTTCTAATAAATATGTATTATTGAGTTTAGAAATAGGGATTCCATATTTGGAATCGGTATTTCCAAATTGTCTAAATAGGCATCATTTATTTTTAGACATAATGAATGGTAACTTAAGTAAATATTTTAATTACTATGGATAAAAGTTAATTCTGGTAAATAAGGGTAAAAACGAAAAATTATAATAATTTAATACTACCCTTAGATGTGTATTAATCCTATCAGATGAAACATTTCCATCCATGGGAATCCTTGGGTCTATTTTAGGACCCCATGGAGCCAGTTATGTGTGAAAATGACATTTAATTACTTTTAATTTAATGTCTAGGAAAATATAACAAAAACATATATCTTTTATTAAAATAGTATTTATATTGCATTACATATGTGATCTCTTAAAATGTAAATAATCATTTGAAATCCAAAATGATTTAATATATCATTTTATTTTATTTATAAATTTTAAACGTAAAAAATTAATCATGACACAATAATGATGTAGTATTTTCTTTATTAATAAAGGATTAAATTAAATGATATTAAAAATGTTAAAATTATATATTTTTTTGAGGTCATCCATGAATTTTTTGGATGACAGTTACATGTTATATCTTTATTAATGTTGTTTTTTCCATGTAATCATGTTCTGGATTTATAAAAAAGCCATGATATGAATATTGTCAAAATTGACATAATTCATATTTTATAATAAAAAATAATTTATTAAATATTATTACATTTTAAAAAATCTAAGATTGGGCCAAATATTCATCATAAGTATAAAATTTTATTATTGACTATTTAATTGGATAAATTTTATATTTTGGTATCTATTTTGATTATCAAAGTGTTAAATGCTTGATAAAAAGGTAAGAGTAAAAAAGGATAAATTAAAAATATAATGATTCTAAAATATCCAAAATAAATCTAATTATTGTTGGATAATTTTATTACGACCTATATTCATATTATCTTATAACTAAATAATTTTGGACTCATTTATAATTGAACTAGAATTTATAATAAAATAATATTTCAAGATACTATTTATGTGCCCCTTCCTCCCTCTTATAAAAACCCACCAACTCTAACCCTTACATACACCTATAAATCCCCATGTCTCCACCAAAATATGATCCAATAAGATCCCAAAAATACTATATTCCACATAAAATTACTTCCATATGAATAAGGAATTTCAATAATCCCTTTTAGTTTGAACCAAAAAAAGATACCTGATTTGAGGAAATGTCTTCTCTCATGCTTCATCCATTTATTTTCCCTTCTCAATCCCCATGAAACTATTTATTAAATTATTTTATAACAACACTAGTATGTTAGATGTAATTGGATATTTTTATTCCAAATATTCTAGTTACACTCACACACACCTCCATCTAATGGATTTTGAACATTCAGTTTCTAGGGATGGCGAAATGATGCCTCGTGAAATGATGATTGTTCAATTATCTCCTACTACTACTCATGGTGGCCATTATAATGACATTATAATTATATAAGGCATATAATATATTGTTTCTATTATAATTTATTTTGCATTTAGTTTATAACATTATTATTTTCATAATGTGTATATATGATAATTTCATTTAAGGAAAAGAGGAGTAATGCCCCTCAGAGTGATATGACTCATTCAAGATATACATGGAACATATAAAAGATGGGATTAATGAAAATATGCGGAATATATAGCATAGATATAATAATTTAATTATAATATTCATATTTATCATTGACTTTTCATTCTAATAAAAATGAAAAATAAATGAATTTATTGTTCATGCATACGTACGACATATCGTCTCCATGAACAGTGGATTTAATTTCTTATATCCAAATGTTATGGACTATTATAAATACATATATACTGGATCTAAATAAATATATAATGTGTATATATTATATTTAAAACATGAATAATATTCTTGAGATAAGTGACTTTTTACCATATAGACCATTTGTAATTATAACAAGTTTATTTTTGACTCATGTACCGAACATCAAAAAAATGATAGATTTGAACATGAATAATTATATCATTGTTATAGCATAGTAATAAGTGATATAAATAGAATAATAAAACAGAAAAAGGTTCTGAATCAAGTAGTAATAATTTATACTTATTATTCAGAGAGATAAAAAACTAAAAAGACAAGTCGGACACGAGGTAAAAGACTTTGTCTTAATCTCCTTTCAATGAGGGATACATAGATTTATACACGACATTCAATTATATGGTGTATAACCCCATATTAATTTTAATTTCACTTAGTGTGAATATTTTTTTTTCTTCAAAAGTAATTACAAAAAGAAAAATTGAATGTTTCTTCATAACGTACGCGGTTACAACAACAATTCTGCCGCCATGAGAATTATTTGATATTTAGCTTCCTTAAACAAATGTAATGTTTTTAAAAGAAAAATAAATACCACAGACTTTTTTTTTACATATTTTGGTATTGAAAATGGTTTTGAGAATGGATTTATTATGACCATATATTTCAATGTTATATTGTGATTTTAATGTGTAAATTCTATCTTTCGTTTATGCTTGTGTTATTTTTCATGATTATGTTATGGATCTTGGGAATTGTTTATGTATATGTCAGGTTACATTATAAAACTAGGGCATGTGAGCCTATGATATCTATTCAATGCATTGGGTAACATCAAAGAGGTTAAAAATAATGATTCGTCAATGATATTTATGGAATATACCATTATGTGTATTCCAAACATAACTTCCGATGTAGCTGTAAATGCTACAATGTAAGTATGTTATGGATGCCAGAAGTTACCATTTTGATTTAGGATTACTATTTTCTTCATAAATCATATGATTTCATTGGTTATGTTAAGGATCTTATATTTTGTATGTATTTTTGGATTAATGTTTTCTTTATATATTTTATAAACCTTACTTTTTTTTATGTTCATCCAATGTGTTTGAAATGTTTTCCACTTGGTATATGGAAGGGTGAGAGAAAATAAGTATTCTAGAAGATTTATGTCATGAAAAAAACTATTGTTTTATTTATGTAGTTTTATATTTGTGAAAATATTGGATTTATTAGTAGTGTCGTCCTTGAAGTATTTGAGTTGTTATGTATTAGTTGTGGCCTAATTCTCTAAAACACTATACGTGAAAAGATAATATATGTGAATTCATCACTAAAATTAATATAATGTAATGTTTAAGGATGGGGCTTTATATTTGTTTTTTTATGTCTGTTTAGATAACTTTAGGAGTTATGATATTTTAAATTTAATATCCATATTTTATTTTAACATTATAAAAATATTTACATGAAATAGAATTTGAGGATTACCATGTTTCGCCTTCTATGATATGTTTGTTTAGTATGGTTCTCTAGAGAGTAATTACGGTAGCTATTCTAGGAGGGTATACATAATGAAATAATATTACAAATAAACATCATGATAGGGTCAGAATCAGAACTGAACAGTTTGTTGTAGTAATGGATCAGTTGAATTACGTGATTAATGGTTGATGTGTTTGTTTATGATATTTTTGTACATTATAAAAGTAAAGAGGAGAATTAAAGTCATTTAAGTGTTTTCTTACAAACATTAAAAGTGAAAAACTGTATGGTAAATTCATTAAGTGTGAGTTTTGGTTACAAAAAATTTCATTCTGTTGTCACATAGTTTCTAAATATGTCATAACTATTGATCCTGCTAAAAAAGATGTTAAAGAATGGCAAAAACAAACAAATATAACTGATATTTGTAGTTTTTTTGTTTAATATGTTATTATAAAAGTTTTGTTGAATTTTTTTTATAGTTTTCTATTCCACATATTATGTTAATTAGAAAATTTTTTATCTTCATATAGACTAAATAATTTAAGGATTAATTTTATGAATTGAAAAGAATATTGGTGAATGCTCCAGTTTTTTAACTACCTTCTAGAAATGGTGAATTTGTTGTCTATAGTGATGCTACGTTTAAAGGGAATGGTTGTTCCCTAATATAGAATGATTATGTAAATTTTTATGATTCACATCAGTTGAAACCTCATAAGTTAAATTAACAAACACATTATTTGGAAATAGTTTCTTTTATTTTTTCATTGAAAATTAGAAGGCGTCATTTGTATGGAGTAAAGTGTGAAATATATAATGATCAAAGATTTAAAGTATATATTCACTATGAAATAATTAAAAACTAGATTGGGGTGATGGAAATAATTAATCATGGATTATGATTCCATGATGAATTACCTTCCATGAAATGAAAATATATTGATGTACACTTTGAGTGGAAAGAGCATTTCTACATTAACCATGCTACGTTTAAAATGAGCTTCTTTTGTTTTTTATTTGATGAATTTTGGATTTGATGTTGTTGGTGTAGGGAATTCGTCTATTTTGTTTAAGGTGGCATAGAAATTGTCCCTAGAAGACAAAATAAACCTAGATCAGAATAAAGAATTTGATTTATAGAAAAAGGTTGAGTTGGTTCAAAAGGGTAAGTTTCCTGAATTTTTCATTGATAAAGGTTATGTTTTGAGGATTGTATAGAGGTAATGTGTGCCTTGTGATTCATAGTTGAAGAAAGTGTTGTTATGTGAAGATAGTAGTTCTATGTTTTCATTTCATCCTAGATGTACATAATTGTTCAGATATAATTTGGAGTATTACTAGTGGGATGGAATGAAAAGTGATATTATTGACTTTACTGTGAATTGTTTAACATTTCAATAGGTTAATGGAGAATGACTGTTATCGAAAGGGATGCTTCAACCTTTTCCAGTGATGTAGTGGAAATAGGAAAATGTTTCCATGTATTTCTTTAGTGGGATAAGAAAAATCTTTTCAAGGTAACAATGCAATTTGGGTTATTGTGGACGAATTAACTAAAAATGGTCATTTTCATCCAATTCTAGATACTCTTTATCTAGATCAACATTCAAGATAGTATATTAAAGAGATAGTTAGGATACATGTATTTCCCCTCCCCATTGTATCTAACAGTGATCCAAGGTTCACTTATAACTTTTTAAAGGGCCTTAGGAAGTCATTAGGTACTGAATTAAATTTTAGAACAACTTTTCATCCGTAATGAGATGGATAGTTAGAACAAACTATTCAATTATTGGAATAAATGATACCTGCTTGGTCAATGGATTAACATGGATTTTGGGACACAATCTTTCTTTGGTGGATTTTTCATACAATATCAGCTTTTATTACACATTATTGATGGCACCATTTGAGGAATTATATGGAAAGAGGTGTCGAAATCCATCTATTTGGGATGATGTAGGTGAAAAAAATTTAATGGGACCCGAATTGGTATAAGAGATGGCATAAATAGATCATTTTATTTAAAATCACATGATAACAGCTCAGAGTAAGAAGAAATGTGATGAAAATAATATGAGTAAGGATATTTCTTTTGCAATGGGTGACCATCTATGTCACAAATTTTCCCCATGGAAAAGTGTGATGCATATTGGTAAGAAGGGAAAGTTGAGTTTGAGGTTAATTGGATGCTATGAAATCCTATAGAAATTTGGAATAGATGTCTATAGAGAGGATTTACCTCTATGTTTATCCATGGTAAAAATGTTTTTTCATGTTTCAATGCTGACAATGTATATGCCAGATGCAACTCATGTTTTCATTCCATAGGTAGTTCAATTGAAGGAGATTATTTCTATTGAGGAACAACCTGTCTAAAATATTAACCTTACAGAGCATGTGTGGTGAAATAGGGTAAATCATTATGTATCGTATTGGTGGAAAAATAATATGGTTGAAGAAGCAATGTGGGAATACGAAAATTCTATGAAAGGGTAATACCCCCATTTATATGATAATTTAAGAGAATTGACGGGACACAACTCCCAAAAGGGGGGAAGGATATAACATCCTAGCTAAATAAAGAATATGAAATTTTCATATTTAATAATATTTTTGAATTAAACATTAATTTTACTTTAAAGAATATCTCATGTCTGAAATCATACTCAACATGCAACAACTGATTTATCCAAAATCTTACGTTTCACATAACATAGATTTATACCGATAAATAATATAATCATATTATTATTTTAAATGTTAATAAACCCATATAAGTTATATTGGTAGGAATGAATTGAACATACTAAAATAATATTATACATGACTTTTAATCATCTTTATATTTATCTAATAATTGTTTTGGCTTAAAATAGTAATGAATTCAATTTTAACATGAAATACCTTAAAAGGGTGTTTTACCTCTATTTGATGGTGAACCCTTTTTAAATATTTTTTTTCACTTTTATATGTTATATTTGAGAAAATAAAATACTTTTTTAGAATCGGAACATAAAAATTTATATTGGATTAAATTTTTGTATTTCTTGATAATGTTCATTTTTTAATGAATAGTGAAAGTATTGAATTTTAATTCAATAGTGCCGTTTAATATAATTTATTTATATAGTAATATTGTAATTAATATTAGTTTTAATGTCTAATTGGATTATATTTTTACCATTTAATCTAATTTTGTTCATTTTATGTAATTTCAATTTTAAATCAGACATAAACACATGTCAATATTTTGGTAGTTTTTACTTCTAAAAAATGCTTTTTGGTTTTTACCACTGGAATTAATTTTAAATTAATTTATTCCAATTATTTGTTTTGATTTTAATAATTTTATTCCATATTTGTTATAATGATTTCCAATTTGGTTAGGTATGTAAATTTGATTTTTATACCTTATTAATAGTATCTTCAGTAAATATATTATTTATCATGGTTATAGGACAAATATAGAAAATAAGGGTAAAAAAATAAAATACTAATAATATATTCCTATAGTAGTATGTGTAATAATACAATTTGATGATACATTTCCATCCATGGGAATCCTTGGGTCATTTTTAGGACTTTATGGAGCCACTTGTGTGTGAAATTGACATTTAATTACTTTTAATTTAACAATAAGTAAAATTTTTTGTAAACATATATCTTTTAGTAAAGAAATTTTTAAATTGGGTTATATAAGTGATACCATCGACTATAAATATTAATTTAAAAACTAAATATATTTCCTATATAATGTGATTTTATTTATAATAGTTATACATAAAATATAAAAATGTAATTATGACCCAATAATGATATAGTGTTTGCTTCATTAATAAAGGATTTAAATAAATGATATTATAAATGATAAAACAAATGTAATATTCTTATTTTTTTGTCATTGAAAATTTTTCTGAAAGATATTTTAATCTTATATTTTTATTAATGATGGTTTTTTGAAGTAATAAAGTTGTTATAGTTTTTTAAAAAAAAGTCATGATATGAATAGTGTCAAAATTGACATAATTTATATTTTAAAATATAAATTTTTTATTAAATATTTTAAAATTAAAAACTAGTCTACGATTCAGCCAAATAGTTAAAATAAGTCAAAAAAATTATTATTAAATCTTTAATCGAATATTTTTAATGTTTTGGTAACTGTTTTGATTTTCAAAGTGTTAAATGCTTGATAAAACGGTAAGAGTAAAAAAGGGATAAATAAAAAAGAGAAGGATTAAAAATATCTAAAAACTATATATTTTTTATTTTATGATTGTATTTAAACATATATTCATCTTGTAATTGAACTAAGTTACTATGGTCACATTTATTACCGATATAGAATTTATAATAAAATAATATTTCAAGATATTATTTAAGTTCCCCTCCTCAATCTTATAAAAGGAAACCACCTTTAACCCTTACTAACACCTCTAAAGCATATTGACTCATCGTATATATATTCCAATCATCTCCCAACATTTCTATATTCCTACTAGAATCCTTCCAATTGGAATTAGAAAACTAAATAAGGCATTTTTTCTTAAAACCAAAAGAGTTACCTTATTTGAGGTAATGTCTTCTCCCAAGCTTCATTCATTTATATTATCTTCTCTAACCCCATAACTATCATTATTCAATTAATTTATAAAAAAATATATCTACAATATTGTAGGATTTTTTTCTTCCATGGATTCATCTTACTCTCCCACACACCTCAATCTAATGGATTTAGAACATATTGTTTCTCAAGATGGTAAATTACTACCTCATGAAATGATGATTGTTCATTTATTTTTTATCGCTTCTCTTTGTAGAAATTATTATGGAACTATATTTATATATGGTATATAATATATTGTCTCTATTATTATTTATTTTTCATTTAAAACCTACTATTCTGTTTTCCATTATGCATAAATTTGATACTTTCATTTTATAATGTGCATACTACCGCCCCCTCAAAGTGAAATAAATCGTTCAATCTATACATAGAACTTATAAAAGATAGTATTAATGAACTTATGTAACATATATAACATTGATATTATAATATAATTTTAATATACATATGTATCATTTAGTTTTCATTCCATTAAAAATGAAAAGGAAATCAAAGTAGCGTTCATGCGTACGTATGACTTACCGTCTACATGAACGATGAATTTTATTTCTTATTTCCAAATCAAATGGAATATTATAAATACATATATAATAGATATAAATACATATATATTAGACATATATGATATTTAAACCAGTAATATATTTCTAGAGATAATGTACTGTTTACCACATGGATAATTTGTAATTATAACAAGTTCATTTTTGAATCAAGTACCGAACATCGACCGAAAGACCGATTTGAACTTGAATAAGTATGTTATTGAAATATCATTGAAATAAGTTTTATAAACGAAATTTTAAACATTTAAAATTTTATGAATCTATTATAATTAACTTATGTTTATTATTTAGGGAGATAAACTACGAAGAATACATGTTAGATACGAGAGAATGGTACTTCTTCTCAATATCATTTCATTGAGACAGACTTAGATTAATATAATAATTTCTTTTTTAAAATGTAGAAACAACATTGAATTTTAGTTTCATTCAAAGGTTATTTATTTTTCAACGAATCTTTTTACTAAATGACAAAAAGAATACTTATTCTTAAAGTAATCGGTGAAAATTACCTTTATGCCGTTGTGAGCATTATTAAATATTTGGATTCCAGGACAAGACATAATGTTTTTAAAATGAAAATAAATACCTTATATTATTTTTACATATTTGGGTATTTAAAATGGTTTTGAGAATGGATTGATTATGAAAATATGTTTAAATGTTATATTGTGATTGCAATGTGGAAAAGTCATATATCCTGTATGCTTCTGTCAGGTGTTATGATTATATTATGTTTCGTGGGAATTTTATACATATACGGGTGGTTCTGTGATAATTCAAGGGTGGGTGAGCCTGAGATAGATCACCTATTAATTGGGTAACATGAAAAAGGTAAAAGTTAATTTTTATCCTAAGATATTTATGTATTATACCATGATAGGTATCTCAAACATAACACCCTATAAAGATGTGAAAGACACAATGTAACTATGTTATGTATTCCATGACTTTTATAATTTATTATTAATATTTTTTATCCATAAAATGTATGATTTCATGAGTTTTGAAAGTGATCTTATTATTTGTATGTATTGATAGAAAAAAGTTTTCTTTATTTATTCTATAACCCTCAATGAGCTTTTTATACTCACCCAATGGTTTTAAAATGTTTTTCACGTGCTATAAGGATGGGTATGATAAATGATGTATTCAAAAAGATTTATATCAAGAAAATAACTCCAATATTATTTATGGGGTTTTATTACTGTGAAAAATTTGGATAGATTATATGTTCCAACCATTTATTTTTGAGATTTAATTTATAAGTTATGGCCTAATTCTTTAAAAATATATTCCTGGATAGATCCTAAATGTGTATTTTTGACTTAAATCAAGAATATGTACTGTTTAATCTTGGGGCCTAATAATAAACAACTTTTACTGTAAGGGAAAAACAAATATTATGCAATAATAAATTCAAATTCTTAAACCCTTTCATGGGAATGATAAATCAAAAACAATAGAAGGGAAAACACAATGAATAAAATGATGGGAAAACTTATCATAACAAGATAATGGTAAATAACTAAAACTAAGAATTTATAAAAAATTAGGGGTAAACATAATATATCTAAGGGTATTAAGATTGAGTCTATGAGTCATGTTCACAGGTACATTTTTTCATGTCAACATGTCACCAAAAAAAGGAACAAAGGGAATAGCGTTCCCACATAACACTATTCCTAGGAAGACCTAGACATCCATTGGAAACTCATAAAAGTTTTCATCATCATCAATGTCATCCTCACCCTATTAAATGAAGAATGATTCTTCATGAAGGTAACAGGGGATCTATTACACATGAATACATAACATATCTTGGTCATCAATGGGAGGAAGTGATATGTGATACACTGTATCTCTAATATGATCCAACACCTTCATAGGCCGAAACAATTAATGAGAATGATTACACTCATGAATTAACCTTCATTTACCTCAATAAAAGTCCACCTAAAGGAACAAATGGTCTCTAAATTGAACACAATTGGATTAATGTTATGATCAATACAAGACTTCTGACTACCCTAATAACTTCATCCTCTCTATAATTACATGAACCATCTCTATTATATTCTATAATGGTATTATACTGGAGATTACTGAATCTCCATCACTATTCCATCACAATGGAGAATAAAATAGAATTCCATAAAAGCAATAAATGGTTTGGTACCTGCAATGTAGTTAAAAATATTGTATTAGTCAATTTACAGTAATGGTGGGTGCCTTGTCTAAGAACCTCCAAAATCTAGGACATAAGAACATAACATGTCTTCAAGAGACTATTTGTTCCTCTTTTTTTAATGTATATAATTATATGGAAAACGTTGAGGAATAAGTGAGCGATAAAATAATAATGGATAATAATCTGAATCCATGAGAAAAACTAGGATCATGATCGGAGGCGATCATCCTTGAGACATTATGGAGTCTCACCACCACTACTGTTTACTTCCTCAATATAACATCTACTAATCTCAAATCATGGATCACTATAATGTTGGATGATTTTATAAAATGATCCACTATAACCCATATTTTAGTGTATCCTCTCTTTTATTGAAGAAAGAATTAAATTAATTCAAGCTATATGCCCCCACTTTTATTGGTAAACATCTATCAGTTGGAGGAACACATTGAGCACAGGGGGCTCGACCTTCATTTTAAGGCCAACCAAACATCAAGACAATGTTTTTAAAAGGT
Source organism: Viscum album (assembly GCA_963277665.1). Lineage (NCBI taxonomy): Eukaryota > Viridiplantae > Streptophyta > Magnoliopsida > Santalales > Viscaceae > Viscum > Viscum album. The sequence goes on along the minus strand of OY728129.1, from coordinate 428,477,384 downwards.
AAAATTAATTATTCTAGACTAAAACTACCCTATCATATGAATTAAAATATTTATCATTCTATGATTCAACACTGAGGGTGACCTATGGTACTTAGGAAGAACCATCATAGGCATCAACAAATGTACAAAATTTATTCCTTGAAATAACACTCGTTGTTGGATATATTTATATATATAGTTATAAACTAAGACCCATTACCCCATAGTCATTGGTTAATTTATTAAATTCAAAATATCTTCAATGAATCAAATCACTATAGACTGATTTGTTTAGTATTCATATTATTCCATATATATAATTGGATCTCACATTATATTTAAAAACTAAAATACAATATATTTTTTCTTCATTGATTGCATCGTTATTTCATATAAAACAAAAGTTCAAATAAATCTCAATATACATTTCATATTACTAACGAAATAATAACGAATTAGGGATCTAAGATTCTCATGAAGGGTATGAATATAGTGATAGCTATAAAGGCACAAAAACTATCAAAAGAATAAGTGATGATAAAATAAATCTATTCTAATAATCACATGATATAGAACCATAGAGATGCATAAAAATAAAATAAATCACACTAAAAAAATAACTAATTGCATAATTATACAATTCATAATTTTTGACATCTAAAACTTATCATCAAGCCCTCATTTCAAAACATCATGTGTAAATGGGTAATGCACCAACCAAATACCAATGATTGTATGTCTCATAAGATCTACTGATTCATCGAGTGGATATGTAATTTTAGTCCCACCCATTTCATAATATGTCTAATGTATTAATCAATTAAAAAAATCTATAAAACATAAAAAAGTTTCCCCAAAATTAATAACATTTTGTATTGGAGGAACATGAAAACAACATATCAATTCATTCAAAAAATGATCAAAAACATCCAAATAATGATTATAGATGCTATAAATACATCATATCCCCAGTTAATCATAATTATAATAATGGGTTAATGTTATTGATGAATAGTAATTACAATAAAATATCTCTATTAAATTATTAACAAATATAACATTTCACTTTTGAAAATTTCATTAAAAAACAAAAAATTCAGAAAAATATTTTGAAAGGAATTTTATTTGAAATAAAATTATAAAATTGTAATGTAGGATTCAATGAAGTGATTTTTCAAGAAATCATGTAATTTTTTATATGTCATATAAGTTATACGTATATTATTTTTTACATATTTATAAATGGTTAATAACAATATCATTTGTATAAATATATGAAGATATATTTTGAATAATTTCTTAAAATAAGAAAATATGAAAAAAAATTGTATTTAATAAATCATATATATAATTTTAATGTCATTTTTTAAAATATTTTCAGAAAACATAGATATGTAAGATAAATGATTTTTGACCGAAGTGAAAAAATGAGTCATCCATTTTAAATGATAAATTTCTCAATAATAATAATAACGAATGAAACGAAAAATTATAATATTATATGAAAAATTCATTAAAATAATATGGAAATTATATAAATTTTTTTCAAGGTATATATATCAAATAATTCTATAATTGGAGGCTTAAAAATAAACAATCATAAATTATACAGAGATTTTTAAATAAAGAGTTTCCTCTGTAATATTGTCCTTCATAAATGTTCAACAATCATGTATAATAAAAGTATAGTTGTCATAAATCCATTATAGATCCATAATGATATATATCCCACCATATATGATCAAATTATAACTTTTTTATATGATTATTTTTATTTACTTATTTAAATATGTTTTTTTGGGTAATCACTACTTCATTTTCATGTTTACTTTTGTTCAGTTTTTTGGTATTTCTATATTGAACATGGTTACATAATCACAAAATTTTCAATAATTATATCATTATTAAATATATTCATTATATAAATAAATGCAGTATTCAATAAAATTATAGATACAAAGATGTGTTATGTCATTCATGGATATGGTAGGTCATACATATGTATGAAAATTGATTCCATTTTTTTATTGATGGAATGAGAGAAATGTATATAACTAATAATATTTATTTATCGGTTAGTATATCAAATAAATATATATATATATAATATTTTTCAAAATTCATCCCATAGTACCTTCCATGAACAAACATTAAAGGAAAACATTGGACATCCCTTCGTGGAAGCAGTAGTTCACACATACGCAAGAGATAAGTTAATGTTTTCTAATGAATTTTATAGTATGATTGTATATGTGATATAATAATTAAAAAGTTATATTTATTTCAAAAATATCATATATTTTTTTAGATATAACTTTTTATATGTTCATGAATATTGATTTTCGAAAATGAATGTTATTTGTTCGCATGGTGGTAGTCCTCTGTACACAAGATCAATGGTTTCATTTCTCATTTGGAGGAATAAGAAATGTATATAGGTTATTATGTTAACATAATAATTTCTCAATGAATTATATATATGGATGGTATTATTTTATCATATTTGGGGTTGATATTAAGGAGGTATGAGAGTAAATAAAAAACTCTACGACTCCGAATGATTCCTCTTCTTTAGATAACCACATTATGATAGAAAAAAAATCATACAGAATATGATTTTATAATAAAAAAGTCACTATGACATGTATAGGGAATTATTTTAATGAAATATTTCAGATATTTGATGAACCAAATAGTTTTGGATGTGTGAAGATGAGAGTAAAGGGTGGACTTCTATAAGTGGGGGAGAAGACACATATTGTTGTTTTAAAGAATAAATTACACCCATGTTATTTATATGCCACAAGGATATAAAATTTCACAATATTAAAGATATATGGTTCTAATATTTACATAAATTAAATAATACACATGTTTCTAGGTAATAGTTAATCTTGTATTTTGAGTCTAACCAAGATGTAAAATATTATTAACCCTAATTGTAGTAATTATATTTTATTTTTTTAATGTTCATTTTGACAAAAAATTATATTGAACATATTATATAATTTTAATTATTATAATTATAAATATTCACATGATTTTATGAAATTTCATTCAAAATATTTATCAAAATCATTTTAACATTAAAATTTTATATGTTATAAAAAATGATTTTGCAAATTTACAATTTTCATTTGTATAAAATGATTTAATTTATAAAATAAAAATGACTTAAATTTTAAAAAAATAAATTGGATTAATTATAAAATTGTTAGAAAATACTTAAATTTAAATCATTTTAAAATAATATGTATCTTTGTAAAACATTTAAATTAAAATGCATTTGTTCATTAAAATTTTTAATTTTAGTATTGATCTATAAATTATTTTTTTCATTCAATTCTTACAAATTTTCCAAAATATATTTTTTACATTCCTATTCTTAAAATGCAGAATAGTTTGTCAAGTACATTATCTAAATTTTTCAAAAATATACTTTTCTGTTTATATACAAAAAATAATAAAAAAACACTTTCTTGAGGAAATTATACTCCTAAAGCATATAAAGAAATTACTAAAAATTATGTACTTCTTAAAAATTATATTATCATTATCTAAATAAATTATACATATTCATAAAAATATATTAATTCCTATTCATACCACTATGTTTAACACATTTATTGATGGTCATATTTAAAAAATAATATTAATTGCATATCGGGGTTTGATAGAACTCGATGTTTCATGTAATGAAATATGTTGAATAATTTAGATTTATTTGAAAAATAACATAATTCATTAAATTTTTGCAGGTTAAATTCTATCCTCATTAAAATTTATTTCACCCTCAATATTTTTGTACACACATACAATCATGTGAGGATACTTTTATATCCTTACATCATCATGTTCGCATATATCTTCCTCAAATTACTGATTTCAACAAAAAAACATTGACTATGTTAGTGGTATTTCTACTTAATACTTTTGGCATGTGATATACAGTTTCAATTGGTTAATTTTCATAGGAGACACAATTCCTTTGTAGTATGGCCTCTGTGTATATTACTTGGGATGAATCATGTATATAATTTTTTATGAGGGACTCAAGGAACACATCGTGAAATTGAGAGGTGTTTAGTAAATGTTACAAATAAAAATAATATTCTTTAAAATTATTAGTAATTTAAAATGGATTTATTTTCATATGGGTTAACTTTCCTTTAATCCTAAATCTCCATATATTTATCCATGGTCAAATTCATAGAAGAACATTCTATCTAACTATAATCTCCAAATCATATTGTCTATAATCAGAAAAACAATTGATTGCGATCCCCCATGATGTATTGTTCAATGGGAATGACTCTTTCTACTATTTATTCAAATTTCTCTCCCACACATAGCTCCATTTAAACAACTTCATCCCATCATGTTGTCTATCTGCACTTATTTCTATTTCTAGATTCTTAAGTATCCAGTTATATGCTCGTGCGAATCTATTATTGTATGAAAACACAATTAGAAGAAGCTTTTGTTACCAAATAACTTTTATAACCATTGAAAAATATGTCAACATATCCATTATGTTTTTATTTATTGTTTTTTAACATAAATTTTTATATGGATGATATGTAGTGCTAAAACTCAACTCCAAATCAATGGAGTTCTGCACGCTTCCCCCAAACATTGATGTAATCCTCAGATTCTTGTCAGATACAATGAAATGTGATCTTTTATGGAACCTTACCACTTACATAATTTATATTCTAGCAAGATTATCAGGATATATGTATTATATTATATTAACTTAGTGTACTAACATTTTATGGTGATAGAGTATGACCCATATGGTATTATGTCTATTTGGAAATTTGGGGAGATAGAGAAAAAAAATCAATGGTTATGTTTTTTATATCAATTATGGTATGTGTAATTGCTATAACATATACGTAAACTATTTTATCTCATCCTTAACTTATTATTATAACAAGCACCATGATACAAACTCTGTGATATCTCTCTTCATCTCACCCCACCTGAAATACTATTTCAAATCTTTATGTGTCTTCGTACATTCTACACTAATATAGAATCATAAACTATGTTTCACATACATAATTTAATTATTAAAATCTATTATGGATGTAAAATATGCATTTTTCTTATAATATATCATTCCATCATAATCAATGTTAAACATAGAATCATTTATCCATTTCTTTGGTATTGCGAAAACATCCTTTGACACCTATATAATCCTTACACTAACTGATGGATGAAAATTTATATGAAAAATTATTATTATTCCCCATCCTCAATGGTTCCCATATCCAAAAATTGTAAATATGGAAATATTATATCTTTATAGATCCTCATTATAAATAATATACCATGGTCACTCTGACATGGATCATAAATAAACATTTTTTCCATCCTATGGGTTTAATGTATTGAACAATCATAATCTATAATTAGATCCTACCATATACCATCTCACATGTTCATATCATTTCGAGTAAATATAAACTTTTAACAGTTATGAACTTCACATATACAACATCTTTACCAATAAAGATAACTACTCCTTATATTTAATTAAAAAATTATTATAACCAACTCCAAATCATGGGATCTGTAATTTTTCACATGAACATTCAATTTTCAAGAGGTATAACATATCACCATGTCATTCTGAATGAGGTTAAATTACAATACCTTTATTGATTAATCACTATAGATTTTAATCCCATCAACACTACATATTAATGTATGAATAGGTTCACTTCATAACATTCTTATTTGTTCCTTGAATTTTTTCACACACATAACTTCCCAATGTAACATGTATCCCTTTCATGTTATATTTATTAATGTATTATAAATCCTTTATAAATTCCCCATTATGAATTAATAATATCCATCCAAACCAATAAAAATACAGATCATATTAAATATAATTTTTCTGGTAAATTTCATAGTAATATAAATCATTAATGGATCCATTAATATACCATCACATGTAATTATATAACCACGGTATGAATCATTCTGATGCCAAAATTCACACATTGTATAATTTTCTAACCTATTTCTCTTACTCAGGATATTCAGTAAATGTCTAAAATTAACATCATGATATTCCTTTATATTTTAATATATATAAAAACCATTTGTCAAGGTTATTAAATATTAATCAATATAATATATAATGTCTCTATAAATTAAATACATGAAAATATTATGTTAAATTTTATAACAAAATGGAATCACTATAAATTCATAGGGTCGAAAACCTGTATAGAAGATTGTCTTGGGAATGTTTTCATTTTTGATCTTCAACTAATAGTACCCATAAAAAAAAGATCATTTCTTCCAAAGTATTGAGTTCCCCATAGTTTATCAATTAAATTATAAATACATAGTTGAGGTTACTAGTTCTTGATATTAATCTAGTCATGTTCCCAATAATCAATGAAAACTCCCAATGATCGATATTTATTTATTAAAAAATACTAGTACATGAAAAGGTGACACACATTGAATAATAAATTCATTATAATGATTATAATATAGTTGCTTCATAAATTAATGCTTCTAAATCTAGGACATTCTATATAGATAATTATATATAGGTGTAGCATGATGTATGAGTTCTATTGAAAAATAAACATCCTGATTTGATGGAAGAATAAGAAATTTATGGCGACCCTACTTTTATTCCATGGTTATTACAAAATTTTTAAGATAAAAAATATAAAATGTAACACAACAAGGATAAACATGATTAGTATCTTGGGAAAATTTGGATCATCCAAAACTTTTACATAATAACAAATAAATATTTATTTAATTTCTTCTTCTATAGCTTCTTAGTGTCCCTCATGTTCCACTTAGAACCAGTATTCTCTCGAAGATATACAAAAAATGAATGGGTGTGCTAAAAGCCCAGTTGGGGATGAATAAGATACAAGGAACATATAAGAGAATAATAATTGTCACTATTACATAAGTAAAATATCATCATCATAATCCTGAGAGGAATCATTTTAAAAAGGCATTGAATTTGGAAATAGATAAAAATGAAACATCAAGTCTTAATGTTAAAATACCACAAATAGTTGTGAACAATTTCAGCATCATGTTCATGAATATTTGAATTTATCTAATGAGATACATCAAATTTCTTATTTCACTTGAGTTATGTATAATATTACTTGAATCCTTTTCATCATAACATTTACATTGTCATGCATTCCACAAAGAATATATATCAATCTTGGACATATAATAACCGAGAGATAGTAATGGATTTCATTTCATAAATCCTACATTCATGAATAAAATTTTTGGTTCCCAAGAGAATGATATAATAATATAATTTCTATAACAATCATTAATCATGATTGAGGAAGAATCCATCTCAAGAGAAATAAAAAGTTTAGTTTTTCTGAAGAAGAGTTCATTTCAAAAAATCATTTCATTTTTCTAAAGGTCTGATTGGAAACATGTATATTAAGAATATGAAATGGGAAGATAAAGAAATAAAATTTAAGGATAATTAATGGTATATCTATATTTTAATTTGATAGAAACAGGGAAAACCTAATAGAATGTAGTTGGGTTTGTGAATTTCATTACCTTTTGTCTGAATGATATCATAACCTTAATATCCTAGGTAATAAAATTAAACTCACTAATTAACAAATAAATAACCTTTTATACATTAATTTGATTCTTTTTATTTTTATTAAGTTAATTTTTTTTATTTTTATGAGTTATATAGCTCAATTTTATTTTTTGTGAGTGTTTTATTTCATGGTTTTCAAAATCGGTTTTCTTGTATATGAATATAAAAGTTCATATAAAATTGGAATAGTTATCTAGAATTTAAATTATTTCTTATTAATGATAAATTATAATATTATATGATATAATATATAATTTATTATATGGTATTGGTAATATTTATTAGATTTAATGATCAAGAAAATTATTTAATTAGTTTTGGCGGTTTTACGACAATTATGAGAATATATAATTTTATTTGACATCATGTTTATATATTTCTTCTACAAATTTATATAACTTATTATATTTATAATAAAATATAATATAATCATAATAATGGTTTTATTACTATAATTGATGTTGGCAGTGAAAAATTAAATACATCATCAATGATTGTGTTAAATCGACACCCCATAGATGATACTTTCTTGTTTAGAAAAAAATGAAAAGGGAATAGATTTGAAGATAAATTATTCATTTAACATAATAAAATTATATTATATAAATGATACTATGGTTATAATTTTTCTTCGATAGTTGGATATGGTAATAGGATATGAATAAAATGAAATGAAAATGAAAATAAAATAATATGAAATAAGATTCTACATCTCGAATATCTCCTCATTGATAACCTTCATAAGGAAAAGGGTTTTGTGTTTCGATGAGGCCATGGGATCATAGATATGGGAGAGGGGATTCAGATGTAAATTGGGAATAATTTGGACAAACCTCAAATCATTTAATGCGTTAGGATAATATTTGGTGATGGGTTGTATTTATAGGGGAGAAGAGGGGTTTTTTACATTATTGTATTCATTATTTTTTTGTTTTGGCTCGGTACTCAGAATAATTTGATAATTATCCAAAATTATATTACAATAATGAATTATATTTCTTTATTTTTGTATTATAACATCAATACATCATCTATGACTTAATAATTCAGGTATTTAGCTTTTTTTGGGTAAATTATCATATTTTACAATTCACAAAAAATCATGTATTTTAGGAGACAACAAATAAAATTACCTTTCATTTTCTTATGTGTATAACTCAAATATAAACTCAATTTTTTGGAAATAATTTTATAAATATGAGAAATATAATTTCTATTTAAAATAATCATTTACCTGGAAAATATAGATTTTATAATTATAACATATTTGATCACACTATGATATTTTAATTAAGAAACCAAAATTTTACCTTATGATCATAATTCAAAAAAAATTAATTTATATTTATGATTTATGAAAATAAAGTATCATATAAATAATAATATTAAAAATAAAATTAGAAATAAATATGTGGTTTTATAAAAACAAAAATAAATAATTGATAATTTTTAAAATATTTTTTTACATGTACTTTGTTATAATTATATCATATTATCTTTTATAAGATAACAAAATATTATTTATACTTTCATTGAAGAGGTTACTATTCTATAGGCTTATATACTACTCATAATGGCCACATTACTATTAAAATGATCGAATTACTATTTCATTAGTAAAGGTTTGTTATCTTATAAAAATAACTTTCATTTTGTTAATTATTCAAATATATTTTTTTGTTGTGTTCTCAATGTGAAATTATGTGGTTTCTAAAATATAAAATAATTATAATAAGGGAATTTTAATTGAAAATTTTTAGGGTTTTCACATTCTTCCCCTTATAAAATTTTATAATCAAAATTTTTTTCTTCATTTTATGTTAAAAATATGAGAGGGAATTTCTACTTCATCGTTATCTCTGGTTCTCATGTTGTCTCTTCGTACTAGTGTTTTTATCATAATAATTTTTCTATTTGAGTATTATTGTTTCATATACAATTATCTATACAACGCATGATCATCATTAAATGATTCTCATTAGAAATATCATTTTACAATTTTACCACCACTAGATTCAGTACATGCGAGGGATTTGTTATGATCTTTCTAATGATAGAAACATTGAATACATCATGTACTAGAGACGTGGTGGGTGGAATTTCCAATTTATAGACCATATCTCAAACATGATCAAGGATCTCTATGGGGCTTATGTAAATGGGACAAAACATTCCTTTTTCCCAATAATAATGACCCCCTTACTTAGAGATATGTGGAGGAATACTATGTATCCAGTGTTAATTTAACATCCCAGGAAAATAGAGAACATGAAATTTTTTCAAATTTATTAATATTTATGAATTTAATATTATTATTACTTTAAAGGGGTTTCTATGTTCGATAGCATACCCAATACGCAACAACATGTTTCTTTAAAATCTTATGTTGCACATTAATAATATAATATTATTACTTTAAATGGTAGTTAACCCCTTGAAATAGTATTGGATGGAATGAACTAAACTAACTACAATATGATTATACATGTTTTTTAAATTTATTTACATTTATCCAATAAAAAATAGAGGCTTAAAATGTGAATGAATCTAATTTCAAGCATAATTACATTAGAAGGTTGATTTACTGCATTATAATGGAGAACCCTCTTTAAATATAGTTTATGTCACTTTTATATGTTCTATTTGACCAAATAAAATTCTTTTTTAGAATGGGGTCAGGAAATTTTAATTTGGATAATTTTTTCTTATTTTTCTGATAAAGTCCATTTTTAAATGAATAGTGAAAAATATTGTATTTTAATTCAAAAGTCCCCTTTAATATCATTTATTTATATTGATAGAATATCATTTCAATTGGTATTAAAGTGTAATTATAATATATTTTTACCATTTAATTCAACGTTGGTCATTGGAATTAATTTCACTTCGAAATGTGACATAAAAAGTATCAATCTTTTGATAGTTATTGTTTATTAAAAACATGCTATTTGTTTTGATAATAAGAATTAGTTATAAAATAAATTAATTCCATCTATATTTTTAGAATTTGGTAAAATAGACATCATTTTTGAATTCAGAATATCAAATATAGATTAGGCTGAATGTTTGGTATTTTTATAAAAAACATCATTTTTTATGAATAGTGAAACCACTTAGTAGTATTGAAAACAACTGATTTTTTCATTTAATTAAAATTTAACCTCTTCTGTGAATTGAATTTAGAAAATATGAAATAAATGGTTGTTACTAAGAAGTAAAATTTTGTTCAATAAGATTATTTTTTTTTGGTGAATTGTAACTTTTTACTCTTATTTACCGCGGTTAAAGGTAAATAAAGTAATTTAAGGTAAAATGAATATTGTAATAATTCAAAATTATCTTAACAGTTGTCCTAAACTTATTGGATGAGTAATGGCCGACCATGGGCTTCTTGGGGACTATTTTTGGACCACATGGATCCACTTATGAAAGATAATGACTCTTTAGATTAATTAATTTAATGTAAAGGCAAAAATGACATAAACAAAATTCTCTTTGTAAATTAATCTTTACAATGTGTAATATGAGTTATTTTTTTGACTATAAATATTAATTGGAAATATAATAATATTTACAACATAATGGTAATTATTTTAAAATTTTTAAAAATTTAACAAATTAAATTATTTATGACACAATAATGATGCAGTTTTTACCTCATTAATAAATCATTTAATTAAATAAGATTATAAATATTAAAATAACATCCAAAACCTGTAAAATTATTATTGGATGAATTTATTTCGACTGAGATTCATATTTTCTTCTCCTTTAATTATTTTTGGACCTTTAGAAATAGAATATCATTATATAATAATATAATATTATCAAACTTTCTTAAAGAGCCCCTCCTCTCCCTTATAAAAAGAGACCACTTTTAACCAATAACACACACCTCTCAAGACTTCTGTATCATACAAACTCTACACAATTAAGCTCCCTAAATCCCTCTCCACCTACTAGAAGTATTACCATAGGATGAAGGAACATAATGAAGTTCTTTGGTTCAAACCGAATGGAGTTACGCAAATTAAATGTAACAGTTTCTCTTAAATTGTTTTCTTTTATTTTACATCTCCAACCCCTAAACTCTTCTTATTCCTTTATTTTGTAACAAAAACAGTATCCTCAATATACTAGGACGTTGTTATGATAAGTATTTAAAATAAACTTACACAAACCACCATCTAATGGGTGAAAAACATAATGTTTCTGCGGATGGAAAACTAACGCCTCACGAAAGGATGACTATTCAAATATCTCCAATCGACTTTCATGGTATCCATTATGACGGAACTATATTTATATATGATATATAATATGTTTATTTTTTTTATGATTCTGTATTTTTATATTTATATAAATACTTTATGGTTTCTATAGTGGGTAAATACGATAATCTCATTAGAGGAAGTGCGGACAACCGCCCCCTCAATGTGATATGACTCGTTAATGCCTAAAGTGGGACGTATACAGGATGGAGTTAATAATATTGTATATGATAATATAATAGAATTATAAAATTACTTTTTATCATTATGTTTTTAATTCCTTTAAAATAACAAATAGAAATGGAAGTAGCGTTAATGCGTACGTACGGCTTACTGTTCCATGAATAGTGCATTTTATTTCTTACCTCTAAATGTTATCTACTATTATAAATACATGTATATACTTGATATATATGATATATATTATATCAAAATCATTAATATCATTCTGAAAATAATTTATATCTTACCACATCAACAACTTGTAATTATAAGGTGTTCATTTTTTTAACTCAAGTACCAAATATCTACAAAATGACCATTATTATCTTAAAGGATTACATAATGTTTATAAAATTGTAATAACTATTATAAAATGAATAATAAAATATAAAAAATGTTCTTAAGAAATAGTAATTTAAAATTAGTTTATTATTCATGAGATTAAAGAACGAACGGGTCAAGTCGAACAACGAGGTAAGGGGTTTTCTATCTCACATTTAATTCTGTGAGATTTCCATTGTTCCCCACTTATTCATTTCTTGTGGTGTATTGTGTTCTAACATTTGATATATATTATAATTATTACAATTATAATTATGGTATAATGTTATTAATTTGGTGGTTATTAACTTTTGTTCATACGACTTAGTTGATTACAACGTGGAAAAGGGTTTCATCTCACTTTTTATTCCCATGAAATTCATGCTATATTTGCCACTAATTCCTTTTTTGTGGTGTATATACTTTCCATGATTGAACTATTTGTGAAATATACATCCATTTATGAGTATTTACAACTCCATTTTACGATTCCTCTTTCATGTGTCGTATGTTTTGTATGTTACCAAATTGGTACGGGAACCTTTGACCCTCCTCTATTTAGAAGTCTTCTTTTTGTACGTCTTTTAATTTAAATATTATTATGTTGGGATATGTTATTATATAACCTTATTGATGTAAAAATTATTTCCAAGTGAGGAGATACCCTTTTTATCTCATCATCTAAGTTTCTGAATTTTAATGTGACGCCGTTAGGCTGTCGAATTTTTACAAGGGAACTTCTTAACCCGATTTCAATTCTTTGACTTCAACGTGTACTTCATGAATATGACATCCTATGAAAATGTGTGAATGTAACATTATTGTATTACACGTAATATCAACTTATACTGGTTGTATTTTTATTTTTCATTCATAATTATGTGATTGATTTATCATTAATTTAAGGATACCATCTTTATTAGGGATTACATATCAATTTACATTTCCACTGAGACTTCATTGTTGTTATGTACCAATTCACACTTATATGGTGTATATACTGTCCTTTGAAATATTATATCATTAATACCTTTATTTTCATGATATTATAATGTTATGATTAAATTTTTTCCTTAATTATTTTTATTCAAGCGTCTATATTTTTGTTAAAAAAAACTCTTTAACTAAAATATCGGTTTAAATGTTTAAAATATTTATTCTTCTAAATATTTATCCCTAATTTCCATATAATCAAAAAGGGTTTTAGTATTTATTTATATGGAAATTAATGTTTTCAAATTATAATTCATTTATAAGCTTCAATGTTGTATGGGACACTTTGATTCAAAAATCTATTTTTAAATGGTTTTGAAAATGATTTGAAAAAGCATTGATTACTTCAATATCTTTATTTGATATAGTGGAATGTGGAAATTGTATCATCCTTTTATACATGAGTTATGTTTTTTGATTGTGTTATGGTTATTGGGCATTGTTTACGTATATGGGTGGTTCCTTGATAAACCTAGGGAGGGTGAGAACGAGATAGCTCTCCAATGCATTAGGTACCGGGACATTGGTAAACGTGATATTTCTCATAAGAGATTTAGGGAATATACTGTGATGGGTATTACAAGTGTAAATCACTATGTATTTGTGATAGCTACAATGTATGTTTGATATGGATTCCATAAGTTACATTTATGATTTATGAATTATGTGTGTTATTCATAAATATTATGATTTCATAAGGTATGTTATGATTGAAAATTATGGTTTCACTGATTTGTATTTATTGATGGTCTAATGTTTTCCTTCCTTATTTTATAACCCTTAATGATATTTTTATGATCATACCATGTTTTTGAAATGTTTTCCACATGACTTAAAGATGAATAGGGTCAGGTATGAGATCAAGGAAAAGTCATGCTCTCTAAAACATGGAACTAGAAATGTTTTTGTAAGTTTTTTTATTTTATGAAAAAAATTGATAGTGAGTATTAGTGTCTATATGTAATGTTCAAGTTATAATGTAATTGTTATGCCTAATAATGTAAAACTCTAAACTTGAAAATATCCTCAATGTAAATTAATCTTGTAATGTTTAAGGTTGGGTCTTTATAGTTAAACTCTATATCCTATCATCAATTGTATGCATAAATCTTTAGTAAAATTTCAGTTTCCTTAATGTGATGTTGAATGGTTTTCAAATTTTCGACCATTTCTTAGACCATTTTAGGTTCTAGCATCTTATGTTCAAAAAAATTATCCTAGATCTCTGGTGTTCTGCATCTATTCCCTATAATGGACTCCATATGGATCCATTTTAGATTCTCAAGAGGGGAAATATTGTTGCATGAGAACTTGGCTAGAGGCATATATTTGACCTATCCACTATTGATGTACATATAACATTCTCTCAACATATATTCTAGTTTTTGAGTATTCCACACTGATTATCCATAATTTGAGGATGATTATCTATATTGAGATTTTTATCAATGCTTACAACATGTATGATACTTTTCTAGAACATGGAGGTGAATCTCGGATCTCAATAGAATATAATCATAACTGGTAATCCATGTATCGTTATCACTTCTCTAATATATATATGTTAAATTTTATTTAGTGATATGTCATCCCAAATTGAGATAAATTAAGAAGTCTTTGTTTAATGGTCTACAAAAATCCCATATAGCATGATTTACATTGAATGTCTTTGTAAGTGTGGTGATAAATATCATGGTTATGTTTTCCAATTTTCATGTTAGTATGATAATAATATCATAATCCCTATAGAATTTTGTATTTCATCCTTCAGTTGTTTACATATCAAGCTCTTTCATGTATATATTCTGATCTCCTTCTTCATATTGACTCACCAATAGTTTTCTAGAAGGTCTGTTACATCTTTGTACACCCTAAGAGAATTGATATATACTCCTCATTCAAAAGATCCTCTTTTATTTCTAGATCGGTTAGTAAACTAGTAATTACCTATATCTTTCAATTCCTTTCTCGTCAATTTAATACTCTAAGTGTTTGTATTCTCACATAAATTCATACTTCTAATGAATTTACACAAAATTTCATTGACCATCATTTATTTTCTCTATTATGGATGGTTGATGAATCATTTCATAATGGATTGAAGATTTCCCTTTATTAATTGTTCCAATTTCCATCCTTTTGAAATATAGGATGATTGGATCGTTCTCAATTATTATCATTTATAATGTTCTAGGATCCTTTATTCTTTGAGAATCCTCGACTTTATTCTCATTTATAGGATGGTAGTGGATTGATAAGTTCTAATCGTTTATGATCTATAACCATATTCACTGGCACATATTAATATTTTTCTATGTTAATATATATTTTAGTTTCTTAAGTTGAGTATATATTTTAAATTTCTCTCTATAAAGATAATTGCTTCATATTTTCATCCCAAGGATCACAGAAACCAACTCCAGATAATGTGCTGGGGTGTTCGGATCAGGAATTTTTAAATTACATTAGGCATAGGGAATTACTTTATCATTGTTCATCAGTAATCTTCCAAATCCATTCATTAAGAATTTGTGTATAACACAAATATTCCCCCACTATTAAATAGTGTGATTACTGGCATGGTGATAAACCTCTCATTTTACTATTTGAATAAATCTTCACATTCAACAGTCCTGAAAACCATTTCACCCTTCTGATTTATCTTACTTAGCTAGTTTGAAAATTCTGATAATTTCTTCACAAATCACTGGTAATACCTAACTGGACTAGGGAGAATACGATTCTTCTATACAAATGTTTTCCTACTGTACTATTAAATTTTATTTTTCCAATCAAGGTCCACAAATATTATTTTTTTGGTGACAACATGACCCAGTAATGATACATTCTTCATCCATACCACACATTTACTATAAATTTCAAAATCTTTATCCCTTCATAATGAATTTTGTATAGTATTGCAATTATCATCATGTTGCTGCTTTCTCTTATAGTATATCACAATATCATTAGTAAATACTACAATATATTTGTTGAGGAATTATCTAAATATTATATTCATTAAATTAATGTATATTTATGGATACTTATTGAGGCATAAAGGAATCACTATGAACATCTAGTGTCCAGACCTTATTCAAAAGGAGGGCTAGTAAATATCTTCATTTTTTAACATTAATTAGTACATTCCGAACCTAAGTTCCTCATTATAGAAATACATGGCCATATATAGTTGATATGCCAATTCATTTACCAATGGGAAGGGATACTTGTTCAATATAATTATTTTTCTGAGCTCGTTATAATTAAAGTAAAGGCACATTGATCCATCCTTATTCTCGAATAAGAGGACGGGTTCACCCCATAGTGATCCAATTAGGAATATAAAACCAATTTCTATATACTCTTTCAACTACTTATTCATTTACACGAACTCAATGGTCGACATTATATAAGTTGAATTTGATATTGGAATGTATACAATAATACGTTCAATTATGAACTCAATAAATCTGTCAGGAGGAAGACTAGGAAGTTCTTCAGGGACCCCATCATTGTAGTCCCTCATAATGGTCATGTTTTCGAGCATGATTCTCTCATTTTCCTCAAAACATTGAGCTAGATATGTTTTTTCATAGGGTAATATTATACACAATTAAGGAAGTTATTCTGAAATAGATTCATACTCCTCCTTACAGTTGTAAAAAAATTTGAGTATTCCTTGGGATATTATTATTGATCTCTGATTCCCAATAGTTGATGTCGGATTTTGTACATTGATAGACAATACTATCTAAAAAAGGAATAAATCATCACAAAAAAAGTAGGAGAATATTTTCTGTGAAGTTTATCCCAAAAAATATTTACCATAGAGTTTTTATATACATTGGATTCAATTATTATCCTATTTTCTATTAAAAATGATAACTTAACCATCATATTTTAAGCTTCTATTTTAATAGTTCTACTAAATTGAAAGAAATGAAGGAATTCATTGAAATAAGATAAAATAGTAGTTTTCTTATTATTGTATGAATAACCAACATGTCTATCACCACATTATTTTCAGGCTCCACCTCAGTAGTAGTGATCATCTTATCCATTCATTTCTCATTCAACATTTGTCTTCGATGATGTTGATTATCAATGAGGACTAGAGAATTAGTGGAATGGATTGTATAATGACTTTTCTCCATACAGTTTAGGCATTGAACCATGAGTGGTTCTCCCCTTTCCTCCATCATATAGACTATCATTTTTAGTTAACTTTATAATTTATGAGCTTGATGTAAATATCTCCCAGTCTTATAGAATTTCTCCATCCCGTTGAGGTTGTTCCCCAGAGGTTCATTCCCACATTTTTGACATGTTATCTTTTTAGTTTACCTTTCACAATTTTCATTAGATCCTTGAGCATGAAATTGCATTGTTCATTTCATATCTCTATATCTATGGGACCATTCTCCAAACTGAATCTTCACATTTAGATCACATCGAACAGCTTTTTCATAACTCCTAATGTCTCTAATTTACAATACATTTTGATGGATTGGTTTTAAACCACTAAATAATTTATCTATTTTTCTATCATTGTTGACAACAAAACAATAATTAAAAATTTAAATAAATTAGATTTTTTTGTGTCTAATGAATGATTCACCATCCTTTTGATTTAGCTATAGGAATTTTCCATCCCTCATTGTATGAAGTGTTTGAGGGAAATAATTGTTATGAAATGGTATAAAAAAGACTTCCCACTCCATCTCATCAATTCTACCCATCAGATTTTTTTAATAAATAAAAACTATTGAATGGACCCTATATCTATGTGTTAAATGTACATATTCAACTTATCATTCTTTGAATAGGGGATCAAAGAAAATTTCATGTTTATCTATTTGACCCATTATTCGGTGACAAGTGCATCTGAAGATCCAATAAATATCGGTGGTCATTTCAGTATAAATGATTTAATATCCAGTTTTTCTCTCTTAGGTGAAGATGTACAGTCCACATTATTCTGGTTATTTTTTATATCCCATTTCAAATGAGAAATAATCTCCATAAAAATAAGCACTCTACCACCAAAATTATTCCCTATGTTATTCGGGCAATCATTTCATTGTCCCATTAATGGGTTATTGTAGTTTTTTCTCCTAGTTCCCAGAATATTCTAAAATATAAATGGTTTGAAGAAAAATAAGTCAACATTTCATCAATAAATAACTTATTCATTGGTGAAATTGTATCTAATGGAATATCTCATGGGAACCATATGTTTATAATTTTTTAGAATTAATCTTCTTGGGTGATTTCATATACTTAGTATTATATTAAGGGTTTTCACTAAGGTAATCTAATCCTAATTACCTAATTAACTAAATTATGTCCTAATACTATCTAAAGTGACCCTACGTTTCTTACATGGTTATTACATCAATTTAAAGATAACAAACATAAATTTTCACTCAACCTAGATCTAAATGTTTTGAATCATAGGTAAATTTTAACCATACACAACTTTTCCAAAATGAAATTTATATATATATTAATTTAATTACATCTTCCCCATCTTCTTAGGGGACCTCATGTTCTCTTTATTACAAGAATTCACGTAAAAATATATATCAAATGAAAAGTTGAGCTAACATCCTAGTAAAATGATTAATAAGATACTAGAAACATGGGTGAGTATAATCATTTCCATCATAACATAAGAAAAATATCATTAATATAATCATGAGAGGAAACATTATATTACTATTTGGAATATGAAAATACATAAAAACTGAATCATCAAGGCTTTGTTGTCCATTACCACATGTAGTTGTGATCGAAGATAGAATAATGTTCACACATATTTCACTTTATTTCATGAGCTACATCACAATACCCATTTCCTTAGAGAGCTATATTTGTTTTATTGCATCCATCACATCATAAAATTTACATTCTCATGCACTCCACCTAGAACATATATTAATTTTTGACATCAAATGACCCATGGATAGAAATAGGTATAATTTAAAAATGAAAACATTCATGAATATTGATTGGGGTTCCCAAAATAAGTAGGTAATAACATAATTGGTATAATAATCCTAAATAATTATTGAGTAAGAAATAGTCTCATTAGAAGTAAAGAGTTTGTTTTTTAGGAAGAAATATTCTTTGGAATTTTTACCTTTTGTCAAAAAAATAAGATTGGAAACATGTATATATAGAAAATAAAAGAGGATGATAACAAATTTATTTTTAAGGAACATTGATATAACATGAATACTGAAAATGGACAGAAAGTAGAAAAACCCGATGGATGATAGTTGGGTACGATAATCCCCTAACCTTATGTAAATTTTTTTGTAGCTTTAATATATGGGATAATGAAATTTAATTCAATATATATAAGATAAAAAACCTTTTATAAATTAATTTTCATCATTATAGTTTTATTATGTTCATTTATGGGATTTTTGATAATTTTTTGTGTATAATTTTATCATACATGAGTGTTCTTTTCTTGGTATTCATTATCAAATTTCTTGTACAAGTTTATGGTTGTTATTTAAAATTTGATATATTATCTAGAATAGAAATTAAATTTTTTATGAAAATTTAGAAAATTATGTTATATTATATATCAATATATTATATGGTATATAGATTATTTATTAGAATGAACATTATTTATAATGATTTAATTATCTTTTCATAGTTTTATGACCATTAGGAGCATGTAAAATTTTATTTAACATAATGTTAACATAAGAATTCCATAACATTATATAAAATATAATTTGTTTAATAATGTGTTATTTAACCATATTGATGGTTTATTAACTGGCCTTGTAAGCAGTAGTGAAAAATGAAAATGCATCGTCCACGATAGTGGTAAATGGACATACCATGGATGATATTAAGATTTTTAGAAAAAAAATGAAAAGGAAAGAGATGTTAAGATGAATTAATACATTAATAAATAACATTCAGTTTATAAGTGATATTATAGATATCATTCCACATGGATATGTGTAGGTGATTAAATGATAAGAAGTTAATGATATGAAAACAAAATAAATGAAAAAGAAAGTGGATTTTACCACATATATTTCTCCTCATTGAGATCCTTACATAAGATAAAGGGTTTGCTATTTTGATGATAACAATGGATCCTGGAAGTGGAAGAGGTACTTAAGAAGTGGATTGTGTATAATTTGGACATGTCTCAAATTTGGGAAGGTGTGATTGGATAAGGTGGTGAGGGGGTATTTATATGGGAGGAGAGGGGTGTCTTCTCATTATTTTTATTCATTACTTTATTATATTGGCTGAAGACTAAGAATAATATTAGAATTGTCATATAATATATTAATATAATGATGTGTAGTTTGATATTTTGGGATGAAATCATGAATACATAATCTATGACTCAATAATTCATTTATTTATCTTTTATCATATATTATTGTTTTTTAATATTTAGAAAAACTATAAGTATTTTAGAAAAAACACAAATATTTACCATAACCATTTTTAAATGTGTAGAATTAAAAAATTAACTAAATTTAATGAGAATAGTTTTCTAAATATAAATCCTCATTTAATAGTAAAAATATGGATTTCAAAATTATAACTCTTTTTATAACACATTGAAAATTTAATTAAGGTATCAAAAAATTAAGTTATAATCGTCAAAAACAAAATATTATTTTAAGAATCTATTTTAGAAAAATAAATTTTGTTTTAAAAAATTATATTAATAATTAAATTGGAAATTACGGTTTATGTTTATAAAATACAAACACTTAATTAATAATTTTTAAAAATCTTTATTTACATATACTATGTTATAAATATATCGTATTACCATTTATAAGATTCAGAAATTTTAATTATACTTTCAGATATAAGGTTACAATTCTATTGGCTGATTCACTATTCCTAATGGTCACGTTACTATTCAAAAGGTCATGTTTCGATTCTATTGAAAATGGTTCCATAACATCTAGAAATACCTTTTATTTGATTCATTCTTCTTTTATAATTATTTTATTGCATTCTAAAGAAATTTTATGTTATTTATTAAATAATAAGTATTTATATAAAGTGAATTTCTAATGGTAAAATTTTTGGTCGTTACAAATATTTTCTAGGAAGAAATCAAAAAATACTCACACAATACGCTTATCATTGATTTTGAGTCTTTACCCAACTATCTGAGATAAGAACTAATTTTTAATAGTAATCAAGACCCATATAGTTAATGTGTTTGTATATTTATAATCATATATATTTTCACACTAAAATATTATCAATGGTTGGTTCGAATTATAAAATTTTAAATAACATCATTTGAAATTAATATGGGATTTATATATATAAACCCAATAATTTAGAATAATAACATAAAATGATACTATATGGAAAATAATAATATTTTCAAGAAAAAATTCCCAAACAATCATTAGAAATGATTAATTATCTTCAAAATGATCATCATATCAATGATTGTATTCACTAATTAGTCAATATCTAATCGTTGAAGTGGTGATGTGAACCCCTTAAAATTTTCATCAGATATAGTAGATGTGGTATAATAAAAATCAAATAAAACATATGAAATCCTTGAGTTTATAATATGTCTACCTTCAACCAAGTCACTATGAACATCCTTGTTGTTTATAGTAATTTCAAATGCATAAACATATCCCCTTGGTTTTATTTTTGTTATTTTCCACTATTGATTGTGTTATTAGTTTGAATAATTCCCTATCTTTTTATAGTTAATGAACTTTTCATGGATGGATTATTACATAACCATATATTCATGATAATGATGATATTTTTTCACACATGAAGTAAACTCTTTTTCCCTTTTTAAATGTTCCAAGGTACCTATTTCCAAATGTGTCTAACATAGGGAAACGTTCCATTATTTTATTCAACATATCCATTTTTCCTTTTTCATCCTATTATTCTATTTCATTCCTTCAAATCCATAATACTAGAGAATAACTTCTCTACTATGATATAACTTGATAATATAAGCTCATATGATGATAATGTTTAGGAGACTAGTGCCCCTTGAAGGATTGAATTATATCTGTCAAATAAAGGGTCAAATTTTATCATTATATTACACATGTAATCCAAAACATTTCGTGATAAACTCATAATGATAGGTTCACACATATCATAATTTTACCTTTATTTTTACTTAAACTAGTGAATTTCCTCTCCATATCTTCCCATTGATCATGTGGAAAATATTTTTCCACAAAATATTACTTAAAATCCTTCCATTCAGTGCTTTCTATTTCCACCTCATTTATATTATTTCAAATTAATGGCCAAACTTTTCCTTTATATATTAATATATGATAAACATCCATGAAAACATTTTCCCTGTTATTACTTCCTAGGGAATAAAATACATTCAATAAGGAACTTTTACCTTACATTGATACAAATAGATTTGTAGACTAATTGAATTTTAGAGATTGTTGACAGATAATTGGTCTATAATTGTTTCACCATGTTTTGGATCAGTAGGCTACTCCAAATGGGATAGGTTATTGGTCATGACCGAAGTCATTTATCCCAATATGGTTATAAATTGATCAACTCTAACTGCAGGTCAATGTTTAACATCATTATCATTCCCAAAAAGTAAATCCTTACATGGAGTATAATAATTAATATAGTTCAAATTCCTTTAACTCATTTATATTTATAAACAATGGTATATGATATATTATATCAGAACATTATAAATCATAATGTATATTCCAAAAACATATGAATCAATTAACATAAATTTAGAAACATATCAATAGTTAATCTCATAATCCAAAAAATTGATTATTGAGATATTTTTTCATATAAAATAAATATTTTAAAATACTACATTATGTTTTGTAATAAATGTTAATTAACCCAAGAATATCACCTATGAGTGTAAAACAATATGTCTAAGAAGGCTATTTTCAAGAACTATGTGATGATCATGTCCAATCACAATTTTCCCTTTTTGAGTTATTTCCCCATGCTTCAACAATTCCATATCCAAATATAATTGTAGTTTCTATAAAATGTGTTTCACTAAAAACCCATATAATCACTTCCTTAACAAGACATTAGGATATTCATCATTACATATCCGTAGTTATTACCATAGGGTTATGGTATCATATATATGTTTTCTAAAATATAATTCCCTTGGTTTCTACTAAAACATTTCTATTAAAAAAGGTAAATAACAGTAACCTAGTATCTAAGAGTTAGTGGTTATTAATTAAATTTGAACTATATATAAGGAATCACATATCAGTGGGCTGAGCAGTTTTGTAGTATTGGGAAACCAAATATATAGATAAATCTCACATTACATATGAAAAATAAAAAATAAAAAATATTTTTTTCTTCAGCCGCATAATTATTTCCTCTATTATAACCCTAAAATTATAAAACTATTTCCATCTAGAAACCCTAGTATGATATATGATAGATTTTTACTCGTATAATAAGTAAGGGAATGCATACAACTAATGATAATAAATCATCAATAATATGGAATTAATAAGTGATGATAAAATAATTCGATAAAAATATACCCATTATCTAGAACGTATTCATGGATAACATAAAAACTCAAATGATCCCATGGATATAAAGAACTGATTTCAAGATGATAGAATGCATAATGTTGGACATATGAACTTACTATCAGGGACTCGTGTCAAGACATCATACATTTATGGATAAATCTGTAACTAAATACATATGCAGGTCTGTATCATGGGACCTACCAATGAATTACAGGGATATGTAATTCAATTACCCACCCATATGATAATCAGTCCAATTATTTAATTTTATAAATCATATAATAATATAATTCAACATTCCATAATGAACAAAAAATTTGCACATATGATGATCTATCATAATTAATAACAATATTTTTCTCAAAAAAAATTATTCATAAACAATACTATGAAAGAATAACGACTGTATCATTATATCTTATCAGTAGTGTATAATATGTTCAACAAAAGTTTCAATGTCGTTAATGAATTGAAAAAGAAAAAAATATCCTTATAAAAATTATATTGGATAATAAGTAGTTAACATTTATCAATTATTTTAGAATACATAAAATTTACAAACATATTTGGAATTACATATTATTTGGAAAGAACCACTAAAATATATAGGAAATGATTCAATGTAATCAGTGTTTTATAAAGTTTCTAATTCTATACATGTAATGGAAGTAAAAAATATCAGTTCTCATAGTTTTAAAAGGTTAAAAAGAAACTCGTTTGAAAAACAACAAGTTCATTACAGTCTAAAAATTGTGTAAAGATTCTGAAATAGGAAAAAATTTATTAAAAAAATAATTTAGATAATTTTAAAATCATTCTTGAACATATTTGTATAAAAAATATATACGAATGAAAATGGATTTTTGACAGAATAGAGAAATGAATCCAATTTTTATATAGAAAATTTTTACAATAAGTTTAATTACCAAATAGTGGTAAAATAGTAATATTATTTTAACAATTAACGAAAATTATGGGGATACAGATATAAATTTGTTTCAAGATAGATAAGTCAAATAATTATCCCAATAGAGACTTAAACACAAACAATTACTAATAATAAAAATATTTTGAAATAAACCCTCACCTTTGGTCTAATATAATTCATACATCATTAATACTGCAGAAAAAAAAATTATTAAATATTTGTTCTAGAACCATACTCTCCAGTATCAAATCGTTTATAATATTCGTATACCTTCTCATCATCCATTTATTAACATTATTTTGTTAAAATCATTCTTTTAGGTAATCACTACATCATTTTTCATTTAACTTTATGTTTAGTGGTATATTTATTTGTAATTTTACCATACTTGTTAAATGGAATATGATTATTATAAATATTTGTTATATAAGTATTTATAATATTCCATTATAATTAGAAAAAAATATGATTTCCACTATTCAGGGAGACAATAGTCCATAGATGCACATGAAATTGATTCTATTTATTAAGAGATGAAATGAAGGTAATTATAACAGATATTACACCTTAAAAAATTTTAATTATAATATATATCATATATATTCATTAAAAAAATCACTATAACCATCCATATAAAATAAAATTTAAAATGTTTCTAATTACTTCATAGAGGTTGTAGTCCACGCATACACATGACCAAAGTTTGTGTCTTCAAGGGATTGGATTGTAATAATTTATATGTGATATTATAATTAAATAATTATATTTATATAATGTATATAATATAAATATCATAAATCAACTATTATAACCATACAATCAATGTGCTGATGGAAAATGAATGACATTGGTTCAGGAGGCGGCAGTCCACTATGCACATGATAGATGACATTATTTATCATTTGATGGAAAAAGGAAATTGTTATAGGTTATGTAATTATCATAACAATATATTTGTAATTAAAAGAAATTTTTTAATATTTCATCATATTTAGAGAATATTTAATGGTTTTGGAAGAGGAAATAAAATAATAACACTCAGTTATGAATGATACGTCTTCTACAGAACAACTCTTTAGTTTTTCCCAAAAAACATATCTAAGAAGGTTTCATAATAAAAATAGAACAATATAATGTGGTTCAAGGAATACGAAAGGTATTTTTTCTAGGATAGTATTTTTCAATTGGATTTTAAATTTTTAAGAGGATGTCAAAGCAGGTGGCCTTTAATAAGTGGTGGATCAGACAAAGTTGAAATTTTTTAAATGAATTTTTTACATCCCCAATTTTTACATACCAAAAGTTTAATAAATAAAACATTACCAAAACATGAAGTACAAAATTATATATATGGTCAAGAAATATCCATTAGACAATTTTAAAGATTATTTTCACACTTAAATTTTAGATTATCCACTGGTAAACTCATTTGAACAATAACTTCAATAGTTAATATATAATATTTAAAAAATTTATCATGAAAAAAATTAATATAGAAATAATATATAAATTTGATTATGTTGATTAAAAATATAGACTACGTTTTTCTAAATTCTATCTCCCAAGTGGAAAAATTTAATTAAAATTTAATCTCATAGATGAGACGGAAAGACTATTTTCCATAGTGAAGCATTCTTATATATATAATGTTTTATTATCGAGAATTAATAAGAAATAAAATACAATAATCTAAATTGTATTAATAAAAAGATAATTATACAAATTTTACATTAAATAATTTTAAAAAATATGTAACAATAAAAATTAATTAAATGAATATTTATTTTTTAAAAAACCAATATTTTAAACTATTTACAATAAAAATGATTTCTTGGATAAATTATTAGGAATTAACCCAAAGATAATTATGACATGTTGATTAAAAAATGAAGTTAAACTTTTAAATAGATATTTAGATATGTTTTAAAATTTAGTTTTTATATTTTCTCACAAAATAATAACAAAAACATTTTTTTTAAAGTATCTTTGAAACATATTAAGGTTTTGATAAAAAATATGTAGTAATTTAATGTAACAACCCAAACTTTTAATAATTGATGATTCCACTTGATCTAATGAAATAACGTATTATGTAAAATTATAATATAAAACATATGCATATCCACGGATTTATGTTTTTCTATTTTATAATACTGTTAATAATTGTTATCATTGCTAACATTTCCATTGAACTATGATCATATGACTAATATAATTATAGGTCTTTAAAAAATAGATTTTTCTCCGAAAAGGGCGTGATGGCCTCGTCCAGTAGAATTTATCTATATATTGATCATTTATTGGAGTTCAGAAAGGAGGTAGAGTCCTTGGGCTTCACTCCTAACCATGCCCAAGTAGAGATTCAATACATTAAGTTTGACTGGAACCACCTATGGGAGAAGTTGAAGTTAATAGAGATTACCACCCAAGTGAGGCTATCTGAGCCGCCTTAAGAGTCTGTCACCCTCACACACCATAACCATCAGACTTATGTTTGTTTTATAAGGGGTTATGTAACAATCCCAATCACTATGATTTTGTGAATTATTTTTGTATATAATATATACATTAATTTTTTTATTGTTACTTTGTAAATGGTTTTTAATGTTCAAAAATTATTTTTTGTTAATATATAAATTCAATTAAGAAATATATTTTTGTTAATTAATTTATTTGTTAATTAATTAATAATTTTATATAATATTATTACTGAATTACATTTTTATATATATAGATGATTATATAATTTTTATGAATAAAATTGTAATTTTAATTATGTATTTATAATAGTTTTTGTCAAAACCAATGTATTTTCAATAAATGTTACTTTTTATTTTAATAGAAAAAATTCACATATTTATAAAATTATTTAAATAAATTGAGAAATATTTTTTGATTTAGGACACCAAAATGTTGTAACGGTTAAATTTTCATAATTTACTGAGAGAGAAGAATCTCAAGGTAAAAATTAAATACCATTTAAATATATAATGTGTTCAATGACAACAGAATGACCGAATAGTGATGTAATTACATTATATAAAATGTATATTTGTCAAATATATGTTTTATCATTAAAACACTAATAGAAATTCCTCTTATACAAACACCTCCATATTAATAGTATAGAAAACCCATTTGTATAGGTTTATCATACCAATGGTTAGTTGAAAACCATTTGTATCAGAGTTTTAATACTATATTTTCCCAATGGGTTTTCAAACTTTTCGGATAGGCCCTGGTAGAGAAAACTTTACCAAAGGTTATACATAACTATTAGGATAGGTGATAGTTTTTCTAACAGTTTCAAAAAACTGTTGGGATAGTGGAATGTTTACCCTTTTATGAAAACAGTTCTTTGAAACCGTTGGGATAAAATGCCACAAAAAACTCCCAATTCGGATCCTGATCCGCCCACACTCTGCCCCAAACGAGAGCTCCCATTATTCTAGATTGTAATCCCTTCTTCCCAGTAACCGGTTGTTTTTTCTTCCACATCAATTTTGTAATTTATAACTGAGTGTTATGTTTTACCTTCATTTATTCCATTTTTTATTCAGATTTCATTGAAGATAGGGTTGTTTTCTATTTTTTTATTATCCCTAAAGGACAGGTCCCCTATTATCTGTGAACCCTTATTCCCAACATGTGATCTATCCTTGATACATGTATGTGTTTTTTCTTCCACCTCAATTAGATGATAACACGGTGTAGATTATTTCACCTAACATGACACATGATTCCTCTAGTAGAATATGTTTTCAAATGATGATCCTCTTGTTCATAATTTTGTATCTATGGAATGTTATACCCTTTCATATAGTTCTATTGAGCATCATTCCTCTACATACAGTTCCTTTTAGGTGTTCTATTGAGACCCTTTTGATTAGAAGCATTGTTCATGTCTTATAGTTATTTTTTAATGATTTCCTATTATAATAATCAAACACATTAGTGAGTTCTTAAATGGTATGGATACCTACTATGGGACTTCATTTCAAAATTTATTTTTCAAGTCAATGGGAGGTGGTTGAAATGTGGGAGGGTGGGGGACGTCCAGTGGGATGGGGTTGGATATAGGGGGTTTTCAGAGGGAGGGGGGTTGGTTGTAGGGGGGTTGTGTAGTGGGAGGCTGGTTGTGAGGGGTGTAGTGGGATTGGGGGGGGGGGCTGTGTAGAGGGATGGGGTTCGCTATAGGGGGGATCTACAGTGGGGGATGTGGGAGGGGGGGTTGTAGTGGGTGGATGTGCAGGGTGGGGGATGCAAGGGGTGAGGGCGGTGAAGTGGGGTGGGGGATGTAGGGGAGTGGATTGTAGGGTGCGAGGGGCATGTATAGGGGTGTTGGGTGGGAGGGGGGTTGTGCAGAGGTAGGGGTTGTTTGGGCGACACAGGTGTTGTGTAGTGGGAGGGTGGGGGTTGTGTAGTGGGTGGGGTTGTAGGGTGGGTGGGGGTCGTGTAGTGGGAGGGGGTTGGCAGGGTGACATGGGGGATTTTTAGTGGGGGGGGGGGGGTTTAGGGGGTTTTGAAGGTGGACATGGATGTAAGGGGTTGTACAATGGGTGTGTGGGGGGGGCCTGTATAGTGATAAGGGGTTGGCTATAGATGGTATTTGTAGTGGCGGGGGGGGGGGGGGGGTGTAGGTGGTGGTTGTGTAGGGTTGGGGCTGTAAGGGGTGAAGGGGGTGTTCAATGTGGGGGGCTGGGGCTGTTAGGGGAGGTGGGGGCTGTAGGGGGTTGTGGGGGGATGGGGGGATGGGGGGTTGGCTGTATGGGTGGGGGCTATGTAGTGGGAGGGGTCGGCTAAGGGTGGTTGTAGGGTGGGGATGCATTGGGAGTTGGGGGGGGGGGAATGTAGAAGAGGCTATGCAGGGTGGGTGCAGTAGGGGTGAGGAGGTCTATATGGGGTTGGGGGTGGGGAATTTAGGGTGTACGTGGTGGGGAGGGGTTGGCTATGGGGTGGTTGTGTAGTGTTGGGTGGCGGGGTGGCTCTGCAGTGGTAGTGGTGGCTATGGGGGTTGGGGTTGTGCAATCGGAGGTGTGGGGATGTGGGGGTGTGTGTAGTGGGATTGGGGTGTTTTATAGTGGGAGGGGTGCTGGATTTGGGGGGTAGTGTAGGGGGTGAGGGGGGTTGTGCAGTGGGTATCTACACTATGATAAAGGAAAAATCGCAACACTATTGTGTTCACATCTTATATGAACAACAATACTAGATGGCATATGTTACTCCAAAATATTGAAATCCATGGATACATGGAATGCCTACCCCTAAAAAGCCATTGAATCATGGGAACCTCCCCTAGTTCTAGCTAACACTACAAAAGAACACATTTGTCTATTTTTTCTGAATACCCACGGAGATTATATGATATACTAAAACATTATCATTCCATTCAAGAATCCATGTTTATGTTTTATAAAACATTTTACCAGGAAAATTATATAAATTCCAATCCCAAATTTTTATAAAAAAATCTATAATGATATCACATTTCATCCACGATTGAAAAATCATTTCTATTTCAAAATCATCTTTGATGAAAATTTTTAAAACATATCTACACATCAAATATTTTTCCATCAAATAAAAACTTCAATGAAATTATTTCCAAATCCCTCAAATTTGAATTCAAATGTCATATATTTCTAAAAAAAGAACCAATTAAAAACAGAATGGAATCCCTAATAATTTAAGTAATTCCCATTGATTTATCATATGATAGCTACACCTATATCATGAATGAGGAAAGCCACATTTAATTTAAAACTAATGATAGTAAATGAATTGATATTGTATTTAAAAGAATATATATATATATAAGATCATTAATTATGTATGAATTCATATATTTCCCTCAATAATTGTCCATTATGGTGATATAAAGATAAGTGGATCAGATATCAATATGATATATAGATAAAATAGTATTGATCAAGCCAAAAAAATAAAATACCCTAATGGGATCAACATAAAACAATCAAGGATAATCATGGAATCAATGGTATAAGACTTTTGAGAATCATGGAGGGAATTGATTGAGATAATGAGGACTTATGAATAGATTATAGTTAAAAATAAAAAAGTTCATCAAGGTAATTTTCCATTTTATGACATTCGAATATTATCACATGGTTAGGATAAATAATTTAAAAAACCATGTGCAAACCATGTTGTGGCCATTATATTTTACAAAAAAATGACACTAAGATTCTAAGGAATATCATCAATATTTAAAAACCCATTCATATGTATTGTGACGTCCACTATGAACACTAACATAATTTACATAGAAACTCACACAGTTGAAAAAATAGTTCTAAAAACCTCAAAATTTCCACTGGAACTCATTGTTTCATATCATGTGGTTACCACATGGTTTTCACTTACTATGCACCTAATGAATTTGTTTTCCTAATTTTTTGATCTATTAATATATATATTTTGAATCCATAAAACCTCTACAATCTAACAATATGTTAACAAAGAATGAATTAAATAATATATGTGACCAAGAGGGTGTCATTGTCACTCCAATTTCACATCCTTTTTTTAATCATTATTCTCATATTGGAAGGAAATAATTGTTGTATTATATTTTCCATGTATCTTAAATCAATAAACATAATTTTATTATAATGAGGGTCATTAACATTTTACTTGTATATTCTAAAAAAAGGGTTCTGACTCATTAGGGATGCAGCAGTTGACATTAATAGGTTCTCAGACTATTTTTTGTCTCTAAAAACATATTAAAATGGGTTAATTTTACATGGACCATACTAACATTAAATGGAAGGTAAGACATAAAATTGGGAAGGTCCTTTAGTATTCTTTATGTGAATGAACATTATTTCAATTATACGTTATATTTATAAACTATAATCCATTCTATGAAATATTCAAATATAATTACTCAAAGTGAGAGGGGTTCAAATTCAACCCCAACCTCATTCAAATTCAATAATTTATTACTTATAATAAATGATTATAAAAATGTTTTTTATTAGGAATAGTCCAAGTGGTTCAATGAAAATTTTCATCAAAATGTAAATTTACGAATCATGGTGGTAAAAAAATAATTAAATAATATAGATAAAAATAATCCATTGTCAGATATGATATGGGAATAGTTACCCTAATAGAGGGGAGATTTATGGTATGAGTAGTTATTCCTATATCTTCCTCTACTAGTGGATTTGGAACTAATTTTTTTAGGGGTCACCTTGAATATAACATATTGATCTGGTTAACTTTTATGTAACAATAATTTATTAATCAATTGTACATTTTATTATCATTACCAATTTTATATAATGATAATTCTAGACAAGTAATGAAAACAAACACAAGGAAAAATAGATTTTTTACTTTGTTCACTAAAAAGGGATTGTTCAAGGAGTATGCAACCATAATTTTTTTCTGAAAAAAAAAATTATTGTCTCACTATTTATAAAGGATCAAAATATTTTACTCTTATTCCTAGGCTCATTACCTTACATGGTTTTGTGATATATCACTATTCCCCAACCCCTGGACACCCTTGACCCCCTTGGATAGCCCCCTGGACCACCCACCCCCGTGGAAACCACTCAACAACTGTGGAAAACCTTCCCACCCCCTGGACATCTCTGGCACCCCCATGGACAACCCACCCATCGACTGACAACCCCCCTCCCTTGTGGATAGCCCACCCACCCCCTGGACACCCCTACCCATGGATAGTCCTGCCACCCTTCTGGCCACCTCGTACCCCCTAGACAGCTCCCACCCCCCGTGGATAGTTTGCCCACCCCGTGGACACCCCCTACCCCCTAGAAAACCCTACCGCCCCTGGACAGGCCACCCACCCACTGGACACCCCATACCCCCTAGTCAGCCCCCACCCCTATGGACATCCCCCACCCTTGTGAAATGCCCCACCCACCCCCTTGGGCACCCCCTAAGAGACTTTATTAATCTAATTTATGACTTTATGATATAACATAGAAAATAAGAGATAATTGACCAAGACATAAAATTTGTACATTAATAAACTTATCTTGTGATACCATTTTGAAATAACATTAATTTGGGGTTGTATAACAGATCCCTCCTAAAGACATATTTTGTTTTTTGGGTTACACATTAGTTATTATTTTACAATTAAATCCATATTTGTTTTCAAATGAAATAAATTTATCTAATTGAATAGTGGAGATAGAAAATGATGATGGGAAACAATCATCGCATGGATGAGATGGGAATTCCACAACTGCTGCTTGTAGTGAGTATTTAATTTCAAATAAATATTTTTAAATAATACATAATTTCATGAGATTTATATTGGTTTAAACATTTTTACAGGATCTACCTCTTTGGAGGCAATTAATTGATGAGTATCCAAGTAGTGGTCTGATTACTCATGGTGTTCATACAAGGGGGGGGGGGGTTTGAGAGCTAGCTGATCTGGTTGGCATACTTGATTAGACCTTGCCCTTACCACTAGCATACCATCTATGCCACCTTCGGATCCTGGTGTCTCGTTATGGACACACAGTATATTTAGGCCTCGCATGTTTTCACTACCCTTTACATCCGAGTTTCCTCACCCATCAATACCATATAAGATGATGATTCCTACACACCATCCATCATTTGGCATGTCATATGTTACATATTCTTTTACTTCTACTTCCTTCTATAAGATATTTTATATTCTATCTTCTTTGTCACCTACTCCACCAAATTCTATCCTGGAAGAGCATATATTGGGACCCACTCCACTTGTAAAGGGTGTTCCTTCAGTTTTTATGGATCCAGTGGCACCCATTGATCAGACTAATGCAAGAATATTTTTAGAACCGTAATAAATTTGTATAGAATTATTTATATTCATTTAAACATGTATTCATAAAATATTTATTTTCATTCATAACATATACATAAAATGATAGGAGGTAGGTGTGGGGGCATACCTGGATGCGTGTGATGTTGAAATTATACACAAAATTAATGGTGGACTTCAAATAAGATAGTCAGATGATAGAAAGAACATGTTAATAATGTCATAGTTTTTTTGCGACACCGACAAATACCCCAACATCATTCCTGTCAGCCCACATTCATAGAGACAATTTCTAAATGATGTGAATGAAAATCTGTGGCCAAAGATATGGGTAAAAAAATTGTTTTATTTATTGAATTGTTTTTTTTATTATATGAATGAATAATTTGATGTCAGCTTCGCATTAATTTCCCTGATGGTGAGGGTGCACATCCAGCACATCTAAAGGATTTATGTGAGTATTGGAGAGCCTATAAGCTCTATTTTTATACTAGTTGTCATTCTAGAGTTGGAATAGAGTCAGTAGGGACCATATAATTGATGAATTTCTGATATAATAGTATTTTCAGATGATTACTTATTGTGAATATACTATGTTTAAGCTAGTAATAACATTTGATGTATTTAAATGAAAATTATTATTTTTGTAGTTTATGAAATATTTAGTATTATTGAATTTTATTAATGAATCATTTGGATGAAATTAGAAAACCTTGATTATAAAAAATACCTCCACACATTGCGATATACTATGATTCCAGATCATTAGAGAAAACTACTGTGACAGTTGTTTATAATTTTTCATTAAAACATGATCTTTCTATTATTCCCTCAATAATTTTTTTAATTTCTAACGTTGTTATATAATATTATTTATAAACATAATTACTGGTAATTTAATTTTAATTATAGGTTCCTACATTCAATGTCATTGTAGGGGGGGGGGGAATTGAATATTGAAGGATTGGTTCCTTGAGAAATATTTTATTGCTTGAGTCGAAGGAAGGAAGATTGAAGTGTGGTTAATGAACAGACTCACTTGGATGTTGTATGTTTTTCTCTATTGATATCAAATTTTAATATCTAATTTTTAAATTAATTGTATATATATATATATTTGTAACAGGTTTATTTATAGGCCCTTTATTCCTAGGAACCTGACAATTTTGGGCCAAAAGATCACGTACATCATGTGTTGGGAGATGACCACCGAGGCAGTGTACAGTGCCGAACTGGGAAGTTTATAGCCCCGAAGAGATATTATCCCTACTCAGGTATGAGTTTTCGTGCCATTGTGTTCTACCAGGTTAAGGAACTAGTAAAACATGATGAAAAATGGGTCAAAGAGATTTCATAATAGTCTTCTAGGGAAAACACTGCATATATGAAACTGATGGAAGTTTTGCGTCCAAAAGATCCACCAGAGGATAGAACTTCTTGTTATCAATATGTTTCTTCGATGTGTTCTATATATAGGGAACCAGGTGGGAGTTATAATAGTGGTCGAGATGATGGTGAGGAGGAGGATGAGCTGGAGGAGGAGGGTGAGGAGGAATACGCGAGTGAGTGGGAGGCCTATGATGGTGGGGATGAGGTTGAGGAGGAGTACGGGGTTGTGGAGGAGGGTGTTGATGAGGGAGATGAAAATTATGGGGATGACGATGATCACGGGGGTGAGGCTGATGAAGATGGTGATGATAGTGATAGCAATGAGGAGAATATTAATATGTTACATTATTGATAGATATTACTAACATTTTGATGGTTGGTGCTATTTTATGATATTTTTTGCTTGAATATATGTGTGATTAGTTAGGTCACGTTATCTTTATTTATTTATCTATAAATAATAAAACCTGAATTGATGATTTTATGTGACTGATTCACCAAGGGTCTGAACACCCCCATCCCCTGGACATCCCACCCTCTTGGACAACGCCCAACCCCTTGGATAACCCCAACCCCATGAATACCACCCCACCCCCTGGACACCCCAACCCCTATGGACAGCCAACCCCATAGACACCCCCCAACCAACATTGATAGCTCCCACCCCCACCCCCATGGACAACCCCCACCCCCTGGACACCCCCAACCCCTAGACACCCAGACCCACCCCGGACACGCCCACTGGAATCCATATTTTAATTGAATATTTTCATGTTTACAGAAAATTAAGATATTTTATAATCAATTGTATACTTGGAAGGTAGATGTATAGAATTTTTATTTATGTATATTGAATGATAAAAGAATTTATATATTAATATTTATTTCATTTAGTGTCTTTATGCCTATAGTTTATATACCTAAATATATTTTTTTGATTTTTAGATAAATGGTATATAATAATGTGTTATTATATTTATGATTAACCATAATCATCACATCCATTTTTTGTTATAATTAAATGAAAGATGGATACGATGGAAAAGTCAATATATGAATGATTTTAATCAAGATACTGAATAATATCTTCCTGTGTTTGTAAATACAATTACTAAATCATTTTATCATAGCATGTGTATGGAATGTTATAGGTTTCTAAAAAAGTAAATTCCCTATATTACCACCCACACCCCCTATACACCCCATGCCCCCTTGGACAACACCCAACCCCATAATAAATCCCCCCCACTGGACAACCCAACCCCCTAGACACACCGACCCCCTTGGACAACAAGCCTTACCCCTTTGGAAAGCCCCCAACCCCCTGGACACGCCCCCACCCCCTTGGCACAACCCCACCCCCTAGACACCCCCTACCCCTTAAATAGCCCCCCAACCCCCTGGACACCCCCCTGGGACACCACCCCACCACCTATGCAACACCCACCCCCTGGTCACCCCCTACAACCCCCCATTTTGGCAACCCCCAACCCCCTGAACAACCTGCCCGCCCCTTCGACTCCAACCCACCTATTAGACACCACCTCATCCCCCAAGACACCCCTACCCCTTAGACACCACAACCCCCTAGATAGCCCTTCTAGACACCACCACACCCCCTTGTACAACCACCCCAACACCCTGGACAGCATCCCAACCCCCTCGACAGTCCCCCCACCCCCCTGGACAACCCACCCTCATATACAGCTTCTACCCCAACCCCTAGACAGATCCCCCCCTTAACAGCCCACACCCACCTCCCTAACAGAATATTATTGTCATCTAAACCAAATATTTCCCAGTGTTGTTTTTTGGATTTTATATCATTCCTTGTTTCATTCATGTTTATTTTCATCAAATATAATATCTTTGGGAAGAAAAATGAGGTGACGAAACTGGAAGCACCCCACCCCTTAGACACTTCTACCCCCTTGGACATCCCCCGACCCCCTGGATAGCCCCCACCCCCTGGACACCACCCCACCCCCTGGACAGCCCCCCCACCCCCTGGGCGACCCCCTCCCACTAGATAGCCCAAATGGTTATCCCCCAAGATAGCACACACCCCTCCCTAATAGAATATTACTATCATCTAAACAAAATATTTCACAGTGTTGTTCTGTTTTCATTTATATCATGCATTATTTTCTTCTTGTTCATTTTCATCAAATGGAAGCGCATTTTAATGAAAAATGAGGTGACCAAACTGGAATCATGGGTGGATTAGATTGATTGATTTAGTTCATCAACTATTCATTCTCAAATGTTGAATCACTATAGTTTTATCAATTGTAATATATAACATCCATAAATAGATATTCTCCACCTGGCCCCAAAAAGTTGTATAAATTCATGGTTTCATTTTATTGGCTGACCAAATTAACAGGACTCGGAATTTGGGATTGGTTGGATGACTAATGGGTTCCCCTGGTCTGGATGTTTCATGTGTTTATGAAACGATTTTAACCAAAATATAATAGTGTTATTAAGGAGTTCGGGTTTGAAATTAAGTTTTTAATGATTTTATTTCAATAGGAATATTCAATTAATCCTTGTGTGACTTGGATATTATTTGATAAATATAGATGAATTCATAGAACATGATCCTAATCACTTTCACTTTTCAGATTCAATAACATATTAATGTTTATGAATTATAGAGTTACAGCACATTTGTTTCACTTGATTTTTTATAGTATAATATTTTGAATATAGAGGATGTATGTTCTATTATGATAGAGAGTTAGTATGTTCTATTGAAATATTATTTATCTTAAAATAATGATATTAATATAATAGAGATCTATGAAAAAAATGAAATAGAAAATACACTAGAATATATATCTAGAATCAATGGTAAATTATCCCATGTAATTGGATTTTTTATATAAAATATAGGTAAACACAATGGTCAAATAAATAGGAATAATTAATGAGAAAAAATTTATCTATAGCCAAATTTTAGTATTTATTATTGTGGATTGAGATAGGTTGGAAAGTAACTACTAGGACTAGGAGTACTATTCTAAATGGATTATCTCTTGGTGAATATTGAATGATGTTTGTAAAATGTTTTCAATGTTGGAGTTTGGTGTATGAAATATTGGATTCATTGTGTGGGTGTATTGGCTTCTATCTGAAGGTGTATTGGATTGTGTCTCCTGGTGTATATGATTTTCTTTATCTATATTAGAGTCTAGTGTATGAAATATTTGA
The DNA here is from genome assembly GCA_963277665.1 of Viscum album. Classification (NCBI taxonomy): domain Eukaryota; kingdom Viridiplantae; phylum Streptophyta; class Magnoliopsida; order Santalales; family Viscaceae; genus Viscum; species Viscum album. The sequence goes on along the minus strand of OY728129.1, from coordinate 428,439,040 downwards.
GGATTTTGCATATTGGATTTTGTGTGGTGTATTATCTTAGTTGCATTGGATTCCCTACACGAGTATTGGGTTATTTATACTATCTGGGTGTTGGGTTCTGTGAAATATGGGTGAGAGATATACCAAGTGTTTATAACCGTTGGTATACTGCTAAAAGAAATTTTAATATTATACCAATGGTTTTAAATAGTTGTTATAGGGTTGAATGAAATGTGTAATGTATACCAACGGTTACAAAACCATTTTTTTATTAATGGACTCCAAAATATTACCAACGGTTACATGAAACCGTTGAAAGAAAACTACAAAAATAATTTTTGAACCATTGGTAAAACTCTAAATTCTTTGTTAAAAAATAGTTTAAAACCACTGGTATAGATTTTTTTTCCAATAGTTTTAGGTAACCATTTTGAAGATATGATTTTTTGTATCATATTCCAACAGTTATTTAGAAACTGTTGGTACATATCTATCGCTACGCCGAAATAACCATCGGTTTTAAAAACCATTGGAATATTGTATACCAATGGTTTTTCCTTCTATACCAATGGTTTTCAACCATTTCTATAGTTTACCTTTCCAGTAATAAAATTATTTCAATTTTGATTTATTTGATTAATTTTACAATCCCTTAGTGAACCCACCATGACTTATAAAATATTTTAATGTTTAAAAATTATTTCCATTAGAGTGTGACTCACATCCACTTAAGAAAGCCAAATATTTTATTAAATTTGGATATTTTCCTTTTAAAGTAATATTTCCCACATATACTTGTAAAAAACCATGGTCCAAAACCATGGGATGGTTTTTGGTTTTAATTAGTTTAATGTGTAGTGTCCAAAAACTATATAATTAACACATACCTATACTTTCTTATATAAAACAAATAAATTTCATATTCTTGTCCACTCTAACCATTCAGATCACGACCAACATCCTCCCTTCTCTCTCAAGAAGCCCCCCATAGCGCCCCAATCTCCCAAGAATCCTCTCTAAAGCCTTTCCAAGCCTTTGGGGTTATACATCCAAGTAAAATATTTCATAATTTATCATTTTTGTGCTAGTTTTTTTTCATTATACCATTATACAATAAATTTAAAATATTGGGGTATGATTTCATACCTTACACATACATCCCTAATTTTTTTAACGACGAGAGTCCCCTTTCTCCCTCATTAATTCATCTCAAGTACACAAGTTACCATGCTGAAATTTGATAAGGAATTTCTCTCTTCTCATTTCCATTGGAGGCATTATTTTATTTTATGCATCTAAATTGCATTAAATATGTTGTTATATTATTTTCCATTACCCCCACACCCTTGATAACTATTTATGTTATAAATGTTGAGATATTCCTTCCTCATTCATCAACCCATTTTAAAATTTATATTTGATGTTGTTATGCTGCTTAAGTTACACAAAAATTTTCCATGCCAATATCATCATATATCTTAATTCAATGCAAATATCCCTCTCAAGGGTATTCACCTTTATACATATATACTTTTTTATTGAGGACATACATTTATCTATTCCTCATCTCAAATTCATTGAATAAATTATGATGCTTATTGAATCTACGGTGTATTCTCTATGTGGCACACTTTCGAATGTAATCAAATTATTAATAAGGGTGAACCCTGATAGTTCTCTAATGCATTGAGTAATGATTAGTATCATGATAAGTTAAGTGAAATGAGTTTTTACTTATTCTAATTCAACTGAAATGATGGTTGACACATGATCCATGTGAGATGAGCCTTGGATCATGGTAATAACTAGTTAAGTGTTGTTTCTAGAGATCCATGTTATGATGATCATGCTATATCAGGCCTTTATGTTCATGTTTCTCTTACACTCATATGATATGAATATTAACAAAAATGTATTGTATTCTTCTTTTTAATAATTTTTTACTCCCTTTATTGTCTTTATCACACACCCTTTTTTATGTATTTCCTCATGTTACCCAATTCAATGATAAGTGTGAAGGAATATTATGGTCATGTAAAACTAGATTTCAATAATGATGTTTTATTTTTTGTCTTCAAATGTCATGTAAAGATCCTAATTCCCCAAGACAATATAATTCTCAATCATCATATTTTTCATAAGTGAATGTTTATGTAACAAATCATGTTTATGTGTGTAATAATCATAAGGGTTTTTATAGTTGGTATAAATTGATACATTTAGTTATTTATTTAATTAATAGTAGAAAACCCTATTGAAATACATAGGGATATGACTAAGAAAATTTAAAACATCCCTAATTTTTTTTGTAACTATAGAGTAAGTGGTTTATTAAGAAAATTTATACCTTTTTAGATACAAACCAGTAGAGGTGGTTTGGGTGTACATGTATCTACGGGTAAAACCCGAAAACTCTACTTTGGGAAAGAATCTAATGGGAAATTGTGCACAACAATGGGCCTTACTGCACTCTGGGTTCGACACTCTCAGGGGATATGATTTGGTAAATTCATAAGATTTACATGAACCATTATTAATGAAATTAAAAGAATTCCCCTATGAATAAATGTTTGGATATAGATCATGGATAACATAAATTGAAGACTATAAATTCATATGTTAATGAAATAAAAGTAATTTATAAGATATCCCTTTTTTCATTGAATTCCACTTTATGTGTTACTGATAAAATTCATTTTATTTTATCCAATGGCCATTACTAAAAGGACTTGGGATAATAACGAATGTGAAGATCAATTTGATGACTATTCTAGCAAGATTCATAATCTGATGGGTGTGTGAATCCCAAAATTTGTAAAGATACTATCTCAGTTAACACAAGTTTTGAATAGAAACATCGATCAAGAAGAACTTCCATCCCACCCTAAGAATGAATAGGCTACAACCAGGAGCTTCATTTGATAAAGGCCTCCTACGTCCAATGGATCATCTGATCCGTCAATCGCTAAACAATGGATCAAATCTATTGAAACGATATTCTTTTTTGTTCAATGTTCTGAACAAAAGAAGGTTATTCTATATTTTTATTGTATAGAGGGTGAATCTGTTCAATGGTGGACATTAATAAAAAAATAAATCTTGAGGAAGAGATTGAGGTATTGAAATTGAAGAATTTCTGGAAAAGGTTTTTTGATAAATATTTTCCTCGCACCCTCCAACAATAGATGGAAAGGGACTAATTTCCCCTCATGCAAGAATATGACAAATCCATCATAACGTATGAGGAAACCCTTAAAAGTATTTATCGATACACCTTAATCATTTTCTTTACACCCAAATTCAAGGTTAACCACTTCTCTAGTAAGCTAAAACCTAGACTACGGAAGGACCTAGTGATCCATGACTTAGATAGCTATGCAGAAATTGTACAATATTCCCTCCAAGTCAAAATCGAGATCGTAGAATATAAGGGCTATCATGGGGATAAAGAAGATGAAATGGGACATTAATTTTTGCAGTCAGATCGATAAATCCATTGGTGCTATAAAATTCTAGCAGACCACTTGTCAATTTTGTGGAAAAAAGAACCACTGAAATTGCTTGAAGGGGAAGAGGAAATACATTAGGTGTGGAAGATAAGGGTATCTGGATATTAATTGCCGACATTAAAACCTTGTTGATGTGATATGGAAGATGAATTGTTTGTTCTAACCTCAACACATTGTTCAGTGCTTCAACTACAAATAACAAGTGAATATTGCAAACTAGTTCTCTAAGACATGGGTTTTCAGAGGCTACCAACAACCTCCATGGTTGTAAGGAAGTGATTTTCCATCACTTCCACTAAAGAAAACCCTGACAACGAATTGGTGATAGGTAAACTAGTAATTTATTCTTGAATAGTGAATATACTTTTTTATTCTTGTTCTACACATTATTTTATATCCTGCATGTTTAGTAAAACAATCCCAATACCACCACAAATCATGGATGTGGAGATGTCAGTGAAAATAAATAATGGGGAAATCATTGAATCCTATGAATATAACTCCTCTAACATCACAATTTTTGGATTTAACTTCATCGAGAACCTCTTCAAACTCCATATGGTAGAATTTGTTGCAATTCTTGGTATGGATTAGATTTTCTTATATAGAGTGAACATAAATTTTCATGACCTGGAAATCACTATCCATATATCGAAACAACCTTCGATTGTGTACACATTCATGGAGGAGGATGAATCTTATTTAGAACCACCATTTTACTTATTGATATTAATGTACTATGATCACATGTATCTTGATCTGATGATTGACTCTAAAGAAGAAACAACCCTTGAAGACATTCCTATTATGAGGGAATTCACTGAAGGGTTTCCCGAGGAATTTTTTGCTCTTCCTACTAAAATACATGTTGAATTATTTATTGATCTTATACGTAGTGTGTTTTCGATATCAAAGACTCAGTATAGAATGATTGTTTTGGAGCATGAGGAGGTAAAGAAACAACTACAAGATAATATAGAGAAAATGATTATACACCCATGTTCTTCACCATGGGGTGAACCAGCCATCATCTTCAAGAAGAATGATGGGTCAACCCCCCCCCCATTGAATTGATTATTATGAGATCAAACAAATAACATTAAAGATCAAGTATACTATTCTATGAAATGATGACTTATTTGATCAGCTACATGGAGAAAAATACTTCCCCAAGGTGAATCTGTAGTTAGGATGTTACCATGTAAGGATGAAGAAGGAGGATATCCCCATGACTGATTTTCATAGAAGATATGGGCTCTTATAATTCCTATTCATGCCTTTAGGACTCACTAATGCTCCAGAAATATTCATTGACATGATGAATATAGCCTTCAGAGATTACCTCAATAAATTTGTGATAGTCTTTATAGAATATATTCTAATATACTCCAAAACCAAGTAAGAGCATGAGAGATATCTAAGCACTATACTAGAGACCTTGTGAAAGGAGAAGCTATATGAAAAGTAAAAAATGTGTGAGTTCTGGTTGAAGGATGTATCATTCCTGGTTCATATCAACACATGAAATGAGATATCATTGGATCCCTCGAAGACAAATTCAATTGAGGGATGGCCAAGGCCAAAATTTGTGATGGATGTCTATTGCTTTATTGGGTGAGCTTCATTTTATCTCCCAATTTTGTAGAAAATTTTCATGATTTTAAAACACTATTACCAAGCTAACTCGTAAGGGAGTCATGTTTGCTTGTAGTGATGAACGTGAAGACAAATTTATGGAGTTGAAAAGGAGGCATATCACTACATATGTGCTCACACTACACACAAGTGGAGATATTTTTGTGGAATTCAGTGAATCTTAGAAGAATGGCCTAAGCTATGTCTTGATGAAAAATGAAAAAGTCATTTACTCTACTTTAAGGTAATTGAAATTTCATGAGAAAAACTATACAAAACATGATCTAGAGTTGACTATAGTAATCATCACTTTAATAATTTGGCAACATTACCTCTTTTGGGAGAATTGTAAAATATATACGGATCTCAGAATCGTAAAGTATATATTCACAATAAAAGAGTTGAATATACGTCAATGAAGATGGTTAGAGAAGATCAGTGTTTATGACTACACCATCCAGTGCCACCCTTTGAATGTGAACAAGGTGGTTGATGCTCTAGGTATAAATAATTCAGTGATTCGGTCATTTATGAGAATTGAAAAGGATCCAATATTCATACATTTGATGAAGATGTTTCAGGGAATCATGATGATGAAGACATCATCAATACTTTCTCAAATTATTTCTCAACTGTATCTTTTGGAAAGGTTAATACATTCTAAAAAAGGTGATGTGGGAATTCATAATAATGTTTTATCAATTAAAAAAGGCAAATATGTGGAGTTCAATGTTCATGAAGAAGGAATTGTAAGATTTGGCTCAGTAATATGAGTTCCATCAAATATGGTGTTAAAGAAAGAACTTTTGGATGATTCACATAGTTCTAATTTCACTATTCACCCTGGAAAGAAAAAGATATTTCGAGATCTCTGAGAGACTTATTGGTGGGATAACATGAATATTGATATTTCTGAGCACACATAAAAGTTCCTAGTATGTTTGTAAGTGAATCATGAGAGGCATAATTCTAAGGGGGTGATGCAACCATTACCCTTAACAACACGAAAATGGAAAAAATCACCAAGGACATTGTCCCTAGACATTCGATGATATCCAAAGGAAACCATGCTATCTAGGTTGTTGTGGATCATCTTAAAAAAATACACAATTAATTGCAATTTAGGTGGATCTCTCTTTGGATAAACTGGCACAAATATACATTAAAGAAGTTGTATGGCTACATAGAGTACCATTATTTATTGTATCTGATCGAGATCCAAGATTCACCTATATGGTTTGGAAGTGTCTCTAACATGCTCTGAATACTGAGATAAAATTTAGTACGGCTTATCATCCTCAAACTAATGTCCAATCTGAGTGGACTATCCAAACACTTGAAAAAATGTTTACAGAATGCTTAATGGAATTCAAAGGAGGATGGTATCAGCATCTCCCTTTGGTTAAGTTCTCTTACTATAATAGTATTTTCTCAATAATCCGAAAGGCTCTTTATGATTCCCTTTATGGATAAAGGTATAGAAGACCAACATATTGGGATGAATTTGGGGAGAAAATACTACTACGTATGGAAATGGTCGATGAAATGGTGGATAAGGTAAAAACCATCCAATAGCACATTAAAATTTCTTAGAGTCGACAAAAGAGATATGATAAATTTTGTTGATGATACTTAGAGGTTGATAAGGGACTCATTGTATTCCTCCACATATCAATGTGGAAGAGAGTTATGAGATTTTGGAAGAAGGTAATTATTAGTCCAAGGTACATCGACCCTTTTTAGATCCTTGATAGCATTGGAGAGGTAGCATATCTACTAGAACAGCCACCGAACATGTCTCAAGTATATGATGTATTCCATGTATCAAACATGAGTATATACATAACTAACCCATCACATGTACTCAATCCAGTTTTGGTATCATTGTATAGTTACCTCTCATCTGAGGATAACTTAGTGAATATATTAGATAACTACAAAAAAATTCGACGAAATAATAAAATGCCCATCATCAAGGTGTTGTAGAAAATCCACATTTTTAAGAGGTATCATAGGAATCAAATGAAGTGATGAATTAGAGTTACCTCATTTTATTTAGTTTCATAAAATGAAATTTCTATTGCGAAATTTCATAAGGGGAAATGATTGTAACACCCAAAATTTTATTAATAAAAAATCATCTTGATATAATTAAAGGTCTTATTAGGTAAAATGGTTATATAAAACATATAAACTTCCTTGGTTTTATGTTTTTGGGTTTTAAAATATAGTTATGTATTTGTATAATTTCTAATATACTCATTGAACAGTTATATCATGATTAGTATAAATATAGGGCTTTAACCAATCCAATTTACACAAACAATGGAGACGATGGCCTCATACAGTAGAATTTCTCCATACAAACCCATTTTTAGTGCACAGAAAGGAGGTAACATCACAGGGATTCACAATGGACTAATCGCAAGCTGAGAATCATCACATTAAGCTTGAATGGAACTGCCTGCAAGAGAAGTGGAAGTTAATAGAGATTATCACTAGAGTGATGCTATCCATGCTTCCCCAAGATTCTGCCACCATGATACACATTACCAATAGGTCTTATGTGGGTGTTCTATGGGGTTTGTAATAAGACACTAGCACATTGAATATGTTCATTATTTTTATAGAATAAATATACATTCATTTTATTAATGTTACTCTGTAAATGATTTTAAATCCAAAATTGTATTTTTATTTAATATTTAAATTCTATTAAGAAAAGTATTTTAATGAAATAATGGATTTTTTAATTAAATAATATTTTAATAAAATATTTTTACTAAATATTTATTTATTAAATATAAATGATCATATATTTTTTATGAATACAATTGTAATTTTAATTAAGATTCAAAAGATATTTTTTCAAAAACCCATTAATTTTTGAAAAAATGTATGTTTTTATTTTAAAAGTTAAAATTAAAAATTTTCGAAAATTATTTAGAAAAAATTTATATTTTTTTATCCAGGATGTCAAAATTATCTAACGGTAAATTTTTCATAATTTTTTGAGACAAAAAAATTTTTGTCTAAAAATTAAATACCGTTTGAATATATAATGTGTTTTATGTCATCAGAATTGGCCAATAGAAATGTTATAAAATAATATAAAATGTATATTAGGCTAAAATATGTTTAACCATTAAAATAATGTGATTTTATATTTTTATGATTAATTTTACTATGCCTTATTGGACCCTCTAAGACATATGGGATATTTTATCATTTTGAAATTATTTTCTTGATAGTGTGATTCCCCTCCACAGAAACATGACTAAAATTTTATTATCTTCAAAAATTGGGCATATTAAATAATTATTTCCACTAAACTTTGTAAAAACCCTTGGTAAAAACCATGGTATGGATTGTGGTTCTGATTAGTTAAATGTGTAATGTCCAAAACCTAAATAACAAAGAATTTCCTCGCTTTTCTATTATAAACCCACTCAATCTCCCATTCCTCTCCACAAAAACCATTTATATAATGGCCAACTCTGAACCCCTATCTCTATAATCCTCCGAATTCACCCCATGTTCCATAGAAGTTGTCTCAACCCTATCCCAATCGTTGGGATTACACTTCCATGTAAGGTATTTGTTCCTTTTTCATTTTTCCATGATTAATTATGTAGTTAATCCCTTTTACATTCAATAAAATATTATAGGGTATTATTTCCCACATTCAACATATTTCCCACTTTATGATTGAATTATTATAAAACCCTATATATGTCACTAATTTCTCCCATGTACCCTTGTTACCATGCCAAAATTCTATACGGAATTTCTCTCTTCTCATTTACATTCAAGAAATTATTTTATATTATCCATATAAATTCCATTACATAAGTTGGGATATTATGTTACATTAATCCCACCAATTAATTCCCATTTCATGTATACATGATGAAATACCCCTTTCTCTTCTATCGAACAATTTTACGATTTCTATATGATGTTGTTATGCAGTTGAAGTAACACTAAAATTTCCCACACCAAAATCATCGTGTTAGTGACTTCCATGCACATTTCTATATCAATGATATTCACCATTATGCACATGAAATTATTTATTAAGGACATAAATATATATATTCCACATCATTTATTTATGGAATAAATTATGAGCTTTATTGAATCAATGTTATAAGATCTATGTGGAACACTTATGCATGATATGAAATGATTACGAAGGGTGTTCCCTGATAGAACTCCAATGCATTGGGTAATGTTCATTATCATAACATATCAAGTTCAATGAGGGTTTACTCACTCTATTTCAAGTGCAATAAGGCTTTAATCATGATCCATGGACAATGATCCTTTTATCATGCTAATATCATGTTAAATTTTGTTGCCACATATCCATGCTATGATAATAATGTTTTATCGTGCTTTTATGTCTGTATTTATCTTATGCTCTATTGATATGAATATTTACTTACAAGTAGTAGTTTCTATATGGTATTCTTCATTTAAACCCTTTCAGGGAACTATATCTCACCCATTGTTTATGAATTTTCTCTTGATAGCCCATGTAATACTAGGTATGATGTAATTTTGTGGTCATGTAAAAGAAGTTTTCAGTGAATATGTTTCATTTTATGTTTTCGTATATCTTGTAATGTTTTTAATTTCACAAGAAACTATACCTCTTGATCCTCAGATATTTCATAAGTGCATTTTTCTGTAAAAAATAGTTATTAGGTGTCTAATGAATAGAAGCGTTGTTATATTTCTAAATAAATTTATTTATCTAAAATATTACTACATATTTTTGAAAGTATATTTATTCATATACATACAATCATATTTAATGGCTAGGTTATAAAAATCATGTAGAAATAAAAATATTAATAGTATATCAGGGTTCGTTTAAAATTTGTGTTTCTTATAAAGAAAGGTGTTAATTTTTTTAAGAACACATATATTACATATAATATTAGACAGATACACTATCCATCACAGTCATCACCGATGATATGTCTTCCTCCATACACCCCCACCTTATAACCTCCTAGCATGGACTGCTCCACCAACTACACTAATGATGATTGCACCACCATATGAAAAAGAAAACCTCTTCCAAAACCCTCTCACATATCATCATGGATAAAAAATTGATATTTTATCACTCTAAAATAATAATAATATTTATAAGTGACATTACATCTGGTCTCTCCACTCATTTCATCAGCTACAACATTTCATTTTTCTGATGTATAAAAATCAATAAATCGAAATCCTACAAGAATTTCATCCACCATCACTGTCTTAAATTTAGGCCACCCATTGATAAAATGTACCTCATGAAATTGTTTCCAGAAGAGACATTAAAATACACAGTGATGAGTAATGTCACCACAAATTCAAAGAAAACAAAACTACAGCCAACATCAGATCATGGGTGGAATATGTTTTCTCATTGGGATGAAACATTCAAGTTTAATAAAAATTATTTTACACATGATTCATTAAAACAAATATTAAATAAAATAATGAGCGATCACATGAAATCCTATAATTGATCACCCTCTTATAGAATATGATGAATTGAAACATTGACTAAATTCTACTTCGAGTCAATGAAAGATGCATGAAACTAGTAAAACCATTGGAATTTCTCATCATTTCTATTAAATGTTGTTAATGGAGATTAAACGAGGGGTAACTCAGATATGGACCACCTAAAAGATACAACATGAATAGGTATGCCATGCACCATTACAACTGAATTAGGGTTTTTCCATGAAATTATTGCCTTGATCTTCAAAGCATTCATAAGTACCCCACCCCCCATTAAGACATTCAATTCCCTAAGAAAAATATTTCCCAATCCCATAAATCACACATCGACAAAATCCTAAATAAATAACAATGATGATGGGATCCTAAAATGTAATGCACATGATGTGTGTAATCCTCCTCATAGAAAGTGTACAGAAGGATATCAATGAAAAAAACCCACCATGAACATATCCGTAAACACCCTAAAGTTTGTTTTCATCATTCATATGAACATATATTGAGATTTTTTCACACTAAACTGAATAAAATAAGAACATACAATTCCCACATAGTAATAAAAAAGTTGTTTATAGAATATTATCTTCTTTTACCCACATTTAATGACATCATTTCTATAGATTGATAAATTATAATAAACACAAAACGTTATCTAATTAAATAATTCAACAATCAATTGTCATGAATAATAATTCATTACATTGATATGGTTCGTGGGATGTTATTCGATACTAATAAGAAAAATACCATAATCATTATTCATGAAAAAATCTAGTTTATTCTAGGGAGACACACTCGATCAAACAAATCCCCTCTATAATGGATTATCAGGATGTACTCCCATATATCACATATCGGAAGGCTCCATCAAATATGGATCCATTCAGATATATGAAATAGTCAATTGTCAAATTATCAAAAAAATATATTCTTTTAAGGATTAGCACCAAAACCTCAACAAGAAATACATTAGTGTGCATTTCTACAACATTTGAAAACATCATAGTCTGAACTATAAATAAACTCAGCATCAACTACACCATTGATGAAGATAAGGATGAAACACGCCTCTAACTGACCCATGGGTCTCACTTTCCAATAAACGCTATAGGGTCTCCTTCATCATCATAGAACACTCACTATATCATGAATCTATAAAAAACGTTGTACAAAGAATATATGTATTACATACAAAGGATAATTTAGTATTGTTATATATGTAAACATAAAATGTATCTAATGGATTGGTGCTACCCCAACACTACCTCACAATCTGATCATTCATTCTATTGGTATGCTCAAACTTAAATGGAATAGTCAAAGACGGGGTCACTAGAAACGACTCCACCCCATGTCCCAAAGCGTGGACTACATTAGATGATAAAAAAGAGAATGTATCTCAAGAATAAAATAAATAATGTAGAAATGTAGAAAAAAATTAATGTTCACCATGAATAACTTCTTGCTCCCTAGATGTAGGAAATTCTGGAGAAATCATCTAGAAATTGAAACTTCACTGTCTCTTTAACCCTAATGATGAGAACATCCAAGGTCGTAATGTTCACTCTAATGAAAATATAGTCTTTGTTATATATTATCCATGACCCATATCATATTTTTTTATCCCATGTTATTGAATCCTATTGTTGTTTCCTCTGCTGAAACTACATGAACCCTGTAAGCTAGATTGGAACTTTGGGTTCATGATACATATTCAAAATGTTTGGGATCTCTCATCACTAGTGATCTTGGCCTCCATAAGGATAAAAATGTCACGACCCGTCCTCGGGGCCCGTATTGTGACTACCCCATGCCCGCCTTCCATTGGCCAGGGGCTGGCGACTAGCACCAAAGGCAAAAATCCCGATTACTGGGAAGGCATTGCTTTTATAAAAGTGAACAAAACACCACATAGTACAAGCGGAAGTAAAACACTAAGTACAAAGAGAAGTGCTGAAAGGTAAATGGGCCAGAATACAAACCCAAGTGAAAGTACAACTACAACTGAACAAAGTACAATAGAAAAAGACAACAACTGGAAGAATGGAAGCGGCTCCTGGGTCGTCCTCCTCAGATCCTACCTGAAGGGTAGGTACAGATATCCTCCACAACAATCTCGCCCGTCAACCTCCTCCGAGTGTCATCTCGCCGTGAAGTCCACCTCAAGATACTGACTCGTCGTGTAGTCCACCTACGGGTACCGTCTAGTCCTCGAACACTCGGCCTCCGTCAGCACTGCCCGTCGTCTACAACCAGCACAACGAGTTGCGGGCATAGCCCGTGCAGGGGTGAGTATAACAATACTCAGTAGGGACCCTGAGACTCTCAAGGTATCACTAAAACCAACATGGATAACCACAAAGAAGATCTCAACAAATAACCTCTACTTAGGTATATGCCATGAATATACCTATGTTATCAAGTAACCCATCTCAATCATGAGTAAAACACCAAGATCATTAAATTAACGTATAACCACTACCTAGGTATATGCCTATACATATACCTAACTTATCAAGTGACCCATATCAATCATGAGGTAAACACAAAGGTCATAGACTCTGCTCAAACCAGGATTTTCATTATCAAAACCGTAACTGCTGAAGAGCCCCATCTCTGGAGTTTACAGTGGTCCTGTCACGACTCCGAGGAACTGCTCACTAACCTAAGACTGCTGAGGTACTCCTCCTATAAAGTACCGCGGGTCAGCCACCCAAACACAGTAGTGCTTCCTGACGAGGTATGTCACCCAAACACAGTAGTGCACACCCCCTAGTAGCCTGCTACGATACTCTTCGGACGAGTACCGTGGGTCTGCACTGTCACACAGGTAGTGCTCTATCCGCCATGGTTCTACACACAAACAATGTATTGCTCCGTCCACTGGGCTTGTCGACTCACTCCAAGTCGAGTCGGTCAAGCAGTCGTCAGGTCTCAGCCGGCTACACGGTCTCCGTACTCCGCACGCTCGTCTCCGGGAGGGTCCGCTCCACGAGCTACAGGTTGATACTCCAAGTATCTCAATGTCACACGAAGAAGTAACTCAAAGGACCGCCTCGTCATAGGGGTCTCAACGCAACAGACGGCGTGCCAATCGGATGCCCGGTCTGTGAGTTATTAGCCTTTTCGTCCCAGGGCCCCGGTTGGTTTCGTGAGCGAACCAACCCGGCTGTATCTCAACTGTACCCCGAACTCTCATATGGTATACTCATTGGGACCGTTTCTCAATGTGATCACCAATGTCGCGGACGGTTCGTCAACGTACGTCTAATCTGAAAGATATCAGCTTTTCTGTTCCAAGGGCCCAGTTTGATTTAAGATACAATCCAACCCGGACACTATCCAACAGCAACCGAAACTCGGGCGAGGTATGCCAATAGTTCCGTCTCATCAAGAGGAATTAAATGAGATAGACGGTGCGTCAATTGGACGCCCGGTCTGTGAGTTATTGGCTTTTTCGTTCCAGGGGCCCAGTTGGTTTTGTGAGCGAACCAACTCGACCGCACTCCGACGACATCTGAACCTCGAGCGGAGTAGGAAAAATATCCGTCTCACTTAGAGTAATTTCAGAAATGTCGACGGCACGTCAATCAGACATCCGGAGTTCAAGTTATGAGTGTTTCTGCTCCGAGGGCCCGGTTGGTTCCGTGCACGAACCAACCCGGCCGAACCCAATGTATTCCGAAACCTTCAGTGCGATATGTAAAAACGACCGTCTCGGTCCAAGGATCGTATCGCCGCTGACGATGCGTCGATCGGAGGTCCGTAGACCATGTTATGGGTGTTCGATCAGAAATAAACCGAAATGGGGGATCTGGGCCCGGCCCGGCCCAATCCCCCCTGGGTCGGCCCAAACCGGGTCGACCCGACTCGGGTCCGGGTCCGGCCCGACCGGCGCGGCCCGGCCCAGCCAGCGTGGCCGAGCGGAAGCCGCAGAGTAGGGGGGGTGCGCGGCCCCCCTAGCCGTTGATTGAAGTCGGCGGCGGTCTGCGCCGCCGCCAATCCTCCGGGATCCCGTGCGGCCGCAGGATCCCCCATGCCACACAGCCGTGGCAAGCCGCGGCGATTGATTCCTCCTGTGGCACGCTCGGGCGTCGCCGCCTCCTGGCGGTCGGACGGCTCCGGCCGCCGCCCCCGGTCGCCGGCAGTGCCGTGCCGGCGACCCGAGCTAGCGCCCCGCGCCTCATGGTTTTCCGCGGGCCACCGGAGTTGCTCCGGTGGTCCGTTTTCAAAATCGTCTGTGCCAGCATTCATCTCGGGTCTCTAAATTTACTGCGGATGCTTCAAAATAACCTTGTGGCCCCGTTTTTCGTCTCCCGTCAATCTGAACGTCAATCAACAAATCATGCCGTCCTCGTGGTTCTCTAGCAATATGCGATGGCGTCGCGCCCCTTCGCCATGGCCCGACTCCGTCCGCTGATGTATTCGGGTTTCTCCGACACGTCATGACGGTGTCGTGTCCTTGTTTGTTTTCGTGATGCGGCGCGATGAAGCCGCGCATTCCTTGCCACCCGATTCCGCGCGCTACGACGACACCGCGCTATTCCCGTTTCAATCCACGAAAGAAACCAACATGGATAAGGAGGAGGGTCGGCCGTGTTTGTGCGGTCTGGACCCCTCTCGTTAATTGATAGCAATTGGTCATATTTCATGAATAACGTCTAGGTAATAATCACGAACAAATTAAATAAATAAACCCCTACCTTGAGCGTAGCTAGAATGGGGGTTCGCCGTTGAAAATGACGTCGCGAGGTGAAGATCCGTATGATGACGGAGAATGTCCGAGGAGGAGGTGGCGTCTCCTTTTCGTTGACACGGGAAGAAGATCGAAAGAGGGTTCCTCGTAGATCTTTGGAAAAAATGGTCACACCCTGGCTGCGGAGAGGAGAAGAGACGACACGACGATCTCTTATTATGGCGACGACGTTCTTCGTCGAAGACTTGATGTTATTCGTGATGAAGATGAAAACATCCAAGAGCACTCTCCTCAATTGTTCACACACCACATCCAACCAAAATAAAATAAGGCTCATCCCTATTTTATTAACTCATTCCACAATTCAAAAATTCAAAACGTAAATTAAATAATTGAATTGTTGTGTTGGCATACTTAAAGAGAGGAGAGGAAAAGTCACCCAAATAAAGGGAAGTTTAAAAGTTAAAAGAGTTACACAACTTAAGTGGGGGTTATGATGAGTTAGTGAGTTAAGGGAATTGAAAAAGTGGGGGCTCGTCTGGGCCCCACCTCAACTTTAATCCACTCAAGAGAAACTAACAAACAGTGTGTCCCACCCTAACTCCTACACTTAGGGTTTAACTCATGGAGAAGAGAAATAAAATTCATAATGAAATTTTATTTCAGTAACACATAATCCACAAATTTAAACAACTCATAACGAGCAAATGCAACTCCAGAAAAGGAGTTCCTAAGAAATTACCGGCACTGCGGTTTCATCGGTGCCCTCAAAATTTGATTCCGAGCACCGGTTCAAAAGTCAAGAAAAACCCGCTCATCTGTTCGCTGAATGTACCCGAGCCAAACATTGGAAAATGATTCTGGGAACACCGGGCCTCGGAATCAGGCGCCGTTAGAAACTACGTTCTTGTAAAATTCCAAAGAAAATTAAGAAAAAAATTTCCTTGATATTTCCAGGTTTTTAAATTACTCTCACCTCCGGGATTCACGTCCCCGTAAAGCTTCAACACAAACCAGGGTCACAAAAGCGGTACAAAGCACGCATTTGAGCCTCCCGCTCTCATGTGCTCACCTGGAGTTCCCCGTACTACCAGAGAATGCGCACACAAGGAATAGACCATTCTCGTAGGATCCGCCCCTGTCGATCCCCGATCCCCACTGGAACCTCCGTGAAAGTCACCCCATCGCCATCGTCCAGCTCCCCATGGTCGATGGTATGCGAAGGGTCGAGCACATATCTCCTCAGTTGAGATACGTGGAAGTCATCGTGCACCTGATGCAACTGAGGTGGATGGGTCAAGTGGTAAACCACCTCACCTACCCAGATGAGGACCTAGAAAGGTCCCTTGAACCTCGGAGATAACATGCCACCTTGGCCACATCTCCGTAAACCTCGTCGAGGTGAGACCCATATAAGGACGTGATCACCATCCTCGAACTCTAGGGGTCTCCAATTTCTATTAGAACAGGAACTCAAAACGACTGCTTCCATGAGGGTAAGGTTGGCCGACTCAAGAGTGATCGGTCGCACCCTCCTATGATAGAGTTACCCTGCGCTGCCTGGGGTTTCCTTTTTCGCCGACCAAGGAAAACCCATCCCGACATTCGCCTAAACCTGTCAATTTGAGTATGAACAGTTATTTCCCATTCCATAATCAAACTTACATCGTAAGGCCTCGACGCTGCCACCAAGAGATTCCAACCGAAACTCTCGCCTCGAGGGTCTGAACACACCGTTGGTGTAATTGTGATTATCGAGTCTCGTCCAAAGGTATCTCCAGACATGAGGGTCAAGTCCATGGCTTACCGGAAACTCTAGGTCTGGAACAAGATTCGTGAAAGCAAGGAATGATTCATATCGACGTCTGTTACTACAACAACTAGTAGTGGACACAGAATGTCCCATGAATCATTTTTAAAGCCATTGGGTCACTCTCCCTGACCGCATGAAGCTACTCTCTTCCTCCTCCCTCCAGATCCCTGAGCCTGACGGGGATAACTAAGGCGGGTGGTTGTAGCATGTTAAGATGTACACCACCTCATGCTGCTCTCCAAGCTCTGCCTCCCCGTCTGCTGCTTCACAGACTCATCTCTCCATTAAGATTCCTCTTATAGAAACATTTAGCATGCCCGAGTCTCTAAGACTGGTGCCAGTTTCCTATTTCTTACTGCATTGTGCAGTCTTCATCCGCTCCTAGATGATCTGCATCTTCCTTGCCTACGATCTGAAAGAGATGCTAAAATTTCTCCTTTGCCGAAAAGATAAACTCGGTCTCATCCCCTGGATGAACCACGCCCATTGCCTAATACAGTCAATCATGACATGAATAATGTATTCATGCCATGGATGACGTCGTAAGGCCTCGATGTAACTACCGAGAGATCCAACTGTCACTCTCGCCTCCAAGGGTCGAGTCACTCTGTCGGAATCAGTGTGAAGTCACTGGGTCTCCTCCAGTAGAAATCTTGAATGTGAGGGTCAAGTCAATAGTTTTAACCGAGACCACTCAGTATCAACCAAACAAAAGGACAGAAAATCAAACATCACAATGATAAGTGTATTTTTATTATTACAGCTCATAGTACAAAGATACGAATACAACAGCAACATGGAACTTATAAGTACAAGGGACGTATCCACTAGTTCCGCTCCTGTCCACCTACTCCCGGAGCTCTACTGCCTTGTCCACTGCTCATCTGTTTCTCAAGAACTAGCCGCAGCTTCTGCCTCGGTGGCTCCTCCAAAGCCTGCGGATCAACTGTACGAGGAGTCGGATAGTCGCGTGCCTGGTGACCCTTCCCGCCGCATGAGTAACACTGTCTGTTTCTGGAATGCCTAGCTATGTCCCCACCCTGGGTGCCCCGCACCACCGATCCTAAGACCCGAGATCACCCAACTACTGGTCTGGTCCTCCTGGACCACTGCATCATCTGTCTACTTCCCACATATGACTCTGCTACTGATCGAAAAACACGCGGAAAAGGCAGCAGCTCCTGAACACGCTCGGGGTGTAGAGCTACTGGCACAAACTCCACCCTGAAGAAGGTCTCAAATTCTTCCCATGCGAAGGTCATCCCATCACAAAACTGGAACAAGTGGCTCCACTACCTGCCTACTGCTGCCTGAATGCGGCTGGCAGCAAAGATCACCATGAAGTCTGCTGGTGTCCCCACTAGCCTGAAGACTCTCACCATAGCCTCCAGCCAATCCTCAGTCGCCTGTGGGTCCGTCTCTCCCTAGAACCTGGGTGGCCTCTGGCGCTGGAACTCGTGCAGCGTACTCAAATGGCGTGCATCGCCTACTGCTGGGGCTAGTGGCATCGGTGGCCCAACGTATGGTAGTACCGCTGGTGCCTCATCTGCTGCCACAACTGCAAGAGGGAACTGTACCGAAGCCTCGTCGCTTGACAGGTTGTCCGTACGCACAACCCTCTGGCCTCTAGCTGGTCGTCCGCGAAAAGGCATCCTGAATGTCGGAAATCAGTTGTCAGGGTCCTGGTGTATGGATACGTCGGCCGCCCGCGCCAACACTGGACTCCCTGAACTGAAGACCACACTCGGTACCCTTAACACTATTTCTTCATAGAAAGAAAATATCAGAGTTATAAGTTCTACAGTTGAACCGACTCCTCTGATACCAATTTGTCACGACCCTTCCTCGGGTCCCGTGCAGTGACTACCCCAATCCCGCCATCCATAGGGCAGTGGCTGGCGACTAGCACCAAAGGTGAAAGTCCTGATAACTGGGAAGGAATATCATTTATAAAAGTAAACGAAACACCACAGAGTACAAGAGGAAGTAAAACACTAAGTACAATGAGAAGTGATGAAAGGTAAATGGGCCAGAATACAAACCCTAGTGAAAGTACAACTACAACTGAACAAAGTACAACAGAAAAAGACAACAACTGGAAGAACGGAAGTGACTCCTGGGTCATCCTCCTCAGATCCTACATGAAGGGTAGGTACAGATAGCCTCCACAACACTCTTGCCCGTCAACCTCCTCTGAGTTTTGTCTCGTCGTGAAGCCCACCTCCAGATACTGACTCTTCGTGTAGTCCACCTCCGGGTACCGTCCAGTCCTCGAACACTCGGCCTCCGTCCGCACTGCTCGTCATCTGCAACCAACCCAATGAGGTGCGGGCAAAGCCCGTGCAGGGGTGAGTATAATGATACTCAGTAGGGACCCCGAGACCCTCAAGGTCTCACTAAAACCAACATGGATAACCACAAAGAAGATCTCAACAGATAACCTCTACTTAGGTATATGCCATGAATATACCTAAGTTATCATGTAACTCATCTCAATCATGAATAAAACACCAAGATCATGAAATTAATGGATAACCACTACCCAGGTATATTCCCATACATATACCTAAGTTATCAAGTGACCCATCTCAATCATGAGGTAAACACAAAGGTCATAGACTGAGCTCAAACCAGGATTTTCATTATCGAAACTGTAACTGCTAAAGAGCCCCATCTCTGATGTGTACAGTGGTCCGGTCACGACTCCGAGATACTGCTCAATAACCTAAGACTGCTGAGGTACCCCTCCTGTCAAGTACCTCGGGTCAGCCACCCAAACACAGTAGTGCTTCCCGCCGAGGTATGTCACCCAAACACATTAGTGCACACCCCCTAGTAGTCTGCTGAGGTATTCTTCAGACGAGTACCGCGGGTCTGCACTG
Organism: Viscum album; assembly: GCA_963277665.1. Classification (NCBI taxonomy): domain Eukaryota; kingdom Viridiplantae; phylum Streptophyta; class Magnoliopsida; order Santalales; family Viscaceae; genus Viscum; species Viscum album. The sequence continues at coordinate 428,418,997 of OY728129.1, read as the reverse complement.
TCACACAGGCAGTGCTCCGTCCGCCATGGGTCTGCACCCAAACAAAGTAGTGCTCCATCCACAGGGCTAGTCGACTCACTCCAAGTCGAGTCGGTCAAGCAGTCGTCAGGTATCAGTCGGCTACACGGTCTCCGTACTCCGCATGCTCGTCTCCGGGAGGGTCTGCTCCACGAGGTACAGGTCGATACTCCATGTATCTCAAAGTCCCACTAAGAAGTATCTCAAAGGACCGCCTCATCATAGGGGTCTCAACGCAACAGACGGCGCGTCAATCAGACGCCTGGTCTGTGAGTTATTAGCCTTTTCGTACCAGGGGCCCGGCTGGTTTCGTGAGTGAACCAACCCAGCCGTATCTCAATTGTACCCCAAAATCTCATAGGGTATACTCATAGGGACCGTTTCTTAACGTGATCACCAACGTCGCTGATGGTTCGTCTACGAACGTCCAGTCTGAAAGATATCAGCTTTTCCATTCCAAGGGCCCAGTTGGATTTCGGGTACAATCCAACCTGGGCACTATCCAATAGCAACCGAAACTCTGGCTAAGTATGCCAAAAGTTCTGTCTCATCATGAGGAATTCAATGAGACAGACGGTGCATCAATCGGACGCCCAGTCTGTGAGTTATTGGCTTTTTCGTTCTAGGGGCTCTGTTGGTTTCGTGAGAAAACCAACCCGACCGCACTTTGACGACATCCTAACCTCGAGCAGAGTAATTCAAAAGATCACTCTCACTTAGAGGAATTCCAGAAAAGTCGAGGGCACGTCAATCGGATGTTCGGAGTTCAAGTAATGAGCGTTTCCGCTCCGAGGGCCCGGTTGGTTCCGTGCACGAACCAACCCGGCCGAACCCAAAGCATTCTGAAACCTTGAGTGTGATATGTCAAAATGACCATCTCGGTCCAAGGATCGCATCGCCGCTGACGGTGCGTCGATCGGGGGTCCGTAGCCCATGTTATGGGTGTTCGATCGAAAACAAACCGAAATGGGGGATCTGGGCCCGACCCGGCCCGGCCCAATCCCCCCCTGGGTCGGCCTGAACCGGGTCGACCCGACCCGGGTCCGGGTCCGGACCATCCGGGCGCGGCTCACCCAGCGTGGCCAAGTGGAAGCCGTGGAGCGGGGGGGGAGGGGTGTGCGGCCCCCCTCACCGTTGATTGAAGCCGGCGGCGGTCTGCACCACCACCAATCCTCAGAGATCCTGCGCAGTCGCGGGATCCCCCATGCCGCACCGCCGCGACAAGCAGCGACGGTTCATTCCTCCGGCGGTGCGCTCGGGCTCCGCCACCTCCTGGCGTCCGGACGGCTCCGGCCGCCACCGAGGTCGCCGGCGGCGCCGCACCGGTGACCCGCGCCTCCTGGATTTCTGCGGTCCACCGGAGTTTCTCTGGTGGTTCTTTTTCAAAACCGTCTATTCCGGCATTCATCTCAGGTCTCGAACTTTACTAGGGAAGCTTCAAAATACCATTATAGTCCCTTTTGGCATCGCCCATCAATCAGCATGTCAATCAACAAATCGCGTCATCCTCGTGGTTCACTGGCGTGACGCGATGGCGTCGCCCGCCTTCGTCGTGGCCCGACTCCGTCCGCGGATGTCTTCAGATTTCTCCGATGTAGCGCGACGGCATCGCGTCCTTGTTCATTTTCACAGTGCGGCATGCCGACGTTGCGCATTCCTTGTCGCCCGATTCCGTGCGATGCGACGACACTGAGCTATTCCCGTTTCAATCCACAAAAGAAACCAACATGGATAAGGAGGAGGGTCGGCCGTGTTTGTGCGGTCCGACCCCATCTCGTTATTTGACAGCAATTGGTCATATTTCTGAAGAACGTCAAGGTAATAATAACAAAAAAAATAAATAAATAAACACCTACCTTGAGCGTAGCTAGAACGGGGGTTCTCCGCAGAAAACGACGTCGCGAGGTGAAGCTCCGTATGTTGACGGAGAACGTCTGAAGAGGAGGTGGCGTCTCCTTTTCATTGACACGGGAAGAAGATCGAAAGAGGTTGCATCGTCGTTCTTCGGAAAAAAGGGTCACACCCCGGCTACGGAGAGGAGAAGAGACATCACGATGATCTCTTCTTATGGTGATGACGTTCTTCGTCGAAGTCTTGATGTTCTTCGTGATGAAGATGAAACCATCCAAGAGCTCTCTCCTCAATTGGTCACACACCACATCCAACAAAAATAAAATAAGGCTCATCCCTATTTTATTAACTCATGCCAAAATTCAAAAATTCAAAACTTAAATTAAATAATTGAATTGTTGTGTTGGCATACTTAAAGAGGGGAGAGGAAAATTCACCCAAATAAAGGGAAGTTTAAGAGTTAAAAGAGTTACACAACTTAAGTGGGGGTTAAGAGGAGTTAGGTAGTTAAGGGAATTGAAAATATAGGGGCTCGTGTGGGCCCCACCTCACCTTTAATCCACTCAAGAGAAACTAACAAACAGTGGGTCCCACCCGACCTCCTACACTTAGGTTTTAACTCATGGAGAAGAGAAATAAAATTCTTAACGAAATTTTATTTCACTAACACTTAATCCACAAATTTAAACAACTCATAATGAGCAAATGTAACTCCAGAGAAGGCGTTCCTAATCAATTACTGGCACTGCGGTTTCAGCGGTGCCCTCAGAATTTGATTCCGAGCACCGGTTCAAAAGTTATAAAAACCCGCTCATCTGTTCACTGAACGTACCCAAGCCAAAATTCGGAAAATGATTCCGGGCACACCGGGCCTTGGAATCAGGCGCCGTCAGAAACTGAATTCTTGTAAAATTCCATATAAAATTAAGAAAACATTTTCATTGAAATTTCTGGGACTTTACAAAAAATGTGTCAGATCCTCTGGAAAAGACTTCAAATTCTCCATTTCTAAATAATCAAGATGCTATGTTTTGTGCCCCACACCTAGCTACTTTAATGTACTTCTATCATCAAAAATGTGAACACTAGACCACACTCTATATAATGAAGAGTCTTGAGCTCCCCCTCCCCCAATGAAAAGCATGTTCTATCCATTTATATCTCAACAACCTCTTCTCTCACCAGTACCATGAAATATGATGAAAACAAAAATGGATTAACCTTCTTCTATATATCTAAATGCATTGATTCATTGAATTTCATAAACCTAAAATAATCAATTAAAAATAGTTATACTTAAAAATATTGAATGGTCTGGGAATATATCATGAACTCTATCATGATGGAGCTCCCATGTCGAGGTGTATGTGCCTCCAGAAGACTAAATTCATTGCTGCTCATATAAATATACTTATCTCGAATGTGGTATCAAAACTTATCCCATGATACCTCTGACTCCTCATCATCCCAAAGGAAATATATCCACCACATCCTTACTAGAACAATCTTCATTTACACTACTAAAAAAACATAGTGCTTCTTACAATCATATATTGAACTAAACGATATATACACCACTTCCAACCTATCTTCTATCAATAATTAGTAAACAAAGACATTAAACTTATTATTTCTCTGGAACTAACTCACATAGACTATGATACCCCATGTTTCATTTCCTTCAAAACTATAATATGTGGTGATCTACTTCCATGACTAAGAAAACATCTCCTATGAGAACCTTACAAGTATTTTGAATTCTATTCATACCAACTGATGATCAAAAAGTTAAAGTCTCTAAAAATATAAATTTGGAATATTTAATATTAGTTGATTTTTTTATTTTATGGTTTAACCTAATACCATTTTCTATCAATTCCAATACAAGAACAAAGAAGAATGACACATAATAATTTAAAATTCCTCTACACTAAAATATGTATCACATCTCAAAGAAGGACTAGTAAGTATAGATGACAATGTATTAGATAATTAGGGACCTTAAATACCTATTTCTCATCTATTATCACTTATTCACCTTAATTACTAATTGTGGATAACACTGTCTATATACAAACCAAGATAGTCTTAATAGTGATTACCTTTATGGTCCATCCAATCCTTCAACCTAACCCTTTTATACCACTCATTCAAGAACCAATCCATCCAATGGAAAACCTCATGATACATTAAGGATATGAGGGAGGAAATTATTCTTGAATCCTACCTACAATAGGCCTTGGGTTGTGGACAATACCATAGGGTATATCATTATTATAATTGGGAGGCATTACCCTCTGAAATAATATGAGACATGACTAATAAGATAATAATATCAATTATCTGATACATGAATAAATGTAAATGGAATACATATCACATACTTGTATTGTAATATATCTAAAAATAATAATTCAGAACTACAAGAACAAGAACCTCATCTTGATAGGTGGGGACTCGACAGGTGTATCCAAGAAACCAAAGATCAAATACTGGGGGAGAAATGTTTCAAGGTTACTGTAGAAGTACTGTAACAATATTGTAGAATGTATTGTGGAAGATGTTGTAGCTGGCACTGTAGCAGCCGAATCTATTCATTCATTTCAGATTTCAGATCACCAGTATGGTCCTAGGGTCCTTCATAGCCTTTGGGAAACCCAAGGCCTTCAGGCCATTAAGAATTACGGTCCACCAAAAGGCCTTTGGGCCACATGAAATTTTACTTCATGGAGTAGGAATATTATACATGGAATAGGATCCAAATGAGGATTCAAAGAAGGCACATTTACTAGGGCAGAAGATGAAGGATATAGATGAATGAGAGGGTATGGAAATTTCTATTGGTACCATCCTATGATTGCATGAGAAGCCTATATGAACAACCATATAAAGGTGGAGAGATAAAATCATGATTTAAACATTGGATAGGGGCTATTCCATGTAGTTATTTTCTGGATGACTTTATTCTATGATCATTGGGTCAGGTAATTTCAAAATCCTAGGGGATATATAAGGGGTTCTCTTCAACCCATAAAAGTAGGATTATCAGAAATGGATTAAAAATGGCATTCGGGCCATTCTTGTAGGAATAATAGGGAACTAGAAGTACGGACATATAACTCAACTATCTCTATGATTTGTAAATAGGTCCTAAATAACAAAAACCATGTAATATGAAGCGTAATATCCAACATGCTCATTTTGAAGTAAACAAATTATATATATAGGGTGACAATAATGGGTATAGTTACTGTGATCCTCTTCGAAACCCCCCTTTTAAAAGATAAATAAATCCTAACGAACAACCAATGAATCTTAGTAAAATACTAAATAAGATTACAATTTTCTCATCCTCATTATGTCCATGTCTCACAATGTAACACATATAGGATATCAGTAATATAATATTTAAATATGGAACCCCACTACCACAAACCAACCAGTTTTTTACTCTACAAAAACGTTATAGATTGTTATACATCACCCTCCAATGTAATATATGTGTAAAACACCTAATCTAATGAATCAAAAGGTGCATCACGATTATCATTTCATCACATTATATACATCCATGTCTCTATATAGTATCCAAAATGCTTTTGAGAGACAACATAGAGAGTATATTCAGTATTACATAACTATTCTCATACCCCAAGTCACAAAAACCCATGCATTGAGTAATGTACCTCAAACCATGAAATTCCATAAATGTCATACCAATAATAATACTTAGGATATAATATAATAAGATGCATGTGTCTGAAAGAAAAATTATTGAATCATTTTACACTAATATATATGAAATTTTATTCCCCATGCATTCCAATATATAACTCTACTAGGAGAAGAGGGTAGGGCTTGTGGGGTAGACATCAATTTATTCTCAACATCCTAGATGTTGGGGAGACCACCACCCATTGTCTACTAGTTGTTAGTCAACCTTATGACTTGTTTGGGGTATCCTATAAAATAATAAAAAAATATATGATATAATTTATCTCACAGACACATTGAAGTCATTAACATAGTATAAAGCTTATCTATAGTAATTATTTCTCAAACACTAGGATTTTACAAAAAAATACTATATATTCTATAAGTAAAATTAAACAAAGTGTGTTTCCATAAATTTATTCTAAACTTTTAACAATTTATAATAAATTAATTTAGTCAAATAACAAATTATTACAATCACTCTAACAAAATTTAATTAAACATTAGAGTGTCGTTGATGTCCCCCATGAATAATATAATCCAGGTCATTGTTTCACAATATTATCAACATTTGCATTACAATAAATAACAACCCCATATGTTAAAAAACTTATTAAACACCTTCTTAATATAATCCAGGTACTCTTGAAAACAAATTATGACACTATAATGATATATAACTATGCACAACCCGCTTGCTCAAGATGTGGGGAAGGGTATAATAATAAAAACAAAATCTTATTATTCAACATTAAATAATATCTATTAATTAGGAATTGTCCATATTTAGGAACAAAAATGGGTATACAAGACTTTAACACATTCCATCATACCTAATTCTATAACAGACACTATAATTCATGTCATAATGGATCATTCCTAAACATTAATCAACTATTAAATAAAACATGGTCCTCTCTATTAATATATCAATAGAAAATAGTCATCCAAGTATCACATCATATAATATAAAAAGTTCCATATAAAGAGAAAACAATATTGTAATAAAAAAATAGAGTCTACAGGAAAATCTGGTCCCTAAAACAAGGCATCAAACCATTTCAAAAAACTAGGCTCTCATTGCCCGAAACATTTATATTTATGAAACATTATTTTTTATTCCGTCATGAATTTAATAATTTATATATTAAATATTTATACAAAATTATAGGAATCAAATATTAAAATGTGTAAAATTATTTACACATTCTATGTGACATCAATTCTAGTTTCAGCAAACCGTGTAATGATAAATTATCAGTTAATAATGTAATTATATTTTACAGAATAAGAATTAAAACATCATGTACCGTATTGAATTCCAATAAAGTAGAAATGAACTAGAAAATTAACCATGATTTAATCAACAATTTATTCCAATAAATTTGTTAGAAAGAACAAATTTAGTAAACATGTCTCTTTTAATACACCATCCAATGATATAATTACCAAATTTGTAATAATAAACCATCTTATATAAAATTAATGTATTAAACCAATCATAAAAACATGCTAAAAATAAAACAACATAGATAAAAAAATATATAGTGCGTGAACATTAAACTTTTATCAGGGTGAGAAAAACATGTGATCACTACAACTGCAACCCATTTTTTTAATATGGTTTGTCCTTTATTATAATTAATAAAACAACAACCAAAAAAAACATGCCAATATTATGATATTAATAAAATGGATAATCCAATAATTATTTGCCTATGGCTTCAACATTCCATGAACAAGAATTAATGATAGGGGATATTCCTATCCCATCTCTCGTAATTAAAATACAACCCTCCACAAATGTTTCTCAACAACCACACCACCAAAAAAATAATAGAAATGGAATAATATAGATCAACCATTCTAAAATTTATAGAATGAATGAGAAAAAATTTAACCAAACAAAAAAGTTACCATAATAAAAGTGGAGGAGCTCAAATCAAATCACTATAGGATGATCCCAATAATGTGGTGGTTGATTGAAAAAAAAAGGTTCTTCAAGTCCTTCGAAGAGATATCTTGTGTGTCTAGGGTTATAATAAAAAATTGAAGAAAAGTTTGTTTTTATTAAGGGTTGGAATAGTTATTGGAATTCTTAAAAACCCCACACCATGGCGTAATTGTACACACCAAACTATTTAATTGGAGAAAACCATGTTCACTACAATAAAAAAATGGACCACGATACAACCTACATAGTCAATGTTGTAACCGAGGAACATGGAAAAACGATGATTATGTTATAATAAATTAGAAAAAAACCACAATATCGTGTAAAATACGGTGTGGGGGACATATTCTACAAAATGAGGGCTATGTAATAGCGTAACCCACATGGAATTGCTACCCGAAAATTAGAAGTAGTTATAAAATTTTCTATAAAATACTTTACATCATAAAAAATCTCCCTAAACTATAGTGTCTACTGATATATCATTACACTATGCCTCCTCATTATAGTATGATCATCATTTGACATTTCAACTTATATACCTTATTTCCCTCATATGCCTCCTCTAAGAACATCAAACACCCAGAACACATAAAGTAAATGGTATCTAGGATATGATCCCTTGCATGATGGTTGGTGTCCTATATCTACCTATAATTCATTTGTTTCTTGTTTATATCTCATGAGCTGTATACATGATTATATTATAGATGCATGTAAGAAAGGGTACTGATTATGCGGCTCAAGGAACTAATGTTCCATATTTAAATGATTATTACAATATTAAAGTATAATTTATATTTTTATACATATTCTAATGAAATTTTTTACCTCTCATTGATAATTTATGGTGACTTGTATTTCCAAACTATTTATATTCTTCTCCTAGGCTATTTCATGTCCTATTATATGATTTATAATCAATTAAATTTCAGCTAGAAGTTTTCTTATGAAGATATGTCATTACAGTATTCTCATGTTATGTATGTATATGAATTGTGATTATAATAAAATATATTTAACCTTATTTAGCATCATAGATCACCCCATTATTTTGTTTCCATTTCCCAATATTATCATGATGACTATATGATATAAGATGTAATGACCTTAAATTCTATAAAGAAAATTCCTCTAATGAATTAATAAAATGTATTTATATGTATTATGGTTATAGAAAAAACATGTACTTATTTGGATTTATTATAACTTATCATATTTTGAATGACATTATGAATATTTAACATCGGTAAAATAGTATTTGAAAAATGTAGTTATAATTATTTTAAATATAGTGTTGTGTTAATTAAAATTGACACAAATAAATGAAATAAATAAATAAACTATTAGGATAATACCTTATGAACACCATTTAACAGAAATTTCAAGGGACATGTCATCACTGATATTTTCCCTTTACCAATACCAAGCTGATATCCGATAACTAAATCATGAGAGAAACCATTTTGGGAAGAAGTTCATTCTCATTGAGATTAAATACCAAACCATGTACGTCGAACCTCAACATGAAAATATCACAGTTTCACAACACACCCCTTAGACATTTTATAGTGTATTAAAAATATATGTATTAAAACAATAAAAATATAGAAATTTATATTGATTTTTTAATAGAATAATTTAAATATTTACTTCATACAATAACATTATAAAAACTTTTTTTATATAAAAAAAACAATTTTATTTTTTAATTATAATTAAATATAAATTACAACAATAATTTTGGTGAATAAATGGAGTTTTTAAATATTTAATATTTTCTATAAATATTATTGATAAAAAAATTAGATATAAACAATCATATAATTTTTATGATGTGAAATGTAATTTTTATATGGGTTCGAAAACTGTTATTATCATGAAACCCATAAGTTCTCAATAAATGGTGATTGGTATTTTAAAATATTAAAAAAAAATATTCAATAAAGTATTTTTATAAAATGAATATATTTTTTTGGAATCATAGTGTTGAGATTATCAAATTGTGAATTTTTCCTAAATTTCTAATACCGTAAAATTTTCAAGTAAAAATTAAATACTGTATAAATATACGATGTGTATTATGACCTCATAATGATTTAAAAGATATGTAATTTGTACTATGAAGGGTATCCACGACCAAATATATGTTATACATTTAAAATAATTTTATTTTATGTTTATTTGATTAATTTTACAAATAATTTATTAATCAAATAAATCATATAATATATTTTATTGTTTTAAATAATTTATTTATGTGTATGACTCACTTCCACATCATCACTGGTATTATTTATATAGTTTATAACCTTTTAATTGTATAATAAATAATACTAGTCCTCATTGGAAGAAATAATGGGATAAAATCATGGATCATTTTTCATTTTGGTTATTCTAATTTATAGAGTCCAATGCATATGTTAGGGAAATGATAATGAACTCCCCTATCTTTTCATATATAAACCCACTCTATATCCCATTTATATTACATAAAAATACTTGTATCTTGTTATTTATTTGAACTACCCTCTCCATATTCCTCCCAAATACCCCCAAATCCCTCCTGAAACTCCTCCCAAGTATTTGGACTCATAGTCTCAAGGTAAGGATTGTTTTGTTTCTTCTATTTATACGTGTTTCTTCATTTTCTAATGTATTTTATCTCAAATTATTAAATATGTGATATGTTATATCAATTCTATATTTGTTTTAATTTTATGTAAAAACCATGATATGAAACTTTCACTCTCATGAATCCCTTACATGAACATTTATACTCTCATATTATGTTGCTGAAAGTTCACTTTGATTTTCTAGGGAAACAATTATGTGGTGAATAGCCTTAACCATTAAATATTAATGGTGTTCACCTTCATGATGTTATATTTTTCTATTCAATAATTAAAGGTATTTATTCTAGACTCATTGATCATGGAGAAAATTTTGATGAAAATTTATTCCATGTTTTTTTATATATGTAACACACGTAAGGATGAGAATAAAATATAACTGATTGGTGCACAAGGAATTATATAGTATTCCATGCATTATGTAATTTTTTTGTCTCTTGAGACATCATGAAAGGGATTATGGAGTGAACCAAATCCATCAAGGGATTTTTTCCATCATGATGTCTTGTAAATTATCTTTAACCTATGTTTTTTATGTACTATATTATGTTGTTCCCATATTTAACATGTTGTCATTGTGAATTTTATGTTATATCTTTCTTGGTTGATCATGTTTTTGATTATCACTAGTTTTTTTAACCATTTATATTCCTTTTTCTATCATGAATTAATTTCTTTAGTTTATAAAATTTTTATTCTATTTCTAGTCATTATAGATATCCCCTTTCTTATATATATCCCCAGGTTATCCCATACAATTTTATGTATAAATGAATAATATTATCTAGTTAAGGAGGTTTCCCATAAAGATGATGTATTTCTTATTTGATGTTGTTATTTAATCTACCAAATTCCCAAATACACTATAAATCATGACCAATCGGGTTGTATTATACTCTATTGTATGTAATAAATCATGAATTAATGTTTAATAATGATTAGGGTTGTCATAGTTGGTATTATAGGAAATCTTTATTTATATTGGTTATATGATTATAAATATCTCTAAACTCTATTCTGGATAACAATATGTAGAATAAAACATCAATATATTTTATTAATTACTAGGTTAATGGTTTATTAATAAAATACTTCCTTGTATACATAATTTATATGAATTTGGATCTAGAATAATGGAAAATAGGGATAGAACCTGAAAAGAACGAGTTGAGGTTGAATTTATAGGGAATTGGTGAATGAAAACATGCCTTTATGCACACCATATTTTGAACATCTATTGTATATTTTATGGAAAATTAACAACTCATTATGAACCATTATTAAGTATAACAAATTGGAAATAAGAGTATACATTAGTAAAAAGATCATGAATTGCATAGATTGAATCCTATAAATTCATAAGTTAAAAATAATTAATGAATATTTTATACCTTTATTTTTATTGGATTCCATTTAATATTTTTACTAATTTTAAAATGCACACCCATAAGTTTTTTAATATAATGGATGGATATAGGACGAAATGGATAAACAACAAATGTGAAGGGAACTTTGATTATTTCCCAAAAGTAATTCCTTACCCAATCGGAGCAGGAATTCTATACATTGTGATGATACTCTTTCAGATTACTTTGGTTTTGAATATAACCATAGATTAGGAGGAGTGGTCAAATCGCCAAAGTAATGAACTATATTCAATTGGGAAATTTATTTCACAATGGAATCCAATATTTTGTGGATCATCTGGTCCCTTGATCATGTAAAAATGGATAAAATCCATTGATAATGTCTTCAACATCCTTATATGATTTGATTAATTGAATGTTATACTGGGTGTTTCTCAAATGGAGGGAGAATCTGATCAGTTATTTTAATTGATGAGGAAATATAAATCCTAAAGAATAGATAGATGCGAATGATTGGAAGGAATTCAAAGGAATATTTTTATAAAAATATTTTCTTTTCTCTCTCCAACGTAAAATTGAATGGGATATATTTTCTTTAAATAATAAAAAATGAAGATATATCATGGTATATAATTAAAACACCACAAGACATGCATGTTACACCTCCATCTATTCCCTTACACCTGAATGCAATGTTGTATTCCATTTTTGTGGTTCTAGAACCATGTTTATGAAAATCCCTAGTGATTCCATACTTTTATTTCTATGTGATAATTCTAAAATGTGCCCTAAAGATATAAATATAGATAAAAAAATCTCAATGGTATCATAGAGATAAGAAGTATAAAGTAGTGTTCAATTATTTTGGTATGATGTATAAATCTATTAGTGGTAATACATTTTAACATCCCACTTGTAAAATGTGTGGAATGAATCACAACAAAAATTTTATAAGTGGAAATTGATATTTATTAGTTATTGGAATGAGGGAATCTTAGCTAGTGATTTTTCGATTGTAGAAACCCAATAATGTGATGGATGAGAGGAATAATCCATCCAACCATCAATGCATTGTTATATGCTTCAACTACAAAGAATAAAGACCATTCTCAAACCAAGGAACTAATCCAATGGTTTTAGGGGACAACCACCATCCTCCATGGAAGAAGGGATGATGTCATACTATCAGAACTATTTAAGTGGATCCTAAAAACTATGTGGTTACATGTGTTCTAGATATTCGATTAGAATTAGAAAACATACCTTTTTATTATATTTATATTAATTCATTTATATCAATAAAATTAGTAGAACTATTGAATCACCACCAAAAATCATGGATGTAGATTTGTCGATTAAATTGAATAATGTGGAAGTTTTTATATCTGATGTAAATAAATAATCCCCTTTAAAAAAAATTGGGTTTAATTTCATAGGGAACATTTTTATACTACATTAGGTATAATTTTATTCAATTTCATATATGTATTGGATTTCCCTATATATATCAAACATAAATTTCCGTGATAATAAAATCACTCTTTGTACCATGAATCAACCTATAAATTTATAAAAATACATGGAGATGGATGAGTCATTTTTAACACTAGAATCTCAAGAATGGATATTATTTCATAATTATTATGAATATATTACATTAATAGTTGTGTCTAGAGAATTTATCATCGTTAAAGTCATTCCCATTTTTAGGGAATACGATAATGGGTTTCCTGATGAATTGCATGGTCTTCCTCTGAGCCGAGAGGTTTAATTTTCAATCGAACTTATACAGATGATGTTACCACTACCCATGAATCAATGTATAATGGTTTATTGGTACATGAAGTGATAATGAAACAAATATTGGTGAATCTGGATAAAGGGTTCATACCTCCAAGTGGTTCACCATGGGGTGCACCTGTACTCTTCGTAATGAAGAAGGATGGGTTAATGCTCCTTTTCATTTATTATTGGTATTTAAATAAAAAAAAATATAAAAATCATCCACTTCCAAGGAATGATGGATTATTCTATCAGATACAAGAAATATAATACTTCTCCAAGGTGGATCAGCAGTCAATGTATTTCCACGTTAGTTTGAAGGAGGATATCCCAAAAACTAATTTCCACTCAAGGTACGTGAACTATAAGCTTATAGTAATGACAATAAAACTCAATAATTCTCTAGAAATCATCATAGACTTGATGAATAGATTATTTATAGGTTATGTTGAAAAAATAGTTACCTTTAATGATTATATTCTAATATACTCTAAATACAAGAGGAAAATGAGTAGTATATGAGAATTGTGCTAAAGACCTTATGAAAGAAAATGATTTATAATAAGTACAAAAAATGATTTCTAGTTAAAGGAATCCCAATTCTTTGGGAATATTATCACATGTAATCTGATTTCTTTGGAATCATCAATGAGATAGAAAATTTAAGGATGGCTAAGGCCCATATCTGAGACACATATCTTTAGATTCCATGGATTGTTTTGGTATTATAGTCTATTTATGATATTCTTACAAGGGTTGTAAAATTCAATAACCTAGAAAACATGTATAAGATTTACGTACTTTTGGAATTATGTTTGTGAAGATTGAATTATGATGATTAAAAATCATTTTACCACTGCACCTATACTAATAGTACCCACGAGTGAAGAACATTTCATGGAATTCAATTATTATTCAAAAAAGGGATTGGGTTGTGTATTAATACATTATTAAAATTTTAATGAATATTCTTCAAGGCAATTGAATGCCCATAAAAACTATCCAATGAACGATCTAGAGTTGGATGTTGTGATATTATAGTTGAAAATTTGGGTCCAATATCTCTTTGATGAGAAGTATGAAATATATATAGTTTATAGGATCAAAATGTATATATTCACATAGAAAGAGATGAATATATGCTAACAGAGAGGGTTTTATATGATCTGGGTCTAGGACTACTCAATCCACTACCATCATGAAAATGAAAATAAATTATAAAATATTCTCGGTAAAATGGAACTTGTAGTTTTATCACTGATGATAATGAAAAATGATATGATCTTTTTAGACTAAAAAAGTATTTAAAAGGGAATCTTAATGTAATGAACATCACTAATCGTTTCAAAAATGATTTATCAACTAACCATTCTGGGGATGATAAAATAGTATTCAATGAGAAGATGATGGAGTCTAGAAAAGAATATACTATATGAAAAGGTAAATCCTTAGTATTCAATGTTAATGAAGGAGTTGTGATATTTGGGTCATGAGTATGTATAAAATCAAATCCTATGTTAAAGGATGAGTTATAATGCATATAGTTCAACCTTTTACATTCTTATAGGATGCATAACGATGTATTGGGATCTCTAACAGAACCACTGGTGGGAGAATATGAAGATGTAGATTGTAAAATATAATACAATATGTCTTGTATGTCTCCATGTTAAGGGTAAAATGAAAAAAATTAAAGGTAATTATGAAACCATTAACACTACCCAAATGGATATGGGAAAGATCACCATTTAATCATTCAATTTTCATCCAAATACATCATGTAGAAATAATTCAATATGGGTCATGGGTGGTCATCTTATAGATTCTTCCAACATTATTGTGATATGAGTGGAAAAATCAATTCATAATATTTAATGGATATAAATCAAACAAGTGGTGTGGATGTATGGAATTCCAATATCAATTTTATTTGATCAAGATCTAAGATTTACCTCAGTGTTCTGGATGAGACTCCAACATACTCTAAAAACTGACTTGAACTTCATCACAACTTCTCTCCCTCAAGAAAATATAAAATTCGACAAAATTATCCACACAATTTAAGAAATACTGTTATAATGATTAACTAACTTTACATGAGGATGAAATGAAAATCATCATCTGGTCGAGTTCCCATACAATAATAGTTTCCACTCAAGGATCAAAATTTCTCCCCAGGAAGACCATAATTGGAAGAGATGGAGGATTGTTGCATGCTAGGATGAATTTGGGGAAAACAAGTTTCTAGGTCCTAAATTGGTTGATGAAATGGTTTAAAGTGTCATCAAAATTAATGAACAGGTCAAGGATACTAAGAATGTCAAGAGAATTGAGAAGAATGGAATAATTATTCTAATATATATTGTTCCCCTTAATATCCTTCATCACATTGGAGTTGTGGCCTATCTATATTTACTCCCACCAACCCAATATAATGTCAATTTTGTATTCAATGTACCCTTATTGAGGATGTACTTACCATAACCCTCAAAGAGATTCATCATAGAGGTGGTACCATTGGAAAATTGAACATTCACATGAGAATCAAACACGGAGTATCTATGATCATAGACATAATGTTTTATGAAATTGGAAAATCAACATGTTCAATGTATTGTTAAGAAACATCATGTTTAAATAAGATACAAGGGAACCAAAGGTGGTGATGAAATATATATTCTATCATTTATTTTACTATGTGACATAATAATTTGTACGGTGAAATTTATGAAGGATGTAAGATTGTGATAACCTCATGTTTTATAAATAAAATACCATTTTATGATTTAATTGAATTTATTTCAATATATTTTGGTTATATATAATATATGCACTTATTTGGTTTTTTTAAATCCCTTCGTGTTAAAAAGACCATTATGAATCCTTATCATTGGTAATATATATATTGAATAGTGATATTATTATTAATATAGATAATGGGTTTTGAAAAATCCAATTGATAGAGAAAAAGGATGTCAGGACCTAAAAAAGCTGGATTGTACGATAAAAGCCTATTTATTTAAGCTTCCAAGGGAAATAACATCACAATGATTTTCCCTTCATCATTCCTAGGATGAGATCCAAAAACTAAATCCTGACAGAATCCTATTAGGGTAAAATATCAACCTTCTCTAGATCACATCCCAAACCATGTACTCAGAACCATACCTTAAAAGTAACACCATTGTTCACCTTACCCTAATGGTGTTTTCTGATGTACATAAGGGATACGTATCAAGGCCACAATAATATGAGATGGTGTATTTCATATTCAATAGAATAATTTTTTTACCTTTTATCATTAAATTATAAATGTTTTTTATTTTTATATATTAACAAACAAACCAAGTTTGTAATCAGTATTCAATTAAAAATATGACAATAATATTGATGAATTATTAGTTTTTTAAATAACTCATATTTTAATATAATATTATTACTCTAAATTTTTTATTAAATATAAATGTTCTTATAATTTTTCATGAAGTCAAATGTAATTTTTATAAGGGTTCAAAAACATTTATTTTCAAAAAATTACAAATTTCATAATAAATGATTTTTTAAATGAATAAAAAGAAAAATAATTGGAAAATTATGTTGATAAATTTAATAGAATATTTCGTATCAGAAAGAGTAAATTATCCAATGGTTAATTTTTTATAATTTTCTGAGACGATCACATTTTCTGGTAAAAATTAAACATCATAGAAATATTTTGTGTGTATTATGACATCATAATGACCCAAATTAATGAATTAAATTCTATAAATGGAATAAATGACTAATTATAAGTTTTAATTTTAAATAATTTTATTTTAAGTTTTTTTATTAATTTTATAATTCTTTTATAAATTCTCCAAAAAATATAATATATTTTAACGTTTTAAATTCATTTCATTAACTTTATAACTCAGTTGCACATCTGAAAGTGTATTATTTTAATAAGTCAAACCATTAAACCTATAAAATAATAAAAAATACTTTATTTGATAGAAAATATGGTCATAACCTATTAGAATGATTTTGGTTTTGGTTGTCTAATTATTTAGATTACAAAACTTATGTTTGGGAAATAATAAAGAAGTCACCTCTTTTTTTCTACATAAACCCAACCAAAATTCCATTTCACTACAGTAAATTTTTTGGATTATGAAATCACTCATCCCTCCAATATCTAGAGTCAAACAGAGTTTCTCCAAAGATCTCAAGAAGCTCCTCCCAAGCATTTAGAGTCACACTCTTAAGGTAAGGGTTCTTTTCATTACCCTCTATATCCATGTTTCTTCATTATCTGATGTATTTTGTCTCAAATTCCTAATGATGTAATATGATCTTATATATCCCTCATATTATCCATTTTATGTCTTAATTATTATATAACCCTTTAACTCTCATCCTTCTTTTCCATGAAAAATAATACACCCTGATTGTGTTGACAACATTTCACCATGATTTTCCATGCCAAGTAATTGTGTAGTAAATAATCATACCCATTTCTTATCAAGGGAGTTCACCTTCCTAATCTAATATTAATTATATTATATGGTTAAATTTATTTTTTCCACACTACTTGTCATGGATTCAAAGTTGACGATAAACTATTCCATTTTGTTATATATGTTGCACCCTTAAGCATGAGAATAAAATGAATGTGATGTGTGCACCCGAAATTATATATCACTCCAATGCAATGGGTAAGATTTTATTCGTATGTGTCTTAATGAATGAGATTATGGAATGATGATAATACACCATGGTACATTTTCCATCATGTTTTTTTTAATTTATCTATGACCTGTGTATATGATGTAGTGTTTTAAGTGGTTTCCAAATATCCCATGTTGTCTTTATGATTATCATGTTTATTATTCTCACTCCTTTTATGAAACAATTATATTTCTATTATCTTACATATATTAATTTATTCTTGTTATTCCATGTTTATTCCCTTATAGGGTTTAGGTCACCCATTTCTAATGTATGTCTCCAGGCTATCCCATATTGTCTTAAGTACGAAGGAATAATATGATCATGTTAGGGACGTTTTCAATTATGATGATTTATTTATTGTTTAATGTCATTAATTAATGTTCCTAATTTCCACATACAATAGACTTATCAATCTTAATGTTTTATTTTGTGTAATCATATGTAATAAATCATGAATTAAATTGTAATAAAGAGTAGTGTATTCATATAATAAGTACAAGAGTGAGTATAGTGTGTATTAATTATAGATAAATGATCATAATAGTGGGTAAGGGTATTTTTATGTAGCTAGTTATCAATGACACTAAACCATCAATTATTATAATTTTGTGATTATTTTTAAGATGTGATGTTTACATTATAGAAATGATGTAAAATTAAGGAATTTGTAGAATATGTCACTATAATAATGGAGGAATGAAATATAGAATCAATACATGACCAGGACCCCAAAATTAATAATTTACATTAAAAAGATATGTCATATTTATCCATTTAAAAAAATTATACCAGTCGATACACCATATTACATAAATACACAAAATTCAATAAAAATAAATTTATTATACTAGTGTGATAAGAGTAAGTATCACACCAATGAGTAAATCATGACATGAATGAATACTTGTGTCTCATTAACTGTATTATTAAAAAAATTTAGGGAAATTCTTTATACAAATATTTGAAATTAAACACATGAGTCAACCATGACACCAAATACCCATATGTTTTTGAGAATACCATTTCATTCAAATCTATCTACATTCCTTTCATCTAGTATTGGTAATTTGAAAAAAAATTATTTTTAGTTCGATTATTCATCTAAAAAACCATATAAACATTGAAAATAAATTTTTAAACAAACTTACATAAAAATATTCATTAGTCAAGAATTTTCTGTTTCTTTCATTGTGTTATATTGAAAAAATATATTTATACTTTAAATATACCTTTTTATGTTTTTTACACTGGAAAACATTACTACAAATCATTATAAAAACTAGTACTTTAATGAAATCAATCTTCTAAGAAACAAATATGTGGGAAATTCATTTTGAAAACCTTCTTAATATTAAATTAATTTATATATACCTTCAATTAAGTAGAAAATATTCTCATTTCCTTTTTCTATGAAATGATGTATAAAGGAATTAAATGATGTAGTTTTATAAAAAAAATTACACATATAATATCACCAACTATGATGTTTCTAAATATATGAGAAATTATATATTTGAAAAAAAAAATTCACTAAAAATTCACATTAATATTAAATCTCTTCTCATACTTATATTTCATTAATCACATAATTTTTATAAAATATAAATAGAACATGAAATGGTGAAACTCTTTAATGATTTTCAATAAATTACATGATCATAACTGTATGATTTCAAATATCATTCATTATTATTAATTATTTTTTCATTTTAAAAAATTTGAAAACACTAAAAAAATAAATAAATAATATTTTTAATCATTTTTTTCAAAATTTATATGTTTTTTTGTAATATTTTTTTAATATATATGAAAAGATAATTATAAAATTGACATTATATTGAGAAAAATAATTTTAATGTGTTTAGAATTAAATTCTATGTAGATATTTAAATCGAATGATGATGAAAAAATGTTTCCAACATGCTTAGGGTCGGTTTCAAAACATCAACATATTCAAATACATTAATATATAAAAACAATAAGTGTAATGTTTACACCTCAGATATATTATCATATTACTTGTAATTTTATACGTTATAAAATTTATATACACACGAAACATGAGGTACACAAACATACTTGAATTGTAATTATTTTAAAGAAAACAAATTATAATAGATGCGACTCGTATATTTTGGGTCGTATTTAAATCTATGGCCATCTCTTGTCCATGGATCACCTATAACTAGAATATCCCTATTCAATTCGTGGGAAATTAATTATTTCTTTTCATTTTATTTTTTTAAAAATATCACAACCAACGCGAAGGGAATCATGTTATTTGAAAAAATGAAATAATAAATAAAGAAATATTTTCTTATAGTTGAGTTGATATTTTAATAGGAAACTTTTTACTTCTCTGAATATCACCCCACTATTTCCACAAGCCTATTTAGTAGAATTTATTAACTTATTTTATAAATATGTATATTAATTTAATGATTATTTTACATTTTTAATGGATATTTATATATGTATATTTTATAAAATAACATTTTCATTATAAATATTATTTATATAATATATATATTTATGTGTATATATTAGTACATGATGATAAACAATCCTTGTACACACTATGTTGTTATTTAATTAAATAATTCATTATATATTAAACTATATAATTTCTTTTTCATTAGTGCGTTGAGTTCCTCTCTAGTTTGGATAAAATATTAAAAAATTGTTCATGTAAAGTTGAGCTAATGCAGGGAATGAAAATGAGTTCTAATCTCAAGGCTTCTTCACACTCCCATATAATGTCTACCAATCAAAAATTCTTATTTAGTATGGTTTATTTATAATATATAGATGGGTTCATATTTCAGTCCTCAATAGATGGGTTTAGGATAAATGGGAGAAGAAAAGGAATATTTGGGTATAAAAATAACTAATTTACTCATGTGAATCATCCTTATATGAGGATTATACTTTTACAAGCCTACTATAGTCATTTATTATCAATCACTCAACTAAATTAAAAATATTAATGAATTAAAATATTATTTCACTTTATTTAAACATTATTTAATCATTTCCTGTAATTTTAATTATGTCACAAGTTTTTAATATAATATACATAAATATATGTGGGGAAATGAAATGATAGGGTTTAAGGATTGAAAAAGAAAGATAGGCGTTAGATAGAGATTGAGAGATTTTGAGGTTATTCCATGTTTAAATTTGTTTATACCCCTACCATATCTATTAGTGGGTAATTTCTATTAGAAATGTTAAAAAAACTATTTGTTTAACAAATCCAAATAATAATGCGAAAAAATATATTTAAATTACAAAATATATTTAATTAATATCCAATTTGATCTCTCAACTCCTCTATTAACACTAAAAAATATTTGAATTTTTTATCAGATGACATCTAATTTCATATTTTGTAATGTTTGTTTAGATTAATGGATAACATTGAAATCTCTAAATTGGATATGGATTTTTAATTTGTATATTTTCCATAATATTTATAAGAAATCCAAAAAATTGGAGGTATAAAAACTTTTATATAGAATATTTACAATATAAACATACATGATTTGGGTTATAAAAAATTAGAAATTGATGGTGTTTAAATAAGATCATGAGCCCATGATAAATTAAATATTACTATATAAAAAATATTGTTCATTGTTTTTAAAATTGAAATTAGTTTAATTAATTTCATAAATTTATCAGAAAACTATCATGACTCCCATATTTTCCCTTTAGAATTGATCCCCCAAGAAAACCTCTACATATTGTTCCCTTTTTCATAGTTTTGAATATATATATATATATATATATTTGTCGAATTAAAATAGGCAAATAAAAAAATATATAATGTATGTGTTGGAGGAAAAGGACCCTTTTATTGGCTACTAATATAAATAAAATATTACCATCTAAAACATCAAAATATTTGGTAGTGTAATAAATGTTATTTTATCAAATCATAACCAAACCAAGAATTCAAAGTAGAAAATTATTATTATAGGATTAAAGATATTTTTAAACTAAAATAAATCCAATATTTTGTGTTTACCCATATATGTTTCTCTATAATTAGAGAGTTTAGGTGAGTATGGATCTTTGGAAAGAGAACCTGAGTAGAACCCATGTATCCTCGACACACTCAAGTCTTGTAGCACCCTGGTTCCAATATTTTCTCCCATAGTTTCAATCAACCATGATCAACTCCCATAGTTCCCAGCTTCTATGCTAACCACCCTTTCATGCACGACTGCTTCACTATAGTAACCTTTAGTGAAGAACATTCATTCATATATTATACAAATGGATTCCATGCTCGGGCACCCATGTATGAGGTAACCATCAACTGGTTTGATATAGTTTTTTACCGACCAAGTGTCCCACCTCTGAATATTTTTGTTTATAAATCTAAAACCATGACACTAACTTATAACATGACTGATTAGACATATAGAAGATATACATAAAAATAGATTCACCTTGCATGTTACAAAGACTTATCATATCCTTTTGGATAAATCCCAAGTCAAAACTATATAATGGAATAATATGAATGATGGGTAATTTCACAATCTAAATGATTAAACATACATGAAAATACACACCCCCTATGATTCATGAGAACTTTTATGAATATTCCCTTCTAGGGGGACTATACTTCTATATCACATGAACAAATCATCAAATGATATCATTTTTAAATCCTCACAAATAAAATTCCCCTGTGGGGTTTGATATTTTGTAAAATTATTTTCTTAACATTAAATAAAGGGTGTCACTTCACCATACCCACAATAATTTTACCAACAGTTTCCTTAACCACTATACTAAGATGCTAAGACACCCTAAATTCCATTCTATGGAGACACTTCACCATACTTTCTACAATAATCACAAAATAGATAGTTCACCATACCATAAATGTTATTATAACACTTTTATATTCCCTATAAACATGGGAGACACTGGTCCCTAGTATCATGAAGAAGCACACATTCTCAAGGGTCTCACACCTTTTCAATAACTCACCTAGTTCTTACACCTTGGACAAAATTCACCCAATTCCGACACCAAAAAACTACTTCATCCAGGTCTCATATACATGAACCTACCTACTGTGGTGTACTCTATAGCCTCATGATGTACGTGAAAAGGATATTAATGTGATATTTTACATCTCAATCATATATTCATTATATAATGTTAATTTAGAATTATTTGGTAAATTATCCTTAGCGTTTCCTCCCAAGCAATTATAAATCATTGGTCAAATATTGTTTTTTGTTCCCTCAAAAAATATTTTCTCAACCATGAGGAAATCAGGGGATCCCTTTCTAAATTAATATTCTTATTTTTTCAACCTAGGTGATGATTTATCCATTCAATTAGACTCAATAGTCTGGATATTCTATTGCATGGGCCTCTAGTAATGTGAAATACTTTAAACCCAACATTAACCATTTTCACCTTTCGAGTGGAACACCATTAGGTTGTAGGTTCATAAACCCCATAAATGTGGTATATACATCCATATATTATATTGGCCTCTAGTCTAGTTTAATCCAAAACTTCTTCTTAAATGGTTTATATTCTCAATAAGTCATTATTTATCAATGGTCCAAATTCGTTATGGGAGTCCTCTGCCTAAATTTTCCATGTTTCAGGTACACAAAATTCATAAATGGGTTGTATTCCTATTATAAATCTCTATCATAATGGGATATATTATTAGTTATAAAAATTATTTAATGGTATATATTCAATGTGTTTATCCACTTCATTAGTGGTCTATATTACCAATGAGCCATTATTCCTTAGGGGACATATTCTTTCCAAGTCATTATTCTTAAATTGGCCACCTCCCCTATAATTTCATCTTAATAACTAGGTTATATATTTTATAAGTACAATCACATAATTTCATAACTATTTATAAAAGGAGTAGATAAACAATAATGTATTTTCTACTCATAAACCACACTCATTCTTAAAATATCACCCCTTTTAAAATATAAGCATCAATACCACATCACATTAAACAATATGGTTGTGTATAGTACAAAACCGTATTATGGGTAACTAAAACATAATTAAAATTTAAATATTTTTATTTAAAAATTAATTTAATTAAATATGAAATGGTAAATATTGACCATTGGAATCATGGTGGTGGAATTATTGGAGTCTATGGGAATTACCTCAAATAATATTAATATGACATGTTTCTAAAGATACAATTATATTGAAAATTTTCAACTCCTTCACTCAGTCACCTTTTTAGGAAAGAATATAAGAGTCCTTATTCAACTCATGAAATGTGTGTAGTAATATCACATAATATTCATTTATACATCGAGATGTTATCATCTTATAAATAATTATCCTGTGAATAGGTGGGGGACTCAATAATTATATTAATCCCATTAACATGATTGATTTAATAATAAATATATTTATGTTGTTATGAGAGAAATTGTGATTTATGATAAAATTTCAAAATAATATGTTTGATCAGTGATCCCCACATTATAGTATGATGATAGTGAAAGGAGTGAAACCTTTATTATCAAATATTATTGAACTAACATGCATGAATTTGATACCAATTGGTATTGAGTTATTAACATGATGGTGAAAATTTGGTTATTAATAAATGGGATTGTTTATAATGTTTTATTTGGTTTTCAACATATAATTTAATATATAATGGAAGGAAGAGTTTAAATATTCAATGATTGATGTAATTTTTTAATGGGAATTTATGAAAAGAGTTTTTTTAATAGTAGAACTACTATCAACATGATTATATGTTTTGAAATAATTTTTGAGTCATTATCCATAATGATCAATGAGAAATCATTATATAAGAAGATGTGATAAAAAAATCTTATTTAATGTGACCTTGTGATATGAGGTTATGAGAAATGTTATTTTCATGAAAAAAATCCATAAAGGTGGGTTATATGCAATGGGAGTACATTAGTAATTAATGAGTAACCATGTGAAGTTCAATGTTGAGGTTGGTTTACTGCCCTCATGATGAACTAGTATTGACGATATGAAGTCATAAGTCTTTGTCGATGTACTATCCACATGGATAAGATGTACCAAAAAATTCTAAAATTTGGGGAAGATACCTTGAGAAATTGAATATATAAATTAATGTGGAAATACTAAAAAATAGATTACTTATTTACTACATACTATGTCTTGTGATCAAAGAAATGAATAGTAGGTTGAGTAACCTAGTCTCGCGTAGTAGGTTGATTGAACACAAGACCAATAAAATGGTACAAAATAGTGGATGATCTAATAACATTATGAAAATGTATTTTCCATGATAACATCACACTAACACACATTACGTATTATCAGGAACTGTCTACATGGACTTTCCACCACTAAGGAAATTCCTTAATTACAGACCATCCATGAGTACGATGCTTCCATGATTTTACTATAAATGTCTAAATTGGTACATTATTTAATTAAAATGTTTCAAAATATACTGCTTTATGATTTTATATAATTTATTTCTAAACATATATCAATATTAAACTATAAATATACTTTCTATTAGAAATGAGAAGAATGAGATAGTTTGATAAAGAACAGTAAAGGTGTCAAGTCATGAAGGAAGGATTCCATGTCAAATATCACATATTTATTTTAATATCAAATACATGTGGTTTTTTTTCAATCATTATTGATTTGAATAAGTTTTTTTAATGATATTTTTTTTTGGAATTATACCAAGATTGAATTTACCATGATCACTTCATTTTACAATATATGTATTATCATATATTAAATGAATTGATGTGGAATAAATAATTTTTTAAAGGAATACGAAGTGGTTATGATATTAATTCATGTATATATATATTTATTACTAGTTATAAATGTAGTTTCTTTTTGAAATTTTGGTTAATACAATATTTGAGAATTTTTAATATTTGAATTAAATAGTATTCCCATGTAATTTTAAATAAAGAATAAGGATTAAAATTTAAATGTAACCGAAACTCTATTTAGTAAATTTTATCTAGTTTCATATCATGTATATATTTATTTATGATGGACTTATTTTGAGGAAGAATAATGTGGAGAGATAAAAATGAAGAAGTGATTATTTCTCACTTTGTGAAGGAAATCAACGAAGAAAATAACTAACCTAAAAAATTAAAAGTTTGAAGAATCAAAGTAGTATTGTGATGACATAAAAAATACTTTTTGAGAATTACAATTTAATTTTTGGTAAATTTATAATATAAAATCAACTATGAGAGGATGAAATGAACTGCTAAATAATGACAGTGAAATGAAGGTGATAGATATACGCTTCTTGTACTAATAGAAACGATTTGTTTCTGGTGGACTTTGTGCTCTATGATTATTTTATAATCATGTAATGGATAAGATACACTCATTGGAAGTGATTCCTATTAATTCTTATGTAACTTTTTGTTCTCTTGTGAATTCTTTTTTATCATATTCATTTCTCTAAAACTATTATTGCTATTTTAGTTAAAATATATAAAACAATAGTCAACCAAATATTTACTCACCTCCCTTCAATGGTAACACATATCCTATAATGTCCATATAATTGGTATCAAATAAAAGTTAGAATTTTTTTCTATAGTCTATGTTTATGTTATAAAAGAATAATATGACATAAGTAATCTATAAATATCCCAATTTGAATAATACTTCCCAAAAATAATTCATAAAACACAAATACTAAAAGGTTTTGTTTCGTATAGATTAGATATATTAATATCTTTATTTACTACTCTTATGAACATTTTTTCATAATCTCGATCCTATATACCCATTAAAAATCAGATTATATTAACATCTTCAAAACATTTAGATTTAAGACATAAGAATGGGATGACATTAGAAACCAAATTAAAAAAGAGGAATCATAATGTGTTAGACAATATAGATCAAGTAATTCATTAAAAAGACTTAAATATCATAATAAAATATCACAAGACCCTATATGATAGTCATAAAACAAGATAAGCCATCATGAAACAATTATTATAACATCAAGGATGTGTAAGTGTTATGTCATTGCTCAAAATAAAAATCAATAAAAAATTACTTGAGAGGATGAAACAAAAGTAAATAATTCACTAAAATATTATATAATGATGAAAAAAATGAATAAATTGATAAAAAAGACTAAAAAATTTCATAAAAATAAAATAAATATATCTTGTCATTAGGTTTCTGGTTTCAAACAAATATGTTCACTCCTAAAATTGTTAGTACTGCTAAATTCCATAAAACTAACCCTTTGTGATCCTAGATACTTTCTAACCCATTCACATTTAATTAATATCTTTGGAAATATATTATTTTACCCAGTTAATTTTATAGAGATATAGGTCCCCAGAACATTCACAATCAATAAATTTTATGTCGTTTCAAAATCAAACATTAATCACTCCACTCTAATGGCCCGAAGGGCTTAGATTTTTTATTTTATCATAAACCCCGTTTTAAGGGAAGAAGGGGGAAACCCGAATAGACTTCAAGACTTAAAACGTCACACAGGCCGGAGATCAAGAAAATAAAACCAGACTGACACCATGGATCAACATCTCCCTTGCATTTTAAAAACATGTAAAGCTCTCCACTATTGAATGAATGTACGGACAACATGTGTACTATGTCAAAGCATAGGCCTAATCTGATGGTTGATGCTAAACCCTCTCAAACATCCTAATCCATGCAGCCTGCCTTGGTGATCCACCACCCATGAATCCTCCTCGGAGGCATATTCCATGAGATCACAACTGGCTGAATCTTCATAATCGGAGTCTCGAAAAACATAAATGCATGCACGAATCCAAACAATATTCAAACCAACAACCTTCATTCTTATTTCCAAAACATAAATGGGATCAAATGAACACAAATTCAACAGCTCAGATCCCTAACAGCAGAGACGATTCCAGAAGCACCCCACCGTAGCCAGAAAAACCTCCAACCACATCTGCAGTAGCCCGAAGAGGATGAAAATCCAAAGATAATAAAACTGGGACTTCGTCACCCAGGTCTGGAATTAACAACACTACCTCGAGGGAAGGTCTCCATTGAGAGAATCTGAGTAGATATGAACCAGAAATGACACTCTAGTCTTGGAGCCGGACAATTCAAAACAATAGAAGAACCATCAACAGATTCCTAAACAGATGAACTGCAAAAGGCTAGATGAACCAATGAGGCAGTAGGGAACGCTAAAGAGGATGCCTTTTCAAGCACTTAAGAAAAGCAAACACTACACCAAGACAGAGCACAAAACATGTCGCCACCCTCTATCCCAAATATAGAGACCACAAAAATCCACCAAAAATGCTTCCACGACACAGATCATCAGGGTAGCAAACCAAAAACACAGCAGATCTGGACGATGCCCAGATATGGAGCCACCACTCATGGATGATGGCTGCAGATCCAAGCTGGAGACCCTCCACAATGGATACTCAGATCATCACCATCGTAGAGCACCAATGCCGAGCCTCCCTGGGAATAAACCAATGATTTACCTTGAGATGCACTGAGAATCGCAACCTAGAAGCCACGGTTGAGAGACGCCGACGTCGAATGCCGACCACCGGAATCCAAGGATGTTTTCAAGACATCCAAGGCCGATGTAAAGAAACTGACTCCCGAAGCCAACCTCATAACTATGAAGCTTTTGTAGAGAGAACTCGACTTCCTATGATGAACCAGACTGAGACGGAGATGGAATAAGTTCACCAAACACTAGATCTCACTGAGAATCACACAGAGGAGATTGAACATAGGTAACCCCACACTAAGAAGAAAGCAGAGGTGATGGGAAACCCTATCGTGAGCAGCACCCCTTTACGGTCTCATCAATGTCATTATAGAATATCCTCCTAATCTTCTGATCACATTTATAATCAATCATTCATTATATTATAAATAACTCATTGAAAAAAGAATAATTTTTTAATACTTTCAAATAAAATCACACATCATGAATATTAGAAATCATAATATATCAAAAATAATATTTTAATAAAGGAATCATGTTATAATAACATACATAGGTTGATCATAGAATCACTTTTAGAATGATAATCCTTGGAGGGTAAATAAAAATGAAAAAACATAGTATTTCAGTAATCCAATTAAAATATTAAAAAAGAAATTGATTTCAAAAACCATTTGTGAGGGGAAAGTGTATACTTATAAGGTAATTGATTTTTATTTTCCCATGTTGGAATTGGAATATTATAAATATTATATATGTATCATGTAACTCTGAAGGTGTGTCATTCTAAGGTTCAATGTGCTGAAAACTACTTTTTGGATTATATTATATATATATATATATTATCATATTTCATTATTTATCTAAAAAAGAATAATAACATCTAAATGGAGTCATGTATAATAAATGTGAGGTATATGTTGATTATGGAACTAGGGTTTAACCCTAAGCATGACATAACCAATTGTTATATCAAGAGTTTTAATAAAGTTCCATCACATCTGAATTAATAACAAATAGTTAATTAAATTTATTATTATTTTTAAAGTGTTGCATCGAACAAATATCATTCTATATATAAACTATTATGTATTAATTTAAAAATTAGATAAATATTCCTTCCAATTTAAAGGATCCATTAGAAAGCATTGGATGAGATACCGACAAACAACACTCGGAAATATAATAGGTCATTGATCCATGTGTAATATGAATCATGGATTTTGTCAACAACATCGATGTAGATTCATTTTTCATCTGAGATCGATCCATATCAAGGTTGGATGCCTTTTTATCTAGATTTATTCCCATTAATTTATTCATATAATGATCAAAACTCAATCAAACAAAAAATTGATTCACAGATCATTCATTTTGTGGGTATGAGCATATCTATGGGGATTATTGGGATGAATTGAATATTTAATATGGAAATTCATAAATATTTTAATAGAAAAACATTAAGTCCAATAAAATAAATGAAAGTTTAATTCCTCCATTTAATGAATCACAGATCTCTACCATTTTCTTTTCTCAACGTCAAAAATAAATTTGGCACACGGTTTGTCCAAAACACCGAACAAAAAATTGTAGTAATCCAGATTCACGATTCAAAGGATTGTTATCATAGATTCAGGTTCTGATCGACGATCATATTGAGATAATGTGATGGATGTTTTTTTAGGGATGGATTAGAATATATAGTTCTTCATATATTTTCCTTGATATGGTAGTTTAACATGATGGATGGCTTCCAAGAAGATCGAAGCACTATTTAATGTGAACAAGAGATAGTGAGGAATGATCAAACAATATAAAATATCTCTAAGAAATATTAGTGAAAAAATAGGTGACAATGGAATGGGTAAGATTGGAAATAAAATAGAATTATAAAAAAATTATGTGTTTCATGACATGTCATATGATACCACACACAATGTTGGATCCTTTGTGTGGTGCTATGATTCCACAACGAAGAAAATAACACACGGCATGTCAATGATGTCCCACAACATGTGAATATTAAAGTGATTATTGGCATGAAAAAAAGAGTATATAGACATGAAAATGATTAAAGGGTCTCAAAAATTCCATTTAATCATGTAAAGACAAAGAAAGAGGGACACAAACAAGGTTTGTGGTACATGGGCTTGTACACTACATGTAGTTAGACACAGGCACTAACACATACACATGAGGGGGTTGTAATACATTGTAAGGACCTTGTAACAATGTTTCATGGTGTGTAATATCATAAAACTACATGTACCCCATTAAATAAGTATTGGATCCATTTTCACTTAAGCATGTACATGTTTTGTTAGGGTGTGTTCCCTTGATCAATTCCTTGAGGGGTTAGTATGAAATCACATCCAATACATGGGATGACGGCCCCTTTAGAGGGGCATTAGATTGGGATAGATTTTTTAAAATCCTTTAGTGATCCCCTTAGTTATATTATCTATCTTTTCCTTTTCCCATGGTGGATTTACTGGTATATTCATGACCAACAGTATGCAGGCGACGATCTTGTACATAAAGAGTTTTTTCATATAGATTGGTTTGTATACACCATTTCCTTTAGTTTGATCCTAATAAATGTATAATTATATTTATACAAAGAGAGTATACTTATTGTTGTGTGACCCATTAATCATGACATTATTGAAGGATTCCATTTTTTCTATGTGACTCATGGATTGTGTTCTCACAGATGAGAGATTTGTGGAATGTTCAAGGAGTAATGAAAGAATGTAATTGTGGTTGTGATGTTTACTTGAGACGGTGTGTCTCTATTGATTATATTTGAATACTCTTATTATATGTGTTGCTGACATATACTTGTAATGATATGACTACAATTCTTGATGTCTTATGCTTTTCTATTCTGATGTGTCCTACACGGTATTGTTATAATCACTAATGTATGTACTTCACCAACAAAAATATTGACTTATATAGATGATCAACTATTTGATGGAGTCCTAGAGAGAGCATGAAATGGAGTAGATTAGAGACCCTGAATGACTGAGTCGTGTTCATGAATTCAAATTGATAGTATTACTCACCAATCATACAGGATGGACATGTTTTCAGTTTCATTTTGGTGGGCATGTATTTGTTTCTTTTTTCATTCTAGTAATTTTTTTTACAAAATCTGTAGGTTTTATTTTAGTTTTATGAATGAACGGTTATCAGCCTTTTTTCATTTCTACATTTTATGGGATTATAGATGTGTGCTTGTGTATAGATACATTATCATATCATCTCCAATGCGGCTGATATGTCTACTCAGTGTTGGTCACCATCGCATGTCCTATTGGGGACGGGTATGGTATTGTAACATCTCTGACTAAGAAGCCCCAAACTGGTTCCACGATCCTAGTCTGCACATAAACTCAAGCATGCCTCCCAGGACTCTAGAGGTATCCGAATAGTAGAGAGGTTCTGATAGGATACGTGGGGAGAATATAACATCACTACTAGAGTAATCTATAGTAGAGAACATTTTAAATATTTTAAATAAAAAGAAAACAATCAATTACATTCATAAATAACCAATTTTAAAACTGAGTACAACCATATACAATTGTATGTATGCCACGCGATTCTGTAGTTCCAAGTGAAAAAAAAACAAATGAATGGAAAACAACAGGATCCCCAAAATGTCCGTGACTCATAGTCTAGAACCTAACCCCTACATGTCCCACGTCCAACTCAACTCTCTAGTATATGGACCTTTACATTGCCCATACATACCAGAATGAAATTTACTCAGGTACCCAATGGTAGCCTGATAAGGGTGTGAGCATAACATAGCATTCCACCACTAATGGTGTCTACAAAAAATCCATCAAAAGCAAAATCTACATACCAGTGATAAATAATGGAATGTGAGGAAAAATAGTTCAATAGTCCATACTAGACTACTCTCAATTTAATTACACTAGCATTGATTCTAGGTTCACCAAATAGGAATTTCATGCCTTAATCAACTTTTTTCCTATATTCAATGGATTAGTCATGTTCAATTTTTTCAAGAATATGGGAATAGAATAATGTCATATCTCACTAGGCATCACATTATATCATTTTCATAATCCTCACCTTGAAGCCTAAGTCCAGGTGGAGTGAAACCATTAGGGGAATAAAACTTTTTCCCTTTACACAACCTTTGAAATTGGGGGTAGAGTTAGAACATCAGTCCAACTCAACCCATGGGTGTAGACCCTCAAGTATATACCCACTATACCGAGCAATGTTCACCTGATTATTTATTATTCACTACATTTAACCACATCCCAACAATCAAAGCACTTATCATTTACAACATCACAACAATATAAATAAATTGGAAATTAACATTTTCCCTCAATCCTTTAAATAACTAAACATTTATATTACTTAAACCTTTTCCAAACTCCAAATTCACATGCCTATCTCACTGTGTTTATTCAAGTGTATATGTGATTCTTTATCATTTTTACATTTTTTCAATTTAGCCCATTTATTTTTCAACCAAACAATACCTTAGCCTTTAACCACATTAGACTCAACTATCCACCCTCTATTACATCTCATTACATATACATGTAGTCTACTTGTTATGTATCTATATTATTATGAGTCAATTTCACACCTTACATTTCTGTTAGCCAAATCCAGAGGGCCTTCACACCCCTTGGGTGGCCCTAATTTGTTCATGAAATCCTCCTTGCATCCCAAGGGGATCAAGAGTGGTTCAATTAATTATTTGGTCACCCAATACACCACATCTCATTAATGTAATCAATAACACATCAAGAAGAGAAAAAAGAATAAAACCCTACATTCATAAATCTATATGAAAAAACATGGGATATAACTTGTATACCCTCTACCTTGAATCTATTGGTGAACACACTCCCAATTGAGGTATCATTTCTCGATTCAACCAACCCTCGAATCCTCAAGCTAAAACTCACTGAAAAAATAAGGTATTGAGTGTTTAGATGAAGATAAGAGAGAGTTACCAAACTAAATCAATAAAAAAAGAAAGGAGGGTTTAGCCATACCATGATCTTCAATCCCCAAATGAAGGTGCCTTAAAAGGCCATAAGATGAGGGAAATTGATCCTTAGATGTTCTTGGAGACTTTGGATTATTTAGAGATTCCAACAGAAGATGAATGAATGAAATCCTAAGCTGGGTATAAAAATAACATAATGTAATTTTTGTAAATTTTTAAAATTTTAAAGGCCAGACATCTAACCCACATTATTTTCCAAACAGTGCACAACCCATGTAGATTCTACTATATGAAAATACTCTGTTTTCACTTTTTACCTGGGTTTTCTGCACTGTTAGGGATAACCGTGCACATACCGTGCATATTGCCCATAAAAATCCCTTTTTTCACATCCTAAACCCCTGAAACACCATCGAGCCTTCTTAATGACATGGGAAACATTTAATTACCAAAATATGGAACATAAAATGAAACATGAGGCAAATATAACTTAATGATGATCTGAGATCTTACAACCTTCCCACCCTGTAACAGCTCGTACTTGTGCCTCTCTTCCTGAGCATTATTTAGTTACCTATAAAAAGAGATAGGTCCATTGGTCTCCCATATCTGATTTTCTCTCCCAAGTCTATTCCAAAATGATTCCATGTTTTTATTGAATAAGATACAAGGGAACAACCTTTCCCCACATAACATTCTCACTGTAATCCACAATACGAGTTGGGTGCTCCTCAAAGTATGCATCAGCCTCAAGCTAGGCATCCTCAGTATTTATCACATGGAATGGATCAGGATGATACTGTTAGAGTTTTGAAACTAGGAAAATATCATGCATCACACTATATTTATGTGGATGATCCAATCGGTGTGCCACAGGTCCAACCCTCTCCACAATCCCAAATGGCCCCACATATCTTGTTGCCAACTTTCACTGCTATTGAATTCGATGGTGACCCAACATTGGAGACACATAGAAAAACACACGATCACACAACACGAACTCAAGAGGCATATGAAGTCAATATGAATATATATTTTACCTACTCTGATCTATTTACATATTCTATTGAATCAAACGTACCTTCTCCAACGTCTCCTCCACAAGTCTCGGTACTAATAACTCAGACTCTGAAGCCTCTAAACAACACTACAAAGATCTACATGGTCTCGCATATAGTTCTTTAAAAGGTTCCATCTAGAAAGTATCTTTAAATATATTTTCTGTTAGAAAAAATAGGAATCGACTAGTTGTTTTCCCACAAACCACTATAATCCATAACCCAAGATCTCAATATATCCCCTAAAACATGAATTGTATGCTTTAAAATCTCGTAATTCTATGAGTGGTAAGTTATACCCAAAAAAACCTACATACTAAATGCCTTATGTAGTCCCCTTCATAAGAACGTGGTGAAATGTGGATCAAGATCAGAAACTATGGTTACCAGCATGCTATGTAACTGTACTATTTCTCAAACATATATTTCCAACAACTAGTCGAATTTATAGGTCTCCTTAATTAGCAATAAATGGGCCACTTTGGTCAACCGATCTACCACCATCCAAATTTCGGAGCTTTCCTCAGATGACCCATTACAAATTCTAAAAAGAATCCGTTCCAATTCGACTCTATAATAGGCAATCGATGTAACAACCAACATGGAAAATGTTTCTTAGCGTTCACCTGGTGATCGGTAAGTCATCATGATGAAAAAATAGAAACTTATTTTTTTCATTCTCGGCCTCAAAAACATATACGAAGATAAAATTACACCTTATTCAAGCCTAGATGCACTTCCCACTTTGATGTATGAAATTCACACATCAAATCCACCCATACATCTTGTGGCACCACAACACAATCATGGAATTAAGGAACTCCATCTTCACTAAAAGTATGACCCGAAAGAGACTCCCCACCAATAAGACATTTCTTTTTTTTCAAACACTTTAGATCCACCAAATGAATCTCTTTAACTATGATCAAATGTGTGGATACAATTTCATTATATTCCATGGTCATA
Source organism: Viscum album (assembly GCA_963277665.1). Lineage (NCBI taxonomy): Eukaryota > Viridiplantae > Streptophyta > Magnoliopsida > Santalales > Viscaceae > Viscum > Viscum album. The sequence continues at coordinate 428,383,420 of OY728129.1, read as the reverse complement.
TGCCCATGCCCATCATATAACTCCAAATGAATCTCTGTAAACAAGTCAATTATCATCCACTCTGACTGGATTTCTCAACTACCAAATTCTATGTCTTCTAGCTGAGAGCATCGATGCCACTGTCGACTTTCCCTATTGAGTACACCAAATCAAAATCAAAATTTTGTAGGTACCCAACCCACTTTCACTGTCAAACATTTAAATCATATTGAGAGAATATGTAATTGATAATTTTATTATCGGTTAACGTCATAAATGGTTATCACAACATGTAATGCCTCTAACACTTTAAGGCTTGAACCACAAAAGTATTCTCAAGGTCATGAGTAGGATAATTCCTTTCATGTAGAATCAACTGTCTCATCCCATAAGCTACAACCTGATCATCTTTGAAAAACACTGCCACATGTCAAACATTGGACATATCACATAACAAGGTGTTCCTCTAACCCTGTTCAGGTAAGATCAAATTCAGTGAATTAGATAGATACATCATCTTCTCCTAAAAGGAATTATCAAAAGCCTCTGACCAATCACACATAACCCATTTATTGGGTAAGAATGTGATTGGTTCAGCTAAATGAGAGAAATATCGAGTAAACATTCTGTAATAACTAACAAAACCAAGAAAACTGCACATATTAGTGATGTTATTGGGCTGCTCTCAAGACATCACAACATTCACCTTTTCTAGATCCACCGATATAGCTGACTCAAAAATGATGTGTCCGATTATGTGAACCTTATTAATCCAAAACTAAAATTTTGATTTCATGTCATATATCTTATTCCCTCTTAGTCTACTCCAGAAGATTTCAAGATGTTTGGGATGATATTCATGTGTTCTGGAGTACTCCAAGATTTCATCAATGAAGGCAACTAAAAATTGATCTAGATATGGGGGGAATATATGGTCATAAAGTCCATGGACACTACTGGTGCATCATATAATCCCAACAACATTACTTGAAATTCCTAAAATATGTACCATCTACGAAAATCTGTTTAGAGTATGTCATAAGGTATCACCCTAAACAGATGGTACCCTGATCTGAAATTGATTTTGGAAAACACCGAGGAACCTCTAAGCTAATTGAACAGGTCATCAATTTTAGGAAGAGGGTATTGTTTCTTTACAGTCATCTAGTTCAGCTTCATATAATCCACACATAGCCTTTCTGATCCATCATCCATCTTATAATACCACAACGGAGATCCCCAAGGAGATATTCTATGAAATAGAAAACCCTTAATCAACAATTCCTCTAATTTAACCTTTAGTTCTTGGAACTATGATGGCACGGTTCTATAGGCTGCAAATAAAAATGGATCCGCTTCTAGCAATAATTCTATCATAAACTCAACATCTCTCTCAGGTGGTAACCCTGAGAATTCCACAGGAAACACATCCTGAAACTGGTCTACAAAAAAAGTGAATACTAGTTATCCTTTCTCCCTGTTATATAACATAATTCATGTCACTTGGGTTATGATTTCTACCAATGGATTTCGTAAAATGCCTATATAGGCTGGTCGAGAATCCCCCTCACCATGAAAGACATATGTTGTACCATTGTGAGATGTGAACGTTGGCTGATGACGATAAAATTCGATATGGGACTAATATAACACCAACCAATCCATTCCCATGATTCTGTACAATCATGAAATCTCAAGGATAGAATGATCCCCAATAATATGATACCCACCGATCTCTAAAGCATAACCCTTACACTATTTTATTTTATCAACTCATACCCCTCTATGAGTATTGAGCGACATTACCACACATGTAGTCTCCATGGTTATGCACAAAAAAACTATGAACATAGAAGAATTAAATAATTGTGTATCCCATGAATCAAATAATGAACTAGAAATCATGGATGCAAAAATAATCATGCATTGAAAAGTCGACAGTCTTGCATCACCAAAGTCAGTTGCATCCTGAACTATATGAAGATGACAATCCCCTTTACCATGAGCACTTCCATGAGTACCATGCAATGTACTACTCTGTTGTTAAGGATGATCCTTCTCCAGAGTTCCACATCAACCACCCCTACCAGTATGACCTGTGGAGCTCTAACTACATACCTGATTTGGGGTATCCAACCTCCCACCCAACACTTGGCATTTGCCTATGACGTCTATAATTCCATGAAAATCACAGGTTCCTACAGAACCTCTGAATGTGGCCTAACCTACCTTATGCTCAGTACTCAAATAGGGGGCAGATACACTGCTCACAATTGTGTCCTGGCCTATCAGACTGATAACTAAAGACCTAGTCTGCACCATGAGAAGATGACCCCCCCCTTTCTGACATCTTTGTGTTCTTCCACTTTACTAACTGATTCCAAAACTGTGTTTCCTACTATAAAAAGCCTCACTAATTACTCCCCAAGCTGGATCCACAAGTTAACTACATAAATCTACCCTCAGGTTCCCCTATATGATATGGTCTTGACCCCAAACTTCATAAAACTTATTCAATCTAAATATATTCAGCTTAGACCGGACCTTCTGTCTCATCCCATCCAGGAATAATTTCCCCACAACTGCCTCATATCCCATCAATGACATAAGAAAGCATCTCAAATAGGTGAAATGACTAGAATATTCCATTACTGACATTTACCCCTAAGTCATCTTTATAAAATCCATAGAATTATCCTACTGGATGGTTTATAGGTCAAATATCTCGAGAAACATCTCCTAAAAATCATTCCACATAATTCTTTCAGCCTACTTCATCTGAACCCTGATGTACCAGCAACGCTTTGCTTGACCTCTCAATATATATATTACTAAGTTGACTCACATCTCCAGGGGAGTATCTAGATGATCAAGAATAGATTTTATGGACTCTACACCAAAATCATCAACTTATGTACCACCCTCTTAAGTAAATGTTTTAGGTTTCTGTAGGTAAAAATCCTTCAAATGTTCAAACATACTTGGTGGAACTAGCCCTTGGTCTTGTTCCATCATATGAATATAATGAGTGACGTTATCAAGGAACTTACCATCATAGTTTTTATAGATCTCCTTGTCATCATGGTATAATTATGGAGGATCATTCTTAGCAACATCCCCATGTCTCCCATCTGGCACATGTCTTTGCGGTAGAATTTCTCTACAATTACAAAAACAATCTTTATAATGTGACTATAAGAATTTTATGAAGGGAAAAAAATATAGGTAGACTCATCACATTCCATAACCAAACCAGTTCCTATACACAACCCGAAGAAGCCCACACAAAGCCAGATCACTACACTTGGCCATCGTTAATAAGGCCATGGCTGAAACAGGTATCTAATTTATATGGTTCCAAAACTTATATATTTCACCAATACAATACCATTTCCATATCCTCATTTACCCTTATGAAAGGTTAATCCACTTTTATTTTCATTTCTAAGCACAATTTTCTAATTACTACTTGACATTAGCATTTCATTTTTACTTATTGATACCATCTTATTAGGCACAATTTTCATTTCTTTTACGAGAACAAATACATCTAAACCATCATATCTCGTACTTTCATCACGTGTGTGTTCCAATAATGATGCATGCACATACATAGGTTCCTAAAATGGTGCCTTCATTCACAACCTCATACCATTCCAGCCATGAGATAAAACCCATAAAACTGTCAAATTACAAAACATGTTCATCATCTGATGGTCAAATAACATAAAATATTACAACACATAATAAGAACAACATTACATCCTATGGTGTCTTAGGTTTTCCCCTATACATGGGTTAGCTAGCCCCCAAGAACGAGCTCATTACGAAGGACTGAAACTTTCTTAACCTTTAATCTACCATAAAAAATAGTAAGAATGTGAAAAAAAATCATCAGATACAACTAGGTAACATCCTCGACCAGGAATCCACTAAAATAGTTCCTTGATCCACATCACCAAAGGACCTCATGCACACCTCCCAATATGCCAGTTGTTGCGAACTATCAGCGAGGGTCTAATAGGATATGTGGGGAGATTATACCTTCACTATGAGAGTAATCCAAAATGTAGAACATTTCAATAATGGAATCCAATCGAAAAAATCATTGAAATGCATAAATAAACAATTCTCAAACTAGGTACAACCATATACAATCGTAAGTATTTCATGTCATTCTATATTTACAAGTGAACAAAATCCATAATAATGGAAAACAACAGGATCCCCTAAATGGTCTCGACCCAATATATGGATCCTCGCCCTTACATGACCCATCTCAAACTCAACTCCATAGCATATGGTTCTTGCCCTTGTCTTGACTAGTAAGAATGATATCTTCTCAGGTACTCAAAGGCGGCCCGTGCAGGGTTAGATTATAACTCAGTAGGCCACCATCAACGAGGACCCAAAAAAATCTATCAAAACAAAATAGTGCATGAATTTGTTAAAAATTAAATGTGATGATAAACAATTCAACATGATGTTTTAGACTATAATTCATTTAATAATACTACCATTGTTTCTAGGTTCACATCATAGGAATTTCATCCTTTAATCCACCTTTGTCATGTGTTCAATGGATTAGGCTTGTTCAATGTTCTCATGAATATGGTAAAAATATCAAGTTATACCTCTTGAGGAATAAAATTATAAAAATCACATAATTCTCACATCAAAGCATGAGTCTATGTGGAAGAAAACCATTAGGGGAATCGAACATCGTCCTCATCCCTAACTTGTGCATTTGGAGGTAGAGAATGGTCCTCGATCCAACTCGACCCGTGGGCGTATAACCTCGAGTCTATACCCCACTCTACTAAGTCGTGTGAACATTCTTATTTTTATTCACAACAATTAACCACATCCCTAAAATCATATCCAATATCTTTTGCAATATCATAACAATATTAATAAATTGAAAATTAACATTTTTACTCAATCCATTAAAACATTAAACATTTATATTACACAACCATTTAACCTCATTCTCATTTCTCATAATTATCTTACTAAGATTATTCAATTTTAATCATGATTCCGAATCATACTCCCATTTTTTCCATTCAACCCATTTTAATTTCAACCTAACAATACCTTATCCTTTAACCATATTAGACACAACTATCCAACGTCTATTACAACTCATTACAAAATCCAAGTGTCCTACTTATTATGTATATATATAATGATAATTTAATTTCCCACCTTACCATTCCATTTTCCCAATTGGGAGGGCCAACACAACCCCTGGGTTTTCCAATTTGGTCAATCTATCCACCTTACGTCCCATGGGGATAATGAAGGGTAAAATTAGTTATTTAGACACCCAACACAACACATATCTTTAAAGGCATAAACATTATATCAACATGAGAAATATGAATGAATCCCTACAAGCACAAATCTACATAAAACCCAATGAATATGACTTTTAGACCACCTACGTAAATCTGTTGGTGAACACATGCCCAACTGAGGTCTTAGTTCCCAATTCATCCAACCCTTTAAGCCTCCACCAAAACCTCACAAAAAAGATGGGTTGGAGTTCATCTAAATAAGGTAATAAAGACATACAAACCCAAATCAAGAAAACGATGCATTGAGAGGGTTAGCCTTATGCATATCTTTAATATGCAAATCATAGCACTCAAAACTGCACATATATGAGGGCGATTGGCCATGGAATCTCTTGGAGACTTTGTCTCGTTCCTATGGTACAATGGAGGAATAAAGTAGGAAATCCCATTTTGGGTATAGAAATCCTGTTATTGAATTTTTTGTAATTGTTTTAAGTGTTTATGGGCCTCACAATTTACATACATCGTTCTAAAAACCGTGCACAAGCCGTGCGTATGAGAATGTCCAAAAATAATCTTTTTTCAATGTTAACCTGGGTTTTCCGCATGATAAGTGATAACCATGTGAAGACTATGTAGCTTTCCTAAAAAAACATATTTTCCCCCTTTTTTATGTCCCAAACCCTCAAAATACCCTTGAACTTACTTAAGGACTAGCAAAAGCATTTATTTAACAAAAATAAAACTATCTACTAAAAAGTAAGAGAAAACATACCTTAAGGATGATCCAGGATCTTGAAGGTATAGTAATGGTTCTGGATCCCCAAGGCCCATTCTTGACAAGGCAGTATCAAACAAAAATATTTTACCTTATGAATGGATTTTATGATGTTGGGTTATGGAAATAATGGTTTGTTATTTGAGTTCAGATTCAATTATGAATATTTTATTGTTGGAGGGGAATCAGATGTATCCATACACCTGGACCCTGATCACCTACATATCAACTTGGAACTAGTAGGTACTTGTTTCTGGTGTGAAATTATTATATTCATCATATATGAATTGGTTTTGGTTTCCATGTCCTTCCTGAATCATATCTTCATATTAATTATTTAACAGTGGTTCATCTTGTCTATTTTAGGATGACTTCATAATGTATTCCATCTATAATTCAGCCTCGTGTTTATATGGATGATACCCTCAGTGATGAGGCTTCGATACCGGTACCTTTTTTAACACAGGAAGACTTTTAAAAAAAAATTCAACTTAAGTTAAACCTTTTGATATTTTTTTCTCGAAACACTGAATATAACACGTGTTATATGAGATCACTATGATGTTATTTCATTGTACACCAAACCATATCGATATTTAACAATACATAACAATTATATTAGCTATTTATACACAGAAAAACATTATTTTATTGTGTTACACACAATTTTTATTTCATTCTATAACATGCATTACATGCCAAACCTATTTTTACCAAACTAAAATGTACCTATTAATAATATCATTAAAATAAAACTATATTTTTCAAAGAGATGTTGGAATGGTGGTTATGAATAAGATAATTTATTTATTTTTGAATATCATTTATAAATTTATAAAATAATAATTATTTAGTGACTAGTTAACTATAAATTAAAATAAAAACATTTTAAAAAAATGATTTTTTTCCACAAAACTGTATTTATACAATACAACACATTTTTACTCAATAAATTCAATAAAATTTATTCATAATTTATATTAATAAAATATATGTGTTTTATATTTTATATTCTATTTTATTTTCATCATAGGTGTTTTATCTACAAGCTATAATAATAAATCCAATTTTACCTCTATATGAAAATTATTCTTTCAAAAAGGTAATTTTAGCATCATTTAATGGTGTAGCTATTTTATATATATATAAGAAATATGTAATAAATTTAAATTTAAAAATATACTTCAATTCTCAACAAAAAATTACGTAGTTTACAATGGATAGATTTTTTTTATTTTTTTAGAAGTTTCATTTTTTGATGAATATTGTGAGAATACTGAATTCTATTTGAAAATAGAATTTTAATCAAATTTATTTATATAGTTGAATTAAATATAATTATTTCAAAGTATAATTACATCAATTATAAATTTAATAATTCATTTTTTTTCTTTTTAGTTAATTTCAAATTGAGATTGGATATAAAAACATTTCAAACATTAGAACATTTTAACTTCAAAAATACATTGTCCCATCCTATCTGCGGGATTAATTTTCAATTAGTTTCTTAAAATAATGTCTTCATAATTTAGAAAAACAGTTTTATTATTTTGAATTATAATAATTTATAATTTATGTTATCTTAAATTATGTTTTTTTCAAAAATATTAGTGAAATTAATTAAAATTAATTACAATGATTATGGTAAAAACATATATAGAGAGTGATTAAACATTAACATAAGGGGCCAAATAACCTAGAAACATGTCCAATATTTTTTTAGAATTATTTATAAAATATAATCCCATTAAATTAAATAACCCATTATGTTAGGTACATTATGTAATGTACACATCTCAATAGTGTTTTCCTTTTTGTATTGATGCTAATTCAACTCGTCATCCACTATAAAAGTGAACTCAATCCCCTAACATATTCATACTTATCAATACCTATTAATAATACAACCACTTAAAAAATAAGCTAAAAAATTATTTAATATAATTATAGAAGACTCAATTTTTACATAAATAAATCCATTTCCATCCTTTAATTCAAACCAAAAAAATAATTACCTATAGAAGAAGTAACATTCTTCAACAAGACTTTATATTTAATTTTTTTATCCATCCCTTAAATAATTCTCATATAAATATTATATAATATCAAAATTATCATAAATATAATAACAATATTTTATTTTAAGAGTATTAACTACATCATTACCAATTTATATAAAATTCAATATGAAATAATTTTTCGTCGGTAAGGCGGACAATCACATCATGAACTGGTGTCGTTTATTCTTCCATTACCACCAATAAATGATGGAAGAAATTATGAAATTAATATTTTTATCATATATATATATATATATATTATTTATTATTTATTTTTACTCTTGTATTATTATATAACACATACCTTAATTCATTCAATTTTTTAGAGTACGATAACTCCGTTTGTGTATGTTTGGACTACTATCTCCTCAAAGCAATGTGACTCGTTTACACATTAAATGGAATGTATTGAGGATGAGATTAGTAAACATATATTCCATATATGACCTATAAAACTATATTATAATTATAATATATATATACATATATATCTTTCATTTACTTTATATAATTAAATATCATAAGAAAATGAAAATTGCGATCATGCGTACATATGGCCTACCCTCTCCATTAGCTGTGTATTCTATTTCATAAATATATATTTTCTAGATTATAATAAATAATTAATATATTTAATATATTTAATTTTAATATAAATTTTAAATTATTTAGATAATTATATAATGATCTGTATTATAAGATAAAGAATAACAAGTCGAAACTTATATGAACAACAAAGTGATTATTTCTTAAAAACATTAAATTACCATTAAATCTTTGATAAATGAGAAACATTATTTCATAATAAAATCATATATGGTTGGAGATATAAGAATAATTTTCATTCTATTTTTTATAATAAACATATATTTATTATTCATGAGGTTTCAACATGAATAAATAAAGTCAATACTTAAGGTAAGGGTTTTCTCTTTTCACTTTTATTTTTATGGTATATTTGATATATGAACCACTTATTATAGTTTTGTGTTGTATATACCACCCTATGATATTTTATATCATTAATTTTCTTCATTTAATTAAACAAAAAGTTATAATTAATGTTATTATTTCATGTGGATCATGATTCCAAAATTATTCATGTAGTATTGGGATTACTAGTCTCACTATTATTTCTAGTAGACATATTCCATAGTCACCACTTGTTTATTTTATGTGGGATATATAATACACATGAATGTATTATATGATAAATATTCTAAAATAACTAGTTATTTTAATTTCCAATTTATGATATCACTTTTATAGGGTTAATTTTCAAATGGTACGAATTTTGTTGCGTAATTTGTTCTCAATTTCTTGCTTTAAGACAAATTTTATGTTAGGCACCTATATTATTTCACAAGGTTTATATATATCCATTTGACATGTTGTATCATTATTATTATTATTATTATTATATTTTACACTTGATTTAATGTAATAATTTCATTGGTATATGAAACCATGATTTTATGATGTATATCTTATTACATAAATTCAATTAATTCAGTAGATTATGTTGCACACAAAACCGAACTTAAACCAATTATAATATAATATTAAATAGTAACATGATAGTTAGAATAGTAATATGACCATTAGGAATATTAATCTGAAATATAAAACAGTAAAACCACCTATGAGAGTATAAATTAAATTTAGGATACATAAAAATTGAAATATGATATTACTATATCATATTTTAAGTTAATAAATGTTTTAAAAATGATAAATTAATCATTTGTATTTTTTTGAAACATAAAAGTTTATTTTAGATATTATAATTAATATAATGAATTAAAAATTTTATTTTCATAAAATATATATTTAAATTAATTGTTTACTTTCTTATGGTTGTAAGATAATTTTAAGTGACCTTAATAAATTTTCCATAGTGTTAATATATTGGTTATAATTTATAATCAGTATTTATCAACTAAATGTTGATTTTTATTAAAAATTCAATTTATTATATATTTAAAATAATCTTTTCAATTTTGTAATTATAAACAGAAATAATTGTTTATGGTGAATTTTTTGTATTTTTCTAATATAGTTGAATTTTTGATGAATAATGAAAGATGACCATTTACAGTATTAGCTAAATAGATGAATTTATTGAGTCATCGTTGATGTACCGATGATGTAACCACCATGGATTAAAAATCACAAGTAGAGGTAACTATAATTAGTAACATGATTCATCACTCATGATATAATTGATCCAAAATAACAAAAATTTGACCTAAATAATCAAAACAAAAACCCTCCCCTCCCCTAGAAATACCAACCCTCACTACCTCTTCTCCTCACACCATCAAAGCCTTGAATATTGTAAAATTTATTCCCAATCCCATTCCCAATTATCTCCCAACATATATTATACCTTGGTCTCAATGAATAAACAAATCCAATTCTCTTAAGTAGTTTCTCAGGGAGAATAAATTCATGAGGTAAAATCCCCTTTTGATTTCGTTTATTTTCTTTTGAAATTATATTTTTATTATAATCTCTTCAAATCCCCTCATATATGTAGAAACATGACTCATGTATCTTATATATAATATAATTTTATTTTTTAAAATTTAATATCCATCCTCAAACCCCTTATTATCTCTCTTTTATTCTAAAATGAAGACATTATTTTGTGATGTACCGATTAATCACCATCATGGATGATGCATTTTAATTTTCCACTACCAATTTCAAGGATAGTCATAAAACCATTATTGTGGTTTAACAATATTTAATTATAGATATTATAAGTTATATAGTTTTATGGAACCATTATAGTTACATAATATTCATTAGTAACTTAACAATACATTATAAGGATTGGAAAAATAAAAAGAAGTCTATACAGTTATCATTAATGTTTTATATAAGAAATCATCATCATATCTAGAAAAAATATAATATATGACCATAAAAAATTATTTTATTTCATTATAACCAATTATTTATATTATAGACACATATTCTTATTTTACATAACCTTATAAACATTTATACACGTGAACCAATTGTGAAAACCGAGGAAACAAACACTCACGAACGACAAACATGAACCTTATTACTCATCAAAAAGGATATAAATGAACTTAAAAATTTTATAATTAATAAAATTAATGTTTAATATGTTCTTAATAAAATTATTAAAGGATCTAATTTCATGATCCAGGAAATTAATTACAAGTGATGAACAGTTTCAGATACAATGTAAGGGATTCACCATGAACATCAATTTTCCCTTTGGGTTACTATTTATCTCTATTTACACAAATATAATTAATAATTATTTGTATTAAATATTTATTTATATGTCTTTGTTTCATAGATGTGTACATTTCTTAATAATTATTCTTTGATTGGGAAACAAATTTTTTATAATGTTTTCTTTTTCAATTACTCCTGATATGAATGGCCGGTTTATGGGAACTTTCCAATTTCATTCTAATTTTAAAGTACCCTCCATAATCTATTTTCAGCCACATATATTTTTTTAAATAAATATTTGTATCATGAAATAATTTATTTGTTCAATTATTGTTTTATAAAAATATTTATTCATATTCCAACATTAATTGTTTTTAAATCTTCCTTTAATGGAAATAATGTGTCTCATTTCTAATATTTATTGAAAAATATTTTGAAATGTTTAAAAATAAATTTGACATCATTTATAAATATATATTCGTATTTTTTTATGAATTTATAATAATGAATTAAATCCTTTATTTTCTAGAAACCAATATGATATTCTTGTTGGTTATTCATTATTCCCCACTTATTGGTTGTGTTTGGTGTATAAATAATAAACCTTCATTCATGATCATCATTCATTAATGATTTAATTAAATACCCATTTTTCATATATCAAGGATATTATAATTTCTATATCCCAATTTTTTTTACTTATGGTGTTTTCTTTGAATGTTGTTCAAATTGGTGAAATATTGATGAATTAGTATCCTATACTCAATACTGATATTTTGATAAATCATATTGTTCATTAATTTAATATATGTATATTATTTTTTGGACATGAAATAATGGGTGGTTCCAAGATATATATATCCCCTTGATGCATCTGCAGGTCTTATGGGACAAGAATGTTGGGGAAACCCATCATGTTTATTTTATAGAAGAATCAAATGGGGTTTCACCCACAAAATTTAAATGTCTTGACGGTATAATGTTTCACGTATCAGATACATAATGTCAAGTAAATTTCCATTTTTTCACTCAATATTTCGTTATTAATACATGTGTTCAATTTATGGATTTCCTAATATAGGCATTCGACATAGTTAGTTTTGGATCTATGCAGATAATTTCCATATGAGGATAACATACTCAGGTTATGATGAATAACAATACTAAAATTATTTTTGAAAATTTCATAAGGAATAATACCACAGATTTTAGTTAGACTAATAATCTATTGGTAGCTGATTAGTGCATAATGTCCATTGTAAATATATTTCAATCATTAGGGTGCAATGAAAATAAAAAGTTAGTTCTTAAAATACATTGTCGAAAAAGAAATGACAATCAATTGTGGTTGTTGATCCTGAATGCTAGAGAGGATTATGAAATAGAATACATCAAATGAAGAACTCATACAGAAAAATTATTCAACAAATAATTCCATTATGAGAAACAAACTGAAATAAAGAGAAAATTCCTTAGCTTATAGAAAAGGGAAGAAAATAGTGTTTGAGAGTACAAATATTCCTTCACAAGACAATCCAGACATATCATATATTTCATAAGTGATTCAGAAGACAATACTGATCATTTTGTGTAATGTTTGAATCCAGGTTCCTTAATAAAACTAACTTCTTAATAGTTTGCATGATTTGTGAAAGTAGTATTTAGTTCCATAAAAAAAGAGAAGAAACTTTCTAGATCGTATAATTTCATGTTAAATCATGAGAACATGACTTATAATGATATCGATAGAAAATGTGAAGCATCAAATAAAAAGAAGGGAATGATATAGTTTCCATTATGAAAGAGATGTGGAATGAATAATCCTGGTAAATGCATGAAAAGCATGGGAGATTGTTATAAGAGCATAGAAAATTAGTCATCAAGAAAATGAATGCAAGGGGAAGTAACAAACCAATGCTTTTTATTGCTTAAACTATACTAAAAAGGGTAATTATTCAAATCAATGTCCAAAACATAATAATTCCCAAAAAAATGGCCAAAGTTATATGGCTCAACTTATGCGATCACCACAATTGAATTAGAAGTACCCAATGATATTGTGTTATGTAAAATAATACAATATTTATATTTATCCAATTCTTTATTTGATTCTAGATCATTGCACACTTAAATATCAAATAATCAGAAAAAAATTATATGTTTCCCTTATTTATTTAAAACTGGATTTGAAATTATATAACCCTAAGAAAAGACTCATTGCAACAAAAATGTTCTAGGAAGTTTCCCATTATAGCATAGAAAAATTGTTTATTTTCTGAAATTATCATCACATCTACGTAAAACATTGATATAATCCTCGACATTGAATGGGTTTTAAAATATTATATGAGAATTTATTGCAGGATGAAGGAAATTATTATTTATCTCGAATATATATAATCGCGTAAAACTATAATATAAACATTATCATCTGATTATTTTCTAGATCCACCCTTAGTATTTATACTGAATAATGTTGATTGGGAGGAAGAGAAAAACATATAGGTGTGAGTAAATCCATATTAAAATTGAGAATGTACAAATTGTGCAGTAATACCTTGATTTATTTCATATGGAATTATTGGTAAAACCCCTAGATAGTGAAGTTGAGTTTACCATGTATTTAGTTCCTGATGCAAGAACAATATTGGAGACACCTTATGGAATATAAACTGTGGAGTTAGTGGATATTAAGAAAAAACAATAGTAATAGAGAAAGAGTGGATTAATTAACCCTAGAGTTTCTCTATAGGGAGACCTTGTACTCTATGTTAAGACGAAAGGTGGAACCATGATGTTTTTTATTGACTATAGAGAAATCAATGTCATTTCAATAACAACACGTACCATTTTCCTGAAATTGATGATTTATTAGATGAAATTCTCATAGGTGAAAAAATTTCAAATAATGGACTTTGCCATGGAATTAAAAATTAAGAATAAAGAATGTATGTATTCCATAGAAAATGTTTCAGATGAGGTATAAACATTATAAATTTAAAGTAATTCTATTTGGATTTAATTATACGCCTTTAATTTTTATAGATCAAATGAATAGAGTATTCAATGAATATCTTTAAAAAAATTTTGGTTATAAATGATGATATTTTGTTATATTTTAAAATATATGAATACTAAAAGAATCACTTGTGAATTTTTCTTGGGAATCTCATATGGAAATAGTTTTATGGTAAAAGTATAAATTTAGAATTCTAGCATCAAGAAATTTCTTTTTAGGCCATATTTTCAAAGAGGATTGAATCTTTATTCATTCTATAAAGAAAAAATAAATTAATGAATGGTATAAACCAATAAACATAAATGAGATACATATTTATTTTGGTTTAATAGGTTATTATAGGTATTTCATTCAGAATTTTTCTTGATTGGGTAATATGTTTACAAAGTTTACATTTAATGGGGTTATGTTCATATAAACAAAATAGTGAAAAATGTTTGGAATAATTGATGTGGATATTAATAAATTCATCAATTTTGACTCTACCATCTTTAAATGATGAGTTTGTGATATATAGTGATGTATCAAAGAAAATATGTGATTCTATCCTTAGGAAAAATGACCAAGCAATTCCATATGAGTTTAGGAAGTTAAAGTCTCATGAAAAATATTATCCATTCCAATATCATTAGTTATAATTAATTTTTATTACTCTGAATATATGGATATCTGATATCAACGATGAAATATGAGAGATATATATAGATTAAAAATGTTTGAAATACCTATTTAAATAGAAATAAATCACAATGAGGTAATTATGATGGAATAAATTACTCAATGATTATTATTTCTCACTACACTAACACACAAGTAAATAAAATAAGGTATTCGATGCATTATGCAACAAATATAATGGAATTATGACCCAAATGTGCATTGAAAAAGATCTAATATTAAGGGATTTAGTAACTATTTATATGGGAATGGTTATTGAATGGTATACATCACTCATTGTATAAATGATTTAATAACCATATTTAGTGGAGAAGAAAAAATCTCTCAAACAGATGACAATAAATTTCAACAAAAAATTAAAATTGTTATGGATGGAGGATTGGAAGGCTTTGAGTATGAGGATATAATTATGAAATTTGGAAATATATTACGTTTTTAATCAATAGATAATCTAAAAATATTATTATTATATGATTAAAATAGATCAAATTTCATTATAAACATATATTGTACCAATATTTACAGGGTTCTGAATAAACATTTTTGGTCAGATAATATAAAGTGTGAAAATGGTTCCTATATTTCAAGATGCCTAGTTTTTCATCAACTGAAGTCTATGTGAAAAAAAAACAGGAGGATTCATGTAACCTATAGCTACTCCTATGCATATGTGTAATAAAATTACTATGTAGTTCACCATTGGATACCAAAGACCCCTAGAAAGAATAAGGTGATATGTGTTATTGTTGATCATCTGAAAAGAATCAGCACATTTTCTTTCTATAAGAGAATACTTACCACATTAGAACTTAAAAGGACTCTATATTTAAGATTTTTAAAGCCTTCATGGTGAACCTCTCTATACTATATGTGACTGAGATCCCCATTTTATATCAATATTCTGTAAGAGTCTTTATAAGTATTTTCATATTATGTTTCATTTGATAACTTCTCATCACCCTCCAATTGAAGAATAATATGAATGGAAAATTCAAACATTACAATACAAGTTGAGATCATTCTCAATGAATTTCATGTTATGTGGTATCAGTATTTACCTTTACTAGAATTATCCTCCAATAATAGTTGACATTTTAGTATTCAAATGGAACCATATGAAATATTATGTGGAAAGAGATGTAGAACTCCAACTTATTGGGAAAAATATGGTGAGAGGAATCTTATATTCCCATAATGTATCAAAGATATAATAAAAATGGTAAAAGACATTTTTTCATATTATTGTAGATCAATGAATGGAAAAGAGTTATTATTAGAACCGGAGGAAATATTTGGCATTTCATGTGGGAGATCATGTCCTCCTGAAAGATTATCTATGGAAGGGTACTATATGGTTTGGTAAGAAAGGGAAAATTCTCCCTAGGTATATTACTCTATTTTAAATCCTGGAAGTAATTTGAGTTTTATCATAATGATCAGAAATAACACCATGTCCCTCCAATGTTTATGATGTGTTCTACATATTATTCTTATATAAGGACATGTCAGACCAGACAGATGTTATCATCGATGAAAAAATAGAACTAAAACCTGAGTTTTCTCACTATTAAGAGACTATTTATATTCATTACATAAGATAGATATTATTTAGAACTCTGATTTTTCGACTGGTGATGTTTATTATGAGAAACCATAATTTTGATGAAGCAATGTCGTAACCAAAGATGTTATAAATAATAACCACCCACAAATATTTAGTATGATATATTTATGAAATTTTTTGAGGATGAAATTCATAGAGGGAGGAATATAACACCCCATGATTTTATTTTGTGTATCTACGAAAATAAATTCAACTAATTTTATAGATTATGATTCACACAACATGGATCTTAAACAAATTTTAATATACTAATAAATAGTAACTGGACCATTGGAATAGTAATTTGACCACTATGAGTAGTGATCTAGAAAATATAATAATATCCTCTCTTATGAAATTATAAATAAAATTTACATAACTTATTATTGGAAATGTGATATAATTATATAATAATATTAGTAAATATATGTTTTCTAGTTGATAAATTGATTTTTGGTGTTTTGGGAAACATAAATACTTATTTTCAAGTTTAAATTTAATATAATGATTTAAAAGAAAAATTATTTTCATAAAATATATTCATATATTAATATATTGGTTTCTTATGATTATAAGACAGTTTCGTGACACCTTAATTAATTTTTTAATGTTTCATAAAATTGGTTATAATTTTAAAATTAATAGTAATGAAATAACTAAGGAGTTTAAATAAAAATTAAATTTCTCATAAAGAAAAATATATTCATAAATTGGTGTCCGATTTTGAATTATTCATGTTTAAAAATACTAACGTTGATTTTTTTGTATTTTTTCTAAAATAGTTTAATTTTTTTGAATAGTTAAATATAATAATTTACCGTATTATTTAAATACATAAATTATTGAGTCCTAAATGATAAATAGATTATGTAAGAAAACATATTTAGAAATAAAATTCATTATTTAATTTTTTTAATTTAGAATAATCATTAATATTGATATCTTAGAGCAAAAATAATAAACTAATGAATTAAACAATCAATGAACACCCATCTCTTCCACAATAAATACTACCACTCGCCAACTTTTCTGGTCAGACCTTCAAAAATTTGATTACATTCCAATTTCTGACCTATCCTCTTCTAAAACATATCCTCTATGTCCAAAAGTCATTATTCTATACAAAATAAAAAATCTAATTTCCCTATAGAGGTTCTTAAAGAGAATAAATTCAAGAGGTAAAATGCTCTTTCATTTTACTTTACTTTCTTTTCAATTTGTTAGTTTCTTATCAAAGGCACACCTACCCTCGTAAAAGTGGTGTGATAACACCATTATCTTATATATATATACTAAATTTGTTAGTTTAATAGATTATACTTCATCAATATTGTCTAAATTTTTTTCCTCTTAAAATGAAATCATCACTCGTGATGTGTTTATTTAACGCCATATTGGACAATACATTTCATTTTCTGTTACAACATTAAATTATTGTAAAAAAATATTATTTTGGATAATTATGATTTTATTATACATATTTTAAGTTATATAGTGTTAATTATCTAGTATATATACTTAATATTAATTCATAAAAACAAACATGTTTATGATGATCGAAAAAACACAAAAATAATCTATATTTTTATCATTAACATTTTATCTAATGAATAATCATCATATATAGAAAAACAATGTTATATAAGAGAATTTAATATTATATATTCTCAGTAATAACTTATAATTTCAATTATTTATACCTATTCACATTTTAAATGATCATTTATACATGTATACAAGTGAACCAATCCGAAAAACCAAGGAAACAAACACTCCACAAAAACAAAATTGAATCTTATAATTCATTCAAATATAAAAAATGATATTTATGAAATTAAAATAAAAAAATAAATTATTAATATGATATTAATTAAATTAATAATGAATATATTTTCATTATCCAGGACATAAAGATCAATTGTATAAAACATTGAGATATAAGGTATGGAATTCAACCCGAACATCCATTTTTTTCTTCAGGTTACTCTTTCTCTCTCTTAACAACAATGTAGTTATTATTTATCATTATTTACACCTCCTAAATTTTTTATGTTCCAAAATATATTTACCATAATCATTTATATTTTCTTTGATGAGGAAATACATTTTTTATAGGGTTTTCTTTTCAATTACACCCAACAAGAAAACCCGATTTAAGGGAATATTACGTTTTCATTATCATATAAAATTTCAATGAAAAATATATTTTATGAAAATAATATATTTATAAAATAAAACTAATTTTCATGAAAGAAAGCTAAATTTCTTTATTTTATGTTTTAGGAAAAATATTATGCATTTTCCAATTTTATGACTCTTGTACATTCTTCCTATAATCACACAAAAGAGGCTCCTTTAAAAAGAATATTAAAACCAATTTTTACATAATTTGACTTCAGATAGATATAATTAATCATTAATTACGACTATATTACATTAGGAATGTCTAATTATTATTTAAATAAATTCTTTCATGGAAACCATTATGATATTCCCTTTTAATATGCATAATTTACCAATTACTCCTTCTGGATGGTTTATATATATATTTCATTCATTTGAGAGGATAATTTATCGAATATTTCATTAAATATTTATAATTATTGAATCATTTATATTATTATTATCGTATATATGTACCTATATTAAAAATGGTGGTTTATATGAATGCTTGTTTAATTAGTGAAATATTTATGAATCTATAACCTATACTCAATACAAATATTTTGATGACTCATATTGTTCCAAAATTGAGTCTATGTTGGAAAAATAATTTTTTATTCTATTTATGGGTGGGTTATGGTTAGAGATATCCCCTTGATGCATTGACAAGTCTCATGAGAATAAATAGTGTGGGAAAAACCCTTTTGTTTTTGTTTCTAAGAAGAACCTGAAAAGTTTTTTCCTAGAGAAGTAAACTATCATGGCTGTATAATGGTTCAGGTGATAGATACATGATGTCCAAAAATTAATCATTTTTCATATTCACTATGAAATTATAAATTTCTATGATATTATCATTATTCCAAATCTATGAAGGTATTTTCATTCTTAGTTTATTGATGGCATCTATTTTTCAGTTATTTTTCTTTCAATAATGATTATGCCTTGTTGACTTCGTTTCACTCATTAATTATTCATTCAATCCTTAGTGAGAATTTGAAAACTATCTACTATTTTTTCATTCCCCAAGCTGTGAGGATGAAACCTTTTAATAATTTATAAGAAGCATTTTATTATATATGTTTTTAATTACCAATGTTGTAAGGGAACCATGTATGCATCTAATACAATAAGACTACATAAATAATTAGTACTTGTCGATTTTGTATGTTATATCTATTCTATTTTAACAAAATTATCACTGACTCTAGGATATAGGGATTAGTGTTGTCACAATGGGGATAATTATTTAATTTTACCAACGTGTTAATAGTTTATTGCTACAATCCCATCACATCATAATTTTTTATTATTATACTACCATTGATAAAATGATATGCTACATGTATCAATAAATCTCACTATTTTTATTATATTACATTTATTCATGATATATTCATTTACTGGTATAATTTTTACACTCTTTGGTACTTAATAAATATAAGAAAATGTGTTTATGAAAATTTGACAATATTTTATTTTTTAGTCTGTAATTTGTTAAATATAAAACCATTGTTTCTAAAAAACGTTTTAAAAAATAATATCAAATGATATGTTATTATAAATTTAAATTAAATTATATTTAAAATGTTTTATGGTCATAAAATAATCATTAATAGATTTTGAAAGATATTTTATATGATAAATGGTTTTCAGAATAATTTATGATAGAAAAAAAAATCAAAGAAAATGAGATTTTCCCATGATATGTTATAATTTATCTTTAAAACAAATTCTACACCCAATTTGAAATCCATTAATAATTCTTATGAATTAATTATTATATTATCTATGTACACCCTTATTATTATTTCATTGATTTTTTTATTTTTACGATGTAATTTTTTTAGGAAAATTATTTCACTTCCATTGGTTATACCATGGAAAATAATGTTTAAAACTATATTCTTATCCTGGGAGATTCTATAATGATATGATCATAAAAAATATATCTTTTTATAGTTCATAATATTATTATATATATATAATACAAATTTAATTTTTGGTTTACTATATAATTCTTATGAAACCCAAATCTTTTTATGATTCACAAATTGATAAATGTTTTATTATCTTTTGGAACATGTATTTTTTATTTCATTATATGATGTGTCGTACCTATATCCACCTCAAATGAATTGGGTATGTGTTTATATCTAATGAGATATCCCTGGATGTAATTAGTAGTGAACTCAATTTAGTTTCATAGGGATGAAACATAGAGTGCACTCCAATTTTTATAAAAGTTCTTGAATGAGGACTGGACACGGTTCAGTAATACAGGACTGGAATGAGAAGTGGACTTGGTTTAGAAAAATATGGATTGAATAGGGAGTGACCAAAATTAAATAAAAATAATTTTCCACTAGTATTTTATTGGTAGAGAACCTTGACTACTAAGAATGGTTAGGAAGTTAACCCATTCCAATAGGATGAACTTTCCAGTATGAATTTATTTCTTTGGAAATCCGTTTATATGTATATGTGTCTTCTATAATTCCAAGTCTTGTGTCTATGTTATGATTTCATTTATTATTCCCCTTATTCTCTTGTGATTCATATATTATTAACAAACAATATTAATTCCAATAGTGATGTATATAATATTTTATTTGTATGGTATGATATTTAAATTTTATTCTCATGTTCTCATAACATTATGTTCATGTTATCCAAACAAGTCATACTTGTTTACAATTACTAAGCTTCTAATCTTACAATTTTTTATGTTTCCTTTCACAATGTTATGAATAAATTTTTTAAGTACTATTAATAAAATGGGTGATCTATATGGAAGAATTTGATGACCAATCACCATGTTAGAAGATACGATGTTCCATGATTGCAAATACACTAAACATTTATGGTCTTTTCGAATGTATTTTTGTAATGTGATGATTATTTAGCTAAAATGATTTAATATCCTTTTCTGTGAATCTTGACACACTATAGTTGGTATCGAAGTAAATTTTTATTCATCCATTAGAAACTATAATGATAATATTTTAGTGATATTCCTAGGGATATTTCTAAGGATATTACTAGGGATGTCCCTAAGGATAAGTCTAATAATTGGTAAAAGTCAAGGAAAATGCCCTGGATTTTTGGTAAAGGAATGGGTGAGTGGTTTCCTAAAATAAATATGTGTATAGATACTAACATTTGGTGTGCAACTATAATATATGTATATAGGGTAAACAACCCTAAAAATCCATATTGAGATAAACTCAATCGGGAATAGGTGCCTGACAATGGGCCCTGTTTCTCACATAGTTTTACATTCCTATGGGATATTATTAGGATTTTAGATAAAATTTATTATCCATTATGTGTAATTTAAATAGATCATGAATTTTAGTTACCTAAGATAATCATATGTTTTCATTTGATTAAATATAGGGATCTAGATTTTGACTTCATAGAAGTTATCTTTCATGATTATGAGATTTTACACAGTGAATATTGTACCTCAGACTATTATTTTCATTTTAAAAATGGATAGAACCTGAAGGAACCTTGTTAATGAGTAATTCAACGGATAATGAAATACCAATACACCTAAAAAATAAAATGTTATGGTTGTTGAAAAAAAACACCTATCTTTTAGGATCACACAACATTCTCGTGTTATGAATCATAGTGAGAATACAAATGAGGGAAAGATGTGAAATTCAATATTGAGTCCTTCATTATGGAAATCCAACCATAAATAAATTGTTCAATTGATCTGTTACCCATTTTTAAGTGGATGATTACCACTGAAAATAAATTTTACATTATCCAGTGTTCTGAATAAAAAAAGGTCACTTTCATTGTCTACCGACGGGAAGGTGAGGACGATCATTTGTTGAATCTTTTCATGAATATATCTTGAAAATATGATGTTGAATCCATGGATTTGGATGAGATCAAATACATATTTAAAAATAGTTCAATCCTTATATTAATTATATCAATATGGACAATTAATTCATATAGGATAAGAAGAAGGATGATGAATATGTTTATGCATATAAAGTAAATTTGACAAGGATTTTTAGGTAGTATTTTTGGCATTATCAGCCAATATCAAAGTAGGGTTTATCCATAATATGGAATACTAAAATCCTATATTTTAATGGGCTTATAAAGAAGTCACTTTAGTAGATATGAATATATTACTGATTCTGATATCCAAGAGTAATGGGAGTTTTGTTTTACGTATCAATCCACTGGATTTGATAAAAATGAAGATGTAATTAAAAGGAAAATATAAATACGGTTGAGAAAAAATGATGAAATTTCCAATATTATTAATGTGTGGTAATATTCATTGAGGAAATTGGGTTATGCTTACTAATAAATGGTCTAGGTGTAGAATGTAAGTTCATCGAGAAACTAATTATTGGATTAATGTGATGAGGTTAGATAATGATGAAAATAAAGATAAAATTGAATTGTATTCACCTCCCACGCTCTAGTGGTTCAATTTCAGGATGTTTTGGAATTATTTTGACTAACTCCCCAATCCAGAGTAACATCTAGATGTTAATACTCAAAAAAATATAAGGATATAAGACAAAGGGAAAGATTAAGATATAAAATTGGATGAATAGAAAAATGATAATAGGGGAATATATATCATCCCCACCATAGTAGGTCATTTCATTTTTTATTTTATTTTAATAACCCCTACTTAAATCTTATTGTTCATAATTTATGAATGCTTTAGGTGGTAGCCTCCATGTACATGGATTATGGAACAAAGACACATTTGATATTTTATCGGTATACGGATGGACCCAAGTATCCAATTAAAATGTTTTGGTATGAAATAAGATCTTAGTTAAGGAATAAATGGTCAATTATATTTTGGAATTGTTATATGTATTACCATTTATTAATTGTTTTTTATAAACATCATATGAGGTTATATAGATTAAATTATTATCTCTACATATGTTAATTTATGCATATTGGATAACCTGGGGTAATAGAATTTCATTGATGTTAACTAATGATAAATAAAATGAATTATCATTCTATTTATGGTTTTCAGGATCTAATAGTACTTCATGAATAAAGAATTCAACATCATTCCCTAAAGTAAGTGATGAAATGGGAATTTATCAAGACATAACCAAAGGGTGAGATTGTGAATGTGGTTTATACGTAAATAATGTACATTTATCATCTTTGGAAAACAAATTTCAACTTCAAGAAAGGGATATTAAAATATATTTATAAGAATACCACCATTTATATTGAAATAGTATTCTTATAAATCATAACATATTTCTGTTTTTTAGGCCCATAACATTCCATTGATAATTCAATTTCTTGTGACAAGTTATATTTATCACCCTCTATAATTATTTATTCTCTTATATAATGTCTAATCATCACGTCCCACCTATTCTATTCCATGTGAAAACCTAGTGATGAGTTACTTTAGGTAACCATTATGGTTCCAAATGTTTTAAGGTATGTTTTATTAATTTTTTACAATGTTGGATTCATTGAAAAGAACTTACATGTATTAAAAAATTAATAAACTAGGTAAATTTTGAGGGAGAAATTCATTTTAATGGGGGTAAAATAAGACACATAAAATTATTTTGAATTTTTTTTATCAAAATTAAACTTTTATATATTTTTCATTTCACAGAATTCTGAATATATCATGTATTATATGAAAGAATTATGTTATAATTTTGTTGCACACAACACCAAGTGGATCCTTCTCTCTAAGGAACACATATATTATCTCTATATAAACAAATATTTTTTTGTTCTACAAACAATGTTGACTTCCTTAGATATGTTGGATAATATTCCAGATTATGTTTTTCTAAATTATAATTTACTATTAATATAATTATTAAAATAATATTATAGTTGTTTCCATGATGTTGGAATGGAAGTTATGAATAATATTAATTAAATTATGAAAATATGGTCTAAACATGTATAGGAGAATAGTTCCTTGGTGACCAGTTAACTAATAATGAAAATTAAAACCATTTTAAAATATAGTAATTGTATTGCTGGAAAACTATATTTTTTAAATTCAACATGTTTTTCCTCAAAAAAATAATTATACCACTTTTTGTAAATTATTCTAATGATATATATATATATATATATATTCATTCATCTATTTAAATATAATAGTTTTTGTTTTCTAGACAAGAGATATAAATAAACTCAATTTTACACATAATGACATATATACATTTTAAAAGGCATTTTTAACGCCTTATAATAGAGAACATAGTTTAAAACTAATTTTTGACAATTTCATCAATTTTATTTCCAAAAATAATCTTCATTTATTATATTATAATATAAAATTTTACATTGGATAATTTTTTTTAAATTTTTTGTGAAGTTTCATTATGTTAGTGAATAGTGAAAACACTGAATTTTAATTGAAAACTGCATTTTCATCAAAGATTTTTATATAGATAAATTTTATTTTAAATTTTTAATGTATATTTATATCAATTATGAAACCATTATACCAATATTTTTCATTGGATTTAACTTCACATTGATATTGGTTACATAATCATTTAATAAATTTGAACATTTTCATTTATAAAAATTATTGTCTCATTGTATATGTGGGATTAATATCTATTTATTTTTTTAAAATAAATGTATTTTGAAAACGGAAAAAATAATTCCATATTTTTAAAAATAATAGTTTATATTAAAAAAAATCAATATAGTTTTTTATCGAAAATATTAGTGAATGTAATTAATATTTATTATAGTGAATAAGGTAAAAATGATTTTACTTACGGGTCTACATTAACACAAGGGTCCAAATAACATATGAATAGGGAAAAATACCTTGAATGGAAAAATTTAGACCCTATAATACAGTTTATTGAAAATTTTCCATTATAGGAAGTACATGACGAATTGAATACTACTCAATAGTGGTTAATAATGAATTTACTAGAATGCCACTCCTCCACTATAAAAAAAACCCACCCCCTAACTTGTTTGCACCACTTAAAATATTTTAATCTTCGAAAAACATCCTAAAAATATCTGGATTTTCTTACTCTCTTTTATGAATAATTACTTTGGGTAGAAATGAAACCACGATAGTGCTTCCATGCAAACAAAAATAAATTAACAAAATAAGAGGAAACAGTCTTCAACAAGAACTTTTCATCCATTTTTTCACCACCAATTCAATTATTCATATATAATGGATATATAATAAACTAAATATAATCAGTAGAATAATATTATCAACTTTAATGGTATTTCATAAAAAATATCCCACTTACCTCAAATGGAATATGCAATAATCATTCGTTTATACGGTGTACAATCACATCGTGAACTGAGCTTGTTCGTTCTTCCATTATCACTTATTAAGGATTGGAATAATGGAAAAATTAATATTTTTTAATATACATATATATATATGATATTTAGGATTTCTATAATATATTGAAATTATTATATTTAACACACCTTATCTCATTCCATTTTTTAAGAATATGATATATTTGTTTACGACCGTGTATAATACTGCCTCCTCAAAGTGATGTAATTTGTTCACACATTACATGAAAAGTATTGAGTGTGGTTTTAAGATATTTTTATTATATTTATGAAATAATTATCATATTATAATGATAATTTATATATAAATTTCATTTACTTTCCTTCACACAATACAATAAGAAAATAGAATCAATCTTCATGTGTATGTACGACCTTCATTCTCTTTGAACGGTGAATTCCATTTCTTATTTATATAATTTATATATTATTATAAATATTGATATACTGAATATATATGAGATATTCAAAATGTTTTAGGATCTCTAAATATTTAAATCATGATCTATTTTATAGGATCAAGATAAACAAGTCATAATATATATGAAAAACAAAGTAGTTATTACTTGAAGAATAATATTAACATGAATTTGTTTATAAATGTGTAATTTAAATTCATAATAATAATATTACGTTTTAAAATATAGAATAACTATTTTCTATGTTATATATACAATAGACATATATTCAGTATATAATATGTGGGAAATGTTTGGAATAAATTCAATATTTACGGTATGTGAATTATCTTCTCACTTTTATTTTTATTATTATATAACATATTAAAAACTTAATATGGACGTCGAGTTTATATAATTTTTATGGAATTTTATAATATGATTTTAATTTATTTAATGAAATTAAAATTTTAAATTTATGTTATTTTTTCGTAAGGATCATTATTTAATAGTTATTTAAATAGTAAGGGGATTTAATGTCTAACATTTATTTCTACGAGACGCAAGTCATATTCACAACTCATTTAGTTTTTGTGGTGTATATACTTACCATGAATTTATTATATTATTATTATCCTTAAATTTATAGTTATTTTCATATCCATTTCACGATATCACTTTCATGGGGTTACAGTTCAAAAGTTATAAAATTGGTAATATAAATTTCTATTAATTTTTATAATGGAGAATCATGTTATTTTTTTCACCAATATTTTTTAATAAGTAGTGTAAAATGAACTTTGAAATATTATGTTTTGAATTTTATTACAATTAAAATGTTTTACACTTCATTTAATGTAATTATTTCTTCGGAACCCTAATTCAAAGTTACCAAATTAGTAAGATTTTTTTATTTCAATATCATCATATAGAGTGTTTTATGATTATGCTTACAATGATAAACTATTATGATCCATATCTCATGAAATATTATGAATTTTAATATAAAATATTTATTCATAATATATTCTATTAATTGTACAATTTTTACAGTCTATGGTAATTAATATAAATTAGAGAATAAATTATGAAAATTTTAAATTATTTCATTCTTCCATATTAAATAATTTTTTTAAACATGTTTTATTAGAATCCATCCTTAAACATTACACAATATTGAATTAAATGCATAATTAAAATCAAGGACCATTTCACGTTGAGTGTTTTAATGAATTTGGTCATAACATTTACATAACAACATGAATATTACAAGTAGACAATTCAACTCAGTATCCGTTTTTTCATAAAATAAAAACTATTGAAAAAAAGAGCCATGTATAGTTCCATATTTTAGACCAAATGCCTTTTCTTTGATACCATCCTTGACCCTTATTCATCGTTAAGCCATGTGGAAAAAATTTCAAAAACATGGTATGAGTAAAGAAATATCAGTAAGGGATATAAAATAAGGAATGAAAATATGATCCCATCAATAAATATTATACAATGAAACCATACTTTCAATCATAACATACCTCATGAAATCATATGATTTATGAATAACACTTAGAAAACATAAATTGTAAAGGAGACTTGTGGAATCCATATCAAACAAAAATTGTAGTTATCACATCTACATAGGGAGTCACATTTGAAATACCCATCACATTATATTCCCTAAACTCTTAGGATAAACATTCACGTTTACCACCGTTATGTTAAAAAATTATTTAGGGAGCTATCTTGGGCTAACCCACCCTAGGATTATCACAAATCCACCATAATACGTAAAAAATTCTCTATAACCATATCAGAGTCATAACACATAACAAAAGAATAAAGGAAAGATATCATTTCACATTAAAATCACAATATATCAAATCAAGATATTGAAATAAATAATTCTTTATAAAACCATATAAAACATTTAATAAAGTGATTTTTGAATAAATGTGTCCCATAACACATTTAAGCTTTTGAAAGAAATTTCAATTTCAAAAAATTAATTTCCATATGAAAAAATCCTTAAAACTATTTTTAAAACATGGAAATTAATGTGACATATTAAGAATAATAAACCTTTAAAACCATTAAAATGATATTTTAGTTAAAGAGTCTTTAACAAAATGAGAGACCCTAGAATACAAATAATTCATGAATAAAAATTAATAAGAACATATAATATCATGAGAATAAATGTATTCATGATATAATATTCCTAGTGGCAGTATATACACCATATAAAAGTCAATTGTTGATTATCTACAATGACATCTCAATGGAAATGTAATTTGAGACGAAATCACTTATAAACATGGTATCCTTAGATTAAGGATAAATAAATTGAATAATTATGTGTGAAAAATATAAATACACCCAATATAAGTGGATATTATGTGTAAAACACTCAGAGGTTATTCACATATATTCTATCATGACATAATCAATACGTATATGTTTAACCCAAAAATTGAAATTGGGTTAAGAAGTTTTCTTACAAAAAATTGACAACCTAACGGTGTCAGATTAAAAATTATGAAAATAAGTTGATGAGAGAGAAAATGATATATCATCACTTGGACATAATATTTACATCAATAAGGATATATAAGAACATATCCCAACATAATAATATGTAAATTAAAAAATGTAACAAGATTAAATCTTTTAAAAAGAGGAGAGTGAAAGGTTTCCTTATGAATTTGGTAAATTATGAAACACACACCCCATGAAAGAAAGATCACAAAATTAATATGATAATACACATAAAGTAATTTATATGTCATAATTAATAAGATAATGGGATTCAAATTCACCCCACAAAAAGAAACAGTGGCTAATATAGCATGAATCTCATGTGAATAAAAAGTGAGATGAAAAACCCTTACCACATTGTAATCAATCGAGTCCTATGAGAAATATTTAATAAACAGAAAATGAATTATATAATATCATTAATATAAATAGAATCATGATAATATATATCTAATGGAAGTACACAATACCCTACATGAAATAAATAAGTGGTGAACAACGGAAATCTCACAGAATTAAAAGTGAGTTAAGAAATCGATTACCTCATGTCCAACACGACTAGTATGTTCCTTGTTACTCCTTAATAATAAACTTATGTTAATTTAAAATTTCTTAATATCCCTTTTAATTTTTATTATTACTTTTATTTCACTTATTACCTTGCAATTATAGTTTTTTATTATTTGAGTTCATATCAGGCATTTTGTCGATGATCAGAATTTGAGTTAAAAATTTATTTATTATAATTACAATTTGTCCACGTGGTCAATACTACACTATCTCAAAAATGATATAAATGATTTATATATAGTATATATCTTATATATCTAGTATATACATCTATTTATATTGGTAAATAACATTTGGAGATATGAAATGAAATTCACCGTTCATGGAGACGGTAAGCCGTACGTACTCATGGACACTACTTTTATTTATATATAATATTTAATGTAATGAAAACATAATGATAATTAGTTATATTATAATTATATTATAATATAAATATAATATCATTAACTCCATCCTTTATAGATCCCACATAAGGCATTAAATAGTCATATCACTTTGAGGGGGCGGTAGTCCGCATTTCCTAAAATGAAATTATCACGTTTACCCATTACGAAAACAATAATTGTATGATATAAATAAAAAATACAGAATTATAAAGAAAATATAAACATAATATATATCATATATAAATATATTGTCATCATAATGGTCACCATGATAGGCGGTAGGAGTTAATTGAACAAATCATAGTTTCGTGAGGCGTTAGTTTGTCATCCACAGAAACATTATGTTCTTTACCCATTAGATGGATGTGTGTGTAATTTTAGTTAAAATACTATTCATAAAAAATATAATTATATTTAATACACTGTTTTTGTTATGAAATAATGGAATAAAAAATGTTTAGGTGGTTGGAGAAGTAAAATAAATCAAAAGAACATAAGAGAAGACGTTACCCTTAAATCGGGTAACTCCCTTTGGTTTGAACCAAAAACGGTTTCATGAAGTGCTTTCTGCATAAGGTAAGGCATCTAGGATGAAGAGAGGGATCTTGGGAACTTATTGTAGAAGAGATTTCATGATACAAAGGCTTAAAAAGGGTGAGGAATGAGATAGAATTGAGGGAATTTTATAAGTGAGAGGAGGGGATCTTAAGGAAAGTTTGGATCAATTATTTTATTTCAAACTCATATTAAGTTTCAAAAGGTCAATTAATAGTTAAGATAAATATTGAGATGATTCATAGTCGAAATAAAATATCCCAATTATAATTATACTGGTTTTGGATATTGTTTTAATATTTATAATCTTATTCATTTATATAATTTATTAATGTGGTGAATATTGTATCATTATTGTGTCTAAATAGTTTAATTTATATGATTTCCTAAAATAATAAAAAAAACTACCATGATGTAGGTAATATTTTTATATTTTTAAATTATATTTATTGTATAAAATATAAATTATATATAGTCATGTAAAAATTTATTTACTAAAAGATATTTATTTATGTCATTTTGTCTTTACATTAAATTAATTAATATAAAATGTCATTATTACTCCCATGTGGCACCATGGGGTCTCAAATTCCACCCATGGATGCCCATAGTTGGATATGTATCAAGAAAATAGGATTAAGACACATGTTAGTGTAATTTAATATTATTATATTATTATATTTTACCCTTATTTATTATTTTACCTTTTAATCATGGTAAATAATATATTTGTTAAAGTAAGTATTTAAAATGTCTAAAAATAATAGTTACCTATTTCCATAATTTAGACCTACTAATTCCAAATATGGAATCCAATTTTCAAAATTCAAAACACAAAAGTGGAATAAATAAATTTAAAATTAATTCCCAATGTTAAAATATATAGCCTGTTTTTAAGAAATACGAACTATCAAAATATTGACACTTGATTATGTCCAATTTCAAAATAAAATTACTTACAATGACCAAAATAATATCAAATGGTTAAAAAATACTCTAATTACAAATTAAAACCAATAAAAAATTAATTATAACCATATAAATAAATTAAATTAAATGGAAATTTTTAATTAAAGTACAATATATTTCACTATTCATTAAAAACAATGACCATTATCCGAAAAATACCAAAATTTCATCTAAAGAAAATTTCAGTGTCCCGATTCCAATGAAAAATATTATTTTGTCAAATATAACATATAAAAGTGAAAAAAACTATATTTAATGAGGGTTCCCCATTAAAAGGCAGTAAATCGACCTTTTATTGAATATTAGAGTATTTATGCTTAAAATCAAATTCTTTACTTAATTTAGGCCTCTATAATTTATTGGATAAATGTAAACAAATTCAAAAAGAATGTATAATAATATTTTATTTAGTTCTATTCATTATTTCCAATACAACGGCTTGGTTTTAACTACCATTTGAAATAATAATCTTATATTAGTAGTGTAAACTTAAGATTTCAAAAAAGCCATTGTTGCATATCAGGTACGTCATAAAATATAGCATCCCATTTAAAGTAGAAATAATATTTAATTTAAAATATTAATAAATATGAGAATTTACATGTTCTTTATTTACCTAGGATGTTACATCCTTCCCCCCATTTGGGAATTACATCCTTGCAATTTTAAAACTTGTATTGGAAACTTTATTAAAAGTCCCACATCAGAAAAGAGATAGCATAACTATCACTTTAATAGAATGAATGATAAGATCAATGGTCACCCGAGATAACCCATACTCAGATTCCATGTATGAAAACATGGATATGGATGAGAGAACAAACGATTATGTTCTGATGGAGAGTGGTAGAAAACATGATTCGGTGAATGTTAACCACCAAAAAGTCACAAACATATGATGTGTTAAACGGTCATTGATTTCCCAGTAGGAAATGTGATCCAAAAATGTTTTTATTTTATGTTCCTTTTCATAATTTTGAGGAATTCATTTACTACATAGATTAAGAACATAATGAAATATACTTACCATTATGTAGAGTTTCATCATTTAATAAGATCCTACAAAAAACAAATATTTTCTCTAAACAATGAGCATAAAAAAGACATGGTCACATTAGAAGAACAAGAATCATATTCTAGAGAATAACATAATCTACAAATGAAGAACAATATATTTTCCTCATCTTTAAACATAAACTAAAACCAAAATAGTTAGTACAAGATCATATAATCTGCAAAAAAAGATAATAATTTATAAAAAAAATTACTACTCTTAATCTCCAATATTCATCAACAGTAGCCAAAGTTCAGGAAATACCATTCAATACATAATTGTTCGTAAAATTATTAAAATAATCCAAACTAATATTGAAACCCAAAACTTAGAAGGATTGAATTTCATAGTCTTCCACAGTAAATCATTAAATTTATCTCCAAATAAATTCAACTACTCTTATCATCTCATACTAAAGTTTAATTATCCTAATCACATATTCTCTATGGTAGGTTAGTCATTAACATAAATAATCCATATATCGCTATTTCTAAAATAAAACATAAATTCTTCCAAAACTAATATTTCCAACATTACCCCACAATTTAAATCCCATAGTATTTTATATTCTGTAGGTATGTATTGTTCCCCAAAAAGAGAGAACGTCCTCCAAAATCACTTTTATCACATAATCACCAAATAATTTTATTGTACAAAGGATATCCATTTGTTAAAATATAATATCCCAAATGAAATTATTCTTGGTCACTAAAATAATTTAACTAAAAAGAATAAGTCATGCTAACTAGTTACTTCACGTATTCTAGTGGTAGGCGATACATCACAATCGCACATTGTTTATGGGTTCAATTACCGCATCTTTTTCTAATGTGATGGGTTATCACATGGTCTACATGTTGTCCTTTTTATAAAACACCAAAATAACCATTACATGTTTTAACCTCAATGGTTTCTATATACCTCTCATTTTCACCACAAATCATTATAATCTCCACATCTTAATTCATCATGACTTATATATATATTCATTTTTTTAATTTCACCCCCATATGATAAAATGAAATGATCCCAATAATAAAGAACAACATACCTTGATCATGGTGTCCAATTAGTTTCATAAATATCTTTTTCATGTAGGTAGACGGTCCATGAATTGAAAAAATGATTTATAGATCCTTCAAAATCATATACTTCCTTCATCCAAATACACCCTGTATAACTTGGGTTATATGGGTCTTAATATGAAAATAGATTTGGATAATAATCATATATGACAAATAATTTCAAAACATCTGATAAAACATAATTTCTATAAAATAGTCAGACCTAATATGAGTGGAAACATTCAATTAACGGTCCTTTTAAAATACCATACGTATGTGATGAGAGACTATATTGTAAAAGCAAATATAATTAGGTTTTTCAAGGATATCCTTTTTTATCAAGTTTTTAAAAATCATAATATGATTCAAAGTCTTGTGATAATGTAAAATATTTAAAAATTCCTTCAAAATATTTATTGTTCTTGAAAATATGAGAATATTGTGAAAATTGGATTTGATTAAATAAAACACATGATCCATGATGATATCATTGTATAGTGGAGGTGTTTAATATCTCAAACAATTTCTTGAAAATGAGTTGTATGTTAGTACAAGTTTCACAATCATCTGAACACGACTTTACAATTATTATTGCTAGCATGTTTTCAGGAAGAGATAGGAATTTCATTTGAGATCTTCCTCCTTCAATTTATGACATAAATTCCATGATTTTCAAAAAATTTATAAATCAATGATTTAACTGAAATAATAGACATTTGTACTAACCATGTGTTTAACGAAAACAACTTATCCCTAATGTTTCCTAAACCGACCTCTGATACCAACTATAAGGACTTGGACATAAACATTAAATAATTTGGAATTAAATGGATAATTCACATTAATGATCTTTTCAGGTTTAGAGTTTTATAAAATTAGGTCATAACATGTCCATAATAATAAGAATATTACATATAGAAAATTCTATTTAGTATCCATTTTTTCATAAAATAAAAACTATATAAAAAAGGTGTCATGTCTTGTTCAATGATTTAGACTGCATGACTTTTCCTTGATCCCATCCTTGACCCTTATTCATCTTTAAGTCATGTAGAAAAAATTTCAAAAACTTTGTATGAGCATAAAAATCTCAGTAAAGGATATAAAATAAGGAATGAAAACATTATTCCATCAATAAATACAAAACAATTAAACCATACTTTCAATCATATCATACCACATGAAATCATAGGATTTATGAATAACATAGAGAAATCATAAATCGTAAAGGTAACTTGTGGAATCCATATCAAAAAAAACATTTTAGCTATCACAGCTACATAGGGAGTCACATTTGGAATACACATGACAGTATATTCCCTAAATCTCTTAGGAGTAAAATTCATGTTTACCTCCGTCACGTTACCCAATGAATTGGAGAGCTATCTCAGGGTCACCCACCCTAGGTTTATCATGGAACCACCCGTATACGTAAACAATGACCAATAACCATAACATATTCATCACACATAACACAAGTATAAAGGAAATATAACATTTCACATTCCAATCACAATATATTAAATCAAGATATTGAAATAAACAATGCTTTATAAAACCATTTGAAACATTTAATAAAGATATTTTTGAATCAAAGTGTCCTATACCACTTTGAAGCATTTGAAAGAAATTTAAATTTCAAAACATTTATTTCCATATGAATAAATCCTTAAAAACATTTTTAAACCATGGACATTAATGTGAATGATTTAGAATAATAAACCTTTAAAACATATAAATTGATATCTTAGTTAAAGTGTTTTTAACAAAATGAGAGACCCTAGAATTCAAATAATTGAGGAATAACATTTAATCAGAACTTATAATATCTAGAGAATAAAGGTATTCATGATATAATAAGCCGAGTTATAGTATATACACCATATAAGAGTGAATTGGTACATATCAACAATGATGTCTCAATGGAAATGTAAATTGAGACAAAATTCCATATAAAGATGGTATCCCAAGATCAAGGATAAATAAATTGCATAATAATGTGTTAAAAATATAAATACACCCAATATAAGTGGGTATAAATAGTAAAACAATTGTATAATATTCACACATATTCATAGCATGACATAATCAATAAGTAGATGGTTAACCCAAAAATTGAAATCGGGTTAAGAAGTTTTCGTACAGAAATTTGATAGCATAACGATGTGACTTTGAAAACTCGGAAAATAATATTATGAGAGAGAAAAGGATACCTCGTCACTTGGAAAAAAATTACATCAATAAGGATATATAATAACATATCCCAACATAATAAAGTGTAAATTAAAAGACGTAACAAGAAGAAATCTTATAAAAAGAGGAGGCTGAAAGGTTCCCTTGCCGATTTGGTAACATACGAAACATACAACCAAATAAAGAAATATCATAGAATGAATACTTAAATATCGATAAATTAAATTATATTACACAATTAATACAATCAAGGGATGTAAATCCACAACACAAAAGTAAACCGTGGCTAATATAGCATTAATGTCATGGGAATAAAAACTGAGACGAAAAACCCTTATCACGTTGTAATTAATCGAGTCATATGAGAAAAAGTTAATAACAAAAACATTAATCACAGAATACCATGAATATAAATATAATCATGAAAATATATATCAAATTTATGTACACAATACAGCACATGAAATAGAAAAGTGGTGAACAATGGAAATCACACGGAATTAAAAGTTAGATAAGAAATCCCATACCTCGTGTCCAACATGACTTGTATATTCCTTGTTATTCCGAATTAATAAACAGAAGTTAATTTCTACATGATTTATAACCTTTTTAATTATTATTATTACGTTTTTATCACTTATTACCTTGTAATAATAGTTTGTTAATTATTTGAGTTTATATCGGACATTTTGTCGATGTTCAGAATTTGAGTTGAAAATGAACTTTTTATAATTACAAATTTCCCATGTGGTCAATACTCCATTATCTCCATAATGATATTAATGATTAATATATCACATATATTATATATATCCATTATATACTTCTATTTATATTATTATATAACATTTGAAGATATGATATGAAATGCACCGTTCATGGATACGGTAAGTCGTACGTACATATGAACGCTACATTCATTTCTATTTTATATATAATGGAATGAAGACTTAATTATAAATAGGTATATAATAATTAAATTATAATATCATATATAATATCATTAACTCCATCCTTTATACATCCAACATAATGCATTAACGAGTCATATCACTTTGAGGGGGTGATAGTCTGCACTTCCTAAAATGAAATTATCGTGTTACCAATTATAGAAACCATAAAGGTATGATATAAATAAAAATTAAAAAAGCATAAATAAAATATATCAATAAAATATATCATATAAAAATACATTTCCATCATAATGGCCACCATTAGATGAGGTTGGTGTTAATTGAACAATCATTGTTTCGTGAGGAATTAGTTTGTCATCCACAGAAACATTATGTTATTTACACATTAGATAGAGGTGTGTTTAAGTGTAGTTATAATAATTCTTATAACAACATCATAGTATATTTTCGATATGGGTGTTTTTATAAAATAAATGAATAAAAAGTGTTTAGTGGGTTGGAGAAGTAAAATAAAACAAATGAACTTAATAGAAGATGGTACCTTTAAATCTGGTAACTCCTTTTGGTTTGAACAAAAAGGTTTTCTTGAAGTGTTTTCTGCCTAAGGTAAGGATTATAGGATGAAGATAGGGATCTTGGGAACATATTAGATCATATTTTTCATGATCCAATGGATTGAGGAGTCTGTGAATGAGTTATAAGTGAGGGATTTCTATAAGGGAGAGGAAGGACTCTTTAGGAATGTTTTAAACAATTATTTTATTTGAAACTCATATTCGGTTTCAAAAGGTCAACTAATTGTTAAGATAAATTTTAAGATAATTCATGGTGTAAATAAATTTATCCTAAAATAATTGGGCTGGTTTTGGATATTTTTTTCATATTTATAGTCTTATTTATTTAAATCATTTATTAATGAGAGGAATATTGTATCATTATTGTGTCATAAATAATTTAATTTATATGGTGTCCAAAAATTATAAAAAAATACCATGATTTAGGGAATATTTTTATCTTTCCAAATAATTTTTATAGTATAAATGATAACTTATCTATCCCTTTGTAAAAATTTATTTGCTAAAAGATAATTGTTTATGACATTTTTGTCATTACCTTAAATTAATTAATATAAAATGTCATTATTACTCCCATGTGGCTCCATGGGGTCCCAAATTCAACCCGAGGATGCCCATGGTAAGATATGTATCATAAAATAGTTTTAAGATAAATGTTAGGGTAATTAAATATTTTTATAATATTATATTTTACCCTGATGTATTATTTTTACATTCTAATAATGGTAAATACAATATTTACAGAAGTAAATAGTTAAAATGTCAAAAAATAAAAGTTACCTATTTAAATAATTTGGTCCTACTGATTCCAAATATGGAATCCATTTTTCCATAATAAAAATAAAAAAGTGGAAAAAATAAATTAAAAACTAATTCCCACTGTTAAAACAAATAGCGTGTTTGTACGAAATATTAACTATCAAAAGATTGACACTTTTTTATGTCTAATTTCCAAATGAAATTACTTTCAATGACCAAAATTAGATTAAATGGGAAAAATATATTCTACTTACACATTAAAACAAATTAAAAAGATAATATAACCATATAAATAAATTATATTAAAAGACACATTTGATTTAATATACAATATTTTTCACTATTAATTAATAACATGAACATTATCAGAAAAATTCCAAAATTTCATCCAAAGTAAATTTTTGTGTCCCAATTCTAAATACGAATTTTATTTTGTCAAATATAATATATAAAAGCGAAAGAACTATATTGAAATAGGGTTCTAAATTTAAAGGTGGTAAATATAACTTTTAGTGAATATTAGAGTATTTATGCTTAAAATAAAATTATTTAATTATTTAAAGCATCTAAATTTTATTGGATAAATGAAAGAATTTTCAAAAAACTTGTATAATAATCTTGAAGTTAGTTCTAATCATTCTCACCAATACAACGGTTAGGTGTTAACTACCATTTAAAATAATAATATTATATTATTAGTGTTCAACGTAAGATTTCTAAGAATCACATTATTGAGTATCAGGTACGCCATCAAACATAGAATCCCTTTAAAGTAGAATTTTTATTTAATTCAAAAATAATAATAAACATGAAAATTGTCATTTTCTTTATTTACTTAGGATCTTACATGTTTTCTAAAAATTGTTTAAATTAGGATTTCAAAATATATATTAAGATTATTTTTCAATAAAGAAGTTTAAATAAAAGTTGGTCATCAAATCTTCGTTTATATTTTTTAAATGTTATTTTTAAATAGAAAAAAATTAATTTTGGTATGTTTTAAAAAATATTCAAAGTGAAATAATTTTTGTCCTTAGGAAATGTTATAAATGACATTTAAAAATATGTTTACACCTAATATAACATAATTTGACATATTTAGTTAATTAACAGGTCTATTATCCGAGTAAACCATTCTTATTCATTATATTAATGGTTTTTCATAATGATTACATGATGTTTTTGAAACATATATCTCTTCTATGGGTGATACTGTGATAAAATTCTTAAAATACCTCGATCCTTTGATGGGGAACTATATGATTAAATAAAAATGAAACATGTATATTATTCATATGTTGTAATATGATGAAATTTTTATAATATCGATCTTATTTCGTGGATTATGATATGATGTTTATAAAACCCATCTCTTTTCATGGGTCATGACATGCTAATTGTTTTATTATCATGTGGAAAATCTATATATGATTTAATTATATAATGGGTGGGCCCTATATCTCCCTAAAATTTGGTGGTTAATGATCAATATCTTTAGATCTAGACATAGATGTAATGATTAGGGAAATCAGTTCATTTTGAGAAGGATGGAACGAGGAGTGAAATCATTTCAGAATGAAAGGTCTATAATAAAAAGTGAACTCGGTTTAGTATTAAACTGTTTGAATAAGGAGTGAACATATTTTATTAATACAAGGATGGAATAGTGAGTGAACATGGTTCGGTAATGAACATCATTCTCTAATATGGTTTGGGTATTGAACCTTGACTACTAATATGGTTTCGGGAGTGAACCCATCCAACTAAGATGGAATCATTTACTACTATGGAAATAATTTTATATATTTATGTGTCTTCCCCAATTCCATATCTTCTTCATATGTTATTATATCATTTATTATTCTCTTTATTACCTTATGATGCATATCTTATGAAATATCAATATTTGTTTAGTGACTCATGTATATGATCTTTAATATGTAGGGTATGATATACAAATGTTAATTTCATGTTCTCATTCACTTTTGTTCATGTAATCCAAATATATCATATATTTTTACCCTTATTAAGCATAGCATCTAACCCTTTCTTATTTATTACTTGACAATGTTATGATGATATGTTTTCTTTAAAAGTAATAAATTGGAAAATATTTATGGGAGACATTAGGGATATTTTACCATATAAAAAAGATAGTGTGTTCCCTGATTCCAAACACACTAAACTATTTCAGTACTCTAGAAAATATATATAATGTTATTAATATTTATCTAAAATTATTTAATATCCTTGAATATTAATCCTAGGTCACAATAAATATATATAAGGTTTTACCTTGTGGTGGTGAACAAGTTAAACCACCACATGTTGAGTAAAAGATGATATTGGTAGTACTAGTGGATGAGGTGAGAAAACTAAGCACAAATTTTATGTTTCAGTGACAATGACCACTCTGGTTTGTGGTGATACCATCTGTAGGTAAGTGATGGTTAGATTTTGGTAGTGACTTATGATTTTCATCTTCTTTGAATACATGTAGATCTGATAGGGTCCCTATAAGTGATCCTTCTCAATGAATCACTAATGTGATACTGTGGCTTAGTGATATGATGGAATGATGCCGAGAATCTATAATTTTCATATTAAAAGTTATTTTTTAGAAATTAGTTTTTATCTGTACTTTTATGGATATATTCATCCCATATATTCTATAGATTATATAGGGAACTATGAAAGTGTCCGACTATTCATCAAGGATAACCCGCCCCTCTCAACACTTGATGGATATGATTAAGGTATGTTCTATTGAGATCATCCCTTCGAGGGAGGAATAAAAATGAAAACTTTTGGACAGTAAATAACTCTATGAATTTAAATATATGATATGGTGCTATAACATGTCGCGGTTATCATTATTTCTACATATATGAAGATTCAAATAGTTTTTGTTGGATATGGAGAAATTGGAGAAGAGGATTTTGCAGTATATAGCTGATATCAAACATATGGACCTAGAAATGTGATATTTTTAATATATGATCCTAGTATTGAGGCTATATGATTCAGGTCTGACCTAGTTGGTCTACACATAATATGTAGAGGTGGTTCTAATACTCAGATGGAAGGGGAAATCTCATGGGGGATTTCCATCCTTCTGCATAGCTAATAGTTAAATAGTGGATGAGACTCCATGGAAGAGGAATTGGAAAGAACACATAACTATAAAGGGTGGAATATGTTGTAGAGTAAGTGGAATAATATCTACATGTAGTAGATGATTTTACTTGTAACCACCACAAACCATAACTAGTCCACTCTAGAATTTGGGGGTTGAAGGAAATGGGAGAGGGAATCTATAAGTGGTCAAGTGTTATGACATATAATCTCCAATGATGATTCAAGGTATGATATTTTTCCCTTATACCTTATCTATATTATGGATAGTCATATGTGAAATTTATTCCTTTATTTCCACTTATCTTGTTTGAAACATATATTTTTTAGTTGAGACCTTGGATCGAACATTTCATTTGGAGACTCCTAATGCAGGTGACTAAATGAATAGACAAATTTTATTATGATTATACCTAAGCCTTTGATGTAAGAGATTCATTTTATATCTCATTATATATATGACAAGGCTGTATGATGTCATATTAGGTATGGACTAGTTATATATAGTACTTTCCCAAAGTGGTTGTTTTACCTCGATGTTGTGGTATTTTGACAGCATTGGGATTAGGTTTTCATTTTTGCGTGAAAATAATGTCCCAGGAAGCATATGATGGAGTCATGTATAGAAGTGTATCGCTGATTACCCTTCATTTATCTATTATGAACCTTTGTAAAATGGATTCCATTAGTTTTCAGTCCCCTACAGTTTTGGCAGAGTATGATGAAATCTTTCTTGAGGACATTCAAGCCTTACCTCCCCACCAAGAGATAGAATTCTAGATTGATATATGCCTCAGTATTATCCTGATATATTTTATGAAATATCAGATTCATCATATAGCTCTTCATAGTCAGTGGGTGTAATTAGGGGACTTGTAGAGGAAGATATTTTTTAGACCAGACATTTCAACTTGGGTATCCCTAGTGTTATTCTCCATGAAGGCAGATTGGAGAGAAAGGTAAAGTGTGTGCTAATATTTCGTACTACATAAGACTATAAAGAAAAATGAGCCACTTTTTAGGATCTATGATCTCTTTGAATTATTGAGAGGGAACTATGAGTAGAAAGAATGGATTCAGATCTGTCTCTCACCATTTGAGTGTGTGGGATAAAGATATACTAATGGAGATATTTTGAATTTTCTATAATAACTATGAATACATGGTGATTCTCTTTGGTGTGATGAACACCACATCATTATTCATGGAACTCATGAACCATACCATTCTGCCATTCATATATTGATTTTTGGTTGAATTAATAACAGATTTCCTAGTGTACTCAATATAGCGAACCTCTTTTTACAAACATTGACATTACGTAACATAGGAATAATATTTATTCATTATACACATATTCAAAAACTAGAGAAGGAAACATAAAAAATGGTGATCTTATATTCTTATTAAGGGTAAAAAGGGATCCAGGTAAGAATAACCATTGGAATAAGGGTATGATAATTTGATCATGAAAATAAAATAACATATCTTGCATATAAAAGATCATGGAATAATGATTGGTAGATCATAAGACATTCATCATAATGAAATAACAATCATATAACATGAAAGAATAACATAGGAATAATATTTTTAATTTTGGAAACACATAAGCATATAATAATTTTTATAGTAACAAAGGAATCAGTTCTATGAACATCTTATTAGACAAGCTCCATTACTAAACAATGTAACCCCTATTCCTGTCCTATATTACTAAACTGAGTGACCCACATTCCATCCTTAAATTACTGAATGGAGTAACCCTCATTCTAACCTAGTATTACTGAACTGAGTAACCCTCATTCAATCACTATTTTATTTCCTAAGATATAATTAATTATCAAAATCATTGGATGGAGATATATGTCCCACCTATCTCATAATGAAATTATAAAAAAAACATCCACAAAAATACTATAACCAGTGAAATAAAATGGGTGTCATAAACATTTAAACATATCATAACATGTAGAAAGAGTTACATGTTTTGTAATCATTTAATCAAAATCATAACACATTAAAGGGATATAGATATCATATACATAGAACCCATGGAGTAGAAATGTGTTTTATAATGACCATTACATTAATAATAACCCATTAATATAATGGATCTAAATGATATTTTTAGATAATTTCTTAGATGGTATGAGTAACATCAATTTGTGTCAACTTTGATGGAAAACTATTTTTAAATATCCTGTAAAAAACATCTTGAAAAAAATATCCTCTCTTATTTGATATATTATTTTCAATTCATAAAACAATTTTAAAATAATTTCTGTAGAAAATACCATGAAAATTTATTAAGAAGACATGAAATCATTTTGAAAACCTTTTTCATTGAAAACATTAAAAATAAGCATGAAATCATTTTATGATCCATTTTCATTGAAAATTCATGAAAACCTTTAACGAAATATTGAAAATTTATTGAAAACCCTTTCTTTTAAAATACACATAAAACATATAATGAATGATAGAAATCATTTTAAAAATAATTTTTCGTGAAAACATATAA
Source organism: Viscum album (assembly GCA_963277665.1). Taxonomy (NCBI): domain Eukaryota; kingdom Viridiplantae; phylum Streptophyta; class Magnoliopsida; order Santalales; family Viscaceae; genus Viscum; species Viscum album. Next base: position 428,339,640 of record OY728129.1, on the reverse strand, counting down.
ACGAATACTGAAAGTTTTTTGAAAAACTATTTATATGAATGTACATTTAAATAAGACATGAAAAGAATTAAAATAATTTAACATGAAAACATATTAAATATTTTTAAAATCAATTTGATCAAAAAAATCCATGAAAATTTAATTTAAAAAGTTTTTCTTAACGATTAACCATTTTAATAATGGAAATGTATCTCTGAGTTAATGATGATAGCTAAATATATACATGTTTTACGATATCAAAAGAATATAAATTTTTTGGGTAAAATGATATAAAAGTTCCTTTCTCAGAAAGTGACTAGAAGATCCCCTTATTTATATTTATGAAAGTAAAATGGTATAAATTACCTTTAGATATTATAGGGTAATGTTTTAATATTCATTGATATTATTTTTAGAAAAAAAAGATTTCTTACTAAAGAGACTGTAATGTAAGGCTTCACAAAAAACACATTCTTAACTATCTTATGTAAATAAGGGTAGAAAATGGAAAAAAACATGAATATATCATTAAATAAAAAATGATATGGAAACTCATTAATATCCTTGATATTTTAAAAACAATATTTCTTAAATGGAATGATAAACAAAAACAATCTCGAAATGCAATGAGATCATCTCAAAAAACACTTATAACTTTGTATCTTGGGATCATTCTCTCCATGTAAGGAAAAAGAAATCACATGAAACCTATGATATCATTAAAATATTTAGGGTCATTCTAATTAATTAAAAATTTAATTATATTCACCACAATAAAGTATTTAGGCACAGAACAAAACAAGATCTCATGGGAGGAAAATTGAAACAAAACATTTTTACCAATTTCCTATCTTTTGAAACTTAAAAAACATGAATGAAGGCTCATCAAATAGGAATTAAAATACACATATATTTAAGTAATATATATATAGAATAAAATCATTGGTTTTAGATACACCACAAAAATGTAACAAGTGGTGAACATATCTTGTATCTTGCATATATCAAAAGTGAGATGAAATACCCTTACCTTATGTCTTGACCCTCTCTGTACTCGTACACGATTCTGGTATAATAAATATAAATTTAGTATAAATATTTTAAAACTTAATTTTCTTATATTTATTAGTATATATGGATTCATTATAACCTTATATTACCCACTTTCTGACAATCATATGTTAAGGTTTCACTTCGGGTAATATTCTCTTTGTTTTTCACATGTTTCATAATTTGTTATATCATTTGTCATTATACATGTATAATGATTCCAGAAGATAAATGATGAAATAAATGTCATTAAAATAAATTATATGTGTATTAAAATAATATATATCATTTATATATATGAAATATATTACATTGTTCAAGGATATGGTAAACCATATCTATGCATGAATGATGATTCGGTTTTTATTATTGTATTCAAAGAAAGAATGTAAATAAGTTATATATATATATATAAATGAATCTATATATATGTGTATATATCATTATTTTTGTAGAATTAATATATCATATATATATATATATCATATAAGTTATTTAAAACCATATTTAATACAATTTATGTGGTATATCAACGAATCCCATTTCTTTTAGAGGGTAGTAGTCCACACTTCCTCAAATGGATATTATCATATTAACACAAAATGGAAAGTAAACATATATGTGTTATAAAATTAATAATTAAACTTACTAAATATTAATTATAACATATGAAATATATAAATAGTTTTTCCATCATAATTCCCACCATGACTATTCGAAAAGGAAAAATGAACAATCATTTTTTTGTTAGGCAGTAGTTCAGTGTACATTGAAAAAGTATGTTCGACATCTATAAGATGTTGGTGTGTGTAATTTTAGGTCTAAAACATTTCATTAAAACATCCTAGTATATGGATTATACTATATTCTCATAAAATATTGGAATAAATAGAGTGTATGTGGTGGATAAGTAAAATAATTGAATGGAGCTTAAGAGAAGACATTACCACTTTGTCGGGTAACTCCTATTTGTTTTGCCGATAGGATTCCTTGAGAAGATTTATGCCTAAAAGGAGGAATCAATGATGAAGTTATGATTTGTTAAGGATACCTAGGAAGATATTGGATGATCATATAATCCTTATAAGGTGGTTTGAGTGGGTAGAGGTGGTGTCCTTTTATGGTGGAGGAGAAGTACTCATTTGGTATTTTTAGAAACATTTTTGGTGTGCACATGCTCTTACCTAACATAACTATTACAAAACCACTAAAACATAGAAAAATAATGTGTATGTCTGAATTATTGACATAATTTATTTTACAAGTGTTTATTTCATTTGGTCCCTTTGTTTTAAGGTTTATTCCATAATTTAGCTTCATTTGGCCTTTACCACTGTGATTAATTTTAATCATTTTTACTAATCATTTTCTTCCAAAAATCACATGGTAATATTAGATAATAAATATTATATGTAATACAATAGTTTATATAGTATTTTTTATATTCAAATAATAGATATATAAAAATTTGTATTAGTGCTAATCTAGTAGACATGATGAAATAGTAGGGTTTTAATGTAGGAAAATGTTTATAAGATTATTGTGATTTTATATTCAGTTTCAAAGTGTAACTGATTATATTGAATTAAATTGTATTAATGGATTTAATATTTATTTTATTTTTATATAAAAAATATTTACAATACCATATATCATCAATATTTTATTAGAAAACAACAGTATTAATCTAAAAAGTAGAATTTTTTAACTATTCATCAAAAATGATGTTAATCATTAAAATCACTATAAATTACCATTGGATAATATCGAGTATATAAAATAAAAAAATCTTGTTTATTTTATCAGATTATATTTCTAAATTTGTCTACAAATACATCCATTATTAAAAGAAGTTCATTTGAGAGAATGATGTTTTCAAACATAGAAGGACTATACCAAAAATCATATCTTTCATTACCAACATGTTTTATTTATATAAAACAATTATAAACAAAATATATAATGTATTTATCACTATTATGTTAGATATTTTTAATGGTTAGGTTATAATTTTATCATTTAATTAAATATATATATAAAGATATGTTTCTTAGAAACTCAGTGTTGTGTGCATCTTACGCCAAGCCAATGTTTCTTGTAGTGATAGAAAAGTTGGTATTGTGTGGAGTGCAAGAAGATTTGGTGTTTCATGTAAAATTAATGTTTTACTTAGTTTTTTAATATATATATATATATAAATAAATAAATCCTTCTAGTTTCATGTGAATGGAAAAATATTGAAATGATAAATTAATTCTAAAAAATATAATTCTCAAAATCTCAGGGTGTTACATCCCCCCCCCCTTACAATGAATTTTTCCATAAAAATTATTCTAGTTAATCAATGGTTTAATACATTAAATTTTCATTCACTTAACCCCACATGTAAAATAGGATATTAAGAAGTCCATTAATAATGGTAATTGGGAACTATAATGGTTACCTAATGTAACATATAACAGGATTCTACATAGGAGAACATAGGTTGTGGGTGATGATTGGACAAGGAGTAAAAGTATAAATACATATAGGGACTAATTCTGGTCATTAATCACAAAGAGGTTAGTTATTAAAATAATTTTGAGGGCCTCAATGTCATAACTGTTTTATGATTCAAAAGGCCACGACCACAACAAAAATTAAGGTATTAGGAATTTTTGTTTCACATTCTGTAAGATGAGTAATTATTGATAAATTCATATAAAAAATTTCATTATTGGGATTTTTTTTAAAAATATTCTAATAAATCCATTACCATATAGAATTAATGTCTAGAAATAAAATTTCATAAATATTACACTAAAATATACTTTTAAAAGAACTTAAGGACCATAAAAGAATAAAAAGTATAACTATTTTTCTCTATGAAAACATGTACTAATTAATAAAAATAAAAAGAAAAAGTTATTGTTAATCATAAATATATATTCATTAAAAATAAATATACAATAACCATGACATATTGTAGGCCAATGGTAGGCATCAAACCCTTATCATCCTCAAGAAAAGGGTTCATGTCACATGTCCTTAATAGACTTGATTGATTGTCACATGACATATATGATGACTTCTTTTAAAAACACGCTAATAGAATATATATGGTGGAAATCCTTGAAATATGATTAATCACTAATTTTACCTCTAACCAAGGGCATCAACACAATCTCATTTCATAAATACTTATTCTAGTGTTTTAATTAAACTTTTCATGAACAACTAACCATATAACCCTTCTCAAAAATTAATAAACCAAAACCTAAGAAATATGGCCATGAAATTAGCCGAACATTGATTCCCCAATATAATAAAAGGTATATTTTTTCGGTCTCATTACAATAAATGTGAATTCCCTCAACATATATTCTCCTAAAACATGGAAAAACCCTGAATAATTATAAATCTATTTGGAAAAAATCAATGCTTTATCATTCAAATGTATATTTGATTCAATACGTAAATCAAAAAATGTTGTAATCTTAATATGTGGCTATATAAACCACCTTGGAGCATTACCTTACTTAGTTCCAAGGTAATAAATACTGGCTACTTTAGTTTTTCATATGCCATGTATCATTGTCTATAAAACATTATCTTATCACAAAGAACACATTATGGGTTAAAATCCTTTAGTCAAGATATCATCTTGTCATTAAATCACTTCACCTGTCCATAAAAAACATTCAATATAACTAGAAAATACAGATCAAAAACATATGTAGAAAAATGTTTTTAAATTTCATCATTAATAACATTTGAATCCAAATACATTAATACCTCTATCACTTGATTCATAATCCATTAAAAATAATAGAAATTTTCATTTACATTTCATATGTAGTTTCATAATCATCTACAATGTAACCATTACGAGAACTACCTTTATTATTATCTTTATGATCATTCCTCTTGGATCATTGAGTTTCATAATGACCATTTTTTCTACTCATAAGATACATAACCTTCGATGTTTAATTTTTCTTACCAAAATTCACATCCATTTTTTTAACAGAACATTTCATTTTTAACATGAACTGACTTGCTTCATGATATTCTTTTCTAATGTCAAAAATCCATTATGTTCCTATAAAATATTCATGTAGGAGATAAATTCCACAATATTGATATAAAGGAATCTAAATCTTCTTTCATTGATGGTCCCTATTACCCAAACTCTCAGTGAACTCCTTATTTCTCTTCCTTGGAGAGTCCAACAGTTAGCTAAGGTAAACATTTTTAATAATGTTACGTAAATCTTTTTAAGGAATGATCAAGAAATATATCACTCCATTGATCATCCCTCTTGACATCTCATCAAAAAATATTCCATCACATTCAAAAATAATCTGGTTTCTTACATTTCCCTCCATTTACTAAAACCCAAAGAATTGTGTGAGCATTACATACCACTGTAGAAAACCACATAGTCCTGAAAATAATTATTATACTATGTCTATAGCATGACACATTTCTTAATCGATCCCACATAGGGTTTATCATACATTATTCATAGTTAACTTATTTTTAAATAATTCATGATATTTCATGTTGAATTTGTGAATTCCCAAAGCATTTCCTTGGAGAGTTTCAAAATAGGGTGTGTAGCAAGACCCATTGTAATGTACAATATTACCCCATGTCAAGAATGAAACAGCTTTTAGTAGTTGTTACCCCTAGAAACATATATGAAAGAGCCACAATCACATGTAATATCTATAAAAATATCTATAATTTGGAAACAACGCACTCTATTTTTTTTACCAAACTTCTATTAAATTTTATTAAACATTAACTCATCATTATACATATCCTTAGAGACAACCCTAGATATATAATTATAAATTTACATAGTGATCCCACCAAGGTATTCTCATCCTAGTTTCCAAATTTTATTAATACCTTTTCTCTGATATAAACTATATCTACCCTTGATTTACAAACAGTTACATTACATAACTTTTTTAGAATACTTAAAAATTATAAAAACAGATGCAGGAATATGGTGCTAGTCTAGTGCCTTTAGAAATATGGAATAAATAAACACTGATACAAAAGTTACCTATATTACCTCTCACAATTGTTTTCTGGACAAGATCTCTTCATAGAAACCACTTTCATATTACATATCTTAACAACCTGGGGAAGGAAACAAAAAAATGGGTGATATTAAATTCTTAGTAAGGGTAAAAAGGGAGACAAGTAAGAATAAATATCAAGAAAAGGGTGTGTGGATGTGGTAATGAAAATATAATATAATACCCTTAATATCAAAGATAATTTAATAAATATTAATAGTTCAAAAGACATGAATTGTAATGAAATAAAGATCATAAGGAGTGAAATCGTAGCATAGAAATATGACATGGAATCGATGCAACACATATGAATATAATAATTTCAATAGTAGCTAAGGCATCATTACCCATACCATATTAGTGGAAATTTTATTTATTAAAATGGGTAACCCCTATTCAATCCTTGTATTATTGAACTGTGTTTCCCTCATTCAATCCCTATATTACTAAAATTAGAAACTTCCTTTCCACCCCTCTATTATTGGACCAAGTATCCCCCATTCCAACCCTATTTTATCTCATGAGTTATAAATTTTTAACCAATAAATTAGAGTGTGATATAGGTACCAACCATATAATAATGAAATCATACATATATGGTCCACAAAATATTCCATAACCCGTGAAATGAAATTTGTATCATAAACAAGAAAACATATCATAATGTGTGGAAAGAGTTATAGGTTTCATAATCATTTCATCAAAATCCTAACTTATAAAATAGAAATGGGTTGTATATACATATATCCCTTGAAAGAGAAATGGGATTAATAAAGACCAGGAAATTTAGAAAAACTCATTCATGGAACTGATATAAATGAAACCTTTAGATCATTTCCTAGAAGGTATAAGTAACATCAATATATGTCATCTTAGAAGGAAAATAATTTTGAAATATCCTCTAAAAATGATTCTTGACAAAACTATCGTTTCTTGTATGAAAATGAATTTTAATACATAAAACTATTTGAAAATTATTTTCATAAAAAATTCCTTGAATACATAAAAAATACATTAAATCATTTTTAAAACCATTTCCTTGAAAACATTTAAAATGATATTTAAAACATTTTAAAAACCATTTTCTTTGAAAACCCTTGAAAACATTTAATGAAATATTGAAAATGTTTTGAAATACAATTATTTACAAATATGTTTAAAATATATATATAAATATTTAAATATTTTTCAAATAATATTTCTTGAATACTTATAAAATATTCTCGAATAATTTTTGAAAACCCATTTATTTAAAATCACATTGAAAACAGATCCATAATACCTAAAAACATTTTGAGATACAAATTCCTTAAGATAATATATAATTTGTTTAAAACATGTTTTAAAACAATTTTCCATAAGAATTTCATTTAAAACATTTTCTTATATATTATCCTGTCAAAAAATTTAAATGGTGCTTCAAAGAAATGATGACGGGAATATCAGTGCACATCCTAGAAGGTCAAAATGACATTCCATTTTCATGATAAAATTGATAAAAAGTGCTTGTTTGGAAATTGAATAGAATATCCCCTTTATGATATTAGTAAAATTTGAAAAGGTTGAAAATGAATTGTATATATTATAGGGTAATGTTATAGTATTCTTGTAAAGTCTTTATAGAAAACATATATTTTTGAACCAATAGTGGTTAATGACGAGACTTCCTAAACATAATTTCTTAAATATCTTAGGTACCATAGAGTATAAAAAGGTACCAATACATGATTATATCATGTAATAATATTTAATAAGTAAACTCATGAATATTCCTAATATATATCATATTATTTCATCAAATGATGGTTAAACATAAACAATCTCAATAAGCATTGAGATTGTCTCAATAAACTCTTATAAAATGGTATCTTGGGATCAAGATATCCATGTAAAGAAAATAAATTCCATGAATCATATAATATCATGATAATGTTAATATTAATTATATGGAATTGATAATGTAATTATATTCACCCATAAAAGATTTTAGGTACACCACAATACAAGAGTCTCAAAGAAGGAAAATTGAGACAAAACATTTTTACAGATTTGGTGACTTTTGAAACATAAACCCCATGAATGAAGGATCATAAAATGGGAATGTGAAAACCCATATATTTATTTATCAGATAAATATAATAAAATCATTTTTATTAAATAGTCCACACAAAAGTAACGAGTGACGAACATATCTTGTATCTCACAGAAATTACATGTGAGATCCAGTACCCTTATATAATGTCTTGACTCTCTCGGTACTCGTACAAGTTTCCTTTACAATAAAAATAATTTTTGATTAAAAATTTTAAATAAAAATAGTATTATATATATTATCATATAATGTTTTATTATTTCCTTATTTTATAATCTTGCTAACAATCTTATGTTTATGTTTCACATGGGGTAATATTGTTTTTTCTTTTCGCATGTGTCTTAATATCTTTTATCATTGGTCCTTATACATATATCATAATTATAGAATTAAAATAAAGATATAAATTACATTTATATCTATTATATGTGTATTAGAATAACTTATTGAATTTTAATGTGTTAAATGGAATACACTATTCATGTATACGGTAAGCTGTACGTACACATGAATGTTGATACCTTTTTTATTTTGGTATTGAATGAAAGTATTTAAATGAAATATATATATATATATATATATATCTTCCATTAGAATTATTATATCATATATATCACATAATTTTTTTTAAAACCATCCTTAATAAAATCATTGGGGTGTGTGAACTAATCACGTCTCGTTGAGGGGGTGGAAGTCCATAAATCCTCAAATGTGATAATCTAATTAACACCAAATGGAATGTGATGATATTTTTGTTGTAAAAAGATACAATATACATAAATCAATATTAAATATAATATATGAAATATATAATATGATTATCTATCATAATGGACACAATGATTTGTGGTAAAAGAGAAATGAACAATTATAATTTTGTGAGGTACTAGTTTTCCACACACAGAAATTATATATTCACCATCCCTTAGATGGAGGAGTCTGTATTTGTAGATCATAAAAATTACATAAAAACAATCTAGTATACATAGGATAATTTTCTGTAACACAATAATGTAATTAATAGTGTGGAGGCATGGATAAGGAAAATAATGGAAAGGGGCTTGAGGGAAGACATTACCTCTTCGTCGGGAGCCTCATTTTGGTTTGTGCTGAAAGGATTAATTGAGAAGATTTATACCTATATAAAGGATTCAATGAATAAGGGAGGATTTTTTGAGGCTATATTTTCATATATTGGACTAACAAAAATGTTTATAGAGGTTTGAGGGGTGGGTAAAGGTTATGGCCTTTCATTGGGAAATAAAAAAGACTCATTTAATATTTTTAGAAACAAGACAACTGTGCACATGATCATACAGAAAAAATCCCTTAAGAACCTAAAAAAACTCAATAATGGAATGTTTAAGGATGAAAAATGGACATCAAATTTCTGTTAGACTTGTTTCTAGTTCATTGGAGCCTTTAAGTTTAATGTTTAGTTCCTAATTAACCATAATTTGGCCTTAACCGATGTAATTAATTTTAATTAGTTTTACAGATGATTTTGGTAAAAAAACTAACATGGTATTATTGTACTCTATATTTTTTATAGTATATAAAATATTATTTTGGATTTTATAAATTCAAATCATATATGGGGAAAAATTAAGATATGTATTAATCTTATAGACGGTAAAAAATAACGGGGTTTTAAAGTTGTGAAAATTTCAAAAGCTTGTTAAAATATTATATTCAGTTCCAAAGTGAAATTGATTCTAATGATTTAAATAGTATAAATAAGTGAATTATTTATCTAATATGACTATTAAAAAATTAATATATCATTTATCATTAATAATTTATTAGAAAAAATGTATTTTTTAACTAAAACAGTATTTTTTAACTATTAAAAAATTACGTTTCTCTAAAAAGTAAAAATCATTCACCCTAGGCTAATTTGAACATTATAATTTCAAAAAATAATGTTTATTTTGTAAAATTAAATTTATAAAAGTCTCTAATATTACATTCATTGTTATAACCTGTTCATTTGAGAAATCATTGATCTTAAACCTAGAATGACTATACAAAAAATCATATAGTTAAATATCAATATGATTTATTTATGTAAAATGATTATAAAAAAATGGAAATATGTTCTCAATATTAAAATAACTATTTTAAATTATTAATTTATATTTAATTCATTTAGTTAATTATATATATAAAAAGATGTTTCATAGAAACTTAGGGTTGCGCGCATCGTACACCATGTCAGTGAAACTTATTGGGTAAGGAAAGTTGGTATTGCACGTATAAAAATACAAGATAGTATTTCATGTGAATATAATTATTGAATTATGGTTTTAATATATATATGTATATAATTAAATAATTATAGTTTCATGTGAAATGAAAAATATTGAAAAGGTAAATTAATTAAAAAAAATATTTTGGAAAATATCGAGGTGCTAAACTCTACACCCGATGAGGATCATGCCAGACACATGGGTGATGGTTCTATAAGTACATGAAGAAAAAAAATTTAGAAGAATATAATTATGTTCTAGTTGTATATTCATGTGGTCTTCTTTCTTGGTTATTCTATATCTATAGATTGTATAGTGTTTAACTTCATGAAGTTCGACCTGGTGTTAGCTTGAGAGCCACCAAAGAGAATGTTATAGGGTTTGAGATTCCTTAGTTTTGTAGGATAATATTATAGATTCATAACTAATTTATCAATTATGTAATAAACCTTAAGATCATTAATCAATAGAATAAATCCTTTTTTTGGTCAGATAGATTCCATTAGGCATTTTTGGAGTTCAGGCCGAGATTTAAGAACTCCCCCAACATTAGATTGCAGACGATAGTGTCGATTACATAGAATTTTGTGAATTATCAAGAACAAGTATTGGTTGTGTTCAAATAAAAATTACATTTGTAATTTAAAATAGTTTATGTTAGCTGATACCATATGTGAAGAACAGTCTGGCCCATGATCAAGAGTTAGTAGTGGTAGTCTTCGCACTATTGGTGTGGTGACAATACCTAATGCGAAAGAATTTTATCCTCTATTACGAAAACAAATGTCTCATGTATACCATTATTAATAAGGATAATTTTTTGAGATGTAGTTTATGGATAGAGTTACTCTATGATTATGACATTGATATTGTCTATACTCATGGGAATGTGAACGTGGAAACAGATGCTCTCAGAATGTGGTCATGTTCAATGTTTCTGGGGGAGGCGTCGAAGCAGTTGGACTCATTAGAATTATCCTTTGTGTATGGGTATGTATAATATTACCACTAGTTAATTGTTTTAACCCTACACTTTTATAGTGAGTTTGGGAAGCACAACTTGGGGATACTAAAAATGAGACCCTATATAATTAGATATCCACTGTACATGCTCCTTATTGATTTTTGAATTTGGGGGGAATGTTGTTATTTATAGAGGATGAATGATAGTAATAGTTTTAATGAGATGTTAGTTACTAATCTAGTTACCGAATTCACCCTTACCATTACATCTAGGTGTGTCAATGTTGTACCAGGACCATTGGAAGCAGTTCTGGTGGCCAGGTATAATGAACGGTGATGTAGAATTTGTTCCTCGATGCCTTACATGTCTCTATAGGAATGTAGATCATAAGGTTCCAATTGGTTTTCATTATCCCCATGAGGATATAGAGTATATGTGGGATGTAATATCTATGGAAGTCATGATGGTTTTACCACTTAAATCAAGAGTAAAGGATTATATCATGGTGATCACAGACTGACTCACCATGTCTTCCCACATCCTAGATATTTGAAGGTAGACTGTAGTAATGATAATGGGAGGCCTCTATGTGGAGGATATAGTAATAATACATAGATCTCCAACAATTTCTATTTCTGATCATGATTCTCTCTTTAAATCTTAATAATGAATGGTATTAAATGGGGTCATTAGGACTCAGTTATTTGGAAGCATGGATTTTCACCCCCATACTTTGGACCAGACTAAGGAAACAATTTAGGTATTTGAGGAAATGTTGTGGGCTTTCATGATGGACTCTGGAAATATTTGGGGTGTTCACCTATAATTGGTATTGTTTTCATACAAAAAAATCAACCATTATACAATTGGTATGTACCAATTCAAGGCCTTGTGCGGGTGACAATGAAAGTCCCCAGTTTTTCTCGACTAACCCATGAGTGTTCACACATATTGGATCATAGATGGTGAGAGAATCTCTAGAGAAGTTATAAGTCATTTAGGTGTGAATGGGGGAGTCGTTATATGTCAATTATAGAACAATTATGGAGGAATTTTGAGTTCATGGAAGGATAACATCTTCTCTTGGGGATCTCACCTTGACAAGGATTGCAATGATTTGGTGGGTTGAGAAGTTATCTATGAGATTAATTACCAATTACATATACTATATATAGTTGATGATGTGGATTATTACATTTCTCTACCACTATAGTTTCAAAGATCACCAAATGTCTTCCATGTGTTGTAGATGGGGAGGTACATTCATGATCCATCACATGTTATTTACTTGAGATAACTAGATATAAAAAGGTGGAGTTATAATTGGTGAGTATCCAGATGAGATCAATTATCTGTAAGAGGGGATCATTCCTGGGTGATTGATCAACCTAGTACATGTCGGGTCGAATAATGAGAAACTTCATGAGAGCACATGGGAACAGAATACCTAGGTGCATACTCAGTACCCACAACTCATTGTGAATAATTTCATTTTGGATATATGAGACATAAATAACCAAGGTTTTGATAATATAATGAGTCTTATTTTTCAAGGTTTTGGTTTGAAATATTATATAATTATTTATAGATCTACTCACTGATACAACTTGAGACTTCTAGGTTTGGCATGCTCTGGATTAATTTTTGAATCATAGTAAATATATTAAATAACACATGTGTGTAGATTTCCTAAAAAATAGAATAAATTTTAAATAGAGTCTCGTATAATATATATAAGGAAAACTACGTTAAAATAGTGGGTTTTACCCTTGGAAAATAAAAATATTTTTCGTGTTAGGATATTCAATAAAGGCTCAGTGCAAGAGAATTATTGAAAATAGTAAATTAAATTAATTATTTTCCATAACATGATACATTGTCCTAATATCCTTCTATAAATATATTGGTATGGATAAAATGAAATTTTATATAACTAACACTAAAAATTGAGATTATCCATTATAGATCATTCAAGGACATCTTGACAGACATTTTCTGAGAACATCATGGATCATTAATGGATCTGCAATTGGATTCGAAGATCTCACAAAAAAAATAATACAAATTATTAATTCATCAGTGATCGATCCATATCAATGTAGGATATTTTTTTTATTTATTACATCTTATTTACTGCTATGAATATCATTAAATAATATACCAACTGATTGATTAATGGCATAATCATTTAACGGTCACGATATTATTTGTATTGATTTTTGGGAGGAATTGTTTATTTATTTTGGATATTTGTTTTCACCCTAATAGTAAAGAATAGAGGATAAATGAATATGGACAAGTTTTGTTCCTATCATGAATGTTTCTTATATTTCACCCATCATATATCTATCATAATGATAAATTCATTTAGCTCATGGTTATATAAAAATACTACAAAAACAATTTTTGCATCAAATTTTTTTATTGTAATGGATTGTTATCAAATAAATGGGATCTAATCAATGATAAGATTAATCAATGATGATAGATGATAATTTGGAGATGGATTTCATGATACCATTAATCATATCTTTGTCATTTTAATGTGGTGTGGATCAATGGATGGTATTTAAGAGGATTGAGTCAAGATCTATTGAATGTGGGTGTCCAAAACCCTTGGTCTGACATGATCTGTGATCTACAGCTGAGATCGATGAAGGAACTAGTGGTGAAAGTGCATGAGAATGAGGTGGAAAACATTTTAATTCATTAATATTATTGGTCATATGACATTTCATATGGGATCACATGCCACATGGGAACTCTAAGGCTGAACTGGGGTTCTGTAGAAAGGCATATATAACTCTAAGAGTGACAATTGACAGGTGGCATCTAATCTATACCGAGTGGCATGTAATATACCATTGAAGGTATATAGACACATACATTAGTAAAATGTCTTGAACATACTGCTTAATTAGTCAAATACAATGCCCAAGGGATATAGATATGATCAAGAGAACATGGGTAGACACAACATGAACTCAAACACAGACATGGACATTAAAATGGGCATGGGATGTGATACGTAAGAATGATCTGGGTAATGTCCTGGTTCTGGAAGCCACCAAGAGGTGCCCCGTACCTTGTTGGACACATGGCCTCAGGGGCATTTCCTCGAACACCAGAGGATTCCGACTAGCAGCGAGGGCCTTCGGTGTGATAGTGGGGAAACTATGCCCTTATTAGCAGACTAACACAGTGGAAGAGAACAGTAACAATAGAGGAAGTAGTAATAATCCATACAAAAGTAAATAGCGGAAGACTGAAATGTAATAATCTGGATCAGACACACACACACGTATATATATATTATGCATGATACATATGTCTAAGAAAGTTTCCAAACAAATCACAATGCTGGAATACAAACTCTACAAAACCAATGTTAAAAAGAAATAGATAACAGCCCTTCAGCATTGAAATACTCATCTTTGTTCCATGCTCTCTCAATCCACATCAATCATGTACCTGAAGTAGTAGGGTTCTTGAATTATCTATACCTGCAGTAATATAATCAGTTTGGGGATAAAATCACTACCCAAATAGGCTGTGAGACTAAATTGCATTAGGAACCCACCATAATATCTGTTCCAAATAGTCAATGAATATATTATAGGTAATAAGTAAAAGAAACAAGTAAACAAGGAAGTACGCATTAGTAAAAAATCCATAGTTTCAATGCATTCAGATTCATATATAAAGCAATAGTTAATCAATGTAGGTAATAAAAAATAGGTAACCCTTTGGGAAGTAATCACAACCTATCCCATGTGGTCCTACATAGTAATGCAAGCAAGAAAATAACACAAAAGGTACTCCTATGGGAAGTACTCACAACATATCCCCTGTAGTCCTACCTAGTAACACCGGAAACCCTCTGGGAAGTACACTTAGTCTAATCCCTCTGGTTTAGCTTAAGTACAGACACTATGAGGAAGAACTCACCGTCAATTCCTCCTATAGTCTCATATCAGTAACTAAAGGCACTCTAGGGAGCACTTATGTCACATTCCCTCTGTGGCCTGCGTCGAGGAACTACAATCACTCTGAAGAAGAAAATATGTCAATTCCAACTATGTTCATGCACCGTAAGTAAAACAAACACTATGGAGAATATCTTCTATCCATTCTCCCGATGGTCTACTACACCCTGTTCTCACATCCCTATGTAAGTAAAACATGTATGGCAACGGGCATCGGCCAATGTAAACCTCATGAACTACTTAGATTTTAGTCTACATTAACAACATGTCATATAATCAAGACCACTTCATCCTACAAAACTAGTCATGGGTGAAAACAAGGCAGCCTAACATGCTAAGAAAAACCAAACATCCACAACCAAAACATTCATTGGAAACACCTCCAAATCATAGCAATTATACATATTCACAATCAATTAAACCTCTACTCAAGCATACAAGTATGGTAGGAAACTAATAGTGCTAAAACAGTAAACACACAATACCCTGTCCATGGGTATTGGTTAATTTTCACATATAACTCAAATACATCCAACTGAAAGACACAAACCAACAACCGTGGTGTTGGGATGTCGCTATATGTGAACCTCAATCCTTGAATCACCCAATAGAACCGTAGATCTAAAAAAATTCCTATAACATTTAACTAAGGATAACATGATAATGAAAAGGAATTAGGAAACAAAGCTCAAGTAGAATGAAGAAATTACAGAGGTAATCCCAACACAATCGACAACAATCGAATCGGAGAACAGATGCACGATCAGGGGCTCGAAGAAGGATCACTGGAATACTCATTCTCTCGGATGAACCACACCTAGAAAGAGGGATTTCTGCAAATTAGACATGACCCCTACGTGTTTAATGAATGAAAATGTACACGGCGTGTAATTTAGAAGTACACGGTGTGTAATAGCGTTCATCGGCCCCTACATTAGTCGGTCTCCAGGTCACTACACATGGCCTTTGCATGGTCGCTACAAGGCCAGCACCCACCTACCCTCGGTAAACATGTACACGACATGTACATATAAAGTACACGATGTGTACTTCAAAAATCTCTAGAAACTCCTCTTATTCCCAAAAACACTAGAAAAAGGGAAAACATACCGAAAAGAATTTACGAGTTCATACAAACATCCTGCCTTAAATAAATTCCTCCCAGACGTTCCCTAGCAAGGTGGAGTAGAAGAAAAAACTTGAGAATATCTGATCAATATGATCATACCTCGTCCTCCCTCTCTAATTTCTGGTCCTGTACTCACCCGTTCTTCCATAGAACTTGAACCAAAGGAACAGACTGGCCATGGAGAACCTTCTCACTTCGATCCTCAATATGGATAGGATGCTCCTCAAACGAGGCGTCCACCACCATCTCCACCTCTTTGGCTTGAAGATCATGAGATGTGTCTGAGAAGTAATATTGATGCTGAGAAACATGGAAGACGTCTTGAATATCCCGGTACCTCGAAGGTAACTACATCCGATAGGCAACCAGCCCGACTCTCTTAAACACTTCAAACGACCCAACATTCCTCAGTGAAAGCTTACCCTATCTTCTAATCCTCATATGTCCCAACCTCAATGTGACATGTAGGAAAACCAAATCTATGACCTCGAACTATAGATGTCATCTCCATCGATCAGCATGTGACTTTTGTTGAGATTGTGAAATAGCCATCCTTTTCCAAACCAAATCTATCTGCTCTACGGTCACCTGGACATGACGAATTCCTAGCATAGTGTCTCTCCTGCCTCCAGCCAAGATAAGGGGGATTGTCATGGACTACTGTAGAGAGCCTCATAAAGTGTCGTCTAAAGAGTTTCGAGAAAACTATTGTTTTAGGAAAACTCTACAAGAGGTACTTTCTTCTCCCAAGAACCTCCAAAGTTTTGGATGCATGCTCGAAGCTTGTCCTCATGCAACCGAATCGTACATTCATAATGTCCATCTATCTAGGGGTGGTATGCTTTACTCAAAACTACATGTGTAACCAATGCCTTCTAAAGCCCCTTCCAGACCCAAAAAGTAAAATGAGCATCCCTGTCTGAAACAATGCAGTGTGGAACTCCACGTACATGTACAATATATCAGATGTACAACCTTCCAATCTCATCAACAATGAATGTATGCTTGACCAGAAAGAAAAGGGAAACCATCGTGAGTCTGTCAATAAAAACACACACTACATCATTCCCTCAAGGAGACCTTGGCAAACCTGTCACAAAATCCATCGTAACATCATTCCACATAAACATGGGAATTATTAACTACTATAAAATCTATGTTGGTTGTTGATGATTCACCTTCACCTACTGACAAGTGGAACACCTCATGACAAAACCTGCAACATCCCTCTTTATACCTGGCCACCAATACTGATGGTGTAGATCAAGACCATCAACACATGGTGGGAGGGGAATGTGGTTATTGATTACCTTTCATCCTTGGCTTAACCATATCAAGGTATGTCCTCTTTCATTGCATTTGGGTCCTTACCAAGGGAGGGGCTTCATCATGTGGTTAATGACACCTTTGGATTGCCTTTTTTCATACATCTGTGACTTCTGTACCAATGTGTGTTCATTAAAAAATCAATAAAATTGGTTATTTTTAGTCAATGTCCAACATCAGCTCCTCCCGTATGTCTGCTGACACCTATATGCGCCCCTAGAAACACAAGATCTCATCCTCTCATACTGTTCATCCAGGAATAGGGTTCTCTCCCTACATAATTTCCCATAGGATTAGGCCATCTGAACCTGATAGGTGGCTCATCCGCACTTGATTAAGAAGAGTTGAGGTAACCGCTACAGAAGAAGGAAACGTATGCCCCTGTCTATCGTGCACCTCCAAATGCATCCCAAAGAATAGATCCATAATCTCCCAGTCACTACTGGCCCTCTGAACTGACTGTATCTGATTCTTCCTGCTCTGTGAATCAGCCATTGCGTTGACTTTCCAAGGCATGTTTGACATCTCAAATTCAAAAGATTTATGGTACACAACCCACCTTCTATATCTCAAATTCATGTCATGCTGACTGAAGATGTAGATGATACTTTTTTGTCCATGAAAACAAAAAAAAAATATTTAAGAAGATAACATATCCGAAATCTTAAGCAATGAAGAACTACGAAAAACTCAAGATCATTTGTCGAGTAATTCTGCTCATGGGGCTTTAACTACTGAGACCTGTACGCATCGAATCCTTTTCCTTGCACAAGCACAGCTCCTACTATGATACGTAATGAATCACAGTAAACAGTATAGCTATTTCCTGGCTCTGGAAATACTAGTATCAGCACTGAAGTAAACCTCCCATTTAGCTCCAAAAAGGTTGACTCACAAGAATCTGACAACAAGAACTTCACACCCTTCTTAGTCAGAACTGTTAGTGGTGCTGGTAGGCCTGAAATGTTTTTTTTATGAAATTTCTATAGTATCCTTCCAGACCTATAAAACCTCATACCTCAAAGACGTTCTTTGGATTCTCCTAAGAAACTACTTCTCTCACATTCTTTGGGTCTACTGATACTCTTATCTCTGAGATAACTGGACCAAATAAGTGAATCTAGTCCATCCCGAAATGGAATTTTGAAAGATTAGCATATAACTGATTCTCTCTCAGGGTACTCAAAATGATAACAAGATATGTGGCATGGTCGTGTCGAGTTTGAGAGTACACCAAGATATCTTCCACGAAAACCCCCAAAAAAGAATCCAAGTATGGCTGGAACACTCAGTTTATCAGTGCCATTAAAACTATAGGAGCGTTCGTGACACCGAACGGCAAAACCAAATACTCGTATAGACCACTCTTACTTCAGAAGGATATAAGAGGTATATCAGATGGTCTAATGCATGACTGATGATTACCGGATCTCAAGTCAATATTCGGGAAAACCTAGGATCCTCGAAGCTGATCAAAGAGATCATCAATCCTTGGAATGGGATATCGGTTCTTGACTGTCAACTGGTTCATCTTTCTTTATTCCACACAAAGTCTAAGGGTATCATTGGCCTTCTTCTCAAATAGGACAGGAGTACCTCAAGGAGATGTATTGGGTCAGTAGAAACCATTTTCCTTCATCTCCTTCAACTATTTCATCAGTTCATGTAACTCTAGTGTAGCCATTCTATAAAGAGGAATGGACACAAATGATGCTCCTAGAACAAGCTCAATAGAAAAGTCCACATCTTTCTCTGGAAGAAAACCTGAATATTCCTTGGGAAAGAAACCCATGAAACAATCCACTAATGGGGAAAAGTATAACTGTAAAGTCCCCTGGTCATCTAGATATAGACTAGCAATATGGGTTGTAACACCTCCCAACCCAAGATGCTCAGGTCCTGCTCTGCTCGATTGGACATCCCATTCACCCTTATAAAGAAACGATCAACCCTCTGGTGACATGAAACTCTCCCTATGGCAATAATAGTAAAAGTCTTCCTGGAGGAGAACTAACTAGTACATTACGAAAATGACATCAAACCTTGTCATCTTTAGCACATAGAGGTCCCACAAGAAGTGACACCCACCAACCTTTAGAGGGCACTCCTTGCACAGATGTACATAAGCCTTTGTAGTCCCCAATAGAGTGTCTAGTGTCAGGGCATTAGTAAAAGAAAAGATACAGAGCCCAAGGCTCTTAAAAATAGCAATCGATATAAATCTATGTAATGGACATGTATCGAAAATAGAAGAAGCTGCAAATGAGGCTACTAAGATCATACCTCGAACAATACAGGGTTCGGGATCCTGCTTATGTTGGGTATGCTGCGTAGAAAAAGTCTAACATGTAACCTGGCCATGTGACCGTACCTGACCACTCTGAGCTGATCCACCCTACTACCGCTAAACTACTGGTGACTGACTACCACGACCATGATCTCCACCTCGACCTAAATAGCCATGAGATCTCCAACTCCCTGACTGATGATAAATTGATGGTGTGGGTCCTGATTTAGGAGTCATAGAAGAACCTATATCCACCAGCTTCTGGTGAGATGATCTGATAGAAGCGTCAAATTTGACCATTCCTAATGCACGATCGGCACTCCCATGGGTCCCTCGAGTAATGTGGCCTCGTATGCCCACTCTTCCCACACTGGCAGCACACCACCTCGCTACAAGAATATATTTCTCACATCCTCGGATCTCCATGTGTAGAGTCCCTAATATGCTTCCTACTATCATTTGGGGGAATACTAACTCTAGATGTTGAGCTGCACTGGCTCAAAACTCTAGAATACCTCAGATTCGACTCTGTGAGCAGCGCCAGGATGACAATAGATGTGATGGAAGTAAACCTGAATATGTTCACCTTTGATAAGATTTATAGCCTTAAATCATCCTCAAACATCCATTACCAGAATAACGCATCACCTCCAATAATTGGCTTGAGGCCCTACAGCTCTGTGAAGCAAGAGGAATATTAAAAAAATTCAAAGAGTACCATGCTCTAGACTCAAGAACTATCGGGCATCATCGGCCCCCAAAGTCTCTCGGTATAATTAGTTGTTGAATTAACACCGAAACTCAACCCAAGCCATAACCTGTTGGCATCCTGACACTGAGATCACATCCTACCATATATTGGTATAAACCCTGAGCATATAGGTAGCTAACTTGAACCTCCTCTCTAGAGGCATCTCCAGATGCTCAAAGATAGACAGTATGGCTTATAGCAACGACTCTACATCCTAGGGTCATCCTACCCCTCTGAAGGTGGGTGGATGATGCTTCCAGAAAACACACGTCATCTCTTCTATAGACAGAGTAAGATACAATACTCCATGGAAGGTTTTCATGAACCTCATAATGCCTTCTTAGAACTGTGCATCAACACCAATGTCCGAAATGACAGCTGGTGCCAAGACCGGTACAACAGGAGGATATGCTGGTAGTCCTTGGTCAGCCATGTTCGGTGTCTAATATCCGCCTTGAAACTAGCGTACAACCATAGGATGCCTTGGTGTCCTGACTCTTCAAGTTCAATCATGCAACTTAGGTCAAGTTTAACAAGGACTGAAAACTTGATGTGTATAGAGGGAACCATAGAAAGAAACCATTCATGTTTTCCGAAAGATGACTACATGGTGTGTATAACCCCTGTATGGCATGTTCCTTAAAGTCATTCAAATGGGTGTGTACTTCTGCCTCCCTAGTTCGTGTAACACCCCAAACACATAGTGTGTTTTCCTTACACATAGTGTGTACATGAATCATATTCTCCTACCCGAGATCTTCTACACGGCTAAGCCCAATGGTTCACCTATAGCAAGAGTACACAGTGTTCTTGTGTCAAACACGACGTGTACTTGACGAGATTCATCGACCCATGTTGTTAGTGACATAGCAGGATACAGAGCTCAAACTACATTGTGTGTTCCAGATGGACACAGTGTGTACTCAAAATATTTTACCTAGCTGTGTTGTTAGTTACACAACCGGGTACTCAGGTTACACTACCCGAAGTGTTCCATTTAGACATGGAGTATATTAACAGGGACTCAACCGACCCATGTTGTTAGTGTCATGGTTTTTAACATGGTTCTACAACATGACATGTACATCCTCTTCACAGTGTGTCCTACCAACGATTCTAAACCCTGTATCCCTGCCCCCATATTCTGAGACATGGTTATATACTACAGGGTGTGTACATATAGTACATGACTTATACATAAAAAACAGTTTCTTCTTGAAGAGAAGAAGACATGGCATGAATTTAATTGTACACGCTGTGTATTCTGGGTTTTTTATGGATAGTATGTTTGAAAAACTACTCCAGAACTCAGATAAACACTAAAACAATCCTCAAAGTGCCAAATTCTGATCGGTGAGGGCCCATACTCCCCACTAATCAAATCTTGGCATCTCAAATGTGTTATAAACAAGGTAAACAAGTCAATGATCTACAAAATTCATGTCCATGAGGGCCTATAACACCTCAAGAACCAAAATTTGGAATTCATTCAAACAAAACCTTACTCAAACAACACTCTATATAACAGTAGTCATTTTAACAAGGAAACTATCACAACAGCATGTATACTCTACAAAACATCTATCACAAAAACATGAAATCACTAATGCACCTTAAATGGCATGACAAGAATGCATGATAATAGATTCATATAAAGCTATTATATGATGCATGAGATTGAATAACCTCATCTCAACGGGTTGCAACAAAAATAGAACCTTAATAATATAAACAATAACAAAACAATACCCGCGAGTCACCCAATGATGAAAATAAAATCAAATGTAAAATTGCAAAACCAAAAAAATTGTATTAACGAGGTAAATTTGAATTTCCATGTACACGGGTTAACTACTCTCGGGAAAAACTTATTACCAAGTACATATTCCTTCCTATCTTTGACTATAGGATCCAAAATGTATGTCAAGAATAAAAGAACCTCCTCTGATACCACTTTGTAACATCATGGTTCTAGAAGCTGCCCAGAGGCACCCCGTACACGGTTGGTCACATGGCCTCAAGCGCATTTCCTCGAATTCCAGAGGATGCCGACTAGCAGCGATGGCCTTGGGTGTGATAATGGGGAATCAATTCCCTCATTGGAAGAGTAACACAATGGAAGAAGACAATAACAATATCAGAAGAAATAATAATCCACACAAAAGTAAACAGTGGAATACAGAAATATAATAAACTGGAGCGCACACACACACACACACATATATATATGATTCATGATACATATGTCTAAGAAAGCATCCAAAAAAATCACAATGCTGGAATACAAATAGTACTAAACCAAAGTACAAATTAAAACAGATTACAGTTCCCCAACATTGCAACCCTCAGCATGGTCACATTCACAGCAGCTCCACATCAATCGAGTAACTGAAGTATAAGGGCACTTTACCTCATCTATACCTACAATAATATAATCTTTTTGGGACCAAAAGCATGGTCCAAATAGGGTGTGAGACTAAATCCTACTAGGAAACCGCCACATGATATTTTCCAAATAGTCCCTCAATATATGGTAGGAAATAAGTAAATGAATGCAGTAAACAAGGATTTACACAATAGTAAACAATCCAAAGTTTCAATGAATTAATTTTTTATATATTGAGAAATAGTTAATCAAAGAACGTAATTAAAAATAGGTAACCCTCTGGGAAGTACTCATAGCCTATCCCTTATGGTCTTACCTAGAAACACAAGAAAACAGCTACACACAAAAGGAAACCCTCTGGGAAGTAATCATAGCCTATCCCCTATGGTCCTACCTAGTAAAAAAAGAAACCCCTTGGGTAGTTCACTCTATCTAACCCCTTTGGTTTTTCTTTAGCATACACTCTCTGAGGAATCACTCTCTGGCAATTCATTCTATAGTCTCATATCTATTACTAAAGGCTCTCTAGGGAAGTACTTATGTCACGTTCCCTCTGTGGACCATGTTGAGGAACTACATACCCTCTAAGGAATAACATACGTCAATTCCCCCTATGGTCTCACATAATAAGTACAGAAGACACTCTAGAGAAGTCGTTCAGTCCATTATCTCTATGGTCTACTACACAAGGATCTCATGTCCCTTTGTAAGTCAAGCAAGTATCGCAATGCACTTCATCCAAAGTAAACCTCAAGAACTACATGGATATTATTCTATAACAACAGATTGTCAGATAAACAATATCACTCTATCCTAAAAAAATAGGCATTTGAAAAAACAAGGGTTCCTAATTGGCTATGAAAAACCAAATAGCCATGACCAAAACATTCATGGGAAACACCTCCAAAGAATTGAAATTCAATATATTCACATTCAATTCAACTTCTACTCAAGCATACAAGAAAGTCTGGAACACAATGTGGCTAAAATAGTACACACGCAATACCAAATTCTTGGGTATTGGAGATTTTGCACATAGAAATCAAAGACATTCAACAGAATTGGACAAACCACCTACCTCGGTGTTGGGAGATTACTATAAGTGAACCATATTCCTTTAATCCCCCAAGAACACTGTAGATCTAGAAAAACGCCCAAAACATTCTACTGAGGATATCTTGAGAAGTATGAAGAATCATGTAACAATGATCAAGGAGAAGGAAGAGATTTCTAAGGAGATCCCAATGCAATCGACAACAGTCGAATCGGAGAATAGACACTCGATCGGGGGCCCAGAGAAGGATCGCATGCATACTCTCACTCTCGAACGAACCAAACCTAGAAAGAGGGATTTCTATAAATTAAATGTGACCCTAGTGCACTTAATAAAAAAAGAAAGTAAAAGGTGTGTACTTTATAAGTACACGACATGTACTTTCCTTCATCTGCCCCCACATTAAGCGGTCTCCAGGTCACCACACACGGCCGTGTGCATGTCCACTGCACAATCATCACTCGGCAACCCGTGGTAACCGAGTACTCACCATGTTCTTATAAATTGCATGACGTGTTCTTAAAAAAATCCATAAGCTCCAATTTTTTAAAAAACATCAATCAAAGGAAAAACATACCTAAAAATAAAATCTAGGTTATTACAATATGATTCCAAATGGAAATACCTTGTACTATAATTCCATTTCATATACTTTTTCAATGATATAATTGATCCCTTGTACACATCATATTGAAAATTATCATTTGGAAATCAATTAAATGATGAATTATTATGAAATCACATCATATATGAAGGATGTTTATCTATTCGGAGGGAATTTCATCATGGATATAGTTGAAAAATAAATATTTGAGGCCTAATTTTGGAAAATTTATCATCAAATTTTCCCAATAGGGAGTTCTTGGTATCGTTGTAACCAACACTACAAATGATTAGATCCTCTACATAGATGGTTATTCAGGATTTAGTTGTTGGAATACCCCAATATCCTAGGGTGTGATCCTCATATGCGTGTCTTTCTCTTTAGACATCCAACATGTACTTATTATGGTGAGACCTGATGATCATGACATCTCAGATGAAACCCATTTGTTTTGTGTGACCCATGGATTGTGCTCTCCTTGATGAGATATATGTGTAACCGTGGACCATGAATTATATGCTGTCATAGAGGTTGTGATGTTTTCTTGAGGCCATTTTCTATGTTTAGTATTTCCATATTTTCTTATATTATGTGTTGTAGAAATATATCATTGATTAAATGCCTATTATTCACGATGATATAATATTAGTGGTTTTAGGGTGTCCAATTGAGTATTGTTATACTAACCCCTATGTGGAATTTTCCCACACGTGTCGTGTCTTGTATAGATGACAGACCATTTGAAAGAGTCCAATATGTACCATGACCCGGTAGAGCATAGTGATCTAGATATTTCTAGGTGAGTTCTTATGGTCACCTTCACAACAATCCTCACAAATCCTGTAGGTTGGACTGTTTTCTGTTGCATTGTGATGGAATCATATTTGGACATTTTTTATTGGTTGTATTTATTATCGCACTAGTATTGTGAAATTTTAGTTGTATGAATGAATTTTTTCCATTTTAGTTACACATTAGCATTGTTTGAGAAAAGAGATCTATGAATGTGTACAAGCACATTAGACAATGGCCTCTCATTGCAGGGATATGCATACATGATGCTAGTCACCAATGCCTAGACTATTAGAGGAAGTACTGGGGTTGTCGTAGTTAGGTCCCCAATGGTCTTAGACAACAAATATAAAATCCATAATATTAATATATTCATAAAATTATTTGAAAACGTGTAATGGTTGTTAAAAAGTATAAGTGATAATCAATTGAAATCATGTACTTTTATAAAAATAATTAATAAAGGAGACAAGAAAATCACATAATCATCAAAAATATGATTGATTATATATTAAAATCTATTAATTTATAAATTGATATCTAATAATAGAATATTTAAAATAACATAAAATTTATCAAAATAAAATTTAGAGTGGGTGATAGAACATTTTATTAATAATGGATCAAAAACATTTTGAATATTTTTCAATAAATTAGTAGAAAACCCCCATCAATAAAAATTATTATGATAAAATTTATTTTGAAATGTAATAGTGGAATAAAGGGATAATTTGAGATAAATACAATTACATTTTACACTAGAGAATGAAGATGACTTTTTGGTATGTAAAAATATACACATCGAAGACAAATCCATTAATCTTATGGGAAAAAATGTTAACCAACAAAAATTTTAATGAAAATTAAAAATGATCAAAGTAAAATAATTTAATATGAAAATTTAATTCTCTCTAAAAATAAATAAATAAATACTAAAATAATAAATCAATAAACACGCAATCATGTATAATAGTAAAAAGAGAATAGTGATTATATCCAGGGATAACAAATTACTTACAAAATCCACTTACATTAATTGTAATTTTTTTGATAAAAACACCATATTATTAATAAATATTAATTAGAAACTTTAATTTCATGAATTATAAGAGGATTCAGATATAATATTAAAATAGTTGAGTATTTACACAATTTAAATGGAATCATGGTGTCCAACATAATCATGTCTTAATGGAATTAAATTTTGGAGAAAGAAACCATTACGATTTTTGTAACTTCTTGACGTATATTCATTAGAATGTTGAAAATAATAGTGTAATATAAATAATATTGATTCAATCATCTATTATGTAAAAATAAACTAATTTGAAATATAAAGAGCGTTAAAATAATAAAATTTTTCAAAATAATAAAAAATGTGTCATAGAAGATAAGATTTGTGGAAAATATTGAAAATAGTATATCATTTGAATAAAAACACCAAGAGAGAATGAAAATTGAAAAAAATTAAAATTATGAAATATAATTAATTAATTAAAAAAATGAAATGGAACTAGTATTTTCATTATAAAAATATTTGTATGGTTGATAACATAAACATGTCCAATGGGATTCAAATTTGAGATAGACAAACCCTTTTGAATACCAAAATATTTGATGTATTGATAATTTGGAATGAAATTCAGTGGAAACAATTATAAACAATGAAATATGAAAGTGGAAATACAATTTTAATAATCATAGAATATAATAATATATCTTATTTGAATTGGGTTCAATAATAACCACTATAACTCGATGAAATTAAAATGAGTTATGAAACCCCATTATTTTGTTTACCCATATAGTCAAATGTTCTCTAACATAATGTGTAATACATGTTACTATATTAATAAACTATTTTATAACCCTATTTATAAATAAAGATATTATTAATTTTCATTTATATTCATTATCTATATGAATATTAGTGGGGTTTTTCATATTTTCTCACATTAGGTGGTTTATTGTTTTCATGATTTGTACTACTTTCAAAGATGCAGTGTCTGTGTTAATCCTTATTCAAAATTTAATAATTAAAAACTAATTATTTTTCAAATTAAATAATGAATTACAATGATTTTGTGCCCAAATTTCCATTAATTTTATTATTTATCCTATATAAAAATATTTACTAAAAAAATTGTTTCGTCATTTTTAACATAGAAATCATTTTCCTAAATTATGGGGATATATATAGATTTCTTCCTTACATAACCCAAAAAATATTATTTAAATATTTATATCATATTATAACCTAAATAAATATTTCATAATCATCAATTATTTATTTTCGTAGTAATATTCAAGTTGGTAGTTTAACCTACCAAATAATGGAAAACATTAATTCGATTGGTGAGAATGGTTAAGGAGTTGTCTATTGAGAAATAATATCATTATAATAGAATAATTAGGAAATTATTATTATGTATTTTTCATGTTTAACTATATTTTAAAAAAATTGGATAAATAATGAAAAACTAAAAATATAAAATATGATCATGCATGGAGGTGGTGGACCACACAACACATGATTAGTGTTTCAATTACTCCTCAAATAAGTGGGGTGGATTTGAAAAGTAAGTGGTCATTTCAGAATATTAAATAAATTATATACATAATATTTAATCTCTAATAAAAAAATTAGGAACAAATATGAGTGTATGTGATGAAAAGATAAAAGTGATGATTCTTGGAGGTGGTAATACATGCACACACTCAGACACACTGTTGAGTCGAAAGTTTTCTTTATGACTTTGACCTTTCCATTATGTTTATGAAATCAAAACAAATATTATCTTAAATTTATTTATATCCATAATTAAAATTATATTCCTTTTCTTTTTATAGCTATGTCTACCATTATTTTCCATAAGTCTAATGAATAAGTAGGATCCTTAAGGTAACACGAAATACCTTGCATTCTATATTTAAATCCACTTAGAATTGTGATTCTAATTTTATGTTTATCAAATAAGCTTCCTCTAGATTTATTAATCTAGTTATATTAATAAACCTGATTCCAATTTATGTTTTCAATTCCAAATCACACAGAAACTCATTTTGGTTTTCATCTTCCTCAATTCCAAATCATCCAGAATTGTTATTATGATTCTCTCAAATTTGTGAATCTGATTCACTTACTTAAATTCTAAATCTTCTAGAAAATAAAATCTGAATTATGTTTCTAAAATCTGAATCATCAATATTATTATATCCTATTTAATATCATTCATAAAGTTTACATATTTTCTTAATTTATTATTTTATAACATTATTAATGTTACTATTTTTTTCATTAAAATAATACTTTTTATAAAAATATTCACATATACTTATTATTTCTCATGGTATTTTGTTATGATAAAAGATATTGTAAAATATTTTATTATATTACCGTTGTTAGTTCCAGCTGTACAGGTCCATCAAAAATTTTAGGAAAAATATAAATGTAGTAGGAGAACTCAACCATTGAAGATCTCACTTATAAATACCCTACCATCCAAACATGGTTAGTGGTGTGAATTTTTGGTTGTATTTATATTCAATGAGAGCTATTCCAAAATTTCTTTGAGTGAATTCCTTGAAGTGTTTTTGTTGTGAATATATTTTTCTATATATTAAATTCTTCATAATGATTTTTCTTTTTTATTACAATCAGATTGTTGTTGTATAGAATCGATAGCTTCCAAGCTGAAGGAAGACAAAGGGTTTGATTACCTACTTAATCGAGGGCTTCCAAGTAGAAGGAACACAGTGGTTCTGATTACCATATTAATCAAGGGATTCCATGGTGGAGGAATACATAGTTGTAGTTCACCTTATAGACCGAGGTTTTGTGAGGAAAAAATGATAGATACTGATCCTTAGATCCAGGGATTAAACTGGTGTGTGTAAGATTAACTCTCTTGAAATTATAAATCAAGAGAACATTATCAATTGTGATTTGGATACCCTACTCATCGGTTAAAATATTTATACATCATTAAATGTACATTAAAATTACACCTCAATTTGTAACAATAAGAAAGTGTTTCATATACATTCTATTTTTGTAACTCCGATTTAAGATTTTATACTCTTTATGATAGAATATTTAATAAGAATTACAATGTACTTATTTCATTATACATCATTATTAAACATAAAATGATTTTATTACCCATAAAAATTATGATTTAGGTGACTATATTTAGTTTCACATGGATAAAAAATGTTTTCTTAATGTTAAAAACAATTTATTTTAAACTAAAATTCACCAACCTCTTGTAATTGAGTATCTACATTGACAATTTGATTATAAAATTTGTTTTAGAGGGTGTATATAAAACACTCATATGCATATTTTTATTAGTAGATGATTTCATTTTGATTATATTATTTTTTCTCTACAAGGTTATATTTATTTCATTGATAAACTATTTGTTTATAAATACAAATACACTAATGTGCATAGTGGAAAAGTATTGTTTTGAAAGATGACAATAATGAATATTGGATCCGTAGATAATCTAAACCCAACGACACCACCAATTTTTTGGGAATGATTATGAATACTTGATAGATGAAATGAAGAATTTTCTTATAAACACTAGTTTAGAGAACTCTGTTATGCTTAATGGAGATTATAAGATACCAAATAATATAGTTAAAACATTCACAAATCCTGAAAGGAAATAATATCAACTGAACTATATGGTACAGAATACATTTCTTTATTCTATGGCCATGAATATATACATCCTGATGTTTTATTGTGATTAAGATAATTTGATTTAGATGAAAGATGAAGTTACACATTTGGTAACTTCTAATTACATTGAGACAGTAAGAGCTATTCTTAGAGAATACTATCAAATTTTTTTCAAATGGAGAACCTATAGTTACAGTTAAATAGAGATTACTATCTATCATAATAACTTTACTGTTATTGGGAGAAAAAGAGTTAGATGATGAAATTCTTATAGACATGGTTATTGAAATAGTGACTAGTGAATGTGAATCTAATAGAAATGGTATTGATGAGTCATGAAAATTTGAAACTCTTACTCTTAATCATTTATTTGGAACTCTCCTACACCTTGAGAATATATTGAAGATAGATGGTAAGAATATAAATAAGAATAATTGGAGTGTTGCTTTTACATCTACTTAAAATCAAAAGAAATCCAAGACTCCTGAGAATGCTTTTAGGTCAATAATGTCTAATAAAGTAGTTATTCAGTCAGACTCATGTGAATCTAAACAGTTAGAGAATGAGTTAGAAAATCATTCTGGATGAAAGAACAAGATAGCTGGAAAGAAAATATTTTAGTACAAATATAAGAAGAAAAAAAGAAATATAATAAACATTCTGCTGTTAGATGTTATTAATGCAAGAAAGATGGACATTTTAGATGATATTTTCCATAGAATAAAAAATAGGATAAGAGAGATAGACATTTTGAGAGTAATCAAAAAATATATTACAAGCCTAATGAAAATAACTTTTTAAAGGTAGTTGAGTCTTGGAGTGTATGTGGTGGAGACTCATCTGATGAATTTTTAGATAATGAATCTTATAGATAGAGCAATATTATTCTTATTACCAAAATACCTTTTGAAAACAAATGTTTCATGTATATGTTACACACGGATGAATATTTAAGCAATATATCATTATGTGCTAATTATACTGATGAAGAATATTCAATATCCTCACATGAAGAATCATCCTTATCATAAGATAATTATTTATCTTATTTTGAATATGTATATAGATTTTATAATTTCTATGAAAATTAAATAGGTATGATCAATAAGAAACATGATAAGGAAAATTATTGAATTAGTAATTTAAAAAAATAAGCTTCATATGTTTCAAAAGATCATGCTGAAAAAGCTTCTGAATTTTATCCTTAAAAAATCATGAGAAGGCTAATTCTGAGAAGGATAATATTTTTAATGATCATGAAAATTGTATTTCTAAGAAAATATTTTTAGAGACAAAATAAAATATTGACTCTAAGGGCTATGAAGATAAGAATTTAAACAGTATACTAAAATCGGAAATATATTCCTTAACGAAAATTTGATCAAACATTACATCTTGTAAGAAAAGTTTTGATAAAATGTATTCACAAATTATTCCTATTTAGAATAGTTCTCGAATATGTTTTACTCACTCATTACATGTATTTTAGTCACTACTATTTTGTTCCTAAAATCTCCCCTTTAAAAACTATGTTTCATTGTGGTGGACATTGGTAGAAAATTTTTTCTTTAAATAAAATAATATCCATAGGTTTTCAAAGAGATTACTTTTTCTATGAAAATGTGCATTCCTATTATTTTACTTCCTAACAGATCTGGATCCATGAAATTTTTGATTCTGAAAATGAAAAAATTTTATTTTCAAGAAAAAAAAGGAAGTACAAACAATAATACATGGTAAATGGATTGTGGATGTTACTAGAACATTAATGTTAAAAAAATATCAATGAAAATATTATTATGATAATAGTTGGGAGAGTAAGTTTAAGAGACAATGCTGAAGGATAATTGTTTTATAAAAGTTACATAATTCTTCATAGAAAAGACTTAATTTCAAATAGTTTATTTGTTAATGGTCTTAAACACAACCTTATAAGCATATGTTATTTATTTCATGAAGGTTATATTTTTTATTTTAGGAATGATAAATTCATAGTAAACTATCCAATGTATAGTTTCATTTTTTATTTTAATAATCATGAGAATGTTTGTACACATAATTTAGAGTTCCTTACGAACCTAGATATACCTTACCTTAGTAAATGGACGAAACATCATGGTTATGGGATAAAATAAATTGATAATATAACATAACGAATATATGTAATTTATTTATGAAAATACTAGTTATGGTCATATGGGATGCTAGATTTGATTCATCAATATTCTATCAACCTTGTCTATATAAAAATAAACATATGTCAAGTTTTAAGTCTATTAATTAAGTGTCAACTTCTAATGGATTACAACTATTGGAAATGGGATTGTTTGAACATACAATAACTATATGTATTTGAGAAAAATACTATGTATTTATTTTATATAATGATTATACTAGATTTATATGGGACTATTTTTTAGTAATGAAATCTGAATACTTTTCTTATTTCTAATTTTTTCTGCCAAATATAATATTTAAAAAAACCTTCCATGGATAACTATTCATAGTGGTCATTGTGGAGAATTTGAAAGTTCATATTTTCATAATTTTTGTAATAGGTAAAGAATTAATCCTAAGTTCTATACTCATAAAACTACCCATAAAAATTGTTTTATTTAAATAAGAAATCTAAATCATCATTAAATAACAAGAACCTTGTTGAGTGAATAATAAATTGTTAAAACATTTTGGGTTGAAGATATGAATACTTCTTTTTATACTATAAATCGAGTTTTAATATGAACATTTCATTGTAAAACACATTATGAGTCATGGAAATGTGAAAAAACTAATGTTTCATTCTTCATTATATTTGGATGCAAATTATTCATTTTGAACTCAATAGATAACCAACACAAATTCTCACCCAAATGTGATGAATGAATTTTTGTATGATATTCCACTACCTATAAGTCTTATAGAGTTTTAATAAAAATCCTTATACTATTGTGTTAATAGTACATGTTAAATGTGATGAAACAGATCCGTTTATTTTTATATAAGCCTAACTTACATCTTCAAAAGTTTTTTCAAATACTCATTATCAACCATTGATAGAAGATTCTACTATTTAGGAGAATACTCAAGAAATTATTTTAATGTATTCAATCTAGAATATTACATACCCTATGTTGAAGAATAAAATTTAAAAAACCCAAACCATTTTATTATAATGATCCATCAAAAGGATAATATCATTGGTTATATATATCAACCATTAAGTATTATAAGTTCATTAAAAAAAGACATAGAGAGTCTCACATTTCATTCCAAATTAGAACCTAAATGTACTATTGAATATTTAGGTGATGAAAACTGGATTAATGCTATAGAAGATGAACTAAATGAATTTGATAGGAACAAATTATATACCATGGTTGAAAGACATAAATAAACATCTATAATTAGATCAATGAGGGTCTTCATAAATAAATGTGATAAAAATATTCCCATATTAAGAATTAAATAATGACCAGATACTAAATGATACAATCAACATGAAATAATATACTATGAAGAAACATATGCACTAGTAGCCAAGAATTAATATATTTGAATTCTCTTATATTTGAATCATTATTTAACTTAAATATTTTTCAAATGGAAGTTAAGTGTGCTTTAATTAACAGATATGATCAAAAGGATGTTAATATTCAATAAAATTTTGGTTTGAATGACCCAAAACATCATGAACATTTTTTAAACATACCAAATCATTATATGGTCTTAAAAAATCAACTACATCCTCGTATGACGGACATATATGATATTTCATACAAAAATAATTTTTATGGGAACTAGTGAACCAACCCTTTTTATAAATAAACAAATGGAATTTTTTTAATTATTCAAATTTCTGTTGATGAAATTATATTCAGATAATATCTACAGTCCTTAAGATATTATTTTATAAATCTTATGAAATATGAGTTTGAAGTGTGTATTATGGGTGACCTAAAATTTTTCCATGGTTTTTAAAATAATAAAATACCTAAAAGAACCTAGATATCTTTGAAATTTATATTGAATATATTCTTAAAAACTATGGATTTTAAAATAATAAAAGAATAAGTACTCCAATCGAATACTTGAATATTCTTGATGTTGATGATGCTGGGAATCCAGTAGATGAAATATTATTTAGAGGTATGATATGATGTTTACTATACATAACTACTAGTCATCCAGAACATAATTTTTTTAGTATGATTATGTGTATGATATCATTTTAATCCAATAGAATCTAATTTAAAAGCAGTGAAAATTATAATCTTATTCTATTTAAAGGGAATTGGGGACTTAGGACATTTCTATTTTTCTTGGAATGGATTTGTTTTAAGAGTTTTTTAGATTTTTAATTTTGTGGCAATATAATTGGTAAGAAATTTACATGTGGAATAATTCATTTATTATAAGAGTCATTTTTTTTGGTCGTGTATGAATCTACACTCTATAGAACTTTCTGCTGGTGAAGCTAAATATGTGGCAACTTGAAGTTGTTGTTTTCAAGTGTTGTAGATGCAATGCACACTCACAAATTATGGAATTATTTTTACTAAAAATAATATATTGTTTGATAACACTAGTTTCATATCCTTATGAAAAAACCCATCATATCACTCTCATGAAAAGCACATATATATTAGGCATCACTTTAATAATGATCAGACACCCAAGAGAGATGTTATATTACAATTAATCAGAACCCAACAACAAATTTCTTATATATTTTCAAAATAATTTTCATTCTATTGATTTTAATATACTATCAAAATATAAGAATGATAAATTTTATATAATAATTCATTTCTAATTTTTTTTAAAACAATATACTCCTTTTCATAAGAGAAGTACATTTTATTTCCTTAAATGATTTATTTCAGAGCATAACTAAAGTTTTCAAAGCATAATAAAATGTTATAGAATTATAATTATTGTTTTTGGATCCAAATAAAACATTTTTGTGTATTAGGGTTCTAAGAAGAATCTCATAAAACACTAAACATTCTGAGAGCATTGAATGGTTTTTCCTCTTAAATATTTAATATTTTTTTCAATTCTATTTGTTGTTATTTCAATCTCATTTTATAAAAAACATCAATGAATTCATTTTTCATCAAATATGTTTTATTTCATTAAAACCTAAAAATATGAATATATGAACATTATTTAGCATAATCACAATCGATAGATTAGATTATATATATATCGACCATTAGATATTTCTTGGACGTTGAACTGTAATCTCAATGCCTATATAAATGAGTGGACACCCCATGTTAAACTGTGAATTCTAGATATTTTTTACCATGTTTCTACTTCGCATAAATTATTCAATTCAAATTTCTAGGATTTTTTTTCTTTTGTTCTAAATGTCATTGTCAATATCCTATCATACTTCAATGTTTGTGGATAATGAACATAATGATTGTTCAATATTAATAGAAATTTTAGTTGATCAGTACATATTTATTATATATTATTCTTTTATAATAAAGATCATAATGTTTCAAGGATGGGAGATAATTATCATTTAAAAAAATAATAGTGAATAGTATCCTATTATTGCAAACTTGGTTATTCAATTATATCAGAAAGTTGAGTTATTTAAAGAAGTAATAAAGGATATGTTTCAGTTAAAGAGTTATAGAAATATTAATTCATTATCTTATAAGAGAGTCGCAAATGTTATTTACACACCGTATGATGTAAAAGCATACTGTCACTCTCAAAATAACCAATATTTAAAAGTATCTTTTGAAAAAGATATGGCTTTTGAGCTCTCAGTTATTAAGGGAGTAAATAATTCCATGCTTTCTAGCATTTCGGAAAAAATTAGAATCTTGGAATTATAGAAGCAAGGTAATTTGATACCATGAAAAAGAGACAAGGATACCCAAAAAATAATTGATATCTTTGTGATGTATTTATTTATTAATATGTGTATGATTAACTTGGTCATGTACATCATTTTTACTATCAATATGATTGAGGAGGATTAAATTAAAACTAAAATCTTAAAGAATCCAACAATATTGTCCATGATAATCATATGTTGTCCGAACTTCTACAATGTTATATGGAAATAAACGGAAAATAAATTAACGATCATTTATTTAAGTTGAGACACACATAAAATAATGAAATATTCAATTGGTGAAAAAATGAATTTTTTGAACTATATGGTATGTCAATGGATGTTGGAGAAGGATAATATAAACCATCATCAAATCAAAAGGAGGGAAAGTAACGAGTCTCAGAACCACAATGAACAGTATAATCTTCCAATACACCAAAGTCCATGAAACAAAAATCTTACCTAGTTGAAGTTATAGAAAAGTTGAGACAAGACAAGGAGTTCATAAAATAAGGAGATATAGTGTTTGGATTAGATACAGAATAAGATAAATATATGGAAATTAGATAATCTACAGAACTTGAGAAACAAGAAAAAGAGAATAAGATTAATAATAAGATGAATAAAGCTAAGATTATACAATATTCATTAAAATATACAAAAACAGACTCAGAACAGTATAATGCTCCTGAATCCATTCTTTAATAAATTGAACTCCCTCAACAATCTCAACCAGTTACGGTTGAGGCTACCCCATCAGTAAAGGGAATAAATATTGTTTTTTTTTCTTGGTTATAAATATTTAAGAACAATATCAATATTAACAATAATAAGAAAAATAAAATATTCAACAAAAATAAAGTGATGAAGAGATTCAAAAAATAGAACAAACTCATATGCATATCCAATATAACATGCTATCATTATGA
The DNA here is from genome assembly GCA_963277665.1 of Viscum album. Classification (NCBI taxonomy): domain Eukaryota; kingdom Viridiplantae; phylum Streptophyta; class Magnoliopsida; order Santalales; family Viscaceae; genus Viscum; species Viscum album. The sequence continues at coordinate 428,302,440 of OY728129.1, read as the reverse complement.
AAATCTCATGCCCCCTCATTAAATATTTTTTCAAAAGGAAAACTCATCCGCCAATTCCAATATTAGAAAGACAATATTGTTGAATGTTATGTTTAGAAAATTCCTTCTGATGATTGTGATGATGAGGATGATAATGTTGAAGGAGGAAATAATGAAAAGAAATAATATAATGGTTATGACAAGAATATTGATAAAACAATTCATGTTCATGATGATAACTAATAAATTTATAGGTCAAGAAAAATGGGTTCTAATAAATATGAAGGTAAACTGGTAGATGTTGTAATATATATGAGGGTTTTTTTAGAATCATAATGATCTTCCTCATTTATAGGAGTATATTTTTTTGTTCTATCTTTGAATCAATTGTTGAAATAAATTCCAAACTTTTTTAACATTGAATAATGCTATCATCTTATTCAAGATTCCATAAATCAGAAATTGAAATCCAAAAATATTTTTATGGAGAAGCTTATAATACATGAATATTATTTCAGAAGAATTTTTTATAGTTTTTATTCTCATATTAATTATTGTATAGATATAAAAAATTGGTCAAATAACATCAGTATTGATATTAATGAATTCAATGAAATACTTGAACAAATAGAGGTTCCCTTTAAGGAATTGGAATCCAAATTCAAAAAAAAAACAAATCCATAGAAAGGTTAATGGAAGAACAGGATAAACTATTTCTAGAAGAACAATATACATATGGGAAACATAATTTTCATTATCAACAAGTGAAAACAGTGAAATTTTAAAAAGATGAGGTGGATGAAATGCTTATGACTCAGGAATATATGAATAAGTCTTAGTAAGATATGATTTAAATTCTTGAAAAGAAGAGTATTGATCATAAAGTTCCTCTTGAATTGTTTCAAGATGATTACAGGGTTCAAAAGAAGTTGAATTCTTTGATCTTTTCTTTAAGACCACAAAATATTTATTATAATGGTATTCCTGATATTTTTTTATACGAATCATTTTCAATGATAAAAAATTATTTTCTTATTTGTATCGTATTGTTTGTTTACTATCATTTTTGGTAAATTATTCTTTTGATCAATCCTTTTTGAAAATCATAAAAGGAGAGAAGAATGATCTAAATATAATATTTTTCAAAGGAAAAAATTTCAAAAAATAGAATGATTAATGGAAGTCATCTTTCATGTAAGGGGTTTTTTCTTTTGAAATGATGAAAAATATATAAAGTCTAAATACTACCCTTAAGGGTATTTATTAACCTAAGGGCGATTTAGGATTATTCATATAATGTTAAAAACTGAAGGGGAGACAAGGTTTTAGTTGATGATAAAATATAAACACTGGTAGTCTTAATAGTTATTTCTTAAATCGATTGTTTCTACATTCCAAAATGGGAGAGATTATTGTGTCAAAAAAAATTTCTATGATTTTTTGCATTCCTTTATACTTTAAAATGGAAAACATAGATTCATATAATTAGTTCTATATATATGTAAATTTATATGAATTTTAGTTTTTTAGGTAATTCTACCATTATTTTCTGTAATCAAAATAATAATTTTGATCCTTGTATGAATTGATACTCTGTAAGAGCACTGCTAAAATTTCTACGAGTGAAATCCTTGATGAGTTTAAGTTTTGAACAGCTTGTTCAATACAATTAAATCATAAACTACCATAGTTTTTATTTCCAAGATTCTAATTGTTGTCAAATAAAATCAATGGCTTCCATGATGAAGGAAAATAGAGGTTCTAATTACATTCTTAAAAGAGTTCTTCCTAGCTGATGGAAGCCATAGGTTCTGATTACCTACTTAATCGGGGGATTAAAAGATGACAGAAGACATTGGTTTTGATCACCTTATTGATTGAGGGATTTTGGGGATAACAAGCTTGATATCGATCATTGTATCTAGGGATTACGATGGTGTGGATATGATTGAAATTCAAAAAATTGTAAACTATGGTACCTTTTTCCAAGTTGTGTTGGATTCCCTACAATTTCGGCTAAAAGATTTGAACTCTTTTACATGTATTTTAATATTCCATTGTAATTTGTAACATTGATATGGGATTTCATATACATTCTATTTTATTGTCAATCTAATTTATTATTCTAAATTCGTAATGTTAGAATCTTGTATAAGAATTCATATGTACTTATTTCATTATACATATTTACTAAAAATAAGGAGATTTTTTATTAACCTTGCAAATTATGTTTTAGGTGAATATAATTTTTTTTAACAATAATAATAAACTTTTCTTTAATGTTAAAAACAAAAAAAAAATAAACTTATAATACCACCTTGTAATTCGGTATCTATATTTTCATTTCGATCATACAAACAATAATAACGATTATATATGATCATATTTGATGAAGAGAATAAACCCCAAAGTTACATTTATTAAAAAAATTATCAATGAAAAAATTATTCTATATATTTTATACAACTATGATTATTTTAGTAAAAAATTGATTGATTACAGTGGAAATATTAAAATAGTGGTCATACCTATATTGTTCCCATGATCTTCCTCTTGACAAAATATTTAGATTTGGGGTACATAATCTATTTTTTTGTGTAAATTTCAATTAGGGTGTGAAAATACATCAAAGATAGTATATTTTAGTTGTTTTTTAGGGTAATTTAGAAATAAGATTAGAGTATATAATGGGTGGAAATTATCCACCTTTTATAAGTGAGGAAAATAACATTTTCCATGGAAACGAATGGTAAGAATGAGTTAAAAATAGAAAAAAATATTGTTAGATTAGATGGTTTGGGTAAAGATGTTAAGAAATATATGATCGAATTTAAAATATATATTTTTAATATATTTTATAAAGGTCATGTTAATTAAGGAAATATTGATCCCCCTTTGATTAATAATTTAAACAGTTATTATGGTTTATCAAATATTAATCATGTAAAAAAAATTATTACTAAAAATATAAGTATACACATATTAAATATTATCAACACGTTAAATAATATTATGGGATCCATTTAAAATAACCCAAATTCATAATTATAGAAAATAATATTTTTAACTAAAATATATATTGTGGTGACTACCTATTTTTTCGAGAAATATATTATTTTGATAATATGTTATCCTATTTTTTATATAAAATTTATTATGTATTAATAAAGTGTTAATTAACTTATATATATATATATATCATGTTATATCATTAATTTAATATTAATCCATTTAATTTAAAAAATACATATTATTTATAAAATTAATATTATTTGAATAATAATCGTTTTACCAAGCTAACTAATATTTACTTTAGATAACTCAAATTTTATGAATAAATGTAATTTTATAATTCTATGATATTTTGGTATCATTTTTTTTAATTTAAAATACATTTTATTTAGTTCATTTGATAAAAAAATTTAAAACACTAATTTATATTATATTTAAAACAAAATCATAGAAAATATTATTTCTGTCTTAAAATATTAAATATTGGATTGTAATTAATACATAATGTTTTAAAATATATAATTTAACTTAGAATACATATATTTGGTCAGTAAAAATGGTTATATTTTTTAGGTTATTCTTATACCCATGTTATGTTAACAAATATATGGAATTTTCATTAATTATAGATTTCATTATTCACTAAAAAGATAGTTACTATAGATAAATTCCAAAAAAAAATTTAAGATTATATTTCTTTGATGAATGAAAAAATAAATTAAATTTTTATGAATTTAGACCCACAAATTGAAAATTTTAAATTTATAATAAAGTTAAAAAATACCCCAACACATGTTTATAGGAAATAGTTTTTTCTAAAATTAAATAATGTTCTAAAAAAATTTCCTTGTCATAAATATATCAATCATGAAAAAATATAAATTTTTAAAATAATGTTTACACATATTTTTTTGCAATGTTTTCTTAATTGAGTTTGAGGTTTATGATGAAATTTTATTTGTTTTAGTCTTATATATATTTTTAAATATATATTCATCTATATATTTACCTCATAGTTATATATCAAAATTTTATGACATAAAATCATATTATTACTATATGTTATTTTATATTGTTTTTTTGATGTGTTTTTTGTAAAGAAAACTCTAGAACAAATTATTTATTTGTAGATACAAGCACAGGTAGTTTCACTCTACCCAAATAAATAAAATACTATTTTGTAATTTAATTATCTTTTACATTGAATAATAACTTAATGTGGTGAAAATATTCAAATGACTCATTGAATGATCCTCGATATAATATGAGTTCTTTAAATATAGTTGTATTCCCAAACCATTTCACGGAAATGTATCTCATAACAAGGTATTAAAGCCCACATGAAGGATTCAATTTTATTTTCAGATAATTAATAATTATTCTTAGACTAATAAATTGTAACACTTAATTTAGAATATGATTTGTTTCCTATTCTATAATTAAAATGGTGCCAAAATAATGATATCAAATATATTTCAAAAGGTTATTGATTTTTTTAAAGGATTATATTACGATTTGAAAAAAATATTTGTTTCCAAAATAATAAAAATTAAACCACTATATATATTTTATAATGTTATAATCCCCGAGGGACATGACATCATGTTCATAGAAATAATCCTATAAAAAATTCTGTATATATAACCTTAATACATCCACTAATTCATAGTAGATGGTATATAGACACCTAATTACACAATAATCTTCATCAATAGTCATTGCATGGGTTCTTACATGATCAGTAGGCCCAAGATGATGTGAATTCTTACCACCACCACTAATCTTTTGATTAATGTTTTGAATTATATACTTCAAGGTTTCTCCCCAAATTATTCATTTAATTGTAAATTGTTCTCATGGTTGAGTTTTATCTTCTTTTTACATGTTAATTTAACTCTTCTTTTTCCCTCAATAGTTTCATTACTGACAGAATGTTTTTCAAAAATAAATCAACTAATAATCCCCTTAAGAAAATTAATTTTATGATTCTTCCCATATTTTTGTCATAAATTTGGTTTAATATTAGTTTATGTCATCATCATTATTTCATAAATTTTCATGTTTGTACATCCTTCTCTTATTTTTTTAACATAGAATTTCAACTATAATTACATTGATATTCATTTTTCCGGATATATGGATTGAAATAATCACTACCATTTCCCTTCATTATCTTATTCCCGCAATTTTATTATTGAGGTAATAGTTGTATTATCCTTCACACCCATGAATAACTCTGTTACTTCTAGTTACATACATCACTAAAACCATAAAGGGTGGTCGTGAGTGAAAAAATTAACAATACAGTGGAATTAGCATATTCATAAAACAATTATGACATCAAAAACATGTTCCCTTACATAATCAAATTGGACTATAAATAATTTATTTCAACATTTACCAATCATTGATTAGCCCATGTTAATTTATGTTGGGTTATCCAACATTTTTCATTCGAATCCAAAAAATAACCTAAAAATAATTCGCTTATAGTTGTTAATAATAATAATAATATATTCAACATAATTATATCACCCAAGAGTGACCAACCAACTTTATTGTTTTAGGACTGATTTTGGTGCATTAGGTTGATTATTGTGTTACTGATCAAGTGATTTATTTCTGGGTGATTTCCCCTTGTCGATTTTGTTACACAGAAATTTCCACCATAGTGTCCACATGGTTATTTATTTTCATAGAAAACCATCTACATATATGATTACCAATATTTTAGTATATCATCCAATACATAGACTCATATTTGGGGTTTTTTCTAAGGATATATTAATTAATCCCCAAAATAACTAATCTAGTCCCCAAATTAACTAAACCATAATCTAAAAACATATTAATTGACTGAATCTAAACAATTAATAAATATTAAATTTATATCTTGTTTTAAATAAAATATCTCATAAAAATTATCACAACCCAAATACATAAATATTTTGTGTCTTGATGTTTAGATATATAAACATATTAATTTAATGTAGTTCTGATCATTTCCCCATAATTATTATTCTCTATATGTTTTCCTGCATATATTACATGATATAATCATCTTCATAACTAGGGGATTATAAACATAAGAAATGGGTGTGCTCAGACACTCAAAAGGAGAAAACATATCATAAAGGGAATTATAATAAACATGAAGTATTTTATGATAAAAGATTAAATATCTTAATAATATACCATAAAAAATATATGATAATCAGAAAACAAGATAAATAAATATTAGATCATTGTTACAATATTAATGATGTGTAAAAGATATAACATGTCTCAAATTATATAACAATTAAAAAATGGGTTAGCATGATAAAAAACTGTATAGTACATTAAAAATATTACATAATCATGAAAACATGTCATAATGTGAAAAACAACTTGAAAATGTGGAAAAATCAAAAACATGGGATATTATATCACCCCAAACAAGCTTATGTTCAAACTCATCCACTCATAAAATTTTGACTATAGCTAAATGTCCCTGCACTCGCCCATTGTAGACCAATATACATTATAACACAATCATATAATATTTTTATATCATTAGATATAATAATTTCACCAATGAATTGGTTAAATATGTAGTTCCTACCCATCACATAATCCCTATATTTATGTTCCTCATGAGAATCAAGTATTCATCATCTACAAAATAACCCATGGAAAATTAATGTGTTTCTTAAAACATTCAAAAACATCACATATCATAAACATTATAAATCATAGGATATCAACAATATTATTTTAGATAAATATTTATATCATAAAAACTCACACACACACACACACATGTATATGGTTAATAAAAAATCACTTCATGAATGGAAAACCTTAGATTGTAAATGAATGTGATCATAAAAAGGATATTTACAAAAATTTTAAAACATTTCAGTGAAAATTACATTAAGAATAATTTCATTAAGTGAATCATCAGGAGTTTAAACCCCTATATATAAAGAGTTCATACGAAATTAATCCTTTATAATCCTTATATATTATAAAAAGTATAAGTGAAAATACATTGATATCATGTAATTTAAAAGAATCATTAATAAAGGATAATTTTAAAAGATAATTGAAAATGTGAACTAAAATTTCATTGAAAATATTTCTCCTAAAAGTTTTATCTAATAATTGATAATTTAAAATTAAATATATATTATAAAAATAAAATATTTTGGGGATGATACAATAGTAAATTTTGAACGGGAAGGAAAACCTTTTGAAAATTTAGAATTGACATTATAGGGAACCATATTATTAAATTGGATAAATAAAACATTGAATTAAAATAAAATAATTTGAATAAAGTATCATTAGAGATAAATAAAATTTATTTTTCAATAGTGATGGTAGATTATTTTTAGCATGACAAAATATGGGAAAAGAAGAAAAATACCATTATATATAATGGAAATTATTCTTAAGAAGAACATTTAATTAAATATTTATATTATGGAGGAATAATTATTATTTTGAAACATGATTACCCCAATACAGAGTGGAAAATTCAAAAAAAAATCTCATATGATGGAATATATCAACTTTTAAAGAAAATTGAAAAATTTGAGCGATGACGACCAATATAAAACATTTTATCCACAAAACATTGTTAATACCATCATAACATTTGAATAGAAAAACCATGATAGGTATAACTTATAAATATAAAATTTAATAACATTAATTATAATTGGATCATGATAAAAAATTAAAATATTGGATAACAAAAACCATTGAATATGCATAATGGTGTATAGCTTCGTCACGTGTTATGGGATTCAACATTGGGACAATAAAACCCTTATGAATTTAGTAAAATTTATAAAATATTAATTGTAATATTAATAATCATATAGTTATATAAATATCTATTATTATATAATTCAATATTTAAAAATTTAATATTTGAATGAATATACACTATAGAAGTAATAAATTATTTAAAAACATTAAAACATGTCACACTGGAAAGAAGTTTGGATGATAGCCTTTATACCATTCCTATATTTTTAATCAAATCAAAAAAATAATGAAAAATGAAAAGTAATGGAAATAAAAAAATTAGGGAAATCATTATACAAAGTAAAAATTAGGTTGTATTTACCCCATATAAAATGAAACAGCATGTATATGATAATCATGTTTGAATGGAATAAAATTTGGGACAATGAAAAACTTATGAATATCACAAAATTTCAATTTAATGATCCTTTTTGAATGGAATTAATGTTAAAATATATATATATTTAAAAATTAATGAATAAATATAATTTTTTAGGATCATATGACATAATAAGTCGATATATAATAATGGGGTTCAAGATAGACGTTATAAATCAATGAAAGAATAAATGTTATGAAAAATACATAGATTATTTCCATGCTTAGTCAATTTCACTCTAACATCTTACACAAAAACCCAAGATATATATATGTATACTATATTATAATTTTATTCATACAAAAAACTATTTATAATTTTCTTTTATAATAATAATCTATATTAATATTCTTTTGTTTTTATTATTTTCTCACAACTACAGTTTAACTTTTTGAATGATTATAGTATTTCAATAAGATTGGTTTCATTTTCTGTTATTAAAAATATTATCATTAAAAGTTCATAAATTTTCATGTAAATTATTACTTGTAATGATTTATAGTCATTTAATTTCATTTCGTGAGCACTATAGTAATTATCAAGGAATATGAAATCGAAAACAAATGTGTTATCTAGGATGTTAAAATAAAAAAAGTGTTTTCATATTTAATGAGTAAAATTATTATGTATCCTTTATATATAGAAATATAAATATTTATTTAATATTATAAAAAAATTACTATTTCTTAACCATCCATTATATTATATAAAATCATTATTAATGTAAGCGGTCAAACTGAACCAATATTGAACAAACTTGAACTCGATTTGTAATTATAGTTAATGAAGTGTATATTATAATGTATTATCATTATTACATAATAATAATAATATTATGTTTATATTATTTTCTTATTTTTAACAAAATATTAATATTTTTGGGTAAATACTAAAAAACTTATAGAAAAAAATAGGCTTCTTGGATGTGGTAGTCTGCACAACATATGATTAGAGTTTACATTACAATTATAATGAGAGGGGTGTATTTGGATATAATTTTATATTTTTATAATAATAAATATATTATTTAAATCATATTGACAATCTAATATAATGATAAGGACTATCCATGAGAGGGGGTGATGAAATACTGTAAGTTTCACATAGTGGAGGTGGAAATCCACAAACACGAACTAACGAAGATTATATTTTTTCATAGTAGTTCGTTGGTAATAATTAATTGTTAGCACATTATTATGAAATCATTGCAACACAAAATGTATTACTAGTACGTTGTTATATTATGCATATGGTTGGTTTATAAAATAAGTAATAAGAAATAAATTTCTAGAGAGATGTAATACCTAGGTTGAGACCTTAAAAGACCTATGGAAGACATCCTTAGATTTGAAGAAATTATGATTTTTTTTAGTACCATAGGGAATTAGTAACTGTAATTGAATTAAATTTTTTGATGTTTTTGTAGGATTTCATGTAAATTTCAAGATATGATTGGATTATTGAATAGGTAGAAGTGGTCACCTGTTTATAATTGATGCAGGGTATTTTATCAAGGAAACAAATGGTATGTAAGCGTAAATAATGGGGTGTAATTAATTATAGGTGATATAGGTGTGTGGTGGATGTTAAAACATTTAGTAAGTACTTTTAGTCCACAAAATTTTAGAAAAATATTTAATGTTTTTTTAATACATAAAAATATCACCAACCATAGACTAGCCATTTAAACACTTATTACTCAAGAATAAATTTTAATCATGTCAATTAATTCATTACTCATGGTATAATTAGAGACATTTAAAAAAACAATATATTCAGACAAATATTTTTGGCTCTATATATTATAATTACATTTCATAATTTGTTAATAATAACTTTTAATTTAAAATATATGTGTTGGAAAACATTTTTTTCTAGAAATATATCATTTTAATAAAATATGTATTTTTAGTTTTATAAACAATTTTCATCCAATTAAATAAATTCAATTATTTTATATATATATTAAAAAATATTATATATTTAATTTAAAATTAATTTAATTAACTTAAAAAATAAACCAAATTTTTTAAAGTGTTTTTCTTTATAAAAGAATTTTTTTATCTAGGAAACTAATATTTAACAAATATACATTAATATTTATGAATAAAAATATAGTTGACCATATTAGATAATTTGAGAAAAATAATTTTCAATTTAAAATTTCTTTTAGTTCACTCGATTGATAAAAAAATATTCATAAAATAATACCATATAATATATTTTTAACATTATTTATAAAATATATCTTATCTTTAAAAGCATAAAATATATATTTTTAATTAAAACTAAATTATTTAATGTATATAATGTTACATAAAAGGATTATATTTTTAAAATTAAATGGTTTCCCAATATTTAGTTTATGATTATATCGATTTTATTTTACAAATGCCAGAGTACTTTAAAATGATATTTTTTACTATTCGACAAAAAATCCATTATTTCAAAAAAATTCACATAAATCACATTAATATAATATAACAATATTAATTTATTAAATTATGGTAATTTTATAAAATAAGAAATAAAAAATTATTAAATTTATCTTTAAAAGAAAAATCTTAAAATATCCAAAAAATAGTTATTACAGGGAATCATTTTTTTGGTATATTAAATGCCCCACGAAAAATTATTCCTAATAATAAATATTTCAAAAATAAAAAAACCTAATTTCAATTTGTATTATAATCCTAATATAGATTTTATTTTCTATTTATTTATACTAAATGTGTTCGATGTATACGTGTAATTTTATTTCATTTTTTTCTTATATATATATTCATTTATATATATTTTGAAATCATGGTACAATTGTTTATACTAGATAATTCAATGGATACATGACTCTAGTATTTAATGGATTTGATAGTAATTTTTTATTTGTAGATAACCACAAAACATAGTATTTATTTATGGTATAAAACCATGGTCGATACATTCAACCACATTAAAAAAATTTATCCTTCCATGTTAATTATCATATAAATGTAGGAATATCAAAAGGGAGATAAAAAATAAAAATACCTCAAGATTTGATCTTAAATATCATAAGAGTTTAAAACTATTTTCTTCCCTTATTATTTCATGGAAATGTATCACATAACTTGGTATTATGTCCTTCGATATGGAATTAGTTATCTTCGTATATAATTTATAGTTACCCATAAATTAATAGATGGTTACGATTATACTTAATGATTTTTTTAGTATTTAGAAAATTAATCTGGTGTCCAAGTATATATAACTACTCTATTATGAAAATTTAATCCATTTTTTAATGATGGGAAAATATGTTTTTCAAGAAGATTATTTCCAAAAACATATTAATCATACCACTAAATTTCATCCTTAATATTTAAAATGTTGAGTGTGGTGACATGACAATGATATAAAGTATCTTGGATAAAATGTGGTTGATTGAACTAGAATTCATCCACTAATTCAGGGAGGAGGTTAAGTAGAAACCTTATTACCATCCTCATCTTCATTGATAATAATTTTATAGGATATCTATTTCCCTGTGTATATGAGATTTTGGATTCCTATAATTTTCATCAATTCTTATATTGGGAAATTTTCTTGTATAATACTCGAGTTCTCAACACATAAATAATTGAAATAATGGTGGTGACCATGGATGAATTTTATTTTTTTTCCTCTTTTAGATAGATGTATTCATTTTCACTCAATTTATTGATGCTTGATGACCTCATTTACTGTCAGAAAAGCATCTTTTATTCCCATGGAGGTAATTTCCATGATTATTCATCACACATCCTTAACATATAGGTTGTTGAATGTTATTTCCTTCATTATCAAAACTACATAAATTTTTCTTGAGGGTACATCCATTGTTCCTCTAGTGAACATATGATTTATTTTCTATGGTTACAATGTTAATTATGATTCATGATATATTTACTTACATAATCACTAAATTAGTTTATCTCTCTTTAAAATGGGTTGATTGTTGTTGTATTGATCATGTTTTCCATCAAACCCAACGATAACTCAATTCATTCTTGTTCCAGCAGTCACTAAGACTATATAATATTGACATTAATGTAAAAACATTAACAAAAAGGTGGAATTATCATTATCATTATAGGAATGATACATTAAAAAATTACTCTTTCATTCTCACATTGGCAGTTATTTCTTTTAGCACAACCTATATCATTATTTGTTTTATCTTGGATTCATCAGCATGGTTTTTTCATATTTTCTCAACACAATCCCACAAATAAATGTTAAATATATATTTCATATATATTTTTAGTGAATTCATGATCAACTAATGAATATCCCAAAGACGGTCAATCCAAATGTACATCCTTAGGCCCACTCATCATGAATTAGTGTGGTGATCAATTCTATTCTCAACATACTCTTTTCAATGTGATTTTATGTAGATTAAATTTGGTCATATACACATCCACATATGGTATCTTGATTGGTTTTTATTGATAAGCAATACAATTCACTCGATTAATTAAAAATATTTCTGGATATTATCATATTCATGTGACCCATCTCAATATTTCTCCATAAGGTTCTCAAAAATAATCCAAAAAAACCAAACATACCTACAAATAATTGACACTCTATTACAAAGTGATGTCAAATATTTTAAAATGAGATAATATAACATTTATCCCATGATATTATGAATACATCTCAAAAAATGTATCACAACCGCCATAATGAAAGTTGTAGTGTCTTAGATATTAGTTAAATAAATATATTAAATTACAAATAATGTTATATTTTCTCAATAATAATTTTCCTCTATTATAATTATAATAAATATCACAATATATAATAATATTTATAACCAATGGATTGTAAATATCAGTAAGAGGTGATGTAAATTGTTTTCTAAGGGAATAACATATCATAAAATGTTTTAAAATAAACATTAAGTCTTATATAAGAAATAATTAAATATATTAATAATATATTTTTAGAATATAGATTATATTAATAAAATATAATCATGAAGAATTATATCCCATCAAAAATATTTATGATGTGTAAATTTTGTGACATTTATTATAATACATATAAATAAGAAGAAACATATGGTCTTGACAGAGAAGTATGGATGGCATTAAAAATATGGTCTAATCATGAAAATTTTTTCTTACATCATTAGAACAATAATATTTGGCAAGATCAAAAACATAGTATTTCTTATTGTTGTAAATATTGCTACGAACAACCCATTTACTCATAAAATTGTAAGTAGAAATATAGTATAACACATTAAACCTCTATGAACCTACCAACATTATATGCATTATATCACATTTATATCTCATGAGTAATAACCCATTACCTGATGTATTGGTATAATATATCATACACATACATCTTATCACCCATATATTTTAGAACCTCTTTAAAATAAAACAATCATAATATCATAGAGAACACATAAAAAATGAATGTGTTTCATAAACAATTAAAAAATATTACATATCAATAACTTAAAAAATCATTATATATCAAAAATCCCATTTAACAAAATGAAACAAATAATAAAAAACATATACAGGGAGATCAAAAATTCATGTTAGGAAAGGTAATCCTTGGAGGCTAAACAGATGTGAAAATATAATTTTTTTAAAAAAACTTTCAAAACATTTTTGTGGAATTTATATTTAAAATAGTTGTTTAGGGAAATACAAGACATTCTAAAATATTAATACAATTATATTCCAAATAAAAAATATCTAAAATAACATTATTTTTATCAAAAAGTAAAAGTGAAAATACATTGAAAAGATGTACTTTAAAAATAATAATTAATAAATGAGACTTTAAAATTACATAAGTACTTAAATAAGGGGATGTGATAATAACTTATGATTTCTATTAACATTAACATAGATTTTTTAATAATTAAACACTAATAAGGATGTAAAATTAAAATAGAAAATTAATATTGGTTGATAAAATGTTTTATTTCGAATGTGTTAGAAACCCATCACAGAATTTTTTTAAACCATGATTAAAACCAATATACTTACAATATATACAATAAAATTTATATAAATTTTTTTATGAGGAATAAAATTTTCATTGGGGATAAAAATATTGACTTCCCGCCATATAATATAGAAAATTATTGGGATGTAAAAATATATACATGAGAAAAATCAATTTATATTAATTTTAATTTTATTAAAAAAATGAATATTGACACAATAAAAAAATGGAAGACTAATTTTTGGTGAAACATTATTTTATATGAAAAAAGTGTTTAATACATCCTAAAATTATCATAGGTTAGAATAGATCATTTGAAAAATTAAATAGATTATGAATATTGAGTATAACCAAACGAAAAGATCTATGTAACAAAACCCTTCTACCAGCATTTTAAAATTTGAATCAATACCCTTTGAGAATTATAAAATTTTAATATAAATATTAATATCATGATTTATAAGAGAAACATGATACAAAAATACAATATAGAAGTATTTAAAACATTGAAATTGAAATGTAGAGTGGAACATGAACATATCATAATTTATACAAATTTCTGACAAATAACTTATTTTAGATTTAGAATCCTTTGAATAAAATTTAATTAGAGTCTTGAAAATAATATGTTTAAAAAATTATAATTGATGAAATCATGGATTATGTTTGTAACAACCTGAAAATACTAAATTAATAACATAATATCTGATAGCTTGTATGACATGCGACACCAATCCTAGAATGGAAACTAAAATCTCAAGACACAATGATATATTTAATATTTTAAATAAATTCAATATATTATCTTATTTTAAATTAATTGAATATTGAGCTAGCTTTAATCCCATGAAACAACATGATTCTTCTATAGATTGTGTTATGCGCAAGACTGACTATTACTGAATATAGTAAATATTTTTATTTAAAATGAAAAATATCTTATAGAAATTAAATTGATGGTCATAAATCAGATTATCAATATTATAAAAATATATGGTTTTATTTATTTGTTACCAATTAATTATAAATGTAAATAAAAAATAATTTAATATAGAGGAAATATTTTTATAAAAAACAATTTTTATGTTCCAAAGAAGATTAATATTAATAAATAAAAAAAATTATCTATTAATGGATGAAATTAATTTATTGTATATATTATATATCTAATCAATGGTATTAACATTCAGTCAATAGATTTTATAGAAATAATAAAATAAAAAATTTAAATTTACACATAAATTGCTTCATTTTTCTAAAAAAAACTTTTCCACCATTTATTTCCGCATTTTCATTAACACAAATTTAGACACATTGATAAATTTTATATAAAAAAAATATCGTATTTGAAATAATATGGTAAAATATTATCTTACTTTTAGTTTTTAATATTATTCTAAGATGTTTGTTTTTTAATGAATAGTGAAAATGAATAATTTTAATAAAAACACTACCTTTTCATCTATATAATTTATAATGCTAAATTTTATTTTAAATTTTATTTAAATTCAATGTATTTAAATTATGTATCTATTTATACAATTTAGGTTATTATAATCAATTTTATATTGAAATTACATATAAAAACATTGTAAAATTTTGAATATTTTTTCTTTTAAGAGCCACTTTCTCATCTTGTACACATGATAGTTTTTATATTAATTTCAGCCTCTTCTGTGGACTATATTTATAAAAATGTATTCTGTATTATTAATCATAATAACTTTTAATTTTTAATATTTTCAACTTAATATTTTATCAAACATACCAGGGAAAATAGTTAAAATTCATTACAATTATTAAGAGAAAAATGATTTCAATAAGAGACTAAACATTAACCATATGTGGAAAAATTTCTAATAGATTTTTAGAAAACCAATTGGATGGAAATATTTAAAACATGTCTATTATATTCATGATATTGGTTTACTATTTAAGCCACATTATAGTTACAAATATGGTGTTAATTAACTCTTTCAATAATTTATAGGTTTTCCACTCATTCCACTTATCAAAATCCCCCCCCCCAATATCCTCCACTATTCACTCTTATAAATTCCATTGGATATAAAAATAACTACCCAGATAACTTCTAGACTCCCCCCTTAATCTTATAATACCTATCTAGGAATAATAGAAAACATAAGAATGAATTAGTGAAAATCGAAGATGATACACAAAGTGTAGTTAATGTTTTACTAAAATACTTATTATATTATTTCTATATCCACATACATAAATTATTATAACATCGCTATTTTATAATAAACATGGAATATTATATATAATGAGTATTTTTTGTCATTTTTTAATCCATTAACCGCACACACTTCCATCAAATGCAGTTCAAAATCACCCTTCGTGTGTATGATGGACTACCACCTCATCAACAAATATCATTCATTATTCAATTAACAACATTCATGGTTGGTAATATCGATAGAAATAATATATTTATATATATTATAATAATACGTTTTTATGATTTTGGGATTTTTATATAACACATAACTTCATGCTATCCATTTTGGGAGAATATGATAACAATGTTTGTGTATACGGTGGACTACTGCCTCACGGAGCGATTTGAGTTGCTCATGCTTTAAATTGAATGTATTAAGGAACGGTTTAATAAAAATATATTATATATATTAAATAGAAATTATTATTTAATTATAATATATATATATTAATATTATTTACCTTCTTTTATTCAATAATATAAGAAAATGGAAATAACCTTCATCCTTAGGTTCTACATATCATCTCCATGATCTGTGTATTTCGTTTCCTATAACAAAATTTTGTGGATTATTAAAAATAAATATATAATGAGTATATAATATATTTACATCTTAGATTACATTATAGAGTTCATTAAATCATGATCGAAAAAAAATCAACAAAAAATAACATGTCAAAACAAACTATAAAAATAGGCATGTTAATACACAAAATGATGTAAATAATGAAAAATTATTAATGAATGGTAAAATAAATGTTATAAATATTCATATTTTTTGAAAAAAATATTAATATCATTCATGATTAATTTAATAAAATTTTTCGAACCACAATACACGAGTTTAAAGAATTTATGTCTAAAAGGAATGCGTGAGGTATGGGATTTTTGTCTCAATATCATTTTATTAAAGCATATTATAAGGTTATATACCTAATTACTTTTATATGGTTTCTATATGAAAAATTGAAATTTTATATCTAGAATACTTTAAAATTCATGGTTTTCGATGTCTCAGTATGAATTATTTCATTAATGGATATTTTAATTTAAAGTTACCAAGTGGTAATGCATTTCATAATTCAACTCCTTTTATTGGGTTATATTGCTTCTTTGATGTTGGTAATATTATATAATTATGTTTTAATTAATTTTGAATATATATTATTGAATTTATAATTTTTTAATTAATATTTATAGATGATACATAAAATTGAATCATTGGTTTATTCTCACTTCAATATTATGATATTTCAAATAGCTTACATCACAATATTATTTTATTCGATATTATTTACACATTAATTTACATTAATGGAAATTATTTGATCATTATTTAGTAAATATTTTCATTTTATTCTCATATAGTAATTTATTAATGTTTTCAATTAATAGTAATATTTTTCTACTATTTGTTACATAATTTTTGTTTGAAATCTTTTTTTAAGAAAACATGACTTCAATAATCAATTCGATCAGAAATCAGTTTTTTCAAAATACTATGTTTTTATTCAAAATAGTGTGAAAAAATATTTATCATTCTCAAAATGATTTATTAATGGAATTTTTATCAATTCTTTCTTTTACAATGTTTTTCAATGTAACATTATAATCATTATATGAACAAGTCACTTTTCTAATTTTTTTACAATGAAAATGGAAGATTTTTTTAACTTGTATGACATGTATATAATTACCAACTATATTTTCATTGAATATTATTTTGTCTTTTCATACTAATATTTTAAACTAATTTTTTTAAAGAAATTATTTTCAATGAAATTGATTTTCAATAGGATTTTCAAAGTCAAATAGGATATTTTAATTAAGACTATTTTAACAATATTTCTATTTCCTCAATGAAGAATAAACCTTATTATTTCTAATTTTGGTAGGCATATTATTTATACCATCCTTATCATTCTTTTAAATGGCTTATGATTATTTTCACCAAGTATTTTATTAACATTGACTTATTTGAATTGTTTTCTTTGTAGTCATTAACTTACACATTACATCGTCACATTATAATGACCAATTAACATTAAATTTTCTCATTAAATAGAAACATTATTTATCAAAAGTTTGATTATTTTGTAAACCATATATCATTTGTACATATTGTTTTTTCCTTGAATATTATTTGATAATATGTGGAAATTTTGGTAAATATGGATTCATTAATCAATAAATATCCCTAATATGACATGTTTCGTTTGAATTAAATTGATTATATGATATAAAATGAATTATTTTGAATTTTATGACGTGTTTTGGGGTTATTTAATGTAATACCCTGGATGCATGAATAGTATAATGGGATGAATAATATTTCTAGCCAGAGCTAAATGGTACTCTGCTAGTCAGTTTTAAAACATCATGTGAATGTTATTTATGGTAAATGTTATTTATAACTAGGATACATCGTGTCAATTAATTATGAATTACATAATTCAGATTTAGTTATTATTATCCATGATATATTCACGGTGTCGAAATCTATAGATTCATTCCATTCTAAATTTAGTTATAAAATAGAATTATTTTTCAATTATTTACCATTAATTATTTAATATAACTTATTTAAATATTTAAGTAGAATGAGTTTTCATTTATTAAACTAGTTATATTTATTATTCCCTATCTTGTTATTTGAATGGATTGTCTTTTCAGTTATAAAATATTCCATATTGATTATTTATTATTTATTTATGAGAGATTATATTTTACTTAATCTTAATGAGAATTTAATATCACCATTAATTTTTATTCTAACACAAATAAATCCAAATAGATTTTTATGACACATATACATGGATTCATAAGATAAAATAATGTTATTCTATAACAATTTTTGTAATTTGGGTATCTTATTTGAAATTTATGACTCATGTATGTATCTATTTTACCAGGGCTATAAAACTGGTCGGTCCTTTGGGATATTATTAATTATATATTACACAAATGTAATGGTATAAGACACCAGATCTGAGCTTTTGGGGTTGGTGTTGATGTAGTTTGTATTAGAAAATATTTATTCTAAACAATGTGAATAATATATAGAAAGAAATAGATTGGCGAACATAACCCTAGGATATAATTTGATGATATGTATAGAAACACATATTAATGTTTTGGTAATAAATTTCTTATGTGTGTTTTCAATGAAATAAATACTTTTGTTAATACTATAAGTGGGCATGGTTCATAAAAATATATACATAAGTGTAATTAATTTCAAAAGGGCGCATTGGGATCGACCTGATTGTCACTTGGTGCATGAAAATGGTCATTATTGTGAATCTACTTTGACCCTCTTAATGGATATGATTAGGATAATAATACTTTTCTTTACAAAACATTTTGAATGATTTGAATTTAAAATAAAAACAAATGACCTATGTGAAACATCGGCTGTATCAGATAGAACATATGGTCTCTTGATTTATATATCCTAAATATTCTTATATAGGCTTCCAACTTAATTATTATTTATCAAATATTGATTTTTTTATTCCATGTTCAAAACCTAATGAAGCCATGTTATTATTAAACATGAATAATATGGCAGATATAATTTGAAATACAATAGGATATCGATATGATTGAATGGTATCTTGATTATGGATAATCATTTTTTTGGAAATATGATTAACAACGTATTTTTTACCACACTCTGAGGCCCACCAATGAAGACAATGATGGATTTTCCAAGAATAGATATTGTGTCCACCATGGAGAAAATATGGATTTATTTGAATCATGTATGGAATGTGTATGGTGAAAAAGTATAATTTTATCAATGGAACATGGAAATACTTTATCTATTTAGCGGAATATAATAAATCATAGAATTGTGAGAACCAAATGAAGAGTGAGATGGAAGGAAATAAATCTCTTCCTAAGGATCCATGTATTGTTTGTTTCCTCAAATGTGGGGAACCTAGTCATGAATCGAGTCATTGAAATTTTTTATTGTTTAACCCTTATACAATGAAAGGAACAAATTGGAAATAAAATGGTTGTTTTCTTTATGTATTGAGATTCAAGATATAAATTTATGAAGAATTTATTGTTACCAGAATTGTAAAACATATATGGATTCCATTAAATATTAAATGAATTTGGGTATTAATTAAAATATGAGTTATAGATACCATCATGGATAATGAGCATAAAATTGATCATATGTTCATTGTTATGAAAACATATTCTTAAGGGTATACCATGAATAAATAAATTTTTGAGATATTTATGCCAAGAATATTTTTTGTGGAAAAGTTATTTTAGATATAATTCATTTACATTTTATAAAATTTTATAATAAGTATTTATATCGTTATAAAAATATCCACAGTGGATTAAAATTAATTTAGGCAGTATAATGGAACAGAAGGTGAATTAAATTTCACCTGATAGTGAGTTTGACTAAATTATTTCTCAGCAGAATGTTGATTACCATTACGAGATCTGGAAAATCACTAATAGTTCCAAAATATTTGATAAATTGGTAATCATGTCAAATTATCAAGGATTTAATGTAATAACTCCTCTCGTGTATTTTGGTAGTGGGGATAATGCTTTATTTGTGAATTATATCATATATGGCATGAAAAAGTGTTCTATAGTAATGGGGTAACTCCTGGTCATTTGAAAAGAAGGCCACAGAAGAACTATTCAACTCATCAAGGGACTATGTCTACTAGATCAATGTATAATGTGTGAAAAAATTCTAATACATAGATCTTTCATATCATAAATAAAATTAATTCATAGTATAATTGGGAAAATGGAGATGATTATGATTATGGAAACAATATTTCTTATTGTGATCTTTAAATATGTATGATGGGTGAGTAAAAGCCCCATTTTTGACCCTAGTTTTTTTTCTTATGTACTTTTAATTTCATATTTTATAATTTTTTAGAATCATTTTCTTTATAAATATACTTTTTTGGTAAATATCATCATTAATGAAATTGCAATAATTGTCAAAAAAATGTTATTATATTTTAAATAACAAATAAATAATCTATGTGGAAAACAATAATAAAAATTTTATTTAATGATTACATTTATTTTGGGGATATCTATATTTTTTATTTTACTAACTTAAAAACAATTATACATATATAGTTTTAAAAATAGAAAAATATACATGCCGAGTGAAAACCCCTCATGTTTGGAATGGCAGTGGGGCTTGAACCCATCATTGAAAGATATCAAGGGTTTTTTTCCTACCACTTTCCTATAAAATCTCTCAGTTAATTTATCATTGTTTTTGGTTAAGACATTTTATAAATAAAGAATTAATTGTTAGAAATTAGTACTAATTTTGTGGTTTATATATTTACATATCAACAATAATGGATTAAGAAAATATTTTTAGACATGAATAATCACATTTAACACTTTTATGAATCTGTTAAAAGTGAATTTCAGTGCATTAGGAATAAAAAATAATTTTTGGATGCTTATTTCACTGAATAAGAAAAGAACTATAAATTTATCAATGAAAACCCAAAAGGAAATATTATTATTATGAAATAAGTATATATAATTTATAAATATTTCCTTATATTTATATGTAGGAAAAAAATTCCTCATCTTTAGTAAATTGATATTGAAATAAATGGTTATCTAATTACCATCATTTCTGATGATATAAATGACATTTTAACTATATTTACATATTATGCTTATTATCCCCTTAAATTTCTATTGATAATTCAATTATTTTTGATCAATTACATCAATCACTCCCTTTAAATTTTTATGTTTTCCCACTGTGTCTATATCTTCATATTACTAAGATGTTCTCCCATATAGAAACCTAGTTATGTGTTATTTCATGTGACCTTCGTACTTAACGTTATCTCATATTAAGAATATAATTTATTTACTATTTTATGATGTTGTATTTTGAAAAACTAATTCTTAATTTCATATAATCTGTTGAGAATTCAAGATATGTATACTATTTTAAATATATAAAATCTATATATTTAAATTAAAAAAATATTGGGTTAGCTTGGGTCGCAAACAACAACAATTTTATTTTATATCTTGTGATACACGCAAGACTGTGTTTTACCAAATACTATTGAAATTATTTTTTTAAATGATAATTATCACATAGTTGTTAAATTGATGGCTGTAAATAATAATAAATATCTTATAAAAGTATATGGATTAATTCAATGGTTTTAAATAAATCAGAAATTAATATAAAAACAAAATGAATTTAAAGGAAATGTTTTTATAGAAATAAATTTATGAACCATAGGGGTTTTATCATAATAAATTACATTAAGTAATATTAGAGTATTATATTAACAAATTTATATATTATATAATAAATAAATAAATAAAATGTAACAAATAAATATTATGGTTATATTATAAGAAAAAATACAATTTTACGTATAAAAACATATTTTTTTATAATGGACATTTTTTCATTTTTTAATATAGAAAATCTATTAAAAATAAATATGAACTATTTTATAAATTTTATTTTAAGAAATAAACTTAATTTGTTTAAGATTAATGTCAAAATATTTATATGTTTTTTTGTGGTATTTTCCTAAGATGATTATTTTCTTAATGAATAGCCAAAATACTATATTTTAATTGAAATGTTTTTTATCATCAAAATAATATGTGATGTTAAATAACATTATTATTTGGTTTTAAGTTCATATTAGTTCAATTATTCAACTATTATTTCAATTTAGTTCATTTGAATCAATTTCATATTTAAGGTGGATATAAAATTGTTTAAATTTTTTGAAAATTATCACTTTAGATTCCTATTTTGTCATCCCACTTGCTGAATTATTTTCATGTTAATATGTTCTATATAAGTGGTATGAATTATCAAAAATAGATTCAATATATTCAATCACAATAATTTATAATTTCTAATAATTAAAAAATAATTTTTGGTAAATGTGATTAAGGAATGTAGTTAAAATTAATTATAATGATTAAGAGAAAAATGTGTTATTTAAGGGGCTAAACATTTAACATAATGATCCATAGGACCTATAACATTTCTAAAACACATTTAACATATATATTTAGAAAATAGTAATTATATTATTGAGTTTTTTGTTATTATATCCACATTTCATGTAAAAAACATGGTTAAAATTCACTCTTTCTAGAATTTACAAGTTTTCCACTCACCCAACATATAAAAGAAGTCCCCCACCCCTTCTTTCTCGACACCTATCAACCCATTTGGATCATTAAATACCTACCCAAATATCTTCTTCACAGCCCCAACCCATTTCATCCTATATTTATAATATTTGGATAAATTAAAATATAGTAATTCATTACTGAAAACCTAATGAGGATACCAAAAGAAGTGATAATGTTTTACTAATTTTATTTACTTTTTTTCCACTTCAACATCAATAAATTATTATTATATCATTATTATATAAAACCCTATGTATCTTAAATATATTGGTAATTTTTACTATTAATGATATGAACAAAAACTACATTCACCTCCCTCAAATGGGCTACAAAATCATCATTCATTTTTAAGGTGGACTACAACCTTGCGAATCGAAGTCGTTCTTTTTTTCAATATATCCTCTCATGGATGGGAATAAAATGTGTATATAATATTTAAAATATTTATGATATGATTATTCAATTTCTATTATTATATTACACTTAATTTATTTCATTCATTTTTTTCAGAATAGGATAACGTTGCCCGTGTGTGCGGAGGACTACCTCCTACCCAATCGAGGTGATTTTTTATGATTTACATGTAATGTATTACAAATGGTTTTAATAAAAATATTTTATATATATTACATAAAAATAAAACTAGAATGGTGATATATATATATATATATATATTCTTTCATTTTCTTTCATACTATACAACATGAAAATGGAAGCAATGTCCATGTGTATGTACGACCTACCATATCCATTAACATGGTATTTATTTTCCAAAAAAAGATTTTATAGATACTACTGATACATATATAACTAATATATATGATATTTATATTTTGGTTTTTATTCTATATATGATTAAATCCTCATTTAAGTAATATGAAAAAAAACAAAAAGTCAAAACATACTCGAAAAACCAAGCAAGTTATTACCTAAAATGATGAAAATAAGGATTGATTATTTAATAAAAGGTAAATATATGTTATTAAAGTATAATATAATACATACTAATAATTAATAAAGTTATTAATTAGTTATTAACATTTTAAAACTCACTATATTGATGGTTAATGTAAGTACCTCCAGAAGGAATGTGTAAGGTAATAGATTTTTTTCACAATTTCCATTTGTTTATGCATATCATAATGTTATGAAACTGAATAAATGTATATGTTGTTTACACTACATAGAAACATTCAATGTAATTAATTATTAATTTTTCATGATATATTATGTTTAAATTTTAATTATTACTTCAATGTTTATTTCAATTAAATGTTTCCAATTGGCATATAATCTCATAACACAATTCCTTTTTCATTGGGTTATATTACTTCATCATTGTCATTAATAATCATATATTTTGATACTAATTACATAAGACTATATATTTTTTGTATTTACACATTTTTATATCTATTTTTCGTTTATACACATAATTTATTAATTAGTTTATTTTCAATTCAATGTTATGATATTTTGTATGGTTTTACATCAAAATATCATTTTATTCAGGATTGTTTACAGCTGAATTCATATTGAATGAAATTATTATGATAATTGTTAAATAAAAGATTCAATTTTCATATAATTTTATTATTCATTGTTATATTCATGTAATAGTACAATTGTTTCTACTCTTTTTTTAATCAAATGTTTTATAAGAATTTATTTAGAAAACCAAACATCATTTATCTCTTCGATAAGAAATAATTTTTCTCTCAAAAGCATGTTTTGATATTAATGTTTTAAAATATGCTTTTATCCTTTTCAAAATGATTTACAAGAGATATTTTTACACATTTTTAATTTTTAAATTGTTTTCAAGGTAATATTTTAGTTTCATTTCGAGCAATATACTTTTATTACTACTACAAATTGATGATATAGCCACACTTATATAACCGCGATTTAAAAAAACCATGGAAATTACCTAAGATAGTCACATGGGTCATAAGATACGAATAGAGCTATTCCCCCAACCCCACCATTATTGATATTCCACCAACAATTTATTCTTGGTTGTGTTCTCTCCTCCCCGTGATCTTTTGAACCTCCCCACCCGATGTTGCCACCCAACCTCCAATTATCATTATCTGATGATGTGGAAACCCATCCATGAGATGATCCACCTTTGACGACACGACTAACCAACCTCGGGATGATACTCCTCCAATGATGCAACCATGAAGCCTCTAAACGATAATCTTTTTTTAAACGACTCAAACTCTGTATCCACCGTCAGGCCACCCACATCCTCAACTAACCACTATATAATGTTTTTTTAGTCTTCACACATTCAATACGCCCCTCCACATCCCTCCACTATGTTGTCCAAGATTCTAGAATTTTGGGTGGTTTCAGGTAGGGTGTGTTAAGGTTTTTTCTCTATTTCATCAAATATTTATTCCATTTATTGTATTAGGGATTCAATTAACTCTGATTTTGTCCAATACATTACTACATAAAAATGAACCGGGACAATTCTAATTCCTCACATTCCCTGTCGTTTGTACAATATAGAAGGGTTTATTTCATTTTAGATCCATATAATCTTCAATTTGGAATGGGTAAAATTTATTTTTCTTGATTTATTGACATCTTAATTGTCACATTTCATTTTATAGATTTTGTTTTTTTTCAGTTACTACATTGGTTATGAATTGTTTTATTTTTTTGTCTAATTTTTTTTGAGTTTGATTCTCTTATAATGTTTAAATATTTAAATGATTGAAATAAAAAGTTATAATGATAATATTTTAATATTCATGAATGGTATATGGTTAGTTCTAAAAGAAAATTTCATCAATATATATTAATCATTGATTATTATTAATTTGGTTAATGTAAAACTATGTTTCATAGTGATGGATATATAGAAGACCAAGATATTGTGGTAGTTGTTGATTAGATGTAATGTATAAGGAATTTACTAAATTCAATATTTAGTTATCAATTTTTTTAATTGAAAATCATTTTCCCATATAATTAAAATTTAATATGACTATGGTGAGTCACATAGACCATGTCTGTTCTGAATCCTTGATGTGATAGAGGCATAATATATTGTTTTACCACATCATTTTATTCATTTTAAATCGGGTGTTTAGTCTTAGGTTTTTTATCTATGGTTAATCCACTCTACCTTATACCTCCCTAACAATTCTTATATATATAACACTTTGGTTTACGGATTTCTTATTATAACTGTTCACATGAACCTTGATTTATCAATGTATTTAAAATAATAATGCGTTTTTAATATTGGATTTTTAACTCCTTAAGATTAGAACCATGGGATGTCATTTTAGATTTTTGATTACCTCTGTAATTGATCTATCTCTATTGGTATTTCTTGGATGGATGTGGAATTGGTATATGATTTTTGTAACATGTTGAAGGTTGAGTGTTTTTACTTAACTAATGGAAGTGTGGGCGATGATAAATCTATTAGAAAGGTGAATGGGGTTGATATTTATTTTTATATCCATATTAGAATATTGATTACTAATTGAAACCTTGGTTGTTCATTGGTTGTTTGAATTATCTTCAGTTCATTGTGTCACATATTTTGGTGTTATACATTTAAGGTAAAAATTCTATAAAAATCATAAGAAAATACAAAACTACGAGACTAATGGGGGTGTAGTTTGTTCTTATTTCACTATTATCAACACTAATGATCATATAAGATATATCAATTCATTAATTATAGACTCATGTAAATGTGATATCAAAAATTCTACCTCATGCACACTTTTAGTAGTTGTCTATGTTGGAAAAGTTGTAAATTTCTAATAAACCATCTCTATCAAATCCTTAGACCCAGATAAATATTATTCCATTAGAGCTCCACCGGATGATGATCTAGTAGGTTTTTATCACTTTTCAGAAGGTCATAATATAATAATTTTATGAAATTATGATCATATATGTTGGTTTTATGTGGTTGACTTGAACTAAACATCATAAACCTGTCCCAATACCAATAAATAGATTCTCCACTAACATCCATTGTTCCCTAAATCTATTTTTTTCTATGTGATCATTGAATTTGAAAATAACATCTAAATAGTGGATCTACAGTCTTTATACTTGCTTTTGAACTCTCCATGTTATATTTTTTTTATTCATTTTTTTGTTAAGACCTGTAGAAAGAATGTTAATTCATTTTATATTATTTTTTCTTATGAAATTTCTCACATTTTTTCAGTAATGCCCATAGTTCCAAATTTCATCATGTTTTTGTGGGGGTATTTACCCAAGAAACCATGAAAAATAGGAACAATTTGTATTATACCATGATTTAACTCAAATTCTACATGATTATTAGGTAACTCCCATTATGTATTCTAATAGATAGAATTTTTGTGCAAAAAATCTCTAATTAGTCAATTTAATTGAGATATGTTCTCTTATATACTATCACTATTTAGAAAAAATCTAGAATTATATGTGGATTAATAATTTTAAATAAAATATTAACAAACTCTATCTAAATTAAAGATGATTTATAAATATATAACTAAATAAAAGAGATTTCTCTCAACCTATGGATCAAAACCAAAGAGGTGATTTTATATATATTTTATGAGGTGATGGAAACGTTTTAAATAGGGATAAAACAATAGAAAATAATGAAGGGTGGGGGAAGGAGGGTACCTGTGGAAGTGGGGTGGGGGTTGTAGAGGGGTTGACAGGTGTGGGGGGAAAGGTGGGGCAGTGGGGGTGGTGTGCCAGTGGATGTAGGGATGGGGGATATAGTGGGGGAATAGGGTGTAGTAGGGGATAGGGGTGTTGGGGGATGTGGGGGTGAAATCGTTGTATTATAAATTATTTATATCTTTTTAATGAAACACATTTAACTATTATTTTATAATCATTATTAAAAAAATTATTTCCTATTAATAAATACATTTTACATTTTGGATTTTGGATTATAAGGATCATGTAATTTGGAAGTATAATTCATCGTTTTGAGAATTGTTTTTCTTACTTAAAGATTTAGTTTAGGTAACTGCATTTCATTTTTTTACCTTGGTTTAGTTTAAGATGGGTTGTCTTGATTCATGTAGTCTCTGTTTAGATTCATTTAATTTTTATTAGGACATATCTATTTTGTTTAGTTTATGTATAAAACATTAGGTTATTATTTTAGTGAATCAATTTGGTTAGATTACATTTTTTTAGTTAGAGGATTTTTTATTTTATTATGCAGTATTTAAACAAGGTTAGTTTTCTAAATTCTTATTGAATATGTTATATTTTCTATTTCATTTGAATTATTTTACATGTATTTAGTTTTTTTACGTCTATAGCTTATTTTTCTTCTTAGTTTAGTGAATCAATTTTATTTTGAATTTGTTAGATTAAGTTAGAGTATTTGGATCAGCTTGGTTTGGATTCTTGTCGATCATATTATTGATTAAGGTCATTTGGTTGTTATAATTATGTATAATTGGATAGATGTTTTTTTCTATTTTTGGTTTAGGTTTTTCTAGATTCAGTGATGAAATTGTCATTTCAGGTGATATTTGTTCAAGTGTAGTGGTGTTCAGTGTCACTAGTATAGAAATTTTGATGAAGTGATGCGCATTCTCAATAATGAGTTGATTGATATAAATGGGGATTGAATAATGGTGATAGTGACCAATGAAATTGAGCCTTATGTTTCACATGATTCTATAACATACATAGATCATGAGAGGTGTCTTATCTCTTCCCAAATCCTAAGGTTCTTGGCTGAACTACATGATAAGATTAATTAAAAATTTTAATTTTTGTGCCTATCTATAATTTTTTTGGGTATTTTGGTAATCAGTTGTGTTTTACAAACTTAACAAAAAAAAGTTTTTTTCTAAAAATTACACAAAAATAAGAGATAAAGATTTCAATTAATGAAAGTAAATATTTTTTTATAGTATAGGTTAGTCTTGTTAGGGACCCATTAGTTATTTTATATATGTTATATTCTTATAAGTGGGTTGTGGTTAATATTAGGGGCAGTGGGGGTGAAGGGGGGATAAGGGGATATAGGGGATGTAGTGGGGTGGGGGTGCAATGGGGCGGGGATAGTAGGGATGAGTGGGGAGGGGGTAAAAGAGGTGTTCAAGGGGGAGGGTGGGTGTAGGGGTGTGTGAAGGATGGGTTCAAGTTCAATAGTTATAGCTTTATTGCCACATGTTTCCTCAATAATAGTCTCCTTGAATAGCCGAATGACATTGGGTAGGGTAGCTTTATAATTACTACAACTATAACACTAGTTGTAAGATCTACAACATCTGATTTTGGAAAAATCTGGCCCAATGATAATCGTGATCCATCTGAAACCCATTATCATGTAGCATATGAAGTAACAGAAATCCAGCCCACATACCATGGTCCATAATTGAAAAAAAGACTCCTTAGAAGAACATTTAAATAATATGTTTCTCATTTCACATTGTCTGAATTTTTTCATGGATACCTTCCAGCCAAATAAGCTTCATTTCTACAATTCTTGATGCAATTTTAGTACTTTAGTAGAACCCCTGGCATATAATGAATCTGTCACTATAGAGTTCCAAACTGGTATAAGTGTTTTTTTATTTTTATTCTACATTAAAACATATCCTTTCCAATTCCATCCCATGTATCCTAACATAAGGCAATAACTTCCCATTACAGATGATATTTTTCTTCTAGCAATATCAATATTAGTTCATGATTTCATTCAAATCATACAATCATGGAAGCTTCTCCTATGATCATTTTCAGACCTGATTATTTCTAATCAGGTTTTCTAAATTCCTTCTATAAATTTTCCTCACATATATCCACTTAATGTGATAATATTTGATCTTTCATCTACCAACATTCTCTTTTAACACCTTTGGGTTTTCAAATGTTAGACCATTTATTAACTCCAATACCAAGAGAATGAAATAAACTCCCATATGAAATATCAGTGACTATACAATTATAATTATTAGTATCCTCCCCAAATACTCTCTAGTATATATAGAAGAACTAGGGGGAGGGGGAGGGGTTGGTGCTTTAGGGGGAGGGGAAGAGCTATTGAAAAGGGTAGAGGGGAGGGGCTAGTTCAGTAGGGGGAAGGGGGAGGGGTTGTACAGGGTGGGAGAGAGGGATTGCATTGGGGTGTAGGTTGGGGTAGTTAGGGGAATAGGTTGGGGTGTAGGGGTAGTAGGGTGTTGTTTTAAGGGTGTGTATAGGGTTGGGTGTAGGGGATAGTTGCAGTGAAGATGTGAAGGGGGTGGGGAATAGTGGTGGTTTATGGGCAGTTTGATTCTATACATGTGTTTGACCAGTCTTTTTGTGGAGTTTCATCTTATTGGTGGTTGTGATGTGATTTAGGTTTTGTTTTGTTTATTATTCTATTTATTATGTTGTTCGATTGGAAGATAATTTGGAATGATGTTTTGCAGTTAGTAGATGATTGAGATGTCAGATTTTTTATTCAAATGGTGTCGAATCCTAGATGTTTTTTCATCCCATTACATCATTGTTAACTCTATCATGGTTGGATGGATAGTGATGGGTTATGTTATTTCTGATGTGGGTGGTGGTGGGTAAGGGGGATGGGGGGAAGTGTGGGTGCTGGTGGGGAGGTGATTCAGGGGGTAGTGGGGGTGAAGGGGGTATGGTTGTAATGGTAGGGTTAAATTGTATTGTTATGCGTGTTTGATCTGTTATTTTGTGGATTTTCTTCTTGTTGGTAGTGGTTATGTGTTTTATGTTTTTATGTTTTTTTATTCAATTTATTATGAAATTCGGTTGGAAAATTATTTAAAATGATGTTTTATAGTTAGATGATGATTGCGATGTTAGTTTTTTTTTCTTCTAATGGTGTTGGGTCTTATAAGTGTGTTGATATAATTCCATCCTACACAACTCTATCGCGGTGGGATGGATAGTGATGGGTTATGTTATTGGTGATGTCTTTTTTATGGATTTTCCCATAATTCTACTTTGTGAGGCATGGTTATTTAGTGGGGATGAATTATCTAGATCACTTAAGTGGGATGACTTTTTTTTGGTGTTCCCAAAAATTCATATTATGGATATCTAGACACTTATAGAATCTATATTTGGGTGGCCTGGTTCAACTTTAACATATTGAAGTTATATAGAATATGTATTTTTATTTTTTCAAGATGTATCTTATATATGGTTATAATCAAATATGCACAATGAGTCATTTTTTATGTAGATATGAGTATCTAATTTATTGGTTCCCCTACAATTCATCTTTATCATATGAATTTTAGAAAAGTGAAATTCTTAGGATCTATTTAACCTTGTTTTTATTTTTTGGTATGTGGTTTATTATATAATATGGAGGGGGTGTGTTGGGGTTATTCTAGGGTTGTGAAAGTGTGTGAAAGGGTTTTTAGGGGTTGACGGGGGTGGATGGGGGTTTGGAGGGTGTGTGTAGTTTGTGTGTGTTGGGGTGTGAAGGGTAATGGGGCATGGGGTGTGTGCATGGGGTGGAGGGAGTGTGTGTAGGGGGTGTAGGGTGTAGGGTTCAGGGGGTTGTGAGAGTGAGTGCAGAGCGAAGTGACTACTAGATGAGAGAGAGTTGTGTAGTGGTTGTACTGGGTTGTGTTCTGGGTGTGGGTTGGGTGTGTATAGGGGGTGTGTAGCGTACAAGGGCATGTGTGTGTTGGTGAGTGTGTAGGAGGGTGGTTAGAGTGATTGTAGGGGAAAAGTAATGTGTAGTAGAGGGTCAAGGGTGTGCCTGGATTTTGTTTGGTATGTTATGGGTGAGCAGAGGGAGAAGTTGGGTTTACCATGCTAAGTTTTTCATACAAGTGTTTCAAAAAAATACATTTTATTCATTATTTAATATATATTTTTTAACAAGAATGTCTGATTTTGGAATCTTAATGTTTGGGAATTTGTTTTTCTTTAATGAATGTGATTTTATTAATTTTCCCATTTAGTAATGATCATGTTATTCAATATTGGGATTTTCATATCTATCTAAATATTATTTTTCTTATTTTCGGTTATGGATTCATGTATCATTTATCATGTACAATTAACACATTGATCAAATATATATATGAAGTCATTATATCTCATTTAATTTCCCACTATTTCCTTACAGGTGGTTTATTATGATGAAGCTGTTTTTATCAACCACCATTGTAGAAATTTATTTCAACATCATATTTGGGTAATGTATATTCTATTTTTATTCATTGGCCCAATATTAATTTTGGATTCTATGATTTTTGGGTTCCTTAGATTTTCATAGTGTGTTTTGGACCTCATTGAGGTGGATTTGAGTCGTCGTTGATGAATGATTGTATGTGTTTTAATAGGTATGCATATATATATATATATGTTCCCTAGTTATATATAATATATCATTGATTTATTAATATATATATCGGTGCTAGGTTTTCCTATATATAGATTCGAAAAATTCATACATGTGTAAGTGTAAAGGTGTATATGATAGTATAAGAATATATCTAAGGACCCCCATTGGTATATCTGTCCATGTAAATATGTACATCGGGTCTAGTTTTCTTGATATTTATGTGAAGGTTATAAAATGGGAATGTGGAAAAAATTAAGATTCGATTTGTCATCGTCAAATGCAGTACGCTTTGAAGTTGAGGTAGGTTCCCTCATCCTAACCCTTTAATTTTAATTCTATAATTTTTTGGTTGTTTTAAAAAAATTTATCCATAATATCTTGATTGATTAAAAAACTTGTTTTCTTAAAAAATATACCTAGTTTAAGGTAAAATTTAATAAGGATATAAAGCTGTTAATTTTATTGGCTAGTAAAATGAAAATATGACGAGATTTTATTAGATGATTTGAATCAACATATACCATTTTAAATAGAAGGATTTGAACCTGACCATAAGGATATAAATTGAG
Source organism: Viscum album (assembly GCA_963277665.1). Lineage (NCBI taxonomy): Eukaryota > Viridiplantae > Streptophyta > Magnoliopsida > Santalales > Viscaceae > Viscum > Viscum album. The sequence continues at coordinate 428,268,931 of OY728129.1, read as the reverse complement.
TTTTTATAATAAATGCGAGAAATGATATATTTATATCAACATATATCTTATTGAGGTTACATTCTCCCCTTTTATTAGAAAATAAGAAAAACATTTCGTGAAACATGAATTTTTAAAAATCCCCTACCCATTGAGAAATTCCTTTCAAATTTAACATATCAAGGTCCTTATATTATAATTATTGGTCCTTTATTTGAATCTTAGTGATTTATGGGATTCATTTGTATTGAGTATAACATTCAATTGAAGAAAAACATAGAATTTTATGTCTTAGTAATAAACCTGACTCTCCCTTCAGGTGGTCTGTAGAAAATTTTAGCCAACTCAATAGTAGTAAATGATATTTCCATCAATTTAGCGATGAAATTATCCATATTTTGTAAAGAAATGTAGTGATAATTCTTATAAAAATCTAAAAATGACATGATTTAAGGTACTCCTCTTACTAACATAAATTATAATTGTTGGGATATTACCCTTGGAAACACAAAATTCATAGAGTCGTGATACATTTCATGGAAACCTAAATTCATTATTTCAAGGTATATATTTTAATATTCAAAAATGCATTAATCTAGGATATTCCTCTTGGAATCCCAAATTCCATAATGTATGATACTTCTTTTGGAATCCCTAAAATATTGGTTTGAGATTATCCATCACGAAAATTGTCAATGCATATTTTGTACTTGTTTCTTAGCCATTTTATCCAATTCCATGGTATATTCTATATGAATTTAAATTAGATAGCATGGTCTATTATATGAGACCAAATAACTTTAAATAAATGAATTTTGAGCTGCACATAAATGATATGAAATTATATTAATTTTACAGTGTTTTACAGTCAATGAATAGGAACAAATTTAGATCGCTATGTGCAATAATATTTCGCATAAATCAAGGGGTAAATACTCTTAAAAATTGATTACCAATCCTGTGACATGGGGGTGAGAACCTCCCACTAATATTAGACCATGAATTTCATTCATTTATGGAGAAAATGATTCTCTATTAATGAGGTCAATATAAAATTTTCAAAAAGACTCTTTTGGATTATTAATTTCAAAATATTAGATTCCACATGTAGTTGATTGAAAATTAACATATACGTAAAAAAATTTCACTTGATGTTCGAATGATTTTGTACTAAATCATAGTTAGTTCATTCCAAGAAGTGTTCCCATGCACCCAGTTTAGGAGCATAACCTCACATGACCCAAATCCAATGCCCTTACATTGAACACCTTGTCTCTCACACCATTCAATTTTGCCCTTGACCTAAACCAATATGAAACCCTACATTTCCTACCACCATTCAATTATATTAACCTAAAAATAACTTTCAAATATACAAAAATTACCAAACCCTTAACTTGGTTTTTTTAGTTTTCATGATTGGATATTGATAATGGATGCATTCCCTGGATGGTTTTTTCAATTGAAATACCCCACATATACCCATTTTCTAGAGTAACGAGATAGAGAGTTCCACCAATATATCCTTAGGGAATAGTGTTCCAGCATATATACCCCAATATTATACTATTTCATTTTTTTTCTAAACAAAAACCAATGGAAATGGTTTTCCGAAATTCCTTGAATAGAACTATGGATATTTTGATACAAACACCATCTTGGAACAATTATCATCCCTAAAAGGATGATATAGGAGATTAAATATTCTCACAAAATCCATTACTTTAGATTCCTACCCAGGAACACCAATATTCATCGATTTAGATTCCTATCCCAGAACTCTTTATTTGGAGGAAATCCATTGGTATTTATCACCACACAACCTCATCCCGTGTGTTCCCAACTGCCTAGGATTTAACCAACTGGGAATTGATCATCATAGTTACACGTCTCCTAATTCCCATTCATGGGACCTATATGAGAATTAAATTAGCTAGGTATCAATCATCGGTGTAGAAACCACTAGGGTACCAGTTCACCAATGTCCCATACCAAGGTTTGCATTCACCATTATGCAGCATCTATGGAAGAATTTGATGTCACTGTGTGTTGTTTACCATATGTAAAAAGTAGTAGGAAACATCAGGTTTCTAGGTTACATGAAATTTTAGGGAGTAGGGGTAAGGGGCTGGGTGAGGGGAGGGGTGCAAGGGGTTTTGAAATGAAGAGATGGAAGGGGATTTCAAAGGGCAGGGGAAGTGGGTGGGGAAGTGGGTGTGCAAGATCAGGGGTTTGCAATGGGTAGGTGAAAGGGGTGTGTAGGGGGAATGGTGAAGGTGGAGGGGTTTCAAGGGTATGTTTAATGAGTATGAGAAATGGGGGTGAAATGGGTATGGGTTTCAAGGGGAGAGGGGTAGGGGGATCAGAGTGAGGGGATAATTAGTGTGCAGTGGGGAGGGGGTACGGGGTTCAAGAGGGAGGGGGTGTCTAAGAGGGGCGGGGGTAAATCATATGGGTGTTGAGGAGGTAGGGGATGTCTAGGATGGGGTTTTATAGAGTGAGGGGATTTCAATGAGGGAGTAGGTGTCTAGTGGTGTCTAGGAGGGTGGGATGGGGGTGTCAAGGAGGGAGTGAGGGCGTCCTAGAGGGGGGGGGGAGTTTCCTGGAGGGGTGGGGGGGGGGGGGGTTCTAGGAGGGGTGTCTAGGAGGGTTGAGGGGGGTACTAGGATGGGGGAGGTGGTCCTTGAGGTGGGTTTCTGAGAGGGGGTGTCCATGATGGGGGTCTAGGATGGGTTGTCAAGGAGGTAGGGTGTTTCCATGAGGGGGTGTCGAAGAGGGAAGTCAATGACGGGTGGGTTCCAGGAGTGGTCCTGGAGGGAGGTGGTGTCCATGAGGGAGTGGTGTCTACATGGGAGGGGTTATGACTAGGAATGAGGGGGGTCTATTCAAGAAGGAGGGGAGGGGTGTGGAAGGGATTCATTCCAGGTACATGGGTGTATAGTGGGGGCGGGGTTTTATCCTGGAAGGAGGGGGTCTATCCATGAAGGTGGGGGTCTATCTGGGGGGTTATCCACGAGGGGGGGGGGGTGGTAAATCCTATGAGTGTTGTAGGGTGGGTGTCTGTCCACAAAAGAGAGGGGTATGTCAAGGAAGGGGGTTCAGTCCAAGAAAGAGAGGCCTATCCAAGAAATAGGGGTTCTATACAGGAAGGGGGGTCAATCCAGGGGTGAGGTTTGTCTTAGGAGGGGGGCTGTCTAGTGGGGCATTTTAGGGGGAAGGGGGCTCATGGTGGGGTGGGGCGGGGAGGGGTTTGCATAGGGTGCGCCACTACAAGGGGAGTGGGGGTGTGAAAGGGGAGTGTGTGTTTTTTATGAAATATGATAACATATATCCATAGTTTCAAACATTAGATTAATCCCTATATCCATGGTTTCAAACCATGGCTATAAAACCTTTCTTTCTTAACCTTATGACATTGATTAAAAACGTGGCTATTGGGCATTATCCATGGTTTGAAACATGGATATACGTCTTTATCCACTATTTGATCTGTGGCTATAGGTCTTTAGCCATGGTTTCAAACTAGGGCTGTAGAAATTTCCATACATCCATACCAACACCATACAAGGATTTTGGGCTTATAGATAGGGTTCCAAACAATGTATATAACCTAAATTACTAGTAGTGTCTTATTTTTTTACAACAAATACTAATGTTATTTTATCTTCTATGAAATATAATGAATTAATTTTCATCACTTAATTGCAGATTTCAATGTATGTTCAATAAGATAAATTTAATGATAATTATTTTAAAAAGTGAATTTCAATGAAAATATTTTTTAATATGAAAAGGTTATAATCCTAAAGAATTTTTTAATCATATTTTTATTTCATAAATGAAAAAACACTTATTATTACATCAATGGGTAGACATCATATTCATATCATCATTACTGGTCTTATAGATGTATTATAATCATTTTTTCTAAGGATAACATTTAAATTCACTACCTTGAATCATTTTTTTAATTCATTAACTTCCCCATGGGATATTCACTACCTAGTTTCCATTGATCATTAAATTTCCCATAATTATCAACATTATTTAGCATGGATATCATTATTCCATAAACCAAATAAAACTTTTAAATACAATTTTTAAATTGAAAATAATTTCATTATATATGAAAATATTGATAAATCTATATTCATTACTAATTAAGGATATTTTATAAGTAAAATTTATTATAAGTTACATCAATTAAATTAATTTTTTTGAATTATTTATTCTGATATTACATGTGTTATTAACATTTTACTATAATCCCTTTGATTCATTTGTTTTATAATGGGATGAATATTTTTTGTTTCCCCATCTAAATTGGTTTTTAACACTCAGTTTAAGACTGCATTTTGAAAGTTCTTGACTGTAATGATTTCATGTACCTGCTAAACAGAGTACCAAATAATTATGAATTGATTTATTAAAGATCAATTACTTTTATCCGGGATGATTTCAATATGAAAAAATCAATAAATGAATTTTATTCTCATTTTATTGATTAAATGGAATGTGTTATATATTATTTACCTTTTCATATTGATTATTCCTTATCCAGTAATTTCAATTTGATTTGTTTTCAGTAATTTACCTTTCCATAGTGATTATGACTTATCAAATTATTTAAATGATATTCGTTCTTAGTTATTTACATTTACATATGGATTATTCCTGAGATATTGAAGATATAATATTTATACTTAGTCCTCACTATGTATTTTATCTCACCCTTATTGTATATCCATTTTTTAGGAATCAAAAAATTATTCTATGAAGGATATGTATGGATTATCTAGATGGAATAATGTTATCATCAAAAAATTTATTTCTGTATTCCAAATGTAATATAGGACTCGTGTATGTATCTAGTTTACAAATGACACTATATTTATTTTTTCTATTGGTTTTAATTCCTTGTCTTCTATTCCTATTCAATGATAGCATGCATCAAATATATGATACTTGGGTTTGGGTTACTACAATGTGAAAATAAATATTGGGGTAGTATATAAACTATATAAAAAGTAAATTTTTAAAAAATAATTAAACAGGTCTAAATGTAAAGATGACAAGATGAAAAACCATATAACATTAATATCATTTTAACCAACCCCCAAGAAAGAAACAACATGGAATGTTTTCAAATATTAAAGGTAAATTTATTCATGATACAAAATAAAAATGGTTGATTATATACACTTTAAAATTTGTATCACATGGTATATCATAACCATGTCTCCTGTGATTCATATTTTAGAAAAGTAATCCCTTAAAAAGGACAAAATATTTGATATAATGATACATTAGAATGGATTTCATGGGAATAAATTATAAATCCCATTAATCGAAAGTGGAAATACCATTTTATATAACCATAGTATATAATAATCCAACTTAGAAGATTTGTGATCAAGAATAACAATAAATACTCAAATAATGGAAAATGTGTAATAAAAACCCTTTCCATGTTACCCTATTTAATCGATTGAACTTTAACCTCCAGTATTAGAAAAATATCTATCGTAATAAAGTATTTTACAAACATATAAAAATGTAAAACTATTTACAATTTACATTAATAATAATTATCTAAATTTATATTAGTTTATTTTTACCTTTTTTCCATCTTTGGGTTTGTATGGTTTTAATTATTTTTAATAGTTTCATAGGATCATTTTGAATGATTATTCTGCATGAAAATTTCATAAATAAATGTTCATAAAGGTAAAAATAATGGATGAAAAATATTGATTTATTATTTTTAAATTTCCATTAATTTGTTCGTTAGCAATTATCCTAGAAGATAAAAGTTACAAATAACATTTTTTAAGGATATTCGACCTACAAATAGTGTTTTCTTTATTAATGTGATAAATATAGAAGTACCCTATCCAGAAAAAGAATAATTGTTTATATATTTATCTATTTTTAGACAATAAATTACAATATTTTAGTCATCCTTTATTTAATTTCCAAGAATTATTCAAGTATTCAGTCATACACACCCTAACATGATAACACATTAACATGATAAGTGAATATGGTTTAAGAGGTGTTTATTTTTAATCATTTTCATTATAATATATAAATAATTTTATTATTTTTAATTATTAATTATTTATAACTATAGTTTTATAGTTTTATATAAATAGAAATAAATTATATGATAAATGGAAAAACTATTCATCATAGAGGCAGTAGTCCACAAAATTCATGATTAGTGTTTCTGTTACACATTGAATGAGAGGGTTTGAGGTAGACACTAAGTGATCATTTAAAAATAATAAGTATATAATTTAAATCATATTTATTCATGAATACCATAATTAAGGAAATCCATGAGTGGTAGTGATGGAAAATAAAAAACATCGCTTCATGGAGGTTATAATTTGCACAGACACACCAACAATTATTGTATTTTTTAATAATAAATGTAATATAATAAAACATGGTTTTAGAATATTTATAATAAAAATTTAAAAATTAAATATTTGGAATTTTTATTATAATATTGATATTTGTGGTTAATAAATTTTTCAATAATAATTAAATGTTATGAATGTTGTGACACAAACATTGAGAATTCGATATTATATATGACGAAGGCCTTCGATTTGAAAGACAAATGCTATTTTTTATTGAATTGAGGAATTAATGAGAGTAAATAAATTCATGGTGGGTATATTTGGGTATGGTTTTTTGGAAATTTTTAAATAATAGTGGAGTATTGAATGGATGGATGTGACCCTCCTTTTATAAATGATCATGATGGGATTTTCTATGGAAAAGAATGGTATTTAAGGGTTAATAATGGAATTAAATGAAATTTATGTTAGTTGGGCGAGGGAAGGTTGGTAATAAATTTAAATAATAATTTATACCCTAACATAATTCTATATGTTCTATGGTTAGGTTAAATTAATAAAATTTTAGCTAGTATAGATTTGTAATTTAAACACTTAATTTTCAGGAATAAATATTAGTCATGTCAATTATTAATTACTACAAATGTATAAAGACTGTTGTCACCAAATTTTGAAATGATGAATCTTATTTTTTACATAATTTATCATAATTTAATTTAAAGATGTGAATAACTAAATTATTAATTTAAAACATATTATCTGTCAAAAAATAATTCTTAGAAAAATGTCATTTTGATCATTATGTTATCTTAGACTTATTTTATATAGATCACCCAATAAATTAGTTCTGGTTAATTAATATATATTATTAGACTTAATATTAGAGTGTTGATATTAAATATATTCATTTATTTCAAAAATTATTCTATATTAATAAAAGTATTATTCATTGAAAAATATAGAATTTTCCAAGGTAACTATTATTTAACAAAGGAAAAATAATCAAAAAGTCAAATATTAAAACGGAACATATTAGACAATTTGTACCCATTTAATTTGAAATTAAAATTTATATATTTTATCAATTTATAATAAATAATTTTAGAATAATACTATATAATGTATTTAATTTTTTTATAAAATATTTCTTATGTTTGAAAAGATCAAATATAGTTTTTTAATTCAAACATGATTTTTCAAAATATATAATGTTACATAAATTTTAAATATTTTTTATAATAAAGGATTCTTATGTTTTAGTTTTTTCTTATATCCGAGTTACATTAAAAATTCCACTATATTTTCAAAACTAGTATTTCCCACTATTTAACTAAAAATAAATTATTTTTGAAAAATTCCAAAAAAAATCTCTATAAAACAATATATCCACGATAAAGATAACAATTATGATAATATTTTTATATTCACAACCTAAAATTGAAAATTTTATGTTTGTAATAAAATCATATCATATCCCAAAAGAGTTCTTATAGTGGTATTTTATTTTGATCTTTGAATATATATATATATATATTGATGGTTATATATTTCAGAAATCAATTTCTACTATTTGTAATTTTTAATTTGACTGCTAAATTTCTGTGTTTTATATTGATTTTGTTTTCATTATTCAATGTAATTAATGATTTTGAAAGCAATATATATTTATGGTGTAAAACATTAGTAATTATAGCTGTGGATATTGATAATGAATTTTCCGATATATGTTCATAATATATTTAATATTAATTGAATTCTTATTAAATTTAGAAATAACTATCATATTTGGAAGAAAAAAATATTATACTATATAATCTATTTGGAGATGATATTTATAACTTTTTACAGATGATTTCACACCTCTCACTAAGGTTTATCCATTAATATAAACTAAAAAAATAAAATTCTAGATAATGATGGATGATTTTGAAAATATTCTACTTTCCTCTCTTTCATATTTTGAATTCCATAGGGTTAATGAAATTGGAAATGATAAAGGAAATATAAATAGGATAGAAAATAATTTTAATGGAAACATAAAGGTGGTAAAATAGAAGTTAAATATTTAGATATTATATTATTTTTCTCTAGAAATGGGAGATGATAAATCTTGTAGAGTGTTATTTGCATGGTTTATGGAAATTTTAAGCAACATAAAAATACTTACTGAAAAGATGGAAGAAAAAACGGTTGTCAATACGATAATAAAAATTCATTATTATAGATTTCATTTCAACTTAACATCATTATTAGATATATTTTTAAATAAAAATCAATTTGGATTATTTTCATAGTATTCCAATTACAGATTATATGAGAATAATTACATATTTTCAAAAGGAAGGGAATGTTTGATCACAAAATCTGATTCAAAGCATCTAATTATGAAAAGTAAAAGAGAGTGGTTATTGAAATATTTAAGTTAATATAATTCATAAGAAAAGGTTATTAATTAGTTTTATGAACTCTGGTCTTGATTTTCAAAAAATGATAAACATTTCATTTGAAATTATATTTTAAAGTTACCATTGAATTGGATAAATTGAAGAGAATGTATAAATTTAGTAGAAATTTATCCAAGACCAAAGGAAGTATATGATAGTGTTAATTAAGAAAATAGGTCAATAATCTCATTTAATATGATGGTGGATAAATCAAATCCTTATACAAAAGGATTAAATAAGAAGTTACCTAAATATAATTTTTTTCCCAAATGTGAGGAAGATGGTTCCATTGAAGAAGATGTGGGATACGAGAATTCATGTGACGAAGGTACTATGATATTTCTTATTTAAAAGATATATCATGAGTATTGTAACAATAGTGAAAGTAGATAATATAAATAATAATATGAAAAAATATATGTGCATCTTTTTTTATAATATGTATTAAAAGAATATCTCATTAAAATTTCTTAGATGGACAATGAACATAAGTTGTTGAAAAAATATGCCCAATATAATTAAAATATGAACATATTACTTGATAGATAATAATACAAAGTTTTAGGAGATATTGAGATTCTGAAGAAGATACATAATTGATAAAAAATACACGATATAATGATAGAATAAAAGAATATCTTATGGGATAAAAAATTACATCAAATTATTGAATCTTTTTGAAGATGAATAAAGAAAACATATCATAATAAATTAAATTATAAATTTTTTATCAAATATACAATGATTCCTATTTACAAAAGGATAATAAATTATCCTCAAATGATAGTGACATGGATAATTATTCGAGGATGAGCTCTAAGAATAAGAACAAATTATAGAGGACTATATATGTAACTAAAGTAATTGAATTCCAAAATTAATTAATTTATGAGACAAATAATTAATGAAAACACTAGTATAATAGTACACACTAATTATCCTTAGAATATATCAAATTTTTAGAAAGTTATATGAGTTGTATAATTTTTTCTGTAAGAAATAATGATCCAATTTATTGGTGTAGAATGTTTTGGTAATTCTAATAAATTGTTTTAAACATCTTGTATGTTTCAAGGGAAAATATCCTTTTAATAGATATTAAAGGTACTATAGAGGTTATAGGTATATAACAAATATGTGTTGGTTTAATCATTGAAAATATAATTCATTTTTAATTGATATTGGAGGTAGAGTTTTAGGGGGTGTCATCCATTATTAAAAAGACATACTACATTTTTTTTAAAACTATAATTTTATGAATGATAACAGATTCTAAAATAATGAAACACTCTTAGATCGTTTTTAGCATACAGGAACCTAATAAAATAAGTCATTGTGATTCTACTGGCCCAACATGTTTTTAATGATAACACTCAAATCAACAATGAGAAGAAAAAAAGTGCATTGATATGAATCTATATATTCAGAATACTCCTCAAGATTCAAAAGGATAATCAACACAGTTTTGGTATAGTAGGTGTTTTTAAAATATTAATACATTCATGAATCTATATTCTAATATAAAATTCTATACATATTGAATATTAACATTTGTAAATTACGAGTCTCCTGAAATCAAATTAATTGGATCTTCTGTCATTTGAAAAAGATAAGTCCAAATCAACCAGTGCATTTTTTAATGTTAGACTCAAACAAAATATATTGAGTGATTAAAAAATTTTAGATGAATAAAATGATGCATTAACCTGAATATACAGATTTTTTAAATGATTATTAATGGCGATGTTATTAAAAGAGGATATCTATCCAATGGAACCCTATTATAGGTTGAATATTAAATACTTATTATTATCATTGTATGGAGAAAGAAAATAATGTGTGTAATATAAGGATTGGAGTTAGGTTCTAGTGAAATATGAAAATTTTACATAAAGAGGAAGAATTTTTTATTCCCTTAATATGATAATAAGTTTTTATCGGTGTTATTCTATATTTAGGAAACAAAAATTCTCATATTATTGACACAAAAAAGGCCGACATACATACATCTAATCACAAGGATTATAACCATTATGACATATGTAGACCTATGAAAAAGAATCAAGTAATTAATGTTAAGAATTTTTTATTCTTTATTGTAGACTTCATTCATATAACATGTATTACATTATAATAACCCAAATAAGTGTATCTCAAAATGTTCACATGTTTCATGAGTATATATCAGAACTAGTGTATCCTTTATCTAAAGAAGGTTTAAAATGATAATGGTGTTTAATACATGAATAGTAACATTTAATTTTTTTGATAATAACTATATATATAAATAACATAGAGAACCATACACACTTTTAGAAAAAAAAATTAAAGAATTAAGGAATAGAAACATATTTGAAATTAAGTGAACAATTTTGATTAATCATGATACTTATTATTCCCTTTTTATATAATATATTACTATAGTTTTCCACATCCAAAATTTCAAATATTATAGATCAAATTCATATATGTCTTCATATAATATATATTATGAGAATACTCTCATCTTATGTTATCTAAAGATTTATAGGAGATCATACATTATTAATATTACCAGTTATAATCATGGGATGTTTTATTAAAGAGGTTATAATGTTTTCTTTATTATATACACTCAAAAAGGAAGTTGAAAAAGACATTATAATTATGAAGCTGGAAAACATGTGTATTTATTTGATGTGAAAATATTTGATGACTCATAAAGAAGTATTCTATGGTTCTCTGTTTGAATAAAAAGAAGCGAATATAATTTTTTTTAGATTAAAAAATGTTGAATTCTATAATTTAATTGATGATTTTGATGTTTAACATGATTAACATAATGATAAAAACATTTCATGTGATGGGATATTTTGTTTATCACATCCATGGTTAGGGAAGTAGTTGGAGGTTCAAAATATTATTTGAGATCAACGAAAATATTTGTAAACCCAAATAACATTGATAATAGTTCCACATTCCACAATTCTTCATAGTTAAATCCAATAGAAAATAAATAATCACTGAATCGTAAATTGTGGACTAATTATGTGATTTATTAATGGGTTTAGATTGATTAAAATGAGAATGCTCAGTTACTACCCAAACAGGAATATAATATTTAATTAGAAAATTTAAGTATATATGGAACTAGCTAAATGAAATAAGTGAAATTGAATGAAATAAAGAAATAATCATTTTTAATGACTACTCAAAAGTTTGATGTATTAAATTTGATGAGGTATTTACACAAGTTGAAAAAATTCAACCTATTTGATTTTTTAAATACATTACATAATGAGGAAAACATATTATTTTTAAATGGATTCCAACCCTACATTTCTTAATTGTGAATTGGAATATTATGATTACATAAAATATATTTGCATTTTATTTCACGTAAAATAATATAACTATGTATGTAAGTAAAATAAGGTGTTATATGGATTTTAGAGATCCTTGAGTTCTTGGTATTACCAATGAAATTATTATTTAATGAGTCATAAAATAAAGAAATATAGGGTGGAAAGCAATCATTATATAAAATAAAATCAATAGGTTTTTGTTTTTGTGATTGTTTTTTTAAAGATATAATATATGTGGGGAATAATGAGTAATACTCTAAAATTTTTTCGATAGAGATAAAGATATTGTTTGAAATTTCAATATTAGGAGAAATGAGGTACATTCAAGCATTACAAAACTGAAATGGGAAGGATCATTTTTCCTATAATAAGAAGAATATAATTGGAGATTATATAATGAATTTGGCATGAAGGACTGAGATAATATTTACACAAATTCACAGTGGTAAAATATTTTTAAGGAATTTTTTGTAAAATATGTTGATCCAAAAGAATATATGAAGTTTATTTCAATCTTACTGTAATAAAAACATCTAGTATAGGCCTAGGTTATGTTGTTTATCTTTGTTATTGATTTCAAACTGAAACAAAAATGTCCATTTTTTATAGGGAAGAAATTATCAAATAAAATAAATGCATTAATTATTTTTTGATAAGTTATTAAAAATATTAATGTTGAATATGTAACATCCCAAAAACATTTATGACTAGTACAGTAGTCGGACTGTTGGTTCACATGTCTACAAGTGTTCTTCCATATATTCTTGAGTTTACAGACTAGTTGTGTGGGTGTAATGAGGTGATAAAATGAAGAATATACCCTCGTGATCAGTGTAGCAGATAAGTATATAATTTAATTAAAAATATTTAACCGTGGAAGCAATAATAAATAAACAAAGAATATTTATAGAATAATAAAAACTAAATAAAAAATGATATGGACAAGTCCAATATAAAAAAAATGCATGCATGTCCTAATGACAATGAATAAATGAATAAATAGACATACAACATGCCATGATACTATACAATACACACCTGTGGAAAATAAATAACGGAAAATGCCAAAGGCTGATCTACATGAGCATCTTGAGATCTATATGTGTTGTATTCTCTTAGCTCCTATGTACTAGAAAAATGGCAGTAGAAATAATCTATAATCTAGTAAACACTAGGTATACTTGAGTACCCCATGGAAATTAAATCCCAAGTAGGTTGTGATATATAAAACTCAGTAGGTTACCACCTATAGTGTCTATGATGGAATCCAGTCCATAAATATAATTTAATGTAGTGTGTGAGAATAAGAAGAATAATGATAAAGTGTGTTGAGTAAAAAAATAATATCAGTCAGATTAGGTTTTAATATGACACCAATATAACTCTACCTTCTTCGTCTCATGAACAAAATGAATCGTATGATTAAGAACCATATGTATATAGTATTAATACATACATAGTATAATTATATTTTTCATCCACCTATATGAACTGTGTACTCGAAAACTTAAGTTTCCATATACATAAAATATTAGTTCTTTGATGGATCATGCCTAGCTTATTCATCCATAACCATTCTGAAATATCCTGTAAGATCAGGCAATAGTGTACATGAACTACATCCCAATATAGTGTGATAATTCATGCAATACACTTAAAATAGTGACTGATCCATCATGTTATAACTCTAAATAGGGTGTGTGGTGCATCAGCCCAACATCATACATAATACAAATGGTGTGAGACATCATGAACACAACACCTGATGTAAGGAATCATTATTTTCTTACGTGCTCAACATATACCTTATCATCGTTCAACATCCTACATCAAGGTAGAATCAAATAAAAATAGTAAAAACCAGGTCCATAAGGAATTGCCTATCCTTCTCTTGAATTATTAATCCCATAATAAATAAGGTCATTACATTTATTACAATTCAAAATAAGAATGTACTAGTGACTGAAATTAATGGTGTGGAATTTCCACCCTTTACATTTATATTAACATAAAACTTTAATTTCATTCATTTCTAGCAACCCATAAGGAAGAATGACATTCTATATAATCAATAAATATATTTTAAAACATTAATGGAATCAAGCCATTGGGAACAAGCTGTTATAATAAATACATGCCATTTTATTTTACAAAACATAGAAATTTATTTAAAAATGATCTAAAGGGTACATATATGATACCGTGGTCTAATGAAAAATTACTTACATGGGTACTCACATTTATTAAGTGATCCAAGCCCATGGGTAGATCATGGATTATTAGTCATTTAATTAAGTGTGCCCAATCCATTCACTAAGATGGTTCCATGGTTTAATGATCATTATATATAATAGGGACAATATATTAAAAAAATTCACTTCTATAAATGCACAAAACATGCCTTATATATATCAAAACAAAGTCATAATATAACGCCAATGAAAAATGGAAAACAATTCATTAAACAATTAATCAACACTTTGAATCTTTTAATACATTGCACCTCATCTGTGAGGTTTTATTATAAAATAATGACATTGTTCTTTTTTAAATTTGTTTATAATAATTAATGAATTTCATTAAAGAATGTAACTTATTTCATAAAAGAATAAATTTGATAATGATACACCACATGTCCATATAAAATATAATAATTAACAAGGAACATAATATGTGTCATTAATTATTGATCAAGCATCTACAAAGGAAACACCATTATTAATCCATGAAAAATTCATAGAAGTAATTTTTGGAATTTGTAGGAAGTGGGTGATACATTTTTTTTATTTCTATGATAAGCTCTACGTCACCCATGATTCCCAGTAGTAAGTCGTCGGCATATCGCACCACTAGGGTCAGGCAAGCATAGAACTAATAGAATCGAAAGAGGGCCCCATTGTGAACAGTGAGATGAAGCGTGACAGTGGATAAGGAACAGGTCAGCAATAGGCCTGAATCCACTGAATAAACACTGAACCGACTTGAATATGAACTACAGTAGTGGATCTAACGAGCTGGATTCGAACCAACATCAAGCTACTTTCCCTTTAGTAGATCGTAAGACAAGCAATCACTGACGGATGATTATATAAGAAATAAATATAAAAGGATATGATCATAAACCATAGAATATTGGAATATAAATTGTTAATCAAAGCAACTATATTCGACCTCGGCGGTCCACTATCATCGCATGAGGTTTTTCGGTTATAAATGGAAAATCGTGTCAACACACCCAAATTGTGTTCTCTATTGAGTTTGAACCACTATATTTAATAATCAACAATCGTACAGAGTGTATCTATGTGATCCCAACAACTTGATATGATGAACATAATAACAATGTATCGCTCAACAAGGTTCGGTGTGTGGCACAACATAAACATTCATATTTTAATATAAATTCAGTGTAAAATACATATACCACCTAACTCATACTATGGATGATGTACTCATCCAATATCAATCTCAAATTTTTTTCTGGTTTGGAATAAATCTATGTAATTGGAACCCTCCATCATAATATGGAAAATGAAGTTGCAGTTTGAGAACATTGTTGATAGAAGATAAAACAAATAATGATAAAATTGATTGAAGAGCTTATCATTGAGGATCCAAAGAGACATATGATGCTCAATTCGAAAAAACAATGGATGAAATATCATGAGGCCCATTATAAGCTTGTAGGATATGCCACAACACATTAGAGGAGGAACATGCAGGTGCTAGAGGAAAAGATAAAGAATGGGAAAAATAATTTAATCCATTAAGGTAAAAATAGTCATTTTACCCCAAAAACTATGTCACATAGTTTAGTCGAACCATGTGCCAACGATGTGATGAACAGTTCATAAGTGCATCTAAACTGGCATTACACATGCAGGCCTAGTTCACAATTTGGGTAAACCCTACACAGCCTATGTGACACTTATTATACCTCTAAAAGATACCACATGATTTTTTGTTCTTGTTCGCATTGATTCAAACAAACGTTCTTCCTAGTTCAGACTATCTAGAACATTAATTTTTTGGGTCGGGTGCTTCCAATAATCCATGAGACACCTGGGGGATCCCTCAAGCCTTCACCAAAACCTAAAAAACACATTTTAGTGTTCTAAATCTTGAAATTATATTCTAAATCATGTGTTAATGAACATCTGAGGAAGTAAACATCAAAAAATAAAATTCCCATATATGTATTCCTTGGCTCAATTAAAATCTCTATACAACCTCCCTACCATAGAAATTCCCATCCCCAAGAAGTCTTCAGGTACAACAAAAACATCACACGACCTACAAGGATCTTCAAGTCTCATTCAAATGGGTCACATTGCATTTACATCCAACCAACACACCTAAAATAATTACATAGTCACTCAACACTTAAGACATCAAGACATAATACCATGTATGTTTAAAAAGTAAATCACCTAAACATATCTTACTAAAGCCTGTTTAGCTAGATACATGATCAATTAATCATATAATTTATCATCAGGTTGATAGTTCCCCCCACCATAGTCATTAACACTATAAAGTGACAATTTGAACCACATTTTTCTCCAATAGTAGAATTACCTTACCAAAACTACCTCAATGATTTCTGGGGATGCTTTGGGAATTAGTTACATTAATTAAGAATAACTGATTACATTCAAGGCCCCAATCGAAACATCATTTGAAGGATATAGTCGAATCCTAATCAGCCTATCAGAAACTAGTCATTCAATCATTGTTTAGAAGACATAACATAACCTTTAATCTGCACCTTCCTTGACCTAGTCGCATGCTTGAATGATTTCCTTATGACAATATTCATTTAAAAATAGGGATAATAATTTCTTCCACTTCTGGATGGACATACTCGAAATTGTTAGCTTATAAAGTCACCGTATTTCAAAAAAAACCATAATTCCTTCTTCCTATGAATCATTCAGTTATAACAACCATGTTTACAAAACCCCTTCCAAACATCTAGTGATGTTACCTACTCAAACAATCACTTAGACATTTCAGTCATCCTGTCTCAACACAAAAAAGGTTGTAACGCAAATCAATCCCACTAGTATTCATTACACATTAAACACCACCAATGATCTTAAAAACATGTTCATGGAATAAAAAATTAATGATACTAGAGTCTAAGTAAATAAACTATGGTTTTTCATACTCTAGGTTTAAATGAAATAAATATGAATGAATTCACAACATCCATATCAGATCAATGACTAATCCTAGAGTTGAATCTTCCTGGTGGTCTAGTCAAAGGGAATGGTTGGCGTCTAAGATTCCATTCAGGGAATTTATATGTGGGAACCCTAGTATCAATCCAGACTAAGCATGCCTCAATTATATCAACACATCCATCATGGAACACTATGAAACCCACCAAAACAGGGAATCAAATTTTTTATGATTTCATGTGGTGTATGAATAATGATCTCTTTGTGAAAAAATCCTAACGTCATAATTGGAAAATTTCGCGTTGTTGAACCATAATTCACTAAGAGGATAGAGAGGATTACTAAAAATATCATTTGAGCCTCTAATTGTCATATTTCATTAAAACAATTGCATCATCACATGAAGAAGCACCACCACAAACAAATCA
This sequence comes from Viscum album, assembly GCA_963277665.1. NCBI lineage: Eukaryota > Viridiplantae > Streptophyta > Magnoliopsida > Santalales > Viscaceae > Viscum > Viscum album. Next base: position 428,251,185 of record OY728129.1, on the reverse strand, counting down.
TAAGCCTACACCACCTTAGAAATCTTGTGACCGCCAAAACATAACCACTGAATACTTTCAGGACTAATGGTGTTTCTTAAGGGTTGCATACCCAACCAACCATAATAACATCATGATTCTGAGAAATAACTGACATATATTCGAACTCAAAACCCCCAATGAATTCATGAAAAATCAATCAATTCCCAATGATCCCCTTTTGTTGTGTTTCTTCAACATGGAAGGGTACATTCAACTGAACTGAAGCGACACTCCCCGACTTAGGATTGTCAAATACATTGAAAATATAAATACATAATAGCCTCTACCATGAATGCTATATCAGATTCACCTTAGATTCACCTGTGTCCTGCCTCCAAGCCATGCTCATTTATTCCATTGAGTGAGATCATTTGGTATGAAATCCAAAAGCAAACTCACTAACTATTCAAAACAACCGAATCTCTATGAAATCCATCTCTAACAATGTTTTGAACTTTATTAATTTAATTTCAATGTTATTTGACTTTAGAGATGACCAGATAACATACTCAAGATCTCAAGGCTCAATGATTTAATAGAACTAAACTGGTTTGTTACATCATTTAGAAAATGAAAAGGCACAGTGTAAATGAATGCATACTACCAACATGGTTTCAAAAGAAAATAGCACATCCTGGGTTCTAATCATACTCTTTTTATCCCTATATGTTTAATTATATGATTCCCAACACTAATAACTTGATCAAGTCACAATATCCCATATGACTATAAAGAATATTTATGGTCTCCCAATTATCCTTAAGGAAGGGAACATAGTCGCAAAATCTATCAATTTTCTAACCATGCCATAGGGAAGTATATCAAACTGTAATTGAGCATTACATGAGGCTCACATCCATAATTAGTGTCATATTTACCATGACCTCCCATACGAACAAGGTTGTCTTGAAGAATATAAGAGTCTTTTTTTGGACAACAACAACCTAAAAGCACCAAACACTAGGAAACTAACAGCATTGGGCAAGGAATTTAATGTAACATCCATTGATTTTGTGAAATATATATTTTTGATTTATGTTAATCCTTTTTATATTTATTCATTTCACAAAAAACTGGAAAATAATATATTTTATATAAAATCACAATTTTTGGCTTACATTATACACAATTCCATGTTAATATTTCACTACACACAACATAATTTTTATCAATCTTTATATGTAACATTGCTGTTAGATTATGTTACACAGACATCTGACATTCCATGATTGATTTTGTAGCCTATAAGACCGAGTTTTATCAAATAATAATATAATATTAATATATTATTATTCAAGACATAACCTATAAATTAAATTTTCAATATTGATTATTATTATCTAGCTTCTTAAACCTATGTTTTTCACATTGATAGAATTGAATTCAATAGATATAATGAATATAAGAACCAATTGAATATAACTAGATCATTTTTATATAAAACTCTTTTTATTCTCACAAGGTTGTTTTCTCTTTATTGATTAAATTAATGAATACTAGTGAGTGATATCAATTAAATATATATATATATATTATTAAATGAAATATTTTTTATATTCATCCAATATATTGGATAAGAATAAGATAAGAACAAACAATATTTTACATATAAAACATAATTGATTTATTAAGGGAATTTTACATATTTTTGATGGGGAAACTATTTTAAATCCAATCTTTGGAAAATTTATAAATATTATATGTCAAAATAAAGTTCATATATAAAATATAATATTAAAAATTATGTTAGGGGTTTTTTTTTTGAATTTTATATGGAATGTTTTATTTTTTAATAGATACTTAATATTCTTAATTTTAATTCAAAAATAATTTTTCATCTATTTTATTTTTGTAGTTATAATATATTTAAATTTGTTTTAATGTATAATTATATTTTATTGTCATAAATAAATCCAATTTAGGTTGTTTTAATTGATTTTTATTTGAAATTTTCTATAAAACATATCATTCTTTGGTTAGTTTTTACTTTAAAAACCCACATTCTCATCTCGTCTGTAGGACAATAATTAAATTACATTAGGAAATATATATTATTTGAATTTGGAAAATTTTATTCCATATTTGGAATAATAATTATTCATAAATTATGACAACATAATAATATTTTTTTACAAAATATATTATTGATATTATTTATAATTAATTACAATGATTAAGGATGAGTTAAGGTTAATAATGGACTAAACCATTTCCTTAAGTCTCAAAACAAAATATAAACTTTTCCAAAATCCATTTTATTATAATTTTTCGAACATAAACTTCCATTTCAAAAATTGGGGTCATTATTGGATCACATTCAATAAAAAAACCTGGGTGAAGATTCTATCATCCAAACATTTACTAGAATTCCACTTGTCCTCCACTATAAAAAAGTTCTCATATCCTCCCACTTCCAATCACCTCCAAAACCACATAAGTTTAGAAAATATAATTAAAATTAACTCTTAAATATCCGTAACATAATATTTTAATCTTCCATTTGGGAGTAAATCCATTAAATGAAGCCCTTTCATGTAAACTAAAAGGACTAACCTCAATAAAATGTGACATCTTTTCTTAAGAATTTTTATTTTATTTTCATTCTACACAAAATCAAATATCCTTATTTCAAGAATATATAACAACAATATTAAATATAATATGTTTTTTTATATTATTTTTTTAATTACACTAACACTCTCTTCCATTTAATTGATAACAAACATACTCACTATGTTTATGGTGATATATCGCCTCACAAAACGATGATTGCTTATTTTTCCTTTATCGCCTCTAATGGTGGAAATTATAATGGGAAATATATTTATGTATGATATATATTATATATTTTATTTATTTAATCCTATATTATCCCTTTACAATATATATCTTTATACATTCTATTTTTTGTTAATATGATAATTTCGTTTAAGGAAGCTCAGATTACCACCCCCTGAAAAAAATTTGATTCATTCACACACTACCTAGAATGTATTAAGGATGTATTTACCAAAATTATGTGACATATATGATATAATAATAATAAATTTATAATGATATTTATACATATATATACATATTTGTTTTCTATCTTTTATCTAATATGACATCAGAATGGAAACAACATGCATGCATACCTAGAGTCTACCATCTCCGCTAACAAAGTATTCCATTTTAAACGTTTATATCCTATAGATTATTATTTTATAAATATATTTAATACACAATATATATATATATAATTTTTTACATCTTATAAATCATGATAAACCTATAATAACAGAAATATAAAACAAATTAAGCCCCATGAAATCACATAACATGATATTACCCAAAGAAAATCCACGACATAGAATTGTAAAAATGTGGGTTATATAATGTCATAAAAATACATATAGAGTATTATATATATTAATATTCTTCTGTAAAATATTCATAAGAAGAATAAATTTTTTATACATTAATCTTGTACGAGTATGAAGAGTTTCAAGACACATGGTAAGAGAATTTCATCTCACATTTTATTTTTGTGTGATATATACTTTATTCACTGACCATTAATTTTCATGATATCTTAAGCTTCATGTAACATTATTTTCTTATATGAGGAGTATCGTTCAGTTATAAAAAATTATAAGAATTTTTTATCAAACAATCTCAACACTTAACTAGATTTTTTATGATTATGCTTCATTTGATGAAATATTATGATAAATATCATAATAAATATCATCAATTTTATTATCCTATGGTTATTAATGAAAAATTTGTCACGACCCATCCTCGAGGCCCGTGCCGTGACTACCCCAAGCCCGCCTTCCATAGGCCAGGGGCTGGCGACTAGCACCAAAGGTGTAAATCCCGATAACTGGGAAGAAATTTCCTTTATTAAAGTAAACAAAACACCACAGAGCACAAGCGGAAGCAAAACACTAAGTACAAAAGAAAGTGCTGAAAAGTAAATGGGCCAGAATACAAACCCAAATGAAAGTACAACTACAACTGAACAAAGTACAACAGAAAAAGACAACAGCTGGAATAAAGGAAGCAGCTCCTTGGTCGTCCTCATTGGATCCTACTTGAAGGGTAGGTATAGATGGCGCAGCTCCTGGTCGTCCACCACGGATCCTACCTGAAGGGTAGGTACAGATATCCTCTTTAATGCTCTCGCCCGTCAACCTCCTCCGTGTGTCGTCTCATCGTGTAGTCCACCTCCGGTTACTGACTTGTCGTGTAGTCCACCTCCAGGTACTAACTCGTTGTGTAGTACACCTCCAGGTACCGTCCAGTCCTCGAACACTCGGCCTCCGTCAGCACTGCCCGTCGTCTGCAACCAACACAACGAGGTGTGGGCATAGCTCGTGAAGGGGTGAGTATAACGATACTCAGTAGGGACCCCAAGACCCTCAAGGTCTCACTAAAACCAACAAGGATAACCACAATGAAGATATCAACAGATAACCTGTACTTAGGTATATGCCCATACATATACCTAAGTTATCAAGTAACCCATCTCAATCCTGAGGAAACACACGGATTTAGAAAACAACGGACAACCACTACCCAGGTATATGCGCATACATATACCTAATTTATCAAGTAACCCATCTCAAACATGAGGTAAACACAAGGTCAAAAGTCTCAGCTCAAACCAGGATTTTCATTATCGAAACCGAAACTGCTAAAGAGCCCCGTCTCTAGAGTGTACATTGGTCCTGTCACGACTCCGAGGTACTGCTCACTAACCTAAGACTGCTGAGGTACTCCTCATGTCGAGTACTGTGGGCCTTCTGCTACAACCAAGCGCTTCCCACCATGGGTCTGCCGCTACAACCAAGCGCTCCCCCCCTCATAGCCTCAAGAGGTACTCCTTTTGTTGAGTACCGCAGGTCTGCCGCTACAACCAAGCGCTCCTCCACCGTGGGTCTGTCGCTACAACCAAGCGCTCCCCCTCATAGCCTCCATAGGTACTGCTTCTGTTGAGTACCGCGGGTCTGCCGCTACAACCAATCGCTCTACCGCCGTGGGTCTGCCGCTACAACCAAATGCTCCCCACTGGGATATCCAAAACACACCGAGTCGATCGGTCAAGCAGTCGTCAGGTCTCAGCCGGCTACACGGTCTCCGTATTCCACACGCTCGTCTCCGGGAGGGTCTGCTCCACGATCTTCTAGTTGATACTACAAGTATCACAAGGTTCCACAAAGAAGTATCTCAAGGGACCGCCTCGTCACATGGGTCTCAACACAACAGACAACGCGTCAATCGGACGCCCGGTCTGTGAGTTACTAGCCTTTTCGTCCCAGGGGCCCGGTTGGTTTCATGTGCGAACCAACCCAGATGTATCTCAACTGTAACCCGAACTCCCATAGGGTATACTCAAAGGGACAGTTTCTCAACATGATCACCAACGACGCTAACGGTTCGTCAAACGGACATCTGGTCTGAAAGATATCAGCTTTTCTGTTCTAGGGGCCCGGTTGGATTTCGGTTACAATCCAACCCGGATACTATCCAACAACAACCAAAAATCGGGCGAAGTATGCCAAATGATCCATCTCTTCAAGAGGAATTCAACGAGACAGACGGAGTGTCAATCGGACGCCCGGTCTGTGAGTTATTGGCTTTTTCGTTCAAGGGGCCCGGTTGGTTTTTAAGGAAAACCAACCCGACCGTACTCCACCTGCGTCTAAACCTCGGGCGGAGTGAGCCAAAAGATCCGTCTAACTTAGAGGAATTCAACAAAGTCTATGGCACGTAAATTGGACGTCTGAAGCTCAAGATATGAGTGTTTCCGCTCCGAGGGCCTGAGGTTTGGATGCAGGTGGAGTACGGTCGGGTTGGTTTGCCTTAAAAACCAACCGGGCCCCTAGAACGAAAAAGCAAATAACTCACAGACCGGGCGTCCTATTGAAACGTTGTCTATCTCGTTGAATCCCTCTTGAAGAGACGGATCATTTGGCATACTTCGCCCGAGTTTTGGTTCATGTTGGATAGTGGCCGGGTTGGATTGTACCTGAAATCCAACCGGGCCCCTAGAACAGAAAAGGTGATATCTTTCAGACCGGACGTCCGTTTGACGAACCGTCAGTGGAATTGGTGATCGCGTTGAGAAACGGTCCCTTTGAGTATACCCTATGGGAGTTCGGGGTATAGTTGATATACGGCCGGGTTGGTTCACACATGAAACGAACCGGGCCCCTCGGACGAAAAGGCTAGTAACTCACAGACCGGACGTCCGATTGATGCGCCGTCTGTTGTGTTGAGACCCCTGTGACGAGGTGGTCCATTGAGATACTTATGTGTGGAACCTTGCGATACTTGTAGTATCGACCATCAGCTCGTGGAGTGGACCCTCCCGGAGACGAGCGTGCGTAATACAGATACCGTATAGCCGGCTGAGACCTGACGACTGCTTTACCGATCGACTCGGTGTGTTTTGGATAGCCCAGTGGGGAGCGCTTGGTTGTAGTGGTAGACCCACAGTGGCGAAGTGCTTGGTTGTAGCGGCAGACCCGCGGTACTCAACAGAAGGAGTACCTCTGGAGGCTATGAGGGGGAGCACTTGGTTGTAGCGGCAGACCCATGGTGGATGAGCGCTTGGTTGTAGCGAAAGACCTGCGATACTCAGCAGAAGGAGTAACTCTTGAGGCTATGAGGGGGAGCACTTGGTTGTAGCGGCATACCCATGGTGGGAAGCGCTTGGTTGTAGCAGCAGGCCCACAGTACTCTACAGGAGGAGTACCTTAGCAGTCTTAGGTTAGTGAGCAGTTCCTCGGAGTCGTGACAGGACCACTGTACACTCTAGAGACGGGGCTCTTCAGTAGTTGCGGTTTCGATAATGAAAATCCTGGTTTGAGCTGAGACTTTTGACCTTGTGTTTACCTCATTTTTGATATGGGTTACTTGATAACTTAGGTATATGTATGGGCATATACCTGGGTAGTGGTTATCCGTTGTTTTCTAAATCCTTGTGTTTCCTCAGGATTGAGATGGGTTACTTGATAACTTAGGTATATGTATGGGCATATACCTAAGTAGAGGTTATCTGTTGAGATCTTCTTTGTGGTTATCCTTGTTGGTTTTAGTGAGACCTTGAGGGTCTTGGGGTCCCTACTGAGTATCGTTATACTCACCCCTGTATGGTCTATGCCCGCACCTCGTTGTGTTGGTTGTAGAGGACGGGCAGTGCTGACGGAGGCCGAGTGTCCGAGGACTGGACGGTACCCAGAGGTGGACTACACGAAGAGTCAACACACGAAGGAGGTTGACAGGCGAGAGCTTTGATGAGGCTATATGTACCTAGCCTTCAGGTAGGATCCATGGTGGACGACCAGGAGCTGCGCCATCTATACCTACCCTTCAGGTAGGATCCGACGAGGATGACCAAGGAGCTGCTTCCTTTCTTCTAGCTGTTGTCTTTTTCTGTTGAACTTTGTTCAGTTGTAGTTTTACTTTCATTTGGGTTTTTATTCTGGCCCATTTACTTTTCAGCACTTTTTTTGTACTTAGTGTTTTTCTTCCGCTTGTGCTCTGTGGTGTTTTGTTTACTTTTATAAAGCCAATGCCTTCCCAGTTATCGGGATTTACGCCTTTGGTGGTAGTCGCCAGCCCCTGGCCTATGGAAGGCGGACTTGGGGTTGTCACGGCACAGGCCCCAAGGACTGGTCGTGACAAAATTCATATATTTTTACCATCTTTAATATCTTTTTTTCAAAATATTGTTAGGAAGGTTTTTTTGTGAAAGCCTGACTTTACCTCTCTCTTTGGTCAGAAATCTATGCTAGTTAAAAACCAAATTATCTAAAAGGATTTAGAGAATAATAATAAAATATAATATAGAATAAAAATGAATTTTTACCCCTGTTTTAACTTTTAACACAAAATTATTTTAAAAAAATGAAGATTCATGTCTTTTTTGGGTCGAGATATTTTTCAATACTTTTTATGGTGACAAAGGAATGTTCATACTTAATAGATTCACCTGGTATCATTTCATTTAATAATAATATAGATGTATTATAGGTTATTTTTTATGAAATTGGTTTTAAAAGTGATTTTGAACGAAATGGATTTCAAATGCTTTTCATGTTTCTTTTAATTTTTTTAGAAAATAATATTTCAAAGGGTTTTCAAGATCATATTTATGTATTCAAAGGAAACTGATTTCAAAATGATTTCAATTCTTACATTATAAATTTTCATGTTTATATTATTGAAAACAATTCAATATGATTTACATTTTAAGAATTATTTTTAAAATGAGAAAGGTTAATTTCAACATGAAATGTTTTTTTAATGATATTTCAAAATTATTTCTCCTATAAGAAGACATATATCAGTGTTACTCATGAATTGTTGGGGATATAATCCAGGTTACATAAAATTATTTATTTGGATTATTTATGTTTTAATGGGATGATGATTATGTAACTGATTTTCTTGTTCATGGGTTATATTCTTATGAAACCTATTTTTTTACAAGGTTATTCTTTGATGAAATGATTATGAAACATTCCCACTTTCCAAAGGGTATGATATGATTACATGTTTATGATACCGATCTCATTACATGGGTTATGATATGATTTTTTATGATATAGTGTAGCAAGTATGTATGATTTCATTTCGAAATGGGTGAGACCTATCTCTTGCTAAAATGATTTTGGTAATGATTTATATGTCATTAGATAAACTAATATGGTTTTGGGATTGATCCATGACTACTAAGATGGCCATGGGAGTGTACCATGATAACCATTATGGTTCCAAGAGTCAAATAATGGTACTAAGATGGCCATGAGAGTAAACTATGACTACAAAGATGGTATTGGGACTTAACCCAAACTACTAATATTGTCTTGGAATTGATGCATTTTCTACTACAGAAATAATATTATATTATTATATGATTTCCAAAATTTGATTTTCATTCCTATGAGTTTCTAATATGGATTATTTTCATTATTTACTTATGAATCAGCTTATATAAATTGTCATGATTTATGCCAGGACTCATTTTTATGATCTTTGACATGTAGGGTATGATCATCAATTGTTTTTTTCACATTCTCATACTCGGATGCTCATGTTTATGCTTATAGGTGTCCCTTGTTTACCATTACAAAGTATCTTATCTTACCCTTTTTATGTTTCCTTCTCCATTATATGAAGATATTTATTATTTATGTTGCGTCTAAGAGGTGTTCTATAGAAGAATAACATAATTATAGATAATTTATCTCACTTATTTACTATTTTTCATGATTCTATTTTCCAATAGGAACTATAATAATACGGGAATTGGGTATATATTTTCATAATGTTTTATGTATTATAGAAATGTTATGTAATTTCTATGTACATTAATATTGGGACGTTATTTTTGGTATCTGATAACGGTTTATTTAACCTTTAAAAACTAGTATGAGGAAACCTTAATTATAACTCTAAGGACTTAGGATATATCTTTCGATAAATATAACTATAATAAAATCTCGTAGAATTTTGTTTCAAGGATAAAGTTAGTGGTTTACTTTAAATAAATCCTAGTTTGGAAACTACATGTGGATGTGACACTGGAAAAGATTCACATTGGATAAAGAACTCAGACATGATGTCCTGGACTAGTCTCTTGATAATTTGGTACATGATAATATCCCATTTTACAGACCTTTTTTGACCCACTTGGGAGATATTCATTGATAATTCAATAACTCTTCATGAATGGTCAAAAATAATTTAAATATTAGTTGTCTATTAATATAATAGGATAAACCAAAGGTGTCATATATTTTGAAAGGTTTCAGAACATAAACATTATATAAGTGAATTTTTATGATTTTATGGTTCCTTTCTATGATAATAATTTTTTATTAAATTCATTATAGTTTATTTCAATGGATGTAATTATAAGGATCTTTATTAACATTGAATGTTATGCCCAATATACAGATGAAAAGTCAAATTGGATAACTACATTAGTAAAGTATGTTGTGATTATTCCTAATAGGTTCTCATGGAACATGATCAACAACATATACCTTAACCAACTCAGTTACCACTAAAAAATATAAGGAATAAGTTTTATGAGAGTTCAGGTAATGGCGAACATGGTGTAAATATGATTCAATTTCATTTGTTTCTATAATGTGGAATGAATCGCCTAAATGAATGTGTCAGAGGAAAAATGTTTTTTTTTGTGGGAAGAAGGACCACAAACAAGTAACTAAAAATGAAAATTGATTGGTTTGGCTAACCAAATGTATATGAATATGTGCCTCCTGAAGACATCATCAATGGTTATATTCTTTATGTGTGTAATGAATGGTTCATATGAAAATAGATCCCTATGTGGAAATCTTCTAAAATGAACCATCATGATGGTCTATGTAATTGATATATTTCTGATTATGAGAGTATATATTAAATGTAAAAGGAAATAGGTGTTATGTAATTGGATGAAGTGGACTTCTGATGACATAGAGATGAAGTGGAATAATAAAATTATATATGTGTTTCGATTCCTGAATTTTGTAGTTTGAATAATTATATATGAAATAATTATTCAAGTTATATTTTTTTCAATGGATTTACAAGAATTGGTTGAATGATTTCAATGTACTAGAAATGTTATTTAATGACAAGGTGATATTTTGAATATAGGGAGAAAACCCTTAATATATTTTATATGTTATGATAATATTGTTTATATTACAATATTTGGATAGGAATATGTTAATTAGAATATATTGATTACCATGGAAGTTATTTTGAACTTTTTAACAATTGGTTTATGCTATCAAGTTTAAATATTTTTTTATTTAATGAATTTATCAAATATATATTGAAATAAGGATAAATGAATGTTTATAATAATGATTTATGGTAATTCTGGTCTTCACCATGTTTCCATAGAATATACGATGATGGTATACACATGTTTGCAATTTTATAACCAAGACCTATATTGTAATCTATGTGGGATCAATGTTAAGCTGATTTTGTCACCATATTTAAAGATTTTGGTATTTTTACATCTCATAAGGTGAAACTAGTTTAGGAAATCATATTTTTAACATTGGATGATGATTTTGAGAATAGTGTATTATGTCACCTCATAAAAAATTATGCAGATTGGATAACCTATGAAAAAAACATGGTTCTGATGATATCTGATGGCATATTGGATGGCATATCATGGATCCAAGGATCTATTAGTATTTCAGAAATGAAAAAATCACCTTCTTTTTTGAAGAAATATGTTAAGTGGATCATGTAAGAACAAAGGGTGAGGTTGTCCTAAAATCATCCAAGTATATCATTTCATGAAAATTGTTTAACATTAAGAAAGTGGATCTTTAAGACATAAATATTATCCCAAAACCTTAGTTTCCAAGGAATCATATGGTCCCTTGGTTCATCACAGATTTTTGGTAGTGTGATAATTAACTTCCTAATGAGCATGTTCTCTATCACTCTCCCTCAAAGCATTATGGTTATATTTGTCTTCTATTTCCATGATTTCTCTTCCCACCTAGGATCTCCAATATGTAATCCTAGGTATATGTTATTTTGTATAACTATTATGTAGTCAACATTATTTGTGAGGAAATTTTTTAATGTATTTTTATATTGTAGGTTTCAATGTAAGAAACATTAAAGTATTAAAAAATTTTAACCCATGTGAATTTATAGAGAGAAATTTTTTTGGGGGTGGTATAATTTAACCCCCTGATATTTTGTGAAATATTTTTTTATCATCAATATATTCTTTTTGATATATTTCATTTCATGCAACTCTGAAAATAGTTTATTTTATATTAAATACCATGTTTGGATAAATTTATACACAACCCAAAGATAATAATGCACTACACACAACATAAATTTATCTTTATATACATAGAACACCAAGGATAGCTTATATAACATGCAAGACTTACATTCTTCGATGACTTACGTAACACAAAAGACCGAGTTTTACTAAAACAAAATATATTATAAAAATGTTATTATTTAACACTTATCAAAGATGTTAATTTAGTGGTTATAAATAGTATAAACTAAATTATGAAAAATTATAGTTTACATAAATATATTAAAATTTTATTAGTGAAATCTAACAAAACAACTATTTGAATATAAATGGAATATTTTTATAGAAAACTATTATTATGCTCAAAAAGTTATTTTTTCCTAATAAACATAATTTACTACAATTAGTGGGTATCATTAATGTAATATATATATATATATATATAAATTATTTTTATATTCAACAAATATATGTGATTGGAATAAAATAAAAACAAAGAAAATTTTATACATGAAACCCACAATTTTTATTAAGAAAATTTTACTATCATTTGATGGAGATCCAATTTTAAATAATAATTTTGGAACTTTTAGAAATATTATATTTCAATATAAACATCCTATTTGAAAACTAATCATAAAAATTTTGTTAGGTGGTGTTTTTTATTTTTTAGTGATGATTTATTTTTAATGAATATTTAAAAATATGAATTTTAATTCAAAACATTTTTTTCATTTAATATATATAAATAGTTATTTTATATTTTAATTTGGTTTAAATGTTTAACTACATTAAATTTTTATAAATTAATCTAATTTAGGTCGCTTGAATCAATTTCACTTTGAAATTGACTATAAAATCATATCAAACATTAGAATGTTTTTACATTAAAACCCTACATTTTCATCCCATATATGGGATTATAGTTTACTTAATTTATACGAATTCTATGATTGGAATATGGAAAAATTAATACTATATTTGTAATAATCAAAATTTATAATTTATAATAACATAATCATAGATTTTGACCAAAATTAATAGTGAATTTAATTAAAATTATTGACAATGATTATGGTTAAATTTCGCTTAATACAGGGCTAAAACATAACCTTAAGGCCAAAACAATCTATACAAAAGTCCAAAATCTATTGGATATAAATATTTACAATATAACCACCAATTTATTAATGTGTGTCCATTATTGTTTCCAATTAAAAGAATGGTGGGTGGGCTTTCCCATTTCCAAAATTTTACAAGAAAGTCACTTCTCATCCACTATAAAAGGCCTTTGTTCCTCCCACTTATAAAAACGAATAAAGACACCTATTTTAATAAAAAAATATACCAAATTTGATACAAAAAATCTCTCCATTAATAATTTAATCTTCAATTTCGTAAAAATTCCATCCAAATAAGCCCTTGCTGATAACAAAAAAGAGTTATGTGAATAAGAGGTAACATCCTTTATCAATCTCCGTTCTTATATTTTATTTTTCCACCCCCTCAAATATCATTATTTTATTATTATATAACAAAACTAGTATCCAAAATATACTGACAGGTTGTTTTATTATGGTTTAGAAATAAAATTACACACCACCTTCTAATGGGTAACGAATATATTGTATACATATACATAGTACCACTGCCCCACGAAATAATGATTTTTTATTTTTACTTTACCACCTATCATGGTTGAAATTATGACTAAAAATATTATTATATATGTTATATATTACATATATATTTTTTAATATTCTTTAATACTTTTACAATATATATCATTATACATTCAATTTTTTGTAAATTTGAAAATTTCATTAGAGGATGTGTGGACTATTTCCACTAAAGCATTGTGATTTGTCACACGCACCAAATAATTTATTATGGATTTTTTTAGTGACCATATATGATATATATGGTATAATAATTCTACTGTAATAATTTTATGTATATTTATATATATTCTTATATTTTAGTTTCTCTATTTCTTCCAATATGGTAATAAAATGCTAACAACGTTCATGAATAAGTAAATCATACCATCTCCATGAATGGGGTATTTTATTTCATAATTATATATCCTATAAATTATTAGAATAATCATATAATTAATACACATTATATATATATATATCTTAATTTAAATTATGTGAATCGTGATATTAGTATAAGGACCTAAATATAATAAAAAATAAGACACTTGAGAGAAAAATGTAGATACAACCTAAATAAAACCATACCTTATAATTGTTAATGAGTTGAAAATCTAAGGTCATAATAAAACTATATATGGTATTATATATAATAATTTTCTTATATTAAATAAGTATGAGAAAATTTCATTTATTATATGTGATTCTTGTATGAGTTTGAAGATATTCAAGACACAATGTAAGAGAATTTCATCTCACTTTTTATTTTCATGAGGTATATGCTTTATTCAACAACCATATATTTGGTTTGGTTTGTATACTAAACATGGATGTATTATATGATTATTATCTTTAAATTTACGTGTATTTACATATCTATATTATCATCCTTATATCATGGGGTTTATGTTTCAAAAGTTACCAATACTAAAAAGTAATTTCATATCAATTTTCATTCATATAAAAACACCTTGTTATAAGCATATATTTTTCATTGACTTATATATACTGAAATTGATATGTTATATCATGAACATAATTATATTAATTGTATTTATGAATCCATTTAATTCAATTTTCATACCTGGGTAGTATGATTCAATGTTACCAAGTTGTAAGAGTTTGTTGAAATAATCTCATCACTTTCTGTGATTATTTATAATTATGATTACATTGATGAAATATTATGATGAAACACTTAGTATATATCATGGATTTTATTATCCCAAAATTATATATGATATATTCATTTATTATTACCATTTTCCACTATCTGGTACATAAGATAGTTAAGAAACTGTTTTTAAGAAATCTAGACTTTACCTCTCTATTCGGACAAAAATCTATGTTCCTTCAAACCCATATTTTATAAAATGATAAAAAGAATATTATTTTATTATACTATTATATTTAAATAAAAATTTTAATTTAAAACAAAAATTATTTTTTAAAAATTATTTTTCATGAAATTTTTTTATCGGAGAAATTTTTTATTATTTTTACAATGGAAAATCAATTTGCTGTGTGTCTGAATGTAACCATAATAATTTATTTGAATCCTTTTTTTATTTTCAAATTAATAATTTGTAAGAAATGTTTTGAATGTTATTTATGAAGAACTAGGTGAAAAATGTTTTTGATGATTATTTTATAATTTTTCAAGGAAAATGTTTTTTAAAAGGGTTTCAATCTCTGATGGATGTTATTAATTGGAAAAAATAATTCAAAATGTTTTGAATGGTTAATTTATAATAATTTATGTTTATTTTCATAAAAATGGGTTTAAAAATGTTTTTCACATTAAGAATCATTTTTAAAGGACAATGTGTAATTTCATCTTAATTTTTTTTTAAAAATTATTTTAATATTAATTCCCATCTATGATGACATATGTTGGAGTTACTCATTAATTTTTAGGAATATGGTCCCATGGTATATATAATTCTTTATTTGGTTGGTTTATGTTTTAATGTAATGTTTTTTATAAAACATGTTTTCTATTTCCTGGATTATATCATATTGAAACACACTTCTTTTCATGGGCTATTTATTGATTTAATGATTATGAAACTGGTCTATTATCCAAATGTAAAGATATTATTACATGTTGATGAATACCATTTCATTTCATGGGTCTGGTATTATTTTTTATGACCTTCTCGAACATATAGGTATGATTTTATTTTGAGATGGTGGGATTTATATATACATCCAAATTATTGGGTAAAGATTTACATCACATTAGACAGTCTAATATGGTTTTGGGATTGAAGCTTCACTACTAAATTGGCCATGGGAATGATCCATTACTACCAAGATGGATTGAGTAGTGAAGTCATGAGGATAATATTGTCATGGTATTGAACCATGACTAAAAATATGGTGTTGTTAGTGAACCCATATTTCTAAGATGGTCTTGTCAGTGATACATTTTCTACTATTGAAATCATATTATATGAATGTGTGTTTTCCATAATTCCATGCATTATTCCTTGGTTATTATTTTAATGGATTAAGTTATTCATTTACTTATGATTCATTTATTATGAACTATAAATCATAATTCCATGATTCATGTTTATGATCTTCGATATACAGGGTATGATCATCAAATGCTTTGATCACATTCTCAAACTCTAATAATCAAGTTTATGCTTATGTGACTCCCTTGTTTCCATTACCGAGCATCTAAGACAATCCATTTTTATGTTTACAAACCCATCTTTTGCAGATATGTATTATTTATGATGTTTCTAAGAAGGTTTCTAGTCAAGAAGAACCTAGTGGGAGATAATTTAGCCCAATTATATGCTAGTTTTTGTGTTTCCATGATTCCAAAGGAAATGTACTATTACGGTCTTTGGGCGTCTATTTTTGTAAGGTTTGAATTATTCGATAAAAGTGATGTAATTCCTACTTAGATTCAAACTAGGAGGTATATTTTAAACCACAAGGGAGTTACCTACCACATGATATACCCTAATAGGAACATAAGCATTGACCTTATCACTATGTCATACCGACATATTCTGCAAAGTCTAATGCCTATTATTTAATAAATTTCTAAAAAGAAAAGGTCCTATAGAAAATTTCCATGTTTCCTTTGAAAATAGAGATGAGGAGAAAATTTTAAACAACCATTACATGAGTGAATTAAACAAAGAACACCACTTCAGGTTCAAATTTAATTCATTACCTTTATTCACATTAATCCTTAAAAATTTACATGTATTGAACAAAACATCAGCTACCAATTATAAAAATATATCTTGGTAACTAATTTAACCAACACAACAAGGAATAATATGAAATTCATCAAAATAAATTACCATTTACGACATTAAATATTTATTAACATCCCATCAAAATTACTGAATTTATTAATAATATTCCTTTTTCAAATTATAATAGATATTTCAACCTACAAAGGTCACTGTAAGAAAACCAGGGTTTATCAAAATGAAACCCATTATTAGTTATTTAATTATTTAAATTAAAAACACCAGAACATGTCATCTCATAAGAAACATGCCCCAACCAACCTACTTGGGGCCCAATTGTGGCTTGTAAGAGGCTAATCACATGATCTTGACGCCCATATGATAGAGACGAAACCCTTTACAATGGAACCCAATTAAGTTTCATAAAAAAAAGTAAATACATTTTATATTTAACACAATTTTAAATCATAACTAGGTCAAATAAAAACGGGTTTAGTTATATTTATGGCCATCTACCGATCCATAAAGCACCCATACTAATTATAGGTTGGAACTCTTCTCCCAACATTTTAAAGAAAATTCATATTAACATTTAAACATTAGCATACTTTACATATATTTACAAATCTCAATGAGTTTTAGAATACAAAGTTACCTTATCAAAATTATAAAGAACAAATAAACCATAAAACTGAAAAATGGCTATCGTTTTAATCATAATAAATTATATTCATCCTAGGTAGCCAATTATAAATATAAATTAAAACTAATAATTATTTCATAAGCATTAAACACTAAAATCATGATAAATAAATAGGAATAAATGTATATAATCAACTAAGCATGGTATATAATTAAGAATGCTATGGAAAATAACCTAAAAACGTACAAACTAATCATGGAATAACACTAAAGTCGCACAAAAAAAATCAACAAGCATCTCTACAAATGAAACTAACTAGAATATAATATGTATATAATTCTAATTAATATGTTCCTATAACGATTTATGTAATGCTTTATATATATCATAACAGGACAAGGGTAAAATAACATGAATCTCATAAATGAATACACAGTGGAAAATACACCAATAAATCATGTTTAAATAGTAATCAACTGTTAAAGAGAATAGAATTAACATCAATATAATCCCTGACCACTTTTAAGTTTTCCTATGAGTGGGGTGATGAGTCCCATACATGACGTTTTACCACGAATCAACACATTCCTTGTCTTCTATTTACCATCCCAAAACAGTAATACCAATGACAAGAATTATATGTAATACCACTTTGTTATGTCTAGTTGTGAATGGATACTAATATGGTAGCCAGTCTAATGGGTCATATGGTTGAATGCTCGCCTCCCCGTACGCTCGAGGATGTCGACAAGCATCGAGGGTGTATGTTGGAGATAGTGGGAAGGCAATACTATTGTGATTAGTGTGGCACATCAGTATATCATATAATAAATAACATTCAATAGAATAAGTTGTAATATATAAAAAATAGAGTAGTGGATCGAAAATATAAACTCAATAAAAAATATATTTCTAATTATAATATAAATCTAATGCATGGAAGTGACGATGATAAAGAATAAAAAAACAAAATACCTATTGTTGGCAGTGATATAGAATAATACATGAATAAGAAAATTAAATAAAGTAAAATAGCCATGGGTGATATCCATGATAATCTCGAACTTCAACTCATTACTATGCTCTAACTCCCTGGTATAAGAAAGAAAACACAAGAAATAATCCATTTTAGAAAAAAAAATAAGGTCCACTTGGGTACCCCCAAAGTAATGTCGGCCTAATCATGGTGTTTCACACAACTCCCTATAGTTAACATACACAATGTCTATGACTTGATCCGGTTTATAAATATAATGTAATGAAGTGTGTAGGTATAAAAAGAATAAAAACAAGAAGTGATAAATAAATAAATAACACTGGTTAGCTCAGGTCCCAACAGGACACATGGTAGACTCTACATGCATTGAATTGTGGTTAGAAGGAAAGTTCTAATTAGAAGACATATGTTTTTAGTTTTAATATATACGTATTATAGTTATATATCACATCCACATATATGAACCAACTATGTGAGGACGTAAGTGGCCATTTACATTGAATAATAGTTGTTTTCTGGACCGGGCGTAAATCAATCATCCATAACCAGTCTGAACGAGCCTATAAGGTCAAGCAATAGGGTTTACACCCTACATCCTAGTATATTGTAAGAAGTCATTAAATACACTTGAGATAGAGATTTATACATAATTCCATCACTCTAAATATGGAATGTGGAGCCTCATCCCAACGTTTTACATAGTATAAATGGTGTGATACATCACGAACTCAAAACCTGATGTTTGGGAGTTGATTTTCGTCTATGTAAAACAAGACCCATACCATAATTACACATCATATATCAAGGATTAATAATATGACAATAGTAATAACAGGACCCATGAGTCATTACCACTTTTAACAACATATATTAAGAACATAATAAATAAGGACATTCAATTTATTTCAATTCAAATAAAGTTGTACTTAAGCATGCAATGAATGATGTGTCATTTCCAACATTTAAATTTTATTTCATTTATAAAATTAAATTAATTTGGAAACTTCAACCCATCATGAATCAATACATTCAATATAATCATAAAATATCATTTAAAAAATCCAAGGAAAAAATGGATCGTGAACATGTTATTCTAACAAATTCAGACCATTTTATTTAACAAAAAATAGAAATTAATTTAAAAAGTCTCAAAAAGGTACTTATAGGGTAACATGTTCCATTGGTCAATTAACTACAAGGGTATTCCTATTTATTAATTGATCCAACCAATTAGCTGAATCATGGATCATTACTCATTTGGTTAGGAGTGGTCAAGCCATGAACATATAAGCATCCATGGTTAAATGAAAACTTATATTGAAGATGGTCACTCCATGTTAAATTTCATTTGAATCAGTGCAGAAAAAGTTACTTATAGATATCAAAACTTATGTAGAATATAAAACCAATCCCAAATGCCCAAGAATAAATTAAACCACTAATCAACACTTTTTATTTTTAAAGACAGAACACCTCATTCGAGGGTTTTATTTTAAAATCACAATATAGTTCATCAAACAATTATTTTAGAAATATTTAATAATTTTATTCAAGAATATAACTCAATTCATCATAGTAAAAAATATGTAAACCTACCACACATAGCTATATTAAATATAATGATTTAATATTACACATAAGAGGTGTCATTATTGCTTGATCATGCATATACAAAGTACAACCAATTATTAATCGAAAACATGTTCTTAGAAGTTTTTTTTGGAATTTAATCAATTATCTATATAGTGGGAAATCAATCTGAAACACCCAAGGAGTTTCAATTAATGAGGATAAAATCCACTTTATATTAAACAAGGATCACAGAGTTTGTGTCTAGGCATGCTAATTAATTCGATCTGATGAATATAATAGAAAAGGTGTTGCACAAAAAAGACTGCTTAGAATAACAATGAAAAAATTCAATAATCAATGGAAATTTATGAAAATATATACAGACCACCTAACTCAAATGTATAATGATATACTCATAAAATATTGAGCTCTAATTTGTTCTAGTTTGTAAGAAATCTAATAAATAGAGATCCTCCTTGAAAATATGTCAAATAATCATGCTACTCGATAAATTTCCCATGAGAAGATTAAATGCATAAAGGATAAAAATTATTTTGGATCATATTATTGTGGATCAATAGAGACTATCGGTGTTAGATTTGGACAACAAGTGGAGGATAAATCTTGAATCCTATAACAGGCCTGAAGTAAAACCCATGGAAGTTGGGAGGATTCTCATGTAGGTTCTAGAGTAGGAGATAATGAAAGGAAAATAAATTAAACTAGTTTAGGGAAAATAGTCATTTTACCCCAAATAATTTGGTCTCATGGTCTGGATGAATGGTTTGACTAATCCATGCACCAACCATGTGATAAACATTGCATATGTACCACAAAAGTGGAAATACCCATGAGGTCTAGGAGGATGGTTTGGGTAAACCATTCACAGGCTGTGAAAACCCTTTTATACCACTAAAAAATGTTATGTAGTATTCTCCTAGGGGCGGAATGGTTTGATAAAAAACGTTCTCCCTATTTAGAACACCCAATCCATTTATTTTAGGATCTCGATGCATCCAAAAAATAGTGAAGTGCCTGAGGGACCCCTCAGGGATTCACACAAGTCTAAAAAAAACTTTGAAGTCTTCATGTTCTCAAAATTACATTTTGAATCCTATTTCAAATATCATCACATCCAATAAATATCAAAAATTCCCATCCCCATGTAATTTAACCAAAACTCAAAACATTGGTTATTATAGAATTAGTATCATTATACATATGGGGACTGGTTAGGTAGTACTAATGATAAATTATTTACATCTAGTAGAGAATTACTATTTGGATAATATTTACAGAGTAGGAATAATAAAATTAAAATTTCAGTGACTCTAAACACTATATAAGACAAGTATATGTTTCCACTCAAGAAATAACACAACTTTTGAGGATAAATAAATAGTCTAAAGATATTTTCATGATGTGAAATTGGAAATTCACATGGGTTTTGACAATCAATGTTCCATTAATTTCATAATGAATCATGTGCATTACTAAAGGATAACAAACATTAATATTAAATATTACATCCATTAGGTGATTATGGATAGAAATAAACTAAAACATGATTTTGTTCCTATAACAGATCAAATAAATGCTTTTTTACTAAACCATTTCTAAAGATACATTTTAGAAGATGAGGTTTATTATAGTTTTACATCTTTACCCTCTTTGAAGAAAATGAATATGATTTTCATCCCCTATATCAACTTTTAAGACGATGTTTTTTGTAAAAGGTTGATAAATAATACCATATAAATCTACCATTTAATATTTTTACCTATATAGGGAGATCATGTATATTTGGGATTTTTTAAGAGGTGTTACTTTTGATGTCAGCATGTGTGGTATTTATTTTTTTAAAAAAAATACTTAATGTTTGTGAATAAGCTATCCCGTACATGTTGTATCATGTGTTGGTTATCAAGTTATGATAATAATTTTTTCACTAAACAATGATGTTTATCATTATTTTTTAGCACAATTTTATCAAGAACGTGGTATTAGTATTTTATGGTTTTCTTCCATACATTGTTCTATCTCATATTGGAGGTGGACTTTTTAATAGTGATATATGTCATTATTTTCAATGTATTACAGATTTATTTTCCTTTTTTAAAAAAATAGGGATATTTTTTAGAAAACATTGGTTTTTCTTTTTTTATATAGGTGAGAAATATGGGGAACAGGAAACAGTATTATTTATAGTGTAATATGTTGATTTAATAACATAAATAAATATGTAATGGTATGAGGATTCGTCATTTATTATTATTAATATACTTTTGATCAATTAATTAATGATAAGTATTGTTAGATTTTTTATTATTTTCTATTACCTATGTAATGTTGTTCTGAAATATATTTTTGTATTTCCATAATAATACCAATGGGATTATTTTCTATAAGATTCAATGAAATGAGATTCTTGGGTATGGGAATTCATGATGCGAGCTTCTGTGAAATGAGTCTACAAGAAATGAGAATCCATGATGTTAGTTTCCATGAAAAGGTGTTCCATGATTATTGTTTGAGTAAATGGATGAAGAGTGATGTCATGGTTGGTGTACTTACCTGATGTAGAACATATCTTGATTGCATCAATTGATAATTCAAATTCTATACACTAATGGAATGAAGAATATATGATTCCTCAAGCATCAAACGACATGTAAATAAACTACGATAAAGTGATCAGATGATGTAATGTAGATATACCACATGAATTATTACCTATCTACACAATGCTGGGTCAAGTGACTATGCAAACATCTAATAGTTTATATAAACTATGTCCATATTTCTGATTAATCAACTATATGATTAGTTACATAGAATATCATACATGGGAATATCTGAGTACATGATGTGCATAGATCTTCCTTGAGAAACCTGTATATACCTTCCATGCATATTATAAATAACTATATAATCAAAAAATATATGATTTTATACCATCTATGAGCATGGATCATTCATGTGATCACTATACATGACTATAATGTTACATGTATTAATGAAAATTGGTTAAATTATGGTGATGTGTAATTTTATATTCCATAAATCCAAAGATATCACAGTATTGTTTCATCTTGATACCAATTATCAAAAAATGATAAATCAATGAAATATTAATGAATAATAGTGGTGTCATCGATACCAAAATGATGAATTACACAATAGATTCCATGAATATATTTTCATATTAATTAAATTATGTGGATTTTACAATTATTATAAAATGAATCTAGTGTAATTTTGATAATATTTATGATTAATAATTCTACCATTGAATTAACCACGATATTTTCATTATAAAATAAATATATCAATGCATTTTTAGTGATTTATTTTCAAATAAATATCGGTCTAAATGAGGAAAAATGGTCCATTATATTTCTCCATGACACCATGTAGTTACAAAAAAACATGGACGCGGAATCATTTGGATGTTATTTTGATGGCAGATATCTGAATTTTTTATATTTAAATTTTTGATTATCCCTTATATATTATAAATAATACTGAAAAATAAGATGGTAAATGTAATGGATGATACATGTTATATATTTTCATTTTTTGTATATTGTGAGTGTATAGGTGTAATAGAGAGTTTATATAAATAATGAGGAAGAAGTGGTGGTGTAATGAAGAAGAAGTTCCTCTCACTATTCTACATCAAATCGATAAATAAAAACTATCATTCAAAAGACCATGTGTTAAAATCCATACTACATAGAGATGATGTGTTGATGAATGTTAGTGAAGGCATATTCAAAAATTACAGAAATGGTATTATAATATCATATACTATGGGAGATAATTAACATTCAAGTGTCTATATTGAAATAAAATTGGTGGATATAACCTAATTTCAATATAAGTATTTTTTTCTATTGTAAAAATTGATGTCAGATTATTTCTATATCATTCAAATGAATAGATACTCTTATTGAGTAGTGAACCATATAAATTTTTTTGTTCATGTGTGTGATCATTTTTTTCTGTTCTAATATTTTTATATATATAATTGAGGGTTATTTATTATGAAAAAAAACTAAAATGTGGTGACCAATAATTCACTCCCCCCCTCTTAGTGGAAAAATTGGTATTGTATAGTCCATACACATGATACAGATAATACAAGACCCAATCTTATCAATCAAAATATGATTCTATTAATGATATCAATGATATATAGGATTTACATCTGACCTAAAATCCCAACACATCATATGTATAAGACACAATACATTTATAGGCATATTAATTGGACCTGGACAGAGAACATTATAAGAATATTCAATTATTTTGAGATGTAAAACCATAAAAGGAACTTCAATTATTCCTAGATTCATAATCCTAAAAGTTACATCATTGGGTAATGGAAACATGAATATTAAAGGAACAATAATTATCTTTACAAAATTAACATAAAAGAAAAAAAAATTAAGTGACAGTTATCTTCATGGGTTATTTTTCCCATCATTGGGATGTGTTAGAAGTCCCTATGTTGAGCTTGATCCTAACTCTATAAAACCTACAAGCATCCATGATGTAGATAAATTCTATAGTTCCATTATGTGTTTATTTAAACCATTTTACATTCATATGTAAAATAAATTTGGAGAACCACTATTGCATATAGATTCTCACATAAATTAATGGTATCGATTGATCCAATACACAGTGGTATCCTATATTAATATTATTATTTTATATAACTTGTGATTATATCTTATGTATTTAATTTCGTGTAAAATTAAGGAATAAGTACCCCAAAATCAGAGAGGTAGGTATGGTCATGAATCATCTCAACCAATTCACAACCCAAAGAATCACTAGTAATGTATTAGTGAAAACATTCCCTTATAAGGAATGTCAGAACTGACTCACATTTTGTAATGATGGGACAAATTGGAAACATAATGGAAAACTCGATGTGAATTCTTCAACCATGAAAGTTTATACTTTACTATTATTTTATATTTTTTGATGTATTATTGAGATTCTTATTTGTGGTTACTATCTGTTTTAGGAACTCAATTCAACACAAATACTGTAACATTTAATATCATTAAAATACATGATCTCATGAAAAAATGTATATACTCATAGATAACCATATAAAACTATTATTCAGTCAACTAACATGCCATGAATATTCCTCAATTACCAATATTTTTATGGAACAAACAGCCATATGTTTACTATCACTAAACCAACAACTTCAATGACTGTAGGTGAGTTAATTATACTAACATTACCACCTCAATGGATTTATCAAAATATTATAGCAATATTATTAAATCCAGTAGGATAAAAATACTCAATGGTCATCTAATCAATGATGGGTCATGGAAAAGTTCATAGTCTCTTTTTTAATGTATAACCATACATTGATTCCATCTTCCAGGATACTCTAGAGCTACCAATGAATGATCTAATAATTCTTCTTCATTTAAAACTCTATAATGTCCAAACATCTCTAAAAATTAATTAGGATATCATTATAGGGATATCAATAATAGATTTTGTAATGAGGACATCATATAAGAAGTATTTTCATGGGATGTAATATATAAAGGGGGATGAGGGATTGATACCCCCTCTCCCATTAAAATTCATTACCAATATTATATCATTGATTCTATCTTCACACAAGATCCAACATATATTACCCCTACCATTTATAAATACCACATATATATTTAATTGGAAAATGTATATGATGTGAAAATCAATCCTCCATTTCAATAATCTCACTGGCATATCATGGTGTTAACTAAATCTGAAAAGTGGGCTCATATTCCATCTAATGAAAAAAAATATGAATTTTGTGTATGTATTATACCTAAAACAATAGATAAGTTTGATTCCCATTCATTCATCTAGGAGGGTCTTTGTCAATGTTTAGTGATAATAAAGGGGTATTATTATATCCATATTCCCACCCAGTTTGTTCTTCAGCATATCACAATGGAAACCAACTAGAAGGGTACAATCCATGATCATTACCATGAATGTATGTAATAAATTTTGGTTGAAAATATGGAAACCAAATTTTTCTGCCAATTAATAAGTGGGTTATAATCATAACATGGTAGTATCGAATGAGAATTACATTAATCATTCTCACACCCCATATGTACAGTGACATATTTAATTCTAAATATAAAATAATTCCCATATTATTACTCACTCTGAAGAAGCTAATAAACATATTCTAGTGGAGACATAGTAGAATGCCAATATCTATTCTTACATCATGAGAGATTGTTGGACAATTTTGGAAATGAATTAGAAGACTATTTGGAGGTATCTAATTCATGATTTATTTCACACCACATATCCTAACACTGGTTATGATAAATGTTCAAATCTTATTTGTATGGTCCGTCTCTTTCTAGGTGCATCCCTTTTTGTGTTTTTTATTTGAGACTTAATAGACGATTCATGTTCATATAGGGAGATCCTTTTTGGTGGTAAAGGACTAAAATTTTACAGATGTAAGATTTTTTGATTTTATATAGTGTCTGTAAATGTGTTAAGCATTTCCATAGCTTCTTTGTATGTTTATGAATTTTTAAAAAAAAAATTGGGTTGTTTTATAAGGAAAATGGGATGAAAATAGATCTGTAGATTACGTAAACAATGTTTCAAGTGATTACACAACATGTAATATTTTGTATAATTTAATTATCGTTTGTGGTGTTGAGTGTAATGGTGTATCTAATTGAAAAGAATTACTCAATGTGTATCTATATTGCACAATGTTTAATTCCCAAATCTTCAATCTTAAATTATGTCTTTCCATTAAATTCAATTTCATATATCATAACCCTTACTCCTATTAATTATATGTCATCTTTTGGAGATTTGTGAGTGAAATCATCTTTTCATGACATCGTTCTTGGGTGGTCAATCCATGGTATATTGTTCTGGTTGATTTTCTATTCTCTCCATAGCTCCTTCAAATGTTGTGGTGTAATATCATGATTGTGGGAATTTTTGGTTTGGATATTAATTATATTTGATCTAGTATCCTTCTTATAATCATCTACACTAGGATCTCCAAGACAAGAACCCCTCTTAGAAAAATCATATGTGAAATACATCTTCGTAACCCTATATTTGTAAAAATAAAATGGGTGAGCTTAGATACTAAGTAAGGTTATAAAAATGAGACATGTAAGAATAAACATGAACAATGGGTTATGAAAACATGATCATAACATTAGAATATCATAACCTTCATATGAAATATCATAAATATGATTTGTGGGATAAATCATGGTAGTTAAAAAAATATTAAAAATAAGTAAATATACATCATGATCCATGAAATCATTATTGGTAATAAGACATAGAATTTTTATAGTGAATATATTAATATAAAATCATTTGTCAGGGATACCTACGAAGACCCTTATTACATATTAGGATTGGTCTAAGACCTATGTAGCTAATTCAGTCATGGGGATAAAAACCTATGTAGTCTCTAACCATTATGATTTTTCTACAACCCATGTACCTTATTTTTTTTCTGGCATGGTCTAAAACCTATGTACCAAGTGGTTTTACAGCATAGGATACAAACCCATGTACGTTCTTTTTTTAGTCATTTGCTAAAAGGCATGAACATTTTTGTTTTGGGAATTGGGATACAATATGCATACTTTCTTTTTTTTTGGTATTGGGCTACAATACATATACCCACTTACTTATAGTATTGGGATACAACCCATGTATCTTATTGTTCATAAGATTGGGATGAAACCAAGGTATCATATTATTATCAAGAATGTGCAATAACCCATGATCTTTCTTGTTTTCTGGATTAACCCATATCGCATATACCCTCTTACATTTAGGCTTGGGCTATAACCCATATACCATACTATTTTTATGCTTGGGCTATAACCCATGTACATTATTATTTTCAGTCTTTGGTTATAACTCAAGTAATTTAACTCATGCACAGGATACAACCAGTGTACCTTATTATTTTTGTACGAACCCGGTTCTTATTTTTTGAGGTACGAGCTTCTTCTATTCCTTTTCTTTATGTGTTTTTGAGAAAATACGGAAAATGGGATAAAATGCTAAATTTTGAAACTACACACTGTGTACTTTGTCCACACGCCATGTACTTTTGTCCGTGTTGGGATGAGTATACGGGGCGTGTAGCCTTGTCGGTGACAAGGGGTGTAGGAACCGACTACATGTCGTGTAGTGGTACCTTACACGCCGTGTAGTCAGTTGGCGGGATTGAATAGTAAGGCGGTGGAGTCGCCGCCAGATGGGCGAAAGTACACACCGGGTACTTGGGAGTACATGCCGTGTACTCAGGTCGACGAGTGAACAGTATGGCGGTGCCGCCAAATAAATAGTAAAATGAACGAAGTGCACGCCATGTACTCATAAGTACACGCTGTGTACTTTTCTATTTTGGCTTAAAACATGCAGTAGCCTCCTCATTTGGCAGAGGAGGCTTTTGAGCCATTTTGGATCCAAAGGAGAAGGTTGTACCTTTGAAGATCCACCGGGAGTTCTTCTGGAATCCGATTCGGCTTCGGACAATCTCGTTGGAACCGCATGGGTAATCCCTCTCCTCTCCTAGTACCGTTCTTAACAATTCTTCTCCTAACATAAGTTATTTATGTTTGTTTGGGTTTTTTTCTTTGTTAGATCTACGCTGTTCTTGGGCGTTTCAGGAGTCGTCGGTCGGGTATAATGCTCGTTGACGTATATGGTAGGTGGATTTGTGTTATCTTCCAACTATCGTGTGTGTTTTTTGCATTATTGTACCACGAACCCATGTTGGGGTGTCGTGTGGCTGAGGCCGTTGCTATATTTAATGCCTATAGTTGCATAGGTGATTAAATTGTGATAATAAAATGTTGTTTGCGATCATTTCTTGGATCCGAAACCACCCCGGGGGTGTGTTTCACTGTTTAGCCATTTGGCCAGGATACCCAAAGGTATGCCTTAAATGTAGTAATTGTAGAATCGCATTGAGAGGAATTTCTTGTTTACTGCATTTTGATATTTTTGTCATGGCCCGATTACCTGTTTAGCCTAAGGGCATTGTTGTCATTAGCCTGTGGGCACTGCACTATTTTGCCCGAGGGCTGTAGTTATTTCAGCCTGAGAGAAACTTCTTCCGTGCCTGAGGGACATAGACAATGTACCTGAGGGACACACTACCTACACCTGAGTGAAAAATTCTGTTACACCTAAGGGAAATTACCTGCGGGTTGGGTTCGGCTTACCCGAGGGTATGGTTTTTCTTAACTAAGGATGTGGAATGTTTACGCAATAATCCATTGTGGTGATTTCTAATATTTAATGGTTTAAATGTATAATAAAATTAAAATATAACTAGTAGTGATTTACTTTTGAGTACTTCTTAATTTATTGCGTTTTACTACTGCACACTATTGCTGCATGCTTACACATAGTTTGGTACGGGCCTTTGGTGGGTGCCTACTGAGATATATTTCTCACACCCTGTTTGGGTCACACTTTTCTGCCCAAATAGATTACGTTCTTGTAGGTGTAGATAGGGGAAAGAGTCCCTATATAGGTACTTGACTATTGCTGAGGAAGATGAGGGCATGGGACTGAGCCTAGGCTCACGATGTTGCTGCCAGCTGTTTTCTTTGTTTTGTTGTACTCTATTTTCGGCTGTACTGTATTGATGTATAACATGTTCTGGATGTTTTCTTAAAACTTGAAACATGTATCATCATCTTTTATATACTACTGGTTATATCCATTATGGTTGTTAATTTTAGTAGTTTTATATTTTACTGCTTCCGTTGTCGTTTTATGTTTATTTTGGTATTCCACTGTGCTACAAATTGACAAATGAGGGCATATTTTCCCCACTATCAGACCTGGGCCCTCGCTGCTTGTCGGTAGCCTCTGGCGTTTGGGGAAATGTGCTTGTGGTCACGTGGCGAACTGGGCTCGGGGCACCCGTTGCGTGGAACCTGGGTCTGGGACGTTACAAAGTGGTATCAAAGGGGTTTCTTTTCTTTGACATACTATTTGGAGACGTATTCAGGGATAGGACGGAACGGTAGTTGGTAATATGTTGTGTCTGGGCGTAGCTAACCTGTTTACAGGGAAAAGCCAGTCTACCTCGTATTTTTCATTCTTTTGATTTTTCAATTTTAAGGTTGATTTGTTTTCACTGTTGGGTGACGCACTTGGAATGTGCTGTTCATATTTTATCTGTGGGTTCTATTTAGTTGCAACCCGATGAGATGAGGGTATGCCGTCTCATGAATCATATAGGCACATGCTAGATATCACATTCCATGAATGGTTTCCATGCCATATAGGTGCATTAGAAATTCGCATGTTATTGGGATAGTTGATGTGCTAGAAAAGCATGCTGTTGTGATAACTGGTTGATAAATACCTGCCTTGTGATATGGTATTTTTTTGTTAGAACTTGTTTATAGAATGGACGCCAAACTATGGTTTTTGGGGAGTATGGGCCCCCATTGACCGGAATTTGGTGGATCATTGACTGTTTATTGGTTATAACACAGATAAGATGTCAAACTATGATTCGTGGTGAGTATAGGCCCTCACGGATCGGAATTTGACACTTAGGTGTTGGTTTTTAGTATTTTCTGGGTTCCGGGGACGTTTCTGAGGTATACTGTTAGGAAACCCAGTATACACGCCATGTAGTACATTATACATGTCATGTATGTTCTTCAGTTCGGGAAGAAAAATGAAATTTTTTAGTACATGTCGTGTACCCTGAGTACATGCCATGTAGTCTCTTCCCATGTCACAAACCGTGTGGGCGGAGACACAGGGTAGGGAAGGGCTTGGGTAAGACACGCCGTGTAGTTTTGTGTATGCCGTGTAGTTTTGACCCGGAGTCCGGTCGTGTCACTAACAACACGGGTCGGTAAACTCCTTGATAGAACACGCCATGTCTGTTATAGACACGCCGTCTAGTGTGACATGGGGACTCGTCCTTTTAACTAACAACACGGGCCGATGTCACCTCTCCCTGAACACGCCGTGTACCTGTGGGACACACCGTGTAGTCTTTTCCAAGGACAGACTGTGTGGAGTTAGCCATGTGGCTGGGAAACGGGATGGTGTACACACCGTGTCTAGGTATAACACGTC
Organism: Viscum album; assembly: GCA_963277665.1. Lineage (NCBI taxonomy): Eukaryota > Viridiplantae > Streptophyta > Magnoliopsida > Santalales > Viscaceae > Viscum > Viscum album. The sequence continues at coordinate 428,220,092 of OY728129.1, read as the reverse complement.
GTGTAGTGTCAAGCCGAGTAGTCGGCCATGTCACAGACGACACAGGCAGTTGGAAAATAACATCGTACACAGCGTGTAAATATTATACACGCCGTGTAGTTTTGTTCGACGGAAGCCGTGTAGAAGGACCCAGGCAGGGGAAGGAAAGTCAAGTACATGCCGTGTAGTAATTGTACATGTCGTGTAGTCTTGTTTTTCCAATTTTGACATGCTTTCTTCCTCTTGTTCCTTTCTGGTTCTTTCTCTTTAAGTCATAATAATCTTGAATCTGAGGATTTTGTTTGACCTTGTAGTTTCATGATGCCGAGACGACCGCGAGTTTTTCGGTAGGAAAGAGGCGACAATTATACTCCGAAGATGGTGGGCCATGGGCTACCAGTTGATTCTCTAGCAGAGCCACATGCAGCGCCAGCTGTTATACCGGACACAGGCGTGGAGGCGCAGTTCCGTGATGGTTTATTGTGGTTCATGCAGAACATTCAGGGAGCACCGCAGGCTACAACATCTATGGCTGAGCTGACGCGTATCTTTCATCCGGAGCATCCGCCTACGTTTTCAGGTGATGGAGGACCATAGGCTGCAGAGTCTTGGCTGGGATCGATGCATACTATTTTCGATCATATTGAGACGCCTCCAGGGTGGAGGGTCAAGCTCGCGACTTACATGCTGCGTGATTCTTCCAAGAGGTGGTGGGATGTTACCACCCAGTCAGAGCATCACAGAGTCATGGCGTGGGATGATTTTAAGGCAGTCTTCTATGACTTCTTCTTTCCCGAGATTCTGAGGGTAGATAGAGCTCGAGAGTTCATGAATTTGCAACAGGGCGCCATGTTAGTGATGGAATATTCTTCTCGTTTTATGGAGCTTTAGTGTTTTTCACCCGTGCTGGTGGGTGATGAGACGTTGAGAGCCAGACGTTTTGAGGATGGTCTTCGGTATGACATCTGAGCGCTGGTGAATGTTTTCAGGTTTCCTATTATACACGTTATTGTGAACCAGTCACTGATTACAGAGAGGAACCTGTGGGAATCAAGTGGTGTGGTCCAGGGCGGTTCAACACCAGTTACTGGTGTTATTCCTGCTGGCAAGAGGAAGAGCCAGATGGGCTTCTCTCAGGGTGGCAGTACCAGCCAAGCAGCTTCTTCATGTGGTCCGGTCAGGTGCTACCAGTGTGGCAGAGAGGGGCACAAGAGGCCGTAGTGTCCACGAGACCCAGTGGAGTGTCGAGCTTGCGGAAAGATGGGCCATCTGTAGTGCTTTTGCAGGGTGTTTCCACCATCTAGTGAGAGGGTTTCGGTGATGACTCCATGTGCGGGAGCAGGACCAGTGGCTACTTACCATTCAGGGAACTGGAATACGTCAGGGCGTGCAGGCTGAGATGGTGGTCGGGGTCGTGGTAGCCAGACACCAGGATCGCAGAGGCAGCAGGGCAGGACAGCTCTGGGTAGCCACGCTATGTCGTAGGGCCACGGCACTGGGCAGGCATATGCAGTGCAACAGACCCAGCAGGAGCAGGATCCCAGACCTTCTACAGTCAGAGGTACTATTCTAGTAGCTTCTGTCTTATCTTCAGTACTTTTTGATACGGGTGATACACATAGTTTCATATCGGTACCCACTGTGGAGAGACTTGGGCTCGGTGTTTCTTCTTCTTCAGATATCAGGACGCTAGACACTCCATTGAGGACTAGGATGGCTTGTGTGCGTCAGTGCAAGGAGTTCCCCCTTGAGTATGGTGGGTGTCACTTCCTTTAGGACATCAATATCTTGTAGATGATGAGCAATGACATCATTCTTGAGATGGACTAGTTGGTTCCCTATTGAGCCTTTGTAGAGTGCTATCATTGCAGGGTGTGTTTCATGTCACCAGAGGGCGGATAGTTTCTATACAAGGCATGTGGGATGTTCAGGCGAGTCGAGCTGGACCAGAGCATCATGGAATAGGTGGAGTCATAACCCAGATTGAGAGCTTATATCTCGAGGATCAGGGTATTTGTCAGACAGATTTCCCTCTAGTTGTCCATCATTTCAGGGATGTCTTCCCAGATGACTTTTCAGGTCTACCTCTGGTGTGTGAGGTGGATTTTTCTATCGAGCTTGTTCCAGGAGCATCATTGGTGCCCATTCCTCCTTATAGGATGTCCACGCCTGAGTTGCAGGAGCTCAAGAGGCAGTTAGAGGAGCTACAAGCAAAGGGATTTATCCGACCCAATACTTCTTCTTGGGGTCTCCGGTCCTTTTTACGTAGAAGGTGGATGGTACCCTCAGACTTTGTGTGGATTATCAGAAGCTGAACCAATTGACGGTTAAGAACTGATATCCCTTTCCCAGGATAGATGATCTGTTTGATCTGCTTCATGGAGCACGAGTGTTCTCGAAGATTTAATTGATATTTGGATATCACCAGCTGCGCGTTAGACCATCTGATATACCTCTCATAGATTTTAGGAGTAGGACTGGTCTATATGAGTATACGGTTATGCCGTTCAGACTGACGAACGTGCCAGAAGTTTTCATGGCTCTGATGAATTGTGTGTTTCATCCTTATCTTGATTCATTTGTGGTAGTATTCTTGGATGAAATTTTGGTGTACTCTCACACTCGACATGACCAGGCCACCCATATTTAGATCGTATTGAGTTCACTGAGAGAGCATCAGCTATATGCTAAGCTCTCAAAGTGCCACTTTTGGATGGACCGTATTAACTTCCTGGGTCACATTATCTCAGAGGAATGAGTTTCAGTAGACCCAGAGAAGGTGAGAGCAGTAGTTTCCTGGGAGAAGCCTAAAAATGTGTTTGAGATACGAAGTTTCTTAGGGTGGGATGGTTACTACAGGCGCTTCATACATGACTTATCCCGCTTAGCAGCACCGTTGACAGGTCTGACTAAGAAGGGTGTGATGTTCATGTGGTAGGAATCTTGCGAGGCAGCTTTTCAAGATCTGAAGGGAAGGTCGACATCATCACTGATCTTGATACTCCTAGAGCAGGGGAAGAGCTATGAAGTTTACTGTGATGCATCAAGGATTGGGCTTGGAGCTTTTTTGATGCAAGGAGACCGATTTGTTGCGTACGGGTCTCGGCAGTTGATCCCACATGAGAGGAATTACCTGACGCATGATCTCGAGTTGGCTGTAGTTTTGCATGAATTGTGCTGCTGGAGACACTATCTATTGGGAGATCATTTTATGGTTTTCACCGAACACAAAAGCCTCCTACAGTCCTGAATCTGAGGAAGAGAAGGAGGGTTGAGTACCTACAGTCCTTTGATTTTGAGCTTTCCTAGACACCTGGTAATGGTAATGTAGTAGCTGATGCACTGAGCAGGAAGACTCGGATACATGCAGTGCAAGAGGCCAGTTGTGTGTGGGATCTCATGGATTTGTTCTCTGAGATGCATCTGGAGGTGCATGACAGTTAGGGGAAGACTTATCATTGCTCATTAGCTGTGACTTAAAACCTCCTGTATAGAGTAAGTATGAGGCACCTATCTGATTCTGAAGGCCTAGTTATACGGGAGTTGGTGGCAAGTGAGGACCCTCCTCCCGGTTGGACGATAGGTGATGATGAGGTTTTGCGTTTCCATGGACGTGTATGGGTTCCAGAGGATATACGTGAGGAGATGATGAGGGAGTTTCATGATTCATCCTAGGCAGTTCATCCTGGGGTTACCAATAGGTATCGAGACTTGAGACGTCAGTACTGGTGGCCGGGTACGAAGAGAGAGATAGCTGGTTTTTCTACGAGGTGTTCCACCTGTTAGCAGGTGAAGGAGGAGCACCAGAGACCAGCTGGACTGTTACTGTAGTTACCCATTCCGGAATGGAAATGGGATGATGTCGCGATGGATTTCATGACTGGTATATTGAGGTCACCTCGAGGTAATGATGCTGTGTGGGTTGTCATGGACAGACTCACGAAGGTAGCTCACATCTTTCCAATCAAGGAGACCTTCGGTGTGGACGAGCCCAGAAGGTTGTATATCCGATAGATCGTATGGCTTTATGGGGTCCCTCGTTCTATCATTTCAGATATGGAAGCCCGCTTTACGTCTCATTTCTGGCAGAGTTTTTAGAGGGCACTGGGTGCATAGGTGCTTCTGAGCACAACATACCACCCTCAGACAGATGGCCAGTCAGAGCGGATTATACAGGTGCTAGAGGACATGCTACATGCATGAGTCCTAGACATTGGGGGCTCTTGGGAGAATCATATACCCTTAGTTGAGTTTTCCTATAACAATAGTTTTCAAGAAACTATTGAGATGGCACCATATGAGGCCTTATATGGTATGCCATTCCGATCACCTTTGTGCTGGTTAGAGGCAGGTGAGGCAGCATTACTAGGGCCACAGCTCGTGCAGGAGACATTTGAGTAGGTCTAGTTGATTCGGAAGTGGATGGCTACCACGCAGTCTCGTCAGAAGTCTTATTTTGATCGACACATACGACCTTTGGAGTTCGTGGTCGGGGATCAAGTTTTTCTATGTGTTTTTCTGAGGCTGGGACACAAGAGGATCAAGAGACAGGGTAAGCTTTCACCGAGGTATGTGGGGCCATTCGAGATACTGGAGAGAGTCGGGCTGGTTTCCTATCGTTTGAAGTTACGACAACGGTACCGAGCCATTCACGACGTCTTCCACATGGCTTGGTTGCATCGCTACCATTTAGACCCATCTCACACCTTTCAACCAGAGGAGGTTGAGCTTCAGCATGATGCGTCCTTTGAGGAGAATCTGATCCGTATTATTGACAGGAGCACGAAGGTTCTCTGAGGTTGGTCAGTTCCTCTCGTATGGGTGCTATGGAAGCATGGCCAAGTGGAGGACGAGACCTGGGAGTGGGAGGCCGATGCATATGCTCAGTGGCCAGAGCTGTTCTGAGCTTTATCTTCTACACCCTTGGAAGGGAAATTCGGGAACGAATTGGTATAATGGGGGAAGTTTTTTAGAACCCCGTTCTTATTTTTTGAGATATGGCCTTATACTTTTCCTTTTCTTTAAGTGTTTTTGAGAAAATATGGAAAATGGGAAAAAATTCTAAATTTCGAAACTACACACCGTGTACTTTTGGCTGTGTTAGGATGAGTACAAGGGGCGTACATACATGTCAGTGACGAGGTGTGTAGGAACGGACTACATGCTATGTAGTGGAACCTTACACGCCGTGTAGTCAGTCGGCATGCCGAAATAGTAAGGCGGGGGAGTCACCGCCAGCTGGGCGACAGTACACGCTGTGTACTTGGGAGTACATGCCATGTACTCAGGTCGATGGGTGAACAGTGTGGCAGTGCCACCAAATGAACAGTTAAATGAAAGAAGTACACGATGTGTACTCAGAAGTACACGCCATGTACTTTTATTTTTCGGCTTAAAATAGGCAGTAGCCTCCTCATTTCGCAGAGGAGGTGTTTCAGCCATTTTGAAGCCAAAGGAGGAGGCGGGACCTTTGAAGATCCGTCGGTAGTTCGTCTGGAATCTGATTCGGCTTCAGACGATCTCGTTGGAACCGCACGGGTAAGCCCTACCCTCTACTGGTACCGTTCTTACCAATTCTTCTCCTAACTTTTTTTATTTACGTTTGTTTGGTATTTGTTATTCATTAGATCTACGCCGTTATTGGGCGTTTCAGCAGTTGGCATTTCGGTATAACGCTCGTTGACGTATAAGGTAGGTGGCTTTGTGTTATTTTCCAACTGTCGTGCATGTTTTGTGTGTTTTTGTACCACGATCCAATGTTGGGGTGTCGTGTGGCTGAGGTCGTTGCTCTATTTAATGCCTAGAGTTGCATAGGTGATTAAATTGTGATAATAAAATGCTGGTTGGGATCGTTTCATGGATCTGAAACCACCCCAAGGGTGTGTTTCACTGTATAGCCGTTTGGCCAGGATACCCGAGGGTATGCCTTAAATTTAGTAATTGTAGAATTGCATTGAGAGTACTTGCTTGTTTACTTCATTTTGATATGTTGGGCATGGCCCGATTACCTATTTATCCTGAGTGTGTTGTTATGATTAGTCTGTGGGCACTGCACTGTTTAGCCCGAGGGTTGTAGTTATTTCGGCCTAAGGACAACTTCTTCCGTTCCTGAGGTCCATAGACTCTGTGCCTGAGCGCGACACTACCTATACCTAAGGGAAAAATTCTGTTATTCTTGAGGGCAATTACCTGGGTGTTGGGTTTTGCTTACCTGATGGTAAGGTTTTTCTTGTCTGAGGACGTGGACTGTTTACGTAGAAATGCACTGTGGTGATTACTAATATTTAATGGATTAAATGGATAATAAAATGGAAATATAACTGGTAATGAGTTACTTTTTTGTAATGGTTACTTGATTGCATTTTACTACTGCACACTATTGTTGCATTCATACACGCAGTTGGGCACGGGCCTTTGGTGGGTGCCTACTGAGATATATTTCTCACACCCTGTTTGGGTCACACATTTCGGACCAAACAGATTACGTTGTTGTAGGTGTAGATAGGGTAAAGAGTCCATATACAGGTACTTGACTGTTGCTGATGAATAGGAGGGCATGGGACCGAGCCTAGGCTCGCGATGCATCTGCCAGCTATTTTCTTTCTTTTGCTGTACTCTGTTTTCTACTGTACTGTATTGATGTATAACATGTTCTGGCTGTTTTCTTAGAACATGAAAAATATAGAATCAACTTTTATATACTGTTGGTTATATCCATTGCAGTTGTTAATTTCAGTAGTTGAATGGTTTTCTGCTTCCATTGTCATTGTATGTTAATTTTGGTATTCCGCTGCGCTACACTTTGACAAATGAGGGAATAGTTTTCCCAATATCAGACATGTTCCTCTCTACTAGTCGGCAGCCTCTGGCATTTGGGGAAATGCGCCTGAGGTCACGTGGAGAACCGGGCTCGGGGCACCCATTGCGTGGCACCCGGTTCTGGGACGTTACAATTTTCAAACATGGGCTATAACCTATGTACACTCATACTTTTTTTCATTGGTTACAACTCAAGTACATTATTTTTTTAGGATGGACAATAACCCAGGTACGGTCTTGTTTTTGGGCATGGGATACAACCCATGTACCATATGAGATCATATAAAAGAAAATTTTTAACCAATGTGTTGGAGGGAGATCAATGTCTCACACATCCCATAATAATTTCATTCATAAATGTGACACAAGATAATAAACTATTAATCATATCAAGACCCATAAAAAGAGATATGTTTTATAAACATAAAATCATAAACCCTGAAACAGAACTGGTATCGTTATCATTTTATCACATGATAACCTATGAAAATATATAGATTTCATAATCACTTAATTAATGCATAAGCCATGAAAATAGTCGTGTTTCAAAAGAATAACACCCATGGAAGTGTGATGGGTGTCGTAAGAACCATTATATCAAAACAAAAACCATTCATGAAAGAATATGAATGAATCCTTTGGATAATTTCTTATATGGTATGGATTAACAAAAACATATGCTATCATATTTATAAAATTACATGGAAGGATATTCTGAAAACATTTATTGAGGTAAATATCATTTCTCCTTTGAAAAATTATCTTTAAAATATAAAACCTTTAAAAACGCGTTTTCCATAATGAAATAATAAAAGAATCATGAAAAAATTTTAAAGTACATTTACTTGTTCTTATATTTTGAAGATAAATTCATAAAAATTATCCATTTAACAATGAATAGAAGTACACAAATAATTTTGGGTGGGTAAATCCATACATTTCATATGGGTTAAAAAGAACATTCTTTTTGTACAATAAAAAAATTACAGAAAAATAAAATGTTAATAAAGGGAAAATAATATTCATTTGATATCATTATTAAATAAAAAAATGTTAAAAATTTATTTTATATATTTCAGGATAATTGTATAATATATTTTGAAAAACTTTTTAAATTTTTTATATGGAATACATATTTCTGACTGAATTGATGGTAATGATGATATTTCATTAAAATAGTTTCTTAACATTAATTTATAAAAATTTGTAAAAAATTGTACCAATAAATTAATTTATCATTAATAACTACAGGATACAAAAATTAATGAATTTTCTTGGGATATGGATTGTAATACTACAACAAAAGAAGAATAATCCTAAACAATCTCAAAAAGTGATGATATTGTACCAAAATAATCTTAAAACATAATAACATTAAACAGTAATAACTTGTAATAATTTGAAATTAAATTTAGATTAAAATATCATTAAATTAATTATATTCAAGATAAAAAATTTCAATTCGATGTATATACACCTCGTAAAATTATATCTGATCATAATAACAGATGTTCCCCAATGAAGGAAAATTGAGACAAAACTATCTTAATGATTTGGAAGCGTTTGAAAAATTTACCCCATGAAATAAAAATAATATGATGGATATTTAAATATGCATAAATTTAAGTATAATATTCATTGAATATATACATATGCAATATACACACTAGTTAAATGGAATAGGAGGCAATGTATCCCATAGAAATAAAAAGTGAGAAAAAATACCCTTACATTGTGTCTTGACTCTCTTAATACTAATTTAAAACTCTTTTATAAAAAATATAAATTTATTATAAATCTATAAAAAAACAGTATTATTACTTCTAATACCATTTCAGTTTTTATTATGGCTTTATATTATCCAATTGAAAATTATTCTATGTTAAAGTTTTACTTTGGGTAATATCGGTTTTTTTCCCATGTGTCATAATTTGTTAAAAATTTGGTCCTTATACTTATATAATTATTTAAATAATGAAAACCATCATTTAATGATAATTTATATTCATTATATGCATGTCATAATAATCTGTATAATATAACAGTATGAAATAGAATACACCCTTCATGGAGAACATAATTCGTACATACATACGAACATTGTTTCTATTTAATTATTGTGTTGAAAGAAAGTATGTAATATATATATATATTTATGTATGTATATATATAAAATTATTATAGTATCTTTATTATATCAAAAATATATCATATATATTCACTAAAATCATCTTTAATACAATCCATGTAGTGTATGAATAAATCACATCACATTGAGAGGGTTTTTGTCCACACACCCCCAAACGAAATTATCGTATTATAACTAAATGTAAATCATAAAGACATGTGTTGTAAAAAAATTATATAACCTAAAAGGCATAATAAATATAATATAACAAATATATATACATATTTTCCATCATAATTTCAATCGTGGGATGAGGTAAAAGAGAAATGAATAATCATTGATTCATGAGGAGATAGTTAACATATATAACACCACATGTTATCATAGAATGTTATCTCATTAAAGTAATTCAATAGCTTGCGCTACACGCAACACCGAGTTCAAGTGCACCACGACATACCAAACTAGCCATTCAAAAATAATTTATGATTAATATTAAAATCATTTTAAATTTTCTATACTCCATATAATTTTAGAATCCACGTTATTTGTTTCTTAGACATAATATAATAACAAATTCATTTTTTTATGGTAGAAGATGTATTGGAAAAAAAATTCCGCATTTTAAGGGTTAACCCTTTTTTAATCCAATATTTTACACTTTTATATATTTAATTTAATGTCAAAAAATTATTTATAAGTGGGAAATAATTATTTAGTTTGGATAAATTTTGGTACTTTTCTGATAACTGTCATATTTTAATGAATAGTGAAAAATATAATATTTTAATTGAAAACAACTTTTTTAATCGAAATAATTTTTTCTGTTATGTAATGAATTTTAGTGGGTTTAAAGTATAATTAGATTATATTTTATCATTTAATATAATTTTCGTAATTTGTTGTAAATTCCCATTTAAATTGTACATAAACAAATGTCAACCTTTTGATAGTTTTAACTTCTTAGAAACCTGCTTTCTGGTTTTGACAATGACAGCTAATTTTTTATTAATTAATGAAACTCTTATTTTTTGAATTGGGTAAAACAGACATAATTGTTGGATTCATAATATCAAAATTAGTTTAGGGTGAATTTTTTGAATTTTTCTGAAAACAATCAATTTTTTATAAATAGTGAAAGCACTGCGTTATTATTTAAAAACGACTTTTATTTAAATAATTTTTATTTAGTATATAAATTTATATTAAAATAAAAATATATAAATAATACCTATATGAGTTGAATTTAATTTTTTGGAGTCATTTCATAATAATATTATATGTATAAACTTTTATTAAATTTTTTAATGTATTTTACCCACATTATATGATCATTTTCAATTTTTCATTAAAAATAATTTTACCGCTTCTGTGAATTGAATTTCAATAATCCAAATAACATAGATTAAATAAAAAAAAGTGGTTCAATAAGATGAAAATAAGTTTTGGTGAATAATAACTATTGATTTTTATTTATCATATTTAATAGTAAATAGTGTAATTAAAGGTAAAAATAATGTTATAATTACCCTAACACATGTCCTATTTCAATTGGAAAAGTGTATTTCGACCAAAATAAACCTTACAAATAATATATGATCATATTTGACCACTTTTATTACATTATGAATTTTATTAATATTTTATTTTAAAAATAGTTAAATGTGTTAAATTCAAAGTTTAATAACTAAACTATTTTTAATATAGGTATACACATATTATAAATTAGAATATAAAAATTCATTAGAAACATAAGAATATTTTCTACATCATGGTATTTTATTTATAATTTTTAGACATTTAATAAGTGAAGTTCCCAGTCAGGATCCATGTATCACTGAGAGTGGAGGGGTGAATTAGTGATATATTTTTCATTATGCGTTTCCTTCTTTTTGAAACAACCATCACCTCCTGTTAAAGTGTTTCTTCCCTGATGAACATACACAACTACTAGAACAAAATATTTTCAATGTTCAAAACTCAACAAGAGATGATACGTCCTTGGTATGGTATGGAAACAATCCAGTACCACGCAATCCACTAGAAAAAAATCCTTTGATGTGAAAGACAATGAGTAGGATATACCCTTACACTCGTGTAGCACATTGAAAACAATATGAAAGTTCTTGTTCACTCTGATAGAAAAAATAGGGAATTATAGTATTTCAGTGCCTCTTTACAATTAAACAGGTGTATTCTTTGAAGTACAAATCAACACTTTCTTACCCAGAATCACGTAAGAACTATCTTACATAGAACCGAATATTTGCGAAGGCCCCAAATCATTCACAAACCTTTTTATATGTTTTTCACTCATATTTTATGCCATGCAGACAAGATTTAACTTTTTTAGCAAAACACCTCTTGTGTGGAACTTCAATCTTGTTTGCAACTCTCTTCTTGCATGCATCCTCTATTTCTTGCACGCAACTCTATTTCATTTGTGCAATCTGATTTTCTTAATATTTTTCCGCACCATAGATCTTGGGATTTCTCTATGTGTTGATCACTTCAAGTGTGAGGGGGTCACAAATTATTTATAGACCTCATTGACCCACTACATACAAAAACCATGATGCATCGTGCTAGATCCATATGGGTCGTGGAAAACCCCATTCGACGTCGTATTGGGTGCTTAATTCACGCATCTTGGAAAATCAATTTTGATGTCACATTTGGCACATAAGTCTCTTTTGTGCCAACCACTTCTTTCATGCACTTCTTTAATCTTTTGTACTCTTCATTTTTTACCATTTTTGATCTTTGGACCTTGAATCATGCCTCATGCACGAAACCCCATTTAATTTTGCCTTTGGAAATTAAGCCTCTTTCACACCAACCTCTACTTTCATGTAGTAAAAGAATCTTTCATGCATTTATTTCCATTACCATTTTTTTATGCTTGTACCTAAAATCATTCCTTGCGTGAAATATTCCAAACTACATTCAATTGTGTGGATAAAAACCAATCTTGCATGCAAAACCCAATCTTGTGCACATGACTCTCCTTTTCTTGATTTTGATGATCATATCATGGAACTACACTTTCTCACAACATACCAATCTATATTCTAACCAATCCTACTTCACATTCATCTGTAATATTTAACAAAAAATACTTTTATCATGAACCATATCTATCATGATATATAGTCATTAATCAATCACCTTTAGCATCGTTATATTTTTAATGGGAAGTACATCAACTTCTCTTTCTTCTAGTAGGATCATTCCTTCCAATCAAAACAGTATATTATTAGTATCATCGTTTCTCCACCTTTCCTTCATAGGGTCTGCATCACAAGTTCTCTTAACTTTTGATATTTGAAAAATTCAAATCAACAAATCGTCGTATGGATTCCTTTCCCATTACAAAGTGAATTAATCTTTCTTCATAGAAAAAAAGACAACAATATGTAATATAAAACTCATCTTAATTAATTATCATTCAAACATGGTCCCAATAATAAGTAAAATTATTTTTGACACAATAAAGATAGAGTAATTACAGTATTCATGAAAGAATAAAATAATTGGTATTTTAAATATCATAAAAAATGTAAATTGAGACTTTTAATGACATAATGTAATTTTAAAGGATAATATATCAAGTTATGGTTGATTTAATGTTTTTTAAATTAAAAATGTTTTGTGGAATTTCAGAAAAACCAAATACTAAATAGTATCAGAGTTATAATAACCGAGTTTCTAAAACAATTACTGTATTGTTAAATGATATAATATACCTAAAAATGTATGTTTAGGCCAAAGGAAATACATAATGATATATAGGACATTAATTAACAACTTGATGATCTCTTGTCATTTTATAGTACATTTATTAACCATGTAATATAAAAATACAAGAAAACATTGGAAAAGTAAAACTATTTAACAAAGAGTTAAATCTAAAAGAAAAGGTTAATATGATGACATAAACATATCTAAAACCTATTGGTTGAGATGCTTTAGACCCATTACCACCTTATCCTTGAAATAAATCCATATAGATCCATAATAAACCAAAAATTATGTCTTAATAAAATAATATTTCCATCTTTTCCTAAAGTGACCCTCACCTTTCTTATAAAAGGGCAATTCCACTTCTCTCAAAATCACACCTCCAAATCCATTTGGATCAACCAGGACATGGTCAAATATCCTAACAAATACCCTAACATCAACCTAGATGCCATACATTGATCCGAAGGAAAACCATTGTATCCATTTTGTTCTAAAAAAATAAAGAACCGGTAGAAGAGATAATTATTTCATCACTTCATTCAATGTTCTTTTCTTCTTACACTTCTACTTCCTTTTTAGTTTCCATACAAAAATAATATATCCAGTAACTTTTAAATAATGTGATATGATTATAAATATGTTACAACCATATTTATTATTCTATCAATCCTATGAATTACAATTTCACTATATGTGCGTACGTAAGGCTTACAGTCTCCACATCGTGTTGTAGTTTTTTATTCAACACTACTTTATTTTGAGGGTTATATTAATGAGTATAATTAATTAAAATAATTAATATAACATGGTAAGGATTCTGTATATATAATATAACATCCAATTAAACACATTTTAACCATCTTTAGAATGATATTTTCGCACGTGCGTACGTACGGCTTACCGTTTTCATGGCGTGATGAGATTCATCTTCAACGATCAGCATTGAAGAATTTTTTTAAAAAATATATATATTTATTATGAATGAGGAATATGATATAATATTTCTACTGGAATAATATATATTTATTTAGATAACTATAAATTTTTAACAGACTTCCATATTATATGATAAGAAAATAGAAACAATGTTCATGCTTACATACGTACTACCATATCCATTTACAGTGTTTCTATTTAATATATATATCTATGATAAATAAATATATTCAGAATATATATGATATATAAATATAGTTTTATATTCTATATGTATGTAAATCCTTCTCTATGTTAGACTATAAATAATAAAATGTTAAAACATGTACGATAAAGAAAGCGATTATTAACCGAAATATTATTTTTATATGGAAATTATTATTAAATTGGAAGTATATGGTAATAAATGAATAAAATATGATTTCATAAATTTTAATATGGTTCTGTTAGAATTTAATAACATACTATGCTCTCTATACAAAAACATAAACATACCCTTGACTAAAGGAAAGTAAATGGTAAGGGTTAATTCATTAATCTCATTATTATCCGAGATTGATTATGTGTTGGTATTTACTAGGAAACATTTTTCCTGCTAGTCCATGTTTCATAAAAATGTTTTCAAAATAAATATTTAATTATTTTATGAAGGGAATCTTTATAAAGATAAGAATTTGATATTTTTTAAATATTTATTTCTCTAAATATTTTTAATTAATTTCATTGTTTAAAAAATGATTTTAATGATTTATTTATATAGACATGTTTGTTTTAAAATATTAATTCCATTCAAATGATTGAAATTTGTATGAAACTCTTTGATTCTAAAATGTATTTTAATTGTCATACTTTCAAAATATTGTGACTTATAAATGATTTCATGAAAAATGAATATTTCTCTCAAAGAGTTTTAATAATCATTTTCAACAATGTCAACACCCTTAACTCGATATTATTTTTGATTGAGGTTGATTTTTTATAATATTGTCTTACATATTTTATTGAAGGTTTTGGTGATATGTTTGACTATAGATGTGTTATTTTTATACCATTCATGGTTTATGGTTAAATTATTAAAATTTTGTATGTTATTTTTAATATGAATGTTTATATTATGTTTAATATTTTTCATATAAGGAATGTATTGGACATAGTATGCTACGGGTGGAGCATGCTATAGCTCATTGATGCATCGATAGGTCTCATGAGTCAACATTGTGTCTTGTAATAAGGCCATGAAAAAATGTAAGTTGTAGTCTTTGCATTAAGTCGTGACTATGTGGTTATGATGTCCGACATTATGCATTCCCTCGTTATGAAATTAGTTGTTACATGTGATTATTCAAAAATTAGAATATCCATGTGAATGTTTATATAGTAATATTTGATTTATTTTCTTTCCATATTATTTTAAATTTTACATTTAAAAAGATGTTATTTTTATTGCACATTTTTTGAAAGGTTTATAGCTTCCACAAAATTATTTACCCTTACGGATCATCTGAGCTCACCCCTTTTTTTGTTTTGTTTTACCTGTATTCCTAGAAGTGTATTTTGATTGATATGAATGTTTAATCTAGGGAAATAATGGTGTCATAAAAGGATTATTTATGTTCTGTTTTATGTCTAAATGTGTAATGTAACATTCATGTATGTTATCTATTTTACATGACTGCTAAACCGATCAGCCCTTTGGGACTTGATTCTTTTTAATCATGCCAATGTATTTAAATAATTCACCGACTTTGGGTAACGGGGGTCGGGGAATTAGAGTAGGTATCATAGGAAGTTTAGAAACAAACATGGAAATAGAGCTAGATAAACTCTGCTTTTGAAACATTACCCTAAGATAGACTTTGATAATTAGTATAAATGAAAATAGAAGAATTTTGGTTATGTAGATATTTTTTAATTTTTCCATGCAATTAATCCATGTCTAGATACGAGAAGGTAGAAGCACCTTTGGCACCGATTTACCTAGAGGAAAAACCCAAAAAAATCTCTTTGAAAAAGACTTGAATGGTAACGAGTGCATGATAATGGGACTTTATGAACTCTTGGTTACAACACTCCCATGGGATATGTTTAGGATAATTTACATTTTCATTACAAACCATTATAATGTATTTATGAGTAAATACATCCTCAAAGAAAACATTTTTTTATTATTATGGATTATATAAATAAACTGTTCAATTTTTGTTATCTATTTTACATGTTTGGAATTATTCATTTCAATTCATAAACTAACATAGTGTATACCATTTTTTAGAAATGGTGCCTAATAGAAGGAATCAGATCTCCCGCAACACACATGATCCAAAGAGTAAGATGTATCATATATTTCATGGTATTAATCCAACATTTAGAGGATAAATAGTCTCACATGTATTCTCATCATAGGAATAAATTGTACCTTGTGTAAATAAGATAATTAATTAATTTTATGAGTCCTATGTCATTGAAGGGAAGCCAAATATGAAATGGATGGAAGAGTGAAATATGGATAAAGGGATGAAGGGAAAGAAGTATTTTCCATTGTATGATTACTATGGAAGAAATCAACTTGGTAAATTCTTGAAGCTAATGGGAGTTTATTATAAGTGTAGATAAAAATGACACTAGTGATGGGATTTCAAGTGTAAGAAAATGGATTCAAATGTACAATGCTTCATTTTCATGGAGTTGGGACACTACATGAATCAATGTTCCAATCATTAGTGTATACCACAAATGATGTGGTTGGATAATAATCAAATTATAATACTACCATAGATGAAGATGAATGACTAGGTTTCCTAATTCGATATTAATGAATTTTGACATTTGAGTTATGTATAAATGATGTAATGGTTCTAAAAATTTTAGAGTATATAATGATGGGACTGTAGTACTATTTCATTATGTATTTGAATTTTTGCGGTACCAAGAAAAGTGACTCAATAAAAATTTTATATTTTTAGTAAAATACATGGTTAGAGAAAAAGTAAAAATTAATATGGTCTTGATACTAAGGTATAAATTTTGAAATAATAGATGATTCATTTGGATAAATTATATTGGATATTATTGACTACCTTGTAACTGGTTAATGGTTTGTTGATTCCATCATTGTTGAAGATTAAAAAAAATTTAGATTTATGGATTATATCCAGTATTATATGTTTTACAGAAGGAATAAAGAAATACATACCTTTTCAAATATGGTTTTCTGGTTATTCATTTTATTACAATCTTTTAAGAGAATGCACGATGAATGTATTCACATGTATATTATGTGATCTACCTTAAACATTTAGTATTGCGAGTTCAGAAAGAAGTATTGTGGATAAGACTAAAAGTTGGAATGAATTGTGTTTGACATTGGATACTATTTTTATGGTTAAAGAATTTATTAAAATTATTATTGGATTGCTATAAAAAGGACAACCCGGAGGTCGGGCAACAACTCAATGTGTCTGGAAAGGCCTCCAACCATAATCCTGCAACCAAAGGGCGACAAGGGTAAATCACCTACCACTGGCCTATTTGATGTCCTGGATTTTATAATGTATTTTTTCTAAAAGGTGTGACTGATAAATTATAAATTAATTTTTTTGGAACCCAGTATGATTAGGTTAAGTAGAATATTTTTGAGCTATATTATATTTAGGGAGTGAATGATGTGTTTCAAGTAGGAATTAGATAAAGGATGGAACTATACATGTCATGTATTATTTTATATGAAGAAATTAATACATAAAAATTATGGAAATGATATTAATAAAAAAAATCTGTTATCATAATACATTATGTTTTTATGAACCAATAATATTTTAAGACATCATAGAATTATGGTTTTGAGACCCTCATTTTTCTGTTTATTGTTCACTTGTTTGTGATTGGCGACCTGAATCAGTCACTATAAATATTTATGTTTTTCATCCAATTATTTGTCTCAAATTTCCACCAATGTTTTCTTATTCGAAATCTTAATTTGGTGGTGACTTTCATTTCCATTTCCCTCTTATAAAGAATAAATTTATTTAACACCATTTCTAATGTGAGTTTTCCACAAAGGTATTTTCTATTTTTAACATTTTATTTTCGAAGAACAATTTAAAATAATGATGAAAAAACTTATTTATGGGGGGTAGAATGTAACACCCTAGGATTTGATAGTACATTTTCTCTTTAAAGTAAATCAATAGCTTCTGCTACATGGAACACCGCATTCGAGCGCACCACAACTTACCAAATTTTCCTTTCAAAAGGATGTTAGGAATATTTTTAACTAAATTTTGAATCTTATATACCCCATATAATTTTAGAATCCATATAATGTTTTTTTAGACAAAATATAATAAAAAATATTTTTTTTATAAAAGAAGTATTTAAAAAAATGAAATTTTACCAACTTTTAATGGAGAACCCTTTTTAAATCAAATATTTTACAATATTATATATTTAATTTACTGAAATTAAATTTTTATTTAGAATAGGGACATAAAAATTTTGGTTTGATTAATTTTTGGATGTTTATTGATAACATTCATATTTTATGAATAGTGAGAAATACTAAATTTTATTTGAACAAAACTTTTTAATAGAAATTATTTACAGTGTTAAATTATTCATCTATGTAGTTTTAATGTATAATGAGATTATATACTTATCATTAAATATAATTTAGGTTATTGGATATAAATTTACATTTAAATTGTACATAAACAAATGTCAATCATCATGTAGATTTTACTTTTTAAGAACTAGCTTTCTAGTTTTGACAATAGGAATGGATATTAAATTAATTAATGCAACTCATATGTTTTGAATTTTTTTAAATAGAACTAAATTTTTGATTTGGAATATTAAATTTATATTATGGTGAATTTGAGGAATATTTCAAAAAACATTCATTTTTTGATGATTAGTTAAAAAACATCATTATTGATTAAAAGCAACATTTATTTAAATAGTAATTAATATTCTTTATATTTATATTAAATTAAAAAAAGATACATAATATCTATATTAGTTCAATTTAATTAATTTGGGTAATTTTATAATAATATTTTATGTATATAATTTTATTGAAATTTTTAATGTCTTTTACCCAGCTTCTATGCACATTTCCAAATTTGCAAAAAAATATAATTTTACAGCTTCTGTGAGTTGAATTTCAAAAATAAAAGTGGCATGGTAGAAATTGTTATGTAAAATGTTGTTCAACATGAAGAAAATAATTTTTGGTGATAGTAACTTTTGAATTTTATTTACCGCAGTTAAAATTATATAGGGTAATTAAATGTAAAAATGATATTATAATTAACCTAAATCATTTCATTATACAATTGAATAAGTTTATTTCGACCCAAATAAACCTTATGAATAAAATATTATCCTTTACTTCCACTTCAATTAGATTATTACATTTATTATTTATTTATTTAAAGAATAGTTAAAAGTGTTAAATTCAATGTTTAATAATTATACAATTTTTAATATAATGTTACACAAAAGAGAAAATATACTATAAATATTAATTTGAAATATTAAAATTTTTCTTACATCAAGGTAGTCTATTTACAATATTTAGACATTAATTGATTTACTTTTTTTAAACAATGATGATGTATTAATTACCTTATTAATAAAATATTAAAATAATTAATATTATAAATATCCACATAACTATAAATTGAGACTTTTGATGCATTACATGAATTTTTAATGTTAATATAACATGGTAGGGTTGATTTAATTTATTATTTTTCATTAATTTTTTTTTATTTCACCAAAACCAAATAATAAATAGTTTCAAAATTGACATAAATGAGTTTTAAAAACAAATACTATATAATTAAATGATATAATATTCTTAAAAATATAAGTTTCTCCCAAAAGAAAAGTATAATTATAGAAATGTTATTAATTAACCAATTGATTTTACCATGGAATTTTTCTGAACGTTTATTAACCATTTAATATAAATATACAAGAAGGCATTGTAAAAGATAATCTAATAAACATAGGGTTAAATAAAAAAGATAAGGTTAATATGGTGACCTAAACATGTCTAAAACCTACTATTTGAGATGATTTTTCCCATCCCGACATTATCCTAGAAATAAATCTATTTAGAGCCAGTATAAACTGGAAATGAATTTATAATAAAATAATTTTTCCAATTTTTCATAAAGTGGCTCCCATCTCTCTTATAAAAAGGTTTTTCTCCATCTCTCAAAATCACACCACCAAATTAATTTGGCTCAAATAACACATGCTCAAATAACCTATCATCTACCTCAATTCTACCTAGGTTCATTACTTTGATCAAAAAGCCAACCTATGGAGCCATTTTGATCAAATCAAATGGAAGAACCCGAAGAAGATGTAATTGTTTCATCACCTCATTCAATGTTCTTTTCTTCTTCCACTTCCTCATTGATTATTATTTCCATAGAAAAAATAATAAATTAATTTCAATCTACATAAATTTTTGTTATCATAAATATAGAAAAACCATATTCATTATTTTATCCACCCTATGTATGACATTGTAAACATACATGCGTACGTATGAATGACCATCTCCACGTCGTGTTGTAGTTTGATATTCAACACTACAGTATTTGGATGGGTATAATAATGAGTATATTTAATTTAAATAATGAATATTACATGGTAATGGATCTTTATATATAATATACCATCCTATTAAACCCCTTTCACCCATTTATAAAATGATATTGTTTCTCGTGCGTATGTACGACTTACCGTCTCCAAGACCCAATGAGATTCATCTACAACGATCACTATTAATGAAATTTTATTTAAATTGATATATTGATTATGTATTAGAAATATGAAATAATATTTCTACTTTTTAATATATATTTATTTAGATAAATATAAATTGTTTACTTACTTCCACACTATATGATATGAAAATAGAAACAACATTCATGTGTACGTACAGACTACAGTATACCTGAACGGTGTTTCCATTTCATATATTTATCTATTATAATTATTTATATTATTAATATATATGATATAATAATCATGTTTTATATTCTGTAAGTATGTAAGTCATTATCTATGTGATACGATCTGGAATTACAAGTTAAATCACATATGATAAAGATAATGATTATTTCCTGAAATGCTACATTTACAAGGAAATTTTTATTAAATGGGTAGTATAAAGTAATTAATGAATCATATGTGATAACATAAATATTAATATGTTTCGGGTATTATTTAATACATACTATGGTCATTATGAATGAGGTTAAATTTACCCTTTACTAAAGAACAGTACACGGTATGGGTTATTTCCTCAATCTCTTTATTATATGAGATTGTTAATTGGTAATTATTTACTAGGAAATTTTTTTCATCCTTGTCCATGCTTCCAAAAAATGTTTTAAAAATGAATATTTTAAGGTTTTGTGGAAGGGAATCTATATCATGATCATCCTTTTAATTTTTATAATGATTTATTTTTCTAAATCTTTTAAATTAATGTCTATATTTTAAAAATGATTTAGATTATTTATTTATATGTACTTTATTTGTTCAAAATATTAATTCCATTCAATTGTTTAAAATTTGTATGGTACACTTTGAATTAAAAAATGTATTTTAATGGTCTTCCTCTAGAAATTGTGCAACTTTTAAATGATTTCATTAAAGAGGGACATTTCTCTCAAAGAGTTTTAGATATCATTTTCACCTATGTCAATATCCTTTACTGGATATTATTTTTAATTTAGGTTTACTTATTAAAATACAATATTAAATATTTTATTGAGGGATTTGCGATATTTTTTACTTTGGATGTGTTATTTTTTTTACCATTTATGAATTATGGTTACAATGTTAACATTTCAAATGATAGTTTTAATACGAATGTTTATGTTTTGTTTCATCCTTTCTATATGAGGAATTAATTAGACTTAGTAAGTGATTGGTGGAGCCTTCCATAGCTCATCGATGTAGCAGTAGGTCAAACGAGACAACCTAGTGTCTTGGAATAGGGCTTTGAAGAAATTTTATTTGTAGTCTTGGTATGAGTCCTTCACTATGTGGTCACGATGTCTGATATTATTATAGAATCCCACCTTTTTATCACATAAACTTTCATTACATTTTACAAAACCGAGGATCTTTAAGGTTTAGTGTCTTGGAAACCAGGAAATTAAAACAATAAACAAAAAAATCATTCGTCTTAAACACTTGAAAGGCTTCTCCTTATGTTCATCCTAGGTTCATTACTGTATCTCATAACCTGGGGACATACATCAAAGGAAAGGGTGAGCAGAAGGCCCAGTAAGGGAAACAAGAGAAACATTTTACATATGAACTTGAGATACATCAATAAAGTCATGAAAAGAACTTTAAGGAATGAAAATGAAATCATGAGGCATATCATAATAAAAACAACATTTTTCATAACTTGAAGATGTGGCTACATCATTTAACATAGACTATCATGAACATATCACCAAGGTCCATCCCCAAGGTGTCATTTGAAAATTACCAAGGTTATTCACCAAGGTATCGTGAAAATTGTAATCTCTAGTGGTTACATCATTACCCAATGCATTGGAGCGCTATCAGGGCGCACCCTTAAATTTTCCATTATTATCATGTGAGCCACATATATCATCATCAAACATTTCATAAATAACCCATATAGCATAAAATAAATGGGTTTCATTTCATAATCATAACGTTTTAAAAACTGCTTTAAAGACATGATCTTTACGTCACTTTAATCCCACGGAAAGGGAAAGAGGGTTTCATGTATGTAATTCCCAGAATTTAAAATAGAGCATTTTGATATATATGTGAATACCCCTGTAGAAATAAGAGCTTTGAGTATTCACTTTATAACATAAAATAATTTTTAGAAAAGAGAGAGAGGCATTTTGAGACGAAAATTCTGCAGCATAACGGCTATGTTACAAGGTTTTAGAAAACATTGAGAAGAGAGGGGACATGGGTCAAACATTCATAAATGACCCATAAAACAGTAGAGGGACAAAATATAAGGGATTTAAGAACATGTAAATGAAATTTGAAAATATACCATATGAAATGAAGAACATGAAAGGAAGAAAAAAAATTTCTCCTGTGAGAATTCGGCAGCCTAACGGCGTCACTTAAACATCAACAAAATTGAATTGACAAGGTCCAATAGGGTCTCTAATCATATTAACATAAGAGTCCAGTATGATAGATATAGAGATCATACCCCAACATAATAGAAAGGAACTTGAAAGAATTGACATGAAAGTAGAACTTCAAAACGAGAATGGTGAAGAACCACTTAAAAATTCGGCAGCCTAACGACGCCACTTAAACTTCAAAAAAATACTGAATTGAAGAGATCAAATGGGGTCTCTCATAATATGAACATAAGAGTCCAGTATGATAGATATAGAGATCATACCCCAACATAACAAAAAGGAACTTGAAATAATTGACATGAATGTAGAACTTCAAAATGAGAAGGGTGAAGAACCACTTAAACATTCGGCAGCCTAACGGCGCCACTTAAAACATCATAATACTGAATTGAAGAGATAAAATGGGGTCTCTCATCATATGAACATAAGAGTCCAGTATGATATATATAGAGATAATACCCCAATATAACAAAAAGGAACTTGAAATAATTGACATGAAAGTAGAACTTCAAAACGAGAAGGGTGAAGAACCACTTAAAAATTCGGCAGCCTAACGACGCCACTTAAAACATCAAAATACTGAATTGACAAGATAAAATGGGGTCTCTCATCATATGAACATAAGAGTCCAGTATGATATATATAGAGATCATACCCCAATATAACAAAAAGGAACTTGAAAGACTTGAATGAAAATAGAACTTGAAAACGAGGATGGTGAAAGAATCCCTTAAAAATTCGGCAGCCTAACGACGCCACTTAAACATTCTTAAAACGAATTGATAAGAGCAAGGGGGGTCTCTCATCGTATGAACATGAAATAGGCAGTATGATGAATATAAAAGAACATCCTCCCACATAAGAACATGGAGTATAAAATAAATGACATAAAAGAGATTACTTGAAAAGAAAGAGAGAGGTCGGATCCCTTACCTTAAAATGTAACTCTTGAACCTCAAATGTTGGGACCTTGAGGGCTTGGGGACACCTTGGGAGGACTCCTTGGGAGGTAATGAGACCAGAACTTCGTTGGGGAGGAGTGGGAAGTCGAATTGATGAGAGGAGGTATTGGTATTTATAGGGAAAGTGAGGGGACAAGGCATTAATGGCCAAGGGACACCTCACTAGTGGTTTTGGCAAAACCATGGGCTTGCCCATGGTATTTGCCCATGGTATTGGCCACTTGGGACACCTCACACCTTATCTTACTATTCATAATTCGACCATATTGAATATATACTTAATACATCATTTAATGATGTCATTAAACACCCGTAACTTAAAAACTATACTTTCACTATTCACCGAAAATTCAACTTTCTCAGAATAATCCCAAAATTTCACCTTAACCAAATATCAATGCTCTGATTTCAAAAATGAAATCTATTTTATAAAAATAATTTTCTAAATATTTTTAATTTAATTTTTAAATAAAAACACTATTCATCGAAAATTCATTTTTTCCAGAAAAAACCCCAAAAATTACCATAACATAATATCGATGCTCTGAGTTCAAAAATGAAATCCATTTTATAAAAATAATTATCTAAATATTTTTAATTAAATTTATAATTAAAAAACACTATTCACCCGAAAAAACTAATACTTGAATAATAATTTATGAAACCATTATCTAACCATTTTATTGAATCACATTACTTAATCAAGGTGCCTAGTTTATATTAATACTTTCTTTAAGTGAGATTACTAATCCATTTGGACACATTACTAATCCTAATCATAAAATCACTATTCATAATTTATTATTCATCAAAAATTAAGTTGGTCTTATTAGACTCTAAATTTCGTACTGAACATAATTGTAGAAGACCATTTTGCGAAAATCATTACACATTTTTAATTATTTAAGGTTTACACAACCATTTTTAAAATATCCTTTTTCTAAAATTCATCAAAAATATGCATACAATTTTTATCCAGTCATTTGAAAATTCATAAACATCATCATAAAAAGAAATCCAAATTTTTATTTAAAACAAGGATTACACAAGGTAGTTACGGTCTCGTTACATAGCCCCTTATAATACCAGCATAGGACCTAAGAGTAAGGTGTGCTAGGGTGATAGAATCTTGGGGCGGCTCGGTCAACATTGCCCGAGTAGTAATTTCTATCAGTTTGAACTTCTCGCGAAGGCGATTCCGTTCTAGCTTCACATGATGAAGTTCGGCTTGGGTTTGGTCCAGAGCAAAGGCCAATGGTGCTACCTCCTTCCCAATCTCTGTTAGATGGTCTTCGATCGGTCCAAGACTACTAGGTGAGGCCATCGAATCTTCTTTCTATAATAATTAACCAAGATTACTTGTATTTAGAGACAATAATCGAAACATTTAGTTTCTAGTGGTCATATTGAACAATGGTCATATAACGGTCAAAACCCAAAGGTCTCATTTTAATTATAATCATGTTTATCAAATAAAACATTTTTGTTGAGTATAAAAATGAAATAAAATAAAATTACACACAAACTTAGGAAACAATCTTTATTCAAAATTTTGGGTTGTTACAATCTTCCCCCCTTAAGAAATTGCGTACTCGCAATTTTTTAAAATTAGGTTTGAAATTTCATTGAAAGTCCCACATCAGAAAAGGATTCAGTAAAACTATTACTTTAAAAGAATGAAAGGGAAGTACGAAGGTCACCCGAGTTAGCCCACACTAGTATTCCATGTAGGAAAACATGGACATGGAGGAGAAAACAAAGGGTCGTGTTCTGAGGGAGAGTGATAGAAAACATGATTAGGAGAATGTTGACCACGAGAAAATCCCAAACTTATGTTGTGTGTAAACGGTCTTTGATTACCTAGTAGGAAACGTAATCCAACAACATTTTTGTTTTACGTTTCTTTTAATAATTTTGAGGAATTCATTTACTACATAGAACAAAAACATAAGAAAATATACCTACCTTCAAGTATAGTTTCACCTTTTAATAAGTTTCTACCAAATCTAATCTTTTCTCCCAAACGATGAGCATTCAAAACTACTTGGTCTCATCAAAACACAAGTATCATCTTATAGAGAATCATATAATCCACAAAAGATTAACTATCTATTTCTTCTATCTTTAAACATTATCCCAAAAAACAGAAAGGTTAAGGTAAAACAACTCTTCAAAAAGAAAGAATCCCATAGGAATGGAAACTACTTTTAAATCATCAAAGTTCCATGGTACTACCCAAAGTTCATCATAGACCATTTCATAAATAACGGTCCTTAAAATTCCTCAAAACAAACCAAACTAAGATTGAAACCCAAATACAATAAGGATTTGATAACATAGTCTTCCAAAACAACTTCATTGTTCATCTCCAGACAACATCAACCACTCCTAACATCTTATAAAAAAAGTAGCTAACCTAAATATATTTTACCCAAGATAGGTTAGTCATTACCATAATTAACCTAAATTACTATAAGTTCACCTTAAATTCATCGATTCTTCAAAATATAAGTCAACCTTACTCCTCAATGAAAATACTGTAGTAATCTATTTACCTCGATCAAATATGGTTCCCAAAATAATGAGCGTCTTCCAAAATAATAATCATATTTTAATCCCCTAATCATCTCTGTCGTATTAACACGACAATTGTCGCATTTCCTATCACATTGGTTTTTGGGACATGTTCTTCCATTTCCCGCCATTAACTAAGAAAAGAAACTATAATTAGTGGCTTATTTACTTAGCTAATAATCATGAAAATAAAACTTTAAGCATAAAAGGATAAACATGTAGAATAAAAGTATATCCTAACTTGTGATCCCCTAGGTTCCAATCTAGGTTATCCATGATCATATATTCTTATGTGAATCTTTATTATGTTTTATCCTTGTTCCTTTAATAATGGTTCATACTAAGCTTATGAATTTACCAAAGCATATCCCCCGGGAGTGTCATAACCAAGAGTGCAGCAAGGCCCGTTGTCGTGTACCAGTTCCCGTTCGAGTCTAGCTCAAAGCGGTGTTTTCGGGTTTTACCCCTATGTACATCTGTGCCAGAGCCACCTCTACCTGCTCGTATCCAGACAGGGATGTATTTGCTTGGAAACCCCTTACTCAATACTCACCAAAATACCAGGAAGATTTCCTATATTTAAACTTTTCTATAGGGTTCTTCCTAGAGTTTTCATATCCTAATTTCCACAAATAACTAAACCATCCTTTGATACCAACTATAGCATCCCACCTTTTTATCACATAAACTTTCATTACATTTTACAAAACTGAGGATCTTTAAGGTTTAGTGTCTTGGAAACCAGGAAATTAAAACAATAAACAAAAAAAAATTCTTCTTAAACACTTGAAAGGCTTCTCCTTATGTTCATCCTAGGTTCATTACTGTTTCTCATAACCTGGGGACATACATCAAAGGAAAGGGTGAGCAGAAGGCCCAGTAAGGGAAACAAGAGAAACATTTTACATATGAACTTGAGATACATCAATAAAGTCATGAAAAGAACTTTAAGGCATGAAAATGAAATCATGAGGCATATCATAATAAAAACAACATTTTTCATAACTTGAAGATGTGGCTACATCATTTAACATAGACAATCATGAACATATCACCAAGGTCCATCCCCAAGGTGTCATTTTAAAATTACCAAGGTTATTCACCAAGGTATCGTGAAAATTGTAATCTCTAGTGGTTACATCATTACCCAATGCATTGGAGTGCTATCAGGGCGCACCCTTAAATTTTCCTTTATTATCATGTGAGACACATATATTATCATCAAACATTTCATAAATAACCCATATAGCATAAAATAAATGGGTTTCATTTCATAATCATAACGTTTTAAAAACTGCTTTAAAGACATGATCTTTATGTCACTTTAAACCCACGGAAAGGGAAAGAGGGTTTCATGTATGTAATTCCCAGAATATAAAATAGAACATTTTGATATATTTGTGAATACCCCTGTAGAAATAAGAGCTTTGAGTATTCACTTTATAACATAAAATAATTTTTAGAAAAGAGAGAGAGGCATTTTGAGACGAAAATTCTACAGCATAACGGCTATGTTACAAGGTTTTAGAAAACATTGAGAAGAGAGGGGACATGGGTAAAACATTCATAAATGACCCATTAAACAGTAGAGGGACAAAATATAAGGGATTTAAGAACATTTCAATGAAATTTGAAAATATACCATATGAAATGAAGAACATGAAAGGAAGAAAAAAAGATTTCTCCTGTGAGAATTCGGCAGCCTAACGGCGTCACTTAAACATCAACCAAATTGAATTGACAAGGTCACATAGGGTCTCTAATCATATTAACATAAGAGTCCAGTATGATAGTTATAGAGATCATACCCCAACATAATAGAAAGGAACTTGAAAGAATTGACATGAAAGTAGAACTTCAAAACGAGAATGGTGAAGAACCACTTAAAAATTCGGCAGCCTAACGACGCCACTTAAACTTCAAAAAAATACTGAATTGAAGAGATCAAATGGGGTATCTCATAATATGAACATAAGAGTCCAGTATGATAGATATAGAGATCATACCCCAACATAACAAAAAGGAACTTGAAATAATTGACATGAAAGTAGAACTTCAAAATGAGAAGGGTGAAGAACCACTTAAACATTCGGCAGCCTAATGGCGCCACTTAAAACATCAAAATACTGAATTGAAGAGATCAAATGGGGTCTCTCATCATATGAACATAAGAGTCCAGTATGATATATATAGAGATAATACCCCAATATAACAAAAAGGAACTTGAAATAATTGACATGAAAGTAGAACTTCAAAACGAGAAGGGTGAAGAACCACTTAAAAATTTGGCAGCCTAACGACGCCACTTAAAACATCAAAATACTGAATTGAAGAGATCAAATGGGGTCTCTCATCATATGAACATAAGAGTACAGTATGATATATATAGATATCATACCCCAATATAACAAAAAGGAACTTGAAAGACTTGAATGAAAATAGAACTTGAAAACGAGGATGGTGAAAGAATCCCTTAAAAATTCGGCAGCCTAACGGCACCACTTAAACATTCTTAAAACGAATTGATAAGTGCAAGGGGGGTCTCTCATCGTATGAACATGAAATAGGCAGTAGGATGAATATAAAAGAACATCCTCCCACATAAGAACATGGAGTATAAAATAAATGACATAAAAGAGATTACTTGAAAAGAAAGAGAGAGGTCGGATCCCTTACCTTAAAATGTAACTCTTGAACCTCAAAGGTTGGGACCTTGAGGGCTTGGGGACACCTTGGGAGGACTCCTTGGGAGGTAATGAGACCAGAACTTCGTTGGGGAGGAGTGGGAAGTCGAATTGATGAGAGGAGGTCTTGGTATTTATAGGGAAAGTGAGGGGACAATTCATTAATGGCCAAGGGACACCTCACTAGTGGTTTTGGCAAAACCATGGGCTTGCCCATGGTATTTGCCCATGGTATTGGCCACTTGGGACACCTCACACCTTATCTTACTATTCATAATTCGACCATATTGAATATATACTTAATACATCATTTAATGATGTCATTAAACACTCGTAACTTAAAAACTATACTTTCACTATTCACCGAAAATTCAACTTTCTCAGAATAATCCCAAAATTTCACCTTAACCAAATATCAATGCTCTGATTTCAAAAATGAAATCTATTTTATAAAAATAATTTTCTAAATATTTTTAATTTAATTTTTAAATAAAAACACTATTCATCGAAAATTCATTTTTTCCAGAAAAAACCCCAAAAATTACCATAACATAATATCGATGCTCTGAGTTCAAAAATGAAATTCGTTTTATAAAAATAATTATCTAAATATTTTTAATTAAATTTTTAATTAAAAAACACTATTCACCCGAAAAAACTAATACTTGAATAATAATTTATGAAACCATTATCTAACCATTTTATTGAATCACATTACTTAATCAAGGTGCCTAGTTTATATTAATACTTTCTTTAAGTGAGATTACTAATCCATTTGGACACATTACTAATCCTAATCATAAAATCACTATTCATAATTTACTATTCATCAAAAATTAAGTTGATCTTATTAGACTCTAAATTTCGTACTGAACATAATTGTAGAAGACCATTTTGCGAAAATCATTACACATTTTTAATTATTTAAGGTTTACACAACCATTTTTAAAATATCCTTTTTCTAAAATTCATTAAAAATATGCATACAATTTTTATCCAGTCATTTGAAAATTCATAAACTCCATCATAAAAAGAAATCCAAATTTTTATTTAAAACAAGGATTACACAAGGTAGTTACGGTCTCGTTACATAGCCCCTTATAATACCAGCATAGGACCTAAGAGTAAGGTGTGCTAGGGTGATAGAATCTTGGGGCGTCTCGGTCAACATTGCCCGAGTAGTAATTTCTATCAGTTTGAACTTCTCGCGAAGGCGATTCTGTTCTAGCTTCACATGATGAAGTTCGGCTTGGGTTTGGTCCAGAGCAAAGGCCAATGGTGCTACCTCCTTCCCAATCTCTGTTAGATGGGCTTCGATCGGTCCAAGACTACTAGGTGAGGCCATCGAATCTTCTTTCTATAATAATTAACCAAGATTACTTGTATTTAGAGACAATAATCGAAACATTTAGTTTCTAGTGGTCATATTGAACAATGGTCATATAACAGTCAAAACCCAAAGGTCTCATTTTAATTATAATCATGTTTATCAAATAAAACATTTTTGTTGAGTATAAAAATAAAATAAAATAAAATTACACACAAAATTAGGAAACAATATTTATTCAAAATTTTGGGTTGTTACAATTATGCACTCTCTTATTATTAAAATAGTTATTACATGTGATTATTCGGCTAGTATAATATCCATGTGCATGTTTATATGGAAATTATTGATTTATTTTTTCAATTTTATGTTCAATTTTATTTTTATAAATATTTTAGTTTTAATAACACATTTTTCCATAAAAGTTTATAGCATTTGATAAATTATTTACCCTTACTGGGCATATAAGCTCACCCCTTTTCTTATGTTTTGTTTTCCCAGTATTCCAAGAACTGTATAATGATTGATATGATGGTTTAAGATAGAGGAATAATGGTTTTATCAAAGGATTATTTATGTTTTTTTATGTGTGAAAGTGTAATGTAATATTCATTTATGTAATCTATTTTCCAATAGTTCTAAACTGATCGGTCCATCGGGACTTGATTCCTCGTAATCTTTTCAATGTATTAAACTAATGCATCGACTCTAGGTATTTGGGGTCCAGGTGTTACAACATACACATAGACAATATGTCTGTTACCCATTATATAATACTATGTAATTATAGGTCAAACCATAGAATAAATAATCCTATTATATTGATGATATTGGTGTTTTTATACTGGCATGGAATAAAGATAACGGATGGGGTGGAGAACGAAAATAAAATAAAGTATCCTGAGAGAAGACATTTATCTTTTAATCTGGTAATTCATTTGGGTTTGTGCCAAAAGGATTCCTTTGATTAATTCCCTTCCAAAGGGAGGCTTCAATGATGATGGGAGGTATTTCTGGAAGTTTATATGGTTGATATTAGCCAATACTATTTGTTTAGAGAGGTGTGAAATAGAGGATGATGTGGTGGCCTTTTATAGGGAAAGAAAAGGCACACGTGGCATTTTAAAAAAAGAGTTTTGTGTACCCACATATCTAAAAAATGAGATTCATACCAAAAAAACCAGAATAAAAAATTAAAGATCATGGACAATTAATTTCTAGATAATGGGTTTTGAAAAAGTGTATTTGTCTTTTTGGGTCTTAAATTTAAGGATTGGTACTTTGTTATCGTAATTTTTCTCTTAATCATTGTAATTAATTTTATTCACTTTCACTAATATTTTTGCTAAAAAACAATGATGATATTTTTAAACATTTTAAAATAGTATGATTCGAAATATTAAATCCATTTTCACAAATTATAATCATAATGGTTTTTGAAATTAATTTAAGAATAATCCTATAATGGGAAGACAATTTTTGTTTTTTAATTAAAAACATCTAGATGTTTGATTTGTCTCTATACACAATTACAAAGTAAAACTGATTGTAATGACCTATATTAGATAATTTTTTTAATTAATTCTCTTATTAAACTTTAGAAATAAATTAAAACATTATTTAACCATATAAATGGATTGGATGAAAAACAAATTGAGAATAAAAAATTAGTATTTTTAACTAATCATTAAAAAAACCTTATAGAAAAATACCAAAATTATTTTTTTTGTTTCTATTACATGTTTTATGTTTATTTTCAAATATTAAATCTATTAAAGTAACAAAAATTTTCTTTAAAATTAATTATCCATTAAAAGGTTGTAAAACTACCATTATAAAAATTTAGGTTTTATTATTAAAATTGGGGTTGTTCTTATATTATATCTTTGAAATATATTGCAAAGTTATAGAAAATATTTGTTTGAATGAATAAAATATATATTTGATTAATTTACTTCACAATAAGAACTTAGTTAAACTTATTAATATAAATCATCTTTTTCCCATAAAAATAGACTTTTATAAAATCAATCCATTTTTAGTCATTTGGATTCTGTATTATTTTCTAATTAATCGGAATCCAATAAATAAAAATCATAAGTTATTTAATACTATACGATTTAAATTAATAGCCATTTTATGTCATATTAAATAATATTATTTTTATAATGAATCATTTTTGGCTAAAACATGGTCTTACATGATACATAATCCATCGAGGATAACCAGTTTTTCATTTAACGTAAGCTAACCTCGGTGTTTAATATAGAGAATACTAAAAATTATGTTGCTTGTAGTGATCGATTAACATGTTATTTTATATAAAATAATCATTACATAGTTCTTTAATACTAAATAAACTATTTTTAGTATTTAGTTAAATAGAAAATACCAAAAAGATTAAATTAATATTATAAAATTACAAAATATCTAGGTGTTATATTATACCCCCCTTTAAATGAATTGTTTCCTCAAATTTCATTTGGGTTTTAAAAGTTTTAATGATTTAAAGTATCATTGAAAGAGACCCACATTGTAAAAATGAATACTAAAACATCCTTTAAAAAATATGGAACTCTAACGATTACCCAAATTAACCCATAACTAGCTTTTCAAAAAGGAGAAAATAGGTGGTATGTGAAAACATAGACATGGAAGATAAATCTAACCATGAGGTTCTAACAGTGGGTGATAAATAATAATATTAGGAGAAAGTTATAAATCAAATATCCTTAAATCCAGGATAATATAAAAGACCGTCTGATCTATCGAAAAAATGGTTCTAGGATATCTTTTTATTTATTGATCGTCTTCCTAAGGCTAAAGAATTTTTATAAAAATATATACTTGTATGATTTTAGGAAAATATCAAACCTTGTTATTACTTGATTCATATTACCAATTTCTCTAAAAAGGTAGCTTATTTTTTTTATTGTTGAAGCACTAATAGATAATGATATCTTAGATCGGTCATCCCATCTCTCTTAGATTTACAAAAACCCAAAATTGTTAGAGTTTATTTTCCAATGTCTTTGAATCATCATATTGTGAGATAATAATTGAATCTAAAAATGTTCAATGGATTTTTAACATAAACATACCATAAATTTTAAACCTTATAACCTATCAGAATGATGAAAATGAAAATTTTGATAAATAGTCAGAAAATCAGTTTAACATGGATCCCTTGTATATCAAAAAGTAGTTCTTGGTTGTTACATTCAAAAAATGTGAATAACCTCATCATATATTTTCTAGAAACATGGTAATAACATGAATTACCATAAATACTTTTAGATAACTTGAATGATTCCTTAATAAAATGGGTAATGGATATATTCCATAAATACACTATGTTCTTGATTTCATCGGTAATGACATAGACCACTTTTTCAACCAATCGATAATAATGACATGGGTAATCATTATAATCCAATTTACATTGTCCAAATTAGTCATATCTTTATCCAAACTCAACACAATTTAATCATCCTCTAAATCACATTATGTGTTAACATAAATTTAAATAAATATCAATTTTCATGGTATTCATCACAATTAAACATATTCTTTTCAATCCCTAATGAAAAATTATCCAAAAAATACTTATATATTTGATTATTCATATAACGTATTTTTTTAATACCAATACATTAGTAATTCATTGATCCAACATTATTCTTAAACAATTACATATGATTTAAAAACATATTACTTAATACATCTTTCCTAGAATATGAAATTTGGATCACATCATAAGTTTCCTCAACCTCAATCTTATCATTCTTATTTTGATTAAGGTAAATAGTATTGGAAGAACATCACATACATGTAATATATCATTTGTAGTTTCCTTATCATTACAAGTATAAACAATACTCCTACTACCATCTATATTGTATTTATGATATTTTCAATTAGGATTTAAATTTATATAATTCCAATAATTTAAATATCTAAAACATTCAATTTTTACCATAATCCTTCTAGTTCCATCCTTTGAAAAAAATCCAAAAGTAGGGGGTGAGAAACAAATAATATTGAAGAAAACAACACAATAATGAAAATAATTACTTATAGTGTGTTTACATCATGAAAACTTCTTTAATATATGAATACTTAGTATAATACTGGGTTATTCGAATCCATATTCTATTTATATCATTCATGATAGTTCATGAAGAGTTTTTGAATTTCAAATCATTTCCTCTATGTCTGTCCAACCATGCGCGTAGTAAGGCCCATTGCCTTGTTCCATATTAACCAGAGTTTTTCCCATAACAACTTTTCAGTGTTTTTACCGAAAGTGTAATATGATATAGAGCCACATAAACATGTAGAATCCAAAAATATATTTATTTCTTGGAATCCAATAACTCTATCCTTTACCAAAAATCCATGAAATTTTCTTAAATGTTAACTAATGCTTTAAATTATACTTGGAAATTTTCATAGGGTTTGAACTACTGTATTCAAATCCTAGATTAAAAAGGATAATTAATCCTTTTCTATGATAACAACTATATCATCCCAGACATTTCACAAATTAACATTGCAAAACATTTTTTAAATATTTAAAAATAATTCCAACAGCCACCTAAAGATCATATTAGTTTATTTCCTTTGGAATCATGGAAATATTAACATTGGTACATAACTGTTCTTCATTTTCTCCCACTATGTTCTCTTAGACTATAACACATCTTATACATATCACAAAATAAATATAAATTCATAACTTAGTGAAGTAAACAATCAAAGGGGTGATCTCTAATGATCAGTAAAGGTAAACATTGGAGAAATGTTAGAATAAACATGAAAATAGGGGTATGAGAATGTGATCATAAAATTTGAATATCATATCCATCATATCAATGATCATAAACATGAGTTATGGGATAAACAATGTAGTTAAAAGTACATGAATCATATGATAATAAATAACATGATCCATGAAATCATAATTGAGGAATAAGACATTGTATTTATGGAATGCATATAAGAATATAAAATCATTTGACAAGGATAACTACCAAGACCATTATAACATTTTAGAAATGGCAATGACCCATATACATGATTCATGTATGAGATATAAATCCATGTAACCTCTTAATTTTAGGCTTAGGATAAAGCAAATATTCCTTTTTTTATTTCTTGTTCTAAAACCCATGTACCTTATTGTTTTCGAGAAGGTGCAATAATCTTTGTACCATCTAGTGTTTAGGTTGGAGAAACAACCAATGTACCTTCTTGTTTTTTGGGATTGGGAAACAAACTTTTTACCTCTTTTTTTCATTCTTGGAGTAAAATTAATTCTCCCTCCCACTTTTAGTGTTGGTATAAAACCCATGTTCCTTCTTGTATATAGTCTTGGGATACAACCCATATACCTTTTGGATTTTGGGATTTGGCTAGAATCTGTGTACCATCATGTTTTTCAGCTTAGAAAAAAACTACATGTATCATCTTCTTTTTAGGATTAGGATAAAATATATGTACCATATTACTTTTATAGTTAGTCAACAACCCCTATACCATCTTATATTTAGTCATTGACTAAATCCCATGTACCTTCATAGTTTTGAGCATAGGCTTCAAACTGTGTTCCTTCTTATATTCGTGCATGGGCTACAACCCATGTACCTTCTTGTATTTGGGAATGAGCAACAACATTTTCTCCCTTACTATTATGATTGAGCTACAAACCAAGTAACTTCTTGTTTTTATGATTGGGATACAACCCATATACCATCTTATTTTTGGGCATGTGCTACAACATGGGTACCCTACAAGCTCATATAAAACTTATCATTACCCACTTCATTGGAGGGACATATAGGTCACCTCCATCTCATAATAAAACCATTCATACATGTTTAATAAGATAATATAATTTCATAAGATCATTACCCATAAAAACATATATTTTTTATAAACATCAAATCATAACCAATTGTTTCTGAAACTTTTTTCAGGGAGTGCATCTGTCTGTCAAGGACACGCTGGATGTTGCCCCACATTCCTGTTTTCCCAAGGCAGTCTTCATTTGTGACTTATTCGGGGATGTATTCTCCTTTATTAAAACAGGATGATGGGATGTTGGTCTCTCCTTCCATGGATATCTTCTTGGAACTCATCACATAGTTTGTGTCTCCCTTATATATTTGAGTTATTTTTTGTGAATCTCATTCCCAGTACCATATCATGGTAGATTCTGGTAAATTACGCTTCTTATGTCGACAAATTCTAAATGGTCATGATAGGGAAGAAACCATTGGTTGTAGTAGATGACAAAATCTGGCATGTTGGGGAATCTTTGGATGCCTCGATAGTGGGGAACTAGTATTCTTTCTCATAAGAGGTCATCTCAAGGTTGTAGAACCTGAGGCAACCCACCACCATCGTAGGGTGTCATATTCCAGAGGAATTTCTATATGGTGTTCCTTCGATACCCATGGTTAACCTGTGATTTGTCTCGGTTTTAATGTCATGCAGAGACAGTTACACCAAAGTTGTAATATGCGAGGAATCTCTCATGAATATATTGTTTAACACAAGGTAGGCCGCAAGTTTAACTTCTTGCGGAGATGGAATGAGAATGACCAGAATACCCCATGCAGGCAAATCAGATTGGTAAATCCCTATGAGGGGAAACCTGGTGTGTTTACTAGATGGATGGATCAGAACACTCAACAAGAGCGGACCAAAGTTGGTGTGTCCCATAAAGGGAATATGTCACACCGTAATGTTTGATCTAGACACCACTAAGCGAGGATCAGGGAATGTTCACCCCCAAAAGGGGTACAAAGGAAGAATGGATCATAATGATCAATGAGAGTAGACCCAGTGTGATGTGTCCCAAAAAGATTGGATATTGTTCCTTGACTGCTGATCTAGACACCTCAAAAGGTGGAATAGAGGATTATTGGTCTTGAAAAATGGGATTCCCATATGAAACATTGGTATGCATTTATTCTCCTGGGTGCTTTCTATATACCATCTATTGAAGATAGTTACCAAAACTCACATAGTATGATTTGGTGTTGAATCTAGGTGTACACAGAGGACAAAAACACAGAGTCATACTAGGGCTTACGCATGGATAACGGCCCATCGAAAAAGGTACACTATTGATTGGATGGTTTGGATTGTGTGGGGTTATTCCTGGTTAGCTACCCAAATGGGTGGAATGATCCCACTATGACGTGGGGCCCCCTGTAAGAACTTATATGGGTGATGGATGTTTGAATGAAGCGGATAATATGATTGGTACATGACCGACGTGATGATGCAAAATATTTTTGGTCTTGAACCTCTAAGAGGATTCCTATGTATCCTTGTAGAATGGAATCAAATTGCACATAGTTCATTGGGGCGATGGGACAACTAAAGAGGCTGCCTATGGGAATGGATTTGTGGATGGTACATAGAGGATGTAGAATCCTTAGGGTGGATCATGACCTTCCCAGAACACCAAGGCTCAAGGTAGAGGAAAGGATGGGAGATGGGTGATGTGATTTAACCACATGGAGGCTTCCTACATATCCATGTGGCAAGGAAACAAAGTAATCATACATAAGAATGGGTTATGTAATTGGGGTATATAAAAATTACATTGACCCAACAAAATTCTGGGGGTTACGTGTAATTAATGGCTTGAGAGTTAGTCTGATTCCACTAAGGGACAAAACAAATATATGGGTCCCAATAAAGGGGACCCCGAAGATTAGTAGTGTTTGGGCTTAAACATAAAGTGGGTCCTTATGTATCATATCTAGGAGATAGAGATCAAAACCCATGTAGTTTAAATAGAGTCAGAATCGGGGTGTATGAAAAGGACGACGACCCAGAGAAATGATGAGGGTTATGTGTGGTTAATAGCATTAAAGTTGGTCAAATGTCACTAAGGTATGGAAAAAATGTGTGGGTACTGACAAATGGGACACCAAAGTTTACCATTATTTAGGGTTGAACCTTAGGGAAGCTACCTACAAACACTTCCTAGAAGATAGGGATAACAAAACACCTAGTTACAATTGATTTACCAATGATTGGGGTTGCACCATGCGGAGGATTCCATTGTACCCAATCTAGGAGATTGGGATCAAACCCCACATAGTTCAAATGGATGAGGTTTGAAATTTGGGTGTACATAATGGAAAATGACTTAAAGGCATCATGGGGGTTACGTGTGGTTACTGGTCGAATAGGTGATCTGACGCCACTTAGACAAACCAATGATGTGGGTCCCAACAAACAGGGACACCGATGTTTACCAGTTCATGGGATTGAATCCCAGGGAGGCTTCATACGTACCCAGTATAGGAGACAATGATTAAAAACCACATAGTTCAGAGTGAGGGATATGATTGGGGTGTTCCTAGAGGATAGTGACCCAATGATGATTTAGAGTCTTATATGTGGTTAGTAGCACGAGATTGATCTATCACATAGGGGAAGACTAGAGATTTGGATCCCAACAAATGGGAAACGATGAATTACCATAGTTTCAGAATGAACATTAGGGATGCTTCCTACGTATCCGATGTAGAATGTGATCAAAACCCACGAAGTTCGTATACATATAGATTATCATCATGAGGGATAAAAAGAAGAATATAATTTAACATAATGCAGGATGGGTGTGAAACTACTTGAATTGGTCGAGACCGATAGGCGATGGGATTGAACCTGATGGAGGCTTTCTACATATCGTTCCTAGAAGGGTAAAAGATCAAATTCCATGTAGTTTTGTGGTTGAGGCTTGAAATCATGTTGTACAAAAAGGAAAATGACATGAAGACATAATGGGGGTTATGCATGCTTAATGGCCCAAGAGTTGATCTGATGCAACTAGGACGGACCAAGGATGTGGGTCCCACAAAAAGGGGGAAACGATGTTTACCATGGATTAGGGTTGAAACTTAGGGAGGATTCCAACGTACATTATCTAGGAGACAGGGATCAAAAACCATGTATTCTTGGGTGAGGCACAAAATCTAGGTTTACACAAAGGACAACAACCCTATAAGGTGTTGAGGGTTACATGTGGTTAGTGGCCCAATAGTTGATCTGATGCCACTAAGACGGACCAAGGATGTAAGTCCCAAAAAAAGGGGACATCAACATTTACCAGTGTTTGGGGATGAACCTCAGGCAAGCTTCCTCCGTACATTACCTATGAGACAGAGATCAAAACCCACGCAGATCAAGATGAGGCATAGGATCAAGGTGTGCATGATGGAAAATGACACAGATATGATTTTGTGTATTTTTCATGGTTAGAATCCTGATATTGATCTAACGCCTTGGGGTGGACCTGAGAGTTGGATCCCAGTAAAGGGGATACAACAACTTACCATAGATTGGGATTGAATCTTAAGGAGGCTTCTGATGTAACATGTGTATAAAAGAATTCAAACCCGTTTAGTTCGTATACATACAGTTTAGTGTCATGCTGGATGAAAGTTGGCACACAATTTAACTTCATGCAAGATGGGGGTGAACCAACATGATGTCTTTGGGACCAATGGTGGATGGGCTTGAACCACCGGGAGGATTCCTATGTACCTTGAGTAGATTGGGAAAATATCAAATTCAATATAGTTCGGTGAGGCTAGGTATGGTTATTAAACCCTAATGCTACCCAAAAAGGGTTTCATGGTTGATGATTACTTAAATCTCACGTGAGTCATGCTCGGTGTGTGAAACTAAATGAAACAACATACCTGCCTATTATGGTGCAATTGTGTGTCTACAATGGATTATGATTGGGGATTACATTTGAAAGATGAAATGGTTCCACTAAGGATTGGAAATGGTGGATTGCACATACATATAGAAGCTTCTAGGGTGTCGTTATGGAGTGGAAATGGTGGATTGAGCTTATGCATTGAAGCAACCTGGGTGCCCATCCGAAGAGGAAATGGTGAAACGACATTACACATGCATGATTCCAAGGTGTCACTATAAATTAGCAATGGTGGATGGGTCTTACACATAGAAGTATCTCAGGAGCCTCTTAATAGTGGAAACGGTGGATGGGGTTTTTACAATGATGTTGTCAAGGTGTTGCTGTGGAGAGAAGATGGTCAATGGGGCATACACATAGAAGAAACATGGGGTTCCACTAAGAAGTGGAAATAGTGGATGGGGAAAATGCATTAATTCTATCCAGGTGCCACTGTGGAGTGAAAATGGTGGATGTGGTTAATGCATAGAGGTAGCTCGAGTGCCACTAAGGAGCAACAATGGTAGATGGGTCTTATTCCTGGAAGCATCCAATAATGTCTTCTTCATGTCTTTCTAGGAGGGAATCCCAATCTATTGATGGTATGGGGAATATAATTGACCTAAACCTATGTTCTAGTGCATAAGAGGGATAATTCCATGGGAGTAGGAATCATTCCGAACAAAGGGGTATAAACGTGTGAATCACATGGACAACATTCAAAACACAATGGGGTAATCATGAAAAGGGGAGATAATGGCTGACCAAATTTGAGTAATAGATTCCAAATCACATTAGCCAGAGATAGAAAAAAATAGATGAGGGCCAACTGCTAAATGTATTCGACAAAATGGAAAAAACCCAAATTTTCATCAAACTTATTCATCGGA
Source organism: Viscum album (assembly GCA_963277665.1). Lineage (NCBI taxonomy): Eukaryota > Viridiplantae > Streptophyta > Magnoliopsida > Santalales > Viscaceae > Viscum > Viscum album. The sequence continues at coordinate 428,179,137 of OY728129.1, read as the reverse complement.
TTTAGCCCATAATGGTAGGTGAACCGAAGCAGTATGGGATTAGTCTATTAGGGGGTCCCTTCAGACATGTAATAGGATGGAGATATGAATAAATGACACATTAAAAATGATATTTAGTGATTGAATTATCGAAATGTTTCCAATGCTCTTGAAATTATTCCACTGTAATCATGGCATGATTTATCATATGCTTGACACATAATCCATCTCTTATTTAGAAAAATATACATCCTATTATTGAATGAAAGGGAATTCTATTGTTTAAAGTCGTATTGTAAGACCATTGGAAAATCATGCTTGGTGAATAAGGCATCTCTTGATTGGATCAAGAGGAATCCTATATTTTACATATATGGTGTACTATATTTTATATTCTTATAGATTGGACTATTATGAATAAGGTGTATAGAAACGGCTGGTGTAGGGTCTTACACAAGAGTAACCCTTTATGGTTCAACCTAGCATAAGAGTCATGTGATGGGGCTTGGATGAGTACCTTTAGGATTGGTTCATCTCAAGTCACTTAAGGAATTAAAGTTGAGAATCTTAACTCACAAAATGTGATATTATTAAGAGAAATAAGTAGAATCATGTTATTTCATGGAGTGTGCAAGAGAATCGACAATACTGGTATTTTATAGGTGGATGGTGGATATGCATAAAGGTAAAATGGAATATTCCTATGTCCCGACAAGAAATGTTCATGGTGAAACTCCCCATTTTTAATACCCGTTAGTGAAAGTATCAAAAAGACTAGGCTAGGGGGCCAGGACCACAACCCATCATTTATCCTGAGCAGGGGTACCGAGGTGCATGCCCCATGGTATGGACTGATAGGTGTGAAGGAAGGAGCCAAATGAAGGATAGGCCTTCACAGAGGAATAGTGTTTGTGGGGTTGAGTCTCTTGCGGAGCATGGAGCCTCATGGATCTCACGTTCTCACAGAGGTCAGGGAATCTCAAGTATCTTCATGAAGGGAAGGTGATCACAAATCATGGACTCAGGGAGCATAGGGCTTCATAGTCCTAAGGGTCTCATGGAGCATGGGGATTCATAGAGCCTTGAGAAACCCGAAGGAGCTCCCTCCTTCGCTATGGGCAGAGGCCTTCTCAAAATGTATCACTTACCCGTGCTCATGGGCACCGTGAAATGGGAGTTATCAGATACCAATGAGGTTACCTATTTGTCCATATAAAGGAGGAGAGATGGATATTTATAGGCAATGCTGGTCATTGGAGCTCACAACAATGAAATAATGTGTGTCATGAATAAAAAATAATCCGAAAAGGAAATTATGCTCTGTATCATAATGTGGTTCCATCAAGATTATCAAAACTATGGAGTGGGCCATCATCTCTTGTATCACGCATACACTTCCTTTGTTCCCTCCATAGTGTTTCTAGTGGCTTTGGTCAAATTACCCTACTCCGAGATCACATATGAAGCATCATGAATGGGCTCTGAAAACCTGTTTTCTATCCCCACATTGAATGTCCCTAACTTTTAACATGTACCAGTGTTCGAGTTCTATGTCAAGTCAAATCCAAGGTTACGAAATGGACTACTCTCATAGATCATGTATGGAATCATTTGAAATATTTTATGGATGTTATTTTTGGTGAAAACACACATGAAATAAAAATAAATTCCATTAACAATTCATCAAATCATAACCTATGAATATAGGTAGTTTTTATAATCACTTTTTGAAACAATAACCCTTGGAAATATTAGGGTTTAAAAATTATAAAACCCAAGGAATTGGAATGGTTGTTTTCAGAATAATTACATCAAAACATAAATTATTAAAGAATGAATATAAATGCAACCTTTGGATCATATCCTAAATGAATCTTAAATGAAATTTGTAAAACACTTCATGATAATATATTATGAAAACTTTTTATTAAAAAGTTACCTTTTAAACATGAAAATTAATATTCAAATAATTGATGGTGGTTAAATCCATTCATGTCATACGAGGTAAAAATAACATTATTTTTTAATGGTAAAAATGTTAAAAAATTATTCATTCATAAATATTTACCTTCCTTTCCTTTTATAAATATGAATTATTTCTCTCACAATTTTAAGTCCTTAAAAATTTGGTACACCAATATGTATGCAATATAAATTTACCTTTTCCTATCATATGGTCTTCTAAATCAAGATGAATCATTAATTTCTTAGAACTATAGCTTTCACTCTTCTGGATCTTAGACCAAAAAAATATTTTGGCATATACTAGTTCAGCATATCCATCAAATTTTTACTTTAAAAAAATATTAAAATAAATCTATTTTGTAATTATATTTTAATTTTTATACAACTTTATATATACATTCATCATCCAAAAAAATCTGAGGAAGTGAATCTATGTATTTTATTCTTCCATCAACTGGAAATCGTTATTAAACTACATTTAAAGCTTCCAAATATATCGATATTTGACTTTATCAGAGTTCTCAAAAAACATACAATCACAATCATTCAACAAATCCATAAATAATTGAATGAATCGTATACATCCCTTGACAATTTTAATAAATTTTAACATCAATATTATCATTTTCTTAATTTTTTATCCATTCAAAAATCAATAGTACCACATCTTCTTCTGATGTATTTAATTTAGTAAACATTTCACTACATCTTCTAGTTATTCCTTTATTTCCTATATCTCTTAAAATGATTAAGCCTTCATGTATTTGAATAAACTTTTAGCTTTTATAAATATATATTAATTGACCACATTCCATTGATCAAATATATGTATGAATCTCAGTTTTCCATTTATTCTTCCAATCATTTAATCTTATAATCTTTGATCATCTTCTCCATCAAGTGCATTGTAATTTTATTATTGGTTATTTCATGTAATTTATGTTATTCTTATATTTTTTATATCTACATTTTCATATCATTGTATTATTTAAATTAGTAATCATGATATTATCTATTCAACACAAAACGTAACTTCTTAACACCAATATGGGTCATTTTAATCTCCTAACACTTTGTCATTATCATCATTAAATGTCATCGGAATGTATTAATACCATATATTTTTTCCTCAATATCTGGGAAATTTTTGACATATTTATTCATATATGATACATTCACTTTATACATATCCTTATATATTAATTCCTTTTTTTCAGCTTACATTATTATAGCTTCAAATATTATAACAGATTCATGATGCTCCAAGAGAATCAATAATTTCTAGAAATATAAACATTTTATAATTTCATATGGACTTATAATTGACCCCAAATAACCATGATTCATTTTCCATTGAACTAAAAATACAAACAACAATGGATTTATTTCTTATACTATTTATAAATATTGGGATTCAAAACATCTTAGAAGCTTCATATTCTGGAGAAATCTTTAATATCTATTTTTAGCTTTTATTCTGATTGTCATACTTCTATAATTGTAACATGATTTTTCAATAAGATCCAAAACATAAACTTTTTCTATACCATAGAAAAAATTAATCTTAAGACCACATAAAATTAACTTTATTATGTTTCAAATGAATTTTATAGAGTCAAAAAGTGAATCTTAAAAAGTCTAGGATATTAATTATTTATCATTGAAATACTACACATATTAAATTTAAGTAAACCATACAATCCTCAGGTTTGACATTATTAAATAAGGTTTAATTCTATAATAATTTATTAATTATTTTTCCAATTTTCCTTCTATATATCTTCCTTCTATATAGTCTGTATTTTATTCATCTTACATGAGTAGATTTTTATGGTTATATATTTAGGGTAACATTATTTAATACATCATCATGAATATTTTGAGTTTTTATCTACTAGTTCTCTCAAAATAGATATGCATGTTAGGTTTATTATAATATCTATATTATCATCATTCAGTAAATTATTAATGTGTTCATAATTGAATCTTATCTTCTTGTTATTCATTCCTATTACCTTAGTTCATTCAAATAACTAGCTTTCCAACTTATTAGATCTTTAGTTTCCCATTTTTATATAAGTTCTGTAACTAATATCTTATAAATTATTATAAACATAGATTCTTTTACCTTCAAAATTTCTAATGAAATAATCAAAATAGTATTTCATTTATAAATAGATGTATGGGTTACTTCTAGATATATTACATTATATGAATGAATCCTTCATCTCTATGTAACATTTACTCTAGTTTCCTTATCCTTAATTTCTGCAACTCAAGCATCACATTCTTGGAATATATAATATGCAACTTCTTCAGTTTAGTATTTTGGTACTATAATATCCATTTATATTGTTCTGAGTTCTAATGATTCCACATGCTAGAGTATAGACATCTAGTGAACATACATTGAGAAAACCTATAGAAAGATTGAAATTCATTCTTAAAACCCCGCTCTCATTAGCTTCAACAATATACATTGATAAAAAATACAATACTTCACCATCAGTGACCTTTGGGTACTTCAATTTTTGATATCATCATTATATCATCATTCATATCGGTGGTAGAATGGGTTCAAATGAGAATATACAATAATAAATGAAAGATGAAGAAATTATATTCATTTTATGAATATTTCATTAAAAAAAGAATAATTATGTTAATAAAACATCATTTTTATGTTGAATAAGGTTTAAGAAGGGTGAGTATAAAATGAAAAATATTCGAAATATAAATAAATTGATCAGTCTATGAAATCACTCATTCTCATGATGGAATCCATTGAAATAATGGGATTAGGCCTCCTTGTTTTTACCAGATGATTATAAAAATAGGAGAGTACTCTAGGAGATGAAAATATAAAGGTATTCAAGAGTAATTTTATGGATATTAATGTATTAGTGTGTGTGTGTAAGAGAACGTATTTTATAGGTTAGAATGATGGATACTTCTTTAGAAACCTAATGTATGTGATCGATATAGACAAAATCACATAAGAGATAGGCAAGTTATGTAAATATATATTGGTGTGATTAATGGGATTTACTACCAAACCAAATAGATATCTTATAGATATAGTTTTTTTCATTTTAATTATCATAAATTTTCCAACTATATTTTCCCCCTTATTACCTCTTTTACTATGATTATATATTTAACATGGAAATTATTATTTACTGAAAATATCAGATGAAATATCATACTAAATTTTAGAAAGAATATTTTAAAAATTATCTATTTGATCAAATTCAATTTCAAGTTATGTGAAAATTAACATTTTAATTATAATATAATATACAAAAAAGAAATTTATTTTATAAAAAATAAATTTTTTAACATTATGTCTTCTTATTCTTATTTCCAATAATTTTATAATTTAAATGAGTTTTCATCTATTAATTTTTGTATATAATAATTAAATTATATCCATCATTTGAAAATTTCAATTTAATTAATTATGTAAAATTACTCAACACTTATGAAATTAATTCTAAAAAAATGTCCCATTTATGTAACTTTTACCATGGAAAATTATTATTAGGCCTAATAAATATTGAACTTATTAACTAATTTATAAATTAATATTAAAAATTTTAAATGCCTTTTTTAGACTAGCATTATCAATGTGATAAACATTAACATTAATATAAAACCAAATAATCCCTAAAAGCGATTTAAAAGTGTGTTTTTAAACATAACATTAATTTATTGTTTTTCTTTTCCAAGAAAATATATTTAAATAAATATTATTTTTTTATATTATACATATCTTTAATTATCATCATTAAAAAATAGGGACCAATTTATTTTATTTAAAATAAAATATTCCAAATATACGAAAAGTTTAATTCATTGAAAAATAACACTTTTAACAATTAATTGGTTTTATATTCATTTCTATCCAAATGATAATCAGTGTATAAGTTATTAAAATTTTTTATATGAATATTCAGAAAACATAATTCAATAATACAAATATGATAAATTCATCATTTAAATAAAAACATATTATATATAATATTTTTTACTTAAATTAAATATTTTTTTGGAAATGAAAAAAATTTGTCTTCATTATATTAAGCTAATTATATCTTTTCTGTTATCTATTTAATTTATTAATCAATTATTTTTATCATTCCCTTTTATTTATCACATTTTTTAGATTTAATAATTTTAAAGAAAGTTTATTTTTATTAAAATAATATATTTAAAAATAAGATATTCTTTTAGAAGTGAATTAGTATCCCTTAATTAATTTAAAAATAATTATTCTATTTTAATTAAATTAATTAAATGTATATATAAATAAATAAAATGTATATGAACTATATATAAGTAATTTCAAAATTGTAATGTGTTTACCGATATCATACACATTGATAACATACCATTTTAAAAAGAATATATTACTCTATAACCACCTATAAATTCATTCCATTATAACTTAATTAGTTACACTTCACATTTACTTAATTTTATTTTTAGATTTTAAATATTATATATCCATTCATGATTTTATTTTCATCATTGTATGTTTAGTTTTAAAAAATAGTGATTCTCCTGAGTTAAGATAATCGAAAGGATTTTCTACTAATAATGATGTTATTATTTTTTATTTATTTTCCCTTTATAATTTATATAATTTTAATGGATGTAATTATCTATGGTACTTAATAATAAAGATAATAAATCGCTTATTTTTCTTTCTTTGAAATTTTTCATTATGATTGTGTAACGCCGTTTTAGTTCAACTCATATAATACTTGAATTGTTTTCTAATCAATTTTATTCAAGTTTAATTATTTATAAAGAACAACAAATCATTATTAAGAATGATAGAATTATATTTTTAAAATAGTTCAAAAACATAAAATGGTATATTATTCCCCTTAAATAAATTACATTATCATATTTTTAATTATATCATAAAAAATTTAACAACTATTAGTATTCATAAGATATACATGTCACATAATGTAATTTCTAATGACATATATCATGCTCACTCTATTAGGTAATAATTGGAAAATAATTTCTTTCATTTATAATAATTAAATATTGAGATTTCATTATTTTAACAATTTTTTCTAAATATTCATTCTTATTTGGATGAAATACATATAATATTACAATAAATACCATTAATTTGTTCACTTTCAGGATAATATTTCAATCCAAACACTAATAAATGGTTATTATTATAATGTCCTAAAAAATCAAAATAAAACATTACATCAATGTGATAAATTAATCATCAGATTTCTTCTAAAATGAAACCATATCCATATCCTATGATAATTTTTATTCAATACAATGTTCATTTATGTTTTATTATGTAATTATTTTTATCCTAATACCCAAAAATAACTAGACATCACTATGATACCAATTAGGATTCTAGAGACTTGTACTCCTAGATTTGATGCTAAAAAAACATTTCTGATTGGAATCGATACCAACTAAGAAGACCTTAACATATTATACATACATTTTATGTCATTTTCATTAGTTAAACATTAGTTCTCAAAAATTTTCACACAATCCTAGAACTCAATGGGTTTGTGGCTTTGTAGATTAGCTAAATAAATATCTTTTTATTCATTATTTCATTACATGTATCAAAAATGATTATAAACAAGACGTACATTTAAACATTATTCTCCATATAATTACATAGAAAAATGGGGAAAATTAAAGATAGATCTCAATGGAAGAGTAATTGAAAATATATCAATAAGTCATATATATATTACTTCATAATAATGCAATTAAATATATGGATTGGAGAAATATATGATTAAATTAAAAATATAATCAAATGATTTTTTCCATAATGCCTTAAAGATGGAAATATAACATAAAAATACCATAAAATACCATGGTATAAGAATTAAAATACATTAAAATAAAATCATGAGCCATGGACATGACATAGGTATGTAGCATAACATAGAAATATGGCATAAGCATAGACACAAGATATCATAACATTCTTTACATAGCTAAAGGAAATTATTTTAATGAATAAGTTTTTAAAAATATCTAAAAAACAATGTCCTCACACAAGGTTTTGATCATATTTAAATATAAATCATATCCTTGAAAAGAGATTTGATTCTTGAAAAATATTAATCAGGTCTATTTATAACATTAGGAACATAACTAAACATCAACCATGTCCTCACAGAACATCTTTATCTCATGAGTTAAAAAATTACCAATGAATTGGTGGGATATATATAATCCCTCTCATCAAAAAATGATAAACCACACATATTAGTGTTACATAAAATCAATTCATCCATCTCATTAGAAAAAACCCATGAAATTTTAATCCGTGAAATAAATTTTTCAAATGGTATTAAAAAATTATATCCAGAATTAGATCATTTGATAAAAAAACTGTATCTTTGAAAATAAGTATACCAAAAATATCATTATGGGGATAATTTAATAATCATCACTCTATTTATGATATAAAACATCCATGAATCTAAAAATATAGATTGGATTGTTATATTACATTATTGGTTTATAATACAAGAGTTCATGAATGATCCAACAATATAGTATTCTTGAATGTCTAGACACATACATTTTTTTGGGATTAAACATGATAACATGAAGTAAAACATATAAAATCCATGAGAATATTATTATCTATTCTAATAGATCCTTGGAAATTACACAAAGACTTATTCTAGGATTCTTGGGAAAATGAAAAAAAATGGGTGTGACTAGATGCTTAGTAAGGAGTAGTATACAGTATATTGTATCATAACATAAACATTGAACAATTTATATGGAAGTAATGAATAAATAAAATGAATTCGTAAGATACTAAAAGTAAGGTAATGTTATATTAATGATAATAAGTGAAAAAATGTTTAAAAATTTTATGTCACCTTACATTTTAGAATTCATAATGTCAGACATAAAATCTTGTTTTCATGGACTTATACCAAGACAATATACTTATATGGGGAGATATATTCCCCAAAATTAAAAATGTTTTTTCTTGTGAGTCCTGACTATGATTTGAGAGGATATATAATTATGGTCCCAACTAGTCTCATGTATATTTATAACGAATATATCATAATATTCAACATGATATCTCATACTACTCCCAAAAAACCACTAGTTGAATAAAAATATAGATATTTATATAATGAAAAACATGGAAAAAAAATATTACCTCATTCAATTGAATAATTTTTATGTCTATGTTAACATACCGTAGTAAACAATGAAGATGTGGGGTATCATCAATGTAATAGGAAGTGATTTTTTAATAAAATATAGTGGAAATAGTATATTCATTGTCCTAGGATATTAATGGAATATGGTAATTGGGTCCATTAGTTTAAATTGGATGTAGACTAAGGAAATTATAGGAAACATCCTTCATCATGGTTCACAATTAGTGTGTGAATATTATAAAGCATATCCCTTGCGAGATTCTAGCTAGATGTTATTAGGCTCACTCATTGTGCATCAGAGTGATGATTGAGTTAATGTTGAACCAACCATTTTTGTGGTGATTCCCCCCTAACTGATTACATTCTGCATCTGCATTTACTTTCTAATATCTCGATATAGATGTTTTTTCTAGGTTACTAAAAAACATTTAATTTACAGAAACAGTGTATACTTTTTCTTGCTTTGAAAAGATTAATTTTTATAATGGTTTTTCTCACTCTTGAATCAAAAGAATATGATACAGTGATAATAATATAAAAATGTAAATTATTTTAAATTCATGAGGAATATACTAAAAATATTCCATGTAAATTTATGCTTGATTCAAAATGAAATAAGTGGTGAATGTAACATGAGTCCCAAAGAATGAAAATTAATATAGAAAAAATTCACTTATTGACTGGTTAAGATTTATATTAATATCTCTTAAATGGTATGGATTAAAAATTTTATTCAAATAAAATGAATATAAATAATTTTCAAAAAAAATTTTCAATTATTTTTATGTTAACTTCATAAGGGAAATTTTTTCTTCATATAAAACATGTCTCAAGGAGAGAAACTTGAGACAAAAAACCTTACCTCTTGTCATGGATTCCACAAGTATACATTAACTTCATATATCAAAAACATAGATATAAAAATAAATTAATTATTAACCTTACTCAAAAATAACATTCATTTGTAATATTTATACATAGTAATTATCTATATGAATTAATGTTTTTTTATTTAACTATTACCCCACATCATGTTTTTATAGTTTTATTTTTTATAAAATAATCATAATAAAGGTGTTAAAATTAATTGTTAGTACAAATTTCATTATTAAAATACAATAAGTTTTAATTTTAATTATTATTTATAATAATTTAATATGTTCCAAATACCTTTCATGAGTTTTTTAGTCTTTATCATTGAAGAATAAATTGGTATCATTCATGTTTTAGTGATTCTTGATGATCAAACGGTGTTTTTTTAATTGATGAATTAAATATTTATTTAACATATATAGAAATAAAAAAGGGTCATTATTTACATAGTTATATCATATTATACTTTTAATTATGTCCCCAAACTCATTCATCAAATAATATCATAGTATTGTTCAAGTTGGTTGTAAAATTGAACCATACATGAACATACACTAATTTAAGGAATGGTTATGTGGTGGTTTAGTAGTAATATCATTATAAAATAAGTAAAATGATGTTATTTATTTATTATTAGTTATATATATTATAATTTAAATAAATTATACAAAGAATTGTTGGATATTTAAATATTTCTTAATATGAATACAATTATTTTCTTTTTTCTATTCTTGTTTAAGATGCTTAATTTTATTGAAATTTTGTATTGTTTATATGATTGATAGATATTAAATTTTTATATATATAAACTTAATAGTCACATAAAATCATTTTTATTTTTTTGAACTATTATTAAATCTATCTATTATTGGTGGTAACGATACAGAAATGGAATAAACCATTCCATAGTGGTGATAGCCTACACATACACAGGGATGAGGTTTTCATTTTCCATAGAATGGAATAAAATATTAACATGGATTAATATATGAAAAAAAATTAAAATTTCATATATATATATATATATAATATTTAATTACTAATATTATATTTTTACCATCCTTGGTAGGTTGTGAAGGAAAAATAAACATGTTATTTTTTGCAGGGAGTAGTCCACACACACACACACAAATCACATTTTTGTTTTTTCTATGGAAAAAAATGAAAATGGGTTAATGATTATTTCTTTACCATAATAAGATTAATTATATAAATATAAATATTTCACCATAGTGGGGTATTGAAATTTTATTTTTGATTCTTAGAATGAATGGATAAAATTAAAGTAAAAATGATTACTCAGGTTGACCACTTTTAAATTTTCTTAGAGGATCCATTGGAAATAGAGGGACAATGATAATATCTTATGACAGAAGGATTATGGAAGTAAGAGAGGGTTCAAGGGAAATTTAAACTGATGTTTTCATAGGGAAATGAAATATTAGTAGTGGTGTTTAGGGGTAGTTTGGGTAAATTTATAAGTGAAAATGGATTCCATTTTTGTAAATACCCATAATAAATTAACAATTTCAACTGAATCTATAGGATTATAGATCCAAACATGATAAATAATGGATAATATAATATATAATATTATTAAATCCACTACCATTAATATTCACATAGGTTATACCCTTGTGATAAAGTATTTATCATTATATTTCCCACTTTTACTATTTTTACTGTTACAACGGTAACTAGTTTTTACCATATTAATTTGCCACTTATTCCTATTAAAAAATAACCCTTTTGTAATAATTTGATGCTACTGATTAGAAATTTTAAATTCATTTAATAAGATAAAATTTATATAATTTTTATATGTAATCTTTAAAATAGTAAATGTATATTTTATTATACTATTTTTAGTAAAAAAGTTACATGGGTTTAAAAATATTAAATATATGTTTATAAATAAAAAACATATCTTACAATATATAATGTTAATTATAAGACAAGTAATTGATTCATATAAGGGTCTTGCGATATTTATTTTATGATTATATACAATAGATCTAATAAATTTCACTATTTTAACAAAAACGATTTTTCATTGTTCACATAAAAACATATTTAGGATAATTCGAAAATTTCCAAATATTTTAATAAATTATAAAAAATAAAAAATAATGTTTTTTTTAATATCTATCATTTAGAATTAAACATTAAAATATACTCATTATTAAAATATCATTTATAGTGTATTTGGCGATAGTTCATGTCATGATGTTGACCTACTATATTAGGGTCTTTGGTATTACATTATCCCCAAATTAAATAATTTATTCCTTGAAATATGGGTATATATAATATATTAATAAAATTTAGATACTCTTTCCTCATATCTTTGTCAAGATCCAGTGATTCCACTTCTAGTTTGTGATTTTTATAAAGGAATTTCACTAACCCTGTAGTCATAGTTTACAAATATTGATATTTAGTCCCATGAATAGTGAGAATCTATTCATTATAATACAATTTAGGATCAAACTTTATTACCTTATATGAAATCACGTGAATTGAATCTAGCATGTGTCTATATGATTATGAAACATATAAGACATCACGTACTTTTGAATGGCTAGGAGGAATAGCCAATCAATAAGCTGAAGATTTAGTAATTTCTAGTATTTTCAAATCAATAATGTACATATTACTTAAAATCTTCTTTTAATCAAATCTTACAACTCCCTTCTAAGTAGAAAACATCATGAATGCATGATTCTTAATTTTAACTTCCATGTTTTTCCTCTGATTATCATTATATCTCTTCTATATGCACTAGGATAATTTAATTTTATTATTACTAGGTCATAATTTAGTAGTAGTAACTTCTATATACACTTGGATAATTATAATTATTTCTAAAAAATTTCTCAATTGGTGATAGTAAGACACCTCATCCTATTAAATGATTTATATAGTCTCATCTCGTTTCATGAATAAACGAAATTATTTTATTAAAATTATAAAAAAGATATATATTCTGATTCGACATAGCCTGGAAGATAATGAAACATGATATAAACAAAACTTATAATGTCAATATGTCTTTTCAAACTACCCAACAGTTCGGGATGAAAAATTATATTTAAATTGATCTCATTATTGAGATAACTTTTCATATTATTTTAGAATTTCATTTTGATTTTAGGGTCATAATAAGATTCAATTGATAGTGGTTCCCCCTATTTCTTTAAAATTTAATCAATATAAATCTAGGAAAAGTGATCAAGGGGTAGATCTACTCTAATAAAAAAATAAATGAAAAAACATTGTACGGTGGTCAACAATGACTCAAATAACATTATAATTCCTTAGAGTATTCAAAATTCTGATGAAAAATTCAATTAGCATATTTCCTCACTTCTATATAGTTAATGGATGATGTTGCATGAATCCCTTAGGATGTTATCTTTCATCATTTATATACAATAACACTAATATTATGGACACACAGTCCACAATTTAACACTTAATACCTTCTCACTATGAATTTTATCTAAAATCCCTATATATCCATGTACTATAATGGTGTATAGATAAATTTGATCATTTTGATTCGTCTAATAGTTCTCACTTCAACTCTGGTATGGATCAAACCCAAATAATCTTCCCCAACTACAACAGTAAATCTATATAGTTGATGTTTATTAATTTCTCATCATTTATGACTTTAATTTTCCTTTGTAGGCCTCCATCATCCAATTGGAACATATATATATATATATATATTATAGTAAGGATGCTTAATAAAATCGTTGGAAAACTGCTTATGAATTCTCTTTCCATAAATAACCATATCCATCATTAATTTATCTTTTTATATTGGGTCTATATAAATCCTTATCATGATCATAATTCCATGGTCTATCTTACTAAATGCATCAACCACCATGTTTTCATTCCCATGGTAATTGTGTATCATGAAATCACATTCCTTAATCTTTTCCATACATCATCTAATAAAAATATTAATCTCCTTTTGAGAGAGTATATATTTTGAAAGTCTTGTGGTACAAATATATATATTATAAATTTCACCATAGAGGTAGGGTCTCTATATTTACAAAAAAATATTATGTCATCCAGATCATGTTCATTAGTTGGGTTACTCTATTAATGGGTTTCATATTCCCTTGATGCATGTGACACCACCCTATCATTCTACAAAAGGACACAACTAAGTCCATTCTTTGATAACTCACTATATAATACAAATATTTCTTTAATAGATGGTAATGATAATGCCAATAAAATAATTTATCTCATATTCATCTCTTAAAAACATTACTCTAATTCCCTTACCACATAAATTTAACTCATTAACATGTTTACTTGGTTAACAAGTTGGAAAGTTGGGAAAAATCAAAAAAATGACCAGTAGTAACTTTCAAAACCTAGGATGTTTTAGATCTCAGTTATGTTCATAGTTATTGACCATTATTTTACTACCGTTTTTTTATTGATTAACTGACATTCCACACTTGGTGAAAATATTTCCTTGAAAGCAAACGTCATTGAAAAAAATTCAAACCCACTAAATTTTAAATATAAATCTTTTTTAAGGGTCACCATATTTATTATTAAACTATTCTAATGTTCTTCATAGCACATATATTAAATCATGATAAATTAAATGAATACTATCCCAAAGTAATAATGATAATCATTGAATAATCAATTAAAATATCCATAAAAATAAATGTTCCATTAGTTAATCCAAATATAATTACCTTAAACTCATAATATCTACACCTTCATGAAAATACCATCTATGGTGTATTATCCTTTGTCACCCTTGACTAATGATAACATGAGAAATTATAGATAATTTAAAATTATTACTCTTCTAGATGTTGATAAAATAGATCATCTATGCAAGATAACAGATAATTATTCTTTATAGTAATTGAATTGATCTTCCAATATTTGATTCACATTCTCAAAGACCCATACTTTTTTGGAATTTAATAGGTGATCCTCGGAATGAAACACTAGGTTGTATAAATCTTGTATCACAAAACCCATGTAATTTCATATTTAACTCCACTAACTCCACTGGTTCTATTCAATAGTTATTTTTATATATAGGGATTTCATCAATAACGAGTTCAATATAGAACTCAAATTCACTCTCAAATAAATGACTATGTGATTCTTATAGAAAAATATCATTTATTTTTTGTAAAATTTGTACATATTTAATTATTATGATATCATCATATCTATATATATTTCTTGATATTCCACTCTTCCTAATTTTTCCTTGATGAGAGATATTTTGGGTGGATCTGAATATAATTTAGATGATAGTGTCTTCCGATTAAAAACATGATATTCCACATCAACGTCTTGAATGATAATCTATTTCTCTTGGAAATAATTTTTTCATTAAAAGTTGAAACAAAATCCAAACAATGGATCATATCCAAGTAAACCAGAGGTATAAAAAAAAGTTTGAAAATCTAATACATCAATGCATCATAATTGGAACTGATTTACTTACCTGAATTGAAATAATATTTCAATCACTTATGTTAATTTTAAAATAATTTTTTGATATCATTAGGGATTAATGAAATATTCTCAAAAAACAACCATGATATTTAATTGTAAAATAAAATTATTATTATGTTTTCAGGAAAAAATACCTCAAAATATTTAGGTGTTCCAATTTTACTTATTATATTTAAATATGTTCCTCCAAATATAGACCCCATTTTTTCTAATAAACTTATTTTATACAAATAGTAACATCACAGACTCTAGAAACCTAGAGTCAATACTTATATTATATTATTTGTATAAAAATAAAAACATTCCTAAAGGATCCAACACATTGGTTGTATTTTTAGGCTGCATACATGCATATTTTTTATATTAGACTTTAGAATATTATATACAGTATAAAAATTAAATATAATATTATTATCTATTTAAGAGGATCAATTACAATTTAATTTAGTACTCCTCTAGATTTTATAAGGAAAAAAATAGAGGTGAGCACATATACCTAGTAATGAATATCCTATAGGAGGATATATTATTACATAAAAATTCCATAAGTGATATTGAAGTTTTGAATACATATGTAGAATTCATAATCAACCCATATATATATTATCATATATGTATGATAATAAATGAAAACATGTATAATAATAATCATTAATTTCATACATATTGAATGCATACCGTAGTGTATCAAAATAGGTTTTCATGTCCAAATTCCAACACACTATATTGATATAGAGAAAGATATATACGAAAACCCATGATTTTTTTCTCGTGGTACCTATTGATTCATCGAGGATAAATATATTTAAAAAACTCACCAGTCACATATTTAATATAAGGCCCCATACTTAAACATAAATTAATCTTGAGATAAGTCAATAATTTTCCTTTAATTCAAATCATGTATCTTTCCCAGTTTAGATATTTAATGAATTCTGCCATTATTCATAAATAAAAACTTTAATATAACATGTAGACACTACTACTCACTATCCATTTTTTTCATAAAATAGAAACTCTTTAAAAACGACATGGAATCATTTCATTTTTAGCAGTGTAGCTTTCCCTTGATCCCTTCATTGACTGTATTCTTAATTAAGTCATGTGAAAAACATTTCCAAACATGGGATGAGAATAAAAATATCAGTAAGGAATATACTAGTTAGGAATGTTTTCCTTTTCTAGTAGTTTTTTAGAAATTACCCACCCAACCTCACTAACGGACACTCCCTATGAGAACCTGGATCTTATAGTCAGATTTGTTTTCGTTTTCTGGTAGTTTTTTAGAAAAAATGGATTTTCTATAAATTTTTGAAGTACAAGCCATGTACTTTATGATTACATGATGTGTACTCGGTTTCCGCATAAAGCTGTCAGCTGGCTGTGAAATGGCCGCACACATAGCCATGTGGGGTGACCAGGAGGCCACCTAAGGTAGTGTCTGGAAACAATAAGTACATTCCATGTACGTCAAAAGTACATGCTGTGTATTTTCTTTTTCCATTAAAAGTATCAGTGTCACCTATAAACTCCAGAAAGGCCTCCTTCTAGACCTAGTTCATCTGAGAGCTCTTATATGGCCATGATCTTCCTCTGACCCCCCCCCCCCCACCGAGCATCTGATCTCTGATTTGACTGCCGTCGATTGCGTTGGGATCGCCTCGGTATGCTCTTCCTTCATCTAACGCTTTGTTTCATGATTCCTTATCTTTCTCAAGTTATCCTCGGTTGAATTTTTTTGAGTGTTTTTGTATATCTACCGTGTTATTGCGATATTCAAGGCCAGAGGTTCACGTATATAGATCTCCCAACACCGAGGTTGGTGGTTTGGACATTTCTATTGAATTTCTTTGAGTACTGTGGGAACTTTTGTCCAATACCCTTGAGAGGGGCATTGAGTGCTTACCATTTTAACCCTGTTAATTTCCCTCCATGCATTTATGATGGAGTAGAGGTTAATTAGATGTGAATAAAGTTTATTGTTATGCTTTGGAAGTGTTTTTCCATGCATGTTATGTTTACGACTGTTTGGTCCTATATAGCATGTTTTTCCACCATGCATGTTTTCAAAATCCTAGTATTGTAAGGTGGAGAGCTTGTATTATGACATGCTCCATATGTTGTAGATTGCTTAGCCTAGTAGTTTTCAAGGATTACTTGGTATGTATTGCATTGCTATGATCTTTTGATTTACATTGGTCCGTGTGAACCTGGTGTAGTAGACTTTAAGGGGAATTGACCATGTGAGCTTCCTTAGAGTGTCTTAAATCAATTTTGACTATAATGGGAATTGACCGTGTGAGCTTCCTCAGAGATTCTTTAACCATTTTTGACTATAATGGGAATTGGCCATGTGAGCTTACTAAAAGAGTCTTTATTATATTCTTATAGCAAAACCAGAGGGGATAGGCTTTGTGTACTTCCCAGAGGGTTACCTTCTTTGATTAGCTGCTTAATTGATATGTGAAATTGAATTCCTTGAAACTGTGGAATTGTTTACTGCTGAGTACTTCCATGTTTAATTCACTTTTACTTATATTCTTCCATATATATTCATAGACTGTTAGGCATAGATCATTTGGTGGTTTCCTACTAGGATTAGTCTCACTCCCTATTTGGGTCATGATTTTGGTCCAAAACAGATTATATTGTAGTAGGTATAGATAATGGAAAGATCCCTTCTACATCAGGTACTTGATTCTTTTGGAGTTGGAGAGCATGGGACCAACCTATGGCTTGCGATTCTGAGGAGTTATTTACATGTTTTTCTTTATTTACTTTGCTTTATTATTGTACTCCGCACTGTGAGTTTTTTGGCTGCTTTCCTAGAAATATGTATCATGGATCATTTTATATATATTCTCTTGTTGTTTTTTATCAGTCTTCCACTGTTTACTATCATTTGTTACTTTTAATACTTCCCCTGGTATTTATCTGTTTTACATCCACTTTATACTCTTCCGATGAGGGCATAGTTTCCCCACTATCACACTCAAGGCCCTCACTGCTAGTCGGTATCCTCTTGTGTTTGGGGAAATATGCTTGAGGCCATCTGACCAACCGGGTCCGGGGTGCCTCTTGGTGGCTTCTAGAACTGGGACGTTACCAAGTGGAATAAATGGAACTCTTTTTGTCACGACCCATAATCGGGGCCCGTGCCGTGACTACCCCAAGCCCGCCTTCCATAGGCCAGGGGCTGGCGACAAGCACCAAGGCGTAAATCCTAGTAAAAAGGGAAGGAATTGCCTTTGAAAAGTAAACAAGCACCACAGAGTAAGAAAGAGGAAAAGTAAACACTAAGTAAAAACTGTACAAGCTGTACTGAAAGTAAAAGGGGCCAGAAATACAAGCCCAACTCTAAAGTACAACTGAAAGGGAAAACAGCAACTGAAAAGAAAAGTCGTAGCATCGAGCCGTCCTCTGGAAGTCCCACCTGAAGGGTGGGTACAGATAGCCTCCACTGCTCCTCGGGTCCACCTGACCTCTCTGAGTACGTCTCTCCCAGTGGTCCACCTCCAGGTACCGTCCTGCTCCGCAAGCCTCTACCACGATCAGCGCTATCCATCGTCTGCAACCAACACAACGTAGTGCGGGCATAGCCCGTGCAGGGGTGATTATAAGCTACTCAGTAGGGACCCTGAGACCCTTGAAGGTCTCCCGAAATTCACAAAGGATAAACAACAAAGGAATGATACAATCACGAAGTAACATCTGACACGGCTTAGGTATATGCCCATTCATATACCTAAGTCATCAATTCCTGTTCGGCTCCAACGTCTGAGCCCAAGCACAACCCAGTCCACACAAGAAAGCAAATGTATAACCACACAGGATAGCTCAACACAATCCACAAAGGAGACTAAACAATAAATCCACACAGGATAGCTCAACACAATCCACAAAGGAGAGTAAACAGTAAGATTCAGCTCACACAGGTATACCTTTTCGAATGACGATAAAGATGATCACTGATCCATATAAGTCGTCGGACCCACAAAGGATCGATAGGTAACTAACCCCTGCAATGACCCACACAGGATCGGGCCCACACATGACCTGTAGGCGCTGGCTCTCACAGAACCCCTGAGCGCTGACCCACACAGGATCGGACCCACACAGGATCGAGCCCACACAAGACCTGTAGCACTGATCCACGTAGGATCGCTTAGTGTTTTAGTCGTCGCAGTTCATTGAGGATCTCTGCACAGTCGTCGCCGTAGTCCACTGAGGATCTCTGCACAGTCGTCGCTGCAATCCACTGAGGATCTCTGCACAGTCTTCGCTGTCGAATTAGCAGTCCCAGCCAGCACTAGGGTTCCCGCACACAGCAATCTCGTTCTGGAGTGTCCGCTCCACGAGCCGAGAGGTTGATACATAAACTATCACAATGTCCGAAGTTGATATATCCAAAAGTTCAGTATCGTCAACAGGAACACAACATCGCAGACGGCGCGTCAATTGGACGCCCGGTCTGAGAGTTATTGGCTTTTTCGTTCCAGGGGCCCGATTGGTTTTTAAGGCAAAACCAACCCGACCGTACTCCACCTATGTCCAAACCTCGGGCATAGTGAGCCAAAAGATCTATCTCAGTTAGAGGAATTCATCGAAGTTGACAACACATCAATCAGACGTCCGTAGCTCAATATATGAGCGTTTCCGTTCTGAGGGCCCGATTGATTTCGTGTACGAACCAACCCGGCTGAACTCAAAGTATTCTGAAACCTTGAGTGCGATATACCGAAACTCCCGTCTCAATCCAAGGATCGTGTTTCCACTGACGGCGTGTCTTTTGGAAGCCCGTAGCTCATGTTACAGGCATTTGACCGAAAATGGTCCAAAGACAGGGGGTTCGGGCCCGGGCCGACCAGGCCCGACCCCCCATGGGTCGGCCGAACCGGGTCGACCCGACCCGGTCCGGTCCGGCCCGCCTGGCTCGGTTCGGCCGAACGGCCGTGCGCAGCGGGGCGCTACCCCTGCGGTCTGGAGGTGTCGCGGCCCCACGTGGGCCGCGCTAGAGAACCACGGACGCGGATTCTGTCGCGTCCCGTGCGGGCGAACCGGACCCGCGTGGCCGCAGCTTCAGCCGCGGTGGCCTCGTTTGGCGGCGCGCCGGGGCGCCGCCGCCTCTGGCTGCCGGTACCGCCGCGCCTGTGACCCGCTCCGCCGGAATCTTCCGCGGGCCACCGGAGTTGCTCTGGTGGTCCGTTTTCCTTCCCGTATGTGCCAGTGCTCCTCTCGGGTTCCGTTCTTCACTGCGGAATCATCAAAATGCCCTTGCGTCACGATTTCCCGTCGCCCGCCAAATCCGCACAACAACGAAGAACGGCGGAGGGTTGTCGGGCCGTGTTTGTTTGGCCGGCACCCTCCGCGTTAGAGATAAACAATGGGAGAAAAAAAATAATTCAACACATGAAACAACAATTTTAATATATTAAAATTGTTCATTTGAATCCGGTTCTTTAATTTAAGTAAACGTTGACGAGAATAAGGGCCTTTCGAAAACAAAAATCCCTACCTCGTCGAGTCGCACACGCAGGTTCTTCGCGGATTGATTGTCGCGGAAGGAGGGGATCGTCGTGTGGCGGAAGGCGTCGCGTCGTCGCGGAATCCGGCATTGCGTCGACGAACTTAACGGACCAAGAAACAACAGTTTTAATTATAAATAATTAAATCCATGTTTTGTTAAAAACCACAGAGGAGAATAAAAAGAAACCTGAGATCTCTTACCTCAAGCTGTTGGTGATCGGAGATTGGGGCAGGGATGAACGTCTCAGATGAAGTGTCGTCAAACTCCGAGGGTGACGGCGTTATTCACGTTCTTTGCGTTCTTCGCATTCTTCGTGAAGGGGGATGAAGGCTCAAGAATTCTGTCAAAGCCTCTCAACGTGTAATCCTACAAATGTTGTGTTGGTCTTATTTTATTATTACGCCAACAAACGAAAAGTAGGTAAGTAACGACCCATTAATTCGTAGAATTAATTCAACGAAAGAAACTGCCCAATTAAATGGTCTATTAATAATTTAAGAAAACGCGTCAGTTGACTTTCATAATGACGGGTTTTCGCGGGTGCGTTACTTAGCGGAAAAGAAACGGTGGGGCTCGTGTGGGCCCCACCTCACAAATATCCTACCAAGAGTGTAGGATATTTTTGGATAGTACCCTATCCGTTTCAACTCAGTTTAAGTGGATTTCAAGTGGATTCAAGTGGCTTCAAGTGGATTAAGTGAAATAAAATAATGTTTGTCGTACAATTGTTTTATTTCTTAACTTTAAGCTCGAAAATTAAAAACCACACCCGGGAAAATGCTACTCCGGAATATGCGTTTCTAAGAAAAAACCGGTGCTACGATTTCATTGGTGCCCTCATAATTCGATTCTGGGCACTGGTTCAAAAGTTATAAAAACATGTTTGTCCGTTCACTGAACGTACCCGAGCCAAACTTCGGAAAATGATTCCGGGCACACCGGGCCTCGGAATCAGGTGCCGTCAGAAACTACGTTCTTGTAAAATTCCAACGAAAATTAAGAAAAAAATTTCCTTGAAATTTACGGGTCTTTACATTACTCCCACCTCAGGGCTTTACGTCCCCGTAAAGATACATCATAACTAGGGACACAGATGTGGGTACTGAGCACGCATCTGAGCCTCCCGCTCCCAAGTGATCTCCTGGAGGTTCCCGTGCTGCCATCTGATGTGCACAATAGGAATCGATCGTCCACATAGGACCTGCTTCTGGCGATCCTCTATCTCCACTGGGACCTCTGTAAAAGTCGCCCCATCATCCACGTCTAGCTCCCCATGGTCAATGATGTGCGTCGGGTCGTGCACGTATCTCCTCAGCTGAGATACGTGGAAGACGTCGTGCACCCGGTGCAACTGAGGTGGTAGAGCCAGACGATAATCCACCTCGCCAATCCTGCTGAGGACTTGGAATGGTCCAACGAAGCGTGGAGACAACTTGCCGCCTTGGCCAAATGTCCGCAAACCACGTCGAGGTGATACACGCAAGAAGACGTGGTCACCATCCTCGAACTCTAGTGGTGTCCGCCTCCTGTCAGAATATGACTTCTGCCGGCTCTGAGCTGTCCTCATCCGCTCCTGGATGACCTGGACCTTCTCTGTCATGGCCCGGACCATCTCTGGTCCCAAAGGTGTTGACTCCCCAGGGTCTGTCCAGCACAAAGGAGATCTGCAAGGTCTGCCATACAACGCCTCGTATGGTGCCATCCCGATGGTGGAGTGGTAGATGTTGTTGTACGCGAACTCCACCAAGGGTAGGTTGTCCTCCCAGCTGCGACCAGAGATGAGGACACATGCGCAGAGCATGTCCTCGAGAGTCTGAATGGTCCTCTCCGTCTGACCATCCGTCTGAGGGTGAAAGGCTGTGCTCATATGTAACTGTGTCCTGAATGCCTCCTGCAACCCCTTACATGGACGGGAAGTAAAGCGAGCGTCCCGATCGGAGACGATAGTCGATGGCACACCGTGAAGCCGTACAATCTCCTGAACGTAGAGAGGCTGCAATCTCTCCACTGAGCCCTGCTCTCGGATGGGTATGAAGTGTGCCAACTTGTTGAGTCGGTCAACAATCACCCAAATGGTGTCGTGATCTCTAGAAGTGCGTGGATGTCCATTCACGAAGTCCATAGATATCCCGTCCCACTTCCACTCCGGGACCTCCAAGGGCTGTACCAAGCCTGCTGGTACCTGATGCCCTGCCTTCACCTGCTAGCAGGTGAGGCACCGTGAAATGAACTCTGCCACAGCCTTCTTCATGCCCGGCCACCAGTGCTATCGTCTGAGATCCTGCTACATCTTCTCCACTCCAGGATGTACCACCAAAGGAGAAGTGTGAAACTCTCTCATCACCTCCTCTCGTAAAGAGACTGGTACCAGGGTACATCCTCTGAAAAGGATGTCGTGATCTGCTCCAAGAGAGAAACCATCAGGTGCTTGTCCCGAGGATATCTGTGCACGCCGTGTCTCACAGTCAGCGTCTCCACGCTGAGCCTCTCTGACCCACTGTAGAAGTGGAGGAGAGACGTTGAGAGACTGAAGGAAGGTTGCTCCGTCTCTATCCATGAAGGATATCTGCAAAGCGGCTAGCTGCTCTGTCGCCTCCTCAAGTAGCTGGATGCCCGTCCTCCTGCTGAGGGCATCGGCTCCAACGTTCCCTTCCCAAGAGTATAGACTATCTCAAAGTCATAGTCCTGGAGGAACTCGAGCCATCACCACTATCTCAGGTTCAGGTCCTTCTAAGAGAAGATGTACCTGAGACTCTGGTGGTCAGAAAAGACTATAAAGCGCTCTGCCATCAGATAGTGTCACCAAGTCTTCAGAGCGAAGACCACTGCTGCTAACTCCAGGTCATGGGTGGCGTAGTTCTCGTCATGCGGCCTCAACTAATGTGATCCATAGGCAATCACTGCCCGCTCCTGCATCAGGAAACACCCGAGTCCGGTCCCTGATGCATCGTAGTAGACTACGTAACCAACTCCCTCCTCAGGCAACCTCAAGATAGGTGCGCTGGTCAATCTCTGTCTCAGCTCCTCGAAGCTCTGCTAACATCTGTCTGTCCACACGAAGGGTTTCCCCTTCTTTGTCAAAGCTGAGAGTGGTGCCGAAACTCTGGAGAAGTCCAGCACAAATCTCTGATAGTATCCGGCTAGACCCAAGAAAATCCGCACATCCGTCACGCTCCTGGGTGGCTCCCAAGCTAGCACTGCCTCGATCATTGCGGGATCCATTGCAACTCCCGCCTCAGAAATGACGTGACCCAAGAAGTGGACCTCATGTAACTAGAAATGGCACTTCAAGAGCACCTCATAAAGCTTGTGCTCTCGGAGTGTTTCTAGTACAACCCGCAAGTGGTAGGCATGCTCCTCCTCCGTGGTCGTGTACACCAAAATGTCATCGATGAAGACCACGAAAAGTCGATCGAGATATGGCTGGAAGATCCTGTTCATGAGTCTCATGAACACTGCTGGAGTGTTGGTTACACCGAAGGACATAACCAAGAACACATAGTGGCCATACCGACACTTGAAGGCCGTCTTCTGCACGTCCTCGTCTCGAACACTGAGCTGATGATAGCCTGATCTGAGGTCTATCTTCGAGAACCACCAAGATCCCTTGAGATGATCGAAGAGGTCATCAATCCTAGGTAGCGGATACTTGTTCCTCACTGTCACCTCGTTCAGGCGACGATAGTCAACACATAGTCGCAAGATCCCATCCGCCTTTTTGGCGAACAATATCGGGGAAGCCCAGGGTGAAACATTGGGTCGGATGAACCCCTTGCCCTGCAAGTCCTCCAACTGTACCTGCACCTCTCGAAGCTTAGTAGGGGCCATCTGATATGCTGGAGTGGATATCGGGGCTGTCTCGGGGTACAGTTCAATATAAAACTCTACCTCTCTGTGAGGAGGTAGTCCTGGGATGTCGTCCGGGAAGACGTCTGCATACTGATCCACCACTGCAGGAAAATTAGGACTCCACACGTCCACTGCTCCTAGGATGAGGCTAGCCAACTGATTAGTGATGGGATGTCCCCTCCTATGCGAGAGTCCATCCTGTGCTACAAAGGATCCCTTCTCGCCGGTGAAGGTGAACCTGCTCCCGTCGGTGCGCACACATTGCACCTTGCGCCTAATGCAGTCAATCTGTGCATGGACCGTAGATAACCAATCCATGCCCAAGATGACGTCGTAAGGCCTCGACGCTGCTACAAGAAGATCCCAGCCAAAGCTCTCACCTCCTAGAATAAGCTCACACTGCCGGAACAAGAGCGTAATCGTCGAGTCTACTCCCGTAGGGGTCTCTAGCCATAAGGATCGAGCCAACGGCTCTGTCGGAATCTCTGAGCTCTGAACAAGGGAAGCAGCTATGAAAGAGTGACTCACTCCTGTGTCTATAAGAACTGCAGCAAGGGTTGAATAGACACAGATCATACGTCGAATCATCTCCCGCGCGCCGTGGTTATAGGCCTCCGCTGCCTGGAGCTGTTCTTGTCTCTACCCGCCATCTCCCTGTGGTCGGGGCGGACCTCCTGGTGGTGGTGGTGACAAAGCCTCAAAGCGTCTCCCACCACCTGCTGCTCGGCCAGCTCCTCTGCCTCGTCCGCCTCCTCTCTGCGGACCGTCGCGGTCGACCCTCTGCCTCTGCCTGGGTGGTCCCTCCACCATCTGCTACTCCTCGGTACGGCGGTTCGGGCAGTCACGAGCCATGTGGCCCTGCCCGCCGCACGCGTAGCACTGCCTGCCTCTCGGAAGACTGGCTCCACGCTGTGTGCCCTGCACTGCTGAGCCAGTGTCCTGAGGTCGTCTGCCGGAGGGTCTCGTCTGCCTAGAACCCTCAGTCATTCGTCGGCTACATGCTTTCAAAGACTCCGCTACCTGCCGCCCTACTGTAGGTCTCGCTGTGGACTCAGCCAGAAAGCTCTCGATCAGAAGGGCTCGCTCCAGCACTCCTTCCTAGGTCGGGATGCTGAGGGAGATCAGCGATGCCCTGTTCTCGTATTTCAAACCCTGCTCAAAGGTCCGGGACCAGAAGAAGGGGTCCCATACCATGTCTGTCGAGTAGCGAGAAAGGTCGGTAAACCTCGCCGCGTACTGGGCGACCGTCAAGCTGCCCTACCACAGCTGAAGAAGCTCCTGAATGCGCACCGCACGGAGGGTGGCCGGGATGAACTCTGAGCGGAAGAGGCTCTTGAAGTCTGTCCAGATGAGAGAGGCCTCATCGTGCACCTGGAGCATCAAGCTCCACCATCTTCCAGTTGCTGCGTGCAGTAGGCTCGCCGCGAGGATCACCATGAGGTCTGCTGGTGTCCCTAGTAGCCTGAAAACTCGTACGACCGCCTCCAGCCAGTCCTCGACTGCCTGGGGGTCCGTATCCCCACGAAACCTGAGTGGTCGCTGGTGCTGGAACTCGTGCAGAGCTCCGAGGCGATGCGCATCGTCAGCGGTCGGTTCTGGTAGCATCGGTGGCTCGACAGGTAAAGGTACCGCCGGTGCCTCTGCTGTCAACGGGCCCTGTACTGATGCCTCGTCGCTCGGTGGGCTGTCGTCGCGCTCTACTCTCAGAACCCTAGCTGGCTGCCGTCATGGGGCCATCCTGAAAAGGAAACAAGTGCGCCAGGGTTAGAGCAATATTCCTGGTGAGCTGACACAAGTAATCATAAAGAAAACATGAAACACACATGCAATCAATGTTTTCGTGCATTAAGTCGGAAATCAGAAGTCAGGGTCCTGGTGTATGGATACGTCGGCCGCCGCACCAACACTGGACTCCCTGGACTGATAACCATACCCAATATGCTAAACACTATTGCTTCACATAGAAGAATGATCAGAGTCTACGGTAGAACCCACCAACTTTGATACCAATTTGTCACGACCCATCCTCGGGGCCCATGCCGTGACTACCCCAAGCCCACCTTCCATAGGCCAGGGGCTGGCGACTAGCACCAAGGCGTAAATATCAGTAAAAAGGGAAGGCATTGCCTTTGAAAAGTAAACAAGCACCATAGAGTAAGCAAGCGGAAAAGTAAACACTATGTAAAAACTGTACAAGTTGTGCTGAAAGTAAAAGGGGCCGGAAATACAAGCCCAACTGTAAAGTACAACTGAAAGGGAAAAACAACAACTGAAAATAAAAGCTGCAGCGTCAAGCCGTCCTCTGGAAGTCCCACCTGAAGGGTGGGTACAGATAGCCTCCACTGCTCCTCGGGTCCACCTGACCGCTCCGAGTACGTCCCGCCCAGTGGTCCACCTCTAGGTACCGTCCTGCTCCGCAATCCTCTACCATGATTAGCGTTGTCCGTTGTCTGCAACCAACACAACGTAGTGTGGGCATAGCCCGTGCAGGGGTGAGTATAATCTACTCAGTAGGGACCCCGAGACCCCCGAAGGTCTCCAAAAATCCACAAAGGATAAACCACAAAGGAAATATACAATCACGAAGTAACATCTGACACGGCTTAGGTATATTCCCATTCATATAACTAAGTCATCAATTCCCGTTCGGCTCCAACGTCTGAGCCCAAGCACAACCTAGTCCACACAGGAAAGCAAACGTATACCCACACCGGATAGCTTAACACAATCCACAAAGTAGAGTAAACAGTAAATCCACACAGGATAGCTCAACACAATCGACAAAGGAGAGTAAACAGTAAGATTCAGCTCACACATGTATACTTCTTCGAATGACGATAAAGATGATCACTGATCCATCTAAGTCGTCGGACTTACGAAGGATCGATAGGTAACTGACCCCCGCAATGACCCACACAAGATCGGGCCCACACAGGACCTGCAGGCGCTAGCTCACATAGAACCGCTGAGCGCTGACCCACACAGGATCGGACCCACACAGGATCGGGCCCACACAGGACCTGTAGCACTGATCCACGTAGGATCGCTGAGTGCTGTAGTCGTCGCAGTCCACTGAGGATCTCTACACAGTCGTCACCGCAGTCCACGGAGGATCTCTGCACAGTCGCCACTGCAATCCACTGAGGCTCTCTGCACAGTTGTCGTTGCAATCCACTGAGGATCTCTGCACAGTCATTGCAGTCGAAGTAGCAGTCGCAGCCAGCACTAGGGTTCCCGCACACAGCAAGCTCGTTCGGGAGGGTCCGCTCCACGAGCCGAGAGGCTGATACATCAACTGTCACAAAGTCCGAAGTTGATGTATCCAAAAGTTCCGTATTGTCAACAGGAACCCAACATCGCAGACGGCGCGTCAATCAGACGCCCGGTCTGAGAGTTATTGGCGTTTTCGTCCCAGTGGCCCGGTTGGTTTTTAAATCAAAACCAACCCGACCGTACTCCAACTGCGTCCAAACCACAGGCAGAGTGAGCCAAAAGATCCGTCTCACTTAGAGGAATTCAACGAAGTCGACGGCACATCAATCGGACGTCCGTAGCTCAAGATATGAGTGTTTCCATTCCGAGGGCCCGGTTGGTTTCGTGTACGAACCAACTCGGCCGAACTCAAAGTATTCCGAAACCTTGAGTGTGATATACCGAAACGACCGTCTCGATCCAAGGATCGTGTTTCCGCTGACGGCGCGTCGTTTGGAGGCTCGTAGCTCATGTTACAGGCATTTGACCGAAAATGGTCCGAAGACGGGGGGTCGGGGCCCGGGCCGACCCCCCCCCCCCCCTCCCTGGGCGGCCGAACCGG
This sequence comes from Viscum album, assembly GCA_963277665.1. NCBI lineage: Eukaryota > Viridiplantae > Streptophyta > Magnoliopsida > Santalales > Viscaceae > Viscum > Viscum album. The sequence continues at coordinate 428,150,405 of OY728129.1, read as the reverse complement.
GTCAACTCGACCTCGTCTGGTCCGGCCTGTGTGTGGCCCGGCCGGTTGGACCGGCCTGGCTCGGTTCAGCCGAGCGGCCTAACGGCCGTGCGCCGCGGGGCGCTGCCCCCGCGGTCTGGAGGTGTCGCGGCCTCGCGTGGGCCGCGCTGGAGAACCGCGTCCCGTGCGGGAAAACCGGACCCGTGCGGCCGTGGGTCTGTTGACCGCCGCCTCTGGCTGCCGGCGCCACCGCGTCGGCGACCCGTGCCGCCGGAATCTTCCGCGGGTCACCGGAGTTGCTCTGGTGGTCCGTTTTCCTTCCCGTCTGCGCAGGTGCTCCTCCCGGGTTCCGTTATTCACTTCGGAATCAACAAACTGCCCTTGCGTCATGATTTCCCATCGCCTGCCAAATTCACACAACAACAAAGAACGGCGGAGGGTTGTCGGGCCGTGTTCGTTTGGCCCGCACCCTCCGCGTTAGAGATAAACAACGGGAGAAAAAAATTAATTCAACACATGAAACAATAATTTTAATAAATTAAAAATGATTATTTGAATCCGGTTCTTTAATTTAAGGAAACGTTCACTGGAATAAGGGAATTTCCAAAAAAAAATACCTACCTCGTCGAGTCGCACGCGCGGGTTCTTCGCGGATTGATTGTCACGGAAGGAGGGGATCGTCATGTCACGGAAGGAGTCGCGTCGTCGCGGAAGGGCGTTGCGTCGTCGCTGAATCCGGTGTTGCGTCGTCGCTGAATCAGGCGTTGCGTCGACGAACTTAACGGACAAAGAAACAACAGATTTAATTATAAATAATTAAATCCGTGTTTTGTTAAAAACCACAGAGGATGTTAAAAAGAAACCCGAGATCTCTTACCTCAAGCAGTTGGTGATCGGAGATCGGGGCGGGGAAGAACATCTCGGATGAAGCATCGTCAAACTCCGAGGGTGACGGCATTCTTCGCGTTCTTCGTGTTCTTCGTGTTCTTCACGTTCTTCGCGAAGGAGGATGAAGGCTCAAGAATTTTGTCAAAGCCTCTAAACGTGTAATCCTCTAAATGTTGTGTTGGTCTTATTTTATTATTACGCCAACAAACGAAAAAGAGGTAAGTAACGACCCATTAATTGGTAGAATTAATTCAACGAAAGAAACTGCCCAATTAAATGGTCTGTTAAGAATTTAAGAAAACGCGTCAGTTGACTTTCATAATGACGGGTTTTCGCGGGTGCGTTACTTAGCGGAAAAGAAACGGCGGGGCTCGTGTGGGCCCCACCTCATAAATATCCTACAAAGAGGGTAGGATATTTTTGGATAGTACCCTATCCGTTTCAACTCAGTTTAAGTGGATTTCAAGTGGCTTCAAGTGGCTTCAAGTGGCTTAACTGAAATAAAATAAAGTTTGTCATACAATTATTTTATTTCTTAACTTTAAGCCCAAAAGGTAAAAACCATACCCGAGAAAACGCAGCTTCGGAAGAGGAGTTTCTAAGAAAAAACCGATGCTACGATTTCATCGGTGCCCTCAGAATTTGATTCCGGGCACCAGTTCAAAAGTTAGAAAAACCCACTCGTCCGTTCACTGAACGTACCCAAGCCAAACTTCGGAAAATGATTCCGGGCACACCGGGCCTCGGAATCAGGTGCCATCAGAAACCGCGTTCTTGTAAAATTTCAAAGAAAATTAAGAAAAAAATTTCCTTGAAATTTACGGGTCTTTACACTTTTCTTCTTATCTTAATATTTGGAGCCTATAGCCAAGGATATGTCTAAATAGGTACATGCTAATAAGCTATGCCCAGGAGTAGCTAACCTGTGTATAGGGAAAAGCCAATCTACCTCATTTATTGCAATTTTTCTGGTTTTGTAATTTTATTGTTGATTTGATTTCACTGTTGGGTGACTCACATGTTTTGTTCTGTTATCGTTTATGTTATTGGGGATCTATTTCAGTCGCAACCCATTGAGATGAGGGTATCCCATCTCATGCATCATATAGGCACTTGATATAAATCACATGTCTTGCATTCTTGCCATGCCATTTAGGAAGCATTATCGATTGAATGATGTTGTGATAAATTTTATGATAGATATTCATGTTTTTTGATACATGCTTTGATATAATATCAGTTTTTAGGGTATTTCTTTGGGTAAGGTTTTGTTGAATGAACACCAATCCTGGGTTCTTAATATGTTATGGGCCCTCGTGGACCAATATTTTGGTGATTCATTGCCTTTTTCCTAGTTATAACATGTATATGATTTCATGCTTTGATTCGCGGGGAGTATGGGACCTCACGGATTGGAATTTGGAACTTTCAATGTTCTTTTCAGTGTTTTTTGGGATTCAGAGTAGTTTCTAAGGCTTAATGTCTAGAAAAACCTAGAATACAATGTGTGTAATGTTAAATACACTCCATGTGTTTTACTGTTCAGGAAGAAACTGTTTTTCATATGTACAAATTTTGTATTGTATGTACACACCGTTTAGTCTCTAACAGTTTCTCAGACAGTCTGGGTGGGGACACGGAGTTTTGGAATCTTTGGTAGAACACTCCATGTACTGGATGTACACGCCGTGTTGTAGACCATGTAAACTGGCCGTGCCACTAATAAAACGGGTCAGTTCAGTCTTTTCTAATACACATCGTGTCCTTATAGATCACGTCATTTAGTGTAAATCATTTACCCGGTCATGTAACGAACAAAAAGGGTCAGAAAAATCTTTTTAATACACGTCATGTCCATCTGGAACACACCTTGTTGTGTGTTCCATGTATCTGACCATGTACCTAACAATACGGGTCGGTGAAGCTTGTCTATTACAAGCCATGACTATCTTGAACTCCCATTTAGTCTTATCTTAGTAGATTCATGTGTCTTAACCATGTAGAATGACTTGGGTAGGGAAATAGAAGTCAAGTACACGCCTTGTGTTTGGACAACACACCATGTGTAGGGGGTGTTACACCACCAGTTTTGGATGAATTACACGCTATGTGAAAAACATAAGGGAACATGTCGTGTAGGATTTATACATGTCGTGTAATCATGTTCAAGAAATCTCAAAAGCTTTCTTTATGTTATTCCATTCTCTAACTTCACGTTTCAGTCTCTATTAATATTGATCTAAGATGTGAGCATGATCGTGTAGAGTCATGTCATTAAGTCTTCTTCCATTTGTATGCCAGTTTCATGTTAGTGATCAGACACCAAACATGCATGATTAGGAACTACCTATATATCATCTAGTTATTTCTGCCTTGGCACTAGTAGTTATACCCGACACAGGTGACGATGCATATTTCAGTGTAGGCTTTCTGAGGATGATGCAGACCTTCCAGGGAGCACCGCCTCTTGCCCCGTCGATGGGCGAATTGATGTAGGTCTTGTAGCATCAGCATCCCTCCAATTTCTTAGGGGATAGAGGAACCTAGGCTATAGAGTCATGGATAGAATCCACGTTGACGATCTTTGAGCATTAGGAGATGCCACCATAGAGGTGGTTCAAACTCACTACCTACGTGCAGCGAGACTCCGCCAAGATGTGGTGGGATGTGATTCCACAAGCGGGATTCTAGAATAATATGTATTGGGATGAGTTTCATAACACCTTATATGATTATTTCTATCCATATATTGTGATGGTCGATCGTGTCCGAGAGTTCATGAGTCTGGAGACAGGTACTCTTTCTATTATGGAGTATTCTTCTCACTTCACAAAGCTGCATTGCTTTACTCCATTTCTAGGGGGAGATAATTTGTTACATCTATGGATGATTGAGGATGTTATCATGCAGGATATTTGATCCCAAGTGAGAAACTTCTGGTTTACTTTGATATCCTCTATAGTAAACAAAGCACTGATCATTGAGTGCAATATAGGGGATTCTGGAGAATTGGGCCAGGGGGTTCTGCATCCAGGGTTAGTGCATCGCTGGCAGATATCGGGAAGCGCCACAAGAAGACTATATGAGAAGATCAGAGTAGGTGAGATGCATCTTCTGGTAACAAGGTGGTGTGATACTAGTGTGGGAAGAGCTGGCATATGAGGCCACATTGCCGACGAGACCCAGTGGACTACCGATCATGAGGCAAGATGGGTCATCTTCAGTGCTTCTGTCAAATATTATCTCTATCAGCTGGTGATAGGGGCTCTTCTATGACTCTGTGTTCAGGAGTTGCAGCACTGATTACTCCTCATTCCGGTAACTAGAGTTATTCTAACCATTTAGGATGATGTGGAGGTCGGGGTCGTGGTCGTCAATCACGTGTCTTTCAACGAAAATAGGGTGGATTAGCTCAGATTGTTCTGGTTGGGTCATAGGGCCGCAATGTAGGTCAGCCTTTTGTAGTGGAGTAGACCCACCAGGAGAAGGATCCCAGACCCTCTACAGTTTGATGTACAACCTTAGTATCCTCAATTTTAGCTTCTTATCTTTTCGATACAAGGGATTCCCATAGCTTTATATCTGTCACTATTATAGAGAGCCTTTGTCTCTGTATCATTTCATCTAATAATATCTTGATGCTATACACTCCATTGGGGACTAGAACGACTAGTGTACATCTATTAAAGATGTTCCCTCTAGAGGTTGGTGGATGTCACTTCTTATGGGACCTCTATGTACTAGAGATGATAGGCTATGAAGACATTATCGGAAAGTAATGGTTAGTTTTTTCTAGGTAGTCGTTGATTTCTATCACCGTAGGGTGAGTTTCATGTCACTAGAGGGTGGATATTTTCTCCAAAGGGGAGAATGGGATGTCCTAGTGAGTAGAGTGGGACCTGAGCATCTTGGGTTGGGAGGAGTTATAGCCCATATTTCTTGTCTATATCTTGATGACCAGGGGACATCATAGATAGACTTTCTTCCAGTGGCGGATCATCTCAAAGATGTCTTTCCAGAGGGATTTTCATATTATCCTCCAGAGTGTAAGGTATAATTTTCTATTGAGCTTATGCCAGGTGCGACATCAGTGTCCATTATTCCTTGTAGGATGGCTACACCAGAGTTGCAGGAGCTCAAGAAGCAGTTGTAGGAGTTGTAGGCTAAGGGTTAAATTGGACCCAAAACATCTCCATGGGGTTCACGTTCCCTGTTTGCGAATAAGGTTGAAGATACCCTCAGAATTTGTGTGGATTATCAGTAGGTGAACCAGTTGAAGGTCAAAAACCAATATCTCTTTCCTAGTATTGATGATCTCTTAGATTATCTTAGGGGAGAACAGGGGTTCTTAAAGATTGACCTGAGGTCTATTTACCATCAGTTGCACATTAGACCATCTGATATACCCCTCAGAACCATCCTGAGGAGGTATGGTCAATAAATTTATGTGTTTATGCAATTCGGTCTCACGAACACACCATCAGTTTTCATGGCACTGATGAACCGATTGCGCCATCCATAATTACATTCCTTCATGGTGGTTTTTGTGGATGATATCTAGGTGTACTCTCACACTATACACGACCCTGAAAAACATCTTGATATCGTTCTGAGTACAATGAGAGAGCATCAGTTATATTCTAAGCTCTAAAATTCCACTTTTTGATGGATTAGATTTTCTTCTTGGGTTATGTTATCTTAGAGAAAGGAGTGTCGGTAGACCCAGAGAATGTGATAGCAGTAGTTCCATGGGAACAGTCAAAGAAAATCTTTGAGTTGAAATGTTTTCAATGGATGGTTGGATACTATATACATTTCATATAGTACTTTTCGGGCTTAGAATCACAACTTACAGGTTTGGCTAAAAAGGGTGTAATGGTCTTGTCGTCAGATTATTATGAGTCATCCTTTTAGGAGATGATGGGAGGATGACTTCAGCATCGATACTTGTGTTTCCATAACCGGGTAAGAGCTATACTCTATACTGTGATGCATTAGTTATTGGGCTGGGAACAGTGCTTCTGCAGGGAGAATGAGTCATTGTGTACGGGTCTCGGAATTTGCGACCACATTAAAGGAATTACCTGACAAACTATCTACAGTTGGTTGCTATTGGTCATGCTTTAGGCTGTTGGAAACATTTTCTTCTACGAAAACGTTTTATGGTTTTCATGGACCACAAATGTCTCAAGTACATCTTCACATAATGTGATTTGAATTTGAGATAGGGAAGGAGGGTTGAGTACCTTCAGTCCTTTGAATTTTAACTTGCCTATACGCCGGGGAAAGGTAATGGAGTGGTTGATGCATTGAGCATGAGGAATCAGATATAGGCAGTTCAGGAGTCCCATAGTGAGTGGCATCTTATGGCTCTGCTCTATGAGATGCATTTTGAGGAACACAAAAGACAGGGGCACACCGTTCTTTCTTCTGTATCTATTACCTCTTCTCTTCTTGATCGAGTGCGAGTGAGGCAGCTATCGGATTTAAATGGCATGTTCCTATGGGAAATCATGTCAGGAGAGGACCTTATTCATGTTTTTACCATAGTAGTGGATGAGATATTGTGTTTTCAGTGATGCGTTTGGGTGCCAGCAGACATAGGTGATGAGCTAATGCGGGACTTTGATTCCTCAGTTTGGGTAGTTCATATTGGTGTCATCAAGATGTATCGTGACCTACACCATCAGTATTGGTGTCCAGGTATGAAGAGGGGTGTTTCTGGTTTCATAATGTGGTGTTCCACCATTGATCAGGTGAAGGCATAGCATTAGTGACTAGTAGGAATTTTACAGCATTTACCATTTCCCTAGTGGAGGTGGAACGACATCACGATGGATTTCGTGACATGGTTAATGAGGTCGCCTCGAGGGAATGACACAATATGGGTTATCGTTGACAGTATTATGAAGGTTTCACACTTCTTTCTGATCAAGGATTCCTTCACTGTTGATGAGCTGGGATGGTTTTCCATCTGATAGATTGTACGTTTTCATGGAGTTCCACACTCCATTGTTTCAGATAGGTATGCATGTTTTACATCTCAGTTCTGGAAGGGGCTTCATAAGTCATTGGGTACACTGGTACTTTTGAGTATAGATTACCACCCCAAGAAATATGGCCAGTCTGAGCATACGATTCAGGTTCTTGAGGACATGCTCCGAGAATGCATCTAGAATTTTGGGGGTTCTTGGGAGAAGAAGCTACCTTTTTTGGAGTTTTCCTACAACAGTAGTTTTCAATCAACTATTCAGATAACACCTTATGTGGCTTTTCACGGTAGTCCATGTTGATCTCCCATATGTTGGCTAGAGGCAAGAGAGGGATCATTGTTGGGACCACAACTTGTTCAGGAGACCACAATGAAGAAAGAGTTTATTCGAAATAGGATATATACTGTATAGTCTCGACAGAAGTCTTATGCTGATCTGCGGAGACGAATTTTGGAGTTCAAGATTGGGGATCAGGGTTTCTTGTGTGTCACACCAATGTTCGGACACAAGAGGATTAGTAGACTGGGTAAAATTTCATTGAGGTATGTCGGGCCATTTGAGGTGTTGGAGAAAGTTGGGCCAGTTTCCTATCAGTTCCAGTTACCATAGAGGTACCGGGCTGTGCATGATGGCTTCGACATTTCTCAGCTTCGACTTTACTTCTCAGACTCATCTCATGTCTTCCAACCCGAGCAGGTTGAGTTGGAAGTTGATTCATATTTTGATGTGCATCCTATCCTGATTGTCGATCGATGTAAGAAGGTTATTTGTGGCCGGTATGTTCTTCTGGTATGAGTTCTATAGCAGCATGGGCAAGTACAAGACAATACTTGGGAGAGGGAGGCGGATGTATGATCGCAGTGGCCAAAACTGTTCGGAGTTTCTTCTTCTATGCCGCCTTCCTAGAGAAATTCAGGGATTAATTTCATTAAGGGGGGAAGTTTTTAAGAACATGGATCTTATTTTCAGGTATATTTTCCTTTTCTGGTCATTTTTTATAAAATGATGATATTTTGGAAATTTTTGAAACACACGTCATGTAATTTATGTGTACACACCGTGTACTTGGTTGCCGCATGAAGCTGTGTGTTGGCCTTATAATGGCCACACAAATGGTCAGGTGGGGGTCACCTAGAGACTGCCTAAAGTGTAGTATGGAAATGTAAAGTACATTCAATGTACTTAAAAAGTACACACTGTGTATTTTCTTTTTTTCATTAAACATAAAAGGGTCATGTCTAATCACCAAAAGGCCTTCTTCTTGACCTAGTTAGTCTGAGAGGTCCCGTACATCCACGATCTTTATTCGAGCCCCCGAACAAGCACCCGATATCTGATTCGACCATTGTCGATTGCATTGGGATAACCTCTGAAATATTTTCCTTCTTCTAGAGATTCATTTCATGATTCCTCCTATTCATTAATTTATACTCTGTTGAATGTTTTGATCATTTTTATAGATCTACCATTTTCATGGGTGATTAAAGGCTTGAGGTTCATGTATAGTGATCTCCCAACACCGAGGTAGGTGGTTTGTGCTTTTCTGTTGAATGCCTTTGAGTAATATGTCCAATTTTTTCCAATACCCTTGAACGAGGTATTTCTTGATTACCGTTTTACCCCTGTTAATTGTCTTCCATGCTTGCATGCTTGAGTATAGGTTAATTGGATGTGAATAGGGTTTATGGGTTTTAATTGGAAGTGTTTTCTCATGCATGTTCTATTTATGACAGTTTGGTCATGCTTAGTATGTTTGGCCGCCTTTCCTTTTTTCCCATGTCTAGTGTTGTAGGGTGGAGTGTTTGAATTATACCATGCTTAATATGCTGTAGACTATTTATCCATGAAGTTATCGAGGTTTACTTGGTCTAGATAGCATTTATATGCTCGTTTTACTAACACAGTGCCATGGGAACCTGGTGTAGTAGACTATAAGGGGAACTGACCGTGTGATCTTCCTCAGAGAGTCTTAAATCACCATTGATTATAAGGGTAATTTACCGTGTGAGCTTCCTCAGAGAGTCTTTAACCATTTATTATATAAGGGGAATTCACCATGTGAGATTACTCAGAGTGTCTTTGTAATATTCTTATAACTGAACTAGAGGGGATAGGCTATTTGTACTTTCTAGAGGTTTACCTGATTTGATTATCTGCATATTTGATATTTGAAATTCAATGCTTGGAAACTATGTAATTGTTTAATACTGGGTACTTCTTTACATATTGCACTTTTACATATCTCCTGCCATATATATTCACTGACAGTTAGGCACAGATCTTTTCATGGTTTCCTACTGAGATTAGTCTCACACCCTTTTTGAGTCATTCTTTTGGGCACAAACAGATTATATTATTGTGGGTATAAATAAGGGAATGAACCCTTCTTCTTCATGTACTTGATTTCTATGGAGCTAGAGAGCATGAGACCATGCTATGGCTTGCGATTATAAAGAGTTATATATTTTTTCTTCTTTTTTACATTGGATTAGTAATGTATTCAGAAATGTTGATTGTTTGGATACTTTCCTAGACACGTGTATCATGAATCATTTTATATATGTGTTATGGTTGTTTATTTATTAGTCATCTGCTGTTTACTATCTTTTAGTACTTTTACAGCTTCCGCTAATATTTATCTGTTCTAATTCGACTGTTTATTCTTCCAATGAGGGAATAGTTTCCCCACTATCACATCCAAGGACATCGCTACTAGTCAACAACCTATAGAGTATGGGGAAATGTGCTTGAGACCATGCAACCAACAAGGTACGGGGCTCCTCTGGGTGGCTTCCAGAACCAGGACGTTGTACTCCCCAAATATTGAAATTAAGGTATATTAATAGTAATAAAACATCAGTATTTGATTACCCTGCATCACTTTTCCACTAAGTATATAGGACATCATACGTGTCAGACCTCCCCCACAAGTCACACTACAGTCCCATTACATCCCAACAAGAATCTTAGGAGCCATCACCATGCTTGCCGCCAGCACACACCTGGGCCGCCACAACCACAAAAACCCATGCCTGCAAACACCTAGGCCACCACGACCACTACCACACCCGAGGAAACTACGGTCAGAACAACCATTGTAACGCCCAATGTCACCTGGGCCTCATCTCGAAGATACTTCGGAACAATCCTTCTTTAAACACCTGGGCCAACCACCACAACACACCCTTCTTGAAAAGTCTTTGGCTGAAGTATACTGTAGTACATCACAGTCTACTTGAAAAATATTAGGATACGTGGGAGAGGGAGAATAAAGGAGCTAATAACTAGCCAGTCATAAGAATGTTGGGAAAGACACCCTCCCTCATGAAATGGGGGTGTTTGGCACAGAGTGCTTAACATGGGTGGGTTGTGAATAAAAAAACAAAAAAATTAAATTTATACATATAAATAAACAGTCACTCATCCTAACTTAACGGTTCTGAAATAGACTACCATACACAAACACTTTCATTTCTATCCCTACTTGCATGAACACACAACAACCCCAAACAGAGCACAACCCATTTCTGGAAATTAATTCCCCATTGAACCTAGTATTGTTATCAGGTTTAAGTGATTCCATTTAATTATTCCTTCACTATATGGATTCTAACATGCATATCCCCAAGCCAAGACAATAACTGAATGAAAACACCCACATTTTAATTTAAGCATTCACATCTGGTTCTCCTGTAATGTAAAAACAACAAAAAGGGAATATTGATATCACTCAATGTACTGGAACCAAACCAAGCCAAACACACTGCACCACATGACCTCAAATACACAACTAACAACATAAAAACATGAGATCATATACCCCTTCATTTCATCCCACAAGCATCAAGACAAACAACCACGTGTATCAGCATAACCGAGAAATGAAATTTTTGAAAATTTTAACCACACCATTTATCAAGTTTCTCCTTTCTGTGTAGTTAACCGGGGTCATCGCACATGGATTATTATTCACTTGGGATTCATTTTATAAATCAAAATTACGTGATTAACCTGTTTCCATGTTACATCCATTCAATCAGATGATTATCCTAGAAATTCATAGGTTCATTAGTGCGCAAGAAAAGACCCCCAATAGACACTATTTTCAGTGGTAATAAGACTATAAAATTAAAAACATAAAAAAAGACAAAATAAATTCTTAAACATCATCATCAAACAAAATCCCTTCATACATTAGAGGTCATTTATTATCTTCATTTAGGTTTGGTTTCTTCTAAATCCTGAATAAATCATTATCACAACCACCATGTATGATACACAATAAATAGAGAATAAGGAAAACCGTACACGGATGATCAACAATAAATATTTTCTCCTCGTGAAAAGAACTGGGGATTTGTTACTTTTACAGAAACAACTCTAAGGAATCCAAAGCTGAGCGGGAATGGCTCTAGAATAGGCGCATAATTTGTATCTAGAGTAGGACTCTATTGTTTAAATTGGTGGATGGAAATAAATTATGAAGAGGGGATCTTAGCTTAAGAAAAGGCTAGATCCTAAAATTTGGGAGATGAATTCAATGTACATAAAATCTGGGTCGTGGTTCGACTATATGGTTGGGTGGTTTCACACATTGGGAAAAATTGAAATTTAACAATTCTCATCAGATATGGTGGAGATAACGGATGTGAGTTAATATATTTCATTTAAATAGAGAAAATAACGTAATAAAGGTGAAACTTTAAAACTGGACAAGGTTGTTATACCTTAGAAAAAGGCCACATGTTTTGGGAACTCAAGGGTTACCCGACTATTGGGGGTTTACAACATCATTTATAGGATTTAAATGAATTGGAAATAGTCATTAAAACACTTTTACATCAAAATAAATGTTACTGGGGAAAACTGAATGGTCTTGGAGGAACATGGAAGGACTCGTCGTTAGGCGAGTCACCGTCACCCTGGTACCGTCGTCCTTGCACCATCACCCTGACACCAACACAATGGCACTGTCACTCTAGTATTGTTTCCCTAGAACTGTTACCCTATCATTGTTTCCCTAGTACCATCTCCCTGGAACTCTCACCCTGGCACCATCCCCTAGCACCAATATCGATTGGTTCTATGGATGACCCATTGGTGCCACCATTCGTTCAATCATGAAATTTGGGAAACTCTTTAAAGAGTCACTGATGGACCCCATGACACCCCAAACACCAATATTTGGAAATTTAATGGACCAGGAGGTCCTGGGTCATTAAATCAGATACCTCTCAAACTATTCATTCCCCTGATAATTCATGGGAAAATCTTAAGAAATGTGGGGGTCCAAAAAACCACCTCATAAGATACCTATTTTGGACAAACCACCATAGAGTTGTTCAAAATCCAGAACAAGCCTTGATATTTAGTAACAACTCTCCCACATCTATCTCCTAATATAATATGGATATACTACTTCTCTTCTCCACTGATAAATCACACAAACATATAAAGGTCACACCATCCATACATATGGGTTATGGAGTCCCTTTATTCTATGTCAAGATACTATCTACATTGAACGGCACAAACTCACCCGAAAAGGTTTAATTGCATCAAACTTAATGCATCTTGATTAGGGACTAGGTCCTCTCCTCCCCACAATAAGGGACTTTTCCACAAATTTAGGGAATATGGAAAACAACGTATCTCATACAAGACAAGGTGAATAGTTACATCACAGCAAAGATCTACGAAAACACAAGATCAAAACTGAAAACATCTCTAGGAATTGGGCACACATTTGTGTATCCCATTCCTAGGAACTCTCCCTGAGGCCACCATGCCCTTATAACCCACAAACCAAGGGAATGGTTCATCTAGAAGCAGCTTCTCTTGATGATCCTCATTCCTCCTTCCCCATTCCATGAACATCGCATCGTCCTTGATAGCTATCTCTCACTAGTTGAGGATGTGTGAGCCATCATGTAGATACCAACAGAGATTAGACACATGGAAGACATTGAGGACCCTATGTAGTGGTGGTGGTAGCTACATCTAATCATACACTTCACCAACCTATCGTAACAACTCAAAGGGCCCAACGTTCCTGGGTGAAAGATTACTCCCCCTACTGAACCTCCGCTACCCACGCTGCGGGAAGACCTTAAAAAAATGTGGTCCCCAACTTTAAACTCATGGGATATCCTCTTATGACAAGAATATGACTACTGTGAGTCCTAATCCACCTTTATCCAATCACGAACAATCTAATCCATCTTCTTCCTTCTCAACACTACCTCTGGTCTAAGAAAAATGTTTTCTCAACCTCAGTCTAGCACATGGGTGAACTAAACAACCTTCCTTACAAGGCATCGAATAGAGCCATGCTAGTGGTAAAGTGGTAGATATTATGGTAGGAACACTCTAACAAATGTATGTTTCATACCCATGATCCTCCAAATTCCCAAACAGAAGCCCACAACATATCCTTTAACGTCTGGATAGTTCTCTCTAACTACCCATCCTTCTGAGGGTGAAAAGAATAGCTTAGGCAGAGCTGGGTTCCAAAATCACATTGTAATCCCCTTCAGATTCAGGAAGTAATGCATGTATCCCAATGTGAAACTATGGACATCATAACTCCAGGAAACCTCACCACCTCATCCATGCCCCTCTATGCTAAGGCATTCACCGCACTCGACTCCTTTATTTATAGGAAGTGGGCATATTTTTTCAGCTAGTCTATCGCCACCTAGATTGAATCACAAACTCCTTGAATAGTGGGTAGTCCCATGGCTAAATCCATTGATATATTGTCCCACTTCATCTTTTTTACCTCTAAAGGATGAAATAGACTACCCAGAACATGGTGCTCCTCCTCCATCTGATGGAACATGAAGAACATTGCCACAAACTCTGCCACTACCCATTTCAACCCAATCCACCAAAATTATCCTGTCATGCCCTGTTACATCTTGGAAACTCATGGGTGTACCACCAGCGGTGATTTATGGAACTCACCAAGAACTCTCCAACGCTTTTCCATTATCAAAAACATCTTTCTAAGGAAGATAAACTGATTTTTACCATCTTTCGACCATCCTTCTGGATCATTTTTCTGGATAACGTGATCGTGCATCACATCAGCCTCTAGGCCCCCCCACAGAGACTCCTCCACCAGCTATACAAAGGATAAAAACACCACAATCTTAAACAGACAACCCCTACCATCATCATTTTTTCATCCATGTTTAAGGCCTCCAAATCCTCCATTACTCTCCAAGAATCTACTGACTCTGGAACCACAATCTTTAGTGACATCATATTCAAGTCATCAGCCACCATGTTTCTATTTCCTGTGGGTTAGGAGATCTAGATGTTGTAGTGTTGAAGAAACTCCATACAACTCCACTGCCGCATGTTCATTTCTCACAAGGAGAAGACATAATTTAAACTCCCATGACATGTGAAGACCACGAATCGTTCCTTGATGAGGTAATGCCACAAATAATTTAGCGTGAAAACAGCCATTGTAAGCTCTAGATCATGGGAGGAGTCATTACATGCATGATGAAATAACATCCTCGACACATAAGAGATCACTCCACCCTGTTGAATCTGCCCACATCTCAAGACTAGTTAGGAAAAATCAGATAACACTTCAAACATTACCAATTCCCCTAGAAACATTAGTTCTGGATCACTTACCAGTTTCCCCTTCAGATAACTGAAAGATTTCTAGAATTGCTCACTCCAAATGAAAGCATGTAATTTCTTGGTCAAGCCAATAAAAGGTGTTTCAAATAGAGAAAATTTGGGAATGAACCTCTGGTATTAACCTGCCAGTCCTAGGAACCTTTGAATATCTGCCACGTTCTAGATGCTACCTGAGAAATAACTACTTCTACCATCGATTGGTCCACTACTATTCCATGCTAGGACACCACATGTCCATGAAACTGCACCCCTTATGTTCAAAACATTATCTTAGACAACACACCATAGAACTGGTGGAGTCAAATGACTTCCAAAAATATCATTAGATGCTCAATATGATTCTCCTATGATCTTGAGTAGATCAGGATGTCATCAATAATACTTTAATGTGATATGTTTAAGAACACCTAAAAGGTAAATTTTATCTGTGCTAAACAAGCACTGATAAAAGGTACCCTTTATCAGCAGTTGTTTTGGTACCGATAAAGGCCACCTTTATCATCACATTTTGCTAGAACTTATGAAATAGAGTTCTATTAAAGGCCTTTTTTATAGTAGTTCCCTCTCAGCACCTTCAATTATAGATAGAAGTGTGGCGTTGAATTTCTATCAGTGTGGGAAGGTCAGATACAAACAGTGTTCTTGTCCTACAATAGCAATGTTTCGTAATATCTGTGGGTGTTACAATCATCTATAGTGCATCTTTCCAGACCATGTCTACTACCTGATATGGTTAAGGATCGTCATCTCTGAAGGATAATGTGGCCCAACCAGATGCATCAAAGAATATAAGGTTCTCTCCATAGGCTATATGAGTGAATCACCTTCATACATTATATGATTTTCTAGTATAGGTAGATGTGGTCCCAGCGATAGTAAGAGGTACCATCTTTATTTCATCCTCTATTGTGATTTCTTTATTAGATTATTGTATTTCCCACTAATTTATATCTGGCCATTTTTTCGATATGCCTAACCTTATAATTTAACTAATGTCCATTTTTTGGATTTAGCAATACTTATAGGGAAAATGAAAGAGATTCAGTTTTAGTATCCTCCATGTGCGCTATCAATAACATATACAATGATAGTCTAGGATTTTTTTATTCCTGATCAGGATTTGTTTGACATCATCATTGGGATGGATTGGACTATTCATCATCATGTTGAGGATTAATTTTATAATCGGTGTGTCTCATTTCATACACCCAATTGGAGCTCTTGAATGTTTCGGGTAGAGTGAGATCTACGGTTTGTTACTGTATGACCTTCCCACTCAAATCTCATGAGTGTATTGTTTGTTGTTTCACTAGATCTAGATTATTTTTCTTATGTCGTTGAAATTCCTACCATTTTTCTTGGATTTCCTGACATTTTACTATATGATTTATTTGGGGTTCCTCTAGATATAGATGTAGTGTTTATGATTAACTTGGTTCTAGGGAGCCAACAATTATTAAATCATTATTATCATATCAAACATAAAAATATGACAGAGCTCAATATTCATTTTCACAGTCTGGAAAAAAGGCATTTGTTCACCCAAGTGCTTCACCTTATTCATCATTAGTGATCTTTTCCAAGAATTTAGATGTTTCACTCTGATAATGGGTGAAATATCATATTTTGAATGGGGTAATGATTAAGAACGATTATCCATTCCCTCGTCTGGATGATTTGTTTAATCGGTTAATGGGGAAAATATGTTTTTATATATTAATCATAATTGGAGTTATCATCCAATCATAGATCATGATTTTGATATACCAATGATTTCTTTTAGCAGTAGGTAAAGACATTACAATAATATTATGATTACATTGGTCCTAACTAATGCTTGTGCAATTTTTAATGTTTTTATGAATCAAATATTCTTTTAGTGTATCAACACTTTGGTAGTAGTGTTTATATATGACATTTTAGTTTACTTGATATCCGATCACGAGAACAAGAACCATCATGTTTTGGTTTTGGAAATCCTAATAAGTTACCAGTTTAATGAAAAGATTTCATAACGATTTTTTAATTTAGGAAGTGGAATTCTTAGTCAATGTGATTTCTGAGAATCTCTTATCAGTTGATCTTGAGAGTCTAAATATTGTGTTTTCATGGGAGGATCCAACAAATGTCATTTAAATTCAGTTCTTACTTAGACTTTATAGTTATTATCTATGGTTTTGTAAGGGTTTCATGAAGCTGTCATCATATTTGATAGCTCTTTATAGGAAAATGGTGAAATTCATATGGGATGAAATGTATTGGTTGTATTTTAGAAAATCTAAAAGGACTTATGAAATTTGATCCTATTGTAATCTTAATTGAGTCTAAAAAGGGGTATATGTTTTCTTGTGATTATTTTGGAACTAGTTTTAGATTTGTTCTCATGCAGGATAATCATGTAGAATCTTATAGTTCACTTGAACACAAACCTCATGTGAATAATTACCCCACTTTTTATTTAGACCATTTTGCAGTTATGCATGCGTTTAAGTGTTGGTTGTATTTCTTTTGGGGGGAAAGGTTCAAAGTATTTTCTGACCATAAGAGTTTGATTAAAATATTCTCCTAGAAAGGCTATAATCTTAGAAAGAGGATGTCGGTGGAATGACATGGGATAATTGACTTCAATATCACCCACACCCTAGTGCAGGGGGTGTTGTTTCATATGGTCTTTGTAGGAATTTATCCTCACAGTTTTTTTGGAATCAAATGTAGAGTGGATCCTTATAAGGATTTTTACTCAATTGCATCTAGATATATAGGAGGATGTTTCGGTCATGGTCTTGAATAGTGTTCAATTATCTTTATTTCCCCTTATGTTTATTTTGCATACTCAACGTTAGGATGGTGATTTAAGAGAAATAAAAGAAACCCGATATTGTAAGGAGACTATTTTTGGTTGGTCTCTTTCTTCAAAATATATACTCTATTTTGGTAATCTGATTGTTATCCCAACATTAGTGAGGAGTTCATTTTGATTTTATTTTCATAGTTATTCATTGTATATTTATCTTGAAACTATAAATATGAATTATGATATGAGAAATAAATTATAGTGGGTGGGTTTGAAGTGTGAAATTTTTTATTATGTGTCCCACTATTTCACCTACTATCAAGTAAAGAGAGAGCCTCTAAAACCTTATAGTCTTCTTCATCTAATTATGGATGCTGTTTGAAAATGGGAAGAGGTATCCTTGGAATTTTTAATTTTATTCCCAAAGAATCCCTGAAGTATGAATTCTATCTTGGTGGTGATTGATTGGTCAAAAAATGACATCTAATTTTTTTCGATCAAAGAAACCATAAAATTTGAAGATATGGTAATGATGTATTTTGATGAAGTTTTGATCTTACATGGGGTTCCATTAGTTGTTTTTACATATAGGGATCCTAGGTTTACTTCACAGCTTTGGAGAAGTCTCCAGAATGTTGGGGGGACTTAGTTTATATGGATTATAACTTACCATCCAAAGATAGATGGTCAGAAAAAGTTTGATATCCCAATTATGTAGGGTATTCTTGGTGCCAATGTCTTGCATTTTGGGGGATCTTGGGAGAACCATCTAAGGGTGATTGATTTTTTTTAATCGTTATTACTCTTCAACTAGAATGGATAATTTTGAGACTTTTTATGTTTTCCCATACAAGTAACCATTTTATTTTTTATAGGTGGGTGAAGCTTCTTTTTTGGTACCTAGTTTGATTTAGGAGAACTCCTCACAGATTCTCGATATACGCCAGTATTGAGTTGGAGCACAAAGTTGTAAGATGTCATATACGAATCAATCACATCATACTTTGGAGTTTTCCATAGGTAACCATGTCTTCTTGAATGTTTCTCTTCAATTTGGTCACAATCATCTTGGATGATTTGGAAAGTTGGCTTAAAAATATATGGTACCATTTCAGATTGTTGAGATGCTTAGGTAGGTTATTTATTGGTTGGCATTGTTGGCTCAATTAATAAAAATTATTGATGTTTTCCACGTAGTACAACTTAATAAATATTATCATGATCCCTCGCATATTCTAGTTAGGGAAGATATTGTCTTATAGATAGATTTTTCTATTGTTCAACGTCATATTAAGATCATTAACTCTACTATGAATGTCTTTAATGGTAATTATATTCCATTAGTAAGAGTTTTATTGAAACACCTATCAGATTCTTATGAGATTTGGGATAATTATTCAATGATGAGGTAGAAATGGACATACCTCATTAATGGCGTTCATTATTCCACATGACTTCCAAGGTACAGATGGTGGGGAGCCTATAACATCCATTTTCCATTTTCAGGTATTTCTCTTATCCATGCAAGTTTTCCTCTTTCATTGGGTGAATCTTGAGATGCTTGATGATAGAGATTTTTTTTTTGAAAAACGGACTAAAGTTTAGGGATGTATGTTTTTTTGAATAAAAAGTTATAGGTATAAATGGGATAATGGAATTGTAGAATTATTAATAAGTATAGAGAAAATAAAGTTGGTTTATTGTTTTTTTGTAAGAATATGTGTTTTTATCTTGGTGTTGGGATTCTACATGATGTGTAAAGGGTTTACACGATGGGTACATGGTCAAAGAAATTTGTGAACATGGACTACAATGTGAAATTAATACACGTTATGTAACAGTTACATGACTTATAAGTATTAAAAATTAGTTGTATATAATAATGTGATGGGTTTTTTAGAGTACTAGAACATTGTGTATTATATGACATTAAATGGGGTCACAAAATGTGTAACTATTGGGAGTTTGTATTTTAAGGTTCCACTTGGTAGAAATTTTATTCCATTCATCCACATCTCATTTCTCAATCAAACTAGAATACTTATACACTGATTTTGGGTGTCTCAATTCATTCTAGATTGATTTGTTCAGTGTTGTATCACTATTGTGGTTGGATCACATCTATTCTGGTGAGTGATACTTTTTTCTTCTTCATGATTTTATCCTGGTAGTATCATTTACTTGGGTTATCAAATATATTGATCTGTATTTATGTTTTTTTTCTATATTTGTTATGTGATATCTGTTCTACTGACTTCGTTGTATGTTTTGTGTTCTTTCTTTTTTGTGGTATCTATTGTGGGTATGTGTGATCCATGTTTTGATGTATATGGTTTTGTTTTTAGCCTATGTTTGATGAACTGTATTGCTCTAGTTTTTATAAATTTATTTATAAAAAATTATTTCATGATTATTTTGTGTGTGTGTAAATGGATTTGTGATAAAACATGGTTTTTATAGTTTTTGGTAAATAGAAAAGGTATAATTTTCTAAGTATTGAAATGATTTATGAAATACATCACATGGTAAGCCTTGGGTATATAGGTGGAAGGATTATATTAGGTACATCATCCACATTTCCTTCAGGATGTTAGCTCACCAGGATTTACACTTCTCCCTATGAAAATTGTTATAAGGAAATGTTCTAGACATTGTTATGGGGTTCACTCATGGGGGTTTCCTCTACTTTATAAAATTTTGTTCTGGGGACTTTTTATGCACTAGTCATTTGTTGTATAATGAGTATTCTTCTAACGAATCCTTTTGAGTTCCATTAATTTATTTTCCTTTTATTGAACTATACTATCTTGGTTGTGATATGCATGCTTTTGAATTTGATAAATTCTAATGGAAATCATTCCTGAAATTGACATGCTTTCTATTATTTTGGAATTGTTGAAAAATAAAAATATTTACCATGATTTTCGTAGAACCTATTTACTTATTTTCAATAAATTTTTAATTTATAATGAACATACATAAGTTTTATTTTGTTAAAATACTTATTATGGAACATCTATGTGGGACCGACTGAGCATGTTAACTTAAACCTATATACCCCTTTAGTGGTGTGTAAACCTAGTTATGTCTTTCAATTCAGGTAAAATAAAGGTGTCATGGGGAGGCAGCGAGGTTTCTAGTTGGTCGAGTCCATGTAGTTGATGGCGAGATGGTGGGGGTTTACCCACGATATATCTTAGAGTTGCAGTTCTAGTTTTGATGTCTCTTGATTTTCTTACGTGTACTTGGATATTGTAGATTCTTTTAGTTGTTTGATTTATACTATTTTTTTAGTTATGGAATATATGTATTTATTACACAATTATCTATTTATTCTTTATATGTTATATGTTTCTTCCTTGATATGGATGAAATCGTTCCCTTCAAGTGTTTTGTGATTCCTGAGTGATAGTCACCAGCTCGTGGGGATCATGAATTACATTCGGGTATGTGGTGGGTTGGGTTGGGTACCAGGTTGACAGGGTATTCGGGTCAGTTAAATACATGTAATAATGCCACTTGTGAGGATTTTTTCATTCAATATTTAGTACAAGAAGACTATTAATTTTTTATAAAGTCTTTGGGGGATATGTATGGAAAATTGATAACCATAAACATAGTATTTATGTTGTGACGATTGTTCAGATTAATGTTGAATAGAGGAAGACCAATGAAAAATCTTGTTAATGACCTAAACATAATTCATGGTAATCTATAATTATTAAAGATAACATTTTGCAATGACTTATGGGAATCATAACTATTATATTTACTTTTGGGTACCTAAAATTAAATTTTTATTAAAGTTAGTTAATATGGTAGAAAAAACATGGAATCTGATAAAAGTCATGAATTTGGTACACATTGATGATCTTAACAGAAGGGGAGTTTATCTTTCAAGTATTAATATTCTTAATACAGATGGAAGATTATATTCTACCTACTGAAAGTAAATAAACAAGATGAATATAGGGTTTGATAAGTCTCATAAAAGCTAATTGGAGAAGATTCGATAAAAGACAGCTAGTCCTGATCTAACTTGTTGGAAATGTCAAAAGAAATCAATTATCATGAAATATTTCAAGAGATACTATAAGAATACTTGGAAAAAATTAACGATCAATATTTTGGTTCCATTAATTCAATATAATATATAAATACATATATTTTGAGCACCAAAACTATGATTGAGTCTTAGGAGATTGACTCTACATCCTCCTATCATTCAACTAGTGATCAATGATTCAGTGGTAATAATATTTCATGAATGTTTGAGAAATTCCATTTAAAGGATGTTGAATCCTTATATGTTATCAGAAAAGGAGTGGTGACATCAATATAATATATAGAGGGTTCATGATGCTATTAAAATTTCATCAATTTTCTGTTATATAGAAGAATATTATTTATATTGGAAAATCAGATCATCTTCTCATAATCTAGATATATCGTACAATAAGTTAATTTTTCTTATTGTGATAAACATGATGGGTCTATAGGATAATGGTATACTTAATATTGATCACATGAAAATAGAAAATTGTTAATTTTATGTTCTTGGATAGTAGAGATTAGTTTATTTTTAACATATATGGTTATAAACCTATGTCTATGTAATTGGATATTGTACACTCAATCATGTGGGGATATTCCTTTGTTCATTATTACTGTGGTCATACCTAATTTCTAAATTTCTTTTACAATCCTACTATAAAATTAGGGATTTACATCTTAAATAATATGTCTGTTGTATTTAATGTGTTTATTCATTGGAAAGTGTTGGCATAAAGGGAGTACAGACAGAATTTGAAGTGATTCAAAATAAAAATTCATATTAAGAACATTATACACAACTTCTAATGTTTCTATAATAATTAAGGGATACTACATGAGAAAATGGTTTATGTAAATATATAATAGAATAGAGTTCTTGAAATGATGAATAAGCCTCTAATAAGGAAATATAGTTGTATGATCATGCACTTGGGAATACCTAAGTTGATTTGGGTAAAGGCACTCAACATAAGAACTTATATTACTAACATAATTATGACACCAATAGTGGGTAGGAACATTCAAAAAGCTGTGGTTTTGAAAATTACTATAATTTCATTATATCATAGTGTGAGGTAGTTAATTATTCATTCATTTAAATGACAAGGATATGTGAAGTATTGATAATAAATCGAAAATATGGTTTCCTTATATATGAAGAAGAAAATTTTTGATTTCCCTTATGGGATAATGAAAGAATAAAACTTTTATGAAGCATGGATATTATCTTTAATTAAAAGGTTACATGGATGCACCATAACATGGGGTAACATAACGTTTAAAGTGAATAATATATCGATGTCTAGGTTAATCATAGTACTTATAACACAAGAAAACCAATGAACTAAAATTTTGGTGCATAAGGAATAAGATGTATATAGTAAGTCCATCAAGAATTATGAGATGTTGAAGATAAATTAAATCCTAAGTGGGAGAAAAAAATTATATTCCCCACAAGAATTTGTATTGGAGTTTCAAGAAACAGTATAAAGAGTAGTGATGAGAAACTCCATATAGTTACTTCAGTTGAGGATTCCAACCTGAAACATGATAATTTTTTGACATTATGGGACTAAAATAAACAAAAAACATCTAATGAATTTTGGAAAACCATAAAATCCATAGGAGGAAACTTCTCTTGTTGAATCTATGTACTGAGATTCATCCTTGAATGAGGAGATAGATTCATTAAATCTCAAACGAACATAGGATATTATTATGCTATCATAGTTTAAAAAAGAATGTGAAAATAAGTGGTTCTACTAAATTATGGATGAAGCTGATGGAAGAAATCGATACAATGCATGGCCGATACTGAATGCTTTTCAAAAAAATTAAATAGTGTATTACTCTAAACTAACCTCATTGATAATAAAATATTCTACAATTCATACAGTTATAAAAAGGGATGTATCAGAAGATTGGTATCTAGAGTATATTTAAGTGATAAACTCTTTCTTTTATTGTGAGTTAGAGGATAATAATTAAATTCAATATCCAATATATATAATATATATTGGGAATCAAAATATAGTGTGTACAATGAACAAAATATTTTAAGGGAAAAAGTATGAACAATTATAGTGGAAACATAATTTTTATTATAAAATTTTAGATGAAGGGTTCAATAGGTGTGATGAAGATCCTTCCTATTTCTATAATCAAAGGGAAAATGATACATTCATCATATTTTTTTATATTGATGAATATTTATTATTTTTAGATATGTCTAGAAAATATCAAATTTAAAATGTGATTTTTTCTAAATATTCATGATTATAAATCGTGGATAGGAAAATAAAAATCAAGGGATGAATATTGATAGAGATAATATATATTTTACTTTTTTTCTATCTCAGAAAGATTATATCTAGCAGATCATAGAATGGTTTTTTATTGTTGGATATAAGTTATTTTTAAGCCCAATTTTGGCTCACATCTAGTAATCTACATCATAGGTGGTATTAATTGAAAATGAGACCATATATATTTGGAAATTACCATATAATTTAGTGTTATATAGATTTATGTATTTAATGGTTTACACATGAATTGAAATTTTCTACATAGTGATATTTTTCGTCAGAATATGGAGAATTCATGGAAACTATATTCGGAGGTTTTAAAGTGGATTTTTTTTGTATTTAAAGTAATTTTAATCTCAAGACCTATGATATGGAATGGATGAACCATTTCTATGATTCATGGAAATATATTTAGTGGAGATACTGATAAAAGGATACCTTTGGGGGAATAGTTATCAATTTGTCCTAAAATTTTCGAAGTCTTGTCACTCTAAGATCAATGGAAGATGAGTATGTTGCTACAATGAAACTATGAAAGAAATAATATGGATAAATTAGATTCTAAAAGATATTGGAATCAATTAATGAGAATATGTCTGTACCGTTATAGCAAAATTTAATTTTAAATGGATAATGTTTGGTGTTATATACATTGACAAAGTTTATCGACCTAATGTATTATATCATAAATGATTTTCTAGAGGAATAAAAGCTTGAGATATGGAATATGGAAGGAAGGAAAAAACTAGAAGTCATTTTCACAATGGTGGTAGTTTAGAAATCATGAGGCATCATCAAGTCAAAGTTGGACTTGGTTGATAGTAGAAAATAAAAGGAACAATTTTGGAGGCAATGTGTTGCAGGGTTTTGGTGGTTTTCCCTTGAATCATTATTCAATAGAGAGATTAAAGGGATATGAGGACTTACTGAGATCATCATATATTCTTATCACATGAAGTTAAAAGATAATTATGTCTACAAAAAATATGGTAAACAGTCAGTGGATGGACTCCATGTGAAGGTAGAGGATGCTCATATATCCAATAAAGTTAATTCCATCAGAATATTTAATATACATTTGGTTTTATGGTGATGTTTTGAGAGGTTTATATGTTTTGAAATGATTATGGGTAACTAGGATAATAATCTTTTAACAGAATTCATGTATCTTGATCCATGTTTTCAAGAGACTAGGTGTAACTTGTTTGACCTATTTTTCATTGTATTTATTTATGTGGGAAATTTATTTCATAGTTTGGTAAAATTGTCTTTAAAATAATAATTTATTGGATAGATGATAATCTGGGGATAATTAAATTATTTTATAATCTATTTGTATTACGTGTAATCATTTCATTTTAATAAATAAATAATTTTGTTTTTTTCCCAGTGGGTGTATGATATTGTCCCAAAAGCATTAAACTTTTTTTTATTTCACTAATTTATGTATTTCTATTTCATATATTTATATAGAGTTTATTTATGGTATTTTGACTATCTGTATTGAAGTGTGTGTTATAGATCAAAATTTCTTGGTGTATAGGGTTCATTATCTTCCTACTTTATATACTCTCAATCTTGCGGCATGTGAAGTTATAAAAGATATGTTTACATTTAACTGATCTCCCTAAGAGCTTCCACTGATATATGAATCATATATCAAGTGGAATTTTGATAAGTACATGTGATTATACATTCATGATTCCATTTCTCGAAGCACTCATGTATTTTAAGAGTGATATTATGGTTATATAGAATAATATTCAAGGTAAATCATAAAAAATCATATAATGTTTTAATCTTCATATTAAAAAGATAAACTTGCACAAAAATTTCATAAATCAAATTCAAGAAGGTGATAAAATGAAATATAAAAGAATATATTTCATTTTGAATATTAGATCCAAGAAGATAAATAATTTTCATATTTGTAAATGTAGAATGGAAGTTATTTTTTTAATTTAAATAAATTTAATTTTTACGATGTTTAGGCCAATTTTGAGAAAATCCACGTCGGTGATAATGTTCTAAAACATTATTTGAAACAGAGATGAATATAATTAGATAGATTAAAACAGGTAATATTTTATCATATTAATAAATAATATGGAAATCAATTTTGTAACGAAATATTATTCACATGATTAAGAACGATTCCCAACTCTAAAAGAATAGATAATTTTGAATCCATTTACAAAAAATCATTCTCTTTCGTTATAAACCAAAAAGAGGTGAAATGATAATAAAAAAAAGTAAAACCCATTAATATCTATTAGATAAGAAAATATTAGGTAATATGTATTTAAATAAAATATATTTTTCCAAGAAAAGAGTTTACAACTATACCATCATGATTTCAAAGAGTGACTAGAAAAAAACCCTTATAAATCTTGTAAAATTGGAATAAAAAATTAATGAAAGGGTCAAATTTAAATAGATAATTAAATAAAATGAATATAAAAATTATCAAAAATATAATATTTCTAATATAAATTATATACACCACATAAAGGAATATAGTTTTATAATATGAAACATGTCTCATAGAAGAGAAATTGAGGTGAAAAAAACCTTACAAACATTACAAACTTTGATGTGAGAATATTATAGAAAGGATATTATGATAGAGAAATAGAAACGCATAAAATATATATATTAAAATATATATAACAAAATAATATTGTTTAAAAAGCAAAAATTATAAAAAAAATATATGTTCAATAATAACAACTATAAATCAATAGAAGCAGGTTGAGTTAACAAACTCGCTCAACGATCTTGTGGTAATTGAATACAAAATAATAATGGTGAAGGATAATAGAAAAATATTTTAAAATATAATTTTTGAATCATAAATAAATTTATTATAATAAAATTGTTTAGTAAGTAAACCATATAAAAGAAAAAATGCTTTATAATATTGCACATGTCTCAAGGAATGGAATTTGAGACCAAGAACCCTTATAGAAATCATAATTTATGAATTAGGAACCATTTAAAAATTGAATTCATGAGTTGAAATTTGACTCAACATAATATAAAGAGGATAAATAATACAATCATATGGTATAATAATTCAAATATAGATGACCATATTGAAGGAGAAAAGATTATGTCTCAATGAATGGTGTTTGATATAAGAAAAAACCTTACCTTGGATTCCTTCTTTGTCGAAAACTATTTGAAATCCTATATAAAAAACAAAGGATAATTATTCATCTATCTTGGAATCTCATTCATGTATATTATAAATTATATTCATATTTTATATTCATATATTACTTATTTATTACTTATTTTTGGTTAATGTTAGTAATCTGTTATTTATATTTTCAACTACTCCTTGTCAGCCTTTTGTATAATAGCTTTTTGTCATCATTAAATTTTCATGATTTCATCATCACCATAATATTCAAGGTGCTAGAATATATTTTATAAAATGATTTTTGAAACTCGAAGTTCATTTCATGAGATTTTTCGAAATTGTTCTCTTTGATGAAATTCATAATGCACTAGTTTCAGTAATTTATAATGAATTAAAGGTGGTATATTAATAGGGAGTTATGTCTTAATATTATCCTTATAGATTTTTTAAAATAACATAAATTCATATTTATTATATTATATTACCAAAATTTATATTTTAAAAACCATTCATGAAATCCCTAATGGATTTTATTGTTACAACGTGGGGGTATCAGTGTAGATAAAATTTTACCCAACAAATTCAACTTGAAATTTTAGTCCATTTAATTTGGTTGAACAAATAACATCATTTATAACATATGAATATTTAATATTCACCCCCAACACTTACTCCCACATGATATTTATTTTATGTAAATGAAATATCTCATAAGTATTTTTACAAGGATTGGTCCCAATCCGGGAAAACAAATTTTTTCTACACCGATTTGTTATCCCATGTAATAGATTTTCATTATTATTGTACGTGTTACACAGGGGTATGTTATTATACATTACCTATGAGAAAATTTATTATTTGAGACTCTAATTTCACCAATATTACACATGTGGTAAGGAAATCTCTTGAAAATCCAATTCCACCTCATGTTAAAAAATTATGGAATTATTTATACTAGAACCACTAAAATTCAAAATTTCTCTATGAAATCCAAGGAATAATATTATACTATCAAATATCCTTATTCTATATTCATTATTCTAGTCCCCCTTTCCCTACTTCTGTTATACTAATTCAGGAGGCATTATTGTAGAGTTATTTGATGTCCATTAATAATATTGGAAGTATATTAATATTGTCTCTCCCTTATTCTCCATTTGAAAATATGATATCTAGAGATATCAATTTTAAGTGCATTAGTGTTTATAACATTATAACATGGGCACTAGACTTTGTTCTTGACCTATATTTCAACATCCCGATTCTTATGAACTTGTTACTTCTTCATAAATGAATGTTCCAGTCTTCTCACCTATAACGACCCAAACATTTATTAATAAAAATTTATCTTGATCTAATTAAATATCTTGTTTTGTAAAATGGTTATGTAATATATGAAATTCCTTAGTTTTAGGTTTTTTTTAAATACTATAATGGGTTGTTACAATTACTAATATATCATTTGAATTGTGATCACATGATTAGTATAAATAGAGGCCTTTGACAATTACTATTTACATAAACAAAGGATATTATGGCCTCATCCAGTAAACTTGTCCTGTATAGAGCCCATTTTTCGGAGCTCAGAAAGGAGGTGGAATCATTGGGCTTCGTTCTTGACCAAGCTCATGCCGAGAATCAACACATTAAGTTCGAATGAAACCGCCTGCGGGAGAAGTGG
The DNA here is from genome assembly GCA_963277665.1 of Viscum album. Classification (NCBI taxonomy): domain Eukaryota; kingdom Viridiplantae; phylum Streptophyta; class Magnoliopsida; order Santalales; family Viscaceae; genus Viscum; species Viscum album. Next base: position 428,121,904 of record OY728129.1, on the reverse strand, counting down.
ATGTTGATATAGATTACCACCCGAGCGATGTTATTCGAGCCACCCCAAGAGTTTGTCACCATCGCACACCTTATCCTAAGGTCTTATGCATGTGTTTTAAGAGGTTTTGTTACAAGACCCTAGAACTAGGATTATTAGAATTATTTTTTTTATAGAATAACAAATATACATTCATTTTATTATTGTTACTTTATAAAATGTTTCTTAAAAAAATAGTATTTTAGTTAATATTAAACTAATTAAATATATTTTGATGAATTAATGGAATTTTAAATTAAATTCAATCTTAATAAAATATTATTATGTATAAATTAAATTTTATTAAATATAAATTATCGTATAATTTTTATTAAACATTTGTTATTTTTATTATGTTTTGAATTATATTATTGTTAAAACCCATGAATTTTTGATAAATGTCAGTTTTTTTTGAAAAAATTGAAAATTAACATATTTAAAAAATTATTTACATAAAATTAATATTATTTTTTAAATCTAGACGTTGAAGTTATCCAACGTTGATTATTTCAAAAAAATTTAAGACAGTCAAATTTTGGGGTAAAAATTAAATACGGTTTCATTATATAATGTATTCTATGAGATCATAATGACCCAATAATGATGTAGTGAAATTATATAAACACTATGATCGGACATTATATGTTTTACCATTAAAATAATTTTATTTTAGGTTTATTTGAATTATTTTACAAAGCATTAGTGAACCCTCCAAGACGTATAAAATGTTATATCTTTTAAAATTGATTTTCTTGAGAGTGTGACTCATCTCCTTATATGTAACCCTATTATTTTAAGAAGTTATAAAAATTTCCTTATAAAATATTTTTTCCACTCCCCTTTGGAAAAAAATCATGGAAAAAAACACGGGATAGTTTTTGGTTTTTATTAGTTTAATGTGTAGTGTCCCAAACCGAAATAACAATGAATTACCTCTCATTTCATATATAAAACCACCCAAGATCTCACTTACTATTCACTCAAATACTTTTGATTTCATAATAATTCTGCCCTACTCTCTCAATAATTCTTGCAAGGCACCCCAAGATCTCAATAATCCTCTCTCAAGACTTTCCCAAGCCTTTTTGATCACACATCAATGTAAGGTATTCCTTCAATTCTCATTTTATCCAAATTTCATAATATTTTTATTACATTTTATTTTTAATTATAAATGTTTGGTTATGGATTCAAACATCCCCCATATTTCCCTATTTATTTTTGAAATGTGGTAGAACCCTTTGTCTCTCAATAATTCCTTCTATGTACACATGTTACTATGTTGAAATTCAATAAGAAATTTATCTCTCTTCATTTAAATTCAAGAAATTAAGTTGTATTAAGAATAAAAATTCCATTACTTATGATTCGACATGTATATATATTACCCCCTTAATTTCAATTTCATGTACATATTATGAGACAACCATTTCACTCTCATCAACCATTTTTATGAATTCTTATGTCACGCGGATATGCTGCCGAAATTGAACAGCAATTTTCAAAGCCGATGTCATGGTGTAGTGAATAAAACGATCATTTATCTATCAAGGGTATTCACATTAATGTACATTTACATATATATTATAGAGTTCCATGTATTAAATATTTATTCATTTATCATGGAATGAATTATTATGTTTAATGAATCTATGTTGTATGATTCATGTGGCAAAATTATGCATGAAATGAAATGTTTAAGAAGGGTGCGCCCAAATTGTGCTCCAATTCATTGGGTAATTTTTACTATCATTATAAGTTACGTTAAATGAGGGTTTACTCATTTTATCTCATGTTCAATGAGGGTTTACTCACACCCCTTTTGCAATAATCCTTAGCTCATGCAAACACCAAGTAAATTATTGTTGCCACATTTCTATGTTATGAAAATCAAGCTATATCATGCCTTTATGTTCATGTTTATTTTATGCCCCATTGATATGAGTATTTCTTAACATGTATTCTATTATTCATTTTATTCCTTATTATATCTCTTATTGGGATTTATATCTCACCGTTTTTACATTTATGTCCTCAGGTTATCCCATGCAATGCTAAATATGAGAAAATGTCATGGTTTTGTAAAGAATGATTTCAATAAAGATGTTTTGTGTTATATGTTTTTTGTTGTTATGTTATGTTCTTAAGCCCCAAATACACTTGACCTCTAGATCTTCCATGTTGTATCAATTGAATAATTTATGTAATAAATCATGTTTATGTGTGAAATAAAAAGCAGAGTTGTTATAGTTTGTATCATAGAGTGGTTTAGTTATTTTTGGGATTATGATTAGAAAAACCTAGTGAATCCAAATAGATGATAATATGTATAATATAAAAATCTCTAAATTTTGTTGATTATTGAGTAAGTGGTTTATCAATAAAATACATCCCTATTTGGATACAAGTAGGTAGAGGAAACTATGGAACAGATGAACCAAGGAGTGAAAACTCGGACAAGGAGTTTCAGGCTTGACCTGGGGTATCCTAGAACATGAAAACAAGCCTTGATACATACATTTTTATGACACTCCCAGGGGATATTCTTTAGAAAATTCATGATATTTTTATGAACCATTATTAAGGGATTGAAAAAAAATTCCCCTAATAATGTTTTTTAGAAATTAGATCATGGATAAAATCGATTAAATCCTATAGATACGTAAGCCAAAGAAATAAAATTAATTTATATGTCATATGTTTTGTCTTTGGTTAATCATTTATGAGTTACCCCTAACTTCCCTTTTGTTCCAACTAATGGTTTGTAATAGGAGGACTTGAGCTAACAACTGATGCAAAGACCAATGTGATGATTGTTCTTATGAGATGCCAAATCAGATGGGATTAGGAATCCCAAAAACATTCATGATAAAATCTATGTTGACTCAAGATTTGAATAGAAACTGGGGTCAAGAGGAATTTTCAACCCCCCATGAGAAATAACAAGTCGCTATAAAGAGCATCTTGAGACAAAGCTTCCTAATTTTAAGGGATCATCTGATCCCTCAATTGCCAAAAAATGGATCAACTCCATTGAAATGATCTTCTCCATCCTTTAATTATCTGACAAGAGAATGTTCTTCTGGTTTATTATCTTATGGAGGGTAATGTTTAATAGATGGTAGACATTATCAAAAAATATGACGCCTGGGGGGGATATCGATGCATTGGAATGAAAGGATTCTTGAATTTTTTTTATAAATATTTTCTGTGCACCATTCGACTAATGACGGAAAAACACATCTTATCCCTTATGAAAAAAGATTATGAATCCATCAGAGCGTATGAGGAATACTTCCCAAGGCTGGAATTATATGCCTTTCACTTTGTCGTTACCCCTGAATGCATGGTTGAACGCTTGTTTGGTGAACAGAAACCTAGCCAGTAGAAAGCCCTGGTGATCTGTGATGTTGAATGATATGAGAAAACTGTTTGATGTACCCTCAAGGTAGAAATGGAGAATAGAGAACATTTGAGGTATCATGGGGATAATAAGCATAATGTGGACTTCAATTCTAGCTATCCAGTGGATAAATTCAATAGTGTTATGAAAATCCAGCGCCCCACTTGCCAAAGGTGTTCAAATAAGCACCCCGAGAATTGCCTAAAGGGGATGAGGAAATGCTTTGGGTGTGGAAGATAAGGGAACATAATCATTAATTGATGAAAATAAAAACCTGTGGATACAATAGAGGAGAGGAACGATCTGTTCGAAACTCAACATCTTTTTCATTGACTCAACATCAATGAACTAGGGAACCTTTCAAATCAGTTCCCTAAGCCAAGAGTTTTCGGAGGCCACCAACAACCTCCAAGGAAGCAAGGGTGATATTTTTCCATCACTACTGTCGAAGTGAACCATGAAAATGAAGTGGTGATAAGTACATTAGTTATTCAATCTAAAATAGCGAACATAAGTTTTTATTTTGGTTCTATAATTTTTTTATATTCAATGATTAGTAGAAAAATCACAAAAAACACTATAAATCATGGATGTAAAGATTCCTGGTGAGTATAAAAAATCATGAAATCATTTCATCCCATGAATATAACTCCTCCCCTATCGTAATTTGTTGATTGAACATCCTGGAGAACCTCTCCATACTCCCTTTGGTGAAATTTCATGTAATTCATGGCATGTATTGGCTATCCCTAGATAGAGCCAACATAAATTGTCGTGAGAGAAAAATAACCCTTTATATATATAATTAACCCCCGATTCTATAAAAGTGAATGGAGAGAGATAAATCTTCTTCATAACCATTATCTCAAGCGTGGATATTACTACCCAATGAGAATGTGTATCTATCTCATATTATTGAGTCTAAGGAGGAAACCATCCTTGATGACATGCCTATTGTGAGGGAATTATCTAAAGTGTTTCTTGAGGAATTGAGAAGTCTTCCTCATAGAAGAGATGTTGAATTATTAATTAACCTAATCGTTGGGGATTTAAAATATCAAAGGCTCAGTACAGAATGGTTATAGTGAATCATGAGGAGCTGAAGAAACCACTACAGGAGAATCTGGAAAAACAGCTTATATGGACATGTTTGTCACCTTGGGGTGCACCTATCCTCTTCATCAAAAAGAAGGATGGGTCAACAGCCCTTTGCATCGATTACCATGAGATTAATAAAATTACGACAAAGAACAGGTATTCTCTATCACAAATTGATTACATCTTCAATCTGCTACGTGGAGCTAATTACTTCTCCAATGTGGATTTGTGGTTAAGATATTATCAAGTAAGGCTAAAGATGAAAGATATCCCCATGACTAATTTTTGTACAATATACGGGAACTATGAATTCATAATAATGTCTTTCAGAATCACTAATTCTCCAGCAATCTTCATGGACGTGATTAATAGTTTCTTTAGAGAGTACCTCAATAATTCTTTGATAGTCATTATAGATGATATTCTAAAATACTTCAAAACCAAGGAGGATCATGAGGTTAATTTAATTAATTTACTAGACAAATTTTGAAAGGAGAAGCTCAAGGAAATGTATTGAAAGTGTGGGTTCTGGTTGATTGAGGAATCATTCTTGGGTTATATATTCACAGGAAATAGTATACCTATGGATCCCTCTAAGAAAAATGCAATTAAGTGTTAGATGAGGCCAACATCGGTAACGAATATCTGTAGCATCTTGGTATTAGTGGAATATTATTTCTGATTTGTGAGAAAATTCTTATGATTTTCCTACCCTTTTACCAATCTAACTCAGAAGGGAGTAATGTTTTCATGGAGTGATGAATGCAATAAAAGCTTTAAGGAGATGAAAAGGAGGCTTATCACTACACCTGTGCTCACATTACCCCCAATTGGATAACTTTTGTGGTATTTAGTGATACTTCGAAGAAGGTAATGTTTTTTTCATTGATACATAATGATAAATTGATAGCCTAAGCCTCTCTCCTGCTGAAAATCAAGGATCCAAACTATCCCATGCATGATCTGGTGTTGGCGGCAGTTATCATTGCATTCAAAATCTGGCGGAATTATCTATATGGGGATATATGTGGGATATATAATTATCTTAGGATCCTCAATTATATATTCACACACAAAATGATTAATATTCCCCAATGAAAATGGATATAAATCATCAATGATTATGACTGGTCAATCCACTACCATCCCAGTAAGGAAAAAAGGAGGCAGATGCTCTATATAGAAAAGATCCTACATCATTATCAATGATGAGAATTTAAAAGAATCCAATATTCTTAGATTTTATGAGTATTTAAATGGAAATTATTAATGTTGTAGCATCATCAATACTTTCTCAAACGATTGTTTAACTGTAACTCATGGAAAACAAGTGTGTGGAAATTATGAAACGGGTGGATGTTATCAAAAATAGGAAATCCACACTGTTCATGGTTGACAAGGATGGAATTGTGAGATTTGGTTCATGATTATTTGAACCATATGATCCAGATATAAAGATGGGACATCTAAAAGACGCACATAGCTCAAACATCTCTATTCACCTGGGGATCACAAAGATGTATCGATATCTCCAAGAAAACATTTGGTTGGACAATATAAAAAGGGTGATTTCTGAATATACCTCAATGTTCCTGGTATGTCAGCAAGTGAAGGGTGAGAGGAAAATGCCTTTGGGGATGATGCAACCACTTCCCATGCCAACACGGAAGTGGGAGAACATTACCATGGACTTTGTTACTATATTTCTAAGTACATCTAGAGAAAACAACACTATATAGGTTATTATGGATCTTCATATGATGATAGTTAAATTTATCATGATTTGAGAGGACTTATCACTGGATCAACATTAATATATTTACATCAAAGAAGTGGTATGGATGCATGGAGTACCACTATCTATTTAATCTGATCATGATCCAATATTCACATCGAAGTTCTTGAAAAGCCTCCAACATGCTCTCAGCACTGAACTGAACTTTAGTACAGCCTATCATCCTAAAACTGATGGCTAATCTGAGAAAACTATTTATACATTGGATGATATGTTAAGATCATGTTCTATGGACTTCAAATGAAGATGGGACCAACATCTTCCACTTGTTGAATTCTCATACAATAATAGTATCCACTCGGGTATCCGGATGCCACCATATGAAGCCCATTATGGGAAAAGGTGTAGAACACTAGCGTGTTGGGATGAATTCAGTGAGCGTAAGATTCTCGGACCTAAAATGGTTTATGAAATGGCGGAGTATGTCAAAACAACTCGATATCATATCAAGACAATACAAAGATGACATAAGTGTTATGAAGATAATTTTAAATAAGACCATGATATCAATGTGGGAGACAAGGTACTTCTACACATATTTCCATGGAAGAAGGTCGTGAGGATTGGATGGAAAGGGAAGTTAAGTCCAAGGTACATCATCCCCTTTGAGATTCATGATCATGTTGGGTTTGGGGCCTATTGACTAGAAATTCCACCAACCATGGTAAAATTACATGATGTTTTTCATGTATCCCTCTTAATCAAGTACATACTAGACCCCTCACATGTAATCTCTCCAGATGTAGTACAGTTAGAGGATGCTCTTTATTACGAGTATCAACCAAGGAAGATCATAGATCGTATAGAAAATGTTCTATTAAATAAGACAATGCCCCTCGTCAAGGTGTTCTGGTGAAACAAGATGTTTTAAGAATCAATATGGAAATCGGAGGAAGCAATGAAGTAGAGTGACCCACATCTGTTTTAGTGCGTGAAAAGAAAATTTGGACTCTAAAATTTCTTAAGGGGGGATGATTGTAATGAACCAAACGTTTGTAAAGAGAAATTCCTCTTGATCTAATTAAATTTATCATTATGTAAAATGGTTTTATAAAATATGAACGTCCTTAGTTTTATGTTTTTGGTTTTCAAAATACTGTTATGAATTGTTACCATTTCTTTGTAGCCATTGAAAAATGATCACATGATTAATATACATATAGGTCTTTAAAAAATCCTATTTACTCAGAAAAATGAAGAAATGGCCTCATATAGTAGACTTACCCCGTACAAATCCAATTTTTTGAAGCTCATAAAGGAGGTGATGTCATTGGGATTCACACTTGACCAAGCCTAAGTTAAGCTTCCTCATGTAGATCACAAATGAAACTACCAATGGGAGAAGTGTATGTTGATTGAGATTACCACCCGAGTGATGTTATCCGAGCCACCCCAAGAGTCTATCACCATTTACCACCTTACCCTAAGGTCTTATGTGGGTGTTTTAATGGGTTATGTAACAATACCATAGAACTATGATTACAAGTATTATTTTTTATAGAATAAATAATATACATCCATTTTATTATTGTGACTTTGAAAATAGTTTTTGAAGCACCAATGGTATTTTAGTTAATATTAAACTAAGAAAATAATTTTTTTGAATTAATGTATTTTTGAATTTAAAAATATATTGATAAAATATTATATTATTATGTGAATTTTTATTAAATATAAATGATCATATAATTTTTATGAATAAAATTGTAATTATTATTTTGGTTTGAAAGTTATTTTTTTCAAAACCCATGAATTATTTATAAATGTCAGTTTTTATTTTAAAAGTCAAAATTCACATATTTAGGAAATTATTTAGATAAAATGTATATTATTTTTGGAATCAGGATTTCATAAATATCCAAAGGTGAATGTTTCATAATTTTCCGAGACAGACGAATTTTTGGGTTAAAATTAAATACCGTTTAATGATATAATGTGTTTTATGACATCATATTGACCCAATAGTGATGTAATAAAATAATATAAACACTATGTTCAGACATTAAACATTTTACCATTAAAATAATGTGAATTTATGTTTTTATTAATAATTTTACAAAGCTTTATTGGACCCTCCAAGGCTTATAAAACATTTAATGTTTTTTAATTGATTTCCTTGAGAGTGTGACTCACCTCCACTTATAAAAACCTATTATTTTAAGCATTTAGGCCCTTTTACATATAAAATATTATTTTCCAATCCCCTATGGAAAACACCAGGGGCAATAACCATGTCCTCTTTTGTGGTTTTGATTATTTTAATGTGTGGTGTTCCAAACTTAAATAATAATGAATTCCCTCACCTTTCCTATATAAACCCCCCCAATCTCTAACATCCTCTTAAATCAAATAATTTTGAGTTAGTCCAAAATCATCCCACATCTCTCTAGATTCCTCCCAAGATTCAAAAACTCCCAAAAATCCACTCTCAAGCCTCTCACAAGCCTTTGGGATCACACTTCCATTTGAGGGATTCCATCCGTTATCATTTTATCAATGTTTTATAATATTGTTATGCCATTTTATTTTCAATTATAAATTTTGTGATATGGTTTCTCACTACCTACATACTTCCCTATTTATTTTTTAATGATGTGATACCCCAATATCTCTCATTATTTCCTTCCATGTACACTCGTTACTGTACTGAAATTCTGTAGGGAATTTATCTTTCTTCCTTTACATTCATGCTATTATTTTGTATTACGATTAAAAATTACATTACATCTATTAGTACATGTATCTATATGACCTAATTACTATCCATTTCATTTAAATTTGATGATACACATATTTATATATCATCAAAAAAAATTATGAATTCTTATGTCATGTGGATATGCTGCTGAAATTGCACCGCGATTTTCCAAGCCAAAGTCATTCTGTAGTGAATACCATGACCATTTCTCTGTCAAGTGTATTCACAATTATTCACATGTACATATTTATTATATAGTTCCATGTATTAATTATACATTCCTTTAACACGTAATAAATTATTATTTTATTGAATCCTTGTTGTATGATCCATGTGGCACACTTATCCATGAAATGAAATGTTTACGATGGATGTTTCCTGATAGCGCTCCAATGCATTGGGTAAAGATTCGTATCATGATATGTCAACTGTAATGATGGTTTACACAAGAAAACTAAATTGAAAATAGGTTTTACACATTCTCCATGTGCAATTTTCCTTGGATAATTCTAATACCATGTTATGTCTTGTTGCCCCATTTCCATTTTATGATAATCATGCTATATCACACCTTTAGGATCATGTTTCTTTAATGCTGCATTGTTATGCCTATTTCCTAACATGTTTTGTATTATTCATGTTATGCCTTGTTTACTCCCTTAATGGTCTTTATAGCTCACCTTTTTCACATGTATGTCCTCTGGTTATCTCATTCAATGCTAAGTATGAAGGAATGTCGAGGTTATATAAAGGAAGTTTTTAATAACGATGTTGTGTGTTTTATGTTTTAAGTTGTTATGTAATTTTCCTAATCCCCAAAGACACTATAACTCTGAATCTTCCATTTTTTATCAAGTTATTATTTTATTTAATGAATCATTATTATGTGTGTAATAAAAATCAGGGTTTTTATATCAACTCTTTGATCCAATAGATCCTTTGTAATGCACTTGGACTGTTTCTCCCTCTCTTTTTTCTTTATTAATAATATTTGAATATCTCTATATTTATCAAATATATTCAAATAAAATTCCCCATATTTTAATCCATTCATCCACTAAGAAATTTGGTGAATTTGAGAGATGTATTTAACTTCTTTTTTAACTTAGAGTTTATAATAATCAACATTTAATACATACAAAGATATCATTATTTGAAAATTTCATAACTCATATGATGCATATAATTAAAAAAATTAATTCATAAAAAAATTATGGAATAAATAATTATCTCCCAATTCTTAATTTTTTTCACTTTGATCATCGAGGTTAGAATAATAATAATTGACTGACTTTACAAAAATGGATAGTCCATTCTTATATTCTATTGCATTTACTTCTATATTGTTCACTCTGAATATTCCAATTTTACCTCTATCAAATGCATCTCTAAAACTCATGTAGCCTTAAATTCTTCATAAAAATATTTTATAGGGCTTCTTGATCATCCAGTAACTGCATTATATTTCCTTATTTTACGTTCAAATCCTAGATTTGAGAATTCTTATTCTTTTTAACTTATCTTCTAATTTTCAATAATCTTCATCATCCATTGTATTGGAATTTGGAAATATGTTATTTTATTAAACCTATAATGTAATTATATTGTAAACATCTAGAAATCTCATTATTCTGACCAGTTCAGAAATTATTCAAACTACCATTTCATCAACTCAACACTTATCTTCTATTATCATTGATCTAACATTCATGATTCTATCACAATTTCATTATTATCCTTCATTATCATCAAATTTTTTGTCTAACATATCTTACAATTAGTCAAATCATTGACACTATTTAATCTTACAATAGATCACACCTACATAATCCCTAGACATCTCCTCATATTTAAATTATATAACATTGTATTATATTTCTTTGTTATAGATTATGTTAATATTAGATATTAATAATGCCCTGAGAGCATCCATAATTTTGGGTTATCTAGCCTTCATAAAAAAATTCTAGAACCATAGTTGATCTCTAACATACATTGATATATTTTCCATTGATTGAGAAACACATTAATCACCTAATTTATCTTGATAAATATTTTTATAGATAATACTTCAAAATTTTTAGGGTGCTTCATCTTCCAGAAATTTTCAACTATAAATTTTCATCATGATTTCTGGCAGTGTGGCTTCCATAGGTGTACCTTATATTTTTAGTGAACTATCTACCGTATTGATATTTATCCCATGTTTTAAATGACTCTTATGGTGGAATCAAATGATTCATATTAAATTTTGTATCTAGATTTATTCTTGGTATCATTCACTGATACGAAATTGCAATGTCTGGACCAGGATACTAGAATTTTTTATCTGTTAGATTTATCTCATTTCAGATATAGATGACCATGTACATGTATTTTCATTGGTTTAATTTTCATTCTCTAACCATTATGTTAATCCTTAGTGTTGGGGAGAACCCAAGGGGTGGAAAAGGGTTGAAAAGTGTATCATCTTTATCATGATCTAATTATAGTTCCTCCTTGTGTCAGGAAATGTATCATGTGGGTTGTTTATTTTGATGATAAGGAAGATATATAAGGCAGAAAATAATGAACAATGACATATGATAATGCTATAACAATTACTTGTATCTTTCCAGCAGGGGATGTAAACATTATTTTAATTTAGAACTGGATGGTCCGAAATGTTTCTTAAGCAATATTGGATCGAGTTGATAGTTGGCTAACATTTTTATGTGGATATTTGAATTCCAATTTTATTAATAGTTTTATAATGATTAGGTAAAGGTAAATGTGGGATGTTTTTTCATTAAATTGTGTATTAATCATCATCATATTTTTTTCAAACCATGTTTCATATGTAGATTAGTGGTTAGTGCATTAACCTTCAAGACCCAAGATATCTATTAACAAGTTGTTCTCTAAGAATGAGTGGTTTGGACCTTGGTGTCTTTTACCATAGGAGATTCGTGAGTGTATTATTGTATTTTTTATTGGGTATTGTTCATTTCATGATTAAAGGTAGTTTTTATCCTTCACATGTCTCCTCCTGGTCGGCGTGCGAGTTATGCTCTAATTCTATATTTGTGGATCTAATTTCAGTGATTGTTCCAATATGTCCTTTTTTTATATCATATATTTTTACGAGAATGATATGATCATGTTAGGTTGATTTAAAAATTTGGTAGGTATATTTTTCCAACATCAATTAATCTTCAAGGAATGATGGAGGTGGCATACTATTATGATAGACACATGGATTGACCATATCTATTGACACTACTAATTTCATATTTATCGGGATAGAAAAACTAATGTTGGGGAGAATGTAACACCCATGCCTTGTAGTATCAGGGATTTTATACTACTTTATTTTATAATGTAATGATTTAGTTTTCCTTTATATATTTTATGTAGGGTTTCATTAGGTTTTCGAGGTGATTTTTAGGGCATACTCTTGGAGTAGCGTTTTGGGAAATAGTAATGATTTCCTAGTAAATTACTGGAGGTCAAAAGGGGAACCAGGGAGAAGAGAATTATTAACACATGGTTATAGAAAACCATTTCATAACTATATGTTTTTTAATTTTTTAAAAATAAATAATTTATATGGTTGGATGATAGTTTTCCAAACTGTGTGGTGAAAACATTCATATCATTTAAGTATTTTTAAATAATTTTTTTAATATGGATTTCCCCCAAAACACCCATTAATTCTCTTAAATCATAGTATCTCAAACCATAGTTTTATTTTTTGATATTTGGAGGATTAATTTTCTATCATAGCTTTTAAATATGGATTCATTGAGGGTTTGATCAAGGATTTGATGGTAATGTCTTTTCTTCTTCTCTCATCATTTATCATATAATTTTATCTTGGTGAAACCCATAATTTGGGGATACCATGCATAGATTTGGTGGTTAGGATATTTTTTTATGGAATTTTTTTATAGATCATAATTGGAGGGATTTTAGGGCTCTAATTTGTGATAGTGTTGTGTGTTTCTATCATCATGATAATGATCAAGGTAGGTGGAATATCCTCTTTTTCCACTTTATCTTATATCACAAAGGCGAGTTGATTCCTATTTAAATTTATTCTAATTTTTGTTGGAATACACTTATGAAATATATATTTTAAATTAACATTTCTTAGTTTTTATTAAATTATATGATTGTGGTAAAAAAACACGGTTTTTGATTAAATGATAAAATGAATTTTATTTTCAGAATAATAGTTTTGATTGTGAGAACGTGGCATGTACTTGGTATGTGTATGTTCATATGAATATGGAAAGGGACATGTTCGTTAAACAATGTCATGGTTCCCAATCATATTACATGTTGGATTATTCAACCAAGTGACAATGTTGAACTGGGTGGACATATATCACTATGAATCTAAAATATTTGTGAGGGGACTTATTGTAATGGATTCATTGGTGGGTGTTCTAAATGTGTGTGTGGGTCCATGACATGGGTGTGTTTTTGTGTGTGTGTTATTTAAAAACCTTATGAATATGTTTATATACATATAACTGGTTTTCATTCTTCTTCCTATAATTTATTTTAAATAAAACTTGATCTAATTTGTTTCTTATTTTAGTGGTATAAGGGGTAAGTATATGGGTTTTCATACTAGGTTGTATACTCACCCATTACATATGATCATTGGTGTATATGTAGATTATATTAATAATGATGCATGTAAGAGGGTTATTTTAATTGTGTGACTTCATGGTGTTGTGGCCATATATGTATTTAGTTAGATCTTGGGGTGTCATTCTTATCATAGAGTCTAGAGTGGTTCCACCTTGGTGCTTGGGACATTTTCCCTAGGTTTATATCTTTATTAACTTTATTTCATGATAATGTATTATTTTATTTTATTTTCTCATCCATGATTTCTATAATGATCATTTGGTTATACCCTTTGTTTTTATTCTAATTTTAAAAAATTCATCATATTGTATCTATTTTTACAGTATGCTTTGTGGTTGTTTGTCTGAGGCCAAATCATCCACCACAACATAGAAAATACATATACATTTATTTTCCTCCTTTTTTCATTGGGGGAATCACCTAATGTTAGTAGAATTTCTATAATTACCATGCCGATGGATTTTTTCATGATCTTACATGAATCGCATGATTTATCGTTTAAATTCTTCCAATAGTGTGGGCATCGAAACTTCTTGAGAGAATCGTCTACTATAAATTTTCCAACTATCTATTTTAATATTTTATTCCATTGGTCATACATCCATAGGCTTAAATTGATATTTTGGAAGCTCCCTTATTTAGTCATATTTTCATCCCATTGTCAAATTTTATCTTAAAGTGTCCTCAAATGATACATATGAAGTACTAGAAAAATTTTACTAACTTCTAAAATGAATCTTATAATGGCTATAAGTTTGAAGATTTCTCATAGAAAACTCTTTTTCATATGGTTAAGTAAACCAGTCAATCCTCATGATTAGAATTACAAAGTTCATGTGACTTCTCTGAGGCATTTACAATTTCTAAGATACTTTTCTTGCAATAGATTCTATATTATAGACACCCTATATTCTAGCCTTCTTCCAATAGTAACTTTTCATAGTTGTAACATAAATCTTACACCCTTCAGCATATCATATTTAAATTTCTAGTGATTTATCTTGAGGTGCACTAAGATTGTGGATTCACTTTAGTTTCACATAAAGTATTTGTACATTCATTTTCCTAATCATATGCAGTGTGTTCTTACATGAATCTTTTCTTCCTCTTTTTCATTCTTGTAACCTCCTGTAATTCTAATAACCGACTTTCCAACTTGTATTGTCTTAAGTCTCCCCTCTATCTACATCTTCATACACCACTAACTTAACATTTATTGTATACAATTATTCTTAAAACATCAAAAAAATTTATGAAATCCACTAAGGATATTTCCATCAATCATCAAATGTCATGGATACTTTCATATAGAATAGTTTATGTTAATACTTCCTCCATTCATCAAAAACACTTACACCAGTCTCATCCTCCTTACATCTGGTAACATAATCCTTCCTTAAATCATTTAAATTACTTATCACTTCCTTAGAGTTATTATATGGTTCTATAACATCCTCATATGGTGTTCCAATTTCCAATGGTTCAACACACCAAAATCATCATTTAATGATGGCGTTTTTGGTGCTTCGTGGTAGTATAAAGAGTCATGCATGTATCATTACTCATTTATCCATTATTGGTAATTGTTTTTTAAATTATTTTATATTTACTATTTATTATTTGTGATTTATAATTTATTATTTATTAATAAATTGAAAACATATGTGGGTATGGTGATATTTGAACACCTTGACTCTTGGTTTTTCGGAAAAGATATTACCACCCCAGAAAGATCGTCATGTGGTTACTGAATAGTAATCAATTAACATATAAATAAAGATAAATATATGTAAATATATGATAAATGATAGATATATAATAAATAATCTCTAATTTATAATTTGTAATTAATATATATTAAATAATATATAAGATATAAAAATGAAAATGAATACATAATAAATAAATAAATAATAAATATTAATGATTATATAATAAATAATAATTAATTAATTAATTAATAATGAATGAATAAATAAATATAAATGAATATAAATTTATATATATATATATTATAAAAATATAAATATATAAATAAATTTATATCAATGTTAATAAATTCACACACATTGATAAATATATATATATCAACATAATATATATAAATATATATAAATTTATATAACCATAAATAAATAGATATATATAACTATATTTATATAACTAAATTTACATAAATTTTTATAAACAAACATATATAATACAAATATATGTACAACACATATATATCTAATTAAATAATATTTTATATAAATATAAATATATATACATGTAAATGTAAATTAATATATCTATAAACAAATACAAATAAATATTTATTTATATACATAAACACACATAACAGATATGAATATATGTAAAAATAAATATTTATAAATATTTGTAAATATAGAAAAATATCTATAAATACAATATATATATATATACACAATTATTTATAATTATAAATGAATATAGGTCTATATATATAAATTATAAATAACTATATATAAATAAACACACCCATATATATAATAAACAATAAATCACTAAAATGGAGATGATGAAACACCCTGAGATCCTATATTTTTTTCTAATAAAATAAATCATTTTGATATTTTACATTACACAAAACAACAATTTAGGTTTTTTTATAAGAAACACTAATTTTATCTTTCATTACATGCAATACCATGTTTAGTTTGAGTTACACGCAACCACAAGATTTAATGAAACAAGACATATTATTAAAATATTATTATTTAATATGAAAGTTGTCACCTAGCTATTGGAATTGACGATATGAATGGGATTATCTAAGTTATGAAAATATATTTTTTAATATGTTATATATAATGAAATATTTAAATACCAATTAATTATAAATAGAATATAAAATGATTTAAAATTAATTAATTTTTTTAAAAAATTATTTTTATGCTCAGAAACCCATTATACAATAATAAATTAAAAAATTAAATTAAGTGAATAATTTTAATGAAATTCATAAGATATATATTTAATAAAATTCATAACAGTCTTATTAGGTGTTTTTAATGCATGAGATACTAATGAATCCAATTTTATCCTTAAAAAGTATATTACTCTAAAATGTAGATTTTCCACATTCTATGAACATATATTTTAAATTAATTTTACAATATTTTATGAAATTTAATATAAAAATTAAAATCTTTTTTCAAATCAATATCTTAAATTTATCTTAGGGTGATTTTTTGAAAATTTCATTAGAAGACAAAATTTTCAATGAATGGTGAAAATACAACTTTTTGTTAAGAATTGTTATTTGTTTTAATGATTTTAAAAAAATAATAATTATTTTAATTTGTTTTTTAAATAGTTCAATTATATATATATTAATTTATTTTATGTCATTGGAATAAATTTCATGTCAAATATTTCTATAAAATAATTTTAATCTTTTGAGGAATTGTTTTTTGGAAAATAGATTTTTCGACGTGTCAATGGGATTAATTTTAAATTAAAATATTATAGTTATTCAATGGAAATTTTTAAAATTAGATTCAATATTTAGAATCTACATAATTAATATTTTATAATATTTTCTACGAAATTATTTTCCATTATGAATATTAAATTAAGTAAAAATTATTTGTTGTTGTTGAGGTGAAATTGATTTTACTATGAGGTTTAACTAAAAATATAATGGGAAAATGGAATAAAAATGTTCATGAAACCCATTATACAAATATATTTTTATATTATCTATTTTATTCCCTATAATGGATTCTTTTAGAGCTTTTTTCATGATAAAAAATATGGGTACATATTTTTCTTTCCCGAAATTACAATTGTGCATCTCACCTCACATATAAAAGGCCACCACATCAACATTCATATATACACTTATAGAACGCTATGATTCAGAAATAATATACCAAAACTTCTTCCTTAATTTCTTAATCTCATCATATAATCCTTATTTTTTCCAAAAATGCTACCTAGGAAGTCTTTTGGTGCAAACAAAAAGATGTTTTATGAATAAAAGGTAACGTCCCCAACTGGTCATTTTATTTTATTTATTCTTACACATCATCCAAATATTATTAAACCATTTATGCACAACTTTCATAAGACATGAAAAAAAATTATTTCCTAAGTTAAAATGTAGTGATTTGGTTGACCTAGGATGTTTCCCAAATAGGACTGCACACAAATAGCTTGTCGCTTTTAAACGAGGGTAAAAATGGTTTGTTTTTTTGAATAAATCAATAATATAATGATTGAAAAGAAAAAATTGATATTCAAATGATAGAAAAATTGTGAGGTTAAAATGGTTATTAGGTTAGGTTTCCCTTTTTAATTATATTTTTATCCTTGTTCAATTTAATTCAAACATCTTATTTTAAGTTGATTAAAGTGCATTCCTAAAATCCTTTCCTCTCACTTCCTTAGTGAAATAATGATGATGAGAGAAAAAATTTCCAAGACCTATATTTTTTCACCTATCCATCTATGTGAAAAAGATTTTTATTTAATATTATCTACTAGCTTGGGAAATACCTGATCAGGTCTTTTTTATCCCTAAAAACAATGAATATTCACTGCCCCTTTTAAATGTACTATTGATCGTCGAGTACTTCACCACTAATCCCTGGTCTATTCCATAGTATATAAACCATAAATTAGTGGAGGTAGATAATGATTATTTGAAAATGGAAAAATCAACTAAGGAATTAAAATTCAATATTTTTTTCCCTTTATAAAAAAATATGCAATATAAAATTGTAAACAACTTTGGAAAAGAAAGAAATTTCGATCATTTATATCCAGGAACTGAAGCATTACAAAATAAAAATCCAACCCTTCCCGAATAACCGAAAATTTTTACCCCACAAATTTATGGGTAATAAAGATGAAAGAGGAAGAAGAATTCATTATATAACTATGAGAAAAAATTAAAAAAATAATAATAACTTTGAAAAGTTATCCTTCTTGGTGTCCTCCATAGAATGGGATGTAATGAGATGCTTTGAGAGGGAAGAGCTCCCCTCAATTTATATCTAGAATTTTTCCTCCAAATTCATACACATTGTATTCCCATTAAATGACATATTTCATGCATTGATCCCTTCTTCCATTTTGTTCATAATTATATTGGGTGTTTTCCTCCAAAATCTGAGAAGATTTGGACAAATATGTAGAGAGTTATGCCCATTTTACATTGATTATTTATTCTATCAAGTCAGACTCTCGAAATTGAAATCCTCCAAATTAGGATGCTTTAAAGACAAATAAAATGGCACATTAATGCATTTTCTTCTTCATTAAAGATGTTCCAAAATTTCTTCTACGTCCGCCCACCGAATTTCACAAACATTGGACCCACCATGAATGAGTTATTGACCCCACACCCAAAAAAGGTAGATCTATAAAATGTTTTCGTGGTCTACCATTTGATCTTCTTATGTGCTCTTATATGAACAAATATGCTTTTGGTAAAAAAGGATTAAATGAAGCCCTGGATGTGTAGAATCTAGAAAAGAAATAATATTTTCATTTGGATTAGTGTAAAATATGTTATGTCTTAAATACAGAAAATATTTAAAATAGATAAAAATCTAAAATAGGCCATTTTTACTATTCAACTCAAAATATCACAAATATCATAAAAATGCTGCAATTCATATTAAAGTAACACTTTTTTGTGGTTAAAACAATTAAATGAAAATTAAATTTAATTGAAAATATTTTCTCTATCAATTCCCCCACACATAGCACTTGGAATCCTTGACAAATCAACATCAAAATACAATAAAATTAAATCCAAAACCCATACCAATGTGATCCACCAAATCCACCATAAGGAACAAAAAGATATCATGACTCATAAAAATAGTTTTTTAATAATCTCCATTTTAGATTATTTAATATAATTCCACATCATTTCTTATCTCACGCACACAAAATACCTACCTCAAATGATTTTTCTCTTGTCTCACAAATGTAAATGTTCATCAAGGCTTTCTACATCCAAACTCACACAAGAGTCACCATAGTCTTGATAAAATCTTACATCTCCATTCGATATGTGTCAAAGAAACATGTTTCTCATGAGGACTTTTCAGGGTTGTTCTATGCCTTTTGGTTGGTAGGATTTAGATGTTAAAAATTAAGATGTCGAAAAAGGAGGGCTTGGCTCTTTTTGAAGCAAAGTTACAAGATTCTAATTTTCACTCAAACATGGTCTCTTTATCTTCCCCTTTTTAGAAAATAAGCATCATCATCATGAGTAGTCAAAGAATGATCATTCCATTTAGAATTTAACTAGAAAAAATTTATTCTCAAACTTATTTTTTTCATGAAATCTCCTGAAAGGAACAACTTTTTTTCTACTTTAGATGATTTAGAAAGTCATAGTTTCCTTTATCAAGAAATCACCAGGAAGGAACATATTTTTAAAAAATGAACTCTTTGATAGAAACATCATCTCTTAAAAATTTTATTTTCCCCCCACAGTATCACCAAATGAGTTAGTACACCACAAGACATCTTCCCCCACAGATAAGTTCTAATAAACCATGAAAGTTTACCTCAAGAGCAGGTTGGATAGAGAAAATTGGATTGTAATGTGGATAACCTAATAGGTTGTTCATGGATAATAAGGCATAAAATGATTAATGTACAAGGAAGTACATAATGAAAAGGAATATCAAGAAAAAATCGGTTAAAATAAAATAAATGCATCAATCATTTAATACCCAAGTAGCACAATCCTTCATGTTTTGATAGGAATAATTCAAATTTTAGTTAAAGAAAGCATGGTTTGATTCTCTACAGAAATGAGGTGAATGAAAATAATATGACAAAAAATGGTAAAGAAGAATCATAGGAATGTGATTTCAAAAATAAATATAGTGATATGTATTATGGGATTTAATAATCAGAGTAATTTTCATGAAATTCCAAAAGATTTGAACTTCAAAAAAAGTCATTTAATCATTCATTTATGCTCAGTGTAATGAAATACATTGGTTCTCTCATTGAAATGGGTTTCAAAAATTTATATTAAATCACTTTGTGTAAAACATTTTGACAACACAAATACTTTTAAAAATAGACACACAAATATTGAAATAACAAAAAAAAATTTGAAAACAGTAATCTAAGCATCAAATGAAAATCCTAAACAACAGTGGTTTCCTACCCCACGAGTTAATTTATGTAGTGTCCTCCGTGAAATCATATGGATTTAAAATTTAATAATATTTTAAAATGAATCACAGTAAGAAAGAAAATATAATGTAGAGGTACAACCTGACTTATAGGCAATGCAATGTTGAGTTAAGCTCCTAAGTGTTGCTATTTGAAAACCAAAAATAAGTAAATATATAAAATAATAAATTTATTCAATGAAATTAAAATATAATTAGAATGAGAAGAGAAAGATAAATCTTGGTTTAATCCCCCATGTAGTCCCTTGGTTTGGAATGCCTCCAAATGGGTAGTTCTAATCAGTTATTTTCAATATGATGGTGGGTTATGTTTCATTCGGATGAACCAACAAAGACATTTATTTCTAGTATTAACATGTTCCTTTTTCTGGAGGAATCCATGGATATATTATACCAAGTCTACAACTATTGTAATGAGATACAACATGAATAGTGGTAAAAGGACAAAGAAGGGTGCTCTGCTTTCATAGTTTCCACTTGTACAATTTCGTCTTCATTCACCAGTGTGTTCTTAAGGAATGCCGGATTAATGGAATAATCAAAGGGGATATTAGAGTTTAATTATATTTGAAGAAAAAATAATCCATGAAGAAGAAATATCGAATTATCCCCTTTCTATGTAAGAATCTTTTGTCTCATTTTCCTCTTGAAAATCAATATTGAACTACACATACACTCCCTATAATAAATTTTCAACGGGTTCAGGGACCTCCAAGTGTTCCTCTTCAGATTCAAATTATCCCTCCAAAGAAATACAAGTGTTGGATAAATCTGAAAAATTAAAATAAGGGGAGGTAATACTCAATATTATTTCAACAAATTTGAATGATAATTAGTTAATGAAAAGAATACCACCCTGGGTTTGTTCACCTTCACTTTCTTCTTTAATGGGAGGTTCCACTTGTAGTTTAATTTCTCAAAATTGAGGTAGGAAGTCAAACTCATCCATATTCTCTTAAAATTCCACTCCTAGGGTGGTTTCTTCCTTCAATGTTGCTGAATATTCTACATTACGAGGAATATTTTGATCAAGTAGTTCCTCACAGTCATTTAAGAAGTTATCTATATCATTTTGATCTACCATATGTATTTCAATTGGTAAGTATTCTTTATAAATCTCATCTAACATTGATTGAGTTGGGAACAATGGATATTCTTTTGATTTCATCAAGGCCTCCATGGGTTCTTCAACTTGAAGGATTTTTGGAGCTACTTCTTCAATCAATTTTTTTAGTTTTGGCTCTTGTTATGGCTCCCATTGTTGACCTAGGAATGCATGTACTTGTTCCTCTATCCAATATATTTTGGTATCCATGTTTTGAACTGTTTGAATAATTCTTTCAAATTGGGATTCTAGATCATTGTGTAGTTTATCTTTTTGGTGTTGCACCTATGGAATATCTTTTTATACCACAACCATTTCTTGATAAATTTTTGTAAAATACTCTTATAGTGCAATTAATTATATGGCCAAACCCTCGAACACTGTGTATTCAAGATTCTATTTAAGGTTTCAAATGAGATATTTGAATTCATCCACCTTGGTGATTTGGATTTCAGCTCCATGAAATTTTTACCTAAGAAAGAAACTCTACACCTTATAGACCAATGTGATTTAATGATTGGTTATTGCACATTTGGGTAATTGTGCAATTAATTTAACAAAAAATCAATTTAAAACATCATGGTAATATATTTTTTTAATTTTTTTTAAATATTAAAATCACTAATATTTACAAATAAAGTTTATCACTACATCCATAGAAACTGTGCTAAGTTGGACACACGCATTTCATAGGTCTTGGAAAAACAATTATTTCCTAATTTTATATGTAGTAATTTGGTTGAACTAGGATGTCTTTTGAAGATGAGTGCACAAAAAATAACTTTTCACTTTTAAATGAGGGTAAAAATGTGAAGTTTTTATAATAAATCAATAAAATGATGGTTGAAAGGAAAATTTAAATTAAAATTATTGAAAAAATGTGATGTTAAATGTTTGATTAGGTCGGGGTTGTTTTCCCTAGTGTAATGATCTCCTTGTTCAATTTAGTTCAAACATATTCTTCTATGTTAATTAATGTTTGTTTCCACACTAATTTCTCTCTATTACTTGTTGATATTATGATGGTGAGAGAAAGCCTTACCAATATCTCAATTTCATCAACTCTCATTCTATGTGAAAATTATTTGTATTGAATATTATTAATGGACTTGGGAAATATCCAATAGGTTCTAGTTTATCCCAAACAATTACGAATATTCACTACCCCTTTTACACATACTGATGATCATCGTGTACTTCACCACTAATCCATGGTCTATTCCATATTATATAAACTAGAATTCAATGGAGGATGATAATGATTATTTTAACAAGGAAAAACTCAATAATAAAATTAAAATTAAATTAGGTATCCCTTGATAATTAAATCTGATATACGAAATTGAAAAAAATACTGAAGAGGAAAGAAATTTCATTCAATTATATTCAGGAAGTCAAGAATTACAAAATAGAAAACCAACCATTCCCCAATCACTCGAAATGTTTACCTCCCCATAGTGAAGGTAATAGATATGGATGGGGAAGAGGAAGAAATTAAAAACTATTAAAAAGAAAATAAATAAAAGAGAATGTCGAAAAGTTCCTTTTCTTGGTGTCCTCGAAGGAATGGGGTGGAATGATCTACTATGAAAGGGAGGAGCTCCCAACCTTTTATCACCATATTCTGTCCCCAAAATATTTACGCATTGTCGCACCATTAAATGACATCATCACGCATCTCACCCTTTTTGAAGGTTGTTCATAATTATCTTGGGCGTTTCCCCTCAAAATCTCAACATATTTGGGGAAATATTTTGAGAGTTATTTCTGTTTTACTCTGACCAATTTTTCAATCCATATAGACTCTCCAAATCAAAAACCTCATGATTATGATTCTTTAATGACCCATAAAACGACCCATGCACAATTCCATTCCTTTATGAATGATTTTTCAAAATGTATTGTGTGTCCACCCACAAAATTCAATAGAAAGTGGGCCCACTATGAACAGTTTATGGACCCCAAACCAAAAATAGACAGATCTGTAAATACTTTTCATGGTCCAAGTATTGACCTTCTTTTGAGCTTCCATATGGCAGATACATCTTTTGGTCAAAATGGATTAAATGAAGCCCTAGATTTTTGGAATTTGGAAAATAAATAACTCTTCAGTATGGATTAGTTTATAAAATATTATGGAAAATATACAAAAATAATTTCAAATAGTTAAAAATGAGAAATGGGCAATTTTTACAATTCGGCTCAAAATATAAAATATCAAAAAAATTCAACAATTCATCTTTAAATAAAACATTAGTGGGCTTAAAACAAATAAATTTATTGTAAATTTAATTGAAAATATTTTCTCTATCAACCATGATAATATAATAACCCAATTATTTTAAATATATGAATATTTTATTATAATATGGTCATTACATACATCGATATCCTCTTCCCTCAATAGGAAAATTATAAGGTCACTCCTATGCTCGATGGACTACAGTCTCACGATCCAATGTGGAGCGTTTTCCATCATTGCCTCTCATGTTTCAATATGATAATTTATGTAATATATATATATATATATATATATATATGATACTTTCAATATAAATATAATTCTTTATTTATTATATCACGTATACATTTTTTACTTTCCATTTCAGGGTGGATACAATAACTTTGTTTGCGTGTACTGCGGACTACCACCTCATGAAATGATGTCATTGATTTTTCACCAACTGTTTTAATATTATTTTATTTTGATAAATTTAATGAATATATTTTTTATATATAATATAAAATGTATTCAATAATGTTAATATATTATTTACCTTATGTTTATTTCATCCATCGTGAAAATGGAAACATCATTCATGTGTACGTTCGGCCTATCGTCTTCATGGAAATTGGATTTCATTTTATATTTATATATTTTATGGAATATTATAAATCCATATATAATGAATATATATTATATTTATATCATGTTTAACATTGTGGATTTTATGTAACCATGATCTATGTATGAATACCGAAAATAAAAAATCAAAACATAAATGAAAAACAAAGCAGTTATTATAAAAAATGTGACTTTGATTTGGAATTATTAATAAATGTGTAATAAAAATTCATAGGTAAATTCTAAATGTTATGATATATATAATTATTCATCTATTATATTTTTATAAAACCCCTTTTTTATATATGGGGTTTGAACATGTGTGATGGATGCCAAGACTTATTGTAATGAATTTTTATCTCACTTTTTTACTTCAATGAGACACATGAAATATTCAAAACCTATTTTTTATGTGGTGTATAGAATAAAAATGAATTTTTTTATGATTATTATCCCCAAAATTATTGTTATTTACATATATGTTTTAGGATATCTCTTTCATGGGGTTTACATTTCAATATTTACGAAATCTGTA
Source organism: Viscum album (assembly GCA_963277665.1). Lineage (NCBI taxonomy): Eukaryota > Viridiplantae > Streptophyta > Magnoliopsida > Santalales > Viscaceae > Viscum > Viscum album. The sequence goes on along the minus strand of OY728129.1, from coordinate 428,096,570 downwards.
AAGGATTTTTGGGTTATTTTTTGTTCTTTGAGATGTATATTATGCTTATGAACCTTTAATAATTTATGAGGTGGTTATACTATCCAGTTAAACATTTATATCATTAATATCATGAAATTAATGATATCTAAGGTTTTATTTTATTTTCTTATTTAATGGGGATTTTGATACAAAAGTGACAAAGTGGTAAGGGTATGATGTTACAATCTCATTGTTTTTTATTATTATTTATTATTATACATTCAATGATAAAATATTATGATATATTTTTCAATAATATAATTAATTTTATTATTATTTGGTTATTTCATATGATTACATGTTTTCCCTTAATTTTCATATCTTTATGTAAGTAGTAGTTCAGAATAATGATTATAATAAAAAAATCATCTTTGTTTCTATTTGCGGTCAAAACCCCAATTTTCATCAAAATCATTTTTTTATAATGTTGTTTTAAAAAAAATTTAATGTTACAATATTATTTTATAAATTCAATTATACCCATTTTTTTACAAAAAAAAATAAAAACTAATCTTCATGGTGTTCTTAAAAACAATGCTTATTTGTCTTTTAATAAAATTGTGAAAGAAATATTTGTTTTAATGTGTATATAATTAATGGTATTTACAACCATCATGAACACTAACTGTTTTAAAAAAAATTATAGGTTTTTATTATTAATTACAACGAATAAAAGTTTTAAAATATTTTATTAAATTTTAGATTAAAAAATATGATTTTTCAAAGAATGTAAATTTTCCTTAAAAAATATTCGATGTGATTTATATTTCAAAATCAATTTCCATTTAAGATGAAATAAAATGATGTAAAATAATATCTAGTGGGGATATGATATAATTATTCCATATTGATTTTTCTCTATATGGTTTTATATTATGATGAAAATATGTTTACGTAACCGTTTTATTTCCATGGGTTACACTACAATAATTTTTTTATGAATCTTGCCTCATTTTCATGGATTAGGATATGATGAATGTTTTATGATAATTTGGCATAGATATTCAAGAATTATTTAATTAGTGGGATATATGTATCCCTGTAATGCATTGGATAAATATGTATTACTCATGAATAAATATGTTATGTGTGATCCTGATTACATGTTCACAATGTTATGCATGATCCAAATTACATGTTCAAAATGTTATGGATGAACATAACTACATGTTCAAACAGTTATGCATACACTTGTATTTCATATCCTTGAGTTTATCTATAGACTTTTTTCTATGTTGATACGTTCATTTAATGACCTAGTTTCATGTCCTTAAATTTATTAGTGATCTATTTCTATTTATACATGTCCACAATGTTATAATCTTAAATGTATGCCACATATCTATATATTAGGACAATGTTTTGTTCTCATAGTGTGTTTTATTTGATTATATAATGAATCAAGTCTTATAAACAACCCATATTTATTCCATGACTCATGTTTCTGATCTATGATATGATGGGTATGGTTTTTAAATGTTATTATCATGTTCTTGTGCCCTTATTCTAAGTAGATGTAAATATCTCCCTTATTTACCCTTATTAAGAATATGATCTCACCCATTCTTATGTTTCATTTCCCTAGGTTATGATGAAAGGTATTATGTATGTTATGTATAATAAGGTTACTTGTTATAAAAAACATAGTGGGAGATGTCATAGATTTCTTATGGACAAATTGTTTATATTTCTATGTTTCCAAAGGCACTGGACCAAAACAATTCTAGCATGGATCAATATATCATGTAATGAATAATCATCTACTAAAAATTAATATTTTTATATAATAAGTATATGTATTTATAGTTGGAATCAGAAAATTTTTTAGTTAACCTTTAGAAAATAGGATGAGAAAAAAATTATTTCACTATAGATATTTCTAAGGATATATTGGTGGATATTTCTATAGAAACATTTGAAGAATATTTATAAGTATAAGAAAATATAATGGAATAATGGTGTAATATAGAGTTTTTGGTTTCCATGAAATTACATCCCCATCTAGATACTACAAAAGGACGTGATTCTGTAATAGATATATTTATGGGTGATAACTTTAAAAAAGATTCCTTGGGATGAACACTATAATTACCTGTTGAATGAAAATGATCTTTAATACCGAGTTTTTCACTCCACAAGGATATGTTTTGGAAATTCGTAAAATCGTTATAGGCCATTATTAAGGATTTTTATAATGACCAGAAATTAACTAGTTTATGCATAATGTGTCACAGATTGAAAATAATGTTTTCGAATTTAGACAACCTATAAATAATTTTCCACGAATATGTGGTTTTCCACAATTATTAGTGTTTGTGACACTATTATTTATGGTTTTAGTCAATTTTAATAACCTTAGGAACTGTGTTGATGTTGAATGAATTAGAAAATACAATGATTATACTACTGAAAAACTGAATGTTTTCAGATCTGGAATGTAAAACCTCAATCTTATTCTCACATAACTTTCTCAAGCTATATATCATGATGGCCTTTCAAATGAGAAATAGAGAAAACAACATTATTTTGATTACATAATGAAAAAAATCCACTCTCTTTTATTTGGTCCACGGTTCCACTAGTTATAAAGAAATGGATTATTTACAAAAAATAGATATTTTATATTCTCTACTATTTGGATCATGAAAAATTAATTTTCATTTTTTTAATTTATAAGGGGAAGCATTTCAATGGTGGAATCATATTAAAAATACAAATCAAGAGAATTTATTTGAATCCATTGTATGGGATGAATTTAAAGTAATTTTTTTTTGGAATTATTTCCCTCGTATTCTATGAACAGAGATAGAGAGGGAATTTCTCGAGCTCAAACAGAAGGATAATGAATCTGTTAGAACCTATTAAAGTAATTTTACAAGGCCTCCAGGGTACGTTTTTGGTTTAATCACCATCCAGAAATAAAAATTGATTGATTATTTGGTGGATAAATATCATTTTGTTTAAATGGGTTGGCTATAAGATACTATAGTAGGTACGAAGAAGTCATTCAATAAGCATTGAATATAAAAATCTAAATTGTATACGTTAACCATTACTATTCTTTTGATATGAAAATGAATATCGAGTCACATGAGAACCCAATTAAATTACAAGATAGAATGAAAATTTGGTCACATACATGCAAGAAATGTGGGATAATCACTTAGGAAAATGACTAAATGGAACAATAAAGTCTTTAATGTGTGATAAGTATGTCCATCAATCAATGGAATATAGAAGTGATGTGAAGAGGCCAGGTAATTAAATGAATAGAGAGAGCTCAACTAAATGCACAACCCACACTACAGTGTTTCAGTGCAAGGATATCCTTCATAATAAAAATAAATTCCCCAATATAATGAATACTATGCATGATAATCAATACTAAACGTTTATGAAGAGGGATAATGGGAAATCTTATGAAATCACAATTGATGAATTGAGTTAGGGTAATTACAGAACAATTATCCTCCCATCCTTGTTTGTGAATCATATGTTCAATTTTGTATGAATGAGACCAATGAATATATTATTGTTCAACCTTTAGTGAATTTTCATGTAACTATCTCCCTCTAAAAATATATTTTAATAATGAAAACACATTTGATATATATCAGTACAAGGATACCAATGATTTTCTTGTATATGACTAGATATTATATAAAGGTTTCAATTAGCCTGTGTATGTGTATATATATCCTTTTAAAAATAACTTTAGATTTATGGATACCATTATGTGTTTTTGAGTAAGGTTGATTATAATTTAAATGTCACAAATACACCTTTATAGGTTTTATGTGTTCTGATTTTATCAATATTAGGGATATTTTAAAGAAAGTTATGGTAATACAAAACTTTTGTTTTGTATATGTTTTAGTGAAAAATTAATTTGATGATTAATCCATTTATAATTTATAGAAATATTTTTAGAGGTACTAGTTACTATAAGGGTTTAACGTATCTTGGATCTTATGGTCATTATGGTTTCTATTCGACCACCTTATGAAATCAGCACAAATGTTTATACAAGATATAATTTCAATCCTGATCGTCTTCTCATAATATACATTTAGGAAGTGATAAGGGAGATTAGAGTACCAAATTATGTTTCATATGATTGGGATATCATGTTTACCATAACGTTTTGGTGAAGTCTTTAGTAGTATCTTGATACATAGTTGAGTTTCAGTATTGTGTATCATCCTCAGAAAGTTGGTTATATTGAGATAATAATTAAAATCATAGAGGATATTGTTACATTTTGTTATATGGATTTAAAAGCTGTTTCAGATCACTACCTTCCTCTAGTTGGGTTTTCTTACAAAAATATATTTCAATCTAGTATTTATATGGCTCTTTGTGAAGAACATTATGAAATTAAGTGTAGAACTCCAACATATTGAAATTAAGATACATAAATGAAGCTATTAGGACTTGAGCTATATGATTAAATGGAAGATAATGTTAGAGGAATTTATAAACACATAAGGGAAGAAAATGTTGATAGAAATGTTATAATGATAATAATTGATGAGATATCCAATTTGAATTTGGTGAGATGGTATTTCTATAAATTTCTCTATAGATGAAGGAAGGGAAAACTATGCCTAGTGTATAACAATCCCTTTAAATTTGTTGATTGTATCAGGATCATAACTTATCACATGGAACTTCCACCAAATCTCACTCTGGTTCATGATGTTTTCCTTTTATATCTCATTAATAAGTATATATTTGATCCATAGAATTTACATAACTCATAGGTGACACTGATGGAGCATGGTTTTTATTAAGAGGAACAACCGGTGGAAGTTTTAGATTGTACAACGAAATTTATATGAAATAGGACAACTCACATCGTCAATGTTTTCGGGTGAAACTTCTAGTTTAAAGATGTTATGCAGTAACTTTTGGATGTAATGAGGCATAAGTAATTTTATTTTAGGGTTCTAAAGAGGTGAATTTCAAGGGGAAAAATCAATTTTAATGGGGTAAAATGTAACACCCTGAGATTTTTGGAAATATTTATATTCAAATAAATTTACTCTATAAAATATTTTTAGTAACATTCAAAAATGAGTTTAGATTAAATTACATTAGACAAAGATTTAAGATTTCACTACTCATAACATCAAATTTATCTTTCATTACATGCAGCATCGAGTTTTAAAAAAACATGACATTTTATTAAAATATTATTATTTAATATGAAAGTTCACACATAATCGTTGGAATGGAAGGTATGAATGGGATTAACAAAATTTATTCCATATATCTATTAAACATGTAACATAATGAATTATTTGTTGACTAATTAATTAAAATAAAAAATAAAAACTATATTAAAATAAAGGTAAAATTTTAAAAAACAATTTTATGCGCACAAATGCATATTACCTTAAAAAATTAAAAAAATATTTTATAATGGGTTTATGAAAATGATATACTATGTATTAACAAAATGGATAAAATTAATCTTATTTGTTTTTTGTTCATGATATAATAAAAAATCCAATTTTATAATTAGAAACTTTATTTTCTTGAAAAGTAGTTTTATCTCAATTTGTGCCCTTATTTTTAAAAATAATTTTTTAAATTATAGAAAATATATTTGATGAAATTATGTTAATTTTCGATATCATAATTTCAAAATTATTCTAGGTTTAATTTTTCAGAATTGTTTTATAACATTAATTTTTTGACTAATAGTGATGAATACAATTTTCTATTAAGAATTGTTGTTTCTTTTAATGATTATAAAATATTAAAAATAGAATTATGATGGTTTTAAATGTTAAATTAGTTCAATTATATATATATTATTCTAATTTAGGACATTAAAATCAATTTCATATTGATTTTTTAAATAAAAATTGTTTATTCATTGAAGATTTTACCATAAGAAAATAGATTTTTCTTCAAGTGTACAGGTTTGATGTTAAATTAAAAATTTACACTTATATGAATAGAATTTGTAAAAATGGATTTGATATTTTTTATTTTCATAATTTATATTTTTTAATATTAAAAATTTTATTTTTAACCATTATGAATTCTAAAAGCAGTAAAAATTAATTACAGCAGGTAAGGTGAAAGTGGGTTTACCAGGATTAAACTTAAAATATTATGGGTAAAATGACATAGAAAATTGTACTAAAATAATTGCATGGAAAAATTCACATCATATATATTCTATTCTAGATAATGGTCCATTTTAATGACTTATTTCATGAAAAAAATTGTGGGTACACCTTTTTCTTTTAAAAAATTACATGTCTAGCAATCACTAAACATATAAAAGGCACCCCCCTCTTTACTCCTCTTCATACTTCCAAAACCATTTAGATCAGTAACTACCTACAAAAATATATTCATTACATCCATTATATCATCATATATTCCTTAGTGGTTCCATAAATCCAACCTAGTAATTCATTTTGTGAAAACTAAAAGAAGTTATATGAATAAGAGGTAACGTCTCTAACCATTATTTTAATTCATCCCCCACCTCCCTAATATATTGTCAAATCCTGATAATATAACAAAAAAATTGTATTCGATATAATTATATGATATTATACTATGGAACTGACCTACATATACCTCCACTTTCCTCAAATGGTAAATGAAATAGTAGCTCATGTGTACGGTGAACTATCACCTCGTGAACTGATGTGACACATTTTCCATCAACACCTCCACAGTTGGGTATGATGATTGATATAATGTGTGTATATACACATATATATATGATATTATATAATATATATGATCATTAAATTTTTATATCACATATAACTTTTTAATTTTCATTTCGTGGGGGATATGATAACGCATTTTTTTGTGTACGGTGGACTACCGCTTCATGGAGTGATGTTACTCGTTATTCATTGATTTTTTTCAAGGATGGTAATTACGGTAAATTTAATGAATATGTGTGATTAATATGAAATAAAAATGATTATTTAATAGTAATATATTATTTTCCAATCATTCATTTCATCTTTTTTGTAAAATAGAATCAATAATCTTTCGTATGTATGGCATACCATCACTATTAAAAGTGTATTTCATTTTCTCTCTCTAATATTTATGGGTTACTCTAAATAAATATAAAATTAATATATATTATATCTAAATATTTCTTAACATTCCTAATATAATGAAACTATGATCAATATATGATAACCAAAAATAAAAATAGAAACATACATTAAAAACAAAGCAATCGTTACCTGAAACATGACTTTATTGTGGTATTGTTAATAAACAAGTAATAAAATATCATAAGGTAATAATATATTCTATGATATATATATATATATAGTTATGGTTCTATAATATATGTATAATAAAATTATATTTAATATACAGTAGCATCAAATATATAGGAATTATGTCAAGACTTATGCGAGGGGATTTTTGTCTCACATTTTACTTCTATGAGACACATGTCATATTCACCATCTAATTCATTAATGCGGTGTATATAATTCCCATGAATTTATTATTTTATTATTCTCATCAAAATTATTTGTATTTAAATATCCAAATGAGTATTTATATTTCATGTGTTTTACGATTCAAATGTTACCAAATCGATAAGGGATTTTTATCCCAATTTACCACATTTCAGACATATGTAATGTTATAGACCTATCATATTTTATGATTTATATATATTTTAACACACAAAAAAACAAATTTTTATTCTATACCACATATGAAACACAACACGATGAATATATATTAATATGATCTATTAATAATTTATGATATATTAACTATTTTAAATAAATTAAAAAAAATTATATATTTAAATTCACCAAATACTGATTTATCTTGTTTCTTACACAACAAAATGAATCTTCGATAGATTATATTAAACACAAGATGGATTTTTATCGAATTATATTAATAATATTATTTAAAATAAAAATTATCTCACAGTCCTTAGATTTGTATTTATAAATATGATTAACTAAGTAATGAAAATCTATGGCTGAATTTATGACTTTATAATTAATAATAAATAAATATATTTGAAAATTTAATATATAAATGATATGTGTTTATAAAAAAAAATTTCGAACCAATGGAATACTCTCTAAATAAATTAAATTAATTACTATTAGTGGATTATATTAATAAAATTTATATATAATATTTTAACGCAATTTTTTTACATTATAATAATATATTATATAGACATAATATAATAACAAATCTAATTTAACCCATACAAAGTTCTATTTTTTTTCTAATGGTAGTTTTTCCATTTCTTAATGGAACACTTATTTTAAAAATAAATTTAAACATTTCATTAAATTTTATTTGAAAAAAAAAATTAATTTTTTAAATAATAATTTCAAAATGATGTTAGAGTGACTTTTTTCAAATTTTATTTGAATTTTAATTTTTTAAATGATTAGTTAAAATACTGAACTTTAATAGAAAACATTTTTTTCTAAAAACTTTATATTGTAAAATTATATTATTAATTGGTTTTGAAGGTAAAATAGTTATATTATACATATATTAATATAATTTAAATCACAGGAATCAATTTCATATTTAAATTGGATATAAAAACATTGTAAGATTTTGTACATGTGGAACATAAAAGATCGCTTTCTCATCCCATCCATGAGATTAAATTAAAATTAACTTCCTACACTTATATGTGTTGGATTTGGAAAAATGGATTCCAAATTTTTGATAATAATAATTTATAATATCTAATAATTTTATGTTTTTTTATTAATTTTTTTAATGGAAGAAGTTAAAGCAAATTACATTGTTTAAGAGAAAAATGAGTTTAATAGGGGACTAAACATTAAACGTAAGGGTAAAAAGGCATAGAAACATGTAGAAACCCAATTTTGTGGATATATTTTTTCCTTATCCATTATATTGTCTATGTTTTTTCGTTATTGGAACAAAATTACGTGTAAAATATGTTGGTGGATTTCACTCATTAAACAATTTACACGTTTTCCACTCACCCCACTTATAAAAGGAATCACTCTCTCATCCTATCTTAACCCATCTAAATGCCTTTATATCAAAATATACCAACCCAAATCACTTCTCCAAAAACATAAACACATCAAAAAATCCTTCTATTAGGATGAAATTGAACTTCCGAAAAAATTAGTGTAAGCCTACTAAGGATACCACAATAAGTGGTAATGTTGTCATAAAAACCTCTTTAATTTATTTCCTTATCCACATCATTAAATTTTTATTATATAAGGATTAAATATTAAAATGAGTGTAATGAATATATTTATATTTAGTTATGTTAAGGGTATCAACTAAAACCACACACACTTCCGTCAATTGGGATATAAAATAATCTTTCATGTGTACAGCGGACTAGCGCCTCACGAACCAATGTCATACATTTTTTCCACTATCACCATTCATGGATGAGAATAATTATGTATATAAAATTTATATATGATATTTTTAATGTATTTATGATTCTATAATTATTATATAACACATATCTTCAAACATTACATTTTGTGTCAACATGATAATGTATCTCTTGTGTACGGTGGACTATTGCCTCGCGAAGTGATGTGATTCATTCGTGCTTTACATGGAATGTATTACAGATTTATTTTATTAAATTATGTTATATAAATGGAATAATAATTATACTTTTATAATATATATATATATATCATTTAAATTTATTTCTTTCTATATGATAAGTAAATAGAAACATTGTTCATGCATATGTATGACCCACCATCACAATGAACGGTGCATTTCATTTCCTATCACCAAATTTTATAAATCTATATAAATAAATATATAATCAATATATATTATGTTTAAATATATTTTTTTAATTATGGAGACGATTAAATCATGATAGACGTAATCAGAAGAAAAAATAACTAGTCAAAACATACTCGAAAATCAAAGTAAATTAATACCTGAAATGATGAAAATAATAAATTATTTTTAACAAAGTGGTAATAATATATTATAAAAGAATAATATATGATATAATAAATATTAATATTGTTCTAAAATATGTTAATTACATGTTTGAAACCACTATACAAGAGTTTATAGAAATTATGACCAAAAGGAAAGTATGAGGTCAGTGATTTTCATTTGAGATCATTTTGTTAAGGCATATTATAAAGTTATACACCCAATAACATTAATATGGTGTATATAATTCCAATTGAAAAGTAATAGAATGAAATTTATATTATTCCTGGTTTTTTATATTTCAATTTAAATTGTATCAGTTAATAGGGTTTTAAATAAAATTTACCATGTGCTAAATGATTTCATAACTTAGTTCATTTCAATTTGGTAATATTAGTTCCTCATTTTCATTAATATTCTATGAATATTTTTGTAATGAAGTTTTACTATATATTGTTTAATTTAAACTTTTCATATATAGATTTACATTTTATACTCATAATAAATTCAATGGTTTATTATCACTTCAAACATATGATCATTACAAGGGTTTACATAACAATCACATTTTTTGGGATTGTTTAGACTTGAATTTAAATTAAAGGAAATTATTTGATCATTTTTTAATAAAAAAATTATTTTTATTATAATATATTTATTCATTATTATTTTCTTATAATAGGGCCATTTTATAGTAATTGGTATTTAAAACATTTATAAAATGTTTTTATGAAAACGAGACTTAATTTTTCACTTCGGTCTGATGTATGTTTTCTCTCAAAACAATTTTTTTATAAAATGTAATCAAATTTTTTTAACCTTTTCTAAATTACATAATAAATAAATTTTTACTGATTTGGTCGTTTAAAAATGTCTTCAATGGATTAATATTTTTCTTACCAAACAAGGCACTTTTCTAACCTTTTTACAATGCAAAAGGGATTTTCATTTACCTTGTATGACATGTATAGAAATAACCAGCTCCATTTCATTGTATATTTTTTTGAAAGTTCACAAATTAATTTTTAATTTAATATTTTTTAGATTTTATTTTAGAAGAAAAAAAATTCATTTTTTTTCAAAATTAAATGGATATATTCCTTAACAATGTTTCTAAAGATATTTATATTTCATAAATAAAAATACATTATTCTTACTCCAATGGGAATAAATCATATTTATACCAACCCTATTCTTCCTCAAGATGTATTATGATTATTTTGACCTAGTATGGTATTGGAATTCACTTCCTTGAATCAATTTTGCTTATTTATTAAAATCACCTTTAGTTATTCACTTTCTAGTGACCACTGAACATTAAATTTCCCTAAATGTTCTACAATTTTTCTCATAGATATGATTATTTCTTAAACCGTATACCATTTTTACATATGATGTTTAGATTGAAATTTATTTGATCATCTGGGATAATATTGATAAATACATATTCTTTAATCAATAAAGATATTTTATAAGGCCCCTTGTTTAGGAAATATATTAATTTATCGATATATAAGGAATAATTTGGACAAGTATAAAATGGGTTTGGGACTGTTTAATGTACGCCCATATATGCATCTACAATTTCATGGTATGAATCATTAGTCTAACCTCTACAAAATGGGTTTCTATCCATAATTTTTAAATTATATTGTGAATGGTCTTGATAGTAAACTTTAATGTACCTGGGAAACATGGCATCAATAAATTACTCATTTATTCATTTAGATTTAGTTATTATTATCCATTTTATTATAATTAAGAAAATCTATATGGTTTCATTTCATTCTGAGTTTATTTATTAAATAACATGTGACTTCTATTATTAACCTTCCAATAATGATTACTTCTTATTCAGTCACATGAATAACATGGCTATTCAATTATTTACTTTCTATCATGATTATGAGTTATCCAGTTATTTAAATGGAATGCATGTTCAATAATTTACCTTTACAAGTTTATTATTTATTATGGTTTCATGATAGCATCTAGTGTACATAACCCTTACTATGAATTCTCACTTAAAGTTATTTTGTTTCATTTCCCGAGGAACCCAAGATGTTTACTATGATTGATATGAAGGGATTTTCTAGATAAAATAAATTTATCATGAAAAAATATGTAAATTTTTCATTCAAAATGTAATGTAAGACTCATGTGTCTATCTAGTTTACCAACACTACTAAACTGATCGATCCTTTAGGATGTGATTCTTTGTATCTTATTCAAATTTTATTGTAGTAGAAACTCGTTCTTAACATTAAGGGTCAGAGTTTCTATATTTCATACCCGGTCTATGTTTTTTAGAATCTTTGGAAACAATATATTAGAAAATATATATCTCTATAACATGAAACTATTATATAATTTCAGAATAAGAAGAGAATAGAATCCTAATGTTTTAGTAAGATTGATTTTTTGTATTTCCTTTAAATAAATATCTATAAAAATACTATAAGTAGACATGGTTTTAACATAGACATACTTGGGTTTAATTACTCTGAATGTAGAACATTGGAATTGACCTGATCATCACCTGGTGCATGAAAAAAAGCATTATAGTTCACCTATATTTACACTCTCAAGGGATATTTTTATGATAATTCAAATTTTATTTACAAACCATTATTATATAGTATAATAAATCATGAAAATGAATAATCCAAGTTAAAACAATTTTTCTTTAATTTAAAATAATGTTTCATGATTTAGACATCCTATAAATGATTATATGGTCTTGTCGTTATGATAATTATTTCTCATAATTTTCATTGAGTTTTAGTCAATGGATTGATCATGAAGAAATCATGTTAATAATTAACATGAAGGAAAAGGTGGTGTAAATGAGTAACCTAATGAGATTTTTATAAGAGTGAAATAAATTAGGTTTATCCTTATTCAGTTTTATTGAAACATTATTTACAATATATATCTTAACCATATCATGAACTCAGCAAAAAATATAATGATAGATGTTTTTAATAACTCTAGTAGTGGAGACCATGGAGATTTTTTTCAATTTTTATTATGAAAGGAGTGTGGAAGGAGTCACATAGTAATGTGTCTAATTGTAATTAGAAAATTATTTATGTGTGGAAAACAATTGAAAGTAAAAATTTCTCAAAATAAATGATGAGTGATATGAAGGAAATAAATCTCATAATGGGGATCTATTTATAGATCTTTTCCTTAAATATGGGGAACCTAGGAACTAACTGAGTCAATTACCTCTTCAATAAAGAAAACCTTACAATATTTAAGGACCTAATTGAAAACAAAATGGAAGATTTAAGTATGTATTTTGATTCAATAAATAAACCAGTGTATCATTTTTTTTACAATAACCATGACACATTTATGTATTCTGTAAAATTTTGAAAGAAACGATTTATTCATTAACATAAGATTTATGTATTCCATCCTGGTTACTAAATTTAAAATTTATCATATTTTCAAAATCATAAAAAAATATTCTTAAGGATATTCCAAGACTAATGAATGTGTTGATATATTTTTTGGAAATAATATGATTTAGTGGAAAATATATTTATTGAATAATGGATTTACATTTTATTATCATAAGTCTAAAGGTATTGATATTCAATGGGTTTAATATGATCATTAATAGAATTTTAATAATTTCCAAAAAATATTATTAGTATTTTTAAAAATAATTAAATAAATAAATTGTGTTCTCGAAATTAATAAAAGGGGATATTTAATGACTACATTTATTTCAAGGAAACAAATCATATTTATTTTGGGAATGTTATAGGAAAATTTTTAATATTGTTTTAGAAAAATGAAAACATTCATGTTGGTTGGTAATAAATAAAGTCCACCAAGCCAGTAGAGCATAAACCCCTAACCAAAGGATGACAAGGGTTTCTCCCTTAGCACTAGCCTACATGAAGTCCTGGTAAATATTTCAATGTTTTTCATTCATAAATTTGATTAATACAAATTAATGATGAACGATTTTTAATAATTTATTTTGGTTTATAGAATAATTTATCAACCATATTGGTTTTATAAAAAATTTAGAGAGAAAAAAGTCATTCAACTATTTAATGGATCTATTAAAAGTGAATTTAAGTGCATTAGGAATTAAAAAAAATCAATTTCAGATACTTCTATCTTATAATAATCAATTAATGTCAAATTTATTGCAGGAAAAAAATGTTTTAAATTTTTCTTATTAAATAAAAATATATCAATTAATTATATTTCCATATTAAATGATATTAAAACAATTCATCTTCTTTAGTTAAATGATCTTGGAATATAATGTTATCATATTACCATCATTAATGATGATATAAATGACATCTTAAAACCTATTAGATTTAAGGGTCTGATCCCCTCAATATTACATTTACCATTTAATTTTATTGCAATTAATGACCTCAATCAGTCACCATAAATATTTATACGTTTCATCCATGCCCATATTATTACATTCCATCGATGTTCTCCTACTAGAAAAAATTATTTATATGTTAATTCAGGTGTCCTTTCTAACTTCTCATTAAATCTTATTAAAAGGATATTTTATTAAATCTATTATGATGTGGAATTTTAACAAATTAATTCTCAAATTTCAATCCTTTGGTTTCTAGGATCGTGTTTAAATTGTGAGGATGCAATTTATTTAATGTAGGGTAATGTAACACTTCGGAAATTCTAAAAGAATAATATTTTATTAAATAATGAATATCACACCACACTATGAACCGAATAGAATATAAACACTCGACACGTTATTATATATTTATTATTTTAAATAAATTAAATTTATTATGTATCATTCAATTCCAGTAATACTTATTTAGCTTTCATTGCACGCAATAAAAATGTTTCTTCAATAGACTACATTACATACAAGACCATGTTTTACAGAATATTGTAGTCATTATTATTTAAAATGACTACTATCTTGTAGAGATTAAATTTGTGGATATAAATATTATTAACTAACTTATAATAATATATTTATTAATTCATTGGTTTCCAATTAATTAGAAATGAATATAAAATCCAATTGAATATAAAGGAAATGTTTTTATAAAAAATTGTTTTTATGTACCAATGGTATTTTAAAAAAAATTATATTAATTAAAATTATATTATTATATTAATGAAATTTATATATTATATTTTGAATAATATATTTTATATTAATCCAATATATTTTATTGGTATTAGATATGAACAAATCCAATTTTATACATAAAATATATATTTTTTAATGATAGTTTTCACGCATTTTAATTTTGAATTTGTTTTAAAAATAAATCTATAAAACTTTATAAATTTAATTTAAAAAATTTAATTCATTTTTTAAAATGTTTAAGGTCATGGGTTTTTGTTATTTTTCATAGAAGTTTAATTTTTTTTAATGAATAGTGAAAAATAAAAAATTTTAATTGAAAACTATTTTTTATATAAATAATTAATAATATTAAATATTTATTTTAATTATTTTTACACTCAATATAGTTCATCTATATATTTATTTATCTCATTTAAACCATTTTAATTAACTTTATATTAAAACTTTATGTAAAACATTGTAAACATTTTAACTTTAAAAATCGGCTTTCTCATCCCATTCGCAGATTAATTTAAAATTAATATATGCCACATCTCGGGTTTGAATTTTGAAAAATGGATTCAATATTTTTAATATTAAAAATTTATAATGTATAATAATAATAGCTTAAATTTTTACCAATGTAACTAGTGAAAGTAGTTATTAATAATTACATTGATTAGGATAGAAATGAATTTACTGAGGGACTTAAAATAAATTCTAAGGTTCCAAATGACCTACATGTTTTTCCAAAACATAGTTTATTGTGATATTTATAACTTTTGACTTATTTTAAGGAGTTTATTTATTATTGGTTCCACTTTACATGTCAAAAACATGAGTGTAATTCACTCTTTCCAAAATTTACAAGTTTTCCACTCTCCCAACATATAAACCCCCAACTCTCCTCTTCTCTTCACACCTATCAATGATTTTGGATCACCCAAGACAAACCAAAATTATGACTCCACCAATATACCCTCATCATATAATAATTATATTGGAAAAGATACTAACTTAAGAAAGCATTATTTCAATCCTAATTATGATACTTGATGAAGTGGTAATGTTTTTCTAAAAACACTTTTATTTTATTTCTTTCTCCACCTCATTAATTTATAATTATATCATTATTGTATAAAAAAATTTGTATAATTAATATAATAATATTTTTTCATGTTATGTTTCCAACATAAAATTACACGTACTTCTATCAAATGGGTTTTGAAATCATTGCTCACGTGTACGGCAGACAACCGCCTCGTGAACCTATGTCCATCTTTTTTCGATGACCACCTTTAATGGTTGTTAATAATGATGGAAAAACTATTTATATATTATATATATTATTTATATGATTTATTTATGACTATTAATTAATTATATAACACATACCACTATGCCTTCCATTTAATAGGAATACGACAATCTCTCTCATGTGTACTACAGATTACAGCCTTGCCAAGCAATGCGATTCCTTCACACATTAAATGGAATTTATTAAGTATTAGTTTATTAAAAATAATTTATATATCTGAAATAAAAAGGATACTGTATCTGTAATATATATATATATATATATATATCATTTTTCTTTCATTATTTCATGATAGAAAGAAAATGGGAATGATGTTCATGCGTACGTACAACCATTCGTCTCTAAAAACGGTGTATTTCATTTCATATCAACAAATTTTAGGGATTACTCTAAATAAATACATACTAAATATATAATATATTTAAATATATTTTAAATTATTTATTTTGTGCTGTCATGTTTTAAGTAATTGGAATAAAAAATAACAAATCAGAACATACTCAACAAACAAAGCAAATTAGTACCTGAAATGATGAAAATAATAAAATATCATTAAATAAAGAGATATATTATGAAATAAAAGGTTAATATATCATATCATAAATATTAATATTGTTTTGTATTAATTTAATAACATATTTAAAAAACTATACCATTTGTTAAGTCAATATACATCCAAAAGGAAAGTGCATGGTAAGATATATTCATCTCAATTAATTTTGTTGAGGTATATTATAATTTAATGAACCTATTTATATTTATATGGTGTGTATAAGTCCCCCTGACATGTAATATAATTCATAATTAATTCTTCATGGTATTTCATGTTTCAGTGTACATTATTTAGACAAAAAGGATTTGAATTAAAAGGTTACAACTCGTAATGAATTTCATAACTCAATTTCTTTTCAATGGGTTGTATTACTTTTTCATTGACATTAATATTATAACATTATGTGTGTTGTGACTTTTGAATATCTATTGTTGTATTTAAAAATGGTTTATGTGTATTAACAATTTATATAAAATATTGATTTATTGGTTTATTCTCACTTTTATTTACTGATCTTTGTATGCGTTTACTTCACAACCTTATTTTATTCGGGATTCTTACCCAAGAATTTACATTGAAAAAATATATTTAATATTTATTTAATAAAACAAATATTTATACTTTAATTTGAATATTCATCAATACATTACCAATTAATAGTACCATTTCCCACTCTTTAGTACATGAAACGTATTAGAATGTATCTTTTAGAAAATCTGACATCATTTCTCTCAAAATCATGCACTTCTAGAGATATTTCCAAAAACGTTTTGATTTTTTTTAAAATGGTTTATTAAATACATTTTCCCAATTTTTTCCATAAAATGTTTTTCAAAACAATGAAAAATAAATATTCTTTTACCATGTATGTCATGTATATAATTATCCACTATAATTATATTGAATATTCATTTTTTTCATGAAGATATTTTCAAATATTTTTTTAATTTTATTTAAAAAGGAAAATATTTTTAATTTATTTTTCAAAATAAAAATAATATTTTACTCAATAATGTTTTTAAATATATAATTATATCATTAATGATAACAAATTTTATTCTTACTTCGATGGGTATGAATCATATCAATACCATCCTTATTCTCCCTTTGGAAGGATTATGATTATCCTGACCAAGGATATTATTGACATTCACTTCCTTTATTCATTATTTTGTATTAATTAAAATCCCCTTGAGTTATTCACATTATAATGACTATTGAACATTAAATTTTCCCTAAAAGTAAAAATTATTTATCAGGGATATTATTATTTACGTGACTATATACCATTTGTATATATGGTGTTTACATTTATAGTTATTTAATTATATGTGTAAATATTGATAAATATTTATTCTTTACTAAATATGGATATTTTATCCAGAATATTGTTTATGAATTAAATTGATTATTCGATATATGAGGAATTATTAGGACTTGTATGACATGGGTTAGAGACAATTCAAATTATACCCCTCGATATATGTGTAGGATCATGTTATTAGTCAACCGGCTAGCCTCAAATAAATGGGTTTCTACCCATATTCTTTTAATTGTGTCGTGAATGGTGGTAATAGTAAAGGTTTTGTATACCTAAGAATCATGTCGTCCAATGAAATGAGCCTTTAGTTATCTACATTGCCATATTTATTATTCGTTATCCATTTATTTAAATTGAATATTTGTTTAGTTATTTACCTTTTCCATATTGATCACTCGTTATTTATTCATGTTAGATTCCAGTATACATAACCAATACTGATAATTTTATCTCATCCATATTTTCTTTTCTTCCCCCAGGATTCCATGAAGTTTATTATTCCTTCATATGTAGGAATTCATTTGATGGAATTAATTTATTTTCACAAAAAAATTATGTTGTAATCATTTCATTCCAAATTTAATACAAAACATCGGTATGTATCTATTTTACCAAGATTACTAAACTGATCGATCCTTTGGGATGGGATTTCTTGAATCATATACCATTGTTATAGTATCAGGCACCGAATCAGGGCTTAGGGAGTCAGGGTCTCTACATATATTTCCTATTTATTCATTTTATATCATGAAACTACTTATATTAATAATTTTTTAAGTTTCATTTGATGTTATTATTTAACTATGCATATAATTTAAAAGTAACCAAAATTTTAAGGGTTTGATTTTACAACATCATATTTTATCGATATTGTTTATGATTAATATTTTGATGATAAAATCTTATGATCTATCTATTAAGAAATGTTTAAAATTTAATATTTGAGGGTTATTCCTTGATAACAAATTTCTTATTAACTTTTCAATCTTTATATACATAGTAATTCAAAATATCTTTCCACAAAAATTGTCATTATTTATTTCTCTAGTAAAAAAACTTTTTTCTTCGATATTAATTATTTCTAAAATGTTTTCAAACTTTTTTTGTTCCTATATAAATTTTTAAATTTAATTTTTCCCATTCATTTTTTACAATTTTTTTTAAATTAATATTTATATTGTTTTCAATAACAAGGCCCATTTGGATGGTATTGAAAATGTGAAAATATATATTTTTTCACTTGTACGACATAAATTAAATTTCTAAACATCATGATGACTAACATTTTTAAAAATTCCTTTATAATATTGAAGTATAATTTTCAATGAAAATAATTTCCAAAATATTTTATGAACATATAGCTTTGAAATTTTTATTTACAAAGAATGGATATTTTTATCAAGAAATGTTTCAAGGGATTTTTCAATCAAAATCATTTTCCATATTAGTTTACATCCTTTGTTGTTACATAATATTTTCTGGGGATATGATCAAATGACACCATATTGAATTTTTATCTGGATGGTTTGTGATTATGATGAAAACATGTTTATGAAACCCTTTTCTTTCAAAAAGTTATATAATAATGAAATGTTTTTGAAACTAGTCCCATCTTGTGGGGTTATTATATAATTAATGATTTATGATCTTTTAGAATAATGATGTATGAATTTTGTGAATTTTGTGACCTATATCAACCTCCAATTCATTAGGTAAATATGGATTACTCATGATTAAATATGTTATGTGTGAACCTAATTATATTTTTACAATGTTGCGTGTGATTCGGATTATACATTCCAAATATTATGTGTGAACCTGATTGAATGTTTATAATTTTATTTTTGGACTTTGATATTATGTCTATAAGTTTATGTGTGGATCTCGTTTCATGACTGTAAGCTTATGAGAGGGCCTAAATTAATTTACACAACTTAATGAGACAAATGTTTTCTATTTAGAGATGTTAAAATGTTATAAGCTTATGTCTATACCACAAACCTAGGTCGTATATCATTTTTCTGTTCCCTTGGATCATGTTTTTTATTCTATTTTTATTAATTTCTTATTGACTAAAAATATTTATTCCATAACACAATTTTATTTTATATTATATGTATGGATTAGTATTCAAATGTTAATCTCAAAAACATATTGCATTATTCTCATGATATGTTGATATCCCCCTTAGTTACCTTTACTATTCATTTGATCTCATCCTTTATTATGATTCCTTTCCCTAGTCTATGATGATATGTATTATGTATTATATTTATAAGAAGGTCTCTAGATATTGGAAAACTAATAGATGATGATGTAGCTAACTTATTGAACAGTTTTTTAAATTTCCATGTTTACAAATGCACTTGGCCAAGAATTTTGGTGTAGATAGTTATGTCATGTAATAAATATTTGTCTACTAAGATATAATATTCATGTATGAGAATTTTTTTCCTTTATAATGGAATACTGAAATTCATACACCATAATATCTATTGGAATGTGAAACCCATTAATAAAATCATAAACAACCGACTAAGCATAAAAGCCCTTCTAAAATGTTGATTAAAATCAATCAACTGTTCTAAAACTACATAATAACAACTAAAAATTAAATTTTTTATGACTTATAAGAATTTTTAATTTTATTAAATATTGATCTAGGTCCCCGCCAATCAACATGGTAGAGATATTTTTAAAATCATTGAATTGACATCTCATGGAACCCAAACATGCACTATAATCAAAAGTTTTGGTCGATTCAAGTCAATGTAAAACCATTAACATTTATTATAACACTAAAGTGTTTTTTATTATTAATTATGATAAAATTATTATATAATTTATCTATATTTATCTTCTTAATATTCTATTTTATATGTCATGGTACATCAATAGAGACTAAGATCAAATCTTATAGTCATTTGATGGTGAAATATTATTTTCAACTTCTATTGAAACATTAGTTATAGAGGATTTTTTCACCAAGATACACACACACACACACACACACATATATATATATATATATATATATTTGTGTGTTATTTAGGAATTATTAATTAATAGTATTATTATTTTGATTTCTAAAAAATATTAACCAGTGACTATAAATTATAAATTATTGTAAATTATTTATAACATATATATATATATATTATTTTTAATATTTATTTATTAAATTAAAATATATTTAATGGTGGATTTTATAAAAATTTACACTAAATGATGTTCACTTTTATAAAAAGGAATCATCAATTAGCACTGGTTTTGAAAAAATTCAACTAAAAGGAAAGAAATTTAGAATTGGTTTTACAAAAAAACCTCTAAATGGAAATTTTAAAATTTTGGTTCCACCATATAGAGTATGATATTATAGTGAACATACATAACAAAAATCCATAGGAAACATCAAATTAAATATTTAATATTCATACTCATTGACTTCACCATAATCTATTGACAACAAATAAAATACTAAATCATCATCATTATTTGGGTACAAAAATATCCCTCCTTTGTATTCATTACCTAAAGAAAATTGAAATAAAAATTTATGAGTTTATATCCCAATTATCAAAAATAATTTTAAATATTCATTTATGAGGGATATGTTTAATACTCTTTTATCATCTACCCTTTTGTTATATTGAAATTAAAGAAAATTTTAAACTTTATAAGAGGAGGAAAATATCCCTTTCACATAATTAAATGATACAAAAAACAACCAACCCTAAATCTACATGAGAAATGATCAATATAAAAATAAAAAGTTTTTAATATGGACAAAAAATCTGACCATATTTTATTCTACAAGTGATACCGATTCTATAATATTATTCAAAGGGATGCTAAATGATTTTTCAGGAAACCAAATTCCTATATCCATCTCTATGAATATATAAAAAATATCCACGCTAAAAAAGGAGCGTTTTTTCATCTTTGATAATATACATAAACATTTTCATAATGAGATAAAAATATTCCCCTTAATACAAAAATATATAGGACATAATATATTATAATCGAACCTAAAGGATTACAACTGCAACAATACCCATATTGTTCCATTCCATGGTTCATCATTTTAGTAATTAAATTATTCAATCCACTATATTTTCATCATTCAGTGTCTTAAGGAATTTGTTTAATGGAATTTATGATTCTTCACATCAATTTATAATATTTTTCCATTCAACAGTTTTTTCTTTAGTACACATAATTTGGTGAACTCTGTCTATATTTTCATCTTGGATGATACAAATTGTGAGTATATTATTCCTTGATATTCATACTCTAAAATTGTTTATAACTTTTCAACACTTTAATCATTAGGTATTACCCTCAATTTCATATCCTTTAATTTTAGTTTTTATTATTGAAAATATAATATTTTAGGATAGAGGTAGATATTCCCTTGCTCCATCAATTAAAGAAACATGATTGAAAATTGGTTTTAAATACATAAAATCCCTTCGCTTTAGATTTATATTTCTTCATACACTCACCCTTGGATTTCCAAAAATTAATCTTCCTATATTACATGGATTTTTTTCATTTATCCTCTATTTGTAATTTGTATTGAGATTTATTATTTACTTCTTTCTAGAAAATCACATACACTCTTCTTTTCATTTTCATCAAGTATAATTTAAACTTATTACCAATAATTTAAAATAATCATATAAACCATTGATCATGTATAAATTTCTTCTTATGTTATGGGCCTCTTATATCATAGGAAATATATATATTAGTCATTAAAAACTCTTTCTTTTCAAGTAGTATAGTCAAAATATTTTTAAGTGTATATAAATTATTATTATGTCTTCCATATTGTTCCTTGAGAGAAAATAATTTCCCAACTTTTGGTAATTTTCAGGGGACTTATGTTTCTTAAAGAGAGATATAATGAAAAAAAAATATTTTTTTCTTGCTCAGAATAATTCTATTATTCATTCATCCTTAATTGTATTGAAAATATTATTCATGGGATGTTTAAAATTGCATATGATGTAGACCATTACTCCATAAAAGAAGAATCTTAAATTGTGCAAGGCATATTCCATTATTTTTTCTGAAAAATTCTTTATAACTTCCTTTTATTTACTTTGAAATGTAATATTTCCATATCTATTCCTTTCGTTTTCCTTTATCTATTGTGGTCTCCATTTGTTGGGTGTAGGTGAATTGTACTTAGTTGATATAAACCAATACACAATTATACCATTACAACTTCTTCTATAACCTTCATTAAAGATTTCAATTTGTGAAAATATATTTGAAATAAATATATTTTTCTCATCTTATGTTCCCTTTTTGAACTTATCTAAATGTATTACTCCATTTTTACACCCATTTTATGTAAGAATTATATATTTTATGATAGATTACATGTTTTGATAAAAATTAATGTACTAGATTCCAAATATAATTTAGTACAATAATTAGCTAATAAATATCTTCTTAATTTATTGAGTATAACCCCAACTCATAGAGCACTCCAGATCTTGGAAATGTGGTCCTTTATTATAAACACATTAAAGGGAACTCCTTCATCTTTTATTCTGTTCATCCACCATTCTATATGGTAAGGTGATTTCATCACTATTATTTATCCATCATTTTTTATATCTTAAAATGTGTCCTAATCTATTTAGAGAATTATAATTAGTGAAAGTATTTTTACCAAAACATGAGGTAACATTTTTTACCATTTCTATAGAATATATATCTTCTAATTGATTTATATTTCTTCCACTATCGGATTGAGTAAGACATTCCTTAATAATTTCAATAGATTCCCTTATCACAGATTTATGTGAATATTCAACTTGATTAATTCCGTGATTTTTAATATTATCCCTATCTCAAGACACTTCTAATTAATGTTTTTTCAATACATTGTGATATTTTAATTTCTATTCACATTCAACACTAAATTTTTTATATTTACCATCATGAAACATAATTTATTCTAATAAATATTTCTTATGATATTTTTTTATACTATCATTGATCTCTAATTAAGTGTTCTTGACCTTATCTATAAATTCTTATTCCTAAATCAGTTCTTCATAAAACTTTTAAAGTATAAATTTTTGTGAAACACACCTTTCAAATTATTCTTAAAATAAGGAAATATTTTTTATCTGAAATTAATATAGATTATTCTATTTTTTCACTGATTAATGTGAATTTTTCATTCATATATACCTTCATAATCAATGAATTCTATATTCAATCGGCTCAAGATTCCACCTATGACTTCTCAACCTATAATTCCTTAATAAATTAATTTATATATGTAATAACTTCATCTGGAATAATATTTTTAAAATTAATATTTTAATGTACAATTTTTTTAACATATTTGAAAAGATTCATACTCAACACTTATTAAAATCACATATTTCAAAGAAAAAATATTAATGGATTTAGTATAATAAAATCTACTCGTTTTATCATCTTAAAGTGGAAGATCCTCATACTATTTTTTATAGGCTAAATTCTTCTTTCTTCTAATATTATTTCTCTTTATGTTTTTCAATGGGATGAATGAATCTTCTATGTTTCTTGAACCAAGAATAACATATGTTTTCTTAAACTTAGTTACAACATATATACATCCAAAATAAAAATCTCTTTAATATTCAAAAAACATTTCCTCATATAAATTATTGATAATAACTGAGACATTAACTATTTAATCAAATATATAGATCTAGGCCCTTATACCCTATGAAATTCCTAGTGGACCATGAAACTACACTATGAGTGATTTACTGTAGACAAATATTTACTATATAAATTTAACATCAACTTTTACCCCCTTAATGTATTTAAAACATATTCAATCTATTAGGGTATAGGATTAATTGATATAAACCAAGAAATCATAATCAAACATTAAATTCATATGATTAAATGTAAATAAAAATATGGATTTTTATATGGTTTAATTAAAATGTGGGAAACATGATGTTTTCTGCATCTAGTAATTATCATGATCTATAGTTTTTTCACTATGATCATATGTTTTACAATATGGTAAGTTATAAACCATTACCCAAGGGATCATTTTTTATCATATGCTTAGATTACCAAAAAAATACACAAGTGTTTGGGATATCTCTCACTAAGTGTCTTCTATATCTTGGTTGTACTCATGTCATTTTTATACTGGATCGACCATACATTAATGATTTTATCTGAACCATATAGACTAAAATTTTACTTAAAATTATGAATCCACAATACATAGTACACAATTTTTCTTATCTCTTATAGAAAACTAATTCTAGATCCCTTTATGTAGAGTACTTTCTCATCCAATAATAATACTAGAATTGTGTGATGTTGGTCCCCACCATCTAATCCTTCCTAAAATCTCACTTTCAAGAACATAAACATTCAAAAATTCAACAGGTAAGTATCAGATTCCATCCATACTCTATATTCATTTATTCTAAATCTAAATAACCCACTGCTTCCTCAAAGCTATATATTCCAATATTTCAAAATCGTAAACCTACAAAATATTATATAAATTTCTTGGTCATTTTCTCCATATATTTTATACTTTTCATTAATATTTGTGTCTCTATATCAGTTTTTAGTTATCTTAATATGATGTTCCCCCTTTATATACTAATTCTGCCATAGGAAAGCTTGTGGACTACCGACTATGTATTTTAATCATACACGAACTTGAAATATGTAGTCAATGACCTAAAATTAATTCAAAAAATTTTGGATTTTAATTAATAAAAATTCTTATAGAAAATATCACCAAAATCTCTGAATGTAACAAAAAATATTGTATTATTATGAAATTACTTTTGATAGTGATGCTTCTTCTATGCGTATCTTCATTTTTTAGTGAACTCCCTTCCTTCTTCATACATCCCTCCTGTAGTCAAAATTACTCTTAAGGAGGCCTCAAATGATTCATACATAGAATTATATTTCTTTTACAGAGTCCTAAAATGAATCTTATGATGACTAATACATTTCCAATTTATTATTTAAAAATACATTTCATATTGTTAAATTTACCATACAGTCCCCATGTTTTACCTTATTAACAATATGTGATATCTTTAAGACCATTTCTATTCTTCTGCTACATCACGTTCCAAATATTTATCTTCCAAACTCCAAGTATTTGTGTCTTCTTACCCAAGTGAATTTTGATGGTTGTACATCCATGGAATCATCCTTTGGTTGATTATGTTTGAAATTATTATGTTCTATCTATTGGTGCACTCAACATCCAGAAGCATAATTGTTTGGAATTGAATCTATATACTGTCTTCCAGACTCACATTTGTAGTTCGTTCATTAGGGATACATATCTTTTGGTAGTTCGTTATTAAATCCTTTCATTATTGAAATATACAACCTATAAAATTCTTAGAACATTAGTTTAGTTTTTTGGAAATCTCTTCAATCTATAATAAATTAGAACATTTTATAGAAACTGATTCTAATTTATTTAACTTTTTTAAATAAATATACTAAGAATTATTTTACCAGTATTTATATTTGTGTGTATCTTAATGATAGAATAGTTTCTGTGATTGTATTATTTATCTATTTTTAGCACTTAATATAGTCTCCTCTTTAATTACAGTGACATGAACTTTATATTATTTTGATAATTCACTTGGATCTTCCCTAGTTTAACCTACAATTAGTATAAAATCTATTTATAGTCATCCTAATTTTATGGTTTCACTTTCAGAGTATCAACTTCTAGTGACAATATGCCTATAATAACATAGGGAATGTCAACTTATTTATTTAATACCCTTAGTAATTAAATCCACCACAATATAAAAAAATATATTAAATAATTTTCAGCATCCTCTGGGTATATTAATTAATGATATAATAACTAAAACATTATTTATGTAGATTGTAGAACTGTCCAAAACAATATCATGTAATAAAAAAATAAATGAGTAATAATGTTGGGTTATATTATGATAATTAAATCATAAAATAATAATAATTATGTTAATAGAACATAATTGGAGTGATTGATGAGGTTTTAAAATAGTGGATGAGATGTAGTAAAATAAAAATGAAATAAAAAAACTCAGTACTTACTTCCATATGAATGGAGATCATGGGATTCCTTCTTATGATCATAGGACTCAAAAATTGGGATATGAATCTAAGAGAGGAAAAATAGTTAGGTATGTAAGATGAATTTGATGGAGAATAATGGTTAGGAGTAGTTATACAACAGCTCGTTTTATAGTTCAAAATGGCTTAAATTTTCATTGAAAAAATAATTTATATAATGGGAAAACATAGAATCACATTAGAATCAGATGAACAAGTTAATGAAAAAAAATTTGGGCATGATCAGTTCAGTTTCACACAAAAAAAAATTCAATAAAGTTTTTATATCAATTAAATTATCGTAAATTTGAGCACTTTATGATACCTCTTTTATATTATTTAAATATTTACGATGGTAATTATTTTTTAATAACAACATAAGATGAACTATATTAACTATTTTTAAAATTATGATTTGAACTTTTGAATCTTTTGAATCTTATTCAATTTCTATGTATGATGAAATTATGTTTTATATTTAAAAATATTATATATAGAAAATTATATTTTCCTCAAAAATTAATTATTAATTGATAATTTGGTTTATAACTATTTCCTATCAATTTATTATTTTAAGTGAGTCTTAATATATATTTTTATATATAAACATTATGATATATTAATTTTTTAAAATATATAAATTAGTTAATTTAGATAAAAAATTACATGGCACTTATAAAATTAATTATTTGAAAATAACCCTTTGGACTAACTTTTGCTTTGGTAGTTTATTTTTATGAATAAAAAATAAAATTAAACTTATTATCCAATTTAGAAATTTTTATTCTAAATGTGAAATACAGTTTGATGGATTATATTTCTAAAAGTGATCAAATTTTACTTTAACATAAAAATTCATAAGATATAAAAAATAATTTTCATAAATGTTCATTTTAAGCATAGAATGAATTATTATAATTACTTTCTAGGTAAAAATATCATGATGAATGTTAATTAATTTTTTATTTATATTATAAATATATTTCATTAATATCATTATTAAAATTGTGATCAATTTATTTTATTATGACCAAAATAAACCGCACAAATTGAAGGTTTAATTCCTTTAAAAATATTTTATTAACATTAAATTATTTATATTCTTTTATAAGAAAATGATAACCTATATATGAATGATTATTCATTTGTTTATATGCATAAAAAATAAATTTCATTTTATTTTTTAAATGTTATAAGTTCATCATTTTAATACAAATGAACAATATGTAATAATAAATATTTTCAAATAAACAAATTTTGTTTTGTTATGAATAATTTAATTTTCATTCATTATAGTTAATTAATTATATATTTTATGTTAATTTTTTAATCTACTTATCATAAATTTTTATAAATAATTTTTGTCGAATTCATTCCATAAAATAATAAGATTAATAAAAATGCATATTTTATAAAAAAAATTAAAAATAAAAGTTTTTTCAAGAATGTATTTTTATTATTTAATTCCATTAAAAATCACTTTATTTCATTTATATTATAATAATGTATTTATAAATTTAATTTATTTATACTAACTATAAAATTGTAAATACAATGTACAAACATGTTGACTTATATAATACCCAATGATTATATACCTCTTTATAATGGATATATCACTAAATTGCCGCCTATAAATTCATTACTTATAAGATTCACAATGTACACATATAAATCCCTTTGATAATTTATTTTATGACATTATTTCCCCTTTCGTAATTTTTTTCATTGTATGTTTTGTAAAACTGATGATGATTCTAAAGAGTGAATATTATCTATGGGTTTTCCGTGTTGAGAATATATTATTATTTATATTTATTATACCCTTTTATACATATACACTTTTAAGGGATTCAATTCCCCGTGGTACATAAAATTACATGTAACACATTTTCACACTAAATATTATTGTAATGTTCTATTATGATTGAATAATGTTTTAGTTTGATGCATATCTTACATATAATATTTTTATAACGTTAAATTCTCTGAAAAGAAATGAAAATATAATTTTATAAGGACTGTATCATCGTTTAAGAAAATGGTTTCTAAAACATAGGGTGTTAAATTATCCCCCCTAAATTAAATTATGACTTTGAAATAGTAATAATCTCTTACTATAGAAAATAGTTAAGTGTATCCATAAGATATACATGAATCGTGATGTAATTCTAAATGAGATATCATGGTCACTATCTTTGGTAAAAATAGGAAGATTCTTTTTTTTCTTTCATAATTGAAATAAATTGATATTTTCAATATTAACAAGAATTTGTGATAATTATGAATCATGAATTGATTACAAAACATACAATTTTTTATAGACATACCATTAGAAACTTCATTTTCATGATCACGATTCCAATAAAATATTTAAAAATATTTATCATGATAATGTCCCATAAAATAAAATTAAACCATCATATGAATTTGAAAATTTGTTTCTAGAAAATATTCTCTCATTGCGCATTTATCATATCATATTATACTTTTGGTTCAATCCTAGGTGTATTTAGATTGGGTTTTGTAATACCAATTGACAAAATTCTAAAAAATAATTAAACACCCCTCTAGAACCAACTAAGACACCCCAAACCCTCTCACAAAAATTCAATGAAAAAAACACACTTTAGACAGTGTATTTGATGATAATTGAGATAAAAAATACATATAATAAATTCATTGTACATTATTTACATAATTTAGAAATTAAATGTCATAAATGTTCACACATTCTCAAAAAAGGTTTAAATTATTTGTATATTAGTTAAATAAATTTATCACTACACTTCATTACATTAACATATATAAATACCATCTACAAAAACTATTAATTTTAAATGTAATCCTTCACATAATCCCTTTATAAATAGGAATAAAAATAAAGATTCATCACAAAAACATAGAAAGGTATAACTTATTAATGATTCATAAAGAGGTTAGTTCATAAGAATGTGGAAAAACATGATAAAGGGGAATTGATTTATTAAAATTATCATTGCCTGAAAATAGTTTTCTAATAAATAATTAAGGAATGAAATGTTACCTCAATATAAAAAACATGTACCATGGCATAAGAATTCAAAGATATGAGATATTAATCACGATATATAGAGAATGACATAGATTTGTGAATTAACATTGAAATTTGAAATAATACATAACATAAAAATTAATAACATTTTTGAAAATAGTTAAATGAAATCATGTATGCATAAAAGGTTCATAATATAGGAATGAAATAATAATTTTGATGTTCGATTTAGTGAATGTAACTAAATAACAATCATGTCCAAGCATGAAATTTCTTTTGTTGGGATATAAAAATATACCAAGGATTTATAGCGATATATAAGGACCATATATTCATGTAATTCATACATATGTGTGTCACATCAAATCAATTCACACAACTGATCATGAAAACCCCATGTAATGGAAATACATTATATAATATTTTTAAATTCTATAAAAATGACACTGATAATTTGTTCAGATACAACTATCATTCTTGAATCATATCTTTATAAGACAAATGTCTTTTGAGAATAGAGATAAAAATAAAACAAAATTGTAAAAATATAATTTCTAAAAAAATAAACATAATTGAAAATATAAAAAGTTATGGGTCATATTAAAAATATTTTTGGATATAGTGAAAAAATAATTTTGGAAAACATTTAATTAAAAAACTAATCACATAACCTTAAAAAAATAATGGCCATGTTATTATGTTTTTATTATATGATACATAATTGAGGAAGGTGAAATGAAATTTATTTTTAATAATTTTAGGTTGCATTGATGAAAACCCACATTAATGATAATTTAATAGAGATGTATTTTTAAAAGATTGTAATAGTAATATATTTATTGAAAAATATTATACATATTTATATTTCATAATAAAAGTTTTAAAAATTAATAATATTAAATATATATTATGGAGAATGATTCTTAAAAGAAGAGAGATAATGTTAGATCTATTTAAAAATATATATTCAGATAGATTTCGAACCAAAGAAAGTTTAAATTGTAATAATACACATAAACCATAGAAATATACATAAGAGGACACAATATATGGGGTTTAGTGGATAAATAAAAAAATACATTCCCCAAATATTATTTTATACTTATATGAACTCAATTAAAAAGTGATATTGGAAAGAAACTGTTACCATATTGGTAACATTATAATAAAAAATAATTGAAAGAGAAAACATGAAATAGAATTTAATATTCTATCAATAAACATATAATCATGATATAATAATTTAAATTGGTTAAATATACTCAATTAAAATTAATGTAAGTTTGTATTACAAAAAATGTCTCAAAGAAGTCAAATTGAGATAAATACCCCTTACATAAATCTTAATTATCATGGAAATAATAATTTGGAAATAAGATTATTAGAAAAAATCTAAAACTCCTTAATATAAATTGGAAATAATTTACAACCTAATAATATATAGGAATAAACAAAAAATAGAAAACTTATGTCCACGAATAAATATTATATCCTAGAGAAAGGAAGAAGAGTTGGGGAAACCCCTTATTGATTAGGTAGTAATTTAATAAAAAATAATTCTAAATATAATATAGGAAACAAGAATTATAATAGTTCGATTAAATGGTGTATTAGGTAAACCTTACAATATAAATCATTTTTCTCATCATAAACTATTTCTCAAAGAATTTAATTAGAGAAAAAAATCATTATAGGCATTATAATTTTTGAAGTACAAACCTTTTAAAAAAGTAATTCTTGAAAGTAAATTTAAATAAAGAAAAATTAAAAATAAATATAATAAAATAATATTTTAAAATTAAGAAAACATATAATACTATATTTAAATATGAAATATTATAACTGAAATAATGGATTTTGTGTCAAAAAAAACCCTTACTTTTGATTTCTTCTTGGTGAGCCATACTATGAATTCTGATATAATAAACTAAATATCATTAATAAATTACTTTAAAAATATTATTCGTATACATTAACTTGTATATTAATCATTTATATTAATTTCTTTTGTATTTGTTACTTATTTTTTGTAAATATTGGTCATCAGGTATTTGTAGATTCTACTATATCTTGTCGGTATTCAATATAATGGTTTTGAACAACATTCTATGTTCACGAGTTACCCATATATAGAATAGTTTTTTTACTATAATATATGTTCCATAATGAGTTATGAATATCCAGGTTTATTCTATGGATGTTTTGGGTACAATTATCTCTGATGAAATCCATAATGTGCTTGTTTTGCGTACTTTTTAAAAAATTAAAGATCATACATTAATAATGTGTTAAATATTTATATTGTCATTTGAGAATAACTAAAACATATTATTTATTATTTATTAAATTATATTTCCATCATTTTTTTCCTTATTCACTCATGTATTAGCATTATAATGTGGTTCATGTATGTGGTAGAACAAATCTAAATAAGAACATGTTATAGCAAATTAATGAGTATGATATTATAGTTAGGTTATTATAATATCATTTTATTAGAATCGTAATTATATTAATATAACATATTGTGAGTTTTGAGTAATTTTTAATAAGATTGTATTTCAGAAAGTGGAAGAAAAATGTTGAAAAAGAATTTGATTCTTTAATGAAATCGCTCCATATAATATCATCTTCCCAATGATTAAATGGAATATGACTTCTTCTTAGGACCAAAGGATTCAAAAAAGGTATAAGAATATATAAAAATAAATTGTTTTATGAATTCAAGAGGAATTCTAAATAGTGGGGTTTTTTATGTTTTTTGAGGGGAGATCCTTTTATAAGTGAAAATGAGGGAATTTATATGGAAACATATGTTAGGTGAGGGGTAAAATGGAATACCATTACAGTTATATGATTAATATAAAGAATTTTTTATTAAAAATATGGTATTAAATATCACACCTAAAAACATTCTTCTATAAAGAGTTTATATTAGTTTAATTATCATAAATTTTAGTCCCTTTAAGTTACCCTTTTATGCATTTTATCTTTATTAAATATTTACCATGAAATTTATTATTTCAATAAAAATATAATATAACCATTCATATAAAATTTTAATGTTATGACTCCTAATTTGGATTCTAGATAATATGATTCAATTTCAAATTATTATTAAATTTAATTATAAAATAAAACATCGGATGTATATAAAAACCCAATTTTAAAGAAAATTGTGTTTTTAAAAATTACGTTTTCTTATAATTATTTCATATAAATATAATTTTAAATGAGTGTTAAAATATTTTTTATATTTAATAATTATATTGTTTTTATTATTAAAATAATTTAAATTTCAATAAAAAATACACAACATTTATAAAAATAATTCTTTCAAAATAAACCATTTACGTAAATTTTTCTGAGTAACTTATATTTATGTATAAAAAAAATAAAACTAAAAAAATTATATAATTTAATATATTTCATTCCATTTTTTAAATCCATTTTTTTCTTTACATTTTAAAATTGAAAAAACTAACTTTAATATAAAAATCCATAATCCATAAAAAATTGAATAATTTTTTTTTATATATATAAATAAATTAATCTTATTTATTATAAATAATATTTTTTATTAATATTTATTTTTTATTTATATTAACAATATATTTCATTTATATCATTATTTAGTAGTGGTCAATTTTTTTATGATAGAAATAAAAACCATATAGAAAAGATATAATTCTTTGAAAATTATATTTCGTTCTCATTTATTAATTCAATACTAATTTCTTACCAATTTATAATGAATGTATAAATGATGATTAGTTTTTTTAAAGATATAAAAAATCATTTATTACTCATAAGGTGAGATATTCATCTTTTAAAAAGGCATATTATACATAATAAAAACAATTTTTCTAAAGTAAAACATTTTTTGTTTAGAAATGAATAATTAAATTAGTATTAATTATAGTTACATAATTTTTTATTTAATATTATTTGTTTAAATTAATAATCATTCATTTTTATCAATCCATTTTATTAATATAATTCTTTCAGAGTAATAATTTAAAAAATCCTATTTTTAAAAATATATTTTTAAAAAATAATAGGATTTTTTTTGATTAATTAGTATCATATAATTACATTTAGAATAATTAATTTTTTAAATTAAATTATGAAATTTCATTGCTAGAAAAACAATATGTATATTAACTATATACTAGAAATTCCAAATGGTCAACGTGTTTACTATTATCTTATTTATTAACTATATACCCATTTATAATGAATATATTACTTTATTACCTCCTATAAATTTATTCTATTCTAACATTATATAGTGAACTTCTCATTCCCTTATTTTTCATTTTCGATTCTATAACATTATATTTTCCTTTAATCATATTTTTCTCATTTTAAGATTAGTTCTACTAATAATGATTCTTAAGAGTGAAGAAAATCTTGAATATTTTAAAGTTATAAGATATTATTCTTTTCAAATTATTGTTTTATTTTAATTTATTTACTTTAAAGGGAAGTAATTATAAATTGTATATGACCATACAAGTATTACATGGTTTTGGGGTGGAATAAGGCCCCTTATATATGATAATAAAAAAGAAAAGTACAGAAGGGGAAAAATAGGAGTAGATGTCCAAAAAAACAAGCCAAACAATATCAGCGAAACATTCATGCAGCACGAGACTGGGTGTTCATGCTATGGTGTGGGGAACGCCCACCCCTACTATGAGGAGTCCTCCATCTTCGACATGTTTTCATTTGCTCATGTGGTCCTCCTCCGTCATCCTGGAGCCCAATATCAACAACTTCCTTCATTTCTTCATCTTCAAATGCATGGTTGTATTCTTGTACATCCTCCTCGCTGCTTCCAATTTCATGTTGAGGAAAAGCATTATATGTGCTTACCTTGGTATGCATTTTTCTCTTAGCCTATTGTGAGGTATCCCGAGACATAAGAGAGCCAATAGATTCATTTTGTGATCCCCTTTCCTTAGAAGATTGTGACAAGCCCGCATTAGGAGTTTGTAACCCTCCTATGTCATGTGAAGAATCAATTGGCTACTTACTGGACAACAACATAGTAGTATTACCGGAGTCCTCCTCCTTCCTAGGAGTTTGTTTAGCAGCAACATCAATTATCTTACCATGAGCAGGTAAAAGATAATTACCCTGCACTAGATCTTGAACTGAGGGCAGCCTTTGTTTTGAGACACAGGGATGAGCCAACTGCTAAATCAGTGAACGATGGTAGAGTGTTTGAGGGCTTGCTGCTGAAG
This sequence comes from Viscum album, assembly GCA_963277665.1. NCBI lineage: Eukaryota > Viridiplantae > Streptophyta > Magnoliopsida > Santalales > Viscaceae > Viscum > Viscum album. The sequence goes on along the minus strand of OY728129.1, from coordinate 428,060,893 downwards.
CCGCAGGTATCAAAACCCTACTAAGTTCAGTTACACCCTTCCCATCATGTATCTTGGGGGAGGCCAGTTCTAGTGGATGATTGTTAAAACCTCCATATAGCATTTCGCAGGTGTAGGGTTTCTTGTTTTCCCTTGTTCAAAGGTATCACTTTTTCATTTGGATTTCAAAGAAATGATAGATTCCATTTTTTCCTTACCCTTTCGACCTTTTTTGGATTTTAATTTTTTTTCTTGACACATTTCTAGATGAACAACATCTTGAATAGACAATTCTTTATCACCCTGACTATCATCCAATTCATTATCAGTCTCTTCATCCTCTGAACCAGAATGAGAAGCATATTTCTGAGACATGGATAGGTATGACTCACTTACAAGATCATCCTAGGACTTTTTTTTAACCTTGAGCAATCTAACATTAACAGGAGGAAAGGTGTAGCCAAATTCCCCACCCCATTGGGCCTAATGGGATCTTCAGCCCCATCCCTTAGCTGGGAATTAAGGGGCTCCTCTAAACCAGCAATACTATGAATAGAATTAGTCTATAGAATCACTTTTTCATAGGAGTGTTTTGCAGCCGTTCAATCTGGCTCTTTAATCAGTGTAGTGAAATAAGATTCTACAATTTTCATTCTTCTTCATTGGCTGGACTCAAACCCCTTTAGAAGACAGTTTGAGAAGAATGTATTACTTCTACAATTAGATATCAGATGGACTATAATACCAAAAATAGTGTAGAAAGGAGGAGTTCATTCATATTCGATTCTCTAATTGACCTCATATTTTAGGGTTGATAGAATTACAGGGTCAATTATAACTGCACTTAGATCAACTTCTACTAGTAATCTTACAAAGTGACCGTAAGTTTCCATTTCTGTTGAATTATCCATACGGAGTGGAATACCAGTAACCGAAGCTATGTCATAGAGAATTTTTGGGTTCCATAATACCCAACTTAGTCATTGTACTTTAACCCAGACCTGAGCACATGTCTCTTTAAAATCATTGAGGTTAAAATTCAGATTCCAGCCATGAATTCGAAGAACACCTGGTTTGTGATTAATCGACCCAACTCCCCAATCAATCCCTTTTAACTCGGCAGATGGGAAGAGGACGTGGAAGAATCTGCGACCTATGGACACACATTTTTAGTCAGAAAAACCCCATATCATAGAAAATATAGAAACCAAATCGGAGACCCTCCACAGCTTCATACCCTTCGACAATGAAATAAGCTCAATAAATAAAAACTTAAAAAGATCAATTCTCTCAAAAATATCTCCATTGGAGGATGAGACGTGTGCCGTTGAACCTTTACTAATGATCATCTGGCCAATCTGATCCTTGAGGAATGCAAATGAAGCCCCTGAGGAACCAACGTGCGGAGTAAAAACTTTTTTGGAATCACTGTTTTGGACCACATAAATCATCTCATGTCTTTCTACATGATGATTGGGCACATATGAGTACAGGTTGAGGCTATGGGGATGTTCAGAGCCACCGCGAGCTCCAAGAGCTACCGTAGGGTTCCTCTCCCACTCCTCTGTCATGTAGTACATGGTTCCATGTAAATTTTTTAAATTATTCATTATGATTTAATAATAGGTTCTATGTTTGATTCATATATTTTCATGACTTATTTTTTGTTCAATCTCAACTCCATAAAAAGATTATAAAATAATATTTAAAAATAATAGGAATATATTTTAAGAAAATCTTTCTTAAAACCAAGTGTGTTACACAATGTGTATTATTTAATGATTTTGATAAAATATGTGATATTATATAAGAAACATTATTTATCAAAGTATTTCTAATAATAAAACAATATGAATGGCCTCTAATGACACAAAAGGATCTCTATAGATAGATTAAATCCAAATCTACATGTACAAGCAAATAAAAATAATAAATCCCACAAAACGCCTTGTTTTTTAAACTGAATACATAAACATAAATAAAGAACATGTATGCCATGTGTTCCTTCACACTACTTGTCCAATGCAACATCTCAATCATCTTTGTATGTGTATGGTAAATATCACTAAGGGTAGCCAAGGGAAATTACCAATCTATGAGGTATATATGGGAAGATTATAACCATTCATAATATAACCAAAATCTTACCATCCATATGACATGAAAGTGTCTTGACATAAAAGTGTAAGGAGGAATAGTTCTTCTAGTAAGAGAATTCACAACCATTCATTTTGATATCATCACACATACTATATAATAACAGTGGATTTATATAGCTGTTGAGGAATTTCCTCAAAAGATGATGCATTTTCTAATGTTTTATAATTCTGGAAGATATTATATAATTGAATCTGGCATCTCGTGTATCAATAATGAACTTCACAAGAATTACATTATATTTAACTCCCCATTAAACAATATCTCTAATTTTGAAGAAATCTAAACATTGGTTTGCTAACAATATACTACATATGTGTGTCGTTAAATTTCTAAATGAATCAAAAATAAATTATTCATAGTAATGAAGTACCATGTATTCATATTATATGCACCTTACAACATGCCTTAGTCTCACACAACAACATTGTCATGCATCACATGAAATAAAAGGCTAATGCAATCCTATGATTCCTATGATCATTAAATATGTTTTGGGTGGAAATATAATTTAAAAAAAATCATATTAAATGAATTAATTACCATTATAATATCCATCAATTGTTAAATATGACATGTAATATTCTGACCAACGTGCCTCAAATTGGTGCCCATGACTGTCGGTTACATGACCTTGAGCACACCTCCCAGTATGTTAGAGGTATCTAACTATTATAAAGGTTCTAATATTGATCATGGGGAGACTATACCATCTTTATCAATGTATCATAATAACAAAATAAATAATCCTAGTGATATAACTTTTAACCAAACCTAAATATAATCATGTGATCACCAAAACAAAAAAAAGTATACAAGAATAAGAAGTGGGTATGTCATGTCAAATACATGTCAAGTTTTAATATAAAAAAACAATAATAATATAAGTCAATGAAAACACCAAAGAGGGTCCTGAATCATGTATGGTTCTCTCATTCATGATATATCCTGAGTCATTCATCTAACATTAGTATTTCTCATTTATCATTTCTAACAACTATGAAATCTATTAAGGTAATGATTAAGTAACCAAGTAGGGTGTGAGTAAAACTCCATAGGCCACCACCAATTGAGTCTAAAATATTATCCAGTCAACAAATATTTATACAGTTGATTAAAGAATAATATAAAATGTTTTAGTAAATAGCTATCACATTCATTCATTCTTTATTTAACCACATAAACTCTCAGGTTCCTGAGGGAACCCAAACCCACAATACCTACTTCGGCTGATTCTGGAGTCTAAAACATATCACAATACATTAATAATCATTTATCATTTAATTTCATATCATATCATAGCCAATTGGAACCATAGTATAATTACAAAATAATTGGTGTGGAACGTCGTGTTTAACACCCAATTGGTATATGGAGCATCAGTCCCTATACCCCACCTCAATGTCATATAGATATTTGAATCCTCACTTCATATCCCATACTTTCTATCTCATATGGTTATTTAGAGCATCAATCTCTATCCCACACTTTGTTTATCACATATGGGTATTCAGAGAATGAGTCCCTATCCCACTCTTCATTTTTCAAATATGGGTATTTGGATCATTAAACCTTGTACCGCAACCCATCTATCACATATGGGTATTGGGAGCCTATGTATGTGTCCCACACAAAATTTATCACATATGGTTTTTTGGATCATTATTTTATGTCCCACGACTCATTTATCAGATATGTGTATTTTGAGAATCAATAAAAGTTAATCAACATTAACTCTCTTTCAAATTTCACATCCTGATATTCCATTTCAACTGTAGAAAAATAATTATTAAATACTTTAATCACATTGCATAAAATTATAAATTCACCATTTAAACCCTATACCCATTAAATCCAATAAATAATTGATCAATTAATTAATCCAATTCCAAAAACCAATATCCCATTAATTATTTCACGAATTAATTAATAATACTACTAAAATCCCACTATCCCATTAATTTATTCACCAATTAAATAATCCAAGTCCATACTCTCAATATTCCATCAATTGTACAATCAAAAGACTCTATTAATTAATTAGTTGAATTATTGATCTCATTCCACCAATTAAACAATTTTACGAACCCATTAATTGACCAATTCCACGATCCCTCAATTAATTAATTCAATTAAATATATTCAGTTGCTAATTGTTCAATATAAATTTAACAATTTCATACACATAATTTAAATCAAGACATTGTGATTTAAATAATATAACACCAACCTTATGATGATTGAAAAACTATCACCAATGGAAATACCCATATTGAAGTAGAAGTTTCAATTTCACAATGAAGAACAAGATCGAGATCAAAAACCTAGATCCAAAATCCAAATGATGAGATATAAAAAAACATGGATATAGATCTAAAAATAAATAGTGTAAAATGTCCATTCAAAGTATGATAGAAAGATAAGAGACTGGGAGGAAACTACATGGGATGAGATTCTCTTACCAGGATATATTATGATATTTAATTTGGGCTTCAAATAATATAGAAAAAAGGTTATCATGGCTTCGAATCCACCAGGGAGCCTCCAAATAATATGGAAAATGTTTTGGCCCAATTTAGGGTTGATTTTGAGTTAATTTTGTTGGTTTGTGTATTTTTAATATAATTTTCGGGGGTTTAAAATCTTGTTTTCATGGTTTCTTATATGGGGTTCATGGTTTCCCTTAACATTGCACCCTAACTATGTGCCTCTCCTAGTGGTCTTACATGGTTACTCCTATGAGGGTGCACGGTTTGAAAAATCGTTCCCCAACTGTGTGAATCCCCTATATCTGGGTTCGAATGGTTTACTCGGATCAGCATACGGTTTGTGAAAACCATGTTCTAACCATACAGGGCCTCTATTCTTTCAAAATCTACCATTTTTTTACCCAAAACCCCAAAGATAAAATCCAAACAAAATTTATTCTAACCAAGGTAAAATAGTGTCTTTAAAAGTTATTGATACATCTCGAGAAAAGTTATGGATCCAAAAATTACCCTACCTTATAACTAATCCTCCTTGAGCTATATTCGCAAGCATCTCTAAGATTACAAGAAAAAATGATCAAGCCACTAAGCATACATATATGATTCATTCTCCTACATTTCCCCTTAAACATATCCATGATTCCACAATACACAATCTATCGGCATGGTCGTTCCCTATACCACTTTCTCATTATGATCCAACACCCACATCAGATGCTCTACTAAAGACACATCGATCGCAATCTCAATGTCATACTAATTAATCAAATGAGATGCTTTAGGGTGATACCAACAAATCCTGGACACATGAATGACATCACGCATAGAATTGCACCGTTGTGTAAGAGCCAATCAGTACACAACCATCCTTATTCTCTCCACATCCTCAAACCTTCCAACAAACATGGGTGTCATCTTACCATGTCTTTGTATCTTGTGGTGACCCAATCTTAGAAACACTAGGAAGAATAAATTATCACCATATTAAAACTCTAGTGGTCTACAAAATCTATCAACATATGACTTTTATCTAATTTGATCCATATCCATACACTTTTAAATCAAATGTACTATAACTGACATCTCCTTCATAAGAATTGATCCCAAAATCTCTCACTCACCTGCCTCTATCCAACATAGAGATTATCTTCATGGCCTACTATATAGTGCCTCGTATGGTTTCATATGAATTATTTTCTGATAACTTTTGTATAGTAAAACACCACCAATTCTAGGTTCTTCTCCTAAGACCAACCAAATTCTAGATCAATCACCTGATGCATGTCCTCAAGAACATGTATTGTATACCCCGACTGACATTATATTTTTTTGTAGAAATCCATACTCAATAATACCTGTGTACTGAGAACCATCTTTAAGTTCTTCCATAAGATCAAAATAAAACATAATCCATGGTCAAAAAACTATACTCCATGAAACCATATGCAGATTGACTATCTCTCAAACATACATGTATCCCAATTATTCCACTGAGAAGGTCTCCTATATCGGTAATAAATGTGGTACCATTTTAATTAGTCCACAATCATCCAAGTAGAATTATTCTTCAAAGGATCCCTTCAGAGACAATCCAAAAAATCCATCATAATGTTGTCCCACATCCATTCTAGAATGGAAAACAAATGTAGTAAACCACCAGGTCATTAATTCTTAACCTCCACCTGTTCAAAAGTTTAGCATCATGTCACAAACCCTACTATATCTCTTTCATACCCTTCCACCAATATGTTAGTTGTAGATTACAATATATTTTTGTCACACCTGGATGGACCTCCTATATTGAGGAACGAAATTAATGCATCAACTCCTACCACATGCTCATAGGTATAGTGACCTAATTCCTAAAATAGATGATCTCATTATCATCAATATTCTAGTCTCAATGTGTCTCTCAACCTTCAAGACCTTACCTCATGGACAAACAATCTAGATCCTCATATTTTCTATCTCTAATATGGCTCAAAATTGTAGGCCCCATTGTAACTGATATGAGATATTTCTTCTGAACACTCTCATAAACCACAAAATGCATATCATCTAGTATGTTCATCATCATACACACATCAATAGACTCCTAAACAGCTAGAGTCTATGTTTTCCTTCTTAATGAGTAAGAAACACTATTTCCCATCCTGGGTGTATATGAAATATCAAATTAAAATGACTTTATATACTCAACCCATATATACTATTGTAGATTAAAATATCATTTTAGAAATTATACATTAAAATCATTCGATCAATGTACAAAATAAAATTCTCTCCCAAAAGGATAAGGTCACTTACACTTCCAATAATAAACCACTACATCTAACACTATGTCTTGTGTAATGTACTTTCGTTCAGGTGGACTTAACTACTAAGAACCATACAAAACAACTCAATATCCCTATATCAACACTTCTCTAAGACCTATCTCATAAGCACCACAAAAACACATATACTCTTGACCGAGCTCTGGTAGGATCAATATTGGTGTTTTTTTCAAGCTCCTCTTCAACTCATGTTACACATTCTCACATTCTCTAGACCATTCAAACATCAAACCCTTTTATCAATTCTAAATGTGGTGATTCCAAATGAGAAATGTTTGGGATGAACCTTAGATAATATACAGCAAATCATAGAAAGACATATATATCGAAAACATTATTTGTTTTCTCTAAAAAACCACAACCTAGAATTTCTCTGGGTCCACCAACACACCTTCCTCAGAGATTATGTGAACCAATAAGTGCATTGATCAATCCAAAACTAAAAAATAGTTAGATTCGTGTATAGCTGATGTTATCTCAGTGAACTCAGTACAATGGAAAGATGTTGGGCATGATCTTTATGAGTCTTGGTGTACACTAATATGTCATCCGAAAACACTACTCCAAACAGATCATGGAATGGGTGAGAGATTTAGATTCTTAAGGCTAGAAACACTGATGGTGTGTTCATCAACCCGAGTGACATGACAATGTACTCAAAAAGACCATACCATATTTTTAAAGGAGTCATGGTTTTATCAGAAGGTCTGACACTCAACGGATGATATCCTGATATGAGGTCCATCTTGGAGAAAACACAATCTCCCCTCAATTTGTTAAATAGGTCATCAACATACCAAATACGATATCAGTTCTTCATAATCATTTTGTTCAACATCTAGTAGTCAACACACAAATGCAAACTCCCATAATCCTTCTAAGAAAAAAAAGTAGAATCCCTAGGCAACGTAATCATATTGATAAACCCTTGAGCCATAAATTCTTGTATTTGTCTATTAAACTTTTGAATATTTGTTGCTCCATTCTATATTCTGTAATAGAAATAGGATCATCCCCTGACATGAGCTCAATCATAAATTCCACATCTCTTTCAGGTTGAAGCCCTAATATGTCTTCAGGAAATACATCACAAAAATGATCCACTATAGGTGGAAAGAGATCATTGTTCACACCCCCATAATTCATCAATATACATTCAACCTAGGGGGTAAAATCCATTAGATTCTAGTGAACAGGCCATAAAAGTCCTTCCTGGATATCCCATTCTCCACAGTGAATCTATTGGTCACCCTTAGGAGACATAAAAGTCACTATCACATGGTAACAATAAATGTAGTCTTATATTGATACTAACCAATCCATACACACAATTTATCCTAAGATTAACATATTTAGAATGTAAACATACCAAAGGAAATGATACTCCATAACCTTGAGATAACACCCTTTGCACTAATAGATAAATATTGAATATACTCCCAAAGGTGTATCTATCATCATCACCCTACTCAAGTACATCACCGCCATGATAAAACTATTCTCATGTTGTATAGATATAATGGAATTTGAAGAACAAGTATCAAATAAGGAACTAGAAAGAATATAATATAACATAATAGTACCTCTAATTGTAGATTTTTTAGCCTCATTATCCCCCAGTTTAGGTTGAATAGACTAAAACTATCCTTCCCCTCTTACATGTGATGTAGTATGAGTACCTTGATCTACCTAATATATTCATATGTATTCTCTTTCCATGAAGCACCTAATCAAGTACCTTTACCTTCATGTCTAGAAGAACTCCAGTTGGTAGACTGATACAACGTAGAATATCATCTTCCCACACTTTGATTCTAAATAGCTGCTCCATCACAACCCATCTATCATGGGTTCTTATAGAACCTCTATAGATGTCCTATATTTCCATAATATTGTCACTCTATCAGTGGCCTGGGAAAATGAAAATGATAGTGGGTCAGCCTACCGCACTGTTATAAAAACACTCATGTTAGATCCGGGGTAACTTATCCTTCCCCTAGCCACTCTTCTTCCCACTACTCTAGTCAGCATTCTCATAACTTCTATTCCTACCCTCAGTATATGTTACTCATATTCATCCAGTAGAAAACCAATTTCCTCCACTATAAGACTCTTTTTGGTTCCTATCATTTATTAGGGTTTGATCCACCACCTTAGAAAACATCGTTAATCAATATATGTTAACTTGAAACATAATCTATTGTATAAATCTGTCATATAAACACATTTCTATAGTTGTCTCATATCGTGCCAGCACTAGAGAAAAGTGTTGCATGTCTATAAATTCACCAACATAGCCCACCATATACATTCTCCCCTAATTCAACCACATGAACAGAACTACTCTCTCCTTTATCAGTGAATTTGGATAAATGTTCAAGATTAACATCCCCAAAATGTAATTCCAATCCATCCCATCTTCCAGCCTTGTCTAGAAATGAACATATCACCAGTGCTTTTTTGGTCCTCACAATATAAAAGCATCTTACCTGAACCACTTCATAGTAGGTCTCTATAAATGGTCATGTCTGGTTTGTATAGACTCAATCCAGAACACCGCTACCTCTTTTCCACCCTATCTAGTTATATTCAGAGGGTTTTGAAACTGAAACACTCTTTTCAAGTCAGACATACCAACATAACCCACTATAGTTTCTCTCCATAAACTATATAAACTGAGGTTCCATCATTAACCTTAACTATCATAATCTAGGTCATGGTTAACAAAGGGTTAACACATTATCATTGTTAAATTATCATTAGAGACACTTTATTTCACTTGGTGCATCATTTTTCAATTTTAACTTCATTTAAAGAACCATTTTGATTTCTTTTACACAAGAAAGGGAAAAAATCAATTTCAAAAAATTACCAAAAACCCATTTTCTTGTGCATGCCTAAAATCATGTATGTCACAAGATTAATTTGGAGTGCCTAGAATGATGTATTAATTCTCAACTCTCGCGAAATACTACGCCAAAAGTCAACTCTCATAAAATACCTGAAACAATAATCCCATCACAAAACAAGTGAATCACTTGAGGTGAAATAACATCCCACTGTAACAACACACAACAATAATGTAAATCCAACCCTGGGTACTTGGTTTTTACCCTTGTACATGGCTTAACTACTCCCATAAACTATATCTTAACCATGGCCTGACCTATCCAATTCTACTCTCTGACATTTGTTAATATTAGTAGAAAATAAAAAGAAAAAGAAAACTCATTTAATATATCTTTGTAACATCCCGAACTAGGTTCCACACACTGGTTCCCCAAGGCAGTCGGTTTTATAACTTCAATGGAACCTCACCGTATACTAGAGGTTACGAACTAGTAGCAAGGGTCTAATATCGATTATGGGGGGAATATACCATATATATCAAAGTAGCATGACAACAGAATAAATAAACAATATCCCATTGATATAACCATAAAACAAACCAAATTATTATCACAGGATGACCAAAAGAGGAAATAAAATATTACAGACAAAAAAGTATATATGTCATGCCAAATTATTTTTATTTTCCAATCACGACCCGTCCCAGTGGGGCCCATGCCGTGACTCCCCATGCCCGCCTCCAATAGTCCAGGGGTGGGTGACTAGCACCAAGTATGTATATTAGTATCATGGGAGGAACTACCAAAGTACATGTACACATGCACACATCACCAAGCCCATAATGTTGAAATATAAAAAAACCCTAGGGAAAAATATGTATGCATACAACTAAACCCAATCAATAGAGTACGATGGAAAGTAAAGTACTGAATGTAAACTGGGCCAGATTACAAGCCCACCAAAAACAAGAGTCTGAAAACTACAAAGTACAACCTGTAAACACAAAGAGGTAGTGGGACTATTTCTCATGGTCATAGGAACACCTCAGGTTGTGGGGAACATAGAAATCTCTGTCCTTTCATGGTCCTCCCTGGAAATTTTCAATAGGCTACTCATCGGTACAAGACATGACACGTGCGGGTTAAACCCATGTAAGGGTGAGTATAACAATACTCTGTAGAGGACCATGCAAAATGAAAAGCAACACACAAAGGAATGGAAATGTTATCTCTACACATTATATGTCTACTAAAAATATAATAGGAGAACACAATCCATATATAATAAGATACCAAACCCATTGCCTAGGGACATGCCATGCAACATCATACCCACACTAGGGATTCAGTTTGAAGATTTCATGAAGTAATCATCCCAGTAAACTTACTCCACGAGTCTGAATTCTCTCATGACGTCTGTCTGAGAAATATTGTTCATCGGGCAATGCCACGAGAGATAGATACACTCATTACTGGAGAACACACTCTTGAGTGAGGAAATATCATGATACACAGATGAGGATCACTTCCAGGGCATTGGTGGATACCGCGACTCATCCGGATTCACTTTCTAGGTAGAGGATAAATGCCCTATGGATGTGGTTAGGTCGATACCTGACTCAACCAAGGGTTAATAATGGATAGAGTATCTCACTTCAGGCCTCTCGGAGGGATACCTGACTCTATCTCGAAAATTCCTGCTGAAGTGATCATATTCTTGTAGTATAAAATGATACCTGGCTTTTTGGAGAACGAAAATAAGGGGCACTAATCAAAATGAATCATGTCCAAGATACGGTAGACGAGAAGGTCAATCCATTTACTAAAAAGTACATGGTGTGTAGATAGGTCACACACCGTGTCCTCTGACCCAGTGTACTGCCTATGTACAACAACCCATGTCGTAAGGATTGTCATGTGAAATGAAACTATATGATGTGTAAAAAGGATCACACGCCATGTCAAAGAACCTGGGGTACGCTTCGTGTACGATGGCCATGTGCCCATACATTGCCTCAACCCATGTACACCTGCCCATGTAATAGGTACATGGGGTGACCCATGTTACTGGCCTCGCATGGCTGTGTGGTGGAGTACATGGTCGTATAGTCCACCTTGTGTCCGTGTATATCCTAGATACATGCCCAGTCCCACGTAGTAGCCTCTGTCATGTTGCGTAGGGTTTGCACACTGTGTTCTGAAGCTGTGTAGTTCATCCCATGTCTGTGTACCTTCCAGATAAAACACCGAGCTTTGGGAAAGTTTCAACATGTCGTGTGACTGGGGTCAAATGTCGTGTGATTACTGTCTAACACTCGATACTCTAGATGCCACCACTGATACCGTACCTGTTTTCTTCGAGATAAATTCTGTGTATTTTGAAAATTGCTAGAAACAAATCCTCTCGTCGACGTGCCTCCTATGATTCTTTGATCTTCATTCCAATGATTTTATTTCCACGAAACTCGAGAATCAAGGACTTCCCAATGTCCGGGAGTCATCTCCATTGTTTTCGGTCCTCTTATTGGCCCTGAAAATGCAGAACGATCCTCCCATGGGAAGAATGCTTGAAGAACGATCTCTCCCAATCTGAGAAGATTTTTCATCCTCCATTGTCTTCACACATCTGTTGAATCATTGTGATGTCGGTTCTCCAGTTTCAGATTTTTGATTTGCAAAATGGATGTGCAACGATCCATTGTTCATCGCCTCATGAAGAATGCAAATAACGCAGGGTAAAAAGAGGGGGATGAAATCCAAAATTGAATTGATGAATGAGCATCCACCGTCATTAGTAACAGTGTTGATCTGCTCCCGTTAGTAGGATCAAACAAAGAAAAATCAAACAATTAAACTAGATTAATCAGCAAAATAAAATGCTCCTGCAAGAACGTACAAATCCATAGATTAACGTGTTCGTGGGTTGATCAGTGTGCTTCGTTTAATCCATGAATATGGAAGCAGAGTTGAAATAATAACCCCTACCTCAAGAAGGGATTAATCGATGATGAAGGTGTCATTCTTCTGTCATCACTGAGATCATTCAACTTCGTTGCCGTAGTGATTCATAGCTCTGATTCATCATTGTTCATTGCCTTGAGTTTTCTCCAAAGATCCATGGATTCTCTAGAGTTTCTCTCTATCTTTCATCCAATGAGAAACATTCGATTAACCCATTAAAAATAGGGGACATGATTTAGTGTTCTGTTACACCGAGTCACTGTCATATTGCTGCGACATTAAAGATTTAGCATTGTTGTTTCAGAGTGATTATGGCAAGGAATCAATTATTGAAACATCCACCCCATTGTTGCACTGTAGCGAATCATTCCAAATAAAAAAATAAAATAAAATTTGTAATTTATTTTCTTTTACTTTAATAAAAACTTCCGAAAATAATCTTTTTCCCTCGATCTGTGTCGGTCAAGGTTAGACCCATTCATAGGTAATGTCTTCATTTATAATGCATTGGTGCCCTCAGATTTTTTATTCAGTCATCCATTCAGAAACTTCCGCAACCACGAACATATGCCAACTCATTAAACATAAAAAAAATTAAAACCACCATTCCATGCTCATTGGGACTCAGAGTGATGTTTCGTCTCTGCACCTGGTCTCATAATAATTCTATATAATTTTTTTAAAAAAATACATGGAAAATCCGAGACATTACATTCTCCCCACCATGGGGCTTTATGTCCCCAAAAATCCAAGACAAGGATACTCAAAAAGATGTTGGTATTGGGTATAGATCTAAGCCTCCCACTACAATTTGCCCCCATGAAGATTCTCGTGCCACCAAACGCTCACCAATGGAATTGATCCACCACAAAGGATACTCTCCTGCCGATCCTTGATCTCCCTTGGGTACTCAGCAAAGGTAACTCTATCATCGTTGTCCAACTCACCATAGTCGATGACGTGCGATGGTCATGGACGTACCGCATCAGCTACGAAACGTGGAAGACATCATGTACCTGATGCAACTATGGTGGTAGAGCTAGTTGGTGTGCCACCTCGTCAACTATGCGCAATATAAAAAAGGCATGATTAACCTCGGAGATAGCTTGATGCCCCAGTCAAATCTCCACAACCCTCATCGAGGTGAGACCCAAAGGAATACGTGGTCCCCCTCTTTGAACTCTAGAGGTCTCCATCATTTGTCAGCATAAGACTTCTGTCGGCTTTGTGCAATATTCATCGGTTCTCGGAAATATCTACACCTTCTCGGTGGTGACTCGCACAAACTTTGGACCCATAAGTGTTTACTCCCAAAGGTCTTTCTAACAAAGCGGTGACTGGCAGGGTCTCCCAAATAAAGCATCAAAAGGTGCTATACTAATGGTGGAGTGGTAGCTGCTATTGTACAAAAACTCCACCAGTGATAGGTGGTCCTCAAAACTACGACCAAAGTCCAAGATACAGGCCCACAACATAGCCTCCAAAACATGTATGTTCCTCTCTGTCTAACCATTGAACCGTGGATAGAACACCATGCTCAAGTGAAAATGAGTCCCAAAATCCCCTGTAATCCCTTATACAATCTGGATGTGAATCAGGAATTTCGATCTGAGAATATTTTCTAAGGGATTCCATGAATCATAACTATATCATGAAAGTAGAGGCGTCACATGCTCTCTACGGAACTCTTCTCTCTGATAGCTATGATGTGGGCCAACTTGGTGAGTCGGTCAAAGATCAACCAGATGGAATCATTCCCCATGGAAGTCTGTGTTAAGCATGTCACTAAGTTCATCGATATTGCATCCCACTTCTACTTTGGAACATCCATGGGTAATCCAATCCCACTGGAACCTACTACTTAGCCTTCACCAGATGGCATGTAAGGCATCACGAAATGAGCTCTACCACAACCTTATTTATGCCTGATCACCAAAACCTTCATTCGAGATCCTGGGGCATCTTTCCCACTCCAGGTTGTACCACAAAGGGGTGTATGGAACTCCCTCAGGACCACTTCTTTCAACGCTATTGGTACAACAATGCGTCCTATGAAATGTTGTATGTGCTCCCCTCCTTATGAATATCCATCAGAAGCATGTCCTAGTGATAACTGAGCACGTAAATCCTCACAGTCAACATCCCCAAGCTGCGCCTCCCTAACTTGATGTAATAGTGGAGGGGTGACAACCATCAACTGCAGGTAAGCTGCATCCTATCCATCCAAGAAGGATATTTGAAACAAGGATAACTGCTCTATCGCCTCAGTCAACAGTTGTGATCTCGACCATCTGCTAAGAGATTCCACCACCTTTTTCCCCTCCCCAAAAGTATAGATGATCATAATATCATAATCCTAGAGGAACTCTAGCCAACACATATGCCTCAGATTCAGATCATTCTATGAGAAGATATACTTGAAGCTCTTGTGGTCAGAGTAGATGGTGAACCACTTACCCATAAGGTAGTGTCTCTACATCTTCAACATGAATAATACCACTGAAAAGTCAAGATCATGGGTCGCATTGTTCTACTCATGTGGCCTAACCTGTTGAAAAACATAAGAAATCACTTCCTGTATCTGCATCAGAACACAACCAAGACCAGTCCCTGATGCATTGCAGAAAACTACGTACTTGACACCCTTCTCCAATAATCTCAAGACTGGGGCGCTCGCCGAAATCAGTCTCAACTGCTTGAAAGCCTGCTGGCACTTCTTCTTCCATATGATGGGTTTCTCCTTCCTTCTTAAGGATGTCATCGGTGTTGATATTTTGGAGAAATCAGCGATGAATCTCATGTAATATCCAACCAATCCAAGGAATATTTGTGCCTCCGTCACGCTCTGAGGTGGCTCTCATGCTAGCACTACCTCCACCTTGGCTGGGTCTACAGTTACACCATCTACTGAGATTACATGTCATCGATAGTGGATATCCTGAATCTAGATGTGGTACTTAGAGAGCTTCACATAATGCAGGTGGTCACGGAATACGTCTAGAACCATCCTTAGGATTCTCATGTTCTCCTCCTCGAACTTCAAGTACAAAAGGATTTCATCAATGAAGGCCTCTACAAACTGGTCCATGTATGAATGGAAGATCTCGCTAATCAGTCCCATTAACATTGTAGGGGTGTTTGTCACACCGAAAGGAATCACCAAGTACTAATAGTGATTGTAGTGGCATCTAAAATCCATGTTTGGTATATCCTCATCCCATACTCGTAACTGGTGATAACTTCATCGATGGTCAACCTTCAAGAACCATTGTGACCCTATTATCTAATAAAAGAGGTTGCCGATTCTCAGTAGTGGATACTTGTTCTTCATTGTTACTTGATTCAGTTGCCGGTAATCCATGAACAACATCAAGCTCCCATCTGCCTTCTTGGAAAACAATATTGGGGTCGCTCAGGGGGAAACATTGGGTATCACGAAACACTTGATCTGAAAATTCTCCAACTATACCCTCACCTTGCGAAGCTCTGCTGGATCCATTCGATTTGCTGATGAAGTAATCGATGTCATCCCGGGGTGTAAGTCAATATAGAATTTGATTTCTTAGCGGGGAGGTAGTCCCAAAATATCTCTGAGAAAGATGTCCTCGTACTACTCCACTATTGATGGGAACATGTATCTCATCACATCGACTTCTCTGAGGGAAAGGCTATCCAACTCATGAGTGACCGGCTGCACCCTCTTATGCATGAGCCCATTTTGTGCTGTCTGGGTCTCCATTTCTCCGAAAAAGGTAAACCTTGTCCCATCATTATCGAAGCACCACAATTTTCACCTAAAACGGTCAATCTGGGCATGGACCGATGATAACCAATCAATACCAAGAATGACGTCATAAGTCCTCAATGCTAACACCAAGAGGTTCCAACCGAAACTCTCACCTCCAAGGTTATGATAAAAATGTCTGCAATGGTGCGTGATGGTCGATTCTTATCCCATAGGTGTCTGTAATAGTATGGATCAAGTCAACGACTCTAACAGAATCTCAAATTTTCACACAATACATGTGGCGATGAAGGAATGACAGTAATTTGTGTATATAAGTATGGAAGCTAAGGTAGAGAAGACACATATCGTACCTTAGATCATCCTTGGAGCCCCTGGGTCTTACTACTCCGCTGCATGCAGCTATCACCGCCCCTATCCCCCATCTCTCTAAGCCTGGTGAAAACCTCCTAGGGGTGGTGGTGGAAGTATGTCGTAGCATCTTCCACCACCTGCAGCTCTCCCTGCTCCTATGCCACGTCTACCGCTGGGCAGGTCTGTCTGATTCACACTTTATCTCTGCCTTGGTGGTTCATCCACCGCTTCCATGTTATCAGCTCGACAGGTCGGACAATCCCTAGAAAGATGTCCCCTTCCGTCGCACGGGTAGCACTGCTTCTCCCTAGGATAACGAGATTCATCCTGAGAGCCCTGGAATTCCAACTCCATATCACGGGTCCTCTTCTGACGTCTCTCACGTTATGATACCTATGTTCGACACTGGCTCCCCACTGTCGAGGTATCTAGACCTATCTACCTACGGCTAACTATCATTGGCTGTCTCTGCTCCACCAAGAAGCTGTCGATCACCTTGGACCGCTCGAGCACTCCAGCACAAGTCGAAATGAAAAAAGCCATGACACTATCCGGATGTCTCTTCATAGACATCGCTCGATGGTCCGAGCTATGAAGTATGAAAATAGGACCATATACATCGAGTACCAGGCGAGGTTGGTGAACCTCGATGTATAGTCACCCACCGTCAAACTTCTCTACTAGAGCTGAAGAAGCACCTGGATGCGTGCTTCTCTTAGTGTAACAGGAGAGGAATTCTCCCTAAAGAGTCTCTCAAACTCTATCCATGTAAGAGTCTCCTCAATGTGAGTCTGTGTGGTCAGACACCACCATCATCCTGGCAAACCCTGATGAAGGTTCTCTCCTTGGATCACCATTTGGTATACTGGTGTCCTCACTAAACAGAAAACTCTAGTCACTGCCTCAAGATAGTCCTCACCAGTCTGAGGGTCGGGATCGCCTCAGAACCGAAGGGGTCTCTGTCTCTGGAACTCATGGACTGCACTCAGCATGTTCCCCTTATCGGTCGGTACTTTAGGTACCATGGGATACTCCACTGGGGGTGGTATAGAAGGTGCACCACCTAGAGGGAACACCTTGGGAACTTTCCCCTATATCGAAGCCTCGTCACTGAGAGGGTCATCCTCATGATCATGCTGCTAAATCCTAGCAGGTATTCATCGCATAGGAATCATGTAAGGAAACAAGATGTACCATGGTTAATGAGTATATCAGGATATCTGACATAAAGGAAATGTAAAACACAACCCATTCCAATATGACCCATGTATCATTCTTTTATTTCCCCAAAACTAGTTTTTTCATGTGCCGAGTCAAAAATAATTTTATCAGAGTCCTGGTGTATGGTTACATCGGCCTTCTACACCAACAATGGAGTCTCTGGCCTGAAAGACGGGCTTGAAACACTTAACACTATTTCCCCAAACCAATCTCATAGACTCTTGGTCCTAAGGTAGATCTGATCAGCACTGATACCACTCTATCACGAGCCGTCCTAGTGGGACTCGCGCCCCGACTCCCTAAGCCTGCCTCCAACAGGCCAGGGGCTGGTGACTAGCACAGAGAATGAATATTACTAGATTGGGAGTCATTTCCTAAGTACCTATATATATGCACACATATCTAATCCCACAATGTTGAAATTTATAAAAACCACTAGGGAATAAAATGCATGCATACAACTAAACCCAACCAGCAGAGGATGAATAAAAGTAATGTACTGAATGTAAACTAGTCCAAAATATAATCCCACCAAAAACAAGAGTCTAAAATATAAAAATTCCAACCTATAAACACAAAGAGGTATTGGGACTGCTGCTCATAAACGTAGGAACACCTCAGCCTGTGGTGAACTCAAAATGCTTGGTCCAGTCCTAGTCCACCATGGACTCTGTCAAAAGGCTGCTTGTCTACACAAGACACGACACGTGCGGGAAAATACCATGTAGGGGTGAGTATAACAATATTCAGTTGAGGACCCCGAAAAACACAATGAATACACAATGTAAAGGCACAGTCATCTCTGCACAGTATATGTCTACTGAACATATAAGAGGAGAATACAATCCAGATATACTACGATCCCAAACACGTAGTCTAGGTACAAGTCGCATAACCACATACCCCTGCTAGGGATTCAGTTCCAGTATTTCATGAAGCACTCATCCAGGAAAACATACTCCACAAGTCTGATAGCTCTGATGAAGTCCGTCTGAGAAATACTATTCATCGGGAAAAGCCACGAGAGATTGATACACTCATTACGAGGGAACACAATCTAATGTGAGGAAAGATCACGATACATAGATGAGGATCACTACCCAAGCCTTGGTGGATACCATGAATCATATGGATACAACTGCAAGGTATAGGATCAGCATCCTAGAGAAGTGGTCACATCGATTCCTGACTCTACCTAGGGTCAAGAATGGATAGAGGATCTCGCGCTAGGACCCTCATAGGGATACCTACTCTATCTCGTAAATTCTTGTTGAATGGATCATATTCCTATAGTATGAAATGATACCCGACCTTTAGGGGAATGAGAAGAAGCGACACTAACCCAAATGAAACATGTCCAATATATAGAAGACGAGAGGATCAAGCCATGTACAAAAAATTACATGGCGTGTAGATAGGTCCCAAGTCGTTTCCTCTGACCCCAGGTTATTCCCATATACAACATCCCTTTTCGTATGGTTTGTCCTGTGAAATGCAACTACACAACATGAAGAAAGGAACACATGTTGTGTCAATGTACATGGGGTCCACTCCTTGTACATTGGCCATGTGCCCAAACATGGCCTCAACCCATGTATGCCAACCCGTGTAATCTATACACGGGGTGACCTATGTTACTGTCTTTGGCTGGCTGTGTGGTGGAGTACACGACCATGCACTCCACCTTGTGTTCGTTTATCCCTTGGATACAAACTAATTTCCACATAGTCACCTCTGTCATGCTGCGTAGGGTTTGCACGCCGTGTTCCGAAGCTGTGCAGTTCATCACAAGTCCATGTACCTTCCAGATTACACACTGAGCTTCAAGGAAGGTTCAGCACATCGTGTGATGGGGGTCACACGTCGTTTGATACCTATCTGACACCTGAAACCCTAACCGCCATTGCCTATTCCACATGACATGTTCCTCGGGATACACATTGTGTATTGCGAAAATTTCCATAAATGATGCCTCTTTCCGGTGTGCCTCATGTGATTCTTCTATCTTTGTTCTAATGATTAGAATGCCACGAAACCCTAGGTTCTAGGTCACACCAACATCCTGAAGTCATCTCTATTGTTTTCGGCCTCCTATTAGCCTGGAAAACGCACATCGATCCTCCTGTGAGAAAAATGATTGAAGGACAGTCTCTCCCAATCAAAGCTGATTTGTCATCTTCCATTGTTGTCGCACCACTGTTGGGTCATTGCGATGTCAGGTCTCCAGTTTCATATCATTACGTTTCCAAACGGACGCGCAACGATCCATTGTTTTTCGCCCCACGAAGAACACGAAGAACGCGAGGTAAGAAGTGGGGGAAGAAATCCAATAGAAAATCAAGGAACGAACCTTCGATATCATTTGTCATGGCGTTGATCGTCTCTCATTAGTAGGATCAAGCGTAGTAGAATCAAACAATTAACATGGATTAATAAACCAAATAAAACCCTCCTGCAAGAACGTATGAATTTTTGGATCAACTTGTTCATGGGTTGATCTGTGTTTGTCGTTTAATACAACAACGGGGAAGAAGAATTGAAATAACTACCCCTACCTCAAGAAGGGATAGATCACTGATGAAGGGGTTGTGATTCAGTCCTCACAAAGATCCTTCAACATTGTTGGCACAACGATTTACAGTCATTATTCACCGAGATTTTTCTTTAAAGCCCCCCATATTCTCCAGAGTTTCTCTCCACCTTCCTGCCAATGAGCGACATTAGATTCACCCATTAAATAGATGTAACGTGGTTCAGCATTCTGTTACGCTGATTCGTTGTCGTTATGTTGTGGAATTCACGATTCATATTTGTTGGTTCAGAGTGATTATGTCATGGAATTAATTATTGAAACAGCTGCCATGTCATTGTGCTTCATCGAATATTTCCAAAAAAAATAAATTTTGTAAATTATTTTATTTTATTTTACTAAAAACGTCCGAAAATTAAATTTTTCCCTCGACACGTGTTGTTCGTTGTTAGATCTGTTCTTAGGTAAATTCGTCGACCTGGATGCAACGAGGTCCTCATATTTTTAATTCGGACATCCATTCAGAAATTTCTACAAAAATGCACATTTTCCAACACATTTAACTAAGAAAACGTCAACCCGCCATTTTAGGCTCACTAGACCTCGGAATGATTTGTCATCTCCTCGCCTAGTATTGTAATAATTACATATAATTTTTTAAAAAAATACATGAAAAATCTATGTCATTAGAGTTCCATTATAGGAATCCCAAAATGAAAAATGACACTGACCACTTCCAATTGCGTCCTGAATCACATTTGGTTCCCTCATCCCTGCTCCTTCCCGACTCAACCATATAATATATTCCACTTGCCCTTATCCTGTCATGTAATAATGAAATCTATCTTGGTACTGATTAGGTAGCCTGAGTAGGGTGTTCATATAACTCAATAGTACTCCATCAATGGTTTCTAAAACAATATCTAGTCAATAAAAATTTATCTATTTGTATTATGAATAAATTACATTTCATAAGTAAATAATTATCACAATTCATCATTCTTTAATTAACCATATAAACACCTAGGTTCCTGAGGACACTCGAACTATCAAATACTTACTTCAACCTGTGCCAATGTCTAAACCATATCACAACACAATGTTTATCATTTATCAATTAATTTCATATATATCATGGAAAATGGAACGATAGTCCAAGGACATGATCATGGGAATAGAATTCTATGTCTAACATGTAACACCCCGAGCTTCCACGATATGCTTCTCATTCAATAATGCAATAGCTTGCATTGTACGCAACTTCGAGTTCTAAAACACCGCGACTAATCAAAGTAGCCGTTATGAATAGTAATAACCACTTTTTAAAATTATAGAAATATTATATTTGAAAATGGACTTCATTTTTGGATTCGTAATATCGAAATTAGCCTATGTTGAATTTTTGGTATTTTTCTGAGAACTTCTAATTTTTTATGAATAATGAAAATTACTTAAAAACAACTTTTTTAATCAAAATAATATATATTGATAAATTATACTATTTAGTGGTTTTAAAGTATAATTTGAATATATTTTTACCATTTTATCCAATGGTGGTCATTATAATTAATTTAACATTGAAATTGGACATAAACAATTGCCAATCTTTTGATATAAATTGTTTCTTAAAAACACGCTATTTGTTGTAACAGTGGGAATTAATAATAAAATTAATTAATGCAACTTATACATTTGTAATTTTGTAAAATAGACATCATTTTTGAATTCGGAATATCAATTATAGCTTAGGGTGAAATTTTGGCCTTGTTCTGAAAAACTTCAATTTTTGATGAATAGTGAAACCACTAAGTGGTAGTTAAATAACCGATTTTTCGTTTAAATGAAATATTACCACTTCTGTGATTTGATTTTCAAAAATCCGACATACATGGTTGTCATTAAGAAGTAAAATGTGGTTCAATGAGATTAAAATAAATTTTTGGTGAATAGTAACTTTTAAGTTCTTAATCGCGATTAGAGGTAATTAGTGTAGTTTAAGGTACAAATAATGTTTTAATAATATGAGATGAGCATGACACTTGTCCTACTCCTATTGGATGAGTCATGGCCGACCAAGACAACCCATGGGTCAACTTGGGGACCCCATGGAGCCACATTAGTTGGAAAATGACATTAATATATATTTATTTAATGTTAAAATTAAATTGACACAAACATGAGTTATTTTACTAAAACAATTTTTAAGTGGGGTTACACAAGTCCAAATTTTTATTATAAATATTAATTAGAAATATAAAAATATTTCCTACATCATAGAAGTTTTTATATAATTTTTAGAAATTAAATAAATTAAATTAATTATGACATCATGATGATGCAGTGATGACCTCATTATTTAACGATTTAAATAAAATGGGAAGATAATGCAAAATACAAGGCTTACACTTGTCCAAAGCCAATTGGATGAGGAGATTTCGAACCCTTATCACCTTAGCCTCGAATTATATAATTGTGGGACCTTTAGAATCCGAAAAGCATTGTGTAATAATGTAACATTTCAATCTTTCCAAAAGTGCCCCTCCTCTCCACTTATAAAAGGCCCCCACCTCTCCCACCCTATTCACACCTTCAAGCCATTTGGCTCGGCCAACCTCTGCCCAAATACTCTCCCAACTTCCCCCTCTTACTCCTAGAAGCCTCACTTTGGGCAGAACTCTTCTCAAGGAAGCCTTTGGCTCAAATCAAAAAGAGTTACCCGATTTTGAGGTAATGTCTTCTCTAATGTTGTTTTGTTTTATTTTTCTTATCCAACCCCCTAAACTCTTTTTATTAATTTCTTTTGTAACAACACCAGTATCCACAATTTACTAGGATGTTGTTATAAGAAGTATTTGAGCTACACTTACACACACCTACATCTAATGGTTAAAGAACATACGGTTTCTGTGGATGGCGAATTTCTGCCTCACGAAACGATGATTGTTCAACACTCATATAACACCTTCAAAGGTGGCCATTAAGATGTAACTATTTTTATATATGATATATAATATGTTTATGTTTTACTTATGCTTCTGTATTTATCATTTATGGCATACTTTATGATTTCCATTATGGGTAAAACGCGATAATTTCATTTTAGGAAGTGCGGACTACCACCCCCTCAAAGTGATTTGAATCGTTAATGCCATATGTGGGATGTATAAAGGATGGAGTAAATGGTACTATAAACTATATTATACTGGAATTATATTATACATTTATATCATTATGATTTTGTTCCATTAAATATTAAATTGAAATGAAAGTAGCGTTCATGCGTACGTACGGCTTACCGTCTCCATGAACGGTGCATTTCATTTCTTACCTCTAAATGTTACGTAATATTATAAATGAATGTATATACTGGATATATAAGATATATATGACATCTAAATCATGTATATAATTCTGTAGATAATGGATATTCTACCACATAAACAACATGTAATTATAAGAAGTTTATTGTTGACTCAAGTACCAAAGATCGACAAAACAACCGTTATTAACTTAAATAATTACATAATGTTAATATCATTGTAATAAGTGATATAATAAGGATAATGAAATTGAAAATGGTTCTTAATAAGGTATATATTAACTCTAGTTTATTATTCAGGAGGATAAAGAATGGTTGAGTCAAGTCAGACACGAGGTAAGGGAATTTCTTAACCCAACTTCCATTCTTTGGGTTAATCTCCTACTTTCAAATTATGTCACGATATTATTATATCCTATTTTGTATTTTTACTTTCTTTATGTGTACCTATAGTGAATACACATAATAGATCTATTTTATTTTAAAAATGATCTTTTTAAGGACTTCATCTCAATCCCCTTTCATTCAGGCATATTTGGTTTTATACACAACTTTATTTTATACGGTGTATAAACCCCTTTGACTTTTACATTTATTCAAAAGGAATCTTTTTTATTCGAAGTGTTTTGCTAAACGAAAAAAGGGAATGTTTTTCTTTCCGTACTTATGTGGCGACAATGACATCTCCGCCGCCGTGACCATTATTTGAGTTTCGGCTTCCTCTACAAGCCATCATTTTTTTAATGAAAAATAAATACAAATTTTTAACTTTCTTTTATTTTGGTATTGAAAATGGTTTTGAAAGCGTTTTTATCATATCAAAGTGTTGTATTGATATCTTGTGATTGAAATGTGGAAATGTTATTTTTCCTTTATTCATGTTTTATGTGATACGATTATGTTATGGTTTATGATATGCTTAAACCTATTCATATGAGGAATGCATTGGACTTAATAAGTGACGGGTGGAGCCCGCTATAGCTCCTCGATGCATCGGCAGGTCTCATGAGACAAACTAGTGTCTTGGCACAAGGCCTTGACAAAATCTTATTTGTGGTCTTGGCACGAGGCCTTGACTACGTGGTTATGATAGTCTGGCATTATGCATTCCATCATTATGAAAGTGGTTATTGATATTGCATGTGATTATTCGACCAGTAGAATATCCATGTGAAGAAGTGAATGGCATTATCTCATTTTACTTTTGCCATATTATGTTGAAGTTCAAGTTTAAAAGGCTTTTGTTTTAGTTATACATTTCCTTAAATGTTAATGTTTATTTATGAAATCTTCCGCAATATTGTTATCCTTACTGAGCATCTGAGCTCACCCCTTTCAATGTTTTAATATTTTCCAGGATGTGAAGAAGTATTTTATGAATGACCTACAGGGATAGTCTGAAGAGGATAGAAGTGTGGACTATGGAGACTATGTTATTATAGTTTTTCACTTTGTGATGTAATGTAACATTTATGAAAGTATCTAGTGTTTCCAAGGCTACTAAACTAATCGGTCTTTCGAGACTTTCTCTTTTGTGATCATGCCAATGTTACGAAGTAATGCACCGACTCTGGGTAGCTGGGGTCGGGGCGTTACAGTTGGTATCAGAGGCAATTTAGTACAAACCTTGGAAGCTAGATTTAGACAAACTCTGATTAGAGCACATAGACCTAAGATGAACTTTGAGGATTAGTATAGAAGAACTTCCTAAAAATTTTGGTATTGTAGAGATTTTGTGAGTTTTCCGAGCAATACATCCCTGTCTGGATACGAGCAGGTAGAGGCGGCTCTGGCACAGATGTACCTAGGGGTAAAACCCGAAAACACTGCTTTGAGCTAGACTCGAACGGGACTGGTGCACGACAACGGGCCTTGCTACACTCTTGGTTACGACACTCCCAGGGGATATGCTTATGATAATTCCCATTTTCATTACAAACCACTATGAAAGATTACGAGTATATACTTCCTCAAAGAAAACATTTTTTATAATTATGGATTATATCCATAATTAGTTCAATTTATGTTAAGTGTTTTACAAGTATGGAATTATGTATTTTGATTCATAAACTGATCTAGTTTATGCCATTGTTTAGAAATGGCGCCTAGTGGAAGGAATGGAAACCGTATCAATGCACGCACTCCATGTAGGGATTTCCCTCCTGCTCAAGATAATTATGGTGGAGCTAGTGATACAACTGGTGCTGATCATCTTCTTACCATATTGGGACAACTCACTCTGGTTATGAATAATAACCTTACTCATATGGAGCACCCTGATCCGCAACGTGGAGGATCAATGTTAGACCGATTCATGAGGCAACAACCGCCAACCTTCAATGGGAGTAAAAATCCTATAGTAGCTGAGTAATGGATAAATTCCGTAGAGAAAATATTCCATGCCTTGGGGAGTAGTGAAAGGGAGAATGTTGTCATGGCAGTTTACCGCCTCACTGGAGATTCCGATCAATGGTGGTCACTAATTCAAAACACAAAGGAATGATGAATTAACAAACATGGAATGGCAGGAGTTCAAAGAGATGTTCTTAGAAAAATACTTTCCTCGAGACCATCGAGCGGATATGGAAAGGCAATTTCTGAGTCTGAGGCAGAAGGAGGATGAGAATGTCGCAAAGTATGAGGCTAACTTTTCAAGGTTAGCGAGGCATGCTGCTGATTATATATGTAACCCAAGGAGTAATATTGATCGTTTCTTTGATGGGTTAAAACCATTTCTCCGTCGAGCATTAGTATCACAATCCTTCTCATCATACGAAGATATTGTCTCGTGTGCTATCAAGATAGAAAAGGAATTCTCTAAGTCTTATGACAACAAAGTAAAGCAAGAGAAGAAGAGAACGGTGGAACAAGAGACAGATAAAGCGAAAAAGGGAAAGAAGGATTTTCCATTATGTGATAATTGTGGGAAGAATCACCCTGGTACGTGCCTAAAAGGAATGAGAGTTTGTTATAAATGTGGAGAAAAGGGTCACCAGGCTCGTGATTGCAAGGGAAAGAAAGAGGCTATCAAAGTTGAATGCTACAATTGTAGAGAAATGGATCATTATGAAAATGAATGTCCTAAGCGTCAAGGAAACTTACCTCAGAAAAGGCCAAGGGATCAAGGCCAATCTTATGATGTGACTACAGTTGAAGCGGAATAATTAATGTATTGGTGCTTTTGGACTCAAGTATTATATTATGGTTATAAGAATAATGTGATATATATATATGGATTGTACTGCAGTACTTGTTGATTTTAGTAAGGTTTTAATATGATTAAGGTAATCATATTTTTAGTATGTGACAATAAGAGAAACTTTTCTTTGTTTGGGGAATCTGATGTTACAATTGATTTTGGAATTTAGAGACCTTTTAGAGAAAGTATGGACGGAGGTATTTTGGATAACTATTAAGGTTGGAATGGATTAAGTTGAACCATGGATATAATTGTTTATGTTTAAAGAATTTCTGATGATTATTTTTGGAATATTATAATACTATAGTTTTAGGAAAAAGGACAACCTGCAGGGTGGGGAATAACCCGTCGCGTCGGACAAAGCTGCAGGAATCGAACCCACAACCATAGTGCGACAAGCCTTTATTTCCTACCACTAGCCTACAGGAAGTCCCTGTTTATTACAAAATATTTTTACTAATCTAAATGTTATGTGTTAACATTTGTAACCTTATACAATTAGGATAAATAGAATATTCTTGAGTTCCGTTACCATTTGGAGTAAAAGTTGGGTTTGTGGTAAACAATTTATTAACGAATGAAAGTATACATAACAAGTATGTATATTCCCTTACGTTCTTAGTAAATCTCCTAAATAAATTCCTCAACATTATAAAAGGTAACTTAAAACAAAAATGTTGTCAGTTAACTTTTCCAACTGGGGATTCAATGACCATTTAACCAATCACAAGTTTGTGATTTTCTTGTAGTTAAACTTTCTCCTAATCCTGTTTTCTATAACTCTCCATCAGACCTTGATGGTTTGTTTCTCCTCCATATCCATATTTTCATAGAATCCTAGAATGGGCTATTTCGGGTGACCTTTGTACTTATCTTGATTTCTTTTAATGTTATATATTTATTAACCTTATTTCCGATGTGGGTTTTCCAAAAAGGTATTTTCTCTTTTCAACCTTTTATTTTCAAAGAAAAAAAAATCTCAAATTGCGAGGACGCAATTTATTTAAGGAGGGGAGAATGTAACACCCCGAGCTTCCACGATACGCTTCTCATTCAATAATGCAATAGCTTGCATTGTACGCAACTTCGAGTTCTAAAACACCGCGACTAATCAAAGTAGCCGTTATGAATAGTAATAACCATTTTTTAAAATTATAGAAATTTTATATTTGAAAATGGACTTCATTTTTGGATTCGTAATATCGAAATTAGCCTATGTTGAATTTTTGGTATTTTTCTGAGAACTTCTAATTTTTTATGAATAGTGAAAATTACTTAAAAACAACTTTTTTAATAAAAATAATTTATAGTGATAAATTATACTATTTAGTGGTTTTAAATTATAATTAGAATATATTTTTACCATTTTACCCAATGGTGGTCATTAGAATTAATTTAACATTAAAATTGGACATAAATAATTGCCAATCTTTTGATATAAATTGTTTCTTAAAAACACGCTATTTGTTGTAACATCGGGAATTAATAATAAAATTAATTAATGCAACTTATACGTTTGGAATTTTTTAAAATAAATATCATTTTTGAATTCGGAATATCAATTATAGCTTAGGGTGAAATTTTGGCCTTGTTCTGAAAAACTTCAATTTTTGATGAATAGTGAAACCACTAAGTGGTAGTTAAATAACTGATTTTTCGTTTAAATGAAATTTTACCACTTCTGTGATTTGATTTTCAAAAATCCGACATACATGGTTGTCATTAAGAAGTAAAATGTGGTTCAATGAGATTAAAATAAATTTTTGGTGAATAGTAACTTTTAAGTTCTTAATCGCGATTAGAGGTAATTAGTGTAGTTTAAGGTACAAATAATGTTTTAATAATATGAGTTGAGCATGAAACTTGTCATACTCCTATTTGATGAGTCATGTCCGACCAAGACAACCCATGGGTCAACTTGGGGACCCCATGGAGCCACTTTAGTTTGAAAATGACATTAATATATATTTATTTAATGTTAAAATTAAATTGACACAAACATGAGTTATTTTACTAAAACAATTTTTAAGTGCGGTTACACAAGTCCAAATTTTGATTATAAATATTCATTAGAAAGATAAAGAGATTTCCTACATCATAGTATTTTGTATATAATTTTTAGACATTAAATAAATTAAATTAATTATGACATCATGATGATGCAGTGATGACCTCATTATTTAACGATTTAAATAAAATGGGAAGATAATGCAAAATACAAGGCTTACACTTGTCCAAAGCCAATTGGATTAATATCTTTCGAACCCTTATCACCTTATCCTCGAATTATATAAGTGGGGGACCTTTAGAATCCGAAAAGCATTGTGTAATAATGTAACATTTCAATCTTTCCAAAAGTGCCCCTCCTCTCCACTTATAAAAGGCCCCCACCTATCCCACCTTATTCACACCATCAAGCCATTTGGCTCGGCCAACCTCTGCCCAAATACTCTCCCAACGTCCCCCTCTTACTCCTAGAAGCCTCAATTTGGGCAGAACTCTTCTCAAGGAAGCCTTTGGCTCAAATCAAAAAGAGTTACCCGATTTTGAGGTAATGTCTTCTCTAATGTTGTTTTGTTTCATTTTTCTTCTCCAACACCCTAAACTCTTTTTATTCATTTATTTTGTAACAACACAAGTATCCTCAATTTACTAGGATGTTTTTATAAGAAGTAATCGAGCTACACTTACACACACCTACATCTAATGGTTAAAGAACATATGGTTTCTGTGGATGGCGAATTTCTGCCTCACGAAACGATGATTGTTCAACACTCATATAACACCTTCAAA
The DNA here is from genome assembly GCA_963277665.1 of Viscum album. Lineage (NCBI taxonomy): Eukaryota > Viridiplantae > Streptophyta > Magnoliopsida > Santalales > Viscaceae > Viscum > Viscum album. The sequence continues at coordinate 428,030,961 of OY728129.1, read as the reverse complement.
GGTGGCCATTAAGATGTCACTATTTTTATATATGATATATAATATGTTTATGTTTTACTTATGCTTATGTATTTATCATTTATGGCATACTTTATGATTTCCATTATGGGTAAAACGCGATAATTTCATTTTAGGAAGTGCGGACTACCGCCCCCTCAAATTGATTTGAATCGTTAATGCCATATGTGGGATGTATAAAGGATGGAGTAAATGGTACTATAAACTATATTATACTGGAATATATTATACATTTATATCATTATGATTTTGTTCCATTAAATATTAAATTGAAATGAAAGTAACGTTCATGCGTATGTACGACTTACCGTCTCCATGAACGGTGCATTTCATTTCTTACCTCTAAATGTTACGTAATATTATAAATGAATGTATATACTGGATATATAAGATATATATGACATATAAATCATGAATATAATTCTGGAGATAATGGATATTCTACCACATAAACAACTTGTAATTATAAGAAGTTTATTGTTGACTCAAGTACCAAAGATCGACAAAACAACCGTTATTAACTTAAATAATTACATAATGTTCATATCATTGTAATAAGTGATATAATAAGGATAATGAAATTGAAAATGGTTTTTAATAAGGTATATATTAACTCTAGTTTATTATTCAGGAGGTTAAAGAACGGTTGAGTCATGTCAGACACGAGGTAAGGGAATTTCTTAACCCAACTTCCATTCTTTGGGTTAATCTCCTACTTTCAAATTATGTCATGATATTATTATATCCTATTTTGTATTTTTACTTTCTTTATGTGTACCTATAGTGAATACACATAATAGATCTATTTTATTTTAAAAATGATATTTTTAAGGACTTCGTCTCAATCCCCTTTCATTCAGGCATATTTTGTTTTATACACAACTTTATTTTATACGGTGTATAAACCCCTTTGACTTTTACATTTATTCAAAAGGAATATTTTTTATACGAAGCGTTTTGCTAAACGACAAAAGGGAATGTTTTTCTTTCCGTACTTATGTGGCGACAATGACATCTCTGCCGCCGTGACCATTATTTGAGTTTCAGCTTCCTCTACAAGCCATCATTTTTTTTAATGAAAAATAAATACAACGTTTTAACTTTCTTTTATTTTGGTATTGAAAATGGTTTTGAAAGCGTTTTTATCATATCAAAGTGTTGTATTGATATCTTGTGATTGAAATGTGGAAATGTTATGTTTCCTTTATGCATGTTTTATGTGATACGATTATGTTATGGTTTATGATATGTTTAAACCTATTCATATGAGGAATGAATTGGACTTAATAAGTGACGGGTGGAGCCCGCTATAGCTCCTCGATGCATCGGCAGGTCTAATGAGACAAACTAGTGTCTTGGCACAAGGCCTTGACAAAATCTTATTTGTGGTCTTGGCACGAGGCCTTGACTACGTGGTTATCATAGTCTGGCATTATGCATTCCATCATTATGAAAGTGGTTATTGATATTGCATGTGATTATTCGACCAGTAGAATATCCATGTGAAGAAGTGAATGGCATTATCTCATTTTACATTTGCCATATTATGTTGAAGTTCAAGTTTAAAAGGCTTTTGTTTTAGTTATACATTGCCTTAAATGTTAATGTTTATTTATGAAAGCTTCCGCAATATTGTTATCCTTACTGAGCATCTGAGCTCACCCCTTTCAATGTTTTAATATTTTCCAGGATGTGAAGAAGTATTTTATGAATGACCTACAGGGATAGTCCGAAGAGGATAGAAGTGTGGACTATGGATACTATGTTATTATAGTTTTTCACTTTGTGATGTAATGTAACATTTATGAATGTATCTAGTGTTTCCAAGGCTACTAAACTAATCGGTCTTTCGAGACTTGATCTTTTGTGATCATGCCAATGTTACGAAGTAATGCACCGACTCTGGGTAGCTAGGGTCGGGGCGTTACATAACACCCCATGGGTATTTGGAGCCTTTTCCCCTATTCCACACCTCAATGTCACAAGGGTTTTTGGATCCTCAGTCTATATCCCATACTCGCTATCTCATTTGAGTATTTGGTGCATCAGTCCATGAATCACTCTTCGTTTATCACATATGGGTATTTAGAGCATCAGTCCTGGTCCCACACATGATTTATCAAATATTGGTATTTGGAAAATCAGTCCCTATATGACACCTCATTTATCACATATATGTATTTGGAGAATCTGTGCATGTCCCACACCACATTTATCACATATGGTTATTTATAGAATTAGTATGTGTCCCATGCCTCATTTATCACATGTGTATATTTGGATAATTAATAGATGTTAATAAAAATTAACTCTATATTTAAATTTCATATCATGATATACAATTTCAACTATCTTAACAAATCATCATTAAATACTTTAATCACATGGAATAAAAGGATAAATTATCCATTTAAACCATATACCCCTTTAATCTATTAATTAATTCATTAATTAATTTATCCAATCCTAAAACCCAATATCCCATTCATTAATTCACCAATTAATAAATTTTATTTCTATAATCCCACTATCCCATTGATTAATTCACCAACTTATTAATCCAATTCCACCGTCACAATAAGTTCAAAAACTTATTAATCTCATTCCACCAAGTAAAAAATTATAAGAAACCATTAATTGAACAATTCCATAGTCCAATAATAAATTAATTAACCAAATTAATCAATTAAATTAATAAAACTAAATTGATGAAAATTAAATATAAATTATACAATTACATAAAAATAATTGAAATCAATACATTGATATATTAATAATATAACACTAACCATAAGATCGTTGATAAATGCTCACCAGTAGAAATCCCCAAATTGAATAGGAACGTTCAATTACACAGTGAAAAAAGAGATCTATATCTGAAACCGATATCTAAAATAAAATGAATTTTATCTAATACGACCTATATCTAGATCCAAAAGAAAAAGAAGAAATTTTACCTTCCAAGGATGAGATAAGGATGGGAGACATGGAGGAAACTGCAGGAGATGTAATTCTCTTCTTGGGAAAGGTGCATATCATCAAAATGTGCTATGAATTATTAATAAAGGATGTCATATATGATTGAAATCCACCCAGGATCTTCAAAAAATGATATAAAACATTTTGTTCTGAGTTATGGTTGATTTCATATTTTTTGGGGGGTTTATTTATTTTTAATATAATTTTATGGGTTTTGAAATCTCATGTGCATGGATTCCTATACGGAGTGTATGATTTCCCCAAAGATTTTCCCTAAATTTGTGCCTCACCATGGGGTATCACATGATTTCTCATAAGAGTGTGTAATTTATACAGAACCATATAACATCCATGCAAATCCTCTATACGTTAGTTCACACGGTTTTCTGGGTGGGTTGCAGGATTTGTGAAAACCATGCGTTAATCATTCACTTCCCATATTTCTTTCAAAATATCCTAATTATCACCCAAATTCATCCAATATAAAACCCAGACAAAGCATACTCAGTCCAAGGAAAAAGAGTTCCAAAAATGAGCTCGAGACATCTCAATAAAATGTTAGGATCATATATGACTACTCCATTAATATCATATATAAATGAGTTTTATTGGCTTTAGGGAATATTCCCTTAATATAGACCAATTTTGACCGTATTAGAACAGCTAGACCAATAAAATAGCACAATTTATCCCCCCATAATATCATGTGTATTGTATCTTCATTGGATTCATGTTGTTTTTTACATGAAACTCGATCACTATGAGGGTATATATTCATTACATTATATACTAAATATAATAACACATGGGGCAATAGAAATTAGGATTAGAAAAATGGTTAATAATTTGAATATGGACACAAAAAAACCTATGTGTAAAGAGATAGGGATGATTCATCCATAATCAAACAGTTATTTAATAATTAATTGTTATAAATATTGATAATTACAATAATTAAAATTAAATAAAACATCGACACAAACATACATGGTTTTTAAATACTCATGATCAATAAATATAAATATAGATTATATAAAAAATAATACCAAAATAATTTTAGTATCCAATTTATAGTAAAACAATTGAAGTGGTATGTAATTCAAAGTGTCCTAGTGTCTCAGTACGGATGTCACTACTTGGTCAATGAGTAGTGGACATGGGGGAAATTCCCTATACAAGGTTAATGGGTAGTATAACTATTGATTGATTATAATAAAGTTCATATTGATAGTTTTTAAGTAATTGAAATAAAATTAATATTGTTTTAATTTGTATATAGTATATCCTTTAATTAGTGAGGCTTTATATTTGAATTAAATTTTTTTATAATTATTTCAATTTTTTGGTATTTTTGTTGGTCATTTTGTTTTGTTTTTTGTTAATATGTAAACCTGGTAGAGTTTTGGTTACTATTGTCTAGGATTAGGGGTTCTAGGAAATCTACATTAGACAAAACTAAGGGACCATTGTGTGGTGTGACTACCCTTTATTTTAAGAAAAATATATTGTAAAACTTCATATACTAAACAAGCATGGGATTTGGTAGTAACCCATTACTCAGTGGGGACAATTATATTATGTTTGTTAGAAATTAATTCCAACATTATTTAAAAAAAAATTAATTTTTGTACTACTACTCCCCTCAGTTCATTGACCATGAATGATTGGTGTCTCCTCCCTCTCTCAGTCTCCTCCTATATGATTATATGGTCATTATTAGATAACTAGTCTATGATTCAGGGACAATCCCAATTTTTTGGACCATATTGATCCCCTATATTTGATTTCAATAAATATTTAATCTAAATTTTTAACTAACTATGTGAAAACAAACTCTGATAAATGTTTTTGGAACTTGAGAATGGTGGATAAGATTGATGACATGTATATTTAATATTTTTTATCAAATATTTGTCACAAAATATTTGGTAGACTAGAAAATTATTTCTCCATGGATCTAGTACACATATTTATGAGCTTAAAAATAATAAATAAATAGTAATGTACAATACCATGTTTGTAGGATGTGATCTCCACTTGATATATTCATCACCAAATTGTTGTAACTCAAGGGAATTTTGAATGGAATGTTATGTATTTATTACATGTGTGTTGTGGTTCCTAGTTCATTATTTTCAAACCATCATTGTATTTCATTAAACATTATTTTGATTTACAATTCCCATACAATCATTATAAAATGACGAAGACCATCTATAAAGAATGTATCGAATAAAACATGTCTTTCACTTCCTCTCCTTCTATCTATAAATTAATTGATTGATAATGAGGACATATTATTCTGGAAAAGTTATCCCTCTTTAATATTTTCCTTTAAGGTATAATTTTATACTATGTCAAAGTATTCATTATTACACTTAATCTATAAAAAAATAAAGCATAAAAATGTCAAAAAATGTCATTTATGACCTAATTAATTTTTCATAAATTTCATATTCATTTCACCAGACATTTAACAATTTAACAACGCATGTAATAATATAAAAACCATTAATTTATCTCTAATCCCAAAAAATCATATCAACAAACCTTGAATATTGGTATTTCACCTGGAACAATATTTTCTTATATTCACTTCATTGAACTCAAATAACTAGTGAAAATATTGAAAATTAAATTAAATTCTTTTTATATTAAACATAAATAATTTATAATCAAATTTATTTATTGTTTTACTTATGACTATTCACATTCAAATTAAAATTGGGGCACTAGTGTGGGACTCACATAAAAAAAACTCTTTTTTGACCAATTTAGTGAAAATTTTGAATACAAGTAGTCTATGAAACTCTAACCATTACCTTTATAGTAGTTATTCCTCCTCATAGTGAAAGATTCATATCTAGAATCATGGAATGTAATGAGAAAAGGATTACTCATAACAATGAAAACCTCCAATGAACACCAACTTTGTAATATAATATATTTATCTAAATATTTCTCATAAAATTGGGCGTATACTTTATATTCCAGTTCGTTCAGGCTTTATTTATCTTCTTTTAACTATATTTTATTATAATGATTTAAAATTATATATAAATTTGGTAAATTAAAGAACAAATATCAAAGTAGAAGGGCGAGATATATATTTTTTGTCATCTAAAAACATGATATATTTTTTCATGATCAATCAATCAATGACATACCACTAATAATTAACCCGAAAGAGGATACCTCTATTTAAGAATAAACCATTACGATTTTAATCAAGTATAATAGTTTTTTAATGGTATATAATTTAAATGATCTCAATTTATGACACTAATACACATGATTGTAGATAGGAACATCCACTAACAACCAATGATGTGGTGTTCTTACTATTGATTCATCCCTCATGTTCTCTTATACATCGGATTAACATGTGTGAAAATTATGAGAAAAATTATCAATTGTTATGAGCTTCTAAAATATGATATCCAACCATCACTAGTTTCCCATTAAATTGATTTATATGGACCACCAGACATATGATTATGATTGTTATCAAAGCATCAAAAGTTTGTAATTGTAGATAGGAATGCTATAACTTTTTAATATAACTTGTAGTATAAGGACATTACTATATATATTACTTCCAAAATTAATTTTAAACCATGCATATATAATACTATATATAATATATTGTAATTAAAAATTACATGTTTGAGTTAGGTCATGGAAACCCACTCCCTAACATTACCCGATACACCAAGAACCCACTTGAGCCTGTTGTTAGGACTACGGTCCCACCCCAAGCCTTCTAATAATAGGGTTAGGTCTGGTGACTATCACCACGTATTATTATAACACACAATGGAGGCCTCATCCTAAAGAACCTATAAACAATCATATAATATGTAGAACAGAATGTAATGATGAAATTATAGATATAATAATCAATTGTAGAATAATATACATGAGAATGAGAATAAATATCAATAATAGTATGAAAATTTAAAACTATATAGATTAAGGTAATTATAAAATCACAATATCTCAAGTGAAGATAGACATAGAATAAATGAAAAATGTAACTCCTAGTCACATAGTTCTCAAAACAAACACCAACAATAGTAATTACTTTTGTGAACCACTAAGAACCAAATACATCAATACCATATCCTCCAAAACCAACCCATATCTATTTATTATCTTCATATAATACAAACCATTTGGGTTTAACTACCATTTTTGGGTGGTTATAAAAAAACATAATAGGTTACCTCAAAAACAAAAATTGATAAAAAATGATATGTTTTCTCAAAGCCTAAGACAATGAAAAAAATTGATATGATTTATGGTTTAAGATAATAATAAGTAATGTTGTCCCAAAATCACAATCTATATATAAAAGATCATATAATATAGTTTTTGGAGGTAGACTCACCCTGAGAGGTGGTGAATTATGGTGTCACATAAATTTATCATTTTCAATATATTATAGTTAACATAATTTTATGATATTTTTCTCTTTGTGGTATGAATTATGTTAAACATATCACATCATTAATCCTTTCCCACAAACTCATTGACCGATAAAAAATTATTCTCGAATGTAAAACTTCCATGGGAAAATGGATTTTTACATGGCAAACCAGAAAGGGATAGTCCAACAAGATTAAATTGACATTGAGTTAGTTGTACCATAATCTACTCAGTTTCAAAATTTTAGTGGATGAAAATGAGTCAAAATTGTTCACTCCATGCCAAGTTAACATCATTTACAATATCTAGGGTTTGGACACTCCTCACCCATGTTACATAGCATCTTCCTCACCATTACACACTGAATTGATGAACTTAATTCCATAGTTTATTGATAGGTGGGTCTTCCTAAATATATTTGAATCATAATGATTTTTTCATAACTAACATGAGACTTGTTTTACCATAGTCCTGATTTAATGCTCTTTGAATGCATCGTTCACTTAAAATGGGCATTCATTACATTATTTTCATGAGAATTCTTTCTTTGTGAGCCCCTGGCTATCCTGAAATTCTTACATTCATAAAACTCCTACTATCACGAATCTACATTCTTGTAAGTTCAAATTCATGAATATTTTTCAATACTATTGTGAAATATTATGATTCATGAAAAATAATTTTTCGCAAAAACAATATTTTTACAGAACATAATTTTTTAGTATAATTCTCATGGAACATGGTAGTTTTCATGAATCCCTCATGTAAAATTAAAATTTGGAGAATTATAATCATTTCTCTCATCATAATATCACTTATCAAAGTCTCTATTTATCTTATATTTACTTCATCCTAGATTATATATGTATAGTCAAATATGGACACATCATATAACATGGAATCATTTCTTTCATTCAACATCTATTCATGAAATTATCCCCATCATTCATTATTCAATAATATATTTGTCAATGAAAATCCCTAAATCAAATTGCATTTGATTCAACAACATAATTGATTTCATGAAACTCTATCATGCCTAAAAAAATTGGAATTGATTTTCTAATGTATAACTTTTCAGGAAACTCGACCATTAATGATTTTTCAGATATTTCAAAAAATTATTCAATCGTCTTCACAAAACATTATTTCATGAAACTACTACACATACACAAAAGCATACATCTTTTGTGAAAATATTGCCTTTTCTTCAAAATAATTATCTTTCTACCAGACCATTTATTATGTTATGAATATAATAACCATCTTCCATCAATGTAATATCAAAAAAAATTGTACATATTCCACCATCTCATTCTTCTTATGCATGAATTACTCTTGACCATAACATTCATATGTGAAATTAATAACTACCAATAATTTTTCTACCCTTCATTCTATTAGATTGTCTTGTATCTGCATTTCTTCAATATCATATGTGTGATATCAATACTCATTACATTTCTAATACTATAATCATATGTAGGACAATATAATTGATAATAAATCTAATAAAAAACATACGTTTGGGTCCAAAATTACCCACTTTTTATATTTTTTAAATATTATCATTAATTTACCCTGTATCAAATATTCTGAAATTTTTATTACAATGGGCTTAGGATTCCTACCTAACCACCCTGATGACTTTTCTCTCCCCATTGGAATCAAAATGACAAGGTCCTTATAAAACCAGAGTTATTAATTAGGTTTTCTTCTCACTAGGGTTGTCGAATCTTCCTTTCATGTCATCTCCCCATTATAATCCTGACTAATAAAGAGGTTGTGGGCCTGAATTTATTTTACGTATCCTCCCTATATCGATGCATAGTCCATAAGGGATTTCTTCCCCAAATACAGTACCCCCACATTAATCAATAATCTCTATTTAATAGAATACAAATGTGTATCAAAAACCGTTATAGGTACAACAGTCTATTACAACTATTGGAATAATAGATGTGGATATATTATTCTCTCCCTTTGATCTCTATTATTCAATTTTGATACCATATATAAATTTATCTATAAATTTTTTTTTATTACCACATTTCAGTATTAGATCAAATTTTCTTGTTACAGATACAAACTTATGATTGATTTTTATTGAGTGAAATTAGCACTTCGAATTGATTCATTAACAAATCCACTAGTCATACCGAGTACAAACTCATTATATTAAACACATGATTAATCCAACAATCACTAATGTTTTCTATGTCACTCACATACTTCAATGGAGTCTTGTATCATAGATTTAAATATTTTTTATAACATCCAATGATTTTAATCACACTAGCACTAAACATACACTAAATTTGAAATTATGCACATGTTTGTGAGATATACAAGTTGTTAAAACGACTGAAACCACTTGTTATAGATAACATCACAACACGAATTCATAAGGATGATCTTAAATTTATTATATGAATCCTTTATAATATAATGATAAACATCCTAGAGTGTTTATCACAATATTTACATGAATATATCCATATTTGGACTAATACCACTAATAGAAACCAATTATTAAGCTTCTTCCAAATGTTGAATTCCTCTTCAAAATTTGGAGACAACTTAATGGGAATGTTTGTTATTTTCTAATAGATTTTTTTCATCATGAAAATAGTCATCTAATACCACATTTTCTGAAAAAAATAGAGTAACATGAAATATATGAATATTGTTTCTTCTCTATAAATATACTTTCTATTGGTGGTGAAATATCATATTAACTGAGGATTGATATTACTATTCAATTATTCATTGTGACTTAGAACCACTAGACTATTAAAATATATCTTTTAAAATAGCACTAGTTTCTATTCAAGAACATTATAGAATAATATTCCTTTCCCACAACATGAAACTTCTAAATATTTTTTTGAACAAAGTGTTTTTTGAGTTATTCCACATGTGAAATCTGATACCATAATCCAATTACTAGGGTTCTCATAGTATTTTTTCATGAATATATTTTAATAATTTATCGTTGTTCTCTTTCATAGCATAAAAAATCATGGACTATATCAACTATTAATCCTTTCCCATAGTCATTTATATATTGAATAAATTAAATACATGGTGAGAGGGGTACCTCAAGCATCCTAAATAATAGGACTGTGTTCAGTCCATATGTATAGACCCTTTGATATATTCTTTTAAATAACTATACAATTTCTATCCTTCTTCCAACTTCTTAAGAAATTCGAACTATTCTGGAATTATAATTATGAATTCATTATGCACATTCTTAGTCTTAGTTTTGAAATTTGATTCAATAGTCTTCTTCTTCTTTACAATTGTCGGTTTAAACCCACTTGTACTAGGATTTTTCTTTCATGTACTACATATATTACTTTTTCTGTGGTTATTTCATAGAGATGAAATCACTTCGCAAGTTGTTTGCTCTTACTTCATCCTCTTAAGAGGGATCCTTTTCTTCACTTCACCCCTATCCTTATGGAATAACATAAAAATAAACCACGTAATTGTTCATAATTATACACTTTATCCACCATATGATCTGCCGCTCACATTTTATTTTGTGGTAATTCTTTATCTGAGTCTACATTATTTTTAATCAAAGCTGGAGTAGCTTTTACACTTTTCATTCAAATTTGATTCAATTCATTATAGGAAAGATGTTATGAGTGTAACTTAACGGGTGCATGATACCACTTTTATTATATACTTTCTCCTCAAAAAATGTAAACTTATTTTCTAGAATATAAGGTTCTATTCAAGTATATATTCTATCATTATATGCTACAAAAGTAGAGGACCTCCTTATAGTGTATTTTTTTCATCCTCACATTCTTCCATAAACATTTCATTTCCATATAACTTGGGTGAGAATAGATAAAACATATTCCGTTAAAAACATACCATGTATCATATTATATCATCCTAGATGTTTATGCCCCCATTAGTCTTCAATTTTATAGAATTTTGGATTCTTGAAACCCACTGATAGTGTATCCCATTCTTCCCTAATAGTAACATCTCATGTCTACCTTATTATTTGATTCAACAATATTCTTCCATTTCATGTAAATTTAATATTCAATTCCTAGAAAACCCCTCTTGTAGATTCTTATTTATATGGGAAATCTAACATCTCCTTTCCCGTATATAGATAATGGTATTCCTAAAGGTCTCTGGTTTTCTTACCATTATCCTTTAGCTAAGTGTTATTCTTATTTTATTTTGATCTAGATTCATTCTAAAACATTCTTATCTCTTCTAGCTATGTTCTTAGATGGAGTAAGTGTTCTCTCATCTCCTTATCCATTACCTTTTACATTTCGAAATTTTGAGACATTTCTTCTAGAATAACTCTCTGTTCTTTCATCTTGTCACCCTTATTATGTTTGTTAATATTTAGGGCCACCTATTCTCTTTTCAACCATCTAACGACCTGGATTTGGAGCCACCCAATAGGTGCCCTGTACCTGATTCACCACATGACCTCAAGCGCATTTCCTCAAACTCCAGAGGCTTCCGACTAGTAGTGAGGTCATTGATGAGTCATTGGGGAAACTATGACCTCATTGGTAAGGTATACAAGGGAAAGGAAATGATAGTCAATAGAGTAAGCAGTAAACAACATACAACAACTGAAACTAAATAGTGGAAGCAATGAATATATAGTAATGATGATAATGATGCAGTAGGTAAATTTATCTAAGGAAAGCAGCAAATACAACAACGTGCTGATATAAAACTGAAAATCTAGTACTAAAATAAATAACAACTATAGCAGCGTCAAAATCCTAAGCTCGGTCCTATGCTCTGTAGCTGCAAACAGCAATCATTTACCTAAAGTAGAGGGGAACCAATCCCTATACACACATGAAACTATATAACCAGTTTGGACCAATATCTAGGACCCAAACAGGGTGTGAGACTAATCTTAATAGGCAACAACCACAAGATCTGTGCCGTACTGTCAGTGAGCAATATAGAAAAAGAAATTGAAATAAATGCAGCAGAGAAACATGAGCACACTGAAGTAATAAATCCTACCAATCTCCATATACATTTATTTATTACTTTTATTTAGTAATTTAATTATCAAACAAGGAATCTAGAAAACTTCTCTATATTCTAAATCATAGCAAGTAACGGAATAGGTATCTCGGCATACAACCTAAACACACGCAGTACAAAACCCAAGCTTGTTCTTTTGCATGGTGGAATCGTCACAACCAACCAAACAATATTCACACCGACTCTCTGGGTGGCTCACACTGGCAGACCCCTATAGTCAAGTAATCATAAAAAGGCACAAACACTCTGGGAAGCTCTCACAATCAATTCCCCTGTGGTCTTACAGTGATAGCTAAAGACTCTCTGAGGAAGCACTTACGTCTAATTCCCCCTGTTGTCTCAATACGTAACTAACGACACCCTAACGAAGCCCAAATTTCAATTCTCATAGGTCCTATGAATGATACTAATTTATAACTAACTCTCTAGGGAAGCCCTTAGTCATCAATTCCCTCTTTCGTCTACCGCACCAGGTTCACACAGCCCTGACCTGCATAGTCATGCGTAAACGACTGTTAGCAGCCTTACGTAAGTTCAAAAACTACTTTGATAATAGCTACAATTCCTCAACAGCATATAAATGGTAGTAAATACATGCAAACAATTATATCAAGGCAAGCAATCAATGAAACAAGGTCTGCCTCACAGGCAACCTAAGCCAAACGGTGATAAACAGTCAAAACAAGGGAAACACCCATGGGGTGATCTTTAAACATGCTAACAAGCAATTATTATTCATATAAAAGCCACAAACATACAAGCAGTCTATGTCAGATAATAATGCCGGATCAAAATACTAACTCGAGATACCCGGTACATGGGTATCCATATCTTTTTCAAAAAACAAACTCAAAGACATTCCAAATTTCGAAAAAAAACCTCCTACCTCGATCCTAGGAGATCGATAAACATGAAACGCGGCCCGTGAATCGGCATAGAATAGAGTAGATCTGAAAAAATGTCTAAAATGTTCAGTCTTAGATAACTCTTATAAGAAAAAGAATCGGAAACGTGGCCAAGGGAGAACGAAGGACTCACCGCTGCAATTCTATTGCACCTGACAGCGTTTTATTCGGATAACAGGTGATAAATCAGTGGCTCAGAGAATATCCATGGCCATACCCTTGCTCTTGGTCAAATAAGGTGGAGAAGAAGGTGTTTTCCGGGTTAATAGGTGACCCTGGTCCATTTAACGAAAAAATAAATTACATGCCGTGTAATTTTGGAGTACACGGCGTGTACTAGGCTTTTCCATACTCTGAATTAAGTAGCCTCCACACCACCCCTACATGGCCATGTTTGTGGCCATTACACGGCCAGAACACAGCCTCCCGCGGCATCAAAGAACAGGGCGTGTACAAATTAAGTACACGACGTGTAATTATAAAATTCCCAGATTCACCTCTTTTTCCCAAAAACGACTAGAAAAGGAAAATCATACCTGAAAATAATGTCCATGTTCATAAAAACATCCCCCATTCAAGAAATTCGACCCTCAATTTCCCTAACAAGGTGGAAAAGAAGAAACCTCAAATAAATCTGGCCACTGTGATTGTATATCGAACTCCCTCTTCTGAGTCTCGTCCTGTACACGGCCATGCTACTATAGCACCCGTACCAGAGGGACAGACTGGCCACATCATACCTTTTCACAACGATCAAAAATCTTGATAGGATGCTCCTATAATGATGCATCTGGATCTAGATCAACCTCCTCAGGTTAAAAAACATGAGACGGTACTGAGAAATATCGTCGTAGCTGAGAAACAGGGATGACAACATGCATAGCCTGGTACCTCTGAGGTAATTGCTTTCTATAAGCAGCCAGCCCGACTCTCTCTAGAATCTCAAATGACCCGACGTATCTCGGTGAAAGCTTTCCTTGTCTCTTGATCCTATTGTGTCCCAACCTCGGGGTAACATGTAGAAAGATGTGATCTCCGAACTTGAACTCCAAAGGCTGTATCCGCTGATCATCATAAGATTTATGCTGAGACTGTACAATCGCCATCATTTTCCGAATCAACTCCACCTGTTCTGTGGTCTCTTAAACAAGACGATGTCCCAGCATAGCTGCCGCTCCTACCTCCACCATACACAAGGGGGATCGGCACGACCTACTGTACAAATCCTTGTAAGGTTCTATCCGAATAGTTGCGTGAAAACTATTATTGTAGGAAAACTCCACTAGAGGTATATGTCTCTTCCAAGAACCTCTAAAATCATGAATTCATTATCGTAGCATGTCTTCTTGCACCTTAATCGTGCACTCTGACTGGACATCTATTTGGGGATGGTAAGATGTACTCAGAAGTACCTGTGTACCCAAATCCCACTGTAGCCCTTGCCAGAAATGCGACGTGAAGAGGGAGTCCATATTTTAAATCATAGTTCTCGGAACCCCATGCAATCATACAATCTCATGGATGTGCGACCATCCATGCTCATCAACACTGAAGGTCTCCTTAATCCACAAGAAGTGAGAAACCTTCATGATCCTGTCAATGAAAACCCATATCGCATCATTCCCTCTAGGTGATTTAGGTAATCCTGACACAAAGTCCATCACGACATCATTCCCCTTCCACTCGGGAATGGAAAGCTGATGTAAAAGCCATGATGGTCGCTGGTGCTCCGCCTTCACCTGCTGACAGGTGGAACACCTCATGACAAAACCAGCAACATCTTTCTTCATACATGGCCACCAATACTAGCGGTGCAGATCATGATACATCTTTGTGATGCCCGGAATAACTACCCAAACTGAGGAATGAGAGTCTCACATTACCTCCTCGCATATATCTGCTAGCACCAATATGCGTCCCTGGAAATTCAAGATCTCACCCTCGCCTGCGGTCCATCCAGGAAGAAGGTCATATCCTGAAAAGAATTCCCGTATGACTAGGCCTTCAGAATCTGATAGTTGCCTCATTCAAACTCGGTCAAGAAGGGTCGAGGTAACATTTACAGAAGAAAGAAATGTCTGAACCTGTATGTCATGCACCTCCAAATGCATTTCAGAGAACAGAGCCATAAGTTGCCACTCGCTACTGGCCTCCTGAAATGCATGTATTTGTGTCCTCCTAATGAGTGCGGCTACCACAGTGTTGCATTCACACTATGTGAAGATGTACTTGAGGCTCTTGTGGTTAGTATATATATCACAAAATTCTCTCCAAGAAGATAATGTCTCCAACAATTCAATGCATGAAAAACTGCATCCAACTCCAGGTCATTCATAGGATATTTCCTCTCATGTGGCCTCAATTTCTGAGATCCATATGCAATAAACAATCCTCTTGCATAAGCACTGCTCCAAGCCTGATGCCCGATTCATCACAGAAAACTATATTACTCATGCCCGACTCTGGAAAAACTAGGATCGGTGCAGAAGTCAATATCCATTTTATCCCTTGAAAGGTTGTATCACAGGATTCTGACCAAAAATAATTCCCCCCTTCTTAGTCAAGCCCGTCAACGGTGCTTCTTTGTGTGAGAAGTCGTGTATAAACTACATGTAGTAACCATCCCGCCCATTGAAACTTCGTACCTCATAGACATTCTTCGGCTTCTCCCAGCTAACTACTGCTCTCACCTTCTATTAGTCTACTGATAATCCTGTCACTAAGATAACATGGCCTTAGAGGTGAATGTTGTTCATCCAAAAGTGGCACTTTGAGAGCTTAACATACAACTGATGCTCCCTCAGTGTACTCAAAATGATCTCAAGATGGGTAGCATGGTCATGTCAAGTGTGAGTGTACAAAAATATATCGTTCCCAAAAACAACAATGAATGAATCTAAGTAAGGATGGAACAATCGGTTCATCAGTGCCATGAAAACTACTAGTGCATTCGTGAGACCGAACGACATAACCAAGTACTCATACAGACCATACCTGCTCCAAAATGATGTAAGAGGTATATCAGATGGCCTGACACACAACTGATAATAGACGAATCTCAAGTCAATCATCGAGAGCACTCTGGCTCCTCGAAGCTGATCCATGAGATCATCTGTCCATGGCAAGGGATATCGGTTCTTGATCATCAACTGGTTCAGCTTCCGATAATCCACACAAAGCCTAAGGGTGTCGTCTTCCTTTTTCGCAAACAGGATAGTCACACCTCATAATGAAGTAATCAGTCGTCTGAAACCCTTTTCCTACAACTACTCCAACTACATCTTGAGCTCTTGCAACTCAGGTGTAGGAATCATATAAGGAGTAATGGACACCGGTGTCTCTCCAAGCACAAGCACAATAGATAAGTATACCTCTCGCTTTGAAGGCTAACATGAATAGTCCTCTAGAAAGACATCCTTGAAACAATCCACCACTGGAGGAAAGTCTATCTGTGAAGTCCTCTAGTTTGTCCAGATACAGACTGGAAATATGAACTGTAACTTCGCCTAGCCCATGGTGCTCTAGTACAACTCTACTTTCCTAGACATTAAATTTTCCCTTGTCAAGAAATGACTCACCCTCTGGTGATGTGAAACTAACCTTGCGGCGATAACAGTCGATGACTACCCGGAAGGGAACGGGCCAGTCCATTCCGAGAATGACATCATAGGCTATCTTCTTTAGGAAATAGAGGTCCCATAGAAAGTGATACCCATCCACCTCCATAGGGAACTCTTTTCACTGATGTACACTAGTCGTTCTAGTCCCCAACGGTGTGTCTAGTGTCAACATGTCCTCAGAGTTATAAACAATCAGTCTAAGGCTTTACATAGTATACACAGAAATAAAGCTATGAAAAGATCCTGTATCAAAAAGTGCAGAGGATAAAACTGAGGATACTAAAATTGTCCCTCGAACTGTAAAAGGTCCAGGATCCTACTTCATATGAATCTGCTCTACCAAAAATGTATGGCATGCACCGCGGCCTTGTGCAGCAGCCTGAGATCCCTTAACTGTCCATCTCTAAGCCTAACCACTGCATCCACGACCTCTACCCTAGCCTGAATGACCTGAAGAACTCAATCCCCCACTCCGCTGTGGAACTGGTAAACCTGGTCCTGTACGCCGAGTTGAAACTGATCCTCCCTCAGCAGACACTAGATGGAGAACCCTGCAGAAACACTGCAGATGACCCATCTTGTCGTAAGATCGGCACTCCACTGGGTATCTCGGGCACTGAGGCTTCTTATGCCCACTACTTCCACACTGATAGGACACCACATGGCTGCCAGAAGAAAGATCATGTCTACCATAAGAAATACCTCGCTTCCTCAGGTAACATCATGTAGACTCTCTGTGGAACTTCCTGCTATCTATTTGAAACGAATCAGCCCTGAGAGGTGAACTTCCCTAGTCCATAGCTCTAGTCTCCATCATATTTCTATCCGTGATAAGTGCTTGGTTGACTATAAGAGTAATAGAAGTCAACTAAAAGACGTTCACCTACGATGTGATGTCTGGTCTGAGGACTTCTTCAAACTTTTGCACTAAAAACTACTTTTCATTCCACAGAATGGGAGTAAAGCTCCATAACTATGTGAAGCGAGAGTAATAATACATAATTGTGAGAGTACCTTACTGCAGGTTCATGAACTATCTGGCTCTGTCAGCCCTCAGTATCACTAGGTGGAAGTATTCATAGAACGTACGCCGAAACTCCTCCCAAGCCATGACTTGTTGGAACCCTGCCTGGGAAACCACATCCCACCATCTCTTAGCAGAGTCTCGCAACATATAAGTCTCTAGTTCCACTCTCCTCTTTAGGGGCATCTATAGGTGCTCAAATATGGATTTCATGGATTCTAGCCATGATTCTGCAGCCTGTGGTCCTCCATCCCCTATGAATGTGGGAGAATGCTACTGCTAAAAAACTAATGTCATCTCTGCCAATGATGGGGCAGGATTCTGAGCTCCCTAGATGGTTTGTATGAATCTCATGAAACCCTCTCTGAATTGAGCATCGTCACCAGTGTTTTGAATCCCTGTAGGTTCCATGTCCGGAATGATAGGCAGAACTACAGTTAGTCCCTAATATGCTGTATCAGGTGTGCGATCACCTCATTGATCCTGATGGACAACGGGAGGATGTCTCGTTGCCATAGCTCTAAAAGGTCAAAATCACACCTCAAATTCAATATTAACCAAGACAAAAAAACTAAAGGCACAGGAAGGAACAGGTATAATAAGTCATTCATGTTATGAAAAACATGACTACATGGCGTGTTCTTTCCCTACACAGCGTGTTCCGTTAAGTCATTTACATGGGTGTGTACTCCTACCTAAACTGGTCGTGTAACACCCCAAACACATGGCGTGTTGTACCAACACATGGAATTTAATTTAATTCCCTTCCCTACCAAAGTATGTCTACACGGTTAAGCCACACTGATCTCCTAAGACAACACTACACGGTGTGTTCAAGTCATACACGGCATATACCTAACAAGATTCACCTGGCCTGTGTTTTTTGTGCCATGGCCTGTGAACCTAGTTCATACTACACGGCGTATTCTAGAAGGACACAGAGTGTACTAAGAAGTTCTAACAGACCGTGTTAGTAAGATACATGGCTGGATACACAGCTGACACTACACGGCGTGTTTCAGGAGAACACGGTGTGTAAGATAAATGATGACACTGACCCGTGTTGTTCGTGACACAGTTGGGGGTACCTATTTCATACTACACGGCATGGTAAACTAGTACACAAAATGTTCCTACAAGAGTTTTCCAAAACCCTATGTCCTTTCTCACACTGTCAGTGACACAACTATAGACTACAAGGCGTGTAACCATAAATTACACGCCTTGTATTCTTGGTTTTTCTAGATAGTAGACTCGAAAACTACTCTGAAGCCTAGAAAACACAGAAAAACTAGTGTTAAGGTGCCAAATTCTGATCCGTGAGGGCCCATACTCCCCACGAATCAAGGATTGGAATAATAACAACACATATTACAAGTAAATGGAATAACAAACTAACGATCCACCAATTTCTGATCCTCAAGGTCCCATAACACCTCGAAGACCAAATTTTGGCATCCATGATAATGAAGATCTAAACAAATGATACCCTATCAACATAGCATGTATTCTATCACAATAGCTATCAGAACAGCATGCATCATCTATTACCAATTCTATCACAACAACATGCAATTTCTAATGCAATTTAGATGGCATGGCAAAATGCATGTCATGTGATTTTCTAACAAGTGCATATATGATGCATGAGATGTCATACCCTTATCTCATTGGGTTGCAAAAAAATAGAACCACAATCATATAAACAGTAATAGCCCAAAACAAGTGCACCACCCAACTATGAAATCAATTAAACTGTAACAGTTTCAAAACATGAAAATTGCAACATACGAGGTAACCTAGGTTTTTCCCTGCAAACAAATTTTAGAACTCTCGGGCATAGCTATTTACCATTTACCTATTCCGTCCTATCCATATCTAGTGTTGCAAAATAGTAAGTCAATAGAAATAAAATAAAAGAACCCTCCTCTCATAACACTTTGTAATAACCCATATCTGGAGCCACCAAACCGGTTCCCCATACCCAGTTTGCCACAAGACCTCAAGAACATTTACCCAATCACTAGATGCTGCTGACTAGCAGTGAGGTCCTTGGTGAGTCACTGGGGAAACTATGACCTCATTGGTAAGGTATAAAAGGTATATGAAATAACAGTCAATATCGGAAGAAGTAAAAAACATACAACAACTGAAACTAAACAGCAGAAGAAATGAATATATAGTAATGATGATAATTATGCAGCAAGAACAAGTATCTAAGGAATGTAGAAAACACAAAAATGTGCTGAAATACATTTGAAAATCAAGTATGAAAATAAAAAAAACTCCAACAGCATTGCAAGCCTAAGCTCGGTCCTATGCTCTCCAGCTCCAACCAGCAATCATGTACCTGAATTAGAAGGGTCACAATCCCTATCCACACCTGAAACCACATAACCTGTTTCGGCCATAAAGCAGAACCTAAACAGGGTGTGAGACTAATCCCAGTAGGCAACCACCATAAGATATGTGCCCTACTATGAGTGAGCAGTATAGAAAAAGCAATAGAAATAAATACAGTAGAGAAACAGAAGCACACTAAAGTAAACAATCCTACCAATATCCATATACAATTATTTGTTAATATATTTCAAACATTCAATTATCAACCAAGTAATCTATCAAACAGCTCTATATTTCAATGTATAGAAAGTAACACAATAGTTATCTTAGCAGACTACCTAAACACAAGAAGTAC
Source organism: Viscum album (assembly GCA_963277665.1). Taxonomy (NCBI): domain Eukaryota; kingdom Viridiplantae; phylum Streptophyta; class Magnoliopsida; order Santalales; family Viscaceae; genus Viscum; species Viscum album. The sequence continues at coordinate 428,010,234 of OY728129.1, read as the reverse complement.
AAAACCCAATATTGTTCTTTTGCTTGGAGGAATTGTCACAACCAACCAAACAATGTTCACAATTACTCTCTGGGTGGCTCACACTGGCAGACCCCTCTAGTCAAGTAATCATACAAACGCACAGACACTCTAGGAATCTCTCACCATCAATTCCCCTACTGTCATGCAACAATATATAAAGACTCTTTGAGGAAGCACTTACGTGTAATTCCCCCTATAGTCTCGATATGTAACTAAGGACATCCTGAGGAATCACAAAGTCCAATTCTCATCAGTCCTGCGAATGATAATAATTTATAACTGACTCTCTATGGGATCCCCTAATTGTCAATTCCCTCTTTAGTCTACCGCACTAGGTTCACATAGCCATGAGCAGTCTAGTCGTGTGTAAACAAATGTTAGAATCCCTAAGTAGGTTCTACAAACTACATGGATAATAGCTACAACACATCAACATCATATAAACAATAGGCAATACATGAAAAAAATTATACAAATGCAGGAAATCAATGCAACATGGTCTTCCTCATAGGCAACCAAAGCCAAATGGCGATAAACAGCCAAAACAAGGGAAACACCCATGGAGTGATCATAAAACATTCTAGCAAGCAATCATTATTAATCTAACATCCAAAAACATACAAGCAGTCTAAGGCATATAATAATTCAGAATCAAAACCCTAACCCAAGACACTCGATACATGGTTATCCATCACTTTTTCACAAAAAATAAATGACATTCAACGTAAGGAAAAAAACCACCTACCTCGATCTTAGGAGATTGATATACTTCAACCTCGGCCCGTGAATCGTCTTATAATGGAGTAGATATGCAAAAAAGTCTAAAACATTCAACCTCAGATAACTCCCAAAAGAGAAGGAATCAGGAAACATGGCCAAGGGAGATCTAAGTACGCACCGCTATGATTCTATTGCAACCGACGGCGTTCAATTCGGATAAATGGTGACGGATCGGTGGCTCGGAGAAGATTAGTGGTCGTAGCCTCGATCTCAGTCGAGGAAGCTAGAGAAGACGGTGTTTTTGGGGTTAAAATGCGACCCCGGTCCATTTTACGAAAAAAAATAAAGTACATGGAATGTACTTTTGGAGTACACGGCGTGTACTAGGATTTTATGTACTCCGAATTAAGCGACCTCCACCTTAGCCCAACATGGTCGTGTGTGTGGCCATGACATGGCCATCACATGGCCTCGAGCAGCATCAATGTACGTGGAATGTACATATAACTTACGTTATGTGTACATAGAAAATTTCTAGATTCTCCTATTTTTCCAAAAAATGACTTGAAAAGTAAATACATACCTGAAATGAAGGTCTAGGTTCTAACAAACCATTTGTTATCTATGGAAAAATCATTAATGATTTTATAGTCCATTTTCTATAGGATATCCCATTGACTCAACATCTCCTATGAGGATTTTTTATTTTATTGATCATTATAAAAACTCACCCTAAATTAAAAAATCTAGGTATTATCCTCTTCTTCGTTATCATAAGTCACATCATACATGAGTGGTTCATCTTAACCACTAAATATAGATAAAATTTTGAATTCAAACACACCATCTTCATATAGATCCCTAATTGTTTTTTCTTTTATATAATTCCATCCTCATGTGGATCAATTATTTTATTTCATTTTTTAAAATAACCATTCACATTTTCAATATCATTATATCAATATTTAGTTTTCTTTTTTATATTCATTTAATCTATATAGTTCACATGACTAGATGATTAATCTATTAGTTTTTCCCATGTGAGTTAATATCTACTTACATATCATCTACATATTCCTATAATTATTTTTAAAAACCCCCATTTTTTTATTTATCACTCATTAAATAGAATATTATTTAATAGAACCTTCCAAATCTTTTTTGCGATCAACTACACAATCTAATTGTTTTTTAAGGGTGAAATACACACTTCCCAAATTAGAAGAAACATCTAAAAAATATCAATAATAGATTAAATAACTAAATTAGATTCATTCACCTCTATTTATATATGGTAACTCTTAGGAGTCTTCATTTTTTTCTTCTTCTTTAATTATGTCATAATCAACTCCCCTTGGTCAATATTACAATTCTATTTTAAGGTGGAAATCAGAAAATTATATTCCTCTATTATTTTTCAATAATATGATTCTAGGGATTTCTGCATATAAAAAGAAGTAGCACAATGAATGGAATTCATAAAAAATTAATTGGAAAAAGATTTATTAATGTTCCATTTTTTCTCTTTAATAATAGTATTTTCACTATGTATTCTAAATGATGAACATCATTGAATAAATAATATAACCTATTTACAATAATCCAAATCAAATTTAAACATTTATTTATCACATACATCAAACAAAGTTCCATCAAAAAATAATGAATTCATCATATAATCTATGTTCATAATGCCAATAATAGATTCTAAGGGTGAACATTGTGTTATAACATTTACCCTTTGATACCACTTGTTGGAAAGAGATACCCCCTAAGAGGGAGGTGAGTCAGGGTGATGGATAAATATAATATTTTATTTGTACTTCAGTTATAATTTATATGATATTTCTACAACATTTATAGGAATTGTGTTTTACTAATCACATGATTACACCTTCCTCTCAATGTTCTGGGGTGATAATAAATATACAGGAAAGAGAAATATCTACAGGACACATGGTTTCATGCTTAGTTCACCACAATGGGATAGTATATAAATTTTTTTATAATCTTCTGTTGGTAAAAACATAATCCACTTTGATTAATTTTTTAGTGGATAAAAATTGTGAGTAAATAATAACATCTATGCCAGGGGCATTTCTTTTACAAGATTAATAGTTTGGAAACTTCATGCCCAAGGTGCACTACCTCTTACAGACCTCTGAAAACTATGTTAATGAATGTACATCCATAATTTATAAATTTTTACGTATTATTTAATATATTGGAATCATAAGGATTTTTCACTGATTAACATGTGTCTACGTTTCATCACAATCATGAGTTGATACTCCATGAATGTACTATTCACATAAAATAGATATTCGTTGCATTCTATTTTCAAAACATATCCTTTCAACAAATTCATACATTCACTAAACTATTATGTTTTAAAACACCAACATTAATGAAACTATAATCTTTTAAGATATAAAACATGTACATTTATTAACACTATTAATTCATGAAATATTAACCTTCACTCAAAAAAGAGTTCTCACAAATTTTATGTTCACAAAACATAGTGATTCATATATGTTCTCTTGAATAAAATCACGATTATTATAACTCCCTCACATAGCGTTATAATTTTGTGAATTATTTTTTTTATCCTATGAATCTCCATCATCATATCATCTCTTCCAACTCTATTTCTTCCATCGAGGGTAAGATATTTGTATGAAAATACCAACCAATAATGTAACATGGAAAATATTTATTTTCATAACATCAATTCATTAAACTCTCCCCATCATTATTCATTCAAGAATATTTTCCTTTATAAAAAACCCTATATCAAAATTACATAAATTCACCAATTTAAATCTATTCATGGAACTCTACCATACCCGAAAAACATTCACAATTGATTCTTAAATGTATACCTACTCATGAAAATTGCTCTTTCAAGAGTCTTCAAAATTTGAAAAAACATTCTTCCATTGTCCCATGAAGAATTATTTCCTGACACTATCAAAAATTCATGGAAAATCCATCCTTTTGAAAACTCATGACTTTTATCCCAAATAATTTTCTCTCACCCATACTAAAAATTTCACGAAACTATGATCTCTATATAGAAAATTTCGACAAAAAGTTTTGAAAACACTAATAAATGATGGAACAGTTATCTATGTGCATCTCTACTTAGATTATCTTTTATTTAATAAAAATTTATAGATAGTACCAACTCTCGAAGATGATAGTTATGTTAATGTATTAAAAAAATAATAGAATGAGATGCTTCATCCAAGTGAGAATAATTATGCATTGGAATGATTATTTTTCCTTCATCCTTCAATATATAGATACAACATTAGTTTTCTTCATGTTGTCACATGATTCATAAATGATCCCTCTCTATGGATTTAGTGATGAATGTCGCAAAAAACATCCTTCAACTCATTTTTATCACAAAATTTTTAGATATTCAATTGGACCCATCTTCCTGTTTAAATATAAATCAGTATCAATACATCATGATATGCAATTGATAACTTTCTGGATTTTCTCTGTACTTAATTATCTTGGACTGGGTAGTATCTACATGTCTTTAATATATTTCATATGATATCAATACGCATTATTAATCAAATATTATTGTTTTACTATATTAAAATTTTATTGAAAAGAATTCCAACACCATCTATAAGTTTGGGTCCAATAATAGCTAACCCAAGGTATCTAGGTAAATTTCATGGAACATAATATACTAAATAACCATCATTCCAAAATCCATTCAATCTCTCTAAATTTATAGTGGGGACCTTTCCACACTATGGTATGTATACTGGTAATGGGAGTAACAACCCTATACGGAGTACCCAAACCTCATTAAGGAAGTCATGTCAATTAAGGGAGTACTAAATCTAATATTGGATGATATATGACTCATCTTGTAGGGGAGATTCATACCCCTTCATCCATATGGGGGACCCACTCATTATTGTGGATGTTATTATCAAGGGAGTATCCAACCCTATGAATGGCATGGAATACACTTACTCTAGGGTTATAAGGAAGCAAAGCATTTTGTAAAGTGTATGGGGGAATCATTCCATTCTATTTTATAATTTCATAGGGCCTATCAAACCATGTGTATACTCTAGTTATATCACCTAAATACATTGATGGACTTATGAAGAAAAGAAAATAAAATTAATCTAAATACACCATAAATGGCCTCTGATAGAGAACATATTTCTACTATAATGCTTTAATAAGAAAAATGATCAGACTAGACAAATAATTTATTTGATTCTGATACCCAGGAAATAATATGTGAAATATACCAAAAACGTAGAAGTACACAACATGTACTCTACTTGATTCAATGTGTTTACCATGATGGGTTATCTAGGTGTGGACCATTATATCCCAATATTGTTGTCATAAAATAAATTATGTGCTCTTCGAACTGACATGGTATGTGAAACTTGAGTGTTATCTTCGTATATAATTAATGGTCCATGTCATGTCATCTGTTGGATGTGGAATATTCTTTGCAACTACATGATTTTGTATCATTCAAGGTATATAGGCATGTATTTCCTGAAAAATGGTCATGTCATTTTCCCATGCAATATGTGTTCTTGAAAAGCAACTAGTTTTTACTATTAAAAATCATATAAATGAATTGGATTATTGCGAACGCATATTTTTATAATATTTTAATCAAATTTCACGGAAAATACAATAAAAAGTGATTTTAAAAAATAAAAATTGATTTTGGATCAATTTGATTGAAAATAATAATTTATCCTATTTTTCAATGAAAATGAGTTTTTTATGCTTAACTATTTAATTGTTCTAGATTCTAATTTCAATATATTTTTGGAGAAAATAAATTGAATGAATTCAGTGGAACATTTATTAAAATAATATTTATAATTTATTGATTTTTGAATTGATAATTTCATGTTCCATGTTTTTACATTAAATATTAATTGCTGGAATAGATTTTACTTTCATCTATGATTTTTTGTAAATTCCTTAGTTTTTTATCTCCAAATAATTTTACATTTTGAGTTGAAAATATTAAATAATATTTAATTATGATTTATATTTTCCAATTCTAAAATGATAACATACTAGTTATGTAAAGGTTAGTAATAATTTAAAGAGGTCATAGCAGGGTTACTTAGGCACTACAGAAGTGTAACATTCACTCACATAAGCGTAAGGCATGTTGTTATTAGGCTAGGAAAAGGTATCACCACACTCATGTCAGCTTGCATAAGGGTATCATAAAATTTCAGTTAATATGTTAGGTTCATGTCATGGCTAAGAGACCAATGGAAAGGTATTCCCAAACTTATAAATCCCTATGAATCGGTGATATTGTGGCATAAATCTCATGCATATTGGTTTATATCAGGGATGAAGCGATACATCAATGTTTTCAAAGATCTATGTAATGGTACCATTGATTTTATTAATGCCGCATAAATGTCATACCAACCTGTATAAATGTTATCAATGCTTAAAAAAAGATATTTCAAGGTATAGTCTATATAAAACCTAGTTGTGTATTGGTGTTATAAAAGAGAATTTAAAATCATGAATCCATAATAATAAAATAAAAATAAATATAATGGTGATTTATAAAGATCAATGAATAATTCTTTAAAGAAATCCTATTATTTTTCTGAAGAACTAGAGGTGAATGAATTGAGATGAGTTTCACATCCAGATTCTTAATAAATAGATACCAAAAAAATTTCCCAAGGGAAGAGTTCATTATACAAGGGAAGTTCAACATGAGTGATTTTGGAGGACATAATGAATAGATAAGTCTTCCACATATAGGTTTTCAATTCAAAGTATAAAGTTGATGTTTGTGAGATGTAATACCAGGAGTGGGAAGAAGTCTATATTGTAGAGTATGGGTAAAATATTGTGAGAGATAAACTGGAAATTAGGGACAATGATTAAAAAAATAGATAGTGGTAGTGGGGTTGGAAAAATATGGAACATCTATAATATCCCTTATCTCACACTCTCATATAAGATTGAAAAAGTCAATATTTACTTTTATAGATTTGATGCTGGTAAATGTAAACCTGTTTTAGCCACCGAAAATAACAAAATAAAGAAATAATCTTGAATCACTTGTATACCTATAGAACTTTTGGATATAATGTTTAAAAATTTAGAAAGAACTCTTACATAACAATACCCATGTCTTAAATTGATTATTTTTTACACTATACCTGGATTTTTTTATTCTACATTAATTCATAAACATCCTCCATAAACTTCTTCATACATTAAATCATTATAGAAATATTCATTTAACCTAATTTTTCATAACATCTAGAAAATAAAAATAAGAGTGAGATCAAACTTTAATTAAGGGTAAACATATACATTAAAACATGAATATATTTACTGAGAGTAAGATGAGAATAAGGGTATGAGACATACATAAAGTTAATTATCATAAAAGACGTTAATTAATTACAATAAAAATCTTGAACCTAAATCCTAAGACACTGAATATAGACTTTAACCATGAAAAACGTCATATTGTTCAACAATCATGATCCATGTGAAAAAATTTCATGAGAGAATGATCCATTAGAAATCGTTTCAAGAATTAAAAAATTAATGTATCATGGAGCATCAAAAATTAATCATGGAATAACTTAACTATATAATTCCAACATTACCTTTGAATTAACTTCCAACAGTTAAATCGTTCATCTCTTAAATTAAAATTAAAACAATTAACCTCATTTCATTACCCAATGCATTGAAGAAAATTAACTGACCCACCCATATTTAGATTATAATATTACTACCAATATTTTGTTTAAAATAGATCCACCTATAAATAAACCAATCATATTCCCAAGTACAATATAATTGACAAAAATATTTTGATGCTTTCACTTTTCAACATAATACCCTTAAAAATAAGAATAATTACATTTTAGGCTGATTAACCCATTGAAAAGAAATGAGATCCATGAAAATATCTTTAAAAAATAATCATAAACCAATAATATAAATGAATTTAATTGTATCATAATATCATATATTTTGTAAATCATTGGAATCAAAAAATAGATGTTGAAATATAAAAAATTGCCTTGAAATGAACATTAAAAATGTTTCTTAGAAAACATGGGGAAATACCCTTTCCATTAAATTCCTTCAAAAACTAAAACATTTTAGTTCCCCGACCCCAGAACCCTAAAGCAAGCATATACTTCCATTACATTTTCATTATTACAAGAAATCAATCACCTAAAGACTAAATAGTTTAGTAGTATTGGTCAACAAAAAAATTAAACGAGTCTTGTATTATAAATGAACACACTAATTAAAACCTTTTTTTTCAAGGACAACATTATTCCATCTATTGTATCGTGACATATCAGTCATAGTATTCTTCTTAGATCACTAGGGTAAATAAACGTAATAATGGTGATCTTAAATTATTGGTAAGGGTAAAGTATAACTGAAACAATAATGAATCAATGAGAATAATAATTATGGAATGGTAAATAATTGAACAAACACACCATTTAATAAAAAAAATGATAGGACGTGTATAAATAATATAGGAAGTTAATAACTAGAAACATATTCCATTCATATATTAAGATAAGGAAAAATAAATACGGAAAGGTAAGAAACTGAATCGCATTCCATTTAATCAATGAACAGAGACTGAAAATAATCTACTAACATGTCAATGAAAAATCTCATGATTAAATAATAAATGAATTAAAATGACATAAATTCTTAATTATTGTATGTTGTATATATTCAACATGAACCACCACCATCAATACCTTTCAGAAGATGGATTAATTTTGTTGGTAGAAACTCGTCTATGCTTCTTGGAAACAAACTCAAGGGGTGTCCCCCAACTAATTCCATCTCAAGAGACTACTAATGCATTTTAAGGCTTTCATCAATCATTCCCTAACCCAAAGGTTTTACCTTAAATTTTACCCAACCCCTATCTTTCATGTCCAACTAATTCCTCATATCGAATAGACAATATGACTTTTCAAATATCTGTATTCAATAAAGGATTTGGATTTTTAAATATTTTCCCAAATAATAAAATAAAATTCAAAATAATAACCATATGAAAAATGATATGTGGTTTACATAATAATCATATCCATAGAAAATTATAATGATTTTTTTGAGAAATTTATTTTCAAATGATCATAGGAAATTGAATATTTCAAGGGGATAAAAGGAATCATATAAATGAATGGCAATAATATCCTTACAATAATCAATCGTAATCCATACAATGGAATAATAAATATGGTATCAATAAAACTTATCCCATGTGGAGTGAAAATATAGGGTTTATGTCTTTGATAAATAACAATACTATAAAAATATATACTAAAAATAATCATGGGGAAAATATCACCTAGTTTTGAATAACCTTTTGAAATCCGTTTCCTTGAAAATCACTTTTCAAAACATTTTTTTAAAGTATCCTCTAAAACATAAAATATAATCTTAAAATAAAAGGATGGATGGTAAATCCATACATGAAATGTGAGGGAGAAAGAACATTCCCTTTTCAGAGTAAAAAGGATAGAAAAATTCAATTTTTGGAAAGTGACATGAAGATTACTTTGAAAATGTTTATTAAATGAAAAAAACATAAAAATTTAAATAATAATTAGTTTTAAAAAGGTTAATAAATATAAAAACATTTTAGAAAATATGGGTTTTAAAAGAAAATGGGTTCTATAACTAAATATAAAAATAAATTCGGGTTTTCTTAAAAACATTTTATAAAATATTTTGACTTCCAAAGGGTGGTAAAATGTTAAAAATACACGAAAAAGGCCATGAATAACTATAGGAGAAGAAAATAAAAGATTTTATTAAAAAAATTCATACAATTTTCTCTAATTGAAAAACCTTTGAATTATCATTAAAATTATTCTTATTGAAAATAATATTTAAACATTCCCAAATGTCTCATACCACTTCAAAACATTCTAAATCATAAGAATCATGAAAGAATAAAATTAAATTAAATTTTTAAATACTATAAAGATAAAAAATTTAGGATGTAATATATAAAAAATTTCATTATATACACCACATAAAATAATTAATCAGTTAATATGAAATTTATCTTATAGATATAAAAAGTGATATGAAAATACCTTACATTGTGTTTACATTAGAGTTAAAAAACATAAATCTCCTATATAATGGTTTAAAACGTGTAAATAACTTATACGAGAACAATAATAATTTTATAATATCATATATTAACTTATTATAATATATTATTACATGTTTTTTAACAATCATTCATTATTTTCAATATTTCAGGTGTTAATTGTTTTTTGAGTATGTTTTATCTTATTACGTGTTGTTCTAATTAATTGGTTTATGGTTTCATAATATCCATAATTTAAAAAATTATGTAAATATTATATATATTCATTATATATGTATCTATAATAATCCATAATGTTTGTATATTGTAAATGAAATGTAATGTTCTTGGAGACAGTAGGTCGTACGTACGAATTAACCCAACTTTCATTTCTTTTTCACCTAAAGAGAATTAAAATTAAATGATATATATGTATATTTTAATTATAATATCATATTTATTTTATTTATTACACATATTTATATTAAAACTATTCATTATACATTCCATGTATAGTGTGGATGAATCACATCACATTGAAGAGGTAGTAGTCCACGCCCCCACAAACAATGTTATCAAATGCCCACCAGATGGAAATCATTAAGGTATGTTCTATATAAATATTTCAGAATAATAAATAAATTATAAATATAACATTTATCATATACAAATATATTTTCTATCATATTTTCAAACCATGAAAGGTGTTATAGGAAAAATGAATAATCATAATTTCATGAGGTGGTAATTTTCTGTAAAAGAACGATAAGTTCGTTACCCATTAGATGGAATTTTGTGTGATTATAGGAATAAAAATTAGAATAAAAATATATTATTATATTTTAGATACTTTTTTTTGTATAATAATGTAATAATAATAAATAACTGTGCGGGTAATGAAAATAATACAAAGACCTTGAGGAATGATGTTACCTCTTGATTGGATAACTCCATTTGGTTTTCACCAAAGGTATTCATTGGTTTGATTTTTTACCAAGTTGAATCAAAAAAGATGTTGTATTGGATGTTTAGAAGCTATTTGGGTTTATCGTTTTAAAGCCAATGTTTCTTGAGATTTTTGATGAAGTGGGAGTGGTGAATGCCTTTTTATATTGGAGGAGGTGTGGCGCTCTGGTAATGTTCAGGAATGGGAATTCCCCCCACGTTTTTCCCATGTCATGTGGATCCAATAATGGTAACAATTAGTCCCAGTGGATGATAGGGTCAAATATTCCAAGAAATCAGATTTTTGTCATGTTTCTATGTCATTTTGGTCCTTACATTTACGGTTTAGTCATTTGTTAAGCTAATTTTTCTATTCATCGTTGTAATTAATTATAATTAATTTTACAAATAATTTTGGTAAAAAACTAAGTTGATCATATTATAAAATATAAATTATTATGATTCAAAATTTTCTAAATACGTTTTTACAAAATTCAAAAATATTAGTGGTTGAAATTACTTTCAATATAATCTCGTATTCGGGACAATAATGCGTGTTTTTAAAGTGAAAATATTGAAAAGATATCTATGTTTTTATCAAATTTGAAAGTGAAATTGATTAAAATGAATTAAATTATATTAAATGGTATAAAATTTAACTAATTAATATTTAAACAGAATGAAAAATTTAATATATCATTTTAATCAAATTAGAAAAAAATGTAGTTTTGAGTTAAAATTCAATATTTTTCAATAGTCATCAAAACATGAAACATCAAAAAAAATACCAAAAATTCACCCTAACCAAATTTTTATGTTCATAATTCAGAAATTAATATTATTTTGATATATAAGATTTATAAAATTTCCAAATATTGGATATAGAATAGGTTCTCCATTAAAAGTCGATAAATGTTCCTTTATAAAAATGTTGGTTTTAATTTGTAATATTGGGTTTGTTATTATCTTATGCCTATCATGTATATTTAATCAATGTCAAAAATATTTTATTGAATATATAAAAAATATATTTAATTATTGTCATTATCTAATTTTTATTTATTTAATTTATTAGGATAAAACAGTTTTGTGAGCATAAGAATAGTTTTTTATAAAAATATTCTATTCATTTTCAATTGTTTTTTATATTCATTTCATATTAATTTACAACCAGTGAATTAGTTTTATATTTTTTTTAAACCATATATTTTCATATGTTAATTAATAAAATTCAAAACCACTAACATAACGTCTAGTTTATATATTATTATATTAAATAATAATATTTTAATAATATAATGTTGTTCTTTAAAACTTTGTCACACATGTAATGAAATTTATCGAAGAAAGATATTGTTTCATGTAATGCAAGAAAACATAGTATCATGTGAATTATATATTATATTATTGATTTATTTTACATAAAATATTAAATATAATTTAATGTGTTGGGATATTATATGACCTCTCGTTCTTGGTGTTGGGTGTCATACACACGATCAAATACAATGTTCTTACTTTAGAAATTCATATCTCATTCTCCCCACATTAATTAAATTTTTTACTAATAATTTTAACTTGATCTTGGTAATATCTTGTTTGAAATTACTTATGTTGAAATCCTAAATCATGATAATGGTTTGTAAAACATCCTCTGTAAAATAGAGAAGGATAATTACATAGTCACATAGACTAACATATAATTATTTCTCTATGTATGATAACACTAGTGGAATTTAGAGATATGAACATGGAGGAAAATCATAAATTTTTCTAGGGACTGATTGATATCATAAAAAAAATTGATTCATCAATTTAATGTAGATAGCCTCAAAATCATAAATCAATGATTATTAGAAGACCATCGGTTCAAAAAAAGTAATGTATTAAGATAAAAAAAATTACCACTCATCTTCCTAATGTCAAGTAATTCTTCTTCTTCCTAATTACATAAAGAAATATACAACTTGATATATTTCTATAAACATCATTTCTTGCTTTAGTTGCGGTTTTATAAAATTTTAATTCATCCCCTACTTCAATAAAATGGATATTCAAAAATGAACCCCTAATTTTTTTATTCATAAAGTATTGATATTTGGTTTTTATAGATCATAACATACATAAAAAAAGTCTTTATGCCTGTCCTTAATTATTTTCCAAAACTAATATGGTCAATAATTTAATCTGTAATCCTAAATAAGTTATTCTATAAGTTCATCATTAATATACATTCATCAAACTTTTTAAAAATAATAATTACACATTAACCAGGATATTCAGTAGGTCACCGATTGGCATGAAACCCTAATCTTTTTAGGGTCATTGATTCAAGACCTACGACCTTGCTGGATTTGACTTGTTGTCACCCATAATTTATGTTGTACTTTTCTAATACAATACTAATATAATTTCAAAAATAAATTTGATGGTAAACCTTCAAATTTAATCATTAATTAGCCGAATGTTTCAAATACAACAATAATACATAAATACTTTATCCATTTATTTACAAATATGTCCTTCCTTGATCTAGGGTTCATCCATAATATCATTTGTTGGATTTCTGAATCATAAAACCATATCTTTAATAAAAACACTTTATTATTAACCTAGGTAATTCATTTTTAAACTCTTTAATAATGTTTTGTGAATAAAATAAAAATTATACTCTTTGTATCCATTGGGAGTGTCAAAAGAGGTGCATAGTAATGACTATTGTGATGTACTATGTTACTATGAGTCAGGCCTAACGCACCTTGTTAGAGTTGTCACCCCTAGTTATATATGTTCCAGAACTATATCCTCCTTTATTTTCTAGATATGGATTCATTACTAAGAATACCAACATAATATCTACCTTAACAAAATTATAAGTTTTTCTTCTATACTTATCCTCAAAATATACCTTAGTTTTAGGTTATCTAATCTATGTTTTGTTAAATGGAGTTCCCAAGGTTTCTATTAAACTTCCTTTGATGCCAACTATAGTGACCCAACCCAAAACTCTTGGTGTTGGCATCTACTATCATTGCATTGGCATGATTACAAGGTGTAAAATCCTGAATGATCGAAGAGATTAGTAGTACTATAACCAAGATACATAAATGAGTCTTGTATTACAAATTAATATACTAATTACACAATAATTTTCATTATTTGGATAATAACATTATTCCATTTAGTATATCCCTATATATCATTCATGGGTTGATTCTTTAATTCCTAGGGAAAAGGATCATAATAAAGGTGACATCAAAAGCTCATTAAGGGTAAAGTATAGAGAAATAAATTACGAATAATGAAAATAATAATTATGACCTGGTAAATAACTCATCACACATACCATGTAATCAAAAAACTGAGAAAGAAGTGAATAAATAATATGGAAAGGTAATAACTGGAAATACGTTCTATTCAAATATGTAGATAACAAAAAATCAATATGAAAGGTAAGAGACTAAATCAAACTCCATTTAATCATTGAAATATGAATGAAATGAACTCCTAGATATAAAAATAAAAAATATCATGGATAAATAATAACTAAATCAAAATGATGTAAATGTTTAATTAATGGATGTCGTATATCTGGAACATGAACCACTGCCATCAAGACATTTCACAAGATTTTTTAGGACTATGGGAAGAAACTCGTCTATTTTACTTGGGAACAAACTATATGGTTATTTCACCAACTAATTTCATCTCATGAGCCTACCGATGCATCTTTTGGATTTAATCAACTAGTCCCCAACCTATAGGGCTTACCTGAAATGGTCCCCAACCCATGTTGTTCATGTGCAAAACATTCCACATATCGAATAAACAACATGCCTCATCAAATATCTGTAATGAATAAAGGATATGAATTTATCAACATTTTCCCAAATAATATAAAAACATTCAATGTGAACACCATATGATAAATGATATATGATTCAGGAAGTAATTATATCCATGGAAATGATATGGATATTTATGGGAAACTCAATGTCAAATGATCATAAGAACATTAATATTTCATGGGGAAAATGAATAAAGGAAGTTAATGTCAATATTATCCATGAAAAATCATTCATAAACCATCCAGAGGAATAATGAGGATGCTATCAATAAAACATTTCCCATCTGCATTTAAAATATAGGGTTATTTTCATTGATGAATAGAAATGGTACAAAATTATTGTTTAAAAACATTTTGAAAAACCATTTCCATGACAATGAATTTTGAAATCATTTTATTTAAAAATAAATCTATTAAACATGTTAATTATTCATCAATGAAATTGTGGTGGTTAAATACTCACATGTCTTAAAAGGTATAATGAACATTCCATTATCGTAGTAAAAAGTGTAGTAAAATGCCTTGATCAGAAAGTGGATAGAATATTAATTTCAAAAAATTATTAACAAACAACAATGGTAAAACGACATTAATAAATCAATTTGGAAATGTTAAAAAAATTAAACCGTTTTAGAAAATAGAATTTTTAGAAATAAACATGTTCTTCCACTAATGATAGAAATGAAGTCGGGTTTTCTTAAAAACATTTTCTAAAACATTATGAGTCTCATAGAGTCGGAAATGGTAATTATACAAGAAAAAGGTCATGAATAAAAATAAGATATAAAAATTAATGTATTTTTAAAAAAAAATTATATAATTTCATATCATGGAATTAATTTTTTGAATATTTTTAAAATTATTCTTGAGGGAAATAATCTTTATACATTTCCAAGTGTCTCATGCAACTTTGAAACATTTTAAATCATAAGACTTATGAAGGAATAACATTAAATTAATGTTTTAAATAAAAATAATATAATATTATTCAAGATAAAATATATCACAATGGGAAATAGATACACCACACAAATAAAGTAATTGGTTAATATGATATTTATCTCACTGATGTAAACAGTCAAATAAAATACCTTACTTTGTGTTTACTTTAGGAAAAACATCATATAATATCCAATATAATGGTTTTTAAAAAAATTAAATAACACATACCATAAATATAATAATATTTTTAATATCATATATTAATATCCATTAATATATTATCACCAGTTTGATAATAATTTTTTATTATCTTCACTATTTCGAGTGATAATTTCCTTGATTGTCGAGTATGTTTTAACTTGATACTTATTGTTCTTATTAATTAGATGGTGGTTTAATCATCTAAAAAATGTAATCATGGATTTAAATATTATATATATTAATTATATATATATTTATAATAATCCATAACATATAGAGATTGGAAATGAAATGCACCGTTCGTAGAGACAGTAGGTCATAGGTACGCCTGAACGCAACCTTCTATTCTTTTTCATATTTAATGAATGAAAAATAAATGATATATACGTATATTATAATTAAAATATCATATTTATTTAATTTTTGTCACAAATTTTTGTCAACACCATCCTTCATATATTCCATTTATATCATGAATGAATAAAATCTCTTTGAGGAAGCAGTAGTCCACCCTACCACAAATGATGTTATCATATTCCAACAGGATGGAAATCATAAAGGTATGTTCTATATATAAATTACATAATCATAAATAAATTATAAATATAATACTTATTATCTATAAATACAATTTCCATCATAATTCCCAACTATGAAAGATGGAAAAGTAAAAAAATGAACAATCATTCTTTCATGAGATGGTTACTCGTCGTACACGAATAGTAAGTTCATTACCCAAGAGATAGAAGTGTGAGTCAGTGTAGGTATAAAACAAGAATAAAAACATATAAGTATATTTATGATATATTGTTTATTTTATAATATTGTACTAATAATAAATTATGGGGGGTGGGGGAAAGAAAATAAAACAATGATCTTGAGGATGGATGTTACCTCTTATGGGGGAAACTCCCTTTGGATTTCACCAAAGGGGTTCCTTGGTTTGATTTATAGACAGGGTGAGGATTATAGTATTATAGAATTAATTTTTATAAGATATTTTGTGAGATCATCCTCGATCCAATGTGTCTTTAGATGTGTGAGGAAGTGGGAGGGGTGAGTGCCTTTTTATTGTGGAGGAGGAGTGGCACTCTTGTATATTTTTGAAAAGGAATTTCGCCCACATTTTTTACATGTAAAGTGGATCCAATAATGTTGAAAATTATATAAAAGGTAATATACGGTCTAAATATGTCTATAAAATGGCGTTTTAAAAGATTTATAGGTCATTTTGGGCCCTTAATATTAAGGTTTAGTCCTTTGTTACGCTAAATTTTCTCTTAATTGTAGTAATTAATGTTAATTACATTCACTAATATATTAGTTCAAAATATAAATTTACATTATTATACACTATATATTATTTTTATTAAAAATATGGAAATAATATTTCCACATTACAATAAAATAATATTCAGAAATTAATTTATATTTATTCCAGCAAATGAGCCGACAGTGCGGGTTGTTATGTAAACAATTTCAATTAATTTCTATGTTTTTTTGTCAAATTTAAAATCAAAATTGATTATCATGATTTAAACTAAATTAAATGATATAAAATATATATAATTGATTTTTAAATCCAATAAAAATATAATTTTTCTTTATAAATAAATTAGATGAAAAAATAGTTTTGAGTTAAATTCTGTATTTTTCATTATTCATCAAAAAATGAAAATTCGTTAAAAATTCCAAAATTTCACCCTAAGATAATTTTTATGTTATTATTTTAAATATTAAGTTTATTTAGATATATAATATTAATAAAATTCACAAAAATTTGATTTCAAATTGGTTCTCCATTAAAAGGTGGTAAAAGTGGCTTTAAAAATATATTGGTTTTATGTATAATATTGAGTTTGTTCTTATCATATGTATATCAAATCTATTGGATAAATGTCAGATGTATTGATTTAATATATAAAAAATAAATTTCATTAATATAATTAACTAATTTTAATTACTTTAATTTATTAGGATAAATCAATTTTGTGAGCATAAGAACAATTTTCTATAAAAATAATCCCTTTAATTTCAATATGTTATTATATTCATTTTAATTAATTTCCAAAAAATTAATTGGTTTTATATTTTTTTAGACCACATATTTTCATGATTTAGTTAATAGTACTCATAAATGCTAATTTAACTATTAGTTTATATCTTATTATGTTAAATAATAATATTTTAAAAATCTATTGGTGTTCGATAAAACTCATCATTGTGTGTAACACAACTCAACGAAAAAAGTCGTTGTCTGTATGATGCATGATAACTCAGTTTCGTAATAATTACAAGATATATCAAATATTTTTTTATTTAAAATTTTAAATATATTTTATTGTTTTGGGATATTATATTACCATATGTTCTTGGTGTTTCGTGTCATATACGGTATTGAATACAATGTGCTTACTTTATAATTATGGGGAGTCACAAAATTCAAACATATTGAGAAAATTATTTTTAATGAAAATATAATGGAAGAATTAAATGTAATATTAAGAAAATAATATTTATGATTATGGGAAAGTATTTTCATGTCATAAAAGGTAAAATACAAAATTCATTCTAAACTTTTGTAAAGATAATCTAATTTAACCAATGTAGAATTATTTATGAAAAAATCCTTTAAAAAAATTTCAAATGAAGCCAAATATCCTTGAAAATAACACTATGAAACCATTTATGTTTAAAAAATAACATTATATAAATAATATAAGTAACATAGAGGAAGATTTTGTATAAAAGTCTCTAAAACCATTAGAGAATAGTTCTTATGGAAAACCTATTTCTAATCATTTAATGAAGTCAAATGTTTGAAAGAATGAACGTAAAAAAGACACATAAAATACCAAGAGTATAAGAGTAGTCCTGAAATTTTATTTCAAGATTTAATATATACATCATATAAGTGAATATAGGTTCATTAATAAAACAATTCCCTAATGAAATAAGATTTAAGATGATGAACCCCTAAAATATTTATATTGATTAAATCATAAGGACAATGATTGAAAGAACAGAACATAATTCTATAAAACCCTTTGTTTCCATTAAATAATATGTGAGAAAATTTTCATAGGGTATAAATTGCTCCATATAAAATAAAACATTGTTCGAAACATGAATTAAGTCTCAAATAATTGAAATTGAGACCATTAAACCACCTATAATTTTTATAACAATTGATTCTATAGGTCATAAAATATAGAACATGAAAGGAAATTTAAATAACATGATAAATGAATTATTTATGATATAATATATCAATATTGATCATATAAGCCTTATAAAAGGATATAGGTACAAAATATTTGATATGTCTGAAAGAAGTAATATTGAGATTAATATCCTTACAAAGGTCTTATCATTGAAGATGGAATTAATCAAGGAAGAGATTATGTGTATCAATTGTAAAACGACACAAAAATGAGTAATATAAAAAATTAAAAAACATTAGTTATTTAATACATGATATTTTCATAACATAGTCAATGATGAAAGTTTACAACCTAATAAATGGAAACTGAGTAATGAAACCCCAAAATTTTAGTCCATTCTATTTATATATGTTCATTAAATCCTATATAATGAACTTATATTTACTATTTACTTCTATAAGAACCATTTACTAGTAAATTATATTTTTATTAAAAAAATTATTTATTTTATTTTAATTTTTTTTAATAACATAGTCAAATAACTATAGATTGAGTCTTCTGATAATGTTTAATTAATAATTACACAATAACCTTGGTATGTTTATCATGGTTAATGGGGAAATTGTACCATAATATATAGAATATTAATCAATAAATAATAATAATTTTTATGAATTAAATATAATTTTATATACATCCAATAAAGGAATTCTTCAAAAATGAAACAAATCGCATCATAATGGTGGTAATCCACACGTATTTAATAAGATGTTATCATTTTCCAATAGATGAAAGGGTAATAAAATATAAGATATATTATCATTCCAAAATTCTAATTATGACATGAATAATAAATAAATATATATATATACATATATATATATTGTTTATATTAATAACCAGCCATGAAATGTAGTGATTGGAAACAAAACTTATCGGTTCATGAGGTGGTAGTCCACACGTACGCATGAATGATGTCTACATTTGACATTTAGTAAAAAAGGGACATGAATAAGATTATTACATTAAAATAATAACATGTAATTATATGGGATATATTTATCTTATTATATTACAAAAGTTATCATAGAATTTATGGATGCGGAAGTGGAATTAAAATGAAAAAGCTTGGTTGAGACAATTATCTCCTCTTAGAAATGCCACCATAGGATCTCTCCTTAAGAACACTAGGGGTTATATTTCAAGAATAAAATTACTTATAGCATGTCTATATGGGTTTTAGTACGTTTCTTGATCTAATTGTACCTTGATGTGCGAGGAATAGAGGAGGGGGTACCCTTTTGTAAGTGATGGGAAGGGAACCCTTAAAATTACATAAAGTACTGAAAGATATAAAATAATTTTCTTATAAATTTCAGAAAAAATTTATATATCAATAATATAAGTTTTGTATGATCCAAAATCATCTCATAAAATATAATTTATACATTAGTAGGTGATGTTTTATCCCTTATCTATTTATCATAACCCCTCATTAACACATTGGAAAATTAACACAATATCAATGTTTTTTACTCTTTAGGGGTCATGAAAGTTACTATAAAAGGAAATGTGTCCTATTAGTGGATAATTGTTTATATTATATACCATTTTTCATTCACTAGGAAAATTATATATTTTTTAGAATTTTAAATCATTTATTACAACATAATTTAATGTAACATTCCATTCAAGT
This sequence comes from Viscum album, assembly GCA_963277665.1. NCBI lineage: Eukaryota > Viridiplantae > Streptophyta > Magnoliopsida > Santalales > Viscaceae > Viscum > Viscum album. The sequence continues at coordinate 427,989,541 of OY728129.1, read as the reverse complement.
CATTTTTCTGAAGATATTCACATAATTTGAATTTAATGTCATCAAAATAGATATGAAATTAGAATATATACATTAAATATCCAATAATATATTAAGTTTATTTAAAAAAAATCTAACACAATAATTCATCCAAATTATATTACATTTAATGATTTTAAAATAATTTACCTGGTTTTTCTACTACTTTATAATCATATTGTGTTGGAGTTGAGAAATAATTTCAAGAAATTATTGATTAAATAAAATTTAAAAATAATTTAACATTAAAAATAGGTATACATATTTAAAATAAAATTTATAGCGATTTATAAATTTTTTTCCCTATCACAACATTATATAGATATTAAAATGAATGGAGTGGAATTTTTAATTTTTTATTTACATAAAACAATATTATGGTAACCTTCAAAGAAAATTGGAACAAAGTTACAATATATAAAAATATTGGATGAGTATGCTAGAAATAATGTAATTAAATATAAATAAATGAGGTCATATTTTGAAATTTAGGGCCTTATCACATCATTGTTAACATTAATGTCTTAATTTACCATTTTTGTGGTGAAAAATATTTTCCTTGGTTAATATTCATAATTTAACTCCACAAGAAATTCAATTAGTAATTTTCTATTTTGTTTATAATTTTTAATATATTTAAAAAAAAATTAATTTAATTTAATAATAAAAATAATAAATATAAAACATATTTTTAATAAAATAATTATTTTTATGTTAATATGTATGATAAATATTTTGAAATATATTATATTTTTTTATTATAAATATTATAAATTAAAAATTTGTACAAATATTTTATTATAAACAATGAAAATTATATACATGGATTAAAAAATATTTATTTCAATTACATATAAAAATGAATTATATATTTATATATAATAAAAAAAGATAAAATAATATATATATATATATAATAATTTATATTATAAAAATTTTCATATGTTTTAAAAAAATTGATAAGTTATGAATTAAAAAAAGGTTAAACAGGTCAAAACAATTGAATAAAATGATTTAAAAATTATAAAAATATATAATATTAGCAACCATGATTGAGTTGATAATGTTATGGTGAGACTATAAAATGGGGGAAACCCATGACATATACATGGAGATAAACAAATTTGAATAAAAAACACATAAGAAAAAATAGATTAAAAGGGGTGGGGTCCAACATGCTAAAAAACACAAATGGGAATTAGTACCCATGATTTTGTTGGTATTTTTTTTAATAAATAATATTTTCTATGAATCTTACAAAACCATAATTTTTTATATAAACATAAAAGACTCGTGAATAACCCTTCCCCCATGAATGGAAGACCCACGAAAAATGACTCTTTTGGTTCAAGTTCTTCTAGAAGGTAGGAGTTTTCTTCCCTTTTGGGATTCTAGTTCCACATAAGGGATTTATTATAAACTATGTTTTTAAGTGAATTTTATTACATTAATTTTATTATTAAAACATATATTAATATACAAGATATATTTTTATTTATATATTTGTGTAAAACTATAACTTCATAGACTTATTTACTCAAAATATAAGTGTGATTTTTTTAAATAAATTTTCCCTAAAACTTATAGTTGTAAGGCTTTGTTTTTAATTATCAAGTATAGAACTAAAAAGAAGGAAATGGATGTATATATATATATATGTTTTTATATGCATAGATGCATAGTTTTATTATTTTTGTGTTTTTATATAAACTTGATATGGGTTCTTTTTTTACATGAATCTTATTTTAAAGAACATATGTTTATTTGAAATTATCATTAGTTTCAAAGTTTTATATATATTAATATATAAGTATATATATACGGTGGTGTATATATATATATATATTCATATAGATATAATAAATGTAATTTTAGTTAACCCTTCTTATATATTTGATTGTTATGGTGTTTGATAACCTCCAAAGAGACGCTTACTGTTTTTAAAATACTATAAAAACGTGGATTTCTTAAATTTCATGGGACAAAAAATATAATTTTATTTGGAAATATAGAACATGTTATCATTTCATGTGTATACTTGCATCTTCATTATCTCCCAAGTCATGAATGGATAGGTATGGCCATAACCTAGTTCATTCATGTCATTATCAGTATTGTGAAACTATGTGTAATGTCTTAGGTTTTTCCATGTATTATTTTAATAATATATAAGAATTATTTCGAGACCAGGTTTTGAGACGACGTGTAGTTATAAGGCCCGGTGAGCCCAGAACAAATGTATAAATTTAATTAAATAACACGGTGTGTGGTTTTTTAGAAAAATTGGAATAACATCTGAATGGGTGCTTGGATTAGAAATCTGAGGGCGTCGTTGCATCCAGAGTAGTGGGTTTACCCTAGGAGAGACATAACATCTGTTGTCACAGGTCGGTGGTTAAATCTAATTTTTAGATGCAACCGTAATAAAATATTTAATTATAATATTTTATTAATTTTTTTATGTAGTGAATGTATTTTGTCCTTATTAAATAAAGTCTTGCGAAGGGGTCCAGGGTTACAGACCTCATAACCCTGAAACCCTTGGAGGCTCTGGGAAAGCTCTAGAAGAAACCCCAATGCAGCGACAACATTCTTGACGAATTTCACCGGCGATGACGATGCGGCGACTGGATCATCGCCAACATGCGTCGCGGATCCAGGTAGGACGTTTGATTTTAGTTTCTTTCCTATTCTTGATTCCTACGACGATTGTGGACTAATCCATGAACAGATTAGCCCATAGACATATCGTATTTTGCAGGATGGGATTATTTTGGTAATTTTGGGTATTTGATTCTTGAAGTTGTTTTGGTTTTGTTCAATCTCATAACGATGACGAACCAAGACTGACACGAACATCGATCGAGGTTCGCCCCTCTCGATTTTTTCTGCCTTTCTCCCCCGATTTTCTTGCGTTCTTCATGCGCGTTCTACGCGTTCTTCACGGAGGTATGAATGACAGATCGATGCGCATCTGTTGCACGACACAATGATCTCAAGATAAAGATATAGCATCAGAACAACCCCATGGAGGTGTGACGGTGGTGGTGACGGATGGATCGAAGCAGATCGAAAGATATCATTCTTAGAATGATTTCGTCACGGATGACTGTAATTGTATTTTGGAGCCGATCAAAGGTCTGAAACCCATGGATTCAGCATCACGACGACGGGAAAACCAATAATCTTGAGTTTCGTGGAAAACGGAAAAGAGAAACATGATCCGAGGATCCGGATGAGGCACGAGGCGGAAGACGACGTTTCTATAAATTTCCCGACTACATGGCATGTAGTATGGGCTACACGGCATGTGTTTGTCGACGGGCCACCTATAATGTGCTCCGGATGTACACGTACATGGGTTGGGTACATGGCCGAGGACACGGCGTGTATGCCCCTCCCCGGCCAGACCTGACCAGATACACGGAATAACCTGTGTACTGGTACAGGGGCAGGCGACACGGACAAACACCATGTACAGATATACAACCAGGGTACACGGGTGTTTCCCTATTGACATGACATGGTGTGTGCTTTGACATACATGTCGTGTATAAGCTTTCCTACACGAATTTGATTCCAGACACAGTCCTTTTACTCGGTCAGTACCCGATGTCAGGGAACAAAGCATGTGATCCTTCTACACGCCGTGTAGTTGAGTTTTACACAGCATGGATGGGTGACACAGGCCGTTTACACCGGCAGCACCCAGAGTCAAGGAACCCGCGTGTAATCCTACTAAATGTCGTGTAACCTATTTTACATGGCCTGATCCAATTGTCTTCCGTGACTTGGACTAGTTTTCTTAGTGTTCATCCCCTTGGTATTTCCCCTGAAGGTTTCCTAGTGTCATTTCCTAAGTACAGGAGTATGATCCATTAAGCAGATCTTCCTTAATAGAGTTTTTGGAACCCCCTCTGAGAGACTTAGAGATGGATCCCTTATTCATTACGGGAACCCTGACTAGAGTTTTTGGTATCGACGTGACCTACTTAACCCGGGCACCAATCCTCTTCTTAGCGGAATAGTTCAAACTGAGTTGTTGGAATCACCCCATAGATATTGGTCGTGATCCTCATATGAGCATCATGTCTTCAATTACTTGTGGAGTTTTTTCTACCAGAATTATTACTTCATATCTATATCTTCAGACCTATGAGTGTGTTCTCCCTTTTATGTACATATTAGAATCTTCGAGCTGGATCTTAGTGGTGGTTTCTCGATGGTCGATCGTGTATGATTATATCTGGATATTCTTGTTATATGTTCTATAAACATATACTGTGTAGAGCTGACTGTATCTTTACATTATGGTATTTTTCCCTTATTGTATATCCTTTTTGGTTTTGTGGTGTCCTAATGGCTATTTTTATACTCACCCTTGCATGGGTTTTACCTTCATGTGTCGTGTCTTGTGCAGGTGAGCGAGCCTTTGACAGGATTCTAGGCGGACCAGGACCGGACGGTGCTCAGTGAGATTAGAAAGGCCGAGGTGTGTTCCTACGGCTATGGATTGTAGTCCTAGTACCTTTCTTTACAGGTTGGACTATGTTACAGACTCTATTTGGTGGGATTGTACTTTTGGCCCAGGGTTTTACATTACATTACTTTACTTCCTATCATACTCTGTTGGTTGGGATTTTAGTGTATGAATGAATTCCCGTTTTTTAGTAGCATTTACCCTTTAGCATTGTGGGCTTGGAGATGTGTGTTTAAAAGTTTATAAGAAATGCCTCCCATGTTAGTATCATGCCTACTCAGTGCTAGTCACCAGAATCTGTCCTATTGGAGGTGGGCAAGGGGACTTGCAGCTCAGGCCCCACTGGGATGGGTCGTGACTGAGTGGTATCAGAGGCTGGTTAGTTCAACCTTAGGACCGAGAGTCTGTGAGCTAGCTTGGGGTAACAGTGAAAAGTGTTTCGAGTTCGGCTTTCAGGCTAGGGACCCCAGTGTTGGTGCGGGCGGCCAACATATCCATACACCATGTCTCTGATAACATGCTTTTCGACTCAGAACAGGAGAAAACTATTTTCAGGGGAGAATAATGGTACATGCATCATATAGGAATGGGTTGTGGTTTCCATTTCCTTCTTGAGTCAACTCTCCAGATATACTCTCTGACTGTGATAAATCTTGTTTCTTTTCAGGATGCCTCTGCGACATGCACCAATAAGGATCTAGCCGCTCGATCACGAGGATGACCCCCTCAGTGATGAAGCTTCGATACAGGGACCAGATCCTCCTGTTTTACCTTTGGGTGGTGTGCCAGTTATTCCACCACACATGGAGCAGTGTTTAGTTCCTGTTGTACCATTAGAGGAGGAGTGCAGGCTGAGAGCACTCCATGAGTTTCAGAGATAGAGACCCCTCAGGTTTCAGGCCGATCCCGACCCCCATGCAGCAGAGGACTATCTTGAGGTAGTGACCACAGTCTTCCATTTGGTCAGGAAACTAGTAGATCAGATGGTGATCCGGTCAGCGGGCCTTCCACAGGGCTCGGGAGGGCGATGGTGGAGTTTGGTTATCCAGACTCACGACTTGGCGACTCTTGCATGGTCAGATTTTTAGCATCTCTTTAGAGAGGAGTTTTCACCAGTTACCCTGAGAGAAGTACATATACAAAAGCCTTTTCAGCTTCAGCTGGGGACCATGATGGTGGTTGACTATTCATCGAGGTTTACCGACCTCCCACGGTACATGAAGTATATGGTCCGGGATCAGTACTTCAGAGCTCGTACTTTTGAGCGGGGCTTGCGCAGAAATATCTGAGCTAGCATCATTCCTATGAGCATTCCTACTTATTCTAGGGTGCTCGAGCAGGATTTGGTGGTTGATAACTTCTTGGTACAACAGAGATAGATGAAAGTTGTCAATAGTGAGCGAGATGAAGCAGAGACCTCGGCAGCAGGGATCCAACGTCAGGGACCTAGGCGTGGGAGATGTTTTTAGAGGAGATCCCAGGACATACGATCTTCTGTATAGGGATCACAGGGCGCATCCGGCCAGCCTCGAGGGAGGTGATGCTACACTTGTGATGGAAGGGGACATCTCGCTCGAGATTGTCTAACCCACCGTACTACTGACATGGGAGTAGTGGATGGACCACCGAGGCATAGGCAACATGTGGAGTATACATATCCACAGGGTGGAGGACGTTGTAGAGGAGCTGGGAGAATAGATGGAGGTGGTAGGAGTTTTGACCTTTTACCACCACCACTCTCAGGAGGTCCACCCCTGTCTCAACGAGCTGCTGGATAGAGGCAGGGGTAGCTGCAAGCAGCGGAGGCTTATGACCAAGGTACTACCAGAATGATTATATGTACAATCTATGTCTTTTCTACTTTGGATGTCATACAGATTCATAGATCACACACCTTTGCAGATAGTGTGACCTGACCCTTATAGATGAGAGTTTCGGTGGAATGCTCTTGGTTGTGGCATCAAGGCCTTTCTATGTCATTCTTGGTATGGATTGGGTATCCACAGATCATGACCAGATTGACCGTTTTAGGCTATGGGTGGGGTGTGTCCGTAGTGATGGAATGAGGTTATCATTTTTCAGCGAAAAGGAGACCCAGGAAGCAGAGGATGGAATCGTATGTAGGAAGGCACATCTAATTTCACATCAGTTGTCTAGTATAGTAATCAGTGTAGCAGATGTTACGAGTTTCCAGTTTCCAGTCGTAGTGACTGAGTATGAGGACGTCTTTCCGGAGGATGTCCCCGAACAAACTCCCCATTGGGAGATATATTTCTTCTTTGATTTGCAACTCGGGAAAACCCCGATATCAGCATCAGCTTATCGGATGGCTCCCACAGAGCTTCGTGAGCTGAGGGTGCAGCTGTAAGACTTTTATAGGAAGGGCTTTGTGAGACACAATGTTTCACCCTGGGTAGGCCCAGTTTTGTTTTCCAAGGAGGAAGATGAGAGCATGAGGTTGTGTGTAGATTAAAAGTGCTCGAATCGGGTGACCTTGAAGAGCCGTTACCCACTACCGAGGATCGATGACCTCTTAGACCAGTTAAGAGGGGTGCGATAGTTCTCGAAGGTTGATCTAAGATCAGGATATCACCAGTTGTGTGTACGGGATGAGGATTTACCGAAGACGACTTTCAGATGTCGCTACAGTCAATATGAGTACTTGGTGATGCCCTTTGGCGTGAATAATTCCCCGGTAGTGTTTATGGGACTCATGAACAGGATATTTCAGCCCTATATAGATCGGTTCATAGTGGTATTCATCGATTATATCCTTGTGTACTCTACATCCGAGGAGGAGAACACGAGGCACCTATGTATGGTTCTGGACACACTCCAAGAGCACCAGTTGTACGGGAAACACTTGAAGTGGAAATTCTGGATACAGGAGGTCCACTTTCTGGGACACGTTATCTCAGCAGATGGTGTAGTAGTGGAGCAAGCCATGGTAGAGTTAGTGTTATCATGGGAGCCACCTCGGAGCGTGACAGAGGTGTGGAGTTTCCTTCAGTTTGTAGGCCACTATCAGATATTCATTTCTGATTTCTCTAGGATTTTAGCACCCATGACTACTTTGACCCAAAAGGGGCATCATTTCGTGTGGACTGAGAGATGCTAGGAGGATTTTCAGTAGCTAATACAGAGTCTGACGAGCGCCCTGATCTTGAGACTACCAGAAGAGGGTGTTGAGTATTTAGTGTTCTGAGATGCATCAGGAACCGGTCTTGGTTGTGTCATGATGCAGAGGAAATTAGTGATTTCTTATGTCTCATGTCAACTGAGGCCACATGAGCAGAACTACACGACCCATGATCTTGAGTTGGTCGGGGTAGTCTTCCCATTGAAGATGTGGTGGCACTACCTGATGGGAGAGTGATTTACCATCTATTCTGAACACCAGAGTCTCATATATATTATTTCTCAGAAGGATCTGAATTTGAGATAGAGGTTGTGGCTTGTTTTCCCTCAGGATTACGACTTTGAGATCGTTTATACTCCTTTGAAGGGGAACGTTGTGGCAAATGCTCTCAGTAGGAAATCCAGTTCATAGTTGCTGGATGAGCCGACGAGGCAGTTGGCCTCATTAAAGTTATCCTTCATGGATAGAGATGATGGATCTTTCTTTCAGTCAGTGGTTTTTACCCCTCCACTCTTACAGTGAGTTAGGGAAGCACAGCTCGAGGATGCCAGTTGTGAGACTCTTCATTCTCAGATATCCGAAGGTGATGCTACTGATGGATATTCAAAAGGTGGGGAGAAAGTTGTTGTCTTCAGAGGGCGCATAGTAATACAAGTGAAATTGCGGGCGGAGGTTCTGAGGGAGTTCTATACATCTCCTTTGGTGGTGCATCCATGCGTTTAAAGATGTACCAGGGCCTCCGATGTCAGTTCTGGTGGCCAGGAATGATGAAGAGTGTGGCGGAGTTTGTTTCTTGGTGCCTCACTTTTTAGTAAGTAAAGGATGAGCACTAGGTTCCAGTAGGTTTGACTCATCCCCTTGAGGTTACAGAGTGGAAGTGGGATGGGATATCCGTGTACTTCATGATAGGGTTACCATGTACGTCCAGGGGTCACGATGCCATCGGGGTGATCGTTGAACGACTCACCAAGTTGGCCCAATTCCTAGCCATACGAGAACAGAGTTCATTAGAGAGCTTGGGATGCCTCTACGTGCATGAGATAGTTCGACTTCATGGAGTTCCATCCAAGATCATCTCAAATCATGATTCTCACTTCATATCCTGGTTGTGGAAGGGACTACAGGAAGATTTTGGGACTCAATTACACTTGAGCACAACATTTCACCCTCAGATTGATTGACATGCATAGCGGACGATCTAGGTTCTAGAGGATAGGCTACAGGCTTCCATACTTGACATCGGTGGTAGCTGGGAGGATCTCCTAGCACTGGTGGAATTTTCTTATAACAACAGTTATCATTACACTATTAGTATGGAACCATTCGAGGCTTTGTACGGGAAAACTTTCAGGTCACCACTTTGCTGGACTGACCCAAGAGAGTCAGCACTCTTGGGCCCAGAGATGTTGCGAGCTACTACGGAGAAGGTGCATGTCATCCAGGAGTATATGAAGACAGTAAATATTCGGTAGGATTCTTATGCCGACAGGAGATGGAGGCCCTTGGAGTTTGAGGAGGAAGACCATGTTTTCCTTCGGGTCTCACCTCGACGGGGATTGTAGAGATTTGGATGAGGCGGAAAGATATATCTGAGGTTCATCAGCCCTTTTCAGATTATGAGTAGAGTTGGTGAGGTGGTGTACCGCTTGGCTCTACCTCCTTAGGTGGACCGGGTACATAACGGCATTCATGTGTTGCAGTTGCAGAGGAACGTGCATGATCAAACGCACATTATCGACTACGGAGAGCTGGACATCGATGATGGAGCGACCTTTTCTGAGTTCCCAGTTGAGATAAAGGATCGGTAGGAGAAGATCCTCTATGGGCGAGCTATTCCATAATTGCGTGTCCAGTGGTAGCATGGGAATTTGCAGAAGAGAACATGGGAGGGGGAGGCTCAGATTCGTATGTAGTACCCACATCGGTTGGAGTAGCCTTTGTTTTGGATTTTCGAGGACGTAAAGTCCTAAGGTGTGTGTGATGTAATGTACTGGATTTTTCCATGCAATATTTAAATATTTTTTGGGAATTATTTCGAGACAAGGTTTTGGGACACCATGCAGTTCCGAGGCCCGGTGAGCCCGAAACAAATGTCTGAATTTAATTAAATAACATGGTGTGTGGTTTTCCTGAAATATTGGAATAACTCTATAATGGGTTCTTGGATCCGAAATCTGAGGGAGTCTTTGTGTCTAGAGTAGCGGGTTTACCCTAGGAGAGACCTAACATCGGCTGGCACGGGTCAGTGGTGAAATCCAGTTTTTTGGATGAAACCGTAATAAAATATTTAATTATAATATTTTATTAAATTTTTGTTGCATAAAATTTCTATTATCATTTTTAAATAATGGCTTGCGTTGAGGTCCTAGGTAACAGAACCCATAACCCTGGAACCCTGGAGGCTCTGGGAAGGATCGGGAGGAAACCCCCAACACGAAAATGACATTCTTGATGAATTTTGCATGAGAAGAGGACACGACAACTGGATGTTCAACAACTAGCGCCATGGATCTAGGTAGGACATTTGATTTTGGTTTCTTTCCCATTATTTATTCCTACCACGAACACAAACTAATCCACTAACAGATTAGCCCACGGATCGATCGTATTATTCAGGATGGAATTTTTGAGAGAATTTTGGGGATTTGAGTCTTGAAGTTGTTTTGGTTTCATTTAATCTCTTAATGATGACGAACCAAGATCGACACAAACATCAATCGAGGTTCTTCCCTCTATAATTGTTGTGCCTCTCCCCCGATTTTCTCGCATTCTTCATGCGCCTTCTACGCGTTCTTCGGGGAGGTATGAACGACCGATCGTTGCGCATCCTTTGCATGACACAATGATTCCAAAATGAAGATACAACATTAGAACAACCCCACAGAGGTGCGATTGTGGTGGCGACGAACAAATCGAAGCATATAAAAACATATCGTTCTTTGAATGATTTCCACACGAATGACCGGAATCGGATTTTGGAGCCGATTGAAGGTCTGAAACCTACAGATTCAGCATCAAGATGACGGGGAAACCCATAATTGTGAGTTTTGCCGAAAACGGACAAGAGAAACACGATCCGTAGATCCGGCCGAGGCGTGATGAGGAAGACGACGTTTCTAGAAATATACCAACTACACGGCGTGTAGTATGGTCTATACAGTGTGTGTTCATCGGTGGGCCATGTGGCGTGTACTCCGGACTTACACGGAAACAGGTTGGGTACACGGCCAAGGACATGGCGTGTATGCCCTTCCCCGGCTAGACCCATCCAGATACACGGGATACCCATGTACTGGTACACTGGCAGACGACATGGATGAACACCATGTTAGGGCATACGACCAAGGTACATAGGTGTTTCTCTATTGACAGGACACAACGTATGCTTCGACTTACATGCCATTTTATATGCTTTCATACAGGACGTTGATTCCAGACTCATGCCTTTTACACAGGTTGTACCAGGAGTCAGGGAAGAAGGCGTGTGATCCTTCTACACACTGTGTCGTTTAGTTTTACACCGCTTGGACAGGAAACACTGGACATTTACACGGATAGTACCCGGAGTCAAGGAACACAGTGTGCAATCCTACTACACGTCGTGTAATCTGTTTTACATGGCTGGAGCCAGTGGTCTTCTGTGAAATGGACTAGTTTTCTTAGGATTTTTCCCTTTGGTCTCTACCATGAACGTTTCCTGGTATCATTTCCTATGTATAGGAGTATGATCCATTCAACAGGACTTACTGAATAAAGTTGTTGGAATCCCTTCTAAGATACTTAGAGCCAGATCCTCTATTCATTCCTAGAACACTGTGTAGAGTTATTGGTATCGATGTGACCTACTTTACCCTGGCGCTGATACTCTTCATAGAGGATTAGTTCAGACTGTGTTGTTGGACTCACCCCATAGATATTAGTTTTGATCCTCAAATGAGCATCATGTCCTCACGTACTTGTGGAGTGTGTTCTCTCGGAATGATTACTTCGTATCTCTCTCTCCTGACCTAGGAGTGTGTTCTACTTGTTATGTTCCTAGTGGAATCTTCGAACTGGATCTTAGTGGTGGTTTCGCGATGGTCGATCGTGTATGAGTATATCTGGATATTCTTGTAATATGTTCTTTAAACATATACTATGTTGAGATGATTGTATCTTTCATTTTTGGTATTTTTCCCTTGTTGTATTTCAGTTGTGGTTTTGGGGTGTCCTATGTGGTATTGTTATACTAACCCATGCACGGGCATTTCCCGCACGTGTCGTGTCTTGTGCAGACGGGGGAGCCTTTGACAGGATTCTAGGTGGACCAGGACTGGACAGTGCTCAGTGAGATGAGACAGGCCGAGGTTTGTTCCTATGGCTATGGATTGCAGTCCCAATACCTTTCTTTACAATTTTGTCTTTGTTATAGACTCTCTTTGGTGGGATTTTACTTTTGGCCTAGGGTTTTAAATTACTGTACTTTACTTCATGTCTTACTCTGTTGGTTGTGATTTTTGTGTATGCATGCATTTACATTTTTAGTAGCTTTTACTTTTTAGCTTTGTGGGCTTAGAGATGTGCGTGCGTCTGTACAGATTTATAGGTAATGCATCCCATGTTAGTCGCATACCTACTCAGTGCTTGTCCCCAGCCCCTGGCCTATAGGAAGCGGTCTTGGGGAGTTGCGGCTCAGGCCCCACTGGGACGGGTCGTGACACTATGCATGCATTTTACCCATGTTTTTAGAAATTATGGTTTTCAATTAATAAAATCTTTTCATGCATGGGATTATCTCTATGTGATTATGATACTTATGTTTAAATACATCGATGAACCCATTTTAAAATAAATTTATACTATGTAAGTATTTTTTAAATTTTTTGGGACAAATATGGGAATGGCAAGTTCATGGACAACGATTTTCAAAAAATTGAAACTGCTGAAATAGTTGATGTTGCTGGGAGTAGACACGTCAGTCTAAGAAATGACTAGTGGCACTAGGTATGTATTTTATACATGGACTTACCAATACCACTAATGGCCCACATTAAAATTAATATTGGAAAAATATAATTCCCATTGTTTTTTTATATATAATTATTTTGTGTTATACTATTTTCCAATATGAATATATATATAATCAACTATTGTGAATATTTTATTAAAGGTATGTATAATTATTTTCATGGAATCCTTCAAAATAAATTTATTTGTTTTAAAAACCCAATACTGGGAATTTTATGTTGTCCTTATGTTTTATAAACCCTTTTTAGGTTTAGCATACTTGTTGTGTTGATAATCTGTTGTTGATGCTACACACTAAAGAATCATTCTTTTAAATTTGTATATATATATTGAAAATGGATGTGATATATCTAATTTTATATAACCTAAACCATTAAAAGGTCCTCTATTGTATTTAATGATGTGTATTTGTTCATGTTTCTTTTATCAAAAAATTACACATCATTTTATAGGGGAAAACCCATGTTTTTGGTTCTGTTCATTATAAATGGTATTAGAGACAAGGTTTAGATAATTTTTGAAAATTAGAACAAATTAAAAAAATTATACATGTCTCTTGTGTAATATTTGTTTCCTTGGTTGTTGAACGAATTGCAGGGATGCAATTCAAATTAGTGAGAAGAATGTAACACCCCACGAAATTCTATTAGTAATTTTCTGTTCAATTTATATCATTTTATTTAATTAAAAATATTTAAATACATGTAATAATAATAATCAATGGAAAACATATTTTTAAGAAAATTATTATTTTTATGTTAATATATTTTTAATTATTTTAAAATATATATTATGTTTTTGTATTATTAAATTTAAAAATTATAAATTTGTATAATTAATTTATTATAAATAATTAAAATTATATGCATTTGTTTAAAAAATTTATGATTTTAATTACTTAAAAAATGAATTATATATTAATATATATTAAAAATGCTAAAATAATGTGGCTGTCTATATATATATAGTGAATTTATATAATAATAAACATATCATGTGTTTTAAAATATTCATATGTTATGAATTAAAAAAAAGGTGAAATGGGTCAAACAAGTGAATAAAATGATTTAAAAAAAGTTATAAAAATATATAATGTTAACAATGATGATTGATTTGAAAAATTTAAGGTAAGACACCAAAATGGGGAAAACTCATGATATATATAGGGAGATAAAAAACTAAATTTAATTAAAAACACATATTAAAAAATAGATTAAAAGGGTAGGGGTCCAATATGCAAAAAAAAAACAAAAAAGGGAATGAGTACCCATGATGATTTGGGACTATGTTAAAAAAAACTAAGCTATTCTAAGAAGCTTATGACACCTTAATTTTTTTATATAAACATATGATTCTTTTGGATAACCCTTCCCCCATGAATAGAGGACCCATGAAAAATGACTCCATTGGTTTATGTTCTTCCAAAAGGCATGAGGTATCTTCCCTCTTCAATATTCTAATGCCATGCAAGGGATTTATTATCCAGTATATTTTCTACGGAAATTTTTTTAAATTATTTTTATTTTGAAAACATATATGTATATAAATCATATATATATCTATATATATTATTTTAAATGTATATATTATTAGTCTGATATACCCAAAAGATAAGTTGACTTGTTTTAAATAGTTTTTCCATATAACTTATAGTCACAATGGTTTTTTTTATTATCAATTATGGAATTCTAAACAAGGAAATGAATGTGTATATATTTGTACATATATACACACATTTATAGTCTAATATTTTTTGTGCTTCTATATAAACATGATATGGTGTCTTTTGACATGATTCATATTTTTAAGAACCTATGTTTATTTGAAATTATCATGATTTTAAAAGTTTGTTATATATTCATGTATAAATATATATATATAGTGATATATATATACATATATACATATTTATATATAGTGATATATATATACATATATACATATATACATATATATATATATATGCATTTAGATATAAGAATCGTAATTTTAGTTAACCCTTCCCATTTATTTGAATGTTATGGTGTTTGATAACCTCCAGACTGATGCTTAATGTTTTTAAAATCCAATAAACATTTCGATTTCTTAAATTGAATGGGACAAAACTTATCATTTTATTTGGAACTATGGAACAAGTTGTCATTTAATTTGCATACTTTTATATGAGTCACCAGATAAGTCATTCATGGATAGGCACGACCATCTCCAAGTTCATTCATTCCTTTATCACCATTGTGTAACTATAAATGCATTTATCACATGTTTTTAGTAATTATGGTTCTTAGTAAATATTTGTTTTCATGCATGGGATTACCTCTAATAAATTTTGGTACATATGTTTAAATACATTGATGATACTCTTTTAGTGTAAATTTACACAATGTATGTATTTTTTAAATGATTTGGGAAAGAGATGGGAAAGACAGATTCATGGTATTTATTTTTCCATAATTTACAACTGTTTAAATCGTTGAAGTTGCTGGGAGTGAACCCATAATTTTATGAAATGACAGGTGGCCTTTGGTATGGATTTTAGAAATAGAATTCGAAGTAACGTAAAGGAACCACAGAATAATTAATATTTTTTGAACAGAATTCTCAATTGATTTTTAAGTATAATTATTTTCTGTTATATTGTTAACTTGACTGTGTGTGTGTGTGTGTATGCAAGTGTTGTGAAAATCTAATTTTAGGTATGTATAATTTTTTCAAGAAATGTTTTAAAAAGAATTTATTTTTTTAAAACACTTTATTGGGAATTTTATTCTCACCCTACATTTTATGAACACTGTTTCAGGTTTATCATACTTTCTGTGTTGATACTCTGTTGTGGAAGAAACACACTGAAGATTCATTGTTTTAAATATGTATATTTTTTTCAAAATTTAAGTGATGAATTTAATTTTTCAGATCATAAACTATTAAAATTTCATCTTTTTTCTGTGTATTTATTCATGTTCCTTTAATAAAAAAATTACCCAGCATTTGTAAGGGGTGAACCTGTGGTTCGGGTTCAGGTATTTATACCTAACGACCCAAAATAAAAAGGGACCTATTTAAAAAATATAAACCTCATGATTCAAAATATGTAATATATTTAATAATAATAAATCGTGATATATGGTTGAACCTTATTTTAAAATATACTCATAACATATAATGAAAAATGGTTTTCCTGAAAAACGTATTATTACGTATAAAAATGATTTAATACCAAAATTAAGTCTGATGAAAATTATATTGAAATTAATTAAATTATTTTAAATAAAAAGTAAGTAATTAATTATTAAACCCATTTTAAAATGAAATGGGACTTTTCAAATAGCTAAAAAGAAAATATCGTTTATTATAAAATCGATATTTTTCATATTTATTTAATATTTAATATTTTTAGGAAAATAAAAAAATTTACCTTTTCATAAAATTTATATGATGATTAATAAAATTATATAAATTTTATAAAATAAAATTTCTATAATTGGTATAAACTAATTATAATATTTTATCCAAAAAATAAATAATTAACATTTTTTACGAAAAGTTATATTTCAAGAATAAAATAGATTTACTAAAAATGAGTGATAATTTTTAAATAATTAAAAAATAATTTTTTATTAATTATTTCCATTATATATATATTCCATAATTTTTTTACTCCTATTCATACACTCCAATTCAACAGCTAGGTTAAAATGATTATTTTAAATAATAATATTCTGTGGTGCTTAAGACTCAATGTTGTGTGTCCTATGCGCTATTGAATATATTCTTCTTTTAAAACATTGGGGTATTACATTCTCCCTTGTTAAATATATTTTTTCCACTTATTTTGATTTCATGTTTGGATATTTAGGGGTTTAATATTAAATTTTTTTTTTTGAAAACCCGCATCATAAAAATGGTTAATAAAACTGTAAAGACCCGTAAAGCTACATCATAAACTAAATCATAAAGCTACATCACATGAAGAGTATAAGTCCAAGTGCTTCTTTACGGGTTGTCCCAGTGGTGATCGAGGATCGATATGAGAGGGTCCTGTGTGGAGAGTTGATTCCTCTGGCGTGCATTCATTGGTAGCACGTGAACCTCCAGGAGACCACATGGGAGAGGGAGGCTCAGATTCGTGCAGAGTACCCTCATTTGATTCCCAAGTATATGATGTAGCTTTACAGGGATGTAAATCAATAAGGTGGGAGTAATTTAAAGACCCGGAAATTTCAAGGAATTTTATTTTTCATAAATTCTTTGGAATTTTACGAGTACGTAGTTTCTGATGGCACTTGATTCTGAGGCCCGGTGTGCCCAGAACCAATTTCCAAAGTTTAGCTCGGGTACGTTCAGTAAACAAACGAGTGGGTTTTTCTATCTTTTGAACCGGTGATCGGAATTGAAATCTGTGGGCACCGATAAACTCACAATGCCTGTAATTGCTTAAGAGGACCTTTACTGCAATTCCATTTACACGAGAGGAGAAGTTTAATTTTTTGGTTTAAATAAGAGGTAATAAAAATTGTGGAATAGTTTTTATTCATTATCTTAAGTGGTTTTATCTTACGTTGGGAAGTTAGGATGGGACACACAAACACCTAACTACCCATGTGAGGATAATTGTGAGGTGGGGCCCACACGAGCCCCAACCATTCACATGTCCTAAAACCCTTAAACCTCCAATTAAACTCCATTGTTTAATGTTGACAACCCCCTTGAATGTATTTGGGTAACTCTTCCCCTTCTCTCTCTCCCTTATTAAAACTTTCCAACCTCTCACCTAATAAATTATAAAACTCATGGTTTAATTAATTAAGTGCTTTGGAATTTGAATTTTGTATATTGAATGCATGGTAAAATAAAATAAAATAAAGAGAAGCCATATTTTATTTTGGTTAGAATTGTTTTGTGAGGAGGAATTGGGAGAACACTAGTGTCTTTGAAGAACTTCAGTCTCAATGAAGAACGCCAACTCTCTGACGAAGAACATCGAATCGGAGACTGCGGATTCCCCATCCTCTTCTTCCTCCGTGAAAAAAGGGGAGACGTCGCTTCCTCCTCAGGTGCACTTCGTCGTCACTTATGGAACCTCACCCCGCGACGCCGTCTTCCACGATGCCTGACGTTCGACATCATTTGTTGAGGTAGGGGTGTGATATGATTGAATCTTCTTTCCTTTTAGTTTTTTTCTCTTGAACCACCTGCTACCGAACTAATGCGGAGAGACCGGGCCAAATTAACACAGTCTGAATCCTCCACCAATTTTGTGATTCCTAGTGATTCTTTGTGATCTTCATGGGTGATAAACAACGAATTGTTACAAGTTTGTTAAGTGATTCAACGATCCCAAATTGAAGACTCATCGTCACAATAACCTAGCGGAGGTGCGATGACAATAGCGGGCGATGGGTCGGACCGGAATGGGATGGACTGTTCCTCGGCCATTCTTCGAGCGTGAATTCAAATCATGTTTTCGGAGTTGATCAGAAGCTCGAGAATGCTGGAATCAACTTCGGGACAACGGGGCAACCTAGAGTCTGATGTTTTTTGACGAACGAACGATCGGAATGAAGAATCGACATCAAGATAGGCGCACTGGCCAGAGAAATCATTTCTGGAAAATTCAAGACTACATGGCTTGTACTCCTAGAGAACACACCGTGTAGTGTGGGCATTCTGCAGCTAGGGTTTCTGACATCAGACGACTAACACATGGCGTGTGACCTCTGTCACACGGTGTGTACTCGCCACCCAGAAAGGAGGTGGCAGCTACACGAGACTGGCGTGTAACCCAGGAATACATGGTCACGATGTAGTGTACACGAAAATTTACTCTACCACACGGCCAGACATGGACAATGGTGCGGGCTAACCTGTGTACCAGTTACACGGGTTGGAGAACACGGTTTGAGTCCATGTACGGGCACATGGCCAGCGTACACAGAGCCAACACCAGAAGTCTGGACACTGCGTGTAACCATACCACACGTCGTGTACATACTTTTTACACGAACATCCCTTCGACACGGGCCGTGGTATATGGACAATACCCAGGGACTAAAGACACGGTATGTAACCATACCACATGCCATGTACTTACTTTTTCCATGAACATCCCTTTAACATGGGTCGTGGTACATGGGAAGTACCTTAGGTCTGAAGACACAGCATGTAACCATACCAACACACTGTCTACTTTTTGGAAAATGTCTTGGTAATATTCTACTCAGTCTCTTGGAAACTTTTGTTTGGTTTATCCCCCTATGATATGGCGGACCTCTGAGATACATCAACTCTAGAATTCATGATAGTTGATGTATCGACCCCCATGGCTCGTGGAGCGGACCCTCCCGGAATCGAGCGTGCTGTGTGAGGGAACCCTAGAGCTGGCTGTGACTACGATGACTATCGTGAAAGGATCTTCCGTGGGTTAGACGAAAAATATGAATGTACTTAGATCCTACGTGGGGTCGGCAGCAAGGACGATGTTACGTATATCCTCCGTGGGTTCGGCAGCGATAACGACTATACATGGATCCAACGTGGGTTCGACAGTGATGGTTATTGTACTTGGATCCTATGTGGGTTCGATAGCGACGACTTCTGTACATGAATCCTATGTGGGCTCGGTAGAGGATATGATTCAGAGGCTACATCTAAACATCTCCACCCCACTTCTTGAGTAGTATACATGTGTGAGATGAGTCTTGACTTCCAGACATTATCATCAATGTGATTGACTTACTTTCCTGTGAGGAATGGGTTGTGCATTCCTGTGTGGACTGGGCTGTACTTGGGCTCGTGAGTTGGAGACGAACTTGAATTGATGACCTAGGTATATGTATGGGCATATACCTATATATAGTTGGTTGATACTTCATGTTCATATCTTTCCTTTGTGATTTATCCTACGTGGATTCTGAGAGACCTTTGGGGGTCTCTGGGTCCCTACTGAGTATCGTATACTCACCCCTACATGGGCTATACCCGTACTATGTTGTGTTGGATCCAGACGATGGATAGCACTGATCGAGGTGGAGGCTTGTGTATTTGGACGGTACCTGGAGGTGGATCACTTGGCAGGACGTAAACGGAGCGGACAGCCGGACCCGAGGAGCCGAGGAGACCATCTGTATCCACCCATCAGGTGGGATTTCTATAGGATGACTTGGTGTTAGTGTTTTACTTTATTTTTGTTGTAATTTCTTTTTAGTTGTATTGTACTTTCATTTCATTTTGAATACTGGGCCATTTACTTTTCAGCACTTACTTTTGTACTCAGTTTACTTAGTGTTTACATTAGTTTGTGAAATCTGTTGTGTTTGTTTACAAATACAAAGTTAATATCTTCCCTTTTTCTGGGATATTACGCCTTTGGTGCTAGTCTCCCTCCCTAGGCCTATGGTAGGTGAGCTTGGGGTAGTCACGGCACAGGCCTGAGGACGGGTTGTGCAAATTTGAATGAGAGGGAGGCTAAGATGCGTGCACAATACCCTCATTTGTTTCTCGAGTTTATGTTGTAGCTTTATGGGGATGTAAAGCCTGGAGGTGTGCCAGTATACAAACCCAACTGAAAGTACAGTACTACTGAAAAGAAATTACAACAACAGTAAAGTAAAACAGTAACACTGATTCGTCCTCCAGAAATCCCACCTGAAGAGTGGGTACAGATAGTCTCCTCGACTCTTCGGGTCAGGCAGTCCGCTCCGTCTACGTCCCGCCAAGTGATCCACCACTGGGTACCGTCCTGCTCCACAAGCCTCCACCTATATCAGTGTTTTCCATCATCTGCATCCAAGACAATGTACCTCGGGCATAGCTCGTGTAGGGGTGAGTATATGATTCTCAGTAGGGACCCCGAGACCCCCAATGGACTCTCAGAATCCACGATGGATAAAAAATAGAAAGATACAAACACAAAGTATCAACTAACTCTACTTAGGTATATGCCCATACATATACCTAAGTCATCAATTCCATTTCTTCTCCAACTCATGATCCCAAGTATAACCCAATCCACATTTGAAAGCACAACCCAGTCCACACAGGAAAGAAAGTCAATCACATTGTTGATAATGACTGCATGTCATGACTCAGCTCACACAGGTATACTACTCACAAAGAGGGGTGGAGATGATTAGATGTCGCCTCTGAATCATCTCCTCTGCCGAACCCACGTAGTATCCAAGTACAGAAGACGTCACTGCCAAACCCACATAGGATCCAAGTACAGTAACCATCGATGGAAAACCCACGTAGGATCCAAGTATAGTCATCATCACTGCCAATCCCACAGAGAATCCAAGTATAGTCTTCCACATTGCCGAACCCACGTAGGATCCATGTACAGTCGTCTTCAACGTTGAACCCAAAGAGAATCTCGGCACAGTAGTCATCGTAGTTGCATCCAGCTATATGGTTCCCAAACACAGCACACTCGATTCTGGGAGGGTCCTCTCCTTGAGCCAAATGGGTCGATACATCAAATGTCAAGAAGTCCAGAGTTAAGGTATCCCAAAGCTCTATCACATGATAGGGGGTTAAAACAAACGAACGTGTCCAATACACTGAGTAGAGGATGACCAAGCCATTTTCCATAAAGTACATGATGTGTTTGTATGGTTACACGCCTTGTCTTCATACCTCGGGTACTGTCCATGTACCACGGCCCTTGTTGAAGGGATGTTCGTGTAAAAAGTATGTACATAGCATGTGGTATAGTTACACGTCATGTCTTTAGTCCCCGGGTACTGTTCATGTACCACGGCCCGTGTCGAAGGGCTGTTCGTGTAAAAAGTAAGTACACTGCGTGTGGTATGGTTACACACCGTTTCCAAACATCTGCGGTCGGCTCCGTGTACGCTGTCCATGTTCCTGTACATGGCTTCAACCTGTGTTCTCCAACCCATGTAACTGGTACATGAGTTAGCCCTCACCATTGGCCATGGCTGGCCATATTGTAGAGTACATGCCCATGTACTCTACACTATGTCCGTGTATTCCCAGGTGACACGTCGAGTCTCACGTAGCCGCTACCTCCATGTTGTGTGGAGATTATACGACGTCTGATAGGCGTCACACGCCGTGTGTTAGTGGTCTGACGTCGAAAACCCTGGAAGCTAAATGCCTGCACTACAAGGCGTGTTCTCTAGGAGTACACATCGTGTAGTCTGGAATTTTCCAGATAAGATGCATCTGGTCAGCACGCCTCCCTTGAAGCCGGTTCTTCATTCCAATCATTCGTTCATCACGAAACTTCAGACTCTTGGTCACCCCGTTGTCCCGATGTCGACTCTGGAGTGCTCGAGCTTCCGATCGGCTCCGAAAACACGTTTTGAATTCACGCTCGAGGAACGGTCGAGGAACAATCCATCCCATTCCGGTCAGAACCATTTCCCGCTATTGTCGCCGCACCACCTCTAGGATCCCATGACGATGATTCTTCAATTTGGGATTGTTGTGTCACTTAACGAACTCGTAACGATTCTTTGTTCATCACCCATGAAGTAAACGAAGAACCGCCAACAATCACAAAATTGGAGGAGGATTCAGACCGTTTTAATTTGGCCCGGTCTCTCCACAATAGTTCGGTAGAAGGCGGTTTAAGAGAACAAAACAAGAAGGAATGAAGATTCAATCATAACACACCCCTACCTCAAAAAATGATTTCGATCGTCGGGCATCGCGGAAGACGGCGTCACGGGGTGGGGTTCTGTAAGAGATGATGGAGTGCGCCCGAGGAGGAAGTGGTGTCTCCCCTTTTGTGACAAATGAAGAAAAGGATGGAGGCTTGTGGAGCTGGACAGTACCCGAAGGTGGATCCCTTGGTGGGACATACAAAGAGCGGACGACTGGACCTGAGCAGCCGAGAAGACTATCTGTACCCACCCTTCAGGTGGGATTTCCGGAGGACGACTCGGTGTTGCTGTTTTAATTTACTATTGTTGTAAATTCTTTTCAGTTGTACTGTACATTTAGTTGGGTTTGTATACATGCCGATTTACTTTTCAGCACTTACTTTTGTACTCAGTTTACTTAGTGTTTACTTCAGCTTGCGTACTCTGTTGTGTTTGTTTTCTTTTATAAAGGCAATTCATTCCCATTTTCTGGGATATTATGCCTTTGGTGCTAGTCGCCATCCCCTGGCCAATGGAAGGAGGGTTTGGGGTAGTCACGGAATGGGCCCCAAGGATGGTTCCTTACTAATTGGTATCATAACCAGGTTCTGACACTGAACTCTAGACTCTGATAATTTCTTCTTTGTGAAGCAATAGTGTTAAGAGTATTGAGTGTGTTTATCAGTCCATGGATTCCAGTGTTGGTGCGACAACCGACGTATCAATACACTAGGACCCTGACTTCTGATATCCGAATTAGTGCTCGAAAACACTGTTTGCATGTGTGTTTCAAAATTTTTCTTATTAATTACGTGTGTCATCTCACCATGTATACTGTATTAACCTTGGAAGACCTGTTTATTTTCAAGATGTCCCCACGACAGTAGCTAGATAGGGTTCCCAATTACATGCGAGATGGCATCCCACCGAGTGACTAGGCATCGGTGCAGGTCCCAATTACAGCGGAGGCACTACCATTACCGCTACCCGCTGGGCCACTAATACCACCAGCCCCAGTAGTGGAGAGTGCACGTCGCCTGAGTGCACTGTATGAGTTTCAGCGACAGAGGATGCCTGGGTTCCGTGGAGAGACGGACCCTCAGGCAGCCGAGGATTGGCTGGAGGCTATCGTCCGAGTCTTCAGATTGGTAGGGACACCAAAAAATCTTCTAGTGATCCTTGCGGAAAGTCTCCTACACACAGTTGTGGGTAGATGGTGGAGCCTGATGCTCCAGGTGCACAACGAGGCATCACTACTTTCAACGGACTTCGAGAGCCTCTTCTGCTCAGAGTTCATTCCAGCCACCCTCCATGCAGTGCGCATCCAATAGTAACTACAGCTGTGGCATGGCAGCATGACAGTAGCCCAGTACTCAGAAAGGTTTAAGACCTCTCGTGCTACTTCACAGACATGGTACGAGACCCATTCTTCCGTCCCAGACCTTCAAGCAGGGACTGAGGCATGAGATCAGGGCTTCGATGATCTCCCTCATCATTTTGACGCAGGCATGAGTAATGGAGAGAGCCCTACTTGTGGAGGGATTCCTTACTGAGCCTACGCTAGCAGCGAGGCCTACCATCGGGCGACATGTAGTGGAGTCTTCTACAGCTGGGAGTAGACAGATGTCGCAGAGGTCCAAGTGTACGAGGCCATCACTTGGGAGACCACTGATTACTAGTTCGGATGTGCGGAGCACACGCAGCAGAGCCATCTATATGAGAGGCAGGCAGTGCTATGCATGCTGTGAGTAGGGCCACATGGCTCATGACTACCCAACCCGCCATGCAGAGGAGCAGCAGACGGTTGAGGGACCACCCAGGTAGTGGCAGAGGTTCGACCGTGGAGGTCTGTAGGGAGCAGGTGGACGAGGAAGAGGAGTTGGCCGAGCAGAAGGTGGTGGATGACACTTTGATTATCTACCACGACAACCACCAGCAGAACCCCCCCCCCCCCCCCCCGATCTCAGGGAGATGGAAAACAGGGGAAGGCTCAGCTCCAGGCAGTCGAGTCCTACGACCACGGTGAACCTGAGATGATTCGAGATACTATCTATGTCTACTCCACCCTTGCTGTAGTTATTATATACACTATAGTGGGTCATTAATTTATTTAATCTACCCTTGTTTGGAGCTCGGAGATTCCGACGGAGCAGTTTGCTCGATCCTCACAGCTAGAGACTCCTACGAGAGCAGACATGACAATTACGTACTGGTGCCGGTAGTGTGAGCTTAATGTAGGAAGTGAGAGCTTCAGCTGGGATCTTCTTGTAGCAGCATCGAGGCCTTATGATGTCATCTTGGGTATGGGCTGGTTATCTACAGTCCATGCTCAGATCGACTGCATTAGGCGCGAAGTGTGTTGTATCCGCATGGATGGGACCGGGTTTACCATCACAGGTGAGAAGGAAGCCTTAGTAGTGCAGGATGGACTTACACAGCGGAGGAGGCAGACTATCACCCATTATTTGGCTTGTCTCATCCTCGGAGCGGTTGATGTGCAGAGTCCGAGTTTTCCTATTGTGGTTGATCAGCACATAGATATTTTTCCTGATAAAGTTCTAGGACTACCTCCTCGAAGAGAAATAGACTTATACATTGAATTGTACCTCGGGAAAACAACGATATCCACTCCAGCATATGTAATGGCTCCCGCTGAGCAAAGTGAGCTACGGGTATAGTTGGAGGACTTGCAAGGAAAGGGATTCATCTGACCCAGTGTTTCACCCTAGGCTTCTCCAATTTTATTCCCCAAGAAGGCAGATGGGAGCTTACGACTATGTGTCGACTACCGTCTCCTGAATAAAATGACCGTAAAGAACAAGTATCCACTCCCAAGGATTGAAAACCTCTTTGATCAGCTCAAGGGAGCATGATGGTTCTCAAAGATAGACCTCAGGTAAGGCTATCATCAGCTTAGTGTTCGAGACGAGGATGTGCAGAAGATGGCCTTCAGGTGTCGGTATGGCCATTGTGAGTTCTTGGTTATGCCTTTCAGCATAACCAATGCTCCAGCAGTGTTCATGAGTCTCATGAACAGGATCATCCAGCCTTACTCGATCGGTTTGTTGTAGTCGTCATCGACGACCTATTGATTTACTTGACTACTGAGGAGGATCATGCCTACCACTTATGGGTTGTACTAGAGTTGATTATATTGAAGACGACCTTCAGGTGTCAGTATGGCCACTAAATGTTCTTTGTTATTAAATTCGGCGTAACCAACACACAATTGTGTTCATGAGTCTCATGAACAAGATCTTCCAGCCTTACCTCAATCGTTTTGTCATAGTCTTCATCGATGACATACTGATTTGCTCGACTACTAAGGAGGAGCATGCCTACCACTTTCGGTTTGTACTGGATACACATTGAGGTAACCGGCATTATGGTAAGATCTCGATGTGCCAGTTCTGGATTTGAGAGGTTCATTTCTTGGGACACGTCATCTCGGAGGCTAGGGTTGCAATGGACCCAATGAAGATCTAGGCGGTACTTTCTTGGGAGTCACCCAGGAGTGTGACAGAGGTGCAGAGTTTTCATAGTCTGGATGGGTACTATCAGAGATTTTTACCAGACTTCTCTAGAGTTATAGCACCACATTCAACTTTGATGAAGAAGGGGAAACCCTTCGTGTGGTCAGATAGATGTCAGCAGAGATTTCAGAAGCTAAGATAGAGATTGACCAGTGCGTCCATCATGAGGCTACCAGAGGAGGGCTTAGGGTACGTAGTTTACTATGACGCATTAGGGACCGGACTCGAGTGTGTCCTGTTGTGGGAGCAAGCAGTGATCACTTATGGTTCACGACAGTTGAGACAGCACGATCAGAACTATGCTATTCATGACCTGGAGTTAGCAGCAGTGGTCTTCGCCTTGAAGATGTGGTGACACTATCTTATGGGAGAGCGCTTTAGAGGCTAATCTGACCACCAGTGTCTCAGGTACATCTTCTCAAAGAAGGACTTGAACCTGAGATAGCGGTGATGGCTTGAGTTCCTCCAGGACTATGACTTTGAGATAGTCTATACTCCTAGGAAGGGGAACATTATGGCTGATTCTCTCAGCATGAGATCGGGAATTCAGCTACTAGGAGAGGTGACAGAGTAGCTAGCCACTTTGCAAATATCCTTTGTGGATAGAGATGCAACATCGTTTCAACAGTATCTCACAGTAAATCCTCCACTCCATCAGCGATTCAGAGAGGGACTGACTATGAGACGCGACATGCTCAGATATCCACAAGGCAGGCGCCTGATGGGTTTTTTGAAGGAGGGGAGCATGTCATTCTCTTCCGGGGACGTACTATGGTACCAGTTTCATTACAAGAGGAAGTGTTGAGAGTGTTTCACACTTCCCCTCTAGCAATACATCCAAGAGTGGCGAAGATGTACCAGAATCTCAGATGACAGCACTGGTGGCCGGGCATGAAGAAGGTTGTGGCAGAGTTCATTTCACGATGCTTCACTGGTCCGCAAGTGAAGGCAGAGCACCAGGTACCAACAGGATTGGTACATCCCTTAGAGGTTCTATAATTGAAGTGGGATAGGATATCCATGGATTTCGTGACGGGGATTCCACGTACATCCAGAGGACATGACTCTATCTTGGTGATCGTCGACCGACTCACCATGTCGGTCCATTTCATACCAATTAGAGAGAAGGTCTTAGTAGAGATCCTGAGACGCCTTTACATCCAAAATATCATACAGCTTCATGGCGTGCCATCATCTATCGTCTCTGATCAAGATGCTTGCTTTACATCCTCACTTTGGAAGGGGTTATAGGAGGATTTTGGGACGCAACTACGTCTGAGCACTGCCTTCCATCCTTAGACGGACGGGCAGACTAAGAGGACTATTCAGACTCTCGAGGACATGCTCCATCCATGTGTCCTTGACTTTGGTCATAGTTTGGAGGATTACCTACCCTTGGTGGAGTTTACGTACAACAACAGCTACGACTCCACCATTTGGATGGCACCTTACGAGGAACTGTACATCCGACCATACTGATTACCTCTATGCTAGACTGACCCTGGGGTGTCAGCACTTGTAGGACCAGAGATGGTTCAGGCTATGACAGAGAAGCTTCAGATCATCTAGGAGTGGATGAAGACTACACAGAGCAGATATAAGGCTTATTCTTATAGGAGACGGATACCACTGTAGTTCGAGGATGGCGACCATGTTTTCCTACGGGTATCACCTCGACGAGGTCTACAGAGATTTGGTCGGAGGGGTAAGTTATCTCCGTGCTTCATCGGACCACTCCAGGTCCTCTGCAGGGTAGGAGAGGTGGATTAACACCTAGCCCTTCCACCTCAGTTGCACAGGGTGCATGACATCTTCCACGTATCTTAGCTGAGGAGATACATGCACGACCCGACTCACATCATCGATCACAGGGAGTTGGACATCGATGATGGGGTAACACTCACGGAGGTCCCAGTAGAGATCGAGGATCGATAGGAGAAGGTCCTACATGGATGGTTGATTCCTCTGGTGCGTGTTTGGTGGCAGCACGAGAACATCCAGGAGAGCACTTGGGAGCAGGAGGCACATATGACAGCTCAGTACCCTCATTTGTTCCCATAGAGTATGTTGTAGCTTTATGGGGACGTAAACCCATGATGTGGGAGTAATGTACAATTTTTTATGTCCCATCCTAGGGGCCCATGCCGTGACTAATTGGTATTAGATAGAGTATAGAAAAGGGTTATGAGAGGTGAAAGGTTGGGGCTCGTGTGACACCCACCTCTCAATTATCCACACACGGGAAGTTGGGTGGGTGTGGTCCCCAACAATAACTTCCCATGGGAGAAATTAACATCCAACAATATAAAAATTGTTCTAGCAATTTTTATTTAACTTCTTAATTAAACCCCAATTCTTAACTTTCAACCTGCATAAAATGAAACTGCGGTAAAGTCCTCTTAAGAAATTCTCGGTGCTACGAGTTCATCGGTGTCCTTGGATATAAATTTCGAGCACCGGTTCAAAATATTGAAAAACCCGCACGTACGTTTACTAAATGTACCTGAAGAAAACTTTGGAAATTGATTCTGGGCACACTAGGCCTCAGAATCAAGTTCCGTTAAAAGCCAAAGAATCATAAAATTTCAATGTATTTATGGAAAAAAAACCATGAAATTTCCAGGTCTTTATAATAAATTTGAGTGACTTCTATGTTCTCTCACCCATGCTCTCAGCTGAAGTTCCACAAACTATTTTCCTGTCCCACTCTCCCCCCCTTAATAACGACCTCCTCTTCACCCCTACATCTCGAGCACTATTACTTTCCGGCCCATGAAATTCAATATTTTTTCAATACTGAAAGAAAGAAATTGATTCCGAAGGAAAAATTCATTCTCACATGCCATCTCATCTGCTGGCTTGCTATGCCACTTGATTAAGAATTGTGGTTCGATGCCCCCTAGTGTCGTTTGTGTCATTTAGACAACATTAATTTTGGAACTGGAAAGTCCTAAAATCCCCCTTGCAGTTCTATGAGCATTGTTGGATGGACCTCTTGTTGCCTTACCACCTTATTCAATTTGGAGTTGTGGAACATCGGGTAGACACGAGCTTAGATTTGAAAATCTTGCTGGTATGCCATTGGGCCAATTTTATTTAGGATAGTATATAGCGCATAAAATTGAGGGGATAATTTTTGGTTGATTTTTCGGGATAGAAAAAGTTGTTCGTGCGGCCGAGGCCAGAGATAAACCAGACCCCCCACCAAAAAAAAATGTGGTGTATGTGGCGATCTTCCTGTTACCACATAAACTCATGACACCGTGCCTAGTGGTGTTTAAGATGTCTTAAATCCTCATAATGTTCCATAAAAGTGTACGACAATGCATCCACCTCAATTTCTGAAGGTAGGAAACTAAAAATTATGGGTGGCTTTTGACCATACACAGCTTTGAAGGGGGTTGTATTAATTGAAGCATGCCAAGCGTAGTTATAACAATGTTCAGCCCATGACATCAAACAAGACCACACTACAGGGTGTTCCTTGGCAAAGCAACACAAATTTGAAGTGGGTTTTATTAATCAAAGCATGCCAAGTGGTGTTATAACAATGTTTAGCCCATGAAATCCAATAAGACCACTCTTTAGGCAGTTCCTTGGCAAAGCAAAAAAAGTTTCGAGGCAATGGTTGACCACCTCTGTTTGACCGTCAGTTTGTGGGTGGTAAGACGAACTCATGTAAAGATTGTTACCTTGCAGCTTGAATAATTCCTTCCAGAAATGGATGAAAAAATTATTTCTCAATCAATAGTAATGGAGTTTGTAAAACCATAAATATGAACGATCTCTTACTTAAAAATATCACATGATCTTTTGGTCGTATTAGGATGTTTTTAGAGTGTAAAATGGACATATTTAGATAATCTATCCATGACCAAAAAAATAAACTCATACCCTCCAGACTTGGGAAAAACGGTAATAAAATCCATTGATATATTAGCCCAAAAAACCTAGGAAATTCCCAACGGTTGAAGGAGCCCAACCGGAGACATTGTGGAATATTTGTTGCATTGGAAAACTGTATTGTTGGACATAATGCTGCACCTTTTTTTCATGTCCACCCAGTATAGTGAAGTCTCAAGATTCTTGTAAGTCCCATAAGAGCCTGAATGTCTCCCCTGAGGAGTAGTATGAAACTCTTCCAGTAACATAGGCACCCAAGGCAAGGTCGTCAGAATAACCAACAACCCGTGGTATTAGAGAGTCCCATGACGATAAAAAAATCCAGGATTGGAACCCTTACTGGTTTGAAGAGAGGTAATGATTTTTCTAATGTTTGAGTTATTGATACCCCCTATGTGAGACCAGTGACATCTTTCCATAATAGAGTAGATCGAATTGAATTGCATCTGAGCGCTTCATTACGGGTTGTCCCAGTGATTTGTAATTATGTGATTTGGAATTTTAATTTTTTCATTTTGAATGCATGGAAATGTAAAAAAAATAAAGAGAAGCCTTATTTTATTTTGGATAGAATTGTTGTGTGAGGAGGAATTGGGAGAACACTAGTGTTTTTGAATAACTTCATCCTCAACAAAGAACGCCCACTCTCCAACTAAGAACATCAACTCGGTGTCCCCAGATTCTCCATCCTCTTCTTCCTCTGTGAAAAAATGGGAGATGTTGCTTCCTCCTCGAGCGCACTCCATCTTCCTTATGGAACCTCACCCATCAATGTCATCTTCCGAAACGCCTGACGTTCGACATCATTTGTTGTGGTAGGGTTGTGTTATGATTTAATCTTCTTTCCTTATTTTTTTGTTCTCTTAAACTTCCTGCTTTTGAATTAATTTAGAGAGACCGGGCCAAATTAACACGGTCCGAATCCTCCACCAATTTTGTGATTGTTGGCGGTTCTTCATGTTCATCATTGGTGATGAAAAACGAATCGTTACGAGTTCTTTAGGCAACGCAATGATCCCAAATTGAAGACTCATCGTCACGATAACCTAGAGGATGTGCGACAACAATAGCGGGTGACGGTTCAGACCAGAATGGGATGGACCGTTCCTCCACCGTTCTTCGAGCATGAATTCAAATCGTGTTTTCGGAGTCGATTGAAAGCTCCAGAACGCCGAAATCTAATTCAGGACAACGGGGAGACCTAGAGTCTAATGTTTCATGATGGACGAATGATCAAAATGAAGAACCGGCATCACGAGAGGCGCGCTGGCCAGAGGCATCGTTTCTAGAAAATTCCAGACTACACGGCGTGTACTCCTGTAGGACATGCTGTGTAGTGAACGTATTCTGCGGTTAGGGTTTCAGACATTAGACGACTAACACACAACGTGGGACCTCTGTCACACGGCATGTACTCGCCACCCAGTAAGTAGGTGGAGGCTACGTGAGACTCAGCGTGTATCCCGGTAATACACGAACACAGTGTATAGTACACGTGCATGTACTCTACCACATGACCTGACATGGAAAATGGTGCGGGATAACCCCTGTACCAGTTACATGGGTTGGAGAACACGGGTTGAGGCTTTGTACGAGAACATGGAGATCATACACGGAGCTGACGCCAGACGTCTGGAAATTGAGTGTAACCATACCACACGTCGTGTACTTTGTTTTTACACGAAAGGCCCTTCAACACAGGCTGTGGTACAGGGACAGTACCCAGGGACTAAATACACGACATGTAACCATATCACATGACATGTACTTACCTTTTACATGAACATCCCTTCGACATGGGTTGTGGTACATGGGCAGTACCCGAGGTCTAAAGGCAGGGTGTGTTACCATACCAACACGCCGTGTAATTTTTGGAAAATGGCTTGGTCATCTTCTACTCAGTGTCTTGGACATGCTCATTTTGTTTAGCCCCCGATGATGTGGCATACCTTCGAGATACATCAACTCTGGACTTCATGACATTTGATGTATCGACCCTCTTGGCTCATGGAGCGGACCCTCCCAGAATCGAGCAAGCGGTGTGCGCGAACCCTAGAGATGGATGCGAAAGTGATGACTATTGTGTTGGGGTCCTCCATGGGGTTGA
The DNA here is from genome assembly GCA_963277665.1 of Viscum album. NCBI lineage: Eukaryota > Viridiplantae > Streptophyta > Magnoliopsida > Santalales > Viscaceae > Viscum > Viscum album. The sequence goes on along the minus strand of OY728129.1, from coordinate 427,957,749 downwards.
CAACAAAGACGACTGTACCTAGATCCTACGTGGGTTTGGTAGCGAGGACAACTGATCTTGGATCCTCCGTGGGTTTGGCATCATTGACGACTGTACTTAGATCCTACATGGGTTCGGTAGCAATGGTTACTGCACTTTGATCCTACGTGGGTTTGGCAGCGATGATGTCTGTACATGGATCCTACGTGGGTTCGGCAGAGGAGATGATTCATAGGCTACATCAAAACATCTCCAACCCACATCATGAGTAGTATACCTGTGTGAGCTGAGTCTTGACTTCCAGTCATTATCATCATTGTGATTGACTTTCTTTTTTGTGTGGACTGTGTTGTGCATTCCTATGTGGACAGAGTTGTACTTGGGCTCGTGAGTTGGAGCTGAACTGGAATGAATGACTTTGGTATATGTATGGGAATATACCTATGTAGAGTTGGTTTATACATTATGTTTGTATCTTTCCTTTGTGGTTTATCCTTCGTGGATTCTAAGAGACCTTCGGGGGTCTTGAGGTCCCTACTCAGTATCATATACTCACCCCTCCACGGGCTATGCCCACACTACATTGTTTTGGATGCAGACAAAAGACTACAATGAACGAGGTGGAGGCATGTGGAGCTGGATGGTACCTAGAGGTGGGTCACATGGCGTGACGTACGCGGAGTGGACGAATGGACCCAAGGAGCCGAGGAGACTATTTGTATGCACCCTTCAGGTAGGATTTCCGGAGGAAGACTCGGTGTTGCTATTTTACTTTACTATTTTTGTACTTTCTTTTCAGTTGTAATGTACTTTCAGTTGGGTTTGTATACTGGCCCATTTACTTTTAGGCACTTACTTTTGTACTCAGTTTACATAGTGTTTACTTCAGATTGCTTAATCTATTTTGTTTTTCTACATTTATAAAGGCAATGCCTTCCCTTTTTCCAGGATATTACGCCTTTGGTGCTAGTCTCCAGCCCCTGGACTATGGATGGTGGGCTTGGGGTAGTCACGGCATGGGCCATAGGACGGGTTGTGACAAAATCATCCTTTTGAATATATGGAAAGGTAAACATAAAAATCATATGGAGTAAAAAAATAATATGTTTCAAAATAAGATAATATTAATGAGAAGTAAAATTATGGACATGGATGAGAAATCAATTTCCAATAAATAATGGAGAGTGATAGAGATCCTAGTCACATGAAATTGAGTGATCTAAAAATAATCTATAATCCAATATGTATAAAAATGGTTTTTAATTCATGATAAATGATTATAATAAGATATCATTTATAATTTATAACGTATTATTTTATTATATTGAATAAGAAAATTTGAAAATATACATACATGTTTTTTTAAAACATAAATGAAATTTCATACAATAGCTAACTAACTTGGGTCAACTAGACCGGTCACCCAAGTCATCCTATCTTGGGGTGGGGTAAAATAAAGAAAACAATAAGTCTCATATAAAAGGATAATAATATTCAAACTAATAGTATGATGAGAAAATAAAGAGATATACAACTAATCCAAATAGAAAAAACCAGAAAGTACACCATTTATAGAAAAAACTAATCTCAATAAAACCAAACATTGCCTCCAAACCGAAACAGTTATGTAAATAGAAGCCTCCATTTTACTAAATGATCTTTCCTTTACCTGTATCCTAAAAAACAAGGAATATAGTCTCCCTCAGGTAAAACTAGGGTGTCTGAAATAGATCCAATAATTATACAACCAAAAAATCTATTTAATTTGTAATAATATGACATCACAAGTTGAAACATTAAAACAAAACATTTTTACATGACTTTCAATAAATACATAATTTGAAGGCCATTTTCCCACAATCCCTGACTTTCAAAAATTAAATAAATTGTTTACAAATATTAAAACAAATTAGGTAAAGATAAAAAATATTAATTTACTTGTGATCCAACATCCATGTAATAAACTATCCTGTAATAAATAATCATAAATAATAATAAACCTACCATTCATTCTCTATCCTAGAGGAAAATATGTACTAGACACTCAAAATACTAACCAGTAATAAGGATAGATCAATATAACATATAATCCAACAATAGACCATGAACATACAAGTGGTAACCTGCTAACGGTTTCACACACACTAAGGCTACCTATGTCTCTTTCTCAACATAACTAAGGCTCCGACTATGAATTTTTTTCAATTTATATTTTATAAACCATGAGCAAATTTTTATAATAGAATTTAAAATCCAAGGCAATCAACTTTAGGGTTTGAAAATCCATTATACTTGTCAAATCAAGGAAATTACATTTTCAAATAAAACCCACTTTTAAAAACAAAAATAAATCCCATTTTTAAATTCAAGGCTTCCAATTCCACATGAAATCAAAATAAATCAATATGAAAATCAAGAATTTCACAATATTAGAACAAATGAGTAGATCTTCCTACCACTAGGTTTTAAAAAACCTATCATTGTTTGATTATGTGGATTAGAAACCACAAGATCTTCCATCGAAAGACAATGCGCAAATGGAGTTTAGAATGGATTGATGAAAACACCTCCCAATTACCAATCCGTAAAACCAATAGTGCGATAACCCAAAATGAGATATAAATCATGAGAATGTCTTACCGAGAATGACAAAGTGCCTATCCATGTTGATTAATTGATGAACATATCAATTTGGAGGAAAGGTAGTCACCCAAATACACTTAGGGTAAGAGCTTTGGCAAAAATGAGAAGTCTAAAAAATATAATTAACCATCAAAAAACCATACTGTGCCTTAAAAGACATAAATAGTGGTATTAAATGGACTTTAATACCATTACATGTCATTACCCCTTTAATTTTACATTTATATTAAAAATCGGTTGCCTCATATTAAAAACAATATTTTTCACATTACATGACATGTAACCCTTACATGACATGTTTCATTCTCAGACTGTGTAATATAGTTCATGAAACCTATCCACTAGCCATTAAATATCGTGAAATCCCTATATAGGTCTTATGACTACCCAAGAGACAATAAAACAATTTCTTGGGAAATTTTGAAAATATAACAATTCCACGACTTCACCATTACAGGTACCCTCCCATTTCAAGTTCAACAAAACATTCCCAACAATAAAATGAAACCAAATAAAAATAAAAAGACATACATGATTGAAAGGTAATAGGGAATTACAATATCACCACCATAAAAGCATTATAACCCTAGAATAGTCTCAATATCCATACAATAAAAAAGAAGGAAACTATTTCCTTATCAACGTCTCCATCTATCACTTTTAGTGGCGATCATGTCTACACTGTAATAGTACCTAGACATGGAGGACTGATTTATGACATAGTAAATTATCCTATAAATCAATAATATTATCTTCTTACTCATCCAAATTATTATTAGGCTCAAGATCAATTTATTATCATCTAATCACATGGGAATGATCTGGTATATAAATCCTCTATTGAGGAACAGGAAACACATCATGCATAGATGTCATGAAAAACAGTAAAAAAAATTGGAAGACCACCCTCCCTAGTCACTCAATGATCTCAATGGGGGAAATTAACTATGGTGCCAACATACACTTCTGACCCAACTGATGTTGTTCCAGGTGAAGTGAAACTAAGAGAATGACCTAATCACAAACCCAAAACTCCAACTGTCGATGATGATGATTCACATAATATTTTTGATGAATTTATGACATAGAAAAACTCATCTAGATAAACCATACCACATTTTTTCTCCTCAAAACACTCTTCCCAACCAAGGAATACTCCCCCAACTCATCTTAGAACAAGGGACATCAGTATGGGTGGCCATACAAATCATCGAAGGGTTCCATCCTGATAAAATATTGATAACTATGGTTATAGAATAATAGTACCAAATGAAAACCAAGGTCTAATAATCCAATAAAATTTATCAATCTATCCCAGATCATTTAATCAAGAAAAATGATAGCCATATATGACTATTAGTATATATGTGGATGATAACTCGTGCTAAATTTCAATTGGGTACCCATTGACTTTTGAAAACCGTTCTGAAACATAGATGTAAACCTTGATTCACAGTAAAAAAATAAAGAGGTAACCCCATAAAGAATCACAATATCCTAGACCTATAGGTCCTAATGATATTCCACCTTCTACCTTTCCATTACTGGAAATAAATGTGATGATTTTGTGAGTTGGTTAAAAATCTCCCATAACATATCCATCACAAAAGGAGTATGTGATAAAAAATGATGAAATCTATTGAAATATCATACTATATACATACAAGAATGGGTAAAGGATAAAAAAACATGTAGGTCTTAGGTGTTATACCTTAATGTACTCCGTGATAAGTGAGACATTAGGATGTGTAATATTGAACTGACTGCTTCATCCCCAAAGACCAATAGAGACATCTCAAATCATGGAACATATTTGTATCTCCATGGTGCACAAACCAGCATGAAAAATGACCACTATCTAGGAACTCCCATCTCAAGGAAAATGGAACAACCAACCTAATATGAAATCCTCAAGCTCCACTGGGAGATAGATATAATTCACATGATCTCTCCCCACCATTTAGGATTTCTGCTATGATTTAGCTATCGGTGTCCATCAAATTCTCCACTTAAAATCACTCATCAAAAGATGATTCAATAATTATCGAATCCAATAACACATATCCACCAGCCACCTCTACTATCAAGCTCATTTCAGTAAACAAACTCACAATATATAACTTCCAAACTGATTTCGTCACTTCTCGTTTCGGTAAATTTTGGAATAATGCATCAGCTACAACTTTTACCTTTCCTAGGGGAATATACAATATAAAAATAAAACGATTGAAGATACTCGACACAGATTCTCTATCACAAGTTAAAATATTTCTATGTGATAACATTACATCATGATTTTGTTATCAAAATATACCATAAACCTCTCTCCAAAGAGATAGGGATGCCATGTTTTGAGAAGAGGCATAACAACTGCTAACTCAATATCATCTTTAGGATAGTTCATCTCATGAGGTAATAACTAAAATAATCAATACGCCACAACCTATTTTCCCTAAATGAAGACATATCTCAAAATCATAATAGATGAACTGTACAAAACATCATAACTGGAACCTAATTCTAAAAGAATCAAAATTTTTGTGGAAGTCAATATTATCATTATCTCCTCAAAATATCCCAAACAAAAGTAATTTCATTCAAAATTTACACCCTTCCAGTTAAAGTATTCCATCTATGATGTGATCCTAGATAATTCTCGAACAAACCATATATAATAACCTACAGAAGGAAAGAATATTTAGATATCAAACATGTTTCTGTGTTTCTAACAATACATAACGGTCTGCACCTTTTCAGGATCAATTGAGACACCCCTCTTAGATATCACATGCCCCATAGATTTCACTTCCCAGATCGAGATCTCACACATGGAAATATTACCATACAAATTATGTTCCATAAATTATTGAATAATTGTATCCATATGGTCTTTATTCTCCTCCACTATATTGGAGTCTACAAAGGTATCACCTATGAACAAGAAAACAGAAGTTTCTAAGATCTGATGAAATATGTTTTTCATGAAATCCATGAACATCATAAGAGAGTTAGTGTTTTAGAATGGAATAACAAAAAACATGAAATGACCATATCAGATTATAAATTATGTATTCAATATATCAACTTCTTTGACACTCAACTGGTGGTACCCCAACTACAATCCATTCTTATAAATCCAATGAGATCTTCTTAGCAGATCAAAGTGATACTAAATTTTGGGTAAATGATATTTGTTCCTAATTCTCACTTGATTCAACTTTTAATGGCCAATAAAAAGTATAAGGCTCTCATATAACTTATTTCCAATGATTAAAATCAAATACCATGGTGACATGATATAATGAACAAATCCTTTCACCTTCAATTCCTCAAGATGGACTTTATGTTCTGCCATCTTGGTAGGTGTCATTCGATAGGATGTAATATAAATGGGAATCATTCCATGTAACATGTCAATTATAATACCGACCTATCTATATGGATGAAACCCATAAATTGTTTTGGAAAGACCTCAAGGTATGCACAAAAAACAATATGTTGCTTACTTCCCAATCATGGGACAACTACACTGGGAAACAATTACGACTACAAGCATGAGATTAAATTAACCTAAGGAACAACTAGCCATGCCATTCCCAATCTATATTCCCAGTATCCCTAGAAAACATGAGTGAACCCATCTGTGGATAAGAACTGTACCCAATAGTGATAACATTCTATATTGGATTTTATGATAATCATCCAAACCATGGTGTTAATCATGTCAATGATGTCAAGATCAAGCACAATGAAGTCTAAAACCACCTCAAAGCCACAAATTATTACCCAACACACAAGGAATTTGAAACATTGTTTGGATAAATTTCCCAACGGTGTTTAAAGATAAAAAATAATGACATGTGATCTGAATGAAAAACCAACAACTCAATGAAAATTAATGATATAAAAGAATGATTCACACCTATATCAAACAAATCAAGCACAGTAGAAGACAAAATAAACACCATACCTCTAGTAGTAGATTTCCCAATTTAAGATTCCTCTAGAACACACTCTTCCGTATAAATTCATCTGAACATAGACACTTGTACATCCACCATGTCTTGATAATGAGACCCACCACCCTTGGAAGCATCAACATGAACCAATGAACCCTTGGTTAAAGTGGATCCTATGTTATGGCATTGGTACATCTTATCACATAAACACTTTATATGAATAGATATCCCATAAAAATAAAAAATATAGGACTATCCATAAACTAATGCATATTATGACCATTCCTCTCAAACTAGTAGAAAAAAACCTGTTTATTTCCAATAAAATCTCATAAAACGGGTTCTAGAAAAAACATTACACAGTTACACTTCCTTTTCTGACTAGAAGAATTACCTTGTATAACTGTTTCATCCACTAAATCCCTTCCTAATCCTTTCCTTCAAGCTATGTATACTTCATACAAATATACATTATCCATTACCGCCAAAAAGGTATCAATGCCCAAAATAACAAGAAATAATAATAATAGAAAATCCCTTATCTCTATCTATAACCTCGGATCCTTCATAAAGTCATTGGTTACATGATCTAGTGCGAAATGCACCAATTCAGCAAAGTGTGTGGAGTACTCTAGAACAATATTCTCCCCTTTCTCCAATGATATAAAATATATAGTCTTTATCTCACATAAATTCTATAGATGAAACTGTTTATTTAAATTCTTCTTGAAATAAATCCATGAGACACCTTCGTGCAACATAGATTTCCCGATTGAGTCCCACCATCTTCATCCTGGTCCATAGAGCATATATATAGAAAAAACCACCAGATATTCCTTAGGAGTCTTAAAAAGGTTGATGATACCCTCAATACATTCAATACACTCCTATAACTATAGTGTTCATTTATCACTACATAACACAGGTGGATGCTACATGGTAAATTCCAAGCAATGATCTGCTACACATCCTAGGTTCACAGCACCCACTGAACCTAGATTCTGAATGGTATGGATCACTGCTTCAAACAAAAAGGGTGTACTCATGGATCAGCCTAAGAAACCAACTTCATGTTTCCCCTCTTATTTTTTGAAGAATGCTTCTAGGATGCATTATTAGTTAAACACAAGACACTAAAAAATTAGTCATGAGAAAATTCCAAAAACAATTGAAACCAAACTATTATTTAAAACAATTATTTAACATAATAATATTTTAAATTATTTTTTAATCCTATCTCAAAAAATAAAACATCATTTTAAAGGAGAATGTCCATCCAAATAATCTCCCAACACAGTAATATTTAAATTACCTTACATGTACCAAGTCCTAAAAAATTGTACGTAGATTAATTTAATAAAATTTTCAATAATATTAATTCCAATAAAACAATATACTAGGTCATCAACATAGTAAATATTTCCCTAAAAACCCATGGAAACTGTGATTCAGTAGTGAGAGTGAGCTTGATAACCCCTTTTCTAGGGCTACTATCTGAATTATGAAGATCATACTCCTGAATTCATATGAAACCAAACCGAATTAGGTTGTTTTGAAAGACATCGAGATGAGTTAACCCATTTGATAACAAATTTTAATAGAACGTCCCTAGTAAAACAAACTAGTCACCCATTGTTTCCCATTATGGGGTGGTCTAAAAATGAAAACAAAAAAAGTCCCATATAAAAGGATAATAAGACATAAAAGAAATGTAAAAATTTATGTCAAAGGGATATACAACTGATCCAAATATAAAGACCCATAAATTATTAACATCCTAGACAAAACTAGTCTCCATGTAATAAAATGACACCTCCACACCAAAATAAAAACATAGATATAAACCTTCATGTTACATAATGCTCTTATATTTACATGAATCCTAAAAAATAAGGTCTATAGTGTATCACATGTAGAAGCATGGTGTGTGAAACAAAGCCCATGTGGTAACCACAAAATAATCTATACATGTTAAAATAATATGACTTCACAAATTCAAGATTTAATACAATATATCATCACAATAATATTTAGAAATAAACAGATCGAAATCCTTTTCCAACAATACTTGAGTTTTCACAAATTTCAAAACATGTTTCCAAATATAGAAACAACGCAAGTAAAGATACCAAATATAAATACACATTATCTATTGGAAAAGGGGGTTTTGTGATGGTATATTTGTGACACTCCCTGTCACAAATGACCTTTTGCGATGAGGTCTCATTGCAAATGCCCCATTATTGAAAACGATGTCTCAAATACTACCTTCAGTGATAGAACATCACAAAAATTCATTATTTTCGATGAGCAGTAGTACCGTTGCAAATAGGTTTGGAAAATATTTTGAAAAAAAACAATTACGACATGCTGGATACCCTTCTTAAAAACATTTACTAATATTAAAAAACTTTTTTTGCGACTGACCATCGTAATTAATGGGACAAAATAAATAATAATAATAATAATAATGTAATGTTAATATAAATGAAATAATAATTTTATTATTACCACAATGAAACTATTTTTAAAATAATATTGATAATAATAATATAATATAAATACAAATAAAATAATAATAATACTATTAGTAAAATTAAATTAATTATAAAATAATTAATTCATATAATAATAATATTATTATTATTATTAATGAAATAATAATAATAATATTTTTAATATAATAAAATTCTCAGTATTTGAAAATTTTTTTAAAAAATATTAATTAATAAAATAATAATTATAACAAAAAAATAAATAAAAAATAAAAACTTCAATATTTGCAACAATTTAAAAAATGCACAGTTTAAAAATTTAAATACATATTATTAAAAAAATTACATTCAAATATTTAGTTATAAAAAAAATATATTACTAAGGTGGAGGGTCGTCTGGAGGAGCTGGAGGAGATGGTGGAGGGAACTCCATTTCAAAACTATGAGTCAGTCATCGCATGAATTAAATATTCTTCTACTCCTGTTGATGCCGCCATCGACACATCTCATCATGTATCTCCTAATTCTTCTACTGCTACTGCTATCATAAGAACCCTTTCTACTATTGTTACAGCCACTAACGCATCACCTCATGCTTCATACGCATTGTCTCTAGAAGCCCACACTATTATCATAGCTACTCTTGATACTTTGTAGTAGATGATGATGACTCTATACGACCTCCCCTCCAGTTGGATGCATACATCGTAGAGGTACTATAAAAACTCCCATGGGTTAATCTAGAGTCGATACAATCAAATTAGTCATTCTTGAAGTCATACTAGGTCACCTGTATCCATCTTGCCTCATCAAATTAGGGGGGACTCGTCTGACAATCAGTCTCATCCTTACTCTCACTATGTGTTTGATACATCATAGCCTCATATGACTCCATTAATTTAAATTTAAAATATAAATAGTTAAAATATTTTTTTCAGTTATATTTATAACTCTTATAGAAATTATACTAACCACAATCTGACGCAAGAGAGAACCTCTAATATCTTTAGTCCATGGATCATTGTACATCCTCTTATAAACATCGTACTCTGTAATATCAAGCGTTGGAAATGCCTACATGAATATAAAATAAACCGTTTATAATTAAAGTTATATACAATATTTGAAAAAAAATTACTTACCATATTCACCTTATACGTAATAAATGTAAGTCTATGGGCTGAATGTGTCACCTCTTATGTCCCCCAATTTTGTCGACCTACAGATGATGAACTCTGAAACTGCCTACTCAACTAGTGCGTATAAAATCCACCCAATCTTGAGATGAAATATAATCAAGTCGATCGATGCGACTAGTATCATCAAACTCTTCTACTCCTTTCTCCATAGATTTTATTTTAAAATTGTGCAAAAACTTAGTGCAACATAGATTCATAGCTCTGTGGCATGCCTCCCAGATATCCTCCTGCATGTTCTCATAAATGTGATATTGTAACCACTAAAAATAATTTAAATATGAAGTTATTCATTGTATTCATTTCAAAATAAATATTATTTATTTCGTACCAGCCAATGCTCGATCATTTAGTTCTGAGCCTCAACAGAAATCTGATACCATGAAACCCATGACTTAGAAAAATAATTGTGTAATATAGCGCTCCCCAATCCAATATCTATATGCGTAAATTAGTTTAAAAAAATAAAAAAGAATCCAACAATTGGAATATAAATAAATTAATGAGAACTAAACAAAATACATAAGTAAACCTACCTCTACATGTGTAGATCAAACCCAAGATATGGACCTTTCTCAGGGATATGGTCGAGAATCATCAGTCAGGAAAGACAATGCCACCTTTATGTGCTCCAAGAACCACTAGCAGTATAAGGGTTAGATGATCCAATATCCTACCCAACTAGAGGTAGATCAACCTCCTCCTGGAGACGATATAGATCCTCATCCATCTGAATCATGAAATAACTGTTGTTATAAAATAGTTGAAGACAACTATTATATATAGATATATATTATATATGATTATAATTAGTATTTAACTGTGTCAATGTCCATATTCATCATCATATTCTTCACTATCAATGTCAATGTCTTCATCTTCATCACTATCATTGGCAATGCCTTCACCATCCTCCTCAGCATCATCAATTTTTATTTCTGTTTAAGTTTCACCATCTCTTATCTTTTCAAATTTATTTGTAACATCATTAACAACATCGTAACAATCAGAATTTAACTGCGGGATATTAATAATGATATTCATGTCTCTTTGTGAGAAAATTCAGATTTGGTTCAGTCTCTTGAATAATTTATATTCCTTGCACTTCTGTAGAACCATATTAACTTATAGTCTAATTCTCTCGAGATTGAATTTTTATTATGCTCCACCAATCAACCATCTTTCTTTTAGGAGTAAATTAATTGTCATAATAAATTTGATGTACCTGAGTAAAAATGCTTCATTTAATATAGGATGAGTTTTATATTTAATGTCAATGATTCCATGGAATGAATTAACGTGCAATCCTCTCTCAGTTTCCAACCACAAACATTTCAACATCGTTATGTAATGTTGTCCAATATAACATAGTTCAATGATTTATCCCAGAATGCTATAAAAGTCAACTTTAGTTTCTTCATGATGAGATACTTTCAAGCAAACTCCATTATTCATTATTTTTCTGATTCCTCATATTATCTTGCATGAAATGAAAAACCATTCATCACATATGCGTTATAATATTTAACCATTTTGGGTAGTGGGTTACTCAATACATTCAATCAATTTTATCATAATTTTAAGATACCTGAAAATTTTAAAACAATTATCAATATAACAAGTATTAAATTTATTTTTTATATGAAATCAAAAATAAATTTTCTTACTATTTTTTTAAACTAGTGGGAAATTTTTTTGACAACATTCATCTCAAGCAGCTACTAAAAATTATGTGAACCATTTCTTGATATGGTTATCATATAACCTACAAATAAAATAATATTAATGTATTATTAAAATATATTGAATGAGTGATAGGAGAAATCACTATAAAAATGTTGTCATTTTTTCATAGTTGAGAAGAATATATATATATATATATATATATGAGTGATATGATGTTCATCATCTAAAATCCATTCTTCATGAACTCCATCGAAGCCCAGTTAGGTTTAATTGAAAACAAATAATTGACTTATCTTATAATAATAAAGATTTCACTCATTATATCATATGAAATTGTGTTTTGAGGTATTATCATATTGAATGTAATTAGAGTAGAAAAAATAAATTTCCTCTTGCAAATATTCTTTTTCAATTGATCCATCAAATGATGAATTGTTACATAATTTTTTCTTCAATTTCTGCATGCATATCTTAAATGGGGACATCAATCAAAAGATTACTGAACCTCCACATTTTTTTATATATGGAAAATGTAATATTATTGGTTCAATTAAGTCAAAAAAAGCTAGCGGGAATTTTTTTTCCAGTTTACATAAAATTAAAATGATATCTTCTTACAGTTTTATTACTTCATTGTAGTCTATTATTGATACAGAAATGTCTCAAAAATATATGACTTGTCTGTTAGTGCATCCAAAATCATATGGTTTGACAAAAATCATAATCAAATTGGTAGAATTATTTCCATTAAAATATAATAGTCATGACTTCTCAATATGATAATTTGACCATTTCTAACACCTATACCCAAATTGGATGCATAATAATTTGGATGTCTCAAATCTATAATCAAATTACAAAATAATAATAAAATATCACATTAAATTATATAAACTACTTTTGGATTTATTAACTTATGTGATCTGATATTTTCAAACAGTTCAATTTCTGGTGGCATGCAAATTTTGGCAAGATCTAATTGTGTCTTTATATTATCTTTTGTCTTACATGGTGTATCCAAAAATGTATGTAAAAAATTATCAAAATATTTATTCTCAATATCGATCACATCCAACATGTGACAACTAATCAAATTAGACCAATATGGAAAATCCCAAAAAAATGCTCGGTTTTATATAATTTTTCTCTTTTCCCAACCCAACAAATTTCTTCTTGGTTTATTGTTGGTCCAAATGCGATGAGAGGTAATGAAGAGATAATTGATTTGAAATATTTACCTTAGATCATTGTTGGAGGGACATATTTTCTAACTATTAATTTTCTGAAATGATAATTTTTTCTTCAAAAAGGATGATCAGTTGGAAAGAATTTTCAATAATAGTTGAAAAAACAAGGTTTTTTCCATTAATGAGCATAAATTTTTTGTTGTATGTCATACATTGTGGAAATTATTTTGGACCATGTGTACTCTAGACAAATAACATACCAAATAATGGTACGTCACTATTTATCCACATCAATGAAGCTTTCTGTTGGATTTATTTTTTGGCAGCAACATCATATGTACTAACACCATTACTCCATAGTGAATTTATATCATCTATCAATGTTTTCAAATAAACATCAATATTCTTTTTTGGATGGCTGGAAATTAATATGCTCAAAAATAGATATTTCGCTCCTTCATCAACACCCGTAGAGGTAATTGTAGAGAGTTATAAATATAGGCCATCATGAATACTGACTATCGTAAGAACCAAATAGATAGAAACCGTCAGTAGAAAAACACATTCACACATTTTGGGGTTCTAAAGAAAAATACAGATGGACTTTGTCAAAATTATTAAATGAATCACCGTTAGAGTTATGATTTAAGCCTTTTCTAGTTGAAATATTGGTTTTCTACCACAACATCAATGTTATTGTGTTCAGATATATAAATAAAAGTTTCAATATCGGTGTGAGTGAGAAATGTCTCAATTGTTTTACATGAATAAATCTAAACTGCCCTGTTTGAGCTTCTTTATACATCAATTTTCCACATGTACGAACACTATCCAACGATGCATTTTCACCATAATGTTAGATGCAGTCATTGGAACATGCATGCATCTGTTGATAACCAAGACTCAGATTACAAACTAACATCTTTCTCTCATAGAAAGTGGCAGGAAAAACATTTCCTCTAGGTAGCACTATTTTTAACCAAGTGAATATCTTATCAAACAAATATTTGACATTCCATTTTCTAATTTTATATCTAAAAATTTATCTACTTCTGTAAACAAGATAATATTGAAATCATGATATAATAAATCCTTAGTTGACTTCAAATACTCATATAAATGATATGGTTCCAAATCAGGAGTTGAATCAATATCATCTTGAGTTTCAGTATATTGAAAAGATATACCTTCCACCTCATGTAATATGTTTTGAAATTGTATTGGATCCAAAGCCATATTAACTTCACTATCAGTGTTTTTACCATGTTGATACCAAAAATAAAAATGCTGTTGAAAACCAAAACATAATAAATGACCTCTAATGTTGTCAAATGTGGCATACATCCTCACAGAACAATTTTACAAGGTCTCTTAATTTTCCCTTCTGAATTTTTTTTATGATTCAAATGATCAATAATCTTGAACACACTCAATATATATAGGATTTAAACCAGAACTATTTGAATTCATATGCTGATTTATCCATGCACGATCATCTAATAATGATGGTTGCCGACTTCCTTGCTCTATACTTTTCTAACAAATATGAAATAATTTTTTATTATGTACAATTAGATATAAGGTAAACACTATCCTAAAAAGAGATGAAAATTATTAGTTGCGGGTATTTTGTACTAATTTTTATTAATTAACAATAGCATAATTTCCAATAGATATGCAAAATCTCATTTTCCCAAAAACTCATCACCATGACATTATCTGTGACTAAAATCAATATGAAAAGGCTGCTCTAACATACGAATATCTGTTTTTTATGAATGGGGATGGAGATAAGGGAGTCCTCGTCGTGTTTCTCTTCATGCTCATGCATACAAAAATTTATATCCATAAATTGGATCGTACTTTTCATATTGATTTTAGCTAGAAAAGTTCCAAGGAGTTGAGTCATCGGGAAAAAAGAGCCTCTTTTGTCTGAAAGATCACCTCCTTGCAACATTCTTCGAATGAAATCACAATGAAAAATATTATCTAATGTATTTTAGAGAGTATTTTTCATACTGATTTCAGTGGGAGAAAGTAGCAAGAAGCTGAGGCGTTGATCAAAAAGAATGCCTGCAAACTGCTAGAAATTGTGCCAGTTTATCACAACAAACTCGAATAAATTAAAATTTATTACTATTTAATCCCAGTTTTTACTAATTAATCTCAGTTATTACTAATTAATCCCAATTACTACAAATTAATCCATATTATTAATAATTAATCCATATTATTACTAATTAATCACAATTTATTACTACTTATTCCATGTTTATAACAATTTACTCCCAATTAATAGTAATTACCTCGACTTATTGGTAATTATTTCCAGTTATTATTAATTATTCCAAATTCTTACTAATTATTCCTAATTATTACAAATTATTCTTAATTATAACTAATTATTCCGAATTATTACTAATTATTCATAATTAATACTATTTATTCCTAATTATTACTACTGATTCCTAATAAATCCTAATTACTCTTAATTAATAAAAATTATTCCTCATTAATTGTAATTAATCCAATTAATTATAATTTTTCCTAATTAATACTAATTATTCCTAATTGATTCTAATTAATACTAATTATTCATAATTGATCCTAATTATTTTTAATTATTCCTAAATAATCCTAATTAATCATAATAATTCTTAATTAATACTAATCAACCCTAATTAATCCTATTGAATCTTAACTAATCCTAATTATTAAAAATTGTTCCTAATTATTACTAATTAATCCTATTTATTACTAATTATTCCTAGTTATTACTAATTATTCCTAATTGTTACTAACTAATCCAATTTATTACTAATTATTCCTAATAATTACTAAATATTCATAATTTTTACTAATTTATTCAAATTATTCCTAATTATTCCTAATTACTTCTAATTATTCTTAATTATTCCAAATAATTTTTAATTGATCCGAATAATTCATAATTAATCCAAATTATGACAAATTAATCCTAATAATTAGTATTTAATTTTAATTATTACCAATTAATTCTTAATATTACTAATTAATCTTAATTATTAATAATTAATCTTATTTAATACTAATTAACCTTAATTATTACTAATTAAACCTAAATATAACTAATTAATCCTAATTAATACTAATTATTCCTAATTATTCTTAATTATTCTTAATTATTAATAATTAATCCTAAATATTCATAATTAATCCGAATTATAACAAATTAATCTTAATTGATACTAATTATTCCTAGTTATTACTAATTATTCCAATTTATTAACAATTAATCCTATTTATTATTGATTAATCAAAATTATTAATGATTAATAGTAATTATTACTATTTTATCCAAATTAGTACTGATTAATCCTAATTATTACCAATTAATCATAAAGATTACTAATTATTCTTAATTACTACTAATTTTTCAAAATTACTAATAATTATTACTCATCACTACTAATTATTACTAATTAGTATTATTTATTAGTATTTATTACTATTTGTTACAAATTATTCTTATTTATTACCAATTATTCCTATTTGTTATTAATTAATCCTATTTAGTAATAATTAATCCTATTAATTACTAATTATTAAAATTTATTATTAATTATTCCTATTTATTACTAATTATTTATATTTATTATTAATAAATATGATTTATTAATAATTAATATTATTTTTTACAAATTATACTAATTTATTACTAATTATTACTATTTATTACTAATTATTCTTAATTATTACTAATTAATACAAATTATTATATTTTGTTACTAATTAATCATATTTATTACTAATTAATCATTTTTATTAATTATTAATCCTAATTATTACTAATTAATCCTAATTGTTACTAATTAATTCTAATTATTACTAATTAATCCTAATTATTACTAGTTAATCCTCTTTATTACTAATTAATCCAAATTATTACTAATTAATCCTAAATATTAATAATTAATCCTAATTATTACAATTTATTACTAATTATTACAAGTTATTTCTAATTATTAATATTTATTATTAACTATTACAATTTATTACAATTTATTACAAATTTTTAAAATTTATTACTAATTATTACAATGTATTAGTAATTAACAATTACAAATAATTATTCATAAAAACAAATATAGAAAAAACAAATATCTAACTAAATTTTAATTTAAATTAATTTCATCAAATCAACAAATATTATAAATAATTGAAATTAAATTAAATTAACTAAACAATAAATAAATATGTAAATACCTTGAAAGTAAAGCTCTTGGAGTATAAATGTCACGGATTAAACATCGATTAAAATGATTAAACAATAAAGAAATTTAGAAGAAATTTTTTCAAAAGTAAGAGAAAGAGAAGTTGAGAAAGGAGTAGAATGAGAGAGAAAACAGATGAGGGTATATATAGGTTATCTTATTTGTGGTGGGTTTACGGTCGTAAATAGTGGCATTTTCAATGGAACCCAACAAAAATTATCACTGACCGTAATAATTATGGTCGGTTGATAAAAATCTATTTGTTATGGGCCCCATCGCTAATGGGTTCCTGCCCATATTCTATTAACGACGGGACAAGTATCCTGTCGCAAATACTAAAAACTGACGTCGGGAATTTGCGAGAATGTGCAACCCATTGCAAATTCCATTCACTTGATTTGGTGTGCATTTCACGCCAAACCGTTGGCGATGGGTCTTTATACCCCCATCAAAAATATCATTTATATGCAATGACATAATCGTCCCATCACAAAGGGCAATTTTTTTCATAATGATGTGAGCCAACATCCATGAAATAATCTATCATGTAATAAACAATCAGAAATAACAATACATCAACAAGCTGGGCTCAATCCTATGCGACAATACGTACTAGACAGTCACATGCCTTACAAGTCACAAGGTTGGATACAACTAAAATCAAGGCCTTTTATAGACCATTAACATATAAGAGGTTACCCCCTACTGGTGTCACAAACACTAAGGATACTCATGTAATTTTCTTGATGTACCCAATGTTCCCGCTATGTAATATTTTTCAATTTCAATTTTTAAATATATTTTCTCATTTTTATAAAACAATTTCAAATCAAATATAATCTGCTTTAGGGTTTGAAAATCCATTTTCCATGTCATATCAAGGAACATATATTTTTAAAGAAAAAGCCCTTTCCAAACACAAAGCCATGCCATTTTTAATTTCAACGAAAGAAATTCTACTTCAAATTTCCAAAAATAAATATGAACAATATGCAGTTTTAGAAATTAAAACAAATGAACTGATCCACTTACCTCAAGGATGTAGAAAACCTAACCTCCTTGGACAATGGGGTTTGGAAACCAAAATATATACCTTCGAAAGATATGGCCCAACTAGATACTCGAAATGATTGATAGAAAACAAATTCCAATTAACAATCCCTATATAAAAGAGTTCCAGAACCATAAACAAGAGAGAAACCGGGAGGAAGGCTTACCTGGAAAGATAAAACACATAACCCTATTGATCAGTTATTGAAGTGGTTGATTTGAAGGCAAGGGAGTCACCCAAAAACACATAGGGTAAGAGATCTGGATTAGAGCAGAGGGCATAAAAATATAATGAATCCTCAAAACCTATATGTTACCCTATAAGCTACTACTTGAGGTATTATATGGCATGTAATACCTTTACTCATTGTGAATCTATTTTATTTTAATTTACACTGAAAAATTCATCACCCCGGATTAAAAACATGATTTTCACATTACACGATGCGTAACAGTCTCACGTTGTGTAATCCAGTTCACAAAATCTATCTAACAGCTATTACATATCATTAAATCCAATTTCAAGTCTTGTAACTACCAAGTGAATATAAAAAAGTCCGATAAAAATGTGAAAATACAACGAATCCCTAACATCACCAATACATGTACCCTCTAAATTCATGTTCAAAAAAAATCTCACAATGAAAAAAAAGAAACCCATAGAAAATACTAAGTCATACCTAATAGAAAGGGAACCATGCATTACACATACCTTTTCTGTGTGTTTTTTTATAAGTTTCAACCCCTATCTAATCCAATATTAAAAATAGTGATTATCAAAAATGAATCATTATTATTCCTGAAGAAACTAACATTAATAGATCGTAGGATCTTTAGAAGGATATAAAATAAAATAATCTAGTATTTACTAAATCCAAAGTAGTAGTTACAATGTAAATTAATATCCCAAAGGAATAAACCTTCACATGAATACATAATACATTAAACTCCAAAATTTTCACTATAACACCCAAGGAATAACTTAGACCATTCAATAAATAAATAACTCTAAATTCCAATTAACCACAGTAACCTAAACAGTAAAGATATTATTAACGGGTTTCCCATACCTTTCATCTTTATTTCCTAAAAATTTAATAATCTTCTTCCGAAATAATCCTTGATATTTTTCCGAAGGGTAAGATATACCTAAAACAAATAAAACATATCCCAAATAAATCCTAAATCACCATAAAATACCATCCCCAAAAACCCAAAAATGTGTTTTATGTCTAGAACATATGATCAGCATTAAATTTATAAACCCATGACTATATCCACAAAACTTATGTCAATCTCATATGAAAAATTATAATCTCCAATGTTAACTAAACCCTACTCTGATAGCGACTATAACAACCCCTAAATCACACTCCATGATCTAGTTATAAAATTATAATATTTACATTTTTGAATTTGATATTGAAATATGTGATCCAAATTATTCTATACAAAACATACAACATCAAACAGAATTATTGGATCAGTTACATACCCAATGAACTTTTTTCTATATAGTTTTAAGAAATTAGAAAAATCTCTTACAAAATAGTACCCATATCATCAAGTGATCATTTTATCAATATATTTATATTTTATTATTTTACATTATTTCTTCAATATATCCTATAAAATTATTTATTCACGAAACATTTATTGACATAATGAATTTTGAATCGTTCTTCATAACATAGGGAAAATAAACATAATAAGGGTGATCAAGAATTCTCAGTTAGGGTAAACATAGGTTTTAACAAATAAATATATTCAGTGATCACAATATGACAATAAGGTTATGAGAAAATATTCAACATGTATGAGAATGTAATTATAGTATTATTACCTATAAAAATATGGATCATAAATCTTGATACATGGAGTATAAAATTTACAAAACGCAAGTAACATATGATTCAACTATGAGTAGCCATATAAATTCAATCCTTGATGAAAATATCCATTAGAACTTATTTCAATTTTTAAAAAACTATGTAGGTATCTTCGAACATCAAACCATCATTATAGAATCCCCAAACTATATAATTCCAACATTAACTTAGGATTAACTTATAATAGTTAACTATGTCATCTCTTAGGAGCTACTCATATTTAGTAAACTCGATCATCACTTAGGAGTAACTTAGAGTAGTTAACTCCATAATCTCTTAAGAGTAACTTATAAAATTTAACTCTATTGATTTCTCTAATTTAGTGGGAGGGATTTAAATGATCCAATAATCCTTTTTTTATAACATAACTACCCATATGTGGTTTCTTACAAAACAACCTATCAATCAACCATACATTTTTATGGAGGTTTCGAATACATGTAATTCCATTTTTAGGGCTATAAAAGACTTATAAGTTGTAAAATTAAGTGGATATCATGATTTAAATTATGTAGAATCCATTATAGATGAGACTATTATTTATTAATATTCATGAAAACTTTATAAATAAGAGGACCTTTCATGTTAAATTTTTAACTAATTAAATTGGATAGGAATAAGGATTGTCTCATTCATGAAATCTATCTTCTATGAACATGTTGATTGTAGAAAACCATTTAATTCTACTATCATTTTTTATTGAATTTAAGTGTAAAATCATTTTAGAGATGATCCACATGTTCACCTTTGATCTTGAAACAACATCGATGAATTTACATGTTTTAACATGAAAGATTGACCATCCTGCAATACTCTCCTAGTTCGTTGAGAGGATTCTATTGGGCTTGGAGAATTTTAATTCTGCAGTCATTATAGTAGATATAGGGGAGGGTTGATAATATATCGGTCATGAGAGAAGAAACTCTTGATCATTCTCCAATATTGAGAGAGATATCTCTATTTATCATTGTGTGCTATTGTTCTCCCATTCGATTAACCCTATCACAATAGATATAAAAATTTATTTATAGTCTTATAGATTAGGTTTAAATATTATTAAATTTCACATAGACCATTACAAATAAATATAACACTTATGTATCCCCATGACATGTAATAATAATAATAATATTATTATTATTATTATTTCCTGACTTTTTTTAACTAGAACAATGATAAATAATATTTTACCATATTTCAAATTAATAATTTATGTCAGACCTTCCCATCATTCTCCTATCCTGTTTAGAATTTATTAAATAATAAATTATATATTTCATTAAACTTTCATTCATTTATTAAATAAATCAATATCTTATATACATGCAATATAATAATTACCTTGTGGTTAAGTATATATTTAATTTATGAAATTAATAAGTTTTATGTTAAATTATTACTGTGACTTTTGAATATTAATTTTATTCTATTGAATAAATTCAAATATAATTTATCTAAGATCAAACGACAAAAATTGTGTGTGACCCTCTATTCTTGGCCCTCAATGGAATTAATATTGATTTCCTGAAGCCCAATATTTTTGTGAGGGAATGGGTCAAGGTATTTAAGATGAAAATTTAATGTCATAATGCTAAACACCCCATATAAGAACAAATTGTGCAAGATAATCCTTATTTCTTGATATATGAACTAGGATGTTGTATTCTTCTTTCATCAACCTTAAATATTGATATATGTTTATTTTATTATCCATAATTAACATGTCTACATCACCATGGCCATATAATTTATTTCTATGTTTCTATTCCAATCAAAGGGATGATATATTGACTTCTACAAATGGAAGTGAATAATCCTTCCATGACTTTTTCATTAATAATATACTAATCATGAATTTATTAATATATCCTACTTAATGTGAACATAGTTAATACTTGGTTTCATCAATAAATTTTATTAAATGTGTCATGATATGTATTAATAATATTCTTAATGGTTATGTACTAGTACACACACTCAAAGGTTGGAATATCTCCTGGCACACAAACAAATAATTTTACTAAGTGTAGGGATTCCATCATGATATCCCATCCTATAAATAACCAATTTATAAATTCATTAGATTGTGCCTCATCATCTTACAAGAACATGCACTTGACATTAAACAAACTGGGTTTCCTCTAATAGTTTTTTTCCATCTGATCATAAGAACATTATTTAAGAGTTATTATCATAGAATATCATGGACTACATCATATAATAGAACTACTAAGACCAATTTTAATGAGATAGATAATCTAGGGAATTACAAAATTAAATTAATGAATAATAATGATAATTTTATTGCAATATATATTTAATATTAAATTATTTCTATACATTTGATAATAAAATGTACAATCCAATTAGTTTTATGATACCATATAAAAAACTCATATTTGTCCTAGAGATAATTTTAATGAATTTTAGTCTTATATAACTCACACGAAGATAGTTTATTTCTTTGATAGTTGTTTATTAGGGGGTATTCCACAATTTATTTCATGGAAATGATACTCACCACAACTTCAGTTCTCTATTAAAAACCTCAAGGGATAATACATTTAAAATATGTTCTTTTTATACTGATGTGATCTAGTTTATTTGGTGAGACTCAACATTGTAGTGGTATCACAATAAATAATTATGGGCTTTAAACATCTAGGTACCACATCCATAACATGGATGAAATGTTTTATCCATACTAATTTTTTAGCAACAACACACTCAATAATATGCTCTAAAAACTATAAAATATACAAACACTACTTTATTTTAGTTGTTCTAGCTCACGAAACATCTTTTGATGATGAATACGATCAAGACTATGAATTTAGATCAGTTGATATTTTCAGAAAATAGCATCCACATATCCCCTTATGATTACCTCCTCATATCCTCCAAATACCGAGACCATGTCCTTAGTTCACCTAGGAAAATTAAATATATTTTTGATAGCCATCTAATGATGTTAAACTTTATTTTCCTAATATATTATTACTAAATATATTGAATAAGAAACATATATCCTCGTATAAAACATGGAATGCATGATTAGACCAATTTATAAAGCATATAAAATCATTTCCCTTATTTATCTATTCTCATGTTTATGAGGACACATTTTCCTAGAAATATGAATTCCATGTGACATAAGAAACAATAACCTCTTGGATTATTCCATAATAAAATTCCTTATTAATTTGTCAACATATTACCTTGACTTAGATTGAAAAATATCCTCAATTTATAACAACAGATCATGATCCTAGGAAGATATTTTATTTCACATAAGTATTTCATAGAGAAGAAATTATTTAACCACATCTTAATGATCTGTATGATGGTATCTCATTTCCAATATCTAATTTTTCATCAATTCATACTATTAAGAAAATTAATATACTCCCCAAAACCCATTTATATATACAAGGTTTTCATTCATTTCCTACAAAACATAATTCCATTACGGATTCATTAAAATAAATGTTCTATGACCACAATGATTTCTTTAATACATATATATATATATATATGACACCTTAATTCAATACTAGAATACCCTAGACTCAAAAACCATTCTGGTTGAATAATTTAGTCATATTCTTAAAGGTTATTATAAATGAAAGTTTTTTTGACATAAATTTACCAAATCTCATAGTTATGGTACTGTACAATGGAAAAAATAATTCTGAAGGATTTAATTTTGGAGATTGGTGAGAAGGGTTCATCATAGTATATTCTGTGATGCTTTATATACCCTTTTGAAACCAATCACACATTATAGGCACTAAATTGACCATCCTATCCATTTTATACTTGAATACCCATTTTTAACCAAAATTATTTACATAAACTGGGGGATTCATCAAAATTCACAATTTTTTGGTACATGGAAACAATTTTAAAATGCATTGGTTATTTCCATTTTCATGTGCTACTTACTGATTACTTATAGTTTAAGGGATCATTATTATCAACAAATAATGAGTCACCTTCCATCATTACTAGAAAACCATATCATTTAGGTAATATAAACTCTATTTTACTCCTACATTGTGTATCAAAATCTATAATAGTTTCATCCATGGGGATTTATGTAAATTATTCCTATAACAAATCATACATGTCATAATCTTGGAATTCATCAAAGTCTATATCACTCCCATTTTCTCTTTTAGAGAAATGACCCCTATCTTGAAAAATATAAGGTCTTTTTATAAATAACATTTCATAAGAGGGTTCATATAGGTAATATATCTAAGTTTCCTTAGGGAGTCATATAATGATCCTCTCTGTGACTTGAGTTGTAATTTGGTTTCTTGAAGAGGCCTTGTCAAATTCTTTCCATCCCCACAAATGTATTTTCAAGATCATTAGTTTCTTTCCACTCTATAATTGTAATGATATACCATATAACTCTTTAGATCATAGATGGTTTATTATGTGAATTGTTTTATATAATACATATACCCAAAATCATAGTGAATG
Source organism: Viscum album (assembly GCA_963277665.1). Lineage (NCBI taxonomy): Eukaryota > Viridiplantae > Streptophyta > Magnoliopsida > Santalales > Viscaceae > Viscum > Viscum album. The sequence goes on along the minus strand of OY728129.1, from coordinate 427,932,921 downwards.
ATTTTCATGACACTTCACTGACCTCACCTAGTCCAATATAGTGTAGTTTCTACTTTCACATAAACCATTCCACTGAGATGTATAAGGAAAATAATGTTCAGATAAAATCCAAAAATCCTATAAATATTAAATGAAATAATGATTAATATATAGTACATCATGGTTTAAGAAGTTTTAATTAATTTTTTACCAATTCAGTTCTCAACCTCATTCTTGAATAATTTGAATATCACAAAGGATTATGACTTATACACATTTAAGTATATATATTTACTCATTCTATAATAATCAGTAAAATTTATGAATTAAATGTACCCACCCCTTTATTTTATTGGGAATGGACTATAAACATCAGTATGAACCAAATCAATAAGCTTTATGGCCCTTTCAATATTTACATTTAATGGAATTTTTTAATTTTACCATTTAAACATTTATGAAAAATACCATGTGGTTTTATTTCTTATGAATTAAAATAACCATACTGATATAAATTATTCTATCATTTCTCATTTACATGACCCAAGTGGTTATTCCATATATTTATGTGGAATGAGTCATGAAATTTGAATATTTCAAAAACTTAGTTCATGTAATCTAATATATAAGGACTGTAATGTAAATGTCACTTATTATAACAATTTTTTTCATTATAAAAGAATAAAATTTAAATTGTGTTCCTAAAAATAAATCATTCTTCTCTAATTAATGTATAGAAATTTTTTTTTTGGTAATTCCAAGTATAAGATAATAATTATGAAGATCCAAACTCATCTCCATCAGCATTGTCAGGTGGTAGTCACCAGTGGCTTGTTCTTAAAACATATATCTATTCATAGTTTGAAAATAAACCTCATCACATAGAACCATTTGAGATATACTAGGTTATGTAACATTCCTAAAAATGTGAGGATCGATTATGGTATCCAATACCCAATTCATTAAAATTAAATTGTTAAACATGATAATAAGATAACAACATTTATTCCATCCCACTGTTCAATTTTTCTTCTAGTGTCCCTTCTTTCCACATAAAAAACACAAATAATATTTCTCTTAGGCTTAATCATTAATCTTATTCTTCTTGGATGAGTGGTGCATGGAATCCTTAGACTCATACTTTTCCTTGGTTCTATTTTCCATTCCTTTCCTATTATTCACTATAAGGATTAAAAAATTAAGCTTTAGTTCCTTATTAATATTGAGAATTAATGATGATTTTGAAATGAAGTATCTGTATTATTAATTTTTAAATTCACAATAAATTTATTTAATATTTGAGTAAGTGAGGTAAGAATGATATTAAAGAAAAATTAAAAAGGTACTTTAAGCAGTTAAATATTAAAACTCCCACTTGATCCATAATTTATACTACATGAGGTTCAGCTTGTATGCCTTCACCAAGATTTCTAATGAATAGTGTTTTAGAGATCCCAAAATTTTCTTGTCTTTCTCTCTCCTCATAAATACCACAAAAATGAAAATGAAATTCATATTCATCCAAAGTCTGATATGATTTTTATTGTTCTCTTTTCAAGGAAGATATCATTGAACAATATAAATTAACCACTTCATCCAAGTGTTTCTCATTTATGTGCAACTAAACCTTACTCACCACATGTGAGATCTTAATAGGAATTGAGGATTCCAACATGTACAACTTCTATTCCTGGTATAGTAAAATAAAAATGTGCATGTACAAATATTGGATGTTTATACTAGAAATGATACTATCTTAATCCAAGATATTTCAGAGGGATAATGTTTTGGTTTTTTAATGTTCTATTTGATTCTATAACAATTTATATTAGTTTATATTTACATTATCTTATTACCAAAATGGAGACAAGATAAATTAATTTTTATGTCTCTGACTATTTTATCATGTCCAAAAAAACCTCTCCATTGAACTAGAAATGTGTATTTTCATGTATATTCTAGAGGAAAGAATCCATATTACCCTTATCAGAACCCATGAAGGGAATATTCTATTACTAAAAGGCATTTATGTTGGAATTTATTTTCTATTTATGATTTTTCATGTCCTTGATATATTTAGTGGAATCCCCAATATAGAAACCCTCACATGGGTTTTCTCAACACTTTCCTCCAAGATACATAAACACTGTAAAGGGACATTACACTTGATATATAATTTTTAATTCATCCAAAAACATTCACAAGAACTCCCAAATAAAGGTATGTTTCCCAATTAGGGTTATACCAACACATAGTTCTACGGTTTAATTCCTTGTCAAGTAATGAAAGGATTAGTCTGACTTAATATTAAAATGATGGACTTAATTTATTATACATAAAAGTTTCTTATTTTATACTTTATATGTATTGTTAATATTTAGTTCTTTTTAATTAAGTGATTACCCATGTTTCAAAATAATATTTATGCATAAAAAATTATTTTAATTCCATATTTTCATATTAGTCCATTTAGTTCTTGGATCATGGTATTTTTTCAATAAAATAAATCATTCATAAAACTAAAATAATAAAAGCATGATTATGATATTATTTAATTGTTGATTTACTTAGTGTATAATAAATCAACAGGTGACCCTAAGAGAAAACCCCATATAATGATCTTTCCACAGATTTTAGAATTCCACATGAACACCTATGTATCACCCTAGTGGGTATCATCATGGTTTGGTATTAAACTGTGTCCACCTCATCTCTTCCTTGAATGAATCCATGTGACTTCAAATAATCTTTTTCTTACATATGTTTTATAATTCATATGCATGTGTAGGAAAACATAGGATTGGTAAAATATAATTACATAAAACAACCTAGTGATCTCAAATCCTACATAATAAAGGATAAAGGGATGAAATTTAGGATATAAAATTTAATTTATAAAAAATTATTTTTATCTAATTGAATAAAGTTAAATTAATGAAAATAAAAAAATATATGTTCCTGGTTAACGATTACAATCAATCATACACATGAAATGAATATACATTTAAAATTACTAGCTAACATCTATTTCAATTAATTCTTAGATAAAATTGAATTTGCAGGAAATAATATGAATAATTATATTTTTAATAAATTTATTTATTTTATCTTATTCCATCCAATCATTTAAGAGATCAATATATAAAATGTTTTGAAATAAAATAAATAATTTTATTTTATTTAAAATTTGTTAATATAGTGTACATATTTGCCTTTTAACTAACACAATGAGTACCTATCTGAAATACTCATTATGGTCCTTGTTTTATACAATGAATTCACATGATACATTTAATACACATCATGTTTATTAATATCATGATGTGTATTTGAAAGATATTGACACATGGAACACATGAAAATTACCTTGGATTTCTGATTTAATGTATGTTCTAACATTAGTATGCAATAGAAACACATGAACTGTTGTTTCAATTATAAAAAGAAACTAATTAATCATTTAATATAATATAAAACCTAATTATTATAGGGTACTATCAATTATATGACTAATAGAACTCAATTAGATGATGTTTGATGGAGTAATGAATTAAATTTAATATTTCTATATAAACGGTTGAAGTACAGAGTGTATGAAGTAAAACACACACTATATCACTATGGAGTTTCTTTTGTATTATTTTATATGGTTGTATGTTGTTTTATGTTTACAAGGATATTTCAGCATGAAATATGATAATTTGGTTTTTTCCTTATATGCATAGTTAATGGGCATGATTCAATATAAATTATGTGGTTACCCTTATATGGAGAACATTCAATCATTTTTTATGAGCGTGGTTTTCTAGCATGGGTGGTTCATGGTAAAATCCAAATCATTATAGTCTGAGGTGAAATAATTTGGGAATTAAGGTGATTCTAGCCTATTGTGCATAGCTTACTCATGATTTGTTAAACTATGAGATAATAATTTTAGTTTGATCTTCAATTTGATATATACGTTTAGAATGGATGGAGAAAATTTTGTCTAGTCATGTGGATCCTAGGAGAAACCATGTAGTGTAGGGTTCAATAAGGAATTGTTCTATGCCCATGTAGTGTGTGGTTTGGCAAACTCTGTAGTCAACACATGTGGCCTTCTAAGATTCCTTAAATGTGAATTTTCACTTTTCCCACTACATTTTTAAGAATACAACCCTTTTCCTCTCTTCATATCACATTAAAATACCAATAACAACCCCTTTGGATATATCCCCCTCCCTCATTCAATTTTTTGAGCTTCTACCTCATATTCATGATAATTAATCAAAATGTAAGTTCTTTTAAACATGTCCCTCTTTTCTATTCCTTATTTCCTCTAGATTTTTTACATCCCATGATCTCTACTTTTTGTATGGGTTAATTTGTTTAGGGGGGGATTGTAATAAATAATGAATATTGTATAATTTAGTGCATTTAGAGGTAAAATCATGTCTTTTTGTTGTACTCACCATCATAAGTGACAACTTTTAGAACTCGTGTCATTAAACGAAGGTAGGTGTTTTTTTATCAATATTTAATACATGAATTTAATTAATTTATGGCTTAGAACTTATTTTTCATTTAATATTTTATTATATGTTAGATTCATGAGGGGAATTTTTTTTTAAAATGAATTTAATCATTGGATTGGGATGAGAATGGATTTGATGCCAATTCTTGTAAATATATTCAATTGATTTTTTGTGAATAATTTTATTTTAAAGGTGGTGGTGATCCTTAGATGTATTTAAAAAAAGTATTCTTGTGATAATTCACTTTTAGAAAAAGTGGATATGATGTTTTTAACATGTTAAAAATGTTCATAAATATTTGTTTAAAATTAAAGGGGTTAGTTAACCATTGTTATATATATTGAGAAACATTTTATATCATTGGTTTATTTTTATATCAGTGGTTTGGGGGTGTCTAAACCATTATATATTTATAAATGAGTTTCATTATTGAAAAAGGGTGTGTTATACCATGTGTATTGGGTTTTGGAAGTCATTGTGGATTTGAATGTTTCTCAAATTTTGTTTAAAGGGATGAATGAATTCAAATGTAATATTCAAAGGTGTTTTCATAATATAAGTTCTAATAGTAGAATTGGTTGGATTTTTTAAATGGTAAATTGGATTCAAATTCTAAGTGTTTTTTTAAAAATATAAGGATCATTAGTCATTTTATGATAAATGATTTTTTATAAAATATTTGATATGATCTTGATACCCTTTGATTCTTGTAGGTTGTTGTGTATTGTGATCCCAAGAGGGAGGTTTAATTTAAAACATTAGTATATGATTTTTATGTTTGATGTACGTGGGGATGATTTTTTGAGGGTATGAGGTGATGCATGAGTTATTTTCAACGGATTAATCGTATAGTTATGTATTGTTTGACTGTTCTTGCCTCTATTTTGAATATTCATGGGAGTCCATTGTAGATAATACACGACGTTTGTGTGGGAAAACCCTAGTGTGACAGAATGTTTATCAGTGAAATTATTCTTGTCTAGAAAGTGATGTTTAGTCTAGAAGGAGTGGTGTTATAAATTATTCTATAAATTCATTTTTATATAATCTCATTGGTGAAGTTGTCCTCGGGACATTATAAAAGTTGATCCAACAGATGAAGGCATTCCATGGGAAACACTATCCTTAATCTTGTGGATGATGAAATTACAGGGAAATTATCTTTGGGATGTTTGGTGGGACATTTTGTTATCATGAAAAGTTTAGTAGTTCCATCCTAGGTTCCTTTTTTTTAACTTGGGTAATTTTATTATTATATCTTAGTTATGATGACCATTACACTAAGAACCATTAAATCATTTTTGGGTAATAATATTTCTTCATCAATAATATCCCCATCTATTAATTTTATTTTTGGTATGTATGTAATTTTCATTTACTTATCCCTGTTGTGTTACTTGATATTGTAGTGCATTTTTATGTTATTTCCTTTTGTGTTGCATGTTTTATTTATCAGATGTTTGAAAAGGGGTTTTGAATGGGTTTTTTTAAGAAGAGGAAAATAAAGTGTGATATTGAATTACTTTTAAAATATTTTTAATAATGGGTTTGGAATATTTTATTTAAAAATTGAACTGATCGTTTAAAAAGATTTTTGGAGTATTTTAAATATTCATGAGTATTTAGATTGGTTTTGTAACTCTGGGTGTGTGTGAGTTTTGAAAATGGGATTTTAGGCCATTGTTCCTAGCTTTAGGAAAATTAATAGTTTTCAAACATGTTTTTAAAATAAAATGATAATTAGAACCCACTATTAGTTTTAAAATATGTATTTAAAAATTGTTGTTTATGTTTTCTCAAAATGGATAAATACCCTGAGAGGGGGGTGAATCCGGGTATAAAAGATTAAAACAACTATCCCTTTGGAGCTTTTTTTTCATTAAAAAAAACTTTTCTCTCCCATTCTTATAACAATGTATGAGTATAAATGAAATCATGCATGATATGCATAAATTTTATTTGGTTCACAGACTCTAGGATTGTCCAATGTGTATACAATGTTAATGTTTGGATGTACCAAATTCACTAAGTCTCACTTCCAAAATAATATTTAGGCTAGATCACTTCTATGACCAGGCTCAATGAATTTACAATGTTTAGGTACATCTCACTACTTCCCTATTGTCACTCCCTTAATATCTTCTTCTATGGATCACTGATGTTGGGTAGGATCACATTCTTCCCCTACCGTTTATCACTACTCTAGAATGTATTCAAACACATTTTATGGGCTTATAGACCCCTTAATGGGAAATAATGAATAAATCCTCTGCTTTAGATAGATCCTCTATTGATGTTCTAATTTCACCCAATTTATTAACATCACATTACCATATATTGACTCGAAAATACATTTTCATCATTTTTGTGATGATCACTACCTTCACACAGCTCACCTCTTCCATGAAACTCAACCATCTTTCTTGAAGAACCTTATTTACATGAATTTCTTATATCCATTATGAAAAATATTCCTTTCACAAAACTCACTTAAACTTCGCAAATCTCAATACTTTCGATCATCATTCACAGAATTCTCAAACTTCATTACTTTCATGGTGATCATATACTTCGGTCTACTTTAATATATTTCATGAACTTCTGTTCTTCAAGAAATTTTTCACAATAACCACCTTCATGAATCACCTTCTTAAATCTGGAGCCTTTGAATAATAATTATGTGTTTCTGTTATTTTATGAAAGGGGCGGAGTCCTATTTATAGTTATTTCCTCCCATTTTATAAGAATCCATGAACATCATTACCTTTTCAATGAAATTATCCCATCTCATTCACTATTCTCCAATTTTTTTCAAATCACGATGGGAATTTTCCATTCATAATGATTCTCTTAGTCATTAAGATTTCCAAAAAACCATTGTCCATTCACGAAAAGCCACTTATAATGATCCAAACATTTTTGAAACCCAATATTCATGAAAATAATGACTTTATCATATATTTATGGGGCCTTTTATGAAAAAAACATTTGTGATGATATTCATCCTCTAAATGTTTTATTCCAAAAATTTGGAAAACCATGGGAAAATGGTGTCACCTAATGTACACAATTTTCTATACAACTTCCATGTCATCAATTCCTTTTTCTTAGATCTTTGTCAATATACCATGTCAGAAATATCTCTAGAACTCTAAAACATACCTTATAAACCTTCTTTATCAACAAACCCAATCATCCAAAAAATACTATAATGATACATTTGAGGTATTTTCCCCCAAAAATCCACCCCTTTGGGTTTGTTGAAAACTCTTCACATTTTTACACCTCATTTATGATTCTTCCATCTTATATCAAAATTCTATTCATGTGATTTTGATAGAACTAAAAAATTTTCTCATCATACACTCTAATCCAAAATGATTCATGATCGTTGTGAGAAACAAAAGTAGCATGAAAACTGAATCAATGAATCACTTCATTTCCATCCTAAAAAACTTATCTACTTTCATCAAGAACCTCATCTATCATGATATATATCCATTTATCGATAAAATTTTACATCATCATATTTGATACTCCCCCTAGATCAATGATACCCCTATCATCTACTCCCCTTTTTGTTAATTATGATATCCTCTCCCATTTTATATTCACAATTTCTCCACCTTGTTCGATGAACCTGAATGTCACTTTGTTATGGAGTACTGTAGGGTAAAATAAACATACTGAAATATTAGTGAAAAATAAACCATTCCTCAGGGATATTGGGTCCCACATTCAAACTTTTTCTTGTATGAGAATTCGAATGAACTCCAAGAGCTAGTCAATGACATTCCAACACTACTTTGGGTATGGGATTTTTCATAATGTCTGCAATATGTAGTTATGTAGTAAGATACTCAAACTCCACAAGCCCTTTATCCACTTTATTATTGAAAAATGATATTTTATTTCAATGTGATTTTTCCTGGACTAATGGACTGTATTTTTACTATGATTTATATAACATGAATTTTCACTATGGATTTAAATCAAAAACATCACTTCAACTCCCATATAATTAGGTTGTTACTTCATCAACAATAATTATGTGCACACTTTAGTATCTACAGTATATTCAACATTTACAGTGATCAATGAAATTAAATAAGTGTTATTTATTAACTAGGAAATACACAATCCACTAGGATATAATGGAAAACCTCAAATTAATTTTCTCTCATCTTTTGATCTGACCCAATCTACATCTGTATAATCCAATAACATTTTCTAAGACTTCTCATTGTACAAATTACAGAAATCCACCATTCCCTTTATGTACTGAAATATTTTTTTACTAAAATTATGTGACCTTATTTGGGATTACATTTATACCTTTCTACTGGGCATGTGGGGAAAAAATATCTAGTCATGTTGCTGTCAAGTATAATAGGCTTCCAATGGTCTACTTTTATATTATGAGATTAACTTCACTACCATTATCATATCATTGTAGTCTCATCCATGTAGCAACCAGAGTTATCATCTCCTTGGAATTATCCATTCCAAATCATCTCAATACATTCTTGGCATATTTATATTGAGAAATAAATGTACCATAGTTTCTTTATGTCACCTATAAACCTAGGAAAATGTTAGTTCACTAATCATTGACATTTAAAACTCACTTTTCATAAATTATGTGAATTGTTTTCATTGAGCATCATCTGATCCACTAAATATTATGTCATGTACATATAATAGAACCATCATCATTTTATTTCAATCATTGTTGACATATATATTATAATCAACTCTACCATTCTGAAAATAGAGCTTCTAAAAAATTTGATCAAACATTGAAAACCATGATCTCAGTGATTTATTCAACCCATATAGTTCCCTTATCAGCTAGAAAACACTTCTCACATCTTCATTATTGTGAAAAACATCTATATTTTCAATATAAACCTTTTATTCGAAGACCTCATTCATAAATTCTAACTTGAAATCTATCTGGAAAACTTTATTTACACTATTATGGACAATGATAATCTAATAATATCTACAATTACAATATGTGAAATATTTTCATCAGTATCGATACCCACTATCTAGGAGTACCCTTTCCACACTATTCATGCTTTTTTTAGAATCAAGACACCGTATTATTTCATATTATTGAGAAAAACACATTTAGTCTGGATGAAATTATTATCAGTTATCCTTGAAGTAATCTTCTACGTGTGATTATTCTCAATTTGGTCAATATCTTCATTTTTATCTTGAATCCAGTTGTCATATCCAACAACTTCCTCAAAAGATTTAGTCTCTACCTATGATAAGAATGATGTTTTATATAGGGTCTTTATCTCATTGTGTTCACTGGCACTATCTGATCACCAATCATTTTAGTTCTATAAATTTCTTCCCGTCTCTTTAGTCTTTTTGTAGATACAGAATTATTCCCATACTTTTCATTATTGTAATTTTCATTTGAATCTACCTCTATAATTAGAACATCTCTTGAGATTTTTATCTCTTAATAACAATCCTCTTGATATTGATCGTTTATTTTTCAAATATTATTCTCATTATCACCTATAGTTACACCATTTACTTCAAATACATTTACCATCTACATATTGAATCAGTTATATTCATTTCTTTTTCATGAGAATCCAAGGAATATCCCTGCATCTCCCTAATATTAAAACGTCATGTTTTCTTTCTTATTTAGAATGAAACACTTATTTAAATGGACTAAAATTTACATAAAAATTTCCCTCATTCTATACCATAGAACACATGGAATCATATCTTAATTTGAACATAATAACACACTATTTTATGTGTGGACTAATTTCATCACTATTTATTTCCAAAACCACTCTGCAAGGTCATTATCATTGAGAATTATCCTAGCCATGTTATTGATAATTCAATTTATTCTCTCAACTAATCCATTTGGATGTGGATGATTTTCTATTGAAACATGGTACCTTCTTCCATGTATCTCAATATAATCATCCACATGGATATTTTTGAACTATATTCCATTAACTGTTCTGATATTCTGGATTCTTTGATCCCGAAAACTTTTCAACTTCCCTTTGATATGTTTTTATGCAACTGAACACCTTATATTTGTGATTGATGACAAAAACACCTAGAGTTCTGCAAAAATCATCAATGGAGATAACATAATATATTCTATCATTAATAGATATTGGTGTAACAGGTCCACACACATCAACACACACCATCTCAATCATTTTTATCACCATTTCTCTTTTTCCACATATGTATTTCGAATGATCTTCCCTTGTTGATGAGCATCACATGTATGGGTATGATCACATGATAACCTAGAGATCTCTCGAGAAGTATCACATTTCATCAGATATTCCAATGCCATTTGGCTAAGATGACCATGACCTTTATTCCATAAATTTTTTTCTTCTTACTTGGTCATAAAACAGATATCTTTTTTTCTACATAAATATTATAGATTCCCATGCAAAAATTTTCCTTGCATAACAATTACACCATAATTTTCCTTAATGATACTTAATTTCTTAAAAATTATTATGGCATGTCTTTTGTTATATAATTGACTTATACTTATAAAATTGTGACTAAAACCTTAGAAAACCAAGACATACATAGGTCTCATGTCTTCCCCCCAAAATTTTCTTTTCCCTAGTCGATACTTTTAAGTCCTTCATCATTGAAAAAAATTACAATACCTTCCCAATAATATCTGATTCATATCCAACGTTCCTTTTTTCCTTCGATACTGTAGGTTCATACATTGTCAATGATACATATTCTAGGGTGATGTGATTCCTAAAAAGAAATCTCTGCAACCACTGGTTATTCATCTCACTTATTTTATATACTTTTTTTGAATTCATAACCGATAAGGATTGATTATCATGATCTTCTTAAATGTATGATGAACCATATTCATCCTCTAGAGTTTTAAATCAATTTTTTATTTTTTAACTCATTTGACGTTACATTTAGTTTCTTCTTAAGACAATGTTCACTCTTCTTCGACACATTCCTCAGCATCATTGATGGGGAATATATTTCAATGTGTCTTAATATAACACACCTGAAATAGTGACCATCAAATGATATCCTAGAATATTTATTTTGGTATGGATTCCCCAACTGGTCTTGTTCACTTTGGTATTTATTAGCTATGTAATATGTAACGACCCAATGTTATATCAATGGAATTACCTTCTTTGAATTATTCCATATACCATAATCACCTAAAATCACATTAATAACACAATAAAAACTTTATAAATGATTATTTAATTAAATAAATGGTATTTCTAGAATTTAAGGAACACATACCAATGAAATAGTATCTTGACCGTCAGAATAACAATATGTCCATTATGAATAGTAAACTGTGAATTGTAATAGCAACCTCACCACTGGATGTATAAAACAAATTTCAATATTATATGTTAAAATATGATATAATTAAATCATAGTATAAGTAATTAAATTTTTTAAAAATTATTAATTATGTTTTGGTAATTTTGTAAGATATAAATATTTTATTAAAATTTTATGAATAATTTAAAGGAAAATATATTTTTATAAAATGTATCCATAAATTAGAATTTCTTATTTCTTATGATTATAATATAATATTAAGAGACCTTAATTATTTTTAAAAAGTGTTGTAAGATCATTTATAGTATTAAAATTTGTGTTTTCCATGTAAATGATGATTTTAATTAAAAATTAATTTTCCCATATTTAGAAAATTATTTTCAAAAAATTATGTACAGATTTTTCTGAACATTGAAAAAAGTTTTGAGTAATTTTTTTGTTTTTTTATGAAATACATGAATTTTTGGGGAATAGTGAAAATAAAATAATTTATGATATTGTCAAAACAATTGAATTATTGAGCCATAAATGATGTTATATTGATGTAAAAACAATTGTGTAGAAATAAAAAAATCAATTTATTGTATTTAGTCTCAAGATTCATCACTATTTCTTTTCTTGAGAAAAATAATAAACTAAATAATTAAATAAGGATAAATCACCCCTCTCCTCCACTATAAATACCACCGCTCACCACCTCTTCTCCTCACACCAATAAAGCCTTAATCCTTTCCCCAATTACGTTCAAATATCATCAAAATACCCACCCCCACATATAGGGTATCTCACTAGTAACAAAATACCAAAAGCATTCTCCTATGGAGGCTCTCAAAAAGAAGGAATCAAGAGGTAAAACCCTCTTCTGTCTTCATCAAATTTCGTTCATGTTACATTATTTTCTTTTCTATCCTCACCAAACCTCTTAAAAATGGTCAGATAACTATTTTACATTAAATATACTATAATTTTTCTTGATAATGTAATAATTCATTATCATCTCCCTTTTACGCATCAATTTATACTAGAAATGAAACATCGTCTGATATGTGTTCATTTATCGTATTTAGGGAAGATGGGTTTTAAATTTCAATTACCATATTCATGGATGGTCTTGAAACACTTTTTATGGTTGAACCAAATAATAATATATTTATTATATATTATTTAATATTCCTATATCATTTTACACAGATGATGTAAAATAATTAAACAAAACAAGATTATTGTGAGAAAAAACCACAAAAATAATTCAAGCCTATATCATTAAAGATTTATCTAATGATTTATCCTAAGCCAAAATAAAAAAATTCCTTATATGATAACTTCACATTATGTATGATAACTAATAACTTATAAAATCAATTCTGGACTTCAGTTTCAATTTTTACATGAACTTCTATTCTCCTGTATAAGTGAGAAGATCATGAAAATTTATAAAACAATCACACACAAATGATAAAATTAAACATTATAAATCATAAAATGGTATAACATAACTAAATAAAATTATAATAAATCAAATATATATATAAAAGGTTCTAGTATTATTTATTAATTAATCTAAATTTACTATTCAATACATTAAGATCATGTGTTGAACCCTTTCAAAGATAAAGTAAGGGATTCTTCCCAAACCTCCATTACAAATTCTGGTTCTCTTCCTATCATTTTATCCAAATGAAATTATATTTTATTTTTATTTAATTATTCTAGATACTAGGTTAATGTTTCTAAAATCCCTCCTTTTTTATGAAATATTTTTTGGTTCACTTCTGGTTTTATATAAAAGGTTATTCCCTTTTCTGTTTTAAATACTAATAGTATTTTCCTTAAAACTGCAATAAAATATTTTATTTCTAATGTTTATTAAAGACTATTTTAAATTTAGTATGACATAAATTATCATGACATATTCTAATATTCATTTATGAATTTATATTTATTATTTAATTCATTTCATTCATTGAAAATTTTATAATACGCCATGTCATTATGCTTTTGACCTGATTATTATACCAAATTATTTCCATGGGTTACCCCTATGTTTAGGTTTGATTATATGTGTATAATTATTTATGTGGAAGGAATATTCATGAACATGTTATGATGGGCACTCCATGATATATCTCTAATTCATGGGTAATGTTTAGTCTCATGGGACGTTATGTGCAATAGTATTGGTTGTTAGCCTTTAATCATCCTCCTTTATGTGCAATGAGCCTTGAATCGTGCTCCTCTATGTACAACGAGCATTGAATCATGATAAATTCATGTTTTCTGTTAATACCATATTACTACTAATCCATGATTATGTTATCCCATGTAATGATTCATAATTTGTAATCTTGTTCCATGCCTTTTTATATAATTATGTTATGCCTTCTAACCCATGTGCTATGATTTATTCTTAAGATTATTCCCTTACTTGTATTTCTAGCTCATCCAATTGTTCATGTTGTCCCCAGGTTTTCATATTTATATATAAGGGATAAAATGGAGTTTTGAGCTCATAATGGAAGATAAATAAAAATATATATTTAGTTCCATGTTTTTAGATTTATGTACCTAGTCTTCCAAGACACTAGACTTTACAATCCTTAGCTTGTAATTAGTTATTTAATTATTCTTAAAATCAAGTAATGTTATCAGTAAAAGACTAGGGTCTCTATAGCTAGTGTCAGATGAAATGTTTAGTTATTTTTGGAGACTAGGAATATATCACATTATTAAGAACCTTAGGGTTAAGACTATGTATGAGAAAACATCCCTAAATTTTGGAAAGTATAAATTATGTGATTTATCATGAAAATACATCGATGTCCAGATCAAACAAGTGGATATGGTTCTAGAAATCATTTAACTTGAATTGAAATCTCCAACAAGGTGTCTCTTCCTTAACTCAGGGTAACATAGTACATCGAAACGGTCCTTACCGCGCACCTGGTTTCAAAATACTAGGGGATATACTTTGTTAAATTAAAAAACTCATTAAAACCCATTATTAAGGGAACAAAAAATTATATAAGAATATATTCTAGGAAAGAGACCATGGATAACCAAGATTGAAAACTAGGGAATCAAAAATGAGGATATACTTTTCCTTCACAAGTTTATCCCTTTGTGGTCAAAAGATTCCTTTTTATTTTTCAAAGGATTGTTGCCACCTAGTTCAACACTATATTTCTTATCTAATGGAGGGAAATAGATATACCTTTTCCAACAATAAATGTGATAGATAATGTGATTATTTCCCTAGTTAAATACCAAATATGATGGGAATAGTTTATCAAAAATTTATGATAGTTCTCAACAAACCGGCTCAAGCTATGAATAATAAGATGAATATTGTGGAACTTCCTCTTCCTCTACGGGAAAAATAATGTTTTAATTAGATAATTAATATGTAAAAGGCCTCCCATATTTAGTGGATCTTTCAATCCCCCTCCCCCTCATGGAACAATGTATTAATTACATTGAAATGATATTATCTATCCTCCAAATGTTAGAATAAGATAAAGGCTAACTGGTATTCGATCATTTTGATGGGGAATCCGATCAGTGGTGGACAGTAATAAAAAATTCCAAATCCATGGAAAAAAACTGATTCCATGCATTGAGAGGAAATCAACAAAACATTTTTCCATAAATATTTACTCCAAACCCTGTGTCTCAAAATTCAATGACAGTTCCTCAAACTTATCTACAAGGAATATGAGTCTATCAAGGCATATGATTAAAAATTTACAATGATTTAAAGATATTCCTGTGGAATTTTCATGAACACCAAAATCAAGGTGGATCACTTCTTTAGAAAACTAATGCCGAGTCTATGGAAAGAGTTGGAATTCATGAATTTTATAGTTATGATTGGATTTTTTTTGTGACCTAAAGGGTGAAATTGAAATCATAGACTCTTAGGGATATCATGGGTCTAGTTAAAAAAATAAAAAAATGGAGACTAATATGTGTGGATCAGCAAATACATTCCATGATGGAAAGAAGCCTGAATATCCCATGTGTCAAAATTGTGGGAAGAATCGTCATGGGAACTGTTTGTTAGGAACTAGGAAATGCTTAAAATGTAGAATAATGGGGAATATAGCTATAAACATCCAAAAGTATATGAATAATTCCTCTAATTTGGAATAATAATTGATTGTTCTGGTTAACACACAACCTATAGTGAATTGTTTCAACTGCAAGGAATATGTGCATTTTTTAAACCAATTACCTAAGCCCGTGTTTGTTAGAGGAAATCAACCAAAATCTCCAAGACAATAATAAAAGTCATATGTTGTCACTACTACTGACGTAGATATGGAAAATGATGTGGTGATATGTATGATAGTTATACATACAAGAATAGAGAACGTACTATTTGATTCTGGTTCTACGCATTCTTTCATATCATTAAAGTGTAGTAGAACTATTCAATCACCAACTCAAAATTTGGAATTTGAGTTATCTATGAGAAAAAAAATGGGGAAATTATTACTTCAAAAGTATATAAATTATCCCTGGTTAAAGTTTTTGGGATGAAACTCCTATCAAATCCTGTCAAACTCCATTTCGTAGAGATTGAATCAATATTGGGCATGGATTGTATGTTATTATACAAATCCAACATTGGCTGTGAGGAAAGGCATATCAATCTTCACATCCGAATGAATCCTCTAATTATTTACATGTATAAGGAGGAAGATAAAGATAATTATAAGTCATCATATCAAGTGTGGATGTTACTACATTATGAGAAAGAATATCTCACTCAAATGATTGAGACAAAAGAGATAATGATGCTCAAAGATATGTCCATCATGAGGGATTACACTAATGTATTCCATGAAGAGTTCACTAGTATTCCTCTTGATTGAGAGGTTTATTTATCAATTAAACATATTCATGGATCTTTTCTAATATCAAATAAACCTTATATAATGGCCACTGAAAATCTTTAAAATCTGATAAAAAAGTTATAGGAGAATCCAGACAAGGGTTTTATATTCCTGAGTGCTTCGCCACGGGGTGTTTCAGTCCACTTTTTCATGAAGAAGGATGAATCAATTCACCTCTAAATTTATTATCTTGAACTTATTAAAACCGTGATATAGAAAAAGTATCCCCTACCTCAGATATATTACTTATTCTTTCAACTATGTGGGGATGTTATTTCTCTATGGTGGACCTTCGGCCAGGTTATCACAAATTAATGGTGTGAATGGAAGACATTCCCATGATTTCCTTTAAAATGATGTATGGACACTATTAGTTCATAATGATTCCCTTAAAACTCACTAATGCTCCGGAAATATTTAGAGATTTAATTAAAAGAGTCTTTAGTGATTACCTTGACAAACTGGTGGTCGTCTTTCTCGATAATATGCAAATCTACTACAAGAGAAATGAGGAACATGAGGTGTATTTTAATATTACGATAAAAACATTATGAATCGAGAAAATATATGCAAAGTATAGTAAATGTGAGTTCTGAATGGATTATGCATCATTATTAGGGAACGTTACCACCAGAAAAGTTATACCTATGGACCCTTCTAAGATAAAGGCAATTAAAGTGTGGCTCAGACCAACATCTATAATAGAGATTCATAGTTTCATTGGTCCATCATGGTATTATTGGAGATTTGATAAGAACTAATAATGAATTTAAAACCCAATAACCAAGATCAAATCGAGGGAGTGGTGTTTTTATAGAATCAAGAATTTGATTAAAGCATTAAGGAGCTCAAAAAGAGCCTTATCACTAAGACAGTACTCACACTCTTGAAAAGTGGAAAACTCTTTGTGGTGTATAGGGATTATTAAAATAAATTATTAGGCTATGTGTTGATGAAAAATGATAAAGTGATAGCTTATTCCTTAAATAAGTTTAAAATTTATGATCAGAACAATCCAATGCATCATCTAGAGTTGGAAGTTATGATCTTTGCATCAAAAATCATGTGACATTATCTCTATGGGGAGAACTATGAAATATATTCTGATCACAAGAGTCTAAAATATATATTCATATAGAAGGATCTTAATGTGCAAAAAAAAGATGGTTATATCCCATTAATGATTATGACTGCATAATACACTATAATCTTGGTAAGTAAAATAAGGTGGCAGATTCTCTAAGTAGAAATAATACTGCATCTTTATCAATGTTGAGTATTACGAAGGATCCAATATTATTATAACTTCAATGGATGGACATGTGAATAATTAAGGAAGGAGAATAATTAACGCTTTCTCAAATTATTGATTAAGAATACCTCAAGGATAAAATAAAGAAAGCTCAAAGAAATGATGTAGAAATTCAGAAAATGGTGGAAGCAATAAAAATGGTAAATCCTTATAGATCAAAATGGATGTAGAAGGGGTTGTATGATTTGGGTCAAAATTACATGGACCATCCTCTCCAAAGATAAAGAAGGAGCTTCTAAATTATTCTCATAGCTCAACATTCTCTATTCACCAAGGAAGCATAAATATGTATTGAGATCGTCAAGAGAACTATTATTGTGAGAATATGAAGAAGGAGATTATTTAATATACAACATGGTGCCTAGTATTTCAACAAGTTAAGACTGAAAGTAAGATTTATAAATGTTTCATGAAACCAATACTCATGACAGCATGAAAATGGGAATACAAATCCATGGAATTCTTCACTAGACTTCCAAATACATCCATAGGTTACAGTGCTATATGTGTTATTGTGGGTCATCTTACAAATATTGTTAAATTTATAGCAATTTTAGAAGACTTCTCTTTGAATCAGATATCATGGATATACATCAAATAAGTGGTAAGGTACCATGGATTACCACTATCAATTATATCTGAGCGAGATCCAAAATTCACCTTGAAGTACTATAAAAGTCTTTAACTTACACTAAGCATTGAGCTGAACTTCTGTATGACTTATTATCCTCAAATTGATGCCCTATCTTAGCGAAATCTTCAACAAATAAAAGACATGTTGAGATAATGTTCTATGGGTTTAAATAAAGAGGAGACCAATATCTTTCTCTATTGGAGTTCTCTTACAATAACAGTTTCAACTCCAGCATCCAAATGGTATCATATGAATCCATTTATGGGAAAAGGTATACAACACCATCATGTTGGGATGATGTCGGTGAGTGTGAGATACATGGAACTGAAATGGATGACGAAATGGTGGAGAAAGTGATACAAATTCAGTAGAACATTAAGGAATCCAAAATATTGTAGAAGCGTTATGAATACAGTCGTCTATAGGGCCTTGAGTAAAAATTTGGAGACATGGTATTCCTCCAAAAATCTCTATGGAATATGTTTTTGAGATTTGGGAAGAGAGTAAAGTTAATTCCATGGTACATCTTCCCATTTGAGATTCTTAATCGTGTCAGAGCTGTGGCCTATAAACTAGAACTTTCACCTATTGTGTCTAAAGTGCACAACTTATTCCATGTACGCCTCTTAAGGAAATACATACCAGATCTATAATAGGTACTAAATTTAGAGGAGGTACTGTTAGAGAATGATCATTCTTATGAGGAGAAACCAATTATTATCTTCATTGTAGAGATAATGTACTATGTAAAAAGAATACTCACCTGGTTAATGTGCAATGGAAGAACCATATGTACAAAGAGGAAACATGGGAAATGGAGGAAGCAATGAAGGATAAGTAACCGTAGTTGTTTTGATATAATAATATAAAATTAAATTTTGTGGGTCAAATTTCATAAGGGGGGAAGAATGTAATGACCAAATTTTATATCAATGGAATTCCTTTCTTATAATTTTTTAAAACATTATAATCACATAGAATCACATTAAGAACATAATAAAAACATTATAAATGATGAATTAATTAAATAAAATGTATTTTTGGAAGTTAAGGAACATATACGAATGAAATAGTAAGTTAACCTTATGAATAGTAATGTGACCATTATGAATAGTAAACTAGCTAATGTAATAGTAACTTCACTAATTAAATTATAAATTAATGTTATCAATATTATAAGTGAAAATATGATATAATTATATCATATTATAAGTAAGTAAATATTTTCAAAATTATTATTTAATAGTTTGTATTTTTGTAATTCATAAATATTTAATTACAATATTATGAATCAATGAAAAGAAATTTTTTATTCAGAAAATTAATTCATAAATTATTAATTTTATCTAATATGATTATATGATAGTTTTATAAGACATTAATAAATTTTTCAATGTGTTATAAAATCAGTTATAATTTTAAAATATGTATTTACCATGTAAATAATGATATTAATTAAAAATTAAAGTTATCATATCTAGAAACTTATTTTCAAAAAATTGAGATCATTTTTTATTCTACACTTGAGAAAATGGTTACAGTGAATTTTTGGTATCTTTCTAAAAACATTATTTTTTTGATTAGTGAAAATACAATAATTTACAACATTTCCAAAAAACAAGAATTATTGAGTCATGGATGATGTTCTGCTGATGTAATAACAATTGGTTTGAACTCAATTTATCATTTTATTTTCTTTAACCTCATGAATCACCATTATTTCTTATCTTGATCATGATAATAAACTAATGAATAAAGTAATGAGAAATCACCCCGCTTCTCCACTATAAATACTACCCCTCACCACCTCTTCTCCTCACAACTCCCATGCCCTAATCCATGTACAATTTATTTTGAAATCACCTAAAAATTATCTCCCACACTTCTATGATATTGTTTTCTTAACATAATACCAAAAACATTCTCTTATGTAGAGTCTCAAGAGGAAGGAGTCAAGAGGTAAAACCATCATTCATTTTCTTCCAATTTCTTTTAAAGTTACATTATTTTATTTTCTCTCCTAACAAACCATCATTAAAATGGTGTTATAAATACATTACCTGAAACATAATGTAAATTTTTCATACTAATGGAATAATTAATCATCACTCTCTTTTCCCCTCCTTTTATCCAAAAAATGAAACACTTTCCAATATGTGTTAATTTATCATATTCAAGTACAATTGGTTTTCAATATCTATTACCATATTCATGGATGGTAATTAAAGAATTTTTATGGTTTAAAAGATAAAAATATATGTATTATATATTATTTTATATCATATAATCATTATAATCACATGACGTAAAATAATAAATCAAAACATGTTCATAGAGAGTAAAACCTCCTAAAATAATCCAAGAATTTATCATTCAAGTTTTGTCTACTAATTCATCCACACCCAAAATTATCAGATGACTTATATGATCATTTAAACATATTTATTATCATTAGTAACTTATAAATTCAATTCTGGACTTCAGGTTCCATTTTTAAATGAATTTCTATACTCTTAAGTAAGAGAGCTAATCATGAAAATTAAGAAAACAACCACTAACGAACAAAAAAACTAATCATTATAACTCATAAAAATGGAATAAAAAACTAAATAAAGTTATGCTAAATCAATTAAATGTAGAAATTTGATTTAAATATTAATTAATTAAACCCATTTTACTATTCATAACATTAATATCATGTGTGGAATCGTTTTGAAGATAAGATAAATGATTCAACCTGAACCTCAATAATTCCTTCAGTTTATCTTCCTCTCCATTTACCCAAATAAAGTTATATTATATTTTTATTTAAATAATATAGATACTATTTAAGTTATCAAAAAAATTATCAAGATCCTTTCATCCTCCTTCTTTTGGGTATAAACATGTTTTTAAGTAATTTCATTCTTGATACATCCCGATAAGCAAGCCATTTTATAGGAACTTCCCAAATTCAAACCCATTTTCGTGTGCACTCAATAATATATTCTATGCCAAAATTGTTCTTATAAAATCAATAATTTTTTTATGATAACATTATTGGTAATCTTATGGTTTTATATAATATATTATTCCCTTTTCTCCATTAAATTCTCTTAGTATTTTCCCTAAAACTACACTAAAATGTTTTATTTCTGAATATTCATAAACACCATTTTACCATTAGTTTGAAATAAATTATCATGATATATGCATATAATTCATTATAAATCTTAATTTATGATTCAATTCTTTTATTTTATGGACACTTTTATGATATACCCATTTATTATTCATTTGACATTATTATGATACCCAATTTTTCAATGGGTAACCCTTATGTTTATGTTTGATTACTTATATATGATTCTTTATTTGTAAAGAATAATCATGACCATGTTATTACAGATTCTCCCAAATTGATCTCTGATTCATTGGGTAATTTTTAGTCTCATGAGATGTTATATGCAATGGTCTTAGTGGTTATCCATGACTCATGCTCCTCTATGTGAAACACATCTTGACTCAAGCCCCTCTTTGTGCGACGTGATTTGGATTGTGCTAAATTAATGTTTTATGTTGCTTCAATATTACTATGACTCTTTGATTATATTATCCCATGTCATGGTTACATATTTTTAATCATGTTCCATGCATTTTTTTATCATTATGTCATTCCTTCTAACCCATGTGAAAAGCTTTATTCTTATGTTTATTCCCTTAATGGGATTTTTAGCTCATCCCATTGTTCATGTTATCCAGAAGTTATCCTATATAGATGTATGGTCTCAAAATAATTTAAGAGATCATAATGGAAGATAAATAAAGAAATTATTTATTCAGTTCCAAGTGTTTCAGCTTTATGTACCCAGTCTTCTAAGACACTAGTCTTTTATGATCCTTGGCTTGTAATCTGTTTTTTGATTATGCTAAAAATATTTTAATGTAGTGTGTAAAATTCTATGGTTACTATTAAATAGACATTTTGTGATTTTACTATATTTACAACACAACAAAATCTAGTGAGGGATGAATTTATATTTGTTGCTACTGAACTACAGGTTATCCCTTGTGTCCTCTAAATATTTTGATTCTGATTTGTACACAAATCAGTCTTCAATCTCTGGGTTGGTTCTTGTAATCTTACATCAACAATTACTAATTTTGGTTTTACATTAAGCCTCATACCAACTATAATAATCAGATCTATCATTTCTTCTCGTCAAATTCCTTTTCTATTTCACGAGATCATGGAACTCTAATTTTCTATTTTTATAGCAATTACAACATGCTTTGTTGGAGTCTACAGTATCTCCTGACCTTTAAATTTCCATCACATTCTAACAACCTCATCCTCAAGATTTTTTTTGATTTTTTCTTGATCGTTTTCTATATTATTCAATCCTTTGATCACCCTCTCCTGTTTTTCAACACTGAGCTTCTACTCACCGAACGGATTTATGTTCCCTAGATTCGACGTGTTAAGATTTTGAATTTCATCTACAATCCTAGACCTATCTTCTTCATGCTCTTTTATAATGAGTATGGCATCACGAACTACCCAATTGTATTTCATTTTTTAGGCTCTACAGATTTCTATATCATTAAGTGTAGCATCTAATTCAACCTAAAGGTAAAATATTCCTTCAATTTATCCTTCATTATTGTTTATTTCTATCCTTTCTTGTGAATTTTTGAAAAATATCACCATAACAATGAATCCATGATCCATTCATTCCTCCAACTCTTATTATCATATTTGTTTGAACTATCATCTTCTTTTTAAATAAGACACGTCTTTTTGTAGAAACTTTTCCTAAAATTTTTCTTACCATTCATATGGCTGAATACTTATTCATGGTAAATTATAATTCATTTTCATCATTATATTGATACTTATTAGGGAACCTCAATGCATGATGTTCAAAATTTCTACATAGAAGGCATGAATGTTAGAGTTTCACATTGAACTTTCCATTTCCTCTTTATAAAATTGATGAAAAGACTGAAATTACTTCATTTATATCATCATCTTCTTACACATCTTCAATAATTAGTTTCTTAATTTCTTTTAATTCCACTTATTTATGAGTCCCTTTATCCATTGACTCATTATCAACATTTCCCATCTTTAATGCAACAATATTATTGTTCAAGCTATCCAATTTAAGCACATTTGGATATTTATCATCTAATAATGAAAAATTCAAATTTAACTGAGGTGGAAGACTTCTCAATATTTTCTTGAAAAGTATTTAAAAATTTAATGATTTCTCCAAAACCATTTTTTTCTTCCACTATAATAATCACCCAGTCAATGAATGTATCAATAGACTCACTAGGGTGCATTTGGAGATCCTCATACTTGTTCCATAGAACCTGTAGTTTTCATTCTATGACTTTTGTGTTCCCTCATAAATATTCATAAATTTTTCCACATATAATCTGATAACATAAATGAAATATCCTTTTTATATATTTCATTGTATAGGTTTCCCCATAAATAATTGATTCCTTTAACAAAAACATCAAGTTTTATTCAATCATGTTCTGATAAATTATCACTGTCAATATTGGCCGAAGTTCTATGCATTGTTATTATAAAGACTTCTATTCCAAGTGATCTAAAGTAGTACTGCATATAATTCTTCCATGAATTAAAATTCTCTCCATCATTGATTAGAATACCATTATGATTGAAAAACTCACTTTCTTGTATTTAGATTGAACCACTGAAATTCATCCTTTAGCTCTAATATTAATTATTATACCGACTTTATAATAACCTAGATTTTTATTTAGTCATAGATCCTTTAAATTTCGTTTGAGTCATTTATTTTTCGGCTAATATGGATATATAATGAGTTGGTAAGAGTTATGAGGGTGTTAGGGTCTTTTTAGGAGCCCGAGACATATATTTTAGGGAAAAGGGGCCTTGAAAAAATCTGTAGTAAACCTTACAGGAAGGTCGCATAGCTAGATCAAACCATGTGGGTGGTATATTTTTAGATAGATCCTTACCGCATAGATGGAACATGGTTTTCCTAACCATGTAGATAAACTATGCATGTTCCCCATTTTCCATGTACTCATGCATGGTTTTCACATAGTTTTTCAAATCGCACAAACAAATTGTGCATAGGCTATTTTATATGAAAATTTACTATTTTCCTCATAATTATGAAATTATGAATAATCCATCCTCATAATCCATATTTATGTAGTATTAACATATTTTCCAACCATTTTGGAGTTATTTGAAGGCCTGAGGTATGGATTGAAAGTTCTCCTTCGTTCAGGATCTGATCGAGTTTATGTTTGTCAAGTTGGATGCATGATGGAACGTACATGAGTCCTTTTTAGTAATTCTTCTCCTCAATTTCTTTGACCTTGTTATCAAGGTGTTAGTAGTCTTCCTTTTTTATATCTACTCCATTCTAAGACAAAGTTTTTGTTGATATTGGGGGAGGTGAATCAAACACCCTAAGGTGAGTAGTCTATAAATCATCCCTCAAGTTTGTTGGTTTTTTAATTATCATGTGGGTCTCATCGATTTCATTGGGTTCCTTGTATCGAATTTATATGACATTCTTCTAATAATTAGAAATGTATGGTTATGTTCTTTCCAAATATGTGATTAGTTATTAGTGGTTACAACCAGAAATCTATCAATTCCATGTAGGGTGTTATTCCATAATTGGGTTTTTAGTATTTGTCTTGTTTGACCAACTATTTAGGTGTTCCTTAGATTGACCCTTCAAAGGGTAATATTTTCTATATTAAAAGGTTTGTAGTAAGTATTGAATCTCGTAATTTAGGTACCATGTGTTCTCACCACTTAACCAGCCTAAGGTAAGTTCTTCAACGTGATAATTAAATATGAAATGGGCATTAGATAGTATACTAAATATATGAATTGGCCTTTACTATAAATGAATAATATGTTTCGTGTTCGTAGAACCCCTTACCACATTTATGGAAGGTAGATGAATGGACCTTGCTTATGGAATATGATAAAATAGATTAAATCAATGGTTTCATGCTACATGGCCTTCTCTCATTAATGAAAGGAAAGGCTTGAACTAAACCCACTTATTGAAAAATTATGACATGATTAAAAGGTTTCATGATACTTGTCTTACTCACACTAATGAAAGGTAAGGATGTTACCAAATTAAATTATATATGAGTACATTATCGAATCGGAGGGTCCGAACTCGAACCCACCTTGTATTATTTATGGAAATTCCTGGAGCACATATGAAACACATTCTGATTCAAGGATACAACTTTCTTAGGTTGAAACCCACCAAGATTCCGATGATTTCTGTTCTTGGATGCCCAGTATGACACTATAGGATTCCTTAAAAAGTGTTAAAGGATTAATTAGAAAAAATACTTGGATCCAGCATTGAGAAGTATGTGCCATAGTTAAATCCCATATATCCCAGTCATTTCTTATCACCATTTCTCCTTGTATGATGCCGTTGGACCCGATAGGAATCTCACTTTGTAATTTGTTAGAATATTCTCCTTCCATTACACTCTTACACCTAGAAAGGCTATAGTTATTACTGAGTTAGAGACCCTTAAGGTGTATTGTGCATTGGTTATTACCATGGAACATCATTATTAAATATCATTATAGGTTTCCTTGTTATGTATTGGAACCTTCATTACATTTAACATGTGTCTTATTTAAATACTATTAACAATCAAATAATGAATTGGTTAGAGGTTCATACACTAGTCGAGGGTTAAAGAAATTACTTGAGTATTTATTTATATTTTACTACTTTAAATTATATATACATGCTTGTGCATTGTTATATTCCTTTACACTTTCCAGATGTTATAGACACCGTTGTTTGTGGCCCACAAAGATTTGTATCACACCCTCTCCGAGCGCCATTTGGTACCCATAGTAGATTACATGGTTGTGGGTGTTGACAAAGGGAACCATATGGCTTCGAAAACATATTTACTTTCTACCTAGGATAGAGAATGATAATATCTATCCAAGTCGAATCTTCGGATTCTTGGGACAGTTTTTTATTTCCTTTATACTTTTTTGTAATATGTTATGCCTTCTATCTTGTATCCATGTTTTCTAGTTTTCACGAAACATGAAATAACATTATCAATTGTTTTCTATTGTGCCTTCAGTTTACTTATATTTCATCCGATATTTAACTTATTTTATATTTATCCATTGTCTGTCACTTTTATAATGAGGGAATAGTCTCCCTGAGGACACACCCGACAAACTCACTGCTAGTGGGTAGCCTTTGGAGATTGGGGAGATGTGCTTGAATCCATATGGCCCACTGGGAATGGGGAACCTATTAAAGGGAATCCAGGTCTGGGATGTCATAGTGGTATTAGAGGAGGTTCTTTTATTTATTTAATAATTTGAGACAATAGTGAAGAGATTAAGAATTCATTGGGACATGGTCATAAGCCATTCTTGGGCATCATGAACCCAGGTTCATGGTAAAATCCAAGATATCCAAAAATATTTTTTTTGTTTTTTTTTTGCAATTACAGTTTACATTATTTCACGAATGGGTGACACAAATACTGTTTGAATTTGATTATTATTACTCTGATTTAAGATTTCTTTCACCCTTGGTATGATGATATGAGGACATGGATTATTGTTACATGAATCATTGTTGTAACCTACAATTCACATTCCATGCTTGTTTTCATGCCATATATGTGAATTTCACTACCTTCCATTTCTTGATATGCCTTTGATTATTGCGTGATGTTTTGATAGTATGCTTATGCTTGTACAATGTTTGTTTTGATTGAGGGATTTTATGTCCCAATTCATGAGGTTTATAGTCCCTCATGGGTTGAGATGAGTAATTTACTTAGTCGATCCCTTATGCTATAAATAAATGGGTGTAATTTTCATTGATGATGTGTATGGGAAATTTTTCAATGGGGATGGATATCCATCATAAAGTGAAACATGACTTATAATATAAAATTTTTGTACATCCATATCCTACTTTTTCATGTCTATGAATGGTAATGTAGTGAACCAGTTAATTAAATTTAAAATAAAATGGATCATGTACCTGAGAACATTCTATTACCTAGATATCTAAGTGGATAGTTGGGGTACTATTCCCTAATTAGTGTGTTTACTTATATTCAGATTCCTCTAGTGATGTTATTATTATTCTTAATCATGTTCTAAGGCATGTTTTGGAATTAATAGTCATATCTTTCCAGAACATCTGCATATCGTATGCTGGGAAGGTGGTAACGAACATGCTCCAAATGTGGTGGGCCTTAAGCCGCTACTCTTACTTTGAGGAGTTCCACTCAAGGCACCACCTCTTCCACCTAATCTAGGCATCTATTCCCTTATTCGTGATTGTTTTCTACGTCTAATGTAGTCCATGAATGGTGCTCCACTACTTTCAACTAGGATGGTAGATCTAACTAATGAGTTCCAGAAGCAGTATCCTGTTACTTTCTTAGGGGATGGTGGTCTACAGGTTGATGAGACTTTGATAGAGGCCACCCTATCTATATTTAATCATCTGTAGATTCCTCCAGAGTGGAGGGTCAAGATCTCCACATACACGTTTCGTGAATAGGACAAGTGTTGGTGGGATGTGGTTACCCAGGGCGGTTTTCATCAAAGCATGTTATGGGATGATTTACTAATTTCCTTGTATGAATAGATATTTCCTTAGATGTTGAGAACATAAAAAGCTGGAGAGTTCATGCATATCGGGAAGCGATCTGTGTCAGTTATAGAATATTCATCTTATTTCACTAAGTTACAATGATTTTCACCACTTATAAATGGTGATGAGATATTGCATGTTAGACGTTCCGAGGATGGAATTTTGTACGGCATTCATACGAAGGTGAATTTCTTTTTCCTGCCTACTTTTTCTGAAATTGTAAATCAGGCTCTTATCACTTAGTGTAACCTGAGGCACTACAATAGTATAGTGCATAAACGAATAGTGACTCATTTGGCTAGTAGTTCTAATTGTGGTAGGAATCATTTTCTTGAGTATTCTCATCAGGAAAATGAAAACCAGAGTGCCCATTTTGATACATCCATGGTGTATCATCAGCATGGGTGATGGATGCATCTGAAGAATCAGAGTGATAGAGGCCCACTAGAGTGATGGGCTGGGGGAAATAAAGGGAATATTCAAAGGTTCAATGGTACCTTTCCACCAATTTTATGTGGAAAAGGATCTCTGTCATCTCCACCTTCGCAAGTAGGTTATTTTTCACATCAACAGGTGGGGAGTTGGAATAGCACCATTAAGAGTAGATGAGGGGGAGGTCATGGGAATGGCAGCCATACCACCGATCACCTGAAGTTCCAACATATCATTTATGACTATGGTAGTCATTCTGTTACACATTTCCATGGATCAATCTAGTTATATGCACTACAACCGATACTTGAGGATCAGGATGCACGACCATATATAGTACAAGGTACTATTCTTGTGGAATATACTATAGAATCTACTTTATTTGATATGGGTGCTTTAAACTCTATTATCTATGTAACAATTTTATATAGTCTCAGACTAATGATACAATATTACTATGGTGTAATGACACTAGATATGCTATTATGAGTGTAGTAAGAGGGAATATGTCAATATAGGGATTGTCCCCTTGAGGTAGGAAATTACCCCTTTCAATGGAACCTATTTGTTATTGAGATGGCATGATTCAATGACATTATTAGGATGTATTTTTTGGTTTAGTATCATTCTTTTTTTAAACTACCATCCGTGAAGGGTATTATTTACATCACCATAGGGAAGTAGTTATCTACATAAGGGGTTTTGGGATTTTTAGTCAGGTAGAGAAGGACCAAATCATTATGGGCTAGGTGGAGTGATTTCCAGGAACACCAATATCTTCATATAGGATCAGGGTTTACGTTAAACTATTATAATTCTAGTAGAAGAGAATTTTTGGGATTTATTTCAAGATGATTTCTCTAGAATACCTCTTGAGAGAGAGGTAGAGTTTATGGTCGAGCTTTTTCCAGGAGAAACTCTAGTGTTTTTTACTCCATACAATATGGAACCTATTAATATCTAACAGCACAAGTATGAGTCAGATTATTTTGAGTCCAAAGGTTATATTTTTATCACTACATCCTCTTGGGGTTTGCCCATGCTTTTCACCAATATGGCAGATGGAACATTATATATATGTGTGGATTACAAATGGTTGAACCAGATTACATTCATGAACTAGTATCCACTACCTCAAGTAGATGGTCTCGTTAACTAGAACCAAGGATCTACGATATTCTCTAAGATCGACTTGAAATTTGGTTATCATCAAGTGATAGTTAGGCCATCATATATACCTTGTACATATTTCCATAGTGGGTATGGAATGTATGAGTTACTTTTTATGTCATTCGGTCATACAAATGCACCCTCCATTTTCACAGCTCTAATGAATAGGGTTTTCCATCCCTATATTGATTATTTTTTCACAGTCCTTGTGGATGAAATACTGGTGTATTCTAACACTCATAGAGACCATTCTAGTCATCTTCATATCATTCTCTGTACACTAAGAGAGCATCAAATTTATTCCATGATTTTTAAGTGTCGCATCTAGATCAACAAAGTTCACTTCTTGGGTCATATTATCTCAGAATCAAAAGTATCTGTTGACCCTGAAATGTGTATCATTGTAGTTTCATGGGAGCATCCAATGAATGTTTTTTTATATGTATTGTATTGGTGTTGTATGGATACTATATGTGTTTCATACAGGACTTATCACCCATTTTTTCACATCTAACTTGTCTTACTAAGAATGGTGTTATATTCCTATGGTCAGAAGTGTGTGAGAAAGGCTTCATGGAGCTAAAATGGAGGCTTGAATTAGAACCTATTATAATTATTCAAGAGCTAGGTGGTCATTATATCATCTTCTATGATTCATTAGGTATGAGCCTAAGAGTAATGCTGTTGTATAAGGATAAAGTTATTCTGTATGGATCTTGAATTTTGAGGACCCATGGGAGAAACGTCCCTATATAAGACCTTGATCTAGAAGCAGTTGTTTATTCTTTACATTGCTCGATAAATTATCTATATGGTGAGTGCTTTGTGGTGTACATGAACCAAAATATACATAATAATATCATTTGCACAACATGACTTGAAACTATTAAAATTCATATGGGTTGAATAGCTACAATCTTTTGATTTTGAGCTTGTCTATATGTCTGGGAAGGGAAATGTGGTTGTTGGAGCACTGAGTCGAAAAACGGAAAAACGGTTCATAGAGGAAGGCAGTGATGAATGTAAGGTAATATCCCTATTATCTGAGATGAATCAAGAATTTCAAGTTAGTAATGAGTAGCCTTACCTATCATCTATAACAGTTACCTCTTCTCTCCTTGAGAATGTGAAGAGTATAAAATTTTCATATCCTGAAGGCTTGGTTCTTCATGAGAGTTATCAAGAGATAACCCACCTATAGATTGGACCTTAGACAGAGACGATATCTTGTGTATTCATGGACATGTATGTGTCCCTACATATATGATAGATGATTTGATGACAGGGTTTCATCCTTCTCAATAGGAAGTACATCCAGGAATCTCAAAGATGTATTCAGAAATGTGATACCAGTATTGGTGGCATGTGATGAATCATCAGATAGTATGATTTATCACTAGGTGTTCCAACTGTCAACAGGTGAAGGTGGAGCACCAGAGACCTGTGTGATTGTTTCCACCACCTCTAATCCTAGGGTGGAAATGGGAAGATTTGTCTATGGATTTTTTAGTTGGATTACCTAGGTCACTAAGGGGTGGTGATTCTATAAGGGTAGTTATTGATCGTATTATGAAATTGACCCGCATCTTTTTTATTTGAGAGACGTTCATAGGTTATGAGATGAGAAGATTGTATGTTCATAAAATCATATGACTACATTGTAACATGTACTATCATTTTAGATAGGGGTTCTCATTTCACATCATAATTAGAGTATGGATTTTAGATGGCTATGGGAACACAAGTTCTTATAGGAACATCTTTTCACCCTCAAATTGATGGACAATTGGAACTGAAAATACAGATCCTTAAAGATATACATCAAGAAAGTGTCCTTGGTTTCGGAAGAACTTGGGAAAATCATATCCCTCTCGTTTAGTTTACCTGTAATATCATCATTCATGTGATGATTCAGATGGATCCTTCTATGGCCTTATATGGTAGGTCATTCCGTCCACCCCTATGCTTGTTGTAGGCAGGTGATGCATCACTATTAGGTCGGCATCTCAATCAGGAGACTTCAAAAAAGGATCAAATGATTAGTAAGCATGTGACTATTTCTCGTTATAGAAAAAAATATTATTTCAATCACCATCATCAACCTCTTGAGTTTGAATTCAAGGATATTATTTTCCTTCAGGTATCACCCGGGCTAGGGAATAGACGGTTATGGAAGAAAAAGAGGTTGTTTCCTCATTACATAGGTCCCTTTGAGATCCTAGAAAGAGTTGGTCTAGTAGCGAATCAGTTTCTACTAACTCATATGTACCATTCCATGAAATACATCTTTCATGTTTCGCATCATCTCCAATATCATTCTAACTCATCTCAAACATTTGAACCTATAGAAATTGAGTTATACTCCCATGTTAATTTTGAGGAGTGTTTTGTATGCATAATTGACAAGATCATGAAGGCTCTCTAAGGCCAGTCCCTCCCTCCAGTTCAGGTGTTATGGCCGCAAAGAAGTGTGACGGATGAGACTTGGGAGATGAAAACTAATGTACATGACCAATGGCCAGAGTTGTTCTTAGATAGTGTTCCTCCACCATTGGAAGTTTAATAGGGGTACGGGTTCTTTTATGTGGGTAAAACTGTAAGAACCCAGTTTTTCATTCAGGTAAGGAACCATTAAATTTTAGTATATTTATTTATTTTTGACATAATATGCATTTTTAATGAGTAAGTGAAGGTTATGAGGGTGTAAGGGGCATGTTCAGAGCCCAAGACAAATCGTTTTTGGAAAAAAAATGTTCGTGCACTATTTGTAGTGAACTGTGTGGGATGGCCGCATGGTTAGATCAAACTGCATGGGTGGTGTATTTTTAGTCAAATCCTTAGCACATAGTTATATAATAATTTCCCAAACAGTGATCCCAAACCATGCAAGTGACCCTTTTCCCATGTACTCATGCATGGTTTGCACATGTTTTGTCAAATCGTTCTAATAAACTGTGCCCAAAAGTAAGAACTCAAGTCCTTTTTAATCATTCGTCTCCAATCATTTTCTTGACCTAGTTATCGAGGTGTGATAATTTTTCTTTTTTCTCAATTCTATTCTGTATCAATCCAAATCAGATGCTATTATTGAAAGAGGAGATCTATACAACCCTAAGGTTAGTGGTCTGTAACTCCTCCCTCAAGTTCATTGATTACGGAATTGTCGTGTGGGGCATACCAATTTCATCTGGTGTCGTTTATTAATTTTATATTCCATGATCATAATAATTATAACCATATGGCTATGCTCTTTCCAAATATGTGATTAGTTGTTAGTGGTTATTCCCACAACTCCACTCATCCCATGTAGAATGTTATTCCCTAATTGGGTTTTTAGTATTTGACATGTTTGATCTTCCATTCATATGTTCCTTGGTTTGAGTCTTATAAGGGTAACCTTTTCAATATTAAATGGGCTTTTTTAAATTTTGAATCACACAATTAAAATTACCATGTATTCTTACCACTTGACCCACTTAAGGTAAGTGCTTAAATTTGATAATTAAATTTGAAATGTGAATTGGAAAGTATACTATGTATATGACTTGGCCATAAATGTAATGGAATATAAGGTTTAATTTCTATAGAAACCCTTGCCAAATTAATGGAAGGTAGCATAATGAACCTTTATTATTGAATATGCTTAAATGGGACACATGAACAATTTTATTCTACTTGGCCTTGTCTCACTAATGAAAATAAATGCTTGAACCAAATTAACTTATTGATTAATTATTACTTGATTAAAAGGGTGAATGTTACATGGACTATTCACAAAAATTAAAGGAAATGATTGAACCATATTAGATTATATATGTCTTAATTATCAAATAAGAGTAGCTTGACTCGATCTCACCTTGGATTCTTAATGGAAAAGCCTTGAGCACTCAAGAACCATGTTCTGAATCAAGGATATGGACTGCTAAGTTTGAAACCCCTGTAGAACAAGATATTTTTCTATTATTAGAATCCTAGTATGAATTTTTTGGATCACTCACATAGTATTAATGGATTCCTTGGATACACTCATTTTATCCATCATTTACAAGTATGTTTCATGGCTAAAGCCCATCGATCCCAGCCATTGATTAGCCATGTTTTACCTTGGATGAACTCTTTGGAGTCGGTACACATAATATTATAGAATGCCTTGGACTATACTCCTTGAATTACACTCTTACACCTAGCCGGGTTGCAATTATTACTGAGTTGGTGACCCTTCGGTTCTACATTGCCATAGTTATTACCAAGAAACATCATTATAAAATATCATTACAGGATGCATTGTTAAATACAGAAACTTTCATTATAATTAAAATATAAATTATTTAAATATCATTACAATTAGATAATTAATTAGATACAGGTTCATACACCAACTAAGGGTTGAAGTAGGTACTTAGTTATTTAGATACATTATACTCATTTACATTATATATGCATAATTTTATACTGTTATATTTCATTACACAGGTTAGATGTTATTAAAACCATTGGTGGTGTCCCACTGAGATTTATCTCACACCCACTCCGGGCTCTATTTGTTACTAAGATTAGATTACATGGTTGAAGGTGTTGAAAAGGTAAGTGTAGGGTTTCAAATAGTTGATTTTATCGATCTTATATGGATCTTGATAGTACATGACCGAACCAGATCTCGGGATTCTTGGAATAGTATTTTGATATAATTTATACAACTCTCGAACATGTTATTCCTATTATCTTGTATCAATTTTTTTAGTTTTCTAGATACATAAAATATCATCATCTGTTCTTTTATGTTATTACAGATATTTTACTTATTGTTACTATTGACTCTATTTTCCATTATGCCTTCTATTTAGTTATATTTCTTCTTCTATTTACCTCATTTTATATTTAACCATTGTGATATAATTTTCTAATTAGTTCATAGTCTCCCCATGGACACACCCTTGTCCCTCGCTGCTAATTGGTAGACTCTGATGTTTTGGGATATTCTCTTGAGTCCATGTGGACCACTAGTCTTGGGGAACCTATTAAGTGGCAATCTTGTCTGGGACATCACAAACTGGCCATTTAGATATTGTTTTGTTATTACACAAAACACACTTCTCTTATTTTCCCATATAAATGTATTAAAAAATGAAATAATCCATGATATGAATCAATTATACTCGGTTCAACCTCATTGGGCTAGTCCGAGGATCATACAATAGTAATATGCTGGTGTACCAAATACACTTAGTATCCATGCCAAAATAGGGTCCAAGCTAGATCACATAGATGCCTAGGATCACTACCTTAACAATGTTCAGGTACATCTCACTATTTTCAAGGGTCACTCGCTTAATATTTCATTTGATGGCTCACTATCGGTGGATATGGCCACTTTATTTCTCTTACTTTTTTCACTACTCTATAAAGGATTCAGGAACATTTTATAGACATGTA
Source organism: Viscum album (assembly GCA_963277665.1). Taxonomy (NCBI): domain Eukaryota; kingdom Viridiplantae; phylum Streptophyta; class Magnoliopsida; order Santalales; family Viscaceae; genus Viscum; species Viscum album. Next base: position 427,897,504 of record OY728129.1, on the reverse strand, counting down.
GGTCCCTTCATTATCAATAATGAATACATCCTTTGTTTTAGATTGTTTATTTATTGAATTTAATCTTTTGTTCACTTGATGAATATATCTTTACCATATAATTACTGGGAAATAATTTTTCAACACTTTTGTGATACTCACATCCTTTATAAAGCTCACCTATTTCGCCATGGTCAAACACCCTTCATGAAGAACCTTCCTTTAATGAACCTCTAACAGAATTTTCAAATTACCTACCTTTCTTGAAGATCACTTAGCCTTCGTGAAGCTCAACACATTCAGTTGAATTTCATATTCTTCATTAACTTCAATAATTTAGTGGTGCCCATATTTTTTTCGCATTTCATAGCCTTTAAAAACTGTCTTTCTTAGCTAAATTTTTTAAAATAACCTCCTTCAAAATTCACCATCTCCAATTTAGAGCCTTTGAATATTTTTTAAGTGTTGCTCTTATTTTTTGAAGGGGATAGAGGCCTATTTGTTGGTGTTTCCCACAATTCTAGAATCTTCCATTCAAATAATCACTTTTTCATGGATCCCTCCTATCTCATTCGTGATGCTCCCTATTTTGGTAAATCACCATCAGAATTACCCATTTGTATTGCTTTTTATAGTGGCAGATACAATCGTAAAACATTTTCAAATTCATGCAGCTCTACTCATGATGATCCATAACATAGCAAAACACCTTTTGTAAAGACTATTATTTTTAAAAAAACTCCTTTACAATATATTTATTAGGCCTTCAAGGAAATACAAATTTTACGATGATAACCATCCTCCAAATTTTGGACCCCCAAAATTTGGCAAACATTGGGAAACTACATTGCCATGTGTACAAAATTTTCTAAACCACTTATTGGGAATAAATTCATTTCTATTTAATCTTTTCCAACATACCATGTCAAAAATATATCTATAACTCCCCAATATGTCTTGGAAACAAGCTTTTTCATAAAAAAAAATCTTCCCAAAAATGATGTTGTGTTACCTTTGAGGTATTTTTTCCCAATAGCTTATTAAATGTTTTTAAATTTGGACTTAAAAAAGATATTTTACCAAGAGGTATTGATCTGGGATAATATATTTCTAATTGATTGTTTCTTTTCATTAATGATCCCGGAAAAATATTTTTAACAAAATTTTGATGTTTTTTGTTTCTTTATAAAGATTTATGACAAATGATTATTTATAATTTTATTTTAAGATAGAATGTTTGGAATGGATATGAATGTTATTAGTTGATTTAGTAAGTTGTTGTTACCTACTAGGATATTATCTCACTCCCATATTTTATAAGTCCGGGGTCATTCTAGTTGTTTCACTTTATTTGTATCTTCTAAGATGAATACATGGTCAGATAGTGATAGTGGGTCACATGGTGTCTCATTGAAGCTGGTCCTCGGATTTTATTTTATTGGAGTTTATTTAAGCCATTTAGATCATTGTATTCTATGCTATAGATTTTGTGTATCTATTTACACTATAATTTGATTTATATATTTTTTATATCATGGATATATGTTGAGATATGTTTTTCTCTACTTTTTTTTTCAACAGCTAATTATTAATCTATGTACAATGGAGAAAGCATTCCAAAAGATTATTTTGTGATTCCCAAGAACTGGTCTCCAAATAATTGGGATCAGAAACACCCTTCAGACAATGTTGGGGACAGGTTCAGGAGTTAAGTTATATGGAACCTCCGGATGATTCGTTATATAAAGGATAGGCACACCGTGTGTAATTTTCATTGTTGGATGTCCACAGTACACACCTATGGACATGGTGTGAACTTCCTGTGGACATTTACAATGTCCAGAATATGTTGGAAGGATACATGGGGTGTAAATCATGTTGCATGTCTATGTGATTGTATCCATAGTTTATTAAATACATATAGTGTAATAATTACATGACATGTCCCAAACGTATGTTTTCCATTGTGAGAACACCTAAACTACATAGTGTGTATGAAATATATATGTCATGTCTTCTAGAAATACTATGTGTTTCTCTAGATGGTCAACAAATGGTTTATTTAACATATTTATCATGTATTCATAATATGATGACATGGATTCCACACAGGTGTCCCGTTGCAATGAATAAGTATGATTGATGTGTAACAAATGATTATAGTTCATGAAACCCAATTTTATCCAGAGTGAGTTCTTATATTCTCTAAATGGGTTATTTGGATGTGTTTTTCAATGATTATTAATCGATCTTGGTAATATGATAATAATTTTTTTTGAAATAAGTGATCTCAATAATGGGTTAATAATTAATTAAAACATAAAATAAAATAATACTATTAAATGATTAATAATGAAAAATAAAATAAATAATTATAAATTTTAATGTGACAACTTTGATACCACATGATGGGTTTCAGTGATGTGGATGATCCTATCAGGGTTGGGTCTGTATCAATACTTTTCATATATAAAGTATATTTTGTGATGTTCGTGACATGGAATCCACGTCAACTAAAAAAATTCAAATGACTCTTGATATAAATGATATAAATAAGACAATATTTCCTATTAAATTTATATATAATTTAATTAAACTTGAAAAAATCATACCTCTATATTGTGATCCTTCTTTGATGACAATGTTGAACAGAAAAAACCCATTCAGTATACTATTGTTATACATTTAGGATCTAAGTGTTGAATCTCTATAGATTTGATATACCCATGTTCTTTTAATCTTCAAACAAGGTGATGGATTTTAGGGTTCTATCTTGATATGGAGAATATCTTGAGATGTTCACCATGGCCATTATGATAATTCCTTCAGGTTTGAAGAATTTTCCTTTTACTCTAATTCTTGTGTATATAGAGGAGGGTAGATAGTCTATTTGTCTTGGGAGAACAAAATCTAGATCATTCTGCAGTCTTTGGAGAGAGAGATTTAGATTATCATTTTACCCAACAATTCAATAATTGAATTTACCCTAGAGAAATAAATATAGTTTTCTATTTATAGTGTAATGGGATAGGGTAAAATATTATTTAATTTTACATAGGTGATCAATAATATGTTAAACCTTTAATTGACCCCATTCCATATAATATTATTATCATTATTGTTATTTTCAATTAATCTGAACTTACTAGTGAAATAATAAATTTTATTTTTCCTTATTACAATTAAATATCTATTTTCAAACCTTATATTGGTTCACTTATCCTCCTACATGTTTATTTAATACTTGAATAAATATTTAATGAATGATTTATTCAATAGATAAATAAATAAATATTTTATATCCACGTAATTAAATAATTACCTTGAAAATAAATATATATTCAATTTAAAAGACTAATAAATCCAAAATAAAATAATTACCCATACTTAAGAATAAAATTTTTATTCCAATGTTTAAATTAAAATACAATTTAATTGAAATCAACGAAAACACTTAGTGTGTGACCATTAAGATTTTACCTAATTGGAATTAGGTTTTATTGCATAAAGTCCAAGATTATTTTCTATAAATTGTTTCATGCACCCAATAGGAACAATTTAGTGATGTGTCATCAATAATTACATATGATCATATACTGTGTAATATAAATCCTTCACCTAGATATCTCATCATGTTGGCTGCATACTTATATCATCAACAATAATTCTTGATGTATATTTCTTTTATTATCAAGAATGAATATATATACATCACCATAGATATATAATTTATTTTTATGATTCCATTACAATGAAAGGAATGAAAAAATTTCTTCCATAAATGGAAGGGATAAGTCCTTTTTTGACATATAAATTAACAAAATACCAATTATGACGTACTTAATGTATCCTATATAATGTGATCTTCGTGCATCACTAGTTTCTTAAATACATATAAGTATGAATGTACTGATATGTATTAATAATAATAATGGAGTCTAAGGATCATTGAACACACTCATAGAGAGGAATATCTAATGCAACAAAGAAATATTAAATTCCTATTGGTGGAAGGTTTCTCAACATATCTTATCATAGAGATCACCAAGTCAAAACATCCAGAGATGAACCCCATCCAATTATAAGAACACGCTCAAGACATTAAACAAACTATACGACCATTCATTGTTCTTTAATATGATCATATTACAAATATTTAAGAGATTTAATCATATAATTTCAAGGATATCATCATATTAGGGAACTAATATGAACTATTTTAAAGTGAAAGATACTCTAAGTCATTATCAATATAAATTCATACAAAATAATGATCAAAATGTGATAAAATATAATCAATATTCACTATATTAATATTTTTTTAATATAATGTATAAATCAATTGGTTCTAGGACACCAACTCCAACAACGTCTAGGTATCATATAATGAAAAAAAACATTTATCATCCTAAACTATTCAACATAATTCCATTAAAAACAAATATAATTCAATTTTAGTTTCACTATCATGTGGAAAATAATGTGGTCCATGATAATATTTTCAAAATATCAACATAAACCATTCATATTGAAAAATTTAATGGCATAATAAGATTATATCCCATGAACATAATTGGAATCATGAAATTATTTTTACAAAGATGAAAGAATATTTAAAATAACATTTATAACATTTTTTGGAAAATGTTTAAAATAGCATTTTCTTTAAATAAATAAAATAATAATAATTTTAAAAAAAATATTGAGAAAAACAATTTTCTATGAAAACAATCATTGAATCATGTAAAGGAAACTAGAAAAAAATTATTATTTACCATGGTTGAAAAATTATTCTATGTAGTAAATGTTAAAAATAAACATTCATTACAACCTATTATAAAGGCTGTCAAAAGTAACCAAAGAAAAAAAAATTAAGATAATTTCCTTTAAAAAATTCTAAAACAAGGTCAATATCATGGAAAATAACTTTATAAAATAATTTAGGTTTATAAAAAATAATTTTTTAACTAACATACATATAATGTATGATGAGTTTAGACTAAATTATTTCATAATTTGAAAGAACTAAATTTTAAGAAAACCCATTGATGAACTTTTAAAAGAAAAAAACATTTTTAATGAATGAAAAAAACATCAAAATAAAATTATTATAAAATATTCCTGATATTATATTTTTTGATTAAATATATGCACCATATAAATTAATATAGGTGCATCCATGAAAAAAATTCATAATGAAATATGTTTTGATATGAGAAACCATTGAAACTTCGGTAATGCTTGAACAAAAAATCCATTGAATGAAGGAACAGAACATGATTATGTAACCACATAACATAAATTAAATAATATGTGAAAAATGTTCTTGGGAAAATAATTACACCATATAAAATAAAACCTGGTTCTTAACATGAATTATGTCTCATGGAATTGGAATTTATTCAATGAAAATACTTGGATAATTTAAAACACTTGAATAAATATATAATGAAATATGTAACATAAAAGGAACATTAAATATCATGATAAAAGAGACATAAATGATATATTTTCTCAAAAGAAATTATACACATTATATAAAAATATGTAGGTAAATAATACAAGGCATGTCTCAAAGGAGAAATTTTGAGATGAATAATCCATAAAAAGAATGAATCATTGATGTTAGAATTAATCAATGAAAAGATTATGTGTAATGATTTACAAAAAAAGAACGTTTAAATAATGAAAATAAATTTATAGTAAATTTTATACATAATATTTTAATATCATTTTCAATGAAGACATGTTATAAACAAATGAAATGAAATTGAGTTAAGAACCAATTTACATTGAGTACAGACTTGGTATGTATATCATTTAAATCATGTATAATAAACATATATTCATTATTTTATTGATTAATAACCTTTTCATGTATTATTACCTTATAATTAAACCATATATTTCAGTTATATCAATGACATATTTAATTATCGAATCTGTTAAGTCTACATCAGTTGTTTTGAGTATGTTCTATTCATAATTGGAAAGTGTCTTTAGTCGTTTGATCATTGTAAAATGGGCCATTATTCCATGATAATTAGAAAATTAATCATGAAAGATTATATTTTTAATTCATTAAATAAAATTTTAAAACCGTACTGAAATGAATACATGAAAAACGAATCACCTTGCTTCACAAAGGCGGTAATCCACATGTCGGAGAAAACGACATTAGCGTTTAACAATAGATGGAAGCGTGAGAAAAACGAAGATATATTATAATTAATGAATGATAATTATATCATGTATAATTTATATATATATAAATATAAAAAATCTATCATAATAACCATCTATGAAATATATTGATGAGTATCAAAATTCATCATTTTAAAAGACAGTAGTCTTCACGTACACAGGAATGATGTTTTATTTTACCATTTGATGGTAAAACGATATGAATAAGATTATAAAATAAAAAAAATAATTTATATATATATGTTATTTATTTATTTTTTTATAATGGAATGGTTACTAATGAATTTTTAGACATAGAATAAGATGAAAATGAAAACTCTAGGTTGTGATGATTACCTTCACTTTGAAGAAACTCTTTTGGATCTCTCCTTAAAGAACCAGAGGATGTAATTTAAAATGAAATGAACCTATAAAATATATATATTGAATTTAGTAAGAGGTTTTTATAGGGTATGTTTTAGCTAATAAGGTATTTAATTTTGAGTAATATTGGTGGGGTAGTACCCTTTTATATGAGAAAGTTGGGACATCATTGGAATTACTAAGTGTTTTAATATAATATAAATTAATTTTCCTATTATTTTGATATTAAACTAGTATATTTAAAATATACAATGATTATGAGTCTAAATAGTCTATTCCAATAAAAGTTTCATAAATTTAGCTGATATTTTAACCCTTATCTCTTAGTTTTAACCCCCATTAACCCTTTTGAGGATTACCTTGATACTAATGGTTTTTACAATTTTGATGTCAAGAATGTTACTATAAATGGAAATCTCACCCATAAGTACAAACAGGATTATAGGATAGGCCATATCACATTCAATTTTACTTATATTGGATTAATCTGAATTTCAAATCATTTAATACAATTTAATTTTAGATAAGATACAATTAAAGTCATTTTCAGTACTTTTCACATAGTTTAACATAAATGATGAAAAAAGTGTAATGGAAGATGAATATAAATTTTAAAACATAACTAACCTAATAATTTTTTCTAAAAAATCCATCGAATATAATAATTATTTAAAATTTTATTAAATTTTATTTTTCCTAAAATCATTTAATGGATTTTTTTCCTGCTTCCATAAGCACTCTGTCAATGTTCCCTAAGCATTTAAGTAATTTATTTTAACACTAAAAATTAAAAAAAATCACTATCATAAAAAAATATTAATATTAAAAATATCTTTTTATAACATTTCAAAACTTATTTTTTATATAACAAATTTTTTTATAGATATTTAAACTAGAAGACGCACATTTTGTATTTATTCATTGCTTAAAATAATATTAAGGTCATTATCAATGAAAAATGGCACCAGGTTTCTATATAATTTCATATTAGATGTATATGTTGAAATGAAACCCATTAAAAATAAACAATGGAGGTGTTAATGTTATTTTAAATCCCTATCATGTGTTTTTAACCTTAATTACCATATTTACCCTTACTAAAGTGACAAATATTTACCACTATTATTATTTATACTATGAAAAATAAAATGGATTTATTTAAAAAATTTGAACTTAATAGTTAAAATTATGATATAAATTTTATAAAATTAAATCCCAGGTTGTGGAATAAATTACTATTAGAATAAACATGAAAATTACAACAAAACATAGTTTTCTTGAAAAATTAATTTTTATGTATAAAATTGTTTTCCAACAAAATTTAAGCATCATATCAATTAAAATAAAAGTAATTACTTTATTTTTAATAAAAATTAAATAATCAAGTTACAAAAAAATCATAAAAAATTAATTTTAAAATAATTGAAAATAAAATATAATTATCTAGAAAATTAGTATTTTATCACTGTTCATCAAAAAAAACACCTTTTCAAAAAAAATTACAAATATTTAAAAATAAGGTAATTTTAGTTTTATGATTTCAAAAATAATATCATTTCTATAAAATAAAATTTCTAAATCTGTTAGAAATTATTTATAATATTTTCTCACAAATATTAATAATGACTTTTTTTAAGAAAAAGTATTCTTGAAGCATAAAATGGCTTTACTAAAAATTAATTCTTTATTTCCTAAGAATTAATCTATACATTTTTATTGAGTATCACCTTTATATATATATATATATTTATTAATTTAGTTACACCTATTCATATTCACTAATTCAATGACTAGGTTAAAATAGAACTTTTTAGATATTAATATGTTATGGTCCTTAATGCTTTGTGTTATGCATCTTATGCGCTATCAAATATAGTTTTATTTTAAAATATTGGGGAATTATGAACTCAATATAGAAGAGTTATTATCCATTTATATTTTATATTTTTTTTTGATGAACAATTTTTATTCTTTTTATTTCAATTACGAATAAGAGAAATTAAATTGATTAAGGAGCTTTTATGAATTGAATGGGGTTGTCTTATCCTATTCATGTTCATGATTAATTTGTAATTATCTTTTATTCTTCATGAATTTTTGTCACTTAATTTATTTTTCTATAATAAAATGATATTTTGAAAATTGGAGAGGGAGTTAAAAAAATTTTGTAGGGTAAATCTATTTTTTCCCATAATAATATTAAAAAATTACAGTAAGTTTTTATTGGATGTTCAGTAGTGTTTTATTCAATAAAGTGATCTCATATTTATTTCCTCATAATCATTTTTCTATCATACTCCATGTATTGATAAGTGTTGTTAATGGGATATGTTTATTTTAAAATTTAAAATGATGTAATTCATATAGAAAAGTTGATGTATTGATTTCCCTAAATAATCACGTTTTTTATAATTTTAATGGATATTTTAGTCTTCAAAGAGTTCACTGGGAATGATTTTTCACCTTGTGATAACTAGGTGTTTCAAATATCAATATAAATTTTTTTTATAAATTTTATGGTTAATATTTATCTATGAGTAGAGTTACTTTATTAATTTTATTTAATGTATTTTCCCTTCTTCCATAATTTTTAATCCCTTGCAATCCCTGGATTCTGTTTTCATATTCATACTAGTACTTCACCACTATTTTTCATTATATGACAATACATATATACCATTATTAGTCCTTGTTTTTATATTGTTTTAATATAGTATATTCACTATTATTTCCTTTATATGGTTTTAAACATACTTGCACTATCATGTAGTTTTTGTTTCTATATAAATATTACTTTTCAGAGAGACCAACGACATTCCCCTAAAAATTGGAATTATTACTATATAATTACATTTTTTGTTGTTGTTATTAACATCATTTTTAATTATAGAAAGAAAAAATTATGGAATTTAATGGATTGTAATCATTTTCCCTCTTAGATTACTCTCAAGTGATTTAAATTTCCATGTTATGAATGTTTTTCACAGTTGGATGCATTAAACGTTAGTTAGCGCACCCACTAAATAGAAATTGGTCCTTGTATATTGGATAATTATATTTTTAAAAGATTAAAAATATGTTAAATAATATTGAAATAAATTTAAAGTATTAAATATTTTCATCGAAAAATACACTAAGATAAAGATAGAAAAAATGAGAGAAAGAATAAAATATTCATAAAAAATATTATCTACCTAATTTGTATCATGAAATTTCCATAGATAAAAATATGACATTAAGAGATAAATATTTTAAGTTATTATTTTAGGTCTATTATAAGAACATTCATGAAAATCTAGATTAATATGGGATAGTTTTGGAAGATTTATTATCTACTTACACTCATCATATTGTTTTGTTTAACACTAATAAATCTTATGATATTTCAATGGATGAATAGGATAAACCAACTAAAAAACCTAATTTTTTTATAAAATATACCTCATATGTGGTGGTTATATTTTAGGAGATGTTATAGTAGAATGACTACCTCTCTCCTACCCTATAAACAGTTCTTCATAATAAAGAAGATTGTATTGAAAAATATTGAGTTGAATATTTTATGTGATATACTATTTTTTTTATTTAATTAATAATATTTTGATGTTTATCTTCATATTTATTAGCTCATTATAGGTTTAAATGAAATAGTATACCATTTTTATCATTTGAAGAGTCAATTTAAGGATAAAAATCCAAATGTTTAGGCATTAATAGAGCTCCTTGATTTGATTTAAAATGTGAGTATGGTGATGTGGATAATAAAATTAAGCATATAACTAATGTGTAAATAACTATAGAGTAAGTTTCAAATATTACTACTAGATTATACGTTTTTAAGGAGGATGATGTTTCTCAACCTTAGTCTTTACCTACATTATATCATAAAAAATTCATAAAATAAGAAGAGGGGGTGGATACATTCCCTTTTATTAATGATGATAAACTTGAACAACATGATTTACGCAATGAAAATAGAAGATAGTGTGTATATATACACACTATAATTATGTACTTATAATTGTTTCTATAACATAATCCATACACCACATAGATTGGGGATGATCCAAGAATTTCCCAATGATGGACATTCTAAATCCAACACCCCTTGGGAGTAATCCTAAGAGTTTTCTTCTTTTTTATTATTTTTTGTTTTCAATTTTATTTAGTTGTAACAAATGGACTGCTTTTCTTATCTTCTAGGAAAATAAAGTGGCATTGTATCCACAAATTCTTAATGACAATATTAAAAATATTTCAATTAAACTAAGGTTTAATGGTTTGTATAGTTCCACCCTTTATTTTTTCAATTTTTAATTCTTTTAATAGGATAATCTCATGTGTACAATGGATTATATTTAATTCAATTTTTTTATTCTAATTTTGGGATGGAATAATACATACATCCTGGATAATTGGTGACATAAATTATTTTTACTGAATTTTTTTATAAAATTGAGATTATTAACTAAAACTATATATGTAAACTACGGAATATTATGATTGTCATGTTAAATTTGTGTACAATGAATGAATGTTTATTTTTTCATTGAATCATGTTATTAAAAAAAATTAAGTAATGTTGAATTATTTCTTGGAAAAATAAAAAAATATACGGATTGCAGATAATTTTATAATCCTTTTGAACTTACTACATCATATTACTAGGAATAATTCTAAACATAATCCCTTATTAATCCCTCTCGAAAATTCATTTATTTTTTATAAAAATAATAAAACTACATGAATTATCAATTTTTCCTTGTAATCATTATTGATAGAAGATAAAATAACCTATTAGAGAAATAACATTATTGGTCATAATGACTAAGAGGGGTTGATTACTTTAGAACCTTTTAGTCACTGTTATTACACTTTAAATCTTCTTTCATTTTATTTTGGACATCAAATTATAGAATCTAATTCTTTATTTCATTCATTTTTTAAGAATTAAAATATATGTAACTAGATGTAATTTTATAATAGAAAATTGGGTGTGTCAATATCTTAACATTAATGGTTAAAAATTTTATAAGAGGGGATTTATTTGGTAAATTTTGCACATCAATCTTCTCATACTCCATAAAAACTATTACTTGTGGTTTTATTAAATTTATTTATTGATAATTTATTTGAAAATTTCATTATGCATTATAAAATCACTTGAAAATATATTTTTGTTTAATTATACTATTTTAAAACATTATATGTGGAATTAGAATCATTTTTTTCTAATTTTTGTGACATTTTGAAAATCTATTTTCACTATGATGTTTATTATGTATACTGATTGAGAATATTTCATATATTATGAAACACTCATGTAGTAGTCTATTGAAAATATTTTTAATTATTTTAACATTTCCAACTGGCTTTCCTGAGTTTAAAATGTGAGGTGTGAACTTTGTCATGGCCACATTAACATCTATTATCTATATAGATCTAAAATATCATTGAGTAAAAGATTTTTAAATGATCCCCTATATTGAGATTAAAAATTTCATCAGTTGTTAATTTAAATAGTTTAATAAATAAACTCCCAATACATGATAACTTTTTATTATTTTTTAAAAAATTGATCTATAAGTTAATTAGTATTTATTTTAATTATTAAAAAAACTCAATTATTGGTTGGTTCTGGTTATTTTGTGTAATAATGATTTTATTCTATTGAAGAGGACTCAAAGTAAAGTCTTGAATAACATTTTAATTCAATGTGAGGTTTGTTTAAATCATTTCAAATTTTGAAACATCAATCAACTCTAACAAAATGAAACCAACTTTGTTCCAAAAAGTCTATTTTGTGATGATTAATCATGCCTGAATATTTGAGATAACACATGTAGGAAAACATTTTAAAAAATCACTTATTTTTTCTTATGAAATATATTTAATTTATGAGATGATATTACTTCTATTAAAAGTGTAGAATTGATTTCTTGAGGATAATCAATGATTTATATGTGGGGGAATTTGATGTGTAATATTTTTTTAATACATGTTTTCTATATAATTTTTATGCATTTTTAATTATTATATATCCAAAATTGATATTTAGTTTTTTAATAATGGGTTTCATATCAATTTGAGTGAAAATAATAATTCTTTTTATTTTTAAATTAAAATGAGTAAATTTGATGCTTAAAAAAATATTTTTTTCTTAATTTTAATTTCTATATATTTTCGTAGAAAATAATTTTAGAGAATTTTGTGGAATATAAATTAAAATTATATTTTATGTGATTTTTATTGTTTAGAAATTAAAATTAAAAAAAACATGTTTTTACATTTAATATTAATTAATAGAAAACATTTTAAATTAATTTTAAATGTTTGGAAATTACGATATTTTTTATATTGAATTAAGTTTACATTTTTAATATATAATTTAAATTAATAATTAATTATATTATATATTTTTTAGTTGTATGATGGTAACACGATAGATGTATAATGGTCAAGATTAATTCAAAGAGGCTACAGATGGGTTACTAAAGAATTTTGGGAATGTAACATGCACTCGTGTACGGGGAAGTCCTATAGTACTTATGTTGCATAAATGCATCACCACATTCCCTCTAGCTCATGTAAGGGAATCATTAAACTCTAGTGGCTATAATAACGTCAGGATTTGTTTATGAGACCTATGAAAGTGTTGTGAGTGGGTTTCATAGACCCAACAACATTATGTACATTAATTACCATTACATGTAAAGAGTTTGATATTTGCATGTGTTGTCATTCCATAATTGTGTTGATACTTCTACATCCACAATTTAGATAGTAATTTCCTTAGATTATATGCCATATAAATGGTTATATTAATTCTCAACTATAATGATAGACTCAATAATCCATGAAACTAATCTTAAAAATATTCTATATGGTCATGATGTATCATACTGATATGACACAAATAATGCATGACTGGTAGGTGTGTGTGGGGGGGGCTCATAAGAATTGAGACTTCTTCTCATAAGGATCACACTTAGTGATATTGAGTGTATGATATAATGAGGGCGGACCGCCCAATAAGAACAACACATTTTTTCGGTGTCACTTTTTGTTTATATCTATAAACATTTTTATTTATCTATGTCTTGAGAACATTATTAAAGTATACCATTTGTTAATTTACTTTTATGAAAGGAAAAAATCATGACATTTATGTCATACAATTTTATCTTTTATTGCATACATCATTGGTGGTATGTCATTTGTTGAATGATCAAGATAGAATGTTTGGACTTCGAGTATAAGAAGTGATATAACAATTTTGGATTAATAAGATAATGGTACCATCACTAAATCCATTTCCATTTTAGATGAAGGTATGTACATCTGATAAAATCACTAGATAAATAAAGCACCAAAATAATAATGGAACGAATTATTTATATCGATTTGTGAGAGATCGATAGGGAATGAAAATGTTTTATATGGTATATGTTCGTAGGAGGATTTTGTAGATGTGACATTCCTTATATCCTTAGTAGCCTATATGTGTTGTTAGAATTCACTTATGTTCTATGATTTACACAAAATTATATCGATATAAGGTACTAATGGTTCACAAAATATGAGTATCCACCAGTTCCACCTATTCAGATCATTTATAGTTTAGGACAAAGTGGGCCCCATTTGTGGGTGGGTAGAAAATTTTCAAATGTGAATGATCACAATAAAAAATAATTCATTAATATTATTATTTTTTTATGAAAATAATTATTATATTTATTTCTTAAGGAATTCATAAGTTATTTAATTATTAAATTGAATAAGATAAAATATAATTTTTTAAATAGACATAACTTTTTCATGGTTTGTAAAAATATTATGTGTATATACGATCTCAATAAATGGTTTGAATTTTATAATTTTACATGTTAATAATATCAAAATATAGTAATAAAAATTAATGAATCTTATGATGAGTTATGTTGGTTGTTAGTGTGTTTTTTTCATTTTGAAGGTGATGTTTTCATAAAGGGAAACATTATTTATAGAAACTTAAATTATAGTATATAAATGTGTTTTATAGAATAAAGATGAAGTTTTTATTTTGTTGTGTGAATTTGTATGTATTATTTTCTACCCCTATTGTGTTTTAGATAGATAAATCTAAGGAAGAAAATTCCTTGATCAATTCCCCCTTGCGAATCGATCACCCAATATTGACCTGATCAACGACACATAATAAATCACTTCTATTTCTCATGATATCACCCTTGAATAAAAAAAATGATCCAAAAGTTTTTGGTATATGTGTATATGATCTAGAGGATGTATCATTTGTCACCATTGATCTATGGCATGCTGATGATGAGAAAATCATATGGGTATTTTCAAATGATAAATGTATATTAATAGTTAAATTAAATTTTTCTCTTGATGGTTAAATTTAATTTCACGCGATCCATGAAAAATCGTGAAATTTTGTACTATGGAGTCATAATTTTTAGTACGAATCTTAACCAATTTGTTTTATAAAAATACATTTTTTTGTGTTTCTACAATGCCTTGAGTTACATCAATTGGTATTCGAGAAAGAATGATATTATTTATGTCAGAACATTTGAATTGTTTGTTAAATATTTTAATATTTTGGAAAATTGTTTTCATATGGTCCCAACACAATTCACAGTGCATCAGTTGGAGTTTTTATGGAGGATATGTGATCGATCGAAGATTAATGAGTTTTTTTAAAATTCATTTCCAAAATTGCTATATATTTATATATGTTATACATACATACAAACATACATACATACATCCACACGTATACATATAAATATATACATATATATATAATCCAAGAAGTTGTTGGGATATCATCAGGTTGCATGGATATCCAGATAAGAACACTGATAGTTAGAGACTTGGTGGACGCACTTTGTGCCAAAAAGTATAAAAATGAAATTAAAAAAGGGAATGTGTTCGTCACCCCTAAAATGGTGTGGGGAAATTTTTTCCTCGCCCTATTTATGTGCGGGGGGTTTAAAATCACCTTCCAACCCATCATGTTGGTGGGATATATATATATATATATATATATATATATATATTTATATATTAACAAATTATTTCAATATAGTGGGCACCCCAAAGGGGCACCCTTACTTACCCCATGTGGAACCCTCAATGGGTGTGTGACATGTAGCCGAGCTAACTAAAGGACATGCATCCCCAATCTGATCCAAGAACAACTTGGTATATCTGGATCCAACCTACCCAGCTTGTTAGACCTGTAAAATCCTATTTTAAATATACTGAGACCCACTTTAGGTCCATATATACCTACAAAAATTATTAATTTAATTATTAATTTTATTTAATTTTTTAAAAAATAAACTAAAATATTAAATGTTCCATGACGCATATCAATAATTTATTTAAATTTTATTAATTTGATTATAATGCATTAAAATTTTCATACAGTTATTTTTTTTTCTTTTGAAATTTAATTACATGTTGGTTATTCTTGACATGGGACCAACCAGTGTGTATTTGGTATAATTTTATTTAATTTTAGTATTTTATTTAAATTTTCAAAATATAATAATTATTTTTGTTTTGATGATCTTCATATTTTCCTTATGGATATAATTTTATAAGGGAATTTCTGTCCAAAATTAAGTGATACAATGTAATTTCACATTCCTTGTTCCCCTCACTTGCATGTGAGTATACTATATAGATGTCAGAGGAATTCAAAGAGATACAGTATGAGTTGTGATGTCGATTAAAAACAAAAATGTAAAATTCATGTGATTTTGTGCATGCTACAATTTGATCCATGTATTTAATTAAGGGATTACCATATGATTTAGTTAATAAATTAATTGATCAATGGATTAAACCAGTGCTAGTATCTCATAGTCACATAATTATTTATTTATTTATTATATTAATATTCAAGGATTATTTTTTTGTGAATTTGTTTTTATGCGATCACAATGTATACTAATTAACAATCATGAAAAGATAAAAAATTAATAAAAACACTATGAATGATTTATATATATTCATGGTTGGATGTGATCAGGATTATATAGGGAATGTATTCCAACTTGAAACAGAATTCATTCACCAAAATAAATTTAAATCCCTTAAAGATATATTATGTCAATATGCCTTCCATTAATTGAATTTGAACAAAACCATACATTCAAGGTTCTCATCGACCATATTTGAGAGTGCCTCTTACTATGAGAGTTATTTTATAATGGTGGGTCGTCTTAAGAAAATTTAAAAGTATATAACTGGAAATATATAGCTTATTTCAACTATAGATCCTAATTGTTGAGTAAAATAATGTTACGCTTTATAGGATATGGTACTCCTCCAAACAGATTAAAGAGTTGTGGGTTAATATGGTTTTATTTCCAATGACCTAACATAAAACACTGTAATTAGTGTTATATCCATAAAATAGACTATAAAGAGTGGTTTTGAAGGATACATGACATTAGAATATTATTGTGATGAAATATTATGATTTTAATAGTTGAGGGATAACATAATTCAATTAAATAGGGGGAGAAATTCAAAATTAAATAAAATTTAAAATTTCATTAAAAAATTAAGATATATTAATAATATACAAAAGTTTATTATTGATAGACGAAATGACCATCACTACAACTAATACAATATAATTATAATCAATATTGGAATAATATAATATCTTGATTGGTAATAACTTATTTATAGGGGTGCATGTTGTTTTTTATAACACTAAACCAATATTGAAATATTTTTGTGCTAGAATATACATCTCCAATTGAGCTCCCTCAGGGAGAAATAAGGGATGATAAATATAAATACAATAAGCATTTAGATGATACATTAGATGTCTATTGTTTCATGTTGTCATCTCTGTCTAGTGAACTACAAAAAAAATACATGAGGATAAGAAAGCCAATGAGATGCCATATCATCTACTAGATTTATACATTGATAGAGTTAGATAATAATTATATGAGATATCCATATCACTATACAGATTAAGACTAGAATAAGGGAATCATGTATAACCTCAAATTCCGAAAATGATAGGCTATATTGAGTGAAAAAAATCACTTATGTTCAAATTGAACCAATAACATGATACTAATACACATATTTCTTCTCTACCACATTGATTATCTAATATCATTATTAATTATAATATGAATAACATTAATTTTTCAGTACCCTATTTAATATAT
This sequence comes from Viscum album, assembly GCA_963277665.1. Taxonomy (NCBI): domain Eukaryota; kingdom Viridiplantae; phylum Streptophyta; class Magnoliopsida; order Santalales; family Viscaceae; genus Viscum; species Viscum album. The sequence goes on along the minus strand of OY728129.1, from coordinate 427,879,748 downwards.
TTCTCTAACAAAGATAATTATAATATGATGAATTATAACTATTTTTAATGATGTTTTACAAAATAATCAATGCTAATGCTAAAGTGTCAAAATCAATGTCTAAGTCAAATGATCCAACACAGCACCGATCCGCAAAAATAAACATACAGAGGACATGGAATGGGTATGATGCAGTATAATTCTTATGTGGTAAAAACTGCCACTAAAATAATAATTTCATGTCAAGAAATTGGAAACAAGACAATGTTTTTATTTATTTATATTTTTCCTCGAATTCATTATATCTATATATATAAGATGGATATTGGATATGTTATTGTTCTCACATAATTTTCGTCAAAAATAAGAACCATGTAGAATCTATTTGATTGACAAGGGTGAGGTGGATATTTGAATAACAAATCGTGTAAAACTAGTAGCATTTGTAGTGGGAGATTACCATCCCACATTTCATAGTTGTTTGTTTCTCATGTTAATTTTCTTTATTATGTAACTCTGATTACCAAAAACATAATCATAGTTTCATGCTTATACAATATGGATTTTGATTTAAAATTTGAAAATAAATAGTTTTTTTAGAAGTATATCATATATTATGGTACGACACATCTTAAAAATGGATTGTATAAGTTACTTCCCTGAATCAGGAGCCACTAAACCAGTTCCCCATATCAGGTCACCACATGACATAATGATTGATTTCAAGTACACTAAAGGTTACCGACAAATAGTGAGGGTCTATTAGGTCATGTGGAGAGACTATACCCTTCTTACTAGAGTAATCTATAGATAATCACATGTGAAATAAATGAAACAATTTACAATAAACTAGAACCATGAATTAATAACCATTTCCTAAAAATGGTAAAAACAAAAAACCAAAAAATAAATATTTCATGCCATTCTAACTGTGCTGAAATTGAAGGATCCCAAAAGTTAGTTTAAAAACTAAATCCCAAAAATGGGTCATGACTCCATGTCTGGATCCTCATCTTTGAAAATCCCAATCCCAAATCAACTCCCTTGAATATGCCCATTTTCCTTTTCTAGACATGTAACCATAAAATATAATAAAGTACCCAATGGTAGCCTAATAGAGGAATGAGTAAAACTCAGTAGGACACCACCTATGGTGTCTAAAAAAATACATAGTCTAAACCGATAGTGCATGTGAGTACGAAATGATAACAAGGTAAACCAAAAGAAAACTTGGGTTCCATTAGTTAAAAATATTCAATATAACGATTTTTACCTTTATTTCTATTTTCATCAGTTACACCATCATTATTTCTAAATTCATTTTCATCACATGTTCCATGGGATATAAATTTATTTAATTTACATAATGTCCTAAACTGGTCAAATTATCATTCATATGGGAAGAAGTGAAGTTCCCTATCTAACTAGGGATAAAAATTTCATAAACAATACATCACACTTAACTTGTAGCCTCAGTCTAGGTAGTCTCATCAAATGCAACCATTAGGTGTATAGTTCCTCGATCGCCTTCCCTAACCTTTGAAATATAGGGGTGGAGTTTAGAGCCTCAGTCTAACCCGACCCATGAGCATAGATCCTCAAGCCTGTTGCCCCATAACCATTTAATCTATTTTCACATTCTAATTTATTCATTTACCACATATACTATATTAAAAAACAAACATAATAAATACACACAAAAATCCCAATTAGTATTCATTCACATATAACATAATATCAACCCATAACCCATTAATATATCTACCATTTATATCACAATGCCCATTTAGCCCATTTTCCTCTTCAATCCTTAACCCAGTTAGAATATTCAATGATGTCTGTTCATTAACCCATTTAACACATTCCTAAATTTACAAGAATTATCCAATTTTAAAAATTCATCAATTCATATGCCTTCATCCATTTACACATGTCCATTGTAAATTCATATTTCATTTGACACATTCATAGTCATCTATTTAACACATTTTCACATCATTCTAAAAAATACCATATGTCATTTTTGACAATTAGACACAACTACCAATATTACATTTTTAACTCAACTAACATGTCAACACATTAATCATGGGTTCAGTTTTTAACATAAACAAACATTAGTCTTAACATTTCAATTTTTCATGTTTGGAAATTTTGGTGTACCCCATGGGTGGCCCGAATCTGGTCTAATAAATCTCAATGTTACCCAAGGGGATCATTAGGGGTTCAATTCATAATTTATCATACTATTTATTTAAATATTACTCAATGAAACAGATTCACATCAAGGGGGAAGAAATATCAGAAACATGTATTCAAAAATCTATGATGAAATAGTCAGACAAAACATATCGACCACCTACCTCGATTATGATGGAAATTACATGATTAACCATAGAGATGAATTTGGATTCAATCACTCTATTAATATATATCATAATATCTTCTATAAAAAGAGGTATTTTGGGCATTAGAAGAAGAAAAAAACCGCAAGACCAAATCAGTAAAAGAGAAGCAAGATGAGCATTAGAATAACAGGGACCTTTTATCTGTAAACAATAGTGCACCAAATGGCCTGTAATAAAGAGAGATTGACCCATGGGATTATTTCGGAGAATTATATGTCCACTAGTGTTGGAGGATATTAAATTGGGTGGAATATGTAACATCCCATTTTTGGGTTCCGCCTAAAGGTGGCACGTACCTAGTTGGTCACATTACCTCTATAAAATTTCCCCAAATGCCAAAGGCTGTCGAAAATCACTGAGGGAATTGGTTGTGATAGTTTTGAAACTATGCCTTAATTGGAAGAGTAACAAAACAAAATAAATTGTATACAGTAGCGGAAGTAGTAATACCATACAACAAAAATAAACAGTAGAATACTAATAATATAAAAAACTGCGGAATATATAAATAAATGATGCATGCCACATGTATCTATTAAAATATCCAAAAAAGTCAAAATATTTGAAATAAAATACTAAAACCAATGTAAAAAAATAGTAAACTCCAACAGCATCGCAAGCCTCAGCATGACCCCATGCTCTCTATCTCCAACAATAATCAAGTACCTGTGGAAGAAGGGAGCTTGTCGTTACCTATACCTAAAAATGTATAATCTGTTTGGGGATAATGCATAGACCAAATACGGTGTGAGGAGAATCCTTGAAAGAATCTACCAAAATATCTATGCCTAACTGGCAGTATATATATATAGTAGGTAATATGCATAAATTAATCAATAAACTAGGAAGCAATAAAATGTAATCAATCCTATAGTTTCCAATTACATTCATTTACATTTATTAATCATTAAATCCATTAAATAATGTAATCTTGGTATCTTTCCTAAGATATTCCCTTGTATAATAAAGACAAATAAATGTCTCAAAAGTCCATCTAAACAATCAAGGAAGATTGAGTCCAAGCTTGTGCTTTGGCTTGGAAGAACTGTCGTAATCATTCAATCATTAAAAAGCAACCCTCTAGGAAATTTCTCACAGTATAATCCCCTCTGGTTCAACATATCATCAATTCAATAAATAATAACCCTCTGAGAAAGCTCACATAGTCTAACATCTTTGGTCTCACTTAACACTAATCATTTACAACTAACCACCTGGGTAGCTCTTATGGTCAATACCCCATTGGTATGTATTGCAACAAGCAAATTTAATGACCCTTGGAAGCTCTCATAGTCAATTCCCTATGGTCTAACATTCATTTAATGATGACCCTCTGGGAAGTTCCCACAGTCCAACCCCACTATTAAATGACCCCATGACACCTCTCACTGAAAATACCTCTGTTCAATCATAATAAAAATTCATAATTTAATGGCCCTACCTTGGATGATTTCACAGTCAATTCCCATTGGTCGTACATTCGTAATGTGAAACTCATGCAAGACATGTAAATATAAACTCTATCCTAACGACAATTTTCAAGTAAAACAATGCATCCTAACATGATTTCTAGACCAAAAAACATAATCCTTAAAACTTGGGAAACACACACATAATCAAGGTAATAAACCTTATTCACAATAAATAAGACTTTCCCAATCAGACAAACCATAGAAGGCCTCAAACATGGATAAATTCTAAAATTAACAATACCTTATACTAGGGTATTCATCACTTTTTGTATATACAATCCAAATTCAACCAACGAATTGCACAAACCACCCACTTTGAAGTTGTACGATGAACACACTTGAGTGTCGGCCCTTGAATCAGACTATAAATACCATGATCTAAAAAAAGTTTAAAAATATTCAACCTTGAATATCCTATAGATAAGAGGAATCAGTAAGAGAGGATCAAGATGAAAGAAGAACTCACCGGTGAGATTCCAATGAAACTTATGGGGTTCAAATCAAACCTTCAATGGAGAAACGATGGCTCGAATAGTGATCATTGTTCTTAGAGGCTCTTGAACGAACCAAGGTTAGATGAAGAGTGTCATGGAGATGAGATGTGGCCCTAATCCAACTCATCAAATAAAAATAAATGTACACGATATGTTATTTTAATTCACATGTCGTGTACTAGCCTCAACTGAATTCTACTTTATTTGGTCATCTAGGTCACCCACACGGCCAATTACACGGCTATTACACAGCCAGTACACGGCTACCCACGGAAACCGGGTACACAACATGTACTCAAAATTACACATCTTGTACATAGTAATGTTTTCCCAACATCATTTTTCTTAAAAAACAACCTGAAACAAATACTCATACCTAAATAGAAGATCTAGGTTTTTTAAAACATCCCCCATTAATGCAATTCAGCCCTGAATTTCCCTTCCAAATGTGGCGAAGAATAATCTTCAATCAACTCTAACCACATTGATCATACGCTGGCCTCACTCTCCAAAGTCATGTCCTTTACATTCTCATTCTGCAATAGAACCTATTCCAGAAGAACAGACCAGCCACAAAGGACCTTCATGCTGAAATCCATAATCCAAATTAAAAGGATGGATCCACCTCAAACTCAACATCCTAGGGTTGAAAAACATGAGACGGGTCTAAAAAATGACACTGTAGCAGAGAAACATGGAACACATCATGCATAGCATGATACCTATGAGGTAACTGAAATTGATAGGAAATAGTCCCAACTCTCTTCAAAACCTCAAATAACCTGACACATCTCGGTGAAAACTTCCCATATATCCTAATCCTCATGTGTCCCATCCTCGGTGTGACATGTAAGAAAACCTAATCTCTAAACTAAAACTCTAGAAGTCATATCTGTCAATAAAAATAGGGCTTCTACCATGACTATGCAGTATCAATCCTCTTCTGAATCATCTCCACCTACTCCATGATTTCATGGACAAGGCGAGGTCCCAACATATCTTCCTATCCGGCCTCAAGCAAACATAGGGGTGATTGGCATGGCCCACCATAAAAAGCCTCATAAGGTGCCATCTAAATCATTTCCTAAAACCAAATTTTGTAGAAAACTACACTATGGGTATGTGTCTCTCCCATGATACCCCTAAATCCAGAACGCGTGCTCATATCATGTTCTTAAACACCTGAATTGTACGCTAGTACTGGCCATCTGTCTAGGGATGGTGAGATGTACATAGAAGTACTTGTGTACATGAAGCCCTCTATATTCCCTACCAGAAATGAGAGGTAAACCGGGCATCCCTATATGAAACTTTAGAGTCCCAAACCCCAATAAGATGTACAATCTATCATATGTACAACCTTCAAAACTCAACAACATTAATGGAATCCATGATCAGTAAGAAATGTGCATCCATCATGCGTCTATCGACAACAACACAAACCACATCATTCCTCCAAGGTGACCTCATTAAATCCGTCATGAAATCCATCATGACATCATTCCACTTCCACTAAGGAATAGGTAACTGCTGAAAAAGACTAGATGGTTCCTGATGATCCGCCTTCACCTATTGATAGGTGGGACATCTCAAGAAAAACTAGATACATCACTGTTCATTCCTAGCCACCAAAACAGACATTGTAGATTTTAATACATCTTTGTGATTCCAAGATAAATTGCCCAAAATGAGGAATGAGAATCTTGCATCAAATCCTCATGTATATTAGCATAAACCCATACACACCCTTGGAAATGAATGATTACATCATCTCCTAAGGTTCACCTAGGAGTAGGGTACATTCCTAACACACTCTCCTATAAGATTAGTCCTTTGGAATCTAATAGCCACCTCATTCTCACATGATCGAGTAGAGTAGAGGTAACAACTATAGAATAAAGAAACGTCATTCCCTATCTATCGTGCACATACAAATGTGTCTTGAAAACAAATCTATAAGCTTCCAGTAACTACTGGCCTCCTCAACTGCTTGTATTTGAGTCCTCCTACTCAATTAATCAGCAATTGTATTGTCTTTTCCAAGAATGTAGGCATGATCAAAGTCAAAATTCTGATGGTAATCAACCCACCTTCATTATATCAAATTTACACCACACACAGTAAACATATAATTGAGTATTTTATTGTTATCGAATACCAAAAAATACTCTCTGAAAAGATAATGTCTCCAACAATGTAAAGAATACAAAGAAGCATATAACTCAAGATTGTGCATTGGGTAATTCTTCTCATGTAGCCTCAACTTCCAAGACCCGTAAGCAATGACTCCTTCCCCTTTCATAACCACCACTCTTAGCTCGATACATGATGCATCACCGTAAATGGTGTAACTCTTTCCCTAATCTAGAAAAATCAGTATCAGTGATGTTTTCAATCTCTCTTTCAGCTTCTGAAAGTCCGAATCACATGAATCTTTCCACATGTTCTTATCACCATTCTTAGACAGACCCATCAGGGGCACTGTTAAGTGAGAAAAGTATTAAATAAATCACTTTTAGTAACCATCCATCTCCATAAAACTCCATAACTCAAGTAGATTCTTTGGATTATCCCAGGAGAAAACTACCCTCAATTTATATGGGTATACTGATACTTCAATATCTGAGATAAAATGACCCATGAAGTGAATTGAGTCCATCCAAAAGTGGAATTTTGAGATATTGGTTTATAAATAGTTATCCCTCAGTGTACTAAAAAATATCTCAAGATGGATGACATGGTCGTGTCGAGCGTGAGAGTACACCAACATATTGTTCACGATGACTACCGCAAAATAATCCAAGTAAGGATGGAACACTCGGTTCATCTGTTCCATAAAAACTATCAGCACATTCATGAGACCAAATGACATAACCAAACAACCCTATAGATAATACCTACTCTAAAAGACCTTCAGAGGAATATTTGATGGCCTAATACAAAACTGATGATAACCCGATCTCAAGTCAATCATCGAGAACTCATATGATCCTCGATGTTCATAAAAGAGATCACCAATCCCCACTAAGGGATATTGGTTCTTAACCATTTACTACTTCAGATTTTGATAATTCACATACATTCTAAGGGTACCATTCTCTTTTCACAAAAATGATAGGTGAACCTCTAGGAGAAGTACTATGTCAGATGAAACCCTTTGACAGTAACTCATCTATCTTCTTTTTTATCTCCTATAACTCTGGTGTAGCCATCCTCTAAAGAGTAATGGAAACCAGTGTCATTCTTAGAATATGGTCAATTGGGAATATACCTCTCACACTAGAGGTAAATCTGAAAAATTCATCTGAAAAAACATCCCTGAAACGATCCACCATTGGTGGAAAGTCCATCTGTGAAGTACCGGGGTCATCTAAATATAAACTGGCTATCTGTGTTGAAATTCCTCCCAACCAATGATGGTCCAGTCTAGCTCTTCTCACCTAGACATCCCATTCTCTATTGTGTTGAAAATACCCGCCCTCTAGTGATGTGAAACTCACCCTGCGGTGATTATAGTAATAAAAGTCATGAAAGGAGACTAACATGTAAATTCAGAGATTGATATTGAATCATGTCAACTCTAATACATAGAGGTCCCATAATAAGTGACACCCCCAACCTTTTGATGGCACTCCAGCACTGGCATACACTAGCTATCCCAATCCAAAATGGAGTGTCTAGAATCATATAATCCTCATAAATAATGTTATAAAGTCCAAGTACCTCCATAATAGAAATAGATATAAAAAAATGGGAATCCCCATATATCAAAAAGAGAAGAATCTAAAACTATGGAAAGTAGAATCGTACAACTAACTATAGAAGTTCAGGGATCCTACCCTTGCTGGGTCTGCTCCACTATAAAATTCTTACATGTATCGCAGTCTTGTGACCCATCCTGACTACCCTGAGCTGATCCACCCTGCTTTCACTGAAAACATGTAGCCTAGGAATGACGACAATGACCACCTCCTCAGCTTGAACAGCCTAACAAACTTTTGTTCCTTGAATAATGAAAAAAATATGGTCCAGATCTTGAATATAGTTTCATTGTAGATTCCCAATCACCCATTTCTAATGAGGGAATGTTTTCAAAACACTGAATATAACCCATCTTTCTGTAAGATTGGCACTCGATTGGGTCTCTTAGGAATTGAGGTCTCATGTGCCCACTCTTCCCGCATTGGTTGCATAGAACCTGGAAACCTAAACAAATGTAATGTGAAATATCACTAAAGTTATTACTGTTACCTATAAAACGATTATCAGACCTAGATGCTGAACTAATCTGTCTCAGAGCTGCAAACTCCCTTAGATAGCGCTCGTTAATCAATACCTTGTTCACTATTGCAGACACTGAAGTCGGCCTGAATACATTCACTTATTATCAGATGTCATAACTGAGGCCATCGTCAAATATCCTATCCAAAGATATCTCATCACCTCCTAGAATAGGTTCAAAATGCTGGAGCTCTATAAAATGAGATGAGTAATTCATTGCTGAAATAACGCCCTTCTCAAAATTCATGAACTCTTAGGATAGATCTTCCCTCAACATCTCAGGGTGGACGTAATCATAGAAGATCCAATGAAACCCTTCCCAAGTCACATCCCAATGACATCGCAGCTGTGACATAACAACTGACCATATATTGGTGGAATCACATAGCATGTACATCGCGAGATTCTCCCTCCTTTCAAGAGGCATATCCAAATGCTTGATGATAGTATGTGTGGCCTCTCAACATGTCTCTGTAGCATGTGATCCTCCATCCAAAGAAAAATTGAGAGGATGTTTCTACTGGAACAACCTCATCAACTCTTCCATATTTAGCGTAAGATGCATTGCTCCCTTGAATTTCTATGACATCCTCAAAAATCCCTCTTGGAACTTCTCATCAGCACATGCGTCTAGTGTAACAGCTGGTGACAAAATGGGCATGATGGGATGATATGATGGTAGTCTCTTATCTACTATTCCTTGTGTCTGATCATTGTCATGTATCCGGTGTACAATAAGAGGATGTTCTGATGGAATGACCCTACAAAGTCATGTTCACACCTTAGAACATGATTATCAAGAAAAACAAATTAGAAGTGAAATAAATGAATGGGGGAAAACATTCAAGTTTTACAAAAGAAGGTTACAAGACATGTAGAATCACTACCCGACGTGTTCCCTTAGGTTTTAACATGGGTGTGTACCCCTTACAAACCTGGTCGTGTAACACCCCATACACACAGCGTGTTCTTCCTAAGACACGGTGTGTATTTGAATTTTCCCTCCTGCACAAGTACTTCTACACTGCGAGACCTACATGGTTCTCTCTTGCGTAACACTACATGGTATGTTCACCCAAGACATAGTGTGTATTGCTTATGTTCTAACCACTCATGTTGTTAGTCACATAGTTAGAGACACGGTTGACTCTACATGGAATTCTAGAACGAGAAATATGGTGTAATACCAAATTTTCATCCACTAGTGTCGTTCGTCACATGGTTGGATTCACGGTATTTTACCACACATAATGTACCGGACAGACACGACGTGTACCATCCATATTTCATCCACCTGTGTCATTATTCACATGGATAGATACATGGTCTTACTACATGATGTGTACTCCTAGTACACAGTGTGTTTTACCAAGATTTTATCAACCAGTGTCTCTGCTCACACAGTCAGTCAAACGGTCAATAAATACACAGTGTGTACTCTTATTACATGGAATGTACTCTTAGTAGATGTTGTGTACTTAGTAATATTTGATTCTTCCAGAATAGAAGAACACATGGCATGTTTTCATAACACCACATGTTGTTTTGTCTAGTATTTCAGATCGTATACCTCTGAAAAATCTCCATAACCCCTCAAAAAAATAATTTTTTTCCAATGTATGACAAAATACGACCCATGAGAGCCCATACTCCCGCAAATCAAAGTTTTTTCATCCTTATTAATATCATATATGAAAAAATTAAATTAATCTTCTAACATGATCTACCAAACTCTGCTCCAATAGGGACCAAAACACCTCAGGGACCAATGTTTGTTGTTCATCCAATTGAAACATGAAAATTTCCAATAACCTGTTAAATAGAAAATATTCTATCACATCATATATCACAAAATCATGCATATCTAACACAACATCAATCACAATAATATTCAATCAGTAAATCACCCTAAATAAAATGACATGAATGCATGACATGTGATCTATGGAAATATTCTATATGATGCGTGAGATGGAATATAGTCAAATCATCAAGAAGAAGTAGAAATAGAACCTCAATAATATCAACTACAATAGCACAAAACAATTAAATAACCCAACGGTGAAGTCAAATCAACTGTAACAATTTAAAAACAATAAATATTTCAATATTCAGGGTAACATGGTTTTTCCCTAGACACTTGTTAGATAATATTGAGCATAGCTTATTACCAAATACAAATTCCTTCTTATCCCTGTCTATAGGCTCCAAATGGTATGTAAAAGCAGAAATGAAACCTCAACTGATACCACTTTCTAATTTCCCAGTTTCGGGTGCCACCCAAAGTTTCCTCAAACCATGTTGGTCCCATGGCCTCAAGAACATTTCCCGAAACGCCGGAGGGTGAAGACTAGAAGCGATGGCCTTGGGAGTGATAGTGGGGAAACGTTTCTCTCATCGGGAGAGTAACATAGTTGAAACAAATAGTATACAGTAGCGGAATCAATAACACCTTACAACAAAAATAAATAGTCGAAGACTGATATTATAAACCAATTCAACATATATAAATAAATTATACATGTCAAATGTTTCTAGAAAAACAACCAAAAAATTCACAATGATGTAAATACAATAATAAAACCAATGTGCATAAATTAGTAAACTCCAACAGCATTTAATCCATTAGCTTCGTATCATGCTCTCCAGATCAATAGAAATCAATTACCTGAGGAATAATGGTTATTTCCCTTATCTATACATGCAACAATATAATATATTTGGGCCCAAAATCATGACCCAAATAGGGAGTGAGATGAATCCTTATTGGAAACCACCAAAAGATATATTCCTAACTATCCATGAATATATATAAAAAATAATATGTAGAAATGAAGTAATAAACTAGGAAGAACTCAAAAGTAAACAATCATATAGTTTCAAGGTACATTAATTTGCATTTATAAATTATTCAATCGTTTGAATATGGTAATCTTGGAATATAGCCTATGATCTCTAACCCCTTGTATAATAATAAAAAACAGACGTCTCAAAAGACAATCTAAAAAATCAAGGAAGACTGAGTCCAAGATTATTCTTTTGCTTGGAAGACTCACAGCTGCCATTCAATCATTCAAAATCATCCCTCGAGGATTTTTATCATCATTGTATCCCCTCTTGTTCAACATATCATCAATTCAATAAAAAATAACCCTTTAATAAAGATTATAGATTCTAACTACATTGGTATCAATTAGCACTAATCATTTACAACTGACCACCTGGGTAGTTCTCACGGTCAATACCCCTTTGCCAGTATAGCAATAGTAAAATATAATGACCCCTAGTATCTCATAGAGTTAATTCCCTATGGTGTAACGTTCATTTAATAACAACCCTCTAGGTAGCTCTCACAGTCTAACCCCTATGTTCAATGACACCACGACAGCTCTCATAATCAATACCTTTGGTCAATCATAATAACAATTCATAATTAAATGGCCCTACCTAGAAAAGATTTCACATTCAATTCCCCATTTTCAAACATTCATAATTTGAAACACATGCATCTCATGTAAACAGAAACTCCATCATATCAACACTAGGCATGTAAAACAAATAAACCTAAAATGCCTTCTAGACCCAACATCCATAATCAGTCAAACATGTTAAATACTCCCATAATCAAGGTAATAAACATTATGAACAATCAATAAGTAGTTCTCAATCAAAAAAAAACCATAGTAGGCATTATACAGGGTAAAATTCCAAAACACACAATACCCTAAATAAGGGTATTCAACACTTTTAGCATATAAAATCTAAATACAACCAAAAAATTCACAAACCACCCACCTCAATGTTGTACTATGAACACTCTTGAACGTCAGCCCTTGAATCAGCATATAACGATGTAGATCTACAAAATGGTTAAAAATGTTCAACCTTGAATAACCCATGAGATATGAGAAATCAAGAAGAGAGGAAAAAGTGGAATGAAGAACTCACTGGTGGGATTCCAACCCACCTGATAGTGTTCAAATAGGACCTTGGATGGAGAATATTTGGCTCGAACATTGATCATCACACCAAGTCACTCCTAGATGACCCTAGGTTAGAATAAGAGTGTTTTGGAGATGTGATATGACCCCGATCCAACTCATAAATTAAAAATAAAAGAACATGGAGTGTTCATTTAATGAACACACCTTGTACTATCCTCAACTAAATCTTGATTTAGGCGGTCATCCATGCCACCCACATGGCCATGTACTTGGCTATTACATGACCAGTACACAGGTAGACGGTTTGTATTCAAAAGTACGCGACCAGTACCTTGGAAATTTCCCCTTTCTACCCTTTTTTATAAAAATAACACGAATCAAATACCCATACCAAAAAATAAGATCCATGTTATTACCTAATATTTGGTGGAGCACAAAAAATACAATGTTGAAAAAATTTTAAATTGTCACTTTTAATGGGAACATAGTTTAGTCGCACAGTTTTCCAATCGGTGTGCTAACCATGTTTCTGCCTCTGTCTAAGAGGGGTCAAAGTCACACAGTTACTTGAGGATCAAACATGTATTGAAAAATAGATCCCAAATTAAGTGAAATGAATATGTCCTTGTGTATTGGACAAACCCCAGTTACCTAGAGTCAGTGCATTATTTTAATACATTGGAATGATTACACGGAATCATGTCCTGAAGGACCGATCAGTTTAATAGTCATGGAAAATACATAACACACATGAATGTTACACTACGCATTAAAAAAATAAAGCAAAAAATAAAAAATCATTTTCAAAAGAATTTTTTCCCATATATTAACCCTTCATATCAATCCAAATACACTTCTTGAATCCTAGGAAAATGGAACATAATAAAGGGGTTGATCTCAAATTCTCGGTAAGGGTAAATAATTTAGCAGAAGCTATAAACATTTAAGGAAAGATGTTTAATAAAATCAAAATAATTTTAAACATATACATCAACATAATATGAAAAAAAATAACACATTACCAAATGAACATGCACTTGGATACTCTACTAGTCAAATAATCACTTGTGACAACTAATTTCATAATGAGGGAAAGCATAATGTTGGACATCATAACCATATAGTCAAGGACTTATGCCAAGACTATAAATAAATATTTTGTTATGGTATTGTTCCTAGACACTAATTTGTATAATGAGACCTACTGATGCATCTAGGGGATATATAGGGCCCCTCCCATCACTTACTACATCCATTGATTTTATCATATGAAAAATTTTAAAACATAACATAAACATTCATACTTAAACTAGAATATGAAATGTTAATACTTTAACCATAAACCATGAATGGTATAATAATAGAACATCGATTTTCAAACATATCATAACTCATTAAATAAAATATTTAATATTTTATTATAGTAAATCATCCTTAATTATGAATAATATCCAATAAAAGATTCTGACATATAGTTAAAAATAATCAATAAAACTCTTTGAGAGAAATAACCTTTTTCATTAAATCAAATAAAAGTCAGAAACAATATCATGGAATTTATTGAAACAATAATATTGAATCAAAGTGTCCCATGAAACTTTGAAAATTTTGAATGAAATTAAAACTTTAAAACAATCATATCCATATAAATAAATCCTTGAAATCATTTTCAAATCAAGGACATTAATTAAAAATATTTAGAAAAATAAATCATTAAAGACATTTAAAATGAAGATATAGTTAATTATTCCCTTCTATAAAACCATAAAAGGTTCCATTTTAAAAAAATATAATTAAATATAGACATAGATGATAAATATTTCCCAGTAGATACTTATTGATCAACAATCTCAGATAATAATGAGATTGATGAAATAACCCTTACATTGTACTTTCCTATAGTGGAGGGTTCATTTATCCTCTTGTATAATGACCATAATATGTTATTAAATTATACCAGAACCATATTAATATTTATTATATCCTATATGATTCATTTATTACCTTATACTACCAATTTAATAAGAATTTCTATTTTAAATTAACATTTCGGTTAATAAATGCTTTCTTTGGCGTACGTGTTTTAACAAGTAATGCTTGATCTAATCACATAGATCATGATTTTCATACTTACATAATATAAAACATGATTTATATATCCTAAATATTCATAATCTAAATATATATAATAGATAGATATGAAATGGAAGCACTGTTTATGGAGATGGTGGTCCGTACGTACGCATGAATGTTGTTTCTGTTTTCTTATCATATAGTAAGAAAGTAAGCAATCAAAATATATTTATCTAGATAAATATATACAATTATAGTAGAAATATTATTTCATATACCTCATAATATATCAATATATATATTTTTATAAAAATTATTGACGGGTGGTCGTTGAAGATGAATCTCATCACGTCGTTGAGACAGTAAGCCGTACGTACGCACAAGCGACAATATCATTATAGTGATGGTGAAACAGTGTTTAATAAGATTTTATATTAAATATATATAATAATTAACATGTTATATTTAAGATTTAAATCAATTATAATAATTATTATACCCATCCAAATAATGAAGTGTTGAATAAAACACTACACTGCGACATGGAGACGATAAGCCGTATGTATGCATATATGGTGACTTGGTCATTCGTAGGATGAAGATAATAATGAATATGGTTGTAAAATATTTATAATACCATTTAGGTATGTAGAAGGTACTATATTTAATATTTTATTTTGTAAATAACAAATAAATAAGAAGTAGAATAATTAATGAACTTTGAAAGATGTGATAAAATAATTACATATTCTTCGGGTTCTTCCATATGATTTGAACAAAAGGGCTCCATCGGTTGGCATTATGAATACATTAGGACCTTTAGGTTGAATTTATGGTATTTGGGAAAAACTGTATCAGGGTTTGGATGATCCAAAGGGGTTTGGTGGGGTGAAATTAAAAGAAGGGGGAGTTCCCTTTTATAAGAGAGGTGATGGTCACTTTAGGAAATGCATGAAATATTAATTTATTATAAAATGATTATCGGTTTATAATATCTTGAAATGGATTTATTTCAAGGATAAGGTGGGGATTGGTCTAAAAACTCACCAGTAATATGTTTTATACAAGTTTATGTCACTATATTATCCTTATCTTTTAGATTTAACTCGTAGTTAAATTGTTTATCTTTTACCATGTCTTCTTGTATTTTAATATTACATGCTCAAACAATTTACAATAAAATGACAAGAGAAATTAAAGTGGTTAAGTAATGAAATATATATCATTATATAAGTTCTTTTTTCTAAATATTAGATTATTATTAATATTGTATCATTTAATACAATAGTATTTATTTTAAAAAAGCATTAATGTCAATTTTGACACTATTTTGTATTTGTATTTTGTTAAAGACGTAACAACTTACTCAATTAGAAAAAAAATATCTAATAAACCCTAACATGTCATATTAACCTATAAAATTAATGTATGGAATAAAAAGTCTCAATTTACATTTATTTTTATATTTATAAAATCAATTAGATTAATCATTCATTATTAAGGTTGTTACTCCATCGTCATTTTTTCATAAATTGATTTTATTATTAAATGTATAAAAATTATAAATAAAATACCATGATGTTGTAAATATTTTTATATTTCTACTAAATATTTATATTGGAATTTATATTATTCAAAAAATTATATTAAAAATGATTTAGTTATTACAATTTTAATTTAACACTTTTAACTCTTCTTTAAAAAAAATATAATAAATGTTTTAATCTAAACCAAGTGAATAATAAAGGGTAAAATTTTGTCTTAAGGTTTATTTTGGTCTAAGAACAATTATCAAATAGAATTAGGCCATGTGTTGGTGTAATTTTATATTATTATAAGATTGTTTTTTTCTTTTAATTACTATATTTACTTTTTACCATGTTAAATAAAAATATAAAGTTATCTATTACCAAAAAATATTTTCATCCCATTGAATCAAATTATAATTTAAAATTACAATAATTTCTATTATTGTTTTGAAATTCAATTCACAGAAGCGGTAAAATTATATTTTATGAAAATTTGAAAATGTGTCAAAAAGGTGGGTAAAAGATGTTAAAAGAGATCAATAAAATTTAATATGTCTAATCTTATTATAAAATGACTCAAATAAATTACATTGTTATAATATATTTATTATGTATCTATTTTTACCTTAAGTCAAAAATTTTATAAAAAATAATTATTAAAATGGAAAATTCTTTTTTTATCTACAAAGTAGTGTTTTTCACTATTCATTAAAATTTTAATATTTTCAAAAAAATACCAAAAAATAACCCAAATATAATTTTTATATTCCTAATTAAAAAATGATTAATTTTTTTTTCAAAATTCTAAAAATATATTTTGAATTAATTAAAATAAAATTAATTCTCGTTTTCAATACCAGAAAGCGGGGTTTTAAAAAGTAAAAACTATCAAAATTTTGACTTGTGCTTATAAACAATTTAAATATGAAATTAAATCCAATGAAATAAGTTATTTTAAATGATAAAAACATAATCTAATGATACTTTAAAACCTCAAAAATTTATAATTTATCACTATAAATATTTTCGATTCAAAAAGTTATTTTTTATTAAGAACAAGTATTTTTTCACTATTCACCAAAATATAATATTTATTAGAAAAGTACTAAAAATTTATCCAAAATAAATTTTTATGTCCTACTATTTATGAAAAATTTAATTTCATTTAATTTAATATATAAAAGTGTTGAATATTTGATTTGAAAGGGGATTCCCATTAAAAGGTGGAAAAACAATATTTTTGGAAAAATACTTCTTCTATCTGAAAAATTAAATTTGTCATTATATTACATTAGGAATCATAAAATATAAATGTTAAAATTTTATATTATATATATAAAATTCAAAATGTGGTTAATATTATTCATAACCACTTTTTAAAATAACTATTTTGATAGGTCGTGATGCACTTGATCACAGTTTTGCGTGTAGCACAAGCTACTGAATTTCATTAAAGTGACAACGTGCAATGAAATCATGGGGTGTTACATTCTCCCCACCATTAATAAATTGGGTCCTCTAAATTTTAAATTGTCCTTCAAAAATAAAAGATTGAAAATAAAAAATACTTTTGTGGAAAACCCACATCAGAAATAGGGTAAATAAAATTATGTTTTAATAAGAGGGAAAGGGAAATGAAAAATTCACCCCCAAATTGTGATATTGAATAAGATAACATTGGTGGAAATTAATGGAAAATAATTAGAGGAATAATTTAAATACTTATAGGGAGTGATTGAGGTCATCAATGAAGAACAAGTGAAAAATAAATTAAAAATTGGGGGCCTCCAACCCATAAATATATGATGATTTAAAATATCATCGGTTCAACAAAACATAATGTATTAGGATAAAAACAATTTGTTTTAAGATCCGTTACCTATTTTTTAAGGAAAAAAAGAATACATGACAATTAGAGTTCCTTCTTTTAAATAATTTATATACCACAAACTCATCTTCCACTCCAAAAGATAATTGAACTCAACAATATTCTATTTAACCTAACTGTATAGGGTTACTTAAAAATGAATTTATAAATCTTCTGTAATACCATCAAAAAGAATAAATTATACAAACCAAGACATTTTGTAGGCTATTGTTATGTGATTCACCCTTTTCTCCATTCAGTTGCGGGTTCAAATCTCACAGCCTTGCCGAATGCGATGGTTTGTCGCCCGACCATCGAGTTTTTCTCTTTATTAAAATCCAAAAAAAATGTTTTGAAATGTTTTAACATTATAAAATAGTTTTTAATGTCCAACATAATCCATTCCAACCATTAGAATTATTCAAAATACATGTGTCCAAACTCACAGTCCAAAAATATATAAGGAAGGTCAACATAAAATAATGAAGTTCTATTTATCACATTACAACATGTGAATACCTTCATCTTTTATTGTATTAAAACATGGTAACAACCTGAATTACCATAAAACCATTTTTTAGAGGGATTTTACTTCCATATTCCTTCTATAAAATATAGAAAACTAGATATACTCCTTAAATATAAAAATGTATTAATCACTAACAATGATGGAATAAACAAGCCATTAATTAGTTCCAAGGTAGTCAATATTATCCAATATACATTTTCCTGCTCAGTTATCTCGTATTCCCAAATCATTATCTTAGTTTTTGAAACATATTAAGGGTTACATTTCCCCAAACCATATATTTTGAAAAAAATTTCACTGTGAACTGTGTCGCTTTACTTGGTACCATAAAATCTCAAATCCTTAATTAAAAGGTAATGTGGTAAAATCCTTATATACTTCATAATTATTATAACTAGTACATAATTAATACAATACACAAATGTCACAACTATTTAAGAACAACTTAGGAACATTAATTATTCTGCTTCAACTACGGTAGTATCATTAATTTATTATTATCTAATAGCATTATTTGGCATATATGCTGAGGATTGGGTCATTGATTCGAGTAGTGGACCAAATCCTTGTAGATGAAACATTGTACATTTTAACCCTTTATTTAGCCTATAAATCACAAACTTGGTGTCCTTTTTCTCTACACATATAGCAAACATCTATTCCATTCTAGCACTTTTAAGGGTGATTCATTCCACATTTATCACAGATGGGAAAATCTGTCAATCCCTTCTTCCCTTTATCCATATTTCTCTCAACCATCATATTCTTCTCTTTCGTCCCTTTAAATCCATATGAATCAGATAATTATTTACTTATCTTATTATCAAATGAAAAAATTTAATCATATGTTTAGAATAAGTGGGAGACTATTTCCCTTATAAATGTTTTCTTAAGACCATGAAGGATACGATACTTATTACTCTTTGGATCACCAGTATTGCTAGAGTTCTCATTCCTTCTACTAGGAACCATTTTTAAATGAATACATACACTAATTTAGATCATATCATAATTTATAATCTAAATACTAGATAAATAATAAAAATTAATTGAAGATCTTCTCACATCTAGTAAGGCCCATTGTCATGTACCAGGATACCCTGAGTCAATCCCGAAACTCCTTGTTGAATTTTTCACTCCCATGTACATTTGTGCCAGAACCACATCCATGTGTAGTATCTAGACATGGATGAAGGGATTATAAAACCAATATAATCCCTACATTATAAGAATTCTACGGGGTTCTTTTATACTTATCTATAAAGTCTATCATGGGGTTGTGATCCCTAATATAAGTGTTCTAAATATATTTCCAATGTTGTTTAGAAACGTCCTATGATACCAACTATAATTCACTTACACTAGTTACCCAAAGTGGGTTCATTATGTTAATACATTAGAATTATTACAAGGAATCAAGTCCCAAATGACCTATTAGTTTAGCAGTCCTGGAAAATAGATTGCATACATGAATGTTACATTACACATTCTAACATAAAACAAAACTTAAAAATCCATTAATAATTCCATTACTCCCCTATCTTAACCCTGCATATCAATCATAAAACACTTCTTGGAATTTTGTGGAAAACAAAACATAAGAAATGGGTGAGCTCAAATTCCCAGTAAGACTAAATAATTTAACGGAGGCTATAAACTTTTAAAGAAAGATATGTAATAAAAACCACATCCTTTTAAACATAAAACTAAACATAATAATGGGTAAAAAATCATGCTTCACTATATTAACATGATCATGGATATTCTACTAGTTGAATAATCAGATATAATAACTATTTTCGTAACAAGGGAATGTATAATTTTGGACATTATAACCACATAGTCAAGGCCACATACCAAGACTACAAATAAAATTTTTTCAAGCCCTTGTTCCCATACACTAATTTTCCTCATGAGACATACCAATGAATAGAGGGGCTATAGAGGAACTCATCCGTCCCTTATTAAGTCCAGTGCATTCCTCGAATAAAAATGTTTGAAACATAATATAAACATTCGTACTAAAACTATCATTCAAAGTTTCATTACATTTACCATAAACCATGAATTCTATAAAAGTAGAACATCCACATTCAAACATATCATAACTCATTCAATATAATATACAAGATTGTATTATAGTGAATCAACCTCAGTAAATAATAATATCTAATAACAGATGTTGACATAGTTGATAATAATCAATAAAACTCTTTGAGTGAAATACCGATTTTCATTGAATCATTTAAATATTGAAAAAATTATAAAGGGAGTCATTTAAAATATATTTTGGAATCAAATTTTATCATAACACTTTTAATAATTTGAAATAAATTATCAAATTTAAAACAATCATGTCAACGTAAATAAATCCTTAAAATGATTTTGAAAATAGGGACATTAGTTTAAATGATTTGGAAAAATAAATCACTAAAAAAATTTAAAATGATGATCTAGTTAAATATTCCCTTCATTAAAACCTTAAAATATTTATTTTTAAAACATTTTAATGAACCATGTTCATTGATGATAAATATTTCCTGGTAGAAACTTACAGATAAACAATCTCGTATAATATTGAGATTGAGAAAATAACCCTTACCTTGTACATTTCTTTAGTCGAGGGACTGTTTAAACTCATTTGAAATGACCATAGTTTGTTATTAAATTATACCATAACCATATTAATATTTATTATATCATGTAAGATTCTTTTTTTACTTTATACTACCAATTTAATAATTTTTCAATTTTAAAGTAGCTTTTCAGGTAAGAATCGCTTTCTTTATCGTAAGCGTTTAAACTTGTTATTCATGATTTTATCAAATAGATAATTATTTACGTACATAACGAATATAAAAAATGATTTATATATCTTATATATTATTAATATAAATATTTATAACACATATATACATGAAATGGACACATCGTTCATGGAGACGGTAGTCTGTACGTATGCATGAACACTGTCTTCGTTTTCTTATTGTATTGTATAAAAGTAAGTAACCAAATATATTTATCTATATATATATATTGTTCTAGAAGAAATATTAGATCATATACCTCATAATTTATCAATATATATATATATATATAATTCTTTATGGTTGATCGTTGAAGATGAATCTCATCACTTAATGGAGACGGTAAGTCGTACGTACACACAATCGACAATATCATTCTATTGATGGTGAATCAATATTTAATTGGATGTTATATTATATATACAGAATCCTAAAAAAATAATTTATTTTTTACATCAATTATAATCATTATTATACCCATAAAAATAATGATGTGTTGAATAACAAACAACACCACAACTTGGAGACGGTAAGTTGTATGTATGCACGTATGGTAAGATTGTCATTAATAGGATGAAAAGAATAATGAATATTGTGGTAAAATATTAATAATAACATCTCAGTATGTATAAGGTACTATATTTATTATTTTATTATGGAAATGACAATGAATGATGAAGTATAAGAATAAACGAACTTTGAAAGAGGTGATAAAATAATTATCTCTTCCTCGGGTGATTCATTTTGATTAGAACAAAAGGGCTTCATAAAATGGATTTCTAATCAAAGTAGGCCATCTAGGTTGAATTGAGGGTATTATGGAGGATATTTGTTCTGGGGTTGTTTGAGACAAATGGATTTTTATATGTGAAATGTTTATAAGGGGAAGTTCCCTTTTATAAGAGAGGTGAGGGGCACTTTAGGAAAAGATTAAATTATTAACTTATTATAAAATCATTTTCGGTTTCTAATACATCCAAATGGATTAATTTCGGGGATAAGGTGGGGATGGGACTAAATACTTTCAACAAATAGTTTTTAGACAATTTTAGGTCCCCATATTAACATTATCATTTAGATTTCACTGTAAGTTAAATAGTTTAACTTTTACCATGTCTTCTTGTATTTTTATATTAAATGCACAAAAAACATACTATAAAATGCCAAGTGAACCTCATTTGGTTATTTAATGCAATATATATAATTATATATGTCCTTTTCTTGGATCTTATATTTTAATTAATATTATATCATTTAATAATATAGTATTTGTTTTTAAAAAGCATTTATGTCAATTTTGACACTATTTAGTACTGGTTTTTTGTTAATGTCATCATTAATTAATTACTTCAACAAAAGTACATTTAATCAACCCTAAAAAATCTTATTTACAAATAAAAATATTGTATGGCATCAATATTCTCAATTTACATTTATTTTCATATTTATTAAACAAATTATTTTAAACATTCATTAATAAGGTAATTACTGCATCATCATTGTGTCAGAAATAAATTTAGTAATTAAATTTCTAAAATTTACAAATAAAATACCATGATATAGGAAAATTTTTTGATATATAATTAATAGTTATAGTATAATTTATCTTATGTATATCCCTATATTAAAAAGTATTTAGTAATTAAAATTTGAATTTAACACTTTTAAATCTTTTTTAAAAAAAATAATAAATTTCTTAATCTAACCTATGTGATGCTTGAGTGTGGAATATTGATCGTGCAAGTTTTTTCACGTATTATTGTAGTGTGAAGGAGTTACTCGCAAAGGGTCGTGATCGCAAAGATAAGAGGTGTGGCAATGGAGATCAGCTCGCACAATTACTCGCAAAGGGTCTTGATTGCGGTGAGGAGTTTTATACGCGAGAGTGTTGAGCTCATGAAGGGTCTGATTGAGAGGTGACAGTGAGGAGGTTCTCTTTGTGTGTCATGGAATCAGAATTGGTTAATCAGTTGAAGAACCATTCGTTGACTGATAATGTGAAAACATCAATTGCCACACAAAAAAATGAAGATGATTTTCTATCGCATCACATGTCGCTTCTGGTGGTAGAGAAATTCTTATCCAAATGTTCATTCAACCTGGGGGCCTTAAAAAACACTCTGCAAAATTTATGGAGATTAGAGGAGGGATTTACCATTTGTAAAGTGGGAGAGGGTTTCATTGTCATAGAATTTTTCAACAACAAAGATAACAAAAAGTTACTCAAATTGAGACCATGGTCTTTCAATAATAAACACATTCTCAAGGATGAATTTACAAGCGAGGACGACATTCAGAAAATTAAACTGACTTGCTCACCCTTTTGGATATGAATCAAAGGAATTTTGATTCATGGAAGAACAAAAAATGTTATGCGGGAAATTGGAGAACACGTTCGAAAATTTCTTGACTGGGACCAATATTACCCCATCCACTGGGGATCCGTGGTGAGGATTAGAGCCATAGTAGATGTGACACAACCACTTATGAGGGGTCTGTTTATATCAATCAAAGATTCAAATGCCTGTATTTCCATTGAATTTGAAAAACTCCAAATTTTTTGTTTCTTCTGTGGGTGTATTGGACACCTTGAAAAATGTTGTGATTTGAGGAAGGAGAATGAAAAAGGCACCATCATCTTGAAATATGGCCTTTAGCTCCGCGCAAGAAGACCAGGATTTGGGACTATTTCTGAGGAGGAAAAACAAAAGGATCATGACCGACTTTTGAAGGCCTTCTCCAAGAAAACTGAACCAGAACCCACTATAGTCATCATGCTAGGACCACCAAATTTTTTAGGGGACAATCATGAAGACCACCAGGCAAAAGGAGGGTCCTTTTACAGCACAACGGATTGGTCCAGAACTACGGACAAGCATGTGAGTCAGAGTTCAGACTCGGCCATTTTCTCAAGTCTGATCCTTGAACCTATGAAATACAGCATCTCACCACCATTGTAACGATGTAAAAATGTAAGGAACCACTCAACCTGGCTTCTGATCCCAGGAAACATTGTATCGCATCCACAGAGTCTGCTCCTAGACCAATGTCTGTTGATCCAAGGATCAATCTCTTGGATGAAGCCAATACGATTGGGATGAAGTCATCAGGTACCTTTACTCAGTGGACATGTAAAAGGGAAAATCGTGGTGATAGGAGTGGTGATACTAATATGAAAATCCTGGGGAATATAAAAGACATTTGGAGGATTGTAATGTGATGAAACACCTCCCAAAAAGGTGGAAAGCGGAAGGTGATGGACAGTTCTATGTGGTTTCATAGGTTGAGGTGTGTATGTCCCAGCCCCTCCTAGAGCAATGAATATCCTATGTTGGAACTGTCGAGACTTGGAAACCCATGAACGGTTTGGATGTTCCAGCTCTATTGTGCAAAAAGTCACTCTGATATGGTTTTTTTGTCTGAAACCATGGTGGATAACAAGGAAATCAATTGCATCACTCTCAAATGTGGTTTTCGGGGTTTCCTCGAGGTTCCTCTCCAAGACACTCTGGTGGACTGGGACTTATTTGTATGGACAATGTGGACGTCAGAATCCTCTCGTACTTGGCACACCATGTGGCTGCATCCATCTATGATGACCTCTCCCCACCTTGGACTTTTTTGGGTTTATATGGATGGCCTCCACAAAATGACAAATTGAAATATTGGGAACTTCTATTCTCTTTACGACAAGGTATTACTGGCCCTATCCTCTTTGGTTGTGATTTCAATGAGATTCCATTCGAGCATGAAAAGTTCGGAGGAGCAGATTGGCTCCTTGCCTCGATTTTAGGCTTTTGTTATGCAATCTCTAGGGCGAACATGGCCGATCTGGGCTATGCAGGCAACCCCTTCACCTGGTTTCGGGGGAACACAAGAAGCACATGCATTGCTGAGCGTCTAGACATATTTCTGGGATCGAATGAATGGACTAATATCTTCAAGATGTTTCATATCGCCCACTTCGCGCCGAACTGTTCGGACAATTTCCTTATTGTTATCAACTTCTCTCATAGTGGCCGCAATTCAAGATGCGGGAAACCCTTTCAGTTTGAATGCTACTGGGACAAAGGCCGTGAATGTGAAGAAGTTATCTGATCATGTTGGTAGGGTGGAAGTGAAGACATCAATTTTAACCTCAAGCAGGTGTCTGCTAAGATGAGATCATGGAGCAATAAAAAATTTTACCAACCCAACAAGCTGTGTAACCCCCTTGAATGACAACTCATAGGCCTCCTTTCCCAACCCCCAATGGATGATACTCTTTCCAGAATTGCTACACTGCAAAGTGAACTGGATGTGGCTCTTCGCATTAATGATAGCTTCTGGGCTATGTGCGCATGAGAAATCCAAAACAAAGAAGGGGATGAAAATACTTGATACTTTCACTAGAAGGCATCTTCCAGGCAACACAAAAATAACATTTCTGTCCTCACCCACCCTGATGGGGGAACGGTGTCAATCATTGATGGTATTCATGATATTATTTCATGTTATTTCCAAAAACAGCACACTTCCAGAGATTCCATCTTATCATCGGAGGTGGAATCCTGCATCAAACATGTGATTACCGATGAGTTGAACCGCAAGCTCACAAAAGACATCACAGATGATGAGATTCTTTAGGATCTCGAACAAATCCACTCCGCAAAATCCCTTGGACCTGATGTCTTCCATGCTCTTTTCTTTATTAAATACTGGCACATTCTCGGCCCTGACATATGTGCGCTAATGAAAGGAACTTGAGCTGGGGAAATTAACCTCTTCTCTATTAATGAGACAATTCTAACCCTCATCCCAATGATCAAGCAACCCCTTGCAGCCTCAAACATCAGGCCTGTCAGTCTCTGTAACGTCTCCTACAATATTTTCTCAATGGTCCTAGCTAATCATCTTCACATGTGGTTACCTGCTATCATCTCTGAAAATCAAAGTGCTTTCATAGAAAAGAGGATTATCACAAATAATTTCATCATGGCTCATGAAGAGTTTCAATCTATGAAAACGCGATCTGTTTGGAAAAGTGGCATTATGGCTTGGAAACTGGATATAACATAGGCCTATGATTGAGTGGAATGACACTTTCTCTAGGCCTTCATGACCAAAATGGGTTTCTGCCCCAAATCGAGAGATATGATCATGCAATGTGTTTATTTCGTCTCTTTTCAGATTAAAATCAATGTTGGACTCACCCAAGGCTTCTCACCCACCCGTGGCCTCCTCTAGGGAGATCCCCTTTCCCCATTTCTCTTCATCCTTATGACTGATGTCTTCTCAAACCTCATTTACATGGCCACTTCCTCAAAAGGGATACATTGGTAAATGGTTTTTCGGGATAGACCACCTATCTCACACCACTTCTTTGTTGAAAACTGCCTTCAATACTCTAGAGCTACCAATAATGAATGCCTCGCTATCTACCAGGTGATCCACCTTTATGAGAGGGATTCTGGAAAAGCGATCAATCTAGTCAAGTCGGAAATCTCATTCATTTATGGCGTCCCACCGACCAAGAGAGCAGAGCTTTGTCTTACTACAGGCATTCAAATGGTTGACAAACACAAAAAAATACCATGGGCTTCCCACTATTGCTGGTCTCTCAAAAAAATAAATCTCCTCATCTATGTTGGAAATAATTGAGAAAAAAATCCAACGATGGACCCCGAAAAGAATCTCTAATGTGGGTAAGGAAACACTCATCAAAGTCACTCTTCAGTCCATCCCTAGCTATATTATGTCCCTGTTCAAACTTCCTGGCATGCTTGTTGACCATATCCACTCCCGCATTGCTAACTTCTAGTGGGGCCATAACAATGGCAGTAAGAAAACTCACTGGATTGCTTGGAAGTCACTTTTCACCCCTAAAACATGTGGCGAAATGCGATTTCGAGACCTCTGAAGATTTAAAGATTCTATTCTGGTTAAACAAGGTTGTTTCCTCATGATTCATCCATCTTCTCTTTTTGCGCAGATTCTTCATGAAAACTAATTTCCCCACTCGAATTTCCAGAATTCCTCTCTTGGCCCCCGCCCCACCTTTCTATAGAGAATCCTTTGGGGATCGCAAACTTTACTTAATAAAGGGTTGGGATGGAGGGTCAGAGATGGTATGAAAATTAATATTTGGACCGATCCCAGGCTTATTGATAAAGATGGCATGCAAACTACCTCCCCTTCCTTACATGGATATTAGAACGCCACTGTTTTCTTCTTGTTCGACGATCATGGTTCTGGGTGGTGTATGGATAAAATCAACTCATGGTTCAACGTAAGGGATAGAAGGATCATTCTTGGCATCCCCTGTGTGCAGAATGCAGGGCCAGACTGTCCCTTTTGGAGCAATTATTTCTCTTGATATTATACGGTGAAGTCAGGGTACATGCTTCTGCTCGATACACAAATCGAGAAAAGGGGGGCCTCTGGAAAACCCTTTGGAATCTTAAGGTCCCACGACAAATCTATTTTTTCTGGTGCCAGGTTTTCGTAGGTATTATTCCCACGATTGACTTCCTCGCCTACCGACATGTCATGAATGACGTGAAATGTCCCATCTGCTCGGGTGTTCATGAATCTCCTCTACATGCGATCACCCAATGCCCAGGGGTGGAAGAAATCTGGGAATTTTGGGACTCTGATGTGGATCTTTTGTTTAATACCGTGCAAGACCTTCCGACACTGCTGATGTTGTGGTCATCTTCTTTCACTACGAACAAATTTTATTCCTTATGCATCATGTCATGGCTTGTATGGGAACAACGTAATGGCTTCATCTTTAATCAAACTACAAAGCCCCCCAGGTTCTGGATTGAATGAGCTACATCTTGGATTGAGGGGTGGAATTGGGACTCTGACCATCATGGGCTCACTGGCACTCACACAGCTGCTTCAATATGGTACCCTCTCCCAGAAGGGATCCTCATGATTAACGTTGATGCATCTCTCTCTATGGATGGAATTGTCGGAATTTGACTTGTAGCATGGCATTTTCATGGTCAAATCATTACTTCCAAAAATGAATCAAACAATTCTCTCTGGGATCCCATTGTTGCTAAATACTTTTCTGTCCATGCAGGGATGACGTTCACAAAAGATCGAGAATGGGAAGCTATTCACAGTGAATATGATTACCTCACCATCATCAACTTTGTCGGGCTTAATGATGATAGCCTTCATTCTTTTGGCCCTATTATTAGGAACATCCATTATCTCATTCAAAGCTTCACAAAAATATCCTTCTCTATCATTAAAAGGAATATAAATGAAGCATACCATCACCTATCTTCATTCAGCACGTCCGGTGTGAATCATATCTGGCTTGATCACTTCCCTTCTTGGTTGCACGACTTTGTAAATACTGACCTTCTTGATTAATATATCATCTTACTTTGTCAAAATAAAACCTATGTGAATCAAAAAGTATCACATATGGTTGATTATGGTTGAAACAAAACATATCCAATTGAATTAGGACATGTGTTGGGATAATTTTATATTATTATAATATTATTTTTACATTTAATTAACCTATCTACTTTTAAACGTGGTAAGTAAAAATCAAAATTTACTACTCACCAAAATTATTTTCATTACATTGAATCAAATTATACTTACCATTGACAATTGCGTCTATCAGATATTTGAAATTCTATTACATAAGTGGTAAAATTACATTTTATGCAAATTTTCAAATGTGCCTAGTAGGTGGGTAAAAGATGTTAAAAAAGTTCATTAACATTTTATATGTATGATGTTATTATAAAACGACTCCAATGAATTGAATTGAACTAATATATGTATTATGTATCTATTTTTACATTCATTTAAATTTTTTATTAAAAATAAATATTTAAATGAGAATGTCGGTTTTTATCTACAACACATGTTTTTCACTATTCATAAAAAATTGAATGTTTTCTAAAAAATACCAATAATTAACCCAAATATAATTTTGATATTCCAAATTCAAAAATGATTTCAATTTTACAAAATTCAAAAAATAGATATTTCATTAATTAAATTAAAATTAATTTATGTTGTCAAAACCCTGAAACGGGTTTTCCAGAAGTAAAAAATATCCAAATTTTGACATGTGTTTATGTACAATTTAAATCAGAAATTATGTACAATGACCTAAATTATATTAAATGATAAAAATATAATATAATGATTCTTTAAAACCACTCAAATTTAATATTTAACTCTATAAATTATTTCTCATCAAAAACATTTTTTATATAAAATTTAGTATTTTTTTACTATTAATCAAAATATAAAAAGTTATCAGAAATGTACAAAAAAATTATCTAAACTAAATTATTATGTCCTTATTATAAAGAATAATTTATTTTCTATTAATTGAATATATAACTGTTAAATATTTTATTTTAAAAGGGGTCTCCATTAAAAATCGGAAAATGTGTATTTTTAAAAATAGTTCTTTTATGTGAAAAATTGAATTTTTCCTTATATTATGTCTAATAAACACAAAATATAAATGATAATATAATAGAGTATATATATATAATTCAAAATAATGTTAATAGTATCCATATACTCTTTTTAAAATGGTAGTTTGATTGTTCATGATTCACTTTAACACTTTTTTTGGTAGCGCAAGCTATTTAATTACTTTAAAGTGATAACGTACTATGAAATCTTGGGGTGTCACATTCTCCCCCTTTCAATAAAATGTGTCATCTCAATTGGAAATTTTTCTTCGATAATAAATGGTTTGAAATAGTAAATACCTTTTTGGAAAACCCAAATAAGAGATAAGGTTAATAAAAGTTAGTTTTAATAAGAGGGAAAGGGAAATGAACAATTCACCACCAAAATAGGATTTAGAATAAGAGAAAAAAATATGCAATTAGAGACACCTATTTGGAGAAAAAAGTAAATATTTATAGGTATTTATTGAGGACATCAATCACAAATAAGAGAACAATAAATGTAAAATCGATGGCCTCATATGAGTAAATCTATGATGATTTAAAATATCATCAGTTCAAGAAAACATAAGGTATTAGGACAAAACAATTTTGGTTTCAAAATCCTTTCCCTAAATTATAAAAAAAAAATAAAATAATACTTGAAAATTAGAGTTCCATCATTTATCTAATTTTTACATCAAACTGATCTTTCACTATAATTGATAATAGAACTCAAAAATATTCTATTTAACATAATATAGTAGGGTTCAAAAAAATAAATTTATAAATAATCTGTTAAACCATTATAAATAACTACATTAAACAAACCTATACATCACGTAGGCCAGCGGTTGGTGATTCAACCCTTTTTCCCATCGGTTACGATTTCATGTCCCATGACCTTGCCGAACGAGATGGGTTTTTGCCCAACCTCCATGTCTTCCTTTTTTAACAATCCAAAAATAATCCAATGAAATGTTTTAACCTTAAACAATACCATCCTATGACCAAATAAATACATTCCAATATTTATACTTATCCAAAATACTTGTGGCCAAACTCACAATCCCAAAACTTGTAAGGAAGGTCAAAAAATCATAATGAAGATCTCTTTTATCACAATACAACATGTGAATACCTTAATCATTTATTGTATTAAAACATGGTAACAAATGTAATTACTATAAAACTATATTTGAATAGGTATGTACTTCTTTATGAAATTTATAAATCATAGATTACTAGATAAAATCCTTAAATCCAAAAAATGTTGTAATCACTAATAATAATGGAATAAACAGAAAATTAAATAATTTTAATGTAATAAATAATATCCAATATATATTATCCACCTCAATTATTTCCTATTCCAAAATAATTATCTCGTTTTTTGAAACATATTGTAGTTTATATTCCCCCCAACCATATATTTTTTGAAATGATTAACTTGAAACTATTTCACTTTACATGGTACCATAAAATCTCAATTCCGTAATTAAAACATATTGTATAACAATCCTTATATACATTATAATTCTTCTAACTTGTACATCATTAATACAATACCCAAGTGACACAATTATTTAATAAAATTTAAGAATGATTTTCATTACTCTTATTCTAAAGTAGTACAATAACATGATTTTTATTCAATAGCATTATTTGGGGTATACTCTGATGATTGGGAAATTGATTCACGTAGTGTCCCAACTCATTGCAGATGAAACTTTGTACATTTTAATCGTTTTTCTTACCCTTTCAATCAATAATATGGTGTCCTTTTCTTCTACACTTACAAAAAACTCCCTTTCCTTTCAATAACATCCCAAGGTGATTCTTTCCACAGTTATCACATATAGGAAAATCCTTCTTCCATTTATCCATATTTCTATCAACCATTATCTTCTTCTCTTTCTTGCCTTCAAATCCATAAGAATCATAGAATTCATTACTTATCTAATTAACACATGATACTATTTCTTCATATGATGAGAATATGTGGGAGAATATTTCTCTTCTAAATATAGGGTTAAGACCATGAAAGAAATGATCCTTCTTACTCTTTAGATCATTCGTATTGCTAGATTCTTCATTCATTCAATTGGGAACCATTTTTAAATGAAGACATACTCTAGGTCAGATAATATCATAATTTATAATAAAAAACTAGAAAAATTATCAACGTTAATTTAAGATCATCACACATCTATTATCAAAATCATAAAAATGGATTTATTTCTAACATATTTACACATAAATAATTAATAATGTTTTGTAAAGAAATTGTAAATTATCTTAATCATATCCCATGGGAGTGTCAAATAATGTGCGAAGTAAGGAATGTTTTCGTGTACCAGGATATCCCTAGTCAAGAAAGAAACTCCTTTTTAGAGTTTTCACTTATAGGTACTTCTGTTCTAGAACTACATCCACTTTTAGTATCCAGACAATGATGTATTGCAGAGAAAACCCATATAATCCCTACTTAAGTAATATTCTATGGGGTTATTATAAACTTATCTATAAATTATATCATAGGGTTTTGATCCCTAATGCAAGTGTTCTAAATATATTGGTAAGGTTGTTTCTAAATATCCTATGATACCAACTATAATTACCAGACCCTAGTTACCCATATTAGGTGAACTATATTAATACATTGGCATGATTACAAGGAATCAAGTCCCTAAGGACCGATCAGCTTAGTTGATTTGGAAAATAGATTACATACATGAACGTTACAGTACACAATCAAACATAAAACACAAAATTAAAACTCCATTGATAATTCCATTATTCCCCTATGTTAACCCTCCATATCAGTCATAATACATATCTTGGAATCCTAGGAAAACAAAACATAAGAAAGGGGTGATCTCAAATTCATATAATGGGTAAATAATTTAGTAGAAGCTATAATATTATAAGTAAGGATGTGTAGTAAAAACAAAAGACTTTTAATCATAAACATTAAAATAATATGAAAAAAAAGAAATCAAACATTACCATATAAACATGCACATAGATATCCTACACGTCGAATAATAACATTTCATAACTAATTTTATAATGAGGGAATTCATAATACAGGACATCATAACCACATAGTGAAGGCCTCATTCCAATACTAAAAATAAACGTTTTTCAAGGAATTGTGCCAAGAAACTAATTTGTCTCATGAGACTTACCAATGCATCGATGGGAAATAATGGGCCCCGCCCTTCACTTACTAATTCCAATGCATTCATCATCCAAATTGAATTTTTATTAAATATAATAAAAGAAGGACACAAAGCAATCTACAGAGGTCTAATGTAACGCAGACTAAGGGCATCCCCTTTGATCAAATTAACACATTCTTCCTTCAAACTATTAGTCCGGAAGATATGCACGTCCGTGGACCTATGATCTTCCATGGACTCCAAATAGTCCGCGCCCTTGTTCCCCTCTCTCCATATGTGGGAGAGAGTGATGTTTTGACTAAGCATATCACGACATTTCCCGACCACATACACAATGGACCAAGGTGTAGAGTGATTATCTTTAAGGGAATTAAGGAGGACAAGAGAGTCCACCTCCACTTCTAAAATAGAAACATCCTCCTGGATGCACAATGAAATCCCTGTGAAGAGAGCTCGTGCCTCTTCTTGGATGGTAGTTCCCCTGCCCAGGAAATGGGAGAAATCCAGTTTCACATCACCCTTAGGATATCTAACAACCCCCCCCCCCCCCCCCCCCCTTCATAGATCACAGCCGCTGAGCAAGCTCCGTCAGTATTGAGCTTGTAGCCTGTTACAGTGGGATCCGATCGAACCCACTTCCCAGGGCCTCCCTCCTCAGGAAGGGAAGGGTAGGGATTGTGTGTCTGCATGAAAGGGAAGGGGGGGGGGACCTCTGCCAATACTTAATGAGAAAAGACATGACGATGAGCAGGAAGCGGATGGGAGTAAAGATGGTTCTGGTCAAGGGTCTTACACCTTCGTATCAGGCTTGGTTTCTGCCTTTCCAAATAAACCAGCATCCCACATTAAAAGAGATAGCATGGGGAAGGAGGGACTTCTCCGAACCAAGCGTGCCTTCAAACAACCTTTCTAGAAACTTAGACACAGTCTCGTCAGAACTGGGAGTCCTGACTCCCCTAAGAAACGACCAAACCTACAACGCCCATTCACTCATGAAAAACACGTGATCCAAGCATTCCTTCATCTTCTGCTTGCAATAGTGGAATATTGAGGCCAGGATGATCCCAATTTTCTTGATATTGTCATCTGAGGCCAGTGCCATGTTCCTAATCCGCCAAGTCAAGAAATTCATTTTGGTCAGGATCTGACGACACCAGATAGCACCATTCCATCGATCGAGGGGCCTCATGAGGGACCTCCACCTTTGGAAGTCTCTGTTTTTGAAGACCCCTTAGGATGAGTGAGTGAAAACACACCTGTCTTTCTCAAAATTCAATATGATCGAATCAAAGAAATCCTGTTGATCCGCATTCAACACCGCTTTGATGAAGCGGGGATGGCATTGGGAATCCTTTAAAGAGATCAAAGGTGATGGGCACCCTGGGAATGCCAAAACAGAGCCTGCCCAGTTTTTCTTCCAGAAGGAGATGTCTCTTGTTCCGACAATCTAGCGGGAGCAAGAATACAAGGAAATAACCAGAGGGTGAATTTGGCCCATAGGGGGGAAGCTGGTCCACAACTAACCTCCTCATTACCTCTGATCAAAGGTTACATGCATCGAACCCATAAGGTTTTCTCTTATAATATCTATCATGCAAGCTTGGCGTGGGAACCTTCTATAGTATTATGGAGACTTAGACAATCGATCCCCCTTAGGGGATGGGTCTTGCCAGCCTCTCCCACTTCATCTAACGTCGCTTCCCTTCAGACTTAGCATCCCAAATGTTGTTACAAAGAATGGCGTCCACTACTTTTATTACTCCATTGGTCACATTGGAAGAGGCCATGGAGTGAATAGGAATGGAAGAAAGGACACTATTCACCAGAGAAATACACCCTCCGAACAAAAGAAGCTGATTCTTCCAGTTGAGAACATGCCTAGAAATCCAGCTTAAAATGCCATCGAAATCGCGTATTCTCATTTATCCAGAATAAATGGGAGTGCCCAAGTATTCCATTGGGAAAAGCCTGTGTTTCATATTGAGGCTTCTTTTTAGGGATTCCAGATGTTGGGACGAGCTGCGGTTGGATATAAAGAACATGCTCTTCTCCTGGCTTAGGACTTGTCTACTCCAGGAGAAGTAGTCATTCAGAAGCTCCATTAGTCTCTGGACAGATCTCCTCCCCCCGTTAATGAAGATCATAGTATTGTCCACAAACATGAGGTGGGATATTGTAGGGAGGATGTATTTCTTTCGGAAAGGAAGAATATTCCCTTGGAGTATGCTCCTATTGATTGAAGCACTTAGAGAATCTTGGGCAAGGATGAATAGGCTGGGAGAGAGTGGGTCCCCCTGTCTTCGACCTCTAGTAGCTTTGAAGAAACCGTGTGTTTTACCCATGAAAGAAATCCCCAGGCAAGATGAGCTCACGCATCTGAAGACATTGTCAACCACCTTTACCAAGAATCCCATCATCGCAAGGACTCTATTAAGAAAGCTCCATTCAATCAGATCATAGGCTTTGTTCATGTCAACTTTGATGGTGAGGTTGGATCCATGAGTCTTGTGGTTGATATCCCTCACCATCTCCTGTGCAAGGGCGATGGCCCCCTGGATCGATCTTCCTCTCACGAAGCCATGTTGTTCAGGATAAATCCATGAAGGCAGCATCACAGCCAGTCATTGGTTGTTAAGGTATCTAAGGATTTTAGAAGGGAAATTACAGAGACTGATTGTCCTGTAATGGGACAGGGAGTTGGGGTATTTTACCTTGGGAAGAAGGCATAGAGTCATGGCTGAGGCCACCCGCGGTAAATACCCTCCCTTGAAAAAATCCTGTATAGCTTCAATAACGTCTCCCTTGACCACCTCCCACGCTCCCCTGTAGAAGGACCCTGGGAACCTTTCGGGCCCAGGGCCACTTTCCAGATCCAACTTCTTCATGGATTGAAAGATCTCATCCTCTGATGGACTGGATTCCAGGGTGCAATTCTCCTCCACTGATACTCTATTCTGGATCTCCTCCCACAGCCCCGAAGTGCCAGTAGGATACCCTCTAGACATTCTGGTGTATTGGCCAGCAAGAAGATCATGGAAATATTGAAGATCCATATTTCCAACCTCTTCCCTATCATTCACGTATGATCCGTCCTCCTGAAGGATGTTTGGAATTGCCCAACGTTTCCGTTCTTTAATGCAGGCATGGAAGAATGCGGTATTTTTGTCACCCTCTCTAATCCACTTCACTTTGGATCGATCACGCGCCTGTCTCTCCTATTTCAACAGCTCATCCGCCCAACATTCCTTCTTAGATTTCACTTCATCAGTGGCCTCCTCACTCCAGGCCTCCTCCATACTCCCTTCAATGAGATCCACCTCCTGTGTAAGGGACTCAAGCCTTCGATCATTATTAGGAAGACTCCTGCACCATTCCTTCAGCCCTTTTTTAACTCTTCTAAGCTTGTTATTAATGGATACCCACAAGAATACTTGGGTGGAAAATTTTATAGTAGTAAATCAACCTCAATCAAGAATAATATCCAATAATGGATGTTTACATAGTTGAAAATAATCAATAAAACTCATTTATCGTAATATTTCTTTACATGAAATCATTTAAAATTTGCAAAATTTATAAATGAATTCATCTAAAAGAAATTTTTGAATCAAAGTGTCACATACCAATTTTAAACTTTTGAGAGAAATTAACTCTTTAAAACAATCATGTCCATGTAAATAAATCATTAAAATCATTTTGAAAACATTTTCCTTAATTAAGAAGATTTAGAAAAATAAATATATAAAAATATTTAAAATGATGATCTAGTTGAAAAGTCCCTTTGATAAAACCTTAAGATATTACTTTTTAAAAAAAATTAATAAAACAAGGACAAATATGATAAATATTTCCTAGTAGATACTTATAAATAAACAATCTTGGATAATAATGAGATTGAGGAAATAACACTTACCTTTTAATTTCCTTTAGTCGAGGTTACGTCTAACATCATGTATAATGGCCATAATATATTTTTAAATTATACCAGAACCATATTAATGATTATTATATCATATATGATTCATTTATTAGTTTATACTACCCATTTAATAATAATTTCTATGTTCAAGAAATATTTCAGGTAATAATAGCTTTCTTTATTGTACGTGTTTTAACTTCTTATTCTTGATCTAATCACATATATAATGAGTTACATACTTACAGAATATAAAACATTATTTATATATCATACTTATTCAGAATATAAATATGTATATAAGATAGATATATGAAATGGAAACAGCGTTCATGGAGACGGTAGTCCGTACGTACGCATGTATGTTGTTTCTGTTTTCTTATCATATAGTAGGAAAGTAATTAATCGAAATAAATTTATACAAATAAATATATATTATTAATGTAGAAATATTATTTCATAGACCTCATAATTAATCAATATAAATATTTTTTTTAAAAAAAATGAAGGGTGGTCGTTGAAGATGAATCTCATCACGTCGGGGAGACGGTAAGCACTACATACACACAAGTGACAATATCATTCCAGTGATGTTGAAAAAGAGTTTAATTTGATTTTATATTATATATATAGAATCATTAAATATTCATATTTATTATTTTAATAAATTATACTCATTATTATACACATACAAATAATTACGTGTTGAATAACAAACTACAACATGACGTGGAGACGGTAATCCGTATGTACGAATGTATGGTGTCTTTGTCATTCATAGGATGAATAGAATAATGAATATTGTTGTACCATATTTTTAATAACTTAACATTATTTATAAGGAACTGAATTTATTATTTTATTATGGAAATAACAATTAATGGGGAAGTAGAAGAAGAAAAGTACCTTGAAATATTTGATAAAATAATTTCCTCGTCTTCAGATGCTTCTGTTTGATTTGAATAAAAGGCCTCCATTGGTTTTCTTTATGATCATATTAGGGCCTATAGGTAGAATTTAGGGTAGTTTTAAAAAGATTGTATTAGGTTTTGGGCGAGCCAAATTGGTTTGGTGGGGGGAAATTAAGAGAAAGGGAGGTTCCCTTTTATTAGAGTGGTGAGGGGCACATTAAGAAAAGCATGAAATATTAATTTATTATAAAATGATTTTCGGTTTATAATTGCTCAAAATGGATTTATTTCAAGGATAAGGTGGGGATTGGATTAAAAACTCACAAAAAATATGTTTGAGACAAGTTTAGGTCCCCATATTATCCTTATCTTGTAGATTTAACTCGCTGTTATAGAGTTTATCTTTTACCATGTTTTCTTGTATTTTAATATTACATGGATATTAATTTTACAATAACATGCCAAGAGAAAATAAAGTGGTAATGTAATGAAATTCAAATCATCATATAATTCCTTTGGATAAATATTAGGATTTTATTAATATTATATCATTTAATAAAATAGTATTTGTTTTAAAAATGCATTTATGCCAATTTTGACATTATTTAGTATTTATTTTTTTGTTAAAGTCAAAAAAACTTACATACTTAAAAAAATTTAATGAACCCTTAATTGTCATATTCACCTAAAAAATTCATGTATAGAATAAAATTTCTCAATTTACATTTATTTTGACATTTTTAATATCAATTAGTTTAATCTTTCATTAATAAAGTGATTACTCCAACATTATTGTGTCATAAATTAATTTCATTATTAAATTTTTATTAGTTATAAATAAAATATCATGATGTTTGAAATATTTTAATGTTTATAATTAATATTTATAGTCGAATTTATCTTATGCATAACATTATATTAAAGATGATTATTTTTTAAAATTTTAATTTAACACTTTTAAGTATTCTTTAAATTAAATTTAATAAATGTCATAATCTAACCCAATTGAAAAAAAAGGATCAAATTTATTCCTAAGGTTTATTTTGGTGAAATCACACTTCTCAAATAGAATTAAGACATGTGTTTGGGAAATATTATATTATTATGATATTATTTTTTCCTTTAATTAAGAAATTTACTTTTTACTGTGGTTAATAAATGTCAAAAGTTATTATTCACAAAAAATTATTTTCAACCCATTAAATTGAATTTTACTTACTGATTACAACCATGTCTATTAGATTTTTGTAATTTAATTCCCAACAGTGGTAAAATTACATTTTATGAAAATTTGCAAATGTGCCAAAAAGGTGGGTTAAAGACGTTAAAAAAATTCAATAAAATTTTATATCTCTCGAGGTAGAATTACGAACGTCATTCCTTATGGTACGTACTCGAGCCATCATGGATTTATCACCAATGTTTGAATCATGCAGGAGGAACTTATACACAGGCCTCGCTCTCGCCCCTTGGCGGGTGACGATGCAGGACCTTCAGAACCCGCGCCTATGGCTGCGTCCAGTTCTGTGTCTGACGGGGCCAGAGCACCTAAGGTGGCTCGTCCAGGTTCTCCAAACCTTCCAACTGCATATGGAGGGCCACACCCCAGGGTCCCATCAGCATCGACTCAAGAGCAACACCAGGAGTTCGAACTCTATAAGTTTCCTCTACTGGATTCATTGTTGTCACATGTAGATTTTGCCAACTAATGTTTATGTCCCTCTCTATCATACAGTTCTCCGACTGGCATGGACTACTGCGAAAAGGCTTGTCGGGATGTCTACTGGCATCCCTCCTATGGGGCATGCCGATGATGGTGGAGGTAGTCCCCCCAATCTCCCCGAGCTACAACACACACCATCATTGGTGGGACCACCATCAGGGTTGTGCTCGAGGTTATTGAGGTGGACTCTGATGAAGAGGATCAACCTGCCACCCCATGTCCTGTCACACCTACTCCGGCACTAGATGTCGCACTGGATTCAACGCCAGATACAGATCCTGTCGAGGACTTCCTGCAGGCGTATCCTACACATGAGCATACCAATCACGCAGACTGGGATGAAACGGCCTCCGACGAAGAAGAAAACACCATAGTCTGCCGCCGATCATGGAAGATAATCATGTGCTTCATCAAGGACACCCCCTAAGTGCTATGGCTGAACGAAATCGATAGACTTCACTCGCGGCTGCGCGAAATGTGCACTGGGGGAGTGGATACCCAACGTCCTTTTGCGCTAATCCACGATCTCATGGCCGAGAAGATCCGGGAGTATGATCGTAGGCTCTGTGTGGGCTGGCAGAGGAGGAAGGTGACAAACATCGAGAATCTCCATGAGGATGAAAGTGAAGTCCAACAGCTGTAGGCCCAGGAGTATGAGCACTCAGCCTCTCTTAATACACAATCTGAGCTGATCTCACAGTTGAAGGCCCAGCTAGCATAGGCAGAAGAGCATATGAGGCGGGCTTCTGGAATGATGGCTACCATTCAGGCTGGCATAGAGGGGTCCAAGGCCAAGGCTGACGAACTGCACCCCACCGCTACTGAGGAGGAGCGGAAGGTGAGTCAGCGGCAACAATTCTTGGATGCCACAAGCCTCAGGGTGGTAGAGCAGCAACGCTCTTTTGACGGGGTCAACCCATCCATGGGGGGAGTCAACCCCCGGGTACTATAACAAATGAAAAACCTTTTAATGCTACTATTGCGCTTCAATTTTTCTTCTTCTGAATGTCGTATCATGCATGATTTCCACTGTTTTCATAGGTTCATTACATACCTACAATGTTTGTGGGATGTTCGGCGACAATTCCCCAAGATCACGTGTGTCAAGTCCGATGTGAGAAACATGAGATAGTTGCCTCATCGTCCCACCCAACATGGGAGTGGAAAACAAGCTTCGGGCATCCAGGGTTTGGATAACCAGTCCGGATTTCCGGAAGATGGGAGAGGCCTGGCCAGAGAATAAGGTTCTCAAAATAGCCGAATTACCATTTCACTAGCGTGCTCTGATGCACGAACGGTGCAATGACAGGGGCACTGGAATCGGTCCGAACAGATAGAAATGGGATGTGTGAATCACGATACCCAAGATTCAGAACACTGTAGGGATGGCGCGACAATAAGGGACAAATGTTAACTGTGGCGGAGAAATGATATCCTTACTGCGTTATCCTGATATGGGGACAACAAATGATGGATGACCATTAACCATGTTCGAAACATGGGACCATGTCACAAATATTGTTGATCAATCCTTCAGGACATTGGACCAGGACAGTAGGTGGACTCTAGATCTAGCACCTATACTGTTAGGGGGTCCTTCCAAACATGACCAGTCTTCTGGAATGTTGCCCCAGGATGTTAGGTGAGCCGATGCGGCATGATATCGGGCCGTTAGGGGGTAACTTTAGACATGAAAAGGGAAAAGGGTCCGGATAAGGGGCACACAAATCGTGGAATATGGAGTGATGGTTTGTCCGAACAGAATCCAACACTCATGAAACTACACCACCGTGGTGGGAGTACTCCAGATGAGTGCATCAGTTTGATTGCAGATCCTTCCTTCTTTGGGAAATGGCCTCTCTAGCGAGGGGGTATGTTTCCTCCCAATGGGATATTGGGGTTTCATGAACTTGTTCAGGGTAGAATCATAGTTACATGGTCCTCTACAAGGGGTCTGGCCAGGGGGCTGGAAAGGGGAAGAATAGGATTAATGATTCCTATGGGTTGGACCATAGGAAAAATACCAGGTCATCTCTACGTATCCCATGAGGATGGGAATCAAGCCAGACATAGTTCTGAATGTGCATTTTAACGTCATGAGGGACGATGAGAATCCTGTTCGTGTTGGTACACATCCTACCACAACTACTAAGCCCACGTGAGTAATGCTCGGTGTGGGAAACAAGAAGTGGTGGTGGGACTTTCCCGACATAGAAAGGGGGATGGTTAGGGTGAGGGGACGCTCGGTGAATACCGGTCCCTTAATACTGACATGACCATGTGGCACACCTAGATGCGCGGAGAGATAGAGCCGAGTGTGTCAGAATCCCACATGATCATGAGGGTTTGGAAATGTGTGAATCATGACGCTCGAGGTATAGATCACAATGACGGTGGCATGATGATAGAGGATAACTGTTAACCATGGAGGAAATGCAGCACACATATCACGTTAGCCTAGAATGGGGACAGACAAATGAGGGTGTACCATTGACCATGTTCGAAACACGGAACCATGTCACAAATGTTGTCAAAGATCCATAGGGATGTTGGCCCGAAACGATTGGAGGGCCTTAGGTCCAACATCCATGGAGAGCCCTTAAGCCTAGCATCCATGTCATCTGAGGGTCCTTCTGGATGTGGAAGAGGATGAGGATCCAAATAGAGTTCAAACTAATCTTCGTCATGGGACGAGGGGAATGTCCCTATGAAAATCCCACTCTTCGGGCTCTTTGTCAAAATGCATCTGAACACGACAACTAGGCGTATTGGATAGAGGGAGAAGAGTCCTTTCCCATAGGGGGATCTTAGTTTAGGGTTGTAGAATTCGGACCGTGGGTGGGAGGAAGCACAGGAGGCACGTGATGGGTACTTTTGAAAAACCCGACGTGGATGAGGACATAAGACCTACTTACCATGCATTCTCTAGGGAGTGCTCGAGTCGAGGGACTAAACATGAAAGTTAGGCTTGGCCCGCGGGGAAGTGCATGGGTGCTCCAACGTATCCCATGAGGAAGGGAATCAAGAAATACATAGTTCTGAAAGGGTGGCATGGTAAGGTACCAGTTCTAGGGTAAAAGGGAAGTGCGGGCGTGGCCCTTGCACTA
Source organism: Viscum album (assembly GCA_963277665.1). NCBI lineage: Eukaryota > Viridiplantae > Streptophyta > Magnoliopsida > Santalales > Viscaceae > Viscum > Viscum album. Next base: position 427,837,097 of record OY728129.1, on the reverse strand, counting down.
AAAGAAGCGGAATTTGATGAATCGTGTTTGTCCTTTTTGGTGAGTGGTTTTTTGTTTTGTGAAGCGACTGGATTGGGGTAGCAAGCCCTGGTGTCGCCACAAGAATCAAGCCATGATAGGCGTTGAAAAATGGCATGGCATGTGACCAATACCCAACGTGATGTCCTCTACAACGAGGACATCATAATGTAGTGTCGTTTTTCTTTGTGCGTCCAGGACGATAATGTCACAGTTTAGGGTCGTTTGATAGGACCAAGCATGCATTTTAACATCATGCAGCACAGATAGAGAAGAGACGATGATAGGCAGGGAATGTCTATGGTGTCGTGTGGCATAACCAATGTGAATGGGGAAATAATCCCACATTATACTGTACACAGTCCCAAGAGAAGAACCTCAGGCCGAGGGGCCCACATAGAGGTGAAAGGTAACGGGGGAGAGACTAGCTCCCAAATGAGTTGGACCTGAAAACAAGACGTTCGGGTGGTCCTACGTATCAAATGAGTATGGGAATGAAGATGAATGTAGTTCCGAGGAGATCTTAGTTTATGGTCTTAGATCTCGGACCAGGGGTGGATGACAACATTCTAGGTAAGCGCAGACCTTGAACCTTTCCCTAAGCCCATGTGAGTTAAACTCGGTGTGGGAAACAAGGGGGAAATCCCTATCGCATTACCCAAAACATCCATCGAGGGGAAGTTGGTGAAGAGCCCCGAAGGAAACCTTTGGCATGACTTTGTTCCCCCAACGCATAGACGTGCACGAAGGAATAGTACCAGGAGTTTTGAAACTTCACATGGATGTGATGATAATGGAGAAGGACATGAATCGCGTAACCGACATTTTGATCTTAATGGGGTTGGCATGATGATAGAGGACAACCATTAACCATGGAAAAAAACAGTCTCCATATCGCATTAGCCTGAGGTGGGAACAACAAACGAGCATCGACCGCTGACCATATTTGCTACACGAGATTTTTATCGATTTGTTGTCTGAAACCCTCGGGGGAGTTGGCCCGTAACGGTAGGAGAGCCCTTGGGCATGGTATTCAGCCCGTTCATGGGGGTCCCTGTGGGTGTGAAAGATGATGGAATCCCCGATGGAGGGATACACAAATTTTGAAAAGCGGGTGTGGACGTGTCTGAGTAAAGTCTGATATTCCAAGTAATAAACCAGAGTACCTTTAGGCACATTGGTGAACCGTCGAAGAGGGTCAACGAAATAGCTCGGGAGGGAGAGGTACATGGTGTGGTCATTACAAGACTGTCGTGAATGAGGACATAATCTCACACCACACCATACACTCCCCTTGTGGAGGAAGCGTAGGCCAAGGGAACAAGGTGGGATGAAGATTTTCGATAGGTGGGGCTGGACCCGAAGCTTAGACATTCAGGTGATCCTACATATCCGAAAATGATGGGAATCAAGACACATGTAGTTCTAGAAGATACCCAGGGGCATGATACCCTATCGAGGGTGTGTGAGGCATAGCGAATAATAAGGAGATAATCCCACACCACTCTGTACAATCTCATAGGAAAGTACCTGGGCCAGGGGGCTCAAAAAAGCCACGGGGCCTGATAGTTGGGTTCTGGTCAGGAAGGCCTAGCCTACTCGTAGTTTAACGTCTTGCAGTAAAGATGATGGTCGGGGAATATAAACCCTTTAATGGATGAGGTGTATGGTACGATGAACAAACCGACATAAATGTGGACATAATCCCTCACCACACCATACACTCCGGGTAAGAACTCGGGCTAGGGCCCAAGAGGGCCAAGGGGCATGAAGCTTGGCCTTGGTGAGGGAGGCCTGAGGCTGGACCTCGGTCAAGACGGTCGGACTAACTTGCAGTTTAATGTCTTGCAGCAAGGACGGGGGCCATGGGCCCGGAAAGGCCAAGGGGCCTGAGGTTAGGCATCAGTCAGGAGGCCCGACCAGTTTATAGTTTAACTTCTTACATGAGGATGGGGAAATAGATAATTGTATCTCATATGGGGATGTGCACGGCCTGGCAATTAACCCGACATGAATTACGACGTAACCCTTCACCATGCCATACATCCCTTATAAGAGAGTCGGGGCTATGGGCCCGACCGATGTCACCACCGGGAGGGATGTTTGTCACTTCAGGATGGGGCAGAACGAATCACTTCACTCGATTTTTGGGACATCTCGGGGTGGACCAGAAGATCCAGGACACTATTGGCCATGTTCAAAACACATCGTCCTTATGGTGACCTGATATGGGAGAAAAAAAATGAGCTTCAAACTTTGACCAAATTCGCAATGTGGGACGTGTATCGTCTTGTTGCTCGGAAACCCTCAGGGGTGTTGGCCTGTATCGGTAGGAGAGCCCTTGGGTGTGGTATCCAGGCCGTTCTTGGGGGTCCCTCTAGGTGTGGAAAGTGATGGAATCCCAGTCAAGGAGTGGTTGGAGCATAGCTGTACCCATCCACTAAAGAGGCGAACATCTCCAAGGGGGACGTGCAGCCGGGTCGAGGCTTGCACGACGTGAGTTAGGTCAAAAGTGTTCACCCTACCATATGTCTTGACCCGAGGGGAAGATTTTGGCTTTGGGCTGGGCCAACAGACGAAATGTCCGGGCGTTCCTATGTATCACATTTGGATTGGAATCAAGCCATATGTAGTTCTTGGAGGCCATTCAGTTTAACGTCGTACGGTAAGGACGTGGGAGAATAGAAGAACGGGAGTGGGCACATGGTGCGACCCTTATAATCCTTGTATAAGCGGGGCTATGAAATCCTACTCCTAGTCATGAAAGGATCCTCCACGAAAACTATACCTATGGGTAAAGTGAAAGAGAAGAGCTCGGGGCTGGGCTCAAGACGGGATGTCTGAGCGTTCCTTCGTATCCCCTGATGATGGGAATAAAGCCACACGTAGTTCATGAAGCGTAGTTTAATGTCATGCTGGACGAGATGCATCTCATTTGGGGATATGTTCGGTACAGTGGGGAACCCGACGTGAATGAGGATGTGTCCCGCACCACACCGTATAATCCCATAAGAGAGCTTGAGTCGACAAAGGCCAAGGGTTCTGAGGCTGAGCCTCAGTCAGGGAGGCCTGAACGGCTTGCTGTTTAATGTCTTACAGTAAGGACGGGGGCCCGGGGCCCGAAGAGGCCAAGGGGCCGGAGGCTGAGCCTTGGTCAAGGAGGCCTAACCAGCTTGCAGTTTAACATCTTACAGTAAGGATGGGGGAGATCTTAGTTTAAGGTCATAGAGCTTGGACCATTTTTTAGTTTATCATCTTGTAGTATGATGGTATAATTTAGGGTCGTGCAGGACCATAACATGCAGTTTAGGTTCATGTGGGACCATAGAGTTTAAGGTCGTGTCGGACCAATGATGCTTAGGCAAAGTACTGCTTGAGGAACTTGGCGTTGGTGGGAGGAGTTACGCGCTCACCATCCGTGGTCACCATGGAGTATTCTCCATTGGGGTAAACCTTATGGATGACATAAGGTCCTTCACATTTGGGCTCTAGATTGGGTGGTTTCCTACCGAGAATCATTGGGGCTCGAAGGGCCAACACTAGGTCGCCCTGTAGAAAAGAGCGAAGGTGAACCTTCTTGTTGAAGGCTCTGGCTATCTTATTCTGATGCCTTTCCAGATTGTGCAGGGCACGAAGCCTATTCTCTTCCAGTGCATCCAATTCAGCTAGATGAATTTCAGCCACCTTATTTGGAACCTGTTGTTCATAGATTGTAGTGCATAACGATGGCAGCTGTATCTCAATGGGTAGGATGACCTCATCCCCATACACTAGGGAATATGGGGTCACTTGGGTGGAATTGCGATTCATCGTCTGATAAGCCCAGAGGGCATTGGGGAGCTTCTCTAGACAACTTTTCTTGATCTGACCAACCATCTTTTGCAGAATGTTAGATAGGGTTTTGTTGAACACCTCAATCTGTCCATTTTCCTGTGCATGATAGTGAGAGGTATGGTTCGAATGGATATTGTACTAGGAATACAACTTCTTCAGATCGGCCACTCGGAAGGTGGTGACGTTATCGGTGAGGACAGTGTGAGGGACCCCAAACCGGTGGATGATATTAGAGCTCAAAAAGTCGACTATGGAACGGGCCTTGACCTCTTTGGGTGGAACTACCTCTGCCCACTTGGAGAAGAAATTTGTAGTAGTTAGGATGAACCTACACTGGCGAGCTGTTGTCGGTGGATATGGTCCCACGGCATCGAGTCCCCACACCGCAACTGGCCAAGAATACATGGTGGAGTGGAGAGGCTCCAGTGGTCGATGCATGAAGTTAGCGTGAACTTGGAACGCGTGGAATCTCTTGGAAAACTCAATACAATCATGGATCATAGAGGTCCATAAGTATCCCAACCTCTGGATTTTATCGGACAACTTTGGCCTAGCTTGGTGGGAGACACAGGAACCGGCGTGAACCTCTTGCATAACCTGACAAATCTCGACTCCTTGAATGCAATGGAGGAGAACTCCATTGAACCTCCGCTTATAGAGGATCTTCTCAAGACTAGGACTGCTCTAGAGGGTAAATTGTAGCGCACGGCGTCAGATTCGCTCGCGTCGGGCCCGGTCGTCGGGGAGGCAACCATTTTAGAGATACTCGACAAAAGGTGCCCTCCAGTCAGGAGTGGCCTCAACCACTGCGTCTGACGAACCTGGGACCCCTGACGTAGAATGTCCGGCGGTGAGATGACTTACCCGCAGGCCGTCATTGTCCTTTGGGGTGATGGGGGAAATGACTCTCTGGTGTGCCACATGTATGATCAAATCATCTTTCTCGGGTTCTGCGAGCGACACAGCTAATCCATCCAAAGCATCTGCTCGACTGTTCTATGACCGATGGACATGGGTAACCTCTGGTCGAGAAGGGAACTGGGCCATTAGATGGAGGGTGCACACTAGAAATGGCACAAGATTCGGTTTTCTGACAACATAGTCACCATTGACCTTCTTGATGACCAGCTCGGAATCTTCTTTCACATGTAGATGGGGCACATCGATCTCAAGGTCCAACTCAGGGCCGGTGATGAGAGCCTGGTACTTTGCCTTGTTGTTGGTACAACCTTCTGACAATAAGAATGAGTATGGCAGGACGACTTGTGCTGGGGTGATGAAGACGATACCCAGGCCCACTCTGTTGAGCTTAGGATCGTTGATCCTCCTACTGGTGGGGCTCCGGGAGGCACCGTCGAAGTGAATTTTCCACCATGATACAACATGACTGACTGAGAGGATCGTCTCATCAGGAAAATCCAGGTCCATGGATTGATCTACGGAGTTTGGATGAGCAGCTAAGAAGTCTGCCAATGCCTGTCCCTAGATTTCCTTTTGAGGCACGAACCGGATGTCGAACTACTGGAGGATCACCGCCCACCGCACTAGTCGGCCGGTCAACATGGGGTGGTTCAGGATGTACTTCAGTGGGTCTACCCGAGAGACCAAATGTACCTCATGGTACTACAGGTAATGTCGCAACTTCTATATGGTAATCACGAGAGCAAGGAAACTCTTTTCAATAGGGGAGTATCTGATCTCCGTATCAAGAAGCATGTAGCTAAGATAGTAGAGATTGTTCTCCGTACCTTCGTTATTCTTCTGGGTGAGAAGTGCACCGAGGGATTGTTCCAGGGCGATCATGTAAAGGACCAGCGGATTTCCAAAGACAGGTGGCGTCATAACCGGAGGTTGGAGCAGATACTACTTGATTTCCTCAAAGGCGGTCTGACACTCATCATCCCATTCGTAGGTGGTGCCATTCTTCATGAGCCAGGAAAAGGGATTACACATGCTGGCCAAATTTGATATTAATCGGCGTATATAGTCGAAGTGGCCTTGCAAACCTTGAAGTTCCCGAATATTTCTCAGGGGAGGCATTTGGCTAATGGACTTTATCATCTCTAGTTTGATCTCAATGCCCCGGTATCTAACAACAAAGCCAAGAAACTTTCCAGAGGTGACCTCGAAGGCACACATTAACGGGTTCATCTTTAGTTGGCGGGAATGGAGGAAACCAAACTCTTTCTCAAGGTATATGAGATGGTTCTGGTGGTGGCGATATTTGATCACTAGATCATCCACGCAGCATTCCACTAGCATCCATATAATTGGCTTGAATATGCGATGCATGGCCCGTTCTTAAGTGGCACTTGCATTTTTCAGGTCGAAGGGCATAACCTGGTAACAAAAAGTACCTTGGGGAGCCCTGAAGGCAGTGGACTCCTCGTCCTCAGGGACCATCCAGATCTGGTTGTACCCGGAATAACCATCCATGAATGAGATGGCTTGGAACCCGGTCGTGGCATTAATCAATAACTCGGTCACCGGATGGGGAAAATCATCCTTTGGGCAGTGGCGATTGAGATCGCGAAAGTTGATGCAGACTCTTATCTTCCCATTCTTCTTCCTAACTGGCACAGTTTTGGGAAGCCACTTGGGGTACTGGACTTCCTTGAAGAAGTTGGCATTGAAAATCTTATCAACCTCGGCATCAACCATGGCACCGTGAGAAGGATGCATCTTTCTGGGAGGATTCTTAAACCCATGATGGTTTGACGGGAGGCCCAGGCAGTGAACGACTACATGAGGATCAGGTCCTGGCATCTCGCCATAACTCCAGGAAAACACATCATGGTGTTGTTTCAGAATGTCTATGTACCGCTGCTGCTCCTCGGGGGACATGGTTTCACTGATCAATGTGGGTCTCGGATCTGCCTCACTCCCAAGATTCACGTGTACCATTTCATCAATCGTGGTATAGATGCCTTCCTCAAAGGTGGGGGAAGCGTCCTCCAGATATTCCTCTCCACCCGTGGAGGGATTTCCCACCAAGGGAGCCGCTTCTGAGCTATGAAACCCCGACGGGCAGCTGGTGCCATCTTGGGCAGCAGTGGTCATCATATTAGGAGACCCATGCGCCACTGAGACCATTGCAATGAAGGAAATCGATCCTATCTCATCTGGCTTTCGGCCTAAGGGGCCACGTTTGATGACATCAAAGAAGTGGTGACGCGTCGGCCAAAGTCAGTTGATTCTATCCTGGCAGAAGAGACACGAATGACGTACCGTCGTTGCATTAAGCCTGACATTCCGATTCTGCACAGGGGTAGGAGGTTCCAGGATCACCTGAGCCTGGTTGGTGTAGAAGTACGAGGTGATTTTCCACCGTCGCTTGGACATGGGAACATGCCTTCCTTTCTTACTTGAAACAACAAAACATTGTCCCATGTCGGGGGTCGTGGCCTCCAATCGGTGGATCAGGAAGATGTAGGCATCATCCATGCTTGCCCAGGGATCACTTGTGACCGGGGTGGGTTCATCCTCACTTGCTTGATTTTGATAATCCTTGCTCTTGTAATAGTCAGAATCCAGATTATGGGATTCACAAGAGCCGAAAGGAGACACATCTCCATCGAGCACGCCTACTTGACCATTGAGGGAGTATTTGAGGCATTGGTGATGGGATGAAGTTACCGCTGCGTGTAGATGGAACCATGGCCTGCCCATAAATGCGTTGTAGGCGGTGTCCTGGGAGACAACCATTAACTCGGTGCTGAAAATTAGGCCACTAATCTAGGTATTCAAGTGGATCTTGCCTACAAGTGATTACTCGGTCCTGTCGTATCCTTGGATTCTAAGGTCGGAGTGAGTTAAATCATCTTCTGACAAACCCAGCTTTCGCAGTGTCTAAGTCGGGATTAGGTTGATCCCAGAAACCATGTCAACGAGGCAGCGGCGGACTTCCACACCATTAAACTGGCCAGTGACGTACAGTGGGCGAATATTCCCCTATATGGGAGGGTCTTCATCTTCACCGGAGAATGAGATAACTGACTGTCATTCGGTGTTCTCAATTGTCTCAATGTGGAAGGCTTCCACAGCTGTTAACTCCGTCTCAATCTGAAGGGGGCTCCTTAGGGCCTCGACAAGTGCTTCGCGCATTTAAGACAATAGGCGAAGAGCCTCAAGGATATAAATCCGTGCTGGAATGCCGGCCAGGTTCTTTAGGATATCGTACTTTCATGCCAGACGTGATCTTCTGCCTACATGAGGTCGCTCTACGGTTGGAGGCATAGCGGGTCCTGCCGGTTGAATTGGAGGCTGGCTGGTATTGGGTACATCCTGCTGCCTACTAGTTGAAGCCTGGAGAGTATCCGACAGATTAGAATCGGACAACGAAGATTGACCTGCAGCTGGGCAAGACTGGCCGCGATACGGACAAGGTAGCTCTGCCTGATCTAGTAACACAAATGGAGGTGGAGGTAGATCTGAGGGCATCAGATGAGATTGTGCATGCTGAGCTCTGTGTTGAGCCTAATGTCTGGATTCAGTAGCGTGCACGGCTTGACTGAAAGAGCCTGCTGATGTGCCTTGATGACCTGTGTGGTTGTGGTTCCGCTGACATTGGCATCGGCTAGGGACGTTGGGGAGGTTCTCCTGGCGTTCCCCCTCGTCGGGATCCATACAGGGCTTTACCATCTCCATGGTGTTAACTGAAGCATACCCCTGGATGTCGCTCGACAAATCATCCACCACCGGGCGGACTCTGGGTGGAATCTCAATTTCATGGGGCATAAAGTCGCCAAGATTTCGGGATGATGATGGCAGAGGTGGAGTGCATTTATTCTTCTAGCGTTGCCGCTGCTTACCCTTTTGGGGAGAGGTCGGTTGTGATGACGATGAAGAGGTACTGGCTACTTCCTCAGAAGGCTTTGGCTGTTTCAGGCATGCCCGAATTATACCATGGGCATGGGCGACAGTTTTTCAAGCCATCCAGTCGTTGTATTTATAGGACCCATGGCTGGGAACCTAATGCCACTCGCCTTCGCTGTCGCTACAGATCTCTGACCCAACAAAGACACCCGCTACTTGTGTCGGTGCTGGGCCCAACCTGACTATGTTGTTGTCAAATTGGTCTTGAATCCAGTCTTTAAACACATAGAATTGCTTGAGGTTGTGCCCCAGAATCTGATGATAGGGACAGTAGTAGGGGCAATCGGTGAGATTCACCTTTGTCGGCCTTCTGCACTCGAGTAAGTGTACAATCCCTTAATCTAGAGCACTTCGGAAGTAACCGGGGACCTGATTCTCATTGAACGAGTAAGTCTGGTGCCTTCCTTCCAGATAGGGGGCCCTGGGATCCTGGCCCTGGCGAGGGACCGGAGGGGCCTGTAAAGCAGGTGGTGCCTGATTGTCTCTCTTAGGCGGTGGTGGCACATTGCGTGGGGGAACCTGTCGGTTTTGAGGCGGTCGCTGCTAGGTAGGAGCATGCGCTTGAGGCGAAGGACCTCTACGGGGTTGTGTGGCCGGTGCAGCTGGCAGTAATTCCAGCTGCCTGGGGGCTTCTATTTGGGCCACCACGGCAGTTTCGGCTCTGGAATCCCTCCTGGCTGGGATCATAGGGGGCAGCAAACATGCCTGACTAGCCTGTTGCAGAGCCTCCTCAAGGCGTTGAGCCTTATCTGAGAAATCCTGAAACCCTCTAGTGTTGTTCTAGATGATCAGGGAAGAAACCAGCTCCGTTTTGATGTTCCCTACACACATCCTCAGTAATTGCTCCTGAGTCAGTGGCATGTCGAGGGAGTATGTAAGTCCCTTCCACCAGGTGATGAAGTCCAGGACTTTCTCGTCAGGCCTTTGTTTTCACTTGAAGAGGTCTGCGATGCTGGTCTTTCGCGTGGTGGAGCTGAACTGGTATAGGAACTTCTGGCGAAGATCCTCCCATCCAGTCACCGATCCGATATGGAGCTGGCTGTACCAGATGAATGTGGGGGCCTCCAATGTCTGTACAAAACATCGGAGCTTAGAGGCTTCTTGCTGGGACGGGGTCCCTAGCATGGGGCCACACCTGGAAGAAAAGTGGGCCAACTACTATGGCGGGTCCCCTATCCCATTGAACGGCAAAACAGTGGGGTTCCCAAAACCCGGGGGTGCGGGCATATCATCCACCCACGCGGGATATGGCATGCCATCCGGTGGGACTCCCACCTGCCGTGTTTCCAATCCTTCAAGGCGGGCGATGAGTGCCGCTATAAGATCATCTGGGTGGGGGTCCCTATCTTGGCGGGGATCCCTAATCACAAGTGCGTTTCTGGGTTCTTCGACACGGTAGATGTCTTCAACAGCTCATGGAGAGACTGGCGGAACGGCCTGTGTGGCGGCTGGGAGGGACCCAGGCTGGATTCCTCATATTGCCCCGTCATTCCGGAGGATTTCGTGAGACGTATCGCGCCCTCTTTACGTGAGTTCCGGCTTCTGCCCTGTCTGCGGGAGTAGCATGGTCAGGGTTTTCTGGAGGCATCTCTCTGGGGGGAAATTTTCCCTGCCCCTGCTACCCCGGCTTGGGATTACCGTAGTCGGGTCGCCGCTCTGCAGCTCACTCGGCTTGGAGTTCGTCAACTAGCCTCTTCTACTCAGCAATCTATTGGTGTAACACGGCCTTCTCGGGATCTTCATCTATCTTCTATACAGAGGCGGACGGGTCAGAGTGGTTGACAGTTTCGACATGTTCGTTACCCTTACCATCATTTTGACTGAGCACCAGTGACTCTGTGGGTACAGGGAGGCCTAGAAGGTTCCTCTCCTGATGGGTAAACCTCCCTGATGGGTCCAAAATAGGTGTTACACCCTCAAGGGGTAGGTCTCCATCGAGGAATTCAATCTCGTCCTCCTTGTCTACTACGTCAGCCATGTGGACCGCGACCCTCATTGGGGGCATTTCCTCAATGTCGCATAACAAATCGGGCTACCGTCGGACAATACTGAAGAGGAGGTCAGCATATTGTCCCCAACCATGGACTTGAACATGGTGGGTAGTTTCCCTTATGATTCTGCGGAGTACTTTGAGACTCTGAAGGCATTTCCGTTGAAGGGTGCTCTGGCGGCCTGGCTACTCAGGGCACTGGGCCACAGGGAGTGTGGCCAAATCGATCAGGCGGCATTGCTCGCCTATTTCATCGAAGTGATCTCGGATCCTAGGGTACACTAATCACTCATAACGAAGGCGGATGTTTGTCGCCCATAGTGTTCCAAAAAAGCACCCTACTTCCTCTGGCGTAAAGGATTCCAGCGCGCAAAAGTTCTGCACTGCCGTCGGCCAACACATCTCCGGGAAGTGATCCACTGCGAGAATGCTCCAGAAGCTTGTGGGCTCGGGCTCAGGGTCTGGCCCCGTATTACCCCACTCGTCTACCAGAGGTGACTGAGGGACCGGTAGCGGTACTGAGGCGGACCGCTGGGATAGTAAAGTTGGCAACGGAGAATACGGCGAACGAGCTGGATGGCCACCAAATTCCGGGCCATCCTCGGAAGAGTGAGGTGACCTGACCACAATATCATGATACTATGGGTTGATAGCCACAGCCTCTGGCGCAGGAATTGTGGCCACCGGGGATGGGTCACACCATTACTCTACCGTCATTGGTCTCCAAAACAGCTCTCTGTGATCTCTGGTAGAGGTAGAGGGCGCTTCGGGTGATGATGGTGGTGATTGTGCGGTCGGGACCTGCGGAATTTCCACAATTTCTTCCTCCTGGATGTACCTGCGAAGGGAGGCGGGAATCCGGTGAACCTCGCATTCTGGGAGAATGAGGCTGACGTGCCTAGTTCCTGCCCCATGTCCTTGACGCAGAGGAGCGGGGAGAAGGTTCCATCACTGAGTCGCATTCCGCATTAGAATCCAAGAAACGGGCTGGTTTGATCTCCACCCAGGCCTTCCCAGGACTCTTCTTGTGGAAGCAATGACCCGCTCTCCTGCCCCTAGATGGCTCTTTGGGACAAGGTTGATCGTTGACATGTAGTATTGGAGCGGGGATGGTGCCATGGCGGGGAGGACTCCCGCTTGAGATAGCTGGGGTGCGAGGGGAACCAGGGAAAATGTCGAAGGGTACATGGGGAGGACCTCCATGGACAGCACACATGTGGGCGGAACCTCTGTTGGAACCGGCTGGATCACGGGGAGGTCCTCCATGCTTGATGTGGGCGGAGCGAGGCTGACCTTCACTCCTCGGGTTTCCGGGGTGAGGAGGACCTTCGCCAGTTGCAGAGAGGACATAGGGAGGACCCCCACGTTGGAGAGGGACCAGATGGCCAGTGCCTTCACATTGACGGTCGGGGGGAGGAGGAGGAACTCCATTCCCTGTATGGTAGGCACAGGAGAGGCTTTCGCGTCGAGCTTCACTGCCACGGGGCAGGTCTTCATTCAGAATGGGAGTGGCACAAGGCATACCCCCATGATGAGCTTTGGAGCGGGAAAGGCCCACACTTTTTGGAATGGTGGTACGGAGAGGACCTCCGTATGGAGTGACATTGTTGTGGATTGGTTCACAGCAATCACCGCTCGGGGCTGCGACCCCGAGAGTCAACCCAGCCAGCCCATGGGGCGGCTGAGGCCTCGATCCTGGTCTGGTGAAGGAGTTCCCCTTCACAGTGTATGCAGGGACTCCGTGATTGTAGAGACCCTAAGATTGACTTACATGGACATTACATTCCTGTTGCGGAATACTTAGTACATAACAAAAACACACACACAAGGACCGTAATAGTTTAGTGTCTTTGGAAACTCGGAATATAATCTTCTAATCGTGGTGAAAGATCTTCAAAATCTCCCATAAAGATCTTCCTTTTTTTACCTAAAACCTTTCTTTATATCCTAGGGAAAAATACATAAAAGGGTGAGCTCAAATGCTCAGTAAGGGTAAACAAAAGAAATATCAATCACATCATATACATAAGAACATATCTTTTGGAAATCATAACCTGCAAAAGAGATCATAATTTCATAACATGGAATAAATCATAGTAGTGAAATGTAATCTCAATAATCATAACATAAAACTTGAAACTTTTTGGCATACACACATAATCATAGAGAATCATTTCTTATTAGTCAAGACTCATTTCCAAGACTATCTTAGTGGAAAAATTCCATTTCTGAACCGAGTTCACTCCTCGTTTCAGTCCTATTTCACTGAACTGGTATAACCTAGCGTCCCAGTCATGTCTATCTCATGAGATATAAAATCATTATCCAATGAATTGGAGGGAGATATAGGTCCCACCCATCTCATAATGATACCATTCTTATGTGTTCCACAAAATCATAAACCATACATCATAGCATAACCCATGTAATAAAAATGGGATTCTTAAACAACATGACATCATAAAACAATTCATATAAGATAAAGGATTTTATAAAAATAATTCCATCATAAAATAATCAAATAAATGTAATAATAGGGATAAAAACATAACCCTTTATTATCATAGATGGAAAATAATTTTGATAAAACACTTGAACTCCATTCTTGAGGAAAATATCCTTTCTTCTTCAAAAACACTTTTCCTTTCTTAACATGTCATAAAATTATAAACTAAAAGAAGTTGATTAAAAATAAACATGAAAACATGTAAAGGAATCTTCTTGGAAAAAAATTTTTAAAAATCCATTCATGCTGTATAAGTTAAAAAAACATTCTTCTCGTACTTTTGTCGGAAAAGTCAAAAAGTACCTCGTACGAAAAACGACAAAAGATTTCTTTCATATCTTTTACTAAAAACTCACCGAAGGGTAAAATTGAATATAAACTATTGTAGAAGGATATAAATATTACATATTGAGGAAACATTGATGTGGATGATAAAATACAACCTAGTAAATACCAAAGTATAAGCAATCTCGGATAAAAATGAGATTGTGATAATTCCCTTACCTTAGGTCCGATTTGCTTCATAAGTGTCCGAACCTCCTGTATAATGATTTAAATAATGTAATTGAATTATTCCAGAATCATAATAATTGTTATTATATCATATATGGTTCACTTATGACTTTATTTTACCCGTTCTTTTGTAAATTCCATGTTAAAGAGTGTTCTAGGTAAAATCGATTCATTTGTCGTAGGTGTTTGGACTTGTTGTTCTTGACATTATTATTACTTATATCATGATTTACATTCTTCCAGAATATAAAACAAGATTTATATATCATATATATTCAGTATATATATATATATATATATAATAGATAGATAAATGAAATGAAACACACCGTTCATGGAGACGGTAGTCCGTACGTACGCATGAACGCTGTTTTCCTTTCCTTATTGTCTTGAATAGAAGTAAGTAGATGACATACACATATATATATATATACATAAATCCAGTAGATTTAAAATTTCATATATTTCATTATTATTCATTATATATACTTTATAATCATTCATGAATGGTTAATGTGGAGAATGAATCTCATCGCGTCGTGGAGACGGTAGTCCGTACGTACGCACGAGCGATGATATCGTTATCATGATCGTGAACTTTTGTTGAAGTGTATGTATACTATTTCAGTATCAATATCCCTTTATAATAATAATATATAGTTACTCATTACACCATTATACCCATCTAATTAAAGTGGTGGAGGAAAATAGATTACACCACGGCGTGGAGACGGTATTCCGTACGTACGCACGCGCGGTGATTTCCTTTTTCCGTAGGATGGATAGAAGGTTAATTAGAGTTGTTTCATATTTGTGACAACATATCCGTATATATGAAATAATTATGTTATTACTTTATCATGAAACAACTAAATATGAAGATGTTGAAGAAGAAAGAAATTGAAAAACATCGGTAATGGATATTACCTCTTTTTGACGCGCCTTTTCTTAACCTCCACTTAAAGAACTAAGGATGGTCTTTGAAGAAGACCAGGACCTCTAGGATGATACTAGGGAAGTGGAGAAGAGATTTTTTCAGGGGTTGGCTGAGCTTGAAGGCTCAAAGTGGTTTCAGGAAGAGGGTGAGGAGGTGCCCTTTTATAAGGGAGGAGAGGGGCACCTTAGGAAAATCTCAAAATATTATTTTATATTAAGGTCAAATTCGGTTTATAATGGTTCCAAAGGGTCTTATTTCGAGACTAAAGTGGGTATGGGTCGAAATACTCTCATACAATAGGATTTAGACAAGTTTAGGTTATTATTTTAACCTTATCAATTAGATTTAACTCTAAGTTAAATAATTTAACTTTTACCGTGTCTTTTTGTTTTTTTACACTATATGGTTAATAAACTTACCATAACACGCCAAACAAACCCAAAGTTGTTTATTATTAATATATATATCCTTATCTAGTTTCAGTTTTACAAACCTTAGATTTTTAGGAATTAAATAACAATTAATAATATAATATTTCTTTTAAAAACTAATTTATGTTAATTTTGACACTATTTGGTACATGATTTTTATAAAATTCATAACAGAATGATAAGTTCGAACCAAGTTATGTATATCAACAATAACATGTCATATTAACCTAGAAAATTAATTTAAGTCTTAAAAAGTCTCAAATTACATTTATTTGGGCAGTTATAACATCAATTATGTCAATATTTCATTAATAAGACAATTACTGCATCATCTTTGTGTCATAATAAATGATAATTATTTAATCCCTAAACATTCTAAATAAATTCCTATGATGTATATAATTGTATTATATTTCTGGATACTATTCATGTTTTATGTTTCATGAAGTTTATCACTAAATTAAAATTATTATACATATAAGATTTAAGAAAGTGACATGTTGTCACATTCTTTGGTTTTAATAATAATTAATTTATTCTCATGGCCAAAGTCCATAAAATGAATCTAATCTGACCCTTAGGTTATATGGGTCTACTTTTAGCCATCCAATAGGATTTTTCCAAGTGTTAGGGTAATTTTATAATCTTATATTTACCCTTAATTACCCGATTTACCTTTAACTATAGTAAATAAAATTTACCGTAGTTACTATTCACAATGCTCAAAAATAAAATGTAGCTTATTAACATAATTTGGACCTACTGATTCAAAATATGGAATCCATTTTTCCAAATTCAATACACAAAAGATGCATAAATTAAATTAAAATTAATCCCGTTGTCGAAAGATAACGGGTTTTTCTTTAAAACATTGCAAAAGATTGAATTGATTTAACCTACGATTTCAAGGTAAAATCAATGATAATGACATACATTATATGAAATTGTAAAAATATATTCTCTTTATACTTTAAAACCATTCAATATTATAATTTAACCACATAAGATATTACAATGAAAAAAGTAGTTTTTAATTAAAATATAGCGTGTTTTTAGTATTCCTTAAAATATGAAAGTTATCGGAAAAATATCAAAACTTTTTCTAATGTAAATTTTTATATCCTGATTCAAAAGAAGAATTTTTTTTGTCAAATTGAACATATAAACATGCCAAAAACTATATTTAAAGTGGGTGCGCCATCAATAGGCGGCAAAACTGTATTTTTTGAAAAATACTTATTTTACCCGAAAAATTTATTTTGTTCTTATAACATGTTCTAGAAAATGTGTAAGATGAATAATAATGTTATAAAATTCAAAATTTAGTTAATACTATTCATAACGGCTAGTTCATGACAATATTATATTAATATATCCTTGTTTATTAATACCCGGTATTGCGTACAGCACACGCTATCGAGGAAGGTCGCGATTGCGTGTAATGCAAGCCAAGTCAGGGTTGCGTGTTGTGAAAGAATCCTTCGTTGTTTCGTATATCAGAATCCAACCATATTTCATTTATACATTGAATATATATATATATATACTCAATGTTGCGTAGAATAACTATTATCAAAATTGTGTGTAACACGATCCAAGAATAGTGTTGCGTATATTACAAGCTAATACGGTGTTGCGTATAGCGTAGGTAATCTTGGTGTAGAATAAAACACAGGACATTAATGAAATTAAAAGAATATTTTTCATAAAATCTTGGGGTGTTACATTCTACCCCCTTAAAATGAATTTCGCCCTCGAAATTCGTCGGGGTTATAAATGGTTTACTACTCGAAAGTTTGTTTAATAGAAACCCACATCGTAAAAAGGAATACCAAAACATGGCTTTAAAAACTAAAGTATGAAATGTAACGGTTACCCAAATTAACACATCACTTGGTTTCCGCGTAGGAGAACATAGGTGAAAATATGGATATGGAAGAAAAATCTAACTATCAAGTTCTGATGGAGAGTGGTAGAGAACATGGCTTTGAAAAAACCAACAAACGCAAAGACATAAATTTGTGATGATCTAGGGTACCATCTGATTCATCAGATATAAGATCACTATGACAACATTTTTGGTTTTCAATATCATTTCCCTAAAGTTGAAAATTTTAAATTAGAAGAAATACTTACTTGATTTTGGTACAATCTCACTGTTGTTCGTGCTTTGAACAATTTCCACTTCATCTCTTAAAGAAATGAAGTTTAATTTGTTATTCGTGAAGTTTTAACAGATCATGTGATAGAATGATGGGTCATTCCATCTATTTCAAACAAAAGTTTATCAATAGTTATCAAATATAGATAAGTCCGTCTTTGGTGAGGTTAATCTTACACGATTCCAAAAATGAACTTATACTTCATATATCATACCTCTTAATAAAATAAAACTAGTTTCTACTAACCAGGGACTTTCTATAGGCCAGTGGTATGCGATAAAGGCTCGTCGCACTTTAGTTGTGGGTTCGATTCCCATAGCCTTGGCCGACGCGATGGGTTGTCGCACATCCTGCAGGTTTTCCTTTTTCCAAAACTACATTATTATAACATCCCATCAACAATATCAAAAACAAATTTATCCTTAAACAATACTAACTTATGTCCAACATAATCCATTCCAATCTTTAGGCTTATCTAAAATACTTCGGTCCAAGCTCATAGTATAGAGAAAATGATCACGTGAATGCCATCATTTATCCCTCATATATCTTGTTCGTCACATTCCAGTCATGTGAATACCATAATCATGAAATCTCATGAAAAATGAATACCCATTAAATCTTAGTGAAAACATGAGTTCTGTCAAAAGATAACTCTTTCCACATACCAAAATCCTCAAAATTCTATATACTTAGTCTTTATATCAATCATGAGCTCATGAATACAATCAAAAATCTCATTATCTTCTTGTCCCTTCGTTATGCGCATATCATCTACTTTCCAAAAATATTTCAATCACTTTTTTTCCTGGTTACCAGTATCATATAATTATTGAAAACAAATACATAGATATTCCAAAATTCAAGAATACCATAAATGAGATTCCATGATACTATTTTGAAATCCCATTACATAAACACTTAATCATTCCACCACATCATTGTCATATTCAACATCGCCAATAGTGATCGCATGTGACTTCCCTTTTTTCCTTTGCCTTAAGCGGTTGCTCATGTCGATCATCACTAACCCTTGGATTAGGGCATTTATTATCATAATGACCCATTTCCTTGCACTTGAATCATTGAAGTGTTGGTGGTGCGTTCTCTACAGTGTTTGCTTTATTCACATCATTAGAAACCATTTTTCCATTACTTTGACTCTCAGCTGCTCGATGACCTTCTTTTCCACACTTAAAACATTTTATAGTCCCTTTAAGACAATCTCCACCATGTTTCTTTCCACACTTTGTGCATAAGGAAACATTAAACCTCTTTTCACCATTATTCTGCGATTTCTCCTTGAACTCCATCTTTCGTTTCTTGTCAAAACCATGAGATGGACATGTAACACAAACTTCCATTTCTACCTTGATAGCACAACGCACAATTTCTTCATAGCTACTAAAGTCTCTTATAGCTAATGCCCTTCGAAGACTTTCTTTTAGGCCACTGAAGAATCGATCAACTTTACTTTCAGGTTGGATGATAAATCCATATGCATACCTTGCAAGCCTTGTAAAATTCGCTTCGTATATACCAACAGATTCATCATCCTTTTGCTTTAGTTCAAGAAACTCCTTCTCCATCTTTGTTCGAAGAATACGAGGGAAGTACTTATTGAAAAATAAGTTCTTGAACTCGTCCCATTCCATGGACTCAATTTCATCTCTTTGCCTCGTATTCTTGATAAGATTCCACCATTGATCAGCTTCACCTTCCAAACGATATACTGCTAAGATGACTTTATCATGTTCAGAACATTGAAGAACTGAAAATATCTTTTCAGTGGTATGGATCCATTGTTCAGCAACAAGTGGATCGGAAGACCCACTGAAAGAAGGTGGACGTTGCCTCATGAAGGAATCAATAGAATATTGTTCCCTTCTCTGCTCATTTGGAAGTCTAGAATGATTCATCGCTTTTGTAAGTATAGCAATAATATTTTTTACTCCATCTCCCATAACATTTGTTTGTTCAGGAGGACAATCATTGCATTGTCTATTACAGTGATCAACACGGTTCCTTCGGGTTCCAGCCATCGTCTAAAACCCAAAAAGAATAGTGTGAGAGGCAAAAATCATGCTATGTAAAACAACATAGTAAAGGGGGATCACCCTAAATATCTAACATCTTAGGTTAAATTCTAAGATCGTTACCGTAGTTCTAGGAATATATCCTATACGTATACTTATCCTTAGGGACATCCCTAGACATACCTTAGAAATATCTCTAGGGATCTCACTAACCTTTTAGCATCCTAGTTTCCAAAGGTTGACTAAACTTTTCCTTTGATACCAACTTTAGAGACCCTAAGCTTGACGTACATGGAAATTACATTACTTTTGCGGAATACTTAGTACATAAAAAAAACACACACACAAGGACCGTAATAGTTTAGTGTCATTGGAAACTCGGAATATAATCTTCTAATCGTGGTGAAAGATCTTCAACATCTCCCATAAAGATCTTCCTTTTTTTTACCAAAAACCTTTCTTTATATCCTGGGGAAAAGAAAACATAAAAGGGTGATCTCAAATGCTCAGTAAGGGTAAACAAAAGAAATATCAATCACATCACATACATAAGAACATAACTTTTGGAAATCTTAACCTGCAAAAGAGATCATAATTTCATAACATGGGATAAATCATAGTAGTGAAATGTAATCCCAATAATCATAACATAAAACATGAAACTTTGTGTCATACACACATAATCATAGAGAATCATTTCTTATTAGTCAAGACTCATTGCCAAGACTATCTTAGTGGACAAAGTCCCTTTCTAAACCGAGTTCACTCCTCGTTTCAGTCATGTTTCACTGAACCGGTATAACCTAGCGTTCCAGCCATGTCTATCTCATGAGATATAAAATCATTACCCAATTCATTGGAGGGAGATATAGGTCCCACCCATCTCATAATGATACCATTCTTATGTGTGCCACAAAATCATAAACCATACATCATAGCATAACCCATGTAATAAAAATGGGATTCTTAAACAACATGACATCATAAAACAATTCATATAAGATAAAGGATTTCATAACAATAATTCCATCATAACATAATCAAATCAATGTAATAATAGGGATAAAAACAGAACCCTTTATTATCTTAGATGGAAAATAATTTTGATAAAACACTTGAACTCCATTCTTTAAGAAAATATCCTTTCTTCTTCAAAAACACTTTTCCTTTCTTAACATGTCATAAAATTCTAAACAAAAAGAATTTGATTAAAAATAAACATGAAAAATTGTAAAGTAATATTCTTGGAAATAATGTTTTAAAAATACATTCATTTCGTATATGTTAAAAAACATTCTTCTCGTACTTTTGTCGGAGAAGTCAAAAAGTACCTCATATGAAAAACGACAAAAGATTCCTTTCATATTTTTTACTAAAAACTCACCGAAGGGTAAAATTGAATATAAACTATTGTAGAAGGATATAAATATTACATATTGAGGAAACTTTGATGTGGATGATAAAATACACCCTAGTAAATACCAAAGTATAAGCAATCTCGGATAAAAATGAGATTGTGATATTTCCCTTACCTTAGGTCCGATTTTCTTCGTAAGTGTCCGAACCTCCTATATAATGATTTAGATAATGTCATTGACTTATTCCAGAATCATAATAATTTTTATTATATCATATATGTTTCACTTATGACTTTATTTTACCCGTTCTTTTGTAAATTCCATGTTAAAGAGTGTTTTGGGTAAAATCGATTCATTTGTCGTAGGTGTTTGGACTTGTTGTTCTTGACATTATTATTACTTATATCATGATTTAATTACTTCCAGAATATAAAACATGATTTATATATAATATATATTCAGTATATATATATATATATAATAGATAGATAAATGAAATGAAACACACCGTTCATGGAGACAGTAGTCCGTACGTACGCATGAACGCTGTTTTCCTTTCCTTATTGTCTTGATTGGAAGTAAGTAGATGACATACATATATATATATACATAAATTCAGTAGATTTCACATGTCATATATTTCATTATTATTCATTATATATACTTTATAATCATTAATGAATGGTTAATGTGGAGAATGAATCTCATCGCGTCGTGGAGACAGTAGTCCGTACGTACGCACGAGCGATGATATCGTTATCATGATCATGAACATGTGTTGAAGTGTATGTATACTATTTCAGTATCAATATCACTTTATAATAATAATATATAGTTACTCATTACACCATTATACCCATCCAATTAAGGTGGTGGCGGAAAATAGATTACACCACGGTGTGGAGACGGTATTCCGTACGTACGCACGCGCGATGATTTCCTTTTTTCCGTAGGATGGATAGAAGGATAATTAGAGTTGTTTCATATTTATAATAACATATCAGTATATATGAAATACTTATTTTATTACTTTATCATGAAACAACTAAATAAGAAGAAGTTGAAGAAGAAAGAAATTGAAAAAGATCGGTAATGGATATTACCTCTTTTTGACGTGCCTTTTCTTAACATCCACTTAATGAACTAAGGATGGTATTTGTAGAAGCCCAAGACCTCTAGGATGATACTAGGTAAGTGGAGAAGAGATTTTTTCAGGGGTTGGACGAACTTGAAGGCTCAAAGTGGTGTGAGGAAGAGGGGGAGGAGGTTCCCTTTTATAAGGGAGGAGAGGGGCACCTTACGAAAATCTCAAAATATTATTTTATATCAAGGTCAAATTAGGTTTATAATGGTTCCAAAGGGTCTTATTTTGAAGCTAAAGTGGGTATGTGTCAAAATAATATCATCCAATATGATTTAGACAAGTTTAGGGTATTATTTTAACATTATCAATTAGATTTAACTCTAAGTTTAATAATTTAACTTTAACCGTGTCTTTTTGTTTTCTTACACTATATGGTTAATAAACTTACCATAACAAGCCAAAATAACCCCAAGTTGTTTATTATTAATATATATATCCTTCTATAGTGTCATTTGGCTGAACCTTAGATTTTTAGGAATTAAATAACAATTAATAATATAATTTTTGTTTTAAAAACTAATTTATGTCAATTTTGAAACTATTTGGTACATGCTTTTTATGAAATTCATAAAAGAATGATAAGTTCAAACCAAGTTACTTATATCAACAATAACATGTCATATTAACCTAAAAAATTAATTTAAGTCATAAAAAGTCACAAATTACATTTATTTGGGCATTTATAACATCAATTATGTCAATATTTCATTAATAAGACAATTACTGCATCATCTTTGTGTCATAATAAATGATAAGTATTTAATCCCTAAAAATTATAAATAAATTCCTATGATGTAGATAATTGTATTATATTTCTGGAGACTATTCATGTTCGAAGTTTCATGAAGTTTATCACTAAATTAAAATTATTATACTTATAAGATTTATGAAAGTGACATGTCGTCACATTCTTTGGTTTTAATAATAATTAAATTATTTTCATGGAACAAAGTCCATAAAATGAATCTAATCCGACACTTAGGTTATATGGTTCTACGTTTTCCATCCAATAATATTTTTTCAAGTGTTAGGGTAATTTTATAATCTTATATTTACCCTTAATTACCCGATTTTCCTTTAACTATAGTAAATAAAATTTACCGTAGTTACTATTCACAATGCCTAAAAAAAAGTAGCTTATTAACATAATTTGGACCCACTGATTCCAAATATGGAATCCATTTTTCCAAATTCAATACACAAAAGATGTAGAAATTAAATTAAAATTAATCCCGTTGTCGAAAGAAAACGGGTTTTTCTTTAAAACATTGCAAAAGATTGAATTGATTTATCCTACGAATTCAAGGTAAAATCAATGCTAATGACATTCATTATATTAAATGGTAATAATATATTCTATTTATACTTTAAAACCATTAAATATTATAATTTAACCACAAAAGATATTACGATGAAAAAAGTGGTTTTTAATTAAAATATAGCGTGTTTTTACTAATAATTAAAATATGAAAGTTATCGGAAAAATATCAAAACTTTATCTAATGTAATTTATTATATCCTGATTCAAAAGAAGAATTTTATTTTGTAAAATTGAACATATAAACATGTCAAAAAGTATATTTAAAGTGGGTGCGCCATCAAAAGGCGGCAAAACTGCATTTTTTTAAAAATACTTATTTTACCCAGAAAATTTATTTTGTTATTATACCATGTTCTAGAAAATGTGTAAGATGAATAATAATGTTATAAAATTCAAAATTTAGTTAATACTATTCATAACAGCTAGTTCATGACAATATTATTATAATATATCGTTGTTTATTAAAACCTGGTATTGCGTACAACACACGCTATCGAGGAAGGTCGCGATTGCGTGTAATGCAAGCCAAGTCAGGGTTGCGTGTCGTGAAAGAGTCCTTTGTTGTTTTGTATAATAGAATCCAACCATATTTCATTTATACATTGAATATATATATATATATATATATACTCAATGTTGCGTAGAATAACTATTATCAAAATTGTGTGTAACACGATCCAAGAATAGTGTTGCATATACTGCAAGCTAATACGGTGTTGCGTATAGAGCATGTAATCTTGGTGTAGAATACAACAGAAGAAATTAATGAAATTAAAATAATATTTTTCATAAAATCTCTGGGTGTTACAATGATGCTCTTCGGTGGTGGCTCAGGCCACAGTAGATGTTGATGTCGACCAACCTTGATGAGCTTCCTCAGCTTGGGCCCGGCGTTGACGTCAGGTAAGACGAGCTAGTGCAGGTGGTGCAGGGGTATAGTCTACCTGCTCTTCTGGAAAAGCCGGACGGCGGTGCTGACGCGGCCTGATTGGAGCCCTTTCCTGGAGCCCTTGGATTGGGACTCTGACCGGGCTGAGCCAGACATCACCCACCACATCAGCATAAGGAGAGGAGTCGTCGAGGCGTTCTGGGGACAGGCACCCAAAACGATTGAACGTTGGGGTGGAGAACAAGGGCTCCATGTCCGGCCTTTGAGGGCGGCGTTGAGGGCGGGACCTGGATGCCTCTTGGTCCAGGCGGGCCATATCCCGAGTTGGGATGACCCCTTCCTCGTCGTACCTGCGTACAAGGTTGTTGATCACCCTTAGTTGTATGATCCCTAACGGGGATGGGGGACGTGGCCATCCGGTATTCACAGATGTAGAGGCTGTTACAACGGAAGTGGAGCCACGCGGAGCGGCTGTGCTGTTATTGCCCACGCCCCTGTGTAGGTGAGCGGGCGGTGTTCGTGTCTCCCTAGCAGCAACCTGGTTCCTGGGAAGTAGGGAGGTTAACTCCTTAGCACTGCAAGGAAAACAATTTCGCAACCAATGCCCCAGTGTTTTTCCATCTTTCGTGTCCGGTAAGAGGGATCCATGCCGACAACGTTGCAGAACGGAATGCCCCACGTTTTACTGCCCCAACATCCGGTGAGTTTCACGCCAAGCCCACTATTTTCATGGTGGGACTCGGCACCGGAAATCTGGATTCGGTGACACATGAATCTACTGGTGTCTCGAACACTACTAATCGCCACATTGAGGAGAATAGATTCACGTCGGGTTCACCATTTCTGTTTCCGATGCTTTCGCCGGGGCGCGCGCATCTGTCTGCGGAGGATGCGTAGCTGTTGCCCTGCATTCCCGCTTTCCAAAGGCGGGCGGTATCCGTTCCTTGTTTAGGTATGTTTGCTCTTTGATCGAAACCGGGATGATGGGATGTCAGTTATTCCTTCCGTGGATTCCTCCTCGGAACTCATCACCAAGTCTGGTCTCCCTCATAGATTTAATACGTTGTTCGTGAAACTCTTCCCAGGGAAATGTTTTCATGGACGCCAGTTAATTACACTGGTTATGTCAGGACATTCCAAAGGTTCCGGTCAGGGAAACAACCTTCAGTCGGGGGATTAGTCACGTCGAGGCATCAGTAGCATGTCTGAACGCTGGGGAATTGGCGTGTCTGTCTTTTTTCCCTTGTCATAGGGCTTCTCGGGGGTGCAGAAGCCTGAGGCATCCCACATTGAGCGCAGGGAATCATATGCCATAGGCATGTAACTGAGGTTTCCCCCAGCTTCCTATGTTTAACACAAGGTATGTCGCAGGTTTAACGTCAAGTGGAGATGGATCGGACTGATCAAAACACTAGCTGGAGTGGATCAGATTGAGGAATTTCCCTTGAAATGGGACCATTGAAAGGGCGACAGTAAAGTTGGGCTTGAGCCTCAGTAAGGCTTCCTACTTACCATTCCATGACACATATCAAAGTCCTTATAGTTCAGATGAGATGTGGAATACAGTTTAACGTCATGCGGTACGGGGGTGAACCGATGTGAATGGGATCGGAATGACCAGGTGACGGTCTCGAACCTCATGGAGGCTTCCAACGTACCATACCTTAATATGGATGAAATTCCTCGTAGTCCGGGCATTAATGGTGGGTGTCGGTGAACCGACGTGAAAGAAAAGAGACCTTGGTCCAGATGGTGTGGGGCTTACACACTAGGCTGCCCAGGTGTGGTGAACCGACGTGAAGGATGTCAGAATGACCAACGGGTGACGGGCTTGAACCTCATGGAGGCTTCCAATGTACCATTCCTTAACATGGATCAAAACCCCGTAGTTTAGGTTTGGTTTTGTCGGTGAAACGACATGAAAGTGAACAAATGGGGTCCACTGGTGGTGGGCTTGAACCTCGTGGAGGCTTCCTATGTACCGTGACATGACATGGATCAAAGACCACGTAGTTCAGGTTGGTCACAACGGCTTCCCGTCAGACTGGAATTCAGTTTAATGTTATGTTGGACAGGGGCATATAGTTCAATGTCATGCTGGATGAGGGTGTGAATCGACGTGAAGAAACAACCGAGTGGTCGGCTTGAACCTCATGGAGGCTTCCTACATATTATGCCTTAACATGGATCAAAGTCCATGTAGTTCGCTTTAGGTGGAGGTCAGGGTCGGCGCTCACTCTAAGCTCACATGAGTCATGCTCGGTGTGAGAAACAAGAGGTGACAGGGACCTGACGATCACGTCGCGAAAGATGTTTCCGTGGGAAATGAAGAGGGGCTTACGTGTTAGGAGGCCCATGGTGCTAGGACTTACTACACAATGGAGTCCGAAAGTGCGACAAAGTGCAGTGGGAATGTGGCTCCACTGGCATTGGCAGTGGGGGAGTACGGAGGTGCATGGGTGAAACCTTCCGCAAGAGAGTCTAGGGGGCTTACACCAAGGTGTTTTCCCTTCCCCCTTGGACATATGCTACTCCAAAAAGGAGGATCTCATTCCATGTGAAAAAGAATCCATTCCTGTGGAGACGAGCAGGCGTAAAGAATGTCTGAGCCGGGGGGACCCTGCGTGCGAGGCACGGGGTCTGATCATAGTTTAACATCATGTTTTGAGGACGAGGAGCTTGGAAGTTTAACATCCTGTAGCTCGGATGAGGTGGGTTTACTCTGCATCCCTAGGACATAAATAGGGGTACCCTATACCCCTTGGGGAAAGGAAGGTACCAGAAAAGCCGTGGTAAAGGGGGGTCGCAGAGCAAACCATCAAGGGGTCCATGTTAGCGTGGCTTTGAGAAGAGGAAATAGCCGTTAGTGTGCCTATGCGAAGAAGCATTAGGTGAAGCAAAGCTACGGGTTGTGTTTTCCATGGGACTTTGAAATCACATCTTGCAAACCTGGAGGGTCACGCGGGAAGACGAATTTCTAATAAAAGGAGTATGCTTTGTGATTTGGAGTACCTTGGCCTTAGCATGGGGCAAGGGTTTGAATGGGAGGTGCTTCACGAAGTGGAATAGTATTTGCGGAGCACTGCCTCACGAAGCAGAGGTGCCTCGCGAAGCAAGGTGCGGTGAAGCAGTGTGATTCGCGATTTACAGTGATCCCACCTTGGAATGTGGATCACTAGTACAGGATGGGTGTTTCGCGAAGCATAAACACTTCGTGGCTACCCGGGTTCCCTTGGGAATCCCCTTCCTTAGTGAATTCTCTTAGGCTTCATGAAGGGAATCCCTCTTAGAAGAGGAGCTCAAGATGAGACAAGGCGAATGAATCTCGCGAGGTAGAAGTACCTCATGGAGCTCATGATTCCCGGGGGTGAAGGGTGCTTCGCGATTTGGGTGTTGAGAAGCTGAAAGGTCGGATCGTCCGTCCCTTGTACTCAGGGGGAGCCCAGTATTTATAGGCAAGGGGACTCGCGAAGAAAAGCTCATGCAGTGTGAAGGGGGAGTGGGTGCTTTGCGGCGGGCTCACGAATGTCAGGCCTTTTGCGGAGCATTACCTCCTTCGGAGCTTCGCGGCGGGCTAACGAACGTCAGGCCGTTCGTGGAGCGTTACCGCCTCCTTTTCTTCACGGCGGCCACGTTGTTGTGGTGCGCTCCGTGGCTGCGCTTCGCGGGGCAGCGCGCGGGCTTCTTTTCCTTCTTCCATTATCGTCCAATATTTTGGGGCCAACAACATTTAAATATCATTATTTTGAACTAATGTTAACTTATTGCATTAATCCAGAAAATTTAATGTTTTAATGATGGGTATTTAGATAGTATTTCACTAATAAAAAAGGATTCCATGTTTTATTTTCAATTGATCTATCACGATTAGTATTTTCAAAAGAAACATGGACACACAATATTTGGGTTCCAATTAATGGTTGTTTAGGTAAAAATAATGTTATAATATGTGTAAAATGATTGGTTCAATAAACATATAATTACATGGTATTGAAATATACAAGTTGGAATATTTTGAGAGAGAATTATTACCACTATCACATGGAATAAATCATCTAAGAAGACATGTATGGGATGTAAAATTAGATAAATGTTTTATTTTTTACACCATATTCTTCTATGATAGATTAATCACATATTACATAATATGTTTAAGATATAATATTTCCAACCAATAATTTATGGTATGAAAATATCTCTTAAATCCATGAGAACCACATGAGAATCAATTAGTGCTATCCAAATATAGTTTAGAAAGTACGAGGGATATGTACCTTGTACATGCAGATGAAGGGACACTAGTTTTAAGGGCAAAAAAACTAGTCTTACTATTGATCATTATGATCTAATATCACATCATGTCTATAAAAATGAGCAACTAAAGATCCTTCATTATAGTAGTAGGAATATCTATAAATTATGTGTACATTACAGCTAAAGAAGTAGTGTAAAATGAAATTATTTGTTCCAGTTCTTAAAAATATACCAATTAAGATTTTTTTATCATAATTATGATAATACTATTATAATAATTATAAAATATTTCACATTATTTATAGTGGATTAAAGGTATATACTCTAGTATATCTTTTCTCAATGTTTTTTATTTATAGAGGGGAAGTTAGGGTTAGTAGAGTAGCCACATTGGATAATGTGGAAGAACCACTAAATAAATCCATGTCTGAGTAGAGGAATGATTCTCATGTGAGAGATAATAGGTTGAGAATTATTCTTAGTCATCTATATTAAAAATGGGTGTTTTTGAGTGGGTTCCCGAAACCCAAATCCTATATGTTCTTTGATCACCATTACTTTTATATAGTTTGATATGTGTGTGTGTGTGGTCATTACAATAATAGTGTTAAAACTTTTTAATTTACTATTTTCATTGTAATATCCTTAGATTACATGTCAAATAAAAAGGTTATATAAGTAACCAGCTATAATGAGAAACTCAATATGTTATGATAATAATTATAAACATTTCTCATATAGTGTAGAAACAACATACTGAGTAGATTCAAATTTTATCAGACTATCAGGTGTTGGGGTATCTTAAGCAATGTGACTTCTCCTCTTGAAGTTCTACCATTGTGAGCTTTAGTACATGTGATAATGATGGTGGGCCCCCCAAAAGTAACACTAGATGATTCGGGTGTCATTTGTTTTTCCTATCTAAAAACATGTGTATTAGACTTCTATATTGATTTTATTATTAATTTATACCATTTGATCGTGTAATTTAATGAAACTAAAAAAAACATGGAATTTAAGTCAAGGAATGGTAGTTTTTATTGGGTGTGTTATTGGTGGTATGGTAGTGGTTGAATGATCAAAAAATAATTTTTCACTTCTGATTTGAGGAAGACATATACCATGGGACCTGTTTGACCAGGATGATAATACCTTTTTTAAAATCCCTTTCTGTGGTATAGAAAGGTAATTCCATATTATAGGTTCAAAAAATATATAAATCAATAGAATGATGGTGATATAAGTGTGCATCATTATTTATGAGATATCATAACACAAAAATATTATATTACACTAAATGTGTCTATAAGAGTTAGTCCTAAATATGTAATTCTTTATCTCTATAGGTTTTATGATGGTTTTCTATAATATTCTCTTGGTCTGGGGGTTAGAATTGCAACTATTGAGATAAGGACCTAGAGGGTCACACACTAAATGTGTCCACAAGATCAATCTATTCATATGAATAGGTTTTAACGATGAAGTGTTCCCCAGGTGCAGGGGTTCGTGAATGTCTAATTTTGATATATCAATAGTTAAATTAATTCAATTATATTATTCAAGTTTATAAAAATAATGATTGGATTTATTTAATGATTTTTCAAATGTTTTTTTAACATAATAGTGAATATTATAAAATATAATTTTTCCAATAATCATAAAACATTTAGGGTTCATTGAATTATATTAGGATATTACAGAATGGTTTAGTGGTTAGTTTATATCAAGTAATTTGTTAAAGTGTTATAAGTGAGTGATAAAATATCTATTACATCTATGATGAGTTTATAAAGTCACATGTGTGCACAAATGTCTAAAATAAAAGATATTAATTTCTAGGGACCAGTGGTCAATTTTAGAATGTATAATCTACATATAAAAGATACTATTAACCACTTAAATTGTGAGATCTGCCCTTTGGATGAACCTGGAGGGAGAAGATCTACTCTCTTCTCCTCTCATGATCTTAAAAAAGATTCTTGAGGAAGAGAAAGGTCATATCGATCTTGTCTTCTTGGTCAAGTTTGTGTTCATCACATGGTCAACGGGACATCATAAATCTATTTTATTTCCTACACTATCTCCTACGAATCATATATCAATGATCCATAAGATGTAATTCATGTGTTAATGATCTATAGAATTCCTTTATTGGTGCCTTTGAGCCATTACATGATGACAATGAGCGAATCAAACCAGCTATATGAAACAAACAACATACTGTTTACACATTTGTTATTTTTATTTTTCATGCTAAATTTTAAATTAATGTAATCCTTTGACCAATTTTGGAATGAGTTTTTGTGGATTCAGTGTTTTTAATATGAATCCATACCCAAAATTTTAAATCAAGTGTTTTTTTAAGATTTTATAGTTCCACGTGTTCCTTCAACCATAAGGTCCAAAACACTTTTTATAAAAACATAAAACCTGTTATATAAATATGTTTTATCCAAAAAATTAAGTGTTTACCCTATTTCAGGAATTTTGATCTCTCCATATCTCTTAGTTTTTGAATAGATAAACCAATGGAACAATAATTCTTGATTTATTCCCCATTAAGAATCAACCACTAATCATAACACAATTGAAGGCATGTTATAGAGAACATATATTTATCACACAATCACTTAAGAATTAAATATTGATAATCTAGGAGAAATTGTGCATGTTTTGGATGATCTAAAGGATATATCATTTGGAACCATTAAGCTATAACATGGTTATAGTGAGTAAGTCATAGTTTTATTCTATAAGAAAAAATGTAACATTTATGGTTTCATTCAATTTATTTATCATGGTAAAATACCGTTGCACATAATCCATGAAAACATGATAAATAAGTATCATGTATTCAATGTTTTTAATATGAATCCAAACCCAAATTTTAATATTCTTATAATTCATGCATTTATAAATCCTTGAGTTATTTTTGTTCGTATTAGAGAAAGCATGAAAATATTTGTGCCAAAAACCTGAAACTTTTGATTCAATATTTAATGATTTTCAAAGAGGGTTTGGATATGGTCCAAACACAATTTGAGATTTGTCAATAAATGTTTGTATGACCATGTTATGGATAATATAATATTGATGGGGTTCTAAAAAATTCATTATAAAAACTAGTATATATTTCTATATTTTATATATATTAGTTGGGAAGGTATTGTGATGTTTGTGTGTTGCATGACTATTCAATGAATAGCATAGATGTGGAAAGACTTTTTCAACACACATTGTGTAGATAAGTGTAAAAAAATTAAAATTACAATGTGGTCCACACACCATAAATGGGGTGTGTACCTTTTGGAGCCACCGCATTTAGGGGAGGGGCCATTCAAATCTTCTCCCACCCCATAATGTGAGTGATATATATATATATATATAAATTTTATTTTAATACATAGGCCTCAACAAAGGGATACCTTTCCTAACCCATTTGCACCCACACATGGGTGTGTGATCTATACCCTACCTAGTCCTGGCCAGATTGCTCTGAATCCAACCTTCCCAACTTACTAGTCCTAACAATTTCCGATTTTTTATTATGGGGACTCGTTTCATGTTAAAAAAAATAAAATTTATAAAAAATATTTTATAAATTTAATTTAATTTTTTTTAATTTAATTAAATTATTTTAGATTATATAGGAGAAATCAAAATTTTATTTAAATTAGTTTCATGTGAGTATAATGCATTAAAATTACACTTGAGTTAAATTTTAACAATTTTAATTATTCTTATGTAATTTAATTGGGTATTGATTTATAGTTAGTTGAGACTAACTCGTTCATTTTTTAAATTATATTTTATTTAATAATTACATTTGTGTTCTTAAAATTGAATATTTCTTTATGTTTTGATGATCTATGAATCATTCCTATGAATTTAATTGTATAAGTTTTGATGTGTGCATATTAAAGTGATGAAAATTTAATTACCCATCTCAAGTTCCAATCACCAACATGTGATGATATTATGGAAAGATCAGAGCTGTTCAATATGATGCAATTTGAGTCGGGAGCTGTTGTAAAATAAATCATGTGAAATGCCTGTGTAAATATAGGTATTGAAATTCGATTCACGTAACGACTTAAGTAAACCTCCTATATTTTAGTTAATCTATTATTCACCATATGTATTGACCAATAGTCAACATATCATGGTCACAGAATTATTTATTTATTTATTTTTAAAATTTTTGTGGTTTATTTATTTGTGAATTTTTTATATGATCAAATGGTATAATAATTTACAAGAATGAAAATACAAATTATGAATAACAAAATAGTGAATTTTTTATATTATTGTGTGGTTTGATTTGACCATGATCATATGGTGAAAACATGAAAACTAGAAAAATATTTTCTTAGCCAAAATAAATTAAAATCCCCCAATGATATATTATTTTGCAATGACATCCATCATTTGAATTTGTAAAAAAAGTATACATTTGAGGTTATCATCAGCCCTATTTAGGTGTACATATTACTAATAAATAATTATTATTAATACTTTGGGTCAATGTAACTAAATTTATTAGTAATGAAGTAGTAATAGCTATCTTTTTAAAACATTATATTACATGGGTTATGTAAAATATTGTTATGATTTTTATGATGTGTGACTTAACTCAATAGATCAAGGAGTTGTAAGTTAATGTGGTTGTCCATCCAAAATCCAACCTTGAAACTCTCATTGTAGTAGAAGATCCATAAATTGAACTAGGATAAGAGATCTAAAAGGATCTATTCCACATGAATTTTTAAGAAAATGAATATTCTGATTTTAGTAGTGGAGATATACCATTATTCAATAATATAGTTAGAGAAATTATTAATTTAATAAAATTGAAAATGTCATTTGAAATCAAGAAAAATTAACAATATATTAATATTTATTTTATTACATCAAATGGTCACCAACAACACCAATATAATCACATTGTGATCAATATTGTATAAATAGAATATCCTAAGAAGAAATTACATCCATGGGAGATACATCTGCTTTCACATAATACTATACCATGAAATAAATATTGTGGTGCTGGAATACCCATATTTTATTGATACCCTATATGGATTATATATGGTATATAATGATAAATATCAGAAGTATTTGGTTCAATATTTTTCCAATGTTTCATGTATCCATCAATGTCTAGTGAGCTAAATAAAATTCATGAGTCTGAATATGACTACAAAATGTTATCTAGTCTATTGCACTTATACAAAGAGAGATTTATAAAAGAATTATATGGGATATCTAGTGAAAATTATGGATAAAATATAGTATAATGGGATCATATAAGACCTTATTTACAAAAAATTATTGGTTTCATTGAGAGCCTTAAATCCCATATGTTCAAATTGGACCAATAACTAGAAATTGGTCTCATTAATTCCTATTTATTACATTGCTTCTCAACATTCATCATGAATTCATATTTATTACATAGCTTCTCAAGATGAATAAATTTCTATCACAAAATATTAGTATTATTTTCCCATGATGATATGGATATGAATAATTCCAACTCTTTTGTCATTATGGTGAACAAGAGATAGTAAAAAATGTATAAGGTGTTAACGACTATATATAATCCAATGAAACTAAGACATCACTACTCCTAAAGATAAAATATAAAGGAAGTGTAATGAGCAGGGGAAATGTTCATTCCTTGTAGAAAGAAATGTTGCTGGAAGATGAATTTCATTGTTGGGAAGAGGATGTTATGTGATGCTTCTACATTAGGTATATTTTCTATTGAATTAAATCTATGTGTTTCTATAAGTTATGCATTGTATAAGACATGTGTCTCATATAGTTATATTCCCATACAATAAGATTTATATTCAAGATGATTGAAATGGGTTTGGTGGATCTTCATGTAGAAATTGTGGTCAAATTGGCAGTCTTATCAATGTGATATTACCTTCTAACCTTTCATTGCATTATGGTTATTATGTAAAATAATTCTTATTAGGGGACTTCAATTACAAGAAACATAATCTTAGTGTCATGATTTAAAACTATAAGAATTTATTTAAAATTTGGAAAAAAAAATTATGTGACTTCTACAAGGATAACATATGTTATATAATGGAATGTATTAACAATGGATTTTATATACTTGTCTTTGAAAAACATCTTTTTGAAATAAAGCACAAAAAATCCAATAATGAATTGTATCATACTAACCTAAGGAACTTACAAATTCATTATGTAAATAAAAAATGTTCATAAAAATAACAAGAAGATGTGTATAAATATTATATTGAGTTTAAACCATTAGATTTATTTCATTATTGTTTGTAAGCTATAAAAAAGAACGAAACATTTATTGGGAAAGGATAAAGTGAAAAACTACTATAATTTATTCATAATGATGTATGTGGTCCATTTATAGTAGAGTCTAAGTGTGTATTTTCTTACTTAATAAATTTTAGTGATTACTTTAATAGGTATGGATATATATACTTAGTTATGTGTAATTCAAATTCCATTTATATGTTTGAATAATACCAAAATAAATAGGAAAAAAATCCAGGTAAGAAGATATTGATTCTCCACTTAGATAATGTTAAATTATATCTAAACCAAACATATGTGGACCACTTAAAGTATTTCCTGATATTTTCCCAAATCAGTCCTCATTTTTCATCTCAGTGTAATGGTATTAGTGAAATGATAAATAGTATATTACATGATATGGTATGATCAATGATAAGTAATGAAACTCCTACCATTATCATTTTGGGTACACACTCGTTCGACTATAGTACATACAATCAAAATATTACCAAATAATGCGGAATATAGGATTATATATGGGTTATTGTATGAAATGAAACCCTCTCTATTGCATATACATGTATGGGGAAGTGATTTTTTTTTCAAAACTATACCTAATGAAAAAATAGAGTCCCCAAGCATGATGTTTATCTTTATTGGATATAATATCGAAACTAAATTGTTATACCTATATAACCATTCATATAAAAAATTAATTGTGGAAATATGAGACATATTTCTAAAAAGGGAACACATTTATAATGAAAATAGTAGGATAAATATTGATTTTTAGAAAGTTGATTCTCTAAATTCAAAAAATTTTGTATGGGAACAATGTTCACAATATTCAAAAAAAAATGAAGATGTTACTGAGACACAAGTACCACATAGGTCAACTATAGAATATAGAGAACTTGATAGATATTGTTTTCTTATCACCAATCCAGGAGACATGTAACTTCTTGAGGATAACAAACCTCTAACTTACAAGGAAGTAGTATATAGAAAATATGATGCTAAATTGAAAGAATAAATTCATTCTAATATGTATTCCATGTTCCAAAATCATTTTCATATTTTCATAGATCCTCTAGATTATTTAAAACCTATTTTATGTAAAGGGGTATTTAATAAAATCCTAGAGATGGATGTTAATGTATGTATCTATAAATCATGATATGTTGTGAAGAGTTTCAGAAAATGTCTTGTAATTTACTATGATGAAACATTTTCCAGAGCCCCAATATTAAAATCTATCCAAATATTACATGAAATATTTTCCTTTCATGATTATGAAATTTGGAAAATGAATGTTAAACCTACTTTTCTAAATGGGGTGTTGGTTAAAGATGTCTATATGAGACAATTGTAATTGTATATTATTTCAATGAGTTCTAATAAAGTATGAAAATTATATATATCCATTTATGGATTAATTCATGTATCATGATCATTTAATCATTATTTTGATGAGTCCATAATAAAACATTGTTTCATTAATAATGAAATAAAGCCATATGTCAACAACAATGTTAGTTGGAATAAATTTGTTTTCCTGATATTATATATTGATGACATATTAATAATGAGAAATTAAGTACAACTCTCAATCTATGTGATGTATTGGTTAAATTAATTCTTGTAGATGAAATACATAGGTGAATAGACCAATATTCTAGGGGTCACGATATATTTATATAAATATCATTGGTTTATTTGGTTACGTTATAAATGTATTTATTCAAATGTTATAATAAAGAATAATCTAAGATTGGATTATTGCTAATATCAAATGGTAGTAATCTCTTCATGAAAATATATCAATAGAAACTCGACTAGATTGAAATATTGAGTAAAATTCCATATATGTTGAATGTAGGATTAATCATGTTTACCATGTTATGTACTATGCTTGATGTTGCCTTTATTTTAACCATGTTGGACATATGTCTAGCCAATATAAGAGAGATTCATTAGGAAGATATAAAAACTATCATAATTTACATGATATGTATAAAGGATATGTTCCTTCTATATGGTGGAGATGAGGAACTAGTAGTGAGGGAATATATAGATACTAGATTCTATGAATATAATGATGTTCTAAAATCATATTTAGGCTATGTATTTTTCTTAAATAGTGGTTTAGTGTGCAAGGGATGTAAAGAGAAATTAGTGGACATTGATTTTGTAGAATAATATGAGTATATAGGGGATTTCATCATTGATATAGAATTAGTTTGTATATACATATTTGTTTCCATGCTTAGTGATACACCAAGTAGTGTCGACCTTATTTGAGTTTATTGTGATGATATTAAAATAGTTGTACATTCCAAGGAACCAAGGCCACACCAGCTGATAAATAATATACTTCATATGTTTCATATCTAGATAAATTTTACTAAAATAAGATATTATATAGTTATAATATTATCCATAAATGATAACATGGAAGACCCTTTATCTAAATTTATACACCATGATCAGAAAGATTCTCATATGAGAACATTTGGGATGATAGTTTTTAACAATTCTTTTTCGTGAAAGTGGTAGAGTTGTGAGTGTGTTCATTATACCCTACTCTTTTATGTACATTGGTTTCCATTACATGTATACAACATTATATATACATGTTTTTTCTCACCATAATATTTTTGATTATTATGTTACCACTGTTTACATGCTAATGTCCTTAGATTATGTATCACATCAAAAGGTTATAGTTGTTCATAGATATAATGATAAACTCAAGATACTATAGTAGTAATCTTAAATGTATTTCATATGGTTTAGATAAATTATACTAATATGATGCATATGATGTATGACTCTCATGGCTTAGGGGATTATAATCATGGATTGTTCTTCTCATGAGATTCACACTTGGTGATCATGAGTCTCTGATATCATAAGGGCAGATCCACTAAAAGGAATAACATGTGTTTTGGGTGTTATTAGTTGTTCTTATGTAGGGACATGTGTATTTGTATCTTGAGTTGTGATCATTATTAGAGTACAACATTTGATCATGTACTTTGATTCTAGGAAAAAATGACATTGAATCTAGGGAGAGGTATCCTTCATTCGGTGTGTCATTGTTGGTATGACTTCAGTTTAATGATCAAGATTGAACTTGTCGCTTCCTAGTAAACAAAGAGATATCTCTACCCAGGTTGACTAGGATGGTAGTACCTTCACAAAATATATAAAAATGGTGGAAGATTTTATGTCTATCTAGTAAGGTCGTCAAATAAACAAGGTAGTAAAATGATAATGATACAAGGTGTTCATCCTGCTTTATGTGATTTCATGAATAAAAAATATTATATTACATATAGTGTATTTATAGGAGTTTTTCATAGATAGGAAATTTCTTGTCCCCATATGAGCCTTTGTGGGTATTTAGAATACACTCTTTTTATGTTATTTACACTCACTATAATTAGGATAAGTTTATAGTTAGTTATGAAAATAAATGAATTCACAAGATCCACTGATTTGGATGAATAAAAGTTTTGGCCGATGTGGGTCTCATATAAAAGGTATGGTAAACATAAATGTGGTATTTTTTGCAAGTAGAAATAACTAAATAAAATTATTTATGTTTACAATAATAATTATTTATTTATTTCTCAAGGTATTCAGAAGTTAATAATTATAAATGTGAATATGTGAAAGTATAATTTTTCGATTGAACATAACATTTTAAAGGTCTATAAAATTATTAGGGGAGATTATGAGCTCAGAACATATTTCATATTTTATCACATTAAATCTTAATAATTTCATAAGACTGTAATAAAATATTTATCATCCTTATGGTGAGTTAACTAGGTCATAAGTGTGTGTTTTTTGTCATTATTCAAGGTTATTTTTCTATAATGGGAAACATAATTTATGAAATTTTTAACCTTAGTATATAAAATTATTTTATCCAAAAATTATGTTTTTATTCTTTTTAATTATTTTAGATCACTCCCAACCTCTCTCTCAATTTTAAGAGAGTGAAAGAGAAGGAATAAAATTCTTGATCGATTCCCCATCAAAAATCAATAACATTTTTTCCATGTGATCAAAGGAGATCTATAAAAAAAATATATTTACCATGTTGGAACCTAATAATCTATGAAATATTATCCAATATCTTTATTACATTTTCTAATATCTAGACAGTGTTTTATTTGTCACTTTCAAGATATGACATGTCGATAGTGACAAAATCGTATTTGTGGCTTCAAATAAACAAGGTTACATTTACGGTTACATTATATTTTTTCATGAATAAATTTAATTGAAAATGATTCATGAAAAATAAAATAAATATGTATTTCTGATTCAGTGTTTCTAATATGAATTTTAACACAAAATTTCAAAATAATTACTTTTCGTTCTTAAGTAATGCTTTTTGTTCCTTGAATTGGTATTACAGGGAACATGAAATTATTTAATTTGAAACACTAAAATTTTTTATTATATTTTCTAGTAATCATAAGGTAGTTTTTAATACGGTCTCAACTTAAATTTTGGTTCATAAATCAAAGTTTAAATGACAAATACATGGTCAAAAAAAGAATAATGACGAGGAGAGGCATGTTTCATGCACTTAGTGCAGGAAAGTATGAAAATAAAATAAAATAAAGGGAATGTGGTCCACACCCCATAATATGGGATGTAAACATTTTTTACTCATCTTATTTATAGGGTAGGGGTTGTAAAAATCATCTTCCACCCCATTATGTGGGTGGAAGATATATATATTTTGCAAAATTAATACATTTTTTCCTTGCTTAACCCACACACACCCCTAAATGGGATCATGATTTCAACCAAAACTAGGTCGGGCCAAGCTATGTTGGTCTAAATCTAATCTACCTTGCATGTTTAAACCCACTACATGCCTATTTTTAATATCTTGAGACTCACTTAAAGGCAATAAAAACCTGAATATTTGTAAAAAAATGAAAATTTTAATTTAATTTTCTAGAAATGATTTAAATTATTTTGGATTCCATGGAATTATCAATAATTTATATAATTTATTTTAATTATAGTTTAATTGAATAATATTTCAATAATGTTTCATTTTAGGAATTTTAATTTTTCTTATGGAATATAATTGTTTATTCGTTGAACATAATATGGGACTTCCACATCCATGTTTGGTTTAATTTTCCTAAAATTATTTATTTCATTTTACCTTTTAAAATTTAATTATTAATTTTGTTATGATGATCTATGTATTATCTCTATGAATTTAATTGAATAAGGTATTTTTTTCTATATTTATTTATTATAGTGTAATTTCATAGCCTATGTTCCATGCAGCAACATGTGAGTATACTATATAAAGATCAAATGCAATCAAAGTGATTTGGTTCGAGTCAAGTGTTGTGGAAAAACCCAAAAAATAAAATGCATGACAGTTTGTAGAGGAAAATTTAGAGTTAGGTATGGGCATATGGAATTTCAAGAGGTTTTATTTATTCTATTAATCTTCCAATTGATTAACCCATTGTTAAAAATTCATGGCCACATCACTATATATTTATTTATTTTTATCATTTTAATGGTATATTATTATTTAATGTATTTTTGCGTGATCACATAATATAATAATTAAAAAGAATACAAAGATGAAAAATTAATTGTTACATGGAGAATGTTTTATATTTATTCATGGTTAATTATGATCATGATTGTATGGTGACAACATGATATCTTGAAAAATATTTCATTCACTAAAAAAATTAAAATCCTAAAAATATATATTAATTTAAAAAGTGTTACAACATTTTAATTTGAACTATTCCATGTTTTTGTCGTGCTCATCATCCCTGGTTGAGGGTTTATCTTACAAATATAACATTATTATTAAAATTGGGGGTTAACTTAACTAAAATTGAATCAAAGAAGTATCTATATATAGTTATTTGAAACATTATAGGACAAGTGGTGAGTAAAACAATACTCTATTTTTTATATATGAGACTTGTAATGCCTTGAGATTTTGTGGAATATTTGTTTTCATATAAATTTAAATTATTTATATCTTCTGTTACACTCAACCCCAAAAATATATTTCATTATACACAACAATGATTTTATCATGTGTTACATGCAGTAGAGAGTTTAAATGAAACATGACATATTATTAAAATAATATTATTTAATATGACAGTTATCATCTTGCCATTGGAATAGCATGTATGAGAAGTAGTTACTATATTATGAAAATATATTGTCTAACCATGTATATAAAATTAATTCTTTTTTCAATTAATTATAAATGAAAGTAAAAAGCTATCTGAAAATAAATCAAATCTTCTTCTGAACAACTGATTTTATTCACACAAATGTGTTTTACATCAAAAAATTAAAATAAAAAATTGTGTTGAATTATTTTAATTATAAATATAAATCACATATTTAATCAAATATTTAACATTTATATTATTTATTTAGATAAGATATAGAATTATTCCACTTTTTCTCTAAAAATTGTTTTTTTCTTAAAAACAGTTTTGACACCCTTTGCGCACTTATTTTAAAATAAATGTTTTCACTTATAGAAATTTTTTAAAAAACTTAAAAAATTAAATTATAATTTCAAAATTTTCTTAGGATTAACTTTTTATATTTTTATGACAAGTTAATGTTTTTGGTGAATAATGATAAATACTGGTTTTTTATAATGGCAATTTCATTTAAAGGATTTAATAATTTAAAAATTATTTTCATATGGTTTTAAAATTAAAAATAGTTAAATTAATATATAATAAAATTTATGTAATATTAATAAATTTAATATTGAAGTTTTAAATAAAATCATTTTAAACTTTTGAACCTTTTTCTTTGGAAAACCACTTTCACATCGTGACTATAGGATTAATTTTAAATTTAAATTCAGACCTTCTGTGAAT
This sequence comes from Viscum album, assembly GCA_963277665.1. Lineage (NCBI taxonomy): Eukaryota > Viridiplantae > Streptophyta > Magnoliopsida > Santalales > Viscaceae > Viscum > Viscum album. The sequence continues at coordinate 427,795,609 of OY728129.1, read as the reverse complement.
GGAAATTGAAAAAATGTATTCCAAATTTTGAATCACCATAATCTATGTTTTCTATTAATTTCAAGATAAATTTTACAATAATGAATAGTAAAGACATTAAAAATTATTTACCATGGTTAAGGTAAAAATGAGTTTAATAGGTGGTTGAACTAAACATATAATAGATAAATATGTTCCAAAACGTTTCAAAAATACATATTATGATATTATTTATAAAATATATAATATATGATTGATAATGGCTCATTTTTATCCTATTTTCAAGTAAGAAACATGGATTCACCTCTTTTATTTTAAAATATTTTAAGTATTCCAATCACCTCACATATAAAAGGACACCCCCTATCCTCTCCTCTTTAAAATTACAAAACAAGCTGATTTGTAAAATACCTTACCAAATAACTTCATTATATCAATAATATCATCCTATAAGACTTATTTGGTTCATACTTTCATCCTAAGAATACTTTTGGTGGAATCCAAAAGAAGTTGTCTGAAGAAGAGATAACATCCATAATCGAGCATTTTATTTTATTTCTTCTTTCACCTCTATAAATTACTCTTAAATCATTCTGATATTTTAAAGTAATTATATTTTATATAATTATATGTTGTTCTTTTAATTTAATAACATAAATAATTTTCATCTACCATCAAATGGTTATAAAAATTATCATTAGTGTGTACGGAGGACTACCGCCTCACGAAAAGATGATATTCATTTTCAATAACCATCAATAATTAATATATATAATGAAGGTTTTAATTTTTATATATTTTATTTATGATATAATTACACTTATTAATTATAATAAAATAACCTCCTTCTTACCTAAAAACCAGTTCGGAAAACAATAATTTCACCTGTGTGTACGACAGACTACCTCCCTACGAACTGAGGTGATGTGTTTTTCATTTGTGATGTATATGGATGGAAATATAGAAATATTAAATGAATACATATGATATTTTCTACATAATTACACGTCTATAATAATTATATAACATATACATTCTTACTTTCCATTCTGTGGGGGATATGATATTGTCGTTCTTGTGTACGGAAAACAATCATCTCGCGAAGCAATGTGATTCATTCACACTTTATATAGAACAAAATAAAGATGGTTTTAATGAAAATATGTAATATATATGTGATTAAGATGATTATATAATGATAATATATTATTTAAATTTCTTAATTTCAATTTTTCAATGAATGGAATCAATGACCAAGTGTACATATGACCTACCATTTCCATGAACGATGTATTTTATTTACTATATCCCCCTTTTATAGATTACTAAAAATATATATATAATAAATATATATTATATTTATATAATGGTTATAATTTTGTATATTTTTTAACCATGAGAAAAATAATGGGACCAAAAATAACACATCAAAACATATATGGAAAACAAAACAATTATTGCCTGAATTATAGATTTAACAGGGAATTGTTAATAAATGGGTAGTAAATGGTAATGATAAAATAATATATGATACGATACATATGATTATTTTTATTCAAGATTCTATAATAAACTTATATTTATTATATAATTGTTTTTAATATGTGTGATGGATGTCGAGACTTAAGGTAATGGATTTCCAACTTGCTTTTATTTTCTGTGAGACACAAGCCATATTCTCTACATTATCTTTTATGTAGGGGATATTCATACCTTATTTTTTATAATTAATATCCTTAATATTATGTTGATTTAGATGTCTATTTTAGGATATCTATTTCATGGGGTTAATTAGTATCTTTAATATTATTTTTATTTACATATCTAATTTAGGATCTCTCTTTCATGGGGTTACAGATCAAACTTTACCATGGTGTGAGATTTTTTTATAAATTTTCCTTCTTTGAGATAAATGTCAATTTATTAACATAGATTATGTTAAAAGGATTATATACTACACATTTCATAGGTTATATAATAAATATCCTTGTTTTAATGATATTCTAATTTTAATTTATCGTAATTCTTTCTTTGGGATTACAATTCAAAGTTACCAATGTTGTAAGAGTTTGATGTTAAAATCTCACTGTTTATTATGATTCTATATTATTACACTTAAAATGATGAAATATTATGATATATATCTCTATAAACTCACTAATTATCTTCTCTTATGGTGATTCAATGACAATACATGGGTTCCTTTAATTTTAATCTTTTTATGTACCCAAGAGTTCAATAGAATGTTTTAAATAAATATTGTCTTTATTTCAATAATCGATCAAAACAAAATTTCTTTCGAAACCAGTTTTTCATAAATAAAATTAAATAATGTTATCATTATTCTTTAAATGATTATTAAATACATTTTTACCCATGATTAACTATTTATAAAATGTTTTGAAATGAATCTTCAAGTTGTTTTATAAAAAATTACCGTTTAGAATTTTCTATAACTATAAAATTAATATTTTTTTACCACGCACAACATGAAATGAATTTCCACCATCATGAAAATTATTTTGTTTTAATATTAAATTATATTTTTTCATTATTATTTTCATGTAAAATTATTTTTAAAATGTTTTATGCTTTAAAATAAAGATGAAAGAGGAAATTATATTTTCCTCAACAAATGTTTTAAATTGTTTTTAAATATTACTCTATAATGTTAAATGATTGTTTTCAAATTAATGGATTTCCACATTTTTATATATTTTTTGTTTAAAATTTTGATTTCAGTAAAAAGTTATTTTCTTAAATAAAACATCTCTCTGTCTTCCAGAAATCATTTTCCATCTAATATGACATCCTTTGATGTTAATTTTTCATTACATGGGATATCTTATAATGATATGAATATTATTATTTAGCTGAATTGCTTATCTATATGATGACAAGATTTTTATGAAACTTGTTTCTCTTCAATAGGTTATACCATGATAAAATTTGTATAAAACCTATTTTTTCATAGTTAATGCTTTGATGAAATGATGAAATGGTTATAAAACCTTTTTCTTTTTCATAGATTATGTTATGATGAAATTTTTATGAGAACCATTTCATTTCATGGGTTCTGATATAATGAATTTTTTATGATGTTATAGAACACATATATATTATTTTCATTATATTATGGGTGGTCCCTATATCTCCCTCCAATTGATTGGGTAAACCTTTATATATCATGATATAATAATGGGAAAATAGTCGAGGGGCCTGAACTGCTATAACAAATTGGTGCATCATGATCTACTAGGGGAAACATGTGTGTATTGGTCCACAATGGGAAATTGGTGATCGGTATTGATCTACTATATTAATAGTATTAGTAGTTAACCATGACTTTTGAAAATATTATTTTATATTTATGATGGTGTCATGATTTTAAGACATGATATTATGGTTTCTGATTCATTTATGATGATTTCTCACTCTTTTGGGCCACATTTTTGAAAATGATAAAGTCTTATACCCTGAATCACATTTATGATCGATGATAGTTTGGGTATAAAATTTTAATGTTATGCTCATGATCACATAACCTTATTATTATCTTAGGATTTATCATTATAAAAGACTTATATCTCTTACGTTTACCATTACTAAGAATCTGATCTCACTATTTTTTATGTTTCCTTCCCATGATATAACAATGGTTTTAGTAGGATATGACTAAGAGGAATACTATGTGAGAAGATATGTATGGTAGATGTTGAATATCTTTCATGAAATAAGAATACCATGTTCATAATGTCCAAATATTCACACCAATTATGGTTCTCAATAATGTATTTATGAAATGTATTGAATATTCATTTAAAAAAAATATTTATGTATAAAAAGTAAGGGTCACTATAGTAGGTATCATAGGAAAGGCACGGTTTCCGTTTAGAAACTGGTATGATAAATCATTATTGATACCCCTCTGGATATTTCTAATTATGTGTCTAGATATATATCTAAATATAATTATAAGGATGTGTAAAAGTATAGGGAAATATCCTATAATTTCACTAATGGATATAGCAAGTGGTTTCCATGAAATTAAATCATTGTATGGATAATACAAGTGTATGCAGATCGAGAAGAGAGGTACCTAGGGGTAATAACTCCAAAAATGATGTATTTATCTGGAATTTATCGTCTCCTAGTTCACAAAATTGGGACTTTCTAGACAACTGGTTTCTCCCTCCCAATGGGATATGCTTTGGAAATTCACAAACTCATTAAGAACCATCATTAAGGATTTACAAAGATAATGTCCATGGATTAATTGTGTTAATCCTAATATTTCGTAGATTGAAAATAAAGTGTCATGATTTAGACATACTATAAGTAATTTAACACGATTTTGTGCTTCCCTGCTCTGATTATTGTACCACACACTATGATTTTTGGTTTTAGTTAATAGATTCAACCAGAACGAAATGGATTAACATTTAATGTGATAGAAATTGTTTTTTTTTGAGAAAATAAATGGGTTGATTACTAGAGTGAAGGATATTGTGATTATTCCTAATATGTTATCATGATATATGATTAAAAAATAAACATTATCCAACTATTTGACTCACCAAAGAAGAGAAGGACATAGTTCGTTGAGATTTAGTGCATTGGAGACAATGTAAGAAAGAAGAGTTAGTTTCCTATATGCCGAGAAAGTGTGAAGAAAAATCGATGTAATATTTCAAAGAAATAAGAAGATATTTTGGTGTGGAGAATTAGTATGTAGAGTAATAAATTTTCAAGAATAAATGAAAATTTTAGTAAATTTTAGTGGATGAAAATAATGATTTCCATAAGCTATCATCAATGGATGAATGATATAAATTTGAAAATTATGGAAACTATAAAAAATATATTTTATAGGGGTAATTCTCAAGAATAGGTTCATCAATGTGGTAAGAGTAATGGTTTTTATTGATAATGAAAAGTCCACAAATGAAACATGAAAGAAAATTGTTGTTAAGGAATAACATAAGGAATCCTAGTTAATGGTTTACAAATGAATTAAAATGATTTAAGTGATTATTTATTTCATTTCAAGAATACTGAAATTTGTAAGGGTAGTTTAGTATACAATTTTCATCAAGGATTTTCAAGAATTGTATGAATGATGTTAATACCCTAGAAAAGTGATTTAACAGTAAGGTGATATTTTTATTATAGGAAGAAAACCCTTAATATGTTCTTGATTTTTAGGAAATGGTATGTAGTTTAGATAAATAGATTATTTATATAGATAATTTAAATTGGATATTATTTAATACATAGGAATTGATTAATTATTTGAATAAAAATTCAATTATATTATCATTGATGGATTTTACCACATTTTTTGTTTCATAAAATATATTCCATAATCTATGATATTTTTTAAGAATGAGGAAAGTGTTTATTATTTAAATAAGTTTTGTTTTCATTAATAATTTATTATAATTTAAAATATTACCATGATTCATGATAATATATGATCAATGTATTCACATGTTTGGTTTGTCACATTATGATCTACATCATTTTTATTGGTTTAATAATGATAAGTTGATTTTTTAAATTTAGTTAACGAATTTTTTTTAATATTGTTTAGGGATCATAAGGATATATATTAATGAAATGGTTTACATTTAACATTTGGTGAGGTTTGAATATTATTGTATTAAATAAAAACATAATTATTTACCCATATTCTATAACTAGTGCTGAATATTTTATTATAACTAAATAAAGAAGGAATGAATTATAATTATAATATGGATCTTACGATTTCTTAGTGATTTAGGGGTTCAGTCGGAATATCTATTACAAGGAAACAAGAGGGGGTGAATTGTGTCCTTTAAAAATTTCCACAATTCATTCATTTCACATAAAAATTAGATAAATATACTGTAATTTCTGTATGAGAGTATGTTTTATGGAATAATAGAAAATAGATAACAAAAATTTATAGTGGTTCGGGGAACAAAGATCCCTTAGTCTACTCCACTAATCACCCTCTCTACAGGCTCGGTGAATTTCACTAGTCATGTCCTCTCCTCATAAGACAGATCCACAACTGAGTGAAGGATGTTTTCACCCTTACAAATAAGGATAAAAATATAGCCTTATGTTTTGTTTATAGATAATCGAAATACACACTGCTTAGCACGAGAAGCTGAAACTCCACCATGACTGAAACTGAGGAACTGATACTCAAAATAATCACTAGAGATTGATATGATAAAATACTTTTAACATAATTATTTTAGAAGTACACAACTGATAAAATATGGATCTTCTTCTTCAAAAGAATAATAATCTTTTAAATATGTATTAAAAGATCTGATTTTATAGGATGATCGTTGATTTTAAGAACAAAAACAAAAATAAAGTTGGGCGCTTCCAGGATTGAACATGTATATCTCCAAAATGTAGTCCTTGTTATTGAGATGCTAGATCTCTATAGAACTATAAAGAAATTTACACAAGAAAACTAAAATATTAAAAACTATCAGCACATCCTAGACATATCATAAAATACAACTGATGTATAAAGATATATATAATGATATATCTTGCAACAATACATCTGATCAGCAAAAGTGGCCTGATAAATTGAAAGAATTCCAATTCAAAAATAAATCTCATAATAGTTGTAACTTCCCTTGAGAATAAGAGTGGAAATCTCTACTGTAAATATCTCATTAAAAAGTTTAAGACGATATTTGAATCAGTCAAAATGGAGCTTTAAAATGCCCTAATATTATATAAATATTATTACAGAAAACTCGGATAAAGTAGTAAATTCAAATCTTCGAGGTTGAAAAGTCAAATGTAATGTTCCATCATAAAATAAAAAACACCAACGTAGGGTTCTACTATATAGTGTTCATTCTTTGAACATAAGGTTGACAACATAAGTTCTTTCACAAAAGTAAGGTTGGTGACTAATATTTTTACTTCTCAAACATAGGGTTCCATACTTACGTAGGGTTCTTTAACCATACTTCTTTCTCTATGAAAAACGTAAGGTTTCATTCGAATGTAGATTTCTTTATGCATATGTTTCATACAACGTAAGGGTGATAAACCATACGTGTTGATCCTTTATCATAAACATTAATACAAATGTAGTCTATGATCCTTATGTTATGTTCTTTAGCATAGGGAATGAATAGGGATTCCAAAAAAATGACAAACCATGAACAGTGCTTATAGAATGCACTGAAGATATTTCCGAACACATTAACAATTATTTCTCGTGAATAAATAGACTAATATAATTCCAAAACAATAATTATAACGAATATAGTCTTCTTAAAATACACTTAAAATAATATCATTAGTAAAACAAAAAAGGATATTTGTGAGCATAAAAATCAAAAAGATTTATAGTGTATTGTTGAGGCAATACATTCCCAACAATCTCCCCCTCTTAAACGATCACTAAAACAATAAATTAAAACTATTAATGTAGTAAAATAATTTATAATTTTGTAAACAGAGAGTTAAATTAATTCCATTTGACAGAATTATTTCTATAAAAAAAATGTTTTTGGTTATCAAAATTTCTCACCAAATATTTCAAAACTGAAAAGAAATATTGTGTTTTTCCAAATTCATACCCCTTTTCTTAGATTAAAATGGAAGTAAATAAATAGATTAAAACTCATATTTAATTTTGGAAAGATTAGTAGGTGAATTATATAATTAACTAATAAATATAATGAAGACCAGATGTTTGGCTATTATACAAAAATAAAAAATAATATAAAAATAATATACAGAAAATAGAAATAAAGAAAATTTTCATTTATTAGAAAAAGTAAAATTAAAATAGGTATGTGACTTAGAAACTAAATAGTCCTTGTCAGAATGAGGATAAAATAATGTTTTAGGAAAAAAGAAGTGGGTTGGAGTTGGCTCTATTAAGGTTCTATGGATTATGAACATCTTCAAAAAAATCCTTCAATTCATCTATCTATAATTTCAATTTCTTCATCAAACTATCACCCAACTACATTACAAAATTTATGGAATCATTATTTACATTATAATAATAAAAAAAATATTGACTTTCAAAAAGTATTTTAATCTCTCTTCTTGATTAATATATTGTTCCAATTTTCTATTAACTGATTCTAGTAGAAGTCTGATACTAGTTTCACTCTGAGTCAATTGATCAACATGAAATTTCTAATTTTCCAAAAAACATGAAAGTGGTGAAAAATTGCATTGATGGTCCAGAAGATGAGTATTAATGTCTTCTATAAAGATGTAATGTACTAAAATCTTCTAATCAAATATGAACTGGTTTTAGGGGTAGAAGTAGATGTACTGGTCTAATTCACTGAGCATTTCCCCGATTCAAACTGACTTCTGAAGTACCACTTTAAATCTAAAAAATTATCCTTTGAAATAGGTTTAGATCTGATTCTACCAATCTCATTTATCATGTCTCTCTTAATGGAATCAAAATCAATTCTATAAACAGTATTCTCATTATATTCTAGGATCTTTTACCTATCATTTTCAATCTCCTACCGTAGAGTGGAATTATCTTCCTAAGACTTATTAAATTTAATAACGATTTCATCAACATAATGAGATAATAAATCAGATGTCCCTTCATCTGTATTCTGTTTTTGATTAAAATCATTAGTTAAATTATTTTCCACTAATCTGTCCACATATTTTTCAATGGAAAATGATTGATTGTCAAGAACTCCAGTTTGATCTCCCAAAACATGACTTGACTATTCTACATTTCGATTCATAGATATATTTGATACCTCAGTTGCTGATTTCCTTACAAATTGATCTTCTTGAATAGATTCTTTCTAAATAGATTCTTCTTTAATATTAACTTGTTCATGGATATTTTCCTTTACTGGATCACTGATCAAAGGTACAAGAGGAAGCTCTCTATCTTGACTATCCACTGGTATTTCTTCTTTAAAAATTGATTCATCTAAATTAACTCAGCATGTTGCATCTCTAAATTCCAACATTTTCTCTTCAAATTGTTGAAAATCTCTATTTATTGATTTCATAAAATGTCCCTCTTGACATTTTTCATCTTCAACTTCCACTAAATCATTATTAAATCTACGCCTTCTCTTGGATGGTTGAGAAACATCGTTAGTTTGATATTCTACAATAACTTCCCTTCAAACATCTCCTTGTTGCTCCTGAGAAGAAGCTCCAGAGCTCTATTCATCTTCAACACCAATGAGTAAAATCATTCATTTCATGATACTCTAGAAAAAATCATACTTGACATAGAACTAAAAAATTTAAAAAATTGATGTGATGACACATCATCCTCAAATCTATCAACTGAATCGTATCCTTTTTATACAAATTTCTAGACAATATTCATCCATATTGATATAAATTCATCCTAGAATTAGGTTGACATAAATAATGAAAATACCTAAACATATATCACAGAAAATTCATCTTAAAATCACTAAGAAATAGAAACATGATTTACATATCAGGGTACAAAATTTTCTCCATCTCTGCCATCCTAGGATCAATACCGGTCTGAATGAATTTAACCAAGATATTTTTATCTACCTCGAGATCCCTAAAATACATTTTCCAAATCTGCATCGAGGTAAACATAAAAGACATAATGTCTTTGGAAAAATGATTCTTGTCTCCAATCGATTGAATATCAATGTGAAAAACTCCATCATGGGGTAGTCTATGATTTTTGAAACATCAGTTGAAGAAATAATAAAATTCATATCTTCAATAATTTCATGCATCATATATTCAAAAACACCAAAAAAAGTACTATAAAATCTTATAAAAATAGTTTAGTTATACCTTTTGATGAAATAATTAATTGATGTCATTGAATGTTGTCTCCAACCCTTGAAATTAAAATGCTTATTTCAGGAGCATATTTATCTAATTTAACCAATCCAAATTAACCACTTTTACTTTAAGAATTTGTTTCTATAACACGTTTTTGCTTTGGATGGGTTATCAAGGAAAAAAGTATTATTTTTGATAAAAATGATTTTGGTAAATGAAGGGTTTCTAACATGAGACACATCTCTTCGTTTCCCATGTTAGAGAGTAATTATGAAAAAAATTATGATTATACAATGTAAATAAATTTATGATTAAATAAAATAACTAAAATTTTGTAATATATAAATATATAAAAAATGAAATTTATAGTAATAAAAATAATTTATAATATAATATAATAAAAAAATAAATTAAATTAAAATACATATTTAAAAATTAAATAAACCAAACACCCCTTTAGTAAAATCAAAACTTACCGTGGGAAGTGGTTTGATGAAAATATCTGCTAATTAATATTTATTGCTATAAAATTTTAATGATATATCTTTTTTAAAAACATGATCACTTTAAAAAATGATGTCTGATATGAGTATTCTTATTTCTAAAATGAGTTATTAGATTTTTTAAAATATTTATTGAAATTGAATTATCAAAGAAAATAGTTTTATTATTAAAATTATGTCCAAATTCCATCAATGTGTTTTTCTTCCACAACACTTGCGCACAAGAAATGCATGTAGATTCATATTCTACTTCAGCTATTGATAAGGAAAGTGAGTGTTACAAATTAATTTGCCATGAAAATAATGATTTTACAAAGAACTGAAAGGTTCCTGAAGTTATTTTTGTCTCCAATATACAAACTCTAAAATTTGTATTGGAATATGTTATTAAATTAAAATCAAAAGTTTTTTTAAAAAAAAGTTGAAAAACATTTCCTTCTAAATATCTAAAAATACTTCTGACATTAATGAGATGTGATTCTTTAGTATTTGTTTGAAATATGGAACATAAACATATTGAAAAAATAATATCATGTCTCATAGTAGTAAGATATAATAAACTACCAATAATACCATTATACAACTTGTAGTCCACTGGCCTTCTAGCTTGTTCCAAATCATGTTTATAATTAGTACACATGTGAGTTGAATATGTCTTGCTATTATCAAGACTATATTTTTTCAATAAATGAGTAATATATTATCTTTCTTTTAATAAATTTCCATAAACTTTTTGATAAATTCGAAGTCCTAAAAATAAATTTAATTTTCCCATCATGTTCATCTCAAATCCTTTTTTCCGGAGATTTGAAAAATAATTACAATTTTTTTTATTTGTTGATCCAAAAATAACATTATCAATATAGATTTGAACTAATAAAAAATTACACCAATTGATTTTATTAAAAAGGTTTGGATCTTCCAAACAGACAGCATGACCATTTTTTAAAAGAATAGAACATAATAGTTCATACCAAGCTCTGGGTCCTTAAATAATTCCATAGAGTGCTTTATTAACTTTAAAAACAGAATATAGTTTTTGTGAATTTTCAAACCGAGGAGGTTTCTCAATATAAATACCCTATTTTAAAAAACCATGAAAAAGGTATATTTAACATCAATCTGATATAATATAAAATTCATATGATATGAATAAGATAAAAAGAATTCTAATAAATTCTAATATAGCTTTTGGGGAAAATGATTAATTGTAATCTATACCTTATTCCTGATTATATCTTTTATATTATAATGTAGCTTTATTTTTATTTAATGTCACTTGATCATCTTGTCTATTTTTAAATACCCATTTTTTTCCTGTAAATGGAAAATTTTATGGTCTTTCAACCAATTCCCACGATTTATTTTATTTAAATTGGTTAAATTATTCATGCATTTCTAACATTCAATTTTCATCTTCTATGTTTTCTTTAAAATATTTAAGTTCAAGTTGTGAAAGAAAAGTAGAGAATTAAACAAAGTTTCATGTATTTCTCAATGTTCTTAAACCCATGTCTAGGTATCCTATAACAGTTTCTAAACGTTGATTCTTTCAGGTTTTAGACTTTCTAGGAAGTACACATTTAGGTTTATTAGTATCATGTTCTTATGAACTGGGCAGAATTTAATTTTCAAAATCATCTTTTAGGTTTTAAAGTCTATCGTTATTGGAAGAGTTATTAGATTCATTTGTTCGATCATTCTATTTATTAAAATGGTCAATTTCATCAAGCATCAAATGAACTGATTCTTCATCAATCCATAAATTTTTATTAAATACTCTAAAAGATTTAGAAGTTGTAGAATATCCTAATAATATTCCTTCATCATCATTTGGATCAAACATTCAAGAATATCCTTGGTGTTCAAGATACACACAACGCATCCAAACACATTAAATTAATTTACCATAGGATTTCTATTATTCCAAAGTTCATAAGGTGTATTTTTAAAAATAGACCAAATTATAACTCTATTTATTATATAACAGGTTGTTTTTATAGATTATTCCCATAGATAGTTAGGAAGATTGTATTCATTTAGCATAGTCTAATCTATTTCATGAATAATTATATTTATTCTTTCAATAGTTCCATTTTTTGAGGATTTCTTGGTGCAGAGAAGGTGTGTTTAATACCCATGTTTGAGAAAAAGGAATTTAATTCTTGATTCTCAAACTCTCCACCTTGATCACATCTTAATGAAATTATTTTAAAACCTTTTTCATTTTGAACACATTTTCAATAACTTTAAAAAACAATAAAAGAATCGTTTTATAGTTTTAGAAAATAGACCCATGTGAACCTAAAATAATCATAAATTAAATCATATACATATAATTTTCATGGAAAATATGATACTCTATAAAGTCTAAACAGATCCATGTGGATAAGTTATAGTTGTATGGATGTAGAAATTTTGTTAATAGATTTGAAGGAAGAATTGTGTTGCTTTCCAATCGGGCATGCATCAAAAAATCAACCACTTCCAAACTTGAGACTAGGTAAATATGAAACTAATTGTTTCTTTGATACTTTATGTAAATCATATGTTTTTCAATGACAAAGTATTCTTTTCCAAATCCATGATTCATAAATCATAGAATTTAAACAACTCACAATCTGTTTACACAATGAATTCAAGTCCAATGTGTAGATAATATATGTTCTCGGTTATCTAAATTTATGTAAATTATTTTTAAATACAAAACATGAATTTTTATAAAAATCAACAGAGTATCCATCATCACAGATTTGCGAGATACTTAAAATGTTATGATTAAATCCATGTACATATAGTACTTTATTGTTTGAGATAGGCTTTGGATATATAACTATTCTAAGTCAAATTAGCTTCCATTTGGTAACGTCACTGAAGGATACTATACCTCTATCAATCTATGTCAATGTATTGATATTATATGGGTTTCCACTCATGATCCTAGATCACCCATTGTCCATATACCATATAGGTTTTCCTTTTCTCTATCCGGTTACCTTCAAAGACAATTTAAACAAAAAAAATTGGTACCCATATCTTTTTCAGTCCAGAAGAGTTAGTTAAGAAAGGATTTATTAATCCAAATATACTTTATTTTTTCATGAGATATGTAATTTAATTTAGATAAATATTTAAAAAAATCTCTTTTAATTCCACTTATTTGAGGATTTCTAAAATTATAGTTTTTTGTTATATGTCCTTTTGTTCCACAAAAATGGATAATATCTGATTTTTTATTGGGAACAAAACATTTCTTATATAGTTTGGATTTTTCACCCTTATATACTATACCAAATCATTGATTTTTAATTACATTCTCACCAAGCATTTCATTCAGTATATTTTCTCCTTTTTTAAAAAAAATTGAATCACTTTTTTTAGTTTCCACTTTATCCTGTAGTATTTTAGTCTTATTTTTACGGTCATTACAGTTTGTAGTAGATGAGCTAGAATTCTCATCTAACTCTTGAGGTTATTTAAGTAAGGTATCCCATTCTCCTAAAATAGTATTTTGAATATTATTTAAATATTTTTTCTTCTTTAATAGGGAGACATATATTTTCACTAACATAGTATAGTAGGATGTCATTTTATCATTTGAGTAACTATGTTTAGAATTTAATAAATTTTAGGGTTTAATCTTCTCTTGTTTAGCCATAATGCACATATTAGCTTTAAGATTTGATTATTCCATCTCTAACTCATAAATTGAGGATCTTCTAGAGTCTTTAGAAACACTATATATATCCTTTATAGCAATTTTTTTGTATGGTAATCATTTTTTTGAAAATTATTTTTTGTCTTTCTATTTTCATTTTTTAGTTGAGGAAACTCAGGTCTTATATGGCCTAAATTTTTTTTCATTCATAGTTCCTTACTTACCATGAATCATTATCATCATTTTTTAAGGGTTTCATGAATATGATTTTCTTCATATAATACATGCTGAATTTTATGACTAATTCAGTCAGCTTGATTTCAGAATCAGATGAGTCTGAATTTCTATATTCTCTTACTTCTTATTTTATTTTTCTATTCTTCTTTTGAGATGTAACCTTCAAATAAGTGTTATCATTTTTCACTAGGAATTTGTGATCTTAATCATCATATGGAATTTCATATTGATACATAATTAGAGTTCCAATCAATTCTCTCATTATTAGATTCTTGATAGGTTATGATATAGGAATTGCAGCTGAAATTCCATTCCACTGATTTGGCATCACTGACAGTACATTTAATGATTGATCAGATTGTTTGATAGGTTCAACTAAGGATGAAATGTTATTTATAATATTTTTTAGCATTACATTAATTTGGGTGATTCTTTCCCCCTCAATCATTCTGAATGTATCAAATTTCAACTTTGTTGTTACATACCTCATCTATCTTACATTGTTTGTACCTTCATAAGCAATTGCAATTGTCTGCCACATTTCAAAATTTATAAGGAATCATGGGACATAGTTTAATTGTTCTAGTCCAAGAAAACTAATGATAGTATTCATAGATTTTTATTTCATTTCATACTCAGACACTATTGCATTAGTCAAGGCTTTTGGGGTTTTCAGAATTTTATAAGGACAAACGATCACAGAGTATACCTTAAATACATGATTTTTCAAATAGATTATCATACGTGATTTCAAGCATCCATAATTTTTACCAATGAAATATGGACCCCAAAACATTGAAATTCTATATTTGATATTATACATTGATCTTTTTACGAATATTTAAATATTTTTTGTTAGAACCAAAGAAAATTAAATCTATAGAGCCCATACCTTGATACCAAATGTTAGGTCGGAATGTCTATGACGAATACCCAAGAGGGGGGGTGAATTATGTCCATTAAAAATTTCCACAACTCTATCATTTTAAATTAACAGTATATATATATGTCAATGTTATTTTATGAGGGAATGTGTAGCAGAATAATAGAAAATAGAACACAATAATTTATAGTGGTTTGGGGCACAAATATACCCTAGTCCACTCCACCAATAACACGCTCTACTAGCTTGGTGAATTTCACTAGTTAGGTCATATTCTCAAAAGATTGATCCACAACTGAGTGAAGTTAGTTTTCACACATACAAATAAGGACAAAAATAATGAATTCTATTTCTTTTAGAGATAACCAAAATATACACAACATAGCACAGGAAGTTGATACTCCACTATGACTAAAATCGGGCAGCTGATTCTCAAAAGAAACAGTAGTGATTGATTTGATAAAATAGTCTATACTTCATAGTTACAGCAGTACGAAACTAATAGATGATGGATCATCATCTTAATAAGAATAATAATCTTTGATAAATGCCAGAAGATATTTTTTTGCACAATAAGATCTTTGATTTTAAGAACAACATCACAAATAGAGCCATGCATATCTAGGATTGACTATGTATATCTCCAAAATGTATACATTGTTTCTGAGATTCTTGATTACTATAGAAATGTAAATCAATTTAAAAAATAAAACTTGAAGAATAAAAACCATCAACAGAACCAAGAGATCTCCTAAAAAATATCCGATTTAGAATGATATATATAACGATTTATCTTACAGGAGGACTTCAGATCTATAAAATATGTTTGATAAAACAAGGAAATTCAAATTCAATTATATATCTTAGATTAGTCATAAATTCACTTAAGAATAGGCGGAGAAATATACACTGTAAATGTATCATTATATCACTTGAGATGGACATTGAATCAAACGAAATTGAGCTTTAAATGCCGTGAATTTCCACAAAGATTGTTATAGAAAACACCGATAAAGTCATAAATTCAAATATCCAGTGTTGATAAGTAAAATGTAAGTTTCCTTCATAAAAAGAAAAAACACCAGATATAGGTATCAACTACATAGTGTTTATTCTCTGAATATAAGGTTGATAATGTTAGGTAGTTCAGAAAATTATGGTTGATGATCCATATGTTTTCTTCTCAAACGTCGGGTTCAGTACTTACGTAGGGTTCTTTAACCATATTTATTTCTTTGACAAACAAAAGGTTTCAGTCAAACATAATGTTATATATCAATAAATTTCATCCAATGGAAGGTTGATAAACCATAGGTGTTAATATTTTATCATATGCATTAATACAAATATAGAATAAAATCTTTACGTTACGTTATTCAACGTAAGGAATGAATAGTTATTCCAGAAAATGAAAAATCATGAACAGTGTTTCCAGAATATGCTTAAGAGTGTTATGACCACTTTAACAATTATTTATCATGATTAAATACTTGAATATTATTCCAAAATTAGAATTATAAATAATATAAACTTCCTTAAATACACTTAAAATAAGGTCATTAGTAAAAAAACAAGGATATTTGTGAGCATAAATATCAATAAAATTTATAGAGTATTGTTGAGACAATACATGCCCAATAATAGGAATAAAAAATTCATCTTAATTTCATTGTGTAATAGGTAATGTGTGAAATAATCAAAGCAAAACCAAAGGATGAAATTGTTCTTATGATATAATGGAAATCGAAACCCTATATATATCAATCCCTTTGAAAATCGCAATTATATCGATATAGAATCATATCAATTGGAGCTTTCACCAAACCTCTATCTTTTTTATAATGTCTTCCATGTATCTCTCCTAAGGAATTATATACTTGATACATCATATATAATAAACTCATAGGGCATACCACTGAATCATGATATTTATTATGAAGAAATACTGGTAGAGACTTTGGATCGAATAGGGAAGGTTCTACGAAACAAGGTCACTCACAAAGAGATTTATTTGTGGAAAAACCTCCTATTTTAGGAAGCTGTGTAGGGACATGAGGATGTAATAATGTGTAATTATCCTCAATTTTTAGTACCAAAGTGACAACTTTTGGGGGAGAAATTCATTTTAAGGGGGTATAATGTAACGATTATGATTTTTTTGAAATATATATTTTTAAAATGAATTTAAAATTTTGAAAAAAATCCATTACACATTACCAAATTTTTAGCTTTTTTACAGTCAACAGTAAGTATATATTGCGTTACACCCAACACCAAGTTTATATGAAACATGGCATATTATGAAAATATTATTATTTAATATGATAGTCATCACTTATCCATTGGATTACTAGGTATAAATATGATTAACTAAATATTTAAAATATATGTTCTAAACATTCATATAAAATTAATTCTTAAGTTTTAAATTAATTAAATATGAAAATAAAAAACAATTTGAAAATAAAGGAAATCTTCTTCTACAAAAACTATTTTTATGCACAAAAATGTATTTTATGTTAATAAATTCAAATAAAATCACTTTTTATGAATTATATTAATGAAATTAATTTTTAATATATTCAATTACATATTTAAAATTTACCTTATGATCTTTTTCTTCATGATATAGTAACTAATCCAATTTGTTTTAATAAAATTATTCATTTCTAAAAGGATGTTTTTTCTCCTTTTGTACACTTATTTCGAAATTTATTATTCTCCACCTATATAAAATTTATTGGAAAAAATAAAATTCATTTTTAAAACAATCATTTCATAATTATCATATTATTTGTTTTTGATAGTTTTCTTGGAAGACAATGTTTTTGATGAAAAGTGAATAATAATTATTTTTATTAAGAAATGTGATTACATGTAAAACAAATAAAAGATTTAAATTTATTTCAATTTGGTTTTAAATGTAAAATTATTAAAATTATATGTCTATTAGTCCAATTTAGGTTATTAGATTCAATTTCATATTAAATTGTTTTATAAAAACTTTTTAATGTTTTCAACATTTTGTCTTTGGAAAACGGTTTCTTCATCACAACTGCGGGATTAATTTTAAATTAAAATTTAAAATATTTATGAATTTAATTTGGAAAAATATATTACATAATTGGAATCATAATAATTTGTATTATTTAATAATTTAAACAAATATTTTAACACAATTAATAGTTAAAATAGTAAAAATTATTCAAGGCTGTTATTATAAAAATGGGTTTAATAGGAGATTAAACTAAAAAATATGAGGGTTAAAATTTATTAAACACTATCTAAGACTAATTTTTTATAAATATTTATACCTATTATATTCTTTTTATTACAATGGAAAATGTATGATAATTTTTCATGTAATAAATGGGGTTACATATTTTTCTTCTTAAACATTACAAGTGTACCACTCACCTCACTTATAATAGGTCACCCGCTTTCCTTTCTTATTCACACTTTAGAAAACATTATTCATAACATTAATACCCAAATTCATTTCTTATTTCTCTCCAATAACCCTATAATTATTTTTTTGGTCATAAGTCCAACCTAAGAATCCTTTCTATGAAAAATAATTTGTTCGAAGAATATGTAACATCCCTAATCGAGCATTTTAACTTATTTATTCCTCTAACTCTTAATATTATTATTGAAACATGCTGATATTAAAATCTCGGTATCATAAATATACTAATATATTACTAGGTTAATTTAATTACCCATATCCTTCTCCTATTACATCTTATTGGTCATGAAACCATCATTCATTTGTATAATAGAACGACACCTCTCAAACTGATGTTATTCATTTACAGTCACTGCCATTAAAATATGAATGTAATTCTGGATTTAATGTTTATTAAATTTATTTGTAATATTATTATACCTATTTAATTATAATTACACATCTACCTTCTTACCTCCAACCCCATTGGGAAAACAGTAATGTCGCTCGTGTGTACGGTGAACTACCGCCTTACGAACCGTTGTGCTGTGTTTTTCATTTATTATTTACATGGATGGTAATAATTATATATTAAATAAATATATATGATATATATAAAATAATTATATTTTTTAATAATTATATAACATATACCATCTTACATTTTATTCTGTGTGGGATGTGGTAACGTCATTTGTGTGTACAAT
Source organism: Viscum album (assembly GCA_963277665.1). NCBI lineage: Eukaryota > Viridiplantae > Streptophyta > Magnoliopsida > Santalales > Viscaceae > Viscum > Viscum album. The sequence continues at coordinate 427,776,384 of OY728129.1, read as the reverse complement.
GGACTATCGCCTCGCGAAGCGATGTGATACATTCATTCTTTATGTGGAAGGTAATAAGGATGATTTTAATGAACATTTGTGATGAATATGAAATTAAAAATAAAATTAATGATAATATATTATATACCTTTCATTATTTAAATCCTTCAAAAAAAATGAAACAGTATTTATGATTATGTACTTCCTAATATATCCGTGAATAATGTATTTCATTTTATATCTCTAAATTTTATAGATTACTATAAATAAATATGTAATTAATATATAAGATATTTATATCATTTTCAAAATTATTTATTTGATAGAACCAAGATAAATGTTTTAGTATCAAAAATAAAAAATCCAAACATACACGAAAAGCAAAGCAGTTGTTGCCCAAAACGTGGATTTAATAAGGATTTGTTTATAAAAAGCTAATATTATGTAATAATAATGTAATATACGTATTTATAAATATAATTTTGGTTTATTAATATATTTATAATTAATTTATAATTATTATATAGGAGGTTCTAATGTATGTGATGTAATTTGAGACTTAATGTAATGGATTTTCATCTTGCTTTTATTTTATGCAAGACACATCTAATATTCATCAAATGTTTCTTTTATATAGTATATATACATAACGCAATTTTTTTATGAAACTTATACTTATAATAATAGGTATTTACATATCCCTTTTATGATTTATATCTCATGGGGTTGAGAGTTCATAATTTACCAAACATGTAATTGATTTTTTTCTTAATTTTCCTTCTTTGAGAAATATGTAATGTTATAGAACTATATTATTTTATGAGGTATATATATTTCCCCTTAAAAAAATTATATCATGAATATAATTATTTTAATGATATTTTATTTTTTATTAAATTTTATTCTTTCATGGTGACTACGATTCAATGTAACTAAAATGGTAAGAGTTTTATCTTTCAATCTCATCGTTTATCGAGATTGTTTTTTATTATTCTTCCAATGATGAAATATTATGATTTTTCTCTCATGATTCTCATGAATTTGTTTCTTCTAATTTGGTATCATAATAATACATGGTTTCAATTAATTTTCCTTCATTTATGTACTCAAGAGTTCAAAATAATTCTTTAAATAAAAATCTTCTTTATTTATATCTTCGATCGAAAACCCCTTTTATTACCAAACCATGATTTAAAAAATGGATTCAAAAATCTATTCAAAATTATTCAAATAATTTATTAAAGGAATTTTTACCATTTTTTTATTTTTTATAAAATTTTTTGAATTTAATTTTCATGTTGTTTTCAAAACAATGGTCATTTGACTTTTACTAAAAATGTGAAATGAATATTTGTTTTCATGTGCATAGAATGAATAGAATTCCCACCATTATGAAAATTATTTTAATTGAATATTAATTTATATTTTTTTATGGTAATATTTAAATAAAATTATATTTAAAATGTTATATGTTTTAAAAAAATCATAGATAAAACTATGTTTTCATATTTTTAGTTTTAAAAAGTGATATTCAAGGAAAAGTTATTTTCAATAAGAATTGTTCCAAGTTCCTTTTAAAAACAATTTTCCATCTAAGATGACTTCCTTTGAGGTTACTATTTATTTATTAGGGATATGATCCAAGGATATCATTATTATTCATTCTATGAATGGTTTATTATTATAATGAGAAGATTTTTATTAAACCTATTTATATTCCATATGTTATACCATGATAAAATTCTTATGAAACCCACTTCATTTTTTATGTTTTATACATCTATGAAATGATCATATGATTATGAATCCTATTTATTTTCAACGGTTTATGTTATGATGATATTTTTATGAAACCCATTTCAATTCATAATTTTATATATGAATAATTTTAATGATATTTTAACATGTATATAAATAATTTTCTTTATGTGATGGGTGGGACCTATATATCCATTAAATGAATTGTATAGAGATTTATATCTCATGAAATACCAATGAATAATAATTTTATGGACTTGATCCATTATGGGATGCCAGTGTTTCTTGATCCACTATGGGAAACAGGTGTGTCCTAATCTAGAATGTGAAACATGTGATAAGTCTCGGTCAATAATGTTGATTATATTTGTAGTTAAACATGAAATATAAAATATATTTTTTATATTTATAATGGTAACAAACTTTTATAAAATGGTATTATGATTCTTTATTTATAGGTGATGATTTATCGCTTATATGGGACTTTTTTATGAAATTATAATGTTTTATTTCATGAATTATGTTCATCATCTCTAATAGGTTGGTTTTGGACATCATAAGTTATGTTCCTGATAGAATACCCTTATTTTTATTCTAATATTTTATATGTTAATAGTTTTATATATAATATGATTAACCTTACTAGATATCTCAAGTTGAAAACTCGCTAGAGGTAGGGGCGCGTGCTACGGGTGGGATTATCTAAAGCGCTGACAAAGGTTTGGGGGAAGTACTGATAAAAGTGGTGGAGTAGCAACGATAAATTTGGGGTAAGTCCATGAAAAAAACTTATACCCTTTATTAGCGGGGAATTTAGAAGATCCTTTTTAGTACTTTTTTTGTATCCTTTATCAGCGTTAAAAAGTGTTGAAAAGGTGGCCTTTAACATTTCTTAAAAATGTGACAATAATGGAAACCTTTATCAATGCTAAAAAACTACAGATAAAGGCCCCCTTTATCATCACTTTTTTATAGAGTTGTTAAAGGGTTCCTTTATCAATTCTTTTTACGATCACTTCTAAAGATAACCCTTTAGCATCGCTTACATTATTAGCGCCTCTATAACACCCATAAAGCCATTGTTCTAGCATTGTTAAATATTTTATTTTCAATTTTGCTTCTATTTCCAAACAAATAATATCAGTGTCAAGCTTATACACTATGGTTTTTTATTTCATGTTTGGAAATTAATTTTTCATCTTTTATAAGGATAACATTTGTTATGGTATGAAACACATTAATAATGTATTGTATATAAATCAATTTAAAATCCCTGTATAGGAAACAAATTCCAAAAAAATTGATTGATTTATATCCAACGCACTTATGGAACATTAGTTTAGGTCATGTATAAATACATTTAATAAAATTAAATAAATAAGGGTTTATATATATTATTGATTTAAACCCCTTGGTTAGATTTTATACTTATTTTCTAGGTAAAATGTTCAAATAACCTTTTAGTGGGAAATGAGAAGGGGTTACAAAACTACTATAATTGATTAATACTAATGTTTATGGTCTATTTCTAGTAGAGGATAAGTGTTTATTTTCTTAATTTATAACATTTAATGATAAATATTGTTTTCATGGTTATATCTATATAATTAGGTATAAGTAAAATTCATTTTATATATTTAAGGAATATCAAAAGTACAATAAAAATAGTAAGGTAAAAAGATAAATAAGCTATACTAAAACTATGTCATAGAATGTATAAACCAATCATTTATTGATCACTTGAAGGAGTTTGTGATAGTTTCCTTTCTTAGTCTTTATCACTAAACATATTGGAATAATGTTAGCAAAAGGAGGGCTCATATTTTTTAAGACATGGTATGATCAATGATGTGTCATGGAACTCTACCATTATAATTTTGGGTATATTTGATGGGATTATTATGATCATGTAATGATCATTTTTAAGGGAAGAAAACCCTAAACATATGAATATCTGTCTTCATGAATCAACAAGTAAATAATATTGAAAATAGACTAGTTGGAAACTATTTACAAACGAATCCATCTTATACTATTCAACTAAGAATTCTTGAGGAAGATCATAATGAGTAGTGAATGAAATTACCCTACCATCGATACGATACACTGACCAATGTGTCCATAATCATATCGTGTGGATTCCTGAGCAACTAAAGGGGTGATAGATAATTCTCATATGATATGAACAATGATCATAAAGAATATAGATTCGAGACTGGATCATATTCATCACAAACTGCACACCTAACATAAGAAGATCTCATCCTCTTATATAGTTGAAGCTTGTGGAATTTCTAATTAATAATGTAACATATACATTTGTGATTTTTTGGGTATAATTTATTAAAAATTTGAAATGAATTTAATAAAAACAGTTCAATCCAATCATAATGAATTTTAATAGATGAAAAACCCATTGAAGAAAATAAATAATATATATATATATATATATATATATCATATATTTTACATTCATGTATCGCATTATTGAAAAATACATGAATCATATTAATATATTAAATATACACTTATATATATAATATCATATTACATATATATATCATGTATCATGTGCATGTTTACATGGATTGCATGCATGCATATTTTAGTTCACATCCAATAATCTCCCACTTGATCTAAAATATCATAAAGAAATTATAAAAAAATTCCCAACTTTTTGTGAATCTATCCAAAATCTTTTGGACATTTTTTCCATCAGACATTATTCATTTTGAGTAAGAAATGTGTCTAAAATTCTATCCTTAACAAAGGGACAAACTGTGTCACCATAAAAGCCATAACAGTATTGAAAAAAAACATTGAAATAAATTTTTCATATTTTAAAGGAAAGAGTAGACTCTAAGAAATATTTAGTGCTACTCATGATAATATGGGGTCTTGTGTAATCTCCTAAAAATATTTGAATATCTCTATATGAAAATATCTACCACAATATGCACCACATACATCAAATGTATACCTATATAATACTTTTTTATAAAATAGACTGACCTCTAGACATGGAATATGTCAATCTAGTAATGGCCTCTCATCATTTCTTGATTCTCTAAAAAGAGTAACGAAGTTAATGAATACATCAATTGTCATTCATTTACCTATTAATTACATCACATGTCATTTATTAAAATTGTTCAAGACATCATATGTGTAACAACTAACCATTTCCATGTATTTACATCGTATAATTCAGTTAAGGGCATGATTACTTATCTTTTCATACAAGTGGACAAATACCATATTAGTTACACTCCAACTGAGGACATGATCAGCAACATACCGAACTCTTCCTGCATTAGCTATGTTCATATGTTGAATTTCATAAGTAGGGTATAAATGTATGAAGTTTCTCATTATAGGTTTCTATCCAACCTCAAGTAAGATATATTGATAATAATCATACACCCCTAGATATATATATTATTTAATGACATTCTATGAGATATAATTTAGTAGATTATTTCAAGTAATAAGACTCCAATTATTCCCTCATAGATCAACTATTAATATCTCATGTAAAATCATTTTTAATGAGTACAGCAATCTATTTAAGATAGTATTAACATATCATCAAAACCCATAATACACCATTATGATAATAGAATAGAGATAAATCAGTGATTTTACTTTGAGGGGATATTTATCAATCAAACATTTTGTAAAGTAAATTTAATCACACATTAAATAATGATAATTAGATATTGGATTTATTATAATTACATGATATGTTTAGATACATTACAATTAAATTTTTAATTGTTTTAATATCAAAAGATTCTATATGGCTACTATATTGTTTCCGTAGAATTTTTTTTTTGAAAATTACATCCATAAGGAATTTCCTTCACATCCTTATGTGGCCTAATGATAAAATACTATTAGTAACCACTTAGTGAGTAAATGTTTTTAAAAAAACTAGTTCAAATAATAGTGATACTTAGGAATCATATTCCTAATGTTAAACTCTTTAAACACACTCAAAATCATTTACATTATAAAACAAATCTTATGATGTTATCTTCTATTTTATATTCATTACTCTTTCTATGTATATCATCATCATCGTTGGAATAATTTCCGTCAAACATTTCATGGATGAATTTGTAAGTAATATGACTTTTTAAATTATCACATTACTAGAACATCCTAAACTTTTTTAGGACAAACAGAAATTCAATTTTTTATGTTGAATAATGCAAATCTTTAATTTTGTCTTTAGTTCCATACCCTAAACTAATTTATAGTACTAAGTGATATAGTTTTTTTTATTGGCTAATATAATCATTTTGTGAATAGTGATGTTCACTTGTTTTGGAAATTAAATTAAATTATTTACATTTTTATTTATCATCAAATATCATAATATTCATTAGTATATTTATTAAAGAATTACTATAATCTTATAAAATTTCAATCCTTTAATTAACAGTGATATTCAATTTCTTACAGGACTAAATTTAACTATTTACTTTTTTTACTATCACACATCCTAACTTGTTAGGATATAATGTAAATAATTAATTAAACTAAATATAGTAAAATATTATTTTTCTATGATGTTCTCTATGTTTAAATATACTATACATATCCTCTTAGACACTATATTGACCTCATAATATCTCTCTAAGGTCAAACAAAAACTACTTTACGTTTTATGAAAGAATTTTTTTTAATTTTAGTGGAAATATCTAACAAATAAAATTTCCCCCATATTTCATATGGAATTATATTTTTTATATTATTTCCTTAGAAATATTAATTTATCTATTAAATTACACTATTATGGTTTGAAATTAAATTCTATCATATTTAATAAAATAACATGATACACAGTTTATCTTGGATAAAACAATTTCATCCATATTTTATTATCAAAACATGTTATATAATCCGATGAATAATAAACCTAGTTTATCAAATTAATCATCTCGTGTTGTTCATAACAACTATTTTTAACTCTTCATAGCATATAAGAGAACTGGGATGAGGATACAATTCCTTTACATATATTCAACCAATCTTGATAAACATTTTTACAATTAATTTTTTAATGTAGAAACTATTTACATTAGTGCATGAATGTAATATAAAACTGTTTTCAATTATTCCTTTTATTTTTAACCAATGCTTTTTAAAAAACATGTAAAACATATATTCAGTATTATATGCCATTAAAATTTAATGAATTGATTTCTATAATATATATACCTGACATGGACAATCTATTAAGTTCCCAAACCCTTTTAGGTACTCTATATAATCCCATCATATGGAATCATTATTCCTTATTGATAATACCCTAAGGTTTTAAATAACTGTAACATTATTCTTCATGAAATATAATTGGAGTTTCCAAAAACATATCTTCTTATTTTGATCATTTACCTCTATATACTAGTTGTATTTTACAAAAACCTAAACATCATATGACTATTTCATTTATTCTCACCACTTTGTGAATATTTGGTAAAATTATCCCGAATTCAACCATCTTGTATGAACATTTCCATATAAGATAATATAATGAATTCCTTAATCAGATTAATACTTATAATGATTATTCAACATTCAAATCATATTCAATCATATTATATATAATTGGAATACCCGATCATACAAGTTATATGATACTATAATTCATTAGTTCAATTAGAATATAGTACCTTTAAAACATTAAATAATCCATTCCATGATTCTTAAAGAATCTAGATTTTCTTGTTGAGTAACTTTATCACTTAGTTACTCAGGTTGGAACTATTATAACATATTAAATATTATTCATGATGGAGAATTTTTTTATGATACTAGTATTTGTAGTTAATTACTTTAATATTTTTATTTCAAGGATTAATATAATGTTTAGATTAATATTTATTGTAAAATTATCTACAAAAATCATTTTTTAGAAGAATATCATATCTTATACCTTTTAATGGCATAATGATAATTAAAGTGATCCCACTAAAACTGGTATCCCATACATCATATCCCTTTAGTGAGACTAGATCTATATTTCACTAGGAAAGGAGTCTAATTTTTTTGTTTCTATTACCACAATGTATTTTATGTTGGGAAACATCTCAATCACTATATTTGTGACTCTTGGATGGTTGATTAAATACACCATTATCCAAATCCATCATATGGATATACTCAACTATATTCCTTTAGTAACATAATTTTATTTGGTCCTCCTAACCAGTGTATCCAAAATAAAATTCAAAGAATAAGCTAATAAAGAAAAATAAAGGGGCACCCATATTTAGCAGGACCTACCTGGTTGGATTATCAATGTCATAAAAAGTATTTATTTATAAGGAATGTCACACTTATTATTTTAGGGGATTTCTTTAAACAGCTCGTCCATTTAATATAAATAATATTAATATTTAATTAATAATTGTCAAATCATATGTAATAATTGTCTAATCGTGTTTTATTCCCTTTTTTATTAATGGTTCAAACAATTTAGATTTAAAAATCCCTCTTCAAACCACCAAATTAATGTGTTCACACAACATTAATGTGTAAATATTTACATATCCCAGAAGACTGTATGAATGAATCAAAAAAATCCAGTATATCCATGAATATTAAAATGTATCATAGTAATAATGTATATAAACACATCATGTAAATTCCTAGAGTTATTTGAAAATGAAAAACGTCATATGTGAAAGCCCAAAAGATAGATAACAAACCCCATTCACTTTTCTAGCTAAGGAAACCCTCCAGAAAAGTAGGTGGTCTGACCCATAGTCCCTCAACTCGATGATACTTTAATAAAGATAATATTAAATTCATGAATACTATAACACCAAATATTCATGAACTATTCCAAAAAACCACTCTTAAGATCTCAACGAAAAATATAAACTGGGGTCAAGGTAGATGAAAACTAAATTTTATGGTATCTAGCCTAGAATTATATGCAAGGATTTATCCTAGAAGAAATTATTCATATAAATGGGAATATATAATATTTATATTTCCAAAACCATTTAATAAACATGAATATCAAGGAAATGTAACAACTAAATAAACAATTTACTTATTTTCCATAACATGAGACATTTATATAGTATTAATAAATAAAATATAATTATAATCATTTTATGATTTTTCTATAATATAAATATTTTATATTAATTTAAATGAGAACCCATTTATATTTTATATTAAGTTTAATTTATATAATATTTCATGAATTATAATCATTTTATAATTCAATATCAGTTATATAACCATTTTATACAACCTAAATATCATATATTTTTTAATCTATAAACACATTATAAATTACCACATATGATTTCTAAATACACATTTTATTTATAGATCATGAGTCATAGCATTTATTTTTTAAATAGATATTTTAAAATATTTACCTTTCTTATTTTGTAATAATGTTTTATAAATATTTATATAGTTAATTATAGAAAAATTATAATTATTTAAATAATTAGTTACTTTGAAAATAAAATATCAAAAAAATACATTTCATTATGATCACTAAACATTTTATAAATTAAATATCATTAAAGAATTAAAAAAAAGGTTAAAACCTATTTTTTGTCCTTTAATTAGAATCCTTGTTCTTTATAAGGGTGACCCAATTCGACCCATATATATAAATCATATATAAAGGTAGATATTATTGACCACTACACAGTTCATACCACATAAGGCAATAGATATCATACATTGATGTAAAATCCTCTCTGTTAATGTAAGTCCTTCACTACCTTTACATACCTTTGTTTCATGTGAGGGTATGTTGCAGGTTTCCTTTGCATAAACCTTTATTACCTTCAACTACTTATGCACATAAAAAAAATAAATATCATACCAATACATAACACATTTATGAAAACCATTTTCATAAGGGTTACAATATATAAATCCTTTACATTAAACCTTATTCTAATCATAATCCCCATGTTCCCATATTTGTTTAAGGGTAATGTTAGGAGACAAAATGTCTACTAATCTATGTAAGGGAAAGGAGGGATGACCCTTACATAAACTCCATTTTTTTGGTACTTCCTTTACACTACCTGTATGATTAATGGTAATAATGTGGTTACCCTTACACAAACCTTTTTCATAAGTTTATGACCATTATATAACCAAATTGTGTAATGGTAAACAGAATTTAACCACAAGAAACTCATGTAAGGGTCTGTCATCCTCCTCCAGTTTTTTGAAAAGGCTATTTCTAATTTTTCCTTTGAAAACTAGTGATGGAAAATCATTTTATACATAAATAAATGTCCTCTAATACAATTAATGTTTTTCAAATGAACATCTAGTGATCATTGGTAGTGGCTGGAAGCCCAAAACATAGGTAGATTTATATTCAAGAATCAATGTGTATATAATACATTAAAATAGAGTACCTATAAATTTTTTTCATCAACAACCATATTATTCTATTTGAATGATAATTCGTGAAGGATATCCAAAAGTGCAATGAACAAAATCACCCATCTTATATGGTGATAAAAACATACAATGGATTCATTACTTTATCATGAGGATTTTCGAGCAACTAGAGGGGTTCAAGTGCTTCCGCTAGTGATAAAATAATTATTTGGGAAGAAGAAGGATTGATAAGATACCCATACACATCATAAATTGAACACTGAATAGGATAAGATCTTATCCTTTTATATAGCCATCACATAAGGCATCACTTATTCATAACACATCATATGTGTTTCTGATTTTTGGGTTACAATTCAATAAATGTTTTCAATGAATTTAATTTATATCCTTTAATCCATACATAATGAATTGCATCTTATTAATAAACCATTTAAGATATAATATATATATATTCTTCATTCATCATAGGCATGAAATATTCATGGGTCATATGCATATATTACATGTACCACTATATAAATAATATCATGTTATATATATATAACTTATGCATCATATGAAAGTGTAAATGCATCTCCTGAATGTTTATTTTATTTCAAATCCAAAAATAAACACTAAAAACTATATTATATAAACTCAACCGGAAACCAACTAAAGTGGAATATGAGATTACATTTGAGTCATGTTTTGGAATGAAACCCACTCAATTTCATATATGTGAATGCATATTTGAGTAATTTTTCAAAAATATACCTAATTAAATTATATCATCTCAAATTATGTAGTGAATAATTTTTAGTTTAATCTAGGGAAACTAAACGATACTTCATATATAACCCTTCAGATATGAATGTAATTATGGCCTAAAATGTCATATTTAAAGAATTTGAGCATATTTCTAATGAAAATAGTAGGATAATGATTTAACATTGAGAAATTTGAAGCTATAAATTCATAATAGTTTTAATGGGAACTATCCCCATAACTTTAAATAAAATATGGAGTTATTCATGAGATAAAAGTATTACATCTGTCAACTACAGAGGTTAGAGAATTAGATAAAAATTGTTTTCCAGTCACTGGTCCATGTGACACATTACTCATTGAGGATAATGAACCTATGAATAAAAAAAGTAGTATATTATAAGGATTATAGTAAATGGAATGAACCTATACATTCTGAGTGTAGTATATGTACAGAAATAATGTTTTTATTTTGTTACATACTCCAACATACGTAAAACCTATTAGGTGTAAAGGGGTATTTAAGAAAAAATATGAACATTGATGGAAAAGTAAGTAACTCTAAATCATGTTTGGTCATAAAGGGTTTTAGAAAACATTAAGTAATCAAGTATGAAGAATAATTATCACATGTCTTGATACTAAAATCCAGAATATTAATTGTAATAATAACCTTCCATGATTATGAAATTTGGAAAATGGATGTAAAAGATGCTTTTAGAAATGGGATTTTTTTAATTTGTCTATATGACACACCTTAAATGTTTTATTATTTAAAATATTGCTAATAACGTATACATGTTGCAGAGATCCATTTATGCACTGAAATAGGCATCATGATCATGGAATGTTCATTTTGATGAGGCCATAAGAGAATTAAATTTCATTAAGAACAAAAGTGATGCTTATTTCTGTAATAATGTTAGTGGGAATTAATATTTTTCCTAGTATTATATGATGGTGTCATATTAATAATGAGAAATTACGTAAATGACTTAAAATCATTGATTAGATGGATAATTGAATGCTTCTTCTGTAAGGTTTAGGGGAAGCACCCTATATTATAGGGATCAAGGCCTATCCAGATAGATCTTTGAGGTTTCTTGGAGTATTTCAAACTATGTGTATCAATATTGTACTTTAAATATACAATATAGAAAAATCCAGGTGGTGTTTTTTTTCCAATGTGAAATAGTATTAATATATATAATAATACATGTCCACAAACATAAGAGGATATTGAAATAATCAGTAGAATCTAGTATGATTTTACAGTAGGATTTACTATTTATTTCATGATATGTACTAGGTTTTATATTTCCTTTACTTTAGTCATGGTGGGAAGATATCAATACAAACTAGAACATAAGCATTAGGGAGCTATGAAAACTATCCTAAAGTAAATGAGATGTAAAAAGGATATGATCATGGTGTATGAAGGAGATGGGGAACTAGTAGTGAGGGGATACGCTGATGCTAGTTTCAAGATTGATCATGGTGATCATAAATCATTGTTCACCTATAGATTTTTCTTGAATGGTGGTACTATGATATGAATAATCTTAGAGAAATCCATGTTCAATAATTCTATAGAATAATATGATTATATAGCAGCTTCTGATATAGAAATGGATACAATTTGAAATTTTATATTTATTTACAAGAAAGAAATTTTACCTCGAAGTATAGATCCTATTATAGTTTATTTTGTTTGTATTATAGTAGTGGTACATTCAATGCAACCCAGGTTACACTAAATGATGAAACATATACATTATAAGCTAAATATTTGATGAATTTTACATAGAGAGGGTAATGTGTAGTAAATATAGTATCCATAGAGGATAATTTGGTGTACCCCTTGAATTAATCCATATCTCTACAAAAACATTATTTTCATCTGAGGGATAGTAGGTTGAGAGTTTTCAATAGTTGGATCTAGTATAAGTTGGAGTATTGTTAGTGGGATCCCAAGAACCAACTCCTTTATATACATGGATTATGGTTACATGTATATAGGTTGATATATATACATGCTTTCTTACCATAATAGTATTTATACTTTTTTATAACATTTACATGGTAGTGATATTATATTATGTGTCATGTCAAAAATTTATAGTATTTTTCAACTATAATAATAATCTTATGATACTAAGATAGTAATCTTAAATATATGTTCTATGGTTTAGATAAATCATACTGAATGGACATAAATGTGGTCGAAATATCAAGTGTTGGGCACTGATAAACATTGGGACGTCTTATTATGATATTTTACCTTGGTGATCTTGAGTGTATGAGATAATGAAAAAACACCCACCAATAGGAACACTACATATTTTCGATGTCATTGGTGGTTCATATCTATGAAACTGTGTATTGATCTCTTTACTTTATATCATTACAAATTTACACCATTTGATCATGTACTTTGATGCATGTAAAGAACCATGAAATTTACATCATGGTGATGTATCCTTAATTAGGTGAGTCATTTGTGGCATGGAATTGGTTTAATGACCAATATATAATTTTTTGCTTCTATGTAGAGGAATAGATATGTCTATCCAAATTGACTTCGATGGTAGAAACTTCACCAATTTAATGTACAAGGTATAAAATGTTATTTCCATTTATTAAGTTCGTGAAATAAATAATTCTTCAAATTGATGATAAGACAAAGTGTATTTTCTTCTTTATGAGATATCACAATATAAATATATTACATTACATGATGCATGTTCATAGGAGGTTATCGTAACTACCACATTCTGTATCTCCATAGAGGCATTAATGGGTTGCTAGAATGCTTTTATGGTTTATGAGCTACAATAACTTATATCCAGATAAGTTACTACAGTATACTACCCTATGATTTTAAATTAATACTATGTTCGATAGCGTACAAGACACGTAACACATAGCATTAATGGACATAAAATATTATTATTTTCATATGGCAGTTCTAACCTACTTATTAAATTATTGGGTATGAATAAGAGTAACTAAATTATTGCATATATGCACATATATAATATTATAAATCAATAAAAATTATTTATTAATTATTAAAAAACATAGAACTCATTTGTTAGAAAAGTCATTTTTTACGCTTTATTCAAAAATTGTTTTTATTTCTTTTCATGATAAAATTTTATAATTTATTTCTACCGCATTTAGAAATAGTGTTTGAGAAGAATAATATAATTTTTTAAATAAGAATATCAAAAAAATAATACGATTGAATTTTGATATTTTTATAAAAAAAATAATTTTTCATTAAATAGTGAAAATAAATATATTATTAAGAACTATTTTTTTAAGTATTTAAAATGTCCCATTTTTTTAAATTGGGTTTAAAAATTTATTAGTCCCATTTAGTTAAAAATAATTCAATTAACTTAATTTGAATCAATATTTTTCTTAAATTTTCTTTAAAAATAATTTAATACATAAAATATACTTTTCTAGAAAACAGTTTTTGTATCATTTTTGCAAGATTATTTAAAATTTTATTTTTTCCTCTTATATAAATTTTAATTGAAAAAATTGATTCTATATTTTGAATCAACTTGTCTAAAATTGGTAAAGATTTCAATATTAGTTTTTGACATAATGAATAGTAACCATGGTAGAATTTATCCCAATAGTAAATGGTAATTTGGGTTAACTAGTGTTAAAACTAATGTGAAGTGGCTTCAAAATCACCCTAAACCATGATATTAATATTTTTATGATTTTATATCTACCAACCCCTTCGTATATTCTAAAATATTTCATTAATGAATAATTCAAGGAATGATTTTCCTCTTCCATCATTATGGAATCTGGTATCTCAGCCCTTTGATTGGAATAGAATTATCCTATTAAATTCCATGGATATAGTGTGACGACATGTTAACTTCATATAGTCAAACAATGACATATTGAGTATATAGGTTGTTGACAAATATGTTCCACCTTCTTGATGAGATATTGTGAAAACAGGATCATATTACATAGTTATCATTCATATGTGGTTTTCAAGGTTATGAAATTATGTTTTTTCTCATGGGTGCCTTGACCAGTTGCTAGACAGTAATCTTGGACATTAGGTAAGTCTGTCTAATGCCAACAGAAATGAATCCTAGAGGGTCACGCACTATGATATTATTTTGACCTCAATTAAATACTATTTGAGTTTAATTAATGGAATAAATTTTATTCACTACTTTGAGGAATAATTTTATTCATGTTATATTGATCACATAAATTAAATAAATATCTATTTACCGAAATGTGAATAAAATATTTATTTTATTTATTGAATATTTTAATGAATATTTATTAGCTATATTGTGAATAAAATATTTATTTATGAGTAAAATATTTATTCAGTTATTCAATAAATACTATAATATTTCGAACAGAGCAAGAATGAGTTTGGTGACAAATATTAATTAACAATACCATTACATAATATTTATTATTTCACATGTTAACATGCACCATAAAATAATAAATATATAATTATCATTATTCTGCATGAGATTTATTAAAGTTGGTAAATTATATTTAATGGTCGGTATGAAATTAAATAATATTTTAACTCAAATCCAAACTTTATAAACAAACGGCTACATTTATTGTGTAGAGGATCCGAAATTGAGAATATAGAATTATAGTGCACAAACAATTCTTTCACAAATCCTCCTCCCCTATACCTCTCAAGAACGAGAAGTGCAAGCGATATTTTTTAAAGATTGAAAAATGGGTTATCAATAATGAAAAATGTAACACATTCAACTCTCTGCACTTGCACTTATAGATCGAGTGGTGTTTCTTAGTGTTCATAAGAGCACATGTGGATCACTGATAGAGTGATTCAATCATTGGATCATTGCAGTGAAATGAATGTAATCTAATAGGTTCTTTAAGGATGATCAACATTCACTAGTGAAGAAAAATCCTAATCACATGTATTTATTTCTTCATATATTAAATAAATTAATTACGAATTTGACATGCAAGATCCTCATTCTTGGTTTCAGGATTCAGGAAATGATTATTAAAAGAAACATTAATGTATCGCCCACCTCTGCATGCTTCTGCTGCACTCAAAACTATCACAATGAACATCATAGAACCAATACTCAAAAAAGAGAAGAACCTGAATAGTATGAAATTACATAATGAATTAAACTTATGAATACATGAAATTTAATTTATATGAATAATAGAGAGATAGTAAAAATAACAGGTCATTCCATGATTGATGTGTTCGTCGGTGTTTCATGATTTATATCTACTCTGTAAGCTAATGGATCACCTCTATGAATGTGGAGATCAATTCCGTTCAATATTTTATGTAAAAATAGTTTCTAAAACTAAATATAGAGTCTAATGATGTATTTATAATGGAAAATTAAGCCATCCATCATTTTAATAAATACCCAAAATTGGCCAAGTCCATGGCTTGAAATCCAAATGAAAATTAGAAATCACTTAGCTAAATCCCTCAACCTGTGTCAAACTATGAGAATATATTTTCTATCTGGATATTATTTTAAGAGATATTAATGTTTAATCATTAGATATATACAAGATAAAAATATTATATTGTTAAAATAATAAATATTTCTATGAGAGATCACAACACATTAATATTTATCCAACAATGTGGTGTATTACAAAATATTCCAAAAGATTCAATAAAACATCAAGACACTACATCGACTAAATCATCTAGGTGAGGGTACTAAGATCACATCTAATTCCAACAATCCTCAAAGTTATCTTGAATATTCTGATGATGCAAAAAGTTGGGAACCAATGGTATCAACCACCCATGATGGGTCATCTCTTATCAGTCATCGATTGAAACTATGTACTTCAAAATAGTTGTTCTATCCTCATGTTTTATGTCACTATAGTTGATATTGAGTTATTATTCTTGCAAATATTTCCTCAACCGTAAAACATGGATAATTTTGTGAATCCAGTCCAACTATTTGGGTAATTCTATTTGATAAGCACCCTTTCCTACACTTCATAGAATCTGGAATGCTGTGATTAACCATTGGAATAACATACTCCCTTAGACCAAAATTCCTCAAATCACATCATTGTAAGACCATCAGTAATACATGGTCACCCTCATAGAACTCAAAAGGTATATATCTTGAATCTGTGAAAGTATTATAATGACTTTAATTTTCCCTCATCTATTCATGTGTCACCTACACTTTCTCCATCATCAAACACACCAACTCTGGACCCATAAGTGATGAACTACAAGTTTTTGTCCAATAAAGAGGATATATATATATAGTATCATATATAGGGCCTCAAAAAATTTCTTACCAATATTGATCTGATTGAAATTTTTGTATATAATCTCCACTAATTGTGGGTGATCATTCAAACTGCTACCAAATTTAATTATACGGTCTATCAGTGCTTCCTTAAGAACAATGATGGTTCATTCTGTATAGGCATCAATTCGGGATAGAATAATGTACTCATCTATAACTAGGTTTTAAAGGATTTTTGTAACCCTTCCATAGTAGAGATATGAATATTGAATCTCATTTAGAAACAATTATCGAGGATACCCCATGAAACTGCATGATTACAGATATTCTAAGTTCTTTGTCGAACATTTCTTTCAAATAAGTAGGAAGTGGACTGACTATGTCAGTTGGACAATGTTGACTTAAACAGCACAATGAAACAACATTAAATATGGAAATTGAGCCAGGAGGTCCTTTGATATCTCATCCAATGATCATTTTGGAAACTCAATAGGAAAACTGAAATTGGTCAAAACCTAGTTCTCTACCATCACCTATTAGAGGTGTGGTATCATGACACAAACTCTATGACATTGCTCTCCATGAATGACCATCAGTACTGATTCTTAATATCAGGACACATCTATGTAACGCCAAAATATACCACTAAGGGGGAGGTGTGAATCCCCTTAAACACCCCATAAAATTTTCTATCTAGAACCATTTTCCTCTCCTAAAAAGAGATGATGTAGTCCCCATATTCAAAGAATCAATCTGATGTAGGGCTTGGGAATATCTAGTCTTGTAAGATTTCATAATTTATTTCACCAATTAGGGACTCCCTCTCTCACTAAATAAGTTTGGGGACCACCAACATCGATTGAAGGTAATAAATGTTGATGCACATGGAAATATGTCATTTTTTTCAAATTTTGGAAGGATTTTAATTAATTAATTTAACCATTTTCCATGTATTAGTTAATTTCATGTATTTTTACAGTATTTTTGTTATTTTTATTATTTTATTTTAATTGTATATTAATATTATTTAGTAATGTTATTTTTACAATATATAGTATTTAAAAAGGATTATAAAAAATATTATTTAATATTATATATGTATTATTATAAATAGTGTTGGTTTTATTTATTATTGTTATTTATTATTAATTAATTATTATTTAAATATTATTTTCTCTTTTAATTTTATTTTTACTATTATAATATTATATTAAAATTGTTTATTTGTGTTATGTGTCTCAGATAAGTAGAAACTAGGTGTGACCTCCACACCCCAACGAGATGTGTTCAAATCTGAATGGTTGTGTATTTTTTTGGTATTGTGCTGGTACTATAGTTGAGGACTATAGCAGCACTGTAATAGGATTATTATAGGTCCGACTATGAGAGAGGTACCAAAATAGTACAATTTTAGTGCACTGTAGTGGGGGTTCTGGTAGGACACTACAGTTGGACACTGTGTGGTACTATAATAGCATCTTTAGTGAGTTTATACCAGATGAGAGTGAACTTGAAGGTCTTCAGTAGAATCAAGTATGTTTATGATGATAATCCATATTAGGGGGTGTCGGCTTTGTCTACCTAAATACATTGATTGCTTGTGTGGTGCATGTCTTCCTTGTACATGTATCCCCGTTGATAATATATAATAATTATATAATTATATACATTATTATAGTAACAACTAATTATTTTAACTATTTTAAATTAAATGTTTTATTTCTAGTATATCTAACTGTATATAAAAATTCATATCAAATTATACATGTAGCTACGTTTCTTATTATTATGAACATCATCATCATTATCATCATTTTTCTAAAATTTATTTTGATTGTTTATTTTTTATTATGAATTTTGAAACCTAGATCTTTGAATGCAGAAGCGCTAGAGGAAGCTACCCAAAATAAGGGGAGATCAGTTTAACCTATAGTGGACCTTCATTCATCCACAGCATAATATTTCCACTTCTTTCTCCAAACATGGGAAAGATCCTATCATTACAATAATGACTATTCTTTTATGAATGAGGGAACTGGTGAAATCAACACCTCTAGGTTGATTTACTTTTCTAGAGGGATTATTATTTATGTTATCATGTAGAATGTTTAATCATGACATTAAACTAATTAACATTGTCTTTGGATGATAGGATTAGGACAATATGGGAAGCTAGAGGAAAAATATCACATGTAGGATTTTTTTCATTAAACTGGTTTAGTTTTTCTTGGTAAAGTAGGATTGTATGACACAAAATGAAGTGAATCTATACATTTTTTGTCGAGAGACACTTTAGTCGGTGCACACACACTCCCATAAAAATATTTTTTAAAAACTATTGTTTGATATATGTAAGGACCCAACACCAGTTACCCAGAGTCGATTCCCTTTTACATTACATTGGCATATAAATAAGGAATATGCATCCCGAATGACTAAGTATTTTAGTATCATTAGAAACAAGATACATACATAAGTTCATCATACCAACTTGTAACAAAAAACAACATATAAATTCTTTTACCAACATCCAAAACTCTATGGTTATTTCATCATTTTATTCATAATAAACTTCTTCATGCCCTGGGAAAATGAAACATAAGAAATGGGTGAGCTCAATTGCTCATTAATGATAACAAAAAATACATAAGATATCATAAACATAAACATTAGGTTTGTTGAATAACTAAAAACACATTCCTTAAAAAATGAACTTGAACACATTATGACAGGAATAAGATATGAATAAATAATTCCATAATAAATCATAATCATGGGTATTATACTTATAAAATAACCTCATTAACATTAAAATACTAGTTTCATAATTAGGTAATGTATAATACATGACATTATACGATACCTTAAAGGCCCCATTCGAATACTATAAATAATCATCTTTTCAAGGCCTTTTGGAAAGACCGTAGTTTATCTCAGGGGACCTACCGATGCACTGAGAGGATATAGAGAGCCCCACCTGAAACTTACTAAGTCAAATTCCTTCCTAATATGAAATGTGATAAACATAAACAACATATAAATTCATAATAAAATTAACATATGAAATATAAATAACATTACTAGAACATTAAGCATAAATAATAACCATTCGGAGTAAATTGGTGAATTGTTTTAAGATAGAAAATACATAGTAAAACTATTCATAAACCATTAAATTAAATATGGTGGATGATAATATAAGATATTAATCCCAATAATACATAATAATAATGATTATTGTTTTAATAGATTAAAATACTCTTATAAAATTATTGAGTAATTCTTGAGATAAATACTCCTCTACATTGAAAAGGAGAGTTCTTTTGGAAAAATATTTGTATAAAACCCAAAGTTAATTAAGGTATTATTTTAATAATAAAATGAGTTATTTTATAATGAATTTATTTCTTAAAATAGAATATATATTTCCCTTTAAAATAAGTAATAATTCGAGAAATTACCTTGAATTGGGTTTGTATTTCGGGATGGAATTATGAAAGATCCTTTTAAAACATATAACTCCCCATAAATGAAATTAGTATTATGTTTGGTACACAAATATATAAAATTATCATAGATTATATGAGGATTAAATATGAATAAAGAAAAATGTAATTGTGGAATGTGGAGAATAAGAGTAACCCGAATTAAAATAGAAGTTCATGTTGAAAACCCTCACCATAAGTCTGATGGTGTTACTCACTTGAACTTAATAACCTGTATAATAAAATTTAGGTTCATAAATAAATGATTCCAAAACCTCTTATACATTTAATTTATTTTTTATATCCTTATTAAGTTCATTCATGGCCTTTTGATGGGTTAAGAGATTCAATTTCATTGTTTGGGAGTGTTTTCTTCCTTGGATTGCATGAACAGTTTACTTATATTCATTATTCTATAAACATGTTGAATGAGAATGTTTGTATAGATATGAAGTTATATGTTATTAGTGAAAAAACAAAATCTTACATGGTCATAAAAATCATTTTGTTCTTCGGTGTGAAGATAAATCATTATATAAAATTTTAATGTCAATTGTTTGAGTTAATTGGTGGTTCTTGATCACAACAAACTCATTTTGATTTAAAAATTAATATCATGTTTAAAAAAGGATTAAATAACCTAATTTTTTTTAACACATATAATAAATACTATTTTAACCATAAAAATTATTTCCCGACCAGAATTGAATATGGTAATAGAAATTGAAAACTTGTTGTCCTTAAATGTGAAAAATTGACACATCTCGGATGGTGTTCTCAATTTTAGTATAAAAAAGGGGCAAGGAGAGATGATGGATAATTATTAAATTACCATAAAAAAATTATAATAAATGTAATGTAATAGGGTAATCATTAAATTTTGATTAAATGGTTTGAGGAAAGAAAATAAAAATAATGAAAGTTGATATAAAATAAATGAAAATATGAATTTACCTCTTGAAGTAATCTTCCCTGATAGCCTCTTTAGGGTAAAGGTTTTGGTATTTCTTGGAGAAAATGGATTTTGGACGTGGGGGAGGAGCTTGGGAGGATATTTGAGCAAAATTTAGACAAGTAACAAGGCTTGATAGAAGTTAAGGGAAGAGGGATAGTGGGGGGTATAGTATAGGGGAGGAGGGTTTTCCCATTATTTTACTCTTTATTTTATCATTTCCCTCAAGAAAAAAAATAGTGTTTATTAATGTGACCCATAATAGTAATAATTTCCTATTAGTTCTAACCTAGGGATATTAAATTAGAATTATATCACCTATGACCCAATAAATAATGTATTTAACATTTATCGCAAATTATCGTATTTTACTATTCACCCAAAATTCAAGTATTTTACAAAAATACCAAAAAAATTACTCTTACCACTTTTCAATTTGATGAATTCAAATATGATATAAATTTTTTAAAAATATTTTTCTAAATATTTTTAATTTAATTTTTAATAAAATCCTATTTTATTCTAAAAAACAACTTTAAAACTATAACTCATTTTATAACACATTGAGAAATTAATCAAGGTCCCATAAAATTATTTTATAACCATAAGTCAATAATGTAATAATTTATGATTTCATTTTCTGAAAATAAATTTCCATTGTAGGTTATAAAATTAAACATCAAATTGTAATTAAAATATTTATCAGATACAAAAATAATAATACTTATACTATGATCAGTTTTTCACTTATTAGGTGTCTAAATTGTATATATTCGTTCACTGGTGATGTTTCTATTTTTTGTCTTATTTAGTATCTATTACTATTCATAAGGTTATGTTAGTATTCATAATGGTACATTACTATTCACCAAAAATTATGATTGCCTTATTAGACTCTAAATATCCCACCGAACACAACTGTTTTATAAGAACCTGGATCTTCATTTTAGGTATGGATCATGATTTTAGGTTTTTTTGAGGAAAATAAGAGAATCTATAAATTTAGGGAGTAAACATTGTGTACTTTGATGTACATGTTGTGTACCTAGTTTCCACGGGTAGCCATGTACTAGCTGTGTAATGGCCTGTACATGGCTGTGTGGGGTGACCTAGAGACTGCCTAAAGCGGAGGCCGATTAAGGAATGTACACAATGTGTACATTAAAAGAACATTCCATGTACTTTTCTTTTATTTGATAAATCAGATCGGGGTCAAGTATAATTGCCAAAACACCTTCTTCTAGCCTCGTATCTTCTAGGAGAAATAGGAATTTCTGAATATTCTCCGAGACTCCAATATTTTTTCCATTCCCCATATCAATAAGTGTTGATTGTGTTGGAATCTCCTTAGTGAGTAATTCCTTCTTCTAGAGCCTCTCTTGTTAATTTCTCTTCTTTCGTGAGTGATTCATGGTTGATCTTTTTTTACATTTTGTAGATCTATGAAGTTTTAGGTCAATTCAAAGACTATGGTTCAACTATATCGATTGTATACCATCTAGGTATGTGGTTTGAGCCTTTCATTAGATGTTGTTGAATTATAATTGCAAAAAGTTCCCAATACCCTAGTATAGGGTATTGGGTGTTTTTCAAACATAAACTTGTTGATTCCTACGATGCCTTGATTTCTTGAATGAGGATTTTTGATTATGAATTAGGGTTATTACCTTTCTATTGAAGTGTTTCCCCATATTTTTTTTATTTTGGTTGTTGGGTCTAGAACTGCTTGTTAGGCTGCTTTGCCTTCCATGCCTAGTGCAGTTAGGATGGTGTTTATATTATCTAACCTAATTTTGATATGATTGGAATCTTTTTATCCAATTATTATTTGAGTTTTACTTTGAATATTGAATATTTTTTTTGCACGATTGAATTACACAGGGTTGTGGGAACCTGGTTTAGTTAGTCCATAGGGGCAATGAATGTTGAGGGCTTCCCCAGAGTGTCTATCATACATTTCAAATTGTGAGACCATAGGGGGGATGATCGTGAGTACTCCATTAGAGTGTCTATAGAATACCATTCCAAGACCACAGGGGGAATTGGATGTTTAGTGTTTCCATAGAGATTTTATATTTATTATTAAAGACTACAAGAGAAACTTTCGGTGACTACTTCCTCAGAGAGTCTTTGTCTAAGTTGAACTAGATGGGTTAGGATGTGAGTAATTCACAAAGGGTTTCTTGTGGATGTTTGGTTGATTATTGATAGATGTAAATGAATGTAGTTTTTAACTATAGGATTGTTTAATTTTGAGTACATATTTATTTATTACATCATTTTATATGTTACCTACTGTATATATATATTCACTAACAGTTAGGCTCAAATATTTGGGTGGTTTCCTACTAGGATTTATCTGACACCCTATTTGGGTCATGTCGATGGGCCTAAATAGATTATATTATTGTAGGTATAGATAAGGTCAAGAACCCTTCTACTTCAGGTACATTATTGTTGTGGATTAGGAGGGCATGAGACCAATCTGAGGCTTGTAATTGCTGTTAGATTATATTTACTTTCAGTATTTTGATTTCTATTTTTTATTCCAACATTGTGACTTGTTTGGATGCTTTCCTAGACTTATGCGTCATGCATAATTTGTATATGTCCTCCAGTTAATTATTTTCCTTTAGTGTTCTGTGGATTACTTATTGGATGGTATTACTACTTTTATTGTGGTATATTATTATGTTTTCTGTTGTGTTACTATTACAATGAGGGAATAGTTTCCCCACAATCACATCTAAGGCCTTCACTACTAGTTGAGAGCCTCTGGAATTTGTGGAAATGCTCTTGAGAACATGTGACTAACCGTGTATGGGGCACCTTTGGGAAGCACCGAGAATCATTAGGTTACAAAGTGGTATCAAAGGAATTATTTTCTTCTTGACATACGGTTTGGAGCCAATAGACATGGATTGTAAGTAATAGATACTTGGTAATAAGTTGTTCCCCGGAGTAGCTAACTCATGTACATAGAAAAGCTAATTTACCTCGTTTATTGTAAATTTACTAGTTTTTCATTTTTTTTATAGTTGATTAGATTTCATAGTTGGGTGATTAACATGTTTTTCTCTGTTAGCATTGATATTATTGAGGTTCTCTTTCTATTGAAACCCGATGGGATGAGGTTGTTCCATCTCAAACATCATATAGGAAACTACTAAGGATCACATGTCATGCATTCTTTTCATTCCATTTAGGGTACATTACTGATTTCATGTTGTTGTGATATATTTTTTTTAGGTATACATGATGTTGTGATACATGCCTTGATTGAATACCTGCTATTCGATAGGGTATTAGTAATATGAAATGTTTCTTTTGAATGAAATCCAAACATTGGTACATGAGGTGTTATGGTCCCTCATCGATCTCAATTTGGTGGACCATGTGATTGATTGAACTGTTATACTATGTGATATGCATGAATATGATTCCAAGCATTGGTTCGTGGGGAGTATGGCTCCCACATATTGGAATTTTGGATTGTAATGAATATTTCAGTAATTTATGGGGTTATAGTGTAGAGTATGTGTAGTACTATCTGTAAAAACCTAGAATACATGGTGTGTGATGATAAATACACGCCATGTGTCCTTCTGTTCATGAAGGAAATGTTTTTCTTATGTACACACTATATAGCGTATGTACATGTCGTGTAGTTCTTGTCTATGTGAATGACTGTGTGGATAAAGACAAATTGTTGTATTTTATTTGGTGGAACATGTCAAGTACTAGTAATACAAACCATGTTATAGTGACCATGTATAAGGATGTGTGACTAACTACACATGTGGATGAAACTCAGGTTGTACACTATATGTTTTGTTCTTACAAACCTTGTGTAGAAGATTGTGTAACCATCAGGGCGACCAATGACACTTATGGATGAAATCCTTCAAGTCCTGTCTTGCATAATCACGCCATATAGTTGTTTTATAGGAGAACTACGTTGTTTAGTGGGGGTTTTCATGACCAAGGTTGGAATAAGTACACTCCCAAGTCAAGGCTTAAGAGAACATGTCGTGTAAGGGTCATACACACCGTGTATCCATGATTTGAAAAACTATAATGGTTTCCTTCCACTGTTCCTTTCCAACACTTCTATGTTTCAATCCTTGATAATCATGAATTAAGGTGTGCGTTTTACCTTTAAGAGTCATTCCACTGAGATGTCCACCAGTTGTATTCCATATATATGGTGACAATCAAACACCAGACATGGTAGATCAGGGAATACTAGTAGATCCTCCCATCATGATCATCTTGGAAATAGCCATCATTTCGGATACATGTGATGATGCACAAATTTGAGAATGATTAATGATTATTATATAGACCTCATGGGAGCACCACATCCTTCCCTATCTATGGAAGAGTTGACAAGGGTTTTTCAGCAGGAGCATCCTCCCACATTCTCAGGGGATGGAGGTCCTCATGCTATAGAGTTTTGTTAGAATTTATCTTTTCAATCATAGAACATTTGGATATGACTCCAGAGAAGAGGTTAAAGATATCTATGTACATGCATTGATATTTCTCCAAGACATGGTGGGATGTTATATCAAAGAATGTGTTCCAGTAGGGTATAGCTTAGGAAGAGTTCCAATGTGCCTTATATGATAAAATCTACCCAGAGACTTTGTGGGCTAATGAAGACCAAGAGTCCATGAGTTTGAAACAGGGTACTCTATTAGTCTTGGAGTATTCACTTCTCTTCATAGAGTTGCATCACTTCAAACCCATTAAAGGGGGTGATGAGTTATTCCTGGTGAGGATGTTTAAGGATAGTCTCAGGCATGACATCTGATCTCAGGTGAACATCTTCAGGTGGACTTCAATAACTTCTATATTCAACCAGGTGCTTATCACCGAGCTCAAACTGAGGGATTCTAGAGTTGTGGGCCAGGGAAGATCAACATCCAGAGTTGGTACTCTTCTTACTGATAGTAAGAAGTGTCTTAGAGAGTCTACACGCAGAGATCCAAGTAGGCCGAATACATTTTCCGGTATTTAGGTGGTATGATACAAGTGTGGAAAGAGTGGTAATACAAGGAGAAATTTCCTGAGAGACCTAATTGAGTGCCGACCATGGGGAATTATGGGTAATCTTTTGCATTTCTATCAGATTTTCTCATAATTAGCTGCTGATATGGGTTTCCTTACGACTCATCATACCAGAGCAGGACCACCAGCCCCACATCAGACTGGGGGCTAGAGTTTTATGGTTCGTTCAGGCCGAGGTGGAATTCATGGAAGTAGTGTTCAAACATAAGGTTTTTGAAAGCCATAGGTTGAATTAGCTCAGGGAAAGCAGACATCTTCACAGGATCGCTGCGCAGGCCAGGATCATGCACTAGAGAAGACCTAGATAGAGTAGGATCCCGGACCCTCTATGGTTAGTTGTACGTTTCTCGTTGCCTCGTTTTTAGCTTCTTCTCTTTTATACATAAGGGCTTACCATATATTTATATTTTTGGCTGTTTTGGAGAGCCTTTGGCTCTATATCATTACTTCTGCTGATATCTTGACATAGTACACAGAGTTGGGGACTAGAAATGCTAGTGTATGTTAGTGCATAGAGTGACCTATTGAGGATGGTGGGTGTCACTTCTTATGGTACCTTTATTTCTTAAAGATGACGGTCTATGAGGTTTTTCTCAGAATGGGCTGGTTGGTTCCCTTCTAAGATGTTATTGAATGCTATCACCATATGGTGAGGTTCAAGCCACCATAGGGCGGTTTGTTTCTACATATGGGAGAATGGGATGTCCATATTAGCAGAGCTGGACTCGAGCATCATGGGATATGAGGAGTTACATGTTTGATTTCTATCAGTATGATCAGGGAATTTATAGACAGGTTTCCTTCAGTGGTGGATCATTCCAAGGATATCTTTCAAAAAACATTTCAGGTTTACCTGTAGAGGGAGAGGTAGATTTTGCTATTGATCTTGTTCTAGGAGTTTCACCGTTGTCCATTCCTCCTTATAGGTTTGCTTCACCAGAGTTTCAGGAGCTCAAGAAGAAATTAGAAGAGTTACACGAAATTTTTTTCATCCGACCCATCACCTCTCCTTGGTGTTCACCTATCCTATTCACGAATAAGTCTGAAGGTACCCTCATACATTATGTGGATTATTGGAAGTTGAAACAGATAAATCTCAAGTGCCGATATCCGTTTCAGAGGATTGATGATATCTTTGATTAGATTCAATGAGACCGAGTGTTCTTGAAGATTGACATGAGATCCAGTTTTAATTATTTTCATGTTAGACCATCAGATATACCTCTTAAAGCCTTTATGAGTAGCTATTGTCTATATGAGTATGTGGTTAGGTCGTTCTGTCTGAAGAACATGCCAGCATTTTTCAAGGATCTGATGAACCAAGTGTTTCATCCATACTTGGAATCTTTTTTTGTAATCTTCATAGACAATATCTTGGTGTAATCTCACACTCGAAATGACATGATACACATCATGAGATCCTTTTGAGTACATTGAGAGAGCGTCATTTATATGCTATTCTCTAAAAAATACACTTTTTGATGGACCAGATTCACTTCTTGGGTCATGTTATCTCAGAGATATGAGTTTTAGTAAACACATATAATGTGAGAGCGTTAGTTTAATAGGAGAAGATGAATAATATCTTTGAGGTATGTAGTTCTCTAGGGCTAGATGGTTAATAGAGACGTTTTATATGGGACATTTCATGCTTATCAGCACCATTGATGGGCCTGACTAAGAATGTTTTGATGTAATTGTGTACATATTCCTGCGATTAATTCATTTAGAAGCGTAAAAGGAGGATGAATTCAGCACCAACACTAGTTTTTTTAGATCTGGTAAAGAGATATATTGTTTATTATGATGCATTAAGTATAGGGTTGGGATAAGTGCTTATGCAAGAGGAAGGAGTCATTGTGTACGAGTCTTAGTAGTTGTGGCCACGTGAGGGGAATTACCCGACACACAATCTAGAGTTATTTTTTGTTGTTCTTGATTTACAATGTTTGATACATTATCTGTTCGGAGGGAGTTTTTTGGTTTTCAGTAACCCCAAAAGTATCAAATATATCTTCACTCAGCATGATATGAATTTGAGAAAGTGAAGGTGGGTTGAGTACCTTCAGTCCTTTGATTTTGAGCTTCTTTATACACCTGGGAAAAGAAAAGCATTGGCTGATGCATTGAACATGATAACTCAAATTCAGGCTATTTATCAGGCCAACAGTGAGTGGAAGCTTCTGGATCTATTCTCTGAGATGCTTTTGGAGGTTCACGAGAGACAAGGGAAGGCATTATGTCTTCTATAGATGTTACCTCTACTCTGTCAGATCGAGTGCGGATGAGGAAGATATCAGATGTTGAAGGCCCAGTTATATGGGATACTATGTTAGGAGAGGGCCATATTATTGGACAAACCATATGATAGGATGATATCTTTCATTTTTATGTTTGTATAAGGGTGTCAGTAGACATACGTGAGGAGAAGATGTGGGATTTTCATTCTTCAGTTTGGGTAGTTCTTCCTTGTGTCACCAAGATGTGTCGAGATCTACACTGTTAGTATTGGTGTCCAGGTATGAAGTGATATTTTGTTGGTTTTGTGATGACGTGTTCCACCTATCAGTAAGTGAAGGCATATCATCAACGACGAGAACGGGTTTTGCAGTAGTTACCCATTCTTAAGTGGAAGTGGAAGGATGTCGCGATGGAATTCTTGACAGGTTTTCTGGTGTTTCCTTGAGGTAATGATGTAGTTTGGTTGTCATTAATAGCCTCATGAAGGTTACACACATATTACCGATCAAGGAGACCTTTATTGTTGATGAGCTGGGAAGGTTGTACATTCGAAATATTGTACACTTCCATGGGGTTCTGTACTCTATCATTTCAGAAAGGGACTCCCTCCTTAGATCACGTTTCTGGCAAGGGATACAAAGATATTTGGGTACACAGGTACTTCTGAGTACAGCTTACCATCCCTAGATATATTTCTAGTTAGAGCACACAATTCAAGTCTTGGAGGACATGCTTTAGGCATGCATCAAAAATTTTGGAGGTTCTTCAGAAAAACACATACCTCTAGTAGAGTATTCCAACAATAAAAGTTTATAGGTGACAATTTACATGGAACCTTATGAGGCTTTGTACGGTAGGTCATGTTGATCACCCCTATGTTAGATAGAGATAGGAGAGGTAGCTATACTAGGACCACAACTTTTCCAGGAGACCACAGAGAAGGTGGAGTTGATTTAAAAGAGGATGGATACCACACAATCATGATTTAAGTCTGATGCTCATAGATAGAGATGACCTATGTAGTTCAAGGTTGGAGATAATTTTTTTCTATGTGTCACACTGAGGTTGGGACATAAGATGATTAGGAGTATAGTAATTCTTCTACTGAGATATGTCAGGCCATTTGAGGTTTTTGATAGAGTCGGTCCACTAGCCTATCGATTTTAGTTACATCATATGTACCAAGCTATGCACGATGTCTTCAACATTTCTCAGATATTGAGTTACTCCTCAGACTCATCTCATGATTTTCAACCTGAGGATGTTGAGTTGGAGGTGGATTCATCATTTGAGGAGCATCCTATCAGGATTATTGATCAATGTGCAAAGGTTCTTTGTGGTCGGTCTGTTTGTCTAGTAAGGATTTTGCCGTAGCACACACTAATGGAAAATTAGTATTTACCAATGGCTTTAAATCATTCGTAATGTCTGTATAACCGTTGATAAATCTTATACCAACAGTTTAGCCAACTGTTGGAAAAGAATCCATGGGGATAGGCTTCTTCCAACAGTTATAAAATAACTATTGTGATGAGCCACCATAAGTCATATTATACCTCCCAA
This sequence comes from Viscum album, assembly GCA_963277665.1. NCBI lineage: Eukaryota > Viridiplantae > Streptophyta > Magnoliopsida > Santalales > Viscaceae > Viscum > Viscum album. Next base: position 427,745,887 of record OY728129.1, on the reverse strand, counting down.
CGGTTTAAATACCATTGCAATAGAAATTTACCAATGGTTTTTGAAAACCATTGGTCTATTAATAATAACAGAACATTAACAATAGTTTCTGAAAACTGTTGGTAATGATTGAGACTAGAATGGCTTTCCCAACAGTTTATGAAAATCTTTGGTAAATATGGGTTTTTCAATTCTATACCAATGGTTTTGGATACCATTGGTATAGATCCTATAAATCCCAAGAAGCAAGTAGCTTCCCTCTATGGATTTAAATTGAGAATAAAACAGAATTCTGAATAAAAATTACCTTGAATTATATTCCACTGGTATATAAATGTACTTCAGGTTTATAATGATCTCTCCCAATCAAAACCCTCAAATATCATATTATGTATTATGATAGAATTTTATAATATGTGGGTTGAGTTGACTGTAGACTATATTTTAATGAGGGATCTGTTATACAACCCCGAATTTTAGTTATTTCAAAATGGTATCACATGTTGAGTTTATTAATGTACAGCCTTTAGGTCTTTGTTAATCTCTCTTATTTTCTATACTGAGTTATCCCTTATAGACATAAAGTAGATTAACCAAATTCTTTTAGGTATGTTGTCGGTGAAACTTTCATTCTCTCAAAATATGATGTAGGCCGTAATTCGAAGTAAAATAGGGATAATATGGTATATTTTAGAAAAGATAAATGCAATGAGAATGTCCCAAGATATCCATTGTATTTATTATCATTAATGTGGTAATATGTACATAAATATTGGTGTAAGATTTGTTTGTTGGTATTGTAAAACTAATAAAAGAGTAACCTTATAATTTTGAGAGTCAATGACTACAAAAGAGTAACCATGAAAGTAAAACATATCATGAAAAAGAAAAATGAGAAGGGTGTACCTAACCCTGGAAGATTAAGTTGATATTTTGGATGATTATTCCATTACACTAAAGAGTAACTTCCCATTTCAAAAGAGTAAAACCTGATTTTGGAAGTATCAATTGTTAGTTCAGAAAACTAATGTATGAGTTTGGAATAATAAATTCATTTTAGAGATTTTTGAAAAGTTACCAATTCATAAGGTTTATACAGGAACTTTGTAGTTTACACTCTTTTTGAACACTATGAAATGATGACACCCCATAGTAAAGTTAGAAAATATTTAGATAAATGAGGATTAAATTTTGAATAATAAAATATGAAGAAGATGATATTTAAATATGATAATTCTATAATAATATTCATGGACTAAAATATCATAATAATTCAAATGAAACTTAACTTACATGTGGTAATAAATTAGTCTAAAACTAATTCACAGAAGACAGTTCTATGCCACATGTTATAGTGACATTTCATTATATCATAAATTAATGAACTTGTGTATGAGAAGTTACAGATAATAAAATTTATTTATTTCATGTAGTTTTAAATATATAAATATCCAGAGACTTATGGGGGTAGGGGTTAGTCCAGGGGGTGGGGGCTGTTAAGGGGGTTGGGGGTTCTATCCAAGGGGGCAGGGGGTGTCCAGGGGATGGTGACCGGGTGGTGGGTTAGTGTCCAAGGGTGGGGGGGGGCTTTCCAGGGGTTGGAGGGTTGTCCAAGGGGTAGGGGTTGCTCAGGGGGTGGGGAGGTGTCATGGGGGAGGGGGATGTCGAAGGGGTAGGGGTGTACCGGGGGTGGGGTGGGGTCCAGGGGGTGGGGTGGGTGACCTAATGGTGGGATGGTCTCCAAGGGGGTGGAGGGTGGATGACTTTCTATGGGTTGTGGGCTCTCCAAGTGTTAGGGGTGTCCAGGGGTGTGGGGTGGTGTCTAGGGGTGGGGGTTGTCCCGGGGGTTGGGGGCTATCCAATGTGATGGGGGTGTCCAGGGTATGGGTGCGTGCAAGGGGGTGGGGGCTCTCTAAGGGGGCGGGGGCGTTTATGTGGGTGTGGGTGTCTAGTGTTGGGGGTTGTCCAGGGGGTTGGGGGTGTCTTGGATGCTGGGGGTGTCCAGGGGTGGGGGCCTGTCTAAGGGAGTGGGGGGACTATACAATGGGGTATGAAGTGTCCAGGGGGTGAGGTGACCAGGGGGATTTCCAGGGGTAGGGTGGTTGTCTAGGGGGGGGGTGTCCTGTGGGGTGGGGGTGTCTCGGGGGTGTCTGAGGGGTTGGGGGAGGGGGTTGTCCAATGGGGAAGGGGGCGTTTGTCCAAGGGGTAGGGGTCCAGAGGGTGTGGTTGACTATGTGGTGGGGGCTGTCCAGGGGGTTGGGGTTGGTGTCCAAGGGGGTAGGGGGTGTCCAGGGGGTGTGGGTGCCAGGGGTGGGGGCGGTCCAGGGGGTTGGGGTGGCTGCCCAAGGGGGTAGCGGTGTCTAGGGGTTGGGGGTTGTCCACGGTGGGGGGTATCTAGGGGATGGGAGCTGTCTAGGGGGTTTGGGGATTTCTAGGGGTTGGGGATGTCCAGGGGGTCAGGGTTGTGTCTAAGGGGGTGGGGGAGGGGTTCAGGGGTTGTTTTATATGGGGTGGGGGTTGTACAAGGGTGATGGGGTGTCTAGGGGGTTAGGGGACTATCCACGGGCTGGGGGTGTCCAAGGGGGTGGTGGTGTCCATGGGGAATGGGGGGCTAGCAATGAGGTTGGGGTGGCTATCCAAGGGGGTAGGGGTTTCAATGGGTGGGGTGTTTTGGGGGTGGGTGGCTGTCCAGGGAGTTCGTGTGGTTTTCCTAGGGGGTAGGGTTGTCCAGGGGGTGTGAGTGTCCAGAGGGTGTGGGTTGTCGTGGGGGTGGGGGCTATCCAGTGGGGTGGGGGTGTCCAGGGGGTGGGGGAGGGTCTGAGGGGTGGGGGTGTCTATTGGAGGTGTGACTCAGTCTCAGCAAATCATCAGGTCATTTGTAATATTTATAGATAAAGAAGTAAAGATAACATGACCTACCTAATCACACATATATTCAAGCACAACAAATCATCAAACATTAAATGTCAGTAATGTCAGTCAAGAATTTAATGGAACAATCTGTCCCATATCACCATCACTATCATTGTTGTCAAAATTTGCCTCACCACCATCCTCATTGTCATATCCATCATTTTCAAATCCCTTTTCAACACCCGCCTCCTCTCCCTCATACTCCACCTCAGCCTCCTCCTCTGCCCATGCCACCTCCCCTACCTCATCCTCCACCTTGGCCTCCTCCTCGGTCGCCTCCTCCTCCACCTCAGTCTCCTCCTCGCCATCATCTCAAACACAAATAGAACTACCACCGGTTGAACCATATATAGAACACATCTATGACATATATTAATCAAAATATGTGATTAACTCTGGTGGAAGTGTTGTATGTATAACATTCATCAGTTTCATAAATGCAGTGTTTTCCCTGGCAGACTATTATTCCAGCTCTATGTCCCTTTTTTCATCATGTAATGAATGTTCTTTAACCTAGTATAACTCGATGGCACTACATCCCATACCTGAGCTAGGAAAATACCTCATCAGGACTACACTCTTCCCAAGCCGACAACTTACTCTTCCAGGGTTCTCATCTCCCAACACCTGATGTAAGTGATTGTTTAGACCCAAATTGTTAGGTTCTTGGGCATCAAGGGCCTCTAAAAAATCCTTTTAAAAATCATAAATAGATTATTAAGATAAAAAATTAGATATTATGTTTTTATATCAACAAAATAAAACTTAAAATCTTCTGATCAGTCGGTTCATTAACCACACTTCCATATTTCTTCCTTCGACTCGAGCAAAACATTTTTGATCGAGGTATCCATCCATCAATATTCAATTTTTCCTACTAAAATAAAATTTAATATAAGAAAACATAATAAAAAATATGTTACAAATAAATAATTTCATAACTAAAATTAAATAAAAACTTTATCAATCAAAAAAATTATAGAGGAAATAACAGAATGAGAATGTATTAAATAAAAATTATAAAAAACTGTCATACCATCTTCCTCTCATGATCTATCATCATAGTACGACCCAATGTTTGGAAGAATTTTTTATAAGAATTGTTTTTTATTTATCCTAAATGATTCATAAATAAATTTCAATAATAAAAAAGATAGTATTATCACAAATCATGAAATTTTTCATTTAAATACCTCAAATGGGATTAATACCTTAAACAGGGTAGCCCTCCAAAGAAGAATCATTTTTTTATACTGTTCTATCAGACAATAATCAACAACAGAGACTTCCTATGACTCTATTCCAACTCTATCACAACATACAATATACAAATCAGGCTTATAGTCTCCCCAAATCCCACCTAAATCTTTTAGACGTGTTGGTCATGCACCCTCACCATTGGGCAAATTAAACCGAAGTTTACACCAAAATATTTATTCATATAAATACAAAAAAAATTATATATTTTATTAAATACAATAGATCTTTTTACCCATATATATGCCAAATATTTATCCTTGACTTCATTTGGAAACTGTCTCCATGAGAGTGGGCTGACAGGAATGATGTCAGAGTATATAGAAAGTGTTGTAAAAAAAACTCTGACATTACTACCCTATTTTTTCAATCATTTTATTGTCTTAATTATATTATATCATCAACTGTGTGCATCAATTCTACATCACATGCATTCATGTACACCCCCACCCCTCCCCTTATCAATATATGTATCTGTTATGAAAGAGAAACAAATATTTTATCAATACATGTTATAATGAAAATAAATAATGGTATAAATTTTCATTATTATTCTATAAATATACTTGCAGAAGTCTGATTAATGGGTGCCACTAGATCCATAGAAATTGAAGGAACACCCTGTGCAGGAGGAGTGGGTCCCAATCTATGCTTCGTAGGGACATACTTTGGTGGATCATGAGTCAAAGAAGATGGAATATAGAAGCTCAGAGAGAAGGAAGTAGAAGTAATAGAAGATGGCCAAGATGACCGGCCGAATGATAGATGGGGAGTGGGAATAATCATCAGATATGGTAAATATGAGTGAGTATAATCAGATGTAATGGGTGGTGAAAACCTGGGAGGCCTTAATATTCCATGTGTCCCTAATGACACATTAGGATCAGAATGTGGGATAGATGATATTTCAGTGTGACGGGCAGGGTCTAATCGAGTACGCCAACCAGATCATCTAGCTCTCGTACCACCCACATCATACAAACACTCTTTGTTATATGACCACTTCTAGGATGCTAATCCAATAATTGTCACCTAAGAGGTGGATCCTGTAATAATGTTTAAAACAAAATTAATCACATGACATTATATATTATTTAAATAGATATATATATATATTCAAAATAAAATACTCACTACATGCACTAGTGGTGGAATGCATATCTCATCCATGCGAAGATTGTTGTCCATCGTCTTTTTCCATTACCTCTCTTCAATTGGTTGCATTTTTGAATTTAAAAAAATATGGAAGTCATTAGAAAATGAAAAATAATGTGTAAGCCAAGAAACAAAATAATTGAGAGGGAATAGGGGTATTCATAGATAATTTTACTATCTATTGTTTTAGGAGATCTTGAATAGATATATTATGAATTCAATAAATAGTTCACGATGTAATAATGAAATTTAATTTTTAGTAGGATGGTTATTTACTAAGAAAAAAAACCATCATATTCATAAGGGTTAAAGCTCTTGTCAAAATAAATGAAAATTTTACTTAATTTATCTCAGGTAGTTGATGCGGGTTTCTATACATGTTTTACAGAAGAAGACAAACCAACATGTTCATTATCTAGTGAAATGTTAAAGGGAGGTCTTAGAGTTATACTAATTTTATACATGGTCAATATATCTTTGAAATGTTCACCATGTTAGAAATGTTGGTTTCACAGGTTTTAATAAAGTTAATTTTCAAATTAGAAATTGTAGTTAAAATGAAAGTACAGCCAATAAACATTGAAATTTCAAATAACGGTCAAGTTCGATAAAATATATTTGTAATCAATATTAAATCAATTTGAATAGTACCATCCTTGACAACCCATGTTGAGCTAAAACAAAATAATTAACAACATGGATGAATAGTTTTATAAATTTCCCTACATAACTTCAGGTTAAAAATCAACTCATAAAATTGTGTTATTAGAGTCACGAAAAGTGATAAATGGATCAATTCCAATGGCGGTAGGGATAGTGTCAATTTCATCACCACCATCATAAAATATTTTTCTTGGAATTACATCAATAAGAAAACCAAATTCAGGTTGAAGATGGTCTTTGATATAAATATCATTAATCTCCATTGATACCAATACATATTGTTCATCAGTAGTAAGAGTGAAAGTCATATTAATTAATCGAAATACACAATCATCAATAAATGTGCCATGCCTCGTCATAGAATAAATCCTCTGGAATTTCATTATTGTGACTCGTCACTGAGAATAATAATCCAATATTATTATTTGTTCAATGACTCCCTAATAACCAACATTTTCAAATCATGGTCTACTATCTGATACACTGGAATAAAAGTATGTTGTGGGAGTAACAGTAACACCATCATGTTGGGTTCACATGTTATTTGCTCATTTAGTGATAATAAATCAATACCCATAAATAATAATTGATTTACAGTCACAAACCATGGTATTATGACCAAAAGGCAATGCTCTTATTTCCTCAAATACATAGCTAGCAATCAAATTCAATATCTAAAATATAAATATATATTAACTTAATTAAATATTGATTTAATTATTTTAGATAGTAATGTTTTTACCTTCAATTTTAATCAAGAAAAAAACTCTTTAGTACGCAAGGCCTCCCTTCTTCTAAAAGATACTGAACGATGATTTTTATTTATCATTACTTTTTGATCCCTAAAGATAAAATTAAAAATATTTTAACAGATATATATATATTTATAAGATTTACATATATTCAATTTACTTACCTGATGTAGCCATTGAACAAATCATAGTTGAACAAAACTATGTGATGTGCCATCTCACAATCTTCTAGGCTTAATGAATTTAATGTATATGATCCAAGAATTCCTCTTGTTTGAGGAAGTGATGGAAAACTAGGCTCAGTTTTTTCATACTTTTCATCTTAATTTCTCATTTTTCTATTCATTCTTGTAGTAAGATCATACAAGAACCTAGAGCCAATATCCATACATTCTTCATCCATGTAACCATTCAAGATATAACCTTTAGAATGGTTCCTATTTTGAACATAATACTGTAATGGGAACATAATTTATTTATTTGGATACATCAAAAAAAAAGAAATATGTCCTCTGAGAAGTATTTCAGTTTGAATATGTACAGTCAGATGCAACATGCATGTGAAAATTTATGGAGGAAATATTTTATCTAACTCACAAAAAAATAATGGGGCATCTGCCAACATTTTTTCGATAAATACTTAAACAACTTGTTAGAAAAAAAATTTATACAAATGATACAGCCGAATAACGACCCCCTTAAATTATTAGAAAAAATGACGGATTTCTATTTGAATCAACCCATGCTAAAAGATGTGATAATCAAGAGTCTTCCAAGATTTTAGCTTCAACTCTCTTCTGTTGAACCATTTAGATATGTTTCTTTATTAGAAATCAGGAACTCTAATAGTTTCTAGTACTTCCAGAAATTGAATTTTTTTCTATAGGTGTCAACAGATAGGAATCACATGGAACTTTCCATTTATTTTCACTGATACACACATGATGCAATTATGGTCTGATTCCACAATCCACCAAGTCACATCGAGACCCTAAATCAACATTTGTCTTTACCTTAACAATTATAAGATTAAAAAGAAACATTTCACATATTTTTTTTTCAATGTGCATTATGTCTATGAAAAGACGTAACAAATAGGTTGACCAATAAGTCAAATCAAAGAATATACTTCTCTTATTTCAATTGTAACAGGTTTCAGTGCAAGAATTATTTGTATTACTAGTTTTCATTTGACCCTTCCCAAATGAAAAAATGAAATCATTCAATTCATTAAGCACATCAGTTCCAGACATAAGCTGAGGTGGATCATTTTTCTCCATGGTATTTTCACATCTTCAATGATTATTTCTATATAGATAGTCCATTGGAAAGAATCATCGATGTCCCATAAAAATGAATCTATAGTTATGTTTTAGTCTTATGGATCATGTATTATATATACAAATAGGACATGATAGTTTTCCTTTCGTGCTCCATCCAGACATCATTGCAAAAGAAGGAAAATCATTGATCATCCACATAAGCACATCAAGAATCTGAAATACGTCATTCGAACATGCATCGTATGTGCGCACACCCACATCCCAAATAAGTTTCAAATCTTTTATTAAATGTCGCATGTATACGTCTATATAATGGTCGGGATCAGAATGTCTTGATATTATTATAATCATAAAAGTGAAAGGTTTTTTTATACACAACCATTGGGGGAGGTTATAAATGTGTATAAAAACCGGCCATGTTCTGTGAAAAGTAAGAATCATCCCAAATGGATTAAAATCATCACATAAATGACCCAACCTCACATTATGCATGTCAGCTGCAAAATCAGGATATCAAGAATCAAATAATTTCCATGAAAATCCATCTACATGGTGAACCAACTCATCATTAGTCTTCTTTATCTCAGTATCATTCCATCTCATTTTTAATGATATTTTATCAGTCATAAAATTATTATGAAGTCTGTGGATAAATGAAAAGTTTCACATTACATAATGGGGTTCACGATATGCTGTTCCATCATATTTTGGCTCCAGCGGTATGTTCCACATTTTATACAATCATTTCATTTAGAAGTTTCCTCCCAGAATAAACCGCAATCATTCAGGCAAGCATGAATTTTATTTCTTGAAAATCCATGTTCCCCAAATAACTTCCATTATATATAGTGGTTTGATGGAATATCTTCATCATATGGAAGTAAGTACTTCAAGAAGGTAAAAATTTAATCGATGATGGTATTATAAATCCTAAACATAGTTTTCCCATGAAGCAATTGGATTAAAAATTTTATCCTTTTCATTTTACCACGTTGTTGATATAAAAGAGTGGTGGTAGTGTCATTCAATTTTTTCACTCTGACAAAGTAGTCATTTTCATTAGATAGATCATGTGTCCTTATATCTAAGTCTTCATTGGTTGGAATCCATTCTTTTTCTTGATGAATAATTAATAGAAACTGATTATATAAAAAATTCTCCAATCCAGTCCTCACATTTTGATCATCATCGATTTGAGATTTAATTTTCTCCCTGTTGTGATACCACACATGGTAGTTTTCTTGAAATCCATATTTGGTTATGTGGTATCAGACATCTTTATAGCTCAACCAAGCCCTTCCAACACAATTGTAACATGGGCAGTGTATGTGACCACTATCTGAAGCATTGTGAAATGAAAAATCTAAAAATATCTCCAAATTGTTTTCAAAATCGCTTGACATCCATTCTATTTCATAGATCCAAATTATATATATTCTGTAAAAAAATTACTATTCATTTCGTCAAATGAAATTCAATAATATTGATATTTCATCAAAAATATAGTTAAGTAAATGATAATTGTTCACTTTATATGAAACCATAACCGACGCACTAATCAATATGACAACCATAATATGAAATAAAACAAAATAGTATATTTAGAATAAAATATCATTGAAAAAATATATATGAATGTTCAATATCATATACACTTTGGTAATAATTACCAAATAACAATGTGTTCTATGGAGAAGTAACATAGTACCCTCATATGTTCCATACAACCATTCCATTTTAGGCTTTATTGAATTTATACTCAACTACTAGAAAATTAACCACTATGGAATAATCATAATTAATCATATTGATAATTAAAATACAAATTTATATTGTAAAACCAATGTTTACCCAAACCTTGATTTATCAATGTATTTAAAATAATAAAGACTTTTCAATATTGGCCTTTTCATGGATGGATATTGAATTTTTCCTAATGTTTTTTAACCTCTTGAAGGTTGAGAGATTTTACATACCTACTCATTGTGTGGGGGATGTTAAATGTATTATAATATCTATTATAAAGATGGCTTGGATTGATATTTAGTTCCATATCCATATTAGACTGTTGAATACTCCTTGAAACCTTGGTTTTTCATTGGGTTTTAAAATTATATTTCGTTCATAGTGTGACATAATTTGGTGTTATAAATTTAATGGAAAAGGATTATAAAAATTCTTAAGAAAATACACAATTGAGACACCAATGTGGGTTTATTTGGTGTTTCATTCACATTCCTCAACACTAATTATCTCATATGAGAGTTCAGTACTTTAATTATAGACTCCTATAAATTTGAGTTAAATTTTTTTTACATTATCCACACATTTAGTAGTGGTCCATGTATGAAAATTTTGAGATTTTTAAGAGATATTCTCTATCAAATCCTTGGACTCAGTTAAATATTTTCCCATGAGAGCTCCACCTTACGAAGAATTAAGTAGGTTTCAACAACTATTCAAAAGGACTTGATATAATTTTTATAAGAAATTATGATAATATTTATTGTTTTGATGTGGTTGACTAGTATTAAACTTCATGTACATGTCCTAATACACATAAATAGCTTCTCCACTAGCTTTAATTATGCCCTGAATCTCATTTTCTAACTATGTTCTCTCTGAATCAAAGAATAACTTTTAATAAATGGCTCTTTATGGTTCATAATAGATTTTTACATCTCCATGTTATATTTTTTAATCAATACCATTATTGAGACCTCCATAGATATTGGTAGTTCCTTCTGTTTTATTTGAGCTTATGAAATTTCCCTCATTTTGAAGGAAATGCATAGAGTTCCAAATTCCTTCTTGTTCTTTTTGGGGTATTCACCTACCAAACAATGAAAAATAGAAAACATCTAGATTAGATCATGATTTAACTCAAAGTCTACTTGATTATTTGGAAACTCCAATAAATTATTCTAATATAAAACATTTTGTGCACATAAATCTCTTATTGGTCGATTTAATTGAGTAAGGCTCTCTTCCATATTATCAATATTTAGTAAAACACTAGATGTATATGAAGATTTATTTTTTCTAAAAAATAACAACAAACACTATCTAAATTCTAAATGATTCTTAAATTTATGACTCAGTCTTGGAGAGTTCTATCAACCAATGCATCAACACCAAAGAGGTGATTTTTTTTTATTTTATCAGGTGGTGGAAAAAAATTTAACTAGAAAAACATAATATAAAATAATGAAGGGTGGGGGGTAAGAGGGTTCAGGGGGGAAATAGGGGTGGGGGTGTAGTGAGGGTTTTTTGGGGAAGGGAGTGCAATGGGGGTGGAAGTGGGTGCACAGGGGAAGTGGGGGTGGGGGTTGTAGTGGGGGCAGGGGGTGTAGTGGCTACAGGGGTGTAGGGGGATGTGGGGGTAAAATCATATATTTATTAATTATATATATCAATATATATTAAAGAAGACATTTTACTATTTTTTTATCTTTATTAAAAAATTTGATTTTTTATTATGAAATACATTTTACTTGTTTGGTTTCTGATTCTAAGGATTGTGTAATATAGAAGAATAATGCTTGGTTTTTAGAATTTGATGGATTTATTAATGATTTAGTTTATCTAACATCATTTAATTTTTATTTGCATTGGTTTAATTTAAGTTGGGTTGTCTCAATTATAATAGTGTTAGTTTAATTCCATTTAATTTGGATTAGTCAAAATATATTTGGTTTTGTTTTGGTCAATAACATTAGGTTATTATTTTAGTGACTCAATTTGGATGGATTACATAAATTTATATATAGCCTTGTTGGTTTTATTAGGTTTTATTTAATCTAGTTTTATTTTCTCATTTCTAGTAGTATTAGTTATATGTTCTATTTGATTTGGGTCAGGTCACATCTATTAGATTTAGTTTAAGTCCATACCGTAGGGTTCTTCTTTGTTTAGTAAATAAATTTGGTTTGATTAGTTTTATTATGTTAGAGTATTTGGATCAGCAAGGTTTGTATTCTTGGATGATGTTATCCAGGGGTACAAGGGGGCTATCCAGGGGGTGCAATGGGGTTATTCAGGGGGGCTTCGGGGTGTAGGAGGGCTATCTAGGGGGTTCAAGGGGGATGTCTAGGGGGTACATCGGGCTATCCAGGGGTGAATGGGGGTTGTCTTGGGGGCATGGGAGTGTAGGGGCTGCATAGGGGGTGTAAGGGGGCTATACATGGGTGCATGGGGGTGTAGGGGGCTGTCCAGGGGTGCAAGGGGGTTCTCTAAGGGGTGCAAGGGGTGTAACACCCTGAGATTTTATGAAAAATATTCTATTAATTTCATTAATGTATTGTGTTGTATTCTACACCAATATTACCTGCGCTATACGCAACACCGTATTAGCTTGCAGTATACGCAACACTATTCTTGGATCGTGTTACACACAATTTTGATAATAGTTATTCTACGCAACATTGAGTATATATATATATATATATTCAATGTATAAATGAAATATGGTTGGATTCTGTTATACGAAACAATGAAGGATTCTTTCACAACACGCAACCCTGACTTGGCTTGCATTACACACAATCGTGACCTTCCTCGATAGCGTGTGTTGTACGCAAGACCGGGTTTTAATAAACAACGATATATTATTATAATATTGTCATGAACTAGCCGTTATGAATAGTATTAACTAAATTTTTAATTTTATAACATTATTATTCATCTTACACATTTTCTAGAACATGTTATAAGAACAAAATAAATTTTTCGGGTAAAATAAGTATTTTTCAAAAAATGCAGTTTTGCCGCCTTTTGATGGCGCACCCACTTTAAATATAGTTTTTGACATTTTTATATGTTAAATTTGACAAAATAAAATTCTTCTTTTGAATAAGGATATAAAAATTTACATTAGATAAAGTTTTTATATTTTTCTGATAACTTTCATATTTTAATGAATAGTAAAAACACGCTATATTTTAATTAAAAACAACTTTTTTCATCATAATATCTTATGTGGTTAAATTATAATATTGATTGGTTTTAAAGTATAAATAGAATATATTTTTACCATTTAATATAATTTATGTCATTAGCATTGATTTTACCTTGAATTCGTAGGTTAAATCAATTCAATCTTTTGCAATGTTTTAAAGAAAACCCTCTTTTCGTTCGACAAAGGGATTAATTTTAATTTAATTTCTGAATATTTTGTGTATTGAATTTGGAAAAATTGATTCCATATTTGGAATTAGTGGGTCCAAATTATGTTAATAAGCTACTTTTTATTTTTGGGCATTGTGAATAGTAACTACGGTAAATTTTATTTACTATAGTTAAAGGTAAATCCGGTAATTAAGGGTAAATATAAGATTATAAAATTACCCTAACACTTGTAAAAATCATATTGGATGGTCAAAAGTAGACCCATATAACCTAAGTGTCGGATTAGATTCATTTTATGGACTTTTGTCCATGAAAATAATTTAATTATTATTAAAACCAAAGAATGTGACAACATGTCACTTTCTTAAATCTTATAAGTATAATAATTTTAATTTAGTGATAAACTTCATCAAACTTCGAAAATGAATAGTATCCAGAAATATAATACAATTTTATACATCATAAGAATTTATTTAGAAATTTTAGGTATTAGATAATTATCATTTATTATGACACAAAGATGATGCAGTAATTGTCTTATTAATGAAATATTGACATAATTGATGTTATAAATGCCCAAATAAATGTAATTTGAGACTTTTTATGACTTACATTAATTTTATAGGTTAATATGACATTTTATTGTTTATATAAGTAACTTGGTTCGAACTTATCATTCTGTTATGAATTTCATAAAAATCATGTACCAAATAGTGTCAAAATTGACATAAATTGGTTTTTTTTTTAAAAATATTATATTATTAATTGTTATTTATTTCCTAAAAATCTAAGGTTTGGCCAAATGACACTATATAATGATATATATATTAATAATAAACAACTTGGGGTTCTTTTGGCTTGTTATGGTATGTTTATTAACCATATAGTGTAAGAAAACAAAAAGACACGGTAAAAGTTAAATTATTTAATTTAGAGTTAAATCTAATTGATAAGGATAAAATAATAACCTAAACTTGTCTAAATCCTATTGTATGAGAGGATTTAGACCCATACCCACTTTATCTTCTAAATAAGACCCTTTGGAACCATTATAAACCGAATTTGACCTTAATATAAAATAATATTTTGAGATTTTCCTAAGGTGCCCCTCTCCTCCCTTATAAAAGGGCACCTCCTCCCCCTCTTCCTCACACCACTTTGAGCCTTCAAGCTCGGCCAAACCCTAACCAAATCTCTTCTCCACTTCCCTAGTATCATCCTAGAGTTCTTGGTCTTCTTCAGAGACCATCCTTATTTCTTTAAGTGGAGGTTAAGAAAAGGCGCGTCAAAAAGAGGTAATATCCATTACCGATCTTTTTCAATTTCTTTCTTATTCAACTTCTTCTTATTTAGTTGTTTCATGATAAAGTAATAACATCAGTATTTCTTATATACTGATATGTTATTATAAATATGAAACAAATCTAATTAACCTTCTATACATCCTACGGAAAAAGGAAATCACTGCGCGTGCGTACGTACGGAATATCGTCTCCACGCCGTGTTGTAATCTATTCTCTGCCACCACATTAATTGGATGGGTATAATGGTGTAATGAGTAACTATATATGATTATTATAAAGTGATATTGATACTGAAATAGTATACATACACTTCAACACAAGTTCACGATCATGATAACGATATCATCGCTCGTGCGTTCGTACGGACTACCGTCTCCACGACGCGATGAGATTCATTCTCCACATTAACCATTCATGAATGATTATAAAGTATATATAATGAATAATAATGAAATATATGACATGTTAAATCTACTGGATTTATTTATATATATATCTATATATGTATGTCATCTACTTACTTCCATTCAAGACAATAAGGAAAGGAAAACAACATTCATGCGTACGTACGGACTACCGTCTCCATGAACGGTGTGTTTCATTTAATTTATCTATCTATTATATATATATATACTGAATATATATGATATATAAATCATGTTTTATATTATGGAAGTAAGTAAATCATGATATAAGTAATAATAATGTCAAGAACAACAAGTCCAAACACCTACGACAAATGAATCGATTTTACCCAATACACTCTTTAACATGGAATTTACAAAATAACGGGTAAAATAAAGTCATAAGTGAACTATATATGATATAATAACTATTATTATGATTCTGGAATTAGTCAATGACATTATTTAAATCATTATACAGGAGGTTCGGTCACTTACGAAGCAAATCGGACCTAAGGTAAGCGAAATATCACAATCTCATTTTTATTCGAGATTGTTTATACTTCAGAATTTACTAGGGTGTATTTTATCATCCACATCCATGTTTCCTCAATATGTAATAATATTTCCATCCACCTACAATTGTTTAAAACCTATTTTACCCTTTGGTGAGTTTTTAGTAAAAGATATGAAAGGAATCTTTTGTCATTTTTCGTACGAGGTACTTTTTGACTTTTCCGACAAAAGTACGAGACGAATGTTTTTTTTAACTTATACGACATGAATGTATTTTTAAAAAATTATTTCCAAGAATCTTCCTTTACAAGTTTTTAAGTTTATTTTTAATCAACTTCTTTTAGTTTAAAATTGTATGACATGTTAAGAAAGGAAAAATGTTTTTGAAGAAGAAAGGATATTTTCCTCAAGAAAGGAGTTCGAGTGTTTTATCAAATTTATTTTTCATCTAAGATAATAAAGGGTTATGTTTTTATCCCTATTATTACATTGATTTGATTATGTTGTGATGGAATTATTTTTATGAATTCCTTTATCTTATATTAATTGTTTTATGATGTCATGATGTTTATGATTCCCATTTGTATTACATGGGTTATGCAATGATGTATGCTTTATGATTTTGTGGAACACATAAGAATGGTATAATTATGAGATGGGTGGGACCTATATCTCTCTCCAATGCATTGGGTAAAGATTTTATATCTCATGAGATAGACATGGCTGGAATGGTAGGTTATACCGGTTCAGTGAAACAGGACTGAAACGAGGAGTGAACTCGGTTCAGAAAGGGACTTTGTCCACTAAGATAGTCTTGGAAATGAGTCTTGACTAATAAGAAATGATTCTCTATGACTATGTGTGTATGCCACAAAGTTTCATGTTTTATGTTATGATTATTTGGATTACATTTCACTACTATGATTTATCCCATGTTATGAAATTATGATCTCTTTTGCAGGTTAAGATTTCCAAAAGTTATGTTCTTATGTATATGATGTGATTGATATTTATTTTGTTTACCCTTACTGAGAATTTGAGCTCACCCTTTTATGTTTTCTTTTCCCCAGGATATAAAGAAAGGTTTTAGGTAAAAAAAGGAAGATCTTTATGGGAGATTTTGAAGATCTTTCACCACGATTAGAAGATTATATTCTGAGTTTCCAAAGACCCTAAACTATTACGGTCCTTGTGTGTGTGTTTTTGTTATGTACTAAGTATTCCGAAAAAGTAATGTAATGTCCATGTACGTCAAGCTTAGGGTCTCTACAGTTGGTATCAGAGGAAAGTTTTCATCAACCTTTGGAAACTAGGATGCGGAAACATTAGTGAGATCCCTAGAGATATTTCTAAGGTATGTCTAGGGATGTACCTAAGGATAAAAATACGTATAGGATACAATCCAAGAACTATGGTAACGATCATAGAATTTAACCTAAGATGTTAGATATTGAAGGTACTCTCCCTTTATTATATTGTTTTCCCTAGTGTGATTTTTACCTCTCAGACTATTCTTTTTGGGTTTTAGATGATGGTGGGAACCCGAAGGAACTATGTTGATCAATGTAATGGACAATGAAATGATTGTCCTCTTGAACAAACAAATGTTACGGGAGATGGAGTGCAAAATCTTATTGCTATACTTACACAATCTATGAATCATTCTGGACTTACAAATGAGCCGAGAAGAGAACAATATTCTATTGAATACTTCATGAGGCAACGTCTACCTTATTTCAGTGGGTCTTCTGATCCACTTGGTGCTGAAAAATGGATCAGTACTACTGAAAAGATATTTTTAGTTCTTCAATGTTCTGAACATGATAAAGTCATCTTATCAGTATATCATTTGGAAGGTGAAGCTGATCAATGGTGGAATCTTATCAAGAATACAAGGCCGAGAGATGAAATTGAGTCCATGGAATGGGACGATTTCAAGAACTTGTTTTTCAAAAAGTACTTCCCTCGTATTCTCCGAACAAAGATGGAGAAAGAGTTTCTTGAACTGAAGCAAAAGGATGATGAATCTGTTGGTACCTATGAAGAAAATTTTACAAGACTTTCAAGGTACGCTTCTGGTATTATTATCCAACCTGAGAGTAAGATCGATCGATTCTTTAGTGGCTTAAAACCAAATCTTCGAAGGGCATTAGTTATAAGAGACTTTAGTAGCTATGAAGAAATTGTGCGTTGTGCTATCAAGGTAGAAATGGAAGTTGGTGTTTCTTATCCATCTCATTGTTTTGACAAGAAACGAAAGATATAGTTCAAGGAGAAATCTCAGAATAATGGTGAAAAGAATATGAATGTTTCCTTATGCACAAAGTGTGGAAAAAAGCATGGTGGAGATTGTCTTAAAGGGACTAGAACATGTTTTAAGTGTGGAAAAGAAGGTCATCGAGTAGCTGAGTGTCGAAGTAATGAAAAAAGGGTTTCTAATGATGTGAATAAATCAAACACTGCAGAGAACGCACCACCAACACTTCAATGCTTCAAGTGCAAGGAAATGGGGCATTATGCTAATAAGTGCCCTAATCCAAGGGTTAGTGATGATCGACATGAGCAACCACTTAAGGAAAAGGACAAAGGGAAGTCACATGAGATCACCATTGGCGATGTTGAATATGACAATGATGTGGTGGAATGATTAAGTGTTTATGTAATGGGACTCCAGAATAATGTTGTATATAGTATTGTGGAATATTGGAATATTTATGTTTTGGTCCATTGTGGTTTTCAACAATTTTATGGCATCGGTAACCATGAAAATTGATTGAAATATTTTTGGAAAGAAGATGATATGCACATAATGAAGGGATAAAGAGAATCTAATATTTTTTATAGTATTCATGATCTCATGATTGATATAAGGACTAAGTGATATCATGGTTTGAGGATATAGAATTTTGAGGATTTTGGTATGTGGAATGTGTTAACTTTTAACTGCATTCATGTTTTCACTAAGGTTCAATGGATATTCATTCTTCAAGAGAATACATGATTAAGGTATTCACATGTTTGTAATTTGACCAACAAGATATATCTTATGATATATGGTGGATAAATGATTGCATTCACGTGATCATTTTCATTATACAATGATCTTGGACCGAAGTAT
The DNA here is from genome assembly GCA_963277665.1 of Viscum album. Taxonomy (NCBI): domain Eukaryota; kingdom Viridiplantae; phylum Streptophyta; class Magnoliopsida; order Santalales; family Viscaceae; genus Viscum; species Viscum album. The sequence continues at coordinate 427,727,416 of OY728129.1, read as the reverse complement.
TTTAGATAAGCCTAAAAATTGGAATGGATTATATTGGACATAAGTTATTTTGTTTAAGGATAAAACTTTTTTTTACATTGTTGATGGGATGTTATAGTAATATAGCTTTAGAAAAAGGACAACCTGTAGGACGGGCGACAGCCCATCGCGTTGGACAAGGCTGTGGGAATCAAACCCACAACCGAAGTGCGACTGGCCTTTATCGCCTACCACTGGCCTACAGGAAGTCCCTGTTTAGTAGAAACTAGTTTTATTATATTAAGCAGTATGATATATGAAGTATAAGTCCATTTTAGGAATCATATATGATTAATCTCACTATAGATGGACTTATGTATTTTTGATAACATTTCTAACCTTTTGTTTGAAATAGATGGAATGAACCATCATTCTATCACATGATCTATTAACACATCATGAATAACAAATTCAACTTCATTTCTTTAAGAGATGAAGTGGAAATTGTTCAAAGCACGAACAATAGTGAGATTGTACCAAAATCAAGTATGTATTTATTCTAATTCAAATTTTTCAACTTTAGGGAAATGATATTGAAAACCAAAAATGTTGTCCTAGTGATATTATATCTGATGAATCAGATGGTGCCCTATATCATCCAAAATTTATGGCTTTGCGATTGTTGGCTTTTTCATAGCCATGTTCTCTACCACTCTCCATCAGAACGTGATGGTTAGATTTTTCTTCCATATCCATATTTTCACATATGTTCTCCTACGTGGAACCCCAGTGATGAGTTAATTTGGGTAACCGTTAGATTTCATACTTTAGTTTTTAATGCCATGTTTTGGTATTCCTTTTTACGATGTGGGTTTCTATTAAACAAACATTCGAGTAGTAAACCATTTATAACCCCGACGAATTTTGAGGGAGAAATTCATTTTAAGGGGGGTAGAATGTAACACCCCGAGATTTTATGAAATATATTCTTTTAATTTCATTAATGTCTTGTGTTGTATTCTACACCAATATTACATGCGCTATACGCAACACCGTATTAGCTTGCAGTATACGCAACAGTATTCTTGGATCGTGTTACACACAATTTTGATAATAGTTATTCTACGCAACATTGAGTATAATATTTAATGGTTTTAAAGTATAAATAGAATATATTTTTACCATTTAATATAATGTTTGTCATTAGCATTGATTTTACCTTGAATTCGTAGGTTAAATCAATTCAATCTTTTACAATGTTTTAAAGAAAAACATGTTTTCTTTCGACAACGGGATTAATTTTAATTTAATTTTTGCATCTTTTTTGTATTGAATTTGGAAAAATGGATTCCATATTTGGAATCAGTGGTTCCAAAGAATGTTAATAAGCTACTTTTTATTTTTGGGTATTGTGAATAGTAACTACGGTAAATTTTATTTACTATAGTTAAAGGTAAATCAGGTAATTAAGGGTAAATATAAGATTATAAAATTACCCTAACACTTGGAAAAATCCTATTGGATGGCTAAAATTAGACCCATATAACCTAAGGGTCGGATTAGATTCATTTTATGGACTTTTGTCCATGAAAATAATTTAATTATTATTAAAACCAATGAATGGGACAACATGTCACTTTCTTAAATCTTATAAGTATAATAATTTTAATTTAGTGATAAACTTCATGAAACTTCAAAAATGAATAGTATCCAGAAATATAATAAAATTATCTACATCATAGGAATTTATTTAGAATTTTTAGGGATTAAATAATTATCATTTATTATGACACAAAGATGATGCAGTAATTGTCTTATTAATGAAATATTGACATAATTGATGTTATAAATGCCCAAATAAATGTAATTTGAGACTTTTTATGACTTAAAATAATTTTCTAGGTTAATATGACACTTTATTGTTGATATAAGTAACTTTTTTTGAACTTATCACTCTGTTATGAATTTCATAAAAATCATGTACCAAATAGTGTCAAAATTGACATAAATTAGTTTTCAAAACAAATATTATATTATTAATTGTTACTTAATTCCTAAAAATCTAAGGTTAGGCCAAATGACACTAGATAAGGATATATATATTAATAATAAACAACTTGTGATTCGTTTGTCTTGTTATGGTAAGTTTATTAACCATATAGTGTAAGAAAACAAAAGGACACGGTAAAAGTTAAATTATTTAACTTAGAGTTAAATCTAATTGATAAGGTTAAAATAATAACCTAAACTTGTCTAAATCCTATTGGATGGGAGGATTTAGACCCATAACGACTTTATATTCTAAATAAGACCATTTGGAACCATTATAAACCGAATTTGACCTTAATATAAAATAATATTTCGAGATTTTTCTAAGGTGCCCCTCTCCTCCCTTATAAAAGGGCACCTCCTCCCCCTCTTCCTCACACCACTTTGAGCTTTCAAGCTTGTCCAAACCCTGAATAAATCTCTTATCCACTTCCCTAGTATCATCCTAGAGGTCCTGGTATTCTTCAAAGACCATCCTTAGTTCTTTAAGTGGAGGTTAAGAAAAGGCGCGTCAAAAAGAGGTAATATCCATTACCGATCTTTTTCAATTTCTTTCTTCTTCAACTTCTTCTTATTTAGTTGTTTCATGATAAAGTAATAACATCAGTATTTATTATATACTGATATGTTATTATAAATATGAAACAACTCTAATTAACCTTCTATCCATCTTACGGAAAAAGGAAATCACCGCGCGTGCGTACGTACGGAATACCGTCTCCACGCCGTGGTGTAATCTATTTTCCGCCACCACCTTAATTGGATGGGTATAATGGTATAATGAGTAACTATATATTATTATTATAAAGTGATATTGATATTGAAATGGTATACGTACAATTCAACACAAGTTCACGATCATGATAACGATATCATCGCTCGTGCGTACGTACGGACTACCGTCTCCATGAAACGATGAGATTCATTCTCCACATTACCCATTCATGAATGATTATAAAGTATATATAATGAATAATAATGAAATATATGAAATCTTAAATATACTGGATTTATGTATATATATATATATATATGTATGTTATCTACTTACTTTCATTCAAGACAATAAGGAAAGGAAATCAGTGTTCATGCGTACGTACGGACTACCGTCTCCATGAACGGTGTGTTTCATTTCATTTATATATTTATTATATATATATATAAAGAATATATATGATATATAAATCATGTTTTATATTCTTTATGTAAGTAAATCATGATATAAGTAATAATAATGTCAAGAACAATAAGTCCAAACACCTACGACAAATGAATCGATTTTACCCAAAACACTATTTAAGATGGAATTTACAAAAGAACGGGTAAAATAAATTCATAAGTGAACCATATATGATATAATAACAATTATTATGATTATGGAATAAGTCAATGACATTATTTAAATCATTATACAGGAGGTTTAGACAGTTACGAAGAAAATCGGACCTAAGGTAAGGGAAATATCACAATCTCATTTTTATTCGAGATTGTTTATACTTTAGAATTTACTGGGGTGTATTTTATCATCCACATCCATGTTTCCTCAATATGTAATAATATTTACATCCACCTACAATTGTTTAAATCCTATTTTACCCTTTGGTGAGTTTTTAGTAAAAGATATGAAATGAATCTTTTGTCGTTTTTCGTACGAGGTACTTTTTGACTTTTCCGACAAAAGTACGAGAAAAATGTTTTTTTAACTTATACGACATAAATGGATTTTTAAAACATTATTTCCAAGAAGCTTCCTTTACAAGTTTTCATGTTTATTTTTAATCAACTTCTTTTAGTTTAAAATTGAATGACATGTTAAGAAAGGAAAAATGTTTTTGAAGAAGAAATGATATTTTCCTCAAGAATGGAGTTCAAGTGTTTTATCAAAATTATTTTCCATATATGATAATAAAGGGTTCTGTTTTTTTCCCTATTATTACATTGATTTGATTATGTTGTGATGGAATTATTTTTATGAATTCCTTTATCTTATATGAATTGTTTTATGTTGTCATGATGTTTATGATTCCCATTTGTATTACATGGGTTATGCAATGATGTATGATTTATGATTTTGTGGCACACATAAGAATGGTATCATTATGAGATGGGTGGGACCTATATCTCCCTCCAATGCATTGGGTAAAGATTTTATATCTCATGAGATAGACATGTCTGGAACGGTAGGTTATACTGGTTCAGTGAAATAGGATTGAAACGAGGAGTGAAATCGGTTCAGAAAGGGACATTGTCCACTAAGATAGTCTTGGCAATGAGTCTTGACTAATAATAGATGATTCTCTATGATTATGTGTGTATTCCATAGAGTTTCATGTTATATGTTATTATTATTGGGATTACATTTCACTACTATGATTTATCCCATGTTATGAAATTATGATCTCTTTTGCAGGTTAAGATTTCCAAAAGTTATGTTCTTATGTATATGATGTGATTGATATATCTTTTGTTTACCCTTACTGAGAATTTGAGCTCACCCTTTTACGTTTTCTTTTCCCCAAGATATAAAGAAAGGTTTTAGGTATAAAAAAAGGAAGATCTTTATGGGAGATGTTGAAAATTTTTCACCACGATTAGAAGATTATATTCTGAGTTTCCAAAGACACTAAACTATTACGGTCCTTGTGTGTGTGTTTTTGTTATGTACTAAGTATTCCGCAAAAGTAATCTAATGTCCATGTACGTCAATCTTAGGGTCTCTACAAGGGGTCTGTTTAAGGGTGTAGGGGGGGCTGTCCAGGGGGTGCAAGGGGGCTTTAATGGGGGGGGATATGGGTGTAGGTGGGTCTCTATGGGGTTCATGGGGGGCTATCCAAGGGGGAATGGGGTTAAAGGGGTGAAAGGGGGTTGTACAGGTGGCATGGGGGTGTAGGGGGATATCAAGGGGGTGCAAGGGGCAGTCTAGTGGGAGTAGGGGGCCTGTTTGGGGGGCATGGGTGTACAAGGGGTTGTCCGAGGGGTATGGGGGTGATGGGGTTGGGGAACAAGGGGGAACCGAATTAATTTTTTTATACCACATAAATTATATATCAACGGTTTTAACTGTGGTTGTAGGGCCCTAGTGCAACGGTTTTAACTATGGCAGTAGGGGACTTGTTCAATGGTTTAATTGTGGAAGTAAAGAGCCTAGTTACATGAATAAAACCATGTAAGTAGGGTCCTACTACCATGGAGATAGCATCTACGGTTTTTGAAAACTGTTACCATAACCTATTAACACAGTTTTCACGCCATCAACCACAATTCTAAACTGTGTCCATAGGTGAATTTTCTAGTTGTGTTTGTTTTGGGAGATATATATTAGGGAGTAAATAACATATAGTCATGAATATAATTGGTGAGTTTTATTATGGTTATAATATTTTTATGGGTTCCTTTCTATGATATAAAATCATATAAATACCATATTAATACATTATAACTACCCATGAAAATTTTGACATGAATTCCTAAAACTCAATTTGAATTTCAAAAAATATTGTTGGTGGATGACTGAACCACTTGATGGAGTAGGAATAAATGATCATTTAATAGAGTAAATTTTGGTTCTATCACCATTCACACATGAAAATGACCCCAAACCCAAACTACTGTTTTATGTGGAAGCTTCACTTCATTGAATGACTTATAGTGAGGGAATCATCATCTTATATTTAGAGTGTGATATTTCAAATACAACATTTAGGGGTACTTTCATACTGCATGAGTATCTTGTCGTTCCTATTAGGATAAAAAATTTATAACTATATATATTTCAATCCAATTAAATCATGTCAATAGACCTTCAATTTAAAAGAAACAAATGATAAAATAACTCTGGATCATATTAACCTCTTCAATATCAATCAATATTATTATACATAGATAAATCACAACAAAACTGTAACCTAAAATGATATATTTCTTGTTTTTATAAGGGTATCATAATAAAAATTACATTATAGCGAAATGGAATGAAAAAAATACAAAATAAATATTGCCACATGTACCGATTTAAAATGGAAGAACAAAAATTACATGAATCAAAGATAGATGCCCATTTTGAAATTAGAGTTTGCATCCTTAAGAGAAGTTTGGGAATTAGGGTCCTATCCACAACCTAAAATGATATATGACTTATGTTCATAAGGGGATCAGAATACAAAATACGTTGCAGTGAAATGGAATGACATATCTAAAATAAATGAACTCTCACATACTGACTTAATGTGGAAGCAAAAAGAATTGGGAAACCAGACCTATCGTTCTGAGAAGTGGGGTTCACGTCAAGATTTATGGAAAAATCTTAGAGATGGTTGATCTTCAGGGAAAAATATTCGATATGGTGGGTCGAGCTCTAATTTAGGTAAAAAATTTGAGATCTCTCAAGGCTTCGATATTCAGGTATTTTCATTCCCAATGGGTTTTAAAAGCCATTGGTAAAACACTCTTCACAACAATATATCCAACGGTTTCAAACCATTGGGAAAAAACCTTAGCCATACTATACAAAATGGTTTACCTAAACCATTGGGAAAACAACACTATACTCAAAAATTTTCTTAAACCATTTGGAAAACAAAAAATCCATAAGAATATTCCAACAGTTTAAGATAACAATTCATATAGTAGCCTTCTCCCAATGGGTTTTTAAATGATTGGGAACATAGTATTGGTATAGGTGGGATTTCTACCAGTGATGGACAAGTGTATGATGAGACTTTGGGAGAGGGAGACATATGTGTGATCGCAGTGGCCAGAGCTGTTCGAGGATTTTTCTACCCCGCCTTATTAGGAAAATTTTTGTTCAAATTTATTTAATGTAGGATGTTTGTAAGAACTCATATCTTTATTTCACGTATGGATCTTGATTTCTGGTGTTTTTGAGGAAAAGGGTATAATTTGGAAATTTAAGGTGTACACGTCGTGTACTTTGGAGTACTGGTCGTGTACCTGGTTGATGCGGATAGTAACATAATGGCTGTGTAAGGGCCAGTACATGGCCATGTGGGGTGATATGGAGACCACCTAAAGTGGAGGCCAATTAATTCATGTACACGATGTGTAAATTAATAGAACATGTTGTGTACATTTATTTTTATTAGTTAAATCAGACCAGGGAGGCGTCTAATTTTCAAAAACACATTATTCTAGCCCTATCTCGTCCAAGAGGGATGACAATCACCAAATACTATCTGATCCTCTAATCCATCACATGTTCTCGGAATCAAGAACTGTCAATTGTGTTGGAATCGGTATGGTGATTCCATCCATCTTCTAGAGACTCTACCTTTTTTTCACATCTTTTGTGATTTATTAGTCATTGGGACATTTTGGAGTATTTGTAGATCTATGGAATTCTAGGGCAATTCAGAGGTTGAGGTTCAACTATATCTGTTGTACAACATCGAGGTAGGTGGTTTGTGCCTTTCCATAGATTCCATTGAATTATATTTGAACAAAGTTACCAATACCACAGTTTTGGGTATTGAATGTTTTGGAAACATAATCTTGTTGATTCCTTCTATTCCTTGTTAGCTTGAGTAAGGATTTTTTAATGAATTAGGGTTATTACCTTGCTATGGATGTGTTTTACCTTGTTTTTTTAATTTGGCCATTGGGTCTAGAATTTTCTAATAGGATGAACTGATTTCCATGCCTAGTGTTGTTAGTATGGAGTTGATATTATTTAAAATGCTTGTGATATGATTTTTTGTTGTTTAGACAAGTAGTATTTGTGTTTTAATTTGGCATCAGGATTCATTTTTGCACGAATGAATTACACGGGGATGTGGTAACATGGTGTAGTTAGATAATAGGGGGAATGGACGCTGAGGGATTCCCCAGATTGTCTGTTATACTTTTCATATTGCGAGACCATATAGGGGATGGACGTTAGTTCTCCCTTAGAGTGTCTATTGTATACCATTGTAAGACCGTAGGGGGAACTATGTGTTGATTTATTCCTCGGAGAGACTATTGATATTGTTATAGGCCAAAGGAGGAATTGACGATGACTGCTTCCTCAGAAAGTCTTTATCTAGGTTGAACCAGAGGGGATAGGCTATGAGTACTTCCCATAGGGTTGCTTGCGAATATTTCGTTGATTATTGAAAAATGTAAATGAATGTAGTTTGAAACTGTAGAATTATTTACTTTTTTGTACTTCCATGTTTATTACTTCATTTTTCATATTTCCTACTGTATATATATATTCACTGATAGTTAGGCACAGATATTTTGGTAGTTTCCATCTGGGATTTGTCTGAAAACCTATTTGGGTCATTCTTTTGGTCCCAAAAAGATTGTATTGTTGCAGGTAGAGATAAGGTCAATCGCCCATCCACTTCAGGTACATGATTGATGTGGAGCTGGAGAGCATGAGACCATGCAAAGTCTTGCGATGATGTAGGAGTTTATTTACATTTAGTACTTTGGTTTCTATTTTTTATTCCAGCATTGTGGCTTTTTGGATGCATTCCTAGACATATGTGTCATTAATCATTTATATTTTTGATCCAATTGTTTATTTTCCTTCAGTATTTCATTGTTTACTTATTAGATGTTATTAATACTTCCTATGTTGTATATTATTGTTTTTTCTACTGTGTTAATCTTCCAGTGAGGGAATAGTTTCCCCACTATCACACCCAAGGCCCTCTCTACTAGTCAGTATCCTCTAGCGTTTATGGAAATGTGATTAAGACCATGTGACCAACCAGTTACGGGGCACCTTTGGGAAGCACTCGGAACTAGTACGTTACATGTGTATGTTGGTTTTACCAACCACAAAGGTGGAAAAATTATGTTTACTATCTAGGTTATAACAAATTAGTGTTTGTAGAGACTCAATGTTTCATGTATTCAATATTTAATTTATTTGTAAAATATTGGGGTGTTACATTATCACCTCATCAAAAATTCTTCCAAGAAATTACAATGGTGTTTTCTCAAAAAGAAGATTTGGGTAGTCATTCATCATAAGATCCTCAATCTCCCATGTTGCCTCTTCTATTTTATGATTTTTCCATAGACTCAATACGAGTCGAGTCATCAAATTTCTCAACACATGTTTTTTAGTGTCTAGAATCCATATAGGGTCTTCACAGTAATATAGGTCGGGTTTCAATTATATACCTTCAGACGTGAGGACATGCATTGGGTTTGGCATGTACATTCTTATCAATGAGACATGGAACACATTGTGAACTTTAGACAGGCTAGGTGTCAAATCCAAATGACATGAAAAAACTCTAATTTTTTCCAAAATTTCAAAAGGGTCTATATACCTAGGGCTCAATTTCCCTTTCATCCCAAATCTTATAACACTATTCCATGGAGATAATTTTAGGATAACATGATCTCCCACTTCAAATTCCAAATAATTCCTTTGATTTAAAGAAATGCTCTTTTGTTTTCATTGATATAATTTGATATGGCCTTGAATAGTGTTTACATTCACTGTTGTTTCCTCTACAAGCTCAGGGGCCACTAGCATCTTTTCACCGACTTCACCCAACATATTGGTGTATGAAATATCTTTCCGTACAATGGTTCTTATGGTTCCATTTGAATACTTGAAAGGAAATTATTTTTGTAAGAAAACTCCACTAAAGGATATTATTGATCTCACATGCCATGGAATTCAAGTGATCATGATCTCAGAATGTCCGCTATGGTTTGGATCACCCTTTCTGATTGCTCATCTATTTTTTGGTGATAATCCATACTCAATCGAAGCTCAATATCCAAAGATTTCTGAATATATTTGAATAATTTAGATGTAAATCATGGTTCAAGATATGAAAAACACAGGTTTGGTACTCCCTAAATTCTCACAACTACATTGATATTGAGTAATAATAATTGTTCCAGTGACAAATCCTCCCCTGTAGAAGGTAAATGTTCAAATTTTGTAAGTCTATCAATAATTACCAATATTGGATCATTCATTCTTGGATTTTTTGGTAATCCAATGAAACAATTCAGGGTGATTTCATCCCATTTCCATTTAGGATTAGGTAAAGGTTCCATGAATCCTCTAGGATGTTATCGTTCGGAATTCACTTGTAGACAGACTAAACATCTTGATACATAATCAACAATTTTCCTCATCATGTTTTCACACCATAAATGTTCTTCCCAATATCTATACATTTTAGTGCTACCATGTTGTATAAAGAAACTTGAGTTATTAGAATCAACCAATAACAACCTTTTTATGTTGGGTATAGTTGGAACACAAATCCTCATCTCGAATTTTAGAATTCCATCTTCACACATGAAGTCAGCCAACTTCCCATGTTTCATAAAATTAATTTTATTTTAAAGATTATAATCATTCGAAAATGATGATTTAATTTATTTTAATAAATATTGCGGGGAAACTATTTGAAGAATTAGTAATTCTTCATGTTCATTGATAATTACCACATCCATATTCACTAGATCCATATACAGAGGATCCTTTCCAATCCTCATTTTTTTGAGAACTCCAGCATCCTTCATTCTTAATTCATTAGGTACCTTTTTTCCTTTCGTGGGTGGTAGTATATGGTACAATCATAATCCTTTGGTAGTTCCAGCCATCACATTTTCCTCATGTTGAATTCTTTCTGTGAGAAGATATATTTCATACACTTTTGATCTGTATATATCTCACTTGTTCCTCCATAAAGATAATGTATCCATATCATCCGAACAAGAATTACAATTGCTAACTCAAGATCATGTGTAGGATAGTTTTGGTCATGAATTTTTGACTACCTTGATTCATAGTTAATAACTCTATCATTCTGCATAAGGGCAACACAAATTATATTCGTTGATGTATCAATATAGATCACAAACCCATCACTCCCTAATGGTTGAATAAATTCTTTTCACTCAATTATTCTAGTTGATTCTTCGGTTATACTAATTCCATAGTGTCCATTCTATAAGGAGTTTTTGATATAGGCCATGAACTAGGAATTAAATCAATAGAGAACTCAACTTCCCACTCTAGAGAATGTCCAGGTAAATCCTTTGGAAACACATCAATGTACTCATACAAAATAGGTAATTCCTCTATTTGAAAAGTTTTCCACTCACCAATAGTTATTGCATTCCATTCATCCCCAATAATTTAATTCAGTACAACTACTGGGGGTGGATGTTGATGAGAAACATATGGTTATGTTTATTCCCTAAAGATAAGGGTTTCCACATCGTCCTCAAAAATTGAATCCTCCTTCTTCTAGAAATAAATTTTCACAACTTGGTTAGAAAGAAAATCGATAACAAGAATTATATCAAATTAAAACATGTTTATGATAATAAAATATAAAGATAATATACTTTTATATGCCATTATGGGGACTTCCAGACACACCTTTGTTACAATGATACTTCCCTTAAGATTTTTTACCAGAAAACTCATCTATTAAATCAAATTGGAAATATCTAATTTTCATGGGAAAATGGGAAGAAATGAATGAATGTGATGATACAGAATCAAATAAATTAGTGGATATGTATGAGGAAATGATTAACGTAATATTCACCACATCATTAGGAACTCCAAACTCCGTAGTTGAGTCTGCATAAACATGACCTTTCTCCCATTGCCTTATTTGGGGAATGTTTCCCTAACACTTAGGAATTTCATGGGCATAATATCCAAACTCCCATAAATTGTAGCATTAAACATTTGTTTTTTTCTATTCCCCTTACTATATCAAGATAGGTGGCCTTTTTCTATGAACTTGCAATAGACTCCCATTCTCTTTAGGAAAATATTAGGGTGTTTCTTCCCAAAATTACTACAGGGTGGAAGTTCAACTCTTCCCTTCATTCCAATTTCTTTATTTCCTTCTCTAGGGTTTTTAACAGCCTTCTTCTTCTCATTCTTTCCATTAAAGTCATAAGACTTAGAAAATTCCTTCTCCATCTTGATATCACATGAGACTATATTTTCATATGATGAAAAAAACATTAGGAGACTAGATCCCTTCTGATAAATGGTTTTAAACCATCAATGAATCGCACAATCTTGCTCTATGGATTACACATATTGGCCACAACATACTTTTCCATCCTTGTAAAGTTGTATTCATACTTGGCACCATTTTCACCATCCTATTTCTTAATATTCATGAATTATCTTTCCATATCCACTCGTTTTTACGGGGAAAATATTTTTCTTGGAATATTTCTTTAAAATACCTCCATTTGATCGCTTCTATTTTTCCTCCTCCTTTATTTTTTGGATTAATGATCACCAATAATCTGCGTCTCCCAATTGATGATAAACATCCATAACATCCTTCTCTCTTTTATCACATCCCAAAGCAAGAAATATCTTCACTAGGTAACTTATCCACTACTCAGCTAAAAATGGGTTGTAATCTCGTTGAATGATAGAGGTTGTTGTCGCATAATGTGAGATAACATAGGTCCTCCATATTGTGGATCCAGATTCTCCATACGGGTATATTTATTCTTCATAACCTTATTAAGTTATCCCAGTATTGTTATAAGTTTCTTTTCACTAGTCGTAGCTCCAAAGCCAACATCTGTATCTTACACAATAGGTAAATACCTACATGGGATACACGTGTTCAAGAGGATTCCATTCCTTCCACTAGATGCCATTTCTAAATAATGGTATACACTAAATTAGGTTATGATTCATAATGTACTATCTCAAAATTAGAAAAATACATATAATAAATTGAAATAATATTCATGGGTAATCCCATAATAACAAAAATGGTTTCATTGAAGAAAAATTTACATTTAAGTCCTGCATAATGGCTCATAATGAAAATTTGAATTATCTATAGTATATCCCCCAAGAGTGTCAAACCAAGTTCATAGTTGGTCTTGTTTTCTTGTACTAGGATACCCTAGTTCAAGCCTAAAACTCTCTATTGGAGTTTTCACTCAATGGTACATTTCTTCGAGAACCACATTCACTAGTAGTATATAGATAGTGATATATCTGCTAGAAAGATGTATATAATCTATTACTTACCAAAAAATTCAGGATGATCTTGTATGTTTATCCTCAAAAACTATCTTGGAGTTCTGTTCCCTAATTTACATTTTCTAAATCTAGTTTCCATGTTTTCTATTAAACTTATTTTGATACGAACTGTAATAACCTGAACCTAGTTGCCCAGACTTGGTTCATTAAACATTACATTGGAATATAAAAAAGAAATATGTATCCTGAAGAACTGAGTAGTTTAGTATCATAGGAGACAAGATACATACATAATTTCAACATTACATTTTGAAATGGAAAACAACATAGAATCTCCTTTTACAACATCTGTAAATCCTAGGTTATTTCAGCATGACATTCATAATTCACCTCTTCAGGTCCTATGAAAATGAAACATAAGAAATGGTTGAGATCAAATGAACAGTAAGGGTAAGAAAAACAATATAAGATATCATAATCATAAGAATTAGTCATGGCGAATAACTAAAAAACCATGCCTTCGAAAATGAATTTGAACACATTATGGCCAAAATAAAATCTGAATAAATAATTCCATAATAAATCATAATCATGGGAATTGTAATAGTCAAATAACCTCATGAAATTTCAATTACTAGTTACATAATAATGGAATACATAATGTGGGGTGTCATAACCATATTTTCATGGCCTTATTCCAAGAACATACATATTATTTTTGTCAAGGCCTTCTGCCAAGACTGTAGTTTGTCTCATGAGACCTACCGATGCACTGAGGATCTATTGAGGGCCCCACCCGACAATTACTAATTCCAATGGATTCCTCATATTAATGGGAATAATCATTAAAAAAATATACATTCATATTGAAACTAATATATGAAATGTAAATAGCAATCCCTGAACATTAATCATAAACACTAACCATTCTGAGTAAATTGGTGAATGGTCTTAAGATAGCACATGCATTGTCAAAATAATCACAAACCATTAAATTAAATATGGTAGATGATATCATAAAAATAAAATCCCAATAATACATAAGAATCAACAAGTGCGTTGATATATAAAAATATACTCTTATAAAATCATCGAGTAATTCTTGAGATAAATACTCTTCTACTTTAAAAAAGAAGTGTTCTTTTGGAATAATATTTTCGTAAAACCAGAAGTGAATTGAGATATTATTTTCATAATAAAATTTTTGATTTTATGAATATAATGGTTTCCAAAAATTTATTATAGAGTGCCCTTGAAAATAGGTATGAATTTGAGAAATTATATTGAATCCATCTTGTTTTTCATGATGAATTATTGAAAGAACATTTTGAAACATATAACTACCCATAAATTAAAGTATAATTCTAGTTGGTACACATTTATATAACATTATTAAGGAATATATGAGGAGTAAATATGAATAAATAATAATTTAATTGAGCTATTTATAGAATAAGAGTAACTCGAATGAACATGGTTGTTGGGATTGAAAACCCTTACTTTATGTCTGAAGGTGATCCTCACTTCATCTTAGTGACCTGAATAATTAAATTTAGGTTCACAATTTGATGATTCTATAACCTCCACCACATGTAATTGAATTATTATAACCCTATTAGATTCATTCATGGCATTTTTATAGGTTAATATATTCAATTTCATTGTTTGGGAGTGTTTATTTCCTTGGGTTTCATGATCGGTTTACTTGTATTTATATATGGATAAACATGTATAATTCGAATGGCTGTTCAGAATAGAAGTTATATGTTATTTTCTAAAAACCATAATATTAAGTGGTCATAAAATTTATTTGTTTTTTGGGAGTGAATAGGAATCATTATATAAAATTTTAATGTCAATTGTTGGGGTTAATTGGCAATTCTTGATCACAAGGAACTCATTTTGATTTATAAATTAATATCATGTTTAAAAAAAGATTACATAACTTCAAATAACTATTAATACATATATAATAGTCTATTTAGACCACTAAAATGGTTTCATGACCTTAATCAAAGATGGTAATAGAAATTGAAAACCTATTGTCTTTGAATATGATATATTAACACATCTCGGATGGTGTTCTCATTTCTAGTACAAAATAAGGTTGAAGGATAGATTATGAAGAATTATTCTATTATAATAGCCAAATTACGTTACATTTAAGGTAATGGAGTCATCAAAAAATTTTATAAAAGGAGGTGAGGAAATTAAAAGAAAAGAAAAGAACTTGAAATAACAAAATGAAAAGAGGAATTTTCCTCTTGAAGTAATCTTCCTTGAGAGCTTCTTTAGGGGAGAGGTTTTGGCCTTTCTATAAGACTAGGATATGATTAATGTGGGTGAATAGATTTAGTGGATATTTGAGAAGAATTTAGTAATGGAACAAGGCTTGAGGGGAGTGATGAAGGGAGGGATTAAGGGGGTTATAGTGGAGGAGAGGAGTGTTTTCCCTTTTTTTTACTCTTTATATAATTATTTCTCTCAAAACAACCAATAATGTTGATCCATGTTACCCATAATAGAAATAAGAGCATATGAATTCAAACCTTGTGGTCTTATATCATCCTTACATCAATTATGACCCAATAAATCATGTATTTAACAGTTTTCGTAAATAATCGTATTTTACTATTCACCTAAAATTCAAGTATTTTTTAAAAATTCCAAAATTTTACCCCAACCATTTTTAAATATATAAAATTCAAAAATGGATCTTATTTTCTGAAAATAATTTTCTATATATTTTTAATATAATTTTTAATAAAAACATAATTTATTCCAAAAAACAACTTTAAAACTATAACTCATTGTATAACAAATTGAGAAATTAATCAAGGTCCCATAAAATTATATTATAAGCATAAGAAAATAATTTTACAATTTATGATTACATTTTACAAAAATTCATTTCCATTTTAAATTATTGTATTAATCATAAAATTTTAATTAAAAAATTTATCATATACCAAATTATCAATTATAATACTATGATTTCTTTTCACTTATAAGATTTCAAAATTGTATTTATACGTTCAAGGGTCATGTTTCTATTTTCTGGATAATTTACTATTCATTTCTATTCATAACGGTATGTTACTATTCATAATGGTTTGTTGCTATTTATAAGGGTATGTTACAATTCATAAAAAATTATGTTCATCGTATTAGACTCTTAATATCTTACTGGACACAACTGTGTATGTCGGTTTTTCAAAGCACAAAGGTTAAAAATTATTTTTACAGACTACGTTATAATAGAGTGGTGCTTTCTAGAGACTCAATGTTTCAGGCATTCAATATTAATTTTTTTAGTAAAATCTTGGGGTGTTACAATATATATATTTATATATTCAAATATTTATATAATTATATATATATTTTTATATCATTTTATAAATTTTTATTTAGAAATTTATTTATTTATAAATATTTATATAAATATGTGTTCATATATATATAATTAAATAAGTTTAAATGTTTTAAATATATAGTGTGGTACTGTAGCAGTAGTACTATTCACCCCGAATGGGCTTTTAGTCCACACAAAATTGACATTTGGGACATAGGACATTCAAGTCATCAAGGAGGGTTTGGGCGAGCGACCTCTGGCAAAAGGGGCGATGCAGTAGGTGAATGTGGGATCAACTGTGATCACGAGTCCTTTGGGCTGTGTTTTTGGGCATACTGGTTATGGTTCTATGGGGTATGTAATGGGTTCCTCTCTACGTAGAAAAGAAAGATGTTTATTTTTATAATAATAAAAATTGGTTTCGACCCTATCTTTATAAAATATTTCAAAAAATATTTATATGTAAATATTTATTTATAAATATATATATACATATAAATATATGATTTTATAAATAAATCAATATATTTATATGTATTTATAATTATTTATATATATATATAACAAAATTGAAATTGAAATTATTACCTGATTATTAATCCGGGTTGGTTCAAGTAATATTTTTAAAATCTGAAGCAAACCCGAGAATGATTTCAAGGTTCTCAAATCAAAAACAACTTTAAAAATATTAATTTCTCATATAATTATAAAAGTATATTTATAAATTAATATTTTTATGTTTATAAAAAAATATATTTAAAAATATATTTAATTATATTTACATATAAATACATATTTAAAATTATCAAAATACAATTATAATTTTGTAAATATATTTATATAAATATATTTCTGTAGTTATAAATATTTTTATAAATATTTTTTTAATTATATAATTATAAATATATATTATTAATCATATCTTTAATTATATTACATTGTTATAAAATTAATAATATAATTAATTCCATTTTAAATATAATGATTAATTTCTAATTTCTAATTGTATTCTTAATTGCATTACTGATTACTAATTATTAAAGGGTTTCCAATAAAGGATTTTTGAGAAGAATATCTATGCGCCTAAGGCTTCTGGTCATTCTCAGTGATGCCTCTGCCCTTTCGTTGAGGCCTCGTTACGACCTAGGGTTCTTCACACTATCGTTCTCCTTCATCATCTTCTTCCCTCGTTTTATTTCCTTTTGCACCTCTTTCACATCATTTGATGCCTTTCTTAGCTACATGATTTCCTCTGATGGCGTTGGTCTGATTTTCGAGCGGATGTCGAGTGACTACTCAGGATCTGTTGTGGCTTATACAGATTTCTCACACGATGACTCATCCTACTCCCATATATTTCTCTCGTGAAAATGATGTTTTTCATCACCCTTTCATATTTTTTTGGGTTCCATCTCTAAGACCCTCTGTTCTCAGATCTTTCGATGACGGTGGTGGATATATCATCATGGACTGTGCGGCACTGGTCAGAAGTCAATGATGGTGGTGGGTGCGGTCTAGATCATGTCTTCCTCCAGGCCCGAGCTCCTTTATCATAATGTCATCGTCACTAGTTTATGGGGAGATGGTGTCGGGTGCTCGATGGATGAACAGAGTCGTGCAGGATCTGAGGTGTAGGTTGGCCCTAGGTCAACATAAGGCGGCGGGCTCTGGTTGGTAGATGATGGGGGTTCCAGTGAGTGACCAGGTGTGGTGCAGGTCTGGAGTCGGTATCTAGTGACAATGATGATGGTGTCAAAATATTTAGGTGTGGTTTTGGTAGATCATCGGTATTATTTGGGTCATTGGGTTTATTTTTTATATGATGCTAAGTATTAGGACACAACCTGGATTTGGTCTTGTATTATTTGGCAGGTCGTACAACATTGTTTTCTGGGTGGTTCAGCTCGGTTGGTGGGATCAAAAGAGAGATGAGTGTGGTGACACTAATAATTCAACTATCAATGATAGTTTATTAGGGGATATATTGGCATTGTGTCATTAATAATCTAACACAGATATCTCATAAAGATAAAGTGGGGCATCAGGTTCACGGTGCTTCAAGATCGTCACAAGTATCTTCAAGGGTCTCTAAAACGAGAGATATGTGTGTTGAATCCTATCATCCAACACCCCCTCAATATGATGTTAGGAATGAAAGGAATCTATTTCATATTGTATTGGACTAGAACATTAGAATTTCTTGGAAGGAGGATGAATTCAACTTCGTTGAGTGGGATCATAATTGCAATGTTTGGTAGGGGCGATGTTACGATTGACTGATGATTTGAATTATTAACAGATAAATATTTTTCATGATCATTTTAAGATAAAATATATACTTTTATACTTGTTAGATGATTAATATTTCTACTATTTGATTGTTTTCATGTTTTCTGATAGGACATGGAATGTCTTAGGCAGAGTGCATGAAGGTCCGGTTTGATGACAATAAGTGGCAGGACCCCCCCCCCCCTCGTGACTCCTTTTTTGATTTGGACCACATGAGTCTATTATTGACACAATTAATGATGACCGGTAGGGATGAAGGCTTATAAATAAAGATCTAGTGTATAGGAGAAGAGATTGGTCTACAAAGAGATGTTATGGATGATGTTTTGCTGTAGGTATATTTTCATGCTTTCCTTTTCATTTTTATTCATCATGATTTGATTTCATCCCTATCTTGAATCAACTATCCATCCCCATCCATGGAGGGGTATTTCTTGTTAGTGATTGGGAAAAATAGAGTCTTTACCAAATTATATATTTTATTTTCTTCATTTAATGGAATAAACCTTTTCATTTTATTTTTACTACAGGTTTTGATTGTTTAATGAGTTTTTAATTCAGAATGCATCTGCATTATAGTTAGATTATTTTTCATTCAATTTCCTTATTTGATGATCCATGTCTCCCCCCAGTCAAATCTTATTTGTTTTATATGGAACATATTCTGGCTGAGTGGTGAGTTTTTGATGATCACCACCACGTGTGAGGAATTGTTATGGGAACAATTTTTTATTAGGGAATAATAATTCCCATTTGGGAATTGCCTTAATTTATCAAAAGGACCTATTAAAATTCCACATACATGGGAAGGAGGGTATAATTCTTGATACATGATTAGAAATTATCTTAACATCACTATCTGGCCACGAGTGAGATATGAACCAATAGATAAATCACTCTTACTAGTTAGGAAATGTATAAACAACAAAATTTGGAAATAATGATACCAATGAACTAGTTATATAGAAACCCATTTCAGACACCATCTTTGATTAAATGTTTTTAATCAATAAATTTACATTGATTTTTAGTCTTCAATTTTTCAATCCAATCAAAAAACAATTTTTTGAAAGTCCACCAAAAGTGACAAACCCTTTTATTGGGAACTCGTCTTCAATAGACTACCTAGGTTTACTACTATAGAATACAATGTAATTAAAAAAATTGTTTTTACATGCTTAATCAAAAACATGAATTAATGAAAATATATTTATGTTAGAAATTTTAGTTTTTGGGTCCACTAAACCATGTGAAGGCCTTCAGGTCATGTTTCTTTAATGGCCCTCACCCAGAAGCCACTTTAAATAGTGCTCTGGGTCGGTTGGACATTAGGCCATAGATAGACATCATTGTACACCAAAGAGAGCCGACTAACACTGATGGTCTGATGAGGTGATGGATCAGAGATTATACCTTAAGAGGGTGATAATAATAATGGTCTACACACACATACACACAAATATATATATATATATATATATATAAGGAAAATAAATCAACATAAGAAATAAATGAAACTAAATGGAGGAATAATAAGTAGGAGTAAAATATAAGCAATCCCAAAGACTTATATAACAATTTTTTTAGACAACACAAAATATATCTAATCATACTCGATATGTAAATGAGGTATCTAATGGCTAACCATATCAGTGCAGAAATATATAAAGCATGAAAAATAAAAAAAAAGGAAACTCTAGTTGACGTAGAGGAATCACTATGGTCCAGTTCCATACACCCCCTAAATAAAGTCTAACATGATCCCTAAGGTCTAGATCCCATGCCCAATTCTATACCTGATATCAAATGCATATAGTCTAAATGAAACCTGAGAGGCCTGTGTCGGGTGTGATGAACTTAGTAGGCCACCACCAACACATTCCTATCCTAAATCCATGATTATGTAGGTGTATACTAAATATAAATAAAAGGTAATGCACAACCATTTAATAAATAACCATCTTCCCTAGTTCTCAAAAGTCACAAGGAAGCATTACATTCTTTGTCTAACCATGAAATATAAAATCACATGTCCCCAATAATATATATGGAATAAAACACATGTCTTCATTTATATAATTGTAGTGGAAAAGATCCTTATCATAATGCCCATGACACCCCTTGATTATTAGAAGATTAGGTTAACCCTCGAGTTCCACTTAAAAATAATCCACTTTCACCTCATTCCCTCAATCATTTTACCGATGGCTAAATGACATGCCACAATCAAGTACGTAGTCCACCAAACCTCATCTTAGAGAATCTTATTTGGATCTAAGCCCATCATCCTAAGGCATGGTGATATCCTTCCTACAAATAATAATCATCGTCACCTCAAGAGACAATGTCTCGAGGTATGACGATATCCATCCTCCAAATAATCATAGCTCATGGACTCAGGTATCACGATGTGCCTCAAACCCAAACTGATGATATTGTCACTATCAAATGATGGTCCATCACCATCCACATGGCTTTCTATGGTGATCACCCCCAACATATATGATTGTCAATGCCATTCCCTAACCCAAATAATCTATGGAGGCCTCCACCATAAGAGTGTTCAACACCACCTAAACAGAGTCTTATCTGTGTTATCATGACTTCCATGGTGTGTCGACCAACACTGATGGGAGATAATAAAAAAACAACATAATCCACATCACCTTACACCTCATGCCCCTAGGAATACTTCTCTAAAACTCAATGATCAACACTATATCATATCACACAGGCCATCCCCCCAACCTGATGACCATATCATCATGAATAAATGATCATGAAACCACACCATGGTGATTATCATCACCCAATGAAAATTTGGGCCTTGCCCAACCTCGTGAACTATGGTGCCTTAGTCCAAGTGATCAACATCACCCCAATCCTTGGCATTAGCCTATCCTATTCCAAATGAAATTAAGAAATCAAAAAATACATATATACAATTCAATTTTACTCAAATTATGAACTGTGACTAATCTACCCACATTTTCTCAAGACCATTTCCTGGCATTGAACTTATAAAAGGATTAGGGAATGCCTAAGAATATCCCATGGAATCACTTCATTAATGAAAATTAATAATTTAAATTATTATGTGTGTCACTCAGTAAAAACTGCATGCGTAATGTAAAATGGTTTAATAAATCCTGTAAAATCTAGGATAAAGATAAGAACCATCAACCATAGCCTTGTAAGTGATTTCCCATCTTATATCGACTTCTATATCGATCCAGAACAAGATAAATTAATGTTTTAGAAGAAAAAACTAAATATATAGAAAAGGTATTTCATGTATTTTGTGTTCCATTTGGAGAGATAAATAGATTATAAAATCTAGAATATTGATGGTATTACTAATTCACATCCAATGAGACCAACTGATATCTGATTGGAGTGCATACATGAAGATAACTCAATGCATATGTGAAAGATAAATTGAGAAAAACCCTCTATTCATGTGGGTGATGTGAAGAATAAATGCGAGGAAAACAAGAAAAAAAGGAGGGAAAAATTTTACTTTTAAAAATTTTAATGGTCCGCACGACATGGTTAAAAGTGCACCAACCATGCAGTGCCCACTATCCAAAAACCACACACGCACTAGCTTGGCACATGGTTTTCCAAACCGTGTGCAGGACATGTGGATCACCACTATTAAATATTGTACAGGTTTCACATGACCATGTTCCCCCACCTTCATGCTTTGAAAAACCATGTCCACTGTTGTATATGGGAGACAAGTTTACTTCTAGGAGGCTAAATGGATTTTCCAAACCATATGACACTGTCTTTGCATTCCTAAAACTGCGTTTTTAGGGTATGATGCTCTCAAAAACCATATGAAACCATAATTAACTTACAGATACTTAAAACGCATATAAAAAGGCCTTTTATCAACTAAACACTCAGAATTAGGTTTTGAGATCAAAACAAGAGTTGTCCTTCTCACCAAACACAAAAATTCAGACAAGTAAAGGATTTTCTAGAATCTAAAAAACCCGGAATGTTAGAATCTCCCTGATTTAACACAGATCATCCCTGGGCTATAAATATTTTCCTTGAGATGGTAGTGAACATATCAATATCATCAATATCACCTTGGTCTACACCGGTTATCGGGTCACAAGTCAACTTCCATTAAGGTGATCACACCATAGTAGTTACACACTCGATCACTTCATGAACACAATAATATGATTGCTCCATTGACCATCCCTAGTATTAAGAGTCCCACCAGAACACATCATCATTCCTACATCTCATCAGGTGATCGAATCATGTATGTGTCATACCCAAAACCAATCATGTCCCACATCTCATTAGATGTCCAAAATTAGTTATTCTATACAAGAAAATCCTAAAAACCAACACCTTATTAGGTTCCCATAAATACAAAAACTCAAAAAATGATCAAAATAACCCAACATAATATATTTAACATCCTCACCTGGGATCCACAAAATGGTTCCCTGAGCTGGTGGGTCACATGACCTTAATCGCACCTCCCCATACGCTAGAAGCGGTTGATTAGTTGCGAGGGTTTATAATGGTATGATGGGGAGACTATACCCTCATGATTAGAGTAACGCAAAAGTATCACTGGTGAATAAATACGTAGAAACATAATGTAAAATTGTGAAAAAAGTTAAAAATCTAGATGACGGTAGGAAAAGTAATCACAGAAAAAGGTAGTAGCATATATGAGATAAGTATATCATGTATCTATACAAAAGATAGTAAATATATTGAAATATTCATCTCAAAAAATACATGTATCATAAGAAAAAAATACCAAAAAGGACTATCTCCAGAAGAAATCACAACCATAGATGGGTCATGTGATCCCCAACTCCAAATAATATTCAATCAGAAATCATAAAGTGGGCACTATCCCTGGTCGCTAACTGCATCCATGAAGTCTATCTAGGTACCCAATGGTGGTTCGAACAAATTGTGGGATAAAACATAGTAGCCACCACCAATAGTTTCTATAAAAATTCTAGTCTATGTATATAATCGGAATCACCATTCAATATATGACAATGATATAAATACAAAATTATGGGGTGAAACTGTCTATCCAACAAGACCCACTGTATACAAGAAACTATAAACACAACTAACTATAAATCCTGATAATTTGACACTATGGCCTATGATGAGTAATATAGTGTTAGGCCTATAAGGGTTAGATCCAATGTATAAAATGGAGAAAGGAATCCTCATCGATTCCACGAATCATCTCCATAGAAATCTTGGTAAATACTTGAGAGGATCCCAAAGATCATGTCCACAGAGCATGTGTACAGTGGTACAAGCAATTTGGTTACAAAGAGTTGAAATGACCTTGAAATCCTAATTAATCCGGATCCATGGAGTATAAATGTTCATAGAATCCAATGTAATAAGGACACATGGATTAGAAATGGCTATATAATCCAATATAATCATAAAAAGTTCATTAATCATTTTATAACCCATTTCATACTCATATAGAATCCTTGAGTTCATCTAAATCATTCCATGTTTTCCATTTAATCCATTTAATCATTTTTGTGACATGTAATCACATGGGATGGAGGTAATAAACCCTATCTTAACAACTAATTTATTTCATTAAGGCTCTTACTGTGATGGAGATCACAAACAATCACACACCCAATATGGTGGTATATATTGGGAAAGATAAGCAAACACACCTCACATGTGGTTCAGGTTGATGTTGATATCCTCCAACTATGTCGTGGTGCATAGTGAGAAACTTATCAAGGTTACAATAATTTAATCAAGAAATTTAAATTAATTTAGGTGTAATTACTAGATGTCTTGAATTGAATAACAACGAACACTAGTTATAAAACAACTAAAATTTTTGGGAAAATGTATAGACGACCTACCTTATGACAATGTTAGAACACTAATCTAGTATCAGCCCTAGGATCGAGCTAAAATGAAAGAAACTAAAAAAAATTATGAATACACAAGAAATAGTTCAGATTATCTTTCATTAAAATAACATCGTCGAGAAGAAGAAGAATGATTAAATGAGAAATTGGAATATGTAACTCATCGATGTGCATCCAATGAGAACTATGGTGGAAGAAACAATGTATGGATCTGAGAGATATGGAAAATCCTAGGTTGGAAGCTATGAAAATCTCAAATAACGGGGAAGGATCAACTGAATGATAGAAAAGAGAGAGAATGTGGTGGGTTAAAAATTAAATTAATTAAGGAAAATAAGGTCATATCCGCATCAAAAATAGGGTCTCATGGTTGGACAAACCATGTGGCAACCATGCACACTTCGTTGTCATGGGGGGTACCTCACACGGTTCATGTACACAGTTTGGAAAACATTACACAAACCGTGAATTTTTTATCTATTAAAAATTGAAGATCCCCCACAAAAGCATGGAGCCTTGGTTTCACGATTTCATCAAAATATGCATCTCCCTTCTGCTCTTTAAGATAACCCGCGAGGTTAGTATTAAATGTGTTTCATGGGCTACATGAATTCAACTAAACATGTGTCACAACCGCTTCTTCTGAAAAACGACCCCTTGAGCTTCGAACAGGCCCCAAACACACCAGAAACACCCATGACCTAATTATACATTCAAATTAGGTAAAAATGTAGGAATTAATCTGAAATTCATAAGTTTTATGCCTTATATATAATACCAAGATCATTCAATACCCCCTCTTAAGAGAACTCATCCATGAGTTTCTCTTCTGAGGGTGGTCAAGCATTTGAAAAATTTCCATCCATTGAGCATGTACATCTACCTCTCTCCCTCCTAGGTCTCATCCTACACACATCCCTATTACCATAACAGAGAAACTAAAGGAACTAAACTACCATTGAGATCTTTCATGCTATGATCAATGATATGTATAGGATACTCCTCGAAGGACGCAACTACCTGTAACTCAACCTCATCTGTATGAAGATTATAAGACATATATAACTGATAGTAACATATCTGAGATACATGAAGTATGTCGTGTATGGATCAACACCCCTATATTAACTATAAAATATATACTACCTGCCCAAATAACTCTAGAATCAAGAAATTCCCGATATATCATGAAAAAATCTTACCATGTATCTGAATCTGTCTATGGAATAGCCTCGATGAGGTATGTAAAAATACATGATCCCCAACCTCAAAATCTAGATGTCATTGATTATGATCAAAATAGGATTTCATTATAGGATTTTCAGTACCCATACTTTTTCTAATCAACTAGACCTACTCTGATGTTTCCTACACATGATGTGGTCCAAGTTGGACTATCTCTCCTTTCACAAATCAGTACAGAGGTGGTTGACATGGCCTACCATACAAAGCCTTATAAGGTTCCATCTGTATATTCTCCTAAAATTTATTATTGTAGGTGAATTTAACATAGGGTATATTCCTCTCCCATGAGCCCAAATAATCTAGGACGCATGATATAATCATTTAATCTAGAACATGTATTGTGCATTATTATTGGACATTGGTCTAAGGGTTGTATGCCATGATCAAAATCACATGTGTACCTAATTCCCAATGTAATACATTCCAAAACCAAGATGTAAACTACTTGTACCCATCCGATACAATAGTTTGAGGAACCCGTGAAGGTGCACAATGTCACATATATAATGTCTACCAAGATCATTTAATGTTAAGTTCTCATTAATAGGAAACAAAATGTGTGACCTTTATGATCGTGTATACACCAACCCATACAACATCACTACCACAAGGTGATCCTAGATACCCTTTCATAAAATCCATCACAACATCATCCGATTTCACATATGAATGGGAAACTTCTATAAAATCCATGGTGGTTTCTGGTGTTATGCCTTCACCTACTGACAGGTGGAACACCACATGAAAAAACCAGCTACCTCCCATTTCATACTAGGAAAGCAATATTGACAACATAAGAATCAATATATTTTTGTGATGTTGGGATGTACTGCTCAAACTGAGATGTGAAATTCTTGCATCAATTCCTCTCTAATATCTACTAAAACCCAAACACACCCTTGAATACATATAATTTCATCCTTCCCAATAGTTAAATAGAAAGGTGGGGCCTCACCTGCCACACTATCTATTAGGAATAATCCCCTAAAATATAATAGCAATATCATCCTCTCCCTATTCAGAAGAGTGGAAGCCAATACCGTGAATGAGAGAAAATTTTTCTCATGACTATACAAAACCTCCAAATTCATCTTAGATTAATATTACATCAATTTCCATTCATTACTAGCCTCCTGAAATGCTTGTTTCCAAGTCTTTTATCTTAGATAATCAGCTAAAACATTTCTATTACCAGGTGTATAATCGAGATCATAAATAGAAGACTATAGATACTCAACCCATATTCTCCATTGAAGGTTCAAGTCATGATATGTAAATACTTACTTGAGTCTTCTATAGTCAGTGTACACCACAAAATAATCACCTAATAAATAGTGCCTCTAACAACACAAGGCTTGATCCATGACCACCAACAAGAGATTGTGTGTTGCTTATTTCCACTAATGAGGTCTCAACTAGTGAGACCTGAATATCAGGACTCTATCCCCCATACATCATGATAGTTCCCATCATGATTCCTGATGCATCACATTAAACCATACATATTATTCCATGATCAAGGATAATCAGGATTGGCATTGAATTCAATCTTTCATTAAGATCTTGAAAATCCTTTTTATACATTTCAAACAATACAAATTTTACCCCTTCTTGGTTAAGATAATAAGAGGTGTAGATAAATGTAAAAATTCATGGATGAAGTGCCAATAATAACTATAAAATCCTAAGAAACTCTTGATGTCGATTAAATTCGTTGGCTGATCCAATGAAACCACATAACTCATAATATCTAGTTTCATAAACAATCCCATCTGATAGATGATGTGACCAAAGAAGTGAACTTTTTCTATGTAGAACTGATAGTCTATGATCTTCAAATACAACATTTTCACTCTCAGTGTATTCCAAATGTTGTCCAGGTGATTAACATGATCGTGTTGAGTATGATAATATATCAATATATCTTCCAAAATAACCACCATGAATGAATCCAAATATGGGTTGAAAATCTAATTCATCAAATCCAAGAAAATTGTTGGCGTCTTTATGAGGCCAAATGGAATAAATATATATTAATAAAGGATGTACCTTCTATGAAACATTCTATGAGTTATATCTACTATAATAACATGTACTTGATGATAACCTAACCTTAAATCAATTTTTTAGAAAACCTGGCCTCCTAAAAGTTGGTTGAATAGATTATAAATCTGAGGAAAAGGATACTGATTCTTAACGACCAGCCTGTTAAATTTATAGTAATCCACACATAACCTGAGAGGTTTTTCATCCTATTTGGAGGAAAAGATCCAAAATCACCATGGAGAAGTACTAGGTCATATAAACCCCTTTTCATCTAATTCTGCTATCTGTCTCTTGAGATATTTCATCTCAGTAGTGACAATCATTTAAGGAGGGATGAATACAGGTGAATCTCTTGGACATAGATCGATAGAGAACTAAACCTCTCTCTCAAGAGGTAAAACATAAAACCCATTCAGGAAGGAAACCTTAAAAGTATCTAATAATGAAGGCAATATAGCATGTCACATGCCCTAATTTTCTAGATTAAGGATAACAATCTGGGTTGTAACACAACACATCCCATGATACTCTGGTCCTACTCTACCCGCTTGGAAATCCCAATCACCCTTGTGGACATACCTACTACCCTCTGGTGATGTGAACGAAACCCCTCCATGATAAAATTATATATGGGAATCATAATAAAACAACCAATCTATCTTTAGAATGACATAATAGTCTTCCATATCTAGAAAATAGAGATTCTATAAGAAATGACACCCCATATCTCAAAGTGGAATTTCCTACAATGACGTATATGCACAATTCAAATCCACATTAGTGTATTGAGTATCCTAACACCATAAAAAAATTCACATTTAGCCCAAGGATCTCCACAGCAGTTATAGATATAAAATAATGTGAATCACATATATCAAAGAGAGAATATATTTGAGAAAAATCTACTAAGATCATACCTCTCAATATGGATGAATAGGCACTCTACTACTTTGGATAATACTGTACTGAATATACCTATCCAAAATCAAGACCCCGATAAATAGTCTGACTACCTTGAGAAAGCACACATTTCTATTGAAGATCAATTTGTATATATCTCCCTCTTCCATGACCATATCCTCGATCTGAACGATCAGTATTACTCTAGAATCCCACATGACATGAAGATATGAATCCAATTCATGAACCTATAGTCTTTTTCAACCACCTCTCATTGTATTTTGGAGGAAATTTCATTACAAAATATTGTATATGGCCCATAATGCCACATGATCAATAATAGAGTGGGTATCCATCACACTAGGTCTTCACTTGTCCTCACCTCAAACACTAATGAAAAAATATATAACTACAAGTACTTAAACCGTATATAGTATCTACCACATGATAAGACTCAAAACATTTCTTTCTATCAGCTAACACTAAACCATTGGGTTGATAAGTTTCACTACCCTACTCAGGGCCCCCAGTTTCTATCCATTTATGTTCTATAATCAGCACTTGATTCCCTATCTCAGTTATAGTATTCAACCAAAAAATTCTCACATGTGATTAAATGACATGATGAATACCTTATTTGATGTGAATCACTTTATATGTCTCATCATCAAGATATCTAGGTTCAAAAAATTGAAGCATTTTAAAAAAATATGAATTCACTATAATAGTCACATCACCCTACTCTATACGCAAAAACATACAGGATTGTCCATCTCTCAGTGTCCTTAGAATGAAATAATTATAATATATGGATTGAAAATCCCTCTAAACCATATCTTGAAGCCAATTACCCAGATTTAGAACATCCTGCCAGCTCATAAAGGCTCCTTAAAGAATATACATTGTGTGCTTGAATCTCTTCTCTAGAAGAGTCACTGTGTTCTCAATGTTAGAAAAAAATGCCTCGAGCCATAGCTTAGTAGACATTGGACAACAATCCCATGAAATAGGTTGTGGATGATATTGCTAGAACACACATGTAAGATCGTCTATAGTCATGTTAATATACAAGGATCCCTAAATCGTATGCATAATGTGAAATAAACCCTCTTAGAACTTGGAATCAACACCCATATCAGGATCAACAGGAAGCTCCATAAGTTGGACTACTGGAGGTTCTATCAGTGCATCAGGGACCACCCCCTACAGAATATGGTCAACACCACCAGACTATTGCTTTAATGGAGGTCTTCATGGTGCGATATCTCTATAAATTTCAAAAACAAATACAACAAAAAAGATTCAGTAACAATTGGATCACAAATATAAACATAGGTCAGGTACAAGGTTTATTATAAAGAAGACACACCCCTCTCCCTAATCCTAAATCTAAGACCTAGAAATATGAATAGTCATAAAGAACACCAAAGTCACATAATACTTCCCACTACTAAGATTAGGTGTGGTTCAAGCTCTCTGTTTCACAACATGAGTCTTGGTATATGTACTGTCAAGTGAAATTATAGGGGAATCTCCCTTTTAAGTTGAAATTGGAAACACTTTTTAATAATGACCATTCCATTTAGGAATTCAAAATAATTTAAATTTGTATTTTCATTATTATTCTATTTAAATTTTTTAATTATATAGACTACCGTTTCTAGTTTATATGGTCCCATTCATCTTATAAATTGATGTTTGGCATCCATTTATTCACAACCATAACATGTTCCAGCTCAGGAAACCAATGGCCCATGAATAATCTTTCAATAATTTAATTATTACGTTTTTTTTATTATCCTATATAAGAAAACACTTTTTAGGTTATGGAAGGAACATTAAGTACCATTTATGTTTCACAATCTCTAACATGAAACATTAGTTGATAAAAATTAAATAACAAAGAGAACAAATAATAAATGTCATATAGTCAAGCAATACATTCTATATGGAATGGCGTATGCATGGAATGTGAATCTTAAAAGGTGCGTAAAATGATTTATGATCTATAATTCCTTGTTTTATTGATCCAAGTATAAAATGTAATCCTCAATCATAATAATAATAATAAAATGTATCATGTGCATCACCCAATGGTGGAATCAAGTAAACTGCAATGGTAAAAATATAGAAAACATTCCTTATTCTAGACAAATTGATAATTAACCACGAATGTGGGTAATATACTCCTAGGCATGCCTTATAACAAAATTCCAAATTCAATAGTAATCTAATCCTTATTTTCTCAGAATATAATTGTATGAAAATAAATTCCTTTCATACCACTTTGTAACATCCAGACATGGGATACACTAAACGGTTCCCTAAGATGGTGGATCAAATAGCCTCAAGTGTTCCTCCTCATAATCCAAAGGATGCCAAATAAGAGTGATGGTATATAATTGTATGATAGAAAGATTATACTCTCATTATTAGAGTAACACAACAGCATCATGAGTCAATAAATACACAGAATCATAATATAAAACTATGAAAAATTATAAACATTCATATGACAGTAGTAAAATTAAGAAAATCCAAAAGCAATATCATATGAAAGATGCATATGTCATGTATCTATACCAAAATTTTGGAAATACATGGCAATAAGAATCTTGAAAAATACATGTATCAAAAGTAAAAAAGGACAAAAATTAATTTCAATAGGTAACATCATGAGCATCGCTCGGTCATGTGCTCCCCAAATTTTTAGAATAATCAATCAAGAATTGTGAAGTGGCCACTTTCCTCAAACCCTACCCACTTTTATGAAGTCTATTCAGGTACCCAAAAACATCCCAAATAGGGTGTAAGCCACCACCAATAGTGTCTATAACATTTAATGTCTGTCTATATAAGATGAAGTGGTGTAAAATATATAATAGTGATATAAATAAATAAGCATGGTTGATACTGTCTAGCTAGCAAGGATCACTGTAAACAGGAAACATTAGACGATACTAACTATAAATCATAACAAAAATACAAAATGACCTATGCAGAGTAATCCAGTGTAAGGTCTATAATGGCTAAATCCAAGGTATAAAATGACTAAGTCATCCTCATCCAGTCCATAGATCATATCCATTGAAAACATGGTAAGGACTTGAGAAGAGCCTAAGGAGCTTCTCCATGGAGCATTTCCATAGTGATCTAATCAATCTATATTGAAAGAGTAGAAATTTCTTGTGAATCCAATGTAATTAGGATTCATGGAGTTCAAATTTTCATGGAATCCATTGTAATCAGGATCCATGGAGTATAAATGTACATGGAATTCAATATAATTATAACCATTTCATTAATCATTTCATAACCCATTTCATAATCAAAAAAAAGTTGTGAGTTCATCCAACTCATTGCATGATTTCCATTTAATCTATTTATTCATTTTAATAACATGTAGTCACATGGAAATGAAGAAATAAACCCTCTCATAACAGATCATTTAATTCATTAAGGATCCCACTATGAAGGAGAGATCACATATACACCCAAAAAGAGGGTATCTCATTGGTTAGATATGTAAACACACCACATGGGTGGTCTGGGCTAAGTTTGACAACCTTCAACCATATAATTGTGCTAGGAGGAAAAACCATCAAGGTTTCAATAATTTAATCAATGTTTTTTAAATAATTTAGGAAACAATTCTAGAAGGCCTGACATGTGACACAATGGAAACTAGGTATAAAACAACTATACTTTATAGGAAAATATAGCAACCCATACTTTATATACAAGGTTAATACTTCAAAATTGACACATACTTATTACAACATATAACAAAACCATGAAAGGACCGTATAGGTATAGTGTCTTTAGAAACTGGGAAACAAAAACAACTGGTTCATAAAGCATCTACACTATCTCCCATTTATTTCATCAAATCTATAGTCCCTTTTTGGTATATCTTACTTAATAACCTTCTTCCTGACCTGGGGAAAGAAAACATACAAAAGGGTGAGATCAAATGCTTAGTAAGGGTAAAAAAAAGACACATCAAATTCATAATAACATAACATTTTGGAAATCTTACCCTGCAAAAGAGATCATAATTTCATAACATGGGATAAATCATGGTAGTGAAATGTAATCCCAATAATCATAACTGAAAACATGAAAATTTGTTGCATACACACATAATCATAGAGAATCATTTCTTATTAGTCAAGAATCATTGAAAAGACTATCTTAGTGGACAAAGCCCATTTTTGAACCGAGTTCACTGCTTGTTTTAGTCCTGTTTCACTGAACCGGTTTAACCTGTCGTTCCAGCCATGTCTATATCATTATATATAAAATCTTTACCCAATTCATTTTAGGGAGATATAGGTCCCACCCATATCATAATGATTCCATTATTATGTGTTCCACAAAATCATAAACCGTACATCATAGCATAACCCATGTAATAAAAATTGGAATCTTAAACATCGTGACATCATAAAACAATTAATTTAAGATAAAGGAATTCATAAAAATATTTCCATCATAATATAATCAAATCAATTTAATAATAGCGATAGAAACAGAACCCTATATTATCTTAGATGGAAAATAATTTTGATAAAACACTTGAACTCCATTCTTGAAGAAAATATCCTTTCTAATTCAAAAACATTTTTCCTTTCTTAACATGTCATATAATTTTAAACTGAAAGAAGTTGATTAAAAATAAACATGAAAACTTATAAAGGAATATTCTTGGAAATAATGTTTTAAAAATCCATTCATGCCGTATAAGTTAAAAAAACATTCTTCTCGTACTTTTGTCGGAAAAGTCAAAAAGTACCTCGTACGAAAAACGACAAGAGATTCCTTTCATAACTTTTACAAAAAACTCACCGAAGGGTAAAATTTGATTTAAAAAATTTAATGAGTATATAAAAAATATTACATATTGAGGAAACATGGATGTGGATGATAAATATTCCCCATTAAATTCTGAAGTATAAACAATCTCGGATAAAAAATGAGATTGCGAGATTGTCCCTTACCTTAGGTCGGATTTGCTTCGTAAGTGTCTAAACCTCCTGTACAATTATTTAAATAATGTTATTGACTTATTCCAGAATCATAATTATTGTTATGATATCATATATGGTCATATTCTTAGCTTCTTATTAGTAATATTTCATTACTACTTGTTATTCGGGTTTTTATTACTTTTTGTTCTTATGCGTGTTTTGTCGAATAAATTCTTATTCCTATTTATAGGATATAGATACATAATTTACAGAATGGTATTAGTGTAATATATATCATATTAATTCATTCAATTCATTTATATAATAATTATTCAATAAAGATCATATAGAACGAGTCGCATCATATCGTGGAGACGGTAGGCCGTATGTACGCACGAGCGATGATATCATTCCCATGATCGTGGAATTGTATTGGAGTGTATGTATACTATTTAAGAATCAATAACAAGTTACAATAATCATATATAGTTATTTATTTGCACCATTATACCAATCCAAGTAAGGTGGTGGTGGAAAAAAGGTTACACCACGACGTGGAAATGGTATTCTGTATGTACGCACGCGCGGTGATTTCGTTTTCCGTAGGATGTATAAGAGGTGAAATAGGGTTGTTTCATATTAATAATAACATATAAGTATATGATGGATACTGATGTTATTACCTCATAATGAAACAACTAAATAAGAGGTAGTAGAAGAAGAATGGAACTTGAAGAAAACGGTAGAAGGTATTACCTCTTTCTCGAAGTGCCTCCTTTAAACATTCTCTTAAGGAAATAGAGTTGTTCTTTTGAGAAGACCAGTACCTCTAGTAGGTTTCTAAGGATGTGGGGAGGTGAAATGGTCAGGATTTGCCCGAGCTTGAAGGCTCAAATTGGTATGAGGAAGAGAGGGATGAGGTTCCTTTTATAATGGAGGAGAGGGGCACCTTTGGAATGTGTGGAAATATTATTTTATTATAAACTTATCTTCAGTTTAAAAAAGTCCAATAATAATTAAAGATGAAGATACGATGACTCATAGTCGAAAT
This sequence comes from Viscum album, assembly GCA_963277665.1. Taxonomy (NCBI): domain Eukaryota; kingdom Viridiplantae; phylum Streptophyta; class Magnoliopsida; order Santalales; family Viscaceae; genus Viscum; species Viscum album. Next base: position 427,692,681 of record OY728129.1, on the reverse strand, counting down.
AAAATCATCCAATCAGAATTGGACATGTTATGGAAAATTTTTTAATCATTATAATCTTATTTATTTAAATCATTTATTAATGAGGTAAATACTTTATCATTATTGGGTCATAAATAATTTAATTTATTTTCATTCTAAAAATAAAAAAAAAATAATTATGTAGGAAATCTTTTTATCTTTCCAATGAATATTTATAGTCTAAAATATAATTTATATAACCCCTTATAAAAATTAATTACTAAAAGAGTTTTGTTAATGTCCATTTTGTCTTTACATTAAATTAATTAATCCAAATTGTCATTGCGACTACCAAGTGGCTCAATGGGGTCCCAAATTGACCCAAATATGCCCATGGTCGGCCACTACTCATCCAATAAGGTTAGGACAAGTGTAAATGTAATTTTGAATTATTATAATATTCTTTTAACTTTGAATTACCCTATTTACCTTTAACCGTTGTAAATAAAAATTACCGTAGTTACTATTCATAATATCAAAAAAATAAAAGTAACCTACTAACATATTTTGGACCCACGAATTCCAAATATGGAATCCATTTTTCAAAATTTATAACACAGAAGATGCAGTAATTAATTTAAAATTAAACTCTTTTTTAAGCAAACAGGTTTTAAAAGTTAAAACATTGCCAAAGATTGAAATGTATTTACCTATGAATTCAATGTAAAATTAATGCTAATGAAATACATTATATTAAATGGTAAAAATATATTCTATTTATACTTTTAAGAAATTAAATATTATAATTTAACCATATAAAGTATTGCGATGAAAAAAGTTATTTTTAACTAAAATATAGCGTGTTTTTACTATTCATTAAAATATGAAAGTTATCAGAATAATATGAAAAATTTATCCAAAGTAAATTTTTATATCCTGATTCTAAAGAAGAATTTTATTTTTTCAAATTGAACTTATAAACTTTTCAAATACTAGATTTAATGTGGGTGCTCCATCAAAAGGCGGGAAACTGCATTTTTTTAGAAATACTTCTTTTATCCAAAAAATTGATTTTGTTTTCATACATAATTCTAGAAAATGTATAAGATGAATTAAAATGTTATAAAATTCAAAATTTATTTAATACTATTTATAACATCTAGTTTATAATATTAAAATATATCGTTGTTTAGTGAAACTCGGTATTGCGTACAACACACGTTATCGGGGAAGGTCGCGATTGCGTGTAACGCAAGCCAAGATAGTGTTGTGTGTAGTGGAAGATTACTTTCCGTATAACATATTACATAAAAAATACTTCTCATAAAATATCAGGGTGTTACATTCTACCCCCCTTAAAATTAATTTTGCCTTCTAAATTCGTCACTTCGTAACAAACAGATGAGGATACCTCTCCATCATCATATCCTCAAGTTCCCATGTAGCTTCTTCTAATTGGTGGTTCCGCCATAAAACTTTCACCATGCGAGTGGTCCTGTTCCGTATGACTTTTTCGCTATGATCCAGAATCTCTATTGGATGTTCTTCATAAGAAAGATCTTGTTCCAGCGGTACAACTTCTGATCTGAGTACATGTGAAGGATCAGGTATGTACTTTCTAAGGAGAGATACATGGAACACATCGTGAACTTGAGAGAGATTCGTTGGAAGATCCAATCGGTAAGCTACCTTCCCAACACGATCCAAAATTTCAAAAGGACTGATATATCTAGGGATCAACTTTCCCTTATTTTCAAATCTCATTACTCTCTTTCAAGGAGATATTCGTAAGAACACTTTATCACCCACTTCAAACTCTATGTCTTTTCTTCGGTTGTTGGCATAACGTTTTTGTCGACTCTGAGCTTCTCTTATGTGTTGTTGAATATATCTGACCTTTTCTGCCATTTCATCAACAATATCAGGTCCTAATAGCTTTCTTTCCCCAACTTCATCCCAACAAGTTATAGTCCTACATTTCTTTCAATAGAGATCTTCATAAGGATCCATCTGAATACTGGAGTGAAAGCTATTATTATAAGAAAATTCCACCAAAGGTAGGTGTTTATCCCAACCACCTTTGAAATCTATAGAGTAAGCTCTCAACTTATCTTCTAGAGTTTGAATTGTCCTCTCAGACTGACTGTCTGTCTGAAGATGATATGCAGTGATGAAACTCAACTCTGTATCCAGAGTATGCTGAAGACTTTGCCATACCTTTGAGGTGAACCTCGGATCCCGATCAAGTATAATAGAAAGTGGTACTCCATGCAATCTTGCCACTTCCTTTACATATATCCTGGAAAGCTGATCTAGAGAGAAATCCTCTCTAATAGAAATGAAGTATGTAGAATTTGTAAGACGATCAACTATGACCCAGATAGCATTACTGTCTTTAAAACGTCCAGTGACAAAGTCCATAGTGATGTTTTACCATTTCCATTCAGGTATGGGTAATGGTTGTAACATCACCTTAGACTTCTGTCTCTCAGCTTTACCTTGCTGACAAACCAAGCATCGAGAGACATATTCAGCAACATCTCTTTTCATGCCATCCCACCAAAAGTACTCTTCCAGTTCCCTATACATCTTTGTGCCTCCAGGATGAATAGAGAATGAAGAACTATGAGCCTCATCCAGCAGCTCCTTCTTTAATTCTGGGATGGGAGGAACACAAAGCCGATTCCGGAACATTATCGTCCCATCACAATCAAGGTTGAATTCAGGAACATTTCTCACCTTCTTTTGTAACTCGACATATTCTTTCTGCGCCTCTTTAATCTTCACATGTATAGATGGTTGAACATTCATTTGAGAAAGATATGATTTCCCCCTTTCATTATAATTCCAAGATCCATCCTTCGTAAATCCAAAAATATTGGATCTTTTGTGATCCTCATCATGGATAAGTTAGCATGGTCTTGTCGACTTAATGCATCTGCCACCTTGTTTGCTTTCCCATGGGTGGTAATGAATTGAGCAGTCGTAATCCTTAATCAGCTCTAACCATCTTCTTTGGAGCATATTCATCTCCTTTTGTGTGAAAATATACTTTAAACTTTTATAATCAGTATAAATGTCCCACTTTTCCTCATAAAGATAATGCCTCCAAATCTTTAATGCAATGATTACAACAGCTAACTCCAAATCATGAGTTGGGTAATTTTGCTCATGGATTTTCAACTGTCGTGAGGCATAAGCTATCACCATATTGTTTTTCATAAGAACACACCCCAACCCCTTCTTGGATGCATCACTATAGATCACAATAATTTCTCCACTACATGGAAGTGTGAGAACAGGTGCACTGGATAACCTTCATTTCAACTCCTTGAAATTCTCTTCACATTCCTCCATCCACAAGAACTTAACTCCTTTTCAAGTCAACCTGGTGAGTGGATTGGATAATCCTGAAAAAAATTTCACAAAACGTCTATAATATCCAGCCAAACTAAGAAAACGTCAGATCTCTGTTATTGTTGTTGGTCTCGACCATCTTTCGATAACCACTATTATTTATGGATCCACAGATATCCCATGTTTTGAGATTATGTGACCCAAAAATGCAACTTTTAGAAGCCAAAATTCACACTTGGTAAATTTGGCATAAAGCTTCTCCTTTCTCAGGGTCTTTAATACAATTCTCAAGTGATCTTCATGTTCTTCCTTTCTCTTTGAATACACAAGAATATCATCTATAAAGACTACCACAAACAGATCATGATAGTCTCTAAAGACTATATTCATCAGATCCATGAAGATAGAAAGGGCATTAGTAAGGCCAAATGGCATCACTATAAATTCATAGTGTCCATACCTCGTACGGAAAGTCATCTTTGGTATATCCTCCCTTTTGACCCTTAATTGATGATACCCTGAACGAAGATCAATCTTGGAAAAGTATTGAGCTTCGAGTAGTTGGTCAAATAGGTCATCAATGCATGGGAGAGGATATTTGTTCTTGATAGTGATCTTGTTAAGTTTTCAATAATCAATGCAGAGTCACATTGATCCATCTTTCTTCTTAACAAACAAAATAGGTGCTCCCCAAGGTGTCACACTAGGGCGTATGTATCATTTATCAAGATTCTCTTGGAGTTGCTTCTTCAATTCCTGCAACTCAATTTGGGTCATTCTATACAGTGTCTTTGAAATAGGCAAAGCCCGCGGTACGAGTTCTATTGAAAACTCAACTTCACGATTTGGTGGAAGACCTAGAAATTCCTCTGGAAAGACATCATCAAATTCCCGTACAAAGGGCATATTATTAATCGTGATTTTCTCTCCAACCATTTGAGATAAATAACATTCATTTAGTGGAATCAAGACCCATAAAATAGAAGAAATTTCCACTGGAAGATTATGTTCATCCTTTCATCGATAGATGATCATAGATTGATCTGGAATATGAAATGTGACTTCCATTCTTTGGAAATTGATATAAGATCCATATAAAGAAAGCCAATTAATGCCAATAATCACATCAAATTCCCCTATAGGAAGGATCACAAGATTTGCAGGAAGCACTTTCCCACGAACTTCAATCAGAGAAGAATTGAAAACTTTTGATGAGACTTTTGTGCCATTAAGAGTTGTCACAGCCAACTCAACATCTAATTGTTGAGGTAATACAGCGATACCCTTAGAAAATTTTTCAGAAATAAAAAGAGTGGGTGGATCCAGAATCAAATAAAACATTTGCTACTTTAGAGTAGATGGTATGTGTACCTCTCACCACTTCGTTGTCGTACTCCACATCGTCGATAGTAATTGCATGTGACTTTCCTTTGTCTTTGGCCTTAAGTTTTTGTTGATGTCGATCATCATCATCAACCCTTGGATTTGGGAATTGATTGGCATAATTCCATATCTCCTTGCACTTGAAAAATTGAAGTGTAGTAGGTTCATTCTGTGTATCCCTTCCTTTGTTTTCATCATTAGACATCTTCTTCCAATTATTTCGACATTCAATTTCCCGATGACCTTCTTTTCCACACATATAAAATTTGTTTGTCCCCTTAAGACAATTTCCTCCATGTTTCTTTCCACACTTTGAGCATAAGGGAAAACTCATCTTCTTTTCAGTGTGGTCTTTAGATTTTCCTTTGAATTCCATTTTCCTCTTCTTATCAAACCCATGTGACTTATTGGTTAAACCAATATCCATCTCAACCTTGAGAGCACATCTACCAATTACCACCTAGCTATTGATGTCCCTTATGGCTAACGCCCATCGAAGACTTGGTTTTAAGCCACTAAAGAGTCAATCGATCTTACTCTCAGGTTGGATAATAATTCCGGAAGCGTACCTTTCAAGTCTTGTAAAATTTTCTTCGTAGGTACCAACGGATTCATCATCCTTTCGCTTCAGTTCAAGAAACTCCTTCTCCATCTTTGTTCGAAGAATACGAGGGAAATACTTATTCAAAAATATGTTCTTGAACTCGTCCCATTCCATAGACTCAATTTCATCCCTTTGCCTTATATTCTTAATAAGATTCCCCCATTGATCAGAATCACCTTCCAAACGATACATAGCTAAAATGACTTAATCATGTTCAAAACATTGAAGAACTGAAAATATCTTTTCGGTGGTACTGATCCATTGTTCATCCACTAATGGATCAGAGGACCCGCTAAATGAGGGTGGATGCTACCTCATGAAGGATTCAACTGAATGTTGCTCCTCTGCTCATTTGAAAGTCCTGCATGATTCATAGCTTGAGAAAGTTGTGTGATCATGGCTACAAGATTTTTCATTCCAGCTCCCATAATGTTTGGTTGCTCAGGGGGGACAATCATTGCATTTCCTATCGTATTATGCATTAACACAGTTCCTTCGGATTTCATACATTGACTAAAAACAAGAATAATAGTGTGAGAAACACTAATTATAATAGGAAAACCACATAATCAAGAATAATATTCCACACATAAGGTCTTATTATAGATTTTTCATGGCCATTTCTAAAACACTATGATTGTGTTCTATGTATAGACATATCCTTAGGTTTCTTACTAAGGCTTTCACAGCCTGGTTTCCAAAGGTTGACTATACCTTTCCTCGGATACCAACTATAGCAACCCATACATTACATACATGGTAAATACTTCAAATTTGAAGCATACTTATAACAACATATAACAAAACCATGAAATGACCGTATAGGTATAGTGTCTTTAGAAACTAGGAAACATAAACAACTAGTTCATAAAGCATCTACACTATCTCCCATTTATTTCATCATATCTATAGTCCCTTTTTGGCATATCTTACTTAATAACCTTCTTCCTGACCTGGGGAAAGAAAACATACAAAAGAGTGAGCTCAAATGCTCACTAAGGGTAAACAAAAGACACATCAAATTCATAAGAACATAACATTTTGGAAATCTTACCATGCAAAAGGGATCATAATTTCATAACACGGGATAAATCATGGTAGTGAAATGTAATCCCAATAATCATAACATAAAACATGAAACATTGTGTAATACACACATAATTATAGAGAATCATTTCTTATTAGTCAAGACTCATTTCCAAGACTATCTTAGGGTACAAAGTCCATTTCTCAACTGAGTTCACTCCTCATTTCAGTCCTGTTTCACTTAACCAGTTTAACCTGTCGTTCCAGCCATGTCTATCTCATGAGATATAAAATCTTTACCCAATGAATTGGAGGGAGATATAGGTACCACCCATCTCATAATGATACCATTCTTATGTGTGCCACAAAATCATAAACCATACATCATAGCATAACCCATGTAATAAAAATTGGAATCTTAAACATCGTGACATCGTAAACCAATTCATATAAGATAAAGGAATTCATAAAAATATTTCCATCACAAAATAATCAAATCAATGTAATAATACGGATAGAAACAGAACCCTATATTATCTTATATGGAAAATAATTTTGATAAAACACTTGAACTCCATTCTTGAAGAAAATATCCTTTCTACTTCAAAAACATTTTTCCTTTATTAACATGTCATACAATTTTAAACTAAAAAAGTTGATTAATATAAACTTGAAAACATGAAAAGGAATATTCTTGGAATATTGTTTTAAAAATCCATTCATGCCGTATAAGTTAAAAAAACATTCTTCTCATACTTTTGTCAGAAAAGTCAAAAAGTACCTCGTACAAAAAACGACAACAGATTCCTTTCATATCTTTAACTAAAAACTCACCAAAGGGTAAAATTGGATTTAAAAAATTTCATGAGGATATAAATAATATTAAATATTGAGGAAACATGGATGTGTATGATAAATATTCCCCAGTAAATTCTGAAGTATAAATAATCTCGGATAAAAATTGAGATTGCAAGATTGTCCCTTACCTTAGGTCTGATTTGCTTCGTAAGTGTCCGAACCTCCTGTATAATGATTTAAATAATGTTATTGACTTATTACAGAATCATAATTATTTTTATGATATCATATATGGTCATTTTCTTAGCTTCTTATTAGTAATATTTCATTACTACTTGTTATTTGGGTGTTTATTACTTTTTGGTCTTATGCGTGTTTTGTTGAATAAATTCTTATTCCTCTTTATAGGATATAGATAAACCATTTAAATAATGGTATTAGTGTAATATATATCATATTAATTCATTAAATTCATTTATATAATCATTATTCAATAAAGATCATATAGAACGAGTCACATCATATCGTGGAGACGGTAGGCCGTACGTACGCACGAGCGATGATATCATTCCCATGATCGTGGAGTTGTATTGGAGTGTATGTATACTATTACAGAATAAATACCACTTTAAAATAATCATATATAGTTATTTATTTTCACCATTATACCCATCCATGAAATGTGGTGGTGGAAAATAGATTACACCACTGCGTGGAGACGGTATTCCGTACGTACGCACGCGCGGTGATTTCGTTTTCAGTAGGATGTATAAGAGGTGAAACAGCGTTGTTTAATATTTATACTAACATATAATTATATGTGTGATACTGATGTTATTACATCATAATGAAACAACTAATGAGGAGGGAGTAGAAGAAGAATGAAACTTTAAGAAAACGGTAGAAGGTATTACCTCTTTCTCGAAGTGCCTCCTTTAAACTTTCTCTTAAGGCACTAGAGTTGGTCTTTTGATAAGACCAGTACCTCTAGTAGGTTTCTAAGGAAGTGGGGAGATGAAATGGGAAGGGTTTGCCCAAGATTGAAGGCTCAAATTGGTGCGAGGAAGAGAGGGAGGAGGTGCCTTTTATAAGGGAAGAGAGGGGCACCTTTGGAATGTGTGGAAATATTATTTTATTATAAACTTATCCTCGGTTTAAAAATGTCCAATAATAATTAAAGATAAATATAAGATGAATCAAGGTCGAAATAAAATCATCCAATCATAACTGGACATGTTTTGGAAAATATTTTAATCATTATAATATTATTTAATTAAATCATTTATTAATGAGGTAAATACTTCATCATTATTGTGTCATAAATAATTTAAATTATTTGGGGTCTAAAAATTATAAAACAATATCATTATGTAGGAAATCTTTTTATATTTCCAATGAATATTTATAGTTTAAAATATAATTTATATAACCCCTTATAAAAATTAATTACTAGAAGGTTTTTGTTAATGTCAAGTTTGTCTTTACATTAAATTAATTAATCCAAATTGTCATTGTCACTACCAAGTGGCTCAATGGGGACCCAAAATCGATCCAAGGATGCCCATGGTCGGACACTACTCATCCAATAAGGTTAGGATAAATTTCAATGTAATTTGGAATTATTATAATATGATTTTAACCTTGAATTACCCTATTTAAATTTAACTGTAGTAAATAAAAATTACCGTAGTTACTATTCATAATATCAAAAAAAAAGTAACCCATTAACATAATTTGGACCCACTTATTCCAAATATGGAATCCATTTTTCAAAATTTAAAACACATAAGTTTCAGTAATTAATTTAAAATTAATCCCATTGTTAAGAAAACGGGTTTTAAAAGTTAAAACATTGCCAAAGATTGAAATGTTTTTACCTATGAATTCAATGTAAAATTAATGCTAATGACATATATTATATTAAAAGGTAAATATATATTCTATTTATACTTTAAAAACATTCAATATTATAATTTAACCATATAATTTATTACGATGAAAAAAGATGTTTTTAATTAAAATATAGCATGTTTTTACTATTCATGAAAATATGAAAGTTATCAGAATAATATGAAAAATTTATCCAAAGAAAATTTTTATATCCTGATTCTAAAGAAAAATTTTATTTTGTCAAATTGGACTTATAAACTTGTCAAAAACTAGATTTAATGTGGGTGTGCCATCAAAAGGTGGTAAAACTGTATTTTTTTTTAAAAATACTTCTTTTATCCCAAAAACTGATTTTGTTTTCATACCTCATTCTAGAAAATGTATAAGATGAATTAAAATGTTATAAAATTAAAAATTCAGTTAATACTATTCATAAAGGCTAGTTTATAATATTATAATATATCATTGTTTAGTGAAACTCGGTATTGCATACTACACACGCTATCGGGGAAGGTCGCGATTGCGTGTAACACAAGCCAAGCTACTGTTGTGTGTAGTGGAAGATTCCTTTCCGTATAACATATTACATAAAAAAATACTTCTCATAAAATATCAGGGTGTTACAGAAAAGGTATAGACCACCAACAATATGACCATGGTATAAAACCTGTCTTGTATGAGACCTTAGATCAAGCTAAAACAAATGAATTTGATAAAATAGATGAATATCCTAAAAATAGGGCATATTATCTTGAACCAAAATAGAACTGTCAGGATGAAGAACAAAAAAAAGGTAATAGGAATATATAAATCTCCAAAACACATCCAACATGACCAATTGTAGAATAAACATACTCTAGATCCGGGAGATATGACAAATCCTAGGATTGAGGTTTATGGTCCCTTAGAGGAGGGAGAAGGACCTCGCATAGGACACGCGCATGGTTTGTGAAACCTTGTGAGAACCATGATTTGGGGTTCTTGTTAATAATAGAATATCCCTCACAAGAGTGTATAGCTTTGGGTGAATGGTTTCATCAATCCATGTGGCCCACTTCTACTTCATGAGGCACCCTAAATGGTTTGTAATAACCTTGCATCCTTAGCTTGAAATTTTCTTCTAAATGTGTAGCCTGACTGCTTCATCTAAAAATCAAGCCTCTAAGTTATGAAAAATCCGCAAACACCCCTAAAACTTCCATGAACTCCTCTGTAACACACATTAGGCAAAAAAGTAATTAAACTAAAATACAAAATGTTCATACCTAATAAAAAACAAAGGATCATACAATATATATATATATATATATATATATGCATGCCCATAATAATATTGTTTCCTACACACTTCATATAAATCTTACATTGCATCGATGACCATAATAATTCTTGATGGAAATTCACCTCACACACACACACACAAGTATATCCCAATAATTATAGATTCCAACCTATTCTCAAGTTCCTAGTTAGTCAAAATATAATTCCCATTTACATTGTGCACTAAAACAGGCCAAACTAAAATAAAAGCGAACGTAGTCATGCCCATGGTGTACCTCAAACTGTCGTCATCTCATGGGCCTATTCTGACCCTGGAATATCGATAGAATACACCAGGCCTGAATCATGTTTTCCCAATGTTTGGACTCTATGCATATTAGCAACAAATACTTTCAACTAACCCCACTATTGGGTCTCTCTATCTCTTCCACAAACTCTATGTTCACCAGAATCCCAACTATAACCCCCTAGTACCACTCCCGGTCCTTTCTTTGATCCTAGAGCCTAATCAAATACTTGGATCCTAGCTATCCTAAAATGAATCCTAAATAAACTCCCTAAATGGACCATCTAGCTACATGCTTGAAACTCCAAAAGAACCTGACAGAACTGGGTTTAAACATGCCCAAACGTCCCACACTAGAAGAAAACTACTGGAGATCCACTCCTTAATGGTCTAACTAAATTGACTGCCTCGCTACCCAACTGATATTCCATACATCCCAGCTTCCTTCTACCTGAAGCATCACCATTCATATCACATGATTCCACAACCTAGCTTGACTAAGACCAGTCTTGTTACACCCCAATGTTTCGTGAAATATTTTTTCTGAATGAATTTAATCCTTTGAATATTTTTTATGTCAGAAAACACTAAATATAGCTTTTTTTAAATAAAATCACAATATTTTTCTTGCATTATATAAAAAACCTAGTTAATATTTCACTACACCAAAAACATAGAATAACATTTCTTACATGAAACATTATGTATGGATATAATTAAACAAAATACTGAGTAACTTTGATATCATACATCACACACGAGGTTGAGTTTTATTAACCTAAAATATAATATTAATATTGTTATTAAAATAATATTATAGTTACCACCTAGTTGTTGGAATGGAAGTTAAAAATATGATTAAATAAAGTGTGAAAATATTATTTTAAAAAGTGTATAAAATTATTCTTTGGGTTATCAATTATTTAGAAATGAAAGTAAGAGCTATTTGAAAATAAATAAATTCCTTTTCTAAGAAAACTATTCCTCTATGTACAACCACCATTTTATCACAATAAATTTTAAAACAAATTTTTTTTTTATAAAATTTATATATAAAATATTCATTCAAAATTTTTTGAAACTCATTCAATAGGTTTGATCAGAATAAGATAAGAATAAATCTAATTTTATGAATAAAAAGATGTAAATTTTTAAATGGTAATTTTACCACCTTTTAATGGCACACCTATTATAAATATAATTCTTGGAAATTTGATAATTTTTATTTGAAAAATTAATAATTTTAAAAATATGGATATTAAAATTTAATTCCTGTAAATTTTTTTTATTTTTTCATGGATGTTTCATATTATTATGAATACTTAAAAATCACTGAATTTCAATTGAAAAAGGTTTGTTCATCTAATTTTTTTATATAGTTAAATTAAATATTAATTTGTTTTTAAAGTATTTTTAGATAAATTATTTATAAATTATTTCAATTTAGGTAACTATAATCGATATCACATTGAAATTTTTAATAAAAACATTTCAAAATTTTAGACTTTTTCACATTAAAAACATATCGTCTCGTCCTATCTACTGGATAAATTTTAAATTAATTTCATGTCACTTCTGTGTTTATAATTTTTTAAAACGGATTCTATATTTGGAAGAATAATAGTATACAATTTCTATTAAATTAATATTAGTTTTTGACCAAAAATACCAGTGAAGATAATTAAAATTAATTACACTAATAAAGGTAAAAATGAGTTTTCATAGAGGTTAAACAATAACTTTAGAGGAAAAAAACCTAGAACCATGTCCAAAAGGCATTTTATGAACATATTTCAAAAATATCTTCCATTATATCTAAAATTAACCATTATTGGAGGACCATTGTCTATAGGATACCTATGAATAGTGTTTACTTTTTTATATTTACAAGAATTCCACTCATCTTATACTATAAAAGGGCACTCACCTAGTCACTTATTCACACATCTCAAGAAAATTCTGTCATCTAAAACCTACCCAAAAAATATTGAAACTTCCTTCATATCATCCTAGAAGATTAAATTTTTATATAAAGGAAACCAAGTTAGTGTTTTGGTGCTAACCAAATGTAATTACCCAAATAAGATGTAACATCCTCAACAATCACATTCATTTTATGTTATTTCTCCACCCAATAAATTATTATTATTACCTTACTATATAATAAACATAGTATAATCAATATAAAAATATATTTTTATGTTAATATTACAACTTAAACTCCCAAAAACTTTCATCTAATGGGATGCAATATCATCGTTTATGTGTACGACGAACTACCACTTCACAAACCAATGTCGTTTGTTCTTCCATTACAACCTTTAATGGTCAGAAATAATGATATAATTAATATTTTATGTGATATAAATTATATTTATGATGTAATTATTATTATTTAATTATTATATAACACATACCATTATGATTTCTGTTTTTTGGGAATATGATAACATCATTTGTGCACGTGTGGACTTCTGCCTCCTCAAAGTGATGTGATTCATTCACGCTTTACATGGAATGTATTAAGAATGATTTTATTAAAAAAATGTGATATTTAAGACATAATAATATTATTATTATTATAATATCTTTTTATATACATTATTTAGTTCTCCTTCTTTCCATACAAAATGAAAACAGAAACAACATTAGTGTGTATGTACGACCTAGCGTTTCCATGAACACTGTATTTTATTTCATATTTCTATCTTGTACAGATTATTATAAATAAATATATACTGAATATATATGATATTTATATTTTTTAAATTAGTTATATGAGTAAATAATTATAAATGTAATAGTATCTATAATAACTAGTGAAAACATATACAAAGAACAAAACAGTTATTACCTGAAAAATATCATTAACGTAGAATCATTAATAAATGGGTAATATAAATTCATAATAAAATAAAATATTTTATGATATTTAATAATATGGTTTTTGGTAGATTTATAATAAAATTATATTTATTATATAGGTGTTTTTAAGGTGTATTAATAAATTCAATACTTAAGGTAAGGGTTTTCTCATCTCACTTTTATTTCTATGAGAAACATGCTATATTGACTAACTAAAAATTAATTTTTTATTATCAAAACCCCCCTTTTAATATAATAAATTTATTAGAATTAATTATGTCCAAATTTTAATTAATTTTATTCTTTCAAGGGACTCATGATCAAAAGATATTTAATTAGTAAGATGATTTAAAGTCTCACTTTTATATCAACGAGATTTATTCATTATTCCCCACTAGTTTCTTTTTTGTGGTCTATATAATAACCATAAATGTATCATATAATTATTAAAATTTAATTTATTGGTATATAAATATCCATTTTATGATATCTCTTCCACATGGATTATATTTCAAAACATACCAACATGGTAAAGTAATTTTGTCTCAATTTTCTTTCATAGAGTCACTTGTCATGTTTTTTACCTACATTGTTATACAAGTTATATATAATTTCATTTGACATATTATATCATGAATCTATTTAGTTTCATCATATTTAATTCTTCATGAATTTTTATCCTTTCATAGGGGTTGTGATTTAATGTTACCATAATGGTAAAAATGTTTTATTACAATCTCTTCATTTATTAAGATTAGTTAAGATTATTCTCTAGTTAATAAAATATTTTGATCCATACCTCAAAACATCTAGAGAATTTTATTATAATAATTTTTTTTATTATATATTCATAAAATGGTACCATTTTAAACAATTTGGTTCTGAATATAATTAAAAAAATGATTTTAAGAAAATATGACTTTATTTCTCTCTTCGGTCAGAAACATATTTTATTCATAAACAATGTCTAATAAAAATGTATTAATTTTTTTAAATGATATATTAACCCCATTTTCATGGAAAATGACTTTAAAGACATGTTTTATGGTTAAATGTGATAAAAATGGGTTTCAAATCTTCCTTTATATTTTTTAAGGTAGTTTTAAAAGAAAAAGGTTTTCAAAATTTTTTATGTTTTAAAAATAGTTTTAAAAATAGGATAGGAAATATTCATAAATAAAGGGTTTAAATTACATTAAAAAGATTAATTTATATGATATCAAGTGTGTTTTTAAATAAATATATTTTTACAATTATTTATGTTTGAAAATTTGATTTCCAAAGAAAGGTTATTTTCCTAAATAAATGGTTCCTGTGATATTTCAAAATACTTCCCCATTTAAGTTGGTATCCTTTTATATATTTTATTATTTATCAGAGATATTATATAAGGATACAATTATTATTATTTATTTTAATGTTTTATGTTATGATGACATGTTTTTTATGATTCCCATTTATATTCCATGGGTTATACCATGATTAAATGATTATAAAACCCGCTTTTATTCATGAGTAATCTATGCTGAAATTATTATGGAACTTGTCCCTTTTCAAAAGTTATGATCTAATGAAATTATTATAATACCCATTTTATTTCATGGGTTATGATGTGATTTTTATGATACCCATTTCATTTTAATGTTCATGGCATGATGAATGTTTCATTATATTATGGAACATGAATATAATATTTAATTATGTGATGGGTGGGACCTATATCTCCCTCCAATTAATTTGGTATAAAAAATGATTTCAGCACTAAAAGGGTACATGGTAAGGGAATACCAAGACCAAAACAAGAGGGTAAATGGGATGGAAGCTTAATCCCCAAACAAGAGGGGATACGGGAAGGAATCCCAAGCCAGAAACAGGAGGGTACATGAGAGGGAATCCCAAGACCAAAACCAGAGTGTACATTGGAGGGAATACCATGCCCAAACAAATATGGAATATTGTAGGGTATCCCAATCAAAAAATAAGAGGTTTATGTATAGGAAATCCCAAACATGAAATAATAGTATAGTTGGGAGGCCATTCCAAGCCCAAAACAAGAGGGTACATAGGAGGGAATCCCAAACATGAAACAAGCGGGTACACATGAGGGAATCCAAATACTAAAACATGATGGTACATGAGAGGGAATCCAAATACCTAAGAAGGTACATATTTAATTTTCCCAATCCTAACATGTTATGAAGGTCCTATTAGGTAGCTCTGACATAAGATTTTCTATGCATATGTGCATGCCACAATTCCATGTCTTATTCCTCTATTATGCTCTCATGGATTATGATCTTGATTCCTTTTTGATCCATGTATTATAAAATACTAATATTAATTACATGTAACTTGATTATGATCTTTGATATATAGTTTATGATCATCTAATGTTATGATCATTCTCTTATGCTCTTATTCTCATGTAATGCTTACATATTTTTCTTGTTTTCCCTTACTGTGTATGTTTTCTCACCCATTTAGCATGTTTCCTTTTCCTAGGTTATAAAGAATGTTTATTATGAGGAGTACTAAATGGGGGATATCTTTTATGGTTATGTTGATTATCTTTAACGAAGTTAGAAGATTATGATTCAATGTTTCCAAAGACACTGAACTATTATGGTCATTAAGAATGTATTTTTGTAATGTGATGAATATTCTTATAAAATGATGTAATATCCATGTATGTTCAGCACGAGTCTCTATAATTAGTATCAATGGAATTGTTTAATCATATTTTAGAAACAAGGATAAGAAAAATTTAGTGATATCTATAGGTATATTTCTAAGGATATGTAAAGGGATGTCATTATTGATAAGTTTAAGAATGAGTTAATGTTTTGGAAAAATTCCTTAAATTTTGTTACAGGATTTAGTCAGTGGTTTCCAAGAAATAAATAATTTTCTAGATAATACATGTGTATGTGGATCTATCATAGATTCACATAGGGTTAAAAACTGAAAAAAGTGTATTGAGCTAGACTCGATTAAGAATGGGTTCACGACAATAGGCCTTACTACACACCTAGTTTGACACTCCTGTTGACATGCTTTGAGAATTCATAAACTCTTTAATAACCATAATGAAGGATTTAAATATGATATTATTATTAATAACCTAGGATAAAACTAATTTTTCATAGATTAAAGAAGTATGCCTCATGATTTATACATCCTATAAGTAAATTTTGATTATTTTTTAATTTTTTTTGATTTTTTGATATGATAAGTGTTTCTCACACTATGATTTGTAGTTTTATTAAATAGTAGGAACTCAAATGAACTAGATTAACATTGAATTTTTTAGTTGAATAATGTATTGGCATTATTAAAATAGATTTCCAAAGTGGAAATATCATGAATAGAATCCGGAAGGTGGTATAAGTATTGGTTATACTTATGAAGATAAAGAGACCACGAATTACATGTGAAATGTATGTGATTTTATAGTAGTATGGTATACATTAAACACAAAAAGAATTATTAAATTGAGTTTGAGGAACCTTAAGACATGATTCATATTTAATATTCAAGGAATGGGGTATTATGTAATAATATGATGAATCGTATGTAATGGTTTAAGAATAAATTTTGATGATTGAAGTGTATATGTATTATAATTAATGGATTATGAATCATGAAATATATGTCTTTCATTATGTATTTAAAATGAAAATTTTAATGGTTATAATGACATAGAAAAGTTATTAAATTGAATGATGATATTTTAATTAAGGTAAGGTAACCCATAATGTGTTCTTGATGTTGAGAAATCTATGTTTATCTTGGATAACGAGATGACTATGGATAATGTTAATTGGATACTAATGATTACTATGAAACTGATTAATTCCTTGTTGATAATGTGGTTTATACTATCATGGATGAAGTTTAGGACATTTTTGGATTTAAGGAATATATCCAATAATCATTGGAATGAGAAAGAATTCTCGATTTCAATAAGGACTTATAGTAATTCAAGTTATTACAATTTTTCAATAGAATATATGAAAAATATATTCAAATTTTTAGAATTTGACAACCAATAGTTGTTTTATGATATATGGGGGCTCAATGTTTTTTTTTGATTTAGTGACCTTATTTATAATGTTTTTTATTTTATTCTTTTGGAAAGGTTATAAGATTAACCATTTATTATAAGGATTATGTTAAAATCTAGATGAGATTTTAGAGATTAAATTATTATCTTTCCAAATGAGTATTTATGAATATTGGATAACACATGGTAACCATTATTATTTGATTGTAACTAAAGAATGCTGGAATAAATTGTCTATATATTTAAGGATATTATGGTCTTTCAGTGCTTCATGCCAAAACAATTCTCCTTCATAACCTAGAATAAGAGATAAATTGGAAATTAATCCAGGAAAAACCAAATGGAGAGATTGTTCATATGAAATGGAATGAAATCCAGTAAGTATATCTTATTATAAAAAATCCTACAACATTAGGAAAAGTATCTTGAAGTAAAAGGTTGTTCTGCTACAATTATTTTTGATGATATCAATGACCTTTTTAAAGCCTCTTTGGTTTATGTATTTGTGATCATTTACATTCTCCTAACTATATAATCTCTCTCTCTAAATCCAAAAATGATTTTTAGATTTAACTTCCATGTCAATGATATCACTTGACAGCTATGTTCTTCTATGTGGAAACCAAGATATGAGTTACTTTAGGTGAAAAATATGTTTTCATCCTTCCCTTTTTAAAGGAAGTTTTAGTATTTATTTTTAGGGTGTGGGTTTATATGAAAGGATCATTCAAGTATTAATCCTTTGATAAGAAAAAAAAATTTCAATGGTGAAATTAATTTTAAGGGGGTAAAATGTAACACACTGATATTTTTTAAAATATTTTTTTGGATTATTTTAATTGCTTCAATATTTTCCATTTCACACAACACTGAATATATATTTTGTTTTATGAAAGCACTAACATTGAGTTTAATTATAGGAAACACCATGTATATCTTCCACTGTATGAAATACATAGATTAATTTTATGTACATAAAAAAATATGTTTGTCTTATGTTATACACAATTCTGATTTCGTTTGATAGCTTGTGTTACTTGTGAGACTGATTTTTATCAAACTAAAATACACTATTAATATTGTCCTTAAAATACTATTATAGTTACCACCTTGCCATTGTAATGGATGTTATGAATAATATTAACTAAAGTATGAAAATATTATTTACAGATGTATATAAAATGATTCATTTTTTATAAATTAGTTATAAATTAAAGTAAGATCTATTGGAAAATATTGAAATTCCTGTTGTAAAAAAACTATTCCCTTATGTAAAACAACATTTTATATCAATAAATTAAACAATAAACTTTTTATGAATATTTTTAATAAAATTTATATATTAAATTTTCAATACATTTTTTGACACTCATCCAATATTTTTTATAGAAATAATATATGAATAAATCCAATTTATGAAAACAAAGATGTATTTTTCAAAAAGGTAATTTTATGGATTTTTAGTGAAGAATCCATTTTAAATATAGTTTTTAGGAATATTTGTAATTTTTATTTGAAATAATAAACACAAAATTTTAAATATGGATATGAAAATTTACTATGTGAGGATTTTTGGTATTCTTTTGAGAGGTTTCATATTTTTATGAATAGGGAAAAACAATGAATGTTAATTAAAAAATGAATTTTAATATAATTTATTTATTTAGTTAAAATATATTTAAAATTGGTTTTAAAGTTTTTTAGATAAATAATACATCAACTAATCCATTTTATTTAATTGTATGAAACATTACATTGAAATTGAATGAAAAATATTTCAAACCATCAAAATATTTCACTTTAAAAACCTATCATCTAGTCTCATATGAGTTATTAATTTTAAATTAATTTTAGACACTTATATGTTTAGAATTTAGAAAAGTGATTAATTATTTTGAAAAAAAATTATATTTTCTATTAAGGTAAAAATATTTTTTAACAAAAATATTAGTGAAAGTAATTAAAATTAATTACAACAATTAAGGTAAAAACAAGTCTTCTTAGTGGCTAAACATTAACATAAGGGGAAAAATAACCAAGAAACATGTATTAAATAAATATCCTTGATATATTTAGACCACATTCTCCATTTTATGAAAAATGAACCATTATTGGAGGAAAATTATGTGTGGGCTACCTCTAAATAGTGTTTAGTTTTTTATATTTACAAGAATGACACACCTCTGCTATAAAAGGGAGATCACCCTGTCACATCATCACTCATATCAAGCCCTTTGTCTCATTAAAACCCATCCCAAATAACCTACCACGTTCAGTTATTTCATCCTAAATGCATAAATTTTTGAATAAGTCAAACTAAGTTAGTCCTTTAGTGCAAACCTAAATGAATTACCCAAAGAAGAGGTAACCTCCTTCAATAAGAAAATTGGTTTTATTTTCATTATCCACCAAATCAATTATTATTATTCCATTATTATATAATAAAAAATTGATACATAATATAATGATATGTTATTATTTTATGTTTATGACCTATACTCGAACACACTTCCTTAAAATGGAATACACATTCATCATTTGTATGTATGATAGACTACCGCCCTACGAACCGATGGAATTCATTCTTAAATTTCAACCTTTCAAGGATGGTAATAATGATTTACATGATGTTTATATATGATATATATGATATATATGATTTATTTATGATTATTTTATATTTATATAACACATAGCTTCATGATTTTTTTTGGGAATACGATAACATCATTTGTGGATGTATGAACTACCACCTCCTCAAAGTGATGCGATTCATTCATGATTTACATGGAATGTATTATGTATGGGTTTATTAAAAATATGAGAATATTAGGAAATTATAATATTAATTTAATTATAATATATATATATATATATATTTATACACACATAATTTACTTCTCTATCCTTCATTATGATATGAAAACGAAATCAACATTCATGTGTAAGTATTACCTACCATATCCATGAATGGTGTATTCTATTTCATATTTCTATATTCTATAGATTATTATAAGCAATTATATACTGAATATATATGATATTTATATCATGTTTTAAAGTATTTAAATAATTAAATCATGATATAAGTAGGACAATCAATAATAACAATTCAAAACATATATGAAGAACAAAGCGGTTATTACAAGAAACAAAACATTATCATGGAGTCATTAATAAACGAGTAATATAAAGTCATAATAAAATAATATATGGTATTATATATAGGAATATGGTTATATGGAATATTTATAACAATATTATATTTTTTATAAAGGAGGATTGAATGTGTACAATGAAATTCAAGACTCATGGTAATGGTTTTCCCTTCTAACTTTTATTTCCATGGAATATATGTTATATTCAACACTTATTTTTATTTTTCCTATGTATTTGGCCCTATTAAATTTAATATCATGATATTATTTTATATAATCATATTCAAATATTCAATTGATGTTATTCTTTCAAGGATCTCATGATTTAAATGTTACTAAATTAGTAAGGGGATTTCTAGTCTCACTTTTATTTTTACAAGACATATTCCTTATTCACCACTTGTTTATTTTGTGTTGTGTTCATACATCCCATAATTTTATTATATAATTAAACACCTTAAATATATGGTCATTTACATATCCATTTTATGAACTCTTTTCCTTGGGGATTATGGTTCAAAATTTATCAAATCTGTAATGTTTTTTTGTCACAATCTGCATTCTTTGAGACACATTCCATGTTATTCACCTATATTTTTCTATGAGGTGTATATACTACCCGTTTACATTGTATATAATAAATATATTTATTTTCATGATATTTTATGCATCATGTAATTTTATTATTTCATGGATATTATGGTTTATGTTTACCAGAGTGGTAACAGTTTATCGCTACAATCTCATCATTTATTATAATTGATTATGATTATTCTCCCATTGATGAAATATTATGATAAATCTCTCACGAAATATCATTAATAGTATTATATCTTATTATTCATTATATATTAATATAATGGTATAATTTTTCAACTCTTTTGTATATAGAATAATTATGATAATTCTTTTAAGAAAATTTTACTTTATATATCTCTTCATTCAAAAATGTTTTTTTATTCAAACACCATGTTTTCAAAATAATTTATAAATTATATCTTAATATCATTTTCATGGAAAAATATTTTAAAGATATTTTTATGGATAAAAAAGGTTAAAATGGGTTTTAAAGCACCCTTTATATTTTTTAAAGGTTATTTTCCAAGAAAATTGTTTTTAAAATATTCTATGATTTGAAAAAATATTTTAAAAGAGGAAGGGATATTTTCCTCAATAAATATTAATTTTTTTAAATATCAATTTATATGTTTTTAATTTTTTTTTCAGTAAAGTTTTATTAAAATGGTCTATTTTCTTAAAAAAAATTAATAGAAATGTTTTTTTCTATAAACATTCTTCATTTAATCTTTCAAAATACATCCCTATATATGTTGACACCATTTTATATAGTTTATTCATTAATAGGGACATGATACAAGGAAACCATTATTATTATTTCATTGAATGTTTTATGTTATGATGAAAATTTTTTATGAAAGACTTTTCTCTTCCATGGGTTATACCATGATAAAATAGAAATTAAATCCACTTACTTTCATGGGTTATGTTGGGACCACTTTGTGAATGCAGATTGTATTTTTTGTCAACATTTGTCAATACTGGTCAAAATTAAGAAGAAGATGAATAAGGACTAAAAAGATAGAGGAAATTATCTAAAGTGAGGATGCCTGGAGAATTGTCATGAAAACATATCATTGAATGTCATGCTTGGACAATTCTCCATGAAGTAAATTTAGATGATTGACACACTGATCCTTAGTTCGAAGAACTTGTGTCAAAGCTGAAAAATTGTTTACAACAATGATGAATGGAAAAGTATCATATATATAAGGATGATTGTAGAAGAAAGAAAATTTGATGAAGACCATGCAACTCTTCATGATTGCATGAGAACCATGTAAGAACTTAATTGAAGAATAGAACTATATGACTTGTAGAATCATGGTTGAAGAAGAAGAGAGAATGTGGAAGGGATTGGCATTCTTAGGTAGCCATGCTCTTCACATTGTATGAAAACCAGACGATGCTTTACAGATATGTATTTCACAAATATCATAATTTAAGAGAACTTGTGATGCAAGTCATATGAAGGATAGGGGGATTAAAGAAGTGTTTTGGAAAAGGAAAGCAAGTGGTGCACAAGTCAAAAGTGGAACGCAAGTGTGGCACGCTAGTGTATGTTGCACACAAGTCATGTTTCAAGATCATCACATCAAAATTTGAAAAAAGAAATAAAGTGGCATGCAAGTTAATGATTGGCGTGCAATCCAAAAAATGGTGCGCAAGTATAAGCAATGCGAAAGTGTGACGCGCAAGTATATGTGGCACACAAGTGTATCTTGAACACAAGAAATATTTCAATATCATCATATCAAAATATGATAAAGGAATGACTGTGTCGCGCTAGTGATGAAATGTCACGCAAGTAATGCAGCGGCACGCAAGTTCTGGAGTGGCGCGCTAGTGCTGGAGCAGTGCGCAAGTGCTGGAGCATCACGCAAGTGCCGGAGCAGCGCACAAGTGTATGTGGCGTGAAAATCATCAAAATGCCTATAAATAGATGGATAGCCTCCTCATTTTTTTAGGCCCAACACTTATTGAAAAAATATGAACTATAATCGCTCAATTCGTAGAATGTGGCTTGTAAACTGAAGTGGCGCACAATTTGAGGTGACAGGAAAGATGAGGGCTATTTGTAAGGTGCACAAGAATGGTTTGGCGCACTAGTTGGGTGGCTCAAAAGTGTGGAGTGCAAGTGTGGCACGCAAGTTGTCAGAGGCGTGCAAGTTGTGAGCTGTGCACAATAGTGGCACACAAGCAGTTAGTGGAGCGCAAGGAGGTAGTTGTGCAAGGTGAGTGGCATACAAGCAGGTGGAGTTCAAGTAGGAAGGCACGCAAGAAGGTGGCACACAAGAAGGGAGATGCGCAAGAAGGAGGTGGGCAAGCAAGGTGTGGCGCGCAAGCTATTTGCACCAGGAGGTTCCTACAAGCTTCTAGGTCGGAAAGTGAAGAATTATTTTAAAAGATTTGACTTGTTAAGGAGATTCATGCACACTAATTAGGAGACCTGTGGGCCGTCTTTTTTTCACAAATAAAGGGTTTTCACACAAGAAGAATAAGAGAAGAAGAGGATACATTTGGGTTCTCACACAAGAAGAAGAAGAAGAGGTGAATGCATGCTTCCATGCATGCACATGCACACATGAAGTAACTCAAATAAAGAATCAAAACAATTGTGTGCACGTGTGAGAAAGAAAGGGTGCAATATCATTTCCTAAACGATAACTGCACCAAGTAGAGGAAAAGTGAATAAGAAGAAGGAAAAGATTCCAACTACATGCCATATGCGTGATAACATGCATTTATGAACAAGAGAAGAACTCACTCTGATGATTCCATGTAAGCCGATCATTATTTCCTAAATAATCACATTTGTATATGTGATTCTTTCTAAAATAGAAGAATAATTTTTAGTGCATTCTTTTATTGCACTAAAGACGAATAAGAAGTCCTAGTAAAGCTGGTTTTGCACTAGTGAAGAAGAAAAGAAGAAGAAAAGAATAATTGCTTGCCTACTTCATTTAAAGTAATCAAGTTAAGAGTAGTAAAGAAGATCAAGAGCAGCACATACCTTTCAATGAAGGAAGACGACTGTCTCCATAGGCAGTATAAAGAACTAGCTAGAGGCTTCATGTTATACTAGGTTGTCATCGGCCCATGAATATTGGATTGATTCCCTTCTCCCTCCAAATTGTAGGGACTCACACTGTCTAGAGGATTGTTTTCCTACCCACTCCACTATAATAGCATTTCACATCATAGTATAGAATCCATGCACTGGTCATATCCATGCATGGAAAGGATGTAGCTACTATTATTGAGTGGTAAACCTTGTAAAAATATCGTGTGAATATTTTTATTTCATTCTATTATATCATGTGACAGGGAAAATAGAATAAGAGAATCAAGATCATAATAGTTCAAGAGGTACAGGGATAAAAGTTTGAATTGGTTTAAAATGTCCCCAACACTGATTCACCCCCCTGTCAGTGTTAGGTTTTTCCCAAACTGGTCCCCTCAATTGGAATCAGAGGGAAAGGTCCACCTCTATTAGATTCTATAAAGTGAAGTTATTCTATTTTTAAGACATGGGTTTCTTTCCTTAATTATCAATGAAGTGAAATTTCAGTGAAGATTTTGTTATCTCTGACTAGAAGACTATATCTACCAAGACCATGAAGAATAGGAAAAATAAGGTGAATATAAAGTTGAAGAAGAAGTCCCTCCCATCTAAAGAATATAATTCATGTGTTTCTCTATATATGTCTAACATTAAAGACACACCAAACATGGAAAGTAATGGGAAGGCGGCTCAAGCTCCCACCAAGAACATAGAAAACCTTCCTACCTCAATTGATCATGAGGTATGTGTTAGTACATTTGTAAAGTATTCTCATTGTGAAGATACTAACACAAGTGGGGATGATCAATCTATAACATATCAAGAAATATCAGTTGATAGATTAAGAATGATTCAACATTGTTTTCTTGAAGAAAGTACATCCATAGTTTGTTGAGTATTTCAATACATGTAGGAAAATATAACTCAGCTATAAGAAGAAACTAATGTTTTGGAGAAAGGATTACAAGAAAAAATTATTGAATGCCTAAAGCTATCCAGATAGGTTGGAGCCTTTGAAGCAACAAAGATGGAATTTGAAGTATGTTCTTCAAAGTGGCTCAAAGATGTTGAAGAAAAGGAGGGAGTCAATAAGACCCTAGAAGAGAAGATTCATGCACTTGAAAAAGAGTTGAAAATAAGAAAATAAATCAAGGAGGAATATTTGGATGAAGAATCCATGTAGATCAAAGAACTTGACTCTTTGTTAAAAATCAAAGTAAAGATTCATGAAGATGAAGTTAAAAGATTAAAGAAGGCTTGTGAAGAGAATATGACCATGATTGAATACCAAGAAGTCATCCTCAATATAAGTTGTCTAGAATTATAAGTTGTGTTGACCAATCCTGAGAAGACACATATTGAGTCTCCAAAAAAGAAGGAAATAGTTAAAACTAGTACTCAATGCTCAACAAGGGATTATAAAATCAAAATACCTCCAACATGTGATAAAAAGATCATGGATTCACTCATTAAAATATCAAAAGAAGTTTATAAAGTAAATGTATCATCCATACCAACATGTACTAATGTTTTTAAAATTGTTTCTAGAAAAATTCCAGGTTAGAAGAAAAATTATAAACAAGTATGGATTTAGAAAAGTGATAAGAAACCTACATCCATGGCTATGGTGGATAGGGGAAAGAGGGTGGAAGTTAGCTCCCCACATAATTCACAACATACTAAGAAGAAGATTCAACAACCTTATAAAGAAGATGATAATAAGTCAAGGTTTGTTGGTCAATGCTGGTGCTGTAATATTTTAGGGGATTGTGCACTATTTTGTTGGAACAAACCCTTAAATGTAAATGCACAGAGAAAGATCATCAACCCCTTAAATGTAAAAGACCAGAGAAATCTCATCTCAAGTGGGAGAAATCCATAGAAGAAGAAGTAACATCCACAGATCCAAAAACATCTATATACTGCCAATAGATTTAAAATGTTATATAACATCTGTGATGTATGTAATAGGAGTGGTCATATGAATGATGCATGTTCTTATAAGAAAAGAAGACCCCAAAAGCCGAGTAAGAATGAGAATCATCCTTGGGAAGAAATCAAATAAATTATATGAAAACAAATTCATCTAGGAATATTTCAGAAAGGAATGATTAGAAGTCCATGGATTCTAAATCCATGAAAGTGAAGGGTGGTGCATCCAAAATAACTACTAATAAGGAATCCACTCAAAATAATCCATCTTGATGATCCAATCATGATTCCTCAGTCCCTAATAACATTTTGGTGGCTGGGATAGAAGATTTGGAAAGAATGAAAAAGATGGAAGATGCCCAGGTTAATACTTGTGCTAAAAGAAAAACGAATATTCTACATGAATAAAAGGAAGTTCTTTGTGTGAGGTGCAACAAGGTTGGTCATTCTATTAAAAGATGCTTTGAATTTACTCTAGACTAACGATAATTCGTCAAAAGGATGAAAGTTTCACCAGGAGAATCTAGTTCTTTGAAATCCCTTGAAGAAATAATATTCACACACAAAGAGATGGGAGAAATAGTGAGGTACACACAATCACAATCAACATTGAAAATCAGTTGTGAATGTGTGACGAATGGATCATCTGGGTTGAGAAGATCATCTCAACCTTATGGTTTACATTGATGGAGAAAAGAGGATCCACCTTATTCTATTAAATCATTGTGTATTGTATTTGTTATTATCATACAAGGAATTGAAGATGAAGTAAGATCTTTGGGGGGAAACTTGGGATTCAGTGAGTAGAAGTTTTCCATTGAGGGGGAGACACATGAAGATGCGGCCAGAGTTATTATCTAAATGAGTATCAACATCTGTTGGTATAAAATTCAATTAATCTGATGATTGTCTGAAGATCATGTATTTGGAAAAGGTGTGTCAATTTTTAATCTCCCATCCTTGGTTACTCAAAATAAATATATTTTTACAAAGGGGGAGTAACTAGGACAATCAGTGACATAAGAATAATGAATGTGACCCAAGGCTACTTATCCTGCTAATTTCACTTGAATGTTTTTGATCCTTTATTTGAAGTGAGTGTGGAAATTTCAGGATTGATTATTTCCTATCACATTCAATATCTTTGTTCGGGAATGAAGGTGGAAAACCCTTGAAGGGAAGTGTAGGAGATCTCATCTCCTGAGGTATCACGATCGGTGGATAATGGACAGCTTTGTTGTCTAAATCAAATTCTCTTGTTTTCTACATCGAGCTTTTCCCATGTAGACTTAGAGTGAAATGATTGATGGAAAACTTCTTAATTAAGGACTGATACCATCTCTACCATGAACATTATAGTTATTTTCAATACGGGGGAGAGAAAGTTAAATGAACGTTTGAAATGAAAGGGGGAGAGAGAAAAGTAAAGAGGAGAGAGAAGATTCTTATTTTGACATTGACACATTTATTTGAGGACACTTTTTTGGTATTGACAACAAAATACAAAGGGGGGATTGTTGGGACCACTTTGTGTATGCAGATTGTATTTTTTTCAACAGTTGTCAATACTGGTCAAAATGAAGATGAAGATGAAGAAGGACTAAAAAGTTTGTGGAGACTGGCTGAAGTGAGGATACCTGGAGAATTGTCATGCATTCATAGCATTGAATGTCATTCTTGGGAAATTATCCATGATATAAATTTAGACGATTGATGCACTGATCCTTCGTTCGAAGAACTTCTGTCAAAGGTGAAACATTGTTTACAACAATGATGAATGGTGAGGTATCATCCATATAAGGATGACTGCCAAACAAAGATAACTTGAAGAAGACCATAAAACTCTTCATGATTTCATGAGAACCATGAATTAAATTTCATGAAAAATAGAATCATATGATTTGTAGAATTATGGTTGAAGAAGAAGAGAGAATGTGGAAGGGCTTGGCATTCTGAGGTAGCAATGCACATCACATTGTATAAAAACCATACGATGCTTTAATGATATGTATTTCAAAAATATCATAAGTCAGGAGAACTTGAGATGTAAGCCTTATGATGGATAGGAGGAGTAAAGAAGTGTTTTTTTCAATGGAAAGAAAGTGGCGTGGAAGTCAAAACTGGTGGTCAATTATGGCGCTCAAGTTTATGTTGTGCGCATGTCATATTTCAAGATCATTATATCAAAATATGACATAGGAAATAAAGTGGCGTGCAAGTTAAAGATTGGAATGCTAGCCACAAAGTGGTGCAAAAGTATAAGAAACATGCAAGTGTGACACACAAGTATAGGTGGCACGCAAGTGTATGTTTGACGCAAGACATATTTCAACATCGTCATATCCAAATATGACAAAGGAATGAAAGTGTCATGCTAGTGATGAAATGCCACACAATTAATGGATTAGCGTGCAAGTGCTGGAGCTAAGCGCAAGTGTTGGAGGGGCACGCAAGTGTTGGAGGGGTGCGCAAGTGCTGGAGCGGCACGCAAGTGTTGGAGCGGCGCGCAAGTGCTCGAGCAGCGCGTAAGTGCTAGAGCGGCATGCAAGTTCTGGAGCGGCGCGCAAGTGCTAGAGTGGCGCATAAGTGCTGGAGCGACGCGCAAGTGCTGGAGCGGCGGGAAAGTGCTGGAGCGGCACACAAGTGCTCGAGCGGCCCGCAAGCGCTGGAGCGGCGCGCAAGTGCTGGAGCGGCGTGCAAGTGTATGTGGCCCGCATGTCACCAAAATGCCAATAAATAGATAACTAGCCTCTTCATTTTTTAAGGCTCAACACTTAAGTAAAAAATCTGATCTCTGATCATGAAAGTCGTAGAAAGTGGCTCACAAACTAAAGTGGCAGGCAAGCTGAAGTGGCGCGCAAGCTGAGGGTTATTTATAAGGCATGCAAGCAGGGAGTGGCACACAAGTAGGGTTGCGTGCAAGTGTGGTGCAAAAGTGAGACACACAAGTTGTCAGACTCACGCAAGTTCTGAACTGTGCACAATAGTGTAGTGCTAGCAGTTAGGGGTGTGCAAGAATGTAGGCACACAAGCTGAGTGGTGCGAAAGCATGTGGTGTGAAATTAGGTGGCATGCACACAGGGTGGCGCGCAAGCAAGAGGCATGCAAGAAGAGAGTGTCACACAAGATATTTTCAACAGGAGGTTCCTACCAGCTTCTGGGTAGGAAAGTGATGAATTGTTTAGAGAGATTTGATTTGTGATGGAGATTCATGCACACTCATTAGGAGACATTTGGGCCATCTTGGATTCATAATGAAAGGGTTTTCACACTAGAAGAAGAATAGAAGAAGAGTCTACATGTTGGTTCTCACACAAAAATAAGAAGAGGTGAATGCATGCTTCCATTCATGCACATGCACGTGTGGAGTGACTCAAATAAAGAATCAAAACAAGTGTGTGAACATGTGAGAAAAAAAGGGTGCAGTATCATTTCATAAACAATCACTGCACCAAGAAGAGAAGAAGAGAAGAAGAAGAAGGAAAAGAGTTCAACTACATGCCATATGCATGATCACATGCATTTATGAACAATAGAAGAACTCACTATGTTGATGCCATGTAATCCGATATTTATTGCCAGAATAATCACATTGTTATACGCGATTCTTGATAAGAAATTAGAAGAAGTGTTAGTGCATTCTGTTATTGCACTAAAGAAGAAGAAGAAGTCCTAGTGCTGTTGGTTTTTCATTAGTAGAGAAGAAAATAAGATGGCAAGAAGGATTTCTTTCCTACTACTTTGCAGGTAATCAAGTGAGGATCACTGAAGATGATAAAGAGCAGAAGCTACCTTTTTTAAGAAGGAAGATGACTGTCTCCATAGGCAGTATAAAGAAAAATCTAGAGGCTGCAATTTGGACTAGGTTGTCACTAGCCTAGGAATATTGGATTGTTTCCCATCCCCCCTCCAATGTGTATGGACTCAAACTGTCTAGAGGATTGTTTTTCAAGCTAATCCACTGTAATAGCATATCATATCAGAGTGGATAATCCAAGAACTGGTCATATTCATGCATGGAAAGGATGTAGCTACTCTTATTGAGTAGTGAAACTTGTAAAAACATCGTGTTCATATTTTTACTGATTTCTATTATTTCATGTGATAGGGAAAAGAGAATAAGAGATTCAAGATCCTAATAGGTCAATAGGTGAAGGGATAAAATATGGAATTGGTTTAAAAAGTCCCCAACACTGATTCACCTCCCCCCTTTTAGTGTTAGGTTTATCCCAAACTGGTCCTCTTAGGTTATTCTATGATAAAATGATTATGAATACTGTCACTTTTTAATAAGTTATGATATTATGAAATTTTTATAATTCCCATTTAATTTCATGTGGTATGATATGATATTGATGAAACCCATTTTTTATGGTTCTTGATATGACAATTGTTTTGTTATTTTGTGAAACATGAATGTATGATGTCATTATGTGATGGGTGGGACATATATCTCCCTCCAATTAATTGATTAATGAAAAATATTTTATGAGATCAAAGGGTACATGGGAAGGTATTCTAATACCAAAATAAGAGGGTATATAGGATCACTTCCCAAACTCAAAACTGGAGGGTCAACCTGAGGGAATCTCATTCCTAAAAAAAGAGGGCACATGGGAGGGAATCCCATGCCTGAAAAAAGAGTGTAATAAATAGACTATCCCAAGACTGAAAGAAGAGGGTACATGGGAGGGAATCACAAACTCTAAATAATTAGCTACACATAAGGGAATCCAAATCATGAAACAAGAGGGTACCAAAGAGGTAATCCCATGCCAAAAATAAGAGGGTCCAAAGGAAGGCATCCTAAACTCAAAACAAGTGGGTACACGGGAGGGAATACCAAGCTAGAAAAAAGAGGGTACATGAGAGGGAAACCCAATCCTAAAGTAGGTACACAATTTATTACACCAAGACAAACATGTTATTATGGTCTTGGTCTGTAGGATTGGCATAGTATTTTTTATTCTATTGTGCATGCCACAATTCTATGTCTTATTCCTATATTATTCTCTCATAGATTATGCTCCTGATTCCCTAATAATTCATGTATTATTAACTTCTTGTATTTATTCCATGACTCTTGGTTATGATATTTTAGATAAAGGGTAAGATATTCTAATTTTATGATCAAGTTATCATATCTTTATCCTCATGTTATACTTACATATCTATATTATTTAGACTTAATGGGCATCTAATCCCACCCCTTTCTTATGTTTCCTTTCCATGGATTATGAAGAATGGTTCTAAGTTGGAGTACGAATGGGGAAGATCTCTAAGGGAGATGTTGAAGATCATTCACCATGTTATAAGATTATGTTTCCATGTTTTCAAAAAGAATAAACAATTATGGTCCTCAGGAATGTATTTTTGTAATGTGAAGAATATTTATCAAAGATGATGTAATATCCATGTATGTTAAGACTGGGTTTCTATAAGTCTATCATGTTACTCTCAAAAATCATCTCCTGATTGACTTCCCTTGAAAAATATACCATCCTGAAGATATTCACATGAAACTTGTTGGTGTTTTATTAACCATCCTCAAAATGCCACACCCTGGTGATGTCTCCACCCACCATAGTAGGTAAAAATTGGGGCTTGTAAGTGAAACTTTTCACGTACTCCATGGATGAAGTCCCCCCCCCCACTAAAAATCCTTGAATTCTCAAGCCCGTTCTACCTTCAACATGTTAGGGAATAAGTTCTTGATGAAATTGAATATAAAATACTTCCATGACAGTACCTCATGTTTTCCCGCCTAAACATATAACTCCCAATAGCACTTTCCTGGTCCTTTGAGAATTTATGTCACTACATTTACCTCCCAATCCAGGGACTCTCAATATAGTTGAAGATATTCTAGATA
Organism: Viscum album; assembly: GCA_963277665.1. Classification (NCBI taxonomy): domain Eukaryota; kingdom Viridiplantae; phylum Streptophyta; class Magnoliopsida; order Santalales; family Viscaceae; genus Viscum; species Viscum album. The sequence goes on along the minus strand of OY728129.1, from coordinate 427,660,565 downwards.
GACACGATCCTGTTCTCTACCACCGGTGGTCCACCCGAACCTTGAAATAGTGGTGGGTGTTGAGACTGGAACTCAAAAACTCAAGTATGCCATACATGGATCATCTCCCTAAGATCCGCTGTCAAAACCTTGTATGAACCGAACCAAGATTGCACTGAGATTCTCATCAATCCATGTCCCCAAGACTACCATATACGGATTTACTGCTTATAATGGAGCTTGTACCAAATTCACATGATTATTGGAACCATCTAGGGACACATCCCAACCATCAAGGGAATCATCCTATACACGCTCATGCAGTACCATATCATCGCCCTCCTAACACTCCACTAAAATCATTCTAGGTGGAATCCTACTGAATACCAATAATGATGGTAAAATAACAAGAACTGTAAATATTAAAATATCATATATTGGGAAATTTTTAATTGGATGTGCATCTCACCGCCATTACACTCTCGTACAACACCATGTCATAAGGCATCCAACCTCAAGGCCCTCCTAACCCACCCATATTAGGGCCACGTATCATGTATCATCTACCCTCATGTCCCCAGAACACCCACATAGGAGTTATGAATCAAATATAATCCAAAAGTCATGGACTTTTGACACCCTATGATCAGGTTAGACATCACAAATCATATATCAATCCAAGGTAGCAGAGTAGAATGCAAATAAAAAGGCTATATTGCAAAAAATGTTTAGCTTTTTGACACATTAAAAAACCCACCTCTTGTTTATGATCCTGACCCACCCTTTTTAGGGTATGTCCATATATCACATGCATTTATAATCACATTTATATCTAATTAGAACAACATTACTGGGATGGATGAGTAGGATTATACCAAAATAGGATAAATAAGAAAACACTATTTAACTTCTTTTTTGACACTTTAAACATCCAAAACCCTTTTTGGTCATTTTTGGTTCCTAATATAAATCACAAGAAAATAGACATCATATGTTCCATAGTGCATAGCATGATGCATAATAAAATATCCCTTAAAGTACAAAGCTAATGTTCAAAATCCATATAATATATAATCATCATACCCATGTGTGCCACTCCATGTGGAATTCAAATCAAATATAAAATCCCATAATAGAACATAAATTTCCCACCACAAAAATACTTTTATGTCTATCGTGAAAGGGAATGAAAGTACCAAAAAAATTTCTTTACCTATTTCCGACAATATACAGGTCTATGGTCTACCATAAACCATATAGTGAGCCCCCAAATCAAATATATTTTTTGATATTATTTGTTACCAGCCAAAGACAGTTAATATTTTAAAAAATAAATACTATTATTCAATAATGTAACACCAAGAATAACCCTATATGATACCATTTTTAGTTCCTTTTTCTAGATGGCACATTAAATGATTCTTTGGGCTAGTTGGAAACTGAGACTTAGTCAAGCCTTCCAGTATGATAAAGGCTTTCAAATAGCAGTGAGGGTTTGATGTGCTGATAGATGGGAGACTACACCCTCAAGTGGCGATAATAATATTTTTCCATATATATATATATATATAATAACCAGGACCATAAATTAGTGGATGTAATAAATAAAAATAAATAGAAGCATAACAAAAAACAATAGAATATAAACAATCCCAAAGGATTATATACCATTTGTAGACATAAGAGAACATTGATGGTCATAAAAGAAATATAAACAAGGTTTCTTGTGGATGACCATATCCGTACATTCATATATAAAGGTTGTAGAATAAAAAATTAAACTCTAGATGATGTGTAGGAACCACCATGGTCCAATGAAATGCATCCCATACAAAAGGTACAATACGATCACTGTGGTCTAGATCCTAAACCTAAATCCTAACCTGATCTCAAAGGCATAAAGCTTAAACACGTACTATGGGACCCATGTAGTCTGTGAGTATAAATACAGTAGGCCTCCACCAACAAGTAAATTTCTTATATCCATGACTATGTAAGTGTATGATAAATATAAATAAAATAAAATGCACAGACATTTAATATATTAAAATCTTCTCTATGCTCTACAACCACAAGGATACATTGCCCGCATTGGCCAAAGACATAATCTATAAAAACATGACCTAAATTATATATATGTAATGCAACACATGTTAACATATATATAGTTTTAGTGGAGATGATCCTTGCCAAAATTCCCAAGGAATCCTTTGATTATTATAAAACATGGTGAACCCTCGGTTTCCACTTTAAAATAAACCACAATCACATCAAAACTTCATTCATGTAACCTAGGAACAAATGACACACCCTAATCATGTCTCTAGACCCTTGGACCTTAGCATAGAAAATCTATATTGGTTCAAATAATGATGTCTTGAGGCAAAACGATATTGTTCCTCCAATTAATAATCATCATCAGCTCAACAACCAATGTCCTGAGGTATGATGACATCTGCCCCCCAAATAATCTCATTCCCTGGACTTAGGTATCCCGACTAGCCTCAATCCCCAACCAATGGTCTCATCAACATCAACAGATGGTCCATCAATAACCATATGGATTTCTTTGGTGACAAACCTCGATATATCTTATGTTCCACACAATCCCCTAAGCCTCATATTCTACGAGGGACTCTACTTACATGATTGGTCAACACCACCTTGAATTAGTCATACTTTTATTTAGATGACTCCAATGGATCTTCGGCTAACTACGGTGAGTGGAAATCACCAAAAAACCTATAACAACTCATATGGAACCTCGTTCCAATATGACTATATCACTAAATATCAATGGTCAACACCGTCTCATGCCATGGGGTCCATTCCCTCATCATGAAGACCACGTTGACTCAAACCAAAATCCTTGTCACCTTAACCTGGTGATCATCATCTCCCCATGAAAATATAGTCTACGTCCAACATAACAAACTACATCCCCTCAGTCCGGGTGATCAACATCATCTGATCCTCATGTCTATCTCATCACGTTAATATTAAACTCCTGAGATCATTAAATATATTAGAAAATGGCATGCCTAAGTGGTCTCAGACCCTTACCAATATTATAAACTATAAAAGGTCAATCGAATTCCCACCAACATCCCACAACATCACATTTTTAATATTAAACCATCCATTGAATTATTAAGGGACTCACTCAATCACACACCTCATAGGTAATTAATAACACATGCAAAACACCCATAAAATAATTTAGAAATTTAAGAACCAGATGCCTTATTATAGCATGTGCTCCATTATCTGATATTAGATTCCAAATCGATCTGAAACTAGATAAATCGTCATTTTTTAAGAACAAACTTAAAAAAGAGAAAAATGGACATGGATGGATTTAGAATTCTCTATAGTGAGATTAACATAAAATAAAATCTTGGAGATTGAATGTATTTATTATGTGCTTCCAATTAGGAAAACAATGTTTAGATTGGAGCTTAGACAATAAAGATCCCTCAACACCTAGGTGATATATAAATAGAGGAAGACCCTCCCTGAATGTAGGAGAAGTGGAGAAGAAATAGGAGGAAAAGAAGAAATAAGGAAGGAGTGAAGATTTTTAATTTCCCACTTTTTAATGAAACATAGGGTATGGGTATATATTTTGAATAATCATGCACTAACCACAATGTTCCCACTGTCCTATCCCCACACACGAATGGGCTAGGTGTATGATTTTCCAAACCATGAACAAACTCCGTGAATCACCACTATTAAAAACATCTGAGGTATCACACGGCTTCATGCCACCACTTACCTTGTTTTTAAAACCATGTCTAGTGTTATAGGTGGGACACATGGTTATTACTGAGAGTCCTCATTGTTTTTAAAATCATTTTACTTTTGTCTACGCATTATTGAAACCAGGTTTTAGGGGTATGATTCTCAAGAAACCCATATAAAACCCCACAATACTTTTTGAGCCTTAAACCTCATATAAAAAGGTTCTTAACTATACCAAACACTTAAAATTAGGTTCTGAAGACCAAAATAATATTTTCACCACTCATAAAACTCACAAATTAAAACAAAACCGAGGATTTTCAACATTCTCAAAATCTTGGGATGTTTTATTTCTTTCGTGAAATTTATAAATCTATACTTTTATTATAAAATATTTTTATAAAATATTATATTTTTGTTTCATTAAAGAATTATATTATTTTCAATATATTGCTAAAATTTACACAAATTTGTCATACCTATTGGATACATTCATACCCAATGACCATTTATCCAACTTCTATATTTCTAATGACCATATTTCCAATGACCGTATTCCCAACAACTACATAAATAATGGAAGCTTTCACTCCAATATATAACACAAAATAATTGATCATATTTTTTATCTTTTTAAATGTTTATTATATTTGTAATTATTTTTCTTACTTTTATATTTTCTATTTTTTAGATTATTTTCATGGAAATACATGTGGATGTTGATTTTATGTTTGTGGTATTTTTATTTACTTATAGATTTGTTCCCCTTATAATTATCTTAATTATATTTCACATTATGTTCTCATAATATGTTAATTATTATCATGAATTGTAATATTATTATCTAAATACAATGTATCATGGTTTGTTTTAGTTAAGGGTTGTTTTCGAAACAAATTTCCAATATAATGAAATTTGATACTAAAATATCATGTTTTTAACTCTCGAACCCCCTAGTTAAATTAACGATTCAACCAAATGATGCACATGAACATAGAAGTAGGGATAATTGAAAGGACTAAATCACATAAGGAAAGATTATAAACCCTATAAAACCTATCAAAACAAGATTGAACATACACTAATTCAATAAAAAATTACCATTAATTTCCAAGACAGAATAATTGGGGACAACTAAGGAGTAGAGTTGGAAAACTCACCTCATATATTAATTAACCAATCCCCCAAAGATAAATATGAAATATAATAAAAGGTAACTCAATGGTATCTATATAAACACCTCTAGTCACCTTAGTATTGGGGATTATGGATTAATTTAAAATTATTCAGTTGGGATCTTGAATTTATGTTAGTTATGGAAACTGTTAGAATCATGGTCTAATAGGTATGGCTAGGACAAAACATTTTTTTGTTGAACTACTCTCTAAATATAATGCATTATTACCCATATCTATTCACCATTAAAATATTAGACGAATCCATGATATGATATATATACAAGGAAGGGTCATGATGGAATGAACCCCAAGACAATAGAATAAAAAACATGACCAAACGACCTCCATCGAATAGATTGGGCACTAATGTATAGTGACACAATAATAGAAGATCCAAATAGATATTAATCCATATCTCTGTTGTGTGGATTAGGAACTATAGTGTTGTGACAGCCAAAATGGAATATCTATGAAAATATCCTCTCAAATATTTTCACAATATCAATCAAACCCACCATGAAACCAAAAAAATTTAAAAGTAATTACACAATATTTCTAAATCTATATATATGATTTTTACATAAAAATACAAGGTTTTTTACTTTTTAAAAAATAAACCTTTAAAACCTAAAATGTACTAAATGTAAAAACACCATTTCAAAACTCTGAATCAACCATTCAAGGAACAATACTCACCCCTAATCCATATCACACCCTCTTCTAGTGTAAATATGAATTATAACAACTCATATCTTCCACTAACATATTTATGAAATCTATAATACAAAAAGTGTAATTCTTATTTGATGATGATGATGATATATTATATTATTTTCAATATTTTGTGGTAATGTCGATGAGTAAATTTAGGGAAAATGTTTCTAATGATTTTCTAGAAAATGTATACTAAAATAAATTATTCTAGGAGAAAAAATAATTTAAATAAGTAGCTCCAAAGATGAAATATATACATTCAGATGATATACTTATGTTATGAAGAAATGTTGAAGATATTTTCATTGTTTAATATTAGTGAATAGTGTAAGATGGAAAATGAATATATAAGGAGATTGAAGATCTATTGAAGGAATAAATTTCAAATTTAAATATATCAAAATAACAATAGTGAATTAATCCAGAATAACCATGAAAGAAAAATATCACTAATTAACTGAAAATGATCATTTGATTCATTCATGTGGAATATAGGGTGAGTTCCCCCTATAGAGAGATATTCTTCCATAAATATGGAAGAGTAATTATGTAGAATATGTACAAACTATGAAGTTTATATGTTTTAAAATGTACAATGTCATGTCATGTTTTGATGATCCTCAATGTTTTTAAAATTATGATAACTTTATTTTATTAAAGATTCCTAGAAAAAGTTGATCAAATGAAGTTGTTTGTGATTACATGACTAAGGTTAATAGAATGAGACTACCAGATAGAAAGGTATTATGTTTCAATATATATACAATATATATATATTTGATGTTATAAAATGATGTATTTGTAAATTATAAAAAGATAAAAGATATGAAGTCATGGAGTTGTTTTTGTACAAAGGTTAATCTCTAATGTTATGGAAAAAAATGAATGATTAGACCAAAACTTTGTAACTCCAATATAGGAAGAATATTTCCATCCACGAGATAGATGTGTATGGATTCCACTAGATATAAATGTATGAAGTACACCTAAAATATTTATATGAAGTCAACCCAATAAATATGAGAACAATACATAGAATTTAATTTTCGGTGGATGAAATTTTGTTAGGAATAATGTATTGGGTTCAGCAGAATGAGATGATCAGATAGATGATGGTTGGTGAATATACTAGAAAATATTCCTGAATCCATTAGAAGTAGAAATTATGGGACCACAAGGAAATGAATTGTGAAGGAATCAGACAAAGAACTGTGAAGTCATTTGGTGAATAAATGGATATTAATTGGGTAGATAAGTCGTTTTGTTTGAAATTAACAAGAATGAGTTTAATGGATAAGGGCTAGCAGATAGAGGTGATCTAACAATGTTGCATCAGATAAACTGTTACTGAAATGATTAATTTTTATGAAGTGTACCAGATAAAGAAATCCCAACTTACTAGACTGAATCAATCAGACAATTAGGATATGATAGATATTTATAATGATCACCAGGTAGTGTTTTTAAGAGATTTACAAAAACATTATAAATTTATTAATTCTGATGATGCTGATATATTATTTCAATGTTAAAAAATTTAGCCATAATTTATGGAAGATTTTATAAATCTTATTGAAAATGAAATTTAATGAATTTCATATGAATACAATGGACTCTGGATTTTTAGAGGAATTAAAGGATATAAAATTAATGTTCATTTGTGTGAGGATTTTAATATTAGAGAATGTTACCATTGATAATTGTAAGAGGAAGTATAATTATATGATGAGGTTAAGGATCATTGGTAATTGGTTAATACTATTATCAAAGTGTATAATTGATAATGTTTTTACAATATGATTTTCATACCAAGAAACCAGTTGGATAATTTGTAAAAAATATAAGTGAATCGTACATAGGTATATCAAATGAGGAATCACTAGATAGTGGTTTAAAGGATACCGGTGAATTACACATAGAAACATTGATCAAATATTTTAGATAGACTCCCACTAGACTGAGGCATATTCAACTAAGGTGTAATTGATAGAGTGAACCATACTGATAATTTTCAAAATAAATGTTTCAGTGAGTATCATCCATGTTTTAAATATTAAATTGGATCTTATGTAAATGAAAACTTTGTATCTTTTAGGTTACAAAATAATTTCCTATCGGGAGACAAAAGATTTTTTTAGGAGATGGTTCATTTGTATTCTCTTTTTCATATAGTGGATATCCATAGATCGACGAGAGTTTACAAGATAAAGACTAGGTATCAAAATTGGGAATAAAGATTTTAATAATTATATGATTTCATTTATTTTTTTATCCTTCTATAAGAGAGATGTTTAGTTATAAAGCTGAGAGGATCATGCTTCAATAAGCTATAAGAATTAAGTTCAAGAGGATAGAAATTTTAAAATACCACCACTGATTCAATCCTCCTTTTCAGTGGTCTACACATTACTTGGAATGTTAGAAAGGATGAAAATTAATGATCCAGAATGGTTCAATAAAATACATTTGAAACATATAAAATAAATAATCTCTAACAATTCATCATTAAATGAAACATATCATCATTAATGAATAATAAGTCTCAAAATATCCTGGGATACCATTGTTGGTACTGAATTCCACTTAAGGTCATAGACTGGCATATTTGAGTGATATAAACATATATTTTGACTCAATGGATGATCCTGAGAACCCTAAGGGTGTTGCACACAAGATTTTGTAGGATCGAAATATAGTATGAGATGCTCAATATACAAGAGGGGGGGGGGTGAATTGTATAATTTAAAAATTCCTTTGGAACCTTTAAAGTTAGTTAAGAATAACTATGTTTTCCTTAAGTAAAGTAAAAGGCTAAGTTTAAAAAAGTTAAACTAAGCAAATTCACAACACCTCTAACACCGAACTAACCTTGGAAAGTGATTCCAAAAGTAGGTTCCGGAAATATGATTCCGGAGATTGAAACTTAACAAACAATTACAATATGAGATTCTACCTTAAAGCGTATAGAATCTAAATGAATCAGAGTACAAATAAAGAAGTATAAGAAAATTATACGTTCCTTATAATACAAAATGCAGTGGATTAAACACAAGTAGTAAAACTACAAGTAACAAGATCTAAGTCTTTTAACCCAAAGAGAAGGGTATCCAACAACCTTGGATAAAGGTCTCTTGATTTATACTTTCAAGAAAGTCTATCTTACCCACACCAGGGTAAGCCCTCGATACGAAGATCGGAGTCTCTGTCTTGCTATCCCCGCAAGCCCTCAACTTCAAGGTAGTTGGCAACCTCTGTCTTCCTCAGTAAGAAAGCCCTCGAACATTAAGGTAGTCGGCAACCTCTGTCTTCCTCAGCAAGAAAGCCCTCGAACTTTAAGGTAGTCGGAAACCTCTGTCTTCCTATCCCCGGAAGACCTCGAATGTAATCACCAACATTCGGAGCCGCACGAAGCTTTTGAGATTTAATAAGAGCCTCTCTCTCTAGAATTCACTTCAATCAAATTTTTCATCCTTTCAGCACTTTCATCAGCTATCAGCCATGAGCTCTTTCAAATGAGCTCCTATTTATAGGTAAGGTCGGCTCCTTCTCCAACGGTCATATTTTCCTTAAAGATCGGAGGGACCTGTACACGTGTCACTTAGACAACGGTTAGTTTATAACAAAACAGACGACATCATTTTATAACAAAACAAGTGTAATAGAATGAACAACATCATTTTAAATCTTAACATAAAAGTTCGGAATGAAAATTTCGGAGTGAAGGTTCGGAGTGAATAAATTCAGAGTGTATAAAACAAAGATAATCAGATTCTGTTTAATAGGTGAATTCGGAATGAGAATCCGGAATATGAATTCGTCCTCATAAATCTAAATGAGAATTCATCATCAGAATTCGTAATGAGAATTCGTCATCAGAATTCGTAATGAGAATTCTTCATCAGAATTCGTAATGGGAATTCAGAATGAGATTTCTTCATTATAATTCGTAATGAGAATTCTTCTTCAAAATTCGTATCCTGAATCTGGAATAGAACTTAGTCAGAGTTCATATCCGGAATTCGGAATGAAACTTCCATATAGTTCTTATCCAGAATCCGAACCCTAAAACAGAATGCTTTATATCAAAGTTTCAATGATTCCGAGAAAATGAATCTGAATCTCATACTTAAGAAAAATATGGATGAAAACATGATAAGGATATTTTTTCTTATAAAAGAAATTTTCCTTAAGAAAGCAATTTTCCTTATAAAAGCAATTTTCCTTATAAAATCAATTTTCCTTATAAAAGTAATTTTCCTTATAAAACCAATTTTCCTTATAAAAGAAATTTTCCTTATAAAAACATTTTTCCTTATAAAAGAAATTTTCCTTATAAAAGCAATTTTCCTTATAAAAGCAATTTTCCTTATAAAAGCAATTTTCCTTATAAAAGCAATTTTCCTTATAAAAGCAATTTTCTTAAAGATAAGGTGTTTGTGATTTTCAAAACAAGAAGGAATGGAAAAGTCATAAGGAAAACCTTATTGACTCAACAGATTTGAATTCGGTACATAAGGTAAAAAGTTGTGTGTAATACTCTTTCGCACCAAATAAGATGTCAAATGGTATTATTGCACTTAGACCTCCAAAACCGAAAAGTCCGTTGTGTGAAATAAACTTGGTCGGCGTGTAATAGAGATGAAATACATGAAAATAGATTTCATGCCCAATGCGACATCAAATTACCACTTTTGTGTTGGCCTCCTTTTGTTTCACCACTGATATTTTTTCCAATAAATATAGGGGGCACTCCATACACTTATTGCTAATGCTCCATAAGTTTAACCATCACTCCCACGTGTATAAGATGACCCTTCCATGACCGCATGAATTTTATGATGTTAAGGTACTTGATCATAAGTGAAAGGTATCCCATGGGTCCCCATTTAAGCGGGCCCACTAGGTCTTAACCCTCTCTAATTTCTATTTTAGCCAAAGTCCAGTAATCACAAAAGACCCATCTTGCATTCAAGCCTTACCCTTGTGTAGTACATCTTTTTCTCGATCAATTTCCCTTTGTGCATCTGACTCTAATATTTCACACACCCTTTCCTATGTACTCCATGAATTGTCCTTATTCCAAGGAATCATGTTCAAGATTCTCTTGTGCGTAACATCCTTTTACCACATGCACCACCTCTATACAACCCTCCAGGGTTGTGTGCAGTGATTTATTGGTCCCCTGAGTAATGCTCTATTTTATATTTCCTTACCTCATGATTCTTCGCATATACATGAAAACAATTATAAATTCTTCATATGTCCACCCTAATGTGAGACCCTCAAGTAACCACTCCTCCACCCCCATTTTTTTATATTTCTTATTCCATCCTTCTGCCACGTGTTGATTGGTACATGTTAAATAATTCCTAGTTTTGATAATTGAGCTCTCCTAATCCGATCTGGAGGATGTTAAACTACCAAGCACCATCTTCCCTGACACATGACATTAAACATTGAGTTTCAATATGCATGGAAAGTCTTGGTGGACTTGAAATAGAATGAGAATCAGCGATCTCCCTCTCCTCTATCTCTTTGGTCTTTGTTACCATCTGTGCCTTATGTAGTTTTCATTTAATCCCCTACACACTCTGATAGATTGTTCCCTAAACGATGGTCTTATCCTCCTCATACAACGGGTCACCCTCCTCGGGCTTCCCTCCTGGAGTAATTCCCAATCTCCACCACCTCTCATGGCCACAACATTGTGACACGATCTTTAGGTCCACTAGTATATATTGTTTATCACACCAAGAATTACTCACAACAGATTGAAGTTTAGAAGTGACTATGACATCTTCTTAGTCCTCTAACCATGAATAAGTCACATTCCCCTCTTCTTGTATGCAATTAAATAGAATCAATTTGAACTATGTTCACTTTGATCCTTTTCTTTGAGAGATGGTACATAGGAAGCTTCTCTAAGGATTAATCCCTTCTCTCCCAGCAGTCCAACCACTCCATGCATTTCACATCAATTCACCATCATCCCGCATGATGTTAAAATGAATCCCCTTTGAACTACACATGCTACTGATTCCCATCAATTGGGATACATAGGAAGCCTCTGTAATGTCCAACCCCAACCAATGGTAATCCCTAGTTGTAATTTCTCGGATATTCCATGTATTATTTTTAAATATTATATGGAATTATTACAAGACCATGATTTATGATGACATGTGATTCAAAGGACCGAGGTTCCGAGAATGAATTTTTGGATTCAATTAAACTTTTAAATAACACATGAAAGCTGTTTTACTAAAAAAGTTGAATAAATTTTAAATGGGTTCCCATATCAGATTTATGAGGTCAACATTGCATTCATAACACAGACTTTATCTCAAGTGATTCCGAACATCGACTGACGTGGGTCGGCTAAAAAAGTTAGTTATTAGACGTTTAAGGAAATAAAATAAAAAATATATTTATTTTATTAACCTTGCATCAATGCAGTGACGAGATATTTTAAATAATTTTTCACGAAGAATGTCTAGGGTTAGCTTCATAACCTTGAAATTCTATGAGGTGCAGAGAGGAGACCCCTTGGAGAAACTTCTTCATCAGTGATTGATCTTATCTCGATGTAGGGTTTGTTCTTTTAATTTTCTATTCCATGTTCTTGGATTCAAATTATTAATGTGGATCAACCCACAAATAGGTTGACCCACGGATCGTTCTATCTTGTGGGAGGGACATTATCGGGTTCATTTTGGGGAATTGGTCAATGTTTCTTATGATTTATATTTTATTTTCTCTATTTTATCCTTATAATGGGATTGGATCAACATCATGATGAATGATGGAGGAGGTTCGTTCGTCAATTCGTTATTTAGATTTCTTCTCCCCCTATTGACTCTGTGATCTCTGAGTTCTTCATGGGGTTATAAACAGTAGATTGTTGCATGTTCATTTTTCAATGCAACGATCCAAAATTGGATATCAGACGATGTGACGACCCAGTGAAGGGGCGATGATGATGGAGAAGGATATATCTACATGTATAAGATGAAATAATCACTTGAACTTTCTTTGTAGGGAAGATAGAAATGTGGTTTTGGAGATGATCGAATGCCTGAAACTTAACGAATCAGCATTTCCATGACTAAAAAACCTAGGATCATGAGTATCAAGGTGATCAGATCGCCGAATCGAGAATCAAAGCTTCACCTAAAGCACCAGGTGAAGATCAATGATTCTAGAAAATTGTGAAGAACGCGATATGTTCTCTGATGAACATGGAATGTGGGGGTAATATTTGTTGGTGGATAGTGTTTCGTGATACAGGAAGCGATGACATAGTGTGTGACATATGACATGTGGCGTGTGGGTCCTTACATAAGACTCGATGTGTATCTCAGTTGATACACTGACACATGGTAGAGTAGATGACATGTACTCCATCACACGACCAGACCAAGCCGGATACACTGGTAAACCCATGTACCGGTACATGTGGTGGCATAAATGGGTAGAATCCGTGTACAAGCACACATCCAGAGTTCATAGAGTGGAAACCATATAATTTGACGTGGTGTGTGACCATCACTACACGCAACATATGCTCTTTTTATATGACATGTCTTCTGACTCGAGCCATTGCACAAAGTTAGTATCTAATGTCAATGGACACAACATGTGACCATGATACATGTCATGTACTCTCTTCTACATGGCCTGATTTCCTTGTACACAATTGCATGGAAAATTATCTTTAGGGTTATTTCCCCCTATGCTCGTTCCCCTGAAGGTCAGGCAGCGTTTCCATTCACATGAATATGATCCCATAGGCAAGACTTTCTAGATAGAATTAGAAACCCTATGAGTGGACGAGAAAATGATCCTTTACCCATTAATAGCCCTATGTATAGGGAGCTATCATTGTGAACAATCCTACAGGATGTCGATCCAATACATAGTAGATTATTCTAGATGAGGTGTGGTATACTCCAAGGCCTTCGCAGTGATTTTGATCCGTGTATGGTGATCTTTCCCGACTCAAGAGTGAGTTCTCCCAGAATGAGTGCATCTATTCTCTCTTCAGATATATTGGTGCATCTATCTCTCTCATGACACTTCCCGATGAACATACTTCTCATATGGATGTCATCCGAGCTATCAGACTATTGGAGTGAGTTCTCAGAGATCAATGCTTCGTGAAATCATTGAACCGAATCCCTAGCGTGGGTACGGGGTCGTTGAGACTTACTTATTGACTACATGACTGGGTTTTGAGTATATTTAGATATATTTCTCTTATTATATGTTTTATTGACATATAATGTTTAGATATGACTGCACATTTATTTTTGTAATTCTTTGTGGTTTTCGAGGCCCTCTACTAAGTATTGTTATACTCACCCCTGCATGAGCTTTCCCCATACGTATCGTGTATTATGCAGACGAGCGTCCTTTTGACAGATTCTTTGGAAGGCTAGGACCAAAACGAGCTTTGTGAGCTTTCTTACAGGCTGCAGTATTTCTAAGGCTATGATCAGCAGTCCGAGTACCTAAATATTGCTTATAGGTTGGAAATTGTAGTGTGTAGATTCTTTCTTTTGGTATGATTTTATTATTTCCTAGTTTACATTACTCACTTTACATTCCATTTTACTATATTGGCTAGGATAGTTTTTTCCAGGCATTTTATCCCTTAGTGGTTTTTAAATTTCAGAATTTTTGTGGTTCGAGATGATTGTGTGTGTATAGGTACTTAGGCACTGCCTCCCATTTTAGTTATATTCAAACCCAGTGCCAGTCACCATCACCTTGCCTATTTTAGGAGGGATTTGGGAGTCGCGGAATATACCCCACTAGGATGGGTCATGAAAGATTGGTATCAAATTAGGGTTGGTTCTACATTAGGACCAAGAGTCTTTGAGATTGGTTTGGGGAAATAGTGTTAAGTGTTTTGATTTTGACTTTCATGCCAGGGACTCTAGTGTTGGTGTGGGAGGCCGACGTATACATGCACTATGACTTTAATGACATGATTTTGAACTCATTACCTGAGAACCCTTGATGTAGGGAAAAAAATTTGTACATGCATCATATAGGAATGGGTTGTGTTTTCCATGTCAATTATTCTCTCCTATACAGATATTCTATTTGACCATGGTATATATTGTTTCCATACAGGATGAATCTGTGATGCATACCAGCTTGGATTCAGTAGCTCAATCATGAGGATGACACCCTTAGTGATGAGGATATAATTCAAGGACTCGTTCCCTAGGTGTTAATTATAGGCGGTGCACTTTATATACCATCAATCATGGTGCCTCATATGTTAATTGTATTACCAGAAGACGAGGATCACAATATAATAATAATCTATGAGTTTTCGATACAGAGACCCCTCAAGATCCTAGGTAAGACCAACCCTCATGTGTTTGAGGAATTGATTAATGTAGTGACTAGAGTTGTCCATATATTGAGGACACTAACAAACAATATTGTGATCCAAGGTGTGAGCCTTCTTCAGGGTTAGGTGGGACAATGGGTGATTTTAAAAAAGAAAACTCACAATGAGGAGACTCTTTCAAGGAAATATTATGAAAAACTATTTAGGGAGGAGCTCTCCTTGTATACGCTGAGAGAAGTGCGTATCCGGGATCTTCTTCACCTCCAATATGGTATCTTTACAGTGGATGACTATTAATCAAGGTTCACCAAACTCTCTAAGTACTCGATGGATATGAAAAAAGGTCAGTACATTAGAGATTTTACCTTTGCGGGGGGTCTACGATGGGATATCCTAGCTAGTTTGTGCCTATATGCTTTTTGAATTATATAAGAGTGCTCATGCGAGCTTTGGTGGTCGAGAGCTTCATAGATGAGTAGAGACAGCTAGTGGCAGTCAGCAGTAGATAGAATAGTGTAGGGACCTCGGCAGTAGGGATCTGCCATCAGACATAGGGATTGAGATTTGGGACATGTCACAGGAGGACTCGAGATATGGGATCTGTGGTGCAGGGCTCTCGGGCTAGATCCTATTAGACTAGGTAGAGGTGATACTCATTGTACAATGGTAGGTGACATATCTCTAGAGATTTACCAACTCGTTGAACAATTGATAGGGAGTCATTGGATGGACCCTCGAGGCTGAGGTAGAGTGTAGAGCAAGAAGACCCTTCTGGCAGCGGACATGGTAGAGGAGTAGGGAGATCAGTAGGAAGTGTCCAGAATGTTCAACTAATTCCACCATCACCCTTTAAGATCCCCACCAAGCTCATGGATTTGGGGTATAGGGGTGGGGGAAACTATATGCGGTCAAAGCATATGAAACAGGGACTCCATGGATGATCCATGGTACGATCTGTGTCTTTTCTACCTTAGCTTCTATAATTTTAGACATATGTTCTAGTCCTTCAATCCTCACCACATGCCTTGTGTGAAACTATGAGATTTTGGTGGAGCCATTGAATCAAACCTTATGCTTGGAGACACAAATGGGAGGAGACTAAAGAATCAAAATTCTTTGTCGATAGTGTGATCTTACCCATGGAGGGGATAGTTTTAGTTGGAACCTCTTGCTGGTTGAGTCGAGGACTTATGATGTAATTCTTGGTATGGATTGGTTATCTTCATTTCTTTCCCAGATTGAATCCTTTAGTGAATAGTTTAGTGTGTCCACAAATATGGAATGAGGTTTTCCATTTTTGGTTAAAAGAAAACCCATGAAGTATAGAATGGGATCATGCTTAGTAGGGTTCAGCAGATCACTCATGAGTTGACTAGCCTTATGCTTAGAGTAGTAGATGTTGTGAGATTTCAGTTCCCAAAAGAAGTGGATGATTTTGAGGATGCCTTTCCAATAGATGTTATAGGATTAAATCCCCACTGGGAAATCGATATCTACATCGGCATACACCCTAGGACGACACTGATATCCTCAATGACATATCGAATGTAACCTGTCGAGATTCATGAGACGAGGGTGTAGTTGGAGGATTTACAGAGGAAGGGCTTTGTAAGACCCAATGTTTCACCCTGGGTGGCCCATGTTTTGTTTTCCAAGAATGAAGATTGGAGTTTGAGGTCGTGCATAGATTACTGGTGTTAAGTATCCACTGCCAAGGATCGACGACCTCTATGATCAACTGTGAGGGGAATGATGGTTCTTGAAGGTTGAACTTCTATTAGGTTACCTCAAATTATTAGTAATATATGAGGACATAATGGAGACGGATTTCAGATGGCTCTTTGGTCACTCGAAGTACTTGGTGACACCTTTCAACTTGATGAATGGACCAGTAGTGTTCAGTGGACTTATGAACTAGAATTTCCTGCCATGCATAGTTGTGTTCATATTTTTATTCATCGATGACATCCTTTTGTACTTGGTGTCAGAGGAGGATAACATGAGACACATACAGATGGTTTCAGATGTACTCCAAGAGAGTCGACTTTATGGGAAGGTCTCAAAGTGACATTCCTAGATATAAGAGTTTCAATTTCTGGGAAATATTATCTCAAAAGAAGGAGTATAAATGGACCCAGTGAATGTCGAGGTGGTGTTATCATGGGAGCCACCATGGTGTCTGACAGAGGTGACGACCTCTCTTGATTTGGCAGGATACTACCCGAAATTTATCTCTGATTTATCATGGATATTAGCACCGATGACGGCCTTGACCCTAAAGGGGTAGCCTTTCATGTGGACAGAGATGTTCTACCAGGCATTAAAGTTGTTGAAGTAGAGTTTGATGAGCACATCAATCTTGAAATTTACAGAAGGGGGTGTCCAGTACGTAGTTTTTCTACGACGCATCTAGGACCGAGCATGGCTGTGTCTGGATGTAGAGACAGTCGGTGATTACTTATGGTTTTCTCTAACTAAGGCTACATGAGTAGAACTATACAACCCATGATATTGAGTTTTATGTGGTAATATTCATGTTTAATATATGAAAAAACTACCTGATGGGGGAATAGTTTATTATCAATTATGACCACAAGATCATCATGTAAATCATCTTGCAAAAGGATCTAAATCTGAGGTAGAGGCAATGGATGGAGTTCCTTCAATATTTTGACTTTGAGATCGATTATAATCCTAGTAAGGGTAACATAGTAGCTGATGATCAAATTCAGATATTTATTTCATAGCTACTGGGTGACGTATCATAGTAGTTGGCCTCTCTACAATTATATTTCATAGTTAGGGCAGATGTAGATTATCTCTAGTCAATGGTTGTTACTGATCCACTCTTTTCATGATTCATGGAGGCACAACTATGGGATATCAACAATGAGACTTTACATTCTCAGTTATCCATAGGAAAATATCTTAATGGATATTCTCAAGGTGGAGAGTACATAATCCTTTTCATAGGATGAGCAGTTGCACCAGTGGGATTGCGGGAGGAGGTTCTGAGGGAGTTTCATACATCCCACTTGGTGGTACATCCTAGTGTAAAAAAATGTATCAGGACCTGTGATGTCATTTTTTGTGGACAAGTATGAAGAAGGTTGTAGAAGAGTTAATTTCTCAATTCCTTATATGCTATTAGGTGATATCTTAGCACCAGGTGCAAGTAGGGTTTTCTCACCCCTTGTAAGTGCCAAAGAGGAAGTGGGATGGAATATCAATGGACTTCATGATGGGCATACACTAAAATTCAAGGTGCCATGATTCCATCTGGGTTATTTTTGACCTACTAACCTACTCGATCCACTTCCTATATATTAGAAAGTATAGTTCAATAGAGAGCTTAGGATGCCTCTACCTGCAGAAGACAGTTCAACTTCATGGTGAACCTTTGATGACAGTCTCATATCGTGATGCATCTTTCACATCAATGTTGTCGAAGGGATTATAGGAGGTGTTTAGGACTCAGTTACGCTTGATTATAGTGTTCCATCCCTAAAAAATGGTCAGACCTAGTGAACCATTCATGAATTTGAGGATAAGTTGTGGGCATATATCTTAGACATTGGTTGTATTTGGGAGTACCACCTACCATAGGTGGATTTTCCATACTATAACAGGTACCACTCCACCGTCAGTATTACACCATTTGAAGATTTATATGGGAAACCCTGCTCCTCACCACATTTTCTAGACCGACCTAGGAGAGTCAGTACTCATGGGTCTAGAGTTGGTGTGAGCTACCCCAAGAAGGTGCAAATTATACAAGAGCAGATGAAGACTACAGAGATCCATCAGAAATCTTTTACTAATATATGGAAGAGAACTATGGAATTCAAAGTGGGAGACCATGTCTCCATTCGAGTCTTACCTCGACAAGGGTTGCAGAGATTTTTTTGAGGCAAAAAGTTGTCTCTGAGGTTCATCACCCCTTCCATATACTGCATAGAGTTGGATAGGAAGTGTACCACCTAGCTCTACCACCATAGTTGCACCAGATACATGATGTCTTCCACATATCACAACTGAGGAGGTACATGCATAACCCATCACACGTCATCGACAGGGGAAAGCTGGACATCGATGATGGATAAACCTTCACAGAGTACCCAGTAGAGATCAAGGATTAAAAGGAGGGGATATTTTGTGGGTGAGATATTCTTTTATTTCATGTCTAGGGGTAGAACATAAACATTCAGAAGATAATGTTGGAGTGGATGGATCAGATACATGTGCAGTACCCACATTTGTTTGAGTAGCCTTTTGTTTTGGCTTATTGAGGATGTAAAATATCTAATGTGGGGATAATGTAATGTCTCATATTTTCCATGTATTATTTTAAAATATTATATGAAATTATTAAATGACTAGGTTTTGCAATGGTGTGCGATTCCAAGCCCCAGGGTTCCCGGGATAAAATTTTTAAATATATTAATCTTTTAAATGGTGCATGCAAGTGATTTTACTAAAAATGTAGAATGGCATTTAAAGGGTTCCCAAATTAGAATTCTGAGGGCACCGTTGTGTTTAGAGAAGTGACTTTACCTTAGGAGAGGTCTAACATTGACCAGTGTCAGTCAACTGAAAAAGTTAGTTGTTGGATGTTTAGGGAAATACAATAAATTAAAATATTTATATTATTAACCTTACGTCAATGCAAATATGGGATATTTTAAGTAAGATGTTAATTATAATCTCTAATGTTAGCCACCTAACCCGGAAATTCTCTATGTCATGGAGAGGAGACCCCTAGGAGAAACCTCTCAAAAATGAATGACGACAAATCAACCATTCATGAATCGCAGATCCAACAGAGTTAAAGGGTATCTTCAATGAAGAAAATGAAATCCCTCTTCATCAGCAATTGATCTTATATAGAGTTAGGGGTTTTAATTGCAATTATTCCTTACCCATTCTTGGATTTAAATGAATAACAATGATCAACCCATGAACAGGTTGAGCACTGGATTTTTCGTTCTCGTAGGAGAGTCATTATTGAGATTATTTTGTGGAATTGATTCATGTTTGTTTTGATTTATAATTCATTTTCTCCATTTTATCCTTATAATAAGATATAATCAGTGCATTGATGAATTTTTGAAGATTTTGGTTCCTCAATTAATTATTTGGATTTCATCTCCCCCCTTTTGACCTCACGTTCATCACTTTTTTCATGGGGTTATGAACAACGGATCGTTGCACATCCTTTTCGTAACGCAGTAATCCAAATTTAGATATTCGACATTGTAACAACCCAACAGAGGTGTGATGATGATGACAGACATAGAATCGACATAGATTGAAAGAAATCATTATTTGACTGTTCTTTTCGTAGGTGATTGAAATACATTATTGGATCCAATCAGATGCCCAAAACTTATCAAATTAGTGTTTTCATGATGAGAAGACATAGGATCTTGTGTTTTTAGGAGATCAGACGTCCAGATCAAGAATCAGATCATCACCAAAATTTCCAGATGAAGAAAAAGGAGTCTGGAAAATTGATAAGAACATGGCATGTTATTTTCAGAACATTGTGTGTGGGGATGACTCTGTAGTGGCTAGGGTTTTGTGATGCATGATGTGATGAAACAATGTGTGATAGATGTCACACGACATCTGGGTCCTTACCCATGACTCACCCTGTATCTTAAATGATACACGAACATCAGGTGGAGTACATGGAATGTACTCCATCACAAGGCCATACCAGGCTAGATACAAGGGTTACCCCATGTACCAGTACACAGGTTGGAAAACACAGGTAGAAACTGTGAATGGGAACATGGACAGTGTATACTGAGCAGGCCTCGGATAATCTGACATGGTGTGTGACCTTCACTACACATCGTTTATTCTCTTTTTACATGACATGTATTCTGACTCAGGTCATTTCCCACAGGCAGTACCTAATGCCAAGGGACATAGTCTGAAACCTTGTTAAACACTATGTACTCTCTTCTATGTGGCTTGATCTCCTTATCCACCATTCCATGGAATGATTTTGTTTGGGTCAGTGCCCCCTTTTCTCATTCCCCTAATGTCCAGGTATCATTTCCATCTACAGGAGTATGATACCTTTAATAGGACTTTCCGTATAGAGTCAGAATCCCTATAAGAGGCCCAAAGTGAGATTCTCAACCCATTCGTGGCCCTAGGCAGAGTTAGTTGTTGACATGAAAAATACAACATGAAACAAATTCTGTACTTAGTAAGTGAATTCAGATGAGTTATTTTAAACACCAAGTCCTTGAAAGTGATTCTCATTCATGCATCATGATTGTTCCCCACTCAGGAGTGAGTTCTCTTAGAATGAGTGCATCTATTCTCGCTTCATATCTATCAATTCAAATATTTATCTCGTGACACTTCCCAAAGAATGTACTTCTCGAACATATATCATCAGATCTATCAAACTTGTGAAGTGAGTTCTGTTGGATGAGTGTTTTGTGGAATCATCGAATTGAATCCTTAGTATGGTTATGGGGTAATTGTAACTTACCTCTGGGATACGGGTCTAGGTTTCGATTATATCTATATATGTTTCTATTGTTATCTATTCTGTAGACATATACTATGTAGAGATGATTGTACCATTACTTGTGTATTTCCCTTTTTATTTTTGGATCCTCTTCTGAATATTATTATACACACCCCTGTATTAGATTTTCCCACATGTCTTGTGTCTTTTGAAGATGAACGACTTATTGATGGAGTCCATAGTGGACCAGAACCAGACCAAGATTTGTGATATTCCTTACAAGCCAAGGATTTCTTGCTATTATGAACAACAGTCCCAGTAACTATTTCTTTCTTACATGTTGTACTTTGAAGGGTGTAGGAACTTTTTCATTTGGGATTGTATTCTAGCCCACTTTACATTCTGCACTTTACTTTCTGTTATACTTTGTTAGTCGGGTTTAGTTAAATGCATGAATTTTGTTCCTTAGTGATTTTAGATTTCATAATTTGTGGTCATGGGGATATGTGTGGGTATAAAAGTAGTTAGGAAATTCCTCCCATGATAGTGATATTCCTACTTAGTTCTAGTCACCAACCCCTGGCCGGTTGGATGCAGGTTTGGGGAGTTGCATCACGGGCCCCACTGGGTCGGATCAGGACACTAGTACTGCCTCGTGAGGGATATACCCTCTTGATGTGACACTTTCCACTTTTGGGATGTATCTCATGGATATTCCACCCTATGGTTTTCTGATCCATGGGGGATTCTAACCATTAATAATTGACACACTTCACCATACACCTCTAACAAATAGAATCCCTCTTCTGATGGGCCACTAACTATTCATAATACCTAGTTTGTCTTTGGTTAGTTGTCCTTTGTGTACACCCCGATTCTATACCCCATTCCAAAACTTTTTGGGCTTTGATTCCCATCTAATAATACATGAATGAATCCTCCCCGTATATGAAAAACATCAGTCATTTCCTATAGTGACCTTCCCCTCATGTCTTTGTATCTTGGGAAGATCATAACATAACTCAGAGGTTTAAATTCTTTTGGGTTTCCATCCATGTGTTCCATTATAATAGGTCACCTCCATAGGAATCTCATTACCCCACTGAACTATGTGTACGTTGATTCATATCCACTAGGATACATAGAAAGCCTCCCTAAGGTTCAATCTGAACAAGACTGTCAGCTTCACATCGGTTCCACCTCATTTACCTTCATTATTCCACACTTCCTCCTTACCCACCCTGATTTTTCCTAGGCCTCCATATCTTAGTGAACTCATTCCATTCACATAGGAAGATATCCATGCAAAATACCCAACCATATACTTCATCACGTTTCCATTACCTTGGTATGGTCATCCGTCCCATTGCTTTTTCTTGCAGCACCCAGGATGCTAACTAAGTGTAAGCCCCGAGTTCCCCCTTTGATCTTTGTGAATTTTGATCTCTGTCATCTAGACATAGTATATAATAAAAATCTCTATGGTTCAATCCCAGCCAACGGTAAACCATGGTGTCCCATTTTCTGGGCCCACCTCATCTGGTCAACCCTTTACGGCGTTTTGATCAACTTTCATGGTTTGAAACATTTCATTTTTAGGACATGTCATCTAGGGTCTGTCATCATGGATTTTTTCACCCATCCAACCAATAAACCATTTAGGTGCTCCCTCATAGGGTAATATCCATATGATCCACTCTTATCAGTGTATTGATCAGTCTGATCCATCTCCGTTAGATGTTAAACTAGTGGCATGCTCAGAATTAAACATGGGAAGCCACAGAAAACCATAGAGAAATGAATTGTGCATAAGATTCCTTACATTCAACATGGGACACATTGGGCTTATGCACCATTGAGAATCCCTCTCATAAGGGATAATTTAGGTGTACCATGGTTCCAAAATCCATACATGCTAGTGTTGCCCAAAATGGCTACTTCCTTGATCAAAGGATGCTTCCAAGCCTTGACCCTTTATAATGTCCAGACAAAAGTAGTGTAATTAACTACATCTACTAAGATATGGAACCCAAAATTATATTCACAAACAATGTCTTAATCAATAAGGGAGACCCGCAATTTGCGATAAATTCCGAGGTGGAATCCATGGAAGAAGGAACCGATATCCCGTCATCCCATTTCAATCATGGAGAAAACATTGCTAAAGAAGTGATGAATGTCACCCACCTTTTGAAAACATGAATGTGGGAAAAAAGATGAGACTATCTCCATTGATGGTGTTGTGAGGCAGCGTGCCCTAGAAAAAGCATCAGAAATTGAAATGGAGGACCCAATGAGAAACTTCTATGATTTTACCTTGTGGATGAGATACATTTGATACATCAACATATAAGCGTGTAACTAGATCCAGTAATATGGCCCTAGGTCTTTCCAAGAAAATGGTGGGTCAGGCATGGAAGTCACCAGAATTTGGGGCAGTTAATCATTAAGAATTATGGTCTGTGACATTGTCAGCATGGATATTTCTACCCTGGATGACTGAATGACGCTAGGGTACCAAGCACTTCTTTCTTACTATCTATGATAATAGCTGAATCTTCATGATATGTAGGTCCCAAGCTATAGGAACCCAGTCACCTCCAGCCCATAGATGCAGGAGTAGGGGCAACGCCAATGTGATAATCATGAAAGGATCCACCTCCTCCGAAACGTTTTCCACAACCATTAATACTAGGTTCCCACACCCAATTTCATTTAGAGGAGGGTGATTGATACTCTTATTATACATTATGACCAGGATGGGTCATCTAGAGGAAAGATATGGATCACCATGTTCTAGAGTCTTATGTGCCTCTCCATCTCCACCTCCCCCAAGGGCCACACAGGGATCCATTTCATCCCACTCTGACTTCCAACCATTTCGTGAGACTCTACTATGAATGCTCCCATAAATCAATCCCTTATGCCGATGAGTTAAGGGACGTTCGATTCATCCCGGCTTCGACTTCAGCTAGGGAGATACCAAGGATGGATCCCACCTGACCACATAAAAGCTGACAGCCGGTGTACTAGGCTGAGGAATAGGTTGTCTCTACCCCTACACTATTAGATCTAGTTCAGCTAACCCGACTCCAACATCGGGCAAAGGGTCAGGAAGACACCCTTTAGGGGGAATCATCTTCTAAAAAAATAGTGGTATATGCCTCCACAGATGCATGCTATGAACTCCCTATTATTAAAAATTAGTGTCACTCCTCTATTAAATAGGTATTGAGGCCCCAAACATCCCATGGGTAGGCTGGGTTCACTCTTTCAGTCACTGGAAGAAGCATCAGTCGTCGTGGGCCAACCTGTGATCTCCAAATTCAGTACAGAGGTCCTACCCATAATGTCAGCATCTAGGGTGGAGGCCTTCGCCACTCTCACACCGAAAAAAGAGTTTTATTCATGTCGTTATTACTAGTCTGAGTAGAGGTCCTACCTATCTTGTTGATGTTTATCATGAAGGTCCTCCCCGTGCCTATTATCCAATGTATAGATATTTCCCCAAATTTTATGATATCAATTTGAGGTTCCTCTTCACCCTATCACCCATCAGCATGGAGGTCCTCCCCATGTCATCATTAGATTTAGTGGAGTCCCTCCCTGCTCCATCAACTATTGTGGAGGTATTCCTCATAATTAGTCTTTCCAACACAGAGGTCCTCCCAATGTTCTATTCGATAACTGCCCAGGTGCTCTTCAAACTGCAGAGCACCTAAGTGGAGATCATCCCCACTTTTATACTGAACATATAAGACCTAATCATGTTCATAACAACATTACTGGGGTCCCTCACTGCTCCATCACCATCCCATATGGAGGTCCACTCCGTGTGGAAGATTTACCTTACATTGAGGTACTATTCCACGAAAAAAAGGCCAACCATTGCTGGAAAAAGAAGAATATTACATGGTGCCAGATCACTGTCAATCCAGTTTACATTGGAGACTCTTAAGCAGAGTGTGATTATCTGGTGGAGCCATCACCCCAATCCTCTACATCTATGTTTTGGGAAGGAATCAGGAAATTAATGATCCTCCCTTCTAGAAAGTTAAATGCAATAGATCCCTAAATCCGTTTGTAGATATATAAAATAGAAGGAATATTAGGTTCCAATTCAAGGTCTGGCTATGAAGTCCTCTCTATTATCACTAGGATCATTCTCTACCTTGACCAAAGATCACAGATATTTGTTTGGTGTGTGATGGGTGATAAATATCAGCCAGATCTTCCACCAGTTGCTACCACCAATGCACATGATGAAATGGTCATCACCTCATCCATTAGCGACATGGTGGTGTAGTTAGTACCATATCTAAGAGACAACCCATTTTTCAGCGGTTTGTTATCTCATGTACCGTTCTCTCCATTATCCATTCCTCTAACCCATGGGTCTATATCATTGCCATTACCCGTTCCTCATCCACCTCTAGTTGATGAATGGGTAATCCAATGGTCAAATCCTGATTCTAAATGAAGGATTTTGTGGGACATTCT
Organism: Viscum album; assembly: GCA_963277665.1. Taxonomy (NCBI): domain Eukaryota; kingdom Viridiplantae; phylum Streptophyta; class Magnoliopsida; order Santalales; family Viscaceae; genus Viscum; species Viscum album. The sequence goes on along the minus strand of OY728129.1, from coordinate 427,634,596 downwards.
CACAGCATACCATCTTCTTAAGATGTTTTCACCAATCCCTACATTATACATAGGCACTTCAGAGCATCGTTCCTTGGATGAAATCATTTGTTTCAACCAAACCCTGGGGACAACACACTTCCATCTACAACATTATCAGTTGTCTTATCCAAAAATCTAAGAACATTATGACGAAATCGTCCAAAAATGTCACCTAGCTGAGTTAGCCTTTCTTTTTGTCGCTCATCACCTTGCATCACCCGATCGTCATTGGGATCTTCACCAATGATGAATTCATAGTTTCACTGTGCTCCGTGATGGTATTGAGGTGGTGTCTCCACACGTCCAGATCCATGTCTGGGAAAAATATGCTTCCCCCACTTAATCCTGATCCTGCCAAAATCATACCTTATCAAAAATATCATGGATATTCCACCAAGAGTTATCACCATAAACATGGTTGATCTCACTGAGAAGGAAACTGAGGTAGGAATAATCAATGAAAACATACCTTTGAGGATAGAACCACATCTGTTGGATCCCCCAAGCATTGTCACATTATATCAAAGACACTTAATTTTCATTACCAACCCTGCTGATTCATTTCCACTCATTCGGGACCCCAACAAGGGAAAAGGGAACATTGGGACAGTTAAGCCCCATGAACCATCCAATTTAGTGAAAAGAATAGAGGATGATCATGAGAAGGATTCACTGCTCTAATAGCTCACAAAATATAAAAGGAGCATTGATGAGCTCCCTGATGAGTTAATTATTGAGAAACATAAAGACTGTGGTGATCACCAAAATGATCCCAACCATCCTATAATGCGGTATTACGGGAAGGTACAATCTCCCTTGAGTGAACTACCTCCCACTAGTCTCGAAAACCCTATATATCCTGACAGGATAGAGGCCAAAGATTATAGAAAGCGGATATGGTATGAATCACCAAATCCACCCGAGTTGCGTGAGAACCTTCCCCCCAGCTACTCCACATTTCATTCCCCCATCATCCCCTTAGGATTATATTTAGGATTTACCCTAGATTCCTCATATTTCATCCCTCTAGAATCTCCTTGGGTAATTCCACAATTCTTTCCATGAGTTACTGAGCCCACTTGTCATGTTTAAGAAACCTCCAATGCATTGGTAGTTAAGGATCCTTACCACGATAGGAACCCTTTCCAGGATGATCAGATTGCTCATCTCAATGATTGCCTAATGGCCCTTAATACATGACATGTGGTGACCCCAAATGATGGTAAGATGGATACGGTATGGGTGGATGATATTACAATTCCATTGGGCTTCAGGAATCCCACTTCCCCCCCCCCTTCAATGGGATGGGTGACCAACTGAAGCATATGGACCACTTTATATCAAGGTGTCGACCCATGTTGGGAACTCCAGCACAGTAGTAAGACACTAAGATCTAGTAATTCATACAAACACAAGAAGGGATCACATTCATCTAGTAAAACCAACTACCCATCGGGTCTATAGCTAGTTGATAAGATCATCAGAGGATGTTTCTATATTAGTTCAGATCCACCCCTCAGAAGACCAGTATTACTGACCTCTTAAAGTATAATAAAAGGCCATATGATCATGTCATAGAAATTTTATCTAGGTGGTAGGGTCTCACATATTCACTATATATGATGTTGAATAAAGAGAAGTTTTTGATGATGTTTGTGGGATACATCAATACTAAACTGGATCCTTCTATTATCACTCAAAACATACCATGAGGATTCAAGGATTTATTTGATAAGGCATAATTCTTAGAGGGTGTCTTGTAGAAATCAAATCAGTCACACTCTTTTCCTCCCATAGCCCTCAAAAGAATAACATGAAAGTTTGGGACAACATTCATTGTATAGGTAGAGGCCCCCAGGCCACCATAGTTTCTTGCAGCAGAACTTCCTCCACAACCTCGCTGATGGTGTCAAACATAGGCACAACCTCAGGTTCAGCATCACACACCTCAGAATCAGCAGGCACCACCTTGTAATTAACCACTTCCACCTAGGCGGTACAATCAGGGTACACCTTCTCGCTAGGCTCCATCCCCCATCAGGGCCAGGCTCTCTAGGTCCCTTTCTCAGAAAGGAGAAATCGGACCAACTTGTTCGATGAAGCTCAGACACTTGGAAATTTCTAGAGCACTTTGGATTATGTAATATTTTTGATTCAAGAATACCGTGGATCCTAATAGGATAATCTCAATAATAACCCCAACTATTTACCTTATCACTGATTCCTTGGATATACCCTCAAGTAGTGTTATGTGTCTAAGGAATGAATTCAAGACCAGGTTGAAAACAATGTGGTCGGGTTGGGTCTAGCCCCAACACATGTGGTGTGTGTATTCAGAAATCTAGAATATGACATCCAAGGTGAATGGTCGTAGGTCTCCAGCTATATGACTCATAAATATAATGGCTGGACTACTTGTAATGCAGTCGCTAACAAGCATGGAATCATCTATGCCCGCCTGAATTGGCTCGAGCCTCCTGAAATCAACAAAACTCCCCCAGCTACTGCTAATGTATCCAGATATCAACCTTCTCTCTCTCTCAGAAGAGCAGAATCTGATGGTTTAAGAAAAAACAAAGCCCTTCACTAGTTTCGAAGCTACCATGCACCCTTGAAGTCTTCAGGACACACAAAATGGGTATTACCCAGAGAAATTACCGAGTAATATAGGACTAGTCAAGTAATTACAGGGAGTATGCATCGGTAAATACCGTTGAGCTGGTAGAACCATATATGTTTCCCAAGAAAACAAATCTTCAGAAAGGCCCTCATAATGTTCCCAATCAATGCCATCGTCGACATTACTATGGATACATGAATTTTTAGAATGATCAGGCCAGTGCCTCTCTCTTATTCATACATGCTACAAAGACTAGAAAAGAATTTCAGCGTAGGGCTCAACATGTGCAGTCCTATCATCTTGTTTCATCAGATTCACAGTCATCACCATTTGGTTTCCTGGATTAGGCATAGCCACCGTGACCGCATCGTAATGATACATGTTCATCCATGATCGTACCTCAGCCATTTGATCAGCTGGTAGTCACTTTTCAGGATTCAACTAGTAAAAAATGGTGTATTCTCAGTACCAGATCGATTATGCCAATTCATCCGGTAGCGCCTATCATACCTCTTATGACAGATAAACTCCCAACTGATAGAAATATGTGCCTAACACATAAGTATTATGTGTTTAATCACCTTTATTGTATTCCTAAAAAGTTCTCGATCATCAAAGATCTATCTATATCAAAAGATATGCATGAAGCTCTTGTAGAGGCTTTATGATGCCCCCTCTAGTTCGAAACATAAGTAGCAGAAATATAAGTCTTCCATGCTAAGGAATTCAATAGTGCATAATTTTAAGCCATCACATCATTCTCAGGAGAACATAATGGCTCCCATGTATAGGGGAATATCCTACCATTTTACATCACATGACAAATAATAACATGGATATTTTTCACTACCTTATTAACACAGTTTTTATGATCAGTCTCATTCTGACCTAGATTCTCCACAAGGTATGGTTGTTTGAAGAAGATCTAGATCCCTTTGAATTGAAGATTCCGGGTTATGACTAGACCGAATAGAGGCTGTGTGGAAATATTTGTCTGAATACCTTGTTGTATTGCTTATTTTCTAGCACTAAATTCATTGTCTTATCATAGGACATCACATATATTGCATTGATTGGTAGACCCTGGCTCCATTTGCATGTAGCAGTTCCATCCTCATGTCACTAGTGCCTCAAGTACTCCCTTAATGGTCAAGTGGCCATACTTCAGGGTGATTTAAATCCCTTTACCACTTGTGATTCCCATTATTTAGACACTGACTATTACAAGAGAAAGTAAAAGTGGGTTCAAAATAATGAGTTCAAGAACAATAAGCCTTTAGTGGACCCATGGATTGATTTGGATGATACATTCATCCTCCCGATTCACCAGTTGGAATCCAAAACCATAGATGTGGGACAATAGTTTTTCGTATCTAAGACAAGGGGAAGACACATTCCCAAATAATGGAATGCAATAGGATCATTTCGTATTCATATACTTAATAGGGTTGGGTGATTCTATAACCCCTACCCCTATATGGTATCAGGATGTCCGACCCATTGAAATGGCTATATTCCATACTTGCATAATCCACCAAGCTGGGATGAAATAACTAACCAAAATGCATAATTAATACTTTGATATCATCATGTATGTCCCCCTTTGAAATAGGACTACTGGGATTGATTCAATTGCTTTTCTATCCATGGTTTCAGTAGTCGTGAGGTCTCCCGATGAATATTCCACCACCACTCAGGTGGACCCCAGCATTCCTCCAAGTTAAGTTAACAAAAATTAAATCTCCCTTTCTGATGATTCTATTGTTGTGGGTGATGGAGAGGATTTTTAGGATGCTCCACATTCATTTGAATAAGGTATCTCTTCCACTGCTGATGAGTTTGTATAGGTAAATCTTGATACCGAGGAAGACCCAAGGCTAACACTGATTAGATAAACTACTCCTATGATAGAGAAATAGAAATATATGGATTTATTGAAGCAGTATTAGGATTTATTCACTTAGAGCTATGATGAGATTCCATGAAAAGATCCCCAGGTCACCATCCACCATCTCAGTCTCCTAAAAAATCATCGCGGGTTCAAACAACCTCCCAAGAAGATGCAACCTTCTCGCGGTGCCATAGTCGAGGGTGAAGATGATGAGCTCGTCAAAACCAACTTCTTCATGGAAGTCCCATACCCTTGATGTCTGGCCAATATTTCTTCCTTCTTGATGAAGAAAATAAAGATTATGGTTTTCATAAACTTTTGGGATCTTAACTGTCACTCTTTGAAGGATGATTTTCTCTTCATATGACATAACTATTGATTTATTCTACCTATAAATTCCAGGAACTATCCATCATGAATGGTTATTTCAAATACAATTATATCCAAATGTTCCCCAAGGACGAAGAGTCCACCACCTTCAGAGCAATGCAAGGTACCATTTTTTACTAGTTAATTTCTTCTGTTCTAAATAATGCAGGACCCAACCACCAGTATTCTTTACACCCCATATTCATGCTGATTCTCAGGACATTGGTGAAATGCTATGTAGATGATCTGGTGGTCAAATCCCAATAGTGTTAGGGCCATATCATAGATCGTGAGAATGTTTTAGCTTTCTATTCTCCCACCATCTAATGATAAACCCATTGAAGTGTTCCTTTGGGGTTACCTATGGAATGTTTCTTGGCTTCATCATTAGATATAGATGCATTGAGATCGATCAAGAGAATATCATGACCATCAGTCAGATGCCTCCTCTAAGCAACATTTGGGAGCTCAAAGGCTTTCAAGGACACATATCCTACATATGCCAATTCATCATGAATATAGTTGTGTTGGTGGGAGTAGATGACTAAAGAGGGGTTGAATTAAGAATCTATATAAATTTCTGTTAAAAAGAGTTATTTAAAAAATAATATCCTCGTATAAAAATAAACACAAAGTCAGTTTTTAGTGAATTTATAAAAGTATTGAAGGTTTAATTCTATTCTCGGAAGATTAATTAGTTCTCAGCATTCCCAATATAAATATTAGTAAATCTTTTCAATTAATTCTACTGATTCCAAACATATATAAACAACTGCTAAACAAACAATCAAAGTTTAGTTTATATTAATGATAGAAACACATAACAGATAAAAAATAACAGCACAACATATAAAATAATAGGTTTAGTCTCAAGTAGAGTCTTAGTCCTATCCACTTGGTGATCACCCGCCACCAAGAATTTTATATTAATAAACTTTTGATGCACACCCTGGATTGGGGTTCACAATAGCACACAGGTTGTCTAGGTCACACTTGACCAATACCATAGTTATTCATGGGAAAAACAAATAACCATATCTCACAGGATCTCTTCCACAGTTCTACATGTGATATAAGTGTCACAAAAGATTGAGAGTGAGGATATTTTGTTAACCATCAGTTTAGCTTAGGATACAGTGTGTGATATTCAAACAGATATACACACTTCTCGAAATAGTAATGATAAGAAAAAAATAGAGTTATGAATGAGAATAGTGTTTATAGTTCTCTATGTGTTGTGCAGTAATGCTCTAGATTCAACGGATGCTGTTGAAATGTTATTTGAGTCCTCTTCTGAAAGTTGGCTTCAGAACAGAGTGTCACAGTTTCTTGTGAAGGTGTTCATATCTTCTTTTTTATGATGTTCAGAATGCTCCAGTAGGTAGTTCCTGGGTGATCCCATGTTTTTATTTTTTCTCCTTTTCAACATTCTTAGTTCGCACAGTCTATATTTTAGCATGTTCTCCATGTTTTATGTGTATTTGTATATCTCTGTGTCTCCGTCTCTTATTGAGATCTAATTGAAGCCCTTTTATACTTCAAGGTCAACTAGGAATAAAGATATCCTCACATGAATGTACCACATACTGTCTATGGATAGTTTTACAGAAAACATTAAATAATGTCAGAAATATTAATTATTCTAAATATTATCGTTTGAAATAAATTTGAATTAATAAAATTGAAACAGTTATTTATGACTATCATTGAGTCATTTTTTTCTATTGTCTTCGGTTTGGTAACATCAGTATATCATCTTTGGTGTGTCGGCTTTGGTCTTTCATCTTTGATGTGTCGACTTTTGTTTGTCATCTTCAGTGTGTCAACTTTGGTGTGTCATTTTTGGTGTGTCGACTTCGGTGTGTCATCTTCTGTGTATTGTCTTCGTGGTGTTATCTTCAGTGTGTCGACTTCGGTGTGTCGAACAACGGTCTGTCAACATTGGTGTGTCAACTTCAGTGTGTCAACTTCAGTCTGTCCATCTTTAGTCTATCAATCTTCGGTGTGTCAAAAATCTATGTGTCGACTTCGGTGTCTCAAATTCGGTGTGTCAACTTCGGTCTGTCAATATTTGGTCTGTCAATCTTCGCTCTGTCAGTCTTCGGTGTGTTGAACATCGGTGTCAAGGAATTTAAAAAGGTTAGGAAGTTTCTGTCTTACACAAATAATTACATGACTACGTGTTATCCAAAAGTACATGTATAAATACACATGTAAACATATTTATTCATGAATATAGTTTATTTAATTATTTAAGTATATTTTTCTGTATGACACAATTGATTTGCTTAGAGATATTAAATTGGAATGAAAGAGTGTAATCTATATATTGAAATTATTTGTGATAATGAAAAATACATTATCATAGAGGGTCTGACAATCTCCCCCTTTTTGATAATCACAAATTATGGAATACATGCAAAAACATATGGAATAAAGATAAATTGACATACCATACTGCACTGAATGTAATTTTCAAATATAACTAATGTTTTTCCTTACTTGAAATTTTAAAAACAATTCTCCCCCTTAGTAAATGGATTAAGGACCTTTTTGATAATCACAAATTATAGCATACATGAAAAAATATATAGAATAAAGATATTTTTACATAGCATACTACACTGAATGCAATTGTCAAATATAACTAAAGTTTTTTCCTTTCTTGAACTGTTAAAAACAAACTTTCCCCTTAGTAAATGGATTATGGTTAGCACATTCTGTGTGTCATAAACCAGAAAATATCCCCCATAGATAACTAATGTATGCCTTATTTTCTCCCACTTTTTGGATTAGAAAAAATAAAATCAGAAAGGAGAAATAACACAAATGAAATTCACCATAAAGATATCCATTAATAGGCATAACGTACAAGACAAAAAATAGACCAAATCCCTATTAAAAAGAAACAATCCATCACTAAGGGTTTGGATGCGGAGAAGATTTTCTTTTTTGGATGGATCTAAGGGAGAAACAGAGGGTTTGGGATAGGTAGAGGGAAGAAGCGGTTCTAAGATTACAGCAGGCAGGGAAACACCTGTAGGAACAGTAGGTGCATGGGTAGACCTCCTTTCTAACAACACTCAACTTGGAGTTTTCTTAGTGATGATCTGTCAAATCTGGGAAAGGGCCTGAGAAATAGTCATTGGAGTTGGAGGCCGAGTGGAAAGAACCAATTGAAGTAGCTAGAGGGACGACAATAGCCTCGGCCTAAACTTGCAGATAAGGTTTGAGAAGGTTTCTGAATTCATTAATGATTTCACCGCCATATTTCATGGCTTTCTCAAAGTCATCCTTATTTTCCATAATTTTACTCAGCCAAGGTGTAAACCCCTTAAATTGATGGAATTTCTTCTTGAATGATTCTCTGAATAGAATAATTCTATGATTTTTTGTGAGAAATATGAAGCTATTGATGAGATCATGCTTGGTATAAATCATACTGAAATACTTTTCAACATTTTCTTGAATTTCATTCTAAGCTGAAGAGCTGTCATTTGTGCACTGTCTGTCCATATTGTATATAAGATCTGTATTTTGATGTACTTTTTCAAGGTATTATTTGTCTGAAACACTATTAAGATTTTGATGTTCCTATTGTATCACAACCTTGATAGACTCCAAATCAGCAATAACACTTTTTCCACTCAGGGAACTAGATGTGCCAGTCAACATTTTTCCAAGCACTTCATTCAAATTTTACAGATCTACATTGAGTAGATGAGTCACAAAGTTCCTAATAACTTCCAGAACAGCACTAAAAGAGGTCTTGAAGTTTGAGGATAAAGAATTTAACTCATTTATCATCTTTCTTAATTCATCTCCCAGTAAGGTATTGTGTCTAATAATGGTTTCTGTTGTAGTAATGAGATTCAGTTGAATCTACTGGACCCCTATTCTTTCAATCTTTTATAAATCAGAATTTGAGATACCTATAGAGGTAGGCTGCACTTATGGATCCCATTGAAGCTATAACATACTCACATATATCATTTTTGAATTTCTCCAAATCAGCCTTTGTGAAATAGTCCCTGAGCACTGACTGAGCTACAGGTTCTACTACTGGAGGTGTAGTTGGTGGAACCAGTGCAATATGTTCTGGTTCAGCATGGACTTGTGGAGAATAAGGAGTAGGTACCCTATCCTCATTTGAGTCATACTCTAAACTGAAAATAATTTATCCTAGATCATTATTCCACTCTCTAGCACAGGTCCAGTCTCTTGGCTCGACAATATCAATCTCGATCCTTCTTCCCTGAGGCTCAAAAACAACATCATCAACATCAAATTTTTTATTCTGGTTTCTGGCCATAATAACATGTCTAGGAGTAGGAACCAATGTAACTTCAGGTTCTACATGTGCTTCAGCTACTTCATCTTCACCTTCTACTTCCTTAATTTGAGGTATTGGAACCATATCTTCTTACTCTATGCCAGATGCCATAAGTTCACTCAATTACTGAATTATCTCTTGATTTTAAGCATTAGGAAGGGGTGATATCTCCTCATGTTATGCATCTCGATTTCCAACATCATGTTGTTCGACATGCTCAACACCCTCACTACCTCCATGTATGTATTCCTCACTGGATCTATCAACCAAATGTTGTCCCAGTTTTAGAGAGTCACTTATATGCTCTTCATTTCTTCCATTATAACCATCATCATCATCATCATCATCATCATCATCATCATCTAATTCCTCATCATATTTTCAAACATATTATTCAACTCCAGTAACATCAGTTTCATCCTCATACTCATCACCTAGTAAAGATTATTTTTGGGGAAATTCAAAAGGTGGGCTAACAGGTCCATAAGACTTATATTTGGGACATTCAGAAATATCAGAATCACTCCTATCATCAATAGTAGATCCTTCTTATCTTGTCACTTCAGGCTCAGCTTCCTCATCAGAATAAATTGGAACCTCTCTGGGTTTCAGAGCTGGATCAACATGGTCCTTTGGTCTAGAAGGGTGGTAAACGGGATTGAAATCCTCATATAGCCTTTCCTCATGTCCTACCCAACATATCTTCCATGGTTTCCATAATATTTTCATCCTCTAATAAATGAATTTTTGAATAAAAAAACCAATACAAGCACTTATCCCTTCATCTCCATCTTGCACACAACCTAACCTTTTCAACATGGCTGAAATTCTCAAAGGATAGTACAAGAAGGTTCCCTTCATAGATGGTTTAATAAAATTAGAGAGATGCACCATTAGATACGTACATATGTTTACATTTATCCCATGTTTCAACAAAAATATCATGAAAACATCATGATACTTCACAGTAGAGAAATCTCCCTTCCTTGGGTAGATTTGATGTTGTATGAACTTAAAAGGCTATCATACATCTCCTTCTAATTCATTTTCAATAGTCCTCCTCGATTCTCCATTTTTAGTCAACTCATTCATTGCATCCTCATAAGAGTAGAAAATATAGGATTGTGGAATATTACCACGATAGTCAGCATAGACAGCTTCATGATGCATTTCTAATCATTCATTCCATTCCGTAGATGAAAAAGATATCTCCCTTCCCTTTACCATATACTTCATCTTTGCTACCTCATCTTTATCTAGGGATATCCTCAAATGTTTATAGAACTCATGCACTATATGGGGATAATAGGGACCTTCATTGTTGGGGAACCAACTGATCCATCCTTGATATTCCAGTACTTCCAACAACAAGGATTTTCTTGACAGAAGCCACTCAGCAGACACCTACTTTTCAGCCATTACCACTCCTCCTTCTATGATCGGTTTTGCAGTCCCACTGGAATCACCTTTCTGACACTTAGTAGATGGATATTTTCTAGGTTCTTCCATTTCAGAAATAGTCTTCTCCATAAAAAGGTTTCATATTTCAACAATGTTGAGGGGTCGAGAGTCGAGAGGGAGTGTAACAAAAATGTTGAAAGATTTTCATCATAGGAGAAGGTGAAAGGTCGAGATAGGCTGAACTAAATATATCATTTTGGGATTGTAAATCGTACATCATAAAAATATAAATGCCAAAAAAATAATAATACAAAACATCGTCGTTTTATTTAAAACAGATAGAATTTACAAAACAATCCTTAAATAAATGAGTGTCAATGAATCAGTTTTAGGGATCATATTCCTAAGGTCAGTTTCTAGAAAATCGGTTTCAAACAGATAGGTTTCAAGGAGATTGGTTTCAAGAGATCAGTGTCAATAGATCGACTTCAAGAGATCGGTTTCAAGATGATCGATTTCATGAGCTTGGTTTTATGACACTTGTTTCAAGAGATCAATTTCATGAGATCAGTTTTAAGAATCAGTTTCAAGAGATCATTTTCAAGAGATCGGTTTTAAGAATCGGTTTCAAGAGACTGGTTTCAAGAGATCAGTTTTAATTTTTTTTTTCAAGAGATCGGATTTATGAGATCGGTTTAAAGAGATTGGTTTCATGTGATTTATTTCAAAAGATCAATTGTAAGAATCGGTTTCATGAGATCAGTTTCAAGAGATCAATTTCAAGGATCGTATACTGATTTATCTTTCCTAGTTCATCTCTGATGTAATTTATTCTCTCATAATTTAAGGGTTTTGTGAATATATTTTCAATATGATGTTCATCCCCAATAAACTCAAGAGATATATCACTTTTTTGATAATGATCTCTCAAAAAGTGATGTCTTACAACAATATGATTTGTTCTATAATGAGAAATTGGATTCTTATAAATGTTAATAGCACTTGTTTTGTCACAATTTATAGGGATATGTCTGAATTGAAATCCATAGTCTAATAAGGTGTGTTTCATCCACAAAATTTGTGCACAACAACTACCCTCAATAATATATTATGCTTCAGCACTTGATAATGAAACTGAATTTTTCTTTTTACTACACCAAAAATGTGACATGTTTTGGACATACTCATTCTATCTAACTTACATCCACCAAAATCAGTATCTATGTAGCTAACTAAATCAAAATGGTTTCCTTTAGGATAGAATAATCCTAAATTAGTTGTATATTTGAGGTATTACAAAATTCTTTTAACCGAATTTAAATATGACTCTTTTGGGTTTTCTTGAAATCTCACACACATACACCCACTGAATATAATATCTGACCTACTAGCAGTTAAGTACAGCAAACTCCCAATCTTTCCTCTATAAGTAGTTTGATCAACTGATTTTCCATTTTCATCAAGGTCTAACTTAAATGTAGAACTCATAGGGGTTTCAATACTCTTAATGCTATTAAATCCATATATTTTCAAAAGATCTTTTGTGTACTTACATTGATTGAAGATAATAACTTCATTATTTTGATATATTTGAAATCCGTGAAAATATTTAATTTCAAACATTAAACTCATTTCAAACTCACTTTGCATTATGTTTGGAAAATCATTACATATATTTTTTTAGAAAATCCAAAGATAATATCATCTACATGTATTTGAGATATTAAACCATCTTTAGAAACTTTGTTTATAAATAATTTAGGATATGCGTGTCCTTTTATAAAACCTTTAGAAAAATCAAAGTTACTTAACCTTTCATACCAAGATCTTAGAGCTTGTTTCAAACCATATAAAGCTTTCGATAATTTGAACACGTGATTTGGAAAAGGTGTATTTGTAAAACATGGGGGTTTTTCAACAAAAACATCCTCAATAATATAACAATTAAAGAATTTACTTTTGACATCCATCTGATAAAGTTTTCAATCCCTGTGTGATGCAAAGGCAAGTAAGATCATAATTGCCTCAAATCTATCTACTGGTGAAAAATTCTCTTCATAATCAATTCCCTCATCTTGATTATATCCTTGTGCATCTAGTCTAGCATTATTTATAAATATATTTCCAACTTCATCAACCTTATTTCTAAACACCCATTTGGTTTGTATGGTCAATGTATCCTTAGGTCTATCTACAAGTTTCCAAACATTATTTCCTTCAAACTAATTAAGTTCTTATTGCATGTCCATTACCCAAAATTCACCATTTATTGAATCATTGTTATTTATATGTTCACGTGGTGACAAGAAGGCTTTATATTCAACCTGGATTCTTATGGAGGCTCTGGTTTTTGTCCCTCTTTCTAAATCTCCAATAATAGCATCTAAAGGATGATTCTTGAAGGTTCTAGTTGGTCTAGAAAAAGTAGGACTTGATATTTCATGTTAGTCAGGTTGATCTAGATCACTACGGTTAGGATATGAAGAATCTTCAGAACTGGAAGTTTTCACAGATTCCTTCACATTATGATTTGAGGTTGTATCAGTAATGTCCAGATTGGACATATCCTCTTCAACATTTTATACTGAATTCTTAGGATCATGTGGATCTGTTTCATAAAACATGATGTGTTCATATTCCTCCACACATTTGGTTTTCTTATTAAAGACTCTATAGGCTTTACATGATATAGAATATCCAAGAAATATTCCTTCATCACATTTAGAGGCAAATTTATCTAAATTACCTTTAGTGTTCAGAATATAGACTTTATATACAAACACATTAAAATAACATACTTTGGGTTTCCTATTATTCCATAACTCATAAGAAGTTTTCATAAGAATGTGTCTAATTAAGACTCTGTTTATTATGTTGCAAGAGGTATTAATAGCTTCATCCGAAAAATAATTAGATAAATCATATTTAGTAAGCAAAGTCTAAGGAATTTATTGTAAGGTTATATTTATTTTTTCTACCACACCATTATATTAAGGTGTCATCGGCGTAGATAAGTTATGATTATAGTCGTTATTTGATAAAAAATCTTCAAAATATTGATTTTGAAACTCACGGCCATAATCACTTCTTAAGGATTTAATCATAAATCCACTGATATTTTCTACCATCCTAGCATACTTGGTAAAGTGTGAATAGGATTCACTTTTATAAGCCAAAAAAGTAACAGTTGTACCTTGAGAAATCATCTAAAAGAACATAAACATAGTGCTTCCCATTGAGACTTGAAACTCTAGATGGTCCAAACAAGTCCATGTGAACCTACTCGAGAGGATTAGAAGTAGTTACTTATTTCTTTGGGTTGAAAGAGATTTTATGTTACATTCCTTTTTGACAAGGATTACATCCTCAATAGTAGTTCGAAATACTTTAGAAAAGAAGTTTTAATTTTAAAATTTTTATTTTTCATGTAATTTATTTTTAAGGTAAAAATTAAATTTAACATATTTAGAAAATTATTTTCATAAAATTGAGTTCATTTTTGAATTCTACACATTGAAAAATGGTTCGGGAGATTTTTTTCGGATTTTTCGACAATACATGATTTTTTGGTGAATAGTAAAATATGAAAATTAAGGATAAATGCTATATAAATGAATTTATATATCATGATTGATTCATGAATTATGTAAATGGCCATTAGTTCAAAATCACATGATATCTCTAATATTTTTGGTCATTAGAATCAATATTATTCATAGTCTTGAGAAAAAATATTAAACTATTGATTAAAATAATTGGAAACCCCTCCTCTCCTCCACTATAAATACAACCCATCTTTACCTCCTCTCCTCCACTATAAATACCCTCCTTAATTACATCCTCTCCTCCACAATAAACATCACCCCTCTTTACCAACTCTCCTCACAAATCTCAAGCCTTGTTCCTATTTTAAATTATGCTAAAATATCTCCATAATACCCTCTCCCACATCGAAGAGCTCTTAGTCTCATAAAAGACCAAAACCCCTCCATTAAAAAGGCTCTGAAGGAATATTTATTCAAGAGGTAAATTCCTTTTTTCCTTTCTTTTATTTTCTTTTTATATTCCTTTATTTTCATTTATATCTACACTTATCCACATAAAAATGGTGTGATAACTCTAATAACTTACATGTATTGAAATATTGTTATGATAATGGAATAATTTATCATCACCAATCATTTTCCCTCCATTTATACTAGAAATGAAAACACCGTTTTATATGTGTTAATTTATCACATTCAAGGATGATATGTTTTAAATTTCTTTTACCATCTTAAATTCGGGTCATGAAAAAAAATTTATTGTTGAAGTAGACTGTAATATATGTATTATTTCTTATGTATGTTTCTAGAATCATTTTTACATATGATATTATTTTATAAACCAAAATTGTTTTGATGTGATAAAAAACTACAAATTAACCAAAAGCATTATCATTAATGATTCATCTTAACCCAAAATAATAAAACAAATTTTATTACCATGTAATATTATGGATGTTCAATAATAACACATAACTCATGTTCTGGACGACCATTATAATCATACATGTTTATCCTTACATGTATACAAGTAAACCAATAATGAAAACCAAGAAAACAAATGCTCCCAACATAGTGAAATTAACCCACTTAACCCACCAAAAAAGTCATGAATGAGATTAATATGGTTAAAATAAATTAATTACATAGAGAATATGTTCTGTAAATATTCATTAATTAATTTAAATTTTTTATCTAGGACATTAATATCAAGGGAAGAATGCCTTCAGACATAAGTCATGGGATCCTATCTGAACCTATCTTAATCCTTCGAGTTACTATATCCTTCTTTTTACACAAATGAAGTTATATTTTATTTTTATGTACATATGATAATTTTTATACTCTATAAAATCATGTATCAAGGTCCATTCATCATTCTATTTTAGGGATTTACATGTTTTTAAATATTTTCTTCTTTAATACTTCTTGAAAAGATAACCCGTTTTAAGGAAACTTTTTGAATTCTTATCCATTTTTATGTACATTGTATAAGATATTTTTAATCCACTGTTATTTTAATAAAACCAAATTTTTTATTATGAAAATGTTCTATATTACCTTATGGTTTTATATAAAATATTATTAACTTATATGTTTTAATTTACCTTTGATATTTTCCTTCAACCACACAAAAATATCTTAATTATAATATTTATTATTTACTCTTTTAAATGTTATTAATTCAAGTTGAAATCACTTTTCATGTTATATTTCCATTATAACCTATGATTTTCCATGAATGATCTAATTACTTTTCTTCATGGACATTTTTATGATACTCTCATTTGTTATGATTTTTTCAATGATTATAATGCCCAATTCTTACCATGGGAAACCATTATGTTTATGTATGATTGGTTATGTATGATTCTAAATGTGCAAATCATATTCATGAACATGTTATTAAAGGTGAATGAATATAGTTCTCTAATTAATTGGGTAAATTTGAGTCTCATGAGATGTTATGTGCAAAAGTCTTGGTGGTTAGCCATGACTCGTGCTACCATGTGCAACGGTCAAGGTGGTTAGCATTGAATTGTGCTAATCTATGTGAAAGGAGCATAATCTCATGAAAAATTCATATTTTATGTTTCTTCTTCATTACAATGACTCAATATTTATATGATACCAGGATTATACGCTATGTTTCTATATTTTACATGCCATTTTACATCATTCTATCATGCCTTCTAACCCATGTGCTAAAGCTTTATTCTTATGTTTATTCCCTTCCTCAGATTTTTAGATATTCCGTTTGTTCATGTTATCCTCATGTTATCGTATGAAAATGTCTGAGAACAATGGTAGTTTGGAACTCATTATGATGATTAATTAATGATATGTTTTATTTAGTCCCATGTTTTTGTTTTATGTACCTAGTCTTCAACAACACAAGAATTTATGATCCATGACTTGTAATATGATGATTTATTATGATTAAAATCATGTAATTATGTGGGTAAAAGGATATTTTCTCTATAGTTGGTATCAAAGGAAGGTCTAGTTATTTATGAATATTAGGAATAGATAACATTAGTATGATCCCTAGGGATGAGACTAAGAATAAGAAAACATCCCAAAATTTTGTTAAATATAGGGTAAGTGGTTTATCCAGAAAATACATCCCAGTCTGGATATGGACAGGTGGATGTAGATATGGCCCCAATGTATGTTATGGTAAAACCCAAAAACACTACTTAGAGCTAGACTTTAAAGGGAACTATTTCCTGACAATGGGTCATACTGCACTCCTTCTTTGGCACACTCAGGCGATATGTTTTGGTAAATTCATAATATCATTATGTATCATTATTAAGGGAATAAAAAAAGGTACTATAAGAATATATTTTAAGAAATAGATCAATGATACCCTAGATTTAATCATAGGTAATCACAAGTTAGTATAATATTTTACTCTACAAGTTTATCCTTTTATGTTTAATGTTTCCTTTAATGCTTATTACCTACGTCTTAATGTCCCTTAATTGCACTTTATTTTCTTAGTTAATAGAGTGAAAGAGAAGTACATGTTCCAAGAGTCAATGTGGTAGGTAATATGAATATTTACCTAATTATATGCTAGATATGATGGGAATGGGATATTGAAACTTCATTAATGGACTTGATCAGCTGGTTCAATTTATGAATAATAACTTAAATCATGTCGAACACCCTCCTACTCCAAGGAATTCACATGTTACCATCAAATCATTCATGCAGCAAATTTCTCCCTTGTTTAGTGGATCTTTCGATCCCATCCTCATGGAATAATGGATTTTCTCCATTGAAAAGATATTCTTTTTCCTCCAGTGCTCATAAGAAGGGAAATTCATACTATTGGTCTATCATTTTGATAGTGAAGATGATTAGTGGTGGAAATTAATCAAGAATTTGAAGTCCCGTGTGGAAATAGATTCCATGGATTGGGAGGAATTCAAGAAAAAAATTATTTTTTTTCAATGAGTCCTCCATCTCAATGTGGATGTACAGTTACCTAGACGTTAATGGATGGAAGGTGAGTCTATCAGGGCGTATGAAGAAAACTTCATAAGGAATGCAATATATACCTCTAGATTTACCCTGAACCCTGAAACCAAGGTGGATCTCTTCTTTAACCGACAACACCCAAGTCTACAAAAAGTGTTGGTGATTCGAGACTTCAAAAGTTATGAGGAGATTATATGTTGTTCCATCAAGGGTAAAATAAAGACCATAGACTCTCAATGGTATCATGGTCCTGGTAGAAAAAAAGGTAAATGGAGTCTAATATGGTTGGTTCCCTATATATTTCCCATGATGGAACGATGATAGAACATCTTGTGTGTCAGAATTGTTGGAAGAAGCTTCCTGGGAACTGCCTTAAGGGAACCCAAAATTGACTCAAATGTTGAAAAATAAGGCATCTGGCTAGGTACTTTCAGAGGCATATAAAAAATCTCACTAATGTGGAAGAATAGAGGAAGGATTATATCAACACTCACCCTGTAGTGTAGTATTAAAATTTTCAGTAACATCGGCATTATGAAAACAATTTCCCTAAGAAAATGGTTGTTGGAGGAAATAAACCACAACTTCCAAGGCAATAGAGAAAGGGCTAATGATATCACTCCTTCTGAGGTGGAGCTGGAAAGTTATGTGGTGATATATATGCTAGTCATTCATTCATGAATAATGAACTTACTATTTGATTATGATTCTCTTCATTCCTTCGTATCTTAAAAATTTTGAAGAACTATTCAAACACCACCACAAAATTTGGAGGTTGAGTTATTCTAGAGAACAATGAATGGTGAGATTATTGCATCCAAGTTTTATAACACCTCCCAGATAAATGTTTGTGGATTGAACCTCCCTTCAAAACTTGTCATGCATCCTTTGGTGGATTGTGATACTCTTTTGGGCATTGATTGGATATCTTTATACTAATCCAACATTAACTATTAGTAAAGGGAGATCACTCTTCACATACGAAAATATCCTCCAATCCTATATAAGTGTTAGGAGGTAGTTGAATCTCCTTTAAATCATTATCTCAAGTGTTTATAATGTTTCTTTTTGAGAAAGCATATTTTTCTTAAGTGATGGAGACAAAGGATATGACAGTTCTCAATGATATTCCCATCGCGAGGGATTACATTAATGTATTCCTTGAAGAATTGGTTGATCTTCAAAATTATAGATAGTTGGAGTTTTCAGTTGAACATATTCATATATCCATACCTTTATTGAAGTCACCTTATAGAATTGACATCATTGAGTTGGAAGAGCTGAAGAAGCAGTTACAAGAGAATCTAGAGAAGGGTTTTAAACACCCTAGTACTTCACTATTGGGTGCACTACTTCTCTTTGTTAAGAAGAAGGATGGATCAATGCATCATTAATTGATTATCGTGAGCTCAAAAAAATCATGATAATGAACATGTATCCCCTTCCTCGAACATATGACTTGTTCGATCAGCTATGTGGGGCTAGTTATTTCTCTAAGGTGGACCTTCAGTCGGGATACCACCAAATAAAGGTGAACGGGGAATATATTCCCAAAACTGAATTTCAAATGAGGTATGGACACTATGAGTTTATAGTGGTTCCCTTAAGACTCACTAATTACATATAAATATTCATGAATTATAATTAATAGAGTCTTTCTAGATTACATTGACAAATTTTTGGTACTCATTATTGATGATATTCTAATATACTCTAATATAAAGGTGGAAAATGAGGAGTATTTGAATACTATTTTGGTGACTATGTGGTGGGAGGAAATTTATAAAATGTAAAGTAATAGGGAGTTATAGATAGAGGAAGTATCATTATTGGGTCATGTTATCACTCTGAAAGGGATATCTATGGACCCTTCTAAGATAAAGACAATTGAAGAGTGACCCATGCCAACATCTGTAACCGAGATCCACATCATTCTAGGTATATCTAGGTATTATCAAATATATTTTAAAAAATCATCGTGATTATGAAACCCAATGACCAATATAACATAGAAGAGAGTGAGGTTCTTCTGGACTCATGAATGAGAGGAAATCTTTAAGGATCTCAAAAATTTTCTTATCACTATGCCATTATTCACACTCCTGATAAGTGGGGAAATCTTTTTGGTGTATAGTGATGCTTCATAGAATGGTTTAGGTTGTATTATAATGGAAAATGAAAAATTAATAACCTACACCTTAGGTCTACTGAAAATCCAAGAGAAAAACTATCACATGCATGATATAGAGTTGGTTCTTGTGATCATTGTGTTGAAAATCTATCGGCATTATCATTATGAGGAGAAGTGTGAGATATATATTGATCACAATAGTAAATAATATTTATTCACATAGAAAGATCTTAATATATTCCAGTGAAGATGGATAGATCTCATCAAGGATTATGAAGGCTCAATCAACTTCCATCCTGGTATGGCAAATAAGGTGGCATATAATCTATATAAAAAGGAGCATGTATCTTTATCAATGATGTGAATTGAAAAGGATCTAAATTTTTAAAAATTTCAGAGGAAGAACATGTGAATAATTAAGGGTGTAACATCATAAGTCATTCTCAAATGATTGTTCAACCATCCCTAATGAAGAAATTAAAGGATGCTGAATGAAATGATATGGAAATTCAGAAAAGGGATGAAGCTATCAGAAATATAAAATCCTCTAAGTTCAAGATAGACAAGGATGGATTTGTAATATTTGAGTAACATTTATTATACCATCTCATACAGAGATAACTAAAGAGGTTCTGAATGATGCACATATCTCAACCTTTTCATTTCAACTAGGGAGCACAAAGATGTATCAAGATATTTGGGAGAATTATTAGTTGGACAAAATGAACAAATAGATTGATGAGTATACATCAATGTTCCTGGTATATCAGCAAGTGAATGACTAAAGGAAAAATTATAATGGGATGATTCAAACACTACCCATGCCAACATGGAAGGGGGAGAAAATCACCATAGAATTTTTCACCATACATCCAAAGACATCCAATGGAAACAATCCTATATGGGTTATTATGGATCGTCTTATAATGAAAACTCACATTATCACAATTTTATAGGACTTCTCATTTGATCACATGCAACCAATATATATCAAATGGGTGGTAAGGACTCATGGAGTAACTATATATTGTATCTGATAGATATCAGTGATTCACCTAGTAGTTCTAAAAAGTCTCTAACATTATCTATGAACTGAACTGAACTTCCGCATGAACTATCATCCTTAAACTGATGGGAAATCTGAGAGAACTATTTAGAAATTGGAAAACATGTTGAGTGAGTGTTCTACAGACATTAAACGAGGATGGGACCAACATCTTCCACTAGTCGAATACTTCTACAACAATATATTCGACTCCATAATCTGAATGACACCATATGAATCCATTTATGGGAAATGTTTCATAACACTAGTGTTTTGGGATTCAGTCAGTGAGTTTAAGATGTTATGATATGAAAGGGTCCTAGAAATAACAGATAGGGTGAAAACCATTCAATAGAACATCATGGAATCCCATTTTCAAAAGAAGTTCTATGAAAACAAACATTGATGAGACCTTGAGTTTAAAGTTGGAGAAATGATATTCCCCCTCATATATCAATGGAATAAGTTTCTGAGATTTGGGATGAAAAGAAATCTAATTCCTAAGTACATCATCCCCTTAGAGATTCTTGATCATGTTATTGCTATGGCCTATCGATTAGAACTTCTAACATATACATACAATGTTCATGATGTCTTCCATGTATCTATATTAAGGAAGTATATACCTAATCCTTCACACGTACTATCATCATAGGTGGTATAGTTGGACAATGAACATTCTTAGGAGGAGAAGATAGTGAAGATCATGGATTGTAGAGATAAACTTATACGTAACCAGAATACTCAGATGGTCAAAGTATTATGGTAGTACCATAAGTATGAAGTGGAAACATGGTAACTAGGGGAAAAAATGAAGGAAAATTTCCCAAACTTATTTTCATCTTATAATGGAAAATGAAATTTCGAGGGAGAAATTTTTTAAGGGGGAAGAATGTAATGACCCAATGTTTTATCAATGAAATTATCTTCTTATAATTATGTAGTGTATTATAATTATATAATATTACATATAGAACACAATAAAAACCTTATAAATGACTAATGAGTGAAATTAATGGTATCTCTAGGATTTAATAATGTATACCGATGAAATAGTAACATGAATTTTGGAATAGTAATGTGACCCTTATGAATAGTAAACTGGCCAATTGAATAGTAAACTCAATAATGAAAGTATAAATAAAATCTATCCATATTATAAGTGAATATATGATATAATTATATCATAGTATAAGTAAGTAAATATTTTAAAAATTATTAGTTAAGTCTAGGTATTATAATAAGTCATGTATATTTAATTACAAATTTATGAATAATTTAATAATTTAAAAGAAAATCTACTTCTTTAAAATTTATTTATAAATAAGTATTATGATGAATTATTATTATAAGATAATTTTAAGAGACATTAATTAATATTTTTAAGTGTTAGAAAAGTAGTTTCATTTTAAAATTTTTATATTTCAAGAAAATTACGATTTTAATTAAAAATTAATGTTCACATACTTATAATTTTTTTTAAAAAAATGGTGTTACTTTTTTAATTCTAAAAATAAAAAAATTATTGGGGTGAATTTTTTGTATTTTTCTAAAATACATGAATTTTTTGTGTAAATATGATAATTTACGATAAATGCTATATAAATGAAATTTTACTATATTATTGAGTCATGGATGAATTAAATGGACATTTTTAAGATGTCACATTATCTATTTACTATATTTGGTCAGAAGAATCAAGACTTTTCATAGTCATGAGAAAAAATATTAAACTAATTGTAAAAATAATGGGAAACCCCTCCTCTCCCCTCCTATAAATACCACCACTCTTTACCTCCTATCCTCACATCTATAAAGACTTGTGTGTAGTCCAAATTCTACTCAAATATCTTACTAATACCTTCTCCCTATTTTAAGAGATATTGGTATTATATATTGACCAAAACCTCTCCCCTAAAGAGGCTCTCAAGGAAGATATATTCAAGAGGTAAAGTCCTCTTTTCTTTTCTTTTTATTTTCTTTTCATGTTATTTTTTTCATTTCAATCCTCACCTCTCCTCATCAAAATGGTGTAATAACTCCAGTAACATAAATTTACTATAATGTTTTTATGCAGATGTAATAATTCATCATCATATCTCCTTTTCCCTCTTTTTATACTAAAAATTGAACAACCATCCGAGATTTGTTAATTCACCAAATTCAAGGACGATGAGTTTCCAATTTATTCTACCAATATTGTCTTTTCATAAAACAATTTTTATGGTTGAACCAGATTATAATATATGTATTATGCCTTATTTATGATTTTGTAATCTTTTTTACATATGATAATAATTTTTAAATCAAAATGTGTCCATTGTGATAAAAAAACAGCTAATTAACCAAAATGGTTATCATTAATGGTTAATTTTAATTCCAAATAAACAAATGAATTTTATAACCATGTAATATTTTTTATGTCAAATAATAAAATATAACTCCAATTTTGGACAACCATTATCATATAACATGTTTATCCTTACTTGTTTACAAGTAAACCAATCATGAAAAATTGGGAAACAAACATTCCCAAAATAATTAAATTGAACCTATTAACCCACCAAAAAGGTTATGAATGAACTTAATAAGGTTATAGTAAAAAAAATTACATTTATAATAGGTTCTGTAAATAATAATTAAGGAATTTAATGTGGTTAAAAATTATGTAAATATCAAGGGAAAAAATCCTTCAGACTTATAGTAATGGAATCTACCCGAACATCCATTATTCATTCGGGTAACTCTGTCTTTATTTTTACCCAAATGAAGTTATATTTAATTTTTTTATGTACATATTATAAATTCATTTTATATTATCCAATACTATTTACCAATATCCATTCATCATTTTCTTTTAGGTATATACATGTTTTTAAAATCTTCCCTCCTCAATTCTTCCCAAAAAGAAAATCTTTTTTAAGGGAACTTCCTAAATTCTTATCCATTTTCAAGTAAAATTTACATTATATTTTTAAAGAAAAAATTATTTTTATAAAACAATACTTTTTATTATGAAAACAATATTTATTTATTTATGGTTTTATATAAAATATCATTCCCTTTTATGTTTTAAATGACCTTTTATATTTTTGTTTAATCGCAAAAAAAATGTTTTAATTACGAAGTATATTAATTACTATTTTTACATGTTATTTCATCAATTTGACATCAATTTTCATGTTATATGACTATTATACCATATGATTTTCCATGTACAAGCTAATTCCTTTCCTTCATTGACAGTTTTTTGATACTCCCATTTTTTATGCTTTATAACATGATTATGATACCAAATTTCTATAGTGGGTAACCCTCATATTTATGTATGATTGGTTATGTACTATTATACATGTGGAAAGAATATTCATGAAAATGTTATGATGGGTGACCCAAGATAGTGCTCTAATTCATTGGGTAAATTTTAGTCTCATGAGACGTTACTTGCAACGGTCTTAGCGGTTAGCCTTGACTTGTGCTACAATGTGCAACAGTCCTGGTGGTTAACCTTGAATTGTGTTCCTCTATGTGAAATAATCATCAAATCATTCTAAATTCATGTTTAATGTTTCTTCCATATTACAATGACTCCATGTTTATATGATCCCATATTTCTATGTTATGATTCCATATGTTCCATGCCTTTTTACATCATTATGGCATGCCTTATATCCCATGTGCTAATGAATTATTCTTATGTATATTCCCTTATTCATATTTTTAGATCATCCACTTTTTCATGTTATCCCCAGGTTATCCTACGATGATGTATTAGAAAAAATGTAATTTAGGATCTCTTTATAAATATTTAATAAATAAAAGTTTTATTTAGTCCCATATTTTCAATTTTATGTACGAAGTCTTCCCTGAAACTAGACTTCATATCCTTGGATATAATATGATTCTTTATTATTTTTAAAATCATGTAATGATATGTGTAAAAGGATAGGGTCACTATAATATCAAGAAGTATCTACACCAGCATTCATTTTTGATGCCACCCATCTTCGAAAAGCATCTTTTCCTTTATGTAACCTCCCTAGAATGACCCATTGATTCCATTCATGATGACAAGAATAACAATGGGAAATAGAATAGAATATACTATCTCAACCACATTCTCCTTGAAACTGAAAACAGATATTACTCTATCGAGATAAGCTTCCTCAAGCTGGTTTTCATAGTGATGAAGTTGTATAATTATCTGTAGCTTCATAAGATACAACTGGTGTCCCATATGAATCCACTAAAGTATATTCTAAACCATCCTATGTTGACAGAACATCTATCTTGGTGGGAAGTGATCCTTCAGCATTTTGTCATCAGGTTCGTTCTGCAGAAAGCTATCAATGGTCGGGCATTTGAAGATTTTATGTTTGCCCATACATCCCCCATAGAGTACTCTCTAGATATTGACTACATGGATAATTCCATCCTCTATGTGGATCATGGAGTTCTATTTTGAAAGATTCACTTCGATGGTGCTTCACAGAAACCAATGGGATGAAGGTTCAATGATCCCAGACTCAATAGAGTAGGACTTAGTATTGTCTTCATTATGCACACATAGGTTATTTTTTCCTACTCATTCTTATTGTCAGAAGCATTCACCAAAAATAAGGAAGAGTACCAGGATCTTATCTCCAGTCTCAAGCTAGCCCTTGAGACTGATGTTCTCCATATACATGTGAAGCGGGACTCTGAGCTGGTTTTCAAGAATATTAATGGTGAATAAATCGTTAGGAAGCTGGAACTCATGTCCCTATTATAGTGTACTCACCAGTTAATTGTCCAGTTACCTTCTCCACCAAAGGTCACTAATGTTCATTGGTCATATAATGGTCGAGAAGATGCCTTGGCCAGCCATTTCGTGTCTCTTTCAGAGCCTAACTAAGATAGCCTATTTATCCATTTTTCACATCTAAGGGTAATCGCTCTTGTTAGTTTAGACGATGATGATAACCAATTGGTAAGTCTCATTAATTCAAAATTCCTACACACTAGGACCTCTAGGCCCCCTCCCATCATAGTAGTAGATACCCCTGGTTGGATGAATCCATTTGTGGATTACCTCCCACAAAACAATGTCCTAATTGATAGACCTAAATGTTAGCGAATTAATTTTCATTAAATGTAGTTTTCCCTATAGTGGGTTCCTAGCCTTGATCAAATCATCTAAAAATGCGGATTTGATGGAGTTATCCTCCCATACATTCAAGGAGGTGATATTTAAAATGTTATTTAGGAATTCCATGCCGGTTCCTATGGAGGACATCAGACTGGGTCGAAACTCTAACAGCAGATTTGAAGGCTAGTATACTTTTGTCCCACTGTGGTCCATGATTGTATCAAGTTCTATAAGAGGTTTCACAAATTTTTTATATGTGCTAATTTTATGCATCATCATCCAGATCAATTCTACACTAATCAATAGTCCTGGCCCTTTATGGTCTGAGGACTCGATGTCATGGGACCATATCCCCAAGAAACAACTTGCCAGTGTAGGTTTATCTTGACCACCACAAGTTTTTATTCCATGTGGGATGAAGGGATACCTGTAAAAGAATTCAAGGATTTTTCTATCGTTGATTTCATTAAATCCAACATCATTCACTAATTTGGAGCCCCTCAGGCCATTGTCACTGATAACGACATGAAATTTCGAGTAGCCGAGTTGAAGAAACATTACACTAAGTATAACATCTAGACTAACCACCCTTCTCACTATCATGTGCAAGAAAATGGAAAGATTGAGGAATTCAACAAGACCCTATCTAAAAATTATCCGAATATGGTTGGTCAAAACAAAAAGAGTTGGCCTGAAATGCTCCCTAATGCTCTACGAGATTACCAGACAATGACTCGTAATTATACCCAATTGAAACCATATTCCCTGGTCTATGGAGAAGTGGAATTCCTTCCCATCAATATTCAGTTAACATCACTTCATACCACTATCTACAATTAACAAGAATATGAAAAGATAGAAGAAGTCTATCTAGATGAGCTAGAAGCCCTCGACAAGAATCAGCTTCATGCTATTTACTGAGGCACCAAAACAAGATAGCTTGGGATTTCAACAAGAATGTTCATCGTGACACCTTCATTCAGGGTGACACGGTATTGAACCTAAAAATGCCGATGGTACATGGTGGGAAACCACACAAGTTGGAGCCCAGGTGGGAGGGGCCTTATATTGTTCACCAGGTTTAACCCAATAGTGTGTAATCTTTGATCACCATGGTGGGAGATAATATAAATCCCCCCATAAATGATAAATTCCACAATAAGTAATTCACATGAGGATCTTTTTAACCCTGTATGACATTAAACTGATCTATTTGGTATGTCAGATGTAAAACATCCCAACATCATTGTCCCGCATGATTATAAACATCATCAAATTTCTTAAATGTCATTAAATTGCAAGCCCCATTTTTCAATATCCTATCTTACATCACATTGAACAGTCCCCTACATCCTTAATGCATGACCTTAAACTACATGACATCTCTAAGAACTATGTATTTCTTGATTCCTGCCTTCACAAGATATGCAGGAATTCCCAAATATTTTATATTCAAGTCCAAACACAAGTTCCTCCATCTTCTACCTCACGGAATGGGGATTCACATATCAGTACATAGTGTGGTATGAGTATTATCTAGTACTCATTCATGTTGGGTTTGAAATAGATGCATTGCATGCCTCCCTTAATAATACTTCTCCTTTTGTCATTACCTCATTACGTTAAACTACTTGACACCTTCAAGAACAACATATGGATTGATTCCCATCCTTATGGGATACATAATAATTTCCATACATTTTCTCTTCGAGTTCATCCCTATGAACCATGAATTTTTTTCATCATCTTGGCCTATTGGCCTAGATGTCTCATAGGATCTTATGGTGTTGTATAATACCTCCTTGGTCCTCATTCATGTCAGGTTTGTGGTAGTCGTTCCATGTACCTACCCAAAGTGAATACCTTACCTATGTCTTTACTGAAAGATGGTAAACTTCATTGGACCTTCATAGAATACATATGGGTATATTCCTATCCTAACGGGATACATGTGAATGGTCGAACATTTTGTATTTGGGTCCATCCCCAGGTTCTCTAATTTTTCTTCAGCCCCCTTGGCATGAGTTATCTCCTTGAATTTTGAATATTGTGGTGTTGTATGATATATCTTTGGCCCCCATTCACATCGAGTTATTTTTACATACTAGATACATCAACACTTAATGATACCTCTCCCCTTACATCCTTAAAACAAGACGTCAAACTATACTCGATTCTTGAACTACATATGGCTTGATTACTCCCCTCAGAAGATATGCAGGAATGAACTGGCATTTATTTTCAGGTCTATCCCTAGTTCCCTCAACCATTATCATTTTGTACGAGTTCTACGACCTTAATAAAATATCTTACTTTCCCAACATGATGCTAAAATACTACTTTGTCCCGCATGATGTTAAAATGCACGCCAATTTTATGTTATCCCTTTTTTATACCCCCCTAGTTTGAGACCTCTCTGGGAGTGGTGCGCATGGTGTGGCGTGGAATTACAATGTCCTCATTCATTTTGGGATACATTTCCACACCATGAAAATCCATATTTGGGTACTAGACCCATTCCACATCCTTACTGCATGATATTAAACTAAAACATTCCAGAACTACATGTGGCTTGATTCCTACCCTTGAATGATATATAGAAAGGAGTGGAAATTTTTTCCTCATGTCTAGCCACAGGTACTCAAAATATTTATATCTGTGGCTGACTTCTAGGACCATGTTCTCTCTAATAATTTACATGGTGGGGTTTGAAAATATTTTTTCATCATTCACGTTGGATTTATAATAGCTACACCATGAACACCTTTGAGAACAATCACCCACTCATCTATCTTTAATGATTGATGGTAAACTGAGTGTAATTCCTCAACTATGTGTTGATTGATTCCATAACTTGTAGGATATGTATGAATACACAGACATTTGTATTTCTGTCCAGCTCTCAGCCCCTCGACCTTTCTCTTGTGGACTTTGTTCTACGACCTTAAACTAAGATCTCATCCATACTATATAACAATAAACTATTGTGCCTTTCATGCAAGACCATAAAATAAATTACATTTATGGTCCTTTATGCATGACCTAAAAAGAAAAATTCTCCTTCATCCTACATGACATTAAACGTCATGGTATTCAGATGAGTTTCTATCATTCTAAACCTTTGTCTAGAGTCTTCTCCTAGGCGCACACAATATGGTGTGGGATTTTTCTATCCACATTCACATCGTTTTTATTCTTCAATTCCATGTTAATCCTCTTTGTGATATCATTCCTGGACTTGTCCATACCACATGATGTTAAATTTCATGGAATTCCAGAACTATGTAAGGATTTATTCCTACCCTTATACGATATATAAGAATTTTCAGATTCTTGTTTTCAGGTCCAGACCCAGGTTCATCCACCCATTTTTTATCTTTTCTCCACACTTCCTCTAGAGTCAACTACCCCTAATTTGATCCCTCTATCTGATTTTTCTCATTAACATGCTCATATGCAATATGGTATGGGACTTAGAGTTTTGGATTCTTCATAGACGTTCTCTAATTCCACCGCCATGATTTTCATGCCTATTGTTTAGGTATCCATAATCATTCACATCCAAAAGTACCCTGAAATGGTGTAGATTATTAGAATTAGGGCTCGCCTACCATATTGGTCCATCGTACTGGAGAATCTTGAATGGAATTTTGATATTGGTCCCATGTTTTGAATATGGTCGGCGACCAACCCTTAGTTGTCTGTTCCCATTCTAGGCCACACGATATGGATATTGTGTCTCAAATATGGTCATCAGTTATCCTCCATCATTACACCAATCCCATTGTTCCCCAAATAGTTGTCTCATGATTCATATTCCTTCTCACAACCTTACATCGAGATTGAATTACTGTATTCTCATTACCATCCCTTCGTGCCCCATTACACACTAACCGGGAACACCATGATTGTGGGGATGTCATTGAATCCACACCTCTGTTCCCCTATTGTGTACTTCCATATGTTGTAAACAATTTTCTACCCCCCTTTCTTCCCAGAAAAGTCGTGGATCATGTGGGATAACATGTTATTGATAAGTTTTATAATTGTGTGGAATATTAACACACCATATGACCTGAACTCTATGACCATAAACTATTAGTTCAGGTCTCAAGGTCCAAGTCTTATGACCTTAAACTGTGTACAAGTTCTTCCCCAGGAATTTTTGATGTGGTGCAGTACTTTTTGGTCTGCATTCACATCAGATTACTTTCTGAAATCACATTACATGTTTCCTCTTTATAAATATCATTCCTACTATCCAAATTCTATGATCTTAAACTAGTAGGTGTCATCCCAAGAATGTATGTAGTGGTGTGAACTTCCCTGGTCCTCATTCACGTTGGGTAACTTTATGATGCCACCACTACACATTTCCTCTTTCGGACAATCCAAACCCTATGAGATACATATTAATTATTTGGTCTTATTCTTAAAAATTCATGCATTGTTCATTTCCCACACCTTTCTTTGAGAACTATGTGTGGCTGGATTTTCATTCTAATGAGATACATAAGAACGCTCAAAAATTAATTTGTCGTCCAGCTACCATCCGTTTGATCTATTCGGCCTCATGGTCTCCGTTCTTTCTGAAGTACGTGGCTGTGAATGATTGTATTTGGTCTTCATTCACATTGAACTTCATTCACTTCGGGTTTATAATATTCATTCCATATACTTACATTGAGAGTACCCTTCCCAACATTCTCCTTTAACACATGACATTAAACTACATGGGTACCATCCACACCTCACATGTCCCCTTTATTTTTTGTATCCTCCACCTTCAACATTGAAAATGACCCCAAATGGTATGGATACTTGGCCTTAAGGCTCACATACCATTTGGGGCCATTGTCCTGGAGGACCTCAAGAGACATTTTGAGCCATGCCCCATTTTTTGAATATGGTCAGCGGCTGCCCCTCAGTTTTCTATTCCCACATTAGGCTAGAGCGATATGGATGGAGTATTTTGAATATGGTCAAAAATTATCCTCTATCATCATACCCCCATCACTATGTTCCATATTTTGGGTATCATGATTTACACTTCTCATTTCCTTTTATTCTTATTGGTTCTAATTCCCTTGGCATTATCCCACTCATATAACGGAGGGGAAGGTAAGTTGGCTACTCTGAGACCCTTATTCTCTAGTCACACCTCCATCTCAGCCAAAATACTTTTGGTGGTCAATAAAAAACAGAATAACCCATGTATTAAATGATTAGATGGAACTCTAATATACAAGGTGGATAATTATATGATCGTTCCGTGTTTATCACACTGAGTATAGCCCACACGATCTTAGGGATTAATAGTGAGTTGATTCAAAGTTATGATCAATATTTAATAAAACAAAAATAATGATTTTATCCATACACGTAGTTTGGGTCAAGAAAATAAAATGGAATATATGCTTCATGAGTTCATCCAAAACAGGGCCCTTATGGATCAGCCCCTTAAATGGACTACAAAAGTTTCTCCACCCTCTAGCGTGTAGCTTCTAGGATTTCTTCCCACTCCTTAAGCACTCTTTCCTTGTCCATAGCTCCAGAGAAATTCTCATTGGACCTGGATTTCATTCGTTCCCCCTAATCTCATAGTTAATACATTTTTCGGCTTCCCTGCACTGGCTTCTCCTAGGATTCATCCTTATGGGCTCTCAGTTGTTCAATGAGAACAGATTGATTCATGAAAAATGTGGCATCTTCGTGCATCTAGTCGTTAATCCATCAGATTTCAAACAACTCCTCATGGATTTTCTGAATGTTATAAGATTTATTACTATACAAGGAAACATATTAGTGTTGGATTAACCCTCACATCTTCGTAGCAAGATTGTCATAGATCATCATGTGGAGATGGAGAGTTTCCACCACTCCATTGTTGAGGAAATAGAACTAGGTGAAGAGTGACCCCATTCAACTCTTCCATTCAACCTCTGGGTGACCAAGGAAGTTTTTATGACCTTACATGCCTTTTGACCTATAATAAAACTCTCCTTGTGTGTTTCACGATCATCATCATCCATCTATTCAGGATCTACAGGTCTATATTTGGAAAATATGGCAATATGTTCTCCAAAAATATATTATTCTGGCATCCTTTATTTGGGACTGGGCTCTAGGATATGCGAAAAAACATCATCACTCATTTCATCCTCAGAGAAATCACCCTCTCCAGCCTCAGGTTATGCCCTAGTATTGGCATCACATGTGATCACAATTTACTACCCACCGAGTGCTAAGGATAGATCAACTTGAATGGTTGGTTGCTCAAAGATAGGTACAGTTTCTGGAGGATATTCCGCAGATGTCTTGGACTAGTTAGTTTTATGACCCTCTTACCTCGTGATCATTACATGGTAAATTAGTAAATTGGTTATCCGAGTTTTTGGTTAACAGATATGGGTCTGTAAAGGTTGATAATTACAATATCTAAGCACAATGAGATCGAGTTCACGGATCACCGCAATAGCTTTTACAACGGGATATCCCTCAGCGCTAGTTAATTCAATAATTGGTGATATCTATTTATGAGTTGTGGGGATGAACTGGTATTCTATGGGTTTCTCTCTAGCCCCATTTCACTAATTCATCCTTGATTTCTCCTCTACCATTCCCAACCCTAGATGTTTGTTCAGGGAGATTTCCTTCCATGAACATCAGCACATTTTCGCCCCCTGTAGTGGGAGCTTCCTGATTATCACTACTAATGTGTTCTTAAACAGGATAGTGTGAAGTTAGTGGATTCAAGTTACAGGAATAAAATTCACCAAGATTGATAGGATTTAAAACTTACCTTGAGACGTTTGAGTAGTTCCTCAACGAAACCTTCATTTTCACCTCTCTTAAGTGGGCTCTTTAGCAGGGACACTATCCCATAAGGTCCCTCACCTTCAAGACCCTCATCCACGATCTCCTCTTCTACCTATTCCAATTTTTTATCCCTCTTCTTATTCTCCCCTCTCATCATCTACTTCTTATTCATCTTTATCGTAATCCTCAGGTTTAATTTCATTGGTTTCATTCTCTTGACCAATAATTTAGTTAACTAAGAAATGAGGTTCTTCATACTGCTCCCATTGGCATGAATATGCATCCATGGATGTTAGGTATCCATGTTGGTGATGAATGTTCAACTTTTCCACCACCTGGATGCACCCTATGTCCAAAAGATCAAGCCCGGTGCACACTAGTCTTATCCATAGTTCTTTAGTTTTCATTAATTATGGCGTAATTTTCCAAACATACCATAAGGATAAGAAAATGGTGTCAAATATTTGCTGCAAAATATTTCTCAGTTGCTTCCCAAGGGACGACCTAGATAGTCCATGGGGTCGCCAATGGGACTGCCTCTCTTAATAAGGTATAAGAACAACCACACCTTGCGATGCTCCAACCACTGATGTTCTTGATTGTGCTACACTAAACACCTAGTTTCCTCTAGTCTTGCTTCGTCAACAACACCTTGCCTGCTATGTCACCATCCAGATTCTATGATCAATACATTGATTTTCTAAATACATTTTCACATAATTACCTCTGGATATACTACCACCTAGTGGTTATCATACTCTGTTGATAGGTCGACATTGACATTAATGGGGGGAAAGTAATGACTTCAACAATGGTATATGTTGTGAAAATGAGCCATATTTTGTGATGGATTTAGGTGTACCATTCTTCCCAAACCTATGTATATACTTTTTTGGAATTCACTACATGCACCCAAACTATCTGGAAAATTGTGATGGCATGTAGGGTTCACAGAATATTTTCCCATATATTTGGAATACCAACAAACCTCCACTAATACTCTACAGATACT
Source organism: Viscum album (assembly GCA_963277665.1). Taxonomy (NCBI): domain Eukaryota; kingdom Viridiplantae; phylum Streptophyta; class Magnoliopsida; order Santalales; family Viscaceae; genus Viscum; species Viscum album. The sequence goes on along the minus strand of OY728129.1, from coordinate 427,600,792 downwards.
CTCTCTACTCTTTTGGACCTCGCGGTTCATCTTCCATTTGACCGAGCAGGGTTTGAAATTGTCGGATGATAAAGTATGTGTGGTTGTCGATCCTTAGATTAATCCCCTTTTTATTAACCATTAGTGTTCGAACCCCATCAATGTTCAACAAATATAGTCACATTCCATCTCTTGCAGGATATATGGAATTTGGGAAGTCATACCTACCATAGTGAGCTATGACCTAGTAGTGAAAATATTGAAATGGTCTACTAATTATTCTGGGAATACTTCATCTTGAGATGCACCCCATGATTCTATTCAACCTATAAAACACAGGCACTCTCAGGTTGACACAGTGCTAAGTATCCATGATCTCGATCATCACCAACATCCCTAGATAGACCCCAATCCTTATATCACTTACAGGAAGAAACCACCTACTCAAGAAGGCAGTGATAAATCAAGTGTATCACACTTACAGGTCCAATATTTCATTCAAACTAAAGCGCCACTGATGGTATTCATATACTTCAAAGACCACCCAGTATGATCCTTCTTTTCCCGTATGTGACATGATTAGAAAATACTCCCCACACCCATGAATCATCAAATTATTGTCCATCCTGAGAAATAAACTAAACCATGCTAGATAGGACATGTAATTCAATATGTACTTGATCTTCATCATCTCATTTTCCAGTTTCTGCTGAGGCCATTTCAGAATAGGGTTTCACACCCTATCTTCCCAAATGTTCTCCATCGGTAGGAATTATTATTATTTGAACACTTCTATAGGGATACCTCTAATGTAGTGGATGTACTAAATGATTATTCCGAACTACCCAAGGTAGAGATATATAATTTAGGTTTTGGGATAACATTGGATGAACAACTCTAGCATCGGGTCCTACTGGTGGCAGAAATGGAATTTCAATGTTCACGTGACCTTAAACTACACGATGTGTCAAAGCACCACCCAAAATTCCCCGCATGTCTGGCATACCTATTATACCCATTCCCACTAGCTTGTGAGGTTTCTTTAGGACCTCATGTACCAATATTACTGCTATACCTTAGCCTCATCAGTAATACTAATCCTAAAAGTACTAGCACAGAAGACCTGAAATTCTTTAGCAAATGGTTCACTCCCCAGGACTATCCTGGTCTTCGAGTTCAATAAATAAATAGATATATCCCTAGCTTATCTAGAAGGGTAACCATTGTTCATAATTTTTAATCGAGAATTTTTATCCTCATGAGGCACCCACAACCACGATGATTCATCCTTGAAGCGTAACATCAGCGCCTCCTCCGGAATACCGAAATTTCATATCTGGAGGATATATCTTAGGGAATGATACTTTTGAGAAAATTTCATACTACCCATGAGAATATTATTGTTGGATAACACCCTTCTCTCTTGTTAAATCTGTGGGTTCACGATCATCTATGTCCTTCATACAACATATACAACCTCACTCTCAGCGTCAGTCTGCTCACCAGCTGTCTTGGTCAGGCCTCAAATGAAAAAAAGATTTGGAGAGAAATATGACGGTTTGACAAGAAAGGTAGGAATTAGTGCACAAGATGGACGACAACCGCACAAGAAAAGTCTATCTATGTTAGAAGTATGCAAGATCCAATGATTTCGCGTAAGGCACCAAATTAATTTAAGATCATTAATGAAAACTGCAGGAACATTCAAAAATGAGATTGGATCACCTATCATATTTAAAGACAATGTACAATTCCTTTTCCCCCACATATTCAAAGGCCCAAAACTAGTCTTTCATGTGCATAGGGCGCCTTACGCTCTAGATTGGTCATTTTTCATGCACCACCGAAAATGTATGGTGTTCATAAATGTTTCCCTTGAAACTAGACCATTTGGTTCCCCAACCACTTAGATCACAAGGGGTGGGGAATTTTTTGAATTGGATTCAACTTATGTTCATAGATTGGAGTATTTGAGTGACACAAGTTCATATTTAGACTCAACATATGATCCTGAGAATCCAAAGGGTGTTGTCCACATCATTTGATTTGAGCGTGAAAGGTCAAAAAATTCATGCAAGAATCTTCTATGCCAAAGGAAATGTCAAAGAGTATTCTTGTGATCAATCCTATTAAATTAAAAAGGATGACACATGTAAGAATCCAGGATGGTGCACAAATGAGCTGACATACATGAAAAGAGATTTCACACCCAATGCAACATCAAATGACCACTTCTGCACTGACCTCCTTCCACACCAACCCAGATATTTTTTCCTATTAATAGAGGGGTTCCCCAACCATTAAGGGAAATTCTCCGAAATTCGAACCGTTTCCCTCGTGTGAGTTATATGACACCTTATGGAACTGTGGAAAATTCTTGGGGTCAGGTAATGGATTATGTGTGACATGTCTATGATGGGTTCCTCATTAAGAGGGCCCACTAGGGATTGACCCATTCCCATTTACATTTTTTCCAATGTCCAGTGCATCAAAATATCCCTCTTGTGCGCAAACCTTACCGTTTTTCTATACATATTGCACTTGGGCCCCTTCTCTATGTGATTCTTTCTCCAATCTTGTTTATAGATCTCCAATATTATAGGAATACCTTCCTATGTACTCCATGAATTTCCTTTATTCCATGGTATCATGTACGATATTCTCTTGAATACAACATCCTTATCTCACATGTATCTTTTATGTATAACCCTCAAGGATTGTGCACATTGATTTAGTACCCCATCCCACCGAGTGGTGCACCATATATTGTTTACATACCTCATGATTCTTTTTATAGGAAAGCTAACAAATATTTCTTCTTTGAATATCCACACTAAAATGATCCCCTATGGTGACCCCTCCTCCACCCCATTATTTCCTCTCATTCCTTGTGCCTTCCTTACCCCGATTGTGGGTTTGTACAAGTTATGTATGTCCTAGGGGTGGGGATTGAGGCCTCCTCATCCGAGATTTAGGGAATTAAACTACCAAGAACCCTCATCCCCAAAACATGATGTTAATTTGTGAGTATCCAAATTCATGGATAGTCATGGTGGACTTGAAGGAGAATGATCATTCGCACTCTCCCGCTCCTCTCCCCCTTTGGGCTTTGTCACCATGTTCACCTCGGGCAGTCATCACGTAATCATTGGCACATGAGGATAGTTTGTTCCCTGTACGATGGCCATATAATCCCCGTACATCGGGTCACCCTCATCATGATTCCCTCTTGAAGTAAGTCCCAATATCAACCACCCCTCGTGGCCTCTCCATTGCGGCACAATCATCAAATCCACTGTTATCTCTTGTTTCACACATCGAGCATGACTCACATGGGATTAGTGTTTAGTAGGGACTATGACACCCTCCTGGGTAGCTAATCATGTGTATGTTCCATTCCTCTCACCTCTTATGATGTTAATTTACATCCATATGAACTGCATGGACTTTGATCCTAGTATCCAAGATAGAGTACATAATAATCCTCTTCGAGGTTCAAGCCCTTCACTCCCCAAAATCCAACCTCTCCATGAATTTCTTGTCTGTTATCCTTTATCCCACATGACGTTAAACTGTATCCCCCTTCGAACTACTTGGATACGTAGGAAGCCTATATGAGATCCAACCCTAACCAATAGTAAACACTGTTAATCACTCCTGATAGATTTACCCTCCTAATGCGATACTTTCCTTTATAGGGATGCATCTCCCAGATCTGCCTCTATGAGGTGTTCTGATCCACATGGGATTCTAAACATGAATAATCCCCACACTTCACCCATCTCCTCTAAATAAGAGTGTTCCTCTTGCAATGGGACTCTAACTAGGCATAATCCCTAGTGTGTCTCTGGGTCGTTGTCCTTTGTGTGCATGCTGATTCTATGACCCATTCCTAATCTATGTGGTCTTTGATTACCAACCACTAGGATACATATGAATCATCCCTGAGATTTAACCACATCCCCAAATTCCCATCCTTGTCTTACCTTTGATCCTTGGTTTCTTGGTATGATCATTCCCTAACCGAGAGGTTCAAATTATTTTGTGCCCCTTTTCATTTGTTCCATTCTCATGGGCTTCCATGTCTGGGGTCTTATCTCCCCACCAAACTATATGAATTTGAATCCCATACACTAGGATATGTAGGAATACCCCCTGAGTTTCAATCCCAACAACACCATCATCTTCACATCGATTCCACCTCATTCAACCTCATTATTCAGCACTTCCTCAATATCCAACCTGAATTTACATAGGCCACCACATCCTAATGATATAACTCCATTCACATAGGAATCTAACCATGCATAAGCCCCAATCATCTACTCCATAATATTTCCTTTATCACGGTAAGTTCATCCATACAATTTCTTATTCTACCAATACCAAGGTTGTTAACCATGTGTAAACCCTGAGTTTCCCCGTCAAACTATATAGGTTTTGGTCCCCTTCTTCTATAAATATTAGGTTGGAAACCTCTATAAGGTTTAATCCCAACCAATATTTTTCCATGGTGTACCCTTTTATAGGACCAAACTCATCTGATCCACCCTTTATGGTGTTCCGATCGGCCTTCATGGTGGGAAACCGACCCTTTTTGGGATACACCATCCATGGTCCATCCTCAATGATGTTTTGACCCATCCACCTGGTAAACCTTCTAGGTGATCCCTCCTTGGGGGATATCTATCTAATATACTCTTATTATTGTTTTGATTAGTCATATCCACATATTCTAGATGTTATACTCACATCATGCCACACATTAAACATGGGATGCTGAGGAAATCCTCAGAGACGTTCCTATTATATAAGATTCCATGTATTCGATGTGGGATGCCTCAGATTTCTGCCCCCTCAATAATCCCTATTATAAGAGAGAATTTAGTTATACCAAGGTTCTAATGTCTAGATGCAATGACCCGAAGCTTGACGTACATGGACATTACATCACTTTTGCAGAATACTTGGTACATAACAAAAACACACACACAAGGATCGTAATAGTTTAGTGTCTTTGGAAACTCGGAACGTAATCTTCTAATCGTGGTGAAAGATCTTCAATATCTCCCATAAAGATCTTCCATTTTTTTACCTAAAACCTTTCTTTTATATCCTGGGGAAAAGAAAACATAAAAGGCTGAGCTCAAATGCTCAAAAAGGGCAAATAAAGGAAATAAAAATCATATCATATCTTTTTGAAAATCAGAACCTGCAAAAGAGATCATAATATCTTAACATGGAACAAATCATAGAAGTGAAAATGAGATCCCCATAATCATAACATGAAACTTGAAACTTTGTGGCATGCACACATAATCATGGAAAATCATTTCTTGTTAGTCATGAGTCATTGACAAGACTATCTTAGTGGACAAAGTCCCTTTCTGAACCGAGTCACCCTCGTTCCAGTCCTGTTTCACTGAACCGGTATAACCTACCGTTCCAGCCCTGTCTATCTCATGAGATATAAAATCTTTACCCAATGCATTGGAGGGAGATATAGGTCCCACCCATCTTATAATGAATCCTTTCTTATGTGTGGTACAAAATCATAAATCATACATCATCGCATAACACATATAACAAAAATGGGATTCTTGAAACATCATGACATCATAAAACAAATCATATAAGGTAAATGACTTCATAAAAATAATTCCCTCAAAAAATAATCAAATCAATGTAATAATAGGGGTAAAAACATAACCCTATATTATCTTAGATGGAAAATAATTTTGATAAAACATTTGAACTCCATTCTTGAGGAAAATATCCTTTCTACTTCAAAAACACTTTTCTTTTCTTAACATGTCATACAATTATAAACTAAAAGAAGTTTATTAAAAATAAACATGAAAACTTATAAAGGAATATTCTTGGAAATAATGTTTTAAAAATCCATTCTTGCCGTATAAGTTAAAAAAACATTCTTCTCGTACTTTTGTCAGAAAAGTCAAAAAGTACCTCGTACGAAAAAACGACAAAAGATTCCTTTCATATTCTTTACTAAAAAATCACCGAAGGGTAAAATTGGATTTAAACTATTGTAAGTGGATGGAAACAATATTAAATATTGAGGGAACATGGATGTAGATGATAAAATACACCCCAATAAATACTTACGAATAAACAATCTCGGATAAAAATGAGATTGTGATATTTCCCTTCCTTAGGTCTGATTTGCCTTGTACGTGTCCGAAGCTCCTGTATAATGGTTTAAATAATATTATTAACTTATTCTAGAATCATACATATTGATATGATATCATATATGGTTATATTCTTAGCTTCTTGTTAGTAATATTTCATTGTTACTTGTTACTCGGGTCCTTATTGCCTTTTGTTCTTATCCGTGTTTTGCCGAATAAATTCTTATTCTTATTTTAAGGTTATATATACCTTATATCCAGAATGGTATTAGTGTAACATATATCATATTTATTCATTAAATTCATTTATATAATTACTATGTAATGATGATCATGTAGAACGATTCACATCACATCGTGGAGATGGTATTCCGTACGTACGCACGAGTGATGATATCGTTCTTATGATCGTGGAATTGTATTTGAGTATATATATATTATTTCAGTATCAATATTACATTATAATAATCATAAATAGTTACTCATTACACCATTATACCCATCCTTGTAAGGTGATGGTGGAAAATAGATTACACCACGGCGTGGAGACGGTATTCCATACGTACGCACGCGCGGTGATTTCATTTTTCCGTAGGATGGATAGAAGGTGAATTAGGGTTGTTTCATATTTATAATAACATATCAGTATGTAAGTAATACTGATGTTATTACTTTATAATTAAACAACTAAATAAGAAGAAGTTGAAGAATAAAGAAATTGAAAAGATCGGTAATGGCTATTACCTCTTCTTTGGAACGCCTCTTTGAATCCTCCACGTAGGGAACTAAGATTGGTCTTTGAAGAAGACAAGAACCTCTAGGATTATTCTAGGGAAGTGTAGAGGAGAAAATGGCAGGGTTTGGCCGAGCTTTAGTGCTCAAATTGGTGTGAGGAGGAGGGGGAGGAGGTGCCCTTTTATAAGGGAGGAGAGGGGCACCTTAGGAATATCTCAAAATATTATTTTATATTAAAGTCAAAATCGGTTTATAATGGTTCCAAAGGGTTTTATTTCGAAGCTAAAGTGGGGATGTGTCGCAATCCTATCATCCAATAGGATTTAGACATGTTTAGGGTATTATTTTAACCTTATCAATTAGATTTAACTCTAAGTTAAATAATTTAACTTTTACCGTGTCTTTTTGTTTTCTTTCACTATATGGTTAATACACTTACTATAACATGCCAAAAGAACCCCAAATTGTATATTATTAATAAATATATCCTTATCTAAGTCATCTTTCTGAACCTAAGATTTTTAGGAATAAAATAACAATTAATAATATAATATTTGATTTAAAAACTATTTTGTGTCAATTTTGACACTATTTGATATATTATTTTTGTGAAAGTCATAAAAGAATTATATGTTCTAACCAAGTTGATTAAATAAACACTAATATATCATAGTAACCTAGAAAATTAGTGGAATTCATAAAAAGTCTTAAATTACATTTATTTTGGTATTTATAATATCAATTATGTCAATATTTCATTAATAAGATAATTACTCCATCATCTTTGTGTCATAAATAAATTAAAAATATTTGATGTCTAAAAATTAAAAATAAAATACCATCATGTAGGAAATCTTTTTAGATTTCTAATGAATATTTACAATCGAATTTATATTATGTAAAACCCTATATTAAAATGTTTTAGTAAATATTCTTTGATTTTAACTCTTTTAACTCTTCTTTGAATTAAATAATAATAAATGTCCTAATCTAATCCAAGTGGACCTAAATGATAATATTTTACACTTAAGGTTGTTTTTGGTCGAGATACACTTGTCCAATAGAATTAGGACATGTGTTAGGGTAATATTAATATCATTTTTACCCTTAATTACCCTATTTACTTTTAACCGTGGTAAATAAAAGTAAAAAGTTACTATTCACCAAAAATTATTTTCATCTCATTGAACCACATTTTACTTACTGACATCAACCGTGTCTCTCGGATTTTTGAAATTCCATTCACAGAAGCGGTAAAATTATGTTTTATGAAAAATTTAGTTTTTTTAACTACCACTTAGTAGTTTCACTATTCATCAAAAATTGATGTTTTTCAGAACAATGCCAAAATTTCATCCTAAACTATATTTCATATTCCGAATTCAAAAATGAAGTCTATTTTACCAAATTCATAACATAGAAGTTTCATTAATTAATTTTATAATTAAATCCCACTGTTAAAACAAATAGCGTGTTTTTAAGAAACAATATCTATCAAAAGATTGACACTTGTTTATGTCTGGTTTAAATGTGAGATTACATCCAATGACCAACATTGTATTAAATTGTAAAAATATATTCCAAATATACTTTAAAACCACTAAAATTAATAATTTATCACTATTAATTATTTCGATTGAAAAAGATGTTTTTAACAAAAATTTAGTAATTTTCACTATTCATCAAAATATGAAAGTTATCCGAAAATTACCAAAATTTCACCCTAAGCTAATTTCGATATTCTGAATCCAAAAATGAAGTCCATTTTGAAAAATAATATTTAAAAAATTTCAAAAAGTGGTTATTACTATTCACAACGGCTAGTTTTAATAATATTTTAATAGCATATCGTTGTTTAGTGAAACTCGGTATTGCGTATTACACACGCTATCGAGGAAGGTCGCGATTGCGTGTAAAGCAAGGCAAGTCAAGGATGTGTGTTGTGAAAGCTCCTTTTGGTGTAGTGTACAACACAAGACATTAGTAAAATTAAAAAGAATATTTTTCATAAAATCTTGGGCTATTACATTCTACCCCCGTCAAAATGAATTTCACCCTCGAAATTCGTCGGGGTTATAAATGGTTTACTATTCGAAAGATTCTTTAATAGAAACCCACATCGTAAAATGGAATACCAAAACCAATATTTAAAAACAAAAGTATGAAACTTAACGGTTACCCAAATAAACTAATCACTAGGTTTCCACATAGGTGAAAATATGGACATGGAAGAGAAATCTAACCATCATGTTCTGATGGAGAGTGGTAGAGAACATGGATATGGAAAAGTCAGCAATCACAAAGACATAAATTTGTGACTATCTAAGGTACCATATGATTCATCAGATATAAGATCACTAGGACAACATTTTTGGTTTTCAAGATCGTTTCCCTAAAGTTAAAGAATTTGAATTAGAATAAATACTTACTTTATTTTGGTACAACCTCACTGTTGTTCGTGCCTTGAACAATTTCCACTTCATCTCTTAAATAAATTAAGTTGAATTTATTATTCGTGAAGTGTTAGCAGATCATGTGATAGAATGACGGGTCATTCCATCTGTCTCAAACAAAAGGTTAGCAAAAGTTATTAAATATACATAAGTCATTCTATAGTGAGATTAATCATATATGGTTCCTAAAATGGACTTATACTTCATATATCATACTGATTAATATAATAAAACTAGTTTCTACTAAACAGGGACTTCCTGTAGGTCAGTGGTAGGCGATAAAGGCCAGTCGCACTTCGGTTGTGGGTTCGATTCCCACAGCCTTGTCCGACGCGATGGGTTGTCGCCCGTCCTGAAGGTTGTCCTTTTTCTAAAACTATATTACTGTAACATCCCATCAATAATATCGAAAAAACTTCTATCCTTAAACAATACTAACTTATGTCCAACATAATCCATTCCAATCTTTAGGCTTATCCATAATACTGCAGTCCACTCTCATAACATAGTGAAAATGATTACCAGAGATTTAATACCATCGTTGATCCCCATATAGCATAAGATATGTTTTTTTGTCACATTCCAAACATTCAAAGACCTTAATCATTTATTCTCTTGAATACCCATTGAAACTTAGTGAAAACATGAATGCAGTTAAAAGTTAACACTTTCCACATATCAAAATCCTCAAAATTCTATATACTCAAACCATGATATCACTTAGTCCTTATATCATTCATGAGCTCATGAATACTGTTAAACATTTCATTTTCTCGGTTTCCCTTCATTATGCGCATAATATCTCAATCACTTTGAATACCACATTAGACCAATACATAAATATTCCAATATTCCATGATACAACATTATTTTGGAATCCCATTACATAAACACTTAATCATTCCACCACATCATTTTCATATTCAACATTGCCAATAGTGATCGCATGTGACTTCCCTTTGTCCTTTTCCTTAAGCGGTTGCTCATGTCGATCATCGCTAACCCTTGGATTAGGGAATTTATTAGCATAATGCCCCATTTCCTTGCACTTGAAGCATTGAAGTGTTGGTTGTGCGTTTTCTGCAGTGTTTGCTTAATTCACATCATTAGAATCCCTTTTTCCATTACTTCGACACTCAGCTGCTCGATGACCTTATTTTCCACACTTAAAACATTTTCTAGTCCCTTTAAGACAATCTCCACCATGCTTCTTTCCACACTTTGTGCATAAGGAAACATTCATCTTCTTTTCACCATTATTCTGAGATTTCTCCTTGAACTCCATCATTCGTTTCTTGTCAAAACCATAAGATGGATATGTAACATCAACTTCCATTTCTACCTTGATAGCACAACGCACAATTTCTTCATAGCTACTGAAGTCTCTTATAGATAATGCCTTTCGAAGACTTGGTTTTAAGCCACTGAAAAATCGATCAACTTTACTTTCAGGTTGGATGATAATTCCAGATCCATACCTTACAAGTCTTGTAAAATTTGCTTCGTATATACCAACAGATTCATCATCCTTCTGCTTCAGCTCAAGAAACTCATTTTCCATCTTTTTTTTGAAGAATACGAGGGAAGTACTTACTGAAAAACAAGTTCTTGAACTGGTCCCATTCCATGGACTCAATTTCATCTCTTGGTCTCATATTCTTGATAATATTCCACCATTGATCAGCTTCACCTTCCAAACGATATACTGCTAAGAAGACTTTATCATGTTCAGAACATTGAAGAACTGAAAATATCTTTTCAGTGGTACTGATCCATTGTTCAGCAACAAGTGGATCGGAAGTCCCACTGAAAGAAGGTGGACATTGCCTCATGAAGGACTCAATAGAATATTGTTCCCTTCTCTGCTCATTTGGAAGTCCAGAATGATTCATAGCTTGTGTAAGGATAGAAATAAGATTTTGCACTCCATATCCCATAACATTTTTTTGTTCAGGAGGACAATCATTGCATTGTCCATTGCATTGATCAACATGGTTCCTTCGGGTTCCAGCCATCGTCTAAAACCCAAAAACAATAGTGTGAGAGGCAAAAATTATGCTAGGGAAAACAACATAATAAAGGGGGAGTACCTTCAATATCTAACATCTTAGGTTTAATTATATGATCGTTAGCGTAGTTCTAGCACTATAACCTATACGTATACTTAACCTTAGGGACATCCCTAGACATACCTTAGAAATATCTCTAGGGATCTCACTAACGTTTTTGCATCCTAGTTTCCAAAGGTTGACTAAACCTTTCCTCTGATACCAACTGTAGCGGTCTAGAATTACTTCCAGTGGACTACAATTGATACCTATCAGGGCACTCCATGGGCGGCTACACCCCCTGGGCGGGACACACCACCATCCCCATTGGCAGCCATTTCCTCATGAAGCCCTTGGGTGGAGAGCCATGCTTCGTCCAACGCTCACATGTGAGAGTTCCCAAGGATCGGATACATTCCAACCTCCTTTGCCTCTGATACCAACTGTAACGACCCGAAGCTTGACGTACATGGACATTACATTACTTTTGCGGAATACCTGGTACATAACAAAAACACACACACAAGGATCGTAATAGTTTAGTGTCTTTGGAAACTCGGAACGTAATCTTCTAATCGTGGTGAAAGATCTTCAATATATCCCATAAAGATCTTCCATTTTTTTACCTAAAACCTTTCTTTATATCTTGGGGAAAAGAAAACATAAAAGGGTGAGCTCAAATGCTCAGCAAGGGCAAATAAAGGAAATAAAAATCATATCATATCTTTTTGAAAATCATAACCTGAAAAGAGATCATAATATCTTAACATGGAACAAATCATAGAAATGAAAATGAGATCCCCATAATCATAACATGAAACATGAAACTTTGTGGCATGCACACATAATCATGGAAAATCATTTCTTGTTAGTCATGACTCATTTCCAAGACTATCTTAGTGGACAAAGTCCCTTTCTGAACCGAGTCACCCTCGTTCTAGTCCTGTTTCACTGAACCGGTATAACCTACCGTTCCAGCCCTGTCTATCTCATGAGATATAAAATCTTTACCCAATCCATTGGAGGGAGATATAGGTCCCACCCATCTTATAATTAATCCTTTCTTATGTGTGCCACATAATCATAAATCATACATCATCGCATAACACATATAACAAAAATGGGATTCTTGAAACATCATGACATCATAAAACAAATCATATAAGGTAAATGACTTCATAAAAATAATTCCCTCAAAACATAATCAAATCAATGTAATAATAGGGGTAAAAAGAGAACCCTATATTATCTTAGATGGAAAATAATTTTGATAAAACATTTGAACTCCATTCATGAGGAAAATATCCTTTCTACTTCAAAAACACTTTTCTTTTCTTAACATGTCATACAATTATAAACTAAAAGAAGTTGATTAAAAATAAACATGAAAACTTATAAAGGAATATTCTTGTAAATAATGTTTTAATAATCCATTCTTGCCGTATAAGTCAAAAAAACATTCTTCTCGTACTTTTGTCGGAAAAGTCAAAAAGTACCTCGTACGAAAAAACGACAAAAGATTCCTTTCATATTTTTTACTAAAAACTCACCGAAGGGTAAAATTGGATTTAAACTATTGTAAGTGAATGGAAACAACATTACATATTGAGGGAACATGGATGTGGATGATAAAATACACCCCAATAAATACTTACGAATAAACAATCTCGGATAAAAATGAGATTGTGATATTTCCTTTACCTTAGGTCCGATTTGCTTTGTATGTGTCCGAATCTACTGTATAATGGTTTAAATAATGTTATTGACTTATTCCAGAATCATACATATTGATATGATATCATATATGGTTATATTCTTAGCTTCTTGTTAGTAATATTTCATTGTTACTTGTTACTCGGGTCCTTATTGCCTTTTGTTCTTATGCGTGTTTTGCCGAATAAATTATTATTCTTCTTTTAAGGTAATAGATACCTTATATCAATAATGGTATTAGTGTAACATATATCATATTTATTCATTCAATTCATTTATATAATTACTATGTAATGATTATCATGTAGAACGAGTCGCATCACATCGTGGAGACGGTATTCCGTACGTACGCACGAGTGATGATATCGTTCCTATGATCGTGGAATTGTATTTGAGTATATATATATTATTTCAGTATCAATATTACATTATAATAATCATAAATAGTTACTCATTACACCATTATACCCATCCATGTAAGGTGATGGTGGAAAATAGATTACACCACGGCGTGGAGACGGTATTCCGTACGTACGCACGCGCGGTGATTTCATTTTTCCGTAGGATGGATAGAAGGTGAATTAGGGTTGTTTCATATTTATAATAACATATCAATATGTAAGTAATACTGATGTTATTACTTTATAATGAAACAACTAAGGAAGAATAAGTTGAAGAAGAAAGAAATTGAAAAGATCGGTAACGGATATTACGTCTTCTTTGGAACGCCTCTTTGAATCCTCCACTTAGGGAACTAAGATTGGTCTTTGAAGAAGACCAGGACCTCTAGGATTATTCTAGGGAAGTGGAGAGGAAAACATGGCAGGGGTTGGCCAAGCTTGAGTGCTCAAATTGGTGTGAGGAGGAGGGGGAGGAGGTGCCCTTTTATAAGGGAGGAGAGGGGCACCTTAGGAATATCTCAAAATATTATTTTATATTAAAGTCAAAATCGGTTTATAATGGTTCCAAAGGGTCTTATTTCGAATATAAAGTGTGTATGGGTCGAAATCCTATCATCCAATAGGATTTAGACAAGTTTAGGGTATTATTTTAACCTTATCAATTAGATTTAACTCTAAGTTAAATAATTTAACTTTTACCGTGTATTTTTGTTTTCTTTCACTATATGGTTAATAAACATACTATAACATGCCAAACGAACCCCAAATTGTATATTATTAATAAATATATCCTTATCTAAGTCATTTGTCCTAACCTTATAGTTTTAGGAATAAAATAACAATTAATAATATAATATTTCATTTAAAAACTATTTTGTGTCAATTTTAACACTATTTGATATATGATTTTTTTTAAAGTCATAACAGAATTATATGTTCGAACCAAGTTGATTAAATCAACACTAATATATCATAGTAACCTAGAAAATTAGTGGAATTCATAAAAAGGCTTAAATTACATTTATTTTGGTATTTATAATATCAATTATGTCAATATTTCATTAATAAGATAATTACTCCATCATCTTTGTGTCATAAATAAATTAAATTATTTGATGTATAAAAATTACAAATAAAATACCATCATGTAGTAAATCTTTTTATCTTTCTAATTAATATTTAAAATCGAATATATCTTATGTACAACCCTATATTAAAATGTTTTAGTAAATATACTTTGATTTTAACTCTTTTAACTCTTCTTTGAATTAAATAATAATAAATGTCCTAATCTAATCCAAGTTGGCCTAAATGATAATATTTTACACTTACGGTTGTTTTTTGTCGAGATACACTTGTCCAATTTAATTAGGACATGTGTTAGGGTAATATTAATATCATTGTTACCCTTAATTACCCTATTTACTTTTAATCGTGGTAAATAAAAGTAAAAAGTTACTATTCAACAAAAATTATTTTCATCTCATTGAACCACATTTTACTTACTGACATCAACCGTGTCTCTCGGATGTTTGAAATTCCATTCACAGAAGTGGTAAAATTAGGTTTTATGAAAAATTCAGTTTTTTTACTACCACTTAGTAGTTTCACTATTCATAAAAAATTGATGTTTTTCAGAACAATGCCAAAATTTCATCCTAAACTATATTTCATATTCCAAATTCAAAAATAAAGTCTATTTTACCAAATTCATAACATAGAAGTTTCATTAATTAATTTTATAATTAAATCCCGCTGTTAAAACAAATAGAGTGTTTTTAAGAAACAATATCTATCAAAAGATTGACACTTGTTTATGTCTGGTTTAAATGTGAGATTACATCCAATGACCAACATTGTATTAAATTGTAAAAATATATTCTAAATATACTTTAAAACCACTAAAATTAATAATTTATCACTATTAATTATTTCGATTGAAAAAGTTGTTTTTAACTAAAATTTAGTAATTTTCACCATTCATCAAAATATGAAAGTTATCCAAAAATTACCAAAATTTCACCCTAAGCTAATTTCGATATTCCGAATCCAAAAATGAAGTCCATTTTCAAAAATAAGAATTAAAAATTTTCAAAAAGTGGTTATTACTATTCATAATGGCTAGTTTTAATAATATTTTAATAGCATATCGTTGTTTAGTGAAACTTGGTATTGCGTATTACACACGCTATCGAGGAAGGTCGTGATTGCGTGTAATGCAAGGAAAGTCAAGGATGCGTGTTGTGCAAGATCCTTTTGGTGTAGCGTACAACACAAGACATTAGTGAAATTAAAAAGAATATTTTTCATAAAATCTTGGGTTGTTACACTAGACATGCCAGAAATACCCAACCTGACTACTTTCGTGACCAATTTTTGCTGCCCTAATGTGACACTTTGGAATGTCCTGATAGAAGAAATGTAATTTATTAGCATCCACAAAGAGATGGCACAAAGAATGAGATTAAAAAATAACGTATTAATATATATTGGAGACCCTAATTAGGAGAAAACATTCTGAGGGGTAATCTACAGAAGTAGGAACTGATATCCCATCATCTTGTTTCAATCAAGGAGAAAACATCGCTGATGAAGTGACGAATGCTTCCCACCTTTGGATAGATGGAATGTGGGGAAAAAAATGTGACCATTGCTATCAACGATAATGAGAGGTTGCAAAACCCAATGAAAGCGTCAGAAAAAACCATGCATTCATCTATAACATAGGTTCCCATATATCTTCTTCCTATCATCTATGACTTTATAAAACACAAATTATTGGAATAACATTCCCATGTATCATTTTCTCAGGATGATCCAAAATCTCAACTGAAATTTCCATGAAAGCCACATCATCCTCTGAATCCATTTTTCCCTAATAAAAGGCACATTTGTCTTTAGGAATATATCTATGAATCTATAAAACATGATATACATCATGGATACATTCCAAATGTGGGGGGAGTTCCCACCAATATTCCACCTCATTAATGTTCCTAAAACCCTAATAAGACCAATAATACATGGATAAATCTTATTCCCTCAACCAAAACTATGTTATTTATTATTTGGGGAAACCATTCACATTATAATGTCATCAACGCCCAACTCCGAAGGTTACCGCCTCTGATCAATATTTGTATTTTTTCCCGTTCCACCTTCCTTCACTCTCCAATAATCTACACATTCATAGTTATTCATGATCCCACATCTAGTCCAAGGACACCCAAATCCTCATCACCTATCCAAAAAAACAAAAATCTAAAAGGATTCCATTACAATTACTCAAATAGAGTCATGAAAATGGAAGAGAGATATATATTATTATATTAAAACTCAATGAAATGTAGGTTCTTCACCCATGATCCACTAAAATTTAAAACCATAAGAACACAACACAGCCTCAAGTGTCTGTATAGTCCACTCCATATGACCATTTGTCTATGGATGAATGGAAGTGATATGGTATAAATGAGTTCAAAAATTATGCTGAATACCACCACAGAATAACAAAATCAAATGAGGATCCCAATTAGATATTATGGTATTCGGTGTCGTATGATGACTCATTATCTCATCCATATACCATGTCACTATAAAATACACTACACTCAACATACAAATATAAAAAAGGGAAAACTTCATAAATCATTCCAAAATCACCAAAATAGAATCACATACTCCTTTTGTTTTAGGAAAAATAATGATGAAATATATTTAAATTTACATAAACATGTACTTTGATACCGTAAATAGTATAAATAAACCACTGAGAATGCAATATTATTCCTTCAATAGCTTGATGACCAAACACCACATCACCAAATCCACCATAGACTACTTCATCCTCAACCACCATAAATGAATCCTTAGGTCATAATAAACCATGGATATACTATATTGACTTTCCAAGGGTGAGATATAAAACTCATGACAAAAATCATCAATAATAACCAACAAAGTAAACAAACTCCATTGAATAACACTTGACACTGACCATCCTATGACTATCTCTCAAGAGTATCACTATGAAGATTATGACCCCACATCACCATTACCATTGAGTCTCCCTACTAAGAATCCTCCACCTATTGCAACAAGGATGAATTTTATATTATTGGTTATATGAAGCGTTTACCACTAGAGTTCATAGAATCACGATTCATCACCAAAATCTCATCCTTCACTCCTGAAGAATATAAAGAAAACCAAAGAACATATCCTCATAAATTCCTACTTTTCACATAAATAACTACATTATGCTTCCCTGGTGTTTGGTTGATCTCAATGTTATAGTTCTATAAGACCTCCATATACCTCCACTAAAGCTGATTTAAGTCTCACAAAGATAAAATGTTCCTCAAGATGTAATGATTGGTGAATACAAAAAATCATTCAATAATGAGGCAATGTCCCCAAAAAACATATAAAACACTACTTATTCTTACACGATATCACTGGTTTCATAGTTTCTTTCTTATGGAAATAATTTACCAATACCATATGGGATAAATACCCTATAATATTGCAAGAAAAAAAAAGGTTAGAATCATCACACAAAAAACATGTGCATTACTCCCCCTTTTAGTAACCAAATAATGGGAGCACTAATCAACTCCACCATTATGTATCCAAAAGATACCAAAAATTGATAATTCCACATAAAATACATTTTCTTCATGGTCCAAGAAAATAAATAACATAGAAATTTATGAAAAATAAGGCACAAAACTACAATAATATCCCATGAGACCAAGGAAACTATAGAACTGTACAATGTTCTTGGGGGGGGAACCCAACAAAAAACAAACTCAAACTTTGATGGTTCAACTACCACTCTTTGCTGAAACACCACATGCCCAATAAAATGCACCTCTTGTGTTCTTAAGTCCCAAAGTCCTGGATCTCTTTGATGGAATCCCCGACCTTCATATTTCACCATCTGAGTTCACTGAGTCCTTGTCGCTTCATAACCTCACTCTGATTTCACGCTTCAAACAGAGGATACCTTCCGTTGACACCTTCGACAGATTCGTGTTTTCCTATTGGGATCTCCATGAAAGGGCAGTTGTTGGAATATTGGGCAGTCACCACATCATGATACGGTTCTAATCGGAGGAGGACCTTATCAAATCCTGGTCGTCAGCCCCTCGCAGCTGCAACGAGATTCATTTCTTCCACCTAAACTGGTCATTCGACTTTCATATGGATCTTGATCCTCCCGGGGTGGTGCTTTGGGTGAGATTTCCTAACCTCCCATTACCTTTTCAAAATCCTTCTATTATCATAATGTTGGGTAACCTTGTCGGGAGGTTTTTATGCGTGGATAGCTGAACAGAGGCAGTGTGCCACCCGGTTAATCCTTGGGTCTGTGTTGAAGTTGATGCCTCCCAGATTACTTTTGATTATGTTTAGATTACCATTAGATAGGAATATATATCCAAGAAAAGGGTCGTTTATGAAAATTCGGTTGAATTTTCTTCATCTTGTAACCGTCCGAGTCACTCACTAGAGGTTTGTTGAAGGACACCTTCCACCCAGGTATCGGCAAGGAGGGAGGAAAGTTCAAAAGATAATGACCATGCAGTTTTCCGGGGGGGGGCTATTTCAGTTCAGAGGGATCATGGTCCAGATATTTGTAGCGGGATTCAGCCGCTATGTCTGATGGAGCAGGATGATTCAGAGGGAGTTCGCAAGGAGCCTGAAGTTTGTTCCCTTGGTCTTGTGGCAAAGGAAGCGTCGGTTATCAACCCAACGGTGTCCTAAGTGTTTAGAAGGCTGAAACGGGATTTGGAGGGGCCTTACATGCAGTGTTCACAGAAGGAGGCCAATAATTCTCATGTGGAGAGGAAAAAAGAACCTAAAATGAATGGAACTGCGGAGGAGTTTGTACAACTAGCTGAAGGCGTAGGGGTTGTGAATGCTATGGAGGTGAAAAATTCAGTCAGGAACCGAGAAGATAGAGGTCCTGCTCTACCAGTGAGACCTCTACTGTAGTTGGGAAACAGATTTGATATTCTGTAGGAAGTTGGTTTAGTCACTGATCACATGGAAGTCTTTTCCGGAGGTGTGGATGAGGGTAATTAAGAGAATCCAGTGTATGAAGGGGGGGGGTCGTAAGGAGACCTTTTTGCCGGTGGAAGAGTTTCCCAACTGGGTCTCTAGAAACTTGAATGACAAAGAAGAGGATACTAAGACAATAGAAGAGGTTGAGGGGAAGGACTCTCCTAAAGACAATGGAGATGAGGTTAGGTGTCTTTCGGTGATTGAATGCAACACACCTGCATCGAGGAAGGTCAAGGACAAGGGATTCAAGGAACCTATGTCAAAGATTCATTTTGGAAAGAGGGGGTATTCATCCGGGGGTGATTAAGAAAATCTTAGTGAATTTGGCACTCGATCCTTTAGTGATATAGTTCAAGGTGGGAAAATGAAGATGAATGAAGATGTTTGAATGTTGTCGGCTTTACCAAGAAGAAAAACAAGGTAGGATTATTCTTATCTACTGTGCCCGACGATTACCATAGCTTCTTCCAAGCGTTATCGTGGGGTGATTCGGGATTTCAAAAAAGACTGCATATCTATACAACCGAGCCAGGAGAAGCACTCCTCAGATCAAATGAGGAGTCGGGTCCAAGGCGATAATCTCGGGAGACAATATAAACCAGCTTTTGAATGGGAATCAACCACTATGGAGGGGGACTCATGTGTCGAGTGTGGTGATGAGTATGGTTATTATGACTATTAGTGGTTGTGCTAGTTGATATTGTTGTTTTTTTGGAGATCATTATTGCTTTTTGTGTCATTTGTGTTCTTGTGCAGTTATGTTCCATGGTTTTTCACTTTCCCTAAAAGTGTTTGGAAATAAAAAAAATTAAGTTTCAGTCAGTATTCAATGAAAAATATCAAAAATTTCTCCAAGAAATCATAGAACATGGATTTCCTGGAAACTATAAAAGTAACCTGGTAATTGGTGATAAAAAATGACATAACTACAAACTCAAAGATCCTATAATAATACATAAATCAGCCATTAATATATTATCCTCCTTCTCCCTCATCTAATGGTACCCAAACAATATATTAACCTTTTAAATAAAACTAACTCCCTTCAACTATTGTAAAAAATAACATATCCTTGTAGAGATATAATGGTTCATGATCACAACCCAATTAAATCAATGCTAATCGATATACAACATAATACTGAAATCCACCTTCTTGGAGAACAACACCGAAGAACCCAATAATGAAACACTGGGCCATCTGAAACCCTACTACACCATATCATTGTCTATAATCCTCAAATCTCACTTCTCAAAAGGAACCATTTGATAGAGGCACATGAAAAATGAATATTCACCAGGATATAAATATATTATAAACATTAAATCATGTCAATAGGGTAATTCAACAACAACATTGGACAAGGAAAATTAAATATAATAAACAACATTACCAAAATACGCTAGTTGCTCCTTATTAAAACCCACTGATAACTCCACTAGCTGAGTTCAAATATGCTCTAAATTTATATAACCCATCCAATTATCCCTCTCAAATATAAAAATTTAATGCTATAATGCAAAATAATATAGAAAATTTTAATTCTTATTGAAATAGCTAAACACAATCACAAAATACAACCAATCCATACAATGAATCACATCATGTGGTCAAATATAAAGAAATAAGAAATATCCTTTCAAGTGATGCTACCATATAATCATCTAAAATGCATAAAATATATTATGTATTCATGACTGAACTCTAAATAGTATATTCAACACCAAGGAATCTAGAATCTTCTCAACCTTATGTTTCATGGAATGGACCTAGGTGAGTTCAATGAAGGAGTGAAATTCCCTATAATCAAATATGTAAAAATAAAAGGCAAAATATTAGTTGATGGAACCACAACTAAACTCTAAGAAATCTAGTGTTGGGATCTCTATGGAATACAAGTAACCATGCCCATATCATTTTCCCACTACCGATGACCACCTATATAAACAAGATATTTCCTATGCCTATAAGTATTTGGGATGTCATGGGGCTATCCTATACCAACTACATCTCCCATTGAAGGAAAATCACATTGCTACTACTATTGATATGGACTTAGAGGAAACTATTATTGATCTTGGTATTGAAACATCACACATACAATAGATTGTAATTTTATAATGGTTGGTAAATAAAAATAATGGTGACCATATCCTCCATAAGTGAAGAACATTGGAAAAAAGCTCAAAGAGGATACATTAGACCTTCCAAATCCTGAAATGTGTTGAGGAAACTATTGAGGCCAAACATATTGTAATAAAAACCTCAACTACCATAACATATGTGATCCTACACTAATAAACCTACTCCTTAGTGATCTTTGATAACTTCCATCTCATGATTATATTAGTTACAAATGAGTCATTTCAATCTTCTTTTCATTATTATTCACCTCAATATATATAGGAAATGTAAATGGACTAACAATATACTAAATAATTAGGTGCAAAAGTCCTCGAAATATTGTTTTATGGAGTCTTGATTGGGGAAATGATTAGGGAAAAAATGAAGAAGATACATAAATATTATCTTGATCTCCTAAATAATCATACTCCCTTGTCATAGGGAGAGAAAATATAGACTCTTTGATCCACTTATTATCAATGGAAGTATGTTTTAAAAAAAATGATTGTAAATATATTCCCATGAATCAACAAACTCCTTCCACTACCTAGGATATACATTTCACCTCTAGAAAACAAATCTTCGCATCTAATTAATATCCAGTGGAGTCCAATAAAATTCCCAGATATAGATCATGCCAAAAGTGATATATAGATCATCAAACCATCATTTCATCTCTAAATAAGAGACACTGACCTTATACTTAACCAAACCATTATTCAATAAGTCACACAAAACTTATTCAAAATTCTCGATACATAGTAAATTAATCCAATGGGAAGTCAAATAGATCATCCTGGTACACCTCGACAACCTAATCCACATGAAAATAATGACTAGTAGTAATCTCTATAAACATGGAGTTAAAATATAATGTTGGTTTTCATAGAATCTATTTATGGAAAATTTAATTATATTCATTTTTATATCCCAAAGATCACCTAAATTCAAGCAGAAGAATGATAATAAAAGATTTAATTAAATCTCTTATGTCTCTACCCCACAATAAGTTTTATCTCAGATTGGGTGATTTATATGTATATGATCCTTATTTCAAATCAACAGGGGATCAAATATCCTATGTTCTAGTTGATCTACCTTTCTACGCCACACAATATGTTTGACTAATAATGATTCCTTACCAAAAACATGAAATCCATAACTAATTAATAAATATATCCTCCATTATAAATCTCATCTATAGACTTGATATTAAATTTTCATTACCTATACTCATTGGGATTCCCTCCTGGGATTGTAGTAAAGACAAGAATAACCCATGAGGCCTAAATCTAATAATCCCCATTTTCAACTATCACTGAGAGAATAATACATAAAAATAGGAATAATTTCACTCATAAATACTAGAATATATATATATATATATGGAATCCAACAATCAAATCCACAAAACAATTATTCTGATATCCCAAAAAAGAATGATTTCATATGGAAAATGTTGTATCTTAAATTAAATACCAAAAAGAATCTCCTATGGATGAAACTCCAACCAAAACTCCAAGATCCAAGCTGGTGATACCCAAATCACTCTCTAAACACACCCTAGAAATGAAAAAAATATATTTATATATAGGTATGAGAATACATGTATAATAATTAGGATCCTTCTCAATCCCTCTCATAAAAATGTGGAATAATCATACCAATTACATAGTGAATAAACAACAGAACAAACAAGCAACCACTTAGTCATTTATATACCAGCCTCACCATGAACCACTCACCCAATATCACATATATAACATCCTAATCCTAAAAATCATGTATAAAATGTTTTTCCACAAGACCTCATGCATGCCTCCACATATTTAAGATGATTCATACTCCTGGTGAGGGTCTAAGTCCATCAATGGGGATACTATATCCTCAATATCATGTAATAGGATAAAAAATAATATAACTGAATATAAAAGAATAAATAGTCATAGTAAAAATGTTGAAAACTGAATAACCATAATGTGAGATGGTATAAACATCAGACTATATAAAATATATAGTGTACCAAACTGGAAATAAAAACTATTGTATATCAACTGTGTAAAGGTAGATTATATAAAAATGGATGTAGTATGTCTTGAAATCATCACATCCTCAAAGAATTCATATCCTCTATTATTTGGACATTTCCCTTTACTATATCTCTAATCATGAAGTCTGTATATGCACTAAGATCCCTATTCTAGGCATGAGTAATAAACCTAGTTGGAAACCACCATGGAATCATTAACCCAAGAATAATGATATATATATATATATATATATAAGTGTCTGACATGAAATATGTTATTACCCAATCAACATGCAGTCACACATATGCCAATTGATAATTTGATAACCAATCCCCCATGAAAACTGACCCCACCTAATTTAGATCATTATTAGTAAGGATGTCAAGGTATGTAAAACAATGTAATAACTATATGGAAACACCACATGCCTCATTATAATGGTGGTCATTATCAATAACACCACACACCCCACCATGACTATGCCCATTTTCTAGGAATCCATATTCCCTAACTGGTCAGTGGTCATTATCGTTGAATGATGGTAAGTACACATGTATGATTTAATTGGATAACTCAAAACGCTAATGTATGTAATTCTCCTACATCAGCCAAGTATAACAAATTTTCATATAATGAATTTTCTACTCCTTTGTTAAAAATAGTTTTCATGATCTGACCCATACTAGTAAATGATGCATACTCTACATCCCTTATCATATCATCATGATTCCCCATTAGGGGCCCTTCTGTCCATGGATGAACATCCTTGTAATATTGATACATGAAGCGTTGTTCTATATTATATACAACAAAATAAGAAATACATGTAATAATAAGGAACAACACTGTATATCCAAAACAAATCTCCAGAGTCTATAGATAATCATATTTCCAGAATCAATTAAGGAATCAAGGACACTCATACGCCCACAGGAAAACATGAAAAAATCAGGGGTTATTAATCTTAATTTTATTTCATGTAAACGTCAATACATAAGGGTCAAAATGGTAAGAAACATTATACTCTAAATTTATTGATGATGAATTTTTTTTTCAAGAAATCATCACCCAAATCATGTCCATATACTCATCATCTAAAAATGAATGCTAAGGATTCCTAGAACCGAATACAACTATTTTATTTCAAAATTAAATTTAATAGGATAGGTAATAACATATTCTCTCTCCTAGATAATCAATAACAAGAATAATAATTCCATATTATCCTTCTTGATCATTCCATATTTTTCTTTGAGAATAATTACAATCCCATGTATGTAAATAATCTATCTCTATTGAATAACCAAAGAGGGAAAAATATTCTTATAATTAATTTCCACAATCTTGGGTTATTAGGATTTTTAGAACTCTTTATAATTTTGCAGAAATCTCTAGATAGCTTAATTCAAAAAATTATTTTTGAATAGATAATATGGAAAACATACCCATGTTTTATCTTTTTAAAACACAACACCCAAAATAGAGAATAGGGTGAGGTACTAACATGCGTGGAAACAAGATGAAGAATATAGTTTACTCAAAGATGGTTTCACAAAACATGAACAGATAAAATATGGATTTAATGACTCAAGAGAATAACTATAAAATAAAGGTATCAAGGGTTTATGTAATATAATATGAATAAATGATGTGTTATGATTTTAGTATTTAGAAAAACCAAAAAACTAAATCAACATTTAATTCATTATTCACATAGATATTGAATGTAGAGGGATTAAAATCACTAAAATAGGATTTATCAATATTAAATGAGTCAGTAGAATTAATTCCATTGGGTATTGGATTTTAAAATTGTATATATATATTATAGTTGTGAGCTACAAATATGAAAACAAAAGGAAATGGTTTTTAGATTATTTAACCCCAGAAGGGCGTTTCATAAGGTAATATGGTTTATCCATACAAGGATCATATGTTTCATGTAATGGTATATGGTTACCATTACACATAATTAGAAAATAATAGGTTACTCGTACATAGCTCACCCTACCTTTATGTAACACTTTAAGTTCCCATACACAACCTCTGTAAATGGGATCTTACCCTTATAGAGTGCCAAAGGTACCCCAATGCAGAATTTTAAAATGGTATATTACATATACCCAACACATAACATACCCATATGTATTACCAAGTTAATATTTATATAGAAACAATATTACCCTTACATAGTGTACACAAGAGGCCATTACCCTTTCATATCATATGCAAAATCACTTTACCCTTATCCCCCATATAAAAATGAAATTTTACCCTTACATAACCCTTAATGACCAATTGATACCTTTATATAACACCCACATATTCCTCATGTTTATATTAATTGTCATATTTACCATTACATAGACCCTAGGCCACACATAAGGGTATAACCAAAGTTGAAAATTAATAATTTAACATAAAATATCTGATAAATAATATTTTAAGAGGGTTTCAAGAAAATTTAGAAATTAGTAATGTTATAATTCTTCCCCTCTAATGATTTCTCATCCTAGAGAATTATCTCTAGTGGTCTTTCTTGAATAACTCATGCTGCTAATATCAAACATCAGACTACCACTCCAATGTATCCTCCATGATCTATGCATGATTCCACAAGATTCAAATAAGTGGTATTATGAATCCCTACAATTAAATCTCTCTCAAGTACATAATATATACTATAAACTTTTTATATGAGAAATATAGCTCTAAATAAAAATCCTCATTGACTATAAAATGTATAGGATTAGGCGTCTACCTATGAAGATAAGAAAATTTAAACATATCTTAAATTACTTGATAAATTTAAGGGAGGTAAAAATGATATTCCACTATCCCTACCTATTTTGTGTTCTTGAAGGGTCTACAAAATCAAGATGATAACTCCCCCAACTTTTATAAATGATAATTCCCCAAATGACAAGTCACTTGTAAGAAAACCTAGTCAGTAACAGCAAGATACAAATGTCATATCCTTTAATATATATATAATCTTTTCCCTAATTGAGTGTCCAATAACGACTTCCTTATCATAATCAACCTCTCTGTGGTATCTTTCACTATACATGACCCAATAATTTCTAAATCACCCACCTCGTTCCAATATAGTGGTGAGCAGAATGACCATCCATAGAGAGGTTCAAATGGTGCCATTTATATAGAAACCAAGAAGCTATTGTTGTAAGAAAACTCTACCATGCCAAGATAGACATCCCATGATCCACTATATTATAGTATACAAGACCTAGGCCTATCCTCTTGTATGAAAATCATATACTCCAACTATCTATATGTATGAAGGATGGTATTCTTTTCTCTATATTAGCTGAGTCCATAGGGATTTCTACAAGACCTTACATAATAGTAATGTGAAATGTGTGTCTCTGTATGATATAATGATCAAGGTAATACCATGTAAGTGTACTATCATAATGATATACAACATTCCCATATCATCAAATGAGTGAGTCTCTTCGATCAATAAGAATTAATCAACCTTTTTCAGTTGATCAACAATCAATCAAATAGTGTAAAAACACCTCAAGGTCCTATGTAACCCCATAAAAAAGTACTTTATTATACCCCTTAAACATGGGTATATGATATGGCATGGAAAACCACCAAGATACTGGTGTTCAACCATTACCCTCAGGAAGGTAAGGCACTGAGATACAGAGATAGCAATGTCCCACTATATTCATGGAAACTAGAACTATTGCCTAAATTCACAGTGCATATTTTTCACACCAAGATGCAATTAACATATATATGTATGCAAATCCTTCATTAGATATTCTTTTATAGAAGTAGATACTAATAGCTCTTATTCACATGGATCACATCATTAATGTCCAATGATCACCTAGGTATCGAGTCACCTCTAGCTAGTTGTTCTTGTATCATAACACAGCCTAGGTCAATATCATGTCTATAATTAACCCAATCTACTAGAGAATATGTGAATATCAATTAAGAATATTTTATCCATACCTAATCCAAAAAATCATAAATCCTCTAATCAACCAACATTCTTATTAAGTGCAATTTTTCTTTAGAAGGTCAATCACCAAGAACCTGCTCACCCTGTTTCTTATGACCAATAGAATTTGAAATAGAGTTACCTTTTCATGGTACATAGACCATCTAAAGGTAAATTTCATTGAGGTAACATACCCAAAACCTCTTCATTAGGTTATGGTCCTACAATGTGAAGATATAATAGAGGTACTTATGGATAGTATAGACAATAATCCACTCACCAAAGAGATAGTGTTTAAAAAACATCATAGCATAGACCAAGACTTCCAGATCCCAGTTGTGAGTTGGGTAGTTTTTCTTATGGGGTACCAAATTACATGACCAATATGCCATTACTTTTTCATATTTAATAGAACCGCTACCGAAAAATCACTTGATGTATCACAATATACAAAATATCTAACCCTTGGAATGGGAAGTATGAATATTGGAGTGGCACACAACCTTATATTGACCTATTGAAATGAATATTCACATTGATCTGAAAAATATAATGTCAGTACCTTCTATTTCGACACAATCATGGTTTCTAAAAATTGAGGGATGTTAAGGATAAAATTTTATTGATATCCTACTAATCCCATAAGGACCTTGATCTTGAATGTATTCATGTTATGTTTCTAGGAATCCAATCGTAAACATTCTCTTGGTCCATGAATATACATATCTTAAAAACCACATAACCTAAAAACATCATCTTAGGAATATTGAAGTTAAAAAAAATATTTTTGTTAAGATGAGGTTCTTGAAGTATTTTCAGGATAATATCCATATTTTTGGCATACTATTCCAGTTTTGGCTCCACTATTTTTATTTTTGGGTAATATAATCTCAATAGAGGGTATATAGATAGATTTATCAAAGATAAAGGATATTGAGTATTTACATATACTATCCATGATAACTGATATTCTTAGTTTTCTTGGTTTAGCAAGATATTATCGAAGGTTTTTGGATAAGTTACCATGAGTATATAATCCACTCACAATGTTAACACAGAAGGGATCCATGTACCCCTAGATTTATGAATGTGTGGAAAATTTCCTGGAACTGAAGAGAAGATTATTCAGCACCCCGATACTTACATTACCATGTAGAAATGAAGGGTTTTTAATCTATAGTTTTTCATACAAGAATTGATTTGGATGTGTTCATATGCATAATGACATGGTTATAGCTTATACCTCATGAAAATTGAATTTTTCTGAGAAAACATAACCTACTCATTATTTGGAGTCAGCTGTAGTAATGTTTTCATTAAAGATATGGATGAATTAACTCCATTGTGAAATGTATGATATATATACTGATAAAAAATGATTAAATTTATATTCACAGAAAAAAGCTGAATATTCCCCAGATATTATGGTTAGATATGATTAACGATTATGAATGATCAATACATTACCGCACTGAGAAAGAAAACAAGGTGGATGATGCTTTAGTTAAAAAGTTCATGATAGCTTATCCATTCTGAGGATAAAAAATAACCAATATTTATGGGTTTGAAATGGATGGATATTTAAATCTGGATAAAATCGTAGAAATGTTATCATGAATAATTTAATTTTCAAACATCGATACCAATAATGATTAAACAAGTTTTGTAGGAAGATATAGAGTTTCAAAAAAATGATATAAATGTTCCTGAGTTTAACATTGATCCTAATGAAATGACCAGGTTCATAAACTATGTATGTGTTCCATACATACCATATATGAAGGAGTTATTAAAGTAATCCCAAAGTTAATCATTCTCTATTATCCATATAATTATGATATTGTATATATATTTGAAATAGTATTTCTGAAAATTCATTTTAATTTTATTTTTCCCCTGCTTTATAGATGAGAAGTAACCCCTAGAAATACCTCAAATTAAAAATTACAAATATTATTCATCATTACATATTGGTCCATGTTCCACCTAATGTTATGTGATAACCTTGAATCATGCACTCACCTCATGGAATGCACCTTTTCAAATCACATCCCAATTGTCTCTTTAGACCAAATAACCGAAGAACCCTATAACCAAAGATCGTCATCACCGTCATCAAATTGTCAATGCCTCCAAGATTATATTCTACTTTATCCAAGTCATGATATCATTCATTATCCTCAAAAGATACCAGTGTCGATATCTCTATCATATCCTGATGAATTAACTAACCTAACTCCACTCTGGTTTCTAAATACCATCAGAGACCATCCTCGTCGAAATGAAATAAGACGCATCACTGTCATGAACAATTGACTACTGCCACTATAAAAAACTATAAGAAAACATTTCTAGATAAATATATTAAAATATTCACCATAAAAATCTCATATCGATTCAAATAATTTCTCGTAATAAGAATATTTTGCCTTGAAATCGCACCTCTTCATACATTTGAGGAAACGATACTCCATAACCGACCCAGAGAGGAACCGACTCTCGGCTCTTGGAATGTCAAAAAGTGACAGTTGAGATTAAAAACTCTAAGGGTATGTTATAACAATTACCTATACTATAATGGATATGGTAAAACATCAACATGTTTTTTCATCAGACTCCCCTAAATGTCTAAGGGTAATAATGTTATATGGGTTATAGTTTTTTTACCTTACAAATTCTACACACTTCATCATTATCAGAGAATATTTATATCTAGATCATATTTCTATGATATATATTATGGATGTGGTAATGTTTTATGGAGTAAAATATTCAATTATATTTGATGAAGATATGCGGTTCCCTTAAATTTCTAGAGATGTATTCAACAAGATCTTGGTAAAAAGTTGAGTTTCAGCACTATATATCATTCTCCAAAAGATGGTCAGTCTAAGAGAATAATTAAAACCCTAGAGGATATGAATAGATCTTTTTCTATGAATTTTAATGGTGTTTTGGATCAACTACATATTATAGATGGGTTTTTATAAAATAGTAGGTTTCATATTAGTATTCAGATGGAACCTTATGAATCCCTCCTCCAAAAAAAGTGTAGAAATCTAATGTGTTTTATTGAAGTTGGATTAATAATGTTATTAGGAAATGATATAATAGAATAAATGACATAAAATGTTATAGATATTTAGAAACCCATAAAGGAATCTCAAATTCAGAGGAAAATTAATGTGGAGAATCATTAGTGTGATATAAAATTTGAATTTAGTGAAAAGGTGTTACCAAGAATTTATCCAGGGAAGAAAGTAATGATATTTCGAATGAAGGGAAAAATTATCCCTAGGTATATTTGACCCATTGAAATTTTAGATCATATCATGATGGTATCCTATTGATTGATGATTCCAAAATACCTATCTCATGTCCATGATGTGTGTCATATATCTCTCTTGTGGAAGTACATACATGATCCTTCAAATGTAATGATCTTCGTGGTAACACACCTGGTTAATGATTTTTAGAGAATCCACTAGTTTGATGGAGCTATGTGGGAACATGAGAAAATGGCAAGGTAAAAGTATCCTAATTTTTAGTATCAAGTTGATGAATATAAAGGATGAAATTAAATTTATGGATGTATAATTTTATACCCTAATTTTTAGTAATTGTTTTAATAAATTCTATTTCTTCGATATCTTTTATTACACACAGCACTGAGTTTTAACGAACCATGAAAAACTATAAATATTATTATATAAAAATGAAAATTATTACATGGACATTAAACATGGTAGAATAAATTGTAATAATAATATTTTAAATAGTATGTATTATGGATTTATATAAACGAAACTTATTTAGAAAAAGATTATTTAATTTTTGATAAATTCATTTTCTGTTTTGGAAATACTTTTTCTCATGTAAACATTTTATCTTATTTTTGTGAAAAAATAAGAAAATTTATATTTTACAACTTTAAAAAAATGATTCTTAAAAAATTAAATTCATTTTTGAAATCATGATGTCAATGTTATCTTAGGGATTTTTTTTTGTATTTTTCTGAAAAAATTAATTTATTAGTGAATATTGAAAATAATTTTTTTTATTGAAAATAACCTTTTAATTTAACGAATTTATAGAGTTATATTTTGTTATAAAATGTATTTAAAAGTAAAATTAATTCAATTATATATCATTTAATCTAATTTATTTCATTTAAATAATTTTCATATTTAATTTTTATATAAAAACTATTTCAACTTTTGAACATTCTAACATTGAAAACTGTCTTTCTCATCACGTCTGTTGGATTAATTTTAAATTAAAATTTGAAACAAATATAAATGTAATTTGAAATTTTTTTTGAATATTTGTAACCCTGAAAAATTATATTATATAAAATAGTCAATTTAATTTCTTTCCACAATGATTAGTAAAAAAAGAAAAAACATTTATTGCATATAAGGTAAAAATGGGTTTTCTGGGGGATTAAACTAAATGATAAGTGTTATAAATGATAAAAAAACGTGTGTAACAAAAATTTCATTGAAGTATTTAGACCTATTATCTTCTAATATCTATAATTTTTCATTTTATATCATCGTGGTATGATACAAACATGGGTACACTTTTTTCTTTCGCAAAAGATATAATTGTGCCACCAAACCTCACTTATAAAAGGCCACCCCTTCTTCAATCCTCTAAAAACATTCAAAAACCATTTATTAGGCCAATAACATCTGAAATAAAGTCCTAAATTCTATAATATAATCCTAGAATCCTTTTATTTCTCATAAAGACAATTTTATAATCCTTTTTGGTGGAAACCAATATATGTTGTCTGAAGAAGAGGTAACACACCTAACCAGGTGTTTTATTTTATTTATTCCTATATATCCATAAATTATTATTAAAACATGGTGATATAATAAAACCATTTTCCTATATATACATAGATGTTTTTATGTTAAGGTGATGAATTACAATAATCTCCTCTTCCATCAAATGGGATACAAAATCAATACTCGTGTTTACGACTAACTACCTCCTCACAAACTAATGATATTTGTTTTCGATCACCAATTATCGTAGATGGATATATAGATTTATTAAATGTTTATATAGGATATTCATGATATTATTATACCTCATGAATTATTATATCACATATACCTTCATGTATTCCATTCTATGGGAATACAATAATGTTTCTCTTGTATATGGAGGAATATCGCCTCATGAAGCGATGTGATTCATAAACGCTTTAAAAGAAAGGTAATTAGGATGTATTTAATGTAAATATTTGATATATATATATGAAAAAAAAAATTCTAATATTTTATTATATTATTTACCTTTCCACCATTCGGTACATTGAGAAAATGTAAACAACATTCATTCAAACGTACAACTTACTGTCTCCATGAATGTTGTATTTTATTTTCTATATGTAACTATTATGGATTACTAAAAAACAGATATAATTAAAATATATTATATTTATAACATGTTCAAAATTCTTTATAATATGTAAAAATTATCAAATTATGAGGATCGAAAATAACAAATCAGAACATACATGAATTACAAAATAGTTATTGCTCGAAACATGACATTAACATGGAATTGTTAATAAATGGGAAATAAAAGTTAATAAGAAAATAAAATATTTTATTATTTATATAATTATGATTATTAAATATATTTATATATAATTATACTTATTATACTATATATTTAAATGTTTATAAAGTAATTTGAGTCTTAAGGTAAGGGATTTTCATCTCACTTTTATTTTTCTATGGGACACAAGCCATAATCATCACAATTTTATTTTGTGTGGTGTATATACTACTGATTTATTTATTTTAGGATTAAAATGAATAAATGTTTTTTTATTTAGATATCCATTTATTATATCTCATGGATGGGTTTTATGGTTCAACAGTTACCAAAATGGTAAGGGATTTTTGTGTCAAAATATAATCATTTGTTTTGATTATTTAGGATTATGCATTAAATGAGGAAATAATATGATATATCTCTCAGAACACCCATTAAGTTTTTTATCCTATTGATATGTAATTACAATACATTTTTTTACTTCATTTTAATCTCTTTATAAACTCATGATTTTAAAATAATTTTGTTTAAAATAAATCATTGTTATTTCTCTCTTCAGTTGAAAACATGTTTTTATTCCAAAAACATGTTTTCTAAATAAGTTTTATAATTTATTTAGATCCTAAAAAATATTTATTAATATACTTTTTTCCCATTTTGTACTTTTTTCATATGAAAATAAAATATTCAGTCCATTTTCCAAATAAATTTCATTTGACTTTTTCAAAAAAAATTGCAAGGAATCGTTATTTTAACATCATCAAAATTAAAATAATTCTCAACTGTCATTAAAAATCAATACTTTGATGTTTAATTTATAATATTACAAGGTTTTTTTCAAATAAAATGATTTTAAAAAAATATTTTTATTTTAAAAAACGTGTTTTAATGTTTAAAGGATATTTTATTTAGGAATTATTTAAATGGGTTTTAACGAATTGTTTATAACATTTCAAGGTTATTTTAAAAGAAAAATATATCCAAAATAGTTTATATTGTTTTAGTTTTTAAAAATGATTTTTTAGGGAAATTTATTTTCCTCAAGGAATGTTTTAAGTGAACTTTCAGAATAATTTTCCATATAAGATGAATTTTGTTGATATTACCTATGACTTACTGGGGATATGATCCAAGGATACCATTCTTATCATTTATATGAATGGTTTTTCTTATGATGACATGATTTTTATTAAACTTGTTTTTTATTTTATGGGTTACACCATTAGGAAATGATTATGAAACATGATTCATTTCATGGGTTTTCGTATGATGAAATAATTAAATAACTATAAAACTAGTCTCATATCCATAGGTTATGATATGATGAAATGATTTTGAAACCAGTTTAATTTCATGGGCTAGGATATAATGAATATTTAATGATCTTATCTCACAATTATTTATGATATTAATTATATGATGGGTGATACCTATAACTCCATCCAATTCATAAGGTATGTATGTATATCTCATATGAAAAATAGGTCAGGAATAGGGAATGAACTAGGTTCAGTTAGGGAATTTGGATGATATGATGGTATTGGGAGTGAAACATGACTACAATGATGGTATGAGGAGTAAACTCATTCTACTATTATATCATTGGTAGTGAGATTTTTCTACTATGAAAATTATTTTCTAGTATTATTAATATTCCACAAATATATGCCTTATACTAATGTTATGCTATCATGGATCATGTTAATTGATTTAATTATGATTAATGTCTTATGAAATTATAATTTTTATTCCATGAATCAAGATTTTGATATTGGATATGCATCGTATGGTTTTCAAATTTTATTATGATGTTATGATTATATATATCACTTTTTTACCTTTAATGATAATTTCAGATCACCCTTTCCTATTTTTCCTTTCCATAGGATAGGAATAAATTTATTATTTATGATTTACTTATGATTGGTGTCAGTCATTAATAACATAGTAAGAGATGATTTCATTCACATATGAACTAGTTTTTTATGATTCCATGATTCCAAAAGAAATATAACTTTAAGATACTTAGTCATGTTTTTGTATAATGTAATGAATGTTCGTATAAAAATATTTAATATCAATTTATGAAAATAATGCTTCATTATAAGTAGTAGGAGAAAGATTAGTCACTAACCTACTATGAGACAAATGAAATCTTTTTGTCTTGTTATCCACGAGTCCTTTCTCAATGGTTAGGGCCATGTGAGGAACTTGTGTGTATGTCATCAGATCAAAGACCCCAACCTTATATATAAGCATTATCGAGAGGACTATATCAAAATTATGATCCTTATGTTTCTCAATCAGAGATAAAAATGGGGAAAAGACAAGTAACATTGTAAACTACGAATAATAATCAATGATAGTCATAGAACCCATCTAAAACTCCATGAACTTTTGGACATAATCCAACTTCATCATTGATGGTAATTTCGTCTTGATAAAGGTATCATTGAAGGGAACCCAAGTAATACACTATCATCACCCAGCAATAATCATGGAAGTCCACCATCTTCTTATGGGCCCTTAGAATTTGAAGGATTCCAAAATTTCTCACCACACTTTAGAAGTCTAGACCGGAATAAATACTCTCTATAAAGTCCATCCAATCCTATGTATATTTCGATACACCAGTACCCTATAATTAAAAATGATGCTAGATCTTGATATCCAATGTATGATTGGTCATAGACTTTGGAATGGAATTTTCCCCAGATGGGATCAATATGAATGAGTCTTGACTAAAAAGGTTATGTAGTATAAATAATATATTTCTATACATGAGTTTGTTGGGGTATATACTCATACACCATGGTTGGTGACAATAGGGAATCCTAAGATGCCTCATCTATGAGTTTCATTAAACATTTCCAAATAAGTTTCTCTAAAGAGAAGAAAACACTCAAAACAGTTTTAATAGATCCTTACCAGTCTATGGGATTAGACAAAGTATCTCTTATGAGTCTACCCTCAAGTCATGGAAAAACCCTATTATCACTAAACAAAGTCTCATAACTAAATTCTAGTCAGAGTCATAATATATATATATATATAAACATTACAACATTATTTGTTCAGATAATTAATTTCTATAGAGATATATCACATAGGAAATATAATAGATATATCACACAAGAGAGAATCTATCATAAATAGAGAACAGAAATAAATGAATGCAATTAAATAAATAGTATGAATCAAAACAATTTTGAATATATTTGGAATTTGATCCAATTATTCTAGTCATTAAGTGTGTACACACATGAAAATATCATAAAACTAAAACAAAAATATCATCCACGATAACTCAAATGTCTATTAAAAATGGGTTGGTCAAGAACAAGGAAACTCCCCTACCTGAGTACAACACAACTATCTCCTTTATATCATGTCATAGTTTAGTACAAAAATAAGAAATAAAAAATTATGATATCATACCATTTGGTAAAATCCAAACCCAAACCACTATATCCAAACTGCAATGCCTCATGAGCTAATGCATGCCTCCTCGTATATAAGAGGTTTTCAACTAAATGTGAGGGTCTAGGTCCATTAGTGGAGAGACTATAACCTCAGTATCATTCCATATGAAAAATAAATTTATAAATAAAAATTAATGAATAAATAATTAGATTAAAATTGTGGAATACTAAATTTCCATAATGTCGGTTGGAATAAACTTCATACAATAATAAATAATCAGGCTCCCAAAGTGGAATGTAAAACAAGATAATATATTGTCTAGAAAAGTATATGAAAAAATAATTTTCAGAGTATCTCCTAGAATGAGTTCTTTCTATAAGCCTCCACCTCTATAATTTCACATCGTAGGACCCTTTTCCCTCACTCGATCCCCAGTCATGATGTTTTCTTGTGCACCACGAATCATGTCCACTGTGTGAGTAATAACACTAGTAGGACCCCACCAATACATCCTTTTAAGTTCACAATATATATATATATAACAATGTTAAGCATGAAAAAAGTAATTTATCAATAAACATATAATCACACATGTTCTGAGTCCTCATGCACTAACCAAGCCTCCCTGAAACCCAAACGCACCAGGTTTGGCTTGTTTCTAGTTATTTTGTTCGGTTCTGTCAAAACAAGTACTTCCATTAAGAAAACACCACATTCCCCACCATGATGGCAGTCATTATCAGTTACAACATATGCCCCGCACTAGTAGTGGTCATTATCTGGAGCTCTGTATGCCTGCACATTATCGGTGGTAATTATATTCGATGGATGGTAAGTCCCACAAAACATGTTTTATGTTATTTTATAACTCAAAAACCCCATGCATGTAATTATCCCACTAAATCCAAGGATGATGGATTCTTCTCCCACAAATGATATTGTCCTATTTCAACAAGAATGTCTGTTATCCTACCCATACCACTGACCGATCAATGGTTTATAGCCTATATCACATCATCATGCTTCCCCTCTATGGGGCTATCTAACTATGTATATTTATCATGGTAATTATAATATTTTAATAATAGTTCCAATGTCAATGAAATATGATAAGAAATATATTTCGAAACAAATAACCATAATGTATATCTAGAAAAAATATCATGTGGCTACACACAACCATCTATTCACAATCAAACAAGGTCTCAAGGACACTAATACACCCACATGAAAACATGTAAAAATAATGTGTTATTGATAATAAAATACATGTTGTATAAATATAAACAAATAAGGACCAAAATAGTAATTTAAATCATACCTCATGGTAGATGAATAGGAACTTTGATTTTCATCGAGGAATCATCACATGAATCATGTCTCTATACTCATCAGGTCAAAATACTCTCTAAGGATTCCTAGAACTGAATTCAACAATTATATTTTAAAAAGAAATAAAATATCACTCAAGATAAATAGATTCTCTCTCCAAGATAATCCATAAAAAAATGATAATTCTATATTATCATTCTTTATAATTCCATATTGTTTGGTAGAAAAAAATTAAAATCCCACAATTGATAATAATCTCTCGCCCTATAATAATCTAAGATGAAAAAATAACTATTAATATTGTTTTCTAAAATCCTAGGTTATTAAAAATTTAAGAAATATTTATAATTTTTAGAAGTACTTATCGATAATAATCTAAAAACAAATTTTTGATAATATTTTATTGAAAACATAATTGGGTTCTATCTTTTTAAATCAGAACACCAAAATAAGAGGAGAGTATAATGTTTTTCAACACCTAGAAACTAGATAAAGAACTCAGTTTGGTCCAAGAAAGTTTCACTAAAATTGAAAAAACAAAAGCTGTATTTCCTAACTAAATATAATAAACAAAAATATGAGACAGTGTGAGTTTATGTATTTTACGGAACAACCCAAGCATTCTTATTCATAGCATTTGGAATCCCTGAAAATTAAATTACAATTTAACTCATTATTCACATATACATTGAAGGAGGATTGATTAAAATATTTAAAATAAAGGATATTAACTTTAAAAAAGTTAAGGTAATTAATCTCTATTATTTAAGGATTTTAAAATAGTGAAAATATGTTACAAGTGCGAACTGGGAAAAAAATTTGTTTCTTAAAAAATTTCTAACAAAAATAGTGATATTTAAGTATAACATAGTTTACTATTATGTATCTCGAATTTGTTTTGTAAGGGTAGAGGGTCACCCTTAGTAATCATTTAAAAATGATACACTACCTTTTCATAGCTCACCCTACTGTTACATAGTTTCTTAGGTACCCTTACAAAAACATTATATATTGGAGAATTCCCATATAAGTCATTTGATGTATCCTTATACAGCCTTTAAAAATGAGATCTTACCCATAAATATTTCTCACCATACCCTTAAAACAGTACATGTTATCTTTTCAAAACCATTATAAACTCATGATCAACCTCACACAACACTAGGGGTACCTTTACACAGTTCTAATCTTACCCATGTGAAGCATATAAAAAATGTCTATAGCCTTACATAGTGTATACAGACGGTATTTTACCCTTACATAGTGTATATAAAATATATTTTACCCTTGAAAAACCCTTTAAAAACAGGGTTTACATTAAATAACAGTAAATTCCTACCTATATATAGGTAGGGGAATTTTTACCTTTCTGTTGGCCCTCAACCATACATAAGGGCGATGACAAAGTTGAAAATCAATAATTTTCCAAAAAAATTATAAATTATATAAAAAAGAGGGTTTTATGAATATTTAAAAATTAATAATTATATAATATTCTAGTATAATAATATAATATCAGAAGAATATATCAATAAGGTATGCCACAACCTCTTAACCATTGGTTTTTCTCTATCACCCCCTAAAGAAAAACATCACGGGACTACCAACCCCATCCAAATCCATGACACAACACATCATATCTCTTTTAAAAATCATTTCATTCTTTAAAACCACAAAATTATCATCAAATATTCATCACCACATACTATGTTTTTTCTACATATCAAATTTTCATTACATTAGGATATTGTGAACATGAAGGACATCCACCTCACACCCTTATCATATGATATGTGGGCCCAACATATATCATTATCTCAATCACATAACTAATTTAGCTAGTATATCACATACCATATCATTAAGCCATTACTGCCTATATGATTATATTAACCATGTTCCATTAAAACTCATACAAAACCAAAATGGGAGAGTAGGGAAGAGTGTGAAATCATATATCTATTACCTCACTAAGTTGGATATTTGAGGAAAACAACTAGAAACAAAAACATTTGGGAATAATTATGGTTATGCAACTCAGGTGGGTGAATTATAAATAACAAGGAAAAGTAAATCATATAATCAGATACACACATAATCCCAAACTAATTTTCCATGATGAAAAACACTACTGAACCAACCAAACCCATTATACCACCACTACGACACACCAAACATAACTACCACTCACAAAATCCCAAACTATTCCCCACTTCCCACACAAAATAACCATAATAACCATATAAAATTTCATATTTAATTACGTCATTTTACCATTTATATATTTACTTTTTTACGGGATATATTATATTTATTATGTAATTGATTTTATGTATTTATTTACAAATTGTTTTTTAGAAATCAGTCATATTTTTTTGATATATTTAAATTATGAACAATTCATTAAGTTCTCACTCATTATTCAATTTTATACAAAACCCATTTCTGTGTCTATCTTTACAAAACATATTACTGAACATCCTCCTCATACTCATTGGATTGAGAAGATAATAGGATGTTACTTAGCCTTAAGTGACATCCCCATGATAAAAAAGGCTTGCAATAAATGTTAAAAGGATTCAATAAATATGTGGTATGATTTTCCCATTATGAATAAAACAACTAACTAAGAAAGGAATGAAAAATAAACCAATATATGATGCATGATAATAATAAAAGGAAAATAAACCTTTCATTTATCAAAATAAAACTAAAACCAAGTACCATAATAGAAGACTAGAATATCAAGGCGAACATAGTAAGACTAAAAGACTAATAAAAATCAAATACAACCAACAAAAACACTATGCTCCAAACATTCTCTATGCTTCGTATCCACAAAATAGTCCAAGTATCATGAATTATCACTAGAGAAGAGTGATACTTTACCTTTACCCATGTCTCAATATACAAAATCTGAAAAATCACCAAGTTCCATAGTAGGGGGACTAATGAAACTCATAAGATTTTCCCGATTGATTTCTCTACTCACGCCACAAGGATAGATTTGGTTAGCATATTTATTTGAGCAATTAAAAAAAACCATTATTTAAAACTACATGAAAAATTTTATAAAAAATCCAAACTATTTTAATAAAATTGTTTTCCACACTAAAATTGTATTCCATAAATGCAACCATGCAAGCTCTTCAAAACCATTCATAGTTTCCAATATTGTTATATCATATACCAATCCACATATACTCATATCCACACTTATAAAAATGAATTCTTCGTTATGATTGTTCCATACTCATTAGAAGTTTCTTATCGATCTACCAAGTCATCAAAATGAAATTAAATCCCATGTTCTATTACACCTTTTCCACCATAAACCAATTTATATTTCAACTGGGCCTTTTAAATGAAACATGATCTCACACTAAACATTATTCCCAACCATTCCAAAACCATCATATATTTTTTTAATAAACCCATTATTTTATTGAAAAACATTTAATTTTTTCTAGTAAAACCAAACATTTATTGAAAGCACTTTTCCCTAAATAAATCCCAAACCACTATTTTAAAATCAATTTACCAAAATCACATTGTAATAAAACACCCAATTTCCATAATTCCTCAATCTATCACTCAAGAGGATTTTCAAAAATCAATGAATAGTGAATACACAATAAATTACAATTGAACGAATCAATTTGAAACTAATACTTAAAGTTATAAATATAGGATTTGAGATTGAATCCACATATCTTGGGTTTTTTGGAGAAAACAAAGAACGACATGAAAAATCCAATGAAAACGAGTTGAATTTCATTGAACGCATATTATATATCTTCCCCTATAATCATAAAATCCAAATTTATTCATATTTTTCATCAAATATCATTGATCTATCCAAAAATGACAGATATATGAAAAAGATAGGGATAAAGAAGTAGATCTAAGAAAACGAGAAGGATAGAGAAGTTGATATATGAAAACCCATTAATAAATACCAATAATGATGAATTATCATGATAAACCAACAGAGACTCACTGATAAAGGCCTTTAGATCACTTCAAAGATTATGGGATGAGGTTATCCAACCATTGAGAGAGAAAAAATCCACGTTAGGATTGTTTTGGGTAAAAATAAAGCATTAAAACACAAGGTCTCACTAGATCCACTTTTTAGGATCTAGTTTTTTAATTTTGCATGTTCTAGTCACATGGTTAGGAAAAATATGTGTAAATTGTGTGCCATACACTACCAGAAGGATGAACCTCTCATGATTGGCTCACATAGTTTCCAAACCATGCACCAACCATGCCAAATCCCACTATCCAATATGTGTCCAACATTTCATGGTTTCTCCAATGATTCCACATGGTTTGGTAAAATTGTGAATGAACCATATGCCTTCACATTATCCCATATTTAACTGTGCACAGTTTCGTTTAGGAATTTCAGGGTTTTCCCAAACCATGCACCAACCGTCCACCTGTATAAAAAACCAAAAAAACTCTCCAAAAGTTCTCCAAAATCTCCCAAAACTCACCTATACACATTAAATACTAAAAATAAATAAATTAAGGGTTACTTAATTAAAACATGTGGTGCTACATATTCCACTATGATTGAGAAACTATAATACCATCCCCAAAACAAAGAAACAACCACCAGACAAGGAAACCCATAAACATACCAAATACCATCACAATATGCACATAAAAATGTTATCTTCTATCAAAATT
Source organism: Viscum album (assembly GCA_963277665.1). Taxonomy (NCBI): domain Eukaryota; kingdom Viridiplantae; phylum Streptophyta; class Magnoliopsida; order Santalales; family Viscaceae; genus Viscum; species Viscum album. The sequence goes on along the minus strand of OY728129.1, from coordinate 427,558,079 downwards.
ATTGATGTGACTACTTCCATAATTTATAATAACCTATCCACTATTTTAAAATTATCTACCACACTTACCCAAGACAATAATGAGGCACTAGTCATAAGACCCAATACAGACCTCATCCCACTTCATAAACCTGTTTCGTACCATCCATTATCATGGACACATCAATCACTACAACTAAAACAGACATACTAGTAATATATAATAGCTAATTCCAGTAAAAAAGAACTTTTAAAACACCATTTTCATAATATATATTCATTTTAAATTCAAACTCTCTTGGACGAGTGATAAAACAATAATTCCTATTTTCACATAACTATTTATTCATCATATTTAAGTAAATATACTTTTATTGAAAGGTGTTTTTAATAATTAAATCATAGTAAATGATCATAATAAACATCAACAACAAAATTTATTAATATTAACATTAACATTCATCAATCATGAGAAATGACATTGATTCATGTAAACAAAATAGAATCAATCTATTATGATATATTTAATTTTAGTTTGAATCATTATCATCATTATGTTAATTCTTTATATCAACCCAAATTATGTAATATTATTTTACTTCCACATTTCAAACAAAATAAAGTAGTGTTATTGAATACTTTACTTTAACCCATGCTTCCACTGACCGCTGCATATGAATTTGGAAGGATGGATGAATAAAATATGTCAAAAATGACTTAGCACCGCCAAAATAATAGTAATAATACTGACACAAACTCATAATAAGGAAAAATAAAGAGATATAAAAGGATAAGAGAGGGTAAACACACCTCATATCACACATAATCGATGTCTCGAAGTCGAGTGTCAATGAAAATCAATGGGAACTCAATGTTCTCCTAGGATACATATATGGTAACATATTATTTTGGAGATAATGTGGTAAATTAGAAAAATACAGATGGGATTTAGAATATATATTAGTTTTGGGGACTTATAAATTCATAATACAATAGTAATAGCCACACTATAATGATTTTAAGTCAGCCTAACCTCTAAAAATCACACAGTGTTTTCCATATTATTCCCCTATTAAAAAATTAGTCACATCTTAGATCTAATATATATAAGGATGGTTTATATTACAACCGAGGAACCATGGGGTAACAAACCACAAAATGGAAGTGACAAGGAACTCAACCTCAAGACCTTTATGGTGCAGCTCATGTAATATGGAACAAGGATACCCAATGTCAAATATCTAACGAGCTTGACCTACACACCTCCATGGATTAACTCAACCACCATGGTGTAGTGTGAAAGGACCATAAATGTAGTAGACCTTATCCAGTGGTTAATTTATGACATTGTAACTAGATATAAGGAATCGCATGATGAAGGATCATTATAGTTTAGTAGTCTTAGTAAAATAGATACATACATGCTTTTCATTATACATTGCAAAAAAAATAAAAAACATTGTTAAGGTTAATATTCAACATCCCTAAACTCATTCTAATATTTCTTACTCATATCCTTGGGATAGAAAAAAAATATAGTTTGATCTCATATTTTAATTAAGGGATATGTATAGTGGAATCTATAATGAGTAAATAATGTATAATTAATATGGAAAGGTAAATAACTTAAATCACAAGAAATATAATCAATAACTTGAGACTGAATAATATTATGTTAGGTGTGTAATATTATGAAATGATTCCATATAATGAATAACATGAGATTATAACTAATAAAATAATTACAGGGACATTAATAAATAGTTTCATAATGATGGAATTCAAAATTTCGGACATCTAAAACATAACGTCAAGGCCATTTCCAAGATCATTTAACCTATTGTTAGGTATACACCAGAAAAAAATTTAATAAGGCCATCCAATTGGATTTTCCAATGATATCTACCATTATATCAAGGGGATATATAATTATGGGCCCCGCCCATTACGTAATAACTAAAATTCATTTATTGTACGAATAAACAATAGAATTTATCCATCACGCCTTATTAAAAAAACTCTATAAATGAAAAACAAGAATATAGAATTCTAGTATTTTCACTGGTCAATGTAATAATAAACCATCTAAAGAAAGAATATGGATTGAATCATTATAATATATCCCTAGAATAGAATAAAATGGATTTTATCTTTAATTAATATAAATATCATAAAAATATAATTAAAAACAATCAGGAAGAAAATAACCTTTTCATAGTGAAATCCAAATTGATAAAAAAATCATAATATTAAGGAAAAACATTTCTTTGAACAAATTCATGAAAAAAATATAATTGAATATTTAATTCATTGATTGGAAATTATTGTTGGAAATTTCATTAATTCCATGATTGTTAAAATAAATATTACTTTATCTTTTCTGGTAAAAATCTTAAATTAAATCATTTGGAAAATCAAAAGGATATACCTTTGATAAAAAAATTTCATATATAAAACAAGAGTAAAAATATATTTTAAGAAATCATTGGAAAATAATAAAAATAATCATTATTATTTTTAAGGAATATATTGACATTGAAGAAAATATTATTGACCGAGTACAAAAATTGAGTTGGTTTTTCTAAAAATCCCTTTTGGTATTTTGAATACCTATATTAAAGAAAAATATTAGAAAAATTAAAGTTTCAAAAAATTAAAAAAGGAGAACAAAATATATTTTCGTTTATATAGAAATAATAATGAATTCTCAAAGTGGATACTTAATCATAAAAAATCCCTAATAATGACGTGATTGTGAAATAAACCATTAAAACATTAGTAAATTTAGAGTCATAAACTCAAAAAATAAATAACATAAAATGAATAATATAATACCATGAATAAAATGTGAATAATTTGATATCATTTTAATGTGGCATCATATACACCATAAGAAAGAAACAAGTGGTGAGTATGACATATTTATCTAAGAAACAAAATTGAGAAAAAAACGCTTATAAACACTATATCATTGAAGTGAGAGTTAATCAATGAGGTGATTGTTTGTAAAAAATTAAATCCATGAAAAAAAAATTAAATAAAAAAAATTCAATTACAGGTTATTTTACACATATTAAAATAATAACATTGTTAATGAATTTGACGTATAACTTAATGGATGAAAATATATTTAATAAAACCGTTACAATTTGGTAACATTAAATTCATATCCTCTAGTATTAAATAGATGGAATTGAAACATTGAAAACATTGAATTATAATGGATTCATGATATAAAATGTACAAGGGAATCATATACACCATGTAAAACAAATTAGGTTTATAATATTAAAATAAGCTCTAATGAAAGAAAATTGAGACGAAGTCTCTTGGCTTTGGCCTGAATCATTATGTACATTATTTATAATCATGAATAATAAGCTTATGATCATTATTAATTTTATTGAAAATAAATATGATTATTAATCATTTTATTTTATTTATAACCATTTTATAAAAATAATTCTTATTTAATTATGTTCACGTCAGATGGTTTAAAAATATTTGGTTCATGTGCACAAAATGATAGTGGTAGGTTGAATGTCATAAAATAGATCATTATTCCATCATATTTTAAATAACAGTCATGAAATAATTATCATTTTTATAAATCAATTATACTTTTAAAATGACCATGAATGATGATTATGAAAAATAAACTATGTTATAATCAAGGAGATGGTAAGTCGTACGTACACATGAGTAACATTTACATTAACATAACAATATCTATGTATATGTGAGATATCTATGTTTTTATATTAGAATGGTTTAATAATATTTGAAGGTGGTGGAAGAATAAATAGAACTAAAAAATTCCGTTAAATGTTATTTCTATTCTTTGGACAATCTCTTTTTTTACACCTTAATCCATTCAATGTTAGTATTTTAACAAATAAAATAACTATAATAAGTGGGAATGAAAGTTATAGAGTAATTTGGGTAGTTATTGTTTTAAAAAAGGCTCAATAATTGTGTCGATATGTTCGTAGGGGTTCCCCTTTGCAATTATGGGATGGGAATTCTTGGAATTTTATAAAGTAAAAAATTAATATAAATTAATTTCCATATTCAAATGGATCAAAAATGATATCATTAAAAGATAATATTTTTATGTGTAAAAATCCACACATATAATAATATTTTAAAAAAAAATATTATTTTGGTTTTACCATAATCATTTTATTTTAATCCCCATTAACCATTTTGAAAATCACTATGATAACAATATTAATTTACTGTTTAAGGGCCAAGATGGTTACCATAAAAGAAAAATTGGCCCATAAATGTTTCATGGTTTATTTTTTGATCCATATAATAATCACTTGGATATAAATAGTATATTAATGAATTTTAAATCATTTTAATAAATTTTATTTGTTATATAATATAATTAATTTCATTTTGACACTACTCATTTCATTTGAATTCAAATATATCAATAAAACTATGGAATTCATATATAAACCATTGACATGCCAATTTTTTTTTTATAATTATATATATAATTAATGTGAAACATTTTTTCATTAAAATTATATTATCTTTAATATTTTTAAATTCATTTATTTTATTTTACTTGTAATTAAATAAATATTATGTTGTTGTTGCGTAATATTTTAAGGTAAAATTTTTATTTATTAAAATTAAAAATAAATCATCATGATAAAAAATTTGTTTCAATTTTAAATTATAAAATTATAACCAACATATGTTTTTTTATTCTAAACAATAAAATGTTATAGATATTAAAATAAAGAATGTGATCTGTTCGACAATTCATTATATAAAATATTATAATTTTCAAAATCATTTCCAAATTAAAAAATGTAATATATTGGATTTGTGAATTATTATGGATGAAATATATTCATGAAATAAAATTGAGTCCAGTTTTATGGTCATTTTTAGTACTTATCATATTTTTTAGACATAATTACCCAATTTACCCTTACATTGGAATTTTTTTACTACAGTTACTATTCATAATGAAAAAATTTAAAGAGACATATTTAAAAATTTATACCTTATGATTCCAAATATAGAATCTATTTTTCAAAATAGAAATCAAAAAATTGGAAAAATTAATTTAAAATTGAACTTGAAAAACATGACGAATAACATCTTTTCAGGAAAATTATTTTTAAAAGATACAAGTATTTTTTATCAAATTAAAAAAAATCATTCCAAAGATCACAAAATGAAATTATAAAACTAAATTGAAAATATAATTTTTTTTAAGGTCTATAAAATAAAATACAGTTTTCCTAAAAAAAATTATTTTCATTATTCAATGAAAAATAAATATTTTTACGAAAATTATAAAAAATCTATATAATCTATTTTTTATATGTTAACATAAACAATTATGTGAATTTTATCAAATACATTTTCCACAATGGTCAAAAATTAAATATATTATTTCATCATAAAAAGAAATAAAAACCATTTTTGATGAAAACATGTTTTGAAGAATATATAATCTTTACTAAAATTTAAAGTCTTATTTACAATGACTTAATAATTATGTTTATATTTAATAGTATATATATATATATCATAATACAGTTAAACCTATTTATACCCAACAATTCAACCAATACGTTAAAATTGTCATATTTAAATAATAATATTTTTTGGTTAGTTTAAGCTCAGTATTGCGTAACATATACACAATCAAACATAATGTTTGTGTTTTAAAGTGTTAGTGTGTCAAATTATAACCCCTTTGATAAATTGGATCATCATAATTTGAACTCTTGATCATTAATTCTGGGTTTGACATTTGAAATGTCCATTGTGGAAAACACACATCATAAAAATTGTTAGTAAAAGATCATTTTAAAAATAGGGAAAGGGAAATACATAGGTGAAATGTGAATTTATTATAAACATTTATAATATTAAAATAGATTAATTTTATTGATTAAATGATTAATTAATTCTCATATATTTAATTTATATGTTTATATATGGAGGGACACAACATTTTATGGGAAAATTGCAAAAGGAGACAAAACAGTAGTGATTTACACGAAAAGAGGACTTTCCATGGAAAAGAAATCTTTAGAAAGATTCCAAGGGTAATAATTTCAGAAATGGGAATAAATAAAATTTTTAGGTATTGAAAAAACATCATTTATTTCATAAAAGTGCAACTTATGATGTAACAATTGTGGGAGACAAGTCCAAAAATCAATCAAGGTGGAGAAAACAAGATCAGGGTGAGAAACACTTATGTCACAGAAGGACTCATATGTTTCCTATCATGAAATACATATATTTTTTAAATATTTAATTTTATGACATAAAAACACATTCAGGGAGCTAGGATATGAAATAGAACATTATAAATGTACTATTCATGACATAAAATGCCACTCTGGTGACATAATCAACATGATTTGACGATATTTTTTTGGGAGATCCCATTTATGACCTAAAATGGCTCGAGATCCCAAATTATGACTCAATAATCAATTATAAGCCATTTATGGGTGAATTAATTACAAACTAAGGCCCCCACAAGATTTATAAATTGGGGTCCGAGAAGCTACGGTTAGGCATTCATTCCTGCGAAGAAGGTTTAGGGGAGAAGCTTCATTATGTAGTGTCGTCATCAGTTTTCATATCCATATTTTATTATATTTTATTTCTCATTCCTCTATCCCTCATTCTCCCTCATTACTTGAATGGGAGGTTAATTCATTTCCTATTCTATGGTAATACAGACAAAGGGTAAAGGTGTGTATGGATTTTATTTCATTTATTTTATTCTTGTTGGGTTACTAAAATTTCTAAATCCAATTTCAAATGACCATATCATCTTAAATTATGGTCATTAATTTTTTAAATGGAAATATAATCATTTAATCGTGCAACTAGATTCTTTATACTACACCATGGCTATTAGGTGATCTAAAGAAACCAAGTTTAAATACTATATTAGGATAAAAATAATGTATGAATACCCTAAATTACTGCACAAAAGGAAACAAGGTATTTTTTACTAAGGATATGATAACGAGACCACAAAATCCCCCTCATCCCGAATCTACAACCAATAATGAATTAATCAAACCAATTTTTACATATAGTTTTTCTAGAACCCTAAAATCTACAAAACCCTATCATGCCATAATTATTTATTTAAATAAAAATTAGTTTCTTTAATTTCAATTTATATAAAACAATTCCCAAAACCTAATATATTTATCATTCATATTTATCAAAACCAAATAAAATACCTTTTTAAAAACTAAAATAACTAATTTTTTCAACTCAAGGGTCGACTTTGACTTGCTACAAACTACATTTTGATTAATTAATTTCACTATTATTAATTTCATAAATATATTATTGTTTTTGTCTCATAGGAAATTAATGACACCCATATGGGCCTATCAAAACTTGAACCATTTCTGGGGATGATGGTACTTTTATTTTCTGGTTTTTAAATTTTGATTTTACTATTTTATTTAATTTTACTTATTATGCACAATCATTCATGCTAAAATTTTAGATTGCAAATCATTAAAGAATGATCACAATACTTGGGATAAAATTAAATAGAAATTTGTGTTATATAATGAGACTGTAATGTCTTTGAGGGAGAATAGAGTTGTGGCAATGACATGCATAGAGAATTACCATGTTACTGATTTATTAGTAATATATATTGCCTTTCAAGCATCGGCGGACTACGAAATAACTTTGAACATTATAGCTTATCCAATAAAAATCATTCCCCCAATCTTCACAAAAAAATTAAAGATTAATCCATCCATCAATTAAATTATGTAAAATATCATACAATTTTCTCTCCATGCTCATGAAGATACAAACAGGCACTTGGGTAGTTCTCTCAAGCTCCAAGACACCATCCAATTCTCTAACATTTCAATAGATGTTCCAAGTAATCATTTATTTTTATTTTCATTATATTAGATATACTATTAATGGATTTAAACCCTTTTGGAAAATTATATTACTACATGGGATGAGTTAGAAATAAAATTTTTTAACCTGATTATTTTCACCTTCATAATCCATGGATATTTGGATATGTATTTTAAATTTCAATCTATTCCATGATAAATACGTCTAAACTTAATGGGAACATTTTAAATAATTAATTAGATAATTACCTCAACACAATATTTATACTAGATTACAAATAAATATGTTTCATAAGGGATTTGTATAGGGAAAATGGTCAATTTTGGATGTTTTTATTGGAGTATCTCTAATGAAGAAAACACTGTAGGAATGCTATAATAAGATGGATGAGATAGAAACAAATAGATTATAATGTAATAATTAGGGATCACAATTAAGATGAATCCATATGGTTGAAAACAATATATGGATTATGAATAAAGTGGAATCATTGATGAATTATATGAACATGATGATGGGATAACAAAAAAACACCAATATACGCTTATAGAAGAAATAAATTATACTGATAATAATTGGGGTATAATTTTCTAGGTTGGTATCCTCAATGAAAACATGGGTAATAATATTAGTAGATATTTCTAGGTTTTCATGTGATTTAAGGATCACCATTGTAGATCCAAGTCCCCAAAATGGAGGATATATTGGCTACATTCCTAAAACCAATTAGGGATTTTATGAAGTAACTAAAATTATACTCAAAAGATCAAATCATTTGAATAAATGATCTGAATTATGAATAGAGGGTAAAAAATCCAAACTCTTAATCCTTGAATTAAAATTTAGAAAAATTTCTATGTAAATAAAATACATACCAAGAAAAATACTATCTTGATTCTTATAAGTATACCCATGGGTAGAGTTGAATTTCATTTCCATGTGAAGTAGAAAACTAAGCAATGATCATCCTAAAATAAGAAATAGAATATATATATATATATTCTAAAAAAGATTTTGAAGAGATGTAAAAGAGTGAGGAACATATATCTTAAGAAAAATAAGTTGAATAAGTACCACTGATATATAATTCGAGACCACCTTTTCCCGAACATCTTACACAACCCAAGTTTGATGTGAAAAAGGTAAATTTATTGAAAAATTTAACATATTTCGTTTTAATATTATATTTATAGAAACCCTCACTAACATTCCAACCTATGAAAAATATATGAAATATCTGGTGACTAATAAGGAAAATTTGGGGGAAATTTGATGTATTCCATTCAAATGAGAGTGTATAGCGATGGTATCAAAAGGCCTACTTAAGAAGAATAAAGATACGAATTTTTTCCATCCCTATATTTCTTAAAGATAATAAATTTTTAAAATGATTATTTGAAATATTTTTTTGTTTTAACATAATTTCATACGACACTTTAAAGATCCTAGGACTAGATAGACTAAATCTCATAAGTGTTTCACATCAATTAGCAGACTCAATAGTGAAATTTCCACGAAGACTGGTCGATGAAGTTATAAGAAAAATAAAAATATCACACTTCCCCATATAATTATTAGTATTGAATATAGATGGGTATTAGATGAAAATCATATTGGGAGGACCATTTTTGGCTACTAGAAGAGCACTGATAGATGTACAAAGATGATAATTATGTCTGATTGTTGGAAATGAACAGGCGAGTTTTAACATTCACTAAGAATTAAAGAATTTTGATGTGGGAGAAGATGATTTTAACAAGGATTGTATATTATATGATAAGTATAATTATTAATATTAATAATTACATTAGGTTTATGTTATAGTACTAAATAATATTTAAATAGAAGCTTATAAAATGAAGAATGATAAAATTATTGAAAACAAAGGAGTGCCTGATTCTACTGAGTTTGTGAAGGGAAAACATGTATGGATGGTACATGAACATACATTTAGTTATTTAGGATTAATAAATAAGTTTTTTCTCAAATATATGATGGTTGTTCAATTTCTATCACCTCAAACTGTTAAGGTTTTTGAAGTGGAAGGATAGAGGCCAACCTATATGGAAAAGTCATAGTTGAGGCCATTTTTTAACATTGATAAGGTAAAAAAATTCAATCATCCATCATGTGAGAATATGATGAAATTTATAAGGTTGAGATGGAAACACTAAAACAAAAATGATTATATACGAAAACTTGTGTTTTTTGTATTTTTGTATTATTTTTTTAGTCGCATGTATAGTCACCACAAAAAAATTAAAATTGAATTGTTAATGGCCATAACTGTCACTTTTTTATTTTTAAGTTATATAAAAGGACATAAAGAATAATAATTTATGTCTATAGAGGAAAATAGAGAAATTAAAAATGGGACTAAGAAGTTCAAATATGTACTTTTAAACTGTATTTCCCATATTTAATTATTCTTAGAACATTAATCTACCAATTTCTTTCCATTCCTTAATTCTTTCATCAATCAACTGAACTAGGAGACATAAATTAGTTTGGATAAATTCAATGAAATTATTTCATATTTATTTTCCATTTAATTTTAATTAGAATATTTGAGAAAGAATTTACAGAGATAAGCATGAGATTCTTGATTTTGAAAATCATGATTCAAAGAGGCATGTTATTTCTTGTTAATGGATTTTTAGCCATGATTATCTCATATTTATATTAATAAATTTTAGTATTAATATTTAATTCCCTGAGTATTAATCACAAGACTTCATTTCATTAGTAACACATCATTTTAATCAATATTCCCATTCTATTATATAGTATTTTATTTGTGAGCCTTGTGAAAGTTCTCCTGTATAACATTCATATAATCTTATCAAATATATGACTACAAAATCCCTATTAATATGATTGAGGAAATTTTTTTATCCCCTTATACTTAGATCCACATTAAATTAATCCTTTTTATACTCGTATAATTCATGAATAAACTTGGTAAGAAATGAGCCAAGTTACAAGACTATTTAATCCATTACTACTTTATTCTACACGTATTATATGTTATATAAATGAGTAGGTGTGAGGGATATAATTTCCATGGTTTATGGGGATATAAATCATTTAACATACTATAATAATTATTTTCTTGGGATTTGTTGGGAATCCATATATTATTCTATATACTATGTTACTCACCTCTCTTGTTAAAAAATGAACAAATGGGTTGTGTCTCAGATGGAGAGAAATTAAATATTTATAGATAGATGATATTTTGATTATATATGTTTAGTTGGTGGATTTGAAATTTTTATTAATCATTTAATATATATATATATATATAATAGGGAAAATTTAAGAGATTATTATTCATTCATTATTCTTACTTTTATCATAACCTCACATTGTACATTTTAGGGGGAAGAGAGAGATGACATCTATGAAGGGAGATTTTTATTTTGATTATATTTTAATATCATGCATTATGATTTATAGTAGAACCTCCATTTTTAGAATTTTTTCCTCACCATTACCCACCTTCATTTTTCCAATGATTCATTTGAACGGTATAATTAAAAAACCCTCATTGATGATTGTGATTCATTATTTACATGGTAGAGATACTAGATACCATTCAAGCTGATGGTAAGTGACATATTTTTTTAGCTTTGTTTTAAAATATATTTAAACATTTACATTGATAATGAGAGTAAATATTAAATTAATGTAAATTTAAAGTGATATATATATTAATAATTAATTAAAAAACAAAAATAGATGAATGAAAAGGCTTGGATATTTCAAAATGGAAAAGTAAAATACTTGGAAGATTTATTTCTGTGTAAATTAAGGAGTTGATGAATTTAACTATTTTATTCTAGAACATATATCTTCATATTAAATAAATTAATTTTTTTTCATTCAATTTAAATCATTTTACGGTGATGGTCCTTTATATTATGTTGACATTCCATCTTTGAGGAGAAGTCTGAATTGTTGTGTGGGTGATTTTATATGTTCATTTATTATATAAATTTTTAATATTAAAATAAATAAATTTTATAGTATAAATGATTAATTCATTCATTGATATTTATTGAATCTAGTCTTATAGGGGTTTAATGATTCCATTATGGTACAATCAAATGGTTGTTTGGAATAACATATAACTAGGTTTGAAATATGGGAACATTATGGGGAAGTGAAAATATGGACTTGTAGGAAACATCAATGGCTAAATATTGATAGAGATTTACATAGAAAACTAATCAAAAGAAATATAATGATCCTGAGAAATCCATTTATTGTAAAATGTTAAATAAATAAGGTGTGAAAAGGGCCATTGATTCATCAGAAATGAAGGTAACTGGATGAATTTTTTTGTTTGAAGAACTTTTTTAATGTTAGGAATTTTCTTACCATATATACAAATACCACAAATAAATATACTTAATTGAAAAATATAATTTAACCTTCAATAAATTACCAACACTATATCAACTTTTCAATAAATGATGAGTATTCAAGATGATTGTTTATGCTTGAATCAGTAAAATCAATATTCATGGATAACATAATATAACAATATATATCTTCTAGGTTTTGAAATTTACAAAAAAAATTAATTTTTAGAACACAATAAGATAGTATTAAAAATTAATAAACCATCATATGGTGGAATACAACATTAATATCCAAATTATTAATATTAAAACAAAAAAATAAACTTATATCATTTGAAAAATAAATAACCATAAAAGTCAACAAAATATTCCTAACCAATTCTGAAACCCCCATATCAGAAGCGTTTAATCAAAAATTATTATAATATTAATTTAATATTTATCTCTATTCAACATTAGTCATTCATAAATTCAAATACTCAATATGTTATATACCATAATAATATAATCTTCATTATATTTTAATCATTTCCATAAATAACATAAATTATGATAAAGCAATATTAAAATCATATATTCTTCCAAAAGATAAAATAACCATTATTTCTATAATAAAATAACATATTATCTAATAATATTTTATTTACCTCAATCATACAATTTTCCCCGAAAATACATTGTTATTATTTTAAAATAATATTATTTATTTAATCACTAAATCAATTTTCAATCCCCTGGTTATCTATATGATAAAACATATGTTCCAAAATTGTAATAACACATAATTACCTCAACATAAATGATAATATAAATCATAATGGTTACCAATACTATTATATTATTTCCAAAAAATTCAAAGGAATTCTTACTCAACTAACTTTTAGACAAAAAAACAAACTAAACTAAAGGGTTTTATTCCTTAAAAGTCTCCCAAAATATCATTATTCATCTAAAAATACAATCGCATATCACCATAAATATTTTTATCTATTTTTTCATACATATGATATACCTTTTAATTATAAACCCATGAAACTTTAGGTTTATACCATATTTATATAGAATATTATAGGTTTCCATAGGTTATATTCTCTAATTCATCATAATAGTTCATAATGAAAATGTTAATTAACCCAATAATATGCACAAGAGTGTCAAACTATGTGAATATTAAGGTATCACTCACCATTCACAAGTATGATGTTCAATATAAACTCAAAAAACTCATTTCGTGGTTATTACCCCTATATGAATCCATGATAAATCCAAAAACACATGTAACATCCAAATATTAATGTATAGGTAGGAAACCCCCATAATATCTACCATACCAAAACATCGGGATGTTACTATTTACATAAAAATATCCCTAAATTAATTAAAAATGGTTATATTTCATAATAAATGTTTTCTTAAATCTAGTTCCCAAGGTTTATACTAATATTACTTTAATACCAACAATAAATACCTTGAACCTAGTATCTAAGAGCCGGTGGTAAAATTATCATATTAAAACAAGATACAAGGAATAAAATCCTAAATTAACTAATAATTTAATATTCTTGTTAAACTAGATACATAAAATCTTATTGTATTTCATTGGAAATAAAATTTTAAACATAGTGAAAGTAAATATTATTCATCCTTTAACTCATTCAAATATTAATTCCTTATATCCCCGGGAAAGGAAAAAAATAGCGGGTGATCTCGTATGCTTAGTAATGGTTATAAAATATATAATATATCATGAATAAATAAGTCATAATCATTATTATAATATAAATAACTAAAAATGCATTCCATTTAGTCAATAACTTAAGAATAATGAATAATATGGTAGGTTTAAATGAAGATCTAATGATTCTATATAAATATTAAAATGAGATTGAATCTTATCCATGGATATCATAACCAATAAATTAATCAATTATACATCAATAAATAATTCCATAATTATGGAATGCATAATGTCAGACATTTAAAACATACAATGAAGGCCTTGTCCCATGATAGTTTAAATTATGGGTAGTTATATAGTAAAAACCAACTAAATAAGGCTATCCAAATGGTCTCCCAAATGAGACATACTAATGAATTGATGGGATATATAATTTTTTACCCCACCCATAAACTAATATTCCCAATTCATTCATCATATGAATAAAAAAATTTAATAAATGGGTATTTTTAAAAAAAATTGTGTATAGAAAGATAGGAATATAATTTTCAATAATAACCCCAGTCAAATTGATGATAAACCATTGATGGAAAGAATAAGGATGACATCATTACAACATATCCCCAGTGTAGACTAAAAATATTATTAAAATTGATTAATATAAATACTATATAATGATTATCAAAAATATTATTGAATAAAATACCATTATCACTTTGACATCAACTTTTAAAAACTAAAAATTTAGAAAATATTTGGGAAAACATTTCTTCGAAAAATTAATGGAATGTTGTAAAAAATGTTTCAAATCATTGGGAATTTATGACACATGTAAATTTTTTTAATTCCAATTATGTTAAAAAATTAATTTTATATTTTCAATAAAAATAAAATAGTACATCATTAAATAATTGACAAAAATATCCCTTACAAACCATTTTGAAACAATAAAATCAATGGATGAAATTTATTGAAAAAACTATCAAAAAATATTAAAAATATTTAAAACATTTTAATTATTATATAGACATTGAAGAAAATATTCTATGCTGAGTAGAAAAAATGTTGGTTTTACATAAAATTATTATTTTAGTATTTTGAGTACATAAATAGAGAAAAATAAAAGAAAAAACTATAATTTAAAAATAAATTATTGGATAATAAAATAAATTTAGATTAAGATATAAAGATAATATAATTCTATTAATGGATATTTAATCATAAAAAATAAAAAATAATAATGAGATTGTGAAATAAACCCTTGACAAATTTTTAAATATTGAATCATAACCCCATAATGAAAAATATTCATATGAAAATTTAAATACCATGAATATAAATTGAATCATAATATATAATATTAACGGTGTAGTATATAAACCAAATGAAAGAAACAAATGATGAATATTCCATATGTATCACAGAAACAATATTGATGTGAAAAACCCTTATTAAGAATATATCATTGTCGTGAGAGTTAATCAATGAGTTAATTACATGAAAAAAAAATTAATCCATAAAAAAGTAGAAACAAAACATAATAAAAAAGAGTTCATTTTTTCATGTTATTGATTCTTCTGTCGGGGAATCCCAGCATGTATGTTATTAATCATTGGTGTGCCTTTTTTCTCTTCATTTTTTGATTTAAAAAGGTGGGCGACTTTCACCACATTCAATGGTGATGTATACTCCATGATCAAAATGGGATGAAGGGATGTTGGTTCCTTATGCAATGGAATTGTCATTGTAAATCATTTCCTAGTCTAGGTATCCCTCATAGATTAATATGTGTTCTTGAAACTCATTCATGGTGCCATCTCTTCCTGTATAGTACTTAATTACACTAATTTTATTTGAACATTCCATAGGGTCTTGGAAGGTAATCGACCATCGGTTAAAAGAGTAGTCAAGTTGGGTATTGCTGGCATGTCTAGACACTAGAACATTTTTCACCTATATTCTTCCTCATAGGAGGGAATCTTATCGAGGCATCAGGGGAATGAAACTCAATACATTCCATGAATATCATGGGTTGTTTTATGCCAAAGGCATATATTCCATGGTTTCTATCAGGCATCCCATGTTTTGCATAATGTATCAACATAACATGTCATGAGTTTAACATCGTGAAGAGATAGAGTGGATTGAACTGAATTCCCAGTGGAGGCAGATCAATGAGGTACATCCCTATGAGGGAGCACCTAGAAGGTTTATCAGTGGATGGATCTGAATGCCCCATAGAGGCAGACTTGAGGAGGTGTGTCACATAAAGGGAAGATTTCACACCATGATGGTTGATCTAGAGACCAATGGAGGTGGACCATATAGTTGAACCCCTATGAGGGGAACCCCAAGGATTAACATTTGTTGGGATTTAACCTTAGGGAGGTTTCCTACGTACTATGTTTAGGATGCATGCATAGAAACCAACATAGTTTCATAGGGGAATGGTTGGGGCTTACACCTAAGGAGGAGGTCTGGGATGATCGAATGATCTCACTAGGATGTGGTGGCCCTAGTAAAATTATGATGGACATGAATGGGATGGATGATATGGTTGTGGAAGCATTGGGATTGAGCCTCAAGTAGGTTTCCTATATATCTTAGGTTGTTTGGAATCAAATTATATATAGTTATGAAGGGGTTATGGGCTGTACACTTAAGGGGGATTTTTATATGGTTTGGGATTATTTATGAGAGTGTCCCATTGAAGGACATGTGATCATGGTTTACATGTAGGAACAAGCCATAGATAGAGTATGGATGGTTATTAGGGCTTAAACTGACAAGGATTCCTTGGAGGGTGGATAGGATTCTTGGTAACTACTAACCTCTATGACCAAAGGATCATTGTTAATTGTGAGAAAAAATAATAATTAGTCTACCTGACTATTTTTTCATCGAAGATACGCTAAGGAGATATGGTGTGGGGATTATGCAAAGAATCAACCTAGGGATTATCTCATTCCATGTGAGGAGGATCTCATTCTGTGCGAGTGGTGAATACGTGTAGAAGTGGACCATGGTGAAAAAGACCAAGGGAGAGGGATGGGGTGTGGAGATATCAGGAAGTGTAAGTTTTCATGATGCCCATCCCCCTTCAATCCTTGTACTTGGGGGAGACAAAGAGGAGAAAGGTAACTTATTCCTATAAGAAAGTATAAGATCTTACTCTAGGTGGGATACCTAGGAGGATATCATTCCCTATAGAGAGGGTATAGAGTATTTAATTCCATTTGAGGAGGATATCATTACCTGTCACTCATACATGGGACATCATAGAGTTTCCACATTGGGAGAGGCCATTTTTTAACATCATGTGCTGATGACATTTTGTGATATGTATTTTTACATCATACTTCTTGAACATGGGGGACTCACTCCTCACCCATTAGTGTTAAATAACCATCACACATGAAAACCTAGTAGGGACATGGCTTCTACAATGGCAGGATATGATGACATGGAGTATCGGTCACTCAGGAGGTTCATATTAGGATCCCTATGATGATAATTGTGGAGGATTATCATACCTATACAAAAAAGAAAAAGTTAAATCAAAGGCTTATGGGATGGTTCGTGAGGGGCCAAGAAATTGCAATTCATACACCTGGAGGACTGTAGAAAATATGTGTGTGTAATAGATGAGGGTTTCATAAAAGAGGGACATGAACATGGTGTTTTAAAAAAGTAATGATCTATGGAGCATCAAAGAGGGGGTGCTCTCAATATTAGTATATTGTGTTCAATGTCATGTCCTACAAATAAGATTATTATGCGAATGAGACATAGGCTAGAAGAAGATAGATGAGGGTCAATCCATTATGATCCCATATGAAGGGGGCCAAGGAACCTATCATGAATGATCTATACTTTGAGGTTTCCATTATTTCATGATGTTGTCAAAGGCCAGTCTTACACACAGTAAAGAGATTCTTAAACATCTATAGGATAACCCTAAAGAAGGGAGGGGCTTAAATATATAGACAGAGCCTTCCGTGTTGACGCACAGGATTCTAAGCACATAATAGATCTTCCATATAGCTCTTAATTGAGTTGTGATGAGAAAGCACAAAAAGATCCATTTTACATCGCATTGGGTGCACATTCCTCTTGCACACAGATTTACTTCTTTTTTATAGAGGAAACCACTTACCTGTGACTTCCTTGACCAGTTTCATTGACCTTCACAAAAATTAAAATACATATGCCGCATTGGGCATGCAAGCGTCTTGCACACATATTTAAATATTTCGTGCACACATTGAATCTATCACACAACTTCATTGGAATTTTTGGAATGTTCCATTGAGTTGGATGATTCTTTTGAGTTACCCAAAGATGTCCTTGGTGTCCTTATGTAGAATTTGGAACACAAAAAATCCAACCATAGAATCTGAGCTGAAATGGGACCAGAAGGTCATGTTTCAAGGAAACACTAAAGATAATAGATGATAAAATGAGTTTCATGTAAAAATTATAGGGGAATGTATGGTGCCTTACGTACATTTGGAAGACTGGGTCCATGCCTATTAATGTGTGGAGGCCCCATATGTATGGTACATTGACTTTTCATGTGATAGTAAAACTGCTCTAGTGTGTGTATGTTTGAAATTTCAACATGAAATACCAAGCTTTGACCACTCTTTAGAGAAACCTCTAATTCATTAATGATTCTTACTTTATTTAAATTCTATAATTTCCCTGACCATGAGATGATATTTCTTGAAACACCACCTTTTTCACGCTTGACCTTAGTCTTTTTCACACCATCCTTTGGATTTCCAAACTCAATCGACATATACAGTCAATAGAATGTTACTAGTATTAAAGATTCCATTGTGTCGTGAAGAGACGAAATGACCGAGAACCATAAGATACATCATGTATAGAGGGTCATATCAAACAATCATATGATTTTTGGAATGCTGACGTAGTTACAAAAGGATTATCATCGTAGTGATAACCTCTTTTTGTGGAACTTCGGGCTATTAGATGAAGTGTCCATCCTAGCATTTGAAGCTGATTCATTGTGGGAATGGCTCATGCATCAAAACATCCTTCAGCGAGACAACATCAACATTCATGGACCCACTTCTAGAGATAATCAAGACATGGCCATCTATGTTTTGAATTAGAAGACCATAATGGTCATAGGAGATGATACAGAGGCAGAGGAGTTCCCTTCCCACTATGACAACACCTTCCAAAGTAAAATGTGGAATGGCAGCGTGGGTTGGCCGAATGATTGGGACATGAGGTCCATGGGAAACTTTATAAGGGAATGAGCATGGTCATACTAGGTATGTAAAATATATGAGAAATTTGGAGAATATATGCACAACATTAGGCTATATGAAGTAGTATGGACATCACAGTTCCATATCTATTGTTAATAGGGGTTGGTTCATGAGATACTCAGTCGATGGTCTCCAAAAATGAATAGGTTCCACCTCCATGATGGGGAATTCAACATCATCTTGTGGTACATTCACTGCATCAGAGGTATCTTCCAAGAGGTATTCTAATATGATGAGTTCACACTGCCAAATAATACTTAGAAGGATAAGGAATAGACCCCTATACTCACTGCACAACTCATAGAGGTTTCTCCAGAGAATATGAAGATCAAATACATCCCAAAGGACATCCCATTCTATTTATGGTTGAACCTATTCTTTAAAAAGGATGAGAGGGTGTGAATACCTGGCTATGGAAGGAAATTTCTAATCGCATTAAAGAGGGGAAGGTATGATCATATTGGCTAATCCTAAAGGTAGAAGAATATCAAATATGGGGGTACAACATTGTTGGAGGTTGGGACTTACTTCTTCTCTAAACCACATTTCGTACCACTTAACAGAGTGGGTGGTTATTGGTAGTGAGAGACAAAAGGATGGGGATACACCCAAGGACCTTGGTGATTGATGGTATCCTGAAAGATCTCAATAGGGTTAACCATGGAGTTCTTGTATTTCCAAGGCTCTATAGAATCCTGGTATGTGCTTCAAGGGTATGTACACATTGGAGAATCTATGGGTTTTTATACCACTTACCTGGCTATATTGGAACACATTTTGGCAAGGAATAAATTCCTAAATGTCATTCTCTCTCCAGGAACCGGTCTATGTAAATACATTCTAGAAATTTCTATGGTATGACCAGTGACTCTTCATGATAATGAGGTTTCCCTCTATATTAGAAACTATGACACATCAAATTCCACCCCTTCCATAATCTAGTCATCCTGATGGTAGACTACCTGCAAGGTTCATGGGAGTAGAGAGTGTACTTACAGAGCTTCAGGGGTGGTGTGTTGGTGTCTGGAATTGATGGAAAGGTTCTCTTTGAGCCATTCATGTCATCCCATTTTTCCAGGATGTTTATATTCCTTCAAAATGTGGCAATGGAAGTGTACATGGATGTTTATGAAGAGAGGCACACTGATATCCTTCACCACTTCTGGTTCATGTGTAAAAATATTGGATTTGGTGAAAATATCATGCTTCCACCGACTAATGTTGACATGATCCTATAGACAGACTATGCAATAAATAGGGTGGGTGCATATCTAGAGGCTATCATGTGAAAATTCATTTGGATGAAAAAAACAATGATCATGGAGCTATAGAAGTAGTAAGGAAGATAAGTTTCTACCCAATATGCATGCTATAAACCTAGGGTAAAATATGCTGGAACTGCAGTGGCGGGGATATCACATGGCACAACAACACCCCCACCTCTTGAAAGAAATTCATCCCAAAAGCAACCGTGGGGGAAAGAAAAATAAACTCCTTGAATGAATTTAAAATATCCTTTACAACTACCTTCTGACACTATTATCCCATTCCATTTATCTTCCTAGAGAATGTTTTGGCAATCAATATCACCAGAGGACCTATGGTAGAAGGTGAAGTAGGATGAGATCGAATTATCAGAGGTCGAGTGAATTCAGGTAGAAGATAGGGTGAAATTTCATCAGTGGAACACATAACTAATGCCCATTGATATTTATGTATGAAAATGGGTATAGTAAGATCCACCTACCACCCTAGTAAAGGTGATACCTAGCCATGAGGAAGTATGGGAGGATACACCACATGAGGATGATAATGATTAAGAAGAAGAAGAAGAAGAAGTAGTAGTAGTAGTAGTAGGTGATGAGGGGTACTGGGGAATAACTTCTCATAAAGGAATTCCCCAGGAATGTGGTGATATTTTTGGCTCAGAGGAAGAAATGGTTGATTATCTTATGATAAGATTATCTTACTCACATATTCCCTTTATTTCTCCTTTTCACCACACAAATCTACTAAACAAGGCTTATTCTGAATAGAATAATCTCAAAAGTGGTAAATATAATCCTACCGCAATGGGAGAATACATTATAATATGTAAAAAATAATGTGTTTTGAGGCCTATATTTGAGGATGAAGAAAGTGGTAAGTTGGCTGAGGCTGATGTAGTCAGGGTGATACAACAAAACCCCAGGTCCTCCCTATTATCTATGGGCGAGGGGGTGGTTTTGGGGCCTGTAATTCCCCCATTGAATCACCTACTATTGGGGGTAAGACATACCTAGTAAGTATTATCATCTAGATTCCTCCTCCTCTAGGAAAGAGTAAAATTTTCATGGCCATAACTAAATTTCATGGTTCCTTAGTATCAATGTTTTTGTCTATTACTTACAATCTTTTCTCAAAATATACTTGGGGAACTAGTTCCAATCATTGAAATGCCAAGTGATAAAGGATCTACTATGGCAAAAGTCCCTACAGTGACTCATGTACTCGACTTAACATTTATCAACTATTGTAGGTCTCTGATTTCACAAAGCCACACATATCATTGGATGAGAGGATTGACTGAGGTTCTTTCATTCAGTATAGTGCTCAGAAGACTTCAATCCCCATGAGGAGATTGGGTTGAAGAATCTATGATATCCTTTCCAATTTTCACACCAATTCAAGAGGATCCAAATGTTAATACTGATCTATCCCTACTCTTAGTCGATTTGGCGACTGTGTATGTGAGTGGTACTATAGGTGGAGAAAAACACAAGGTCGGTAGTTGTGAGGATACTAAATAAGTATTAAGTGAGGATGGTTGTCTAAATATCATGGAGACTATCCCATCAGAGAGGATATTGGATGATGATCCTACTACTGAACTCATAGATTCTTTCCAAGAGTACGAACTTGCAGATCTTGAAGAGTTAGACGATTTTGATTCAGATGCTACTGAGGAAAATCTCATCATACAATGCCAAATTTATAATTGAATCAAACATTTCATTGAACAAAATCCATAACCACAATGAATGAGTTTAATTAGTTTACATATCCACTAGATATGTAGTTTGTGTAGTGGAGGGGAAGATGGTCGTGGTCTCCACATGCTGATCCATGACTTTATCACCGAGAAAAAAAAGGGAAAGAAGCAATCATTCGGATGTCTCCTAGCACTATGAAAAGTAATAAAAAAATTAGAAGCTTAAGGAGGATAAATAGGGGATCTAGTGCTTATAATAACAATCAAATTATAATTTCTCATTCATTTCCACTAAATCATAACTCTTCAAACAATATAGATCCCAGCTGGTGGAGGCCCAATAGCATATACGATAGGCATCACGTCATGTGAATGATCTCCAAGTCGAGTAGGATCTAGAATAGAACAGATCCAATGAGATTTATCCTATTGATTATGAGGAATAAAAATATCTCAGGTAGTGATGAAAGAACTTGTAGGCCTCACACAAAATGTTGGCATAACTGAAGTAGTCGATCTGAAGAGTATATTTATAGGGGAGGTTTTCCCAAAATTCATAAGTGGGTTTTGAATGTGGAATTTCCCTGCTATTCCTATTGTTTTTTGGCCCATTTTTTATACATTATTGTGTTTATATAAAAATTATTTTACATACTTTAATTATCATACTTTAGTAATATTATTTATACAACTAATGACCAATCCCTAAGCTCATGTGGGTCATGCCCAACACGAGAAATAAGGGATGACCACATAATTGTAACTTTTGTATGAGAGCGTCATATAAACCTAAAAAAATCAAGATCTTCTATTATTTAATGAATATAGGAGTGTTTGGGATGAGGGAGGCTATGGCTTTAGAATAGTGATCTTAGAGTAGAAAAATTTCTTTTCCCACAGGCACTTGTGAATGAATGAGATAATGCTAGGGGTGTTGTAATCTACCTGAAAAAGTGGGATTGGGAAGTGTAAATCACAATGATCAAAATATATAACACAAGGAGAGTGGAATGGTGACATAGGATAACTGTTGATCATGCTCAAAACCAAACATCCATACTATTAGCCTAAAATGGGTATAAAAAATGAGGTTCAACCATGGAACATATTAGAATCATGGAATCTATCTTGAAATTTCATCCAATGTCTTTTGTAATTTTGTCCCAAGAATTTAGGTTGAACTTGGAAAGACACCATTCTATTAGGGGTCCCTTCATACATGGAAGGGGATGAGGATCAAAATGAGGGTCTTGAAAAGTGTGGAAATATAGTGATGGAATGTTTGAATGGATTCCAATACTATTGAAATTACACCACTGTAGATCTGACCACAATGATGTAAGCACATTGGTATGAACAAAGAACAAACCTATCATCTAGGGGAGCACCACCTTGGACGATGAGAGATAGGTGAAGATGAAAACAATGTAGTTGATAACCATAACCAAGAGAGATGACCTCTGAGGAGAGGGTTTGGGATACCTTACAGTTTTACATCATGAAAATCGGGACAATAGACACGTAGTTTAAGGTCATACGATGAGGATGAATCATGGAACAATTTAATGCCATGTGATCGGGACCCATCACATAGTTTAATGTCATATGATTGAGACATTTTTCATAGCTTAATGTCATATCACCTAGAACCTAAAAAATAGTTTAAATCCATGTTTCATGGACTATTGATATATCTATTAATAGATTATTTTTTTGGCATGGAGGAAATAAACCCTCCATGAATGAGTCAAAGGAGGCTTTTGAAATTCACAAGTATCAGGAAAAAAATGGGAAGGAGTCTTCCCAAAACAAGAATATGTGACGTGGTGACATAACAAGCTTGAAATAAATGAAGCATTAGGAAGCCTGGGTCCTCACCACACTTTCCTGGTAAAGATCATAGTTTATGGTCATGGAGTTCAGACCATAAAATCACATGTATAGGTAAAACACCCCGATACACCCTACTATAACTCCTAATCCCACATGATCAATGCTCAATGTGGGAAACAAGGAATGGTTCAGGTGGTCCACCTGAAATGTGGTAGTGCACAATAAGGGTGACTCCAAGAGTGGAATCACACCATGATACAAAACCATTAAAATGAGGTATGTAAATACCTTCAAGGGATGGATGAAGGTATGAATTGTGCGTAAGGGATGACCATTGACCATTTTCAAAACACATGGACCATAACCATTCCAGTTAAGAGTGGGGAGTGAAAATGAAGGATCAACTATTGACCGAATTTAAAACATAAAATCTTTTATTTTTTACAGAAAATAAATTAGGGAGTAGGATGAGGATGGGAGGTGAGCTAAAAATGGAATGAGGCCTTTACCTTTATGTGGGTCCATATGGATGTGAAAGATGATGGAAATCCACACCTGAAATGATTCAAAGTGATGAATGGGAATATCATAGAGTGGGAATCAAACCTAAGATTTGCAGATAGTTTAAGGAAATGTTGTTTAAACCATTCTATAAAATTCAATTTGATGTTTCATGGACAATAAGCTCTCATTTTATGGTCATATAACTCGAACGACCCTAATATACGGATTTAATTCTTGATGCTTAGACTATAGAAAATAGTTTAAAATTTTATTGCTCATATTATAGGGGATACAAATAGTTTAGGGTATTAATTTCTAGGCCATGAATAAAATGGGGTTTCAATGAAGGTCATACTATGTGAGAGTTAAAAACATGACATGAATGAGCCAAAGGAGGCCCAACACTATGTGAAATGAACCTCACACTAGTTTCCCATAGTTTAAATTCACATGACCTAGACCATTATCGAGTCCAATTGTCCTACGGTTTGAAAAATATATGGATGGGCCTAACGATGAAACATTTCTTTGTGAGTACATATTCCATAAGGATGGGAATCAACCCACATGTTGTTCTCAAACCTAGTGTGGTAGGAGACCGACACTGGTGGGAGATATCATCTCTGGTGAGGTAAATGTGGCATCCCATGATTAACATAAGGTATCATGAAATCATTCAGGGCATGGTCACAGTTTAACATCATTCACTGAGGATGTTTACCCTTGGTTTAAAGTCATAGAGTTTGTAAAATGAGGGATGGTATCTCAAATGGTCATGTGTAGTGAGATGTCATGACAAAATCAATGCGAATGAGGGAAAAAGAAGGATCACACCACATAAAAAATTCTTTAGAAGACCTTCATATAGTTTAAAGTTATGAATCATGGACTAGGATCTTAGTTTGTGGTCGTAGAGTTTGTAACTAGAGGAGGAGGCTCCCCAAAATCGGTGTATGTGGCGTTGTCGAGTAAAAAACCCATCGTAAATGAGGGATTATGAATTCTAATAATGCAAGACATTTCCTTGAGAAGAAAAATTTTGAGACTGAATCCATAGACATATGTATTGAATAGATAAAAGGAACACCCATCATAAACAATACAAGTAGGACTTCATTCCATAAATGATGTATGAGGATGGCACGAGGTGATGAATTTACAGTTGGGCCTGAAAAAAAAAAGTTTGGGTGTCATTACATGTCCCTAAGGATGGGGATCAATCCACACATAGTTTATGAACTTGACATGGTAGATGAATAGTGCCAAAGGTGGTGACTTTTTAGGAAAGAACATCAGAACACTATGTTGTTTATCATCGTGCGTCTAGAAAGATGATTCCACAGTTTTAATGTCATTTGACTGGACCGGCCCATGTAGTTTAACATCATATGGTAAGTATCCTAGTTTCTACACAGTTTATCAGTGTTCATATAGTATACGGGGGAAAAATGTGCTCTAAGAGGAATGTGTATGATGAAGTAGCTATATAATGAAACGAATGATCTATAGGAGGCTTGCGCCACGTGAAACATTTATGAGGAAAACAAACACATAGATTAAAATCATGATGTTAGGACTTGGAAACGTAGTTTAACATAATTTACATGGTACATTGAAACCTTATGTGATGTAATTTTGGAGGAAATTGGAATTGGTTGAAGAAGTGATGTCCTACTTGTCCATGGTAACCAAAGAGTATGCACTATTTGGATAGAAATTTTGAATGATATATGATCCATCCCACTTGGTTTACAACTTTTGTAGATTTCATCTAGGTATCATTAGAGTTCATAGATCCAAAACTATATCATCATGGAGGATGTAATAGAAGTGAACCTTCTCATTTAATTCTCTAGATAATTTTTTTGCGCCTCTTTTGATTATTCAAGGCCCATAGACTATTCTCACTATGGAATTCAAGTTCATCTAGATAAAATTATGATTTTCTATGTATGCTGATCATAGATATCTAATTGGAGTGATGGTATCTGAATCTCGATGGGATTTAATACCCCTATTACAGACACTATGGAATAGGGGGTCACCTAGGTGGAATTACGAATCCTCATCAGATAAGCCCAGAGGTTGTTGTGGAGATTTTCCGGACAACTTTTCTTATTAAAACCCACCATATTCTATAGAATGTTAAAGTGGGATTTATTAAATTTATCAATATATCTATTTTCTTATAACTAGAGGAGGGAATTATGGTTGTACAAGATGTTGTACATGAAATAAAACTTCTTCATATCTGTAGCATAATATTTGGCACCATTTTTAGTGATAATACCTTGAAGGAATCTGAATTAATAAATGATGTTAGAGATCACAAATTGGAACAACGTTCCGGACTTGAATTCCTTGAGAGGAATCGAATCATCCCACTTAGAAAATAAATCCATCATGATCAGAATGAACCTTCATTGGTGAGATGATTCTAGTGGATATGGTCCCATGACATTGATACCCCAAATAGCAAAGGTCCAAGAATACATGGCAGTATGGAGGGGATATGGTGTTCATTGCATGAAGATGGAATGGATCTGACACACATGAAACCTCTTGGAGAACATGATACAGTCATAAACTATGTTGGGCCAGAAGTAGCTTGACCACTGAATCTGGTGGGAAAGATTCAACCTGACCTGATGGGAACCACAGGACCCAACATGAAATTCTTGCATTACCTAGGTAATATCATCTCCTTGGTTGACATAGAGAATAATTATAGAAAATACATGTTTTTAGAGAACCTTCTCAAGGATGGGTCCACTCTTGAGGGTGAATTGTTCGGCGTGCTGCCACATTTTCTCAAGTTTAGCTCAATATGAAAGAATAATTCCCTAGTGGAGATACTCAAGGAAAGGGGTTTTCCAATCAGAGGTTTCTTCTACTATGGGTAGATTCCAGGATCCTGATGTGGATTAACCATCCATCAACTACTTAATATACTCTTTTTACTTATAATCCGAGGTGATGGGAGTGATGACTCACCAATGCGCCACATAAATGAATAGGTCATCATGTTCAGGCTCTGCAAGAGAGGTAGATAGACTAGAAAATGAATCATATCGACTATTCTATGACTACAGAACATGATTTACCTCTAGATGAGAAGGGAACTAGGCCATCAGCATGGGAGCATGCTTTAGCAAGGGCCTGATTTCTGTCTTCCTGAGGATGTAGTCACCATTGATCTTCTTGATGAATAACTTGGAGTCTCCCTTTACATATAGGTAGGTAAAGAAATCATGAAATATATATTGATACTAGTAATGAGATCCTAATACTCCACCTAATTGTTTGTGAAACCCTATAGTAGTAGGATTTAATATGGCATAACAACCTGAGTTTGAGTGATGAAGATTACCCCCATGCCTACTCTATTATGTCTAGGATCATTGAGCCATCTAATAGTTCGGATCCATGAGGAACCATCAAAATGAATATGCAAACATGACATAACTAGGTCCACTAAGATGATGGACCCTTTTATAATGTCAATATATAAGGAATGCTCTTCTAGGGCCATATTGGTGACCAAAAAGTTTGCCAATTCCTAACCCTAGATAGCCTTATATGGAAAACCCAAAATTTGAATTGTTGAAGTGTCACTTCCCAATGTATTAGCTATCGTATTAACATCAGGTAGTCCAAGATATACATTATCAGATGCACACAAGACACTAGATGTATCTCTTGATGATGAAAACAATGACTCAACTTATACACTATAAAAAATCACAAGGAAACTCTTCTCAATTAAATAATATCTATATTATCTACTGAGGACCATGTCACTCGGATAATACAAATTATTATTTATCCCTTTGTTTTCATTTTGAGAAATCATGGAACCTAGGGATCATTTATGGGTTGTCACATAAAGGAAAAATAAATTCCATATGATGGGTGGCATCAAAATAAGAGGATGTAGCATGTACTTGTTTATTTCCTCGAATACGGTATGACTCACTTCATCTAATTGGTAGAAGTTACCTTTCTTCATCATCATACAAATGGGATTACACTTTTTGGATAGATTTGTAATGAACCCGCTCATGTAGGTTAAGTGGACTTGAATACCTTGGAGCTTCAAGAGGTTGCTTAGAGGAGGAATCTAGCTGATGGAATATATCTTCTCTATGTCAATATCAATGACTCTCTGCATGAAAATGAAGCCGATAAACATCCCCATGGTGACCCCAAATGCACACCTCAAAGGGTTCACCTTAATATGTTGGGAAGGAAGGAAGCCTAACACTCTCTAATGAACTCTGAGATGGTCCTGACATTAGAAGAATTTGACAACCAAACTAACCATATAGCATTGCACTAGTGTGATGAGGATGAGTTCAAAGAAGCATTTAACGGATCACTAATTAGTGGCTCCTATATAATTTATAAAAAATCTAATTACTTTATAGAAGAAGGTTCCTTACAAATCTATTATGGTGGTAGAATCATCATCCTCAGTGGCCATCCAATTTTGTTTATATCCATCATTTCTATATATATAATAGAGAGCCTGTAGCCCAGATATTTCATTGTTAGATAGATCTATCACCTAAAATGTAAAATCATCTTTTAGTGAGTGAAAGTTTAGATCACATATGTTGATACATACTATGATATATCTATTCCTCTTCTTGATTTGAATGATGTTGTCCATCTAGTTGGGGTACAAAATTTCCTTGATGAAGTTGACTTCGGTGGTCTTATCAACATTAGCCCAAACCACAGAACCATAGGATGGGTTCATTTTCATGGGAGGATGCTTAAACCCATGATAATTCTCTGGGAGACCACGAAAGTGGACAACGACCTGATTGTCTAGTCCTGGTATCTTGTTGTAGATCCAAGAAAACACATCATGATGTTTCTTCAAGAAATATATGTATTGTTGTTGTTCTTATAGAGGCATAGCTTCACTAATTAGCATTGACCTCATATCATCCTTGGTACCATGTTTCACCTATAGTAACTCATCGACAGTGGACGAGACACCCACTTCAAGTATAAAAGGAGAATCTACCAAATCCTAATCATCATATGAGGTATGAGAATTAGTGGGAGGAGATGGTTCATCTAAGATGACTGACTCGGGTGGTACACTGGTTCCCACTTAGGAAAATGTGGACTCTTAACTAGGATACTCTTGCTATGCTGATACAATAAAGATAAAATCTATAGACCCAATTCCACTAATACTTCAACCATGAGGCCCATTGTCGATATCAAAGTAGTAGTGGCCGATCGGTTTATGGAAAATCAATCTAGCCATGCATAATAGATTAAGGTGTCACAGAATAGTGTCCATTGGGTGGAAATCTTGATATTTAAAATGGGTATGGGTTTTTGAAATCACCCAAGCCTTTACTATGTAGGATTATGAGGTAATATTCTAATTCTCCTTGTACCTAGGGACACATCACCCTTTCTTCTCAGAAACAAAGTTGAAGTTTCCCAAGTCTGGCATCATAGCCTTAAGAACATGTGTCCACTAGGCAGAAGAGGACATACATACTACTGAAATGGATAGTGATGCATAGTGGGAGGATGTTTTACTACACAAGAGAGACCTTATCTTCTTCAGATAGTGATATTATGTCTCATAACTATGTTCACTGGACTTCCTCAACATAGAAGGTCTCTATGACTACTACCTCTGTTTCAAAATAGAGGGGTATACTCAAAGATTCTATAAGATACTCATACATCTATATATATTGACAGAGGGAATCAAGGATTCAGATCATTGCAGGGATGATGGAGATGTTCTTCAGTACATAATACATTCATTCATGGTGAAAAATTATAAGAAAAGGTGGTTACTCTTTATAAAGAGGCATGACAAGCACTACTAGATGAACCATTAGATTTTGAGTGATGCTGAAAATTACAACTAATCATGTATAACTATCCCAAAATCCCTACTGGATGACTCTTAGATGGATAAGGTCTATCCATAGTAGGATATGGCTGATCATGATGAGGTTTTGGTTGTTCTTCTTGGTTAGGTAGCATGATCGGTCGTTGTAGTGAATTTGACAAGACGGGTTTAGAGGATTGTTCCTACTGAGATCTAAAAAGAACTAATTTGTCGTTTTGATAACATGAATAGCCTATCATAAAGCATTGTACTAAGAAGTTCAGCTATTCTCATATCCTTAGATCCTTCGACAATGGTGTCGACCATAGAAATTTGGAGGGCTCTTCTGATACTTCTTGTCGCCAGGGACTATGTAAGGATCCAACGGCTTTATGGTATTCAAATATGCATACTCCCGACCATCATCAGAGAAGTATTCTAATTGTTTTCGTACTTTTGGGGTGATTCCTATCATTAGAGGCATGAAATCACCAAGATTATGTTATGGACTTGGCACTATCAGGGGACTTTTCATTCCCTTGTGTTGTTGGCGCCTACTCCTCTAAGATGATAAAGGCTACAATGTGGATGAAAAAGTGCCATTTTGGGAATGTGTAACAACTTCATGAGGTTTGAGCCTATTCAAGTGGGTAAATATGACACCATGGTAATGACTGACTACTCTACGAGCTAACTAGTCAGTATACTGCTCAATCCCATAGTTGGGAACCTATTTTCATTCACCTTCACTGTCACTGACAAGCTATGCAGAGACACATGTCACCAATGCTAGGACATGAACCAACCTAATTATACCACTATCCACGTGGTCCATGATCTAATATATGAAAACATTGCATTGATTAATGGTATGTCTAGGGATTCTATGGTAGGGGTAGTGATCAGGGTGGTCAGTGAGCTCCACCTGATGTGGCTTTTTTCACACTAGAAGTTTTAGGACACCCTATTCCAAGGCATTATAGAAAAAACCAGGATCATATGCACATATGTATGAGTAGGTCTAGTTTCTCTAGTTTGGGAAGGGATCAATGGGTGCTTGTCCCCAAATAGTGTCTAAAGCCTAATGAGTGGTTGGAACCAAATGAGAGACTAGAACCTGATTGTCTTACCTTGGAGGTTTTTTATGGTGAAGTGGTGATTACTAATTCTATGATGGGTGATGATAGACCTAGGGATAATCAAAAGTGAGTTTCATTCAGTGAGGCTACTGGTGAGTCTTTACTGGTAATAGATCTAATGGATTTGGAACCTCTACCTATACTATGGGGGAAACATATTCCTTGGCGGTTCATCATGATTGATTTGGTAGAGGAAATGAACGTGTCTATATGGCATGTTATGAGGCTTCCTATAGGTGAAGATCCTTGATAACGAAATAAAGAAATCCACCCAGAATGTTCCGAGTGATAATGTAGGGTACATGATTAGTATTCATATTCCCTACAAACATTATCATCATCTGTCATTTGGTTATCACATAGTCAGGTGAATAGGTGATGTGTTTCCACCAAGCAAACAAATCTACGTCACATTCATCAATAAATAGTTTAACATGAATAGGATATAAATACTTGTCTTGCACATGGTGGAGTTGAACTGGTAGAGAAACTGCATAATGAGATCTTCACAACTACTGATGGACCCAATTGGTAACTATTTATTCCAGATGAACGTGGCCACGTCCAATTTCTGTACAAAAACATAGAGTTTAAAGGCTTACTACTACCATGGAGTTCCCATCATGGGTCTAAACAATAAAATGAAGTGGGCCAGATGCTATAGTAGGTCACCCGTCCCATTGAAGGGGGGAAAAGGTATGGTTCCTGAAATCTGGGGGTTATCGTATATCATCCACCTATACTGGATACATCCTTCCATATAATTGTATTTCCACCCATTGTGTCTCAAAGAGATTAAGGAGAGAATTAAGAGTATTTATTAGGACATCCATGTGGGTGTTCTTCTCTTGATGAGGATCTCTAACCACAAGTGTGTTGACAGTCACATCACCACGATATGTTGAATCAATAACTTATAGAATGACTTATGGAGTATTTAGTGGAGTGGCTGGCTTTGGATATCGATGGGGGGTATCACACTTGTAGGGAAGATTAAATGACGCATATAATGTTGATTTTTCATAGACTCTGATATCCAACCTCTTAGGATGTGCATGATTTCAAAGATCGGTCAAGGGAAGCTGGTCTAGAAGGACATGTGGCTAACCCTGCTACCCTAGCGGATGAGGAAAAATATTATGTCATGGATCTCTATAGTCTAGGAACCACTATGTAAGGAACTCAGCAAGTTGCTAATCAATGGGTCTCTTATGATCCATTATCTCCTAGAGTATGGTATCCATGGAGGGATTGAACTCTATTCTTAGTGTGAAATTTGATAGGTCAGAGGGATTAGAGGTCCCTACTTACTCCTTAACCTTTTCACTATCCCGACCAATGAACAATGATTTCAAGGGAAATGTAGCACTGTAGTAGGGGTGGGGACTGTAGCAGCGGTGACACATTAATGGAGGAGGCAATTTAGTAGGAACAATAACGGTGACAGTACAATAAAAGGGATTGTAGAAGTCTGGGTAATGTAGTAGTACTATTCACCAAAACTCCCTATGGTCCAAAATATGATCTTTTAAAAATTGTTTCAGGACACTTGGCCTTGGGAATTCATACTATGTTATGGTTCTCTCTCTACCCTGTCAAAATGAGGTCTTTTATTTAATAATAAAATGTAGATTTAGCCCTAACCATTGAAAATAATATTAGGGACTCTCCAAGGCCATGTTCCTACCTTTGATGCTTAGTGGGGACTTTTGTATAAGGGTACACCTAGTACTATGGTACTATTTGGGGTGAGTCCTCCTCATTAGACCCCGCGTCAGTGTCCTCTTTGAGTGTCCTAATATCATCTATATTCACTACGTCTATATATGGAATGGTATCCTCAATATAACAATGAAATTTATGATGTCACATGATGGCCTAATGTGGAGAGTAGTGTAATTCCCCCAGCCTCAGATTTATACATGTAGGTATGCCACTAAAAATCATATAAAGTACCATGAAGATATTGATTCATATTTACTGAAGGGTGTGGTATTAGTCGAGTGATGTAAGGAATTAGGCCACACTAAGTGATGCCAACATGACCATGTCAAACTATTGATCAATGTATTCAAAATGCTCCCAGCTCTTTGGTTAGACTAGATAATACTCATGGAGGTGAAAAAACATCTCCCAGATGGTCCAAAAAAATGTGACCTTCTCTTGGGTGAGTGACTCCGGAATGTCAAAGTCGGTCATTTCATTTGGGAAAAAAAGTCCACTGATAATTGATCAATATCTAGAGTGTCTTAAAATATTCCATACTCAGGAGTAGGGTCTGAATCTTGGTTGGACCAAGATTCAGATGGTTCTATCCAAGAAACATATTGTGGCATTGATGTGGATTAGTGTAGCGGTGGACTAGCCAGCGGAGGGGTGACTGCATTAGTTGATTGATCACTACATGTTGGGTTATCTTGTAGAGGCAGTACCAACAACATCATCACATCCCTATAGGATTGGGTTTTTACCACCACCTCATGAGTGAGGGAAATTTATGTTATCCATAGGTATACCATATGCTTATTGTCTTACAAATCCAAAAACAGTTCCATGTGATCTTTGTTAGAGGTAGATAATCAAACTGGCAATGGTAGAGATGACTGCACCATGAGAACTTGGAATGGAGATAAATTTTCCTCCACCTGCATGTACCTATAAAGGGATTTAGTGATTTGGAAAATCACACCTTATGAGATAAAGAATCTCACATGCCAGTCTTCTACTCTAGGCTCTAATGTAGATGAACGGGGTGAAGGTTCCCTCATTGAATCACATTCATCATTCATAATATGAGAAGAGAATTGGATCGACAGAAACATGGCACTTCCCAGAGTTTTTCTATTGATATTGGTGGTTCTCCTTTCTACCATGGGATGGTTCTTCATAGAAGCGAGGTTCTTCGACATAGGGAGGACTGCTGTGCTAGTTAACGCTAGATCAGGGAGGACATATTCTATGGATAACTATGATACGGGGAGGACCTTCATATTAGTTTCTATTATAGAAGGGAGGACCTCCATATAGAATTGTATGAGAGTGAGGAGGACCTATACATCGGATGTTGACATAGAAGGGAGGGCCTCTTATATTATCAGTAAAAAAATGTGTAGGACCTCCAAGATGACTGATGGAAACAGAAAAGGGAGGGAATCCATTCTAGCGAGTGAAATTAAAAGGAGGACCTTCACAATGATCATACTGGACATGGGTACGGCCTCCATGTTTACTGTTGATGGAGCAGTGATGATATCCACTTTGATTATTTCTAGAGTAGGTAGGTCCTCTTCTTGAGCTGGTGGAAATATGAGAAGGACCTCTGTGTTGGAATTTGAAGGAATGGTTAGGACCTTTAGATTGATTGGTTGTTAAATGGAGAGGACCTCCATGTCGATCATTAGTTGACTGGGGAGGACCTTCACCCAAGATAGGTATAGAGTTAGGAGGACCTTCATGTTGATATTTGGTACCATAGGGAAGGAATATGTATCAGGAACTACAGGAACAAAGAGGATCTATATTATGGACGTCAATGAAGCAGAGATAACCTATTCTTTGAATGAGATTGGGGACATGGGGAGGACCTCCATGTTAGGAGTGAGAGTGTGGAGGACCTCCACTCTGACTGGTGATAGTATGGTAAAGGTCACCATTCCCGATCTCTTCATCAAGGGTTGAACTGCACTAGTTACTGGTATTTCTGGTGGCCGAAATAGTCAACCCGACCTACCTCTGAGGTGCCTAATGTATCGATTTAAATCTGGCATTAATGAGACCCTAATATTTAGTATTAGGGGTTTTTAAAGATGAAGTAGTGGGGGAATGGTCCACTAGAGCGGTTGAATATGATTTCCCCTGATGGGAATCCTCATGAGCATGTGCCGGATGTTGGCATCGGGAAATCCAGACTGGGGTTAGTGGAAAAAGGATGTAGTTTACCTGTTCATCGGCCTAAGAGACAAGCCATTGGTTGCATTGACATTTCCTAGTGTTAGCCCTCCTTGGAAGCTCAAAGGAAGCCTTCATAGTCAGGGTGAACCTGTAATACCATACCTCCACCTAGTATGGGAGTAAATCATAATACTTATTTGTTGAGGGGATCCTGAAGAAGTTGGATATTAGAGAGGGGAGTAGAGGATCCCTGTGTGTACCTTGGTGGTTGTAGTGTCAGCTAGGTTAAAAATCCTCTAGGTCCTGGTGATCAATATTCCGTGTGGGAATTCCCCCTTCTACATGTACCATCGTATGAGGGTGTCAATCACCCTCGTATGAATAATTTACGAGGGTGAGATGATTCATGGGATCCTAGTATTTATGCTCACAGATGAAGTTCCAGCATTGGATAAGTCATGTAGGATTTCCACATTAAAATTTCTCTTGACCCTATGTCAGAAAGCGGAGGGAAATCAGTTTCTTATATCTTGGATCCTACAAAGTAGGAGGATTCATCCATTAGTATGGATATAAGAAATGTAATGCCCAAGGCCCCAACATCATCCAATCTTCCATGGTTGGAGAAATATGGATCCTCACTAATGTTTTTGTAGACCAGAATTACCAATGACTAATTGACCTAAAATTATTATGAGGTCCATGCTAGGCCCATTATTTGATTGGTAGGACATGGAGCTAAATTATTGGATCTATTTACATTCATACCAACTGATTTCTCAAACCCTAATAGTACCCATATTGAGGACAAGAGTTTCATGTCTGGTTCACCATTTCTATTTTCAACACTTCCTCTAGGGATATCCACCTTTCATCTTTTTTTTTACTGGAATGAACTATTACCTTACATTCCCACTTTTTAAATGTGGGTGGATTCCATTGATTTTAATGGATATGTTTTCTCTTTGATCAGCTGGATGTTGAAATTGCATTTCTTCATTCTATGGATTTCTCCTTGGAACTCATTGACTATTTCAGGTTTCCCTCATAGATTAAGATATGTTTGTGAAACTCAATCCCAATGCCATAACTTCATGCACACTGGTTAATTAAATACTTTTGTTTTTGAGTTTTTGTGCCCATGGATGTGGGAGACCACCATTGGTCATCGTTGTTGATACTATTAAAAACCAACAGTGATGAATGATAATATAGAACAAAACAAAATGAATTATTTTCTTACCCCATCATTCTACTTCACCTACCTCATCGCTATAACTCATGCCGCTATACACCGGGTTGTCCCGGATGCCGCCCGGTCACATCAAATCACCCTCTCTTCCACCTACATTACCTCCACTTCCCCTACCCCCCTCATAGATTACCCATGTTACCCCCAACAACCTTTTACCTCCACCACAACTGCCATCGTCTTACTACACCTCCCTCCATCTGCCACAGATCTACCATGGCCAACAGTTGAATGTTCGCAGTCCCTCCTCACCCCATCCTGAGTCCCCCACACCCTTATTACACTCCACATGTGTCCCATGCATCCTATTTACACTCCACATGTTTCCCTGATAGTGGTAATAGGATTTATTTTGAAGGAGGTTTTATAGACCACCGTTGGCGATCATTATTGATATTTTCTTGACGGAGCAACTACGATCGCAAAAAGTGGCCTATGGGCGGTCTCTAAATCTCGCTAGTATCTAATTTTGGCTGGCACTAAAATCCATTATTGTGGAAGTGAATACACTACTTATGTTTGGAGATTTAAAAGGGCCTTGGCAGGGTAGAAACCTATGGTCCGGAGAGTAGTCATTTTGGGCATCACTGGCATGTTTGGATACTGGAACATTTGTCACCTGTATTCTTCCTCATTAGATGACATCTCATAGAGATATCTTTGGTGTAGAATCTGAGGCATCCCAGGTCTATTATAGGGTGTCTGATTCCAAAGGCATATCACCTAATTTTTTCCTCATGAATCCCATGATTATAATGGGGTAACATCATGAAAGGTTGTGATTTTAATGTCTTGTAGAGATAGAGAGGATTGATCATAATTCCCAGCGGAAGTGGATTAATGGGGTGCATACCTTGGAGGGAGATCCTAGAATAATTACCGATGGATGAATCAAAACACCCGATGGAGGTAGACCCAGGGAGGGGTGTCCCATAAAGGGAATATGTCACACCATTAAGGATGATCTTGACACTAATATAAGTGGATCCAAGTGGTGCACCCCTAGGAGGGGAACACTATGGTTTACCATTGGTTGGGAATTAATTTCAGAGAGGAATACTATGTAACCTTTTTAGGAGATAAGGATCAAAATACATGTATTTTAACAGGGGAGTAGTTGTGGATTACACATAAGGAGGAGGATAAGGATGGTGGTATGGTCTCACCGGGATGTGGCATCCTAGGTAAAATAGGAATGGATATGAATGGTATGGATGGAGGTGGATGTGGGGTTGTTGGGCTAGAGCCTCAAGGAGGATTCATACAAATCATCAGCTGTTGGTAATTAATTTCCATGTAGTTGTGAAGGGGAATTGGGGATTACACCAAAGGAGTATTCCCATATGGTTGGGGATTACACAAAATATCTTCCCATTAGTGGATATGTGATCGAGGCATACGTGTTGGAACGACCCATAGATAGAGTATGGATGGATATTGGGGATTACACTCAGAGAGATACACAGAATAATGGATAAGTGCCATGGTCTCTACTAACCTCTTTTCCCACGTGAGTAATGCTTGGTGTGAGAATAAGAGGAAGTATTAGAACTAACAATCATTTCACAAAATATGCACACAAGAGATATGGTGTGTGGCGTATTCATAGAAGCACCTCAAGGAGGATCTCATCCTATGATAGGAGGATCTCATTCCACATGAGTGGGGATTATGCCTAGAAGCATTTAATGGAGAAAATCCCAAAGGATTAGGGATGGGGTGTTGAGTGTGTGATAAGTGGAAGGTTTCTCAGTGCCCATACCCTCTTTGATCCATGTACTCATGGGAGGCCAAGAGGATAAAATATGATGCCTCATATAAGAATGGCCGGGAGATTACTAATGGAGGGATACCTAGGGGGATACTATTCTTTTTGATGAGGGCGTGGAGGTTGTCATTTCATTTGAGGAGGATCTCATTCCATGCCACTCATACACGGGACATTCTGTATTTTCTAATATAGAGAGGACACATATAAATGTCATGTTCTGAGTACATTTTGTTCTAGACAGTTTTATCCCATGCATATCAAACATCGGGGACCCACTCCATATCCCCTTGGGCTTACATAACCATCACACATGAAACCATGGGTGGGATATATATTCAGAAATTACATGATATGATGGTGTGGATGAGTGGTCACTCATGAGGTCCTCATTAGTGTCCCTATGTTGAATAGAAATGATAATTATCATACCTATGCTAAAAAGAAAAAGTTCAGAAAAAATTAATGAGGGAAAACTCTTGAGGGACCAAAAAATCACAACACGTAATCATAGAGGGATATGTGGAAGAGGTGAATGAAATACATGAGTGTTGCATGCAAGAGGTTCACGAACATGGTGTTTTGAAAAAGGAAGGATCCATGAAACATCACAGAGAGGGTGCACGCAAGCTTAGGAGCTTGCACACAAGGTCCGGGCTTATTCCCATGATTCTTACATGCACCAGACTTAGGTTGAATGTAGTTGGTCAAGGGTCAATCCACAATGGTCCCACATGATGGGGGACACCAGTGAACCTTTTGTGCAATAACTCTACCTTGAGGTTTC
Organism: Viscum album; assembly: GCA_963277665.1. Classification (NCBI taxonomy): domain Eukaryota; kingdom Viridiplantae; phylum Streptophyta; class Magnoliopsida; order Santalales; family Viscaceae; genus Viscum; species Viscum album. Next base: position 427,518,840 of record OY728129.1, on the reverse strand, counting down.
AATACATTCATGATGTTATTGAAGACCAGTCCTATGCACGTAAAAGTAATGATTTGACTTAAATAGGATCACCCTGAGGGGGGTGAAATAAATATATATATGGATCCTTTAGTGACGGAAATAATGATTATGAGTGTATAAGAGATCTTCCGCACAGCTTGTCCTTGATCCATGGAGAGCGAGCACGCAAAGGTCTGTTTGAAGTCTCAATGGGAGAAAAACCATCTTGCATTTAGATTTAATTCTTACACGTTCCTTCTGTGGAAACAGTCATTATACTTAATTTAATGTTAAATACATACGACAAAATGGGCATAAAAGTATCTTGTATGCGTATTTTAATCATTTTCGCACACATCGAATCTGGCATTAACATTCCTTGGCATTTTCTGAATGCTCGATCGAGTCATATAGTGCTTTCAGTTTAACCAAAGTTGAACATGGTGACCCTATATATAATTCTCCATCAAAAACTCATAATCATGGGTAAATATAGTCAAATAATTAGAGGTATAACTAAATGAATGGAAATTGAATTAAGAAAATCGTTACCATTTGGAATGTTTTATGTATAAGTCACCTTGAATAAAATAATTTTATTTATAACATAAAATATCATGAATTATAAAGGATTCGTGATATGAAATTTAAAAAGGATGTAAATAATAAATATAAAATAATGTATGTGTATAACATTGAATTACACCTTAATGAAAGGAAATTTAGAAAAGACCCTCACCTCAGGTCCAACCCATCACATATGTTTTTATCATTCTGAATAATAAAATTATGTTAATTATTTACTTAAATTAAGATTTTTTTAAATATTATTATTAATTTTACTTTAATTTTTACCATTCTATATTTAATTACTTAGTCAATTATGTTATCTTTGGTTGTTTTGAAGATATCATGTTCATGTGTCCAAAATGACACTGGTAGGTTGACTATGGTAAAAGAGGCCATTATTCTATCATCTCTAGAATAATAATCATGACATAATTATAATTTTTATAAAAAAATTATAATTTTAAAACCAAAAATTAAATATTATTATGTAATATTAACTACGTTACAATCAAAGAGATAGTCAGTCATAGGTACACATGAGTAACGTTTCAATTTTTCAACGATTATGATGGAAAGTAGTTATGAATTATTTTATATTTATAGAATGATAATTATATAAAAAATATAATATTATTTATTTAAATAAACACATACACATAAATATATATATCATTCATTTGATGTTGTGACGGAAAACAAATCTCATAATTTTCGGGAGGTGGTAGTCCACATGTACACACAGACGACATTATCATTGTTAGTGAATGAAATTTTACGAAAATAGATGATATACTACTTATAAATAATGTTTCATATGTCTTGAATATCATATATATATATAATAAAATCATCATTATAACCACTTGTGAGAGGCGGTGATGGAAAATGAATTACACCAGTTTGTGAGGTGGTAGTCCTCTTTACACACGAATGACGATTTTGTTTCATATTTGATGGAAGAAGAGATGGTTATTGAATATTAAATTAAAATAATAACATATAATTATATGATATATAATTATGTTATTATATCATTATTGTTGAATAATATTTTAATGAGTTGGAAGAAGAACTAGAACTAAAACATTCGTTTAAAAGCTATACCACTTCTTCAATCTCTATTTCAATAAACCATAAGCCCTAAAAGATTAGTATTATGAAACAAAGATATCTAGAAATTTGTAATGGGTTATAGATATATATTTGGTTAGTTATTGGATGAACCAAAATTATTTATAAGTGCGTAGAGAAGTGGATATAGGTTTCCCATTTATTATGAGGGGAGGGTAAATATTTGGAATTTCATAATGTTTTAAAGTAATATAAAATAATTTCTAAATTAGAATGGTTAAAAAGTGAAAAAATTTAACGATAATATTTTTATGTGTTTAGATACTCTCACATAATAAAATTTATACAAGTTTATATTATTTTTTACCCTTATCATATTGTTTTAACACCATATTATCCCATTTGATAAGTACCTGGATAACAATGTTTTTTACCCTTTAAGGGTCAAGATAGTTATCATAAAAGAAAAAGTGGCCAATAAAAGGACCATAAATAAAATTTTAAAACATACCAAAACTAATTTCATAAATATAGTTTTTTAGTAATTTTAATTAATTTTATAAAAAAAAATTATTATAAATTTTATAAATTTCATTTTTAACAATATTCATTTCATTTGATTTTAAAATGATCTTGAAATGTATGGAATTAAAATATAAATATTTTAAACACTTCAAAAAAGGTAAATGTAATTAATTTTTAAAAAAAATAATTAACTCCAATTATTTTACATTATATATTTTTAAATTCATTTATTTTATTTTAATTTAAATTAAATAAATATTTTTTTTAATTACGTAAGCATTTATATTAATAATTTTATTTATAAAAATAAAAAATAATCCATCATTATAAAAAATTAATTTTTCTTTAAATTATCCATTTATAAGTAAATATATGTTGTTTTAATCCCAATGAAAAAATATTATAGATAATGAAAGCAAGAAAGTTACATTTTTTACTTTTAATTATATAAAATATTGTAAAGGTCAAAATCATGGCCAAATAAAAAAGGATGTATATTTAAAAGTTTTATTATTATAGAAGAAATAGCCTCATTCAATAAAATTAAGGCCTGTTTTATGGTCATTTTTTCAACCTTATCATATTATTTTTAACCATAATTACTAGATTTACCCTTACCATGGTATTAATATTTAATGATGATTACTATTCACTAGAAAAAAAAATTAAAGAAAAATATTTCCATAATTTGGAAATAATAAATAAAAATATGGATTTTTTTTCAAGATTCCAAACATATAAATGGAATAATTTAATTTAATATTAAACCGATTAAATTTGATGGAAATAAATTTATTTAAAAAATATGCATTTTAAAGTATAATGATATTTTCATACCAAATTCAAGTATAGAATTATTTACCAATAAAATAATTAGATTATATTAAACAAAAAACAACAAATTAATTTTAAAAACTAATAAAAAATTGGAATTTTATTTTTTAAATACTTGAGAATAATATAAAATTTTCTTTCAAAAACATCATTTTCACTATTCATTGAAAAATCAGTATTGTTGGAAAAATTTTCAAATTTAAACCTAATATTATTTTGAAATTATCATTTCAAAAAAAATTATATTATAAAATAAATTTTATAAATTTATCCAAAATTAAATATAAAATTTCTCTCAAAATAATAAAAAATATTTTTTAAAAAACATATTCTTGAAGAATAAAACAACATTACTAAAAATTGACTATTTTTCTAATAATTAATCAATTAATTAATATTGATTTGGTCGTTCATATATATATTTATATAAACACACACATAAACAAATATATATATATATCATAATGCTGTAAATCCTATTCATACCCACCAATTGAATGACTAGGTTATAATGAAAATATTTAAACAAAAATATTTATTAGTGTGTTTAAGTTTGATGTTTCATTCCATTTACGCTATATAATATAATTTTTTTATATTAAAATAATAAGATGTTACATATTGGCACCCAAAATAAAATAACCAAGAATATAACCTCTCAAATCTCTATATTGTGTTCATCAAGACCACCCTAAAACCATAAAAAATAAAAAACTAAATACATATGATTTTTAAATACATATATAAGTTCTTTTAGAAAAAAATAATGTTTATAATTTAAAAAAATACACCTTTGGACCTAAAAACCATATTTGAACAAACCACACCACAATATGTCTTCAAATTTACCATTAATAGTGCAACACATACCTTTATACCTAGAAGCCCACTTCTAGTAGAAATATCAACTATAATAACTCATCTCTTTATCAAAACACTTTCCAAGAACTCAATGAAAAAATAGATGAAATATAACTAGTTATAAATATTTGAATCATTATAATACCAAAGATAACCATTTAAAATAACAAATTATTAGAGTGTTGGGAAATGATTTTTTGGTTTCCACACTAATGTTGAGTTCATTGTCCTAGAAAATGAACTTAAAATCAGATGACAACTTTGACCTAAATTTCCAAAAACCAATCATCATAATACACTTATCTCTTAACACCATCCCTAAGACTCGAACCCCACTCATATACAACTTTAACATGACTCATCCCACTAATAACCCACCTAGGTTGGAAATTAAGTCTATTTTTCCAACGGAACCTGACCTCAAAAACGTTTGTGTCTTGGGACTAGCACCAATAATGAATATATTTAACATGGGAGGCCTTAGAATGAACCACTCAAACATATAAATATAATATTCAGAATAGAACATAATTAAAAATGCTATAAATTATAACCAATTATTATATTATATATAATTTAAAAATCAAATATCCATAAAAATATGAAATATTAAAACTCCAAGAAAAACTAATGTACAAAATAAATATATACAGAGTGAGGTAAAACCTATAAAAAATGAAAAGGCAGACACAATGTTACATTAAAATCTGATATAAAAATAGATAATAGTTTTCACTTCCATTCACCAATGAGAATCATCTCTTTCAACACCATATCCTCAATATTAATCTTTAAACTAAATTTTATCTATATAAAACGTAACACATATGGCTAGAACACCCATTTGTGGGTGGATATAAAATTATTTAGTAGGATACCTTGAATACACATAAGGATGGCTGATTGGAATGTTATATGAAAGCCTAAGACAATAGAAGAGAAAACCCAAATATTCATAAAGTTTTCAACAATCAAATAAGTAATTAAGTCAAAAAATCACAGTTAAACATAATTATATCATGTGTCATAGGTAACATGTGGTATCCAAGTTAATAAAATTCACAATATATCAGTGCTATCAAATTTCTTGAAAGAAACACCATCTCTTTGAATTCACAATGGGGGTCCTACACCTCAAAAAAGAATAAGTTTTTATCCAGGTAGTATTAAACCCACATATAAGAGTCATAGATCACGAAGAAACACATATTTATCAAAGGAGTACTAAATCTAAGGATGGAAGAACTACCCATATCTCATGTTGGATGTCCTTACCCCTTTGTCCATATGAAGGACCCTTTCATTATTATAAAAGTTGTAATTAAGGGTGTAACTAACCCTATTATTAATATGGAGTAAAAATTCCATGAGTTCTCGGTAGAGCACTAAACATTATAATGTATATAGGGGGCCCATGAGTTACTATCATATCATTTCAAAGGGAGTGCCAAACTCTCTATCCACTTTAGTTTTCTAACTCAAACCCAACTGTAAACCCTATAGATCAAAATATCTCAAATAATCCAAATACCTTTGAAATGGACTCTGTTATAGAATAGGCCCAAAAAGTGATGCTCTATATGAAAAATTATTAGAATAATCAATTTATTTATTCAATTATGATATTGGGTGATAAGTTGTGAATGATACCAAAAAATAGAGATGTGCAAGAAATGTACAATACTAGACACTATATATACAACCCAAAGGGTCAGTTGAGTATGAACCTCTAAATCATAGTGGTATTATTTTAACAAACAATACATGCTCTTTTAACTGATATGGTGTGTAAAAATAAAGGGTTTTTAGGAATTTACTTCATTTATCTTGTTGTATAATGTATTTGATAGTGTTTGTTCTTACAAGTTACATTTCACGTGTATCAAATGAGGTATAATTATATGTACATCACATTACTGAGCCTTATAATTTATATAGACATAAAATGTTCTTGAAAATCCATAAATCATGTCTATGTCTGATTTTAATGAGGCGATCCTTAAGGCAGAGCTGATGGACCTGGGTTACACGGGTAATCCCTTTACTTGGTTTCGAGACAGATATGATGGAACTCGAATCGCTGAACGTCTGGATAGATTCTTGGGCTCAATGGACTGGATGAGCCTCTTCAAAATGTACCATATCAGACATCTCTCGTTCAACTGCTCGGATCACTGCCCAATTGTCATTAACTGTACCCAGTATGAGCACGTTACTAGTTACAGGAAACCATTCAGATTCGAAAGCTTCTGGTCAAATGATCCCGAGTGCGAGGCGGTTGTCCGTTCAGGCTGGAAGAATGGGCAAGCGGATCTGAGAATCAACCTTCTCCGAGTAGCATCTGATCTGAAGACTTGGAGCTACTCTAAATTCCGTCATCCGGACCGGCAATGCAGTTTCCTTGAAAGGAAGATTGTCTATCTTCTTAGCAAACCTCCGTCTAGCAGCATTCTCTCCAAAATAAGTGAAACCCAACGAGAGCTGGATGTTGCCCTGCGCAACAAGGAAGGTTTTTGGGCTATGCGAGCGCGAGATATTCATATCGCAGAAGGAGATGCTAATACCTGTTATTTCCACCAGAAGGCTTCAGCAAGACGCCGGAAAAACTTCATTTCTGGCATTCTTAATTCAGATGGTAGTAAAGTGTCTGACACAGGGGGAATCCAAGAAGCTTTCCTGAGCCATTTTCAGAAACTCTTCTCTGCAGGCCATTCTTACATTTCTCCCGAGATTGAGGACTGCATCAAACCAGTGATTTCTGACGATATGAACAGACAACTTTCTAAAGATGTGACGAATGACGAGACTCTTAAGGCCTTAAAGCAAATCCACTCCACGAAAGCCCCGGGACCAGACGGATTCCACGCCCTCTTTTTCAAGAATTACTGGCACATCATCGGTCCGGACTTTTGCAATTTAATGCGGGATATTTGGGCGGGGAAAACGGACCTGTCTTCTCTTAATGAAACTATTCTTACTCTCATTCCCAAGATGAAAAATCCGCAAGGGGTGTCGGACTTTCGAACGATCAGTCTGTGCAATGTCTCGTATAAGATCTTTTCGAAAATCCTGGCGAATCGGTTGCGTCCTTGGCTACCCGACGTCATTTCAGAGAACCAAAGCGCTTTTGTGGCAAAAAGGTTAATCACAGACAATGCCATTATCGCTCATGAAATTTTCCATTCCATGAAAACACGTACACGAGCGAAGAGAGGGATCATGGCGTGGAAATTGGATATGGCTAAGGCCTATGATAGAGTGGAGTGGAACTTTCTCGAATTTGTGATGCTCAAGATGGGTTTCTGTACCAAATGGATTGCCATGATCATGCAATGCGTCTCGTCTGTGTCCTTTTGCATTAATGTCAACGGGGTGCTCACCCGAGGCTTCTCCCCATCCCGTGGGCTTCGCCAGGGAGACCCTATTTCACCCTTCCTTTTTATTTTAGTGGCTGACGTGTTTTCTAACCTCCTTTCCAGGGCAGCCTCGCTTTCCATAATCCATGGGGCGAAAGCGTGTCGCAAGGGCCCTCCGATTTCCCACCTCTTCTTTGCGGATGACTGCCTTCTTTTTTCTCGAGCCACCCCTAATGAGTGTACTGCTATCCGCCAGGCGATACAACAGTATGAACGGGCTTCAGGACAAATGATCAATCAGAGTAAATCAGAAATTTCTTTCAGCTCTGGAGTTCCCCAGCCGAAAAGAGAAGATCTCTGCTCTTTAGCACGCATTCCTGGGGTCGATAAGCACCAGAAGTATCTTGGGCTCCCGACGGTGGTTGGACGGTCAAAGAAAGAAATCTGTTCAGCTATTGTGGATCGAATTGACAGAAAAATTCAAGGTTGGACCCCTAAAAAAATCTCCAAGGCCGGCAAGGAAATCCTCATCAAGGCGGCACTTCAATCTGTCCCCAGCTATTTGATGTCTATTTTTAAACTCCCTGACGTGGTGCTCTCAAAGATTCAATCCAGTACATCTAACTTTTGGTGGGGACGAAAGGACGGAAAAAATAAAGTCCATTGGATCGCCTGGTCTGCTCTCTGTCAACCAAAATCTGAAGGTGGTATGGGCTTCCGGGACCTTTCTCTTTTTAATGATGCTTTGCTGGCTAAACAAGGTTGGCGTATGATTCATAACCCATCATCCCTATGCACGCGTGTTCTCCGGGCCAAATATTTCCCACATAAGGATTTTTTGGACTCCCATCTTGGCTATCGACCCAGTTTTCTCTGGAGAAGCATTTGGGGCGGCCGTAATCTTCTGAGGAAAGGCCTTGGCTGGAGGATTGGGAATGGTTCTACGGTCAAGATTTGGACCGATCCTTGGCTTGTTGATCTGACAGGCACGAAGGCGTCATCCCCTGTTGTTCCAGGATCCGAACATGCCACAGTCTGTTGTCTTTTTGATGATCAAGGGGCGGGTTGGTGTTTGAATAAACTCTTCTCCTGGTTTAATGAGAGGGATAGGAGAATTATTTTGAGTTTTCCCTGTGTGTCAGACGCAGGGCCAGATCATCTCTACTGGACAAACGACAGCTCAGGTGAGTACACAGTGAAAGCTGGCTACCGGCGAGCTCTTTCTGCTCAGATTTCAGAAGGAGATGCGAGGCCCTGGACATCAATTTGGAAGCTTTATGTTCCCCCTAAGGTTCGCTTTTTCTAGTGGCAGGTGTGCACTGGTATCCTCCCAACTAAGAGCCTCCTTGTCCACAGACACTTCTCAAACGACAACTCTTGCCCTTTCTGTCCTTCTGTAACTGAATCCCCTTTCCATGCTCTTGTTCAATGTCCCGGGGCTCAGGAGGTTTGGAATGGCTGGGGATCAACTATTGAGCTGTTCCCGGACAACGCCTCAGATCTTACATCTCTCCTGATGCGACGGTGCTCCTCCTTTTCGCCGGCTAAAGCAGGCGCCCTGTGCATTTTGGCTTGGATTATCTGGAATAGGCGGAACGAGGCCATATTCAATCATTTCCGGAGGCCCCCCAGATTTTGGATTGACCGGGCATTGTCATGGATTGCGGTATGGCAGAACCACCCTGAACAACAAAGACTTTCCACCCACCCTCCTCTTCCCCAACATTGGTGCCCCCCACCGGAAGGGACTTTTAAGATCAATGTGGATGCCTCTCTCCCTAAGGATGGCCCAATTGGACTTGGTTTACTGGCCCGAGACAACCTGGGAAATCTTATCGCTGCCAAATACGAAGCACGTTATGCACTTTGGGAGCCCTCAGTCGCGGAGGCCGCCGCCATCCTAGCTGGTTTAAACTTCGCAAAAGATTGCGGTTGGGATTCCATTCACATCGAATCCGACTGTCTCACTGTAATCAATGCCATCAATCTCACTGAAGGCGGGCTTCAACCTTTCGGTCCCATTATCTGGTGTATTCACTCGCGGAGACAAGGCTTCAATTCCTGCAATTTCTCATTTATCAGAAGGGAAGCGAACGAAGCCGCTCACAAGATGGCAGGCATTGGTCCTCCCTACGAGGATATTCTTTGGTTCAATCATTTTCCATCGTGGTTATGCTCCTGTATTTCTGCTGATCTCCATCATTAATGGATCCGTCTTATTTTGTCAAAAAAAAACCCCATGTTGAATTCCTTAAAAAATTATGTGTATTAAAAAAATAAATTCCCAATAGAATTTTAATATTTTACAAAACCCTATCTATTTTAATCATATCCTTCCCATACATCACCTTTCCCAACTTTATTTAGTCGCCATACTTTCATGTCTATACCAAAGCACCACTATTTTAGCCTCATCATTCTGTCATCACAACACTATACAACAAAACACCACATGCAGAACCAATTCATCAATTCATACACCCCCTTGAGAATATTATACTTAATACAAGTTTCCAAATCATCACATTTATTGATTAGAGATGCTTCTATGCCACCTCTGGATCATATCTCTTCAAATCAAAAACCACCACTTGGGATAAATATTGTTTGTATTTTTTGGGGAGAAGATGGCTATTAGTGTAGTGAAGGATCTGTTGGGTGGATATTTTTCTCATGTAATGACCGTGGACATGGCCATTATGTTTTTCAGGACATGATGTTATGATATTCTTACATAATTTATTTTTTGTTTTAGGTTGAAGATAGAATTTTCATGGTTGATATTTTTCAATTATAAATAATGTTTCATGATGATATTTGAAGTGTTTTTTGTTATGTTTTTAGGTTTTCGAGTTTATTCATAGGGTCCAAAAAGGTTTAATATGGTTTCATTATCATATCTAACACTGTAGGTGGCATCAATTATATAGTAGGAGTTCACCATATACCCAGTGTGTAGAGTAGATGACTCGGTAACCTGGGGGTTCTATTCATTTCATAGTTGCCTTATAAAAGGTACCTATTGGTATGATTTTTTTAAAAACATTGTGGGGGGACTTTAATAATTTTAAACACATATTATAATCCTAATTTGAGTGTATTTAAACTTATTATACTCCCATTTGATATGATCTATTCAGTGCTTTCTCCTTGCTCTTCAAACGCATATTCTTATTTATATTTGATCAAGGATTGATCTAAGGGATATCTTCCCTGATTAAAGAATTGGCGATCCCTAGATCACTTTTACACACTTATTCTCCTACTTTTTCCACTGTGACCATACTTTAAAAATGGGTCCCTTGATTTAGGAATTCACTTAAGCCATGACGAAATCCATTCTTATAAAATGGATTCTTATTGTTTTTGTTAAAAATGTCTCAAGTGAGAGATTTTTTAATGGTTGTTAATTATTATTTTTATGAAATATTGTATAATTATGTATTAAGAGGTTTATTTATTTTAAAACCAGATTTAGGGAGTCTTAGGTTTTATTTAATTTGGTATCATTTCTGATCAGTGTCTAGTATAATTATATTGGTATTTTCCTATGTTTTGGTTAGGATTCAATTAGGTATTAAATATAGGTATTATTTAATTATTATTATTTTATTGTAGTTGGATTTGGACTATTTTTTTGTGAATATTTGGGGCTTTTAGGATTCCATGGGAGTACATGAGAGGACTTATCAAGGATATATCCTTGGTAGGTGGTTCCGACCCATGTGGAATGCATTAGGGAATTTTTTAGATTCATATTACACTATTTTATTCATGTTAATAAATATGATTTAATTGGTTTTGTAATTATACATTATGTAATTTTGAGAATAATGATTTAATCTCCCATTCGATGATTCCTTTTAATAAAAATACCATTTTCTTTCTTTGAATAAACCATAACAATAATTATTTGGATTTGAAATTTGTTTATAGTAAAAGGTGGACCCTTTTAATTTTAGTTAAGTATTGTTTAAAAGACAAAAATATTGGGCTCATTTTTAATATTTTAGTTTTTGTTTGTAAATGATAAGTAATATTCATTTATTCCATTTCAAAATGTTAACTTAAAAAAGTTTAAGCTAAAATCATGTCATCTAAGTTAATAAATTGGAATAAATAATAAATATCATTATTTTACATAAACATTATTGGTGTAATTCCAATGTTTTTAATTATTTTTATAACATATTAAAAAAGTAACAACCTATAGTACTAATTGGTGTGAGTAGTGAAATATTGATCATGTATATGAGTTAGTGAAGGATTTGTTTTTTCAAATTATTAATTTGGATTTATAATTGGAATTAAACATTCAAAGTAGATCTAAAGTTTTTCTCTTACATAATATAAGTCCTTTAATGATAAAGGAAGTTATTAAAATAGTTTTTGAAAATATTATGGGTATTTTTTGTATAAATAGGGATTATTCCACTATTATTATTTAACATTGCTAGTTTGGTGAACTTTCATAGAAACTAGTGTTACTTAGAATATGAATGAAAAAGATACATGTAATATGGTGGAATACATCATAGAAAAAACATATAATGAAATGATTTTATATTCAATTGAACATAATAAAGTGGGAATAAAAATACTTTATTGAGTTAAATTTAAATAAATGTTTACTAATGAAGCATTAGTTTATATTTATACACACATTTAAATGTATTAATCGACACCCAAATATATTATTGACGTTTTTATTTAATAAAATAATTAGACACCCAATTTTTCCACACTTCAAACTTATTTTAATTCATAAATTACCTAACAAACATAAATATAAGTAAATATTTAGGTAATGGAATAAAAAATTAACCATTATCCATCACCTTAACATAAATTAATTTTTAGTCAAAAAAACTGATCCTAACCCCATTTTAATAAATTAATTAGGTGGTGATGAAATGGAAAGGTAAGATAGAGTGGTGAAAAATGGTTTAATAATTACTATTTTTTAATAATTTTGAGTGATAAAATGTGTTTCATCCATATTATCTTTAAATTATTGAATGGTTAATATCTATAATGAATAATTTTGGGGTATTAATTATCTTCCTTAAATTTTAAAATCTTATACATTGAGATGTAATTGATTCCTCAGAAAACATGATTAAAATAGAGTGTATGAATTAATGTATTGTTCCATAAAAATAATCTAATGTTAGAAGTCCATGTTGATCTGTTTTGATTATGTTTTTTATGTTTACACTTAATGATTAACCCAAGTTCTTTCTAGATTATCGTATTTTTATTTTCATTGCACATATGTGCTTTACTTGTAACACCCCAAGCTTCTACGGTACGTTTCCCTTCGAATAATGCGATAGCGTGTGTTGTACGCAACCTCGAGTTCTAACACACACCACAACTAATTAAACTAGCCGTTGTGAATAGTAATACCTACTTTTTGAAATCATATATATTCTATATTTCAAAATGGACTTCATTTTTGGATTCGGAATATCAAAATTAGCCTAGGGTGAAATTTTGGTACATTTCGGATAACTTTCATATTTTGATGAATAGTGAAAATTTCTAAATTTTAATTAAAAACAACTTTTTTAATCAAAATAATTAATAGTGATAAATTATGAATTTGAGTCGTTTTAAAGTATATTTATAATATATTTTTACCATTCAATTTAATGTTTATCATTGGACATAATTTTACAATTAAACCGAACATAAACAAGTGTCAATCTTTTGATAGTTATTATCTCTTAAAAACACGCTTTTTGTTTTGACAGCGGGAATTAATTTTAAATTAATTTCTGCCACTTCTGTGTTTTGAATTTAGGAAAATGGATTCCATATTTGGAATCAGGATCTTCAAATTGTGTAAATAGGTAACTTTTATTTTTACACATTTTGAATAATTACTGCGGTAAATATTTTATTTACCATGGTTAAAGGGTAAATCCGGTAAATAAGGGTTAAAAAATAATATTATAATAATACTAAATTACCCTAAAACGTGTCTTAACCCTATTGGTTGATACATGGTCGACCATGGGCATCTTTGTGTCAATTTTGGGACCCCATGGATCCACTTGTAAGTGATAATGACACTTTATTTTAATTAAGTTAAAATGAATACAAAAATGACACAAGCATATATCTTTTAGAACAACAATTGTTACATAGGGTTATATATGTTGTATTTTAGATTATAAATATTAATTAGAAAGATAAAAATATTTCCTACATAATGATATTTTATTTATAATTTTTAGACATTAAATAATTTATTTTATATATGACACAATGATGATGCAGTAATTACTATAATAGTGAAAAATTAAAATAATTGATATTATAAATACCCAAATAAATATAATATGAAACTTTTAATGAATTAAACTAATTTTCTAGGATAATATGATATATTAGGATTGATATAATTGACTTTTTTTGAAGTAATCAATCTGTTATGAGTTTCAAAAAAATCAACTATTGAATAGTGTCAAAATTGACATAAAAGAGTTCTTAAAACAAATATTATATTATTAATTGATATTAAATTCATAAAAATCTAAGGTTCGGCCAAGAGACTTATATCATGATAGGTTCATCATTAATGTACCACTTGGGGGTCGCTTGGATGTATATAGTAAGTTTATTAACCATATTATATAAAAATACAAAGAGACATTGTAAAAGTGAAACTAATTAACTTAGAGTTAATACTTAAAGATAAGGTTAATATAAGTACCCAAACCTGTCTAAATTCTATTGGTTGAGTGGTTTTCGACTTATCCCCACCTTAAAATTTGAATAATAAGCTTTGGAGTCATTATAAACCGAATATGAATTTATTATAAATTAATATTTCTAACTTTTCCAAAGGTGCCCCTCACCCCTCTTATAAAAGGGCACTCCTCCTTCTCATTTCTTCACACCTTCAAAGCCTTTTGGTTCAGCCAAACTCTGCCCAAATACTCTCCCAACATCCCTCACTACAACCTAGAGGCCTTAGTTTGATCAGAAAGCCAACCTAAGGAGCCCTTTTGATCAAATCAAAAGGAAGAACCCGAAGAAGAAGTAATGATTTCACCACCCTTTTCTAAGTTCATTTCTTCTTCCACTTCTTCTTCCTTTGTTCTTACCATTCTGAAATAATAACTCCAGTATCTCACATATACTGTGATGTTATTATAAATATGGTACAATCATATTCAGTATTCTATCCACCCTTTGAATAACATGTCACCATACGTGCGTACGTACGGCTTACCGTCTCCACGTCGTGGTGTAATTGTTATTCAATATAATATTATATGGATGGGTATAATAATGATGTGTAACTCATGTAAATAATAAATATAACATGTTAATGATTCTGTATATATGATATACCATCCATTTATATATTATTTTAATATCAAAAGAATGATATTGTCGCTCGTGCGTACGTACGGACTACCGTCTCCACGAACGCGATGAGATTCATTCTCCATCGTATCCATTCAAGTATAATTATCATTTGATGATTTAAAAATGATGTTTAAGGACTGTATATCATTCTGGATATGAATAAGATACAACAACCATGGCTTATGTAACAAAACATATAAAAGAAAATGAGTAAGTTAACTCCCGAAACGACGATAATTCTAAGATATTATTAACAAATCAATGTTAAAAGATCATATATGATATCATATTAATATATATGATTCTTGTATAATTTAATAACAACTATTTCACCATTATACAGGAGGATAACCTACCCCAACCAAGGAAAAGTACAAGGTAAGGGTTATTTCACAATCTCTTCTTTATCCGAGGTTGTTTATACGTAATAATCTACTGGGATCTCTTTATCATCCACATCCTTGTTTTCTTAAAAATGTATTTCAAAACATTTTTACTATTTACAAGAATATGGGTTAAAGTCATTTATACCCTTGTTTTACTTTTTATAAGAGGTTTATAAAGGAATCTTTCCGTCGTTTTCAAAACAAGGTCCTTTTTAACCTTTTCGACAGAATTGAGGTAAAAATGTTTTTTTTAACTTATACGGCGGGTGCGGTTATTTTCCGTCGTTATAAAATCGTCGAAGCTTTCCTTACAAGCTTATAAGAATATTTTCAAAGAAAATGTTTTATTTTATATGGATCTTAAATGATTTCAAAATAAAAGGAGATATTTCTTTAAAAAGAATTTTGATTTCATCTATGTCAACATCCTTTGATGGATTTTAAGATTATTTGAAGTTGATTTATTATGATATAAAACTTCTATATTGTATTGAAGGTTTTGTGATATGTTTGACTGTGGATGTGCTATTTTTATACCATTCATAGTTTATGGTGAAATTATTGACATTTCGTATGCTAGTTTTAATACGAATGTTTATGTTATGTTTAAACCTTTTCATATGGGAATGCATTGGACTTAATAAGTGACGGGTGGAGCCCGTTATAGCTCCTCGATGCATCGGTAGGTCTCATGAGACAAACTAGTGTCTTGGCACAAGGCCTTGACAAAATCTTATTTGTAGTCTTGGCACGAGGCCTTGGCTATGTGGTTATGATAGTCTGGCATTATGCATTCCAACATTATGAAAGTGGTTATTGATATTGCATGTGATTATTAGATTAGTAGAATATCCATGTGAATAAGTAAATGGCATTATTTCATTTTTATTTTTGCCATACTATGTTGAAGTTCAATTTTAAAAGGCTTTTGTTTTAGTAATTCATTGCCTTAAATGTTTATGCTTATTATGAATGTTCCGCTATATTGTTATCCTTACTGGGCATTTGAGCTCACCCCTTTTCTATGTTTTATTTTTCCCAGGTAGTGAAGAAGTAAATTATGAATGACTTGCAGGGATATTATGAGGGGTTAATAGTGTGGATATGAAGACTTTGTTGTTGTAGTAGTTTTTCACTTTGAAATGTAATGTAAAACTTTATGATTATATCTAGTGTTTCCAAGGCTACTAAACCAATCGGTCTTTCGAGATTTGATCTTTCTTGTGATCATGCCAATGTTATGTAATTAATGCACCGACTCTGGGCAACTGGGGTCGGGGCATTACAGTTGGTATCAGAGGAAGTTTAGTACAAACCTTGGAAACTAGATTTAGATAAACTCTGATTAGAGCACGTAGACCTAAGATGAACTTTGAGGATTAGTATAGAAGAACTTCCTAGAATTTTGGTATTATAGAGATTTTGTGAGTATTCCGAGCAATACATCCCTGTCTGGATACGAGCAGGTAGAGGCGGCTCTGGCACAGATGTACCTAGGGGTAAAACCCGAAAATACCGCTTTGAGCTAGACTCGAACGGGAACTGGTGAACGACAACGGGCCTTGCTGCACTCTTGGTTACGACACTCCCGGGGGATATGCTTAGGATAACTCTCATTATCTTTACAAATCATTATGAAGGGTTTATGAGTATATACTTCTTCAAAGAAAACATTTTTATGATTATGGATTATATCCATAAATAGTTCAATTTATGTTAAGTGTTTTATAATTATGGGATTATGTATTTTTATTCATAAACTGATCTAGTTTATGCCATTGTTTAGAAATGGCGCCTAGTGGATGAAATGGAAACCGTATCAATGCACGCACTCCATGTAGGGATTGCCCTCCTGCTCAAGATAATTATAGTGGGGCTGGTGATGCAACTGGTGCTGATCAGCTAATCACCATACTGGGACAACTTACTCAGGTTATGAATAATAACCTTACCCGTATGGAGCACCCTGATCCGCAGCGTGGAGGATCAATGTTAGATCGATTCATGAGGCAAAAACCACCAATGTTCAATGGGAATACAAATCCCTTAGTAGCTGAGCAATGGATATTTTCCCTAGAGAAAAAATATTTCAGGCTTTGGGGAGCAGTGAAAGGGAAAAAGTTATCATGGCAGTTTACCGCCTCACTGGAGATGCTGATCAATGGTGGCCATTGATTCAAAATACTAAGGAAGATGATGAAGTATCAAATATGGAATGGAGGGAATTCAAAAATCTGTTTTTAGAAAAATACTTCCCTCGCGACCATCGAGCGGATATGGAAAGACAATTTCTGAGTCTGAGACAAAAGGAGGATGAGAATGTCACAAAGTATGAGGCTAACTTTACAAGGTTAGTGAGGTATGCTGTAGATTATATTCGCAACCCAAGAAGTAAGATTGATCGTTTCTTTGATGGGTTAAAACCATTTCTCCGTTGAGCATTAGTCTCACAATCCTTTTCATCGTACGAAGACATTGTCTCATGTGCTATAAAGACCGAAAAGGAATTCTCTAATTCTTATGACTTTAAAGCAAAGCAAGAGAAGAAGAGACCTGCTGATCAATCTGGGAATGGAAATAAGGGGAAGAAGGGAAAAGTTGAATATCCATCTTGTGGTAAATGCGGGAAGAAACATCCTGGTACTTGCTTGAAGGGAATGGGAGTCTGTTACAAGTGTGGTGAAAAAGGCCACCAAGCTCATGATTGCAAGGGGAAGAAGGAAGCTACCAACGTTCAGTGCTACAATTGCAGGGAGATGGGGCATTATGCAAATGCATGTCCTAAGCGTCAGGAGAAATTACCTCAGAAAAGGCCAAGGGATCAAGGCCAGGCTTATGCTATCACTACTGCTAAGGTAGAAGCTCCGAAAGACGTGGTGGCAGGTAATTTAATGGTTTCCTCAAGTTTAGAAAATGCATTATTTGATTCTGGATCATCGCATTGTTTCATATCTTCCCAGTTTGCTAAGAAAATTAGATATTTCCAATTTGATTTAATAAGGGAGTTGTCAGTTAAAACTCCTAAGGGAAGTATCGTTGCAACAAAGTTTTGTGAATCAGTCCCCATTAGAGCACATAAATTTTCTTAATCTGCTGATCTCATCGTCATACCTATGATCGAGTTTGATATAATCCTTGGTATGGACTGGCTTTCGGACTATGATGCGAAGATTTATTGTAAGAAGAAAGAGGTTACGATTCTTGATGATAATGATAAGGAACACCTTATTTTTAGAGCAGAATCATCACCACCTAATTCTTATTTAGATCCACCCTCAATAGCTCAACTAAATTCAATTATTGGGGAGGAAGAGAATGAAATAACTGCGGTTGAGGAAAGGAATGTTCAAATAGAGGATGTACCTGTTGTGAAAGAATTTGTAGATGTATTTCCAGAAGATTTACCTGGACATCCTCCAGAACGAGAAGTTGAGTTTTCTATTGATTTGATTCCTGGATCAAGGCCTATATCGAAGACCCCTTATAGAATGGCCACTGTAGAGTTAGTCGAACTAAAGAAACAACTAGAGGAATTGAGTAATAAGGGATTTATTCGCCCTAGTGTTTCTCCATGGGGAGCCCCTGTTCTTTTTGTTAAAAAGAAAGATGGATCTATGAGGTTATGTATCGACTACAGGGAGATCAATGCTATAACGATAAAGAACAAGTATCCCCTACCTCGTATTGATGATTTATTTGACCAACTGCACGGAGCTCAATACTTTTCAAAGATTGAACTTCGATCTGGATACCATCAGTTGTGTGTGAAGAAGGAAGACATTCCGAAAACAGCATTTCGAACCAGGTACGGGCATTACGAGTTTACTGTAATGCCGTTTGGATTGACTAATGCACCCTCTGTATTCATGGATCTGATGAATAGAGTCTTCAAGGAGTATCTTGATGAATTTGTAGTGGTATTTATTGATGATATCTTGGTATACTCCAAAACCTACGAAGATCATGAAAATCACTTGCGCATTATCTTGAAGACTCTGAGGAGGCATGAATTATATGGGAAGTTTAGCAAGTGTGAATTCTGGCTTTAGGAGATTTCTTTTCTTGGCCATATTGTCTCTAAAGATGGAATCTATGTTGATCCTTCTAAGACCAAGGAAATCCAAGAATGGCCAGCACCTACGTGTATAACTGAGGTACGTAGTTTTATTGGTTTGGCAGGTTATTATCGACGTTTCGTCCAGAATTTTGCCCGATTGGCTAACCCATTAACGAAGCTCACACGTAAAGGGGTTAAATTTGTTTGGAAAAAAGAGTGTGAAGAATGTTTCGAAGAACTGAAGAGAAGATTAGTCAATGCTCCTATATTGACTCTACCATCGGGGAATGATGGGTTCGTTATTTATAGTGATGCATCGAAGAAAAGACTTGGCTGTGTCCTTATGCAGAATGATAGAGTTATTGCCTATGCATCACGACAGTTGAAAATTCATGAACAAAACTATCCTACTCATGATCTTGAGTTAGCAGCTGTGATCTTTGCTTTGAAGATATGGAGGCACTACCTCTATGGTGAAAAATGTGAGATTTATACTGATCACAAGAGTTTGAAGTATATTTTCTCACAAAAAGAACTCAACATGAGGCAAAGGAGATGGCTTGAATTACTCAAGGATTATGATTGTACGATACACTACCACCCGGGGAAGGCAAACAAGGTGGCAGATGCTTTGAGTAGAAAAGACCATGGAGTTTTGAACAATATGAGAATTGAAAGGGATCCAATTTTCATGGATCTAGTGAAAATGGACATGGGAATAACCAGGGAAGGTGAAACATCAATGCTTTTTCAAATGGTTGCCAAACCATCTTTACTAGAAAGGATTAAGAGTTCTCAGACCGATGATGACGAATTCCAAAAGAAGATTAAAGCTGTGAATGATGGGAGATTGAGAGACTTTGTGTATGAAGATGGAATTTTGAAATTCGGGAAGAGACTTTGTGTTCCCAATATACCTGATCTAAAAAGGGAATTGCTGGATGATGCTCATAGTTCCAATTTCTCTATACACCCTGGGAGCACCAAAATGTATAGAGATTTGAAGGAACATTTTTGGTGGGACAACATGAAGAGGGAGATTGCTGATTTTGTGTCAAGATGTATGGTTTGTCAACAAGTGAAAGCTGGAAGGCAACAGCCTGGAGGAGTCATGCAACCTCTTCCCATACCGGAGTGGAAATGGGACAATGTTACGATGGACTTTGTCATGGGGCTACCGAAGACTCCTAGAAGGAATGATGCAATATGGGTTATTGTTGATCGTCTTACCAAGTCAGCACATTTTCTTGCTATAAGAGAAGATCTACCCCTGGAACGTCTAGCAAGACTATACATTAATGATGTTGTGAGACTTCATGGAGTACCCCTATCAATTGTTTCTGATCGTGATCCCCGTTTTACTTCAAGATTCTGGAAAAGTCTTCAGAAATCCCTGGATACAGAACTTCATTTGAGCACTGCTTACCACCCTCAGACAGACGGACAATCAGAACGGACTATTCAAACCTTAGAAGACATGTTGAGATCTTGCTCACTTGACTTTCAGGGTATGTGGGGTCAATATTTACCACTGGTAGAATTTTCCTATAACAATAGCTTCCATTCGAGTATACAGATGGCACCATATGAAGCGTTATACGGAAAGAGATGTCGTACACCAACCTGTTGGGATGACGTTGGTGAAAGAAAACTTGTAGGCCCAGAGCTGGTGGAGGAAACGGTGGAAAAGGTGAAAGTAATCCAAAATCACATCAAAGCAGCTCAAAGTAGGCAGAAGAGCTATGCCGATAATCGAAGGAAGGATTTGGAATTTCAAGTCGGTGATCATGTTTTCTTGAAAGTATCTCCGTGGAAGGGAGTCATACGTTTTGGTAAGAAAGGTAAATTGAGTCCCAGGTACATCGGACCTTTCGAAATTCTAGAACGAATTGGGGTTGTAGCTTACCGATTGGCAATGCCGCCAAGTCTCTCCAAAGTTCACGATGTGTTCCACGTATCTCTATTGAGGAAATACATGCCTGATCCGACGCATGTACTCACCTATGAGGAATTAGAACTGGAACCCGATCTGTCTTATTGCGAAGAGCCCGTCAGGAATCTTGATACAAGAGAACAAGTACTGAGAAACCGGACGACGCGTCTGGTAAAAGTTTTGTGGAGAAATCATAAGATGGAAGAGGCAACGTGGGAACCCGAGGAACTTATGATGAAGAACCACCCGAGTCTTTTTATGCAGTAATACCCTAGAAATTGCGAGGACGCAATTATTTGAAGGAGGGGAGAATGTAACACCCCAAGCTTCTACGGTACGTTTCCCTTCGAATAATGTGATAGCGTGTGTTGTACGCAACCTCGAGTTCTAACACACACCACAACTAATTAAACTAGCCGTTGTGAATAGTAATACCTACTTTTTGAAATCATATATATTCTATATTTCAAAATGGACGTCATTTTTGGATTCGGAATATCAAAATTAGCCTAGGGTGAAATTTTGGTACATTTCGGATAACTTTCATATTTTGATGAATAGTGAAAATTTCTAAATTTTAATTATAAACAACTTTTTTAATCAAAATAATTAATAGTGATAAATTATGAATTTGAGTGGTTTTAAAGTATATTTAGAATATATTTTTACCATTCAATTTAATGTTTATCATTGGACATAATTTTACAATTAAACCGAACATAAACAAGTGTCAATCTTTTGATAGTTATTATCTCTTAAAAACACGCTTTTTGTTTTGACAGCGGGAATTGATTTTAAATTAATTTCTGCCACTTCTGTGTTTTGAATTTAGGAAAATGGATTCCATATTTGGAATCATGATGTTCAAATTGTGTAAATAGGTAACTTTTATTTTTACACATTTTGAATAATTACTGCGGTAAATATTTTATTTACCATGGTTAAAGTGTAAATCCGGTAAATAAGGGTTACAAAATAATATTATAATAATACTAAATTACCCTAAAACGTGTATTAACCCTATTGGTTGATACATGGTAGACCATGGGCATCTTTGTGTCAATTTTGGGACCCCATGGATCCACTTGTAAGTGATAATGACACTTTATTTTAATTAAGTTAAAATGAATACAAAAATGACACAAGCATATATCTTTTAGAACAACAATTGTTACATAGGGTTATATATGTTGGATTTTAGATTATAAATATTCATTAGAAAGATAAAAATATTTCCTACATAATGATATTTTATTTATAATTTTTAGACATTAAATAATTTATTTTATATATGACACAATGATGATGTAGTAATTACTATAATAGTGAAAAATTAAAATAATTGATATTATAAATACCCAAATAAATATAATATGAACCTTTTAATGAATTAAACTAATTTTCTAGGATAATATGATATATTAGGATTGATATAATTGACTTTGTTCGAAGTAATCAATCTGTTATGAGTTTCAAAAAAATCAACTATTGAATAGTGTCAAAATTGACATAAAAGAGTTCTTAAAACAAATATTATATTATTAATTGATATTAAATTCCTAAAAATCTAAGGTTCTGCCAAGAGACTTATATCATGATGGGTTCATCATTAATGTACCACTTGGGGGTCGGATGGATGTATATAGTAAGTTTATTAACCATATTATATAAAAATACAAAGAGACATTGTAAAAGTGAAACTAATTAACTTAGAGTTAATACTTAAAGATAAGGTTAATATAAGTACCCAAACCTGTCTAAATTCTATTGGTTGAGTGGTTTTCGACTTATCCCCACCTTAACCTTTGAATAATAATCTTTGGAGCCATTAGAAACCGAATATGAATTTATTATAAATTAATATTTCTAACTTTTCCAAAGGTGCCCCTCACCCCTCTTATAAAAGGGCACTCCTCCTTCTCTTTTCTTCACACCTTAAAAGCCTTTTGGTTCGGCCAAACTCTGCCCAAATACTCTCCCAACATACCTCACTACAACCTAGAGGCCTTAGTTTGATCAGAAAGCCAACCTAAGGATCCCTTTTGATCAAATCAAAAGGAAGAACCCGAAGAAGAGGTAATGATTTCACCACCATTTTCTAAGTCCATTTCTTCTTCCACTTCTTCTTCCTTTGTTCTTACCATTCTGAAATAATAACTCCAGTATCTCACATATACTGTGATGTTATTATAAATATGGTACAATCATATTCAGTATTCTATCCACCCTTTGAATAACATGTCACCATACGTGCGTACGTACGGCTTACCGTCTCCACGTCGTGGTGTAATTGTTATTCAATATAATATTATTTGGATGGGTATAATAATGATGTGTAACTCATGTAAATAATAAATATAACATGTTAATGATTCTGTATATATGATATACCATCCATTTATATATTATTTTAATATCAAAATAATGATATTGTCGCTCGTGCGTACGTACGGACTACCGTCTCCACGAACACGATGAGATTCATTCTCCATCGTATCCATTCAAGTATAATTATCATTTGATGATTTAAAAATGATGTTTAAGTACTGTATATCATTCTGGATATGAATAAGATACAACAACCATGGCTTATGTAACAAAACATATAAAATAAAATGAGTAAGTTAACTCCCGAAACGACGATAATTCTAAGATATTATTAACAAATCAATGTTAACAGATCATATATGATATCATATTAATATATATGATTCTTGTATAATTTAATAACAACTATTTCACCATTATACAGGAGGTTAACCTACCCCAACCAAGGAAAAGTACAAGGTAAGGGTTATTTCACAATCTCTTCTTTATCCGAGATTGTTTATACGTAATAATCTACTGGGATCTCTTTATCATCCACATCCATGTTTTCTTAAAAATGTATTTCAAAACATTTTTACTATTTACAAGAATATGGGTTAAAGTCATTTATACCCTTGTTTTACTTTTTATAAGAGGTTTATAAAGGAATCTTTCCGTCGTTTTCAAAACAAGGTCATTTTTAACCTTTTCGACAGAATTGAGGTAAGAATGTTTTTTTTAACTTATACGGCGGGTGCGGTTATTTTCCGTCGTTATAAAATCGTCGAAGCTTTCCTTACAAGATTATAAGAATATTTTCAAAGAAAATGTTTTATTTTATATGGATCTTAAATGATTTCAAAATAAAAGGAGATATTTCTTTAAAAAGAATTTTGATTTCATCTATGTCAACATCCTTTGATGGATTTTAAGATTATTTGAAGTTGATTTATTATGATATAAAACTTCTATATTGTATTGAAGTTTTTGTGATATGTTTGACTTTGGATGTGCTATTTTTATACCATTCATAGTTTATGGTGAAATTATTGACATTTCGTATGCTAGTTTTAATATGAATGTTTATGTTATGTTTAAACCTTTTCATATGGGAATGCATTGGACTTAATAAGTGACGGGTGGAGCCCGTTATAGCTCCTCGATGCATCGGTAGGTCTCATGAGACAAACTAGTGTCTTGGCACAAGGCCTTGAAAAAATCTTATTTGTAGTCTTGGCACGAGGCCTTGGCTATGTGGTTATGATAGTCTGGCATTATGCATTTCAACATTATGAAAGTGGTTATTGATATTGCATGTGATTATTCGATTAGTAGAATATCCATGTGAATAAGTAAATGGCATTATTTCATTTTTATTTTTGCCATACTATGTTGAAGTTCAATTTTAAAAGGCTTTTGTTTTAGTAATTCATTGCCTTAAATGTTTATGCTTATTATGAATGTTCCGCTATATTGTTATCCTTACTGGGCATTTGAGCTCACCCCTTTTCTATGTTTTATTTTTCCCAGGTAGTGAAGAAGTAAATTATGAATGACTTGCAGGGATATTGTGAGGGGTTAATAGTGTGGATATGAAGACTTTGTTGTTGTAGTAGTTTTTCACTTTGAAATGTAATGTAAAACATTATGATTATATCTAGTGTTTCCAAGGCTACTAAACCAATCGGTCTTTCGAGATTTGATCTTTCTTGTGATCATGCCAATGTTATGTAATTAATGCACCGACTCTGGGCAACTGGGGTCGGGGCGTTACATTACTTGTTTGGTGGCGAGTCTATAGGTCCATTATTCATGATTATATATTTATATTTATATTGAAATTTATACATTAATAATGTAATCATTTTTTGTAACAAGTATATTGATTGATCATGATTGTAGAGTTGCGTTAAGAATTCCTAGTTCTTTGATTATAGTGGGTATGTTAGGAAGGTGTGTATCAATGTTTTAGGATCTGTAAGTGTATAATATTATTATCATCGTTAATATTGGTCTCAATTATAATGTTGACTCTATTATATCCCTTTCCCTTATCCCCTAATATATATTATCTCTAAACTTCCCTTAAACTTTTATAGATAATATTTTCCCCCTAGGATGATTATCAACCATAACTACCTTTAGTCTAAGATTTACATGAATACGTGTCTCAACTACAACACCTCGTTTGTCTTATATATAAACACTTGTATCAAAATATGTATGATTGGTATGATAAGTCTATGTATATGAAGTTATATATTTTAGATAGTTTTTTATTATGTTTCCTTCATGATGATGCCCTATTATATTTTGTGTAAAATTCTTTGAATTATGCCAATTTAAAATAATAGATTGATCAAATGAATAAACCTATGTTTATTCAATGTGTGTTGGAATCATTGTAGATTCTTACAGAGAATTATATTCTCAAACCCTATATGTACACCATTGTGGAAATAAAAATTTCTTGGTTTGTTTTATAGGTACCTATATGTACTAATAGAAGTTTAGGATTGTTCATTCCATTCATGGTCATTATTGGTGTGATTTAAGATTCACTTGAAGATTAATTTAGTGATACGGGATCAGGTTTTGACCTTATTGACTAATTTTACCATCAGAACAAGTTTTTTATATTTTCTATTTTTTAACTAATTTGACTGTGTTGTTATAATTTGTTACATTTATATAGGTAGGGGTTCTGTTTTATCACTACCCTTATTATGTCACCACATGGTCTTCATACCAAAATATTTATCCCCAAAACAATAAATAAGAACCAACAATGCTAGTTTCTATCCTACAGGGATTTGAAAATTACCTTGAGGTTATGTGGTGGGATGTTCCATTGTTTTTTCATGTGAATCAGGTCCATTCCATACTAAACATAGACACTAAACTGCTCGTGCATCCATGTGATGTGATTGTGTGTATCATAGGAGTTATTGATAATATTTCAGTCAACCTTTTCATTTCATGAACAAAATTTCTTCAATGAACATTACACATCCAAAAATAGAAAATAATGATATATAATAATCATATTTGTTCACAATATTGATAAAATAGAAAAATTCAAGAACACATGAATTTTAATTTTTATGAAGACTAAAGTGAAAAAATTTAGAAATTGTACCTTGATTGATGAATTCTTTGATGCCACAATACTGTATAGACCCATAGTTTTCCTTTAAAGACATTAAAATATTTATACATATATTTACAGATCTTGAAACTAAGACGATGTGTGATTCTAAGTCCTGATGTGTCTGGAATTAATTTATTTAAAATATTAAATATATTTTATATTGAGCGTGCCTAGATTCATAATGAAAATGAGATAATATTTATGTGGTTTCATGAATTTTAAATCTAAGACCAAGGTTGAGTCCATAATGTGATTTTTACCTTATTTACGACAAACAATGGGTCGGCCTGGGGCGTTTAGACTCCTCCCTCATCAGTGGTAAGTTTAGTGGATTGATTAATTATTAAATTAATTAATTAATTCAATTTTTTTCTAGATGAAATTATATAAATACATCATAATGGGGAAATTTTTTAGGGTTAGCCTCATAATAATGGAATTGCTAATGATGCTCACCTTTCTCTTTTTATTGAATGATCACATCATACAACAATAAAATGTTAGATCAGATCAGATTAGGATGCAACGAAAACAATGTCTTCTCTCAATCGATATAAGATGTGTTCTTCATCAACAAATGATCCATAATTGAGTTTTAACTCATAAATTTGTGTTTTATACTATTTTGATTAAATGGTATTAACAGATAATTCCCTTCTATCAATCTATTCCAATTGTGTCCAATGTATGATCCTACGCACTGATTAAATTATTATAATTCAGTTTATTCTATCCCAGTTCAATGTTATGGATTTTGTTTCCAAGAAATGTTTGTAAATGAGGTTTAAAAAAACTCTTTGGTTCCTTATTCTTGAAATATCTCTTTTCATTTTACATTGGTAGGACCCTACGATCCCAGTTCGACCTTTTCTAGTGGTACTGAGCCTAATTGGACCCTTGGAACCACGATGCATCAACAAAATAGGCATGGGTCAGTGAACTAAGACTATATCTAGTATTGTTTGAACATTTGGATGTTTTTCGGATGATTTAAGACTAATAAATAGTTTGTGGATGGTATTTTGGTGTACGTTTCATGTGATGATCCCTGACAGAAAAACATAGGTTGATTCATTGTGAAAGACAGCCTAAAACCATGTTTTTTAATGTAGATCCACAAATTTCGGCCAGAGATAGTACCATATCTGAAGCAGCGAAACAATTGTGAATGCAACAGAATAGGATTTGAATATCTATAAATTTTTGTCAAAAATTGATTACACACCATGTTCAAGGATGAACACAAAACATGTATCCACCTTAGTGGCAGTGGCTAGGGTTTTGGAAAATTTAAGGATGAGACGACATGTAGCCCTCAAAGACATCATGTACCCCTTCTTAGTTGGGAATCCATGTGATAAATCACATAAATGAAATTCAAATGGAAGTACATGACCAGGTACATTGATGTATACTCAAGTGCACAAACATAAGGTCTGGTACACAAACACAGAGCATATTACACTGACATGAGGTTTGGTACATGAACATGTGGTCTAGTACATAGAAATGGTGAGTAGGATACGACCCAGTCCAAGTTATCCTAGACACAGAGAGTATTCCAACAACATTATTTGTAATTCTACATGGGATGGAGTAGTGTACCGGCCAGGGATATAGCCACGTGGTGGATTAGGACCACACGTCATGTGGGTCACCACACACGTCTTATACTCCTTGTTTCTTTTTTAAAAGACATTATTCATTTGTATCCCCTTCATTTGAACTCATATTTGGGAATGTGAGTAGTCTATCCTAAGTGATTTTCCTTAATGAATGTGAGGGTTACCTCAGTTTTGGATTATGAGATACGATATGGAATGCTCCAAGGATTACAATTACTAAGGAGACACCTGATGACGACAATGATTAGAAAGGATTACTAGAGGCCTAATTCGAGTGGAACATCATATGTGATTAAGCCTAATACTCAATGATCAGAGTAAAACCCCCTATTGAACTAGGGTTCATGTCCTTAACCACTAGAGTGGAACCCTCATCATCATGGGTGTGGGTCCACCATAGCTACCTTCTGAGTGGAACACCCATAACACACTAGGGTGAGAGTACTCAATGATCAGAGTGAAACCCATATTGTTATGAGGTGTGAGTACATGAAAAAATTTATTAGAAAACCCCATAATGTTGTGCACGATTCTTATACCATACTGATTGGAACCCCCTATCAGCATAGGGAATCAGTCCTCTTGAAACTAGAGTGTAACCCACCATCACCATGGGCACAAATACTCTATAGATACTATTAGAGTGGAACACCACCCAACCTACTAGGGTTTAATTCCTCTACTTCATGTTTTTGTACCCTCGACTATGCAAAATAATGATGAGTCATGTTTAGACTTGGACAGTTACTTCTTGGAAGATGCATGAGATGATGTGCATTGTTGATTGAATTTTGGAAGAATGAGACACTCTTCTTCTTGTGATGAGCTATGAGATAAAGAAACAATAACTCCCTCATTTGAGCTTCTTTTGACTCGGATTATATATATATATTCATTCACTAAATATTCACATTGGATTTAGTTACTCTACTTCTAGGAGAGGTGAAGACGCACATGGTATGCCATGTTCATTTCAGTTTTAGCATCCCTTGGTTTGATGAGTATACTGTCTTAATGTAGGAGATGGAGACTCAATAGGATGTTCATCTACTCACAATGTTTATCACCTTCTTTATTGATGGGCTTTCACTCTATATCTATGTTTATTTTTTCTCATTAATTGTACCTTGTTCTATCTGTTAGATTAATCTTTCTATTTTACCTCTTACTAATCCCCCTTAATATTTCAGGGATTATTTTTGGGTTTGTGTATACTCACCCCTACATGGGATTTTCCGGCATGTGTTGTGTATTATAACAATGATATATAGGTCAACCATGACTTTAAAAGAGGTTAGAGATACTCTATTCATAGACCACATACGATGTACATAGCTTAGGATTCATGAGCACAAATCACTATCAGATATTTAATTTTCAAGTTTATTCAGGTTGAGGCCTATTTCTTATAAGGCATGTATTTTTCCTCTTTACTTTTCTATTTACACTACCGTACTTTTTTACTATCTGGAGGTTCATACATGCTTGGTTCAATTTATAGCATTGTTCCATATTTTCTCTTTCCCTATTCACTTTTTCAATGAAATGGTTGTGTGTGTGTATCTAGGTACATAAGAAATGGAATCCCAGAGTTTTTTATTACTTCATCACATATCACTATGCTTGTCCTATGGATGCGTGATTGGGGTAGTTATGTCTCGAGACCCGGCTTGTGTCAGGTCATTAAATATTGGTATCAGAGAAAGTTCATTCCTTGGGATGCTGTTCAGACTATCCCACTATTTCCTCTAGAATTGGGGATGACCTCATTTATTGAAGTTTCAAACATTCCAATCGGTTTCTAACGGGTTTGTTCGTAGAACTGGAAACATCCAATGATTCCATATACATCTGGACCTACTTTCCAAAGGTAGGCGTTCATCAATTGTGGACTGATGAGGCTTAGGAATTTTCATTGGTTGAGAGGATGGGAGTTTAGACACATCACACCTTTTTTAGTGGAATTATTGTCTACTCTGGGACTCTCTTTATAGATTTAAGTTATGTTCGTGAATCCTTATTACATTACCAAGTGTAAAATGATCATTCCTTTAGATCTGACAATCAATGATTAATATGTAGGAAATTTAAAGAATCTTTTATATGTATTCTAGGTTCTTCATCGATAGATAATAATCTGTATTTTTTAGAGATTCTTAGTCAATGGTATCCTTTAATACATAATATTCTCTTGGTCATTGTGATGACCATACTGGTTTTAAAGCCACTCAGTGGGGCACTTGATGTTTATTGTCGTTCAGAAGGACATGGATTATTTCAGAGTTGGGATCGTACCCACAGATGGGCTACCTACGTATCATTTGTTTAGAAAAGGAATCAGAACCCACGTAGTTCGAGTGAGGGAGTATGATATTTATGCACGATTGATGGCTCAAAGAAAGATTTCTTGATTAATTTTACACTCTAAGATCACGTGAGTCATGCTCGGTGTGAGAAACGAGATGTATTAGTGAAACCAGACAATTGTGCCATGAAAGATGCAATGATGTGGGGATTATGTATGTATGAATGCCCAAAATAGATGAGTATTGGGAAGAAACCCATGAACAAGGTCCATAAAGGTGTATGTATTTTATGAAGTTTTGGATACTCTAATCTCAGGGCTTACTCCTATGGAAGATGCCCATGTTAAGAGGGGACATATGACTGGGGCTTACTCTTGAGAAGGAGGCCCAAGTTAAGGGACTTGAAAAAATTAAGGGACTTGGGGCTTACTCCTAAGGAGGATGCCCATATTTGAGACCGAGGCTTAATCCTGAAAAAGAATCCCAGGTTATGGTTGATGCTTACACTTAAGGAGGATGCCCATATTTGGGAACATTAAGATAGGGGATTACTCTTGAAAACAAATCCCAGGTCAAGAGAACCAAAAGACTGGGGCTTACTCCTAAGGAGGAGGCCCAGATTAGGGGACTTGGGGAATACTCCTGAAAAGGAGGGCCAAATGAGGACTTAGGGATTACTCCTAAGGAGGTTTCCCAAATTAATGAGAATTTGGACTGGGGCTTGCTCCTGAAAAGGATGCCCAGGTTAAGGAAATTTGGATTTTGGGAACATGGGGCTTACTCCTAAGGGGGTTGACCAAAATTATAGGAACATGAAGACTGGTGCTTAGTCCTGAAAAGGAGGCCCAAGTTAAGGATTATCTCATCATTAAAGAATGAGGTTGAATGAATTAACTCTCTAACTTTAGTGATATAAAAATGTGTAAATCACTAGGTTTTGAGAGATGTTCCACATAATTCTTTTCAGATAAGGAAACCATCAAAGAAATCATGCCATAAATGGATTTGGAGAGAATTCTGAAGGCTTAATCTTGAAGAGGAGATGTGGATAAACATAGAAGAGGTGAAATAGGCAGGAAGGGCACCCAAATAGAGAGGGGCGCGAAAGTACTGCGTGGGCGTTCAAGTCCTCATCGTGTAGGTGTACCTGCGCGACACATGGGTACTTGCGCGACAACCAATACTTAGGGTTGATCATGGGTGAGGCTTGACTAAAGCCTTTAACACTACCCTTAGAGAATTCCAGAGGAGAGGCGTGCAAGTTATGTGGAAGGAGTAAGGCAGCGCGCAAGTGTGTCCATTTCCCTTAAGGGCTGGCCACCTAGGCACGCAAGTGTTGATGAGTTTCAACACTTAGGCCATCCTCCTTCCCTTTAGATCTTCCGTTCTAGGTAAGAAATTACCTTAGAAGTGTTCAAAAGCATTTAGAATAGACTAGGGCGCCAGAAGCTCAAATCTGAGGTTCTGGAATTTTTTTCCACACTGAAAAGGGGGGCCCACAGGGGGTATTTATAGACTGGAGGGACCCTGGGAGAATTTTCAAAGAGGGAGCGCAAGTCACCTACGCGACCATTAGGCGGCGGGAAAGTTTACTTGCGCGACTATGAGGGAACTTGCGCGACGTGAATGGAAAAGATCTCTTGTTCATGCCTTTGTCAATTTTTGATGTTTCTTCAAAGGATGAATCTATTTGGGTTCAAGGTATTTTCCTTTTCAATTTGATATACTCTGTGATGGAAAGGAGCATCAACACCCACTTAAGAAGATTTTTTTTGGTTTAGGGAAACATTGTACAAGTTTCTCGAGTGAAGATCTCAGTATACGATATCTTATGATGGTGTGGAGTCTAACATATCCATTAACCAGGACCTTGACTACCTTTTTGTCAACTCTTCATGACCAAACATTTTTTGCAAGCTGTCAAAGGTACATGCATAATATAGGATTGAGTCATTGACTATCCTTATTCAGTCGTCTTCCAAATTTTCTATATATTTATATGATCATATGACCATGGTATATCTTGATAAATGAAAGGATGCCTCTGGGATTCTAGCTATCCAGAATACCAGATATAGTTCATAACGTCAATCCTATGAGTGATGAGGCCTCATTTTGGGGTCCATCCCATGTCCCCGTCCTTCTGGTGGGAAGGTAGCAACACGTCCACCTGTCGAGTAGCAGATAATTCTAGTAGAGCAAGATGAGGACACATGGAGTATTAACATTCCCTATGAGTTCCATCATTAGATATTTTTGAGGTTTGGTGGTGATCCAGATCCTAAGGCAATAGAGGACTTTCTAGAGTTGGTGGTCTATATCTTTAGGATTGTTTGGACCCTGACAGATCTAGTGGTAGCACTGGTAGCTAGCATTTTCCACGGAGTAGCTAGGTTCTAGTGGAGCCTTGTTACATAGATACATGATGAGTCAACACCCTTGTGGAATGAATTCCAGTAGCTGTTACGTGAGGAGTACTACACTACATGCTTCCGCTTTGTTTAGATCCAAGAGCTTATGAAGCTGTAGTATAGAGGGATGATGGTGGATGATTTTTTCATAAAGATCAAAAAACTTACATGGTACACATTTTTCATGATCCTGAATGACTACATCTGAGCACTAAATTTTGATATGGGACTCTGTAGAGAGATTCATGCCAGTTTGGTTCCATTATGCATCTCCACGTAATCTTGGGTACTGGAGCAGACACTAGTGACATAGATATTTCAATTTGAGGGATTCCAGAAAACAAGAGCTAGTAGTGGGTACCACATGGCTGAATCACTTATAGTATCTTGTAGATGCTAGGTGTCAGGATCATGAAATAGAATACCTCCTTATGATCATGATTAGGAACTAGGTTAGGGGTATCACAAAGTAATAGGGAATCCCATAGAGGAGAAATGCTTTATTTGTGACGAGCAAGGTCACATGGTAGGAGACTGCCTAACTAGACATGAAAATTAGCATAGAAAAATAGTTGATGGACCACAATAGAAGCAGTGGCACTATCATCCGGGATCTCCCAGGTATAGATAAGGTGGTTCCAAGGGAGATATAACTGGTAGATAAACAAGAGGAGCTATGGTCGGTGGATGATGTTATGATATCCTTACACCACCACCACTATGTAGCCTATGTCAGGCTCAAGGAGCCGGCATCCACGGCTATGGATTGGTGTAGTCTTGGAATATTTATAATCACGTAACACAAGATATGATTAGAGGTTTTTTTATGGGTTTGTTCTACTATTGATTTAGTATTAGAAGACATAGGTGCTAGTTATTCCATTATGTATATACTCCTGGTGTGAGATATGGAGGTCCCAGTAGATTTATTACCCCAACAACTTAGTCTTGAGGTTACTACACATAATTCATCTTATATATCTTTTATTTGAGAGTAGTGTGATCTTTCTCGTTGTATAAAGAGGTTCACATGGTAAATTTTGGTCATTTCGATGGAATAGTACAATTCTATCGTGGATATGGATTGAATTTACATGGTCTAATCCAATAACATCATAGAAAAATTATATACCTATGCACTAATGGGAAAAAATAATCCTTCTATGGAAATTGAGATATCATGGTATGGAAAGTAGGTTCAGCGAGCAGGAGGCGGTAAACCATCACCCACCAGTTGGCGAGTGTAGCACTTGGTGAAGTAGGATATTCAAGCATTAGGTTTTATTTAGTTGTTAATGATCATAAGTATATATTCCCTAGGGATGTTCTAGTAATACCTCCAAGGTAAGAGATGGATTTTCATCATTGACATGCATGTGGATACCACTCTGATATCTTATGCGGAATATTGGATGGCCCATATGAAGCTTAGGGAGTTGCGGATGTAGTTGGGGGACCTTCGAGAGAAAGGTTTAATCACACGCAGTGTGTCCCCTTGGGAATATCTAGTTTTGTTCATGAAAAAGGCAGATAAGAGCTTACATCTTTGAGTAGATTGTCATCGCATGAACTAAGCCATGATAAAGAATAATTACCTATTTTAAAGGATTGAAGACCTCTTTGACATGTATTTAGGAACATGATGTTTATCACTGATTTATATTAGTTCTAAATACCACCATTTGAGGACTTTTTATTCTGATATTACAATGTTTGCATTCTTATGTCTATATAGACACTATGTGTTCCTGGTGATTATCTTTGGTGTGAAAAATTCGCTCACCATGTCTATGGATTTGAGGAACTAGGTTTTCCAACCATACATAGACTCTTTTTTTATTGTATTCATCATTTACATACTCATTTACTCTACATCAGAGGATGATAATTTAGAACACTTGAGGATGGTCCTAGATTTTCTTCAAGAATATAGCTTTAGGTAAAACTCTCAAAGTCCTAGTTATAGATTCATGAGGTTCACTTTTTTGGGTCATGTAATTTTTGAGAATGGTTTAGCTATGGACCCAGTAACGATCAAAGTAGTTCTTGGTTGGGGGCCACACAAAATATTTTCAAATGTGCAGATCTTTCATATCTTTGTGGGATACTACATGAATTTTTTGGTGGAAATATCTAGAATCACATCCCCAATGACCACCCAGACCTAAAAAGGGAATATCTTTCCCTAGTTTGAGAAGTGTATCCACTGAGGAGTTGAGGGTTAGGTTGATGAGTACCCCAGAGTTGAGAATAAGAAAAGAATCTCATAGTGATTTGTGATGCCTCAAGATCTAGGATTGGATGAATTTTAATGAATTAGAAAGTAGTAATTGAATATGTGTTGAGGCATTTGAGACCCCATGAGTAGAACTACATGAATGATGACCTAGAGATGGTATTGGTAGTCTTTTCATTGGGGATAAAGAGGATCAACCTTCTGGAGGAGCACAATGTGGTTTATTCAGACCATTTGAGTCTCAGGTATATCTTCACAGAGAGTGACCTAAACCTAAGATAGTGACATTGGATAGAGTAATTATATGACTATGACATAAAGATAGTCTATACTCTATGTAATGGAAATTTTGTAGCTGATTCCCATTTTTAGGAAGTCCAAAAATCACTTATTATAGGATTCATTTGAACTCTTAGCTTCCTTGAAGCTGACCCAAGTGAAGTATGAGGGTACAACATTTTTGTAGTCGATGGTGTTGAATCATATGTTTCAAGATTTGTTGAGGGATTCCCCACTATGAAACATTGATTATGAGGTCTTATGTTAAAAAATATCCATAGGATACACATCATATGGATATTCTGAAGGAAGTAATCACACCATCCATATTTAGTGATAGATTCTAGTCTCATTCCCATTATGGGAGGAGGTGATTCGGGAGTTCCACATCTCTATCCAAGATGTAAATACTAGCGTGGGAGAGATGTATAGAGACTTTCAGTGGTAGTTTTGGTGGCTCTGTATGAGATGAAGCAAAGATGATATCATCTCTCAGTGCCCCACATGCAAATAGTTAAAGGCTGAGCACCATGTTCTGGTAGGTTTGTTTCATCCCCTTGAGATCCCATAGTGGAAGTGGGATAAAAAATCCTTCGTCTTTGTAATAATGAATCCATGAAAAATGAATTCCATGACACCATTTGGGTGATATTTTAACAACTCCTGAAGTCGGCACAATTTCTTTCTATCAGGGAGTAGAGTTAGGTTGAGAGTTTGACGCAACTGTACGTACGATAGATTGTTCTCCTTCATCGGGTGCCCACAACTATTTTTTATCCTCATGATGTGTGGTTTACATAACAATTGTGAAGAGGCCTACAAGAGTAATTGAGGACCCATATGGGACTGTGTATAACCTTTCACCCCTAGACTTATTGGAAGACCAATCATACTATCCAGGTGTTGGAGGATATATTTTGAGTGTGCATGTTAGACTCCATCTGGAGCTAGACAGATCAAAATAACTTGATATAGTTTTGTACAACAACATCTACCACTATACCATCAGGATGACACCTTTTTATTCCCTATAATAGAGACCCTACTTGTCACCCTTATTCTGGAAAACGATTAGTGAGACATATTTCATGGGGACAGAGATGGTGCAGGTGATGATAGAGAATGTCCAGGTCATCTAATAGATGATGGGGAAAGTACGGGGCAGACAATAATCATACACATATCTCCATTTTAGGCCCTTGTAGTTTGATCATGGTGACCATATTTTCCTAATACTTCTAATTACATGGATTGTCGAGGTTTGATTGGGGAGGCAAGATTTCCTCGAGGTTCATCGGGTTATTAGAGATCATGAAGAGGCTTGGTGAGGTTTCTTACCTCCTCGACCTATGCTAATAGATTAATATGGTGAATGATGGCTTCCACATGTCACATCTGAGGAGATATGTTCACAACCCCACGTATGTCATCAAATGGTGAGAGCTAGACATCTAGGATAGTGGAACCTTTGTAGATCACTCGGTAGTGATAAAGGATCGATAGGAGAGGACCCTGCATGGATTGACCATCCCCTTGGTTCAAGTGTTGTGGTAGAACAAAAATGTGTATGAGAGTTCCTGGGAGTGGGAGATCCAAGTGTGGGCTTAGTATCCTGAGTTTTTTATTAATATTTTTATGGGATAAAATTTTTGAATGAGGTAATGGTATAGAGAACCTATTTTTTCTTTAAAATAATTTTAAATATTTCTAACTGTATTTCCAGATCTAGGTACTAAGAGGGATTGCGATTCCAAGGCCCGGTGAACCAAAAATTAATTTTATAATAATATTAAATATATTTTATATTGTGTGTTCATAGATTCTCAAATAAAATGTGATAACTATTAATATGTAGCTCATATCAAAAATCTAATACCACAATTTACTTTGTAATGCAGTTTTTACCCTAGACCTGACATAAAATGGGTTGGTGGGGGTGTTTGTACTCCTCCCTCATCGACGGTATGTTTAATGGACTATCTAATTATAAATTCATTAATTCATTTATTTCTACCTATAAAAGATTTTATAAATATATATCCATGGAGAAATTTCTAGGGTTAGACTCATAATCCTAAAATCTCCAATGATGTTTTAATTCCTCCTTCTATTGGCAGATGTCATTAGATGAGAATGAAACATCGAATCAGATCAGATCAGGATACATTAAACACAATGACTTATCTCAATTGTTAGAGGATTCATTATTCATCAACGAAAAATACATAATCTAGGTAGGACTTGAAAATAGAGATTATTTTTCCCTTTTGATTAAATGTTTTGATAGGATTGGTTATTACTATTAATTTCCACCAATTGTAGCATATCCATGCTCCTACACACCAGCTAAATTGATTTAATTCAGTGGTTTTATAACCTCAGATCCATGTTCATGATATTTTTCCAATAATTTACTTACAATGGTGCTTAAATAAATTTGGTTCCTTTATCCCAAAATTTCTCTTTGCATTTGTCACCAATAGAACCCTGTGATCTCGGTTTAGCCTTGTTGGGCAGTACCGATCCTGATTGGACCCCTGAGACTATAAAAGATTGATAAAAGAGGTAGGAATCAGTGAACTAAGACTAGATATGGGATTTTTATGAGATGATGATGTTTTTTTTATGATTTAAGATCATTAAATCATTAGTATAAGGCATAGTGGTGTGTGGTTCAAACGACAAACCCCAATAGACAAACATAAGATGATTCCCTATTAATGACGGTTGAAAACTATGATTTTTGGATAGATCCACCAATTTTGGCTTGAGATAACACTATATTTCATGTGTAAAGACTTTATTTAAAGCTCCAGAAATAGATCTGAAGATATTTAATTTCTGGAAAAAAATGGCTATACATCGTGTTCAAGGATAAACACATGACAAGTAGACCCCTTAGTGGTGGAGGCTAGTGCTTTCATAAATTCAAGGATGAAACAGTGTGTAGCCCTCCTACAGGACTTATACACATTCCCAATTGGAAACCCATGTTATTGAACACATGGATGAGAGTAGTGTGGAAGTACATGACCGTGTACAATACGATATAATTAGGTTCATGAACATGGGTTCCGGTACACGAACACGGTGAGGAGGACACGGCCTAGTACCGATTATCATGGAAACACCTTGTAGTCCACCTATATGGCCTATGCTAATAGAAGGGATGGATCCATGTGCTGACCAGGGATATGGTCCGGCCGTGGAGTGGGACTATACACTGTGTGGGTCCCCTCACACACCTTGTACCCCTAGTTTCCTTCTTATGAAAATTTATCCATTCGTATCTCCTTAGATTAAAATTATTTTTTTCCTAAGAGTACAATATACAGTTTTTTTCCACATATAACATGATAGTTCCCTTAGTTTGGTATTTTCAGATACACTGTGGAATGTTCTAGGCATGTCACTTACTGAGGCAATTCCAGATGGCGACTGTGATAAAATGATATCATCATAGACTACTTCCAATAGGAACCCCCATATGGGATAGGTAGGAGGTCCTAGACGATGAGATTAGAACCCCTATTGTACTAGGGAATCAGTCATCGACCAATAGATTAGAACCCCCCGTTCGAATAGATGTAGGTACACTATAGAAACCATCCGAGTGGAGCCCGCGGACACACTAGGTAATGAGTCTTCAATGATAAAAGTGGACCCCCCCCCCATTATTTGAGGGAATGGTTTCTAAAACTATATAGTGTAACCCTAAATTAGTTTGGTTGTTTTTTCTCTACCTTAATGACTGGAACCCCCTATCATCTTATGGCGTAGGTTTTTATGACATTAGAGTAGAACCCCTCATCAGCATGGGTATGGGTCCTCTATGAATACTGTGAGAGGGGAACCTCCTTATGTACTAGGGTGAATATCCTATAATTAGAGTTTGGGGCCCCTCAACTGTGTGACACAATGATGAGGCATTGCTAAACTTGGACAATTACTTATGGGTAGACTCATGAGATGATGGGAATCATTGATTGGCTTTTCGAACAATTGGATACTCTTATTTTTTGGATGAGTTGCGTGGTGGATGTCCCAT
This sequence comes from Viscum album, assembly GCA_963277665.1. Taxonomy (NCBI): domain Eukaryota; kingdom Viridiplantae; phylum Streptophyta; class Magnoliopsida; order Santalales; family Viscaceae; genus Viscum; species Viscum album. The sequence goes on along the minus strand of OY728129.1, from coordinate 427,479,501 downwards.
TTCTCTCTCATTTGGTCTTCCATTGACTAAGAATATATATATATATATATATTCTTCCTCTGAGTCCATATATTGGATTTAGTTACTGTCCTTCCAAGAGAAGAGAAGATCAGTTTGGTATGCCACATGTTTTGTGTTTGATTCTCATAGTCGGATGATTCTACTCTCCTACGATATGTGGTGAAGACTCTATTGTTATTTCATCTCATCATTATTTTTTCCCCTTGCATTTAGATGATATTTCACTATATTTTTGGTAGACCTATTCCCTTTTTCTATACCTTGTTCTATCAACTAACATTATAATCCTATTATATCTCTTACTTCTCCCCCTTCAAAATTTTAGTAGTATTATTGGCTATTTATATACTCACCCCTACATAGGGTTTTCCCGCATGTGTCATGTCTTATGAAGATGATGGATAGGTTGACCATAACTTCAATGGATCTTAGGAAATACTAGGTGATTAAACCACATATGGTGGTTGTTTCTTGGGATTCAGGAGATGGGATCTCTTTCAATTGTTTACATTTCTAGTTTCGTTAGGTTGGAACCTATTTATGATTGGGTGTTTATTTTTCCCCATTAATATTTAGTTTAAACTGTCGTAATTTTGTACAATCTATAGTTTCATGCATGCTTGGTTTACTTTATATTAGTGTAAAATATTTTACTCCTTCCCTCAACACCTTTTCATTGAAAATATTATGTGTATGCATATAGGTACTTATGAAAAGGCCACCAAAATTTAGTTAGGCCTTCAGTGATTTTCGCCACCCCTATCCAATGGAGGTGGGATTTGGGTAGTTATGGATTGAACCCCGACTTGGGTTGGGTCATAAAAATGACTCACCGCCACTCCATGATCCAAAGGATCCATTGAAGAATGTGGAGCTCCAATCCTCTCTACAATTTATATAAAATAATTTCTAGAAATAATTTCAACATTATGTATATATTTATTTAGGAATACTAGGTCAATTGATATTTTTATCAAAGACTTCTAACATGCTTTTCATAAGGAACAAAAACATAAACAAATCACACATCCACTTGCTAAAATAGTATGTACTAAATCACACTATGGTGTTGGATTTTCTACTTCAATATCAATTTAGGGGATTATAATGACCATTCTTATATACATGAATAGAAGATAAAAATATTGTATTTGAAAAATTAAATATTTCCTTTAGATACGATGACACCATAAAATTTATTTTACAATGAAAAAGTATAGAAAAATTTAAAGGATTCAATGAAAAATCATAGTCACCATACTCTAAAAAATAATTTCGACCATCAAGTAGATTTCAGAGATAAAGTATTAGAGGTCAATCATTTTGACTATTAATATATGGGAAAATGAGGAGTGTTTGATTGATTTTAACAATAATATGTGTCATAGGGTGTGATAGGTGAAAATAAATTATTCAAGAACACATTGTTTTTTCCATTTGATATAATAAATATTTTAAAAATAAAATAAATTAATGAAATTTATATAATCAAGAAATACTAAAAATATAAACATATATAGAGTAAAACAAAAAAATAAATTTAATTGAATTATATTATGTAATATAAATAAGAGAATAAAATAAAATCTATGTAAATAAAAATGTACCTCATTTACATATTTAATTTTACCTCATCCAGTAACAAATTCATTTCATATAATAATTTGTATTTGAAATATTATTTAAAAAGGTGATCATAAAATAATTACTAAAAATTCAAAAAAAAGTCAATTTAAATAAATAATTTTTAATCAATATAAAAAATAAGAATAATTAATAAACCTATTGGTGGGAGTGGATACTCAAGAGAGTGGGGGGGGGGGTAATTGAGTTCCAATTAAATTTTTTTGTTAAAAATGCTTCTCTTAAAATCCCCCAATTTAAAAACAAATTTAAACTGTAGTGAATCTATGCAGAGTGTAAATGTTCTATCAGTTTCTCAAAGAATGATTAGGTCTAGGTTGACTTAATATGAAGATTAAATTAACTTTTTATACTAACTTACTGGTTTACAATAAGTATAAACACTTTCTAATTTAACTATCAAAGTAGCTTTAAAATAGTTTTGTTTTTCAAAGTAACAACAGCGGAATATGAAATAAATATATAGTATACAAATAGACTTAAATTAAAATAAACAGCAGAGTTAACCAAGAGGTTCAGTCTCAAGCCGAGACTTAGTCCTCTCAAAAATATATATAAAATGATCCACACCCTGGATTAGAGGTAACCAATAGTACACTACTGTCCAGGTCCAAAGACCTCTACCACAGTTCTTTGTGGGAAAAACAAAAAACAGAACACAAGTTGTCCAGGTCTTACTTGACCTCTACAATGAGCCCCAGTGGGAAACAAAAGGGTTATTATGTTTGAGTGAGGATTTAAGAATCCTCTAGTTTATCTTAGGAGACAGTGTGTGTGTAAAGTAAATAGGTTACACACACTGCTCGAAATGTAAAGATAGAATCACTGAAGAAAGTGAGAAAGAGTTTAGAAAATCTTTATTGATTGGCAGTGCAGCTTTGGACTCGTTTGGTTGGTCAGAAAAACATCCGAGTCCATCTCTGGTTTCTGCTCAGAAAACAGAGTGTCATTTTTTTCTTTGATTCTTGGTCCAGCTTTGCAGCCTGAGTGCATGAAATGTTTTTGATAGTTCTTCACTCAAGGTGCATCTTGTGTTCTCCTTGAAAATGAGTATCTTGGTGTATGTCCAGTGTTCTTGAAGTATGGATGTAGCCTTTCATGAATGCACCATGTTTGAATGATGTTCAACCCCTTTTTTCACTCGTGTGCTTTCTTTGTTCCTTGATACTTGTCGTATCCACACCTAGTGTTCTCCTTTTCTGCTTGGTCTTTTTCTTCCCTTTTTGTAGATTTCAGCTCCGGCAAAAAGGAATGATTACTTTTTGCATGGGTACTAGGTACGGTTCCCTGAAATGGAAACAAAATTCATTAAATAATTTTTAATTCATTAAAAACATCAAATATAACTATTATCTTAATGAATAAATAGTATTGAGAAAATAGAGTTTGACTGGTTGGTCAATTAGTAGCTCGTGTTGGTAAATGTGTACGGTGGACTTTGTGTAGCAGGTCCTTCCATCAGTATCTCTTTGATCTTGCATCGGTTTCTCTATATACCACTGACTTTGTTCCATTGATTGCTCTAGTTCCATCGGTAGCTCGATGTATTGGTGACAGTACTTGTATCGGTAAACTTACTCTATTGGTAACTATCTGTGAACAGACTCTATCGGTAGACTTCTGTCTATCAGTAGCTATTGTCTGTCGGTAGCTCTGGTCTGTTTGTCAGTCAGTAGCTCGGTAGACTGATTCTATCGGTAGACTTCCTCATATCGGTAGCTCTAGTTTGTGATTCAGTACTCGTATCAGTAGGCTGGTCGGTAGCCCGTATCGGTAGCTCTAGTATGTTCTATCCGAAGACTTGGTGTTTGTCGGTAGCTCTTGTACATATCGGTGACCTTTGTGTATCGGTGACTCTGTCTATCGGTAGACTAAGTCTATCGGTAGACTGAGTACCGACAACTCTATATCAGTAGCTATACCCAGATTAGTGACTTAACACTTGGATGTTTTATGAAAAACATATCCGAATGGGTTAGAATAACTTCATAATTCATATAAACATAGATAGACATGGATTAACATATCTCAGGGATTATTTTAATGTTATTATCATCTTGATCATAGATTGAAATAATTAATATATAGAAAAACATTATATTGAGATTATCAATGTATATGAAAGCATAATTGAGATTATCAAAACATGTGAGGTCAACAATCTCCCCCTTTTTGATAATCACAACTTATGATATTATCATTTTAAAATAGTGAGCAGTTGTATCCGAGGATATATCATTAAATGAAATTATCTTAGAGAAACAGTATATTATAGAACATAATGGATCATAGGTGGAAGAAAATGTGATAGTATCAGAGATAAAATTAAATGCAATGATATCACAAGTAAAAATTTAGTGGTATCAGAGAATTAAATGAAATGGTATAAGAGGATGAATGTAAAAGCAGTAGTATCATAATGGAAAATCATGATAGCTTTTCCTTATAGAAAATTTATCCCCCTTTGATACTCTCTCCCCCTTTGTAAAATCTTGGTAAACTATTTCTCCCCCTTAATATCCCTGTAGAACATTTCTCCCCCTTTGTGATAATCAAAAAGTGGGAAATAACAAAGAGAGTCACTTGTATTAGATGGTACAACATAGAATAAATAGAGAGAAAACAAAATGAAAGGACTCCTATCAAACATCTTTTCCATTTGTTCAATCCACATCCTCAATGTGAGATTTGTATTTGGGAGAAGAAGAGGATTCAGGTGAAGAGGTTGCATGTGAGGGCTTAGGAATTCCAGAAATGATCATAGGAGGGTGAGTCATAGAAACAGTTCCTGGTCTGTACTGAGGAGTCCATTGTGTGATCATAGGAGTGAGGCTTTGAATTTCTTGGGCAGGAGTCATCTGAACTGGAGAAACAGTAGAGGCAGAGGCAGGTAAAGCAGGAGGGACAATTACTAGCCTAGCATCAACATGCATAAAAGGCAGCAACAGATGTCTGAAATCCATAATTACTCCTCCTCCTCTCTCCATAGCAGATATGAATTCATCCTTGTTCTCCATAAACGTGTCCAACACTGGAGTCAATTCTCTTAGCTTGATAACTTTTTCTCTGAAGGCTTGATTGACTGGAGGCAGCATCATATTTTTTTATTAGAATCTTGAAGTGACTGATCATTTGATTCTTTGTGTAAATATTTTGAAAATATTAGTGCACTTTATCTTTCACTTCATTCTGAGAGGCAGAATCTTCTCTCATATATTCTTGTACTATCTTTATTATTTCTCGGGCTGAATCTCTGGTAGAAAGCACAAATCTGCTCAGCTCGGATGAGTCCACAGAGTCACTGGTTGAAGCTGAACCATGGTCCTCCTTCATCACAGCTCGAAACTGATTCAAATCCACTGAAGGTTTAGATTCAAGAGAACCAAGAGAGAAAGATATAGTCTCTTTGAAGATTTTTTTCAACCCACTGATACGATTTTGAACTTGGGAATCTTGGGTTTTAATATGATCTTTCATAGAAGTTTTGAAACCTTAAAATACTGAAACCATCTGGCTTACCACACTCTTAACATCGGCTAAGTCCTTGTCAGCATGGGATTTTGAGCTCATGTAAGATTCCTAAGAGATAACCAATTTATTTAAAGCTTCACGATCTGCTTCATGTCTAGAAACTTGATCCTGGAAGTCTTTAACTTCTTCTACTATTTCTGCCATGAAGGTTGACAAATTACAACCTATAGAGAGTTCAAATGATCTTTCCAACATCCTCATCTCTTCAGAAAAACAAAGCTTCATCTCAGTAACTGAGGCATTAAAAGATTCTTTTAGCTCATCCTTAAAGGATTTCATGTAGAGGCCCGAAGCTTGACGTTCGTGGAAATTACATTACTTTTTCAGAATAATTAATACATAACAAAAATAGACACACAAGGACAGTAATAGTTTAGTGTCTTTGGAAACTCATAATATAATCTTCTAATCGTGGTGAAAGAACTTCAACATTTCCCATAAAGATCTTCCCCTTTTTTTCTTACCTAAAACCTTTCTTTATATCCTGGGAAAAAGAAAAGATGAAAGGGGTGAGCTCAAATGCTCAGTAAGGGTATGCATAGAGAACATAAAACAATCTGTAGACATTTGAATGTAAAAAAAACATGAGCATAAAATCTAAACATCAAAATCTTGAGCAATGACATAAAACATGGCAGTACGCAAGGCATAGATCATGAAGAAACATTAATCATGATAAATTAGCATGGGAATAAAACATGAAATTATGGCAACCATTAATCACATGATATGATTTCCATAGTATCCAAGGCATTGCTGCCAAGACCATCTTAGTGGATAAAGTCCCTTTCTGAATCGAGTTCACTCCTCGTTCCTGTCCTGTATTACTGAACTGGTTTGACTTACAGTTCCAGCCATGTCTATCTCATGAGATATAAATATTTACCCAATGCATTGGAGGGAGATATATGTCCCACCCATCTCATAATGAAATCATTCTTACTTTAGCCACAAAATAAACATACATAATTCATAATAACCCAACGAATAAAATGGGTTTCATAAACATCATCCCATCATCACATAATACAGATAAAAGAAATGGATATTATTTCATAATAAGGAAAGTGAAACCATGTCAATCATAGAGACATGATAATTGATACATACATATGAAATAATTTCATCTTAGATTAAAAATGGTTTTGATAAAACACTTGAAATGAATTCTTGAGGAAAATATCCTTTCTTCTTCAAAATCATTTTCTTTTCACAAAATGCCATGCAATTTTAAAAGAAAAGGTTTTTGCTGAAAATAGTTAGGAAATATTTTGGAGGAAGCTTCATGAAAATAAGGATTTATAAAACCGTAAAAATCCTTTCATTCTGTATACGTTAAAAAAACATGTTTCTCGTACTTTTGTCGGAAAAGTAAAAAAGTACCTTGTAGGGTAAATAAAAGAAAGATTCCTTCCATACCATTGTGTAAAAGTCAAAATGGGTAAAAAGGACTTTAAACATACATGAAAACACTTTTATAAAACATGGACATGGATGATTGAAATAACCCCAGTAAATACATACGAATAATAAATCTCGGATAAAAATGATATTTTCAAAATTATCCCTTACCTTAGGTCTGATATGCTTCGTACGTATCCAAACCTCCTCTTCTTTGAAGCACCTCTTTGAGACCTCATTTTAGGGCACTAAAAGTGGTCTTTGAAGAAGACCAGGACCTATAGGATGTTTCTAGGGAAGCGGAAAAGATAATTTCGCAGGGGTTGGCCAAGCCTGAAGGCTCAAAGTGGTGTGAGGAAGAGACGGAGGAGATTCCCTTTTATAAGGGAGGAGAGGGGCACCTTTGGAAAAACTAAAATTATTATTTTATTATAAAGTCATATTCGATTTTTAATAGCTCCAAATTGATTTATTTGGAAGATAAGGTGGGGATGGGTAGAAATCCTCTCATCCAATAGAATTTAGACAAGTTTAGGTATCTATTTTAACCTTATCATTTAGATTTAACTTTAAGTTAAATAATTTTACTTTTACAGTGTCTTCTTGTTTTCATACACTATATGGTTAATAAACATACTATAAGAAGCCAAACAAACACCAAGTTTATTATTAATATATAGAACCTTATCTAAGTCATTTGGCCAAACCTTAGATTATTAGGAATAAAATAACAATTAATAATATAATATTTGTTTTTAAAACCATTTTATGTTAATTTTGACACTATTTGGTATTTGATTTTTATGAAAATCATAACAGAATGATTAGTTAGAAAAAAGTTAATTAAATCAAAACTAACATGTCATATTAACCTAAAAATTAGTGAAATTCATAAAAAGTCTCAAATTACATTTATTTGGGTATTTATAACATCAATTATGTCAATATTAATAAGATAATTACTCCATCATCTTTGTGTCATAAATAAATTAAATAATATAATGTCTGAAAATTATAAATAAACTACCATTATGTAGGACATCGTTTTAGGTTTCTAATGAATATTTATTTCCGAATTTATCTTAGTTATAACCCTATATTAAAAATGATTTACTTATTAAACTTTGATTTTAACTATTTTAACCCTTCTTTAAATAAATTAATATTAAATGTCCTAATCTAATCCAAGTGGGCCTAAATGGACATATTTTATTCCTATGGTTGTTTTTGGTCGAATTACACATATCTAATAGAATTAGTACAAGTGTTAGGGTAATAATAATATCACATTTACCCTTAATTATCCTATTTACTTTTAACTGTAGTGAATAAAAGTAAAAAGTTACTATTCACCAAAAATTATTTTCATCTAATTGAACCACATTTTAGTCCTTGATATTAACCTTGTCTCATGGATTTTTGAAATTCAATTCACAGAAGTGGTAAAATTTAATTTTAATTAAAATAAGTCAGTTTTTTAACTACCACTAAGTGGTTTCACTATTCATCGAAAATTGATGTTTTTCAGAAAAATACCAAAAAATCAGTCTAAGAATTAATTGATATTCTGAATTCAAAATTGATGTCTATTTTTTCGAATTCATAACATATAAGTGTCATTAATTAATTTTAAATTTAATTCCCGTTATCAAAACAAATAGCGAGTTTTTAAGAAACAAAAACAATCAAAAGATTGATACTTGTTTATATCCAATTTCAAAGTGAAATTAATTCCAATGAACAACATTGGATTAAATGGTAAAAATATATTCTAATTACACTTTAAAACCAATTAAAAATATAATCTAACCATATAAATTATTGCGATGAAAAAAGTTGTTTTTAATTAAAATATAGCTTGTTTTTACTATTCATTAAAATATTAAATTTATCAGAATAATATGAAAATTTTATCCAAAGTAAATTTTTATATCCTGATTCCAAAGCATAGTTTTATTTTGTAAAATTTAACTTATAGACATTTCAAAAACAAGATTTAAGGTGGGTGTGTCATCAAAAGGCGAGAAAACTACAATTTTTGAAAAATACATATTTTACACGAAAAAAATTATTTTGTTCTCATACCATATTCTAGAAAATGTATAAGATGAATAATAATGTTATAAACTTCAAAATGTAGTTAATACTATTCATAATAGCTAGTACATAATTATATTATAACATTATATCGGTGTTTAGTGAAACATTGTATTGCGTACAACTCACGCTATCAAGGAAGGTCGTGATTGCGTGTAATTCAAGCCAAGTCAGGGTTGCATGTTGTGGAAGACTCTTCCGTTGTTTCGTACAACAGAATCCAACCATATTTCAAATATACATTGAATATATATATATACACTCAATGTTTCGTAGAATAACTACTATCAAAATTGTGTGTAACATGATCCAAGAATAGTGTTGTGTATACTGAAGGCACATACGGTGTTGCGTATAGCGCAAGACAATCTTGTGGTATCTTACAACACAAGACATCAATGAAATTAAAAGAATATTTTTCATAAAATCTCAGGGTGTTACATTCTACCCCCCCTTAAAATGAATTTCTCCCTCGAAATTCGTCGGGGTTATAAATAGTTTACTATTTATAGAAACCCACATCGTAAAAAGGAATACTAAAATTTAATTTTAAAAAGTAAAGTATGAAATGTAAAGATTACACACAGAAACTCATCACCGGGTTTCTATATAGGAGAACGTAGCTGAAAATATGGATATGGAAGAAAAATATAACCATCAAGTTCTTGATGGAGAGTGGTTGAGAACATGTCTATGAAAAATCCATCAATCACAAAGCCATAAATTTGTGATGATCTACGGTACCATCTGATTAATCGGATATAAGGGAACTAGGAAAACATTTTTGGTTTTCAAGATCATTTCCCTAAAGTTGATGAAATTTGAATTAGAAGAAATACTTTTGTGATTTTGGTACAGTCTCACCGATGGTCATTCTTTGGACAATTTCCACTTCATCTCTTAAAGAAATTAAGTTGAATTTTTCATTCGTGAAGTGTTAATAGATCATGTGATAGAATGATGGGTCATTCCATCTGTCTCAAACAAAATGTTATAATAGTTATCAAAAATACATAAGTCTATCTATAGTGAGATTAATCATATATGGTTCCAAAAGTGACTTATACTTCATCTATCATCCTGTATAATAAAATAAAACTAGTTTCTACTAACTAGGGACTTCCTGTAGGCTAGTGGTAAGAAATAAAGGCCCATCGCACTTCGGTTGTGGGTTCGATTCCCACAGCCTTGTCCAACATGATGGGTTATCACCCATTCTATATGTTGTCCTTTTATTTCTAAAAATACAATATTATAGCTTTCCATCAATAATATTGAAAAAGTTCTAGCCTTAAAAAATACTAACTTATGTCCAGCATAATCCATTCCAATCATTAGGCTTATCCAAAATACTGTAGTCCATTCTCATATTATAGTGAAAACGATTACCAGAGAGTTCATATAAAAAGCATGTTAATACCATCATTGATCCCCATATATCATAAGATATGTATTTTTGGTCACATTCCAAACATTCTAAGGCCTTAATCATGTATTCTCTTGAAAAATGAATACCCATTGAATCTTAGTGAAAACATGAGTGCTGTCAAAAGTTAACTATTTCCACATACCAAAACCCCAAAATTTTATATACTCAAACCATGATATAACTATTTCTTTATATCAGTCATGAGCTCATGAATACTGTCAAACATTTCACTTTCTCCTTATCCCTTCATTATGCACATATCATCTTTTTTTCAAAAATATCTCAATCACTTTCCATGGTTACCGGTACCATAAAATTATTGAAAACCACAATATACCAATTCATAAATATTCCAATATTCCACGATACTATATACAACATTATTTTGGAGTCCCATTACATAAACACTTAATCATTCCACCACATCATTTTCATATTCAACATCGCCAATAGTGTTCGCATGTGACATCCCTTTGTCTTTTGACTTAAGTGGCTTCTCATGTCTATCATCACTAACACTTGGATTAGGGAATTCATTAGCATAATGCCCCATTTACTTGCACTTGAAGCATTGAAGTGTTGGTGGTGCGTTCTCTGCAGTCTTTTCCTTATTCACATCATTTGCAACCCTTTTTCTATTACTTTGACACTCATCTTATCGATGAACTTCTTTTCCACACTTAAAACATTTTCTAGTCCCTTTAAGGAAATCTCCACCATGCTTCTTTCCACACTTTGAGCATAAGGAAACTTTCATCTTCTTTTCACCATTATTCTGAGATTTCTCCTTGAACTCCATCTTTCGTTTCTTATCAAAACCATGAGATGGATAAGTAACACCAACTTACATTTCTACCTTGATAGAACAATGCACAATTTATTCATAGCTACTGAAGTCTCTTATAGCTAATTCCCTTCTAAGATTTGGTTTTAACTCACTGAATAATCGATTAACTTTACTTTCAGGTTGGATGATAAAGCCAGATGTATACCCTGCAAGCCTTGTAAAATTCGCTCTGTATATACCAATAGATTCATCATCCTTTTTCTTTATTTCAAGAAACTCCTTCTCCATATTTTTTCGAAAAATACGAGGGAAGTACTTATTGAAAAATAATTTCTTGAACTCATCCCATTCCATGGACTCAATTTCACCTCTTGGCCTCGTATTCTTGATAAGATTCCACCATTGATCAGCTTCACCTTTCAAACGATATACTATTAAGATGACATTATCATGTTCAGAACATTGAAGAACTAAAAATATCTTTTTAGTGGTACTGATCCATTGTTCAGCAACAAGTGGATCAGAAGACCCACTGAATGAAGGTGGACGTTGCCTCATGAAGGACTCAATAGAATATTGTTCATTTCTCTGCTCATTTTGATGTCCAGAATGATTCATAGCTTGTGTAAGTATAGAAATAATATTTTGCACTCCATCTCCCATAACATTGGTTTATTTTGAAGGACAATCATTGCATTGTCCATTACATTGATCAACATGGTTCATTCGGGTTCCAGGCATCGTCTAAAACCCAAAAATAATAGTGTGAGAGGAAAAAAACATGCTAGGGAAAAAAAATAATAAAGGGGGGTGGGGTACCCTCAATATCTCACATCTTAAGTTTAATTCTAAGATCGTTACCGTAATTCTAGTACTATAACCTATACTTATACTTAACCTTAGGGACATCCATAGACATACCTTATAAATATCTCTAGGGATCTCACTAAAGTTCTTGCATCCTACTTTCCAAAGGTTGACTAATCCTTTCCTCTGATACCAACTATAGAGGCACGAATCTTGACGTACATGGAAATTACATTACTTTTGTGGAATAATTAACACATAACAAAAACATAAACTTATGGACCGTAATAGTTTAGTGTCTTTGGAAACTCAGAATATAAACTTCTATTCATGGTGAAATATCTTCAACATCTCCCATAATGATCTTCTCCTTTTTTTCTTACCTAAAACCTTTCTTTATATCCTAGGGAAAAGAAAACATAAAAGGGGTGAGATAAAATTCTCCTTAAGGGTAAGAATAGAGAACATAAAACAATCCTTAGACATTTTAATGTAAAAAAACATGAGCATAAAGTCTAAACATCAAAATCTTGAGCAATAACATAAAAATGGCAGTGCGTAAGGCATAGATCATGAAGAAACATTAATCATTATAAATTAGCAAGGGAATAAAACATGTAATTGTGGAAACCATTAATCACATGATATGATTTCCATATTAGACAAGGCATTGCTGCCAAGACCATCTTAGTGGTCAAAGTCCTTTTCTGAATCGAGTTCACTCCTCGTTCCAGTCCTGTATTACTGAATCAGTATAACTTACCGTTCCAGCCATGTCTATCTCATGAGATATAAATCTTTACCCAATGCATTGGATGGAGATATAGGTCCCACCCATCTTATAATGAAATCATTCTTATTTGTGCCACAAAATAAATATACATCATTCATAATAACCCAACGAATAAAATGGGTTTCATAAACATCATCCCATCATTACATAATCCAAATAAAATAAATGGATATCATTTCATAATAAGGAAAGTGAAACCATGTAAATAATAGAGACATGATACTTGGAAAATACATATGAAATAATGTCATCTTAGATTAAAAATAGTTTTGATAAAACACTTGAAATGAATTCTTGAGAAAAATATCCTTTCTTCTTCAAAATCATTTTCTTTTCACAAAATGTCATGCAATTTTAAAAGAAAAGGATTTTGTTGAAAATAGTCATGAAATATTTTGGAGGAAGCTTCATGAAAATAAGGATTTATAAAACCGTAAAAATCCTTTCATGTCGTATACCTTAAAAAAACAATCTACTCGTACTTTTGTCGGAAAAGTCAAAAAGTACCTTTTCGGGTAAATAAAAGAAAGACTACTTCCATACCATTGGGTAAAAGTCAAAATTGGTAAAAAGGACTTTAAACATACATGAAAAAAATTTTATAAAACATGGACATGGACGATTGCAATAACCCCAGTAAATACATTTGAATAAGCAATCTCGGATAAAAATGAGATTTGCAAAATTATCCCTTACCTTAGTTCCGATATGCTTTGTACGTATCCAAACCTCCTCTTCTTTGAAGCGCCTCTTTGATACCTCCTTTTAAGGAACTAAAATTGGTCTTTGAAGAAGACCAGGACCACTAGGATGTCTCTGGGGTAGTGGAGAAAAGAATTTGGCAGGGGTTGGCCGAGCGTGAAGGCTCAAAGTGGTGTGAGGAAGAGAGGGAGGAGGTTCGCTTTTATAAGGGAGGAGATGGGCACCTTTGGAAAAACTAAAAATATTATTTTATTATAAAGTCATATTCAGTTTTTAATAACTCCAAGTTGATTTATTTTGATGCTAAGGTGGGGATGGGTCGAAATATTCTCATCCAATAGAATTTAGACAAGTTTAGGTATCTATTCTAACATTATCCTTTATATTTAACTTTCAGTTAAATAATTTTACTTTTACCGTGTCTTCTTGTTTTCTTACAATATAAGGTTAATAAACATACTATATCAAGCCAAACGAACCCCAAGTTGTTTATAATTAATATATATAACCTTATCTAAGTCATTCGGCCGAACCATAGATTTTAAGGAATAAAATAACAAATAATAATATAATATTTGTTTTAAAAACTATTTTATGTCAATTTTGACACTATTTGGTAATTGATTTTTGTGAAAATCGTAACAGAATGGTTAGTTCGAAAAAAGTTTAATAAATCAAAACTAACATGTCATATTAACCTATAAAATTAGTGAAATTCATAAAATGTCTCAAATTACATTTATTTGGGTATTTATAACATCAATTATGTCAATATTAATAAGATAATTACTGCATCATCGTTGTGTAATAAATAAATTAAATTATATAATGTCTAAAAATTATAAATAAAATACCATTATGTAGGAAATCGTTTCATCTTTCTAATGAATATTTATTGTCGAATTTATCTTATGTATAACCCTATATTAAAAATGATTTACTTATTAAACTTTGATTTTAACTATTTTAACCCTTCTATAAATAAATTAATATTAAATGTCCTAATCTAATCCAAGTGGGCCTAAATGGTCATATTTTATTCCTAAGGTTGTTTTTGGTCGAATTAAACTTATCCAATAAAATTAGGACATGTGTTAGGGTAATAATAATATCATTTTTACCCTTAATTATCCTATTTACTTTTAACTGTGGTAAATAAAAGTAAAAAGATACTATTCATCAAAAACAATTTTCATCTCATTGAACCACATTTTAGAACTTGATATTAACCTTGTCTCTTGGATTTTTGAAATTCAATTCACGGAAGTGGTAAAATTTACTTTAAATTTAAAAAAGTTAGTTTTTTAACTACCACTAAGTGGTTTCACTATTCATCATAAATTGAAGTTTTTCAGAAAAATACCAAAAATTCAGTCTAATCATTATTTGATATTACAAAATCAAAATAGATGTCTTTTTTTCCAAATTCATAACATATAAGTGGCATTAATTAATTTTAAATTTAATTCCCGTTATCAAAACAAATAGCGTGTTTTTATGAAACAAAAACAATCAAAAGATTGATACTTGTTTATATCCAATTCCAAAGTAAAATTAATTCCAATGAACAAAATTGGATTAAATGGTAAAAATATAATATAATTAAACTTTAAACCCAACTGAAAAGATAATCTAACCATATATATTATTGCGATGAAAAAAGTTGTTTTTAATTAAAATATAGTGTGTTTTTACTATTCATTAAAATATGAAAGTTGTCAGAATAAAATGAAAAATTTATCCAAAGTAATTTTTTATATAATGATTCCAAATAATAATTTTATTTTATCAAATTGAACTTATTGACATGTCAAAAACAAGATTTAAGGTGGGTGCGTCATCAAAAGGCGGGAAAACTGCAATTTTTTAAAAATACATATTTTACACGCAAACTTTATTTTGTTCTCATACCATATTCTAGAAAATGTGTAAGATGAATAATAATGTTATAAAATTCAAAATTTAGTTAATACTATTCATAATGGCTAATACATAATAATATTATAACAATATATCGTTGTTTAGTGAAACCTGGTATTGCGTGCAACACACGCTATCAAGGAAGGTCGTGATTGCATGTAATGCAAGCCTAGTCAGGGTTGCGTGTTGTACAAGACTCCTCCGTTGTTTCATATAATATAATCCAACCATATTTAATTTATACATTGAATATATATATACACTCAATGTTTCATTGAATAACTACTATCAAAATTGTGTGTAACATAATCCAAGAATAGTGTTGTGTATACTGAAAGCTCAGACAGTGTTGCGTATAGCGCAAGACAATCTTGTTGTAGCTTACAACAGAAGTCATCAATGAAATTAAAAGAATATTTTTCATAAAATATCGAGGTGTTACATTCCAGATCATCCCTTGTGATCATATCAGCAGGTGCAACTGCAGTGGGTACTCTTTCAGATGATAAACTGACCACTGAGTCAGTCATGATCGATTGAACTAAAGAGACCAGAGAAAATTCCATCTTCTTTACCTCTTTCATAAAATGGTCCTTAATATTTTTCTATAAAGTATCCAGGTCATGAATTCAGACTACATCTTTAGGAAACAACTCAGATTCAATATTATAAACAATCTATGGTCTATTGTGAGATGCCTCATTATCTGAATCTAGATAGTCTAAACCATAGACTACAAAACCTGGGTCTTCTACCCAATCTTCAATTCCATCACCCACTATAACAATTCCAACTTTGGTTTGATGCTCTCCCTCAATGGGTTCATCCTCAAGTAAAACAAAATCATTCTCAGTTGCATTCTCAGCATATCTTTCATCCTGAAGAGAATCTTCTACTATTAATTCTTCCTCTGCAACAGCAGGAGGGTCTTCTGGATTAGGTAAGGGTAGGTCAACCTCATTTTCATCCATAGCAGGAACTAAGGATTGTCCAATCACTGGACTCAGGCTCAAATTAGTTGACAGAGATGCTTCACTTTCATGAACATCTTCTTCATTCTCGACAGCAGCCACTTCAACATCCCTTAAAGCATCTTCTTCCTTATCTGATTTATGTTGATCTTGATTTTCAGGAGTTGGGATAAGAGGTAAGTCAGGGTCTCCTCCTTCATTAGCATAGGAATCTTCCTCTTCTGAATCATCACTATATTCTGGCACCTCTTCATCAGGTCCCAGACCTAAATCCCTCACATTCTTTGGTCTTGAAGGATGATCCACAGGATTCAATTTGTCATATACCTTCTATTCATCATTGACCCATTCTCTTCCCCAAGGGTTCCAATTTATCCTCATGTCATTGCACATTGTGGATGTGATACAAACGTTATTTTTTAATAGTACTATCTAATCTTGAGACTCAGCTACCCCATTTACCTTGATCATCACAGAAATTAACTTACCAAAGAATAGGAAATTTGTCTTTGATTTCGGTATTGTCATATCTTCTATTTACATAATCAGAAATCTGCACAAATTCACTTTTACAAAATTTTTTAAGATCGTAGGAGATAGAAATCCTGATATCTCAAATTGGAAAAGTCTCCTCTCCTCGGTATCAAGAAATGCTGACCAAATTTGAACAACAATCTGTTCTCTCCATCCATTTCTGCAGCAACTACTTGTCTTTGACTTCCATCACCAGTCAGCTCTTCCAAAGCTGTCTCAAAATCAAAAATATCACTAGTAGGTGGCATGGATCTCGAGACATATCCATATACACATTCATGTGGAACTTTTAAGAACTCATCCCATTCAACAGATGAAAACGACATCTCCTTTCCATTCAAAAAAGAGGTTACTAGATTTTCATTCTCTGATTTCTCAAAGGATACAAAATCGTAAAACTTCTTTACTAACTTTGAAATGTAGGGACCATTGATGTTCGAAAAACACTCCACCCATATTTGATCTTCAAGTACTTCAATCACTAAGGAATTTCTAGGCACCAGACACTCTACACACAGCTCCTTTTCAACCACAATAACTCGATTTTGTAGATGAGGATTCACTGGTCATCTCACCAACCTAGTTCTAGCAACACTACCACTTGCTTCATGCTCGGTCTTCTTCTTCTTTGCTTTCGTCTCATCAGCAACATCTCTAACAGAAGGGAGTTTGGGTTTTTCCATCTTAGATTCGAGAGATTTAGTGTTCTCTATGGATTTGGGAGCTGAGGTTTGAGGGTAAAGGTTTGAGGCTCAGTGGATTGAGAAGTAGCTGAGACTTTAGTTTTATCATTTAGGAACCATAAAATAAATAAAATGAAATAAATTAAAAATGATTCAGATTCTGGCGGCAGACGGAATTTAAAACAGTGCACTCATCGGTAGGGTCTATCAGTGAGAATTCCTATCAGTGAGGTTACATCAGTGAGGATTCACATCGGTGAGAGTTTCACATTGGTGAGAATTTCACATCGGTGAGACTTTTACATTGGTGAGAATTTCACATCGGTGAGAATTTCGCATCGGTGAGAATTTCACATCAGTGAAAATTTCACATCTGTGAGAATAGCTACCGATTGAGGTTAAACATTCCTAACTTGTGTCTAATGTAACTTAACCCTTCCTAACTCAAAGGTTTAGTGAAAATATTGGCTAATTGATGTTCAGTACCAATAAACTCAAGAATAATATCACCCTTTTGTTAATGATCTCTCATGAAATGGTGCCTCACATCAATGTGTTTGGTCCTAGACTGAGACACAGGGTTCTTAGAGATATTTATTGCACTAGTGTTTTCACAGTTGAATGAAACGTGTTTAAAGTCATATCCATAGTCCAAAAGAGTGTGTTTCATCCACAAAATTTGTGCACAACAACTACCACCAGCTATGTGCTCTGCTTCGGCAGTGGAAAAAGCTACAGAATTCTGCTTTTTACTACACCAAGATACTATGGATTTTCCCAATAAGTGACATGTTCCTGATGTGCCTTTTCTATCCAACTTGCAACTAGCAAAGTAAACATCTGAATAACTCATTAACTCAAAGGATTGTCCTTTTGGGTAAAACAAACCTAAGTTTACATTATGTTTAAGATACATAAAAAATCATTTAACAACAAGTAAATGAGATTATTTAGGATTACCTTGAAATCTTGCACACATACACACACTAAACATAATATCTGGTCGACTAGCAGTATGGTAAAGTAAGCTTCCAATCATACCTCTATAATTGTCTTGATCCATGGGTATCCCATTTTCATCTGTATCCAATTTACAGACTGTACTCATATGAGTTTCACTTTATTTAGTACTATCCAAACTAAAACGTTTTAAAATATCATTTGTATATTTAATTTGATTCAAAATAATACCATTTTCATTTTGGAAAACTTGAAATCCCAGAAAATATTTAAGTTCTCCCATTAAAATCATTTCCAATTCATTTTGCATACTCTTTGAAAAATCAGTACATAAGGAATGTTTAGAAGATCCAAAAATAATATCATCAACATAGATTTGTACTATTAAAAATTCTATAGAAATTCTTTTAATAAAAAGTGTTGGATCATCAATCCCTTTAGTAAAACTTTTTGAAATAAGAAAACTACTAAGTCTATCATACCAAGCTCTTAGAGCTTGTTTTAAACCATATAAAGCATTAGAAAGTTTAAAAACATGATTTGGAAAATGAGGATTGGTAAATCCAGGTGGTTGTTCACCAAAAACATCTTCGACAATAAAACCATTTAGAAAAGGACTTTTAACATCCATTTGATATAACGTGAAATGCAGATGAGCAGCATAAGAAAGTAAGATCCTAATGGATTCAATCCTAGATACAGGTGCAAAGGGTTCATCATAATCTATACCTTCCTCTTGACTATATATTTGTGCAACTAGTCTAGCTTTGTTTCTAACTATGTTTCCAGATTCATCAACAATGTTTCTAAAAACCCATTTAGTGCTTATTATTAAAGTTTCCTTAGGTTTGTCAACTAACTCCCAGAATTTGTTTCTTTCAAATTAATTTAACTCTTCTTGCATAGCCATTATCCAAAATTCATCATTGATAGCATCGTTGACATTTTTAGGTTCTAGCTGTGAATGAAAGGCTTGATGTTCAAACTAGTTCTTAGAGAAGCCCTAGTCGGTGTCCCTCTATCAATATTACCAACAAAAACATCTAAAGGATGATTCTTTAGAATCCTTGTTGATCTATTAAAGGTAGGACTAGAAATTTTAGGTTCATCTATTGGTTCGGATTCCATAGCAGCAGATTCCGGAATATGTCCAGAACTAGATATTTTTACAACAGGTTCTTTAGATTTATCATTAATGTCCAGCACACTCAAATATACTCCAAGATATTCAAGAGATGTTTTAGGCTCTTGTGGATCAGTTTCATCAAACATGATGTGAACAGATTCTTCCACACATTTGGTTCTTTTATTAAAGACTCTATAGGCTTTTCTAGTTAAATAATAACCAAGAAAAATTCATTCATCTCTCTTAGAAGAAAACTTGTCTAGACTATCCTTTGTATTAAGAATAAAAACATTGCATCCAAATAATCTAATGTAACTAACATTAGGTTTTCTATTGTTTCATAACTCATATGGGGTTTTCTTGAGAACTGGTCTAATTAAGACTCTATTAAAAATATAATAGGCTCTATTCACAGCTTCAACCCAAAGGTAAATAGGAAAATCATATTCATTAAGCATGGTTATAGCTATTTCTTGGAGGGTTATTTTTCTTCTTTCTACAACACCATTCTGTTCAGGTGTCCTAGGAGAAGAAAATTTGTGACTATAGCCATTGCATGAGCAATAATATTCAAACTCATGATTTTCAAACTCACGGCCATGATCACTTCTCAGGGTTTTCATCTTAATTCCACTAAGATTTTCTACAGATTTATAGTATTTAACAAAGTTAGAACACACTTCACTTTTGTGAGCTAAGAAGTATACCCAAGTATATCTTTAAAAGTCATATACTAAGACATAGACAGAGTGCTTCGCATTTAAACTAGAAACTCTAGAAGGTCCAAACAAGTCCATGTGAACCAACTCGAGAGGTTGAGAAGTAGAAACGTCTTTCTTTGATTTAAAAGAAACTTTATGTTGATTTCCCTTTTGACAGGGATTACAAATTTTTTCATTTGGGAATTCATGTTTAGGTAGGTCTCTAACTAAATTCTTCCTATCCAATTTTCTAAGAGAATAGATGTTGCAGTGTGTTAATCTTCTATTCCAAATCCAAGATTCTTTATGAAAAACACTTAAACAAGTAACATTTTGTTTGGATAAAGAATTTAAATCAATATCATAAACATTTTCATTTCCTAAAGCAGAAAATACTAAAACATTGTTAGAATTAATGACATTACAAGAATCATTTTCAAATTTCACATTAAATCTATCATCACATAATTGAGAAATACATAACAGGTTATATTTATGTCCATCAAAAAATAAAACATTAGAAATTAAAACTGAATTAGAGTTACCAATCTGGCCTAGGACAATGATTTTTCCTTTATAATCATCACCTAAGGTGACATGGCCTCCATCAACCTTTATTAAAATTTTGAAGCATGAATAATCTCCAGACATATGTCTTGAACATCCACTGTCCAAGTACCATACCTTCTTGTGAGAACTCTTTAAGCATGTTTCCTACAAAACAGATTTAGATAGAAAATGATTTTGGTACCCAGATCTTCTTGGGTCCATAAAGGTTAGAAATCGAAGCTTTAGGTACCCATATTTGTCTAATGGGTCTCATATAATTTACATAATCAATATATTTTGAAAGGTAAACATTATTTTATCTATAATAATAGGAATAACTGGTTGAAGCCTATGAATATCCAAAACAGGAATAAGAAAAATTTTGTCCAGACTAAGATAAATCAAGTTTTACTGAACTATCTTTGTCCAAGTTGGTATCCCAAACCAGTAGTGTATTTAGGTGCAACATGCTTACCTAACATTTGAGTTAGAGTATCTTTTACATTTGTGAACTTTTCTAAGTCCTTTATAATTTTCTCATTAGACATTTTCAGTTCAGAATTTTCTTTTAACAATTGAGCATTATTTTATTTTTCTATATCAAAGGCTGATTTAACATTGGAAGTAAGAGCATGTTGTTTATTTAGTGACTTATATTTGACTTTATGTTCATTACATGTTTCTTCTAGTATATTATAGTATTTAGACATTTCAGCCTTAGACATATTTTCACCATTGTCTGAATCACTATTATTTCCATAATAATAATCATTTAGAATAGGGGAAATAGGTACATCTGAGGTATTGGACATGAAGCACATGTTGGAACGATTATTTTCAGAATCAGAAACTTCAAATTCACTTGTGTTGTCCTCCGAAGCACTCTAGGTTGCTTTCATAGATTTCTTTTACTTATTGTCCTTATAATCATATTTCTTTTTGAATTTGAATTTTGGACAATCAGGCTTGATGTGTCCTTTAGTTTTACACTCATAGAAGACTATATCATCATCCTTGTCAACTTTCTTCCAATCCTTTTTCCAGTGTCCCTTGTTGTCATACATTCCTTTGTAGTAAGATTTCCGGAAGAATTTCTTCATCGTATAAAACATCTTGAATCTCCTGGATATTTGAGCAATCTCAGTATCACTATTACAGTCTGAATATTCACTTGTTGAAATTTTAGTTTGTATTTTCATTTTCTTCTTCTCTTTACTCTTAGAGGCAGTAGATTTGAAGGCTACAGATTTTCTTTTGGGTTCATCATCTTCCTCCTTCTTCACCTTGAGTTCTTCCTCAAACATCATAAGCTTACCAATAATCTCTTTTATAGATAGTTCTATAATTTCACATGGCTCTCTGATTGAAATAGAAGTGCCCCTCCATCATTTTGGAAAGCATCTCAGTATCCTCGTAATTTGTTCCTTTGGTGGAAAAACCATTCCAAGTGAGCTCATTGTATTGACTATCTCATTAAACATAAGTTACATATCATAAATGGGTTCATTAGTCTTTATTTTAAAATTATCATATTTAATAGTATAGGTATTCAATATCATTTCATTAACATTGGTTGTTCCTTCATGAGACACACCCAAAGGATCCCATATTTCATAAGCAGTTTTTCAAAAAGATATTCTATTAAACACCTCATATCCAAAATCACAATACAGATCATTCATAGCATTACAGTTATTATTGTAAGCAGTCATTGTAGGTTCATCCCAAGTTGTTCTTTCAGTTTCTGGAATTTTATATTGAGACTCTATAGCATTCCAGATATTAAAACCCACACTTTCTAAATGAATTTTCCTTTTCAGTTTCCACTTGGAATAGTTGTTGCCATTGAAGAAAGGTGGCTGGTTAGTAGCAGCACCCTAAAATCTATTATCCATAGATATATTTTAGAAAATAGTTTTAAAGGGATAAAATTTAGAACTAACAGAAATTTAAGATCTTTAAAGATGCAACTAAAATCACAGTTGAAAAACAGAGTTTGTCAAATATCCTTTAACAAAAACAAGCCTCTTATACCAAATGTTGGTCGGAGTGGATACTTAGGAGGGGGGGTGAATTGAGTTCCAATTAAAAATTTCTGTTAAAAATTCTTCTCTTAAATTACCCCAATTTAAAAACATAGTTAAACTATAGTGAATCTATATAGAGTGTAAATGTTCAATCAATTTCTCAAAGATTGATTAGGACTCAGTTGACTTAATCTGAAGATTAAATTAACTTTTGAAACTAACTTACCGGTTTATAATAAGTATAAACATTTTCTAATTTAAATATCAAAGTATATTTAAAATAGTTTTTTATTTCAAAGTAACACCAGTGGAATATGAAAGAAATATATAGTATACTTATAGACTTAAATTAAAATGTATAGTAGAGTTAACCAAGTGGTTAAGTCTCAAGCTGAGACTTAGTCCTCTGAACAATTTATATAAATTGATCCACACCCTGGATCGGGGGTAAACAACAGTACACTACTATCCAGGTCCAAATACCTCTACTACAATTCTTCGTGGAAAAAAAAAACAACTGCACATAGGTTGTCCATGTCTTACTCGATCTCTACCATTATCCATAGTGGGATACAAAAGGGTTATTAAGTTTGAGTGAGGATTTAAGAATCCTCCAGTTTAGCTTAGGAGACAGTGTGTGTGTAAAGTAAACAGGGTACACCCACTACTCAAAATGTAAAGATATAATCACTAAATAAAGTGAGAAAGAGTTTAGAAAATCATTAGTGATTGGAAGTGCAGCTCATAACTCGTTTGGTTGGTCAGAAAAACTTCTGAGTCCTTCTCTGGTTTCTGCTCAAAAAACAGAGTGTCATTTGCTTCTTTGATTTTTGGTCCAGCTTAGCAGTCGGAGTGCATGAAGTGTTTTTTATAGTTCTTCAATCAAGGTGCAGCTTGTGTTCTCCTTGAAAATGAGTATCTTGGTGTATGTCCAATTTTCTTAAAGTATGGTTGTAGCCTTTCACGAATTCACTATGTTTGAATGATGTTCAGCCCCTTTTTTCACTCATGTGCCTTCTTAGTTCCTTGATGCTTTTCGTATCCACACAGAGTATTCTCCTTTTCTGTATGGTCTTTTTCTTCCCTTTTTTCATCTTTCAGTTCTGGCAAAAAGGAATGATTACTTTTTTCCTGGGTACTAGGTACGGTTCCCTGACATGGCAACATAATTCATTAATTAACACTAAATGCATTAAAAACATCAAATGTAACTGTTAGATTAATAAATAAATAGTATTGAGAATATAGAGGTTGACTGGTTGGTCAATTAGTAGCTCGTGTTGGAAAATGTGTATGGTGGACTTTGTGTAGCAGGTCCTTCCATCAGTAGCTCTTTGATCTTGCATCAGTTGCTCTATATACCAGTGACTTCATTCCATCGGTTTCTTTAGTTCCATCGGTAGCTCGATGTATTGGTGACTGTACTTGTATCAGTAGACTTACTATATCGGTAACTATCTGTGAACTAGCTCTATCGGTAGACACCTGTCTATTGATAGCTCTTGTCTGTCAGTAGCTCTGGTCTGTTTGTCAGTCGGTAGCTCAGTAGACTGATTCTATTGGTAGACTTCCTCATATCGGTAGCTCTAGTTTGTGATTCAGTACTCCTATAAGTAGGCTGGTCGGTAACTCGTATCGGTAGCTCTAGTATATTCTATCAGAATACTTGGTGTCTGTCGGTAGCTCGTCTACATATCGGTGACCTTTTGTGTATCTTTGAATCTGTCTATCGGTAGACTAATTCTATCAGAAGACTGAGTTCCGGTAGCTCTATATCAGTAGCTATACCCAGATTAGTGACTTAACACTTGGCTGTTTTATGCAAAACATATCGTAATGGGTTAGAAGAACTTCATAACTCATATAAACATAGATAGACATTGATTAACATATCTCTGAGATTATTTTAATATTATTATCATCTTGATCACAGATTGAAGGAATTAATATATATAAAAACATTGGATTGAGATTATCAAAGTATATTAAAGCATAATTGGGATTATCAAAACAGGCGAGGTCAACAAAACCTAATTTCGGGAATTGTATAATTAAACTTCTTAAGATTAAAAGGGTTGGTAAACAATATTAGCAAGTTAAAATTTATTACCAATTAATTAATGATTAATATTACTTTACTGAAAAAAATATCTTCAGAAGTGATATATTATATCAACATGCTTAGTCATGGAATGATATAAAAGATTACTTGAGATGTCACTTATATTATGATAATATAAAGGTGTTTGCCTAAATTTATATCCATAATATCATACTATGTGTCTCATCTATAGTTTTTTTAAATAACTAATTATAACTATTTAGTTAACATATATGGTAGATAATGAAATATTATTATGTTTTTTACTATACCAGGAATAAGATACTTTCCTAAAAAATTATGTATCTGTGGTTATTTTTCTATTTCACATATACCATCCAAACTTATTATTTCAATGAATATGATAGATTAAAGACTCTTTAAATTAAATAAAATATAATTCAATGTACTATTGAGGCAAATCAGAATCTTCTTTACAATATCCAATTAGATTCCTTGGGGTTTTATAAAAATATTACAAATGTGAAAACAAAAATCAAAGTAGTAGGGTGTATAATAGTATGGTGAAATAGAATCCCAATTATTACATTATAAAATAATTGTTATATTTGTTTCCCAGTTTAACTCAAATCCAGTTTATATTTAGTATTAATATAACTATTATTTTTTCACATCCCATCTTTATGTTTAGGTAAAACCATTGGGTTATTTTATTTTCATCCTATTATTTATCCCCCAGATAGTTTTATGTTGTTTTTAGTTTTAACGAGGGTTCCAAGGAGTGATTTAAGAATTTATTGTGGTATGGACTTGAACATATAGATAATAAAGCTAAAATTGGTCCACAAGCATATTAGTGAGATCCACTAGCCTTCTGATGGGCATAATAGTAGATAAAACACTTCTATTATATCCACTAGGTAGACCATGGGCTTGTAAGTGGCTATAAAAATACTTATTTATCCACCATCGAGACACTCGGTGAACATTGGATGGATAATTCCACCATTATTGCCTGGAAAAAATAGTATAGAGTTGTATTATCTCCCTTCAACCCCCCATTTTACTTCTTAATCAGTCTCCCTAAAACTAAACTGGATCCATATGAATTTTGGGGCTATCATTTGATGTTTTTGTCTTCTCTATTTTGAATAATTAGTGGATCTTAGTAATGATCAAAACTATGATTCTATTTTGTTATTTCTATAACCATTTTTCCTATATTTTCTTCTCCCTTGTACTCATCTTGTTTTTTATTTTGTTGGCCATGTCAATAATTGGATTTTATTATATCCACGTTTATAACACCATGATATTTTTAAAATAGGAAAATCATGCTCGTTGCCATGTATAACACACAACACCATGAAAAGAGGAGAATATAATATCCTAAGACTATATGATGCATTAATCATTAAATAAATTCAATCTTTTTGATATCTTGTGATTCAGACAATACTTATTTTAAAAAAGACATGATACTCTATTAAAAAATTATTATTTAAACATGAATCTTATATTTATTTCATTATGTTGGTGGGTATGAATATTACACAATAAATTATAAAAATTTTGGGGTTTAAGCTTTATAAAATAAATTCCATGGATATATATTGATTAGATATTAAATAATAATCAGTTGAATGTAAAAGAAATTTTGTTTGAAAAACTATATCATTCTAAATAGTGGTTTAGTTGAACTTGGCACACATAATCTATAATTATTATTTTTCAACAATTAGAATACTTAATTGAATAAATAAAATCCATTTTTGAAATTATCATATAAAAATCATCTTATGGTTATTTTTTTCTAAAATGATTCTTTTTTCGATGAATAGTGAAAATACTGATTTTTTATTCTAAAAACTGCCTTTTTGTTTAAATTATTTATAGAAGTTAAATAATATTTTAAATTGGTTTCAGATTTAAATTATTTCAATTATATTAAAATATAACTTTTTAATATCATTTCAATGAATTTAATATTGAATATGGATATTTAAATCATCTATAGTTATGAGAATTTTCACTTTCAAAACCATTTTTTTTTCATCGCGTTTGTAAGTATAATTTGAAATTGAATTCTAAAAACAAATGAATTTAAATTAGTAAAATGAATTAAAAATTGGTAATAATAATAATTTATTTTATAGAAAATTTATACTTCATTTTATTCAAAAATGATTTGAGAAATAATAAAAATTTATTAGTGTGGTTAAGGTACAAATGAGTTTACCACAGGGTTAAACTAAAAAGAAAGATTAAAAAGACATACTAAATTGTCTAATTATTTTTGTATAGAAATATTTAGACATATATCTTATGGTTATTTGAAATGGTTTTTCATGTGAATGAATTTATCATTTTACATTTTTTGTGAACTTTTGAAGTAATTTCCAAGAGGGTTCCTTTTCAACACATATAAAAGGGATCTCCATATCCTCACTTATCCACACCCATAAATCCATTTTTATTGACTAAAACATAAAACATTTTTTCCCATAAATCATTATACATATTATTGATGTTATTTTCTTCCCAAAAGAGAATCCGTAGGTCCTTAAGAGGATATCCAAAGCAGGTATCTCTTAGAGAATGTAATTTTCTTAACAAAGAACATTCATTCCCATTATTAATTTTCGACATTCTATAATTTATTAAGTATTAAAGTATAATAGAATCAGTATAACCAATATAAATATATTTTATTATTTTGATTTAATAATATTTATCCTCCTCCACTTCCATCAAATCGGAAACAAAATCATCAATCGTGAATACAACAAACTACCGCCTCGCGAATAGATGTAGTTTTTATGAATTACCAACTTTCTAGGATGGTTATAATGAAGTATGTACCAAATTATTTATGATATTTATTATATAATTAAACTCAGTTAACCCTAATACCACATATACTATTTTAGGATCCATTCCATTCCAAATACGATAACACATCTCTTGTGTATAGTGGACTACCACATGACTAAGCGATGTGATTTGATTTTCATTTACACTTTACAAGGAATATATTAAGGATAAAATTAATGAATATATATGATATATATGAGATGATTTTTATTATTTAAAATTAATACATCACCTGATTCTTTACATTATACTCTTCAATGGAATGATTTCATTGGTCATGTGTACATAAGACCGAACATCTTTACGAAGCGATGCGATTCATTTTCCATGTCTAACATTCATTACTGTTCTAATAAAATTATATAATGAAAAATATTATATTTATAACATTATTATAATTAATCTGATGATATATATATATATATATTCTATGAAAAAAGAACCATAAATTTCATTACAATATACCCATGAAAAAAATAAGGAAATTAACTACTGAAAAAATAGAAATAATGAAATATTATTAAAAAAATTAAAATCTTATAATAGGATCATATATGATACTATAAATATGATTATGGTTTTGGTATAAACTAATAACATAATTAAAATCCTTATGAAGTTTTTAAAGACACATATGAATGAAATTAGAACTGAGGTATAAGTTTATCATCTCAAATTTACTTATCTAAGACATATTACATATTCACAACTTATTTACATTATGTGTGGGGAATCCCACCTCAAGATCCATTGAGTGGTTCCCAGGTGTGATTTTCCGTTGGACCTCAAGTGTTCCTCCCCATAGGCTAGAGGATACCAACTAGAAGCACATGCCTAGGGTGTGTCTGTGGGAAGACCTTTCCCTCATGGGTAAGAGTGTAACACAACAGTAAATAATAAATGATAAAAAAAATTAATTATAAAAAGAAGTAGAATAATAATAAATCATCGAGATAATAAATAAAAAAGAATAAGATGAATCATAAATAAATACAAAACACTATGATGATGATCATGTTGTGTAGATATAAAAATTAGGTGAACATGATACAAGGTAAAGAGACATATACCACAAGCTATATAAAAATACAGAAAGACCAAAATCGTCATTTACTACCACCATGAGAATAGGCTCCGTTCTCTACTCTCGTACTCCATCCTAGCACTAAAAATCAAGAATTGTATGACATATACTTCTCGTTATCTACACCAGTAATCATGATGTCTATTCAGGTACCAAGGGAATCCTAAGCTAGTTCTAAGATATGTTTAGAAGGCTACCACCAATATAAGCTTTATCAATCTAGTTTGTGCATATAAAATGAGAAGTGTCCAAGTACATAATAAATGTAAATTAATTAATGAATAAAATATATGGGTCCTAATACCTCAAGGATACCCAACCGACACTACCTTCTTTATCATAAACCAAATGTCTCTAAACCAAGGTGAACCTATATATATATGATATATGTGTGATAAATGGGTTTTAATAAGATAAGAATCCAGAGTGGACTGAACCCATGCACGTTATCTGTCATGGAGGGATCCCTATAGTATTAGTTATGAATTATTTTAATTATGAAAAAATGCATCCTTAGGATTTATAAGTAGCATCCTGAGCTCATACATGGTGATTCATAATAGAAATCCCATATATTAATCTAGGAGATCTATAAATACCCTTCACTATAGATTCCATCCATGGAGTACCATAAAAGTAATCATGTGTATCAATCCTGGAATGGTGACTGTATGGCCCTCTAATCCCAAACCAATTATCTCACATAGTGAACCGAGTATCACTCATGGAATGATAGAACCATATTTCAACCTAGTTCATTAATGGTTACTCCTTGATGGAACTAGTATCTCTCATGTGTATGTATGTATTCTTCCAATGATCTCGTCAAATTCATCTCATAAGGATCCATGTATAGATTTTAGTGTATTCAAAATTCCTTACAAGTCTTAGTAATAAAGCATGGAAAACACTTCCATGGTTTTCTTAAATTAGGTCCCTTTTATCATCCTCGTAATTCACATGAGGCATGTCATAGCTATCATGATTCATACCATTTAGAAAATCATTGCATTTATAAATGTAGTAAATAAATTTGGACAAAACATTTAAGTCATTGGAATCCATTCAAAATTATATCACAATGAATAGGGGTCTAAACACAAGGACCTACATTTACTAACTTCAATTAAGATTTCTCAAGACTCATTTATTACAAGGAAACACACACCTCAAATGGTGGTTTAAAAATTAATGTCAAAGGGTAATATAGCCCCTTAAGGAAGGACACACCAATCAGGGTGGTCTATATGAAGGAAACACCCAAAGTCATTTTTTTCTCAAGTATTTAGTTTCCCATTATTCAAGGTAGTTTCCTTAAATTTAATTAACTATACATTAAATAGGTGACTCCATAAGTGTTGATGAATAAAAAAATAGCAAATTGTATTAATGATACAATTAATGGGAAAATGGAACTATAATACCTACCATTGACCCGTAAAACAATCCACATCTAACTGCGACCATTAAATGGAGATAGAACATGAGAAATAAAATGAATAGATCAATGATATAAGAATATGGAATATGATGTAATACCCAATAATTCCATGATTTTTGTTTTTAAAACAAAATGGAATTATTTTGAGACCATACTCTAAGACGAAATGTAATTCCGAGGTCCATAGTGGCTAAAACGCATTTTTTAGTTATTTTTAAGGTTCATTAAATAAATGTGCGAGCTTGTTTTTATAACATTTAAACTGCTGATCAGATCAAAAATATGAGGTCATCGATGAACTCAGAGCGTCTAGATTCACCTAAAAAGACCCTAACATTGGATGTAATGACCCGGAATTTCCTAGATTTTTTTAAATATATGGGAATTTTACTAGTCTGCGAAAATTGACGGCACATGATTCTGAGGCCCGGAGTGCCCTGAATCAATTTCGGATGTTTTGTTTGGGTACCTTTAGTAAACATGCGTGTGATTTTTTCTAACTTTTGATACAGTACACAGAATTGAAATCTGAAGGCATCATTGAACTCACAACACCTGTATTGACTTAAGAAAAATTTCACCTCGATGGTACTTGGTAGAGGGTGAAAGTTAGTTTTCGGGTTTTCATAGAAATAATAAAACAAAATAAACACATGTTTTATTTTATATTATCAGTTGAAACCACCCATGTAGAAGTTGGATCTGGGCACCACTGTACCTTAACCTCCCATGAGAGGTTATGGTGGTGGGGACCACCTGATTTTTATCCCTCATTATTGGGGAGAGAGGAAACCTCACAACCCCGCTCTTTAATGTGGAGGAGCATCTTGGGATTCCTCCACATTAATTCTCCCAATCCACCATAATTAATCATGCCAACCTAGTTGTTTAATTAGGATAATTTGAAATTGGTTCCAATGAATTCATAAGATATTTTTACCTATTATCATTGGATACCGTTTCATTTTGTTGGAAAAGGAGGATTGGGAGAGGAGAGATGTTGGGAGAAATAAAGTTATCCAACGAAGAACTTCATCTCCCAACGAAGAACCCTCTCCTGACAAAGAACGCTCCATCGACGAAGAACGAACTCTGCTCGACATTCTTCCATGGTACCTCCTTTGATGTAGGATGTTTTCATCTACCATGAATCGACATCCACCTTCTCACGCTAATATAGAATAACAATGAACAAGGTAACGATTTTAGTTAAGTATGATTTTATTCCCTTGATTCTTCCCTTATAAAAAAATAGTTATTGCGGATGTTTTCCTTGCGGGTTGGGAATAAAAAGTTGCAGGAAGATGTAGTGGATTATTCTTTATTTGATTAAAACTCCCCATGTTCTTCACCATTTTACTTTGCTGGGTTGGGAAGAGAATTTAATGAGGGTTTATGGGAATTGAAAATATCTTCCATGCTCGTTCATTGTTTATGTTCTTGATGAATCACTTGCTACCACTCTAAATGAGGAGGGTGTGGGCCAAAAAAACATGGCCCAACCCCCCCTGATCTTCATTGTGGTGTTCTTTGAAACGGTGAAGAATGCGGTGAAGGAAACGACGGTGCCACCCCGCGGCCTCCACGACTCACGCCGCCCCTGCAGTGCTCCAGCCTCTCGGCCGAACTGGAACCATGCTGCCACTAGCCGAACTGGCCTATGACACGCCAGCCTGCCAGCCTGCCGGCTTTCCGAGCCCCTGGCCAAACCGCACCGCCCGCCAGCTCCCGAGCTGCCCCTGCCGCGCCAGCCAGCCTGCCTTCCGAGCCCCCGGC
This sequence comes from Viscum album, assembly GCA_963277665.1. Taxonomy (NCBI): domain Eukaryota; kingdom Viridiplantae; phylum Streptophyta; class Magnoliopsida; order Santalales; family Viscaceae; genus Viscum; species Viscum album. The sequence goes on along the minus strand of OY728129.1, from coordinate 427,447,581 downwards.
CAAATCAGCCCTGAGGTGCCCTCTCAAGACACCGCAGCCACAATAGTCGCCGGCCTCCCAAGCACCCCAACCAAATCACGCCAGTCGGCCGACCTCCCGCTCCCCTCGCGGCGTCCCTGCGAAACCGGCCTCCCATGCCCCTCGCGGCGCCCCGGCTGAACCGGGTTTGCACCAACGCCACGCCTTCGGGACGAACAACCCTTTCACTTACCTGCGACCGGTTTATGACCTCGCAGACGTTCTGCGCCCTCACAGCCCACCACGGCCCCTCGTGGCCTACTGTGTTGGGCCCAGAAGGTTGGGACAACCCAGACCCAGGCCCACTACGGCTAATTTACGCTCCATTGACCATATCTTTGGCACCATACGTCCGTTTGAAGAACCGTCAGTGGCCCTAGAAATATTGGATCATGAAGGTCCATTTGAGTGTACCTCACTAGAAGTTGGGGTATTTTTGAGATATGGTAAGGTTGGATCGTTCACGAATCCAACCGGGCCCCCGGGACTAAAAGGCTAATAACTCACAGACCGTGTGTCCGATTGACGCGTCATCTGTTGCGTTGAGACCCCTTGACATGGTGGACCTTTGAGATACATCATCATGGGACTTCATGACACTTGGAGTATCTACTAGTAGCTATTGGAGTGGATCCTCCTAGAGATGAGCGGGTTGAGTGCGGAGACCTAGTAGCTGGCTGAGACCTGACGATTGCTGATCGTTTGACTCGTTGTGACTCTACAAGCCCAGTGGGGAGCACCTGGTTGTCACAGAAGACCCACAGTGGATGAGCATGCTTGGTGACGTGGTAGTCCCACGGTACTCGACAAGAGGAGTGCCTCAGCAGGCTACGAGGGGGAGCACCTGGGTGTGGTGGCAGACCCACTGTGGGGAGTGCCTCTGTGTGACGTGGCAAACCCAGGGTACTCGACATGAGGAGTACCTCAACAGTACAAGGTTAATGGGAAGCACGCTTGGTGTCGTGGCAGTCCCATTGTACTTGATTGAGGATGAGTTCTCCCGCAGCCGAGTTTTCGATAATGTGAATAAAATCTTGTTGAGGTGAGTTAGTTTTTCTGTGTTTTCGTCATGATTGAGATGGATCACTTGTGTACTTAGGTATATGTATGGGCATATACCTATGTAAGGTTATCTGTTTATTTCATACTTTATGATTTATCCTTGTTGGATTTTGTGAGACCTTTATTGTCTCGGTGTCCCTACTGAGTATCGTTATACTCACCCCTACACAGGCTATGCTCGCACCTCGTTGTTTTGGCTGCAGACGATAGAGAACACTGATTGGGGCTGAGAGTGCCAGGATAGGATGGTACCTGGAGGTGGACCATACAAAATGTCAGTACACAGAGGAGACGGAAAGATCTGGAGTGCTGAGGAGGCAATCTGTACCTACCCTTCAGGTAGGAACCTCAGAGGATGACCTAACGACAGTTTTTCTTTTCTTCACTTGTACCTTCAGTTTCATGTACTTTACAGTTGGGCCTGTATTTATGACCCCTATTTACAGTCATCACCATTTTTTATACAGTTTTACTTAGTGTTTTGTATCCATCATTGTGCTTTTTTGTGTGTGTTTATAGGTTATAAAGTCAATGCCTTCCCAGTTTTAGGGAATTACGCCTTCGGTGGTAGTCGTCAGCCCTTGGCCTGTGGAAGGCGGGCTTGGGGTAGTCACAGTACGGGCCCCAGGGGGGGGGGGTCGTGAAAAATTGGTATCAGAGGAGTTGGTTCTACCACATAACATAGGACTATGTTATTTCTCTTCTATGAAGAAATAGTGTTATGTTTAGTGTGTGTGGTTTTCAGTTATGGGAGTCTAGTGTTGGTGCGGCGGTCGACGTATCCGTACACCAGGACCCTGACTTATGATTTCCGACACAGTGCACGAAAACACTGATTGAGTGTGTGTTTTAAAAAAATTTCTTTATGTCTGCTCAATGAGTTCATCTCACTGGGTATACCCTATTTAACCATAGAACCCCTTTTTCATTTCAAGATGCCTCCATGTAGACAACCGGCTACAGTTCCGAGAGTTGTACGCAAATATTTCCCACCGAGAGGTGAGGCTTCGGTGCAAGGGCCTTTTCTGATGGAGGTACCAACGGTACCACTCCCAGTTGGGACATTGATGCCACCAGCCCCAGCAGCAGACGATGCACGCCTCTTTAGTGCATTGCACAAGTTCCAGTGCCAGAGGCCACCCAAGTTTAGGGGAGAGACAGACCCACAGGCAGATGAGGATTGGCTAGAAGCTGTGGTGAGAGTTTTTCTGACTGGTAGGGACACCATCAGACCTCATGTTGATTCTTGTTGCCATCCTTCTACAGGAAGCAGTGGGCATATGGTGGAGCCTGATTCTCTAGGTCCACGACGAGGTGACACTTCTCTGGGAAGACATCGAGAGCCTGTTTCTGGCAGAGTTTGTCCTAGAGACTTTTCACGAAGTGCGCATAGAGGATCAACTTCACCCGCAGTAGGTCATCATTACTGTAGCTCAGTACTCAGCGAGGTCCACAGACCTCTCATGTTATTCCACCGATTTGGTGTGGGACCCATTTTTTAGGGCTAGGACCTTCAATAAGGAACTCGGGTGGGAGATCAGGGCCTCGATGATATCACTTATCATTCCGACATAGGCGGGGGTGTAAGATAGGGCCCTCCTAGTAGAGAATTTCCTTGCTGAGCAGTCCCCAGCAGCGAGATCCACCTCCAGTCAACACGTAGTGGAGTATTCTGTAGCTGCCAGTAGACAGATGTCATAGAGGTCCAAGAGGACCAGACTTACAGGGGGGCGACCGCATGACTCGATATCAGTTGTCAAGGTACCCGTAGTAGAGAAAGACATTCCACGAGCTTGAAGTGTTACACATATGGAGGGTAGGTTCACATGGCTCATGACTGTCTTACCTGCCATTCGTATGATCAGCAGAGGTTCAAAGGACCATCCATGTAGAGAAAGAGATTCGATCGAGGCAGTCCGCAGGGTGCATACGGAAACAGAGGAGGAGATGGCAGTGCAGAAAATAGTGGGCGAAGATTCTATGTGTTACCGCCACCACCACCAGGAGGTCCACCCCGACCGCATGGAGCAGGTGGACAGGGAAGAGCTCAGCTCCAGGCAGCTGAGGCCTATGATCACAGTGCTCAAGTGTTAATTTGAGGTATGATATTTGTTTACTCCAACATATCTGTAGTACTTATAGACACAGGTGCCAGTCATTATTTCATTTCCACTGCCCTCATTCGGAGATCAGAGATTTTGATGGAGCCGTTGGCTCAATCCTTATGGGTAGAGACTCCTACGGGAGCAGATTCGATGATTATACACTAGTTCCAGCAGTGTGATCATACTCTAGGAGGCGTGAGATTTGGATGGGATCTTCTAGTAGCCGCATTGAGGCCTTACGACGTCATCTTGGGTATGGACCAGTTATCTACAATCCATATTTAGATAGACTATATTAGGCGCAACATGTGTTGTATCCGCATGGATGGGACCGGGATTACATTCACCAGTGATAAGGGAGCCTTTTCAGCACAGGATGTAATTTCTTGGAAGAGAGTGAATCCAATAACTCATCAGTTGTCTATCCATACCCTCCAAGTTGTTAATGTGGAGAGTTTGACTTATCATGTAGTGGTGGACCAGTACATGTATGGTTTCCCTGATGATGTCTCAGGACTACCTCCTTGTAGAGAGGTGGAATTTTACATTGACTTGTACACCAGTATGGCACAATTATCTACACCAGCATATCAGACGTCTCTCGTAGTGATTCTTGACCTGTGGGTACAACTGGAGGACTTGCAGGGAAGGGATTAATACGTCTGAGTGTTTCACATGGGGCAGACCCTATATTGTTCACCAAGAAGGCAGATGGGAGATTGATACATTGTGTCTACTATCGATGCCTAAACCAAGTGACCATAAAGAACAAGTACCCACTCTCGAGGATTGAAAACCTCTTTGATCAGCTGAAGAAAGCACAATGGTTCTCAATGATTGACATCAGATCAGGCTATCACCAGCTTAGATTTCAAGACGAGGATGTGCAAAAAACGCCATTTAGATGTTTGTATGGCCACTATGAGTTCATATTTATGCCATTCGTAGTGACCAATTCTCCAGAAGTGTTCATGGGAGTCATGAACAGAATCTTTTAGTCATTCCTTCATCTCTTTGTGGTGGTATTCATAGACGACATTCTGATCTACTCGGAAACTATGGAGGAGAATGCCTACCATTTTTGGGTAGTATTTGGACACACTCCGAGAGTACCAGATTTATGGTAAGCTCTTAAAGTGCCAGTTCTGGATCAGTGCGGTTCAGTTTCTGGGGCATGTCATATTGGGGGATGGATTTTCAGTAGATCCAACAAATATTGAGGAGTTACTTTCTTGGGATCCACCTAGGAGTGTGACAGAGGTATATAGTTTTATAGGTTTTGGTGGATATTACCAGAGTTTTGTGTTAGATTTCTCTAGAGTTACAGCACCACTATCATCCTTCAAGAATAAAGAAAAACCCTTTGTGTGGTAAAAGAAATTCCAACAGAGATTTCATGAGCTGATGCAGAGGCTGACTAGTGCCCCCATCTTGAGGCTTCTAGAGGAAGGTGTAGGGTACGTAATCTACTGCGATGAATCAGGAACCAGACTCAGATGTGTCCTGATGCAAGAGCGAGTAGTGACCATATTGGTTCTCGGCAGCTAAGATAGCATGAACAAAACTATGCTACCCATGACTAGGATTTAGTAACAGTGGACTTCACCTTGAAGATGTGGTGGCACTGTCTGATGAGAGAGCGTTTTACAGTGTACTCTAATCACAAGAGACTCATGTATATCTTCTCTTAGAAGGACCTGAACCAGAGACAACCACATTGGATTGAGTTCCTCGAGGAATTTGACTTTCAGATAGTTTATACTCTAGGGAAGGGGAACATTGTTGCAGATGCACTCAACAAGAGATCTGGTATACAGCTTCTAGGTGAGGAGACATAGTAGTTGGATGCTTTATGGATATCCTTTATAGATAGAGATGGAGAAGTTCTTATTTAGTCTCTTATAGTCACTCATCCACTTCTTTAATGAGTCAGGGAGGCACAGCATTGGGACACTAAATTAGAGATGTGAAATGCTTAGATATCCATAGGGAAGGAACCTGATGAATTTTATGATTGTGGGGAGCACGTCATCCTATTCAGAGGATGTACTATGGTACCCGTGTCACATCAAGAGGAAGTGTTGAGGGAGTTCCACACATCCCCCCTAGTGGTACATCCTGGAGTGGTGAAGATGTACCAAAGATCTCCAATGACTACACTGGTGGCCATGAATTAAGAAAGTAGTCACAGTGTTTGTCTCTCGATGCCTCACATGTAAGCAAGTGAAGGTGGAGCATCCGGTACCAATATGCTTGGTTCAGCCTTTATAGATCCCATAGTGGAAGTTGGATGGGATATACATGGACTCAATTATAGGACTTCCACGTACATCCAGGGGTCATGACTCGATTTGGGTTATCATCGAATGACTCACCAAGTCAGCCCACTTCCTACCGATCAGAGAGCAGGGATCAATAAAGAGCTTGGGATGCCTCTATGTGTAGGAGAATGTATGGATACATGGAGTAACTTTGATGATTATCTCCGATAGTGATGCACGTTTTACTTCACGGCTATGGAAGGGGTTGCCGGAGGCTTTCAGGACTCAACTTCTTTTGAGTACCACCTTCCATCCTCAGACAAATGGACAAACTGAGCAGACTATTCAAACCATCGAGGACATGATGTGTGCTTATTTCCATGATATTGGTCACATCTAGGAGGATCAAATTACTTTGGTGGAGTTTTCATACAACAATAACTATCACTCCACCATTGGGATTTTACCTTTTGAGATGTTGTATGGGCGTCCTTGTAGATCACCTTTGTGCTGGACAGATCCTGGGGAGTTAGTTATAGTGGGACAAGAGATGGTACAGGCTACCACAGAGAAGGTGCAGATCATCTAGGAGCAGGTGAATACTACATAGAGCAAGCAGAAGTCGTATGCTGATAGGAGACTGAGATCTCTAGAGTTTGAGGATGGAAACCACATCATTCTACGGGTCTCACCCCGATGAGGATTGTGGATATTTGGCTGAGGCGGAATGTTATCTCCGAGATTAATCGGACCTTTTCAGGTCCTCAACAGAGTTGGAGAGGTGGATTACCGCTTGGTTCTTCTACCTCAGTTTCACTAGGTGCACAACGTCTTACATGTATCCCATCTAAAGAGATAGGTGCACAACCCTTCCCACATTATCGACCAAGGAGACCTGTACGTCGATGATGGGGAAACTTTTACAGAGGTTCCAGATGAGATTGAGGATCGACATGAGCAGGTCCTTCTGGGAGGGTCGATACCTCTATTGTGCGTCCACTGGTAGTACAGGAACCTCCAGGAGAGCACATTGGAGTGGGAGGCTCAGATGCGTTCTCAGTACCCGCACTTGTTTACCTAGATTGAGTTCTGGATTACGGGGAAATAGAGCCCTGAGGTGGGGAAAATGTAAAGACCCGGAATTTAAATGTTTTTTCTAAATATTTGGAAATTTTATGAGTCCGCAAAAATTGACGGCATGTGATTCCGAGGCCCGGAGTGCCCGAAATCAATTTCTGAAGTTTTGTTCAGGTACGTTCAGAAAACGTGCGAGCGAGTTTTCTAACATTTATACTGCTGCTCGTAATTGAAATTAGAGGGCACCGTTGAACTCACAGTGCCGGTATTCTCTTAAGAAGACTTTCACCACGATGACAGTTGGTCAAAGGTGAAAGTTAATTTTTGGTTTTTTTTGGAAATAATAAAATAAAATAAACACATGTTTTATTTTATTTTATCTGTTGTAACCACCCATGTCGAAGTTGGATGTGGGGACCACTAGACCTAACCTCCCATGATAGGTTATGGTGTTGGTTACCACTACATCTTAACCTCCCATAAGAGGTTATGGTGTTGGGTACCACCCGATGCCTGAAACCTCCAATGTGTTATGGTGGTGGGGACCGCCCGTGGTTTATCCTTCATAATGGAGGGAGAGGAAACCTCTCAACCCCCCCCCCCTCTTTAATTTGGAGGAGCCTCTTAGTCTTTCTCCACATTAATTCTTCCAATCCATCCTAATTAATCTTTCCAAAATAGGTGTTTAATTAGGATAATTTTAAATTGGTTCCAATGACATAATAAGATATTTTTATCCATTATCATTGGATACCATTTCATTTTTTTGGAAAATGAGGATTTGGAGGGGAGATATCTTGAGAGAAATAAAGTTCTCCAGTGAAGAACTTTATCTACCAATGAAGAATGATCTCTTGGCGAAGAACGCTCCACTGACGATGAATGACCTCAACTCTACTTTCTTCCTTGGAACCTCCTTCGACGTAGGACATGTTCATCTATAATGAATCAACGTCCACCTTCTCCCACCAACGTCGATTAAAAATGAACAAGGTAAATATTTTATTTAATTTTGATTTTTTCCCTTGATTCATCCCTTTTAAAACAATGAATAGTTGTGGTGGTTTTCCTTGCGAGTTGTGAATAAATTGTTACATGAAGTTGTTGGTGTTTATTCTTTTTTTGATTAACACTCCCCATGTTTTCCCATTTTTCAATTGCGGGGATGGGATTTGAATTTAACGAGGGATTATGGGAATTGAAAATATCTTCCATGATCATTATTTGTTTATGTTCTTCATGAACCACTTGCCACCACTCTAAATGTGGAGGGTTCGGGGAAAAAAACATGGCCTGACCCCCTACCGATCTTCTTTGGGGTGTTTTTCAAAACGGTGATGAAGGCGATGAAGGATATAAAGGCGATGTCTGCACCACCCGTGGCTTCCATGACCCATGCCACCCACACAGCGCTCTGGTCTCTCGGTCAAACCACCCCGCGCCGCACCCCAACTCCACCGCCCTGGTCCAAACCGCGCTGCTCGCCGGCTCCCGAGCCGCCTCAGCCGCGCAAGCTTGTCGGCCTTCCAAGCCACCGGCCGAACCGGTCCCACGATGCCCTCTCCAGCCACCCCGGTTGCACTAGTCATCAGCCTCTCGAGCGCCACGGCTGAACTGCGCCAGCCCGCCAGCCTCCCATGCCCCCTATGGCGTCCCGACCAAATTGGCCTCTTGCGCTCCTCGTGTCGCCCCGGCCAAACCAGGTCCGCACCCTCGTGGCGCCTCTGGGCCGAACCTCCCTCACCACGACACACGGCCAGTCCTCGCCCTCACAGCCCTTCGAGGCCTGCTGGGGTAGGCCCAGTGGGCCAGACTGAACTAAATGGTCCGGGCCAGACCCAACGGGTTAGTCCTGGTCGACCCGAACCAAGTCAGCCCAGACTGGGTCGTACCGAGTTGGTCTGACTGGGTCAGACCACAATCGGGCCCACCATGGCACATTTATGCTCCTTTGGCCATATCATTGGCAGTGGATATCCGTTTGAAGATCCATCAGTGGCGCTAGAAATCTTGGATCATGACGGTCCCTTTGAGTGTTCCTCAATAGATTTTGGGATATTGTTGAGATATGACCAGGTTGGATCGTGCAAAAATCCAACCGGGGCCCCAGGACTAAAAGGCTAATAACTCACTGACCGAGTATCCGATTGACGCGCCGTGCATTGCATTGAGAAACCTATGACATGGAGGTACTTCGAGATTCATCTTAGTTGGAATTCTTGAACGTTGGAGTATCGACCAGTAGCATGTGAAGAAAATTATCCAGGAGACAATCAAGCAGAGTGCGGAGACCTAGTAGCATGCTGAGACCTAACAACTACTGACCGTTTGACTCGGAGTGACTCTACTGGCCCAGTGGGGAGCGCCTGGTTGTGGCAGAAAACCCATGGTGGATGAGTGCACTTGGTGACATGGCAGACCCACGGTACTGGACAGGAGGAGTGCCTCAGTAGGCTAAGAGGGGGAGCACCTAGTTGTGGCAGTAGACCCATGGTGAGGAGCGCCTCTGTGTGACGCGGAAGACCCACATTACTCGATAGGATGAGTACCTCACCTATCCAAGAATAGTGGGAAGTGCTCTTGGTGTTGCACAAATCCCACTGTACTCGATTGAGCAGGATTTCTCAAATAGCTGAGGTGTCGATAATGTAAACAAAATCCTGGTTGAGCTTAGTCAGTTTTTCTATGTTTTCCACATGATTGATATGGATAACTTGAGTGATTTTTTATATGTATGGGAATATACCAATGTAAGGTTTTCTATTGATTTAAAACTTTCTAGTTTATCCTTGTTTTATTTTGTAGGTCCTTTAGGGTCTCAGGGTCCCTACCGAGTATCGTTATACTCACCCCTATATGGTCTATGTCTGCACCTTCTTGTGTTGGTTGCATATGACGGACAACGCTGACTGAGACTGAGAGTACCAGGACTGGATGGTACCTAGAGGTGGATCATATGGAAAGTCAGTACACAGAGAAGACGGACGGACCTAGATTGCTGAAGAGACGATTTGTACCTACCCTTCTGGTAAGAACCTCGACGGACGACCCATCGACAATTTTTTTTCATTAGTTGTACTATCAATTTCTTGTTCTTTACAATTTGGCTTGTATTTCCAGCCCCTTTTTACATTCAACACTCTTTTGTTATACAGTTTGAATTTGTGTTTTGTATCCATATTTGTGCTCTGTTGTGTATTTTTACAGGTTATAAAGGCATTTTCTGCCCAGTTTTAGGGAATTATGCCGCTGGTGCTACTCACCAGCCCCCGGACTATAGAAGGCGGGCTTGGGGTTGTCATGGAATTTGCACCGTGAGATGGGTCGTGACACTGGAAGGTGCGTGCCAACAGTGAAAGATAGTTTTTGGTCATAAATAGAATAATTAATTAGAAATTATTTTATTTTCGAATACTTATAACTCTCAAATGGTAACTCAGATTAAAAATCTTAGAGTACTTTCGATCTCATGATGTCATGTTTCCCTTAGAGAGAGCATAAACTCAACCGGTGTTGGTTTAGAAGGAAAGTTAATTTTTAGAAGAAAAAATAAAATAATTTAGAAAGTTATTTTAATTGTTTTCTTCATCATTAAGAAGTGGAACATCATCAATGTAGTTCAACGATGAAGAGATGAGGACCCTCATTAATGAAACACATTAATGAGTCAACATAATGAAGCTGCAATATAGGGTAACGGAGCTGCAACACAGTGTAACAATGCTACAATGCAGCGTTATAGAAATGATGATTCAATTTTTTCAATTAGTATCCTAACAAGAAATGCAATATTAATGGTGAAATCCTGGAATTTTTCCATCGTTTTGTGGGTGGTGATGAAAAATTATGAACACACCTTCTTCCACCCACTAAAGAATCTCTTGGGATAGTGGGTTATAGATGCATAATGAATAATAGAGGCGTGTGATCCCGTTTTTCCTCGACCAACAATCCTATCCAATGTAGGGGGTTTTATTTTAAGTCAATTATTGCTTTTTCTCATTCTTTATTTTAAAAAATGAGTTTCGGTTAACTTACAAACATGTTAACCCACAGATTGATCCTTCACGTGGGATATTTAATGCTATGGGATAAAAAGGGGATATATTTTTCTATGATTATTCCACCTTATTTCTTGTTTCTTCATGATCCTGCTACCAATAACACATATGGGTCAACCCGAACTAATACTTCGATCATTCATTGGGTGTTTCCATGTGCGACCCTTTACCCTCATTTCCCTTTTTCTCCATCCCATTTTTCGTGACACAATGGCAGCAAAACATCAGATGTAGAGACGCCAGGTGGATGGTCCGCAACATCATTAAGAGGCTACAACACCCTACTGTGGTGGCGACGCCAGGCCGTGGCACCCCAACTTTGGCGGAAGGCGGGGTGTAGTGCATGGGTAGCACACCATGGCGGCAAGAGGGTCCACTGGCATGGAGGAAGATAGTTGAAGGACATGATCACCCAGACGCATCAAATGCGCCACGCAGTCCATGGACTGAGTTAGAGAGCTGGACCCATGATAAAGCCACAAGCCATGTTGGAGAAACTTATCTATAGGATAAAACTAGTGCAGGAGGGCGGTGTAGCTAGGGTGACACGTTGGAGGAGAAACATGTATGTTGTCCCTGTGTGAATGCCTGATGAGATGGGGTAGACGGCCTCATCCAGCTTCATGTGGCATGAATCAGACGTCCACATGGTATCCAGGCCAGGAGAGAACCAGACCGCCATGCGGTTCGGGCCGGTGGCTTAGACTAGGCCACTTGGTGTCCCATGCTAGGGATGTGTCGGACCACTGATGAGGGTCGGGCTGATGGAAAAACATGTCCGCTAGTATTCCTAGGTGGGGAATGAACCAACCCTCTAGTTGCGGGACAAACCAAATGAAACGGGTCATTGGGCAACCAGGTTGGCTTGACCCACGACCGAACCATGCCAGGTCCAGCAAATCCCAATGGGCCTATCCAAATATCCAGGTTATACCGATACAACCCATACCCCACTGGGTCTGGTCTGGTCAGCCGAACCAGGTCGGGTCATGTGGGACCACCGACCCGGGTTGTTCGGGTCGGTCTTACCATGTAAGACTGCTCCCAGACATAACCAGCCCCTATTTACTAAAATGAAAATATCTTTCAGACTGAGCATCTGGTTGATGCACTGTCTATGGAATTGGGGCCTATGAGACAAGACTTACCTTTGGGTATACTCTAAGTGATAATTCGTTGCAGTTGAGATGTGACTGATGGCTTGATATGTAGATCATCCCATAGTCTAGCATGAAATCAGTAGGAATTCCACTGCTATCACTGATTCCAAGGATATGAATAGTGGGTATTAGTGATCTAGCTGGACAAGATAGGAGCGAGTCTTAGTGATCTAGCTGGACTAGAGACAAGTGGGTCTTATTGATCTAGTTGGATGAGAGATGAGCGGGTCTATGTGATCCAGTTAGCCAAAATCTGATCTGGTCTAAGTGATCTCGGTAGTCAATAGAGGAGGTGGTCTTAGTGATTCAACTAGCCTAGAGATGAGTGGGACTTAGAGATCACGCTGTCCAAGAGATGAGTGGGTTATAGTGATCCAGCTGGCCAAGAGTCGAGTGGGTCTAAGTGATTCATTCATCCCTATAGACGAATGGGTCTTAGTGATTCTCTTAGCCAAGGTGATGAGTGGGCCTAGATGATCAATCCCTAAGCAGAACTAAATTTCACCTTTACGAATGATAATTCTACTACATATACTTTGAGTTATACCCGGTGTGAGTTATTTTTCATTGAGGATTTCATTAGTGGTTATGATTTTTGGTTATTCTTTTTAGTATCTCTTTTTTGTATTGGGGTCCCTACTGAGTATTGTGTTACTCCCCTCTGCACGGGCTTCGGAATCACATATCATGTCTACTGAAGATAACTTATGCCTTATCGAAGGACTCGGTTTCCTTAAACCATATGGTTCCCAGTGATATCAGGTAGGCGGGGCATACTTCTCTGGGTTTTTGCAGCTACTCTACAGTTACCCATCTGGTTGGTTTTTCAGCAGATGGCTTATCAGTGATCTTGTAATCCTTTTTTTGCAATTATCTTTTGTTGACCTTGTATTCCGGGCCATTTACTTTCGGTTTGTATTGTATTCAAAATAGTTGTCTTATGACAGTTGTGGTTTACTTAGTGTTTACCTTTCTGCAGTTTCTGTTTTGTGTGTGTGTACAAGTTAAACACAATACCTTCCATTTTTGGGATATTCATTTTCAGTGCAAGTCACTAGCCCCTATCCTATGGAAGGTAGGCTTGTGGTAGTAACGTTATGGGACCTAGGGGATAGGTCATGAAAATGTGGTATATTAGGAGGTTTCTTTTACTAGAAGAACTAAAAGTTAGTAAATTTTGAAGGGGAAATAGTGTTAAGTGTTTAGAGATTGGATTTTAGGATATAGAGTCCAGTGTGGGTGTGGCGGCCGACTTATCCGTACAACAAGACCCTAAATTCTGATTTCTAACTCAGTATATGAAAACACTAGATGCATGTGTCCTTGAGTGTTTTCTCATGATATTTTTGAGTCAGGTTTATCTCATCACGTACAATCTATTGACCGTGGTCCATCTTGATATTATTCAGGATTCCTCCACACTACCAGCCAACCACGACACCAATGTCTTTTGACGAGTATGGTCCACAGAGAAATGAGGATTCATTATAGCGACTATTTGTCGAGATGGAACATTTAGGCGGTGTCCTAGAAATACCACTGCCCATTGGTAATCAGTTACTACCAGCGCTATAGGTAGAGGAATCACGAAGGCTCAGTACCTTACATGAGTTCCAGTGTTAGATACCTCACATGTTCTGGGAAGAGATATATTTTCACATCACTGATGATTGGTTGGAGGCGGTGATGCGAGTCTTCCTCTTAGTGAGGACACCACTTGACCATATGACGGTTCTAGCAGTGAGACTTCTGTAGGGATCGACGGGGTGATGGTGAAAGTTTACCGTCCATACTCGCAAGGAGGTGAACCTCATCTGGTTTGACTTCGAGTAGTTTTTTAGGGGGGATTTCTTCCTAGATGACTTTTCACTTAGTGCACACACAGTAGACGCACCACTTATAGTAGGGAAACTTGACAGTGGATGATTACTCTTCAAGGTTCACAAACATCTCCCATTACTCTAGGGATTTGGTTAAAGACCCTTTCTTTATGGCCCAAACCTTTGAACATGGACTTCGACAAGAGATCATGGAATCAATGGTTTCCCTTATCAAACATACGTATGTTGGAGGGTTGGAGAAAAATCTACTAGTGGAGAGATTCCTCGCAGAGCAGGCACCGACATTGGGATCCACCACCGGGTGACAGGTGGTCAAGTCATCCGTAGCGGGAAGTTGACATATGACATAGAGGACCAGGAAGGCCAAATCATCCATTGGACTACCCCAAGACTCAGGTTCAGATGTACAAGGCCTATGGCATAGCTGGAGTTAGTAGAGGAGTAGGGTGTGGTACTCGTGTGACGGGCAGGGACACATGGCTCTTGACTACCCGACCCACGACACAGATGATCAACGGACAGTCGAAGGGTTGTCAAGGTAGCAGCAAAGGTTCAAGAGAGGTTTTAACCAAGGGAAAAAATGAGGTAGGGAAGTGGGAATATAGGAAGACGATGGGTGGAGGTTTTAGGTTCTACCACCACCACCCTCAAGTGGTCCACCATGGGCTCCGATAGCTGGTGGACAAGGGCGATGCTAGCATTCAGTGATGGAGGCCAAGACCATGACTCTCAATAGATAATTATAGGTATAATCTATTTATTATCCACCTTGGTTGTAGTTTTTATTAACATAGGTTCCAGTCACTCCATTCATACCACGAACCTTGTTCGATGATCAGAGATTCCAATCAAGTAGTTTGATTGATCTTTACAATTAGAGACTCTTATGGGAGGATATTCGATGATCATGCACTGGTTCTGATAGTGTGAGCTTACAATTTTATGTGAGAGATTTAGTTGGGATATACTAGTAGTGGTGTATATCCCATAAGATTTCATCTTAGGTATGGATTAGTAATCAACAGTCAATGCTCAGATTGAGTGTTTTAGGTTCACAGTTCAGTTTGTTCTTAGATATGGGAACAGATTTTACATTGATGGAAAGAGGGAAAATGGAGCAATGTAGGATGGAATCACACATTGGATAGTGAGGTCGATCACTCATAAGTTAGCTAAAATGAACCTCAGTGTAGTGGAAGAGACGAGTCCATAGTTTCTGGTAGTGGTGTATGAGTATGAGGATGTCTTTCCTAAGGATGTTATAGGACTACCACATTGTAGAGATATAGATTTCTTCATTGATCTATACCCCAGAACAACCCCAATATCTAAACCTACTAATCGTATGGATCCATTAGTTCTCCAAGAGATGAGGGTTGAGTTGGGGGACATGTAGAGGAATGGGTTTATAATGCCTCAAGTTTAACCATGGGTATCCCCAGTGTTTTTCGCCAAGAAGGGTAATGAAATATTGAGGCTATGCGTGGACTTCCAGCCCCTGAGCTAGGTGATTGTGAAGAATAGGTATCCTCTACCATGGATTTATGACCTCTTCAATTAGCTTTAGGGAGAGAGGTGGTTCTCAAATATATACCTCAGACCAGGCTATCAATATCTTCAAGTGTGATATGAGAAGACCTTGAAGATGGATTTCAAATGTCTCAATGGAAACTACGAGTACTTTGTGATGATTTTTGGCATGAAGAATGCCTCGGCTGTGTTCATGGGAATCATGAACAGGATCATCCAGCCAAACCTAGACCCGTTTTTAGTGGTCTTCATTGATGTCATCTTAGTGGATCCATCGTCAGAGGAGGAGCACGTGATACACCTAAAAATGGTTTCGGACACACTCCGAGAGAACCATCATTAAGGTAAGCTCTCGAAGTGTGAGTTCTGAATACAAAAGGTACACTTCCGAGGACATTTCATCTCAGAGGCTGAAGTTTTGGTGGATCCAATTAAGATAGTGGTGGTTCCTTCTTGGGATCCACCCAATAGCATTACCAAGGTGAAAAGTTTCCTTGGTTTAGATGGGTACTATAATAGGTTTGTACCCGACTTTTTGGTGGTGGAAACACCCAAAACAGCGATGATAATGAAGGGAATACCCTTCGTGTGGACAAAATAAGCCAACAGAGCTTTCAACAGTTGAGACAATGCTTTATGTGTTCTCCAATCCTAAGGTTTCAAGATAATATCACCGACAATGTGGTGTTCTGTGATGCATCATGAACCAATCATGATTGTTTCTTAATGCTTGTGAAAGTGGTGATTTCATATGTATCACAACAGTTACGATTGCATGAGAAGAACTATCCAACTCGCGAACTAGAGTTGGAAGAGGTAGTATTCACACTGATGATGTGGTGACACTACCTTATGGGTGACTGATTCATCATCTACTATGAAAACAAGAGTTTTAAGTGAATATTTCTATAGAATGATCTAAATCTTAGACAACGATGTTGTATAGAGTTCTTCCGGGACTATAACTTCAAGATAGTTTATACTCCTGGGAAGGGGAACATGGTGGTAGATGCTCTCAACAATAGATTGATTTGAAAACTATTGAATGAAGCCTCAGAGCTGTTGACCTCACTTCCAATATCCTTTGTGGATAGACATGAGGCAGATTATCTTCAGTGGATAGTAGTTACCCCTCCACTCGAACAAAGAGTTAGGGAGGTGAAAATTGTATATTCTAGCTGTGAGACTACACATTCCCAAATGTTCTCAAGACAATATCCAAATGGATTTTCAATCGGTGGGGAGAACTTCAACCTTTTTAGAGGATTCACTGTATAACCAGTTGTGTTTCGGGAGGAGGTTTTGAGGGATTTCCATACATCCCCTTTGGTGGTACATCCAGGTGTGAAGAAGATGAACATGGACCTCAGACCTTAGTACTAGTGGTCGGGAATGAAAAAGGATTAAGTGGAGTTTGTCTTGACATGCCTCACTTTTCTGCAGGTGAAGTATGAGAACCTTGTTCCATAAGGTTTGACACAACCCCTCGAGGTACCAGAGTGGATGTTGGATGGGATAACGATGGAAGTTTTGACGGACTTACCACATATATTTAGGGGGCACGATTGAGAGGACCAGTTTGGGATATACCTAACACTGAGAGGGGGGTGAATCAGTGTTGGGGACTTTTTAAACCAATTACTACATTTATCCTTGTACCTCTTGACCTGTTAGGATATTGATTCTCTTATTCACTTTTGCATATCACATGCAATAAGAGAAAGCAGTAAAAATATGCACATGATATTTTTACAAGGTTCACCACTCAATAAGAGTAGATACGTCCATTCCATGCGTGGATATGACTAGTGCATGGATTCTCCACTGTGATGTGATATGAAATTACAGTGGAATGGCTAGGAAATCAATCCTCTATCCAGTGTGAGTCCCTACACTTTAGAGGGGGTGGGAATCAGTCTTCTTCCCTGGACTGGTGAAGGCCTAGTCTAACAAACAGCCTCTTGCTGGTTCTTTATACTGTGTATGGAGATAGTCTTCTTCCTTCATGATAAGGTAGGTTCTTCTCTTGGTCTTATTTAGTGATCTTAACTTGATTACATGCAATGAATTAGGGAAGCAATTCTTCCTTCATTCTTTCACTTCTTCTCTAGTGAAACACAAACTGCACTATAATTATTCTTTATTATTCTTAGTGCCTTCTTCTCTAGTGCAACACAAACTGAACTGTAATTATTCTTTATTATTCTTAGTTCAGCAACCAACTACACTAAAACTTCTTCTCTATTCATGGAAAGATTCACATAAACTAATGTGATTATTCAGGAAATGAAGATAGGTTCACTTGGCATCATCTGAATCAAACTACCCTGAATAATTGCCAACCTTCAGTTGGGCGTACTCTGTTCTTCGTCTTATTCTCTTCTTTCTCTTTGACACTGTATAACAAGAAATATTACTGCAATTCCTTAATCTCTTTCTTCAATTCTCAATACCAACACAGGAATGTATCGGTATACTACCTTTTTTCTTCGTGCAGATACAAATTCAGTTGCATGTCTAGTTTTTTTTCACTTCTCAAAGCACAACAAGAGTGTTAAATACCAGATGTGTGAGCATGGTTCTACTTCTCTACGTGATATAGAATTGTTCACGATACTTCCTTCTTCGCAAAGTCACTTTGAGAGTGCTATGCACGTGTTGAAGGCTTGCGGGACCCCAATTTTTCGGGTACCCCCTTTTGGGTGGCTTACACGCAACATTAATGAATTTTGCACAACATTAAACTTTTTTTGTGTAAGACCTCGTGCATGAAACTTCTATCTTGAGTACAACTCTCTTCTTGCGCTCAAAATTCTTTTCCTTCTGCACAAATCCCTTTTTTCACGCAACTCCCTTCTTGCAGGCAACCATATTTCTTTCGTACAACTACATTTGGGTATTTTTCTTATGCACTTCAGAACTATGATTTCTTTTAATTTTTGAGCATATCAAATGTGAGGGGGTCACCTCTTATTTATAGACCCTATTGACCACTATGCGCAAAATCCTCAACAGGTCGGGCAAGATCCTAATGTGTCGTGCAAAACCCAGATTGACGTCGCCTTTGGCATAGATGTTTTTTTCGCGCCAACCTCATATTTCGCACACTTTTTAAATCATCCACGCACTTCATTCCTTCTCCATTTTCTGAAGTTCAGATCGTGAATTGTGGATGGCGCACAAAATCCCATTTTAAATTGCCTTTGGTGTGTAAGTTTCTTTCACTCCATCCTCTTCTTTCGTTCCAATTCATCAATCTTTCATGAAACCTTCTCTTTTTCTCCAATTCTCTAATATTTTACAGAGCCTCCTCTTTCAAGGAATTCTTGCCTTTTCCATTTTCCAATGTTTGGACCTCAAATCATGCCTTGCGAGCTAGATTACAAACAACCTTCAATATTGCATGAAAAAACCAATCATGCGTGAAAAACCCAATCTTTCACTTAGTCCTCTCCTTTTCCATATTTTTATGTTTCAGATAATGGAACTCCAATTGCGCACAACATACCAAGACATATTAAAACTTGTGTGAAACTTCCATTGCCAAAAACACAATTCCTTCATCAAGAAATCCACCATTGTGCCACCTCCAGATAGTGAAGTTCAGTTCCACCTTAAACTTTTATTTTGTTCCACCTCCATATTTTCAATTCCTTTGTCATTAACCTCTTCACTAAATCCCATAACCATTCTTCATCATTCATCACAAAATAAACCATCATGATATATATCCTTTCAAAGTCCATCTTTAGAATCGTCAGAGTTTAAATGGGAATTATTGAAACTTCACTATCTTTCAGCAGCATCATTCATTCCAATCAAAACTTCATATGAATTTCATCGCTTTTACTCAGCCTTTATTCATAAGGATTTCATCACAAGTTCTCCAAAGTTATGATATTTGTGAAATACAACTCTATAAAGCATCGTTGGATTTAGATACAATGTGAAATGCATGGCTACCTCAGAATTCCATACCCTTCCACATTATCTCTTCTTCATTAACCATAATTCTACACATCATGAAAGTAATATGATTCTATTCATAAAGTATGATATTTCATGGTTATCATGAAATCATGAAGAGTTTCATGGTCTCCTTCAAATACTCTTTCTTGTTCTGTCATTCCCAGATGGATGATACCTCACCATTCTTTATTGTTGTAAACAATGTTTTAACTTTGACCAAAGATCTTTGAACAAAGGATTAGTGCATCAATCATCTAAATTTACTTAATAGAGAATTTCCCATGCATGACATTCAATGATACGATTTCATACCAATTCTCCATGCATCCTTTCATTAGCTGATCTCAATGAACGTTGGATTCCTTCATCATTTTGACCAATACTGACAAATGTTGAAAAAATACAATCTTCATTCACAAAATGGTACCAAAAATTATATCATCTAGGTGATAGAAAATCGACTCACAATGTAGGCCCACTTGATACCCATTCAAGAAGAAGCTCAGTTGAGAGATTGGGATGCCTCTACGTGCAAGAGATAGTTCAACTCCATGGAGTCACATCTACGATTGTCTTGGATCCGTATGCATGCTCTACATACAAATTGTGGTAGGGATTACAAGATTAATTGGGGACTCAGACGAATTTGAGCATAGCCTTTCAACCAGAAATAGATGGTCAAACAAAGAAGACCATACAGACCTTGGAGGAAAATCTTCATGCTGGAGTTCTTGATTTTGGTCATTGTTAGGAGGACCACCTACCACTAGTGGAGTTTAGGTAAAACAAAAAATACCACTCCACCATCGGTATGGCACCATTTGAGTAATTGTACGATGACCATGTTAGTAACTGATAAGTAGGAAAGACATAGGGGAGTCATCAATCAAGGGTCCATAGATTGTAAAGGCTACCATTGAGAAGGTGCAGGTCCTCTGATAGTGGATGAAGACTGTATAGTGCCGATGTAATTCATATGTGATAGGCAATGGAGATGCTTGGAGTTCAAGGAGGGGGACCACATGTTCCTATGATTCTCTCCTCGATGAGGGATATAGAGATTTGGTCGGGGTGACAAGTTATTTTTGAGGTTCATTAGACCGTTCTTGATACTGTGTAGAGTGGGCGAGGTGGTGTACCACATGGATCTACCACTAAAGTTATATAAGGTGCAAAATGTGTTCCATGTATCCTAGATAAAGAGATATGTGCATGAACCTTGTCTTGTCATCCACCACGATGAGCTGGAGATCGACGACAGGGAGACATTAATGGAGTACAAGGTGGAGATAGAGGATCAACATGAGAAGATTTTTTTGTGGATAGTAGATACCTTTGGTGTGTGTTCGTTCCAAGCATAGGAATCTCCAAGAAGGGACGTTGGAGTGGGAGGCTTAGATTTGTGCTCAGTACCCCTATTTATTTGATTAGCCATTATTTTGGCTTATGAGGATGTAAATCTGAAAATGGGGGGAGTAATTTAATTCCCCATAATTCCATTGCTTTTTTTTAAAATAAATGGGATTATTTCAAGACCAGGATGTGGGAAGGAATGTAATTTCGAGGCCTAGAGTGGCCATAACGTATTTTTGAACTATATTTAAGGCTCATTAAATAAACGTTCAAGTGGGGTTTTTAACTTTTAAACCTATTCCCCGATCAATAATCCAAGGGACCAATTGAACATGGAGCATCAAGATTCCCCTAAAAAGGGCCTAGCATTTTCTAGCATGGGCCAAAAATGAAAGATAGTTTTTGGCCTTAAATGAAATAATTAAGTGAAAATTATGTTACTTTTATATTCTTATAACTAAAAAATGGTTACTCGGATTGGAAATATGAGAGTACCATTGATCTCATATGGGTGTTTATCCATTAGGAATAGCTTAACCATTACTAGCATGGGTCAATGGTGAAAGTTAGTTTTTAGACATTTCGGAAGAAAAAATTAAATAACATAAAAAAGTTACTTTAATTGTTTTCATCGTCGTTGAGTAGTGGCACGTTAGAGCTATGGTGCAGCGATGAGGTGACGATGAATCTCAGTAATGGTCCTCATTAACGTGTCAGTGTAACAACTTTGGAACAGAACATAATAGAAATGATGATTCATGCTATTCAATTAATATCCTTACAAGCAATGTATGATTGTTAGCACAATCCTTGAATTGATCTAAGGCTTTGGTGGGTGGGGATGATGGACACCAAACATACCTTCTTCCACCCTTTGAATAATCTCTTGCGACAATGGGTTATAGATCAAAAATGAAGATAATATGTGTGAAATCCCATTCTTCCTCGACCAACAATCATATCCCCGGTGGGGGTTTTATTTTAAGTGAATTTTTTTATTTTTCCCCATTATTTCTTTTAAATGATGAACATGATCTAACTCAAAAATAAGTTAACCTACAGATCGATCATTCATGTGGAATGGTTAATGCTACGGGATAAAATGGGGATTTGTTTTTTTGTGATTATTCCACTATATTTCTTGGTTCTTCGTGATCCTGCTAACAAGAATGCATCCAGGTCAACACGAACAATGACACGAATCATTCGTTGGGTGTTTCTGTGTGGGAAAATTTCCCATTCACTATAATTTTGTCCTTACCATGCATTGTGATGAAATAGAGGCGAAACATTTGAGAAGGAGACTCCATGAGGAAGGGTCTCAACCATGCGGGTCGCGGCACCGGCAAGAGGCTCCGACAGCAATAGGGGCTGCTGGCACAGATGCCAACAGATAGAGGTAGGAAGACATGGCCACCCAGCTATGTCAGAGGATCCACACGGTCCACAGACCACGACTGCGAGCTGAACCTGTGACGAAGCTTCGGGCCATCTATGGGAAACCAGTCTGTGTGAGCAGACAGGTGTAGGAGGGAAGCACTGCGTTGGAGGACTGGCCCGCGTCATTGGGCTGCGTTAGTGGGCCATGGTAGGTGGTTGGTACACGGTCCCTGAGGGACTTCATGTCGAAAAGTTGTGGCTGGCTGCGTGCAGCATGAACCAGACCCCTAATGGGTGGCTTTCCAGTGGTAGAACCGGTCCGCCATGCAGGCCGGGACGATGGCGCCAACTGGGCCGTTGGGCTGGCCATGTTGGAGAAGATCCAGTTCACCAATGTGAGCTAGAATAATGGGTCAAATTGCACCACTTGGCACCCCGAGCTAGGAATGAATCAGCCTGCTATTTGTGGGCCAGGCTGGATGAAACCAGGTCACTGGACGACCTGGTGAGCGGGACCCACAACTGAAACGTGATGGGGGCTAGCAAGGCCAAATGGGCCTAGACCAGTGGCCAGCCCAGACCCCATAGAGTCAGGTCGGGTCGGCCAGACCATGTCACATCATGCGGGACCCCCCAGGCTGGGTTTGTTAGGTTGGTCCAACCAGGTCAGACTCGGCCCCGACACAACCTGCCCTTGTTTACTAAAACACCAATATCACTCAAACTGGGCATCTTATTGATGTGTCGTCTATGGAATTAGGACCCTTGTGATGAGACAGTACATTGGGAACACTCTAAGTGAAATTTTATGGAATTTTTGATGTGACTGATGTCTTGGGGAGTATATTATACTAGAATCAAGGATGCTATGAGTAGAAATCCTACTACTGATTGTGACGTGGAGGTTATGATGAGCGGGTCACATAGATTTTTCTAGCTTAGAGGAGATATGGTCTTAGTGATCCATATGGATTAGAGATTAGCAGGTCTATGTGATCCATTTGGCCCTGAGATGAGCAGGTGTCAGTGAATTATCTAGACAAGAGATGAGAGGGTCTTAGACATTTAGCTGGCCCAGAAAAGAGTGGGTCTTAGTGATCTAGTTTGCTGAAATATGAGAGGGTCTTAGTAATCCAATATTACTAGATACAAGTGAGTTTAAGTGATCTAGTTGTCCCCATAGATGAGAGGGTCTAAATGATTCTGCTGGCCTATGTGATGAGTGGGCCTACATGATGAATTCATTAGTATAAAAAATATTCAGCTTTATGATTGATAATTCTACAACATATACATTGAGATATAATTATTGTGAGTTATTTTGTTTTTCTTTATATTTTTTCATTGAGGTTATGCTTTGTGTTCTTTCATATGTGAATTAGGGTCCCTACTGAGTATTGTGTAACTCACCCCTACATAGGCATCTCCTGCACGTGTCATGTCTTGTGCAGATGATTGATACCTTGAAAGAGGACTTGATGTCCTAGGTCCAGGTGGTTCATAGTGAGATCAGGAAGGTAAGGAATACTTAAATGGATTCTAGCTGCTACTCTACACTTAACCATCAGGTGGGGTTTTCAGTGGATGACAAATCAGCGATCTTCTACTCCCTCTTGTTTGTAGTTTTCTTTTTGGGTATTGTATTATAAACCATTTACTTTATGTTTGTATTGCACTCATAGTAGTTTTCTTATGACAATTGTGGTTTTCATAGTGTTTACCCTTCGATAGTTTTTGTGTTTATGTGTGTGTGTATAGGTTAAAAAGAAATTCTGTCCCTTTTGGGATATTCATTTTCTGTGCCTGTCGCCAGCCCATGACCTATAGAAGATGGGAATAGGGTAGTCACAGTATGGGCCCTGGGGGATGGGTTATGACAAACTATATCACACTAAAATACCCATGAGATGGAAAGATAAATGAATAATATAAGGATGAGGATTATAGAGCTTACTATTGTAGATCGAACAAACTCGATACCAATGAAAATGAAGATCAGATGGAGGATAAATAGAAAATAATATTTTGGATTGAGGAGGAGCATCTCCTAGCATGTGATCAATTGGAAATAATTGGTATTAGTAAGGTTTTATGGTTAAAAACATTTTAAGGGAAAAATATTCATTTACCCTATAATTATGGTGTTGCACATTTTGGGTACAGGGTTAGCCCAACCATGCACCGACAGTGAATCCAACACTATCTAAGGATCCCCCTTGTATGGTATAGGCACATGTTTTCCTAACCGTGAGCTGAACGTACGAAATGGCTCTCTTAAAAAGTGGTTAGTACTCATATAGGCATGTGTCCCCACACACATGGTTCAGTAAAGCCATGTGGCATCCTGATATTTATTGGGCTCCCCACATGGTTAATTCACACAGTAATCCCTAATCATGCACTAATTGTGAACCTTAATATGTCTCCCCATAATCTGAATCTCCATGCTACGAATGATCCCCAGACTCTCCCTTACTACTATATATCATTTATAGTAAACTATTAAAATAAAATGAGTGGTTATGAATAATATCATATGTGTATGTACCTCCCCAAAATTCAAGATGTTACAACCTACCCTCATTAAAAAACCTTTTCCCCAAGTTTCCATTTCAATAGTGGAAAAGCATCCTCTAAGAAAATTTATTACCACTGAACATGTAAATTGGCCTCCCACTACTAGGTCTTGTCTTATATATGGTTTTACTAGAATAACACTCAGACTATAGGAATTGACCTATCTCAAATATCCTTCATGATCTAATAAACGGTACATATTAGATACTCATCAAATAATACATCCTCCTACAACACAATATCCTTATGGATTAAAAAAATGATATAGGTTAGAATGATGCTGATGAAGTTTCTATAAATAGAAGACATAATGCATGAAATAATACCTATTAGTAGCTCTAACTGATATACTACCTGCCTGAATACCTCCATGATCTCGAATTTACCAACATAATGAGGTGATATATTTACCTGTCTTCGAATCTATCAATAACCCAATATATGTGATACTCATATAATTTCCCAATGTCCTACCCCAAATTTTGTCGGTCGAAGGTGATTATTGGTATAATATTTCTGCCTAGACTAAGTTGTAGCCATACATTTTTGAATCTGATATACTTGGTCCAAAGTCTACTGAATGAGATGAGGATCTAGTAGTGCTACCTAAACTACCTCTAAATAGTATATAGGTGAAAATCATGGCCTACCATAAAGGGACTCATACAGAATAATCTTAATAGTTTCCTGAAATATTTTATTGTATAAAAAACAACCAATGGTATATTATTTTTTCAAAAACCATTGAAATCAAGGGTACATTATAGGAGCATTCCATCCGACACTCATATCATTTTCTCAGACCGACTGTCGGTCTATGGATTATACACTATACTCAAGAGAATCTATGAACCAAGTTTCTTTTGTGGCCCTTTCAAAAGCCATGATGTAAACTGGGACAACTCAGTCCAATATGATGGAATGGAAAACACCAAGAAAGTGTATAATGTCTCGTATATAAAGCCTTCCAATCCCATTAACTAATAATGTTTCTACGATATGTAGGAAGTATAAAACCTTATTTAACATATCATTGATAACCCATATTGCATCACTGCCTAGAGGATATCTCACAAACCCCATCATGAATTCCATAGTGATGTTATTTTATTTAAACATTGGAATGGATAGAGTATATAGAAGTCCCATATGTCATTGGTGATCTGTCTTCACCTACTAAGAGGTGTAATTCCTCATGATGAAACCTGATATTCTCTATTTTATACTTGGTCACCAATATTGATGATATATATCTCAGTACATCTTGGTAAGACTATGGTGAACTTCCTAAACATATTTGTTAGATTCCCACATCAACTATTATCGTGTGTCTGAAGAAAACTAGATATATCCATGGAAGTTAATAATATCATCATCATCAATAAACCAACTAGGTGGTGTCTCCTCACCTAAGACACTCTCCCTTAAAACAAAACCCTTGGGTTTAGAAAGATTTATCATTCATACCCTTTCCATAAGAGAATATGTCACTAATAAAGCTTCATAAATAGGTAACCCATGATATTCCTAAACCTCTAGACGAATATCAGAAAACAGAGCATACAAACATACAATAAATAATTTACTCTTAGAAAAATTGTTTTGGAGTCTTCTATATCAGGGATTCATCTAATGCATTAAACGTTTCTGGTGTATAAGCAAGATCAATGTAAAATGACTACTAGTATTCTACCCACCTATGTTACCTCAGATTCAGGTCATGCTATGTAGAGATATATTTGAAACTTTTGTGACTCATGTAAACAATTAACTATTTAACCAAAAGATAATGGATCTGGTATAATAACGAATGAACCATGATTTGTAGATTGAGGTTGTTCATAGGGTAATTCCATTTGAGAGGTCTCATCTGAAAGTAATTGTATTTTACAACCCAATATCCCAAGATTTGAATGGATCCTATCCTTATTAATGAAGAATAAAAATAAAAAGTATACATCCTTCCCATATGTGGAATAATTAGGATACATTCTAAGGTGAGTCCCCCCTTTAAATCCTGGACTGATGTTTCACAAGAATATGACCATATAAATTTCATAGACTTCAATTTCATGACTGTAAAAGGGACTGATAGGCATGAAAAATATTGAATGAATCACCTATATTATCCATACATCCCCAATAAACTATGTATGTCATAGAAATTCCTGGGATTCTCCTAAGAGTCAATGGAACTCACCTTCTCTGGGTAAATAAATATGCCTTCCTATGAAATTATATCACCCAAGAAGTGAACCTTATCAATCAAAAAGTGTCATTTTTTGAGCTTAGAATACAGTTAGTGCTATATTAGTTTATTAATCATGATCTCAAGATGGTTTTCATGGTCTTATCTTTTAAGATAATACACCAATATTTCACCCATAAATACTACCAAAAATAAATCTAGGTATGGGTGGAAAATACGATTCATCAAGTCCAGGAAAATGGAATGTGATTTTGTAAGACTGAACGGCATAACCAAGTACTCATAAAATATGTACATCCTATGAAACATTGTGCATGTTATGTATGATAGTCTTACATGGAACTGATTGTTGACTGCAATCAAATCAATCTAAGAGATAGCTATCTCTCATTAGAGCTGATCAATGAGGTCTTCTATACGAAGTAGTGGATACCAGTTCTTGATCACAATCTAGTTCAACCATCACTAATCCATGCACAACCTGAGGGTACCATTCGACTTTATAGATAAAATGATAGTTGAATCCCATGGAGAGGTAATGGGTTATATATAACCCTTGGAGTATAATTTTTCCAACTAATTCATGAGTTCATGGAGCTCCATATGTGCCATCCTGTAAGGAGGAATGTAAATTGGTGACACTTATAGAATTAGTTCAATGGTGAAATGAAACTCTATCATAGAAGGTAAACTATTGAAGTGGTCATGGAAGAAATACCTAAAAAAATCAACCACATGAAGGAATTCCATAAAAATAATTCCTTATTCTCTTATAAAGAGATTATCCATATGGGATGTCACCCTAACCTACCCATGAAGCAGAGTTTCATATCAACCTCCTTGGATATCCAATTATCCCTTATGAATATACGTGATTCCCTTAGGTGATGTGAAAAATAACCTCTGGTGATAATAGTAAACATGGGAGTGATATGGCACTATCAAGTCTATATAGAGAATGATGTTGAAACCCATCATCTCATGGAAAAATAAATTCCACAAGAAACGGTACCCACCTATCTCAAGGGGAACTCAATACAATGGATTATACTCTCTGATCGGACCCACAATGATGTGTCGAGAGTCATAAAGTCATAGAAGTACTTTATCACTAGGCCCTTACATTCCATAATTTTTACATATATAAAAGAGATCTAAATACCTTGATCAAATAAGAAAGAAACTTTTGTAGAGGTTATCATTAAAGTATATTGCACATTATAATGCCTTGGAATATTCTCCTTAGGTGTAGAATATAGTGCATAAATATGGTCCGGTCCGCAGCCCTTAGATGAAACTTGACTAACCTGGCCTCTTATGCTCTACTGGTGATGAAACTTTGAATTCTATCTACCTTATCCATGTCCATACCCTCAAACTAATTAAACAATAGTATAACAGATCCCAGTTTTACATGGAGCTTCTGATCTTGTACTTTAATGTGGTGTTGGTGCAAATCCCTTCTAATCAGTAATATGAGAGAAAGCTCAATAGAAACACTATAAGATACCCATCCTTCTGCAAGATCATAATTCTATTGGGTTCATTTGGAACTAAGGATTCTTATGGAACGCTCTACCACAATTGTGGTACACCACATAAATATAGATGTTTGTCATCTAGATGGAACCTCCCTAATGTGCACCCTCAAAATGACATTTCCTATAGCTAGAAAAACCACTCCCCTTCCTAGGTGAACCTCTCTAGATCATAATGTTATCTATTTTAGGTTCCTTTATATTAAGAGATCTAATTTTACACTCTCATAAATGGTGCTCATCTAGTTCACCTACAATCAGATGACATAATCATGACCATGTTCAAATCATCTCGCAATCTTCAAATCATCACCAGTCCATGTTGGTGCAAAACACTAAATCACTGTGAAAAAAATCCATTTAACCCATAACTAATAGGGAACCCTCTTATAAGATCATGAACTCTCTTAAGTATTCCAATATCAAGGTCTGTGTAAAGAAGTATTCATAGAATTATATATTGATGTATGCTGAGACTATAACCTAACAGAGATCCATCAGATAGATGGAATCCCTCCAATGCCTATTTGAGTCATAGAGAATATATTTGTTGAGATTGAACCTTAACTGTAAAGGAATCTATATATACCAAAATTTTGAAATCATAGAATCTATCCAAGACTTTTTAGAATTAGGAACACTATCCACTAAAAATTTGGTAGAATTCTACAGTTGGAATTCCCATGTCAACACTGCCACTATATTGGCAGGGCACAAGTATCCCAATATAGACTACAAGAAATCATTGGATCCATTCCAGAACTGGGCATCTATGCCTTGTCGTGGATCCATAAGAGGTTCCTTAGGTGGAATTATAATAATTAATATTGGTGGTTGAGGGACTACAACATATGGAGCTTGGTTTTTGGTATCCTCATAGATAAAAAACTGAGGATCTCATAGAGGAATATATCTAAAATTTCTCAGTGCATTACTCAAATATGAATTAACAAAAGATATAAAATAGAAGAAGTAAGAAAATATTGATACATTCCCTTACAATAATGATTCAAGCATATATTCATTCTCTAAAATCTAGTTCTAGGTGACAAGAAGGATCCAAAAAAATCACA
Source organism: Viscum album (assembly GCA_963277665.1). Taxonomy (NCBI): domain Eukaryota; kingdom Viridiplantae; phylum Streptophyta; class Magnoliopsida; order Santalales; family Viscaceae; genus Viscum; species Viscum album. The sequence continues at coordinate 427,418,367 of OY728129.1, read as the reverse complement.
TGAGACACAACCTACATCCCACCAATAAGGTTAGGTCAGGACCGAGGGCTCATAAAACATATTATAGGTTCTAGTATATGTAGTTTCAATTGAAATTTATAGAAGAAAACACATATTACGTTGCAATTGGAATCCCTATTTAGTGGTAACCATTTCATTTTAATTTTTTTATTTATTGAAGTTTATTTATATTTTTATGGATATTGATATATAAATATAGTTAACGGTGTCACCATTCACAATTTATAAAGAATTAGACACTTTATAAAATTAAATTGGTATGTCAAGTAACCATGAAAAAACCTTTACGTTCACTATCAAGATGTAATATGTAATATATATTGATTTGATTGAATAAATTATCATTCCCAATTTATAAAAGTACACACTACTTAAATTACAATTTGAATTAATAAATCAAATCAAATAATGTTTTTGTCCATAGAACTAGTGGTTAATGGATAAAACATAGAATAATTGGTTAATTAATGTTTGAACATCAATAGATGTGGGAAAACATCCTTTATATTATTGTAGGCACATTAATTAATGGAATTATTTTCTATCTTCATTAAATATTATCACATTAAAACAAATAATAAACTCTGAACTTGATATATGCAGTAGTAAATGAATACATATTGTAAACATGGAATGAAAACATGTGTGATATATATGTTCTAAAGTGAAAATATTTTTTCACGAGATGATATGTCCTTGATGTGCCAGGGCAAGGAAAATATAATCCATAATAATAATAATATAAATAATAATAACAAAACAAAACAAGTGTGTCACCCAATGGTGAAATGTTTACAATTGTAACAAGTCAAATCCAATAACAACAATAACACAGCCCATGTAATTTGGGTTTCCCCTATATGTGGGTTAGCTACTCCTATGAAAAATATCATTACCAAATTTTGATACATCCTATTCTCCTATATGATACCCAAAAAGTTATACAAATGGAATATGATCTCCGATACTACTTTATAGAATGTCGTCCCTGGATCCACATTGTGGTACCCCAAGACAGTTGGCCACTTGACCTCAAGCACGCCTCCCTCTACTCTAGAGACTGATGAGTAGTAGCGAGGTCATAGGGTGTGTCTGTGGGGACAATATTCCCTCGTGGTTTATAGTGTATCACATTAGTAAATAATAAATGAGAAATAATGGAAGTATTATACCAAGAAACTATGTAATAATAATAATAAACCATCAAGACAAAAAATATATAAGTGGAAACTGAAACATTAATAAATAAAACAATGATTATTATTATTATGTCATGTAGCTATAAAAAATAAGGTACCTGGGATACATGTGAAGGCTTCATATACCACATGTATACAAAAATAAAAAAGGCCAACAAATGCATCATCTAGCATCATGATCATAGCCTCGATCCTCTACTCTTGTACTCCATCCTAGCACTAAATATCCAGATTCAAAAACTAGATGATTACCTTAATCTACTACCAAAATCATGAAGTATTCTTTGGCATCAATGGTGGACCGAGAAGGGTATGATATATACTCAGTAGGCCACCAACAATGATGATTATATCATTCCAGTATTAACATATTAAATGATTATTGGGAAGATACATAATTAATTGAAAATAAATGAAAAAAAATAAAATATATCGATCCTAGTTCCTCATGGATATTTGAACAATACTACCTACTTTTTCCTAGGTAGGATATCTCTAAAATATGGTCAAAATGAACATATATGATAAGGGTGTTATAAATGTGTCATCATGACATAATAATAAAGATTGGACCAATCCAAAATCTGTGATTTATCGTAGAAGTTGTGACCCGGAAGTATCAATTAGGAATTATAAGAATTAACAAAAAAGGAATTCATAGAATTGATAAGTGGAATCACAAAGCCCATACAAGGTGATCCATAATAGTAACTCCATGTATCAATCTATGATAACTATAAATACTCATAACCATAGAGTTTTTCCATGTCAATCCATAAATGTAGTTCCATGTATCATTCATAGAATGGGGAAAATATGAAAATATGATTCTGTTCTAGGTATCTCACACAGGGGTCTGAGTATCACATATGGAATGGTATAACCATATTTACATTGAGGTTGTATATGGTTACTCCCCTAGGGAACCAGTATCGCTGATGGGAAGATATGTTTTTCTTCTGGAGAGCCTGTTCAAGGAATCCCATATGGATCCAAGTATTGTTCCTAGAATATTAGAATCCATTTCAAGTCTTAGTAATAAAGTAGGACGATCCCATGAAAGTCATACATAAATCGATACCCTTATATATCCTTCATCTTGGATATGAGGTAGTTCATATCTATCATGATTTCTATCATTTCAAAGGCATTGCATTTATAAAACATTAATCATGTTTGAAAAAATATTTAATTCATATGAATCCATTCATAATTATAGTATAAGGCATAGTGCCTAAACACATGGACACACATTTCATTAGTATAATTAAAATTTTAAGGGAATCATTTATTATAAGGAAACACACACATCAGAAGGTTTTTTAACAATTTAAAGTAATGGTTCATTTAGGACGTTATGGAAGGAAACCCCCATAGGGGTGGCCCATGTTATGGAAACAACCAATAACATTATTTCATAGGTATCTAGGGTACCATTATTCAAGATAATATAGTATAATTTATTTTAAAAAATCAGGAGATTTTTCATGAGGTCTTGACATGAGGAAAAATGAAACATAGTATAAATGCTACAAGACTTTGGGAAAAGCAACTAGACAACTTACCTTAGACTCATAGAACTCTACTCATCTATTTTTTCCCTTAAATTGAGATATAATGGGATAAATAGGATAAAAAATCAATTACCTAAAAATAAGGAAAATAATTCCACACAAAAATAGCACAGGAGATGGGAAGATAAATTAAAAACAGAAGAAATAGGATTTGAGAGCATACTATTTTAGATCCAAATACCCGGCAATGGAGCAGACAAATATCAGATGGAGGAGCAATAAGAAAACCCTATATTATGTTTAATATGTGATTCTCCTGGTGTATGGTTAGCAAGAAACAAGTTGAAGTAGGAAGGGTTTAATTTTTAAAAACATATAATTCCAAAATATTCATTTACCCCTTCATTAAGGGGTCACACAGTTTGGCCTCCTAGTTGTCCAAACCGTACACCAAACGTACACCCAAAATTTCTCAAAGAACCCCCTCGAAAGGATTAGGTGCACAATTTTCCTAACCATGTGCATCCCATGTGAAATGGATCTATCAGAAAATTATATAGAACTAGTACTGGTGTGTGGCCTTGCTTATAGGATTCAGTCAAACTCTACGCCCTCTTACTGTACACTATGTGCCCCTCATGGTTGATTCAAATGATTAGAACTAACCATGTTCTAACTGTGTAGATCAATATTTCTCCTCAAATTCTATATCAACATGATTTAAATGATCCTTAGACTCTCCTGAACTACTCTTTCACCTTTAGAGTAATTTATTACCATAAAAAGGTTTTTAATGGTATCCTAATTGTTCGTACATCAATTAAATGATTTGAAATTATAGTGTGGTGTATATACTTCTCTTTTTATATATAATATCATGAATATATTTATATTCATGGTACTTCAAATTTAAAATGATGACATTTATTTTATGGGGATTTTGATTCATAATTTACCAATATGTCAATGGATTCTTTCATAATCTCATCATTGTAAAGTATTTTTATCTTAAAATCAAAATATTTTATTCAAATTTAGTTATTAATAAATTTTTTCAAGTAATAGTACCATATTTTTCTCTTATTGATACTTAATATAGTTGAGAAAATATTTTTAAGAGAATATGTATTTATTTCTCTGTTCGATAGGAAATCATATTTCATGAAAATACATGTTTTCTAAAAATGATTTAAATTTTTTTTCAAACATCTCCAGATTATTTATTAAATAATGTTTAACCTTTTATATTTTTTAAAAAATAATTTAATATAATCTTAATGGAATTGTTAAAACAATAATTATTTGGATTTTACCAAAAATGTGAAAGGAATCAATGATTTAATGTACTCAACATATACAAAATTTCCATCCATCATGAAAAATAAATGTTTTAAATCATCCTTTATAATATTAAAACGTTATTATCAAATAATGTTATTGTAAAAATATTTTGTGAACTTTTAGTTTTAAAAATATTTTCAATGTGAAAAGGTTATTTTCTTGAAAAAAAATTTCAATGAAATTTTCATGGTATTTCAATTCATCAGTGACATTTAATATCTATTTTATTTATGATCCACTTAGGATGTTTCATATTGATACCATCATTATTATTTATCTAGATGGTTTATGATCAGTTTTACTATGGATGTAAAATTTTATTACCATTCACTATTATACTCTCTATGGTTTATGATTATGTTTACTGATTGAGATATGTATTAACAATTCATATGTTAGTTTTTAAATATAAATATTTATGTTGATCATATTTCACCCCTTTTATATAAGGTATGTATTGGATATAGTAATTGATGGGTGATTCCCTCTATATCCCCTCAATGCATCGGTAGGTCTCATGAGACAAACTACATTGGTTTATAGCTGAGGCCATACCCACTTCTTTAGATGTCTTTGAACAATGCCTCAATGGTATGTTTGAGATGTCCAATATTATGCATTCCATAATTATGAATTCTGTAATTGATAATATATATTATTATTTAATTAGTTAGAATTTCCAAGGTTAATTTTTCAATTTCATGTGATTATTGATTTGGAATTATTTGATCATCATTTATTCTTTCCATATTATGTTCATGTTATTGATTGAATGACATGTGTTTTAGTTGTTTACCATACAATATGGATTATACCAAAAATTTTATAGCTTTGGTTGTACGCTTACCCTTACTAAGCATCTAAGCTCACCCATTCCTTATTTTTTATTTTTCTAGGATACTAGAAAGTGTTTTTTGATTGATATGCAGGGATACACTATGATAAATAATGTAGTTCTAAAAGAAAATACTTAATTTATTTTATGTTATTAATTATAATAATTATTTCAATTATGTATCTAGTTTACCAAGACTAATAAAATATTTAGTCTTTCAGAATATGATTCCTTATATCTTATTAAAATTTAATAAAGAATACATAGGCTCTGGGATAAGGGGTTCAAGGTTACTACAAAGTTTATAATTGGGAACTATTAATGTAAGGCTATTATTCTTTCTTTTTTGAGTATTTTAACGATTCGGTATAATGATTCATTCTAATAGTTGAATTACAATTGTTAAGAGATAATTGGTTCAATGAAATGGATTTATTATAAAAAACAATTAATTTTTCATTGAAAATGGTTCCTAAAATGGTTGTAAAGCATGATTAATTGATTTAACATAATAATGTATTCAAAATTGTTTCAAAAGAATAATTTTTTAAATATGGTTGATTTTGTAATTTTTTTATGAAATGGATTCCACTATTTTTTATTGTAAATTAAAATAGTTTTAATTCGTGCTTTATATAGTTTTATGTGTTTTTCTATTAACCAAATATGAAAACTCAATTGAAATATTTTAATATGGTAAGCTCAATGATGATCATTGATAAGGAAGTGAGTAAAAAGTAGGGATGAATTCTTACCCCTAGGGTTACTGTTCATGGAAAATGTTTTCACAAGATGGATTAATGTGTAATTGGGAGAAACTAGCAGGAGTGAACTCTTACCCTCTAAGATTGTTGATCACAACTAATGTGCACACCAGATTACCTTTTGATTATGAATATTGTATAATGGTATTCACTAACCTTGACCCAATGATACCCCAAGGGGTATGTTTATTTAAAATATATAATTGAAATGTTTATGCCTAATGCTTGATGGAATTATATTTCTTTACTATTTTTTTCATAAATCATATTTTTTAATAGGGTTGAGAGGGAACCCATACATGAACCATAGGCTTATATGTGTAAGGCCTATTACATGACATGGGGGATCCAAGGACAAATGGACAGAACAAACCCTCCCAAAATTCATATCCCCTAATGCTAAAAATCCCCCTACCTCGTCGATCAGAATGAATATCATTACCCCATAAAGAATAAAAAATTCAGTAGTACTGATAGTAAAATCCATACCATCTCATAATTCCAAATCTAGATAGATCTTCTACTGGTTACATCATGCTCTGATCTTCCACATCTGGTACTAAACCTCTAGATTTATCCCACATACTACCTAACAGATCATGGTCTATTCCCACCACCAAGTTCAATGATCCCCTTACTGCTGCATTCCTACCTCCTAAATGATCCCTAGCATCATCGAACTAGCCCACCCCAACCGAGACAATCAACAAAGTTCAATAGAGGATCTCCATCAACACTGACTCTGCCACCACCATGGGTATTTTCATATATTCTATTGTTATAATACTTTTTCTCCACCAATTCCATCTATGTTGACTCACCCTACTACTTTTAGGACCTTCCTCCCTTTATCATGGTCATCCTACAATAGTGTACCCCTCCCACCTCCATCCAGCAACGCATCCCTCCCATCATCCATCCATGTATTAACACCAAATTATTTTGGATATACTATGACTTGATTATGGGATTAATTTAATATTATGACTACATCATTAAACTAGACCAAACTCCAATTTAATTTAAATGTATATGAAATACATTAAAAATATCCTCATTTGGAAATTTTTTATAGGTTGTAAAAAGGGTGGATTTCCATGTTTTATATTAAATATTTTCAAATCATATCTCTATAATGTATTTATTTATGTGATATAAATTTGTTTATGTTATTAATTATACATATGATAAAATTTTTGGTATCCTACTAGTCATGTTTTCTCACACCCTTCATACACCATTGGGTGTATGTAGAACTTTTTTATCTGACACATGTAAAGGAAAAACATATAGGGTGGCAGTGGGATTGTTTGTTAGTAGGGTGTGGGAGTATAGAGGTGACTAAATATCATATGGAGTAGTGTTTTCACTATTATTATGTACATATGTTTTTTTTTGGTTTTTGAACTTGTTTTCCTTAGATTTTATTTTTTATGCATTTCATTTTTATTTGATTACTGACAATATCTTTATTTATGTTATCTTATTTTATGTTATTTTTTAGAAACATAATTCCCAAAGATAGTTTTTATTGTCCATATACTCATCACCAACCCATTGGGATCAGTATTGACCTTTGTTACATGTTAGTATTGGCTAGGGGTCTATAAAGTTGGGTATCCGAGGTTGGTTCATGATAATTTTCCTTAATACCATTCATCCTGAAAATTTTAAACAGATCTCTTGTATATTTATCCAAATTTGGAGAATTCCAATACTTTTTTGATAAAATTTAAGTAAAATGAATAAATTTAATTCCCCAATTATACCCATATTTAACTCATCCTTCATATGTTAATAAGTATTTTTACATAGATAGTTTTTTTACTATAAAAAATAAAAACATTAATGAAAATTTGTTCCATTTAAATATATTTCAAAAACCATTTGATAGAGGGAGACTTATAAATTTTAAATTTTGTAAATATTTATTTTATAATGGATATAATTGATCCACCCATACCAAGATATAGGATCTTTCATCAAAACATGTAGGGATTTTAATATTTTAGAGACACAATTGATATGATGAATTTTAAAAACCATGGGGTTACTTAATAAAAAAATCCATATGAATAAATCCATTTAAAAAGTAAATTTTGACATACATTTTATATTTATCGAGTTAATTTTTTTTCATAAACTAAAAATATTCTAATGGAAACATGTCTAAATACTTTTATAAAATATATTTTACAATCAATACCATCATCTTGACTATAATCCTGAGAAATTAGTCTCAGTTTTTATTTCCTATCACATTCCATGAAATTTACACTTTTTCAATGTATACCCTTATAGTACCAATAATGAGATAGTATATATTTTATTATAACAATTCCCAAACTATATTTCTTTTAAACCAATTAAATTTTTATTGTATGGATATTACTCAAAGATTATTATTGATAGCCTCAATAATGTTTTTTATTTGATGTTCTGTCAAGTAGGCCTGAAATTTAATATAGTTTATAAAGAAGGATATTGTTTGAGATATTATATCATTTTCACTCACCCCATCATTCAAATGATATTTTTTATGTTTTTAGAGAATCTAGGTAAAATGGAATTTGGTTGTTTGAGGTTATCTTAATGGTTAAGCAAGTACTGTTTGTCACTACATTGTGACTTATCAATGAAATCAACAACTTCGTTTAAACAACCTATCAACACTAACCCATAGAAAGTAGTTATTTTATTACATTGGATTATAATATATATATAAAATTATCCAATAGTTTAGTTTTATCATAAAATAGAAACACAAATTAATATTTCATTACATTATGATCTAAATATAAATCTTTTGAAGACATGAAAACTTTATTATTTTCAATTAACAATACATTTTTCACAGGTATAAATCTTTATGGTTCATTGTGAAAATGGGAAATAATATAAAGGGGATAGTCGAGAGACTCAGTAAGGGGTATCATAAAACTGAATCTAACATAACATAAAAATGAAATATATATAATATAGTAGAATTAAATTATTAAATGAAAGTCATGGGAATGATAACAGGAGATTAATATATCCAAGGGTAAGATAGTTCTAGGAATAAATAAATCATATGGATAAGAATTAATATTTTAATAGTGATGGAAATCATAATTTCTAACATCTTAAACACACTATCAAGGTTTCATTCTAAGGAATTGTACAAAAAATTGTAAGGAGTGCAACAAATAACCAATGTAGATTCTCTCATGAGACCTACCAATGCATTGAGGGACAATATAATTATTAGACCATCCCTTAACTAAATAATTATAATAATATCATCAAGGCCTTATACAAAGTCTTCAGAAAAACAATTATTAATGCATAAATTTAATAACCAAACTATTTTTTTCTCATGTGAACTATCAATTTATTAATGGGATATATAATTATAGGCCCAACCTATCACTATATAAGTCTAATTCATTTAATATATGAATGGATTGAATATATTACATAATTAATATAAATTATTAATATATAATCATCTATTATGATATAATAATAATATTAACACTATCCTATTCAATAAATGGAATAAATTTCTTTGTAAACACCCTTCTATCATATATATATAGTATAGTGTATTCACACTGAATAAAGTAATTTATATACAGTTTAGTCAATATTAATAGATAGTATAAATAAATTGTGGAATTTATATTTAATATATCTATGATATTAAATAAAATTGATATAAAGGAGAAAAATAAGGTTAATAAAGAGATAAGGGGTGATAGAGAAACCATCATCTTACACTTAGGTAGCATTAGACCACCATGATGATCCATATTTTTTCAAAAGTGTTTAGAGTAAGGGACCTAATAAATATATTTTTCTTATAGAAATTTTATATTATACATAAAATAATTCTATATTATTAATTTTTTAGATTATATTTTCTACTAAAAATAGTAAGATATGAATTTGAATAATGATTCATGGTCTCTAAAACCCATATTTTGACTTAGTAACATATTATGAAAAAGTGTTTACTGAGATGAAATTGGTGATATATCGTCATTTAAAAATAAAATGGATTTCAATAAAATATGAATTTAACAATGAAATAAAAAATATGAGTTTCAATTAATTTAAAGGTAAAAAGTCACAATTAAGAAAATATAAGAGGATTAAAAACCCTAACATTTCTATTTGAAATGCCACCTACGGATTGAGCTTAAAGACATTTAATAAGAGTTTTTTATAGAATATGGGATTAGGGCCATGAAGAATAAAATATAGGGATTTAATTTTATTGAATATTTTCTTAAAACTTATCTATTTATTTTTTTGAAGTGGATAGATTGAATCCCAAATTATAGAAAATGTTCAATGGTATTTTCTTAAATATTCAATATTTAAGGGACACAAATGTAATTTTAAAATGTAAAGTGGTTTATAAATGGATGATAGATGATATGTTAGATCATTTAATAATCCCAATTAATGAATATAATATTTTTTGTTTTTTAATTAATTTATAAATACTTTTTTTAACATTAAATCTGCATTAATGTCATTTTTATAGTTATTTTCCTAATATTAGTTAATAAATAACTAAATTACAATGGAATTCAGATATAAAATATTAATTCATTTATTAAATTTAATATTTATTTCATATAATCTTTCAATACAATAACTCAACCCATATTTATAATCATAAATAATTTAGAACCCATTTATTTTGAATATTCATGTACTTACACATGTGTTGCATCAATTTTATATAAACAATTTGGATAATTTTACCATCACTTAATATTATAATATGTTAATAACAAAAAAAAATTTTTATTCTTAAATATTATCTTCTATAAAAATTCATAGTTTATTTTTATTCTCATATTTATCACGAAAATATATTTAAGTTATTATTTTCACTTTTCCATGTTACTCAAGTGCTATGAAAGAATTTGAATATTTATCATGTTATATAATTCTTTAATTTATAAATACAAATAAATATCATCTATTATTCATAATTTTTTTTCTCTTATTTTTCATGGAGGACCATTCCCTTCCAAAATACATGCTTAAATACCCCAATTCTGACTTTTTCTAATGCAGGGTAGACATTGCATCTGTACCAATAAATGTTTTCATATTTATCACCAGAAAAAAAATCAAATCTTATTTGTAGAATAATTTTCCTATAATATATTATTTATATTATCATTTAAAAGGTGTCCATAAGTACCAGAAATTTTATATCATGATGATGACTTAAAAGATATGGCATTCAAAAAAACATTATGTATTTACTATTCACCAAAATAATTACCTTAAAAATACCAAAAATATACCCATGATAATTTAAGAATGGTAAAAAGAATAATTATCTCTATTTTATGAAATTAAAATTCTAAATTTTCTAAATTGAAATATAAAATAAAATCATGAATAAAAATTACTTTAGTTTCACTATGAAATAATAAAAATTCTATTTTAAAATCATTATTAGGATATACTATTAATATACTATTATAGAATCCCATGTATAATATTCTATAACTTTTAAATTATTTCATCCTCAAAATTTATAGTATATATAAGATCATAAAAAATGTGGGTAATTTTTTATCATTACTTTATTAGGTTACCACATTCCTTCACTAATTTTATTATTCCTCTAATGTAATTTCACCAACCAAGTTATCTAATTATAGAAACCATTTTTTATAGTGTACAGAATATGATGATTTTTTTAATTAAAATAAATTTAATTATTTAACTATATTTCGTCAATAGTGAGTACATGCATTGGGTTTGATATGTAGTTTCTCAACAACAAGACATGGACAATGTTATGCACTTTAGAGAGGTTAGATGGAATATATAAATAGTAATACACTACTCTAATTATCCCCTATAATTTTAAAAGTATTGGTGTACATAGGAAATATGATGACCTTCTTATAAATCTTATAAATCCATTCCATAGAGATACAATTATGAATATATGATCCCGACATGAAATTCCTTGTCCTTCCTCTAATTATCTGTTTTTTATACATTCATCTCTGATCTATGTTGATATGATTCAAGTAGATCCCAATTTTATGGTTGTATATTTAATACGTTCAAGTACTATTATATTTATTTCTCTAATATCATCCTAAAATTTTGGACTATGAAATGTATTCCAACACAATTATTTATACGAGTCCATCTAAATTCTCGAATGATAGCTATTATTATATGAAAATTCCACCAATGGTAGATATAGGTCCAATATTCCTTAAAATTCATGCGATTATGGTCTCAAAATTTATTCTAATGTTTGAATAGTGATTTTTTACATCCCATCGATTTTTGGATGATGGAATTTTCTAAAATGTATCTTGGGTTAAGATCCCTCTAAACAATCGTCCATAATATCGATGTTAACTGAGGTTCATGATCAAATAAGATTATTAGAGGTTCAAAATGAAGTCTCAAAAACTCATTAATATAGATCTATATAAGGATCCCTAAGTAATGATCCCCTTATATTACAATAAAACATACAGATATTGTAAGGTGATATATAATGATCATTATAACATTATTCCTCATATTATTCTTCTTAAGTCAGTTAATAAAGTCTATTATAATATTGAACCACCTCCAAATTGGTATAGGTATAGGATTCATGAAACCCTTATGATGCTTTCATCTAGCCTTTTATTTTTTGAAATCCATGATTATTGATACATAGTTATAAATTTCCCCCTTCATATCTTCCAACCCATATTCATCTCTTAAATATCTATACAACTTGGTGCTACTATGGTGTATTAGGAAAATTTTATATATGAGCTTCGTATAATAATTCTATCTTTATCCTAGGTATGGGTGAAACACATAATATCTTTTCAATAATCGCTACCCCACATTTGTGTATAAAGAATTCTAATTACCCATTATTTATGGAATTAATATTCATTCAAAAATCATTTTCATCATGTTGGTACATTATGATATTATATAGTAAAAATTGTTTAGAAATCACATGGAAAAGAAATGATGTTTTCCCTTACATAATAATTTCTATATCCTAATTTACTTTCTTGAATTTGGGTCGTTATCTATACTCATCATGGATATAATTTCATGATATATCCTACTAAATTAATCAATAACCATGTTTCCCTTCCCATACTAGTAGTATACTTATTAGACATAGTCCTTGAGTAGTTTGAGCCATATTTTTTTTCTCATATCTATATCTTTATTTTAGAATATGCACTTTAATTTTTTTTTATATCCTATATAATTCAATATAGAGATAATACCTATGTATATTCAAGGAGACGAATACAAATCCAAAATCAAGATCACATTTTGTATAATTTTTTTCATGTATATTTAATTACAATGATTTATAAGCTACAACTATATAATTTTTTATACGAAAACAACCTAATAATTTCATCGATATATCACTATATTTCTAAAATCCATCCTCTAATAATGATTAATTTAATATCTATGAATTGAATAATATCTTCTTTAATTCCCCCAAAAAACTTCACATTCTTTTAATAATGTAAATGTGATAATATTACTTGTCAATATATTTAAAGAGTCGTAAAATTATGTAAAATTTTGAACAAATGACTTATAGTAATCTACTAGACAATTTATACTATATATCTCAGTTATATCTTTTGGCATATATGATTTTTTGACTACCTTTTTCATTAAAGGATAAATATAAATTATGTACATGGTTATAATATATCTAAATAAATAATCTTCATAGAGACAAAATTTTCACATTATAAATTTCCCATATAGATCAAATTCTCTAATATTTTCAACAATGATTCACAAATGATTATTATTATATACATATAATTAAGATTATATCAATATATCATCAATATATACCATAATAACGTTATAAAAATAATCCTTGAGTACTCTATTAATTAGATCAAAAAACACAAATGGTTTATTAGTTAATATAAAAGACATTTCCTTAGACTCATAATTTATATACCTTAGTTGAAATGCAGTCATTCATTTATAATATCATTGAAAAGTATTGAGATCCATGAAGTTTAGTAAACAAGTCATAAATTTAAGATAAATAATTCTTATTATTTATATTAATGGAATTAATATCCATATAATTGAGTAATATCCCCATAGACCATTGATTATTTTATAATAAATTAAAAAAATGCTTCCCCAAGGTCAAACACTAGGGTGTATGAATCAATAATCACACAATTCATCCAGTTGTTTATACAAATCTACCAATTAGATTGTATCTATTATACAGGGAGTCATAGATACAATTTTTTCATTTGGGATAAGTTCAATATAAAATAATCTTTCATTATTAGGTGTATTATAAGTAATTCTTTTGGAAATAAATCACGGTAATCGATCACCATGGGTGTATCCTCCATTATTAGGATGAATTTCCCATCCATAGGATATTATCTCCATAATGCTTCTCATATAATTTCATTAATTTGAGCTACTAGAGGCGGATCAAAAAATGAATTAAATAATGAAGTCATACATCTAAAAATAATGTTCTATTCCTCTTTCATAAATTATATTATCCTTATCTAGATGAAAAATTCTTGTATTATATATTGAGATACCATCAATTATAATAATTATATAATAGTTAGATATATGTATAAAATTATTGTTTTCAAATATACAATGTATATGCACCTTAATAATGACTGCATAATATATCATCATTATAATAATATTTCCACAAAATGAATTCATTGAAAATTATTTTTTTAGTGTGTATCATTATGATTGAAAGTTATTAGAAAATATTCCTATTAAAAAAGAGTTCATAGACCTTTTATTAAATAATGAATTTTCTAAATTTGAGTTTATGATTGAAGAACCAACTATCACATAATTAAAGACTTTATATTTAGTTGTAATAATCACATAATCTCAGCCTTTCCCCCTTGACATCTACTGAGGTAAATTCCCATGATTCTTAGGGAATTTGTTTGAATAGTCTCCATCTTATTATAGTTGTAAAATTATACATTGGAGACTATTGTTTTTTATTTTTATTCATGATATTTATGTCATTCATCTCCAAACAATAAAAAAACTATCATTCCATTAAATAAAGTCTCTGGGTGGTTTTTTCCATAATTATTACACATTATAAATTCCACCCTTCCCTTCTTCTAATTTTTCAAATTTTTTTTACAAGGTGAAAGAAAATAATAATTTGTTCATTAATTTCTTTAAAATATAATAATTGGAAAATAAATTATCTATATTTACGAAACATGATTTTATATCATCAAATGATTAAATTTTTTGAGAGACTAACTCCCTTCTAAGTCTTG
The DNA here is from genome assembly GCA_963277665.1 of Viscum album. Lineage (NCBI taxonomy): Eukaryota > Viridiplantae > Streptophyta > Magnoliopsida > Santalales > Viscaceae > Viscum > Viscum album. The sequence continues at coordinate 427,403,358 of OY728129.1, read as the reverse complement.
GATTTAACATAAGAAATTGAAAAATATTTCTTTTTGTATTACATATGTAATTAAAAAAATTTATTACTAGAATTTTACTATTGACATCATACTCATACAAATTTTCCTCACCATTTTGTCTATTATAAATTTTCATTCTATATCATATTGTTTCTCATGAGGAAAATATATTTTTTTTAAAATAATTATTCAAAAATTATATTTTCCATACTATATATATGTTACACCTCTCTAGTATATAGAATAAATGAAAAACATTGATTATAACATTTCTAGTGGCTAAATCACCATGTTTACCATATAAAATTTATCACTTCTCAATGAAAGAAATATATTCTCAAGGGATTTTATCTATTGTTCAACTGATTAATTATTATTGGTTCCATTGGGTGATGTAGGTTGTTATCACATGAAGTAGTCCACCATAATTACACTATGTTGTAGAGGAACATGTTTCTATATATGAGTAATGTCTTTGGTCATAATCTAAGTCAAATTTACTAATACAATTTTAATCTACCCAGTTCTAACTCCAGCCTCATTGAAATTATCAAGAGGTAAATCCCAACAAAGATTATGGAGATTGTCATAGTTTCTATTCCATACTGAAGGATCAATTTTTAAAAAATTAACTATAATTAATTGTATCACACCATCATTAATAATAAATCAAATTGTATAATTCCCATCTATGTGAATTATTATAGAAAAATATCCTAAATATCCTATGATATTATCATAATGTTTCTACTATCTAATTATTTTTTTAATAATCTAGTTCACAAGTGTTATTTTAAAATTTCTTTTATACTAACTATAACATCCAATCTCTAGTAGCGTAAAGATGTTAGTTATTTTTTTTACATAGAATAGAATACATTGTTAAAAAAATCCAATAGTTAATAGTCTTAGAAACTATAAACATAAATGAACATTTCATTACATTTAGAACATAAGATAAAATATTTGAGAACATGAAAACATTATTATTACCTGTTACATATATATATATATAACATTTTTCAATCTTAGTTTTATTTAAGGGAAATATGAAAAAATATAATGAGGTGATATAATTCACTCAGTAAGGGGTAGCATACATTAGAATCTATCATATTATAATCATGCCATATATATAATATGGAAGAACTAAATAATTAAATGAAATCAATATGGATGATAACATGATCATAATATATCCACAGGTAGCATAATAGCGGTAATAAATAAATCCCATGGATATATATAATTGATATCATAGATATCAAATACATAGTTCCAATCATAATATACATAATCTAAAGGTTTCATTATAAGAAATAACACATTAATGGGTAAGACATGCACCAAATATCAAAAATAGTTTTTCTTATTATTCATATTGATACATCAAAGGTTTATATAATTCTAGGCCTCACAAGTCACTAAATCATTATAAACATACTACCAATGCCTATTAATAAAAAATCATATGTAAATGTGTATGGTGTAAAATGAATAACAAAAATAGTATTTTCGTGAGACCAAGGGGTATATAATTATGATTTCCTCCCATCATTAAATAAGTCAAATGCGTTCATCATATGAAAGAAATAAAAACAAAAATTATCAAAAATTATCAGTAACAAATAGTTATCCTTATTTAAATTACCATACTTTCAATACATCCTCATACAGTAATTGAAATTAATTTCTTTCTATGAATCCTTTAAATTGATATACACAGTGTAGGGTACTCATAATATAAATATTAAGTGATATATATTAAATTCTATATTAGAAAATAAATACTATAATATTTTACGTGATGCGTAATATATTCATGTGATCAAATAATAGGTACATAAACGAGAAAAATAAATTGAAAATTTAAATTAAAGATGATAAAAAAAAACTTTATCATACACTTTGGTATCATAAAATCACCATGGTGAGAAATTTTTGTTTTAAAATAGTTTAAAGGATTGGAAACCCAATTAAATATTTCTGTTTTATAAAATTGTTAGATTATAATAAAAAAAATTTCTTAATACTTTATCAAAATTTCGTATGTTATTTAAATGATTAAGAGTAGAATTGGAATGTGAAGTTGTAGTTTCAGAAACCTATATTTCGATGTTATAACAAATTATTACAATGATATCGGTGAGCGATAATGGTTAATCTCTTGTCATTTATGGAGATAAAGTATCTAAATAACATAATTATGAAATAATATCATTCAAACATGACTATTTTTAAATATTTTTAATTCAAATAATCATAATTAAGATAAATATTGTTTTTTAAAAACACTTACATTTCTCTTCGAGACACCTCCTTTGGATTAAACCAAAATTCTCTAGTGAAGGTAATTTTGGACATAAAAATTCTTAAGGAAATGGGGTGTATTGAGATTTATTGGGATATAATATTGTAATATATTGAGATTTTATGAAATATATCCTTTAAAATTAATTTATATTATTTAATAGATTGATTTAAACGCAATACATTGTTTATCTTTTATCACACACAAAACCAATTTTATCTTTAATTGAACACAACATAGAGTTACTTTGATGATTTATGTTATACACAAGCCTGAGTCTTACTAGACAACAATATACTATTAATATTATATTGATAGTTATCACAAAGCCATTGGAATAGAATGAATAAATAAGATTAAAAAAATTATGAAAATTATAGTTTACACATGTTTATAAAATAAATTCATAGGATTCCATTTAATTATAATGGAGAATAAAAAAATTGAATATAAAGGATGAAATTTAATGGAAAACAATTTTTATAAACAAAATGATGTCTTATCTTATTAAATTAAATAAATCATTATTTGTGAAAGATATAAATAATTTTTTTATTTTTAATCATCTTTTTTTAAAATTCATCAAATAATTTTGATTTGTTTAATATAATAATAAATATTATTTTAAGTGTAAACATTTGTACATTTTTAAAATGAAGTGTTACCACCTTTTAATGGCACACCTATTTTAAATATAAATTACAATAATTTCATAATTTATATTTGAAAAAAAATTCATATTTTTGAAATATGAATATAAAAATTTAATTTGGGAGTTTTTTTGGTATTTTTCCTTGAACGATTGTATATTTTTGAAAGGTGAATGACACCTAATTGTAATGAAAAAATAATTTTTCATCTAAATTATTTAAAGAGTTACTTTATATTTTTAATTTATTTAAAAGTATAATTAGTTCAATTTTATATATATTTAAAAAATTCAGTTCATTATTAGAAATTTGACATTGAATTTCAATATAACAACTTAGAAATTTTTTTAACACATTCATTTTAGAATGCACACTTTATTGTCCCATCTGTAGGATTAATTTTAAATTTATTTATTCCACTCCTATGATTTGAATTTTTTAAAAAAAATTGAATACTTTCAATAGTAATAATTTATAAATTCTAATGAGTTCAACATTGTTTTGGCTAAAAATATCGGTGAAATTAATTAAAATTAATTACAATGATTAAGAAAAATGGGTATACTTAGTGGTTAAATATTATTCTTAAGGGGCCAAATGACCTAGAAATATATCCAAAGCCAATTTTTCCATTATTAAACCAAATACCCAATATTATCTAATTTTATTCATTATTGGGGGAAAATTATGTATGGGATACCTGAAAATAGTGTTTTCCTTTTAATATTTACAAGAATGTCACTCCCTCACCACTATAAAAAGACACACACCCTCTCCCTCTCATTACACCTATAAAACCTTTTTTGATTTTATAAACCCAAAATAATTATCTTCCCACTTCTCTAATCTCATCCCATATGATTGAGATTGGGAATAATACAATCCAAGTATGTCCTTTGGTGTAAACCAATAGGAGTTACCCGAAAATTAGGTAACATTTCTCAATGATCACTTTTGTTAACTTTATTTCTCAAAGAACGACATTTGTTATTATTAAATGATTATATAATAACCTCAATATGTTAAATATACCAATTTGTTTTTATGTTTAGGGTTATACCTACACCTTCACTCATTTCCATTAAAAGGGATACAAAATCATCATTCGTGTGTAAGTTGGACTACATCCTTGCGAACCGATGTCGTTCGTTATTCCATTTCCAACTCTTAAGTTTGGAAAAATGATTTATTTAAAAAATTTATATTGAATATATATATATAAATTATATATATTATTTATTCATAATTTTTTAATTAATATATAACACATAAATTTAATCTTTCCATTTTTGGAGAATATGATAACATCATTTTTGATCTCATAGACTACAAGTTATTCAAAGTGATGTGATACATTCCCAATGTACATAGAATTTATTAATGATTGATTTAATAAAATTATATGAAAAAATTGAAATATTTATGATATTAATTATATACTTATATATCTATTCATATAAAAGATCATTTTATTTTTTCCATTTCACACAATAAAAAAGTTATAACGTCGTTCGTGGATGTATGGACTACCACCTCCTCGAAGCGATGTGGTTCTTCCTTTATCTTCACCAAATCAAAATACCGGTATATATAAGTATATATAATTTAATAAAATTTTATTTATAATATAACTTTAATTATTGAAAGATAAACTTTTCTTACCTTTTTCTATAATGATTAATGAAAAATGGGAATGCTACACTTGCTTACGTACAACATATATCTCCATTATAGCAACATTGGTTCATTTTTCATAACAATAATTAATATTTTATTTTAAAAGTATAATTGTTTAAAAATATTGTAATTATTTCATTTTTATTATTATGGATATGTTTTAATAATAACCTTATTGACCTGAGTCGACCAATCGAAGTCAATGTTGACACATAGGCTGAGTATGATCAAAAAATTTGACATAAATATTATCGATTAAGTAATTGTATATAAATTTTTTATAAGTGAATTAAAATTAATAATAAACTTGGAAAATGTTATGAAGAAATTAAATAATTAATATACGTTTATTATTCAGTAATATAGAGAACAATAACGACAAATCCGACTAAAGTTAAAGGATTTCGCCTCAATTTCCATTCTTTGAGGCATAATATATTTTTGTGCACCAAATTTATTATATATGGTGTACATACATGCAATTTGACTTTTAATATAATGAATAAGTATTATTTCATGTCATTTTAAGTTTCAACTTAAATTATTTCATCCAATGGGGTTTTAATTGAATGTTACTAATTAGTAAGGTATTTCTTAACTCAATTCCCCTTCATTGGGTTAAACATCATGTCATAGGTTATATTATACATAGAATATTTGTGAAATGAATTATTATTATATTAATATTCATTTCCAATTTTAGTTTTTGGATTTACTTTTGTCACACATAATTATATCATTGATTTATTCTCACTCCAATGATATGATCATAATAAGGGTTTTCTTATCTAACTTTTATTTCTATAAAGGTTTATTCTATATAAACATTTATTTTGTTATGTGGTGTGTAGATTTACCATTAATTTATTTTATGATTATTATTATGAATCTTATGGGGTTTTACATATCCTTTTGATTATGTCCCGTTCTTGGAAATTATGGTATCAAATTTACCAAAGTGGATTTAGATTTTTTTCATAATCATCATTCTTCGTGACGTTTGTTATTTTATACACCTATATTCATTTATGAGGGGTATATAATTATACTTTGACATTTTATATCATTAATATCCTTATCAAAAAGATATTTTCAAGGTTCATTTAATGTTATTCCTTCATGGGGAATAAAATTCAAATGTTTCAATGTTGTATGAGACACTTTGGAATGTTTAAAGACTATTTTCCTCAAGAATGTTTTTAATTATATTTTATGGTAATTTCCATTCATTAACGTCAAAAACCCTTGTTTTTACTTATCCTATATTGGGTATATTTTTTATTTATACCATACTCATTCATTATTTGGATAGATTTTTTTAAATGTATTGTTGTGGAACCCATTTCATTTCCATGGGATGATTATGTATTAAAGAGATTGTTATAGAAACCTATTATTTTCCATGGGTTAATCATGTATCAATGCGAATATTTTGTAACCCATTTTGTTTCAATGGGTTAATCATGTTTCAAATAGATTTTTTTGAAACCACCTCTTTTCTATGGGTTACTCATGTTTCAAAGAGATTGTTCTGAAACCCATTTCATTTCCAAAGGTTAATCATATTTCAAAGAGATAGTTTTGTAACCCATTTTATTTTCCATGGAATAATAATGTTTCAAATGTAATGATCTAGATCCCATTTATTTTCCATGGTTTAATCATGTTCCAACAATATTTTAGTGAAACATGTTTCCTTTTGATGGGTTCTGCCAGTTTTGTTTTCTCTAGTCAGCTCTGGTGATGATGGATGTCCCCGATAAGGATGAAATTTTTACACTAATGAATGAATATGGCTGTGATGTGATTCTGGTTTATGCGATTCGGGGTGTGCATCTTGAGGCAGTAGGATCGATGCGTTATGACAACCTCTTTTTTTAATTCTGAGCATTTTCAAGGTGCAAGATGATGGATTATTTTGAATTTTTTGAAAATTTTAATCTGTGATGTGTTTTGTCATTGAGAGGGTTAGTGTAACTCAATGTTGGGGTGAAATATTTTGTCTAGTTCCCACTAACCTCAATTTAAGTCTCCAATAATTTTAAAAAAATTCACATGAGGAGGTAATCATGTTCTAAAAAGAATAAATGCTCTTTCAATTTGTTTTGATGAATTCTCTATGTATTCGGTTTTAGGATATTATAAATGATGGGTGTGCAAAAATAGTGTTGGGTGAGCTTGTTATAGATTATACTATGGGTGCACCCACATAGTTCTTGCGTACTCCGAAGATAATAGTCGACCACATTGGTTATTCCATTTGTAAGGGTTCTATAAGGGATTTGTGAGGGTTCAATGAGAAGATATATCATGATACCAATATGTTTTCCATATTCTTTATAGGTGTTTATAATTTCACTAATTATCAATATTGATATCACATGGCTCATGATTATTGGTTCTAATGAATCTTTCAATTACCATGATTACATTATTCATCATCCATGTATTAATGAGTATGAATATTCATATGTTCTACTCATGCATTATGATAATGTCATCATACCCTTATTATTTTCTTATATTCACAGATGACATTCATTTTTTAATGCTTATGTTTTCATTACCGAGCATCTGAGCTCACCAATTTTAAGTTTTTTTTTTTAGATTTTTAATATTTTTGTTGAACGTTTTGTGTCTACAACGTATTTTACCAGGATTATGTTGATCACCAAGTATGAAATAATAAAAGATGGGTATAATGGGAGGTGATTTTCAACTTTATTAATCAATTGTTTATGAGTCCATGTTGGTTTGAATTGTTTATGTATGAAGTTTTTCTAATTATATAAAACATAAAATGTAAAAGTTCCTCAAGAATTTAGGTGATCCATTTTTTCCTTCTGATGTTCTATGGTTTGAAGGAGAAAAATTCGGTCATAATTATCAGCATCATAGACTGGAATTTAAAGTCATGTATTTCAACACAAGATCCTGGAGTGCAGGTCCTAGGCTATTATAGATGGCATCAAAGGTTGGTTTAGATAAATTTGGATATGTTTATGTTTTTATATGGGGTTATCTTAAGAGTTACGGATACCATTATGGGAAAATAATATTAAGGGTGATCACATGTTCAATGTCTTAAGACAACTCATTTATGATTTTTAAGAAGTAAAAATGTTGAGGTTGTTAATGACATTTTCTGAGATGTTTTTTTGGAATGATATATTTCGAACCCCTATGATCAAAATGAATTATTTTTAGGGTGGAATTATGTATAGAATATGTTTTTCCTTGTAACACTTTGTAATATTTTTATGAATATTTTTAAATCTGGGTGCTGAGATGATGAGTGATTTCAAGGCCCGATGTGCCCAGAATTAATGTTATAAGAATATTAAATATATTTTTATTTCAAGTGAAAAATGATTAATAAATAATGGATTATATCATAATATAATGCTAATATTAGAAATGTGAAGTCACAGTTGAGTCTAGAATGTGTCGTTTACCGTAGGCACTACATAACTGTAATTGGTGCAGGTCATCTGTAGAAAAATTCAATGAAGAAGTTACCATAAAAAATAATTAAATTATTTTATTTTATTTTTAATGATAATAAAAATAAATCATATTTGAAAACTCGGATCATAAATCCAAGTCCATTGTTTATTTCACAATGTGGTGTTTTCCCTAGGCATGATCTAAAGTTGATCGGTGTGTGGCGTTCAGATGAGATAGTTGTTGGTGGTACGTTCACTGAGTTAATTAATTAATTAATTCTTTTTGACCTATATATAATATATATAAATATATCATCATAATACTACAAATTTTCCAAGAGATATATTATTTATTCCCTTTGGTGAACCAAGATCAAACGACATATCCATGGACCGTGATAAATCGAAACACAACAAATCAATGGACCTCCTCCTCCATTGGCAAGAATGTTCTTCATTTGAAAATTATTCAAGCTTGAGTTATGAATTTTACTTGTGGTTTTTTATCTCCATTTTATTTTCCCATAATGAACCCGAATTAATCGTCAAACAAATTAATTCACAGATTAAAATTTCATTGTTTAATCCATATTTTCCCTAAAATTTCGATTTATTCAGTATGGAAAATTTTTCATTGATAAATCCTCTCATTGTTGAATCTCATTGATGATGGCTAAATGAACATGTGCATCAATAATTTTAGTTTTCATATCGTAATTTTCTATCTCCACCCTTCATGCGTTCTTTGCTGGTGTCTCGTTTGACTGACAATTCAAAAAGTACATTCAAATAAATCATTGCGAAAATAAACATGAAATCGAACCTTAACGCAACAGTTCAATTTTTTGGTAATGGATTTGGATCGAGATCGATGGTTTTCAATGGCATTTGTAGGAGAGAGGTGGCCGTAGTTGGTGATATAGGGGCGGTCGATAGAATGACGCGGGGGCTCGCGGTGGTCTAGTGAGCAAGGAGTCGGTGGTCCACATGCATGGTGAGCCCATGATGGCCAGGATGATGAGGTTCAGGTGGAGAAGGGTGGCACAGTGGTCCCACGTCGGTCAGAATGTGATGGCACAGTGGATAGCTGAGGTGGATGGAGGCAGAGACCGAGAGTCTATGGGTGTTGATTGTTGATCAATGGGGGTAGATCCGAGATATATGGGTGTAAACAACTATTTTTTATGATTCCATCAACACTGGAGTGTATTTTGAGGTTTTCAATGGGATTTTATAGGGGCGGCGTAGGGGAGAATATGGTTTGATTAGGGTTTACCGGGGAAGAAGTCGGCAAATTTTTTTTTTCTGGTTTTTTGAAAATATTTTTTTGCCTGAATGGGTTAGGGTTCAATATATTTTTAAAATTGGGTCTCAAGATGTGTGAACCCCATTAAGGCATATTTCCTCGCAAGGATGCATGAACAGGGTTCACGCATCCTTTATTAAGTTTTTACAGGATGCCTGAACCTCGCTCACACATCATAAAGAAAGGATAAAGGAAAAACAATTTAATACATGTATATACTAATTAAACAAACATGAGATATCAATGTATTTTACTTAATATAGTAAATATTAATTAGATAATCATTAATATAAATAAAATTAAAACTCATTCACTTATCATTAATTGTAATCCAATTTTATTTCATAATGCAGATATTAGAAAAACATTCCTTTTTCAATAATGAAGAACTAACCATAACATCAATCCAAGGATAAGGTTTTGGGTGATGTTTTCTCCTTTTAACATATGTAATGGATTTTGAGGATCAACAAAAGTAATTATCTATGTTTTTAAACATAATACAATTAAGATCAATGGATTTATCTTCTTTCTCTTCATGAAATTCGGTGTTGCATGGTTTATTTCATGATAGTGTTGTCAATCTATCATTCATGGATACAATATATTGGAACATATGATCATCTCTTCAATTGTATGAATTGTATCATCATGGATAATTGATCAAATGTAGAATTAAATTATTTGAATCAACAACAAATTTTCAAGGCTTCAGGATGTTATTCATTTGATCAAATTTGGCAATCAATTCTTGGAATCAACAACAATTCTTCATGGTTTCAATAACTTATTCATCAATATATATTATTAACATATTGAATTCTTATTGACCAAAAATGAAACAATTATGCACATCAATCTCCCCCTTTTTATTTTGTTGTCAATAGATGAAGCACACTTCATAAATTGTAAATATGTGTGCCAAATTTTTTTCCCTATTATCGGAAAAAAAATGAAATGATTTTATGTTGATATGTCAATAACATTTTCTCCCCCCTCTAAAGAATATCTTCTTGACTTTTCTGAGGAATGGATGATGTCAAATGGATAACTTTGCAAAGATACATCATTTAATAATCTCTAAGTCTACTTGGGTTCAACTGGTGTATAAAAAAAATATTTGATCAAGGGTTTCAATGTTATCCATGAACAACCACTCATTTGAAATCATGCTCAGAAAACAAGAGATATTTGATCAAGGGGTTCAATGCTAGGACCAAATATCCAGTCATTTGGATTATATCATCATGGAGAACTGATAAAATGTATAATTAAATTCATTGAATTAGAACAATTATTCAAGGAATCAAGAAACAAAATGAAGTGGTTTTATGTTGATATTTCAGTAACATTTTCTCCTCCCTCTAACAAATATCTTCATGACTGTTTCTGAGGTATGGATGAATTCACATGGATTACATTGTAAAGATACTTCAATTAATCATCTCTATGTCTACGTGGGTTCAACTAGTTTAAAAAACAAGAGATATTTGATCAAGGGGTTCAATGTTATCCATGAACAACCACACATTTGAAATCATGCTCAGAAAATAAGAGATATTTGATAAAGGGGTTTAATGATAGGACCAAATATTTAATCATCTGGATTGTATCATCATGGAGAACTGATAAAATGTAGCCTTCAATTATTTGAATCAACAACAATTCTTCAAGGATTCAGGAAACAAAATGAAATGGTTTTATGTTGATATGTTAATAAATTTTTCTCCTCCCTATATAGAATATCTTTTTGGCTATTTCTAAGGGATGGATGAACACACATGGATGACTTTTCAATGATACTTCAGTTAATCAACTCTAAGTCTATTTGTGTTTAACTGGTGTATAAGACAAGATATATTTGATCAAGGAGTTCAATGTTATCCCCAAAAAACCACTCATTTGAAATCATTCTCGAAAAACAAGAGATATTTGATCAAGGGGTTCAATTCTAGTAGTAGCTCTTAAATAGTTATCCATAAACAACCACTCATTTGAAATCATTATTGCAAAAAAAAAACATGATCCATTAGATCTTTTCTTTCTATTTACACTTCAGATCTTCAAATCTTGTTGTGCTTCCTTGGATGTCAATAATTTTTCAATTTATTTGTGTTTATGGTTCCTTTATGTGTTCTTATGGGTGTCATTTTTTTGGTAGTTATTTTGGATTAATCACCCTTCAATATCATGGATTTATAATCAAAATACTTCACATTTAATCATATTATTTATTATATATATATATATATATTTTGTTAGATAATTTCATAATAGTAAGACAGATATTAAAAAAGTGTAGAACTATATAAATGATGACAGTAAGACATAAACAATATGTATCATAAATCAAAAATCAACCTAATCAACGCCTTTGTTGTGGATGCTCATATGTCCCATAGTCAGGCATATAAAAAATGCATCCACGTCATGTCTGACTCTGTATATGCTCCAGCGTACAATGCACATCATCATCAGTAGCCATATCCATATCCTCCGGTGTGGCAGACGGTGGATGCTGGCTGGAAATCTCACCAACATGGGAAGAATATGGCTACTCTGCAGTGGATGGTTGTAATAATGTATCAAAATCTTGGAAGCCCCGTCTGTGTCATGTTAGAAATCTGACTGGTGACCTATTGTACCATGATGCATAATCCATCTGGTCCACCAACTGAAAGCATACCGTCCCCGCCCCTCGCAACCAGGACTCCTGTCGTCTACCCATAACTTTATATATCTGGAATGATATATCCTCCAATAAAAATCTCTCTTCCCTGACATCTTCAGGGAATGAAATGAATCTAACTGATTTTTTGGATCAGGAATAGGCTGATGGAATCTGTACTGCCTCATGACTCTATCAGTCTAGTGCCACTCGACTATATGAAAATGAATCAATGGAACTGTGCATGAGCCAATAGAAAGCATCGCTGTACAGTACGGTCGAAGACTCTGTAGAATATCATATGTATATGGCATCCATGTAATCTGAAAAAAAAATAATGAATAATCAATGAATATATTATTAGATGTACAGTAAAGAATAATTATTTAATAATATAAATAATGATCACTTACATCGTGCGGTGGAATTATATCGAACATAAGTCTGTAGGCATGGACGTCATGTCTTGGGGTATCTGAATGTCGATGTGCTTGACTCCACCTATAGATAACATTGTTATATTTACATTTGATAAAATAATTCTAAACAATTATGTTAGACATTATAAGGAAACAAGAACATACCAACATCCACATGGAGCCTCCCCTACAATATCTACTTGTAATAGCGCATGAGCATGTGGAGATAAACAAGGGATGTGCCCCCATACCCACATCTGTAGAAGAACCATGCATCCCGTTATCTATATCTTATAAATGCGACATGAACTGCATAATTTCCTATATGTATATGCAAGACAAGCAGACCCCCAGCAATACTGCCATGCCTGGTCCAAATCCTCCAAAAATGATAAATACATCAGGTGCAAAAAAGTAGTGGAGTGATCAACAAAAAGTGTACCATAGCTCAGCATCATAATATATGCACGTGAAAATCAAAGCATGGTGATCTCGTCAGCATACTCTGGTAAATGAGTGAAGTGATGATCTAACCAAGGCATATGCAATCTACCACCAACGATGGTCCTACCATCATCCTGAACCTCTATGCCATGTAGTCTATGAACAAGCTCTGGAAAATATACTACAACTCGACCTGTCAAAGCATCACCATCGATGTGGAGGCCCAAAAAAATGGCCACATCCTATAGTGTAATAGTCATCTCCCCCTCTCTCAAATGGATTGTATGAAACTCTGGCCTCCATCTCTCTAACAGCGCAACAATGAGATGATGATCAAGAATGGTGAAGTCACACATCACTAATCCATAAAATCCATCATGTTGAAGTTGGGGAACAATAGCGGGAGGTGGTGCGGTATGATGGAAATGGTGAGATCTCCGAACACTCAATGGAGGAAAAACATGTCACTCTAAAACTAGTCTTGAGACATAAGGAGCCTAAGATGTGAGAAATGGAAAATCTTCCATCTACACAAATGATATCATCGTTACATTTTTATATATAATTCAATGAAAATTGTAAACTTTTTTTCAAACATAATCTACAATATGAAAAATAAGGTAGAAAATATATGTGGGATGTATTGTTGGTTTTAATTATTAATTTCTTGTATTTTTTATCCTCAATGAATTTTAATTTATTCTGATATTTTTAATATAAATCAACATTTTTTAAAAACAAACATTGAATATGTAGAAGCATGATATATTCAATTTCATTCAATGTTTATTTTATTAACATATTTAGTATCGCAAAATTCTTTATGATAGATTCCAAAAATGAGATAAATTGCAAGTAAAAGGGTTCAATACTAAAACACCCACATACAAAACAAAATATGCATATTCTTGATATAATACACAGACTCGATCATGGATGATAGGATGTGGAGATCATTCATGCCACTTGGGGACATCTCTTAAGAGTATGTCCTTCTGCATGACAAATACTGCATTGTATTTTCCCTCCCCGTTGTTGAGGCCAATCCATCTCATTCCTAATTTGAGTTGACTTTGGTCTTCCTCGGGGCCACAAACTGGTAGTATGAAGACAATATTTTAAAAAACCACATTGAAAAATGATAATTGAAAACACTACCAGCTTTTGAAACTGGGAAATATTAGGGACAATGGTTGGGTGATCATCATGAAATGAGAGAGAATAAAAGTCACCAACCGGAATCCAAGATGCACTATAACAGTTAACCAATGTGCTCATGTGGTACACCAGGTTAACATATGGCTCCCATGATATATTTACCGATGAAAAAGTTGGGATAAAATGTGCACAAGGATATCACAATGCTTGAAAGCTACCACAATCACAATACATGTTATCCGACATCACCACAAACACTCGACCACTAGTGCATGTATCCTAGTCATAGTATTGTCTTACCTAAAAAAAATTTCCCTATAAAAACCTAGAACATTCTATATTGAATCCTCATTCAGTATCTGATCAATATCACTTTGGGAATGGTGAGTAAAACACATTCTATTTTCCATCCTCTGGTAGGCTTTTTGGGACCAGTCAACAAAGTAGTGAACACATCTATAGAATGTATCTTCCACTAACCCTGTGATTGGGAGTTTGCGCACACCCTTGAGGACCCCATTTATGTACTCCACTATATTAATGGAAATATGGCCATATCTTATTCCACCATCATATATTAATGACCATTTTTACTTTGAAATTTGCATCATATATTCATACACATATTCATTACAAGTTTGAATCTCATCAAGGAATCAATCAAATATTTCATGTTGGGGCTCATATGCTGAAAACATAAGAGAATAATGTTTTAAAACAGATATTAAATTTTGTTAAAAAACATACTTTTAGAAAAACATAACCAACTTGAGGATTTCCTTCTTAATGGCCCCATCTCTAAAATTCTTATGCACATTACTTGCAATATTTCTAATTCAATAAAGATGATAAGAATTTGGCTCTGTCCATGAAACCCTATCACTATTCAAAGCCTCAATAATTGCTCGATGCCGATCAGATATATGACACACACCCTTATTTTGTGTTACATGAATGTGCACACCTGCCAAAAACCAGCTCCAGTATTCAAAATTCCCCTTTTCAACAATAGAAAAAGCAAGTGGCAGAGGAGAACAATTACCATCCTGTGTGGAAGCAATGAGTAGAATACCTATATACATGTCATAAAGGAAAGTTCCATCTACTAGAATAAATTTTTACAATAGGGAAGGGCAGTGATGCATGGCCTGAATACCCAAAACAACCTATTGAACTTCAGCTTTGATCGATCAACTTGGTGAGTGTGGGATACATATTCAACAGTGCCCAACTGATAATCAATATGATTGTTGGGAGAAAAAAATTCCATAAGTTGTGGAAACATCGCACAAGACTCATCCCAATTACCATACAATATTACAATGGCCTTCTAGTTTTCATTCCAAGCTTTCCTGTATGACATCATATAGTTATACAACTGTAGAATTATTTCCTGAACAAGGGAAACAAGAACATTCTGACATGTTCGTATCATCTCACAAATAATAGTTGATATAAACTCTACATCATGGGAAGAATGATCCTACGACAATCTTCGATTCACACATGTGTGTTGAACTTCTAATTTGGCTATCTTCCAACCTGAATTTTTTTATCAAATATCACCCTTAATCGAAATTTACATTCTGTCCCATATTTCTCACAACGAATGAAATATTTTGTCTTCTTTGACTCATCATCCACAAATGTAAAATACCGATCAATGTGGTATTGCTTTGTCACATTTTTCATGACCAGTATACTTTCAAACGCCTGCCTGAGATATATGAATTTATCATTCGATGCAGACTTATTCCCTATAATTCTAGGGAATTCCAAAGATGGTGTAATGAAATTCCAATCAAAATGTTGTTCACGATACATTCCTTCAACTAAAGATCTCAATACTAAAGAATGAGTACTACTAACTGATAGATGTTGTTTATGTTTATCTCTCAAATGAACTTTAGAAGTTTCATTCCCCACATCACCCTCATACAAATCATCTATTGATGACTCTCGAGATTCTTCTTCCTCAGATAAACATTCATTCACTATATCAGCACATAAATGGATGTTATCTACATTTCCTTCCAAATTTTGATCATATTCATCATAATTTTCTTCTATCTGAGGGGTCATATGAGGAGGAGGCAATGAATAAGAGTGTTCTGAAGGACCGACTTCTACAGAACTCATAAAACATGGATCTGTAGTATTCGGTTATACCACATCAATATCAGAAAACACCACAGACAATTCCATTAAACAATTACTACACTGTTGCCTGAATAATAGACAAGCATCCATCCAATCCTCATCATCGAGTATAGGGTACTCGGTGTGCCAAAAAAGTTCAACATATTGAAGATATTGATACTTTATTGACGTAATTGATTGATCAACTCTCAGTTTTAACCAACTATAAATCTTATTGCGAACTGCATCCAATGTCATAAAACCATATAGATTTACCACTTTAGTAGGTGGCACACTATAGCTAAAACCCTTCTCAGTATAAATGACCTCACCATTGTAATATATTTGTGCAGAGAAGATTAACTATAAAAAATGATTCAAATAATATTAAATATGACACCAAATTTTTTAATTATTTGAATTGGTTTTGAATAATTGATTTTTTGAATGGAATGGTTTATCAGAGCTTTAATACACAGTTTCATAATTTATAATTATTGTTAAATAAATAACTAAATTAGTTAAATTGGTTTATAAGAGGTTTAAAATAATTTTTTAAAAAATTTAATTACTTTTGAATAAATAATTACAAAAATATTATATACAACATCGAAATTTTAAATTATTTTAACTGTATTTTCCTAATTGACTTTATACCAAGATTTTTTTTTTAATTTATACGTTTATCAGAGTTTAATATAGTGTTTCATAAATTTTAATTAATTTTTAATAAATATTCATGACTATATTTTGAGACTTTCGATTAGTTTTTCATTGTGTAATAATATAAAAGAATCCTATGACTGGAAGACTTCTGGAGTCTCTATTATCAAATCTGCAACCGCCATTTGAACATCTGTTCTCAAAAACCTCTTCGGGAAAACCACTTCGGGGACGTCTCTTCGGGGACGCCTCTTTAGGGGCGCTCTTCAAGGACGCATTTCAAGGACGTCTCTTCCGGGATGCCTCTTCGGGGACTCTCCTTGGAGACGCCTCTTGGTGATTGTATTATAATTACAAATTTACTCACATGCATGTGAGGGGTCAAGGGGTGTCTTAAATAAAAAACATTTTTTAAGCGGACACGCAGGTCCATACATACCCAGTGAGATGACTCGCAGGTCATCAATACGAAAAAATGCATTTATTCCAAATTAAATAACCACATTCATAAAATAAGACAATCAAATCCTAATTTATTTTATACTTCATCGATTATAATTATTGTTAGTAAATTAAATTACTATAATTCTATTTAATTTTTAAAATAATATATATATATGATACATATAAGTAATATATTATTTATAAATTATATAACCAGTGTAAAAATATTAGAATTTAATTTAATATTAAAATAACATACTTAATTTTTTCAAACATTCAATATGAATTCATACAACATTTCAGAAATAACATGATTAATTTTTCTAAACATTCAAATACAACATACACCCATTCAAAAATTAAATAATACAGAACAAAACTAATTTACACATCATGCATCAATACTATGAAATAAATTAACCGTACACACAAATATTAATTTCTACATATTAAAAATAAAATAATTAAATCATACAAATTAAATAAATAAAAATAATTATACAAATAAAATATTAATTAGAAATTTTACCTTCTTAAAAGTAGGAAAAGTTTGTTGATAAAGATATTCAGCATTGCTTCGCAACAAAATCCCATGCAGAACGAGAATTGATGGGGGGAGGGTCCTTTTTATAAAAGACCATGGTGGGATGCGTGAACTCCGTTTCCACATCCCAGAAGTGGGACGATGCGTGAACGGGGTTCACACATCTTGAGAACCAGTTTTAAAAATATTATAATGCCTAACCCATTTAGCCAAAAAAAATTCAAAAACCGATAAAAATAATTATCCGAAGATGTCCGTAGAAGAAGGATGTGGAAAATGGAGAAAAAATTGAAAAGAAAAATTAATAAAAAAATAAAAGCAATCTAAGGGGCGTGTGTGGAAAGCATGAAGGAAGGGGAGGGCATGACCATTCTTTTCAATTTTAGATAATTTTATGGTTATTATAATATAAAATATTATTTTTTTGTTAAATAATCTTATATCGGTTATATCTTTAAAATGTGGCGTCTGTTTGATGAAATGTCTGTGGTGATGCGATACTAACCTTGAGAGATCAATTTTAAGACCAATGTTGGATACATAATTAGGGTTTGTGGCTCGGATTCACAAAATGTATAGGATTATTGTTGTTGTTGTTGTTGTTGTTGTGAAGTATTGTATATGATATAGTTTCTTAGTAAAATGACCGATTGATGATCTGTCAGCTGTGTCATGACCCAAATTTTGAGGTGGATCTTTTGTTACCAAATTTAGGTATTTAAATAGAGATCGAGGTGCAGTCCCCACAAAGCTGAGTTCGAGCGTGTTGCGGTGAAATGTGACCTTTTCACCGAGTGTCTGTTTTGGAAAAATTGATAGTTGATCCCATTAATCTTTCTTTGAGAATAACTATGGTGCAATCTATAGATTTATTTCAGGATCAATATGTGGGCCCCACGAGGCAATATTCATGCCCAAATGATGTGAAATGCATCTTTTTCACTAGGTGTTCAATTTGGGCAAATGAATAGTCCATACTATGCGAGTTTCCGCAAGGATCACAGTGGTGTGATCCATTTTGTTATCTATGTCCATTTGAGGAGGTGTGTTAGTGAAGTTATGTTTTTCCCCTTCAGACCAACGATGAGCATCATGCACTCATATAAGTTTTCGCTAGATATTCTAGGTACTTTGGCAGTACATTGGCACGACAAGGGGTGGATGTACACAGATTAGTAACTGAGTATAGCTAGGTAAATAGCCATACAACGAGGCGGGGTCACACGTCATGTGGGCCCAATCCACGCGATGTACCTCATTATAAATCTTCTAACTTTCGTACTACGGGAAAAATGAATTTTTGAGACGGGAATAAATCTCGTAGAAAAAAGTCTGTCCAAGATGTTATTTTCGACGGGGGTAACGACCCATCACAAATAACCAATTATTTGCGACAGTATTTTGTCTCCCGTCGCAAAATGTTTCGTGCGGGTAGCACGCCAAACCGCGCGATGGTTATTTGCAACTGTGGGATCCCACCGACGCAAATAGTGAAGTATTGGCGACGAGCCCTGTCGCAAAATACCCAGTGGCGGTTAACAGGTTTTTGCGATGGGATGTCATCCTGTCGCAAAAGGTGTGTCAGCATGGACTATTTGCGATGAGACCCATTACAAATAACTTTTCATCCACCGACAGTAATTAATGCGGGTCTAGGTATTTGCGACGTGTCCCGTCGCAGATAGTCCCATCACAAATAATCTAACCTATATATACCCCCCATCCGTTTTTTCTTTCATTCCTCTCAATTCTTAGATTCTGTTTCTCTCTGAACTCTGATTTTAGAGGGAAAATTTTTCTAAGTTAATTTTTTTTGTTCACGAAGAAGATGTGAAGCCGTCTACATAAATAGAAAATCAAGATTAAAGGTATTTGTGTTTAATTTAATTTATTTTTTATTTCATTTTTATGTTAATTTTTATTATTGTTGATAAGTTGTAATTAAATTAAATTTAAATTGTCTTGTCATGAGTATTTATTTGTTCTAATTAATTGATTTTTTAGTACTAATTTTTAATAATTAGTAGCAATTAATATTTATTAACGATAATTAGTAATGTATATAATTGATTTGTAGTAATTAATAATAATTGGTAATAAATAATAATAAATACTAATAATTAGTAATAAATATTAATAATTATTAATAAAAAGTAATAATGAGTAATAATGAGTAATAAATATTAATAATGAGTAATAAATAGTAATAATGAGTAATAAATAGTGATAAATTGTCATAAATAGTAATAAATAGTAATAATGACTAATAAATTGTAATAATTAGTAATAAATTGTAATAATTAGTAATAAATTGTAATAATTAGTAACAAATTGTACTATTTAGTAATAATTAGTAATAAATTGAAATAAGTACTAATAAATTGTAATAATTAGTAAAAAATTGTAATAATTAATAATAAAGTGTAATAAGTCGTAATATTCTATCATAAATTGTAATAATTACTAATAAATTGTAATAATTACTAATAATTAGTAATAAATTGTAATAATTAGTAATAAATTGTAATTATTAGTAATAAACTTTGATAATTAGTAATAAACTATAATAATTAGCAATAATTAGTATTATTTATTAATAAATACTAATAATTAGAAATAATTAATAATAGTTAGTAATGAATACGTATAATTAGTAATAAATACAGATAGTTAGTAATATGTACCGATAATTAGTAATAATTATCTATAATTAGTAATAATTATTAATAATTATGAATAATTAGTAATAAATTTTAATAATTAGTAATAACTTGTAACAATTAGTTAAAAATTATAATAATTAATAATAAATTTTAATAATTAGTAATAATTCGTAATAAATTGTAATAATTAGTAATAATTAGTAATAATTAGTAATAAATTTTAATAATTACTAATAAATTGTAATAATTAGTAATAAATCGTAATAATTAGTAATAAATTCTAATAAATAATAATAATTAATAATAATTATCAATTATTAGCAATAATTAGATATAATTACTAAAAGTTAGCAATAATTAGAAATAATTAGTAATAATTAGCAATAATTAGTAATAATTAGAAATAAATAGCAATAAATAGTAATAAATAGAAATAATTAGTAATAAATAACAATCAATTGTAATAATTAGGAATAATTAGTAATAAATAGGAATAATTGGTAATAATTAGTAATAATTCGGAATAATTAAGAATAATTAGGAATAATTAGGTATAATTAATAACAATTAGTAATAAATTGTAATAATTAGTAGTAAATTGTTATAATTAGTAATAAATACTAATAAATACTACTAATTAGTAATAAATACAAATAATTAGCTATAATTACCAATAATTAAGAATAATTGGAAATAATTAGAAATAAATAGAAATAATTAGTAATAATTAAGAATAATTAGAAATAATTAGTAATAATTGGCAATAATTTGTAATAATTATAAATAATTAGCAAGAATTAATAATAAATAGCAATAATAACTAGTAAATTGAAATAAATAGTAATAAATAGAAAAATTAGGAATAGTTAGTAATAATTAGGAATAATTAGGAATAATTATTAATAAATATGAATAATTAGTAATAATTAGTTATAATTACAAATAATTAGTAATAATTAGTAATAATTAGTAATGATTAGTAATAATTAGTAATAATAAGTAATAATTAGTAATAATTAGTAATAATTAGTAATAAATAGTAATAATTTGTAATTAATAGGAATAAATTGGAAGAAATATGAATAAATAATAATAAATAGGAATAATTAGTAATAATTAAGAAGACATAGTAATAGTTAGTAATAAATAGGAATAGTTAAGAATAAATAGTAATAGTTAATAACAAATATGAATTGTTAGTAATAAATATGAATAATTAGTAATAAATTGGAATAATTAGTAATAAATAGGAATAATCCATAATAAATAGTAATAATTAGTAATAAATAGTAATAATTTGTAATAAATAGTAATAATTAGTAAAAAATAGTAATAGTTAGTAATAAATATGAATAGTTAGTAATAAATATGAATAATTAGTAATAAATTTGAATAATTATCAATAAATATAAATAATGATTAATAAATAGGAATAATTAGTAATAAATAGTAATAATTAGTAATAATTAGTAATAATTAGTAATAAATAGTAATAATTATTAATAATTAGTAATAAAGAGTAATAATTAGATAGGAATGGTTAGAAAAAAAATTTAATGAATTTAAATATATTTTAAGAACTTAGCTCTATTTCTAGTGGATTGATGGCACTCCTTTTTCTCGATGACTTTTCTCCTTTCAACTCTCGCCGACTCAAAACATTACAAAAAATGTGCTGCTACATAGGCATTTTCAATCTCGTATGCACGATATTGGATATGAATTTATAAGATCATTTTTTTATAATGTTTTCAGGAAGTGACAATTGGAAGAAGACAATTCATCGATGAAAAGGGGCTCTTTTGTCTGACGACTCATTTACTTGCATCTCCCTCACACTGAAATCACAATGATGAATCTGGTCAGAGATACGCATATTCAATCTTGTGCATGTGAGAATAAATATGTGTACCTCTAACCAGATTCTTTATTACGATTTCAGTGTGAGAAAGATGCAAGTAAATGAGACATCAGACAAAAGAGTAGCCATCAATCCACTGAAAATTGTGTCGCCATTAATTAATGGTAATTATTAATAAGTAGTAGTAATTATTTATCTTCTTTTTTCAGATAGTGTTTTTATAATTTCATATTATTCAAAAACAATGATGATTTTATATTTTGTAGAAAAATATGGAACAAGGAAGTCGACATCAGTCATTATTAGATGACCGTGCTTGGATAAATAAGCATAGAAATCCAAATGGTTCTGCTTTAAATATTGTATATATTGAGGGTGTTTATGATTTCTTAGCATTTGCATCATGAATACCAGAATATGTTTCAGAAGGAACAATTAATTATCCTTGTAAAAATGTGCTATAAGAACGTTTGACACATTTGAAATGGTTGGGGGACTTATTTTGCAGTTTGGTTTTCAACCATATTATGTTTTTTGGTATCAAAACGGTGAATTCAGTTCAGATAAGATACTAATAACTTGATTTCGGATCCATCACGGTTCTAAAATTTAGTACATGATGTTGCAGGTCCATCTGTTCAAAAAATAAAAAATCACGATGATATTGATTTAACTCCTGAGTTGGCACCATCAAAATTTTATGAGTTGTTGAGGTCTGCTGAGGATGCATTATATCCTGGTTACAAGATAAGAAAATTAGAATCTATTGAAAAACTTATCGCTATTAAATCAGATAATGAAATGTCAAAAAACTGTTTTAATCCGATATTTTCATTGGTTAAAACACTGTTACCTGAAGTAAATGTGTTGCATGAAAATTAAAATAGGGGAAAGAGGTTGGTTCGTAATCTAGGACTTAGTTATCAGATGATTCATACATGTGAAAATGATTACATCTTATATTCTAGTGAAAATGAGTCGTTGGATAGTTGTCTCACATGTGGAAAATCGAGGTATAAAGAAGCTCAACCAGGTAAGTCTGGATCGATTCCTGTAAAAAAGATGAGATATTTCCTCCTTATACCCAGGCATCAATTTTTATTTATGTGTCATAACACAAAGTCAATGATTTCATTGCACAAAACCAATATTTCAACCGGTAAAATCTTGAATCATCCATCTAATGGTGAATCTTGGAAACATTTTGATCGTCTGCATTTGTCTTTTACTTTAGAAGCCTGAAACATGCGATTTGGTATCTTTACTAACGGTTTATGTCTGTTTGGTCATTTTGGTAGTCGGTATTCATATTGTCTTATCTTTATAACTTCGTACAATCTACCTCCATGGATGTTGATGAAGGAGACCTATATCTTTTTGACCTTATTAATCTCAGGACATTCAAAAAAGAATAGTGATGTTTATTCGAAACCATTGATTGATGAGTTAAATGCATTGTGGAGTAATGGTGTTAGTACATATGATTTTTCTATGACGAAAAATTTCACATTAAAAGCTTCATTGATGTGGACGATTAGTGACTTTCCGACATATGGCATGTTATCTGGCTGGAGTACACATGGTCCAGAATCATGTCCTTACTATATGAAAGTCAACAAATATTTTATGCTCGTCAATGGAAAAAAACAAGCTATTTTGATTGTCATCGCAGATTTCTTCCAACCGATAATCTTTTTCAATGGAAGAAATCTCATTTCAGAAAAGGAACAATTAAAAGGGATGAAACTCCAAAAATGATCTCAGTTATAGAGTTGAAATTAGTTGTATTTTCATTACCTCCCATCACATTTGTGCTAACAGTAAACCAACAAAAAATTCATGGATTTGGGAAAGAACATAATTGGATAAAACAAAGCATTTTTTGGGATCTCCCATATTGGTCTGGTTTTTTGGTCTTCCACATATTGGATGTCATGCATATTTAGAAGAACTATTTTGATAATTTATATAATACAGTTTTGGATAAACCAAGTAAGACCAAAGATACAGTAAAAGCACGATTAGATATTGCCCAAATTTTTAGGCAACCCGAACTTGAACTATTTGAAAATGTCAGATCACAGAGGTTAATGAAGCCAAAATCATCTTATACACTGTCCAAAGAGAGATGATTATTATTTTGTCAGTGGATTGAAAATTTGAGACTTCCAGATGGCTATGCTTCTAATTTGGGCAGATGTGTTAAGAATTGTCATATTAACGGATTAAAAAGTCATGATTATAATTTTATAATAGAATGTATTATGCCAACTGGATTCAAGAGTTTGTTGAATTATATGATTTGGGATTAGATAACAGACATATCATATATTTTTTGAGACATTTTTGCAGCGACAACAGATTACTAAGTGCTAATAAAACCGGAAGAAGATGTTACTATAATTATATGTAAACTGGAAAAAAATCTGTCCGCCTACTTTCTTTGACTCAATGGAACATCTAATATTACATTTTCCACATGGAGATAAATTTTGGGGTCTGGTACAGTTTCGATGGATGTACCCATTTGAGAGATGCATGCAGAAATTGGGGAAAAAAGTATGTAACAAAGCATCAGTTGAAGGCTCTATTGTTGAAGATTATTTGCAAGATGAAATTACATTTTTCTTCTATCACTATATTGAATATTAATATCTTTCAAAACAATACTACATGATAAAGACTGAGGGGAATAATAATGATGAAATAGAAAATAATTTATCAATTTTTAATCAACCAAATCTTGGCATCGGTGGAGTTCAAGAACGATGGCTTTCAGACGATGAACATCATAATGCTCATTCATATTTTCTGCTCAACTATGGACTGAAAATTGTTTTTTATTGTTATGAAAACACTTTTGTGGAAAAAGTGTGAAACCGAACATGAATTCACCACTTCACTACTTCCCCACTAAAAAAAATACAAACCTTTACATCAAATGACATTCAAGCATAATGGATGGACAATCCATTCAAGTATTAAAGCTAAAAAACCTCATAACTGGATCCGAAATATTCAAGAGAAGGCAAAAGTACCACGAAACAAGAATCACTGACATCAAAAAAGATAGAAAAACTACGGAATCGGTCTCCTCACACGCACACCAGTGCGACCATCGACACTAGGCCAAATCAACAGACCCACTGGAAGACTCCAGTCGGATTTTGCCCATCCCCTCCAGTGATGTGAGATGACTCTGCTCAACTATGAAGAAATGAAAACATTTGTACTATGAGTGATTCTATCCCTTATTCTATAATTTTTGTTATAGTATGTAAACTTATTATATTTTTAGCTTATATGATAATCATATGAAGAAACAACTTCCCCAAATTACAACAGCGGCTCTTGAATAACGTAGAGAAAAAACATTTTCTCAATGGTTTCAAAAACTGGTAACATAAATTACTGATGGTTTAATATCAATTTAGTTTACTATTTATTATATTGATAATTGTTTTACAAATTTTAAGGTGTCTCAACATGATAATAAAATAGATAAGCGACCGTGTATATTGAGTAACCAACCGTCCAAAATGATTAAATGTTATAATGAATATGTGGTGAATGGTTTTCGATTTCATACACGTGCATATGGGGAATAAAAAACAATTAACAGTGGAGTTTGTTTGAGAGGATCGCATCATAGTGAAACTGAAGTTGACTTTTACGACAATCTGGATGAAATTATTGAGCTATGTTATCTTGGACAGAATTACATAATGAAGTTTAAATGTCAGTGGTTGGATACTAAGAGAGGCTTGCAAGTTCATCTGACTCATGGAATCATCTATATAAAATATAATGGTCTTATTGCAGTAAATGAACCATTTTTACTGGCTCAACTGGCACATCAAATTTATTACGCAAAGTACTATGATACTTAAAGAGACCTGATTGATTGGTAGAGCATAAAAAAAATCTTGGGAAAATAAATTTACTCAAACTGAATGTGGTTCCACTGATGTGGAAGGGATTGAAATTTTTCAATACACTACTCAAAATCCATCCTTTTCTCAACGAAATGTCTATATCGATGATGACACCCCACAATTAAGGTTCGACGGTGATGAAGATGTTAATGCGGTAAAAAATGAATTTGAAATGACAAGGGATGGTTAAAGTGAAACTCAAATGGATATTGATGATGCCAAGAAGGAATATGAGGACATTGACATCGTCAGATATTATGATGATGACGAAGGTGAACATTGACACAGTTAAATTATGGTTATGATCATAACTAATATATATCTATATATAATAGTTATTTTCAACTATCTACTAACAACAATAATTTTGTGATTCATATGGACTGTGATCTAATTTTTGAGTTAGAGGAGGTTGATATACCTTTGGATGAGGGGGGTGTGGGATCATCTGATCCTTAGCCTATTGGTGGTTCTAGTGGTACACGGAGGGGGCGCGGTCTTACGCTACTGATGATTCCTGACCCTATCCCCGAGTAACATCCAAGTCTTGGATTCGATCCACGCACATGATAGTTTGGAAACCTGTATATTTTAGTTATCTTTCATTAATTTATTTACATA
Source organism: Viscum album (assembly GCA_963277665.1). Taxonomy (NCBI): domain Eukaryota; kingdom Viridiplantae; phylum Streptophyta; class Magnoliopsida; order Santalales; family Viscaceae; genus Viscum; species Viscum album. The sequence goes on along the minus strand of OY728129.1, from coordinate 427,376,409 downwards.
TATACTAATTGTTTGATTATTTATTCTTTTTTCATAGTTTTGCGCGTGTAGCTATTGGACAGTGGAGCGCTATCTTGCACAATTATTTTTCTCAACCATGGATCACATGGGAATATATTCTCGTTGATGTGCAGCTCAACATGTACAATCATTGGCTGGTAATTAAATAAATAGTATTTATTTTGATATTTATTTTATTACTAACTTGATGTTATAAATTAATTGTAGTGTTTATGGTATCCCACCAATGATAGCATGTGTGACGATATCCATTAATCATGCGAGGTTTCGATGTGTGAGAGTTTGCATCAATTTTTGCACAATTTGAAAAAGAGGGCCATTAATAAAGCTGGATCGATAGTATTTGATGAGTCATGTAGAGACCACTGAGCAGATTTCATTTCATCTCATGTTTGGGATGGATTATGTGCACACTGGGTGGGTGGCGGATTTAAGAGGAGGACTTCGTCGGGTCGGCAGAACCGGGGGAGACAGGAAGTGACACATCGAGCTGGTAGTCATACATTTAGTACGCATAGGGAGAATCTGGTAAATATTTTTTTAAAATATTTTATATAACAAGAAATATAAATAGTTTATTTTATATTCATATAGGCAGTCAAGTATCTTTATTACAGAGTACGATGTTTAACGGAGGATGTACAGTGATCCATCCATGAGAGATATTAGAGGTGATCGCCAGCGTCAGATTGTGGTTAGTCTTAATTGTTTAGTTTTGAAATTAAATGCATATAATATTTTCACAATTTTAATTTCAAATTGGAATTGAAGGAGTCATATGAGGCTGCGGCCTCTCAAACACAGGCTGAGGGTCAGGATGAGGCAACTGATCAAACCAGTGCCCACCATTTGGATGAGGTGGCATGGATGCAGGAGAATCATTATGGTTTGAGAAGGGACGAGTAGTTGGTATGGGTTCTCATGTGACTCCTTGTACTTATTATTGTACTGATGTGATGTCTGCATCCATCTCAAGAGAAGCTCATGGAGAGGCCTCATCTTCTGCCTCACAGTATCAAGAGCAGTTCCTAGCTCATAATGACTTTATAAAGAGTTTATAGAAGCAGCAAGAAGAGTTTCATCAGAAGTAGTAGCAGCAGAAGTTACAACACGAGGAGGAGATGCAGTGATGGCAGCTGCAACATCAAAAGAATATGGAGTACATGCGCCGTCTGACTCGTAGTTTTGGGATGGAGTTTCTTCCACCATCTCCTTCAGCACCTCCACCTCATCCAGAAGATGACCCCCAGTGATTTTTTATGTTAAAAACATTTTAATTTAAAATTTGTTGTAATATTAACTATTTAATGTTTCTGTCTTTTATATCGGTGTGAATATTACTTAATTTAATTTTTAATATTTTATGATTTTTTTAATTATTGAATATTTTAATAATTTTTTTTATTCTAATAATATTAATATTATTGTTTAATTAGTCATAATTTTATAAAATATAATTTTTTAGTATTATATTTTTTAATGTTTTTTTATTTTACTAAATATAATAATAATAATAATAATAATAAATTATTATTTTTTATATTTTTTGTGAATATTGACAATTTTTATATTTTTTAATATTTTTATTATTTCAATACTATTAAAATTATATTTTCATTATTCATAATTTTATTAAATTTTATTTTTTAAATTTTATTTATTATTTTCAAAAGGATTTGTTGCGACGGGTTCCCTTTTTATATTTAGAAGAATCCCACTCCCAATCCACTATAAAAAGACACCCACCCTCACCCTCTATTAAAACCTCTCAATCCATTTTGGATCTTAAAATCCATAAAAAATTATCCCAAAGTCCCTAATATCATCCTATAATCCTAATTTTTTTTTATAATTCAATCAAATTTATTCCTTTGTTATAAACCAAAAGGAGTTACTCAAAAAAGAGGAAACATTATTCAACGATCAATTTTTTTTCTTTAATTATTAAAGCTCAAAAATTATTATAATTACACGATTATATAATAATATCAATATTATAAATATACTTATATGTTATTATGTTTAGGGTTCAACCTACACCTTCACCGACTTCAATCAAATAGGACACAGAATCATCATTCGTGTGTACAATGGGCTACCACCTTGCGAATCGATGTTGTTCATTATTTCATGCCAACCTATCAATTTTAGAAAAAATATGGAATTTCTTTTTTATATGATATATATGATATTTAGTATTTCATAATAATCTTTTAATTATTACATAACACAAACCTTTATACTTTCCATTTTGTACGAATACGATTACATTGTTTGTGGACGTGTGGACGACCACCTCCTCAAAGAGTTCTAATACGTTCACACATTACAAATTATGTATTAAGGATGGATTTAATAAATATATATGATATAAATTACATAATTATGAAATTAATGAAATAATTATCTATATATTGAAATAAAATATCATTTTTTTCTTTCCTTTTCACACACTAAAAAGTTATAATGTCGTTCGTGGATGTGTGGACTACCGCCACCTTGAAGCAATTTGATTTATCCTTTTTCATCACCACATAAAATTAATGATATATTAAGTACATATAATTAAATATTATGATATTTATTATATAATTTTTATTTTTTAATGATAAAAGTCTCTTATACTTTTTTCTTAATGATCAATGAAAAATGGGAACGTTACTCACGCCAATATACAACTCACCATCTCCATGATAGTAATGTTTGTTCATTTCATAATAACCATATTTTCTATTTGATTTTAAAAGTATAATTTATGTAAAAATGTGATAATTAATCAATGATTATTATTTTTTATATGTTTAAATAATGATTTCATTGACCATAGTTGACTTATCGATGTCAATTTTGACACATAAGGTGAACATGGTCAAAACATCTGAGCTAAAATTATTTGATTATGTAATAGTATATAATGATATTAAAATTGAAAAAAAATAAATATTTAAAATTTAAATTGTTATTAATAAATATAATGATTAAAATAAGTTTATTATTCTAGAATATAGAGAAAAAACATGAAAAATCAGACTCAAGGTAAGGGACTTCTTCTCAATTTCCATTCTTTAAGGAAAAAATTATTTTTCTCCACCCAATTTAATATATATGGTGTAAATACATCCAAAGTTACATGTAATATCATGAATAATTTATATTTTATGTTATTTTAAATTTAATCTTGAATTATTTCATCCCATGTGGTTTTACAAGAATGTTACCAAGTATTAAGGGACTCCTTAACTAAATTTCTATTTATTGGGATAAAATTACATGTCATTGGTTAAGGTATAGCAATAATGTTAGGGAAATAATCCTGGATTGTATTTTAATGTATTTAAACCTTTATATTTTGATTTACTTAGGTCAAATATAATTATATCATTGATATATTCTATCTCTAATAATACGATATTTGTAAGGGTATTCTCATCTCACATTTATTTATGTGAGATATATTCCATATTCACAACTTCTTTTTGTTGTGTGGTGTATATAATTTCCATGAATGTATTTAATGATTATTATACTCATATTTTTGGGGTTTACATATCCTTTTTATTATCTCTCTTTCATAGGGTTTATAGTTTCAACATCACCAATGTGGTCTTGGTTTTTTTCATAATCATCATACTCTGGGACGTTTGTAATTTTATACACATGTCTCACTTTATGAGGTGTATATACTTGTAATTTGAAATTTTATATAATTATTCTTCTTAATTTCATGATATTATAAGGTTCGTTTATTTTTATTCCTTTATGGGGATTATAATTCAAATGTCTCCAAGTAGTATGGGGTAGTTTGGAATTTTTTAGAATATTTTCCTCAAGAATGTTTTCAATGTTCTTTTTTGGGAATTTCCATTCATCCACATCAAAAAAACATGTTGTTTAATTATCCTAAACTATTAATATTTTTAATTTATACCATAATCATTTATTTTTTGGATGTATTATATTTTTCTAAATAGATTGTTATGAAATCCATTTCTTTTCCACAATTTGATTATATATTAAAGGGATTGTTAGGAAACCCACTTATCTTCCATTGGTTAATCATGTTTCAAATATATTTTTTTGTATCCATTTTAATTTCAATATCATAAACATGTTTCAAATTATTTTTTTGGAACCTGGTTCTTTTCCATGGGTTAATCATGTTTCAATGAGATTATTTGGTAACCCATTTCTTTTCCATGGGCCAATCATGTTTCAATGATATTATTTTGTAACCAATTTATTTTCAGTAGGTTAATCATGTTTTAAATAGATTACTTTGGAACCCATTTACTTTACATAGTTTAATCATGTTCCAAAGGGATTATAGTGGAACATTTTTTCTTTACACGGTTTAATCATGTCTATAACGAATACATGAAGTTTCAATGACTTTTGAGGAATTATATATGTATTTGGTTCTTAGACATTATAAATGATGGGTCCGCCCATATAACACTAGTTGATCCCACTGTAACTTATACAATTGATTCACCTAGGTATCACTCCAATACATTGGGTACTCCAATGATGGATGTAGAAGATATTGGTTATTCCATTTGTAATGGTTATCTAGGTGTTTTTTAATGGTTTAGTGGGATGATGTTCCAAGATACTAATATATTTTACTTATTCATTTTATTTATTTATAATGTCTCTAATTATCAACATTTATATCAAATGGATCATGATTATTGATTATAATGACTGTTTACATTACCAAGTTTTCATGATTCTTTATCCAGGTATTTATTGGTATGAATATTAATATTTTATACTCATTCATTTTGATTTTGTCATCATACCCTTATGATCTTTTTATGTTTAATGATATAATTCATTTAGAAATTCTTATGTTCTCCATTACTAAGAATATGATCTCAACCTTCATATATTTTTTTAACCAGGTTTTAATGAATGATTTTGAATTATTTATCTAGATAACGGATTTTACTAGGATGTTGATGGTGACTGAATATGAAATAAGAAATTATGGGAATAAATGGAGATGATTTTCAACATTATGAACCATTTGAGTATGAGTTTAATTTTATGAGAATTTTTTATCTCTGTGTTTTTAAAAAATATCTAAAACTCTAAACCTAAAAGGTACTACATAGTGTAAGTGATCCAAGTTTTCCATTTGATGTTTATGTTTTGATGGGAAAAAATTGGGTCACAATTATCCGCATCATAGCCCGAAATGTATGGTATGGATCTCAGAATATGATTTGGGAATGAAGGTCCTTGTATATTACAATTATTTTTTGAAAACCTAAAATTTGATGTGTTTTAGAGTCCTTATATTGAGTCCCCTTTTATAGGAAAAATCTGATGGTGAATTTTCTAATATTCAATCATTTGGTGTCAAGAATGTATTTTTTTAAATTGAAATTTTATGTTATTATAGAACCTCAAACATCCACACATGAATTAAAAAAATATTTCATTATTTTTTGTTTACTTATATATAATTTTTTTTATTAAATACCCATTCAATACATTTTTATGGATATTTTTTAATTTTATTTTAAAAATAACTAGATAAAAATAGAATTAATATTAAACAATTTAAATAATTTATTACCATTAATAATTTTCCTATAATCATGTAACAAACTAATTCATCCCATAATTATATATTAATTTATTTAATATCCATTTATTTCTAAATTCTGCATCAACGTTGTGTAAACATTTTGGATAATTATCATATCACATAATATCAAAAATTAATTTATAGTATAAAAATAATTTATTTTATAAAAAATACTATATATTATAATTTCTTATTTTTAAAATTATCATAATTTTTATGAAAATATATTTATGTTATTATTTTGACTTTTTTATCATGCACATGTGCATGGAAATAATTTGGATAATTATATTTTCATATAATTTTATAATTCATAAATATTCATAATAATCATTTATTAGTCATAATTTTTATCTCTTAAGGCTTTAAAAATACTTATCCCTTCCACAATACTATCTCAAATACACTAATGTTTATTTTCTGAAAGTTGATAACACACTACGTTAACCCAAATAAATGTTTTAATATTTATCTCAATATAAAATTTAGTTTATATTAATTGAGTAATATGTATCTGATATTTTCCATATAGTATCATTATATTGAGGTTTCATAATTTTTGATAACATATGTATATCATGATGATTTCATATATTATATGGTAATTGTGAAAGATAATTTTTTTTCTACGCACAAAAAACCATCTTACCTAGAAAAATAAAAAAAATATATCGTATTCAATTTATGATGTGGTAAATTTGAAATAATTTCAATTTTATAAATAAAATGAAAACAATTCACTTTTAAATATAATATTGATTAAATAAACTTTTGTTGTATTATGTAATAATAAAATAATGATTTTGAAAAAACATTTCTGATGATGTTTTTAGTTATCGCATTAAAATATCATGTCTTTAATTAGATACTTATATGTGATTAATTATTTTAATTAAAATTTATCATTTCATTATCATGGTCTTTAAACGAGTTTTTTTTCATATGGGATTGTATAATCAAATGTTTTTTTATAGGTTCGATGAAAATTATTATTTTTTTATTAAAAAACTACATTCATTACTAATGGTTTAATATCCAAGGGAAATTCTCTTTTTATTCCTAGATATAAATTTATCCAAGTTCCCTTATGTATTGAGAATATAGAATTTATATACAAATACCATGAAGTCACATAATATGGGTTTCTACCACTATATAATTCTTCATTGGATTTCTTTAAAAGATATCAAATTAGAACCATATTGATTAAAGAATAAAATGTGTTCACAATACAAACACAAAATATATTGGTAAATTTTTATCATTGAGCATGGTATAACCTATCTATTTGAATGTTTTGTTTCAGTTTTCATAAAACTTATTTTATTAGGTATTTTAAGGGAAAATAAATATCTATTGTAGCTATTTTGTGAGAATATATATGTATACTCATCATTTTTCAATATCATGACCATGTTTACTACTAAAATGGATTTATATTACATACAATATTATTTTCTATCATTTTTAAAACATAGAAAAATCGAATTAAGTTTCAATTTTATGATATTATAATTTTTCACATGTGGAACTTAAGTATTCATAAATAATTAAACATATTAGATGATTTTAATTTTCATTATAAACAATATAAGGTAAAAATAAATCCATATGAACCAACTCCAGCTATTAAGAAGTAGGAATCTATTATTTTTTTGAAATAATTTTTTTTCTTCATTACATTTTTACATTGACTACATGCTTCATTTAATAGGAACTATATTAATTAAAGATAATTAATTAACCATATTTTATTATTTTTTCTAAATGAGTGAAATTTAAAATGTATAATTATCCCATGGAGGATACAATATCTTCTATGAAAACATCTATGGAAGGAAACATGTTGGGAATGTAGAGAATTTATGAAAATAAAATAACTCATCTCATTTAATTTTAAAAATTTAATATATTTCACAATTTTTCATATAAATTTTTAAAAATTATTCTAAAATTTAATATAATAAACATCATTAAAAAATTATCTAATAAAAATAATATTATACCTTAATCCATAAATATGATTAAAAAATATAAAGTTGTTCAGGCCAATTTTATTAAATTTTCATTAACTATCAGTGTAACATTCCATCTATCAATATTTACCCTGATTATAAAGTAGGAGTAGTCACTATTAATTCATATTGAATATTTAATTTCCATTTACCCAGGATTCCAACTAGTGATCTTTAGATATTTAACCTAAAAAACAAAAGCTAATGGCTTTTTGGTACCAAATATATTTGCATCTAGAAAAATATGTTGTATGTTATTTTGGACCCCACATTTTTCTCATAGTATTATCATAGTTTAATATATGAACTTTTTTAAATTAATTATTCTTTAGGTACATAATAATGGTATTTTTTTAAATATTTTAAGTCACTTCCCATAACCCCACATTTATTATAGACTAAACAACCATTTTTAAAAATTGAATTAGAACTAGAAATAAAATAATTTCTATAAAATTTTATTTTCTAACCTTGAAAATATATCATAATCATATAATTTTAATGGTTTTATATTACATTCACAACTCCCAAAGATTTTATAAGATGAGGTGGGGTGAATTATGTTTTTAATTTATTCTTACTGAATGAATCTTTTCTACACTATAAAAGGAACTAATATACACTATTAATACCATTGTAGTATCAATAAATTCCTTATATGAAAGATAAATATAATGAAAAACTGATTTAAAATTGTTCACTCAAAAGGATTATGTTATAGGCTTATATACTTATTTTGGGTTGATATACCAATAAAATTACTTTTCAACATACTTTATTATAATGTTAATGTAAGGAACACTACTAAACCAGGGTTAACAGTTTTTTAAATTATACATCAAAAATTTAATTATAGAGTCACAATAATATTTGATACCAATATCAAATATAAATAATATCTTAATAATATTCAAAACACCATGAAAAGAGAGGTGCTTCTATTCAGCACCCACCATATGATCAAATCCAAATTTAAAATAACATTATTTAAAAAATATATTCATTTGAATACTAAAATTCACACAATATTGGACCATTAAAACCTCTCAACATGGTCAAATTAAATCATATAAACACCATACTATTATTTATATATTTGAAAAATACTCAACATTCAATATTTTTTTGTTATTATTTAAATTATTTTTTAATAATATCTATTTACATGTAATGAATATCCATTATCCATACCACATAACATAATGGATTGTTTTTATTTAATACAATAAAATAATGGGATTGATATATTTATGTATTTTAAGCCAGATGAATTAGAACATAATAAGACCTATTATGATAAAATATTATTTCCATATTCAAATCATGACCTTATATTATAGTCTAAAATTAAAACTTTAATACAGAACCCCAAAGAACCTTCTAATATATTATCAATCATACTATTATACATCTATTTTAGATCATTATATATCTTTAGTTATAAACTTCAATTTAGATAATAGTATCAATTGTTTTTCATGTACCTGAAACTCATAATGTCTAGTCGTACATAACTGTAAATCTTTTCATCAATAGATTATAACAACTATGAAATTTTGATATAAAATCACAACTCAATATTTTATAATCTATCCCAATTAATTACTCAACCAATATTATGGTGTTATTAGTACAATTAAAATTTTATTTTTTCTCCCACCATAAAATTTTATATGAATATTTAATAAAATTAACTACAAATCATCAAATATTAATAAAAAATATAATTAAAATAACATAATTTTTATATAGTAAACACAATCATTATTATCCATTAATAAATAAACCCTTACTTTACCCACTATCTAATTATATGATAACATATGTTCCAAAATTTTCTACAGTGGGGCCAGTTAGAAACCCTAAATAAAATTAAAGACCCCTAATGCTCTATAAAAATGAAACAAAAATATAAAAAACCAACTATCACACTATTATTCTTGAGTATTTAATAAAATAGGAAAACAAATTTATTATAGATAAATCAAATATTCAATACATACTTTCAAAAAATCTCTATAATAAATCATTTTTTAATAATTGAAAACCATTAACCATCAACTCCAATCCATAATTTATTAAACACTAAAATTGAATGTATCCACTAATCTTTATATATGTTTTATGTTTTTAACCATATATCATAAGACCCCATCTAATTTACCAAATAGTCTATCTAAAGAGTAAAATATATTTTCCCCTTTATATGAGCTAGATGTTGTGATACAACTTGATAAAAGAACATTATGTGGACATTGGTTTGGCTTGGTAAGCGATAATACAGTTCCACTTGTTTACTTCAAAAATCACTAAAAACTAAATTTCATCATTTCTCCTCCGTTGAAAATAAACCCCAAGTAAAATTTATGGTGATTCACTAATAACCATGTCAGGTAAAAAAATCCATATAAAGAGGTGGGATGTGAGATACTTTCTCAAAGTTTGGGAGTTGTTTGAACCCTAAAATGATAAAAATATAAACCAAATACTAGAACATGATTTGGTGATTTAGATGAAACTATTCTATGTGATTGTAAAGAAAATTTCACAGTGAGTGTCACTATATCATGGTGTTTTGCATCACAATTTTAAATATAATTTTGTAACATGTGGTTCAACCTCCATCTTATACACTAATTTATCATGATCAGTTTATTTATCATGTGATGATGAACATAAGAGTTTACAATTTTAATTATATTGTTTAAACATTAAATAAATAATCATAAATTAAAGGATATAAGTTATAAATATTTTAACTCAAGATATGTTTATGAAACATTCAATTTCATAAAGTAAAATGTTTAGAATATATGGATATTCTATGGATGGATGTATAAAAAGGATCATAGTTTTTGATCAATAGATATTCAAATATGAGAACTATCCTCAAAGATGTTGATATATATATATATCTAACATCATGGTTTTAGATAAATATGAGTATGAGAGAATCCTTCCCATGTGCTTGGAGATTCATACATCCCATTGATACCATAAGATGAAATATTCTATTGGATTATCCTCAATGATCACAATCATGCACTTTTGGATGAAGATAGACAAATTTGTATAGATATAGATAAAAGGTACACCATTATTCAATTATTTATTAAATATAATATTAAAGGAATGATAATGTTGTTTAAATTGAATTTTTATTTCCTATTATTGTTTTTTTAGTGCTATCCAACCCAAAACATTTTAGTGGTATTTTTTACTATTTTTTATTCTTAGAACCAATTCATTGAATGAATAAAGAAAAATGAATTTTTTTTCTATAACAAAAGAATAACTAAATAAAATATAGATTTACTCCTTTTATTTATAAATAACTAAATAAATAGTTAAGGAAATAGGAATTGTCCTGTAAATGATATAAGTACACATAATGTTTTTACCTAAAATAGGAATAAAAATGTTATATGAATGAATAAGTATAATTTTTTGATACAACCCTGTTATGGATAATAAAACATTGTAATGTGGTTATGATCACCATGATCAAAAACCCTATCTTGTTGTTTATTGAAAATTATTGGATTAGGGTATGAATATAAAACAAAAAAGTTCGTGGAAATATATTTTTCTCATAGAAAATGCGAATGTTATCCCCATTTCGAGAGTTATCATTCAGGGTATCACAATACCATACTTCACAACCAAAATGGCCTGGTTATAGCCAAAATAGTTATAGTAATCTCTATAACATGTGTTTTACCTCAGGGCATAACCTTACCATGGTCTAAAACTAAATAATCGATGGTTATTATAATTTTAAAGAAAAATATTTTTCATAAAATTCTCAATAACTTTCACTGGAATTATTCCAAAGGCCCGATGATGAATCTAAGGGGGGAATAATTTAATTTTTTTTGGGAGATTAAATATTCGTTTAATGTAAATTTAAATGGTGAATTTTTAATAAAGTGATTATATTTTATAAAAAAGGTTCAATATTAAATTAATTTATTTTTTTAATATTTTTTATAAATAAAAATATAAAATATTTATATATAAAGGTAATATTTTGAAAAAATGCGGTCTAAAGTGTTTACAAGAAATATTAGATGATTATATAGTTTAAAATTTTTCATAAATAGTACACATTTTTTATATAATTGAGTCCATATCAAATGAAATTTAAATTGATAGTATAAAATATTTAATATCAAAATATATATAGAATATTTATATTTATTTATTTTATGGAATATTTATAAATAATATTAAAATATAAAATATTTATAATTATTTTGTTTGCATAAAATTTATAAAAATCTATCTAATGCTTAAATTTATGAATATTCCATTCATTTCTATTATTAAATTGTCATTCATAGATATTTTTTTTTATATTATTAATACATTTAAGACTAATATAAAAGTGTAAAAATAATTATTTAAATTATTGTACATGAATTTAATAATTTTAATTCTAGGTTTGGTAATTGATTTAGATTTCTTCTACCTTGAATTTGGGTTGTTCATGAAATATATGAAAGTTAATTATAGTATATATGTGTGTGTGTGTGTGTGCGAGTGTCATAATTATGATAGAATTAATGTACCTCTTTAATACTAAATCCTATGTTGTGGGAATTTGGGTTAGACTACTCACTGTACTAATGAGTTTCTTCCTTTTCTATGAAATTTAGTAGTTGGATACGTATTATTCCTTACATACTCTTAAAGTTATTATTTAGTTCATATGATTATATTCCTTTATATGAAAGTGTTTAAAACATTTCTTTAATGGTATGAATTTGGATATGTATAAATATAGTTTTATTATAATTTAGATCAGTAAAAAAATGATTACTATAATGATTTATGCATCAATATTGTAGCTACCTAGGTTTTTCAAGATTTGGAATTAGCTTTTTTTCTAGTTTGGGAGTCCTAAGTCCCCTTTAAATGGTAAAATGGATACTTTGGTATAGAAAATGAGTGCCAGATTTTTTATTATAGTTTTATTAATACAATAATGTGGGTTTTAACCTCGGGTTATATTTTTTGAAATTTATTCCAGGAATGAAAATTTTAATATCTACTAAATAGAATCTTAGGAAGAAATTATGATAAAATATTGGTGTTCAAAATGATGTGTTTTCATTAGCCAATGTATAAGTTATGTGTAAGGGTATTGGGCCTCAGACTTTGTATTTTAGAGTTTTAAATAAAATACATAGTGTTAAAACTCTATATTTATTCTATATATCTTTATAAATACAATTTTATAACACTTTGAAATGGATTTGTCCACCGTTAATGGAGGAATGGATAGATGAGAATCATTTTCATTCAATATTACCCACTTATTTGGGGAATTATTATTCATGGTGACATCAATGAAGAAAACAATTTGAAGTGTGACTATCTAAGAGATGGACTCAACCAATAGGATCATAACTAATACATTCCATTTATTTTATATTACGAGAGATATAACATCAGTCGTATTTTCTGCTGACAAATACCATTATACAATTGAACAACTAAAGTATTATTGATACATTTTGTAGGATAAGATCAAGCTTTTCAAGATCACGACCCAAACCATGTTCTCCAAACCACCATACAAAAGTGTCACCATCACAAACCACACTATTAGGTAATACAGTGGTGTAATATAAGGATACTTATCGAGACCCTAATAGTATGAATTATAATATTTTTTTAATAAAATAAAGATTATATTTATCATTTTTATTATTACTTTATATATTATAAAATAATGAGTTTAATGAAAATTACATTTTCATATGATGAAATGGAAACTATATTTTTTGGGAAATATATAGTTTCAATCATGACATTCCCTTTAAAAATTTACAAAATAATTCTAAATAATAGTTTGTAAATAAAATATTCTTATTAATAATATTTATTTAAATATAAATGATTAAAAAAAATTATGAAGTCAAATTTAGGTTTTTTATGGGTCTAAAAACTCTTCTCATAAAAACAATGGTATTTTTTATTTTAAAGAGTAAATTACCAAATTTGTAGAATTACATTGATTAAATAAATATAGTTTTCTAAATAAAAACATAAAAATTATCCAATGGTAATTTTTTCATAAATATTGTGATTATCAAATTTTTGAGTAAAAGTTAAATACGATATAAATATATATATGTATTGTGACCTCATAAATGCCTACAAATGATATAATAACTACTATAAATAGTTTCCATGAAACAAATTATATCTCTCCTTTAAAATATTGTTTTATGAGGTTATTTGACTAATTTTATAAACACGAAATGAATTATCCAAAACCTGTATTATATATTAAGGTTTTAATATTAATTATTTATAAACATGACTCACTTGTACATCACCAAGGGTATTATTCTAAGGATTTCGGTTCATATCTTTATAAAATGTTGAAAAAATATACTATATGATATAATACCAGGGAAAACACAATGGTATGGTTTGTGGTTCTAATTATTTTACCATATTTAATCCTAAACCTATGTTTGAAATTTAATTAAGTGTTCCCCTATTGTTTTCTATAAAACCGACCTAACATCCCACTCCTCTTAAGTTAACAATTTTTAATAAATATACTCTACTTATCCCTCTCCAAATAAATATAAATTTGTTCTTATTATCTTAATAATCCCATCCCATGCATTTAGAATAACCCTCTCAAGGTAAGGGATCATGTACATGTCCTCTTTCTCAAGCACCTTATTTATATTATGCCTTTTGATTTGGAATTTTTCATGTTATGATATGTTATTACACATTAATCTTACTATAATTATGATTTAAAAGTTATGATATAAGCCTTTCACTATCATCAATCCCTTCTATGAATATTTATATACCATTGTTTTGTTTTCAAAATTATCTTATGGGGTTTCATACAAAACATTTATATACTGAATACCTATATCCATTTCCTCTCAGGAGAATAAAACTAGCTATATATATTTTTCATTGAATGGGTACATTATTTTATTTAACACACACTCTATAATCATTTCCATAAAATTGATGAATTAGGTACTTATTTCATTGATCTATGTGGAACACTTATACATATACATGATATAAATGAGACTGGTGGGCTCAAAAATTATATATCACCCCAATAAAATGGGTTATGTTTTTCTCTCCTAAGATACCATGTATGGTGAAAAAAATATTATCATTAGAACAATAGATTATGTTGTCTCTATGGTTATACTTGACTTATGTTTATGATATCATGTTTTATGTTGTTTCCACATTCCTATATTGATATTATGTTATCATTTATATCATTATTTTTTTGAAGCTTATGATTCTGAACCATCTTTGGATATATTTATATTACCTTTTAATCATATTTACTCCTTTAAATTATTATTTTCTTTTATTATTCCCTTATCAGGCATTATATCTCACCCTTTCGTATGTATGTCCCCATGATATCCATTATAGTATTATAAGGTAAGTG
This sequence comes from Viscum album, assembly GCA_963277665.1. Lineage (NCBI taxonomy): Eukaryota > Viridiplantae > Streptophyta > Magnoliopsida > Santalales > Viscaceae > Viscum > Viscum album. The sequence goes on along the minus strand of OY728129.1, from coordinate 427,361,321 downwards.
GATTTTAAGATCATAGAAAAGCAGTTTTAAATTATGTCGGTGTATCGTTGTTCATGTAATTTTGTTTTGTACCTAATTTCCAAAAGACACTATGACTCATGATCATCTAGGTTTTTATTATGAGTATATTTCTGTAATAAATCATGAATTATGTTTTATTCAATTATGGGTTGTTATAGTTGGTATTTGAAGAAACTGTAGTTATTTTTAGGATTAGGATTGGAAAAATCAATTGAAAGACATAGGGATAATAAAAAAAATGAAAACATACCTAAAATTTGGTAAATTATAGAGTATGAGGTTTTTGATAAAATAAATCCTTTTCAAGATACTCCAAGTTTTTGTGGCCCTGGAATAATTTCACATATAAGCAATAACCTCAATAAGTGTTCATTGAGCCTGACTTGATCATCACTTGGTGCATTTTAAAAAGTCATTGTGGCACACCTAGTTTGACACTCTCGAGAGATATAATATGGTAAATTCTAAATCCCATTACTACCCTTTATGAATGGAGAAAATTTTCCATAAGATTTTTTTTTGAAAATATGTCATGGATTACTTTGATTGAAACGTTAAAATTCATTAGTTGAAGACCACTTTTTAGTAATGATTTATCCATTTAATGTTAATGGTTTCCCTTTTACGTGTTTACTACTTTAAAATTTTTCATCCCTAACTTTACCTTTATTATAGTCAATGGATGGTAAAATGAGAATATAGGACAACTACCATGTTGATGAGCAATGTAATGGCCACCCAGATGTGATTCCTAACTCGAGCGGAGTAAAAGTTGATAACTTCATGAACATAAATTCTCAATTAACTAAATTTTTGAATAGAAATGTGAATAATTGGGAAATAACACATCAACCTAATAAAAATAGTTTCAATTGATTCATTTATATGATTAAATTATCCAGATATCAGTGGATCAACTGATTGTTTAATTGAAAAATAATAGATAAACTCTATTGAAAAGTTATTATCCATCATTCCATTCTCTAAGAAAGAGAAGGTTATGCGGGATATTTATTATATGCAGAGAGAAAATGATCAATGGTTGTTTTTCATAAAAATATAAAATTCCTAGGAGGATATCAAAGAAATGGATTATAAATAATTTTTTAAAATGTTTCTTGATAAGTGTTTTTCTAGCACTCATTGACTGAAAATAAAGTGGCATTTCCTTAGCATCAAGCAAGAGGACAATGAATCCATTAAGGTATAATATGTGAAATTTTAAAGATATGTGTGATATGATTATAACTTTATCATCTCCTTTGAAGGTAATGTTAAAAAAACTATTTGGTTGGATAAAGAATAGTTTACCAAAAGATTTTTTATATTTTAGACTTTTATAGTTATAAGAAAATTTTACAATTTGTAATCATTTTTAAAATGGATATAAAAAATCTTCTTGATCACTTAGGTATAGAGACATAAAAAGGAGGATATATTTTATTCTAGTGTTTTAAAGGAGAAATATAATGAGTTTAATAAAGTCCAAAACCCACTTTTAAAAAATGTTGTGTATAAATATCCCACAAAAATTTCGTGAAGGGGTTAATGAAAATCATTAGTTTTGTAAAAGAAGATAACCTACCTAGAAGTTGCATATGGGAGAAACCAACCAATGTGATGGAAGAAAGGAATAATCCAGTCAACCCTTATCCTATTGTAAAATTTTTCAAATACAAGGAACAAGGACACTATATATATTAATTAATCTAGCAAAGGGTTGTTGATGATAATAAATGACAACAAACACACTAAACTAGATTTTAAGGGTGTTCCAATACTGTCACAACTGCTGTGGTGGATCCTAACAGAAAAGTTGGGACATGTATTCTAGTTATTCGTTCAAGGATAGTGACCAAATTATTTGATTTTAGTTATATGAATTCTTTCAAATCAATCCTGATTAATAGAAATATTTATGCACTAGATCCAAAAATAGAAGTCGAGTTATCAGTGAAGATGAAGAATTGTTCAATTGTTTTTTCATAGGAATATGATTTATCCCTTATCAGAAATTGTATAATAAATTTTGTAGAAAAACCAGAGATAATATATTTTTTAGGATTAAATTCTATTCTAGTAATTAATTATATTTCCTTCTGTAGAGGAAGTATAAATTTATAAAGTAATAAAATCACCCTCTATATCACAAATCTCTATCCAATTATATACATGTCCAAGGATATGTACAAATATACTTTGGTACCATTATCTCATCCATAGATATTACTGCCTTATGAGAAAGTGTGTCTAGATCAAATGAGTAAGACTATAGAAAAAATCATCCTTGATGACATGCCCAATGTGTGTGATTACACTAATGTGTTTCCAAAAGAGTTTCCTAGTATTCTTTTTGAAAATAGGTTGATTTCTCAAAAAAAATTATACATGATGTTTTTCTAATATCCAAGAATCAGTTCAGAATATCCATTAGTAAACATATCTAGTTGAAGAAGAAACTGCATTAGAATATTTATAGAGGGTTTATATTCCCATGAATTTATCTATGGCGTACACTGATCGTATTTTTCAATAAGTAGGATGGGTGATTGCACTGTTGAATTATTTATCATGACCTAAAAAATATTACAATAAAGAAAAATAATCCCCTACCTTGGATTTATGACTTACGTGATCATCTAACTCGTTCCCAATATTTATCTATAGTGCATTTGTGATCAAGATATTATCATGTAAACATGAAGAAAGAGGTTATCCCCATGATGGATTTCTATATAAGGTATGGGCACTATGAGTACATATTGATTCCGTTTGGAATCACTAATTCACTAGATATCTTCACGAACATGAAAAATATTGTATCTAGGGATTACATCCTAAAATCAGGGGTAGTATTTATAGATGATATTTTTATCGATATTAAAAGTAAGGAGGAACATGGGTGGAATTGGAATACTTTATTGAAAACCTTGTGAAATGAAAAGTTTTATGTGAAGAATAAACAATTAGAGTTTATTTTATAGTGAAAGAAACAATATCAGGTAATGTTATCACCATTAAACGGATATCTATGCATCCTATAAAACATATGTGATTGAATTATGGAACTAAATACAATCACAGATAAATATCCGGAGTTTCATTGGATGTATTAGGTACTAGAATTAATTTGTGAGAAACTTCACATAACTTCCCGGACCACTAACCTTGATAACTAGAAATAGAATCACGTTTTTAGGGACTATTTAATGTGAATATAGATTTATAGAGTAAAGTATGAGGCTAATAATTACACCTCTAATGGTGTTACTAACTTTTTGGGAAGGATTTGTAATCTATAATGCTGTGTCTAAAAAGGGATTTGGCTTTGAACTCATGCAAGATGAAACAGTGATATCCCATTCCTCCCACAAATTAATGTCCCATTAATAGAACTACCCAAAAATGAACTAGAATTTTATGTTGTAATCAATGTATTGAATATTTAAAGTCATTTTATCTATGGGGTGAAGTGTGAAATATATTATGATCACAAAACAATCAAATATATATTCACACAAAAGGATATCAATATGCACCATGAAAGGTTGTTATAAATGGTCAAGTATTATAATTTTTCAATCCATTACCATCATGGGAAGGTGAATAAAGTGGAGTTTGCTTTGAGTAAAAAAGGATCCCACAACCGTATCCATGATGAGGATTTAAAGGGATCTAATTTTATAGGAAATGCATAGGATTAACATTGGTGAAAATAATAATATTCATCCTACCTTAATCAAATAACTAATCAAAAATAAATTGGTGAGAGGATCAAGGAAGATATAAAAATGATGAAGTTCAATATAATATTTTAGAAAATATTTTCTGGTTAAACGTTTATAAATATGGAGTTATATGGTTTAGTACTTTAATATGTGTCCCATAAAAACCATAACTAAATAACTAACTTCTGAATAATGTGCATGGGTTATCTATTGATCCAAGAATCATTATGAAGAATATATATTTGAAGAAAAAATTCTAGTCGGATAACATGAAGATGTAGATTATATAAATTATATCACAATTCTTGTTATTCCTATAAGTCAAGGATGGATAATAAAATTATATCGGTATGACGAAACCATTTCGAATACCCATATTGAAATAATAAAACATAACTATGGATTTCATCAATTTTATTCCCATAAAATATAACGTATATAACACTATCTAAGTGGTTGTTGATCTATAGACAAAATCATCCCATTTTATAGACATTAAGGAATATTTCTCTAATGAGAAAATCATTAATATATATATAAAGGATGTTGAAAGACTACATGTAGTGCCACTATCCATTATATCCAATCATGGTTTAATCATTACCTAGAGGTTATGGATAATCCTTCAATAAGTGTTGGATAAAAAAATGAGTTTCATTACTTCTTATCACCATTAGACGGATGGTCAGTCTGAGATAACCATTAAAACTCTAGAGGAAACACTAAGATAATGATTAATTTATTTATAAGGATGTTGGCATCAATATCATCACTTAGTGTAACTATCATATAACAACATTTAAACATCTAGTATTAAAGTGGAACCCTATGAGGCTATGTATGTGAGGAGGTGTTAGACTCTAACATGATTGTATAAAGTTTCATATTGAAAGCTAATGATACCTGGTATAGTCAAAAAGATGACAGAGAAGGTTCAAACCATTCAACATCCTATGAAATCCATCCAAAATCGATAGAAAATATATGAAGATAATTTTTTAAATGATCTAGAGTGTGAGTTTAGAAATAATTCCTTCCTTCATATATCTCTATGGAATAAAATAATGAGGTTTATGAATAAGGGAAAGATTAGAACAAGATATATCATCCCCTTTGATATCCTTGATCACATCAGATCTTCGTCCTATCAACTAGCACTACCCCTATCCTATCCCAATTACATAATGTGTTATATGTATAAATATTGAGGAAGTAAATTAAAAACCCCTTTTATGTACTAAAACCAGAGGTGTAACCCTTGGAGAATGATATTTCATACAAGGAGAATCCATCAATGGTATTATATTGTATTTTAGAGACAATGTTATTTGAAATAAGATAACTCACCCTGTCAAAGTGTTATGGTAGAACCAATAGTTTGATGAATAAAAATGGAAATCATAAGAGGTGAAAAAACATAAATAACTTTATCCATTTATGTATATGAAATAAAATTTTGAGGTAATTATTTCTAAAAGTGGGAGAATGAAATAATCCAAAAAATTATGAATGAAATTCCCTTTTTAATAACTAAATTAATTATTTTGTAATGATGTTGTAGAAAACATACACAAACTAATTTGGTTGTTTTAGGCCATTATAATTTATATACTACAATATTTTAAAGACCATTAAGAATCATATCCATTGATAATATAGTCATTATATAGTGACCATTATGATTAGTTATATTAAGAGTTAGGATAAATACAATGGACATAGATAAAAGAGGAGATGGCCTTAACATGTAGAATCATACCCTATAAATCCCATTTTTTAATGTTTATATGGGAGGAGTGATCTTTAGGATTTTACCTTGACCAATCCCAAGATGAGATTCAATAACTAAAGAATGAGAAAAATGTTTATGGTATATTTTAAAGTTTATTAAGATCACATCCCAAAACATGTTCGTCAAACCACCCTAAGAAAGTGTAACCATCGCAGAACATACCCTTAGAGAATACACTACTGCAACAATGGGTTATGTATTTAAACCCTAATATCGTGACCTGTTATATTTTTATTTTATCATAAAATAGATATTATAGTTATCAATTTTATTATTACCTTATAAATTAATAGATAATGTGTTTGAAAAAAATATTATTTTGATAGGTTGAAACACTGATTATATTTTTCTGAAATATATAGTTTCAAATAACAAATATTTTTTGATTAATTCAACAACATTTCAAATAAATTTTATATTAATGAAATATTTTTAATAAATAATATTTATTTGAATATAAATGATAATATAATTCTATGAAGTTAAATGTAATTTCTATATGGTTCTAAAAATTATTATCATCACAAAACCAGTATTATTCAATAAATTTGAATTTTGATCTAAAAGTATATATTACAATATTTATAGAATTATTTTGATAAAATAAATAATTTTTTTGAAATAAACTCATCGAAACAAGGGAATAATGAATTTTTTATATATTTCTAAGCGTTAAATTTTTGTGTAAAAATTAAATACAGTATTAATATATGGTGTGTATCATGATGTCATAAAAGAAGGAAAGTGATATAATAAATAAAAAAATTAGTATACATGACCAATATTATGTTTCTACTTTAAATTTATGTGTTCTTAATGTTATTTAATTAATTTTATAAATTCTTAATGAATCCTCCATTATCTATATAGTATTTTAAGGTTTCAAAATAAAACAATTATAAACATGACTCACTTAGACATCACCAAGGGTATTATTTTAAGGATTATGGTTCATAGACTTATAAAATATTTAATTCCACTATTATTTGGTAGAGTACAATATAAAAACCATGGTATGAATTTCAGTTTTGGTTATCATAGCTTATTTAGTCCAAAACCTATGTTTAGAATATAATTAAGACATATTAACTTTATTCTATAGATACCCACCCAACCATCTAATAATATTATTTACAAACAAATTAAGAATTAATTTACTATACCTACCCATATCTAAATCCCTCTAAAAGTGTTCCCATACTCTTAAAAATATCTTCCAAAGCTATTAAATGCACCCTCTTAATCCATGAGATTATGTCATCCTCTTCATTTAAGAAACATCATTATATTATACCTTTTTATTTGTAATTATTCATTTTAGGATATTTGTTTAAAAATTAATCCTACTATCCTTATGATATAGAATATATTATATACACATTTTACTCTCATTGGACCCTTCCATTAATCTTCAAATACACTGTTATACTGAAGAAATTATCTTGTGATTTTTCAGGTCAAACAATTGTGTAACGAATATCCATACCCATTTTAATTCAAGGGTATTAAAATATATGTTCTTACCCATCATTTAATATTAAATTCCTTTTACTTAAACCAAAATCCTTAATCATTGGGTCAAAATTAATGAAATTGTTTCTTATGTTTTATGAACTATGTGTAATATTTATGCATGTACATGATATGAATGTGACAAGTGGGATAGAAATTATACAGTCCTCCAATGAATTTGTTTTTGTTTTTATCTAATGAGATACCATGTATGGTGCAAGAGGGATTATACTATCCAAAATGTGTTCATATGTTTTGGAATTCATCAATGACTTATGTTTATGATATCATTTTTTTAATTATTGCCACATCTATATGATTCATTTATTTTAAAATCTTTTTTATAGCTTGGGTTTTTGTGGTTATGATTCTCAATCATCATATCTTACCTTGATATTCCTATTAACTCCCATTTACTGCTTTACTGTGTGATATGATTTTATTATTACCTTTATTGTATTTATATCTCACCCATTTCTTATATATAACCCTTGGTTATTCTGTGTAATATTTTAATGTCAGTGGATTTTAAGTGCATTTTTATAGTGTTTTAAATAATATCATTGTATATTTTTTCAATTTATTATTTTATATATACATAATTTTCCAAATAAACTTGGGCTCATTATCTTTCAAAATAGTATTATGAAAAAATTAATGTTATAAATAAGGAATTATGGTTTTTTAAAATATGTGCTTCCATATTATTGTTTAAACCTAAGGCCTAAAATACATTATTTTCATTACCTAAAAGAGAGCCATTATCAGTTCCAACCATTTTATTTTCCAAAATTTCAATTCATTTTTAACTAATATATACTTATGGTTAGTATTAATTTCACACTATACCAAATATACCAGAAACATCAAAATATTTTAAAAAATATCCACTATAAGATCAATATTATGTATAGGGTAATTTAACTAATAGAGATTTAATTCACATGGAGTGTGTGTAATTACATGATCATCTTGTTAAAATATATAACCATGTACCTTCAAAAAATAATTTCTGTATAAAAAAACAAATAATTATTTAATGTTTGAAAGGATGAAACTGGATTTTTTAAAAAATATTATTTTTAATTAATAAAAATAATCAACTCATTACATTATTTAGATGATTTTTTTTCATTTATTTGTTAACTTAATTAATGGGATATATATTCAAACGATTGTTTCGAAAAAACATTTGTTGTATAATACCAATTCAAGAAAACATCTAATCAAAGTGAAAAATTTTGGTTGTGGCCACTTATCCACAACTTTAATTTTAGTAGGATCAACACTTATGCCACATTTTGAAACAATCTCCCATGAAAAGAAATAATTTATAACCAAAATTCACATTCAATGAATATTCTAAACAAATAATTTTATATTAATGTTAAGAATACTATACATATGTTTTTTTTTCAGGATCCTAATTAATTTTATATTAAAATGGAATGTTATTATAGGAGTAAACTACAAATTTATCCAAATAATCATTGAAAAAACTATTTATAAAATCCAAAAATACTATAGGTGCATCCATCAACTCAAAAGGTGTAACCAAAAACTCATAATTTCCATTCTTAGTAAGGAATTCCATCATTAAATTTTTTTATCCATCACCATTAATGGGTGATATATATATATGAAATTAATCCTCAAAACATACTAATCACTCTATGGATAATAAAATAATTCATCGACATGAAAAAAACACATGATATTAATAGTTATGTTATTGATTTCTCTATAATAAATTTAATGTCTCATGGATTTATCTTTATTGTTTAAAAAATATTACTGTATAACCAAAAGGTGAAGTACTAGGGTGGATGAATCCCTTATCAAGAAACACATTTAAATTATTTAATTTATAAATTTTATTGGATTCATTTTATAAAGGGGTTTTGGAATTATAATAGCAGAAGAAACTTATTCAATAGTATATTCAACCTCATGAAAAGGAATTACACTGGTAAAATCACCACGAAATACATCCATATATTTGTTTACTTCTAACACATCACTAATTTGAATAATTTGTTTCATTTCAATATTATGCGTATGATAAAATTGACTACAATATTTTATTAGTTTCTATTCTTCTAGATATATTAGGAAAGGTATGAATTAGTTCTTATATACAAAAAAAAATTCATACTAATATCTTCTTTATAATTGTAATCAATCTTATAAAAAAATAAAAAATCATATCCATACACATAATAAATTGGAACTATATAATGGGTAACACAACAAGGTATTTAGGAAAATCCATTGCATGGATGATAATAAAAGTATTTCAATAAATTATTTTTTACATTATACTACACATAAGAGTTTTTACCAATATTTATGACTTCATTTATTGAGATATTATTTCCATTTTAAAAGAAAATTTCCAATATATAAACAAATGTGTAGATCTTAGATCAAAGAAGGCATTAACATAATTTTGAATAAACATGTATTGTACCTATAACCACTTATTTTGAGGGTCCCACATATATATTAGTATTACTAATATGATTTACTACATCTTTATGTTTCCAATATTCATGATTTTCTCCTTAATTAAATGTCTTCAGACATGTGTTAGATTAGAGAACCAACTCATTATTATTTAAATATCTTACTCTTTGTTGATTATTTGTTTTCCATTTACTTATTTTATAAGATCTCATTTTCTTTTATTTATTTGGTAAATGACCAAGATTAACACATCAATAAAACTTTCCTGATCATATTAATGATTCTTTGAAATGAATTTTTCCACTTTTGAAAATTTTTGGGTAATAATTCCACAATTCTTGGTTGACTAATTTTACATTTCTTATCGTATATACTACTACTTACATTTTTAGTGACTAGGTATATGATTTTAAGAATAATAAATCTTAACTTTTTCATTATAATAAATAACTTACTCATAAATTTTAAATTCATGAGAGGACAATGTTATTTATAAAATTGGTCTTAGAACTGTGTGAAATCCATTAATTTTAATCTCATGGTAAAGAACACTATTTTTTATACAACGTCAGTCTAGTAAAAATTTCATTACAAGGGACCACTATGTATTTTCCTTTTGTTTATACATCAAATATTTCTTTTCCATTTTATGTCAATGAAATTTAAGAATATACGTCTGAATAAAAAATATCTATAATGACTATTAACTCCATTACATCAATCTCACCCATTTGTTTAGTAGTCATAATTAGAGATTACATTCAATCGAATTCACATTTTAAATGATATATGAAAATAATTTCCTTTTAATGATTCATACATCAAAAAAATTCATATATTCTTTATTTAATTTATCAATAATTTATATTTCATTGAGTATAAATATCTAATAAATTATAGTGGTTTATGTTTCATGAAATTATCCACTATATAAAAGGTATTTTTTAGTGAATTTGGTTTCTATCTTTCATGGGTGCCACCATTAATATCATGCAGAAAAATATTAACTCTACCATAAACTAATATATTCCAACCGTTATATCTTGCTAATTTGAAAGGATTTTGTTCCCTTGATTCATTCATACATTAGATGCCTAGTTTCATATAAGGAAAACCATTCTAAAAATTCATAGTTTAGATGATGGAACATGAAAATATTTAAAATATATCTTGTGATAGTATAAACATAAATATAAATCTATTAATAATTCCTTTTATTATTCTCATAACCTATAAATGTATCTCATACTTTACTATGATATAAAATATAACACCTTTTCACAAAATCAACCCATTATTACATGATTTATAACAAGATTTTCAGTTTGTTACACATCATAGATATTTTCAGTCAATATATTTTGAGAAATAAATATAATGTTTCATAAAAAAGTGGAAATTTTCATATTATGTTTATTTTTTCCAGAAAAAATATTTAATTTTATACTTCTATTTCATTCAAGGAACATTTTCTACATTTAAAATAATTCAACATAACAAAAATATTAACCTTGCTAATGTTTTTACCCATACATAGATGTTATAATTTTTTTTGATAATGTATTATGAAAAAAAAACTCAATATGGTATATAAAAATAATATAATCTTGTTAGACCATCTAAAAAAGGAATACCCATGAAGATGTCTTCTATTTTCATAATAAAACATTAACCATATAAATAAAACATTTTCAAATGTGAAAATCCACAATTTAACAAATAAAACGTTTTAGAAACCATTACTAAGAATACGATATCCATGAACTAATCATGAGGAATGTGGAAACTCATGAAATAATTTAATTGAAAAAAACCTGCGCCTTTAAAATAATAAAAAAATTATCTTATATATTGAAATCAATTTATTTTTTTTTAATTAATTTAGGAATCTCATATTATCAAATCCCTAAACCTTGTTCAATCATTTTTAACCTATGTAAAAATAAATAATGTCCTATCAACTCTAAAGGAGTTACTTATTAAATTATCTTCCTTATTTTCATCTTCAAAGTCTACACCATCACCCAAAACATTAGAGAGCTATATTGGGATCACCCATCATCATGATCTATATCAAGCTAGACTTTCAGAATCTATAATTCTCATGTATTATATAATGAATAATATTTTTTTAGATTTAATTTTTTTATCTTAAGACCATTTAAAAACGCATTTGAATCCATAAGAAAAAAATCCACTTTCATAAAATCATAAGAACCAATATTGTTTTTCTGTAAAAACTATTGAAACTATATAATTCACAAAAGATAGGGAAATTATATACATTGAAAAACCATGTTTACCTATAAATTAATATTTATAAATTATAATGTCTATGAAAGGGTTAAATTTTGATCAAACTGTATACATTAAACAAAATTTTTTTTCTATTTTGTAAAAAATAAAATAAAAACTTTTCAGTACAGAAAATGATTAAAGTATTCATTGGTAAACCACTATAAAGATTGTGAAATATATTATAAAATAAAATTTAATATATATTTAATAATATACAATAACATTATTGAATTTTTTTAAAAATAATTTATATAGAGGAGAACGAGTTTAAAATATTTAAAATAATGTTTTAAAGGAAATCCATTACGTCAAGTCATGACTTTTTTTCTGCTGGTCTGTCCTACTAAGTTATAAAATTATATTAGTATTAAAATTTATTAATATCATTTTATATGAAATTGAATTAAAATTATTCTCTTTATTTTATTTTTTATACGGTTATAGTTTGTTAATAAAATGGTTATGTTCACGTTGGACGTTTTGAGGATGTTTGGATTACAACCTCAAAACAACATAGATGTTTTTATTGTGGTTAAAATAATTATTATTACATTACCTCTATAATTTTAATCATGTTTTAATTATAATATTTTTATATTATATAAATTCTTAATAGACACAATGTAAGGTATTCATGAAAAACAAACCAATTTGTTGCATGGAGATGACAATCCATGTGTATGCATAAACGATATATTAATTTGTATATTCGGTGGACAAAATAAAATAGATTATATTTTAGTTTATTAAAATTATAAATATATTATAAAATTTGTCACATACATAGATTATTTTAAATATATTTTAATTTTAATTTCCATTAATGCTTTGTCTTGGGGGTTTCTAATGGTTTTATGGAGAATATGTGTGTTTTAATAAATTGGGCCAAACCATGATCCCAATTCCAGATTTAAAAATAAATTTTGTTTCTTTTATAACTTTTTTTATTTTTTAATATTTTTCACTCATTACAACTCTTAAATGTCCTCCCCTGTTATATTAACACCACAATTAAAATTTTGAACCTTTTTAAATTAATAACCAATGTTTATTTTGGTTTTTATTTAAGGGGTTGGGCCTACCCGGAAGCCCATATCCAGTTTTAAAGATTAAATTTATTTATTTAATAACATATCCAATTTTAAGTATTTTCTGGTGATTCCAAGCCTCACATGCTCCCCTTACACCCAGACGCTCCCCCATCCTCTTTACCCCCTCTTTAGAGCTCTTAGGAATTGAGATTTAGGGATGAACATCATAGGGTTTCTAAAATCGGCTAGATTTGATGAGGTAAGTTAATTTTATCATAACATACTCAATTCATACTCTTTTCCCACCATTCAAATTCCAAAATGACCTAATAAATCTTGTTCGAACATACCCAGAGTTTTGCCCGTTTTCATTTTCAGATACTAGTGTTTTCAGGAGATTCATTCAAGATTTCTCAAGTTAGTTAGTCCATTTCATTTCCCCTTTCAAATTTCTTATGGTTTCATTCTATTTTTTTAGGGTTTCCTCCATTTTCATTGAGGTGAAAAATGAACATGGGGTAGGGGTTCTAACATATGGTTTAACCTTGGGTTTTCTTAGTCCAATTTTCTATTTTCAGGTTTGATCTACCCTTCTTAAGGTGCGGTGGTGGTGCGTTTCTGTTTTTGCACAAAAGATTCAATGGTTTCATTTGATTTGGTAGGTGATTCCAATGTTGACGCAATAATTGTGTATTAGAATTTTGTATTTATCATATTTTCAGATTTATATCATTTTATAATTTCTTAAAAAATTGGTTCTAATGATGTTTCTATTGTAATTGAATTTTAAATGCCAATTTGGTGTGAAATTGGGGGTTTTCCAAAGAAATGTTTTATTTGTTTATTTGGGGATTCCCTATAAATACTTAGTTGTTTTTATTGATCTGTAATAAGGCATAAAATACTATTTATAATGTTTATCCCCTTTGGTTATTGCTATTAAAATGGGTTTTAATTTTGTTTGTAAAGAAAGTGAAGTTTTGGTTCCACTATTGTGTGAAAATGAAGGTTTTACAAAGTTAACACTTCTTGTTTGACATGGGGATGCACGGAAATTGATTTTTTTAATTGAAATTTATTGGGCTTCATTTACTGTTTTGGTAACTTACATGTGTGAAAATAGTGTACAAGTGGGTTTCTTAAGTGGTTTTGTGTGCAAAACAACACGGGATTTTTTTAGAAATTGATTTATTCAAATTCAAAGTGTTTGTTGTGTGTTTTAAGTGGTATAAAATGAGATAGCTACATCATTTGGTGTATGTGACCAGTAGTGGTGTTTTACATTAAAATGGATATGTGTTAAATACTGAAATTGTTTGAGCACAAAGGGGGAATCCCGGGTACCTTGGTGGGCGGATTTGTACTAGTACGGCTAGTGGACCGGATGGGTTTTGTCCCTGTTTCACATAGCATTTGGATAATGACAACTCTAACTACACTATGTGGATGATTATTTGGAACCACTAGGTTATGAGTATGTTCCCTACTAGTGTCTCATGCACATGAACGGATTTTGTTATGGTTACATTACACCGAGGTACGAGGTACATGTGGCTCGAGACTATCTAGTGCCTAGGGGTGTTCCCGATTTTGTTTCTCATTGTATTTTTGGTATTTTCCCATGTATTTGGGTGTATTTGGAACTATATTGCAGTATCTAACATGACTATTTAAATGTGTTAACATTCTAAAAGTTTTATCTTGAAAAATGTTTTCAATTTAAAGTTGAATTTCTTGGAATTTGTCACCACTTTTCATTGCACATTAAAACTGCTTGATTTTTCACCTTGTATTGCATAAACCTTGGAATAATAGGGTGGTATCCTATTGGGATTAGGATCACACCCTACTTACACCCTTTGGGTGTAAGTAGACCTTTTTTTGACCCAGGTAAATGAATGGCTAAGGGTGATGGCAGTTCAGGGTGTTAGTCCTCATCCTTGGGGTGGAGTAGTGGAGATGGCTTGGGGGTGATGACCCATTGTCATGTGGAGTCCATGGGGCTGTTTTGTTTCTATTCCATTATGTCTTTGGACCTTTTGTATTTCATTTGAACTTATGTATTCAGTTCTATATTTTTTTTATAAACCATGTTGGTATGAATTGTTTTAGATTCATTTTATCAAATCTTTTTGGAGTTTTATCTATACATATTTGGGTAAATGGTTCCCAAACTAAGATAAATGATACTCGGGCACTTGTGCCAGCTTGTGGGGATAGGGAATGCCTTCATGCCTTATCACGGGCTGGGTCTGGTGCCAGTTTTGGCGGTGACCATATTCGGTTTGTGACATAATTCGTATTTATTAATTATTTCAATCCTTTTTACAATCCACTAGAGGGTGAAATGAAAAATGAGTCACATTGCTTCATAGGTTGGACTTTTTGTTATACCAATACCTCTAGGATATGGAGATGGATGTTGGGAAGGAATTTGGTTAGTGTTTGGTAAAAAATGGGTCATATTGTGTGATAAAGTGAGGATAGGATGTCCCATTCTATAAGTTAGGGGACTAGAAGAACTGTAAATATTTAAAACATTTAAATGTATTATTTATCTTCCTCAATAAACAATTGCGCAAAATATAATTATTTCGAAGTCATGTTTGGGTAATGTCTATATCAACTCAAGAAATCATAATTATAAATTTCTTGACATAAATTAAATTTTATCAATAAATTAATCATGTCATTAAAACTTTTAACCTTTACTAGGGTGATAATGTTTTACGACGGACACTATTAATAATGACCAAATTATTAAATTAACCTTATTTCAAAATTTGAATTCACTAATTTAAAATAAGAAATCAATTTTACCATATTCAATTTCGTTAATTGTACAAATATTAATTTTAATATAAATATGATTGCCACAATGAAAACAACTTTAATGAAAATACCCTTTTTAGGCATACAAATGAATTTATAACAAAATCAAGTTTAATACAAAATATTATAGAATTAACCGGAACATGTTAATTCTAATAGGATTGATATTTGATGTGGCTCTATTTTTTCATATTTTTTTCACATATTTGTACTTAATTTTTAATGATTTAATTGATTATTTAATCACTTTATACTAAATAATTGTATTTTTTGTATTTATATAATTAAATTTGTTAATTAATCATCTTTTATAATAAATTATGTATTTTTAGTCATTAAATTAATAATTTTAATCTTTATTTTATTATTTAATATGTTTTATTGTTAATTAGTTTTTTTAAAATTACAATCTGCTCACTTTTTAATAAGTTTACATTAACAATAATAAGTCATTTAATATCTTTATTTGTGTTTTAATTAATATAGACATTATTTTAATATTTTATTATTTAATCTAGTTTATTTTTAAAAAAATACTTCATAATTTATTATGATTAATTATGTTGATAAATAATTAAGTTAAGAGTTTTAGTTTTAATTAAATAAAATAGTTCTCTTTTAACTTTAGGTATTCACATAGTTGTTTAATTAATTAAATTATTGTTTTTAAACGTTAATTATTTAATTTTAAGAATGCAGTTAAATTATTAAGTCACCAAATATTATTTTTAGTCTACTGGTTAGTTAGATATGAGCTATCAGTGACCTAATGGGTCACCGATGCTATTCATTTTCAGTCACTGCCTACCCTATAAGTAATATATATAGAAATTTTGATTTATATCTTATATAATTTTATTTTATCAAATATCTAGTTATTAATTTAAGTGTTATCTTTTAATAATTTTAGTTGTGGATTTAAAATTTTCAATTTTAACAAAAATCGTGTATTAATTAATGGTGTTTAGCATTATTTTAATTAATTATTTTCAGTCTTTTTGTTTAGTTTACATTTATTTTATTTTTAAGTTCATTCAAGTGTTTTTAATTTTATACAGTCACTGTTAGTTCTTTATCTTTTCTCTAATGGTGAGCTTTTAATTTTATACTACCAGTAACTTCTTCATTTTTTTACACCATTGTCCCTTTTTTCTATCAGTAGCCTTATTCTATCTGTAACCATAGTTTTAAAGTGATGATTTTAAGCTAACAGTGACCCCAACTCCTATGATCCTCTTTTATTTCTTTTTAACAGTAACCGCCTCTCTGTTCTCTGCTTATCACCGGTGGCCTTCCTTTCTTCCCTTCATTTTCCCTCACAGTCACTAATAGTTCACTTTATTTTCCCAGAATAAATTTCTTTTAATCCATTGGTGACAACTTATTTAATACTAAAAGTGAGCTTTATTTTACGCCATCAGCAACCTTATTTTCTAACGGTGACCCTCGGTTTCCCATTCCACCTGTGAATTTTTTATTTTATTTTATCGGTGACCTTCAATCTCTATGTTCTCACCTGCACCTCATTGTTATCCTCTTCGACCGGTGCCTCCCCTATTTCTCACTACTTCACTTCGTTTTCATCACCACAAATTCAATAGAAAATTATCTTTCACACATAATGAAAGTAATTTTTATTTCTAATGCATAGACACGAACCAAAGATTCAACAACAGATTGACAAAATCAATAAACTTACTCCTATTTCTGAACCTAGATCTTTTACTAATGATGCCACAACCACGATAAACTGTTCAAAGTAGGAAACAAAGGTACATTTACCAGTTCTGGACAACTAAGTACCCACCTTGTACCACCACTTGGGCTGAGCCGCACCTTCATTGAAGCTTGGGTACCACCACCTGAGGCTTGAAGCTACCTCTCCTGAATGTTTCACCACCTCAAAATAGGGATTCACTGATGTTTGTTTAGACCAGGTTGATGAAAAGAGCCTTGCCATCGCTTACCTGGATTTGCTGCGCAGAATCAAAACTGGTGTACTACTTTTTCCGTAATGCCAGCTTCACGAAGATCCACATGGAGTTAGATTCTGCACTTTGGATCTTGACCGAAGCCTTTCTAGGAATCATATTTTCCACTATGGAAGATTGTCCAAAATCGAACTCAGTGAGCTTTGATGAAGATCAGTAGTGTGTAGAAGAGGAGGCAGATCCCCTTCCTAGAGAATGAACCCTATCCCTCTCTAGGTATGCGTCAAAATTGGGGGAGGGGGGAGGAATATTGATTAGTTTTAAAAAAAATAAAAGAAAACTAATCATAAAGATAAAATAAAATAAAATAAAATAACATAACTAAATATATTAAAAATTAAAAATTATAAAAAAATATTAATAGACATAAGATAAATAATTAAACAAAATTACTAATTTAATTAACCTTAATTTTATTTAACTAAATTAGATAAACTCATAAATTAATTTCATATTGATTTAATAATAAAATGTATCGATAAATTAAATTTTAATAATAATTAAATTAGTATAAACTTTTTTAATTTAATAGAAATAATATTACCTTTCAAAATAATAATAATAAACTTAATAAGTATAATTAACATTAATAATAATAAATCATAAATAGACACTTTGTTATTTAAGATATTATTATGAACTAAAATTCTAACAACTTTTAAATTTTTATGAAGTATCTTGATTTAATTAATGGAACATTTGATATTTCTTTTTCATTACTAAATTAACAGTAATAAATATATTAAATTAATTATGTTAATTACTTTATTACTTTATATTAATAATCAATAATTAATAAATTAAGTTTCAGTTTAAATAAACAAATTATCTAGATAAAGTTTGTTAAGGAACTTAACTATTTTTGTCTATTCTTTCAATATTATGTTTTGCTTTTTCTTATGTAGGTTCATACAAAAGTTGAAGACATGTCCAAGTGCTTACAACTAACTCACCCGGAGTTAGTTATGTGAGAAAAACTAGCACGACATGCCAGTCGTGAATAAACACACATGTGTATTGCACACATGAAGGACACGTAAAGTCGGTGGAAATTGTGCGGTGACATGCAGTAGAATACAATGGCTACTTAAGACTGAGAAAACAGAATATGAGTGGGGGTGACATTCATTAGAGGAATATTCATTCAACAAATTTGAAGATCCAGTTCCAAGTAGAGAGAGTTCGGAGGGTGACTCTGGAACCACTTATTGGAGCTGGAGGAGTTCGAGAGCATAAAATCATCTCGGGAGTTTATCTTTCAGTTTCATTCTAGTTATTGTACTATGTACTTGTATGTTTTAATTTTTTGTATTTATAATGAATAAACTAATGGGATACATCTTCGAGCTTGGGGTATGACTACTTCTACTGGTTACTTTTATTCCTTTTAATTTAACACATTAATGTGTTCAGTATCAATCAGTGAGATTGATACTGAGTTCATTAAATTTATTTTAACAACTAGAACATAATTTTAAAAACTCCACAATCAAGTCGGTGAGATTTCTTGTGGACACATATTTCAAAAAATTAATAAATTCACAAATTCTTCGGGACTTACGGCGAGTTCGTCCTGTCGTCATTTTCAATTTGAAATTTTCACAGTTTATTTGTTTAGGAGTGGTGAACTCCAAAATTGATCATCCTATGTGACTTAGATCTGAGAGAGGGAGGTGATTCATCCTCTTTTTTTTGGTGCAATGCTGTAACTTTTAATTGAATTTGAGTGCTTTTAAATCCAGTAGAATGTAGACATTTCCCCATGAATTTTACTTGATTGTTCAGTTATCGGCGTTTTATATCTATGTTTATTACTATTTTTAACATGTTCCCAGTTTCATTAAAGTATCAAAAAAACTATAAAATACTATAGTGCTTCATTTGTGTAGAAAAAACGGATTAAAAAATATAAAATATATCCCACTTTAGACAACATTGGGATGTTTTGAATGTTTTTTTAGAAGAATAGTTGTCAAATTTTCCTTCTCTGTGGGTTCAGCCTTACGTTCCACATATACTTTGGTCAGCAAGAATATACATTTTAAAAATTTACCGACTTAAATGGTGGTTTAGGTCATGTCTTTGGCACCATTTCCAGAGAAGTAATGAGATATATCATCTAAAAAAACTAAAAAAATCATTAAAAAGAATCCTGAAAAAAAAATAAAAAAATGAAAAATATTTTAATAAAAACCTGATTCATTTTCTACAAAATTTCTACTATTTTATGTATTGATTGAGTTCCAGTTAGTTCTACTGTTGTTATATTTTGAACAATTATTTCACTCTGTATGAGGACAAGTAAATTAATTTGTTATATTAGAGCCTTTAAACTCTTAACTAGAAAACCATTTAACTGCTCCTTAAAAAACATTGAAATAGAGAATCAGGAAAATAGAGTTGATCAAAACATGAATGTGTCATAGCCCATAGTTCCTGCCCTTCAGTTACCTAAACATATGGTGTTTCAATTTCCAATTGTATTAAGTAACCCATCTTGAATTAGGTTGACCCATAGGTCTAGGAACTATGAAATTATGTTGTCTCACCTTTCTTAACTTCTTTTATTCAATGGTATTCCCGGAGAGGATTCACTTCAGTTCATTAGATAGTTCTATAGTTCTATACAATAATTACCTCTGAGAGAGCTTTGTAAGGAGGAGTTGCGATTGAGGATGTTTCTTTTTTGTCTGAAGGGAAGGGCTTAGACTTGGTTTCAAAACATAGATGAAGAAATGTTTTAGAATTTGGAAGAGGTGTTTACAGCCTTTATATCAAAATTCTATCTTAGGAACACCAGGTTTGAGATTAGGAAAAAAATTACTGGGTTTATCCAGGATGAAAGATAGTTATTTCAGGAGGCATGGGAAAGGTTTAGATGTCTCCTTATACAAGGACCCAATCACCAGTTTTCTCCGCATCTACTCATGGAGACCTTCTATAATGCTCCCACCCCTTACAACCAAAATTTAGTTGACCAATTCTATGGGGGTGACTTTTTCGTAATCCATTGGTGATAAGATGAAACTTGTGTATGACAAGCATGCTCAAAAATCTCGGCACAAGTGTTCTAGGAAGAGGGTCATCCATAGAGCAAAAGTCAATCCTCAGGCTGCTGTTGTTAGTGATAGGGTCCTAAGGGAGCAATGTAACCATTGTGGGTTGTTCGGTCACACACATACATGTTGTACTAATTTTGATCTCCCAGTACAGTTTGATGAGAGTTCCAAATTTATGGATGTTAGAGCTAGGAACGAAGTGGAAAATGATCAACTCTCCAATTAGTACACTTCTAGTTATCAAAATCACCCAAATTTTTCCTGGAAAGAAAAAGGTGTCGTAAAACAGACCAGTGCCCCTAACAATCAATGAAATCCTAAAATTTATAACTAAAACCAATATGAGGCTGAATAATCTAATTCTAAAGGGGATTTAAAGGGTCTTATGCAACAAGTTTTGTGAGAGATCAGTTCAGTTAGTAAGGAAACAGATGGTACCATTCAAAATTTAGAACATCAAATAGTTCAAATGGCTTTGGATCAAGGTGATTAGGAAATGGGAAAGCATCCCAACACTACAATTCTTAATCCAAGAGAGAATATCATGGCTATAACCACTAGATCTGGCCTTAAAGACCAAGAACAAGTAAATCTACACTATAGGAAAACTAAAAATGATTAAAAAATTGATTCAGGAAAGAAAAATATACTTCAAATAGAATCTGGGAATCTGGATAGTTTTGTACAACCTGAATAGAATGTTGAACTTACATCTGAAAAATTTTATGAATAAAGTTAAATGAAGTGGAAATTAATTAATTAAGAAAAGAAAAATAATGTAATTGAGGAGAAAGACAATAATCAACTTGTTCTTAAAAATTATGCCCCTCCCATTCCATTCCCTCAAAGAGTGAAGAAGAATAATGAACCTGAATAATTGAGGTTTCATAAAATTATTCAAAACTTTAGTATCAACATGCCATTTGTATAATACTTAGATAAAATTCCATCATATGTTGTTTTAATAAAATGTTTCTAAAAAATAAAAATGATTGGAAGAAGTTGGATAATGTTAATCTCAATGAGGAGTGTAGTTCCATATTGTTAAAGTAGTTACCTCCAAAATTGAAGGACCGTGGTAGCATTATTATTAAATGAAAAATAGTATCAATTTTGAAATTTATTTGTTTGCGTGACTTAGGGGAAAAATCAATCTTATTTCTTACTCTCTGTTTAGAAGGTTGGGTCTTAGGGATTTGTAACCAACATTTGTTTGTCTTCAACTTGCTGACTGGTCACTCACACACCCTTCAGGGAGGGTGGATGATCTATTACTGAGTATAGAAAAACTAACACTACCTACAGAATTTTGTATCATATATATGGAGTGTGATGAAAATGTCCCAATCATCTTAGGGAGACCTTTCCTTGATACAACTGGTGTTATCATAGATGTGTCCAAGGGGAAACTCACTCTCCAAGAAATTAATGATGTGGTGGATTTTTTAGTGTTTTAAAAGCCTCAACATGTGGTTTGTTTTGATTTGATAGATGTAGCTTAGAATCAATGTTTTAAAAATGTGGTCTCATATGAGTATGGTTCTTTCCCTCTTGAGGTCACAAAGATTATGATTCCCTATCCTATTGAAACTTTTTTGCAGGATTCTATTTCTGTCTCACTCCATCCTCTGGATGAGAAAAATATTTCCCTTTAACCCATTCTAGATAGTGATTCACATTAATGTCCTGAACTTTCTCAACCCATTTTGAATGTTTTCCTTATGATTTCTACTGTTTAAGGGTTTCTGAGGTCAGGGAATGTTATGGGTTGAGTCCTGATGAAAAACTAGATTGTTCCCATTATGAGAAACTATATTTTCTAGAAACATTATTTCGTTCCAATTTTGATGTTGATTGTGATGAATTCCAACCTGGACATGAAAAAATCACATCATTTGAGTCATATTCGGACATTGGGTACCACCTGTTTGAACCTAAATATGATTCCTTCTTCCAAGAGTTTTCCGAGTTCTCTATTGTGCAATCTTTGCTGGGAACATTGGTTGAAAATACTTAAGATCCTGCTGATGTTTTTTCTTCTAATTCTTGGTTGGAGCTGACCTCTCAGTGTGGGGGAATCCATGTTAGAATTATTGTTCAATTTGGTGATTTTCTTAGGAAGATGTGGAATATTTTTAGAGATGAGGAAGTGGTATCTAGAGATGAAAAGCATCTTGATAGTATATTAGAAATTGTCTTGTTGAAATAAAATTTGAGAGTATTTTTTTATTATAGATGAGAATGTTTTGCTTGATCCTATTTTTGAGTCTTTAGATAATAGTGAAGTTCGCACTGTTAACAATTCATTCCCATTAAATGATCATGGATTGAAACATTAATGGAAATATAGCCCGACATGGGGACTATAATCCTAGCGTTGTATGAGAGGAAACCCAAGGTTTTTGTTGTGTTAATAAAAAAAATTGTGATTAGATAAATTCTAACTAAATACTTTAAATTTAGTGCTTCATGGGAGTCAACCCATGTTCTTTATTTTTTGTTTTCTATTGTTGTACCTATAAAATAATATTGTTGTGTTGCTTTTTTTTTTCTCTATCTCTCTTGGATTTTTGTTATTGTATTACATGCTCTGATTTTTAGGATATTTCTGCTACTTTCATCTAAGAAGTGGAATTCCCATGCTGAAGGAGTAATGGAAAAACTCTTCAGGGAAGTATTTTACTGTGAAATTTTGTTTTATTTCTCTCTCATTAATGCTTTAGAAAAAAATCTACTACTTGTCTTGCAAAAAAAAGATAATGTTCATTGTGTTGCATCATTTAAATAAATTCTCCTAACTAAATTTTTTTTCTGCATACTTTTTTTCCTCTAAAATATTCTATTTTTAATGGGTTTCTGCATGTTCCTATTGCTGTGAACTGAATCTCATTATTTAAAATCTTCTCACTACCTGAAACTATGTGTGGGCGGGTACATGCAGGCTGAAAATTTTTGTATTAAATATACTTTAGGTTGGGGTGTCTAGCATTCCTTTGTCTTCTTTATTGAACATCCATTTGAATCATACTTTGTTAAAATGATTTCACCCAGTACATAGTTCACTTACACCTCAATTGTTACTTTTGAGCTGTATTGAAATTTTTTTACTGGAGTAAATGATAATTAATTAACTTTCTGGTTAACCCACTGTAAATTAATCTTTGGGGAAAAATTTATTTTTTAACTTCAAAGAGACCCTTTATACATGTCATAAATCTGCTGAGTTGAAAATCTGTTTTGAAACCATAATGTTTAATTGTTCTTCTCCATATCTGGAAGTCAACATTGGGGAAAATGTTGGGTTTTAGGTTTGGGGGAGGGGGTCAATCCTTGACTATGATAAAAATTTCTTAATTTGAATCACATCAATTCCCATTTCACTTCAATATTTTTGTAAAAATGGAAATTGTTTTTTAAAATTCTATCATAATTTTAGGCTTGCTTCATTCTTCAATTGGGTATTTTTTTTAAGGACAGTAGTTATTTGGTAGTAAAGTTGTGCATTGAGTATGAAATTACTGATATTGGATGACTGATGAGTGATACTTACGTAGTGACTGCATGGAAATTTTTTTTAAGAACAACTTCTGAAAGTGATTTGGGTTATATGTTTGTGGAGTTATGATCATATCCCTTGGAACTGGAAGATTGATTCTGATTCTATGGGCTTCATTCATCTTTTAATTATTAAATTAATAACATTAATGAGCCAATAAAAATTATTTTTGATATAAATATTTTGGAACTGGATTAATTTTGTCATATGGGATCCCACAGTGAGTCTCTAAGACCCTAGATACTGAGTTTGTTTCTGTTTACTATAAGCTCTCTGTTCATCTTGAATAAGTTCTCATGCACAGTGCTTATCACAATGATAAATGGCTTGGGAAAAATAAAATAAAGTTTATACGGTAAAAAATGAGTTCATTAAGGTGAGGGGAATGATGAACACCAGATGAATAAGGGGTCAATTGATTTATATAGGACTCATTTAGGTTGTGTCATTGAAGTGATTCACAAAAATATTTGTATTTATTTTTGGAACTTAGGTGAAAAAGTAAAATTACAATGTTATATTGGTTATGTTCTTAATTCCGTAGAAATTTACATCAGGTCATTCTTGGAATTAGAACCTGATCTTGGATTGAAAAGAGTCACTAGGAAAATTCACTAATGAGGCATGACACTTTCCTTTCTTGTTGATTCATTTCTCTCTTGACTACCTTTGGGTATTTGTTCTAAGTTAGATTCATTTAAAAAAATTATTCTCTTAAGCTTATTGACATGTTTCTATGATTTGATTCAAATTATTTGACATGTTACATTTTGAGAAATTTTTTGAATATCATACTTTTGTTTTCAAAGATAACAAAAAAATGAAATTGTTTGAGGACAAATAATGTTTATGTGAGGTGAAATTTGATGTGGCTATATTTTTTCATAGTTTTACCACATATTTTTACTTAATTTTTAAGGATTTATTTAATTTTTTAATCTCTTTATACTAAATAATTGTATTTTTTTATTTATATAATTAAATTTGTTAATTAATAAATTAAGTATTTTTAGACTTTAAATTAATAATTTTAATCATAATTTTCTTATTTAATATGATTTTTTGTTAATTAGTTTTGTTAAATTTCAATCTTATCACATTTTAATAAGTTGACATTAATAATAAAAAGTCATTTAATATCCTTATTTGTGTTTTAATTAACTTATTCTTTATTTTAATATTTTATTCATTAATCTAGTTTAATTAAAATATTTTTACTTCATAATTTATTATGTTTAATTATCCTTCTAATTAATTAAGTTAAGAGTTTTAGTTTTAAGTAAATAAAATAGTTTTCTATTAACTTTTGGTATTCACATTGTTGTTTAATTAATAAAATTTGATTTTTTAAATGTTAATTTATTAGTTTTAAGAATTCAGTTAAATTACTAAGTCACCAACTCTTATTTTTAGTCTACTTGTGAGTTAGATATGAGCTATCAGTGACCTAATGGGTCACCGATGCTATTCATTTTCACTCACTGCCTACCCTGTAATTAATTTATATTGTAATTATGATTTATGTCTTATATCATTTTATTTTATCAAATATCTATTTATTAATTTAAGTGTTATCTATTATTAATTTTTGTTTCGTCTTTAACAATTTTAAGTTTGAAAAAATCATGATTTAATTAAGGGTGTTTATCATTATTATAATTAATTATTTTTCATCTATTTATTTAGTTTACATTAATTGTAATTTTTAGTTCAATTCATGCAATTTTTAATTTTTTAAGATCAGTGTTAGTTCTTTATGTTTGTTCTAATAGTGAGATTTGAATTTTATACTACCAGTAACTTGTTTAATTTTGTTACACCGGTGTCCCTTTGTTTTATCGGTAGCCTTATGCAATCGGTAAACATAGTTTTACATTGATGATTTTAAGCTAACGGTGACACCCACACCGCTGCTCCTCTTTTATTTCTTTTTAATGGTAACTTCCTCACTGTTCTCTACTTATCACCATTGGGTTTCCTTTATTCCTTTATTTTTCTCTCACACTCACTGATAGTTCACTTTATTTTACCACATTGATTTTTATTTTCTGCCATTGCTGACCTATTTTTTAATACCAATAGTGAGCTTTATTTTGCACAATTAGTAACATTATATTCTAACGGTATCCTGAAGTTTCCCATTCCACATGTGAATCTTTTATTTTATTTTATCGGTGACCCTCACTCTCTCTGTTCTCCGCTACACCTCATTTTTAGCCCCTTCAACTGGTGCATCCCCTAGTTCTCACAGCTTCAATTCGCTTTCATCACCAAAAATTCAAAAGAAAATTATCTTCCACATAGAATCAAAATACTTTTGATTTCCAAGGCATATAAATGAACCAATGATTCAAAAAGAGCTTAAGAAAATCAATAAACTCAATATTATTTATGAACCCAAATCTTTTTCTGATGAAGCCACAACCCTAAGATAATGTTCAAATTAGAAAACGAAGCCACTTTTACCACTTATGGACATCTAAATACCTGCCTTGTACCACCACATGGGTTGAGCCACTCCATCATTGAATCTTGGGTCACACCACCTGAGACTTGGAGTTTCCTCACTTGAAGGTTTCACCACCTCAAACCACGGAGTCACCATGGTTTGTTGAGACTAGGTTGATGATGAGAGCCACACCATCACTAACCTAAAGTTATTGCACTGAATCGAACCTAGTGCACTTCTTTTTCCCTAACGCCGGCTTGAAGAAGCGCTGCATAGAGTTGGGTTGTGCACTGCGGATCTTGGCCAACGAATTTTGAGGAATCAGATATTCCATTGTGGAAGATATTGAAAGTGGGTTCCCTAGACCCAATTTGTTTTTGTACTTTGATTACCGCTACATGTATTCAGTTTTATATAATACATGTGTTTATATATCTATAATAGTGTAGATACTTCTGCATCCAATTTGTTTATGGAAGTGTCCTTAGATTACCTGTCGCATCAAAAGGTTATAGTAGATCCCAGGCTATAATGGTAACATTGAGATGCCATGAAAGTAATCTTAAAATTATGTTCTATGGTCCAATTACATCATTATAAAAGGTCACAGTTGATGTGTAACCATCAGGTGCTGGGGGCTCATAATCATTGAGACATCTTCTCATGAAGTTCGTACTTGATGATCTCTAGTAGTAGAGATCATGAGGACAGACCCACATAATAGGAACACCGCATGTTTTATGTGTCATTGGTAATTCCTATCTATGGACATGTGTAATGGTTTTTATACTTGAGATCATTCTCAATGGATGTCATTTAATTATGTAAATTTGATTCACGATGAACACCATGGCGAAAAAGTCGTGGAGAGTTAGTTTCTATCAGGTACGTCATTAATGGAAAGGCATTGATTGAATGATCGAGAAAGGATTTTCCACTTCTGAGTTAAGGAATATATATCTTGGTCCATGTTGATTAGGATGTTTTCTCCTTCATAAAATTCATGACCATGGTAGTGGAAGGTAAGACTGTCCGGACAAATCAACAAAAAAAATAAAGAAAAATAAATAATGATGACACTTGTATGCATTCTGTTTTATTGAGATATCGATGAAGAAGAGATTATATTACACAAACCGTGTTCATTGGATGGTAGTCATTTCTTTGACTTTTCCTAATCCTTATAGGGGACTTTATGGGTTCGTACACCCCAATCTAGGTCGGTGGACATTATTCACTGCTATTTAGGCAAGGGCCTAGAGGGTCACACACAATAGCACCTTGAGAATCTGCCCTATTCTGGGAATAGGAATATAGAACATGGTTGGCCCCGCCCAAGGGTCCGAGCACTATCCAAGTCATATAGATCACCAAAGAATAAATAAATTCATTAATTTTTAAAGTTTACAATATTTCGTTGAAATTATGTATAACATGTATTTACAAGTTATATAGTAAATACAATAATTAATATTATTTGAATGGATTTTAATATCCTTGGTTCATTTAATATTAACAGGAGGTATAAGTCAAGTTAAAGACTCAAATTTATCACGTAATATATTTATATATTAAAAGTAAGTTATAAATTATAAATATTAATTATGGATTAATTTTAATTTTCATAAAGAATTATTTATATCACTTATATAGTATATGTCTATTACACAGGGGTTGGGAATCTATACCGCATGTTGTAAACACTATCTATATAAGTGAGAGAGGGGATTTCCCATGGATACTATTCATGTGTTAAGATTGAGAGATTCTCTCTCCTCCTGTAATCTATAGAGAGAGTCTCTCATGTGAAGGAAGATCTTCAAGTTCATCCATCTCGGATTGAAGCTTCTTCCTTTGTGGTGATCGTCGCTGTGCTGAAGTGAGCGTTGAAGATCCACTCTAGCACCTGAATCTTCACAAATGGCACACGAGAATATTTGAGAGGCATGTGTGGATGATCTAGAGGGCTTAGATGCCGATGTCTATGAGGAATGATCGTCGACATCCTACGACGGACTTACAAATGCTAATTCTGAACAAGGTACATGATGAGTTTATTTTTTATGCTATGTTTAAACCTTGCTAGGTCCTCGGACCAAACCGGGACAAGATCACAAGAGTTGATAGGGTTACGTCACTCTGGTGATGCAGAATAATTTATATTCCAGGCACACCAGCTTCTGTTGTGCCGTTCTGATACGTAACAATGGTATCAGAGGGACCGTAATGTTTTTTCTGAGTCAACAAAATTAAGATGCATCAAATTTAAGTGTGGGGTGTTAAAATGGATCATTTGGATCTTAACACATGTCATTTCATTTTCAAATGATCAAGCATTGATCATTTAAAAAAATTAATCGGATCGACGATGTGGTTTATTTAGAGTTCTTTTGATGTTAATCTCAAACATAATTGAGATAAAATTAAATGTAATATTTTATTATTATAAAATATAATATAATATTTAATTATAAAATATTTTATTATAAAATATTTTCCACAATTATGTGTGGAAAATATTTTTAATAATAATAAAGGATACCAAGACACCAAATTGGGGTATTCATATTATTTTTATTTTTTAAGGGGTCTTCTTCCCTTTTATTTAAAAATATAAAGAAGGGCATGTGGTGGAATTTTTGTAAGGACAATAAATGGGAAGAGAAGACCCAAAGGGGTCTCTTCCTTCATGCGGCAGACAAGGGGGTGTGACACCCCCTTGGGAACCCTAGCTGCCACCCCAGTGTGCCAGACTACCTAGCCACGCCAAGATGTCACCCCGAGCCTGCCAGACCTCCTCCTCCTCGAGCATAGTCGGAGCAGCCACGCCACCGCAGACCGAACCTCGACCTCTGCCTTGCATCACACTGCCTCAGACCACCGCCCCTAGCCAGAGAAGGACTACCTAGATGTGCCTTTCCTGAAACATGGCCGTGTCGCTCCTGAACCCCGGCCGTGCCGAGCCGCCTCGAACCGAGCCCACCGGTCCCCTTCTCACCTACTCGTGTCGCCTCGACCCCATCAGGCAACCTGCCCGCGCCGCCCCGGGCTCTGTAGGACCGAACCGCTCCAGCCGCCTCAGGTCTCGGCCCACCATTCTTGGCCTTGCCGGACCCAGCCTCCACCTTGCATGTTCGCCGGAGCAGCGGGCTACCAACCATGCAGCTGGCCGGTAGACATTCCGACCACCTCTCGCACCTTTTAGACCTATATGGATGTTGTCATCGCCACAGAAGTCACTGGAAAGAGCGGTCACACCATTGTCACGGTCACGCCACGGTCCCTCCGCAGTCACGCTATGGTCAAGCCGCCGTAATTCAGTAATTGTCCCTGCTCCAGGATGACACCCTGCAGTGGTTTGCAGTCCAGCCAGACTTCCTGGCTAGATGTAACCCTACTTTAAATTAATTTTAATTAATTTATTTTTTTAAAAAAAATAAATTAGAGTTAATTTGGGGTTTAAATTAAGCTAATCAAAAATATTAATTTAATTTATGTTTAAAATTAAATTAATGGTTTAATTAAATTTTTAGAATAAAATTAAATTTTACAAATGGAACTGATAAAACTAATATTTTAATTTAATCAAATCCATTTAATTTATTAGAACACCCTCACACTATTTAAATTTATCGCAATTTAATTTTCTTGTGCATATTTTACCCTGACTGGTCTTGATTAAATGACCAAACTGTGTATGTCTGGTATATATATATTTATTTAATTATTAATTCAATTCATGTGATGATTGTAATAATTAATTAGCTAAATCATGGTCTTCAAATCATCTCTTTTAATTCAAATATGTATAAGGTCTTGCATGTCCATTGAAAAAGATGTATTTTGTACCCCTAGACCCCCTCTCCTGTGTGCGAGTTCATTTTTAATTAAAGGATGATCCGAGACGGATACCCCCACCAAGACGAGGTGGTAAACCAGACTGGAGCAAAGTGCATTACATTGGGCAAGCTATGACATGAGTCATGTCACGACATAGGTATGGATGCCCCTTGGACAAGATTGATCAGTTATGGATTGGTATTTATAGAATCCTCAAGACCAATCGGATTGCATGATTTACTTTATGCATAGTTTATTATTTTATGCATCTGCATGATTATTGTGTGATCACATAGAATAGTAAGGAAGGTAAAATCCATAAAGATGTGACGAATTATATTCTATTGCATGTTCATTTGTGAGCGCGACAACCCAGTTTGAACATAATAAATAGAAAAGGATTATATTCGTCAAAAAATATAAAAATCCCACCAATATATATTAATTCTAAGAGCCTTACATTTCTCACATCTAAACAAAACCGGATGTTTGGGTGCATGTCAGCCATTGTTGAGAGTGACTCTTACTACCGGGGAGTTTTAATGAGGGAAATGGGTTGACTTAATTAAAGTGAGTAGTCAAGGATTATCCTTAGCTAACTTGCTATCACATTAGAGGCAATATGTTGAGGGAATCATGTTTAGATTCCAAAAGCTAGGACTTTACTCAATAACACATGTAACCACAAGAACAAGTGGTTGGCTAGTCTAGTGCCTTCCTTGAATCACTCCAAGTAGTGGCATAACCCTAGCTAGTAGAGTAAAAGGGTGGTTTCAAGGATCCTTTCCACTAGAATACTCAAGTGATAGAGTATTCCCAATCTAATAGTGAGGGCTATTAAGGTTCGCTAAAATAGTGGGAGACATTAAAATGATATAATAATTTATTAATCATAACTGTCAAAAGGTAATCAAGATAGAGTACTAACTGATAAATTATTATCTGATTTAGATTCACAATGGAAATCATCAACACCACAAGTACTTTATCACAGTGATCGATCTAAGATAATGGAAATATCCTGACTGGAAATAACATTCCAGAGTGGTAATGGCGCTTGCGCATAGTACTACGCCATGAAAAGAAGCTATATGTGCTAGAATACCCAATTCCTACTATGCCTCCTCAGGGAGCAAGTAAGGTGGAAAAAGATAAATGGAAAAAGAATGTATATGATGAACTTCATGTTCAATTCATCATGTTTTCATCCATGTCCAACCAATTTCAAAAAATGCATGAGGATGTGGATGCCTACAAGATGCTTTCACATCTCTAGGAAATTTATGTGGAGAGGGCCCGACAAGGAAGGTATGAGATCTCAAGTGCACGTTATAAGTGAAGGCTAGCATAAGGGCACCAATATGGTCCTCATGTACTCAAGATTATTGGGTATATTGAGAGGCTTGAAGCCCTTGGGTTCAAACTGGAGAAAGAACTAGCAGTGGATCTCATTCTTGCCATTTTACCATCATGATTCTCGACTTCTATTATAAATTATAATATGAATGATATGACAAAGTCGCTCCCAGAACTTTTGGCTTTAATTCACCAAGCTTATAAGGATATGAAAACTACCAATTCATATTTCCTTATGGTGAATAAGAAAAAAAGGGCAAGGCAAAGGGGTCTAAGGCCAAATCAAGTCCAATGGAACCAATGCATCGCCCTGCAAAGTATCCAAATATTCAGAGGCAATGTAATGAGAATAACGTTGTTTGCTTTGGATGTGGCAAGAAAGGCCACTAGATGATGAATTGCAGATCCGGGAAGAAGAAGGAAACAAATTCTTCTACTTCAGTTATTTTTTTCATTGAATGCAATCTATCATTATCTATAAGTTTTGTATTGGATACAACATCTGGCTCACACATTTGTATTCATATACATGAGCCATGTATGTTTAAGAATATTTCAAAAGGTCAAGTGGATATCTAAGATGCAAATGGTGCAAGTCTGGCAGCCTTGGTAGTGGGAGACTATCACTTAACCTTTCCAACTGGTTTGGTTCTAGTTTTAAACAATTTATCTTATGTACCTTCTTTTACCAGAAAAATTGTCTCTATGTTGAGTCTAGACACTATGGGTTTTTATTTCATGTTTTGAAAAAAAATTGTCTATTTTATTGGGATAGAATATGTTATGGTATGGTACATATTAAAAATTGTTTATATGAACTTGAACTAGAAAACTCAGTACTGGAAATAAATGACAAAAACATCGAACATGACTCAAATAACACCTGCCTATGGCACTTCATTCTTGGTCATGTTAATGATAAGTGATTATGGAGATTTAATCAAGAAGGGTATCTAGACTCTGTGTAGTTAGAACCCTTAGATGTATGTCAAGCTTGTTTACAAGGAAAGATAACCAAAGAACCTTTCTCAAGATAGGGTTCCAGAGCCAATGTAGTGCTGGAATTAATATATACTGATGTTTGTGGACCATTTCCAGTAGAATCAAGGGGTGGTTTTCTATAATTCATTACTTTTACTGAAGACTATAGTAGGTATTTCTATATATACTTAATGTGGAATAAGTCATATTCCTTTATAATTTTTATGGAATACCAAAATGAAGTAGAAAACCAAATTGGCAAGAACATAAATGAACTTTGCTCAGACTGAGGTAAAGAATATCTTAACCAAGAATTCATTGATCACTTGAAGGAGTGTGGGATAGTATCCCACCTCACTCATCCTTATACACCACAATTTTATGGTGTTAGTGAAAGGAAAATAGGACCTTTCAGGACCTGGTCAGATCAATGATGAGTTATACAACCCTTCCATTATCTTTTTTGGGGATACGCCTTGTAGACAGAAGCATATACCCTTAACCGAGTACCAAATAAATCTCCAGATGAGATTCTATATCAGTTATGGTATGGAAGGAAACCCAACCTGACACACATATGTGTATGGGGGTGAATGTCATTTGTCAAGACTTTACCAAGTGAGAAATTAGCATCTAGATGCACTAAGTGCAACTTTATTGGTTATCCTAAGGAAAATAGAAGATATTACCTATATAACCCTTTATATAGAAGAGACATTATGACAAGATACGCCAAATTTCATGAAAGGGAACACATTTCTATTGGAAATAGTGGGAGAAAGATTGACTTCAATGAAGTGAGTACTCTAGATGCACAAGAGTTTGTAGAGGAACAATCTCCACAAAAACATGTTAAAAAATAAGTTGTTCCCGAGACACAGATACTACGTAGGTCTACGGGAGAGGTTAGAGAACCAGAGCATTATGGTTTTCTCATCACCGAGTCAGGTGACACATTAGTCTTTGAGGATGATGAACCTCTAACCTACAAGGAATCAATATAAGGAAATGATGCTGCTAAATGGAAAGAAGCCATGAATTCTGAGATGGAGTCCATGTACCAAAATCAATTTTGTATTTTGGTAGACCCTCCAGTTGATATAAAACCCATTGGATGTAAATGGGTATCAAGTAGAAGTTGTCCATGGATGGTTAGGTTAATACCTTTAAAGAAAGACTGGTTTCAAAGGGTTTTAGGAAACATCAAGGCATTGAATATGATGAAACCTTGTCACTAGTATCAATGCTTAGATACATCAAAATAAAGTTTGTAATAATAGCCTTTCATGATTATGAAATTTGGAACATGGATGTCAAAACTTCTTTTCTAAATGGGAAGTTGGTTGGAGACATATATATGACTCAAATTGAAGGGTTTATCAAGTCAAAGAATGCCAATAAAGTATGCAAGCTTCAAAGATCCATTTTTGGATTGAAGCAGGAATCAAGATCATGGAATGTTCATTTTGATGAAGCCATAAGAGATTTTGGTTTTTTCAAAAATGAAAGTGAGCCTTGTGTCTATAAAAAGTTTGAATGGAATACCATAGTTTTCCTAGTATTATATGTTGATGACATATTAATTATGGGAAATGATGTTCAAGTATTATGGTCAGTTAAAACTTTGTTTAACGAATGCTTCTCCATGAAAGACTTAGGTGAATCAGCCTACATTTTAGGGATCGATATCTATCGAGATGATCTCAATGGATTCATGGGATAAGTCAAAATAAATATATTGACAAGGTACTCAAAAGGTACAGTATGAATAAATCTAAGAGAGGATTGTTACCTGTGTCATATGGTGTAAATCTCTCCAAGAAAATGTGTCCACAAACACAGGAGGAGATTGAAAGAATGAGTAGAGCCCCTTATGCTTCATAAGTGGCTTCTATCATGTATGCCATGCTATGTACTAGGTTTGATATCGCATTTTCTTAAACATGGTACGTAGATATCAATCCAATATAGGATATATGCATTTGAAAATTGTTAAAACTATCCTAAAGTACTTGAGACGTACTAAGGATATGTTCCTAGTGTATGGAGGATATGAGGAACTAGTTGTGAGGTGATACAATGATACTATTTTCCATATAGATTATGATGATATGAAATAGTAGTCAGGCTACATCATTTGCCTAAATAGTGGTGCAATGAGCTGGAGAAGCTCCAAGCAGGCTGTGGTTGCTGATTCTACAGCAGTGTCCGAATATATTGCAGCTTCCGATGCAGAAAAGGAAACAGTCTAGATACATAGCTTTATCTCAAACATTGGTGTTGTACCTAGAAGTGAAATCCTTGTACCAGTATATTGTGATAATACTACTGCAATGGTTCTTTACAAAGATCCCTGGTCTCACCAAATAATAAAGAATATTCTTCATATGTTTTATCGATTAAGGGATTTAACTCAAAGAGGTGAAGTGATATTTATCAGAGTAGCCATAGAGGACAACGCGAAACCCCCCCCCCCCCCGACTAAATCCATTTCTCAGAAAAATCATCATACACATGTGAGAGCTAGCAGATTGAAACCTATTAGCAGTTGGTTATAGTGAAAGTGGGAGTGTTGAAAGTGGGTGACCTATACCCAACATGTTTTTATACTTTGATTATAGCTACATGTATTCAGTTTGTTATAATACATTTTTTTATCTTTCCATAATAGTGTAGATACTTCTGAATCCACTTTGTTTATGAAAATGTCCTTAGATTAACTGTCGCATCAAAGGGCTATAGTAGATCCTAGGATATAATGAGAACCCTGAGATGCCATGACAGTAATCTTAATGCAACTTTCTACGGTCCCGTTACATAATTCTGAAAGGACACAGATTATGTATGCCCATCAAGTGTTGGGGGCTCATATGCATTGATACATCTTCTCATGAAGTTTGCAGTTGATGATCTCTTGTAGTTGAGATCATGAGGACAAACCCGCATAATAGGAACACCACATATTTTATATGTCATTGGTCGTTCCAATCTATGAACATGTGTAATAGTCTTTAGACTTGATATCATTGTCAATAGATGTCATTTAATTATTTAAATTTAATGGAAGGCTAAAATCATGGTGACAAAGCCATGACAAGGTTGTTTTTATCAGGTACGTCATTAATGACATGGAATTGATTGAATGATCGAGAAAGGATTTTTTGGTTCTGAGTTTAAGAAGAGATATCTCGGGCCTAGTTAATCAGGATGGTTTCACCTTCATTAAATCTATAGCAATGGTAGTGGAAGGTAAGACCGTCCAGACAAATCAACAAACAAAATAATGAAAAATAAAGATTGATGACAGTAGTATGCATTCTGATTTATTGAGATATCGATGACAGAGAGATTATATTACACAGACCATGTTCGTAGGAAGGTAGTCATTCATTTGACTTTTCCTTATCTATATAGGGGCCTCAATGGGTTGGTAGACCCTGCTCTAGGTCTGTGGATATTATTCAGTACTATTGAGGTAAGGGCCTAGAGGGTCGCACACAAAAGCGTCTTGAGAATATGCCCTATTCTGGGAATCAGAATATAGAACTTAGTGCGACCCACTAAAGGGTTTGAGCACTATCCATGTTCTATGGATCACCAAAGAATAAATTAATTCATTAATTATTAAATTTTAGAATAATTCGTTGAATTTATTTATAACATGTATTTACATGTTATATAGTAAATAAAAGAATAAATATTATTTGATTGGATTGTAATATAATAGGTTCGTTTAATATTATCAGGAGGTATGAGTCAAGTTAAAGACTCAAATTTATCATGTAATATATTTATATATAACAAGTAAGTGATAAATTATAAATATTATTTATGGAATAATTTTATTTGTCATAAATAATTATTTATATCACTTATATAGAATATTTTCATTACACGGGGGCCGGGAATCCATACCATGTGATTTAAACACTCCCTATATAAGTGGGAGAGGGGATCTCTCATGGATACAATTCATGTTTTATGATTGAGAGCTCCTCCTGGAATCTAGAGAGAGAGTCTCTCATGCGAGGGAATATCTTCAAGTTCATCCCTCTCGGATTGAAGCTTCTTCCTTTGTGGTGATCATCGCTGGACTGAAGTCAACGTCGAAGATCCCTGCTAGCACCTGGATCTTGACCAACAGAATGCGAGTAGATTCGAGATGTGTTTGTGGATGATCTAGAGGACTTCGACATCGGAGTCTTTGAGCAGCAATCACCGGCATCATGTGGCGGACTTGCACATGCTAATTCCGAACAAGGTACATGTTCAGTTTAATTTTTGTGCTATATTTAAACCTTGCAAGATCCTAGGACCAAACTGGGACAAGTTCCAAGGAGTTAACAGGGTAACGTCACTCTAGTGATGCAGAAAATATTAAATTCCTGGCCCACCAGCTTCCGCTGCGCTGTCCCAGTACCTAATAATAGATCGTATGAAATCGAACTCGGTGTGCCTTGTTAAAGATCAGGAGCGGCTAGAAGAGGAGTCATATCCCCTTCCTAGATAATGAACCCTATCCCTCCCATGCTATGTGCCAAAATTTGGAAAGGGGGGAGGAATATTGATTAGTTTAAAATAATAATAAAATAAAACTAAACATAATTATAAAAAAAATTAAATAAAATAACTTAACTAAATAAATTAAACATTAATAATTATAAATAAATATCAATAGACATAAGATAAATAATTAAACAAAATTAATCATTTAATTAAGATTAATTATATTTAACTAAATTATATAAACTCATAAATTAATTTCATATTGATTTAATAGTAAAATTTATCAATAAAATAAATTTTAATACGAATTAAATCAGTAAAAACTATTCTAATTAAATAGAAATAATATTACATTTCAAAATAATATTAATAAATATAATAATTTTAATTAACATTAATAATAATAATAATAAATCATAAATAACAACTTTTTTATTTAAGATATTATAAAGAACTAAAATTATAACAACTTATAAATTTTAATGAAGTAAATTAATTTCATTAATGGACCATTTGATATTTCTTTTTCTAACTAAATTAACATTAATAAAAATATTAAATTAATTAACTAAATTACTTAATTACTCTATATTAATAATCAATAATTAATAAATTATGTTTTAGATTAAATAAATTAATTATCTAGCTAATGTTTGTTAAGGAATTGTATTATTGTTGTCTATTCGTTCACTATTCTGTTTTTCTCTTTCGTGTACATGTTCATACCAAAGTCAAAAACATGTCGAAGTTCTTCCATCTAACTTGCCCGGAGTTAGTTATATGATATAAACTAGCATGACATGCCTGTCGTGAAAAAACACACGTGTGTGTTGCACACAATAAAGACACTTAAAGTCGCTGGAAAGTGAGCAGTGACATGCAGTAGAAGACAGTGGCTATGTAAGACAGAGAAACAAATAGATGTGTGGGGGTGACATTAATTAGGGTAATATTCATTCAACACATTATAATATCTAGTTCCAAGAAGAGAGATTTTGGAGGGGGGATCTGGAACCACTTGCGTGAGATGGAGGAGTTCAAGAGCAGAGCATCATCTCAAGTGTTTATCTTTCATTTTGATTCTAGTTCTTGTACTATGTTCTAGTATATTTTCATTTGATGAATTTATAATGAACAAATTAATGGGGTAAATCTTCAATCTTGGGGAATTACTACTTCTACTGGTTACTTTTCTTCCTTTTACTTTAACACATTAATGAGTTCTGTATCAATCTGCGAGATTGATACTAAGTTGATTAAACTGATTTTCACCACTAGAACATAATTTTCAAAACTCCGCAATAAAATCGACGAGATTGATTGTGGACACATATTTCAAAAAAATAATAAATTCAAAAATACTTCGAGAATTAGGGTGAGTTTGTTCTCTTGTCATTTTCAATTCAAACTTTCCGCAGTTGATTTTTTTTGAAATGGCGAACTCCAAAATCGATTATCCTATGTGACTTAGCTTCTTGAGAGGGAGGTGAGTCATTCTCTTTTTGGTGGTTCACTTGTAACGACCCAATCATTTTGAATAGTATATTAACTTACTCTTAATGATTTAATAAGATGTTAATGGTTAATGCAGGAAGAGGAGTCGATGTCTTCATCCAGTAGACTTGAACCTTATGAAGCCCACTTATCATAGCTTGGGAAGGAGGTAGCATCTGTGGGCTTCGCTTTGGACCAAACCCAAGCCGAACTCCAGCGTGTCAAGCTTGAACGGAAACGCCTACTGGAGAAGTTCAAGTTAGTAGAGATTACTACTAGGGAAATGTTATCTGAGCCTCCCTCATATTCTCTCACTATAGCACACCTTACACTTAGGTCTTATGTCGGTGTTATAAGGGGCTATGTGACGAGACCCTAGCTTCCTTGTGTAATCCTTTCGGGTGAATAAATTGAGATTTCTTCCTTTAGTGATGTTTGTGAAATTTAAAATGTCTAGATAATTTTAGAATGTATTTTATTGATGAAGTTTGAAAAAGGGATATTTTAAAATATTTATGTAAACCCTAAATAACTAATGATGTGTAATGATTTTCAAAAAATGGTCTTCTACAAAGGTGTTCAGTAAGGAATTTGGAGTCTAATAAGATCAACATAATTTTTGATGAATAGTAAATTATGAATAGTGATTTTACGCTTAGGATTAGTAATGTGACCAAATGGATTAGTAATTTCACTCAAAGAAATTTTTAATATAATTCAGAAACCTAGATTAAGTAATGTGATTCAATAAAATGGGTAAATAACGGTTTCATAAATTATTAGCCAAGTATTAGTTTTTCCAGATGAATAGTTTATTTAATTAAAAATTTAATTAAAATTAATTAGAAAATTATTTTTATAAAAATGACTTTATTTT
The DNA here is from genome assembly GCA_963277665.1 of Viscum album. Lineage (NCBI taxonomy): Eukaryota > Viridiplantae > Streptophyta > Magnoliopsida > Santalales > Viscaceae > Viscum > Viscum album. The sequence goes on along the minus strand of OY728129.1, from coordinate 427,321,532 downwards.
TGAACTTAGAGCATCGATATTATGTTATGGTAATTTTTGGGGATTTTTCTGAAAAAAACGAATTTTCGATGAATAGTGTTTTTATTTAAAAATTAAATTAAAATTATTTAGAAAATTATTTTTATTAAATGGAGTTCATAAATGTATTTAGAGCATCGATATTTGGTTAAGGTGAAATTTTGGGATTATTCTGAGAAAGCTGAATTTTCGATGAATAGTGAAAATATTGTTTTTAAGTTACGGGTGTTTAATGACATCATTAAATGATGTATTAAGTATATATTCAATATGGTCGAATTATTAATAGTAAGATAAGGTGTGAGGTGTCCCAAGTGGCCAATACCATGGGAAAATACCATGGGCAAGCCCATGGTTTTTCCAAAACCACTAGTGAGGTGTCCCTTGGCCATTAATGCCTTGCCCCCTCACATTCCCTATAAATACCCACCCTTTCCTGCTTTAGTTTCCACTCCCAACTCTCCACCAACGAAGTTCTGGTTTCCTTACCTCCCAAGGAGTCCTCCCAAGGTGCCCCGAAGCCCTCAAGGTCCAAAACTTTGAGTTTCAAGGGTTACGTTTTAAGGTAAGGGATCTGACCCCTCTCTTTCTTTCCATGTAATCTCTTTTATGTCATTCCTTTTATGCTCCATGTTATTATGTGAGATGATGTTCTTTTATATTCCTATTAATGCCCCTTTAATGTTCATATGATGAGAGATCCACTCTTACTCTCGTCATTTCGTTTTATGAAAGTTTAAGTGACGCCGTTAGGCTGCCGAATGTTTAAGTGATTCTTTCACCATTCTCATTTTTCAAGTTCGATTTTCATGTCAAATATTTCAAGTTACTTTTTATTATGTTGGGGTATGATCTCTATATATATCATACTTATCTCTAATGATCATATGATGAGATGTCCTATTTTATCTGTTCAATTCATTTTTGTTGAAGTTTAAGTGACGTCGTTAGGCTGCCGAATTTTCATAAGAGAAATCAAACTTTTGTCTTCCTTCCATGCTTTTAATTTCAAATGGTATGTCCTTGAAATTGCATCACCATGTCCATATATACTTCTTATTCTGTCCCTCTACTATTTTATGGGTCAGTTATGATTGTTCGACCCATGTTCCCTCTCTTTTCAAAGTTTTCTAAAACCTTGTAACATAGTCGTTATGCTGCAGAATTTTCGTCTCAAAATGCCTCTCTTTTCTCAAAATTATTTTATGTTATAAAGTGAATACTCAAAGATCCTATTTCTACAGGGGTATTCACATATATATAAAAATGTTCTATTTTAAATTCTGGGATTTACATACATGATACCCTCTTTCCCTTTCCGTGGGTTTAATGTAACGTAAAGATCATGTCTTTAAAGCAGTTTTTAAAACGTTATGATTATGAAATGAAACCCATTTATTTTATGCTATATGGGTTATTTATGAAATGTTTGATGATGATATATGTGGCTCACATGATAATAAAGGAAAATTTAATGGTGCGCCCTGATAGCGCTCCAATGCATTGGGTAATGACTTAATCTCAAGAGATGACCATTTTAACGACGCTTTAGTGAATAACCTTGGTAATTTATAACGACACCTTGGGGATGGACCTTGGTGAAATGAAACGATTTTCAATATTAGGTGTTTCAGCCACATCTTCAAGTTATGAAAATGTTATTTTTATTATGATGTATCTCATGATTTCTTTCTCATTCCTTAAAGTTATTTTCATGTCCTTATTGAAGTATCTCAAGTTCACATGTAAAATGTTTCTCTTGTTTCCCTTACTGGGCCTTCTGCTCACCCTTTCTTTTGATGTATGTCCCCAGGTTATGAGATGCATAATGAACATAGGATGAACTAAAGGAGAAGCCTTTAAAGTGTTTAAGAAGAATGTTTTATGTTTTTTTTATGTATTATGATCCTTGTTTCCAAGACACTAAACCTTAACGATCCTCGGTTCCGTGTAATGGAATGAAAGTTATGTTATAAAAAGACGGGATGTTATAGTTGGTATCAAAGGATGGTTTAGTTATTTGTGGAAATTAGGATATAAAAACTTTAGGAAGAACCCTATAGAAAAGTTTAAATATAGGAAAACTTCTTGGTTTTTTGGTAAGTATTGAGTAGGTGGTTTATCAAACAAATACATCCCTGTCTGGATACGAGCAGGTAGAGGCAGCTCTGGAACAGATGTACATAGGGGTAAAACCCGAAAACACCGCTTTGAGCTAGACTCGAATGGGAACTGGTGCACGATAACGGGCCATGCTGCACTCTTGGTTACGACACTCCTGGGGGATATGTTTGGTTAATCACAAGCTTTTTATGAATCATTATGAAGGAATTATAGAAAAGTGTAATTGTTTAAGCATGAAGTCTTAGTTAAAAGATTCATAAATGTAATAAGTTTCTTAATAAGGTTTTATTCTTTTAGAAAATGGCGGGCAATATGAGGAACCGTGCCAATGGTGACCGCAATGCACCATGTGCTGACGACCCTCTGATGGAAGCCGGAATGGAAACATTCATGCAAATGATGAACCAACTGACTCATGTTATGAGTAATAACTTGAATCAAGCTGAGAGGCCGACCTCACCACGAAGGGAACAACACTCTGTTGAGTCCTTCATGCGTCAACGACCGCCAACATTCAGTGGATCTACTGACCCATTGGTTGCGGAACAATGGATAAGCTCCATTGAAAAGATATTTTCTGTACTTCATTGTTCGGAACAAGAAAAAGTCACCCTTGCTGTTTACCACCTAGAGGGAGAAGCTGATCAGTGGTGGTCACTGATCAAAAACATGAAGCCACAAGGAGAGATAGAATCTTTGGAGTGGGAAGAATTTCGGGGAATATTCCTTAACAAGTATTTCCCTCGTTCCATGAGAACGAGAATGGAGAAAGAGTTTCTCGAGATGAAGCAGAAGGAGAACAAATCTGTCGGAAGCTACGAGATGAACATTACAAGGCTTTCCCGTTATACCTCAAGCTTTATCATGGACCCTAATGGGAAGGTTGATAGATTCTTTGGTGGACTACGACCTCATCCGCGGAAGAATCTAGCCAACAGGGACTATGATAGCTATGAAGAAATAGTTCGAAGTGTTATGAAAGTCGAGATGGAGTTTGGTGAGACACAATGGTCTCATAAACCAAATGAAAAGAAGAGATCGTTGGAGCCCAGTTTAGGGAAGTCCTTTGATCAGGGAAGAGTTGGAAAGCAAATGCAACTTACCACATGCAATAAATGTGGGAAGAATCATCTGGGGAACTGCTTGAATGGAAGTGGAAAGTGCTACAAGTGTGGAAGAGGAGGCCATATTGCTCGGAATTGTCATAGTGAGGTGAAGCCTCAGCTTCCCAACACTAACGACAGAGGAAAGATGGTTCTAGACCTACCCGAAGTCACATGCTTCAAGTGTGGACAGCTTGGGCACTTTTCTAACCAATGTCCAAATCCGAGGGCAGTGGAGGGGAATCACCATCAACCTCAGCAGAGGCCAAGAGAGCAAGGTCGTGCTTTCGCTATCACAACAGCTGATGTTGAAGTCCTGAACGATGTGGTAGCAGGTACTCTTGTCGTCCTCTCAAAACTATCAAGTACTTTATTTGATTCTGGTTCAACGCATTCCTTTATTTCCTCCAAGTTTTCAAGGAATATAGAATCAATCCCCGAACTGCTAGAGGTAGAGTTGTCTTTCAAGACTCCAAGTGGGATTATCCTTGCATCAACAGTATTTAGAGACTCTAGTGTTTACTTTGGTGAGCACAATCTTATTTCAAATCTAGTAGTCATTCCCATGATGGAATTAGACATTATACTAGGGATGGACTGGCTCTCAATGTATAATTCTAAGATCAAATGCAGAAGTAAGGAAATCTCAGTAGTCTTGAATGAATGACCTACAGTTATCTTCCAAGGAGAGATATCCTGAACTGATCCCTATCTAGAAGAACCTCCTATAGCATTCTTTATGGAGTTAATTGGTGATGATGAAGAAGGAAAAGGGAGCATACAAATAGAAGATGTTCCGATTGTTCAGGAATACATGGATGTATTTCCTGAGGAGTTACCTGGAACTCCCCCAGAAAGAGAGGTAGAGTTCTCCATTGAACTAGTACCTGGGTCTCAACCGATATCAAAGACTCCGTATAGAATGGCAAACGTGGAGCTAGAAGAGTTAATGAAACAACTCCAAGACTTGTTGGAGAAGGGGTTTATCCGACCGAGTGTGTCTCCTTGGGGAACACCAGTTCTCTTTGTGAAGAAGAAGGATGGATCAATGCGGCTATGCATCGATTATAGAGAACTGAATGGGATCACAGTGAAGAATAGATATCCTCTTCCAAGAATTGATGATTTATTTGACCAACTTCGCGGGGCTCAATTCTTCTCTAAGATTGACCTTCGATCTGGTTATCATCAACTGAGGGTGAAGAAGGAGGATATTCCAAAGACTGCCTTCCGATCAAGATATGGGCATTATGAGTTTACTGTTATGCCCTTCGGCTTGACTAATGCTCCTGCTATTTTCATGGATTTGATGAATATAGTCTTTAAGGACTACCTTGATAACTTTGTGGTAGTTTTTATTGATGATATTTTGATATATTCAAAAAGTCGTGAGGAGCATGAAGATCATCTAAGGGTTATATTGAAAACTCTGCGGAAGGAGAGGCTCTTTGGGAAGTTCAGAAAGTGTGAGTTTTGGTTACAACAGGTGGATTTCTTTGGGCACATCGTAACCAATGAAGGAATCTCGGTTGACCCTGCAAAGACAATGGTTGTGTAGGAGTGGCCTCAACCCACAACAGTAACTGAGATTCGTAGTTTCCTTGGTTTAGCAGGATATTATAGGAGGTTTGTGAAAAACTTTTCACAGCTCTCTAATCCACTAACCAAGTTGACTCGAAAAGGGGTTAAGTTCATCTGGACAAAGGAATACGAGGAAAGTTTCCAAGAGATGAAGAAGAGATTGGTTACTGCACCTGTGTTAACAATACCCTCTATCGGAGAAGGATTCGTTATTTTTAGCGATGCATCTCTAAAAGGGCTTGGGTGCGTCCTCATGTAAAATGACAAAGTAATTGCTTATTCATCTCGACAGTTGAAGATTCATGAGCAGAATTATCCTACGCATGATCTAGAGCTGGCGGTAGTTGTTTTTTCTCTAAAGATATGGAGGCACTATCTTTATGGGGAGAAATGTGATATATACACTGACCACCAAAGTCTAAAGTATATTTTCACACAGAAATAATTGAACATGAGACAAAGGAGATGGTTGGAGCTTATTAAAGACTATGATTGTTCAATTCATTATCACCATGGAAGAGCAAACAAAGTCGCGGATGCGTTAAGCAGGAAAGATCCTGTTGTTCTAGCAACAATGAGGATCGTAGGAGATCCCTTGATTAAAGATCTAGTAAAACTGGACATGGGAATTATAAGGAAAGGGGCATCATCAACCCTATTCCAGATGATTTCTCAACCTTCATTACTATAGAGGATCAAGAAGGCTCAAAAATAAGGTCCTTTGCTGTAGGAGAAGTTTGAGGCTGATTTCCATATTGATCAAGAAGGTGTATTGAAATTTCGTACAAGACAATGTGTTCCATCTATTCCGGAGATAAAGAAAGAACTGATGGATGAATCTCATAGCTCTACATTCTCTATACACCCGGGAAGCACTAAGATGTATAGAGACCTTTGTGATCATTATTGGTGGGATAACATGAAGAGGGAGATTGCTGATTACACTACAAGGTTCCTGGCATGTCAGCAAGTAAAGGCAGAACGACAACTTCCTAAGGGGGTATTACAACCGCTACCCATACCAGTATGGAAGTGGGATAATATCACTATGGACTTTGTAACTGGTCTCCCGAAAACATCCAAAGGAAACAATGCGATATGGGTTATTGTGGACCGTCTCACCAAGGCAGCACATTTTATCTCTATTCGGGAAGATTTCTCTCTGGATCAGCTTGCCAAGATATACGTGAAGGAAGTGGTAAGGCTACATGGGGTACCACTATCCATCGTATGTGATCGTGACCCAAGATTCACATCAAAATTCTGGAGAAGTCTTCAACATGCTCTGAATACTGAATTGAATTTTAGTATGGCCTATCATCCTCAAACAGATGGCCAATCTAAAAGGACTATCAGACACTCGAAGACATGTTGAGATTATGCTCAATGGAATTTAAAGGTGGATGGGATCAACACCTCCCATTAGTTGAGTTCTCCTATAACAACAGCTTCCATTCGAGTATTCAGATGGCACCCTATGAAGATCTATATGGAAAGCGGTGTAGAACTCCTACTTGTTGGGATGAAACTGGTGAGAGGAAGCTTCTTAGGCCTGATCTCGTGCAAGAGATGATGGAACAGGTGCATGCCATCCAACAACACATAAAGGCTGCTCAGAGTCGGCATAAGAGCTATGCTGACAATCGTCAAAGGGACTTGGAGTTTGGTGTTGGTGACAAAGTCTTCCTTCGAATTTCTCCATGGAAGAGAGTCATGCGGTTTGGGAAGAAAGGGAAGCTCAGCCCTAGGTACATTGGCCCCTATGAAATCCTTGATCGCATAGAAGCAGTGGCCTATCGTCTAGTACTTCCACTGAACCTAGCTCATGTTCATGATTTCTTCCATGTATCTCTCTTGAGGAAGAACATAACCGACCCTTCGCATGTACTGAACCCAGAGGTGGTACAACTGGAACATGACCTCTCTTACGAGGAGCAGCCAGTGGAGATCTTGGACCGTAGAGACAAGTTCCTAGGAAAAAAGACTACCCACCTTGTGAAAGTGTTGTGGAGGAATCATAAAAATGAAGAGGCGGCTTGGGAGCCGGAGGAAGCAATGAAGCAAAAGTACCCTCACCTTTTCGACTAGGCCTCAAGTATAAATTTTGGGGACGAAATTCCTTAAGGGGGGAAGAATGTAACGACCCAATCTTTTTGAGTAGTAGATTAACTTACTCTTAATGATTTAATAAGATGTTAATGGTTAATGCAGGAAGAGGAGTTGATGGCTTCATCCAGTAGACTCGACCCTTATGAAGCCCACTTATCAGAGCTTGGGAAGGAGGTAGCATCTGTGGGCTTCGCTTTGGACCAAGCCCAAGCCGAACTCCAGCGTGTCAAGCTTGAACGGAAACGCCTACGGGAGAAGTTCAAGTTAGTAGAGATTACTACTAGGGCAATGTTATCTGATCCTCCCTCAGATTCTCTCACCATAGCACACCTTACACTTAGGTCTTATGCCGGTGTTATAAGGGGCTATGTGATGAGACCCTAGCTTCCTTGTGTAATCCTTTCGGGTGAATAAATTGAGATTTCTTCCTTTAGTGATGTCTGTGAAATTTCAAATGTCTAGATAATTTTAGAATGTATTTTATTGATGAATTTTGAAAAAGGGATATTTTAAAATATTTATGTAAACCCTAAATAACTAATGATGTGTAATGATTTTCAAAAAATGGTCTTCTACAAAAGTGTTCAGTAAGGAATTTGGAGTCTAATAAGATCAACTTAATTTTTGATGAATAGTAAGTTATGAATAGTGATTTTATGCTTAGGATTAGTAATGTGACCAAATGGATTAGTAATTTCACTCAAAGAAAGTTTTAATATAATTCAGACACCTAGATTAAGTAATGTGATTCAATAAAATTGGTAAATAACAGTTTCATAAATTATTAGTCAAGTATTAGTTTTTTCTGATGAATAGTGTTTTTTAATTAAAAATTTAATTAAAAATAATTAGAAAATTATTTTTATAAAAATGACTTTATTTTTGAACTGAGAGCATCGATATTATGTTATGGTAATTTTTGGGGATTTTTCTGAAAAAAAAACGAATTTTCGATGAATAGTGTTTTTATTTAAAAATTAAATTAAAATTATTTAGAAAATTATTTTTATAAAATGGAGTTCATAAATGTATTTAGAGAATCGATATTTGGTTAAGGGGAAATTTTGGGATTATTCTGAGAAAGTTGAATTTTCGATGAATAGTGAAAATATAGTTTTTAAGTTACGGGTGTTTAATGACATCATTAAATGATGTATTAAGTATATATTCAATATGGTCGAATTATGAATAGTAAGATAAGGTTTGAGGTGTCCCAAGTGGCCAATACCATGGGCAAGCCCATGGTTTTGCCAAAACCACTAGTGAGGTGTCCCTTGGCCATTAATGCCTTGTCCCCTCACTTTCCCTATAAATACCCACCCTTTCCTCCTTTAGTTTCCACTCCCAACTCTCCCCAAACGAAGTTATGGTCTCCTTACCTCCCAAGGAGTCCTCCCAAGGTGCCCCCAAGCCCTCAAGGTCCAAAACATTGAGTTTCAAGGGTCACGTTTTAAGGTAAGGGATCCGACCCCTCTCTTTCTTTTCATGTAATCTCTTTTATGTCATTCCTTTTATGCTCCATGTTATTATGTGAGAGTATGTTCTTTTATATTCCTCTTACTTCCCCTTTCATTTTTATATGATTAGAGATCCCCTCTTACTCTCATCATTTCGTTTTATGAAGGTTTAAGTGACGCCGTTAGGCTGCCGAATGTTTAAGTGATTCTTTCACCCTTCTCATTTTTCAAGTTCAATTTTCATGTCAAATCTTTCAAGTTCCTTTTTATTATGTTGGGGTATGATCTCTATATATATCATACTGATCTCTAATTATCATATTATGAGATATTCTATTTGATCTGTTCAATTCATTTTTATTGAAGTTTAAGTGACGCTGTTAGGCTGTCGAATTTTCATAAGAGAAATCAAAATTTTGTCTTCCTTCCATGCTTTTCATTTCAAATGGTATGTCCTTGAAATTGCATCACCATGTCCATATATACTTCTTATTCTCTCCCTCTACTATTTTATGGGTCAATAATGATTTTTCGACCCATGTTCCCTCTCTTTTCAAAGTTTTCTAAAACCTTGTAACATAGCCGTTATGCTGCAGAATTTTCGTCTCAAAATGCCTCTCTTTTCTCAAAATTATTTTATGTTATAAAGTGAATACTCAAAGATACTATTTCTACAGTGGTATTCACATATATATAAAAATGTTCTATTTTAAATTCTGGGATTTACATACATGATACCCTCTTTCCCTTTCCGTGGGTTTAAAGTAACGTAAAGATCATGTCTTTAAAGCAGTTTTTAAAACATTATGATTATGAAATAAAACCCATTTATTTTATGCTATATGGGTTATTTATGAAATGTTTGATGATGATATATGTGGATCACATGATAATAAAGGCAAATTTAGGGGTGTGCCCAGATAGCACTCCAATGCATTGGGTAATGACTTAATCTCTAGAGATGACCATTTTAACGACGCCTTGGTGAATAACCTTGGTAATTTTTAACGACACCTTGGGGATGGACCTTGGTGAAACGAAATGATTGTCAATATTAAGTGTTGCAGCCACATCTTCAAGTTATGAAAATTTTAGTTTTATTATGATGTATCTCATGATTTCTTTCTCATGCCTTAAAGTTTTTTCCATGTCCTTATTGAAGTATCTCAAGTTCACATGTAAAATGTTTCTCTTGTTTCCCTTACTGGGCCTTCTGCTCACCCTTTCTTTTGATGTATGTCCCCAGGTTATGAGATGTATAATGAACATAGGATGAACTAAAGGATAATCCTTTCAAGTGTTTAATAAGAATGTTTTATGTTTTTTTTATGTATTATGATCCTTGTTTCCAAGACACTAAACCTTAACGATCCTCAGTTCCGTGTAATGGAATGAAAGTTATGTTATAAAAAGACTGGATGTTATATCACTACAGTAACTTTTTATTTAATTTTAGTACTTTTAAAACCAATTGAATGGAGACTTTTCCCCGTGCATTTTAATTTATTGCTCACTCATCAATATTTTATATCTATGTTTCTTACTGTTTTTAACCTGTTACAAGTTTCATTAATGTTTAGAAAAAACCAAAAAAATAATGAAGGGTTTCATTTGTGAAAAAAATAGGTTAAAAAAATAAAAAATATATCCCATTGCTGACAATAGTGGGATCTTTTGAATGTTTTATAGAAAAATAGTTGTCAAATTTTCCTTCTCTCTTAGTTAGACCCTACTTTCCACATATACTGTAGTTAGTAGGAATATGTATTTTAATATTTTACCAACTTCAAAGATTTTTTAGGTAAATATTAATTTAAAACCAATCTAAAATATAATGTTACTTTTTAAATTAATTAATCTATGTTATAGTTTTAAAATAAATTCTTATTTTTCCATTATTCCCCCTAAAAATATTCTTTTTGGAAAAATATAAAAAATTAACGATAATATATATTTATTTTGATAAATCCATAAATGAGGTACTTTTATCAAATATAAATTTCAAATTTTGAAAAAGTAGCTTTTAATTGAAACCAGTTAATACATCGAAAACTAATTTAGTTAAATAAAACCATTCCCATTTTGATTGAAAAATTAAATAGAGTAATTTATAAAACTATGATGAATAGGAATAGATAATAATGAATAAAAAGAAATAATAATATTTATTTATTTATAGGACAACCTAGGTTTTCAAAATGGAATAAATGATTTATTCAATTTCTAATTTCCCTCAGCATTATCCATCCATTGATAAGAAGATCCAGTGGAAATCAATGAAACAATACACAATATGTTTTTCATATGGCATGTTTATCCATCATAAGAAAGATCTATACCCTATTAAAGAAGAATTTGGAAGATCAAGGTGTTTTTAATGGGGTAAAATTATTCTATATTTATAAATTTGGTATCATATATAACTTTTGGTTAGAAAACCCGTATCCAAATGAAGTATCCGGGTAGATTCTAAAATATTGAAAAAGTAAATGTGGATCTTTGAGCTAACAATAGAGAACATCATGATTTATTGGACATATGAGAATAACAGCCTCTACTTCCAACCATCATGATTTTAGATTTAGAGAAATATTTTGTTTCCTAGTGTTATTGAGAACATCATCTATATTTATTTTCTTTATATGGATGAATTTACTTTTAAAATTTGAAAATAAATAATGAAACATTGAAAACAATAAAATTTTCTATGGCATGTCACTAATAAATAAAGGTGTGTATCTATTTAATTATGGAAATGATGTATTTTTAATTGATGAATACTATAATTCACATGACTCATTTAATAAATTGTTTTGGAATCACTATATTTGTCATGTAAATGGGAAGAATTTGAAAATCACTATACATATTTTTATTTTTGACCTTTTAGTGATAAAACCACTTAAAATATGTAAGTCTTGTTTACATGGAAATATGAAAAAACTACCATTTAGTGGGAATCTAGAAAGATATACAGATCTTCTTGGACAGGTACACACTGATGTGTATGTAACTTTTTTATTGAAACTATAAGTAATCATTAATACTTCATAACATTGACCGATTACTTGTGTAGACATGGTTACATTTACATGATGATATATAGGAATGATTAATTTATGAAATTCAAAGAATTCAAGAATTATGTATATATTTGACATGGAAATAAAATAATGAATATATAATCTGATCATGGTGCTTAATATCATAACCAATAATGTATCGATGTTCTATTGGATTATAAGATTCTATATCAAGTGAATCCACCTTATACATCACAAGTTAATTGTATTAGTTAAAGGCTTAAATTTTTATTTTTTGACCTCGTTAAGTAGATAATGAGTTAAATAGATCTTCTATTATCCTTTTGGGGTATATGAATTACACACTAAATAATATATACTACACATAGTACAAAAGAGTAGAAAATACAATTCTCTTTGATTTATAGAGTGGGAAGAAATTGGTTTTATCATATACTCTTTCATGGGGATGTGAGTCATTTATTAAGGCCTAATCATAAACTAAACTACCGACCTGTAGTAAAAAGAGTATCTTTATAGGGTCTTCCAATGAAATAAGTGGATAATATTTATAAAAACAGTAAAACAAGTAGGTTACCATTGCACTACAAGATATTTTTCTTAAGAGGGATCACATCCTAAAAAAGGATAGTGGGAGTGAGACTATCATTTATAATTCATAAATAGAAGAGTTGATAAATGAAATCATTCCATTTTTCCTAATAGAAGTTGTTTTCGAAACACACGAACATTATAGTAGCATTAGAAAGGATATAAAACAAGAGAGATGTTATTTTCTAGTCACCGATGATGGTGACTCATTGTTTATTGAAAATGAAGATAATATTTTCTACAAGTAAGAAATAGAGATATTATCAGATAAAAGATTGTTGGGAACTAAGAACAATGTGATGCAATCTATGTTTTACTAACTTTTTTGAGTTTTTGTAAATCCAATTGTTGATGTAAGTCACTTAGGGTGAAAATAATAATTTATTAAAAAAGATATATGGAAGGTAATGTGGATACATATAAAGCATAAATAGATGATAAAGTATTTAAAAAGTGTTAATGAATTGACTATAATGAGGAAATTTCCCCAGTAGTTCTGTTTAAATCTCATAGAATACTATTTTCACTAATAACATTCCATTACTATGATATTTTGTAGGCCGATGAAAATACATCATTTATCAATGGGAGACTTCAAGAATATTTTTATATGACAAAAAAAAAGATGTTTTTTACTACTAGTAATTCCAAAATGGTATTCATGTAGAAGATAACCATTTTTGGTTTAAATTATGAAACTTTTCCATGAATTATTTCATTTTATGAATCTATAAAATAATTTGTAATCATTAATAATGAATGTGATCCATTTATTTATAAGTGGTTTAGTTGGAGTGAAATTGTTATCCTATTATTAGGTTTCAATGACATATTACCTGTGAAAATGACATACTAGTATTATAGTTAGTAAATGTCTGGTTGAACAAGTTCTTCTCAATGAAAAAATTAGGTGAATCAATCTTAATCTTTTGATTCAAGATCATTCATGATAGATATAGGATATTGATTGGACTATGTTATGTACATATATATAAAATATAATACAGAGATTTTGTATGGAAAAATCTAAGAGAGGATTGGATCTAGTGTGACATGGTATAAAAATTTCCTTGAAAATTTATACTCAAACAAAAAAGAATATAGAAAGAATTATTAAGATCCCTTACACTTTTATTATAGGATGAATAACATATTCCCTGTTATGATTCTTGCTTGATGTTTCCTACACTACAAGAATGGTAAGAATATATCTATATTTTAAATGGGTGCCTAGTGACAATGACCCTATAACATTATATTGTTAAAATACTACAATGATTAATTTCATTAAGGAGACAAGGTCATACAAACACGAAAATAATATACTCATGATGTATCACCTATTAAGGGGTTTTTATGAAAGGGATGAAGTAATTTTAAAAAGAGTTCTTAAGGAATATAACATGTCAAAATACTAGATTAGTGCCTTATCTTAGTATAATCTTGGGTGTTATGGGAAAGAAAAAGGACTAATTGTTTTTAAAAGTTGGATCTAGTGAATGTGGGAGTCTATTAGAATTGGAACCCTATAATTAAAGTCTATTTACTATATGATTATATGTATTCACAGATTTGAATATTAATAAACTTATCATCCCATCATTATTATTATTATTTTCGATATAATATGTGATAACATTTTATGAGTAACAGTCACAACAAAAGGACGTATTAGTTATCCATTATAATGAAATCCTAGAAGATCCCTAAAATTTTTCCTAACAATATGTTATATAGTTGGATGATTTCGTTTGAAGGGACAAGTATGATATAATATATTAGGGGAAGATACTCATTGGATTTGAGGTACTTTCTCATGGTGAAGACCCTTAGTAATTTCCTATACAAGAGATTATTTGAAAAAATTATTCTAGTAGGAAATCTATATTTATATGTGTTATTGTATTTTCTAATCCATTGACATGTGTTTTGATCCTTATATATATTAAGATTATTATTGATGGAAGTAATTTGTCATGAACATTGACGTATTTATGGAAATTGTGCTGACATATGTTCGTATTGAAGTAGGATACATTGGTTGTCTAATGTGTGATATTGTTTTAGTGTATAATGTTTGAAATAATGTGTCCCTTATGTTATTTAACCTATTATGATATCTCAGAGTGTTTTATGGGAATGAAATAGGCTAAATAAATCTATGGCCATTGTAATAAACTAGGTATTTATAGAATAATACATTTTCAAATCTATTAATATTTATTAATAAGATATTAATTTTATTTTAAAGGGGACTCGTTTTCTAATAGCATACTCAATATGAAACAATGAGTTTCTAAAAAATCTTACGTTTCACACAACCTTGAATTTTATCAAAAAATAATACAATAGCATTATTATTATTTTAAACGATAGTTTATACTGAACTGTTGTATTTGTGGGAATGAACATATCAAACTATAATATTATTATGATTGTTTATTAAATGTTTTTAAATTTATCCAATAAATTTTAGAGGCTTAAAATTATAATGAATCCGATTTGAATCATAAAATAAACTAAATTTTTTTAAAAGGTCGTTTTACCGCTATTTGAAGGTGAACCATTTTAAACGTTGTTTTTTATACTTATATACGTTATATTTGAAAAAATAAACCTCTTATTTGGAACAGGGACATATAAAATTAATTTGGTTGATATTATGTTATTTTTATAAAAAATTTCATATTTAAATGTAGAGTGGAACATACTGCAATTTTAATTCAAAACGGTTTTTTACTAATTTATTTATATTGATATATAATCATTTGAATTTTATTTAAAGAATATTTAGATTATATTTTTATAATTTAATCCAATTTTGGACATTGAAAGTAATTCTATATTTAAATTGGACATAAACAAATGTTAATCTTTTGAAATTTTTTACTTCTTAAAAACCCTCTTTCTGGGTTTGACAATGGGAATAAATATTAAATTAATTAGTGAAACATCTGTGTTTTTAATTTGGAAAAATTAATTAAATATTTTAAATATAAGTTCCAAATTATGCAGATAAATACCTTTTATATTTTTACATTATGAATAGTATCTTCATTAAATATTTTTATTTACCATGGTTATACTGTAAATTATGTAAATAAGGGGAAAAATAATATTATAATAATATAAAACTACCCTAGAACATGTCCTAATCTGATTGGATGAGTCATGGGTGACCAAAAAAATCCTTAGGATGAACTTTTGTTATTTGGGGGCCACTTTGGTGTGATAATGACATGTTATAATAATTAATTTAAAGTAAAGGGAAATAAAATACCAACTTATATCTTTTAACTAAAAAAAGTTTATATATAGTTACATAATTGATCTATTTGACTATAAACATTCATCATAAATATACAAATATTTCATACATCGTGGTATTTTATAAATAATTTTTAGACATTGAATAAATAAATGTATTTATGACACAATAATGATGCATTGATTACCTTATTAGTGAATGAGTCAAATAAATGATAATATAAATATTAAAATAAATGAAATTTGAGAATTTTGATGACAAAAACGATTTTTTTGAAAATTATGACATGATATCTTCGAGTTACTATAGTTTGTTCGAATGAATCAGGTTTTTATGACTTTATCAAAAATCAATTACTAAATATTGTCAAAATTAACATAAATGAATTTTTAAAACAAATACTATTTTATTAAATTTTATAATAATATATAAATTGATGGATTTGAAAAAATGAATCAGGTAGTGTTACAAATTCCATTAATGATCCACTTTATGTTCACTTGGCATTTTCTAGTAACCATATTAACCATATAGTGTAAAAATAAAAGAAGACATGGTAAGAGTTAATTTATTTAACTAAGGGTTAAATCCAAAAGATATGTTTAAATTTGTGACCTAATATTATCTAAAACCTATTTTTTGAGATTATTTGGACACATAAACATATTAACCTCTAAATATATCACTTTAAATCTATTATAATTCTGAAATAAATTTAAAATAAAATAAAATTTCAAGGCATTTCAAAGGGGACCATCCTCCCTCTTATAAAAGATCACCACCTCTACCCTCTTACTCACATATCTAAATCCCCATGTCTCATCAATATTATACTAAAATAAGATAACAACATACCTAAATTCCTCGTAGAATCCTTACAATGGGAAGAAGGAAATTCAAGAACTCCTTTTGGCTCAAATAAAAAGATTTCCTCAATTTAGAGGTAATGTCTCCTCTCAATCTCCTTTCCTTTATTTTCATTATCCAATCCCTATTCTCTAATTATTTTATGATTACATAACAAAACAAATATAATTAATATAATAGGATTTTTTTATTATAAGGGTTTTACCTACACTTAGATATACATCCATTTAATGGATATAGAACATAAGGTTTTTATGTACGGTGGACTATTGCATCATGAAATGATGATTGCTCAATTTTCTTCTACCACCTATCATGGTGTCCATTTTCATGGAACTGTATTTATATATGATATATATTATATTATATTGTCTCTATGATTCTATAATTATTATTTTAATGTACCATTATGCCTTCCATAATGTATAAATACGATAACATCATTTTAGGAAGTGTTGACTACCGCCCCCTAAAAGTGATATGGCTCATTAATACAATTCATGAAATGTATAAAAGATGATATTAATGAAATTATGTAACATATACAACATATATATTATTCTGTAATTATAATATACCTATGTGTCATTTATTTTTCATTCCTTTAATATGAACTAGAAATTGAAGTAGCGTTCAAGCGTACGTTCGGCCAACCATCTCCATGAACGTTGCATTTTAGTTTTTATATCCAAATATTATAGATATTATAAATACATATATACTATATATATATATATATATGGTTTTAAAATCATGAATAATATAATAGATATAGAATTCTGAGTATATACAGAATTTACATATATAAAAAGTTCAAAAAGTTCATTTTTGATTCAAGTACCGAATGTCGACAAAACGTCTGATATGAACTTAAATAAATACATAATTTTTATGACATGTAAATAAGTGATATAAAAGGAATAATAAAATTGAAAAAAATTCTAATGAAAGTATAAATTATCCTAAAATTATTTTTTAGGAACATAATGATTGCACGTGACGAGTCAGATTCAAAGTAAGAGAAATCATAGCTCAATCTCCATTCATTGAGTTAAATATCCATGTCATTGGTTTTTTTTCAAGAATACGTGTTAATGAAATCTAATTATTTTTAACTTAAAATCCACTTATATTGGGTGTATTTATTTTTCTCACACATAATTATGTCATGGATCTATCCTTAATCTTATTATACAATAATTGTAAGGTACTTTGACTCAATATCATTTTATTGAGGCATATCATGATTTTATGAAACTTTATAATCATATAAGGTGTAACTACAAACCTTTTTACTCATTATATCATGAATTAGTATGTTCACATTGTTAGGTTGGAATGTCCATAATTATGAGACAAGAAGGGGGTTAATTGTGTCCTTTTCAAAATTTTACAATTATGTTGATTCACAAAAAATAGAAGATAATAACTGGTGGTGTTTTTGTAACAGATTATATGCATCAGATATGAAAAGTTAACAAAGAACAACAATTTATAGTGTTTCAGGGCACAATGATCCCCAAGTCCACTCCACCAATTACCATATCTGTAGGCTTGGTGAATTTTAGTAGAATAGTCCTCGTATAATAAGAAGGATCCAAAACTGAGTGTAGACAGTTGTTACCCATAAAAAAAGGCTTATAAAATAGTGCCTTTTGGTTTTTTACAAGGAACTAATAAACCCACAGCTTAGAGAGACAAGATTAAGCTCTACCATGACTGAATACAAGTTGGTGAATCTCAAGATATATTAGACTTAGTTTGATTATAAATAGATATATCTCGCAGTTGAAACAACACAAAAATGATAAGAGAAAGATATTCGACTTCAGAAGAAAATAAATATTAATGAATGTATGAAGTGATCCGATTACTCAAAATATCTTATTCTTTAAGAACAGAAACAAAAACAGAGGGTTACATTTAGAGGATTGAAAACTAGATCATTAAAGTGCAGTTCACGTTTTTGTGATGCATGATCGTTGTAGTAGTGTAAAAAAAATTCACAGAAAAAAAAACAACGAAAAATATTTACACAAATATCTGAGAGGTATTCATATATTTTTGGTTTTTAAATATGACACTTAGAGAGATATATAATGATAAAGCTCTATCATGATTTTAGATCTACAAAAGATGACTGAAAAATTTTCAAGATTAAAAATAAAATAAATATATCAATGAAAGTGTAACTTCCCTTAAGAATAAGAGTAAAAATTTCTATTGTAAATGTCACATTAAATCATATATAAAAATATTTGAATCAGTAAATAATGATATTTAAATCAACCTGATATTCTGTAAATACTATTGCAAAAACCTCTGACAAAGACTTAAATTCAAATTTCTAGCGATGAAAAGTCAAATGTAAAGTTCCTTGACAAAATGAAAAAATTAAAAACAAAGAGTTCAACATCATAATGTTGGGTTGATGATCAACACATTTATCTACATTTTCCCAACCGTCCTTTTTATATTATTTATTTTATTATTTTTATTGGGCATCGGATAGTTCGGGCTGAGGCCCGACTTAAATTTTCGGAGCTCTTACTTAGAAACAAATGTTTCGCTCTTGCTTGCATCTAGCGCACTGCGGTCGAAGCCGCGCGGCCTCACCTGGGTTGTCATGCTACCTCACCTAGCTCTCCACATGGCCTGCCTAATGTTTAAGGTAGATGAAAAATATTCAGCGAATAATAAAATGAGAACACAATAAAAATTGAGATCGCACAGCCTTGGGAGAGGCACGACTCGGGCAGGGGACGAATTTGAAACCGCGCAACATTGCTTGGTCCACCGGGTGACCTGCCGATGCTCAATTAATTAAATGAAATGGTTTAATAATAAAGAAATCAAATTAGGCGAATAATAAATTGAAAACAAAAATAAAATAAGAAAAATGGTATTAACTTAATGAATTGTCTTAATGGTAAAAATAATGTTATTATTATTATTATAATTTTAATTGATATAACTTTTTATTTGATTTTATTACAATCAATTTGTTTTTTTTTTGTTTTTTTATTAATATTATCATCATTATAATTATTAGTTTTAGTTTTATTTTATCTCTCTATTATTATTTTCTTTCTTTCTCTATCTATTTTATTCTTTATTCTTTATATCTTTTTTGTTAGGGTTTCACCCCATTCTTCTTTCATCTCACCATCTTCTTTCCACATTACCCGAACGGCTCACCCCCCCCCCTTTGGAACCCTTGATTTACCCATGTTCCCTTCTTCTCGGCTAGTCCGCTCATCGCCTCCTACCCTATACAACAGTCCATGCTACCTCTCCCTGACCCTATGCCTTTTTCCACCTCCCATGCTGCGTCGCTCGAACCTTCGTCTGACGATGTCTTGCCTCCCTCGCATGGTCTATGTCCAACACCTCCTCATTGTCGCACAACCTTCCACCAGACTTCCTTTCCCCTCCCCCACACAGTCGCGCCGAGGCCCCTCTTCCCCGGACTCCTGCTGTCATGCCAAGCCCCCCATTCTGTTGCAGAAACCCACCACCCCCTCCGGTTTCTCCTCTAGAAAACCCTCGGCCGACCACCTCGCACCCCCCATGGTGCCTTGCTTGTTCCCGGAGGACAACCCATCGCACCTCACCTAGGTCCAGCTACCGGACCTCCCTTTCTCCCACTTTGGAAAGGTATCTCCCCTTAGTTTTTGAGATTTATTTTATTTTATTTATTTATTAATTTTTCAGCGGGTAAGATTTCATATTCTAGGGTACTATCCAGAATTTTTTTGATTCGATTTCATGTTTTTGAGTTTGTGTGAGGTTCTTTGCTGTACAAACACTGCACGATTGAGGTTTTGCACTAGAATTTGAAGATTTCAAATCATTTTTTAGGGTTGGATTCTGAGGTAGGTGGTTCCATTCCATACCATATTTAGATGATTTAAATTGATCTTTAATTAAATTATAATGTGTTCTATTGATAAATTGTGTGATGCAAATTTTATTTTGGACATGCTTTGATATGCATATTGTAGAATTTGAGTTGTTTTTAAGTAAATTCCAATGTTTTTCATGTGTGTTGTGTTGTTGAAATTTTCAGATGTGTTTTATTTAAATGTTTAAGGTGTTCAAATTGTGTTTTCAAGAATTCTTGAGGTACGAATGTTATTAAACTGAGTTTTTCAAAAGAAGGTAAACTATTTTGACATGTTAATTTGCATTATGAACCTTGAGTATGTTTTAGGGGTGCGAATGAGGTTTTAGAAGGGTTGGGATGTGCAATTGATTTTCAAATGGTTCTGGAATCTAAAATTTGTGTGTTTCAAAGTGAGGCCTTGGGGTATGCATATGTGATGTTTTATTAGTAGAGAAATTGTTTAATTAAGTGTCGTTTGAGATGCAGAACATGGTTGGGAATGTTTTTGGGGTTTTTTGGTAGGTGCGAAATGTGTTTTCAAGTTCTTTGATGTGTCTGTGTAATTAAATGTAGATTTTCAACGAAAATGAGTCACATTGGGTGTGTTTTCCGTGTTTCGTACTTTTGGTATTAAATTGAAAATTGTTTGAACAATGGGAAAACATGTTTTGGTTTGTATAAGCTGCAATTTTGGTTTTAAAGCGACATTCATATATGAAATCGAGTTCTTCTTTCTTGTGCAAGCCCTTTCTTTGTAAATTTAAGTGTTTTAAAAATTGTTAATTGCACTTATTAAATTATATGTGGAGCACGGGAGTTGTGTTTGATATAATTACGTGTGCGTTATGTTTTTAGAGGGATTATTACATGTGAAACTGGGCATGTGTCATGTGCAAACTCTTTTTGTGCTATTTAGAAATGTTCTTCAAATTGTTTAAATAGTTTATCAGGTCATGAAAGTGTTCTGAAATATGTTATAAAATGGTTTTGGTGTGCGTGTGTTCTTTTATGGTGTTTGGGTATGCATGTGGTGACTTTTATGTGTAATGTCTTTTTTGGTTCGGGATATGGGAGAGTGATATACATTATGTGAACGTGATACTTGATTGAGCACATGGGAAAACACTGGGTATCTAGGTGGGTGGACCAGAACTAGTGTGCTAGTGAGTCGGATGGGTATCGTCCCTGTTTCACTTAGCTGGATTGACGATTAAAAAACTAACTAAACATATGATGACTGAGGGTCGTGGCTTTCTAAGCCACGTTTTCTGAGGGTCGTGGTCTTCTAAGCCACATTTCTGAGGGTTGTGGTTTCTAATCCATTTTTAACCAAGACATAGGGTTCTAGGATCCCACTCGACCTAGATGAACCTTAGGGGATTTACCCATGGTGCTCTACCAGCAATGTCGTGGTGCCTTCTGTCGGCATATGGATGACCACTTGTGTGTGTGTGTGAGTATATGTGCATGCATGTGTGTGTGTGGGGGAGTATGTGTATGTATGACCTTGATGAAATTTTCTATTTCCCTTTCAAATCGTGTTTGTGAAATGGGTTCTATTAGTGTTTTCTTTTAGTTTTTAGCTTGTAAATGTTTTCTTTAAAAAAAATTTCAATGTATAATATTTAATAAGCACATTAAATTATCTTTTTGATGTTGTGGCATGGAACCTTTTTATTGGGTGACGTCCTACTGGGCCTTTCGCTCACACCCTTCATAAACCTTCGGGGGTATGTAGACCTTGTTTCTTGTGTATTCCAGGTTGTGCGCCGTGCTCAGCGATGGTGGTTTTGGTCGTTGATGGTCTTCTCTTGCAGGTTGGTGTTGTGGAGTGTGGATGCTACACCACTCTTGTCACTTGGAGGTTTGAGTTCGAGTTTTAGTCTCTTTTGTTGTCGTTTATTTTTGGACATTGGTTCTAGTTGTAAGCCATTAAATTTGATTTCAGTTTAATGGTCTGTTTGGTTGTCAATTCCTAGTTTCATTTTATTATCTTGTTAGTGTTTGTGTATACTATTTCGGGTAAACCAATCCCACAAGTTAATCTTGATACCCAGGAACTTGTGCCAGCCCGTGGGGATACAGAACGCCCTTTGGGTCATGTCGCAGACAGGGTCGGGCGCCGGGTCGGATGGCGATCCGGCTTGGTTCTTGAAAAAACGGTATCATAGGGAAAGGGTTCCACCATTGGGTCATTTTCTTTTGGGATAGAGTCACATTAGACGTGAGTTAAGGTTTGTGGGACTCGATGTCTTGGATACGAGTAAGGTGCCTGGCCAGCACACCTCATGGTGGGACTCAAGTTACCAAAGAAAGTTGAGGTTTTTCTAGACCTTTGGTCGGTGTAGTTAATTTCGTTTAGGGGAAATGAAAAAGGAGTAGGGTCAGTGGTCCAAGTGACCTCGCAGGGTCTAGCATGCCATGTGGAGCCGGGGATGCTGCCCTATAATACCCTCTGTGGTAGTGGCATGATTGGCGTATGGCCGCTAACCATATGTTACAGTCACCTGCTGACACTAGTTTCTCTTGCACCATTCCTCATTTCTTTGTTATGGAATTGTATGCATTTGGTTTTTAAGTAAAAATGTTTTGGTCTTTGAAAATGTTTTCAAATGAAGCGCTAAAAAAGTAAAACGAGGTTTGAGGTTTGAAAAGTGTGGGTTGGATGTTTTGGTTTTAAAAAATGGAAAGGCTTGGTTTTGATCCTTGGTGTTCTCATGGGTAACCACATGAATTAGTGTATGTGGAAAGAGAAAGAGTTAATGACATGAGCGGGTGAGTGCCTGGATTGATATGAGGTGGGTGCCAGTGCGGCACGAGAACATGCATGTGTGAGGCCCATGGGACACCAATGATGTTTGTGCAACCCACTGGCTTTTATTATTTTCAAAATGTTTTGTTAAAGGAAAATTTGGTGTTTTTGAATAAATGGTAATTGTGTGGTGTGTCCTTGTATTTTTGAATGGTTGGATGTGAGGCGTTTCGAGATGAGAATCCTTTTTGACTGATTTGTGTCTTGAGTTTGAATTCTTGTTGGTCAGTTGGTGTGAAAGAATGTGGTTAATGGTCTCTTTTGAAATGTGCTTCGGGAAGCCCTTGCACTGGTTCCCCCTACACATTTGGTGTTCGCCTACAGTATGTCTTGACCATTGGACCAGTTTGGTTGGGTCAATGCTTTTCTTTCTTGACTAGGCTATGCCCCCCAAAAAGCATTGACATGTGATTGAAGTGTGGCCACAGGAAATTCGATGTTGGCCGGCCCTCCAGTTGATTAGAGGAATCTCTTCTTCGATTCTAGAATTGAACTAACCTCTCTTTTTTACAACTAAGTGGGTCCTCTCGCAGCGGGATGACAGATGTGAGGGGAGTTGAAGGGAGTTTCGGTCTCTTTGAGTTATCTGAGTCATCGGGTATGAAGTTTGAAATCATTGTGTCTGAAGGTCCCCTGGAAGTGGTGTATGAAATTCTAGCAGGGAATGGTGAATGCGATTCAGAGTTATCAGTGCTTACCGATGTCTTGAATGGGTTGTTGTGTTTTCATCGGCTACAAGGGTCACGTTTGGTGACCACTTGCAGTGTCTGTTATTTTCAAAGTGAAAAGGTGGGAGCAACCTAGGGTTGTCAGTGCGGGCTGTTGTTTTAAATGACCTTTGTTCCATCGATGGTTTCGTTTAAGAAAAGGCTCGTGTTAGGCTAATAGTTTGGCAGACCCATTCATATAAGAATGCTATGGTCATTTGCAAGAATCACGTGTTGTTCAAGACGCGGTTTCAAGTCTTTATTAGTGCAATGTTTCTCTCGACAACAATGATTGTGCTCGGTGACGATTTGTGGTGTCATGTTCTCATTCAGTGTAACAAGGGGTGATGTGCATGTACCATCTAAGCTCTCGTTATGGTGAATGTTCAGTGTGATAGTAATTGGATATCATGGCATGCTGTGTCTGTTGGTGTTGCCTCGGGTGCAGTATGATTGTGTTTGACACCAAAAGGAGAAGTTGTGTTCAAGAGTCTTCAATACCAGACTGCGAGGTAGGAGATGCTTCAAACATTAGGGATCTAGCCGTAGGCCTCGGACTGAAGCTGGCGTGTGGTCAGGAAACCCGGGATTGTATGACACCCCAGTGTTATAACTGTCATCAGTAATGAATGTTAAGGAAATTGTAATTGTTTTATGTGGTTGTTCCATTCCCAACAACCCATTTGGGTGCGTGAGGCTTCATGTGGCCATAAGGAGGCATGGTTGTCTCATTATCTTAAAGTATCGAGGGTTGTGTCCCACCAAAGGTAATCGTATTTAGTGGTCCTTATGGGATATGTTGGGTAAGTTTGCCTCATGGTGGGATGGTTCTCATATAGGGATGTGAAGATGTTGGTTTGTCTTGGGTTGTGGGTTTGACGCCCAGTAGTTGGGCCCGACCCTCCCCACCTCTTGTGGTGGGGTGCTTGGTCCCCGTTGTAAAATTTCTAAAGTTATGTATCCCCTGTTAGTTCTAATGGCGGTGATACACATGATGGGTCTCACACAATGGTCTCTAGAATAAATCGGTGTTGGATTTTCTTTAATGGCGGTGAGTCCTCTCGAACCTCCCCGTGTCGGTTTTCCAGTCTCGTTTCGAGCGTGAGTGAGTTCCTAATGGTGGGGAACCCCTCGGGCCTCCCCATGTTGATCCTTTGCCTCAGTTTTTAAATATGTCTTGGTGATAAGTGATAAGAGTGTTCCGTGGACAGGGTTTGACCTTATTGTTCATTCTAGCCATACGGTGTGGTTTTCGTTTAATAGTGCTTGAGATGTTTTGGCTTGTGAATTTGGTTTCCGTGGGTGTGAGAGTTCCCTTCCTTGATTAGTCACCCGGAGGCGTTCTAGCTCTTCTGGGCAGGTGACACATATCAGGAAGTCTTTATATGAGTTTCATGAAGTTGTCTTTGGGTCACTTTCTCTGAGCATAATACCTTTTCCTCTATTTTCATGGTGTTTGTGAGGATACCCTTTGAAACTTAAGGGAGTGTGGTTTTATGCTTTGGGGTTTGGTTCTGGTTGTGGCTTTCTAGGGACGGAAAGCTTTATGCTGGGGAGAATTGTCACACCCGTCCTGTTTATATTATTTATTTTAATATTTTTATTGGGCATCGGATAGTGCGGCCTGAGGCCCGACTTAAATTTTCTGAGCTCTTACTTGGAAATGAATGTTTTTCTCTTGGTTGCATCTAGCGCAACGAGGTCGAAGCCGAGCGGCCTCGCCTGGGTTGCCGCACGACCTCGCCTAGCCCACCGCATGGCCGACCCGATGTTTAAGGGAGAGGAAAAATATACGATGAATAATAAAATGATAACACAATAAAAATAGAGACCGCGCGGCCTTGGGATAGGCATGACTCGGGCGAAGCAGGATTTTGAAACCGAGCAGCATTGCTTGGTCCACCGAGTGACATGCCAATGCTCAATTCATTAAATGAAATGGTTTAATAATAAAGAAATCAAATTAAGCGAATAATAAAATGAAAATAAAAATAAAATAAGAAAAAGAATATTAACTCAATGAATTGTCTTAATGGTAAAAATAATGTTATTATTTGAAGTTATTATTATTATTATTATTTTAATTGATATAACTTTTTATTTGATTTTATTACTATCAATTTGGTTTTGTTAATTTTTTTATTAATATTATCATCAATATAATTATTAGTTTTAGTTTTATTTTATCTTTATATTTTTATTTTCTTTCTTTCTTTATCTATTTTATTATTTATTAATTATTTTTTTTTGTTAGGGGTTCACCCCATTATTCTTTCGGCGCACCATCTTCTTTCCCCATTACCCGAATGGATCACCCCACCTTTTGGAACCCCTCGTTTACCCGCGTGCCCTTCTTCTTGGCCAGTCTTCTTGTCGCCTCCTACCCTCTACAACAGTCCACGCTACCTCTCCATGACCCTCTGCCTTTTTCCCCCTCCCATGTTGCGTCGCTCGATCCTTCGTTCGAAGAAGTCCTGCCTCCATAGCGTGGTCTGTGTCCCTCTCCTCCTCATCATCGCACAAACTTCCACCAGAAATCCATTCCCCTCCTCCACACTGTCGCGTCGAGCCCCCTCTTCCCCAGACTCGTGTTGTCTCTCCATACCCCCATTCCGGTGCTTCAACCCGACACCCCTCCGGTTTCTCCTCCGTTAAACCCTCAGCCTCGCACCTCGCAGTGCCCCCTATAGTGCCCTGCCTATTCTCAGAGGACAATCCGTCGCACCGCACCTAGGTCCAGCTGCCGGACCTCCCTTTCTCCCCCTTTGGATAGGTATATACCCTTAGTTTTTGAGTTTTTTATTTTTTTTTATTTTTTTCTGTGGGTATGAGTTCATATTCAAGGGTACTAACAAGAATTTTTTTTGATTCGATTTGGTGTTTTTGAGTTCGGTCAAGGTTCATTGCTATAAAAAAGGCACACGATTGAGGTTTTGCGCTATAATTGGAATATTTCACATCATTTTTCAGGGTTCGACGTCGAGGTAGGTGGTTCCATGCCATACCATATTTAGATGATTTAAATTGCTCCTTAATTAAATTATAATGTGTACTAGTTATAAATTGCGTGATGCGAATTGTATTTTGGACATGCTTTGATATGCATATTGATGAATTTGAGTTGTTTTTATGTAAATGCAAATGTTTTTCATGTGTGTTGTGTTGTTAGAATTTTATACGTGTTTTAGTTAATTGTATAAGGTGTGCTAGTTGTGTTTTCAAGAATGCTTGAGGTACAGATGTTATTGAACTGTGTTTCTCAAAAGAAGGTAAACTATTTTGACATGTTAATTTTCATTATGAACCTTGAGTATGTTTTAGGGGTGCAAATGAGGTTTTAGAAGGGTTGGGATGTGAAATTTATTTTCAAATGGTTCTGGAATCTAAAATTTGTGTGTTTTAAAGTGAGACCTTGTGGTATGCATATGTGATGTTTTATTAATTGAGAAATTGTTTAATTAAGTGTCGTTTGAGATTCGAAACATGGTTGGTAAGGTTTTCAGTGTTGTTTGGTAGGTCCGAAATGTGTTTTCAAGTTCTTTGAGGTGTATGTGTAATTAAATGTAGATTTTCAATGAAGATGAGTCACTTTGGGTGTGTGTGCCGTGTTGCATACTTTTGGAATTAAATTGAAAATTGTTTGAACAATGGGAAAACATGTTATGGTTTGTATAAGCTGCACTTTTGGTTTTAAAGCGATGTTCTTATATGAAATCGAGTTTGTCTTTCTTGTGCAAACCTTTTCTTTCTAATTTCATGTGTTTAATAAATAGTTAGTTGCACATATTAAATTATATGTGGAGTGTGGGGGTTGTGTTTGACAGAATTACGTGTACGTTATGTTTTTAAAGGGATTCTTGCATGAGAAACTGGGCATGTGTCATGTGCAAACTCTTTTTGTGCTATTTAGAAATGTTCGTCAAATTGTTTAAATAGTTTATCAAGTCATGAAAGTTATCTGAACTATGTTATAAAATGGTTTCTAGTGTGCGTGTATTTTTTTATGGTGTTTCGGTATGAAAGTGGTGAGTTTTATGTGTAATGTCTTGTTTGGTTCAGGATATGGGAGAGAGATATACATTATGTGAATGTGAAACTAGATTGAGTATAAGGGAAAACCCCAGGTATCTAGGTGGGCGGACCAAAACTAGTGTGCTAGTGAGACAGATGGGTATCGTCCCTGTTTCACTTAGTTGGATTGCCGATTACAACACTAACTAAACATATGATGACTGAGGGTCATGGCCTTCTAAGCCACGTTTTCTGAGGGTCGTGGTCTTCTAAGCCACGTTTCTGAGGTTCGTGGTTTCTAAGCCACATTTCTCCGAGACACAAGGTTCTAGGATCCCACTCGAGCAAGATGAACCTTAGGGGATTTACCCATAGTGCTCTACTAGCAATGTCGTGGTGCCTTCCGTCATCATATGGAGGACCACTTGTGTGTGTGTGTGTGTGTGCGTGCGTGCGTGCGTGCATGTGTATGTGGGAGAATGTATATGTATTCCCTTGATGAATTTTTCTCTTTCCCTTTTAAATCGTGTTTGTGAAATGGGTTTTATTAGTGTTTTCTTTTAGTTTTTATCTTGTAAATGTTTTCTTTAAAAACATTTTGAAAGTATAATTTTTAATAAGCACATTAAATTATCTTTTTGATGTTATGGCATGAAACCTTTTTATTAGGCGACGTCCTACTGGGCCTTTCGCTCACACCCAGCATGGCCCTTCGGGTGTATGTAGACCGTGTTTCTTGTGTATTACAGGTTGTGCGCCATGCTCAGCGATGGTGGTTTTGGTCGTTGATGGTCTTCTCATGAAGTTTAGTGTTGGGTCATGCGGATGCTACACAACTCTTTTCTCTTGGAGGTTTGAGTTAGAGTTTTAGTCTCTTTTGTTGTCATTTATTTTTAGACGTTTGTTCTAGTTGTAAACCATTAAATTTGATTTTAGTTTAATGGTCTGTTTGGTTGTCAATTCATGGTTTCATTTTAATATCTTGTTAGTGTTTGTGTATACTATTTCGGGTAAACCATTCCCACATGTTAGTCTTGATACTCGGGCACTTGTGCCAGCCCGTGGGGATCGGGAACGCCCTTCGGGCCATGTCACAGACCAGGTCGGGCGCCGGGTCGGATGGCGACCCTGCTTGGTTCATGAAATCCATCATCATAGATCTCTGAATGTAACATTGATGATCTATATGTTTACTTTTCCCAAATTAACGGTAGGAAATGAAATGTTTATTAAAAAACTATGGTTTATGATCCATACATTTGTAATGTTCCATAATTATGTAGGGTTCTTTAACCATACTTTTTCATTTTTACAAACAAAATGTTCTTATCCAAATTAAATGTTCCATAACCATATCTATAATGTGTTATATTTTATGTGTATTATTTTTAAATATTATATAGAATAATTTTGAGACAAGACCTTTTTACAGCGTGCGATTCTGAGGCCCAGAGTGCCCAGAATAAATGTTTGAATTAATTTAAACATTAAATAGCATGCAGGAGCAATTTTCCTAAAAAAGTAGAATAACTTTTAAATGGGTGCCTAGATCAAAAATTTGAGGGAGTCGTTACGTTCAGAGAAAAAAACTTACCTTAGGTTGGGCCTAACATTTAACGACACGAGTCAGATGCAAAAGTTAGTTTTTGGACATTTTAGAAGAAACATTTTAGAAGAAATAAAATAAATTATTTATTTATTTATTTTAAAATGTTTCTATAATGAAAAGTTTCTTATTTTCTTTAAATGAGAAGGAGCCTAAGGTTAGACTCATAAACCTCGAGTTTTCCCCAAGAATCCTCTAGATCTTTGGAGAGGAGCCAACCGTGGAAGATTTTTGATGAACGTCCATGAATGACGATGCGTGGATCTTTTCACAACGAGATGAATTCAAAATAATTTACCAATATATCTCTTCATCGACGATTTAGGTAGGGGTTTGTTATTTCGATTTAATTCTTCCCCATTCATCGATTAAATTAAGAACGCATATCAACCCACAAACATGTCATTCCGCGAATTGTGCATTCTTGCAATAAGGTTTTATTGGGTTGATCTCGGGGAATTAATCCGTCCTAGATTATTTTTTTTGTTTTTTTGAATCAAGTCCATTTGATCCTACTAAAGAGATAAGATCAAATCCATGACAAACGATGGCAGAGGTTCGTTCCTCAATTTGCTTTTGGTTTTCTTCCCCCTTTTTACTTATTTTCTTCGCGTTCTTCACAGGGTGACGAAAAACAGATCATTGTGCACCCGTTATGCAATGTAACAATCCCAAATTGGAGATCCTACCAAGTGATGACCTAGAGGAGTTGTGATGATGATGGTGGTAGAAAAATCGACATAATTCGGTAGTTATAGATCTTCGACTGTTCTTTGTGCAGGTGAATCAGAACACATTATTGGGAATAATCATAGGCCTGAAACTGACAAATTCGGCTCCATAAGGTCAGGGAAACCTAAACCCTATATATTTGAGGTTATCGAGTGTCCAGATCAAGGAATAGTGGAGAAACTATGGCACGGCAGCAACGAGCATTGTTTCTAGACATTTTTGAAGAACACGATGTGTATTCCATAGAACACGTCGTGTGGGACTGACTCAATGGGGTCTAGGGTTCTAAGATGCATGAAGTGATGACATGACATGTTCATAGAAGAACATGGCATGTGGGTCCTTATGCGGACTCAACATGTATCCCTGGCGATACATGAACCAATGATGGAGTACACAACTGTGTACTCCACCACACGGCCTGACCAGGCCAGCTACATTGATTACCCTCTGTACCAATTACACGGGATGATGTACACAAGATAAATCCATGTACGGACACAAGACCATGTACACAGAGCTTACCCCTATAACTTGGACATGGCGTGTGATATGTACTATATTCCTTGTACTAAACTTTCAACTCGATACGCCTTGCGACATAGGCCGTTGTGCACGGGTTGTAACCGGGGTCAGAAGACATGGCGTGTGACACTTCTACATGTCGTGTACTTTTCAGTACACGGATTGATCTTCATATCCACCATATCTTGGAAAAGTTTCATTTAAGTTAGTGCCTGTTTTTCAAGTTCCCCCGATGTTCGTGTATCATTTCCTTTTTCAGGAGTATGATCCCTTTAGAAGGAAATTCCAAGATAGAGTCAAATATCCCTTTGAGAGGCCAGCATTGAGATCCTCTACCATTATTGACCTTATGTAGTGTCGGATATTGACACGACTATCCCCACATGGCACCAATCCTCTACTTAGAAGGGGAATCTGGATGAGTCGTGGTATCCTCCAAGGACATAGAAGTGATCCTCGTCTATGTATCATGATCTTTCGCCACTCAAGAGTGTGTTATCCTAGAATGAGTGTATCTACATCTCATGACTTTTATCAATGGAAAATACTTCTCAGATGGACGTCATCAGAGCTATCAATATCATGGAGTGATTTCTTCTAGAAAAGTGATTCATGGAATCTTCAAAGTTATTCCCTAAAGTGGGAATGTGGTTGTGTGACTTGTCTCTAGACTACGGTTCTGGGTTTTGAGTATATCTGGTTTGTGTTCACCTATTGTATGTTCCATAGAAATATACTTTATTGGGATGACTGTACATTTCCTTTGTTTATTTATTTTTAGTTTTTGGGGACCTCTATGGAGTATTGTTATACTCACCCCTGCATAGGCTTTGCCCGCACATGTCATGTCTCGTGCAGATGACCATCCTTTAGATAGAGTCCAAAGTGGACGAGGACAGGACTGAGCTTTTAGAGTATCTCTATAGGCCGAGGTGTTCCTACAGCTATGAGCAGCGGTCCAAATACATATTTTTGTTTACAGGTTGGACTTTGTAGTTTTCATACTCTTTTTTATGATGGGATTGTATTCTGGCCCAGTTTACATTCAGTACTTTAATTCTTGTCGTGCTCTGTTTTTTGGGTTTAGTTGCATGAATTCATTTTGTTCATTAGTGGTTTTTTTACATTTCATTATTTGTGGTCATGGAGATGTGTACGTGTGTACTGTTACTTTGTCAATGCCCCCCATGTTAGTAATATGCCTACTCAGTGCTAGTCACCATCCCCTGGCCTATTGAAGTCAGGCTTGGGGAATCACGGTGTGGGCCCCACTAGGATGGGTCATGATAGAGTTGTATCAGAGGTGGTTGGTTCAACCTTAGGACCTAGAGTCTATGAGTTTGTTTTTGGTCAACACTGTTTTTTAAAGCTCAGTTTTCCGGCCCGATACTCTAGTGTTGGTGCGAGCGGCCGATGTATCCATACACTAGGACTCTGATAACCTACTTTTCGACTTGGTATAGGAAAACACTAGTTGAGGAGGAAATAATAGACTGGTACATGTAAAATATAGGAATGGGTTGTGTTTTCCATGTCCTTTGTGTTAGCTATCCAGATATACACTTTGAACATGTTACATCTTGTTTCTCATAGGATTCCTTTGTGATGCATACCTGCTAGGATTCAGTAGCACGATCACGAGAATAACCCCCTCGGTAACGAGGATTCGATTAAGGGACCGGTTCTCCAGGTGTTTAATCCAGGTGGGGTATCTGCAATACCACCATCATTGGAGTAGCCTGTTTTACCCGCAGTACAAACCGACAAGGGGTGGAACTGAGCACACTCCATGAGTTATAGAGACAGAGAACCCTCCGGTTCTATGGTGAGCGCAACCCTCAGGCAGCTAACGACTATATTGAGGCGATGACCAGAGTTTTCCATCTTGTGAGGACATTGTTGGGCCAGATGGTTATCCTAGGAGAAAGCCTTCTTCAAGGTTTGGAGGGATGATGGTGGAGTCTGACCACACAGACTCACGATGAGGATACCCTTTCAGGGAAGGATTTTGAGCGACTATTTTTAGAGGAGTTCTCCCCAATTACCCTAAGATAAGGGTGTATCCAAGAGATATTTAAGCTCTAGTAGGGAGGTTTGACGGTGGCTGAATAATCATCGAGGTTTACCAACCTCACCAGGTACTTGATGGATATGGTTAGGGATCAGTACTCCAGAGGTTGGTCCTTCAAGCGAGGTCTACGATGGCACATCCAATCTAGTGTCATGCCTCTATGCATTTCAACTTATGATAGAGTGCTCGAGAGAGCCATGGTGATTAAGAGATTCATGGTAGAGAAAATATTGTCGATGATAGTTAGCCGAAGGAACATAGGTGCAGAGACCTCAGGAGTAGGGAGCCGACGCCAGGCTCAAGAATTAGGATGTGGGATATTGTCATAGGAGGACCCAAGACAGTGGATCGACAGTCCAGGGCTCCAAGCTGGATGCAGTCAGCCTAGGGAGAGGCTATGCTACTCGTGCGATGGTAGGTGACATGTTACAAGTGATTGTATGACCTGTCGAGCTGCTGACAGGGAGGCAGTGGATGGACCACCGAGGTAGAGGGTGAGAGTGGAGCAGACCGACCCGCTGGGTGGAGGATGTGGCATAGGATCATGGAGAGTTTCATGGGGTGGAATACACTTCGATCTACTTCCATCACCACCCCCAGGAGGTCCTCACCAGGCTTGGAGAGCTAGGGGACATTACTTGGGACATTTCCATGCAGTAAAGGCATACAAACCAGGGACTCCAGGGATGATCTGAGGTATGATATGTGTATTCTATAACTTTTCTTACATACTTATAGACATAGGTTCCAGTCATTCTTTCCTCACCACATGTCTTCTGCAAATCCTTGACATTCCAGTTGAGCCATTGACTTGATCTTTATGCTTGGAGATAGCTACAGGAGGAGACTCAATGATCATGCACCTTTTCATCCAATGTGATCTCACCCATAAAGGTATGATTTTTTGTTGGAACCTCTTGGTTGAAGAGTCATGGCCTTACGACGTCATTCTCAGTATTAGTTTCATATCCTTATTCCAGGACCAGATTGAATATTTTAGGCAAAGAGTGTGGTGTGTACACAGCGATGGGACGAGGTTTTCCATTGTCGGTGAAAGGGAGACTCGGGCAGCACAGGATGGGTTCATGTGAATGATTGTTCAACCAACCACTCATGTGTTGGCTATCCTTACCCTTTGACTAGTAGATGTTGTGATCTTCCAGTTCCCAGTAGTAATGGAAGTGTATGAGGATGTCGTTTCTGAATATTTTCTAGGACTACCTCCCCACTGAGAAATTGATTTTTTTCATCGACTTACACCCTGGGACTGCAAAAATTTCATCATTAGCATATCAGATGGCTCCCAAAGAGCTTTGTGATCTGAGGGTACAGTTGGAGGATTTGTAGAGTAAGGGTTTTGTGAGACCTAGTGTTTCACCATGGGCAGCCCCAGTATTGTTTTCCATGAAGGCATATGGGAGTTTGCGGTTGTGCGTGGATTACCAATGCTGGAACTTGGTGATAGTGAAGAACAATTATCCACTACCAAGGATCGACGACCTCTTCAAACAGCTGAGATAGGCACGATGGTTCTTGAATGTTGGCCTTCGGTCAAGTTACTACTAGTTACGAGTATGGGAAAAGGATATACCGAGTACAGCTTTCAAATGCCTCTACAGTAACTATGAGTTCATGTTGATTCCTTTCAGTGCGACGAATGCCCCCGCAGTGTTCATGGGACTAATAAACCAGATCTTCCAGCCGCACTTGGACCGGTTCGTAGTGGTATCCATCGACGACATCTTTGTGTACTCGGAATCAGAGGAGGAGAACGCGAGACACCTGAGGATAGTTCTGGATGTACCCCAAGAGAACCACCATTATGGGAAGCTTTCTTTGTTCCAGTTCTGGATTTGCGAGGTCCACATTCTGGGACATGTCATTTCAGTAGATGGAGTAGTTGTGGACCCATCCAAGGCGGAGTAAATGTTATCATGAGAGACACCTCTGAGCATGATGGAGGTGCAGAGCTTCCTTGTGTTTGAATGATATTACTGGAGAATCATTCCTGATTTCTCCCGGATATCTGCACCGATGAAAGCCTTGACCATGAAGGGTAAACTCATCATGTGGATGGAGAAGTTCGTGAAGGCTATCAAGAGAGTGAGGCAGATTTTGATGAGTTCCCCAATCAAGAGATTAATGAAGGAGGGTGTCAATTACGTCATTTTCTACGATGCATCGGGGACTGGGCTGGGTTGTGTCATAATGCAGAGACAGTCATTGATTGCTTATCATCCACGCCAGTATATTACACATGAGAAGAACTCTGCGACCCATGATCTCGAGTTGGCAGTGGCCATCTTCATGTTGAATATGTGGTGAAAATACCGTATGAGAGAGCTATTTATCATCTACTCTGAGCACAAGAGCCTCAAGTACATGTTCTCACAAAAGGACATGAATATGAGATATAGGTTTTGGCTATAGTTATTCCAGTACAATGATTTTTAGATCATCTATACACCTAGGAAGGGGAACAAGGTGGCAGTTACTCATTGAAGAATGTGGTGCTCATAACTGTTGAGTGAGGTGAGATAGAATTTAGCCACATTACATTTTTCCTTCATGGAAAGAGAGGATGCACCCTACCTTTTGTCAATGGTTGTCACCCCTATACTCCTTCAACAAGTTAGGGAGGCAAATCATGGGGATTTTGAGTGTGAGGATTTACCTGATCAGTTATCCCCAAGACATGCTCTTGATGGATATTCCTAAGGTGGGGAGTACATAGTTATTTTCAGAGGACATACTATTGTACCCGTGGAATTACGAGAGAATTTCATGCGGGAGTTTCATACATCGCCCTTGGTGGTACATCCAAGAGGGGAGAAGATGTACCCATATCTATGATGATAGATCTGGTGCTCAGGCATGAAGAAGGCAATAGCAGAGTTCATTTCTCGATGACATACATGCCAGCAGGTGAAGGCTAAGCACTAGGTTCTGTCGGGTTTAGCTCACCCCCTGGGAGTTCCAGAGTTGAAATGGGATAAAGTATCGATTGACTTCGTGATGGGCTTACCACAAATGTCCATGTGGAACGATTCCTTCTAGGTGATCATTTTCCTACTCACCAAGTCATCCCATTTCCTAGCTATCAGATAGCAGAGTTCTGTAGAGATCATGGGATGCATCTATGTTCTGGAGATAGTTCAGTTTCATGGTGTCCCTTCGACAATAGTCCTAGATCGAGACGCCTACTTCACATCCTGGTTGTGGAAGGGATTACAGGAGGCTATTGGGACTTAAATATGCTTGAGCATGACATTCCATCCCTAAACTGATGGTTTGATAGAGAGGACCATTCAGGATTTACAGGATATGTTGTGGGCTTGTATCATGGAATTTGGTCATAGTTGGGAGGACCACCTACCACTAGTGGAGTTTTCATACAATAACAGCTACCACTCCACCATTGGAATAGCCCTATTCGAGGCCTTGTATGGGAGACCCTATCAGTAACCTCTTTGCTAGAATAACCCTGGAGAATCAACACTTATGAGTCCAGAGTTGGTGAGAGCTACCACCAAGAATGTCCAGATCATCTGGGAGTGAATGAAGACTAGACAGAGCTGGTAGAAATCTTATGCTGACAAACGACGGAGACCTCTGGTGTTCGAGGAAGAGGATCATGCCTTCCTTAGGGTCTCACCACAACAAGGGACATATAGATTTTTCTGAGGTGGAAAGAAATCTCCGATGTTCATCAGAACTTTCTAGATACTGTGTAGAGTTGGTGAGGTGGCGTACCGCCTAGCTCTACCGCCACAGTTGCACCAGGTGCATGATGTCTTCCACGTGTCACAAATGTGGTGGTACGTGCATGACCCATCATATGTCATCAACTGGGGAGAGCTAAATATCAATGATGGAGTGAACTTTACTGAGTACCTAGTGGAGATCAAGGATCGGTAAGAGATGATCCTTAACTGGTTATCGATTCCCTTGGGGTGCGTCATGTGGCAGCATGGGAATCTTCATGGGAGTACATGGGAGTGGGAAGCTCAAATTTGTGCCTAGTACCCACATATTCTTGAGTAGCCTTATGTTTTGTACTTCTAGGACATAAAGCCCTAAGGTGGGGAGAATTTAATGTCTCAAATTTTCCATGTTTTCTTTTTAAATATTATATGGAATAATTTTAAGACCAAACCTTTCGAATGCATGGGATTTAGAGGCCCAGAGTTCCCAGAATAAATGTTTGAATTAATTTAAACATTAAATAGTGAGAACGAGTAGGTTTCCTGAAAAAGTGGAATACCTTTTAAACTGGTTCCTGGATCAGAAATCTGAGGTCACGGTTACCTTCAGATTAGTGTCTTTACCTTAGGTGGGTCCTAACATCGGTCAGTGCAGGTTGGCTGCAAAAGTTAGGTTTTGGGTGTTTTAGAAGAAATATTTTAGAAGAAATAAAATAAAATAATAATTTATTTTATCTTAAAATGTTCCATAATGCAACGATGCTTATTTTCTATAAATGAGATGGAGCCCAGGGTTAGGCTCATAAACCTAGAGTTTTCCCCAAGAATCCTTTAGAGATTTAGAGAGGAGCCAACCTTGGATGATTTTTTACAAATGCCGACAAATGACGATGTGTGGATCATTGCGCAATGAGATTGAATCCCGATCGATGACCAATATCCTTCTTTGTCAATGACTGAGGTAGGGGATTGTTATTTTGATTTCATTTTTCCTTGTTCTTTGATTAAACGATGAACTCAAATCAACCCAAGAACAGGATGATCCAAAAATCGTACGTTATTGTGGGTGGGTTTTATTGGGTTGATGTCGGGAAATTAATCCATGCTAGATTATTTTTTTGGTTGTTTTGATTCTGATTCATTTTAACCTAATAATGGGATTGGATCGATGATTTGACGAATGAAGATGGAGGTTCATTCCTCGATTTGCTTTGGGATTTCATCCCCCTTTTTACTTGTCTTCTTCGAGTTCTTCTCAGGGTGACGAAAAACAAATTGTTGCACACCCTTTATGCAATAGAATGATCCAAAATTTGATATCTGGAATCATGAAGTCCTAGAGGAGGTGCGGCGAAGATGGAAGAAGATGAATCAACATGGTTTAAAAGTTCTCATTCTTTGAGCATTCTTTATTCGGGTGAATCAAAACGTGTTTTCAGGGCTGATCAGAGGCCCGAAACTGAAAAATTTTGCCTTGTAAGGTTGAGGTGACCTAAAACCTCAAGATTTGAGGTGATCAGGTTTCCAGATCAAGGATTTTATGATAAACTAGGGCACGATGGCTAGAGGCATCATTTCTGGAAGTATCCAAAGATCACAACATGTATTTTGAATAACATGCCATGTTGGACCGGCTTAGCGGCGGCTAGGGTTTCACGATGCATGAAGCGATGAGACAAAGTGTTTCCCGAAGAACACAGCATCTGGGTCCTTATGCAGACTCAGCATGTATCTCAGGCGATACACATACATGGGATGGAGTACACAATCATGTACTCCGCCACACGGCCAGATCAGGTTGGCTGCATGGGTTACCCCATATACCGGTTACACGGGATGGAGCACATAGGATAAAGCTATGTATGGGCACACTAACGCGTACATAGATCCAACCCTAGTTACTCAGACATGGTGTGTGATCTGTACTACACACCATATACTGGCCTTTCTATACGACAACCCTTGTGACACGGGCCATTTTACAATAACAGTACCAGGGGTCAGATGACATGGTGTGTGACACTTCTTCTCACCATGTACTTTTCAGTACATGGCTTGATCATCTTGTCCGCCATATATTGGACAAGTTTCATTTGGGTTAGTGCCCCTTTTTCTCGTTCCCTTGAAGGTCAGGTTTCGTTTTCTTTTTTATGAGTATGATCCCTTCAGTAGGACTTTCCAAGATATAGTCAAGTATCCTTCTGAGTGGCTCGGAGCAAGATCCTCTATCCATTAATGACCATAGGTTGAGTTAGGTATCAATGCGACTATCCCCATAAGGCGTCAATCCTTTATATAGCAGGTGAATCTAGATGAGTCATGGTATCCGTCAAGGACCTGGCAGTGATCCTCATCTGTGTATCATGATCTTCCCCCACTCTAGAGTGTATTCTTCCAGAATGAATGTATCTATCTCTCGTGACTTTTCTCGATGGAAATTACTTCTTGGATGGAATTAATTAGAGCTATCAGACTCATGGAGTTAGTTCTCCCAGATGATTTCTTCGTCGAATATTCAAAACAAATTCCTAGAAGGGTAATGCAGTTGCGTTACTTTTCTCTAGACTACGGGTCTGGGTTTTGAGTATATCTGTTTTGTCATCACCTATTATATGTTCAGTAGATAAGATATGTGTAGATATGATTATACCTTTCGTTTTTTTATTTTTTTGAGGTTTTTGGGGTCCTTTACTGAGTGTTGTTATACTCACCCCTCCACAGGATTTGCCTGCACGTGTCGTGTCTTGTGCAAACAAGCAGCCTTTTGATAGATTCCAGGGTGGACCAGAACTGGACTAAGCTTTCTGAGATTCCCTATATGATGAGGTGTTCCTATGGCTATGAGCAGTTGACCTAGTACCTCTTGGTGTTTACAGGTTGGCCTTTTTAGTTTTCAGAATTTTTTTGTGGGCTTGTATTATGGCCCAATTTACTTTGTGTACATTGCTTCCCATTGTACTTTTCTAGTTGAGTTTAGTTGTATGAATGCATTTTGTTTCTTAGTTGTTTTTTACATTTCTATATTCGTGGGATTGGAGATGTGTGTGAGTGTACCGGTACTTAGGCAATGCCTCCCATGTTAGTAATGTTCCTACTCGGTGCTAGACACCATCCCCTGGCCTATTGGAGGCGGGCTTGAGGAGTCGCGGCACATGCCCCACTAGGACGGGTCATGACAATACATTTCTTCAAACATAAGTTTAATTAAACATATGCACTGATCCATCAACAGAAACGTAAGGTTTGTTACATACGTTACATTCTACGATGTATTGAATGAATATTATTTCCAGGATAGGAAAAACAATAAACAATGTTTCCAGAATACTCTTAAGAGTGTTCCGAACAATTTAACGAATATTTGTCACAAATAAATAGTTGAATATTATTTTAAGATAATAATTATAAATAATATAATTTTCCTGAACTACACTCAATATAAAATCCTTATAAAAACAAACAAGTGTATTTGTGAGCATCAAAATCAAAAAAAATTATAGAGTATTGTTGGGAAAATACATGCCCAACAAACTCTCCCTTTTTATTATCACAAAACCCATAAATTAAAACTATAATCTTAGAAGTATAAATTATAGTTTTTAAAACATTAAATGTGAATAATTTCTATTAGACAAAATTATTTTGATAAAGAAGAAATATCTAAATTTCTCCCCAAAAGGTAAATTTAAAAAAATATTTATGCTTATCCAAATTCATCTAATAAAATAAATTTTAGGTCATTTGAATTTCTCCATATTTTGTGATATCAAAAAGAAAGTATAAAAATAGATTAAAACACATTTATAATTCAATAGAATGTTATGTGGTTGTTATAAGTAACTGTAATGAATAAAGAGAATTGAATTTTAACTAAGAAGAAAAAAATACAAAAGTAGATATAAAAATGAAATGTAAAATATAGATATAAAACAAGTTAATTGACCAATAAAGACATAAATATAATAAAGATTTTGTCTAAGAAATGAAAACATTAATTTTCATGGTTGAAGGTAGAAAAAATTTTATGGATTGGCTGGGTTGGAATTTTGAAGGGATTTAAATATCTCTTTCAACCCAGCCATCTAATATCATTGCTTCTTTATCAAATTGTCTCTTAGATGAACAACCAACAGCCTGGAGTCATTATTGACATGAAGATTATCCACTTCGTCGACCATCACAATCTCATGAGGACTCTCCTCATGCATCATGAAAAACTCCAACTTCCCTAAAAATAGATTCAACATCAATCTAATACAATGATCTCCTTGAGTTAACTGATCAAAAATAAATTACTAATTGTCTAGAAGAACGGTTAGTGGTGTTCTATTACATTAAAAATATTAAAGATGAATGTTCATGTTTTCTATAACTAAATTAATGGATTGAAATCTTCCAATTAAATCGAGACATGTAGTAGGTATAGGAACATAAGTACTGTATTAACCCACACTGCTCTTTAATGAGTCAATCTAACTACCCAGATATGACTTCATAATTCTAAAATATGCATTTGAAACAAAATAATACTTTATTTTACAATACTCATTCATACTTTCCCTTTTAATGTCATCAAAATCCTTTTTAGAAACATTACTCTCATTGCGTATTTGAATCATCTTCTTGGATCTGTCAAGATCCGACTATAGAATTTCATTATTTTAATAATATTTTTTATAATTAATAACAATCTTTTTTACATGATGATATAATGAATCAGATTTACCATCCTCTACAATCATAGAGTGATCTGCACCATCAGTAGGGAAAGGATCTACCACTCTTTTCATTAATGATTCTTCAAAAGAAAAATACTAATTATCTAAAACTTCAGTCTGAGCACTAGAAATATTATTTGACTACCCCGCAGTCTGATCTAAAAACATGGTTTGAATTTTTGTATCTGAATTTTGTAAAATATTTTTTTCATGAACAAATCCTTGTTCAGTAACTTATTCCTTGACATTCTCTAATTGAACATTTTCAGTTTGAGTATTTTTTTTTCTTGATCCGTTTATACTATAATGCTCTCTTGTACCTTTTCATTCACCAGATGGAAAAAATAAAAATCTCTATATCTTGACTATATACTATAATTTCATCTTTAATAAAAATATATTCCAAATGAAGCGAGCATGTTGCTTCTCCAAAATCCAACATTTTATCTCCAACTTGAGGAGAATTTATGTTCCTTGGTTTCATAATAAGTCCTTATTTACTTTTTACATTCTCTACTACCTATTATTAAATTTTAATTATAATCCATATCTTTGATATTTGTGAAACATCATTTGTTCATGATTCAACTACACCATTCTTTCAAACACCTGCATTCTCCCACTAAGCAAAATCTCCCAAGCTCTGTTCTTCCTGATCCCCTACATGAATTATCATTCCTTTTATAGTTCCCTAGAAAAGTATATTCTTTCTTAACATTCCAACATTCAAAACATTACTATGAAGAAATTTGACTCTTTCATCAACCAGTATGATCATGTACTTCTTAAATAAAATCCATGACATTATCCATCCATAAGGATAAAATTCATTCTTGCTTCCGGAGAACAACAATAATGAAGGTACCAAAATAAATACAACAAAAAATTCAATTTAATATCACTAAGAATTAGAAACATGATATACATGTTTGGGTAAAAGATTTTCTTCATTATAGTCGTCCATAGCGCTATTACTCTCTGAATATACTTCAACAGAATCTTATGGTCAGATTTCAATTCCTTGAAAAACATCTTTCTGATGTTCTTCGAATTGAACTAAATAGACATGATGTCTTTAAAAGAATGTTCTTTAAAACCAATCGATCTAAGATCGAAATAGAAAACCCCATCATGTGGGTATTTCAATTTTTTTACAACCTCAGTAGAATAAAAAGGGAAATCCCTATATTCGATACTATAAAAAAATCATATCCTCTGAATCTCTAAAAATAAACTGTACACCCTTATAAATATTGTTCAATTATACCTCATATAGAAATTTTGAGTTGATGTCATTGAAATCTATCTCAACTCCTCGACAATATAACACTTGTTTCGGGATTAATTTCATCTGATATAACCAATCATGCTC
This sequence comes from Viscum album, assembly GCA_963277665.1. Taxonomy (NCBI): domain Eukaryota; kingdom Viridiplantae; phylum Streptophyta; class Magnoliopsida; order Santalales; family Viscaceae; genus Viscum; species Viscum album. The sequence goes on along the minus strand of OY728129.1, from coordinate 427,279,226 downwards.
CACCAATTATCTCTAAAGAATATTTATACTCGTAACTCTTTGTTGTTTTGGGTTGATTACTTCTCTTTCTTTGATTCTCTTGTTTTTTTCCATTTTTAAATATCTAAAAACCTGATTTTTTTGGATTATAGTATTTAAAAGAATGAATAATGATTGTGGGTTAGGAAAAACAATTTTTTTATGTAAAAATAGGTAAGGTACATGAAGGGTTTCTGACAGATGACGCATGTCCTATTTTCTCGTGTTATAGAGTAATTGTGACAAAAATTTAATAATTTTGCTTTGTAAATATATTTAGGGAAAAATAGATTTACTAAATTAACATAAGATAAAAATAAAAAAATAAAATTTTATATACAAAAATAAATTAGGTGTCAAATAAATAAAAATATAATTAATGTAAATATAATAGCATAAAAAACAAAATTATTTAATTAAAAAGAAAATAAACCTAACTCCCCCTTAATAAAATGAAAAAAATAAGTGGGATGTGGTTTAGAAAAAATATCATCTAATTGATATTTAATGTTAACAAGTTTTAAGGATATATCCTTTTTAATAATATGATCTCGTAGAAAATGTTGTCGAATATCAACATGGTTATTTCTAGAATGACTTATTGGATTTTTTTAAATTTTTATAGCAATTGTATTATCATATAAAATAAGTGTATTAATAAAATTAATTACAATTTCCATTAGAGTTTTTCTCATCCATATAACTTGTGCACAAAAACTACCTGCATATACATACTCTGATTTGGCCGTTGATAGTGCAACTGAGTGTTTCTTCATACTTTACCATGACACTAAAAATCATTTTTATAGTAGTACGATGATATCATTTTGGATTTGATTGAAATATTGAACAAATACATACTAAAAACATTATATCAGGTCTGATAGCAGTAAGATATAATAAACATCCAATCATAACTCTATATAACTTGTTTTCCACTAGTTTTCCAGCTTTATCCAAGTTAATTTTAATATTAATACACATGGTTGTTGAATATGTCTTGATGTTCTGAAGACCAAACTTTTTCAATAAATCTATAATTTATTTACATTTATTTAATACATTTCCATAAACTTTTTGAAAAATTTGAATTCCTAAAATGAAATTTAATTCTCCCATCGTTCTCTTTTAAGATTATTTTTGCACAAGTTCTGAAAAATCATTACAATGTTTTTTATTTGATGATCCAAAAATAACATCATCAACATAGATTTGACCAAATAATAAATTAGAATAAAACTAGCTTCATAAAAAGGATTGGGTTTTCCAAACCATCCATAAAACAACTTTTCAAAATAAATGATCTTAATCTTTCATACCAAACTCTTGGTTCTTATTTAAGGCCATAGACAGCTTTAGTATGTTTAAAAACTAAATTTGGTTTTCGATAATTTTTAAAACCTGGAGGATTCTCAACAAAAACTCCCTCTATTAAATATCCATTAAAAAAGTTTTATTTTACATCCATATGATATAATTTAAAATTCATATGATATGCATAATCCAAAATAATTTTAATTTCATCTAATCTATCTACGAGTGAGAATGTTTAATCATAATATATACCTTCTTCTTGATTATACCCTTTGTCTACTAGTCTGTATTTGTTTCTAGTAATAATACCTTGATCATATTTTTTATTCATAATAAAAAAATTAGTATCTATAACTTGATAATTCTATGGTCTTTCCACTAATTCCCAAACTATGTTTCTTTTAAACTGATTTAGCTCTTCTTGAATTTCTAACATCTTAATTTCTTCCTCTAAGGCTTCTACAAAAGACTTAGGCTCTTGATAATATAGAAAAGAATTAAATTCCACTAGGTTTCCAACACATCTTATAATTTTTATTATTATGTCTATATCTCTTATAATAGTCTCTAAAGGGTGATTCTTCAGTATTCTATACTGTCTAGGAAGAGAACTTTTAGGTTCATGGTATCATGTTCTTTGTAATTGGACTGGATTTAATTTATATTTTCAAAACCATTTTTCATGTTATCAACTCAGATATTGTTAGAAGAATCATCAACATCATCTGTTTAATCATACACTTGATTAAAAGGATCATTTTCATCAAACTTCACACGAACTGATTCTTCAAAAATCCTAGACTATTTTATTAAATACTATATAAGCTTTATAATTTTCTGAATATCCTATGAATATTCCCTCATCATCTTTTGGATATAACTTTATAATATTATCCTTGGTGTTCAAGATATATACCTTTCATCAAAAAACATTAAAGTACTTCACCTTAGGCTTTCTATTATTCCAATGTTCATAAGGAGTATTTTTGAAAATAATTGTAATTAAAACTCTATTTATAATATAGTATAGTGTGATTATATATTTTTCCCAAATGTAGGTTGTAAGACTGTATTCATTTATTATAGTCCTATCCATTTCTTAAATAGTCTTATTTCTTCTTTAAGAAATTCCATTTTGTTGAGGTGTTAATAGTGTAGAGAAGGTATGTTTAATAACAATATTTGATAAAAAAAATTATATTATTGATTCTAAAACTCTCCACCATGATCAATTCTTAAGGAAATTAACCTAAAATTTGTTTCATTTTTAACACTTTTAAAAAAACATTCAAAAATAGAAAAAGATTCTTTGTGGAGTTTTAGAAAATATACCCAAGTAAATATAGAATAATAATCAAATAAAACATATATATATATATATAATTTACCATAAAAACTTTCTATTCAAAATGGTCCAAACAAATTCATATAAATAAGTTCATGGTTCTTTTAAGTAGCACTTTTGTTAAAAAATTTAAAGGAATATTTGTATTTCTTTCCAATCTGACATGCATCATAGAATCTATCACTATCCAATTTGAGACTAGGTAAATCTGAAACTAATTGTTTCTTAGATATATTATGTAACAAAAAAATATTAGAATTACCATCTCTTCTATAAAAAATTCATGACTCAGTTACATTAGCAGTTAAACAATTGAATTTCTGTTTACACAAGGAATTTAAATCTAATTTGTAGACATTATCAGTTCTGGGTGCTTTAAATTTAAGAAAATTATATTTAAAAACATAACATGAATTATTAATAAAATCAAAACTGTATCCATCATCATAGAGTAGAGAGATACATATCAGATTTTGCATCAATCCTTGTACATGGAGTACTATATTAATTGATATAGTATCTGGATCTCTAACTATTCTGTGTCCAAGAATTTTTCCTTTGGCATTTTCCCAATAGGTGACTAGGCCTCTATCTATTTTAGATAGAGCACATAAATTTGATGAATTTCCACACAGATGTATTAAACAGCCACTATCCATATAAAATATATTTTTTCCTCTTCTATGGACTATTACCTACAAGGACAAATTAAACAAAAATTTGTTTTGGTACCCATATCTTTTTGGGTCTAATAGTGTTTTCAATCAATGAATTAGGAATCCAAAATAGATTTATTTTGATCAACACTATTATTAATAAAAAAATATAATTAATTTGAATAATGAAAATTATTGACACCACATAATCATGGTTTTATTAAATAACATTTATTAGCTTATATCCCTTAATATAATAATAAAAACATTTAACAGTAGACATTTCATTGTTGTTAGAACCACGAAAAAATAGTTTTTGTATAGTTTGTGTTGTTTCACCCTTACTACATATAACAAATGATTCCTTTTTTAATTATATTTTTACCAAAAATTTCATTAATTATATATTCTCTTTTTGTAAATATAATAGTAGCACTTTTATAAGTCTCTACTTTATAGTGTCGTTTTTTAATCTGACTTTCAGAGTCAGAACAATTTGTAGTAGATGAAGTAAATTTCTCATCAATATCATGATAGTATTTAATTAAAGTATCCCTTTCTCCAAAGATATCATTATGTATATTCATTAACTATTTGTGTCTTTAATAAGGAGTCATATCTTTCTTCTAGCATAGTACATTAGGCAACCATTTTATCATTTCAGTAATAAGAATAAGAATCTAATGAATATTAGTGTTGTAAATTTGATTCTTGAGTAATAAATCACTTATTAGATTTCAGATTTGATTCTTCCTTCTCTGAATCAGAGATTGATGAGCAGATAGAGTCTTCATAAACACTCCATGATTCCTTCATATATCTTTTGTCTTTTTTCTCATACTCAACATTCTTCTAATAATTTTTTTTCTATCTCTCTCTCTTATCACTTTTCAATTGAGGACAATCAGGTATTATATGACCTAATTTTTTTAATTCATATCATCTTACATTTTTTGAGTCATTCCCATCTTATTTAAAGGTTCCTCGGAATCCGTTCTTCTTCCTATGAAATGTAATGAATTTTCTTAATAATTGAGCCAACTCAAATTCTGAATCAGATGAGCCTGAATTACTTTCTTCTTGTTTCATTTTTCTGTTATGATTTTAGGATGTACCTTTTAAAATCTGTGTTATCCTTTTTCACTAGGACTTTGTGATCTTCAACTTCATATTGCATTTCAGCCTCATACATCATTAAAGTTCCAATTGATTCTCCCTTTTTAAAATTATTGATAGGGGTTAATTAGAGGATTGTAGCATAAATTACATTCCATTTCATAGGTAGAACTCTTAGTACTTTCAAATCTTGATCAAGTTGGTAGATAGGCTCACCGAAAGATGTTATATTATTAATAATTTTTGTCAGCCTTCCATTAATCTATGTGATTCTCTCTCCATCAAACATTCTGAAAGTATCAAACTTTAATTTCACTATAGCATATCTCATTTTTTAAAAATTATCATCCCCTTCATTGGATACTACAATTGGATGCCACATTTCATAGGATGTTGGGCATTGCGATACATTGTTGAATTCATCTGGTCCAAGACCGTAGACAATATCATTCGTTGCATTTGAATTCATATCATACTCATCCTCTGTAGTAGTAAACCAAGATTCTGGTTTTTCAAAAATTGTGTAAGGAGTAATAATATTTGACTATAATCTAAATCCAATATTTTTTATGTAGAGTATCATTCGTGACTTCCAGCGTCAATAATTCTCACCATTGAAATATAGAGCATGAACCATTGATATTTTATACCATGAGATTCTTCATTTCCATAACTAATATAGATCTTATACCTTTAGCTTGTTATAGATCTGTTGAAAAGTTAAACCTCGGATTCCAAATCTGAAGTCAGAATAGATATAGTGATGAAACAACAATAGGTGAATTGTGTCCATTTCAAAATTTTACGATTCTGTTTATTCGCAAAAATAGAAGATAATAGTTGGAAACATTTATGTAACAGATTATATGATGAAGATATGAACAGAGAACGAAGAACAACAAATTATAGTTGTTCGGGGCAGAATGATCTCCAAGTATACTCCACCAATTACTATCTCTATAGTATGATTGAATTTCACTAGTAAGGTCCTCGTATCATAAAACTGATCCACGACTGAGTGCAGGTAGTTGTTACCCTTACAAATAAAGGCTTGTAAAATAGAGCCTTCTAGTTATTTTATAAGGAACCGATAAAACCATAGCATAGTGTGAGAAGCTGACAATCCACCATGACTGAATATGAGAAGCTGAAACTCAATATAGATAAGATGTAGTTTGATGAGAAACAGATATAGCTCGTAGCTACAGCAACACACAAATAATAAAAGAAGGATTTAAACTTGAGAATAAAATAAACATTAAAGAATGTATGAAGTGATCCAATTTCTCAGAATATCTTTGTATTTAAGAAAATCAACTAAAACAAAGCATCTCATTCATAGGATTAAAAAGTAGATCATCAAAACACAATTTGCAGTGATTCTCGATCACTGTAACAAGGTAAAATATTTCCACAAAAAAAATCAACGAAAAACATTTACATAGATATTTGAGAGGAATTCATTGATCCAGGGTTTTTTTACTGATGATACTCTAAGAGATATATAATTATAAATTTCCATCATAGTTCTAGATATACAAAATATTCTTGATAAAGCATCAAGATTCAAAATAACATAAATAGAACATAGAAGGAAAAACTTCCATTTAGAAAATGAGTAAAAATTTCCGTTGTAGAAGGATATTAAAATAATATATAACATGATCTGAATTATTCAACATTGAGCTTTAGATCATCTTTATATTCTAGAAAGACTATTGAAAAAATCTCTAATAAAGACGTAAATTCTAATTTCCAGTGTTGAGAAGTCAAATGGAAAGTTCCTTCACAAAATGACAAAATAACAAACGTATGGTTTAACATCATAATGTATGGTCGATGATCTATACATTTATCCATGTCATCATAGATATCTAAACATAACATTGATTATCCATACATTTTATTTTACCAAATGTAAGGTTAATAGTGTATGGTTGATTACAAAAGTAAGCTGTATGATCCATACATTTTTAATGTTCCCTACTTACGTAGGGTTCCTTAACCATAATTTTTCATTCAAAAAAACCTAATGTTCTTATCCAAATGTAAAGTTCTTTAACCATACATTTCGTCAAACGTAATGTTGATAAACCATACATGTTGATCCTTCAACATAAATGTACGGTTTGTTCCGTATGTTACGTTCTTTGATGTATTGAATGAATATTATTTTTAGTAAATAAAAAATGGTGAACAGTGTTTCTATAATACACATAAGAATGTTCTGAACATTTTAAAAAATATTTATCACAAATAAATAGTTGATTATTATTTCAAGATAATAATTATAAAGAGTATAAATTTTCTTAATACACTCAAAATAAAATCATCAGTAAAACAAACAAGGGTATTTTTGAGCATCAAAATCATAAATATTTCTAGAGTATTGTAGAGACAATACATGCCCATAACTAATGATATTTAATTTTTTCTTTAATGTTACCCCTTAATGATTTTATTCAAGTGTTTTTCTAGTGGTAAGATACTATTTAACTAAAACATCGTTTTAAAATGTTTTAAATATTTATTCTTATAAAACATTTTATTTCATCCATATGTTTTAAAATTGGAATTTATGAATTTATTCGTATGGACATGAATGTTTTAAAATATTAATATCTTTTAAAAGTTTCAAAGTGGTATAAGACACATTGATACAAAAGTATCTTTATTAAATGTTTTAAATGGTTTTTGATATGGATTGATTATTGTAATATCTTGAAATGATTTCATGTGATTTTAAATAAAATTTTATGAGTGACATATTGAAAATTGAAATATTTTATGTGTTATGATTATATAATGCTACTTGGACATTTTACGGGTGGTTATGTGATAATCCAAAGATGGGTGGTATCATGATAAACCACTGATGAGTGGTTCCGTGATAAACCAATAAAGGGTGATTATGTTATAACCTCCAATGAATTGGGTATGGATGTCGGCTGTATGACTATTCCAATTTCTGATATGTGTGGAAGTTAACCGTATGGTTATTCCATTTAAGTATTATTATGTCCCAAGTTTAAATTATATGTTATAGGTTGATTTTTATTGGTTTTATGGTAATATTTTGGTTAAAAAGGTGTAATAAATGAGCTTATATTCATTGATGGGTATTTACTACTTCATAAAAGTGAATAGTTTTACTTTATGATAAATTATTCATGGTTTACATGTTTTCAAAAGGCTAATAGTTTTTACTTGTTATTGTATCCCTTACTCAACTTGTTATTCTCATCCCATGTTTTAAATTTTTTTTCAAAGGATTTTGATGAAAAAAGGAGTCATTTATGGGATAATGGAAAATTTATGATGTTTAAACATGAAACGAAACAATGATTCTTTTAATATTTTATTTGTTTTATAAAAAAATTTAATATCTTTTAGACTTGTCTACAATGTAATCTTTAAGATTTTATGTAATAGTTATGTTCTAATTCTATAAATCTATAATCCGGAAAAGATCCTCTATGTGAATTCATGATTTAACTCAATATTATTTAATGTTTAAGGATGAGACCCTATAGTTGGTATCAAATGTCAGTTTAGATAACTTTAGAGGATAAGGTGTTATTTAAGAACAAGTGAAAATTTTTATATAACCATAATGGTTAGAATATTAGAAAGATTCATTATTATCATATATATTTTGAATGATTTATGATAACATGAATAAGTATATATTTGTGTTTACCCTCCTTATAATATAATATATGATGATTTTACTTATATAGACACACTGTCCTTTTTGTTTTTAGTAATTGGGTAGATCTAGTAGGTAATAATGTTATAATTGATGTGATGGAAACTATGGTGTATTTCTGAATAAAAAACCAAATGAAATGGGAGCTACAATGAGAACTCTTGTGGTTATTCTAGACCAACTATCTGGAGTCATGATTGACCACTTGAACCTTGGTGATTTTTATAATGCCTCATATATGCGAGAAATGAATCCATTTAGATGTTCAGTTAATAATTATAAAGGCATGTATATTCAAAAACCTATATGTCTTGGGTGTGGAAAAAACACCTAGGAAAATGTATCAAAGGGAAGGGAAGATGATATATATGTGGTAATGATGGTCATAAAATAATAACCTTCCATGAAAAAATGAAGCATTCAGTTGACTCCCGGAAAGGGAAAGAAGTTCTTTATGAGGGATGAACTGAATGTTTTAAATATGGGGAGCATGGTCATAATGAAAATAGTTTTCCCACAAATAAGGTTCGTGAATTTTATCAATATGACCATACAATTATATGTTTAAAAATACCTACTTTTATTATAATCGAAGATGAGGAAACAAAAAATGGCATATGAATGGAATGAATTATTTCATAGCTTCTTATTTGACATTATTAAATATTAGAACACAATTTAGGTTTTTGTTCTTGGAAATACGTATTATGGAATAATAAATAAAATCATGGCTAATGGATCATGAAGGAAATTGAATGATTATATTGGAATTCAAGAGTTATGGTAGATAATAGGATATTGGAATATTTTTGAGTATTAATGATCTTTTGATGATTTGATTACTTTGGAAGTCTATTCTCAATATGTGTAACAATTATGTTAGTTATGTGAAAATATTATTTGTTGAGTAATTATCTATTTCTTTTATGGAAATAATTATAAAGAACCTTTAGGGTTTATATGCTTGTTGATTTTGATGTAATCATCAGTTATTACATTTTAGGATGCGAACTGAAATGCCTGAGGTAAACTTATGATTAAAATATGTTATTGTTATCTTTGAATATTTTATCTCATTATGGGAATGATATATGAATTTTATATTTTTAGAAAAATGATAACATGTAGGATGGGAGACAACTTTCCGCTTATAGAAAGGTCGCGATAATCGAACCCACAACCAAAGGGTGATAAGGGAACATCACCCACCACTTTCCTACATGAAGTCCCAAGTTAATATGACTTCATTTTTTAGTTAAATGAGTTGATGTAATAACAGTAATTGGATTTTGGTGACTTATTTTTTGTCCAATGGATATCCTTAGTATTGGAAAATGATATTGGGATTAAGTGATAAATGTTGTTTCAGAAGACATTCACTATTTTATAACTTTATATATGATACTATCGGATTTTAATTAATGTGTAATGGTTGAATTACATTTGGGAATAATCGATGATTTTGATTGTGGAATTATAGGGAATTAGGTTATTTGTGGAATTGATTAACCTATCAGGTATAATATGGTATTCGGATAATTACATTTAAGTATGAGACTTTCAGAGTGGTCGATGTTATTTGAAGATAAATGTTAAGATTTATCTTAGAAGAATATGTGATCAAATCCTTATGAATTTTATAATTCAATATTATTTTGTATTTTTTTGATAAATTTTAAGGAAAATTACTTGTTTAAAGGTCTATATTTAACTTTGGGTATTATTATTTAATTTTAGAGATTTAAAATATCCATTCTAATTATAAAGGGTTATTCTTTTTGTAGGATTATCTGATCTTGTTATGATTATTTTGGTTTTAGTGAATGATTCATGATACAAGAATAAGATATTTAATATTTCGTGGATTAATATGTTGATTCATCTTGAATAGTCATCATTTGGAGTAAAAGAAAAGTTTTTGGTGGAATTTGAATAAAGGAAACAACTCTACTTTTCGAGTATGTATATTTTCTTATGTTCTTATTAAAAGTTGTAAATCAAATCTTTAACATTATGTAAATGATCATAAAACAAAACAAAAATCTGTTTACTTTTTTTACATTTAAATCAATGAACCAATAACCTATCACAATTTTTTATCTTTCTTCTTGTTAACTTTCTCTAGATTATTTTATCTATCACTCTCTATCAGAACATGATGATTAGTTTTTCTTTCCATATCCTTGTTTTCTTAAACGGAACCCTAGTATGTGTTATCTCGAGTAACATTTTTTACTTCACTTTATATATATATTACTGTGGAAGTTTTGGTAACTCTTTCTATTGTGGGTTTGAAATAAAGGTATTTAGAAAATTCATACCCTAGTTAGTGAGCTAAAATTATAAAATTGTGAGGACTCAATTTTCAAAAGAGGAAAGGATGTAACATCCCAGCTATTTATAGAATACTAAATTTTCACATATATTAAAATTTAGGAAATAATATATTAATTTTACATTAAAGGGGACTCTTTGTCGAATAGAATACTCAATATGAAACAATGGGTTTCTCAGAAATCTTACATTTCATAGAACACATATATATACCGAAAAATAATACAATAATAATTTTATTATTTTAAATAGTAGTGTTTCGGTGCGGATGTGCGTCGGGTTTCTGTTCCGACGCTGTTCCGCCAGGACGCGTTCGCGCGTGCGCCCGTCGACCCGAGGGGAGGGGCGCACGGCTTGTGGCCCCGCAGTCCCGCTTTCCAAAGGCGGGCGGCATCCGCCCCTTGTTCAGGGGCGTCTGCTCCTTGATCGAAACCGGGATGATGGGATGTCGGATCCTCCTTCCGTGGACGTCTCCTCGGAACTCGTCGCCTAATCCGGGTCTCCCTCATAGATTTAAGAATGTTCGTGAATCTCGTTCCCGGTGCCATATCTTCATGGACACCGGTTAATTACGCTGCTTCCGCCCAGACGCTCCAAGGGGTCTGGTCGGGGCAGCAACCTGCGGTGAGGAGACCGGGTAGCTCTAGGTGTTGGGGGCGTGTCTTGACACTGCGGCTCTGCACATCTGCCTTCCGTCCCTAATAGGGCTTCTCGAAGGCGTGATGGCCTGAGGCATCCCGCGCTGGGTGCGGGGAACTGTGTTACCTGAGGTTTTCCTCAGCTTCCCATGTTTAACACGGGGTATGCCGCGAGTTTAACGTCCAGCGGGGACGACATCGGACTGATCAACACGAGGAGTGGATCAGATGACAGAACCCCTTACGGGGAACCTCCGACGCTGGGCCCAGCACATGGGTGGCTTCCCGAGTGAAGTGGAGTGGAATGAAATGGCATGACCCCACCGGGATGTGGCGGCCTGGGTAAGGATCAGGATCGATGATGGAGTGAAGAGCTTGGACCCCATAGGGGCTTCCTACGTACCGCGCGTTAGCGCGGATCAAAGTCAGCGTAGTTCGGATATACAGTTTAACATCATGCTGGACGTCGGCAAGCCGACTCACGAAGAGGTCGAGGCCGCCGGGCGGAGGATTGAACCGAACCACCTCGCACAGAGGGGGATGGAACGGCCGGGTGGATCACAGTTTTACGTCATGCTGGACGTTGGCAAGCCGACTCACAAGGAGGTCGAGGCCACCGGGCGAAGGATTGAACCGAACCACCTCGCACAGAGGGGGATGGAACGGCCGGGTGGATCACAGTTTCACGTCATGCTGGACGTTGAAGAGAGAGATAGAAAGAGGCAGTGGGGAAGCGCAATGGAGATACACATGTGCAGTCCCCCACAAGAGCGGATTCATAGGTGAATCGACGCGAATGTGAACCCGGGAGGGGTCCACTGATGGACGAATTGACGTAAATACGACCGGGACGACCAGGTGGTGGGCTTGAACCTCAGGGAGGCTTCCTACGTACCCTGTTTAGGAGACAGGGATCAAAGTCCACGTAGTTCACCCTGTTTGTAACACTCTGCCCCCGTGGGCGAAGGCCACTCCCACCCCGACATCCCTGCAGAGACGAGCGGGTGGGGGCCACATCCAAATCGGGAGAGGGACCCTGCGTGCGAGGCACGAGATCGGGCGATGCGGACGGTTTAACGTCTTGCCGGACGAAGTACAGTTTAATGTCGTGTGTTGAGGACGAGGCGGACGGTTTAACGTCTTGCCGGACGAAGTACAGTTTAACGTCGTGTGTTGAGGATGAAGATGCTTGGCAGTTTAACGTCTTGCAGCGCGGATGAAGTACAGTTTAGCGTCCTGCAGGACGAATGCTGAACAGTTTAAGGTCTTGTAGTTCGGACGAAGATGCTGGGCAGTTTAACGTCTTGTCGCGCGGACGAAGTACAGTTTAGCGTCCTGCAGGACGAATGCTGAACAGTTTAACGTCTTGTAACTCGGACGAAGATGCTGGGAAGTTTAACGTCTTGTCGCGCGGACGAGGATGCTGGGCAGTTTAACGTCTTGTCGCGCGGACAAGGATGCTGCCGCCGAGAGGTCCGTGTAACTTCGCGCGAGCCTAGAGGGCCGCACGGGAAGACAACGCATGGTGCAGGCACCCAGGATGAAGATCATCGGGCGCCACGCAGGCGGGTACCCTCAGGGGGTCAAAGGGGCGACCCCGGCGGATTGCGCGCAAAAAAGAAGCTTGGCGCGCAAGACCGCGGGTCGGCGCACAAATGGGCGGGCTGGCGCGCAATTGGGCCAGCGCTTTGCGCGCAGATGATTGAGATTGCGTGCACCTGGCTTCGGATAGCGCGCGGGGGCAACGGCCCATTCATTAACGAACAACCACTTTGGAAAAAGGGGGTGTGCGCGCAATCGGGTTGGATTGCGCGCACCCGGAGGCAATTGCGCGCAAGAGGCTTCTTTTGCGCGCGAAAGCCTTTGGGTGAAGAGTTGTTTCAAAGGAAAGGAGCCAAAGGGATTGCACGCACAGGCGAACCCCAAGGCTTTATTGCGCGAAAGAAAAGAGGTTACCTGAAGATCGACATTGCGCGCGGAGGGGGTTGGATTGCGCGAACGAGCGACTCTTCGAATTTCGGCAACCTTTAAAACGTCGGGGGTCGCCTTATATTTATAGGCAACCCCGGGCGCGGAATCCGGTTCACGGGCGCGGAATTCTCTTCGCGGGCGCGGAATCGGGTCCGGCGCGCAAGGGAGTCGCGCGGGCCACGGGCGCGCAAAATCGCGCACCGGCCCAGCGCATTGCGCGCATCCCGGGAGGTTTGCGCGCGGCTCGACAACTTTGCGCGCATGTCTCCAAAATTCCGCGCAAGGCCTCCGGGCCCTCCGAAACATGCTTCCGACTCCAAATATGACCTCGCTTTCCGTATCCGGAGCTTCGTTTGGGAACAACGGACTTTTCCGACGTCTACAAAATCCCCCCCTCGGAATCTGATCGGCGAGAGGTCACAACGATCGGGTTCCGAGGGAGACGCCGGAATGCCGAAGTCCTGGGTGGCGCGGGACTGTGGCGCGCAAAAAGGGCGTCGGGCGCGAAATTCGCCATCTCGGTCGCGCAAAGCACTTTCCGCGCAGCGCGGACACCCGGCCTCGCCTATAAATAGGGGCCCTGGGTCCCCCGCACTGTACACTGGCCTTCCGCACGATAAGCATTCAAGATCTCGCGCGCGAAATTTCCATTTCCGGCGCGGAATTCACCCGTTCGTCGCGCAAATCTTCCGGATTTCGGCCTGTTTTTGCGCGAACACCCGGGGTTTTACGCGACGGACTTCCCAATTGCGCGCCGTCCACTAGGATTGCGCGCCAACTCCCAAATTTCTCTACCAGCCTCGTCCGATTCCGCACGCTTCATCCCTTAACCCGCACGACTCCCGAAGCTTCTAAGATGGTCGCGAATCAAGGGAATGAGGGGGATGCCGCCATTCGCAGAGCTGAGATGGAGGCGAACGAGGAGGTCTACGGTGCCAAGGAGATTGTTTCCAACAATCAATCCTTGTTCGACTTGCTGACGCCGGCCCAGAAGTCATATCCGCTGTCGGACAACCTGCCGCTCTGGAACTTTGGCATCCTGGATGAGGTTCTGGTGCCAGGGTTCGAGGTTGATGCGCCACGGACCTGGGTGACTCAGGAGGACGAGCTTCCCCGCTATAACATCACCGACAATGGGCATCCTTCCAGGGAGACCAGGCACTTAGATGTCTATGTCCTGAACCCGAGGACGCGAACCATCATCGGAAGTGAGCCTACTGTGGAGAACACTCTAGCCCTCTACTCGAGCACATATTGCCAGAGTGTCACCGACGACACCAAGGGCTGGCTGAAGGACTGGGACTTGCGGTCTGGGGGCAATTTCACCAGTGAGTGGGCCTGGGCGTTCTGGGTACGCCACACTTGCGATCACTTCGCGGAGGAGCTGCGGTACATCGGCCTGTTTGAGGCGGTGTGGATGTCGCAGTTCCACTTCTATCAGCAGTCCGAGCTCGGGCCGGAGCTGTTCACCCGCTGGTCCCCGGATACCAACACCTTCCATCTTCACCATGGGGAGGTCAGCATCGGTCTCTGGGACATCCACTGCATCGGAGGTATCCCGCTGGAGGGTTACCAATACGATGAGTTCCTGCCTCCGAAGAACATCTGGGAAGACAGGTCACGGACTCCCATTCTGACATGGCATCTACTTGACCTGGCTACGCAGCGGCTCGGGATCAAAGACTTCCACAAGGACATAGCCTACAAGGAGTGGTTTGGCCAGTTCTTGGAGCATGACCCAACGGTCAAAATGCCAGGCAGGGGGAAGCGGTGCCCGACCGCGGCTCAGAGGAGCCGGAACGGGTCATAGTGGCGGGTCCTGGAGACGGGCGACTACCGCTCATGGGGGGTACCGCATCATCGAGGCCCGGGACCCAAATGTCCGGTACGCGGCGTTCCTGGCCGCCTTTCTGAGTGGGTGGCTCCTGCCAGTGCGGGACGCGAGAATGGGCGTCCGCCCGGCGACACTGGCGATGGCGGGCGCCATGGCCGCCAATAAAAGATACAACCTCGGGGTCCCAATGCTGGCGAAGCTGTATTCCATCCTGGGACGCATCTCGCGAGGGGGGTCGCCACGAAGGATCTGTGGGCCCTTCCAATTCTTCCACGGCTGGGTGGCTGTTCACCTTGGTGGGTACACGTTTCCAAACGCCATCATTCCTCCGGGCAACGATCTGCGACCCTCCCTGCTGAACATTGCGGGGGTCGCTCCGATGACCCTAAATGAGGAGGGCGTGAGGATTCGGATTGGCAATCACACCAATTTCAACTTCAGCCCGTTCCCCACTCCCGTTGGCCAGATGATCGACAACGGGCAGGGTCCGCTGGAGCAGCACGAGTACTTCCTGAACATGCGAGGCGGGGTGCTCGTGGCTCGGATCGACGGGAAGGTGATCTGCAAGCCCTACGTGCCAACCCGGTTCGCCAGGAAGTTCGGGTGCCTTCAACGGATGCCGAAGAGGGTATTCACTGCTGTCCGGGAGGAGACGAACCCTGGCGTCCTTCGCCAGATGTGGCTGATGTTCGCCGCTTTCGGCTCTGGCGAGGTCATCAATCTCCCTCCTACCGGGGTCGACGCAGGCTTGGCAACCGAGTATGCCGAACATTGGGCCATCGCGTACCCCGAGGGGCTTCTACGGAAGCTAGTTCGGCGGCTCGAGGTCACCCGTGCGGAGACCGGGCGTCAAAGAAGGAGGCGAAGCGCCGCCACACGGGGGAGAACGGAGGCGCGCCAAGCAGCGGAGCCGGCGCGGGCAGGGACTTCGGCGGCGGCCACATCGCAAGCTGCCGCCACGACTTCAGCGCCCAGAGAGGGGGCACATGCGGTGGTCGAAGAGCGGCCCGGGAAGCAGGTAAGGTGTCTGCTCGAACCCTCCCACGATGCAGTCTTCCCAGCATTGTGGTCGGCCTGGATGACTCTGCGGCAGTCACTGGGGACCGAAGCCATCTGGCGAAAGATACTCAGAGAAGGAATCCATCTGCCAGAGGTCGGGTGCCTCCAGATCGCCGACAGGGTGAACTTCCACCGGCGGTATGCATATCTGACGGCCATGGACGAGTACGCGCGCCAACGTGGTTAGCGTGCGGAGCCGTCCTTCTGGTGAAGGTGATGCTCGGTCGAGAGCCTGCTCCAGAACAGATGCTGCCGGAGGGAAATGAGAGTAACGACGACTCTGAGGAAGAGGAGGAGACGGGGGATGATGAAGGTTCTGAGGGAAGGTCCCATCAGGGGAGCCCACGGGAGAGCGGAGAGGTGGCCGGCTCTGGCAATATTGATATTACTGAGCTCCTCGAGGTCCGCTTCTATCCCTACTCAACCTGCTTCATCCATTCTCTTATGCAGCTTCTAACCCACTTCTCCACCTTTCTCAGGAGTGCGTGGATGTCGGTCAGGCATCCTCAGTAGGAGTAGGAGAGGCGCCAGCAGGACAAGACGGGGGCCAGACACTCATCATTGAATTGACAAGCGCGGAAGGGTCCCCTGCTGCAATTGCTCCTGCGGCGGCCGGGATAGCGGAAGATGACGCTTTGGATTCCCGTAAGTCTCCTTACTTTACTGTTGGTACTTGCCGTTGACGATCCATGATTAACCGCGGCATGCCTTGTGTAGTGATCTCAACACTGGAGGCTCGTCGGGCTGCCGAACCCGGGCAATCCACGAGCGGACCAGTGGCGGACCTACCGCCTGCTCCGGAACAGACTTCCCAGACCGAGTCGGCCCCACCAACTGCTGATCAGGGGGCTGCGGACGCCGGCGGTGCTGACATCGGAGAGAGGTCGGGGGATGAAGAGGGCGTCGACGCCGCTGGGGCGAGAGAAGAAGGTCGCCCAGATGTTGGGGAACCTATCCCCCGTGAGGACATCCCAGGGGCGGACCCTGCAGCAGACCTGCTGGCTGCCTTCCCTGCCTACCGGCCTGCCGACCCCGAGGAGATGGACGACTCGGACGCGGAGGCGGTCGAGGAGAGCCGGATAATGCGCCGCAGGGGGTGGAAGTGCATCCAGCGCTTCCTCAATCGAGACCCATCGGAGTGGCTGGGGCGCGTGGGATCCCTTCAAACCTGGCTGCGCTTCCTGTGTGCCGGGGGAGCTGATGCTCAACGCCTCCATCTGACGGTCCGTGATTTCATGGCCGAAAAGATGCGCGAGAGCCGCCGACGTGCCGACGTCGCACAATGTCGGGACATGTCGGAGAACACGCGGGCGCTCCTCGCGGCGGAGCAGGATGTCCGGCGTCTCGAAGGAAAGGCGGCAGAGAAGGAGGCCTTCGTCGCAACGTGCACTAAGCTTGTGGAGCAACTAACGGCCCAGCTGGTTGACGCCCAGGTACAGCTGACGGAGGCGGGCTAACAGATGGTCACACTTCAAGTCGAGCGGGAGCGTGCACAGGCCAGAATCGACGAACTGTGTGCTGCGACCGCCGATGAGGAGAGGGCACGCAGAGAGCGAGAAGCAGCTCTGGAGGCCGCCAACCAAAGGGTAGTGGCGTTAGAAAGACTTATTCAGCACGCTAATCCCTAGGGGCTTTGTTTTTTCCACTCCCAGAACATTTTCTTCCGCTACTCAATATTTCGATCCATTTGTATGAACCAATATATTTATCTGCATCTTTTGGCGTAACATGCTCAACCACAATTCATTGTCTCGCGGGAGCGTTAACCAAGCTTCAGGCATCCATAATTGGGCCTGGATTTCTAAAAAAAAGAGGGAGGTCATTCCTAGGAAAGGAGACCTCAAACCTAATCAATGTATCATCCCCCCAACTTGTTCCGACACACGAGCGGGACAACGCTAGGGGTGTTGGGATTTTATCCGATCATAGGGAAATGAGAAAGGGTGAATCGCGTGTCCCGAATTCAAAATCCACAACGGTCGGCCTTCCAGGAAATGCCCAAGACGGAAAGCGGACAATGGATCAATCGACCATACTACTGCAATAGACGGAGCGAAGGTCATCATTCATATTGCAGGAGGCGGATCACATGTCATCATCAATGCCGCTTTGGGGGTTCCTTCAGGCACAAGGGTTGAAATCCGGATCAACAGGGCATGCGAAGCGTGGGGCGAAGTGATGACTTGTTCGGACAGAATCCAACACTCCCGAAATTGCGCCACCGTGGGGAAAGCGTATTAGGCGGATGCACTAATCTGGCCGTGAATCACCCCAATTCTCAGACAGAACCTCTTTGACGATGAAACTGTCGCTTCCCATCATTGCAATGGGGCATCCCGAGCTGGATCGGGGAGAATATCACAACTGCACCACTCTACCAGAAGCCAGACCAGACGGTCGGCGACGAGGAGGGGCGGGACTTAGCGATCCCTGAGGATGGACCCGAGTCGAGATGCCCGGGCGTTCCTACGTACTCCATCAGGCTGGAGATCAAGCCACACGTAGTTCTGAAAGTGCAGTTTAACGTCATGCAGGACGTAGAACCCCGATTGGGGAGATCTTAGTTTAGGGTCGTAGAGCTTGGACCATAGGAGCAGATCTTAGTTTAAGGTCTTAGACCTCGGACCATAGGGGCAGATCTTAGTTTAAGGTCTTAGAGCTCGGACCATAGGGAACCTCAAAGTATGCCACATCGTGGTCCTATCCCCTGGATATGCGAAGATGCACTGAGGGATAGTGTCAAGAGTGCCGAGATTTTTCCTGGTCAGAATGGGGGGCGGAAAACGTAATGTGAATCATGCGGCCATTCACTCAAAGACTGGGGGCACCGGCGTAACGATATGGGAGTACTGCCAACCGTGGCAGAAAAGCAGCATCAATATCGCACTGACCATTGATGGAATGGGGCAGCAAACGAGCATCAACCGCTCAAGCGCAGGATTCATATCGATTTGCTGCCCGAGGCCCTTGGGGGCACCAGCCCGAGTCGGTGGGAGAGCACTGAGGCATTGTGTCCAGACCGCTCACGGGGGCTCCACCCAGGGCGTAGGCGATGGGTCCGAATGAAAGGGAGCACGAAGCCTGAAAAGTGGAAGGAACCTGACCAAGCTGAACCTGACCCTCCTGCCAATAAACCAGAGTACTCTTGACACCGGTGGACCACTGCAAGGGGTCGCGGGACACGCCTTGAGGGTGACCCGAAGGCGGCGGATTCCCCAGAGAAGGGGGAATCTCTAAGAGGTGGGGGGCTGGACCCGAAGTTTCAAACATCCGGGCGTTCCTACATATCCCATAAGGATGGGAATCAAGCCACACGTAGTTCTTGAAGCGCGGCGCAACAGAATCGGGCACCAGCGCGGGGAGGGGTGCAGGTCTGACCCTCGCACACAGAAGAAGCGGTATTTGATATTTCTTGTTTGTCCTTAAAGGTGGATGGTTTTTCTTTGTGCAACGACATTCCTGTGATTAAGAAATCCCTGGCGTCGCCACAATAATCAATCCATGAAAGGCATTGATGAATGGCGTGGTTATTAACCAGCGCCCAACGTGAGTGTCCTCTGAAGAGGACATCCCAATTCAGTGCCGTTTCTCGTCGGGCGGCCAAGAAGATCACAGTTTATGGTCGTGTGGTAGGACCAGACAACACAGTTTAAGGTCGTGTGGTTCGGACCATGGAGGAATCCGCTCATTGCGATACGGCGGACCTAGCGGAGGTGGAACATACCCAGCCCTGCGGTCGCGCACGATTCCAGGAGAAGGATCCTGGGATAGGGGCCTGCGTATGTCTATCACCCGAGGGGCAGAGATGCTAGCCTCCAGCTATACTGGGCCCAGAACACGATTGTTCAAGCGACTGCTTCCTCCTTATGGGGACAAGGGTCCAGCTACACATGACCCTTAGGGAAGACATCAGCATATATCCTTGGTGCTCAGATCGTGGGAGCCTCGAAAGACACCATTACCCTGGTTGGCCTGCCTAACGTGTAAAGGTGTACTGAAGGTCAGTATGAAGAGAGTGTCGAGATTCCACTACAATGCACAAAGGTGGAGTGTGATGAGGACTGCGAAACCAATGTTCAGAGCCTGAATGAGCCGACATGGCGATCAAGGATGTCGCTGACCATATTCGCAACACAACATCCGATCGCGTCAGCCTAGGATGGGGCAAGAAAACGAGCATCAACCGCTCAAGCGCAGGATTCATATCGATTTGCGGCCCAGGACCCGCCGGTAAATCGACCTGGAGCGGCAGGAGAGCACTGAGGCATCGTACCCAAACCGCTAACGAGGATCCCTTTGAGTGAAGGCTCGAACCAGAGGAAGCGCGAGGCCCGACAAGCAACACATCACCTGTCGGGATTGAATCCGACACTACGGGTCATAGACCTAAGTACCCAAAACATGTTAACAGATCACCGGAAAGGGCCGGAGGGCTCACCCTGAGAGCAACCAAAAGACGGCAGATCCCCATGATCAACCAAGAGACGGGGCTGGACCTGAAACACAAGCGTCCAGGCGGTCCTACGTATCCCATAAGGATGGGAATCAAGCCGCACGTAGTTCATGAGAGGCAGTTTAACGTCATGCAGGACGATGAGGGGTGTGAGGTAGCCCCACACACGGGGGAGGCGTATGGCGCGGCCAGTAGACCAACGTGAATGAGGACATAATCCCCTGCTCACGCCACACGCCTCGCACAAAAAGGAGGGGAACTTGAGCCAGAGGCCCAACGCGGGATAGAGATTCCCGGGAAATGGGGATGGGCCTGAAACATGAATGTTCAGGCGGTCCTACGTATCCCATAAGGATGGGAATCAAGCCGCACGTAGTTCTTTGAAGTGCAGTTTAACGTCATGCGGGACGAAAAAGGAAAGGGGGGAGAAGAAGGCATCCCCAAACGTGGGGGGCGTACAGCGTGGCGAGAAAACCGATATGAATGAGGGCATAGCCCCGCGTTCACACCACACGCCGCATACCCAGAGGCAATTGGGCCAAGGGCCCGAGATGGGATGGAAATTCCCGCAGGATGTGGCTGGGCCTGAAACATGAATGTTCAGGCGGTCCTACGTATCCCATGGGGATGAGAATCAAGCCGCACGTAGTTCTTGAGGTGCAGTTTAGCATCATGCGGGACGAATGATGAACATTTTAACGTCTTGTAGCTCAGACGTGGTGCAGTTTAGCGTCATGCAGGATGAAACACTTGGCAGTTTAACGTCTTGCAGCGCGGATGAAGTGCGCTCAGGCAAAGTACTGCTTGAGGAACCTAGCGTTGGTGGGAGGAGTGACACGCTCACCATCCATAGTCGCCAGGGAGTACGCGCCATTGGGATAGACCTTGTGGATGACAAAAGGTCCCTCCCACTTGGGCTCCAACTTGGGCGGCTTCCTGCCGGGGATCATTGGTGCTCTTAGGGCTAATACCAGGTCACCCTGCAGGAAGGAGCGTAGGCGAACCTTTTTATTGAAATCTCGAGCCATTATGCTCTGATGCCTCTCCAAGTTGTGCAAAGCGCGAAGTCTTTTCTCATCCAGTGCTTCCAACTCGACTAGACGGGCTTCAACAGCTCTGTCCGGCGCTTGCTGGTCGTAGACCGCAGTGCGCAAGGACGGTAACTGGATCTCGATGGGCAGGACGGCCTCAGCTCCATACACCAGGGAATAAGGGGTCATCTGGGTGGAATTGCGAGTCGTCGTCTGATAAGCCCAGAGGGCGTTGGGGAGCTTGTCCGGCCAACCCTTCTTGTTCTGACCAACCATCTTTTGCAGAATGTTATAGAGGGTCCTGTTAAACGCCTCGATCTGTCCATTCGCCTGCGCATGATAGCGAGATGTATGGTTCGAGCGATTGTTGTACTTGGCGTACAACTACTTCAACTCGGCTGCTCGGAAATTGGCTCCGTTATCCGTGAGGATAGCGTGAGGAACTCCAAATTGATAAATGATGTTGGAGGTCACGAAGTCAGCGATCGAACAGGACTTGACCTCTCTGAGCGGAATCGCCTCTGCCCATTTGGAGAAGAAGTCTGTGGCGGTCAGAATGAACCGGCACTGGCGAGCTGTCGCTGGCAGGTAAGGTCCCACAACGTCCAGTCCCCAGACTGCAAAGGGCCAAGAATACCTGGTGGTATGGAGAGGCTCTGGCGGCCGATGCACAAAGTTCGCATGAACCTGGCACGCATGGCACCTCCTGGCATACTCGATGCAGTCACGGATCATGGAGGGCCAGAAGTATCCCAACCTCCGAATCTGGTGGGACAGCTTCGGCCCAGTCCGGTGCGCACCACATGAACCAGCATGAACCTCTTGCATGACTCGTGGGATCTCAACCCCCTGAAAGCAACAGATCAAATCCGCATCTATAGAGGATCTGCTTCAGGCCGGGACTGCTCTGGAGGACAAACTGCGATGCGCGGCGTCGAACTCGCTCGCGCTCGGCCCGATCCGACGGGAGAATGCCATGTTGGAGGTACTCAACCAAAGGTGCCCTCCAATCAGAGGCTGATTCGACTGCCATATCTGGGGTACTCAGGGCTCCGGGCACAGGGGCAACCGCGGTGAGATTACTTACCGACGGGCCGCGATCTCCCTCCGGGATAACGGGAGCGATGAGCCTGCGGTGCGTCACGCGGACGATCAGGTTGTCCTATTCAGGCTCTGCGAGTGACGCAGCAAGGCTGGCCAAAGTATCTGCTCGACCGTTCTGTGACGGGGGAATATGGACAATTTCTGGACGAGAAGGGAACCAGGCCATCAGAAGGAGGGTCCACTCCAGCAATGGCACAAGTTCCGGCTTCCTGACAACATAGTCGCCATTGATCTGCTTAACGAACAGCTCGGAGTCCCCTTTCACACACAGATGGGGCACGTCGATCTCGAGATCCAACTCGAGGCCGGTGATAAGGGCATGGTATTCCGCCTCATTGTTGGTACAGCCCTCTGACAACAAGAAAGAGTATGGCACCACAGCTTGCTCCGGGGTAATAAAGAAAATACCCAAACCCACATTGTTGAGCTTAGGATTATCGAGTCTTCTACCGGTGGGGCTCCGGGAGGCACCGTCAAAGTGCCTCTGCCAGCATGGATCGGCATGATCGACCGAGAGAATGGCCTCATCAGGAAAGCCTAGATCCAGCGACTGATCCACGGAGGTCGGGTGAGCAGCCAGAAAGTCTTCCAATGCTTGCCCTTTGATGGCCTTCTGAGACACATACCTGATGTCGAACTGCTGGAGAATCACAGCCCACCGCGCTAGACGGCCAGTCAACATAGGCCGGCTCAGGATATATTTCAACGGGTCTACCCGAGAAACCAACTGTACCTCATGGTGCTGCAAGTAGTGCCATAATTTCTGTACGGCAAATACGAGCACCAGGAAGCTCTTCTCGATGGGGGAATACCTGAATTCCGCATCGAGGAGCATGCGACTGAGGTAATAGAGGCTATTCTCTGTTCCCTCGTTGTTCTTCTGGGCGAGAAGGGCACCCAGGGACCGTTCCAGGGTGGTCACATAGAGGACCAGCGGCCTCCCGGATAAAGGCGGCATCGGAACCGGAGGTTGAAGCAAGTACTGCTTTATTTCCTCGAAGGCGGTCTGACACTCTTTATCCCATACATAGGTGGCACCTTTCTTCATGAGCCGAGAAAAGGGCTTACACTTGCCGGCCAGATTTGCGATGAATCGGCGTATATAGGCTAAGTGGCCTTGGAACCCTTGCAGTTCCCGAATGTTACCTGGGGGAGGCATCTGGATAATCGCCCTGATCTTCTCTGGGTCAATCTCAATACCCCGGTATCTTACCACAAATCCAAGGAACTTTCCAGAGGTGACCCCGAAGGCACACTTCAACGGGTTCATCTTCAGGCAGCGAGACCGGAGGAAGCCGAACACTTTCTCAAGATCTTTGAGATGGTCCTGACGCTGGTGCGATTTGACCACCAAGTCGTCGACATAGCATTCCACCAGTGTGCCGAGGATTGGCTTGAATATGCGGTGCATCGCCCGTTGATAGGTGGCACCTGCATTCTTCAGGCCGATGGGCATGACCTGGTAACAAAAGATACCTTGGGGGGCCCTGAAGGCAGTGAACTCCTCATCCTCATGGGCCATCCGGATTTGGTTGTATCCAGAGTATCCATCCATGAAGGAGAGGGCTTGGAACCCTGCCGTGGCGTCAATCAACAGCTCTGTCACCGGAAGGGGAAAATCATCCTTCGGACAGTGGCAGTTGAGATCGCGGAAGTCGATGCAGACTCTGATCTGCCCGTTCTTCTTCCTGACCGGCACAATGTTGGCCAGCCATTTGGGGTACTGAACTTCCCTCACGAAGTTGGCTTTGATAAGCTTGTCAACTTCGGCCTCAATCATGGCACCGTGGAATGGGTGCATCTTCCTAGGAGGCTGCTTGAACCCGCGATGGTTCGCCGGGAGACCAAGGCGGTGGACGGCTACCTGAGGATCTAGCCCCGACATCTCGTCATAGCCCCAAGAGAACACATCACGGTGCTGCCTGAGAAAGTCCACGTACTGCTGCCGCTCCTCAGAGGGCATGGCGGCACTGACCAATGTGGGTCTTGGATCTGCTTCGGTTCCAAGGTTCACCTGCACTAACTCATCGACCGTGGCGGAGACGCCCTCCTCAAAGGCTGGGGGTGAATCTTCCACGTCCTCTCCACTTGGGGAGGGATCGTTCACGGGAGAGACTGCGTTGGAAACTGCATTGGGGCTACCAGATCCTGCTGGGCCGCTGGTGCTGGCATGGGCGGTCGCGGTCATCTCATCAGGAGACTCACAGGCCATCGAGACCATGGCTACGTCCAACCGATGGATCGGGAGGACGTAAGCGTCATCCAAACTTGCCCAGGGATCACTCGCAACAGCGACAGGCTCGACCTCACCTGCCAGGATCTGCTTATCCTTGCTCTTGTAATAGTCCGCGTCCAGATAGCGGGCTTCACATGAGGAAAAAGGAGAGGCATCTCCCTGAAGCACGCCTACTCGACCATTAAGGGAGTATTTAAGGCATTGGTGGTATGACGAGGGAACCGCCGCATGAAGGTGGAGCCATGGCCTGCCCATCAATGCGTTATACGCAGTGTCTTGAGAGACTACCATGAATTCGGTGTTGGCAAACAAGTCACCGAACTGGGTCTTCAAACGTATCTTGCCGACCGGAGTTTGCTCGGTGCGGTCGTACCCCTGGATCCTGAGGTCGGAGGGAATCAAGTCATCCTCAGACAACCCCAATCTCCGGAGCGTCCGAGTGGGAATCAAGTTAATCCTGGACCCCGTGTCGACAAGACAGCGCCGGACTTCAAGGCCATTGAACTGGCCAGTAACATACAACAGACGAATGGGTCCCTGTATAGGAGGGTCTTCATCCTTACCAGAGAACGAGATAACTGCCTGACATTCGGCGTCCTCGATCGTTTCGGCGTGAAAGGCCTCTGCAGCCGCAACCTCTGTCTCAAACTGTAGGGGGCTCTTCAGGGCTTCAGCGAGCGCCTCGCGCATCTCAGGTGACATGCGCAGAGCCTCAAGGATGGAGAGCCTTGCTGGGATGTCGGCCAAGTGCTTTAGGACATCATACTTTTTGGCCAAGCGCGAGCCCCTGGTTGCAGGCGGTTGCTCTGCGGTTGGAGGCATGACGGGCCCTGCCGGTTGTGCTGGCGGCCGACTGGTGCTTGGCGCATCTCGCTGTTCATTGGTTGAAGCCCGGGAAGTGGTCACCGTACTGGGGCCAGGAGGCCGGGATGGACTCGTGGCAGGAAGGAGCTGGTCACGGCGCGGCTGAGGCGGTTCTGCCTGGTCCCACACCACAAACAGTGGCGGAGGCGGATCCTTCATCCCTGGATGGGGGGGCTGCGTGCGCTGAGCTCGGTTTTGAGCCTGCTGCCTAGTCTCAGTGGCGTGCACGTCCTGGCTGGAGGTACCAACTGCTGTGCCCCGACGACTCCTGTTGTTGCGGTTCCTCCGACGGTGGCGACGATCAGGGACACTAGGGAGGTCCACCTGGTGTTCTTCAACGTCGGGAACCGAAAAGGGATTCACCAGCTCGACGGTATTAACCGAAGCGTACCCAATACTGTCATCGGACGAATCATTCATCACCGGGTGGATCCGAGGAGGGACCCCCATCTCCGGGGGCATGAAATCGCCGAGAGTGCGGGATAGTGGCGGAACTGGCGGGGCGCGCTCTTCCTTCTTGCGCCGTCGCCGTTTTCTCTTTTCGGAAGAGGCAGGCTGGGACGACGATGCCAAAGCAGCACCCGCAGATTCTGGGGGCTCAGGCTGATTCAAGCGTGCACGGATGATTCCATGGGCGCGAATGATCGTCTTGCGGGCCATCCAGTTATTATACTTCTGGGATCCGCGGTCGGAGACCAGCTGCCATTCGTCCTCATTGCCACTATCGTCATCTGATCCCACGAACACACCCGCCACATGTGCTGGAGCTGGGCCCAACCTGATTACATTGTTGTTAATCTGGTCTTGGAGCCAATCCTTAAACACGTAGCACCGCTGGATGGTGTGCCCCAAGGCTTTATGGTAAGGGCAGTAGCGGGGGTTATCCATGAGATGTGCCTCCTCTGGCCTCCAACACTCAGGCAGTCGCACAATCCTCTGCTCCAGGGCGCTCCGGAAATAATCGGGGACCTGATCCTCGTGAAATGAGTAAGTCAGGTATCGCGGGCCCCTGGGAGCGTGGTCTTGACGAGGAGCTGGAGGGGCCTGCCGAGGAGGTGGACCCTGATTATCTCGCCTGGGTTGTGGCGGTACATTACGCGGAGGGGCCGGCCAGTTCTGGGGCTGCCGCTGCTGGGCCGGGAACTGAGCCCGTGGAGGCGGATTCCTGTGAGGCTATGGAGCTGGCCTCACCGGCAGCAGCTCCAACGGCCTGGGGGCCTCTATCTGGGCAACAGCAGCGGGCTCAGCCCTGCTGACTCTCCTTGCAGGAATCATAGGAGGCAGCGGGTGTGCCTGACTGGCCAGTTGCAGGGCTTCCTCAAGACGTTGAGCTTTGTCTGAGAAGTCCCTGAACCCTCCGGGGTAATTCTGAGTGATCAGGGAAGGGACCAGCTCGGTCTTGACGTTCCCGACGCACATTTCCAGCAACTGCTCCTGAGTCAACGGCATGTCAAGGGAATACGTGAGACCCTTCCATCGGGCGACGAAATCCGCGACTCGCTCATCAGGCCTCTGCTTACACTTGAAGAGGTCTGCGATACTCGTCTTCCGGGTTGTGGAACTGAACTGGTAGAGAAACTGTCTACGAAGGTCCTCCCAGCTAGTTATTGACCCGACGGGGAGCTGGCTGTACCAGACAAATGATGGCCCTTCCAGTGTCTGGACAAAGAAGCGAAGCTTAGTGGCCTCTTGCTGCGCCGGAGTTCCCAACATAGGCCCGCACCTCGAGTTGAAATGGGCCAAATGTTGTGGCGGATCTCCAGTCCCGTTGAAGGGGGCGAAAGTGGGATTCCCGAATCCCGGAGGTGCCGGCATGTCATCCACCCATGCTGGGTATGGCTTGCCGTCCGGTGGGATCGCCACTTACCGAGACTCTAAGGCTTCCAAGCGGGCGATGAGTGCCGCCATCGGATCGTCCAGACATGGGTTCCAGTCCTGGCGAGGATCTCTAACCACGAGCGCGTTGCATGGCCCTTCAATCGGGTCGTCGACCGGGTCGTCGAACTCGGCAGCTCGTGGGATGGCGGGCGGAGCGGCCCTTGGGGAAGCCGGAGGAATCCAAGCGGGGTCTCTCAGGTAGTCACGCCGCTCGGGAGGGTGTGGTGAAACATACCGCGACCTCCTGCCATAGGCAATGGCCTTTCTCCTGTCGGAGAACACGGCATAATCACGGTTTCCCGGGAGAGCCTCATCGAGGGGTGGTTGTTCCTGTCCCTGCTGTCCTGGCCTAGGATCATCGTAGTCAGGCCGCCGTTCTGCAGTGCGCTCGGCGAGGAGCTGGTCAACTAGCTTCTTCTACTCGGCGAGCTGTTGACGTAGCGTAGCCCTCTCGGGATCCTCGTCCGACCTCTGCATGGAGGCAGATGGGTCGGCGGGCTTTATAGCCTCGCCGTGCTCTTTACCATTGCTGACGTTTCGGCTCAACGTCAGTGCTTCAGTGGGTGCGGGGAGACCCAGGAGGCTCCTCTGGTGACGAGTAACCCTCACTGACGGATCCAACGATGGCTTGTCTTCAGGGGGAGAGCCCCCGCCAAGAAGTTCCAAGTCGTTCCCCTCTCCCGACAGGTCAGCCATATTGACCGTTTCCGTCCCTGGGGATATACCCTCAGGGCCACCCAGCGAATCGGGCTGTCGGCGAATCGCACTGAAGCGTAGGGCAGCGTACTGCCCCAATCCATGGATATACACGTGGGGAGTGGCTTCCTCGATAACCTTGCGGAGTACTTGAAAACACTCAACGCATCGTTGTTGGAGGGCCTCGTGGTGCTCAAATGACCCGGGGTGCCGAACCGCGGGGAGCGTGGCTAGGTCAATTTGACGGCACTGCTCACCAATATCTTCCAGGTGCACTTGACTCCCGGGATATGGAATTTGTAGGCGGTGAAGACGGGAGTGAGTCTCCCGGAGAGTTCGGCGAAATCATTCGAACTCATCCGGGGTGAGTGATTCGGGTGCATCAAAGCCCAGTCCTGCGACTGGCCAAAACTTCTCAGGGAAGTGGCCCTCTGCAAGGACGGTCCAGAAGGTCCACGACTCAAACTCGGGACCCAGGTCTCCTTGGTCCTCTTCAACGATGGGGAATGGATGGGGAACCGGCAGTGGTGCCGAGGCAGGCCGCTGGTCCGGCGGGCTGGCCGGTGGTGAATACGGCGAGCAGGCCGATTGGCCTCCATATCCCGGGCCGCCCTCTGAGGGTGGCGGTGCCCCAGCTACCACATCACGATAGGACGGGCCGGCGAGCGAACATCCTGCCGTAGCGTCGGTGCTCGCCGAGGGTGCACTGGATCGTGGTTCGACCGTCGGTCCCCAGAAAAAGTCTCCGGCTTCTCCGATCGAGGCAGAAGGCGCTTCCGGAGGGTCCGGTACCAACCGCAAGCTTGATCCTTGGGGGTCTACTAGGCCCTCGCTACTCCGGATATACCTTCAGAGAGAAGCGGGGATCATATCGATCTCGCTCTCGGGAAGTACGAGGCTGACGTTCCGCATTCCTACCCCTACCCCTGACTGGCGGGATTGGGGGGAGGGCTCTGTCGCCGAATCATACTCTGCCTCTGTATCAGAGAAACGAACCGGTCGGATCTCTGTCCGGAATTCCGTAACATTCCTCCCTCTACGTCGACGCCTCGCCTTCCTGCCCCTGGGTGGTTCTTCGGGGCATGGCTGATCTCTGTCCTGGCGTCCTCCGGCTGCACCGTTGCTGGGGCCAAGAGGACTGGAAACCAAGGTGCGAGGCGCACCGGGACAGATATCAAAGGGGACGCGGGGAGATATGATTCCAGGCAGGCCTCCGGGCTGGGATCAGAAGGTGGGATGACCCATGCCTCTTGGATCGGCCACACGGAGTAGACCCTGCTTGTGAATAGCGCTGTCGCGAGGTGGTCCGCGGGGGCTATTTCTTGTACCAACAACCGGGAGAGTCAACCCAACCTGCCTCTGGGGCGGTCGGGGCCTCGATCCAGGTCGGGCATAGAAGTGCCCTTGCTCAGGATGCGCAGGGGCCTGGTGACTGGAGCCGGCAGTGGCTTGAGCCAACGCGGCCGCCGTTGCTAGGGCCCCAAGGGGGGCGTCCTCTTCCGCTCCTGCCCGACGTTGGCGTCGGGATAAACGAGTCGGGATCAGCGGCACAGGCAGGTGGAGAGCCCGTTCTTCGACTTGAGAGGCCTGGTGGCGATGTCGACGTGGCCTAGTAGGAGCCCTGATCGCGGATCCCTGGAGCGAATCTCGGATAGGGTGGTCCCGGGCATCTTCCACCTCATCCGCATAGGGAAGAGAGCTGTCGGAGCGTTCCGGGGATAAACTCCCGAAGCGGTTGGATGTCGAGGTAGGCAGCGGTGCCTCCCTGCGCGACCCTCGGGGGCGGCGTTGGTGGCGAGGTGCAGCTTCCTCGAGGTCTAGGCGAGCCATGTCCCTGGTGGGGATGACTCCCTCTTCCTCATATATCCGCACCAAGTTGTTGATCACCCTTCTCTGGATGACCTCCGAGGGGGAGAGAGGGCGTGGTTGTCCCGCAGTTGCGGCTGCTGGGACGGCTGTGGAACGGGCGGGACCGCGCGGAGCAGCCGCGTCGGTGTTTCCCCTACCCATGCGTCAGTGGGCGGGCGGTGATCGGGCATTGGATCGGACGACCTGATTCCTGAAGATAGGGAGAAGAACCCATTAAAACTGACAAGAAAAGGAATCGACCACCAATAATTAGTGCCACAACTTCTTCCGTGGGGGAAACCCAGACCATCGACATCGTGAGACGGAGTGCCTGATTTCCCCTCCCAGTCCCTGGAGGGTTCCGTGCCCCGGTGCTGAATGCTCGGCCGGGCAACATGCCAATCTTCCAACACCTCTGAAAGCTATCGGTCTTCGTATTGAGGAGAAGAGATTCACGTCGGGTTCACCATTTTTCTGTTTCGGTGCGGATGTGCGTCGGGTTTCTGTTCCGACGCTGTTCCGCCAGGACGCGTTCGCGCGTGCGCCCGTCGACCTGAGGGGATGGGCGCGCGGCTTGTGGCCCCGCAGTCCCGCTTTCCAAAGGCGGGCGGCATCCGTCCCTTGTTCAGGGGCGTCTGCTCCTTGATCGAAACCGGGATGATGGGATGTCGGATACTCCTTCCGTGGACGTCTCCTCGGAACTCGTCGCCTAATCCGGGTCTCCCTCATAGATTTAAGAATGTTCGTGAATCTCGTTCCCGGCGCCATATCTTCATGGACACCGTTTAATTACGCTGCTTCCGCCCAGACGCTCCAAGGGGTCTGGTCGGGGCAGCAACCTGCGGTGAGGAGACCGGGTAGCACCGGGTGTTGGGGGCGTGTCTTGACACTGCGGCTCTGCACATCTGCCTTCCGTCCCTAATAGGGCTTCTCGAAGGCATGATGGCCTGAGGCATCCCGCGCTGGGTGCGGGGAACTGTGTTACCTGAGGTTTTCCTCAGCTTCCCATGTTTAACACGGGGTATGCCGCGAGTTTAACTTCCAGCGGGGACGGCATCGGACTGATCAACACGAGGAGTGGATCAGATGACAGAACCCCTTACGGGGAACCTCCGACGCTGGGGCCAACACATGGGCGGCTTCCTGAGTGAAGTGGAGTGGAATGAAATGGCATGACCCCACCGGGATGTGGCGGCCCAGGTAAGGATCAGGATGAATGGTGGAGTGAAGAGCTTGGACCCCATAGGGGCTTCCTACGTATCGCGCGTTAGTGCGGATCAAAGTCAGCGTAGTTCGGATATACAGTTTAACGTCATGCTGGACGTCGGCAAGACGACTCACGAAGAGGTCGAGGCCGCCGGGCGGAGGATTGAACCGAACCACCTCGCATAGAGGGGGATGGAACGGCCGGGTGGATCACAGTTTTACGTCATGCTGGACATTGGCAAGCCGACTCACAAGGAGGTCGAGGCCACCGGGCGAAGGATTGAACCGAACCACCTCGCACAGAGGGGGATGAAATGGCCGGGTGGATCACAGTTTCACGTCATGCTGGACGTTGAAGAGAGAGATAGAAAGAGGCAGTGGGGAAGCGAAATGGAGATACACATGTGCAGTCCCCCACAAGAGCGGATTCATAGGTGAATCGACGCGAATGTGAACCCGGGAGGGGTCCACTGATGGACGAACCGACGTAAATACGACCGGGACGACTAGGTGGTGGGCTTGAACCTCAGGGAGGCTTCCTACGTACCCTGTTTAGGAGACAGGGATCAAAGTCCACGTAGTTCACCCTGTTTGTAACACTCTGCCCCCGTGGGCGAAGGCCACTCCCACCCCGACATCCTTGCAGAGACGAGCGGGTGGGGGCCACATCCAAATCGGGAGGGGGACCCTGCGTGCGAGGCACGAGATCGGGCGATGCGGACGGTTTAACGTCTTTCCGGATGAAGTACAGTTTAACGTCATGTGTTGAGGATGAGGCAGACGGTTTAACGTCTTGCCGGACGAAGTACAGTTTAACGTCGTGTGTTGAGGACGAAGATGCTTGGTAGTTTAACGTCTTGCAGCGCGGACGAAGTACAGTTTAGCGTCCTGCAGGACAAATGTTGAACAGTTTAACGTCTTGTAGCTCGGACGAAGATGCTGGGCAGTTTAACGTCTTGTCGCGCGGACGAAGTACAGTTTAGCGTCCTGCAGGACGAATGCTGAACAGTTTAACATCTTGTAGCTCAGACGAAGATGGAGGGCAGTTTAACGTCTTGTCGCGCGGACGAGGATGCTGGGCAGTTTAACGTCTTGTCGCGCGGACGAGGATGCTGCCGCCGAGGGGTCCGTGTCACTTCGCGCGAGCCTAGAGGGCCGCACGGGAAGACAACGCACGGTGCGGGCACCCAGGATGAAGATCATCGGGCGCCACGCAGGCGGGTACCCTTAGGGGGTCAAAGGGGTGACCCCGGTGGATTGCGCGCAAAAAAGAAGCTTGGCGCGCAAGACCGCGGGTCGGCACGCAAATGGGCGGGCTGGCGCGCAATTGGGCCAGCGCTTTGCGCGCAGATGATTGAGATTGCGCGCATCGGGCTTCGGATAGCGCGCGGGGGAAACGGCCCATTCTTTAACGAACGGCCACTTTGGAAAAAGGGGGGGAGGGGGTGCGCGCAATCGGGTTGGATTGCGCGCACCCGGAGGCAATTGCGCGCAAGAGGCTTCTTTTGCGCGTGAAAGCCTTTGGGTGAAGAGTTGTTTCAAAGGAAAGGAGCCAAAGGGATTGCACGCGAAGGCGAACCCCAAGGCTTTATTGCGCGAAAGAAAAGAGGTTACCTGAAGATCGGCATTGCGCGCGGAGGGGGTTGGATTGCGCGAACGAGCGACTCTTCGAATTCCGGCAACCTTTAAAACGTCGAGGGTCGCCTTATATTTATAGGCAACCCCGGGCGCGGAATCCGGTTCGCGGGCGCGGAATCCTCTTCGCGGGCGCGGAATCGGGTCCGGCGCGCAAGGGAGTCGCGCGGGCCACGGGCGTGCAAAATCGTGCGCCGGCCCAGCGCATTGCGCGCATCCCGGGAGGTTTGCGCGCGGCTCGACAACATTGCGCGCGGGTCTCCAAAATTCCGTGCAAGGCCTTCGGGCCCTCCGAAACATGCTTCCGACTCCAAATATGACCTCGCTTTCCGCATCCGGTGCTTCGTTTGGGAACAACGGACTTTTCCGGCGTCTACAAGTAGTTAATGCCTTGCAGTTGTATTGGCGGGAATGAATAGAACAACCTAAAATATTATTATACATGTTATTTAAATGTTTTTACATTTATCCAATAAGTTTTAGAGTCTTAAAATGAGAATGAATCCAATTTGAAACATAAAATGCTTTAATATTTTTTAAAACATCATTTTATCACCTTTTGATGGAGAACCATTTTTAAACATAGTTTTTTACACTTTTATTTGTTATATTTGATCAAACAAACTTATTATTTTGAATCAAGAAATCAAAAATTACTTTCGTTGATATTTTGGTATTTTTTTGATAAAATTCATATTTTAATGAATAGTTAAAAATACTGCTTTTTAATTAAAAACATCCTTTTAAAATAATTTATTTGAATTGACAGATTATTTTTTGATTTGTTTTTAAATTATATTTATAGTATTTTTTATAGTTTAATCCAATTTTGGTGATTTGATGTAATTTTACATTTAATTTGGTCATAAACACATACCAATCTTTTGATAGTTTTTCCTTCTTAAAAACCCGCTCTCTGGTTTTTACAACAGGAATTGATTTCTAATTAATTAATGAAACAACTCTATTTTGAATTTTGAAAAAATATATTTCATATTCTGAATCATAATATCTAAATTACATTAATAAGTACGTTTTATTTTTGGACATTATGAATAGTAATTTTAGTAATTATCATTATTTACCACGGTTAATGGGTAAATTATGAAAAGAAGGGTTGAACTAAAATTATAATAATATAAAACTACCATAACACATTTCCTAATATTTTTTTATGAGTCATGGGAGACCAAAAAAATCCATAACTGAACGTTTTTCATTTGGGAGCCACATGGATCTGATAATGACATGTTATAATAATTAATTTAATGTAATGAGAAGTATAATATAAAAAAGTAAATTTTTACAAAAATATTTAATATAGAGTTATATAAAGGATCTTGTTGAATATAAAAAATCATTAGAAATAAAAAAAAAATACATCATGGTATTTTGTTTATAATTTTTATACATTAAATATGTTTATTTATTTAGGGCATAATGATAATGAAGTGATTGCCTTATTAATGAATGATTCAAATAAATGATATTATAAATATTAAAATAAATGTAATACGAAAATTTTGATTCCATCCAAATATTTTATGGATGATTATGATATGTTATATTATATTTAATGTAGTTTTTTTGAATCAAACTATTTTTTATGACATTATCCAAAATCAATTACAAAATAGTTTCAAAATTAACATGAACGAGTTAAAAAATACTATTTTATTAAATGGTATAGTAATTACAAAAATATAATATTTTGAAAAATAAAATTTATAGTTTTAAAATTCTCATTAAATATCCACTTTAGGTTATATTATAATTTTATTGTATCTATATTAACCATATAGTGCAAAAATACAAGAAGACATAGTAAAAGTTACATTATTTAACAAAGGGTTAAATCTAAAAGGTAGGGTTAAATTTATTTCCAAAATATGTCTAAAAACTATTATATGAGATTATTGAGACCCATAATAATTTTATCCTATAAATATATCACTTTGGAGATATTATAATTGTAAAATCAATTTATAATAAAATAATATTTCAAGACATTCCTAAAGTTCCCCTCCTCCCTCTTATCAAAGTCTACCACCTCTTCCCACTTACTCACACCTCTAAAGCCACATAGATCTTCAAAAATATGCTAAAATAATCTCCCAACATACATAACTTCCTCATATAAGCCTTATATTGGGAAGAATTCCATTTCTGAAAGCCTTTTGGATCAAATCAGAATGTGTTTCCCGATTTAGAGTTAACGTCTTCTCTCAAGCTCATTTTCATTATTTTCCTTCACCACTCCCTATGATCTTATTATTCAATGATCACATAAAAAATCAATATATTAAATATAATTGGATTTTTATTCTATGGTTTACACCTAAAAATACACACACCTCCATCCAATGGATATAGAACATAATATATTTGTGTACGGTGAACTATTGCCTCATCAAACGATGATTGTTCAATTTTTTTATACCACCTCTAACGGTGGTCATTATGATTGAACTATATTTATATATGATATATATTATATTTATAATTTATATAAGGTTTTATAGTTTTAATTATAACATACCATTATGCTTTCTATAAAGTGAAAATATGATAATTTCATTTGGGGAAGTGTAGACTACGACCCCCTCAAAGTGACATGAATCGTTTATGCCATATATAAAACATATAAATTATATATGTAATGAAATTATGAAACATATATAACATATATATTATAATTTAATTATAATATTCCTATGTATCATTGATTTTTCATTTCCTTAATATGAAAAATAAATGGAAGTAGCATTCATGCGTATGTACGACCTACCATCTCCATGAACGGTGCATTTAATTTATTATCTCCAAATGTTATGAATACTATAAATACATATATACTAAATATATATGGTATTTAAATAAATAATAATATTATGGAGATATAATTTTTACTGCATGTAAAATTTACACCAAAACAAGTTCAACAAGTTCATTTTTAACTCAAGTACCGAACATTGACAAAACATCTGATATGAACTTAAATAATTATTTAATATTTATAAAATTGTAATAAATGATATAAGATGATTAATAAACTTGAAAAATTTTATCAAGAAAGTATAAAATAACCTATTTTTTTAGGAAAATAATGGTTGTACATGACGAGTCACACTCAATGTAAGGGAAATCATAACTCAATCTCCATTCATTGAGTTAAATATCCATGTTAATGGTTTTGTTTTTACAAGAATATATGTGAATGACCTATGATTTTTTACTCTTAATATACACTATTAATTGGTGTATTTATTTTTTCCACACATATTTATTTTTGTATTTATCCTTAATCTAATTATAAAATCTTCTTAATGGACTTTGTCTCAATCTTCTTTCATGGAGTCATATCTTGATATTATGCACCTTTATTATCCAATAAGGTGTATCTAAAACCCCTTTGACACTTTATATGATTAATTAGTATGTTCTCATGATATTTAAAATTTTATTAAATGTTATACCTTAATTATTTTTATTCAATTGTTTATCTAGTGGTAAAAGACTCTTTAACAAAAACAACATTTTAAAATATTTAAAAGATTTATTCTTATAAAAAATACTCTTTTAAGTACTTGTTTTTAAAATGGTATTTATGAATTTATTCATACGGAAATGAATGTTTTAAAATGTTAAATTTTTCCAAAAGTTTCAATGTGGTATGAGCCACTTTGATTCAAAAGTTTCTGTATTAAATGTATTAAATGGTTTCGGAAATTTATTGAATATTTCAATATCTTGAAATGATTTTTTGTGATTTCAAATGAAAATTTCTGAGTGAAATCTTGAAAATTGAAATATTTTATGTGTTATTATGATATAATGTTACTTGGATATTTTACAGGTGATTATGTATAAAACCAAATATGGTTGGTTACGTGATAAACCAAAGTTGGGTGGTTCCATGATAAATCAAGGATGGGTGGTTATGTTATAACATCCAATGCATTGGGTATGGAAGTTAGAGATATAGATATTACATTTAGGGATATGTATGGGAATAAACATTATGGTTATTCCATTTATGTATGATATTCTCCCAAGATGAATTTATATGTTATATGATGCTTTCTATGGGTTTTATGGTAATCCTTTGGTTATAAAAAGGGTAGGAAAGGATCTTAGGTTCAGTGTTGAGTATTTAATACTTTATAAAGGTGAAAAGTTTTTCTTTATGATAAAGTATTCATGGTTTAGATTTATTCTCATGGTTAACTGTTTTTCCTTCTTTGTGTGTCCCTTATCGATCTTGTTAAGCCCATTCATTGTTTTAATAGTTTTTCACTTGATTATAAAGGAAAATTGAGTTATGGATGGGATCAAGGAAAAGATATGATATTTAAACATAAAATGAAACCATTATTCTTTTAATAGTTTTTTGTTTTTTGAAAATAGTGGATAACATATATACTTGTATACTTTGTAATATTTGAGATGTTATGTAATACATATGGACTAAATATATAAATCTCTAAACATGAAATGATCATAAATGAAAATTATTGATTTAAATAAATATTATTTAATGTTTAAGGATAGGTCATTATAGATATGATGTTCTCTGAGTATGTTAATTAATAAAAACTCAACTAAATAAAGATCAAGAAAATAGGTTGATGAATCCCAGATACAACTTCATCGATTATAATAATCATGATAAAGAGATTATTTTACATAGTGAGAATTCGTATGAGGTTGTATGTTGTTCAAACATTAACTTATATCTCTATGTGTACATAAGCATGTATTTATTTTATAAATAGGGAATGTAAGTGGTTTCACCTAATTTCAGTATGAAAATTTCCCAGATGGTCCTAGATTAATTCTATATAGAATTTTGGTTAAATTTTATTTTTAGATATTAACAATTTATAATAAATATTATCAATTATTTTTGGTTTAATAATTAATCATGGTTCATTGATATCAAATATTAAATCATATTATATTTGAAATAAATATATTGTAGATAAATAATAACAAATATTTATTCACAAGATTTAGTGAATATAATATATTTGTTATTTATCATTGAATAATATATAGAAAGTTATTTATTAAATAAATTTCCATTATTTAGGGTTTGGGAAATACTAAAGAGTATTTAAAGACTAAAATTATTTGTCATAATAGAAGTGATATTTTAAATATTATGAAAATAAATATTACCTTTTTTATTTAACAAATGATATGTATTTATCTATAGGAAATATGCTTTTCCATGGAAATAAAATTATTAATTATATTGTAATTAGTCAAAACGTTTTATAAATAAAAAGTGATTTGATAAGGGAATATGATTATTTAAAAACACTTTTCTACCATTATAATGGTTATATCCCTTTCTAGGGTGAACTGCCTATTGTGAACCCTAAATCTAGATAGAATTATCTCAAGATTTGGAGAGAATCCTCTCAAGAATGTTCTCAGGAAAAATAGTGCAAGTGCTTATCCAACCTATCAAGAATTATAGAGATCCGTATGACTCTTTTATCTATGAATATCTTCTTCCCTTGATCAATGAAAAATTACACAATAAATCAAAACTGACCATGTTTTTACTCAACGATTCTATAGAAATGATTTTAGGTTTTAGAGCACATGTGGATCATCACTAGAGGGATTCTACCTTTTTATCCTAGGAAAAAATTATGATATGAGGAGATATGTCATGTAAATCACAAATAAAACAAGTAATCATGAGAAAATTTAATTCCAAATATATCAAATAATTAGTTATACATTACATACATACTAAAGTTATATTTAATGTTCCCATTTTCAATTGATTTCGAAAAATTTCATTAGAATGAGGTAATCATGCATTAACTACATATAATGTTCATTTAATTTATCTTGCATGATGACCAGGCCAATGTTGCATACAGTTTGACCAAACTAATTTCCATGTAACTAGCATAAATTCCATGTAATATATGTGTTTTCAGGGTGTTAATAATAGGGTTCCAAGTCATAGCATGTCTTTATGAAAACACATGGGGATTGGAAAAGAATGAAACATTAAGGTCACATGGCATTTCATATGAGTACAATCTATGTACCCTGTACATGTCCATAGTAGGAAAACTAACCTAGACCCTAGGTGTGTGTCACAAACATGTGAATAAGAGGTTTTATAACATGTAGTTCTAGTAAACATTATGTTACTTGTTGTACCTTATTTTTTTAATTTAACATAGGGAGAAAATTTTAATGACATGTTAAGCCTGTTTATACGCATTCCATGTGTACTTTATTTGGAAGTACACACTATGATATAGCATTACTTACATATTAAAAAAATTTACATGTTAAATACTGAACTACAATCTATTTATGGGCATTTCCTATAGTTTACTCTATGGGAATTAATTTCTTCACAGGCCTCATAATTTAATTAGGATCATAAATCGTTTATTGAAAAGATCATGCCTTGTAATTACAAGCCTTGAAATGTATGAAATATTTCATGAGTATACACATTATAAGTATAATGTTGAGAAATTTTTATGGTGAGTTGTTGTTTTCTTCAAGTAAACATTTGTACTTTGTAAATATTAAATAATATAAATTTATTTATGTTTTTCATAATTATATATGATGAAAGTTTTAGGATGATTTGTATTGAATAAGGATAAAATTAAATAATTCAATAACCAAATAATTAATTTGATTAATTCAAGTAATTGATTTTTTTAAAGAAAAAATTGAAGTAATTACTAGAATGATTAAAACATTATATTTTTTCTTATTTGTAGTAGATCATGAGCTTAGAGAATAAATGTGTATATAAGTTGTTTCATTTAATATGTTAATATTAAATTAAATTTATGGCCTATGTTTCATCTACTCATGACATTACATAAGGGAATGCAAGCTCACAGTTTATTTCATAAAAATACCCTAAAAATCAGTAGTTACTGTAATTTTCTAGAAATTAATGGTTATATAATGTATCTATCTCACATGAGATTAGTTGCGGTTCATGTTTAGATTCATGGTGAAACCAATACCATAGGTTCATGAGATAATATGTGTAATATTGAAGGTCAAACCAATCTATGTTGAAGAATTTATTCCCTGAGTATTAGAGTTGGTTTATCATATGATAGATAAATAAAATATCATATAAATTTCATTATAGTTAATTTTTTTGGGTTTATTTCATTAAATATTAGGTAATACAATTTATTTGAATGGATGGAATTAATATTAAATAAATTAGTTAAAAAAGAATGAATGAAAAAAATTTAATAATTGGGTTATGAATAATTATATCAGGAGATGGTTAATCACTTATGTTATCCAACTTAATATTAAAAAGTAAAAAATAAACTGTCCATTTATTCATTAATAAATGGTCTGTAAAATTAATTAATATTTCTATATATCCTTCCACAACATATGTTAAAATCTAACCATGTTTACAAAGTTCTTGAGATTTCAATGTCAGGGTTATTTCAATTATCAGGTAATTTTAGGTTTCTTTTTTGGTTGACATAATCTTAGTTCACTTCAAGGGATGAATTATAAAGTAGTACATGGTGTAACTAAGAGTTTTTAGTTTATAAAATCTATATCCCGGATTTTTGGATTGGTGAGTCAACTCAAAATAATAATGAGTTACATGCTAATTACATTATACAGTTATGCCCACCTAAAACCATTCAAATAACATGTCATTACAATGTATAGATTATGGGATGGGGGATATGGATCCTTTCTACAAGAATATCCAGATAACGTGGCATTCCAAATACATTGATGATGGTTATTGTGTTTTGAAAAAATAGTGTGAGATTAATAATATTTAAAAATAATATTTTAAATTTGTTCTCTTAATTCTCATTGAATTGGAAAGCTGCATGAAATTGATGATATCACTACTATCTATACCAGAGAGGGGTAAAATTCTCACCAAATTGAATTTTGGGAATTCTATAGGTTCTTGTACATTATATTATTCCATGAATGAAAATTCTACATGGTAGAAACTCTACTTCCTATGTTTCATTCTAAAGAGGCTAGTGAGGAAGAAGTATCTATCTACTTGAAACATATTGATGATTCCATGTATGCCGAATGTTTTATTTTAACCACAATATTTCAAAAAAACATGGGGATATGGATACATATGGAATAATTCCACAACTTCCTTATTTTTATATTTGTATGGAGAGATAGGACATATATGAGATCTCCAAATCACTATTCGCATGCAATATTGCAGAGATAGCCCAGATTGGGAATCATGTAGTAAATATGACTGGATTCATAGATAACATAGAAATTTTTAGGTTTATTATCCATGTTTTTATGGGCATAGATCTTATTATATACACATTACCAAAATTCATCTACAATATCATTGTAAACTATAATATGTATAGTATTGAGAATCAAATTTCATAATTTCTTACATCAATTTTCCATGATGAAAAGGATATGAGGATTGAAAAACCTAAAATATTTATAGTGAATAATAATAATAATAACATCAAAGAGAAACCAAAGTCTTATTCTAAATCAAAGGCTAATGAGAACAATCCTTCGAAGAATAATAATATTTAATGGAAATCAATAGAATAAAACATTGTATGTTTATCTTATGACAAGATAGGCCACTACAAGAAAAACTAAACCTAGTTAAAGATGTAGGGGGTGCTCGAGGTACAATCAATATAAACAAAATTCTTTCTATATCTACACATTGGTTATTACATAAAATTTTTGGTGATCACATATGTATCAAAATAAAAGGACCATGTAAATTCATAATGATTTACAATAGAGAGGTGGGTCTTCTAGGTTCCAACAGAGTGTAT
Organism: Viscum album; assembly: GCA_963277665.1. Classification (NCBI taxonomy): domain Eukaryota; kingdom Viridiplantae; phylum Streptophyta; class Magnoliopsida; order Santalales; family Viscaceae; genus Viscum; species Viscum album. The sequence continues at coordinate 427,237,444 of OY728129.1, read as the reverse complement.
CTTGATGCTTTGGATATTGGAGACTAAAACATTATGTTTCAAACTGACATGATTGTGGTTTTAAAGAAATTTTATTTTTTCCCTACTATTACTAATAATATTATCTCTATTTCATTCTTTGATAATAAATTTATTTAAAATTTGGAAATAAATAATGTATCTGTTACAAAAAAACCATTAGTTATTTTATGATAGAGCTGAATAATAATATTTATGTATTAAAATAAAAAATAAAAAATATTGGAAACATATAGTGAACTAAATTATTACGAATCATATAATACTTAGTTGTTTAATCACCATATTGACCAAATAAACAAGAAGCATCTAAAAATGATATATCAATATTGTTTCCACGGATCTTTTGAGATAAAACCAGTAGTAAAATATCATGCATTTTTATAAGGAATGACGAAAAAACCTCCATTTTAAGACATCTGGAAAGATACATAGAGATTATTGGATTTGTATTTATTTTTTTGATAGACATTTTCTAGTAGAAAATAGATGTGTTCACTCTTACATCATAACATTTTTTGACAAATTGATTAGATTTGGTTATATTTACATAATTAGGTATAAGTTTGAGTCTCTTATGAAATTCAAATAAATGAAGATTAATGTATAGAATCAATATGTAATGAGGATAAATAATATTTGATATAATCATGGAGGTAAATATCTTAGCTAAGATTTTATTGAATTTTTATAAGAGAATGAGATTATATCTCAACCCATTCCACATTACACAATATAGTGGAATGGTGTTAGTGTATAGTGGTTCTATACCGTTATTGACATAGTGATTTCAATAATGAGTCACATAGGTCATACAATATACTTTTTGAGATATTCATTACAAACCAAAACTTACTAAACTATGTACCAAAAAAGATAAAAATATAATTTTCTTTGAGTTATGGAGTGAAAAGAAGCATTTTTTGTCACATACTCTTACATGGGGATTCAAATAATCTATTAAAACCCACTATCGAAACAAAAATATCACCATAGGGAACAATTTATATATTAATATGGAATAAAAATGAAAAAATTAGATACTATATATACAACCCCTTATATAATAAGGTGTTCATCACGATACAAAAAAATTTTCTTTAGAGACGGAATACCCTCAATACAGATAGTGGGAGTGAGAATAAATTTGATTAAGTTCATAATAAAGATACAAAAGTGTTTAAACAATAACCCATTCAATAGGTCATAGATGATAATATTGTTTCGGAAACACAAGAATTTCCAACAAGTACTGAATAGGTTGGAGAAGAAGAGAGATATGGGGATATAGTCACTGATGATGGTGACACATTATTGACTAACTTTGATAATCCTCATTCATTCATGGTTGAATTAGGTATCTTAGATGATGTAAGATGGAAAGAACCCGTGAATTTTGAGATTAATTCATGTATCAACACCAAGATTGGGTTTTGGTCAATCCTCCAGTTGATGTAAATCCCATAGGATGAAAATGGGTATTCAGGAATGACCTGGACATTAATGGTAATGTGAATACCTATAAAACACAATTAGTGGATAAATGTTATAAATATTGTCAATCCATTTAATCCTATGAAACCTTTTATCAAGAATAAATGTTTAAATCCGTAAATATACTTCTTTTTATAACTACATTACATAACTATTATATTTGGTAGATGGATTTCACTACTATTTTCCCTTACATGAACCTTCAGGAAGAAGTATATATGATACAATCAGAAGGTTTTATGACTATAGGTTATTAAAAAAGGGTATACATGTTACAAGACACCATTTATATATTAAATAAATAATCTAGTTCTTCAAACATTTGATTAAATGAATATAAAAAAATATTTTGGATTCATTAAGAATTAATGTGAGGCATGGGTCTACCAATAGATCAACGAGAGTACGTTTTTTGTCCTAGTAGTATATGTCGATGACATATTACTTATTAGAAAAGAAACAAATATTGTATAGTTAGTTAATGAATAGTTTGATATGTTATTCTCAATGAGACATTTAGATATGGAAGGCAATATCTTTGGAATAAATATTATTCATGATTGATCTAAGAGGCATATTTGAGTATGAAAAAGTAGATACATTTACTAGATACTAATGTTATTTATTATAGAATAATTCAAGAGGGGATTTGTTCTAGTGTCACATGTTATACATATCCCTAAGTATATGTGTCCCCAAACACAACTAGAAATAGAAATAACGAGTTAGACTATATGCAATTCTATGATAAGATCAATCATATATTCCATGTTAGGTACTCTACTTAATGTTTTTTATGGTTTGAGCATCGTTGGAAGATACCAAGATGATCCTAGTAAACACAATTGGATCATAGTTAAGGATACAATTAAGTATCTATGATTAAATAATGATATTTTACTGATATATGTGGGATAAAAGGAGGTAATCAACATGGGTTATATAGATATTAAGTTTTAAATAGATCTGTAATGGCCTGAACTTTTATAAATAAAATTCACCTTCTGATATAATTAAATGTATTACGATGCATTATGGTTATAGAAAAAAATGAAAATATTTTATTTTATGATATATTTTTTAAAATATAGTTAATTGTATTTACCAATGATAATATATCCATTGAACAGTGATCTTATGTTTAGTATATATACAGGGCTTCAATAAATCCAATTGCCATAGAACAAGGAAGTAATGGCCTCAACCCATATGATCATACCATATGAATCCCATTTATCAGAGATTATGTGGATGATAACATCCTAATGTTTTCCCTTGACCAAGACAAAGTAGAGATATAACAATAAAATCAAGAGTGAAACTATTAATGAGAGAAGTTCAAGATCATTGAGATCATGGACTAAACCATGTATGTTGAACCACCACATGAAAATATCACCATCTCACATATTAAACCAAAGAAATTATCTACTGTATTAAAAGGATATGTATAAAGAACATAATAATATGAAAATATATATTTTATATTCAATATATTAAATTTCATATTTACTTCTTATCATTACTTTATAAATGATTTTGATTTTTATATAATAAAACAAAATTTTTTTTATGTTGTACTAAATTTCAAGTAAGATGCTTATTTTTATGAATTAATGAACTTTTAAAATAAATAATATTTTAATAAAATATTAATAAAAAATAATTTTTATTAAATATAAATTATCATATAATTTTTATGAAGTGAAATGTAATTTTTATAAGGGTTCAAAAACTATTACTTTCAAAAAACCCAGCATTTCATAATAAATGTATATTCCTATTTTGAAAATAAAAATAAAAATATTTATAAAAAAATTTTGATAAATTAATATTAATTTTGGAATTATAACATTTAAATTATCCAATGTTGAAGTTTTCATAATTTTGTGAGGTAGTCAATTATTCGGTTAAAAACTAATTACCATATAAATGTAAGGTGTGTATTATGACATAATAATGGACAATAAGTTGTGTAATAAATACTATAAATTTTATAAATGATCAAATATTTTCTTCCCTTTAAAATAATGTGATTTTATGTTTATTTAATTAATTTTATAATGCCTTTACGAGTCCTCTATAAACCTATAATATATTTTATGGGATTTAAATAATTTATATAAGACTATGACTCACAAACACATCAACAAGGTTATTATTTAAATAATTTATTTCCTCATAATTATAAAATAATTCAAAGAACCCCTCTTCAAAATAAACCGTGGCAAACAACAAAATATGGTTTTTGGTTTGGATAATTTTTTTATATAAATTCCAAAACCTGTGTTTCGAAAATAATAAAGAACTCCCCTCTCTTTTCCTATATAAAACTACACAATATACCATTTGACATAACTAAAAATCCTTTTATCAAATCGTTACTCTTCCATTTCTCTTATAGAGTCCACCCAATGTACCCCCATTCTCTCAAGAATCTTCTCCAAAGCATTTGGGGTCACACTCTCAAGGAAAGGGTTTTTTCATTATCCTTTTTACTCAGTTATATTAATTAATTTATTCAATTTTCTCCAACCTCTAATAATGGGATATATTCTTACACAACCAAAATAATTCCCCTATTATAAATAAATTATTATAGACCCATTGAACTCTCATAAATTCCCTCTATGAACATTTATATTCCCCTGTTAAGCTGTCAAAATTGCATTGTGATTTTCTATACTAAAAAAATGTATAGAGAATTGCCATAAACAATTATATAAATGGTATTAAACATTATAAGATATTATATATTTTACTTGAGACATAAATTTATTTATTCGACACTAATTAATTTGTAATATAAATCTATTAAAAATGATCCCATGTTTTATGATCTATCTGGCACACTTAATCATGTGAATGAAATGAATGTGATTGGGTTGCCTGAAATTATATAGCACTCCAATGCATTGGGTAATTTTTTAGTCTCATGAGACAACATTCATTAAATTATAGAGTGAAACTAATCCATAAATATAATTTTCTATCATTATATCTTTGAAGTAAGGCTTGACATATGTTTATGATGCAGTGTTTCAAGTTTTTTCCACATTTTCCATGTTGTCTTTATGATTATCATTCTATATCATCCATCATATTTTATGTTTACAATTATCACTACATTTATTCCCTATATATATGAATATTTCTTAATTTGAATTACTTTATTCATAACATTCAATGTTTTTCCCTTAATGGGATTTATAGGCCACTCCTTTCTTATATATGTCCCTTGGTTATCCCATGCAGTTTTATGTATAAAAGAATTATATGATCATGTTAAGAAAGTTTTCAATAAATATGTTTATTTATATATTGTATGTTATTAGGTAATGTACCTAATTTCCAAATAAAATATACTTGTTTATCTTCTGAGTTGTGTTGTATGTAATTTTATGTAATAAATAAGAGATCTATTAATGATAAGGGTTGTTATAGTTGGTATCAAAGGAAAATTTTAGTTATTTTTTGGATTAATATTTAAAAAGTCCATAGAAATCTGTAGGGAAAAAATACGTATATACAAACATACCTATTTTTTTCAAGTATTGAGTATGTTTTTTATCATGAAAATACATCCCTTTATAAATAATACAAGTATATGTGGCTCTAGCACAAATGTATATAGGGGTAAAACCTGAAAACACCGTGTTAAGATTAACTTGATTGGGAACTGGTGCACGGATATGGGACTTTCTGTACACTTAGTTTGACACTCCCTATGTAAATTCTTTGGTAAATTCATAATATCATTAAAATCCATTATTAAGGGAACATAAATACCTATAAGAGTGTATTCTATGAAATATATCATGGATAACATAAATTGAATCCTAGAGATTCATAAGTTAATAAAAAATATCAATTATAAGTTATAAATTTAATGAAATTGGTTTTCCATTTATGTTTTTAATAGTATTAAAATACCAATCCCTAATTTTACCCTTTATTCTATATAACGGCTAAAAATATGATGAATCAGGTACAAACCCAATTTGAAGGGCAATGTGATGACAACCCAAAAAAGTATTCACAACTCGATGGGAGTAGGAATCAAATAATTTGCGATGATACTCTCTCAGATGAATCAAGTTCTAATGAAAAACCTAGATTAAGAAGATCTCAAAAATCCTTTTAATAAATAGAAAGATCCAATATAATCCTTTATGTGATAAATTCCTCTGATTTTTAGTGGATCATCAGATCCATTAATCATAGAAAAATGGATCCAATCCATTGAGAAGACCTTCTACATCCTTCAATGTTTTGAACAAGAGAATGTTATGTTTGGTGTTTATCATATGGAGGTAGAAGCAGATCAATGGTGTACATTGATCAAAAATATGAAGCTTGAGTAAGAGATAAAAGTGATGGGGTGTAAGGAATTTTATAAATTATTTTTCTATAAAAAAATTCCTCAAACACTATAAATTAAAATGGAAATAGATTTCCATTACCTCAAGTAAAATGATGGAAAATTTATCAGGTCGCACAAGAAAACATCCCAATACATTCAAGATACACCTCATTCATTGAAATTACTTCTCAATGAAAGTTCGACCTCTTATTTAAGTGAAAAAAACCCTAATTTATGAATACCCCTAGGGATCTGAGACATTAATAGCTATAAAGAAATGTTATAATGTTCCATCATATTTGAGATGGATATTATAAAATATCAAGGATATCATGGAGATAATATGTGGAAATTAGAGTTCAATACTACTTGTTCAATGGGGAAATATTATAGTTCAATGAACTTTCAACATCCCACTTGTCAATGATGTGGAAAAAAACACCCTATAAATTTCCTTAAGGGAACAAGGAAATGAGTTAGGTGTAGGAATGATGGACACCTAACTATGATTACGGATGGGAGAATACCAGCAATGTGATGGACTAAAGGAATTATCTAGTTAACCCTCTGTGCATTATTCATTATTTTAACATCATGTAACAAGGATACATTGGAAACCAATGCAATAAGAAAAGGGGTTTTTGGAGACAACCAACATATTAAAAGGAATAAAATGTGGCCTTATGCTATCATAACCACTAAGGTGGACACCTAAAATGAAGTGGTGATAAGTATGCAAGTTATTCATTCAAGAATAGATAACATACTTTTTTATTCTAGTTCTACAAATTCCTTCATATCACTAATGTTCAGTAGAACTATTCAATCACCACTACCAAGAGTGAAAGTAGAGTTGTTGGTGAAAATAGAAAATGTGGAAATTATTTAATCCCAGGTATATAATAAATCCCATGTAAAAATTTGTAGCTTAGACTTATCAATGAACCTAGTGATACTAAATTTGGTGGAATTTCATGAAATTATGGGTATGGACTGTATTTTCCCATATAGAGACAACATAATTTTATGTGAGAAGTAAATTAATATTCTTATCGTGAACCTTATGCTGATTTTGTTAAAATACAAGGAGATTGATGAATATTATTTTCCACAAACATCTCAAGAATGGATATAATTTCCTTACGAGAAAGTATATTTATCTCAAATGATTGAGTGTAAGGAAATGATGATCATTGAAGACATTCCCATTGTAAGACAATACACTGAAGGGTTTCCCAATGAATTTATTGGTCTTCCCTAAGTCGATAGGTTGAATTTTTAATAATGATTATATTTGGGTTGTTATGATTATCCAAGAATTGATATTTATTGGTTCTTTTGGAACATGAAGAGCTTTAAAACAAATATAAGATAATTTTGATAAAGGGTTTATATTCAAAATCACATCACCATGGGGTGAATTAGTCATCTCTGTCAAGAATTATGATGGATCAATGATCCTTTGTATTTATTATCATGAGGTAAAAAAAGATCATGATAAAAAAACAAGTATTCTCTACCACAGATTGATGACTTATTTATAAACTACTTGGAGAATAATAATTCTCTAATGTGGATCTTCAGTAGGGGTATTATCATGTTAGGGTGAAGAAGGAAGATAACCCAATGAATGCCTCTTGTATAATGTATGAGCACTAAGAGTTCATATTAATTCCATCCAGACTCACTAATTATCGAAAAATCATCATTGAACATATGAATAGTGTCTTTAGATATTACCTCAAAAATGTTTTGGTAGTCTTTATAGATAATATTTTATTATACTGCAAAAGAATGAGGGACCATGCGAAGAATTTGAGCAATATGCTACTACCTTACAAAAAGAGAATATTTATTCTATGTATAGTAAATGTGAATTTTGGTTTAAGGAAGTCTCATTGTTGGGGAATATTATCATAATTAATGGGATATCTATGGACCATTTAAGGAAAGAATAAATTAAAGGATGTATGAGGCCAACAGCTGTGATAGATATATATTGTTTCCTTGGAATAGCTAGGTACTATGGTTGATTTTTGAGAAATTTATCATTATTTTAAAACCCTCAAACCAAGATAACCTCAGAGGGTGTCAAGATTGTTTGGAATGAAAAATGTTAATAGAGCTTCAAGGAGTTGAAAAAAAGCCTTATCACTATTCTTGTACTCACACAAACCACATGTAGATAACATTTCATGGTATTTAGTGATACGTCAAAGAAGGGATTGGGATATGTGTTGATGGAAAATGAAAAGGCGATATCCTATTCTGAAATTTAATTGAATGATCATGATTAGAACTACCCATCACATGATCTGCAGTTGGCTTCAGTGATCTTTACTTTGAGAATACGGTGGAATTACCTATTTGAGAATATTTGTGAAATATATATGGATCAAAAGAGCCTCAGTTATATATCCACATAGAAATAATTGAATATATGTCGAATAAGATGGTTAGAGTTGATCGAGGACTATAAATGCACAATCCACTCCCATCCAAGGAATGGATATAAAGCATCATATTCTCTAGGTTGAAAGAATCTATCAATTCTATCATTGAATATAATTGATAAGGATATGGTATTCATAGATTTAATATGGATAAACATGATAATAATAAAGGGTGCAAAATCACCAATCCTTTCACAAATTATTTCTCAACCATCCATTCTAGAGAAGACAAAGGATGCTAAAAGAGATGATGTGGGAATTTAGAAAAATTGGATCTATAAGAAAAGGGAAATCCTCATAGTTCAGTGTTAATTAAGGAGTTGTGAGATTTGGGTTACAACTATTTATACTATCAAATCCTAATTTAAATAAGGATTTGTTGGATGATTCACAAAGATCAACCTACTATATCAATCCAAGATGCACAAATATGTATCAAGATCTCTGTGAACACTATTGGTGGGATAATATGAATATGGTGATAGTGAAATATACATCATGATGTATTGTATGTCATTATGTGGAGGCTAAAAGGGTAAAAATCCAAGGTGATGATGCAAATATTACCCATACCTATATGGAAATGGGAAAACATCACCATTGAGTTTGTCAGTAGTCGTCCAAATACATCTAGATGAAATAATACTATATTATTTTTGGTGGATCATCTTACAGATAATGAAAACATAATTATGATTTTATAGTACTTATATCTTGATAAACCTAGAAGGATATACATTAGAGAAGTGGTGATGATTTATGTAACACCAATATCGTTTTTTCTGATCGAGATCTATGATTTACCTATATGTTCTGGAAGATTCTATAACATGCTATAAATAATTAGTTGAACTTGAGATGTGTCTTATTACCATAAAACTGATGTCTAATATGAGTGGAAATTCCAAAAAATCAAGAACATGTTGACATCATTCTCAGTTGACTTCAAACTAGGAGGATATCAATATCTTTCTCTGGTTGAATTTTTACACAATAATAGTTTCCAAAAAAGCATCCAAATGTTTCCATATGAATCCTATTATGGGAAAAGGTTCATGAAACCTGCATACTAGTTTGATGTTGGGGAAAAAAAACTATTAGGTCCTAAAATGGTCAAAGAAAAAGTAAGAAAAGTTCATGACCTTTCAACAACACATCGAGGATGCTCAGAGACTACAAAAAAGGCATTCTAAAAATCTTCGATGAGACCTAGAGTTGGAGTTTGTAGACACAATATTCATCCTTATATCTCAATGGATTAATGTTGTGATATTTCAGAAAAAGGGAAATCTTTGTCAAATATACATCGGTCTCTTTGAGATCCATGATCACATTGGAGAGGTTCTCTATTCACTAGTACTACATCCTAACCTATCTAAAATACATGATTTATTCCTTGTATCCCTCTTGAAGAATTACACACAAAACCACTCACATGTACTCAATCCATATGTTGTACCATTGGAGAATGAATATTCATATGAGGAGAAGCCGATAAAGATATTAGATAATAGATACAAAGTTATAAGACATAAGACAATGCACTTGGTCAAAGTGCTATGGAGAAACCCAATGTTTTATAACAAAACATGGGAACTGTATGAGGAGATGAAATAAAATCAATGTATTCTTTTTTAGTGTGTGAAATAGTAATTTCAAGGGATAAATTTCTGAAGGTGGGAATATTGTAATGAAAAAACTTTTATAAATAAAACCACCATATGATTTAATTAAATGTCTTACTATGTGTTATATTTAAAGAAAACACATTTACTTCTACGGTTTTATTATAACATATTTACAAGACCATTATGAATATTTACCATTGATAATATAGAAATTGAATAGTGATTTATTATTAATATAAAAATATGGTTGTGATAAATCCAATTGACATAGACAAAGGAAGTATTGTCCTCAAAGAGTAGGATTGTACCCTATAAATCCCATTTACTGGAGATTGTAAGGGAGATATATTCAATGGGATTTTTCTTTGACTATTCACTAGATGAGATCCATAAAATAAATCATGAAAATACTATTTATAGGAGAAGTTCAATATCATGGAGATCATGGCTAAAACCATGCACGCAAAACCACCCCAAGAAAATCTCACCATCGTGCAACTAACACTTAAGAATATTTATAGTGTATTAATGGGATATGTATCAAGACAATAATAATATGAAATGAATGTGTTATTTTCAATAGAATAATTTTTATATTTAGTTATTATCATTACTTTATAAATGATCTTGATTTTTATATATTAAAATACAAATTAAAATTTTAATTAGTATTAAATTTCAATTAAGATGTTTATTCTAATGAATTAATGGAATTCTAAAATAAATTATATTTTAATAAAACAACACTATTGAATACGGTTTTATATATATAAATTATCATATAATTTTTATGAATCCAAATGTAATTATTATATGGTTTCAAAAACTGTTATTGTAATAAAAACCAGTATTTCACAATAAATATCAAATATTATATTAAAATATAAAATAAAAATAATTAGAAAATTATTCTATTAAAATAAATATTAATTTGGGAATTATAACATCAAATTTTTCTAACGTTTATGTTTTGTATTTTTCAGAGATAGTTAAATTTTTAGATAAAAATTAATTACCACATAAGTATATGTTGCGTATTATGACCTAATAATGACCCAAAAGAGACGTAATAAATACTATAAATGGTATACATGAATGAATATTATTTTAAAATTTAAAATAATTTGATGTTAAATTTATTTTATTAATTTTTTAAATCCTTTATGAATCCCCCAAAAGCTCTTATATATTTTAAGGTTATAAAATGTTTAATTTAAGAGTACGATACATTTCTATAACAACAAGTGTATTTTTTTAATAATTTCAATCCATTTAAATATAAACTAATTAAACCACTCCAATTTTTATGAAAAAATGGTTGAAACTGTGGGAATATTTGTGGTTTTGGTTATTTTATTATATAGATTTTAAAACCTATCTTTGGGAAAAAATAAAGAAACCCTTCTCTTTTCCTATATAAACCCACCCACGATCCTAATTATTTTAACTCCAAATAATTGGATAATGACCATAATATTCCTTACCCTATCTAGAGTCATCCCAAGGTACCCTTAATCTATTAATAAGCTACTCTTAAGCATTTGGAGTCACACTGTCATGGGTTTCTTTCATTATCCTATTTATTGAAGTATATTAATTATCTTATGCCCTTATTCTCCAAATAATATCAATTTCATATATTATTAAATATCCCCCTTACTATCCCTATGATTTATAAATTATGAGACAACCCTTCCACTCTCATTAATTCTTTCCATGAACATTTATACACCCCCATTACGCTACTTAAATTTCATCGTGATGTTTCATTCCAATAAATTTTTAGTTACTAACCATATCAAATTCATATCATAGGTGTTCACCTAAATACACTAATAAATATTTTATTGATGAATTACATGTTTTAATTACACACTACTTGATCATTTAATAAAAATTCGTTAAAAATGATTCCATGTTCTCTTATCTACGTGACACACTTAAGAATGAGAATAAAATAAATGTGACTGGTGCACCCAGAATTATATAGTATTCCAATGCATTAGGTAATGTTTTAGTATCATGATACATCATGAGAGGGATTGGGGTGTAAAAATAATACATCATGGAACTTTTTCCATCATGATTTCTTTGATTTTTTCCTTGACCTATGTTTATGACACAGTGTTTGAAATTATTTCTGAATTTCCATTGTTTCCTTTATGATTATCATGTTATATCATGATTTATTATTCATTTTTATTATTCTTACTCCTTTTATTCACCATTGATATACATGTATTCTGACCTGTATTAATTTAATCATGTGATTCCATGTTAATTCCCTTACTAGGATTTATACATCACCCCTTTCTTCTGTATTTCCCCTGGTTATCAAATGTACTTTTATGTATTAAGGAATAGTATGATCATGTAAAGTTGGTTTTCTATAAATATGACTTATTACCTATTTTATGTTTTTATCAAATGTATATAATTCCCCAATAAACTATACAACACATTATTAAAATATCATTATGTGTACATTAATTAATATATCATGAATTTATTAAAGGGTAGTGGTTTCATAATATCAGAATGATCTTATACAACAATCAGGATATGTATTCAGTCTTAATGAAGGAGCTATGAGATAGTAGAGTTTAGAGAATGTTAGTTTATCTGATTCATTAATGGAGTCTAAGTATATAGAGTCTTATTATACTACCAATTATTTTTTTTGATATGAATATTCATCCTATAAATTTGTGTGGTTCCTATAAATAAACAACTGATAACCTTATATTTTCATAATGTTGTAATAATGCCTCTATTAGAAGAAAAAAGGTCACACAAATAGTTTAATAAAAAACTCTAGAAGTATCACCTATTGAAGGAATTTTCTCAAAAGTGTACAGTTATGATGAATATAGATTCTATAAAATAGAACAAGTTAGACCCCTTGAATAAAACCTTATCTTAGTAGAAGCATGAGTGTCATGGGATTACTAGGGGACTAAAAGTTGTTAGCAGTTGGTTCTAGTTATTACTTGAGTCTATTAGATTAAGTGATCAAGAACCTTCCTGCATGTAATTTATTATTACCTATATTCACTGTTTGGAATATTAATAAACTTTTATCCAAAATAATTATTTTTTACTTTACATGAAATGGTATATGATAATTTCCCAAGAGTAATTATCACAATGAAAGATCATAATATTTCCCTATATGATGAGAACCTAGAATTTCTATAAGTATATTTAAAAATATATGTTCTATTGACGGATTATAAAACTAGAAGTGATGAATATTATTTAAGCTATCATGGATGGAGACTCATAGGACATTGAGGATCTTTCACTTTGTGAAAACCCATGGTAATTTCAAGTGTATGAATTTATGAGGGCATGACATTCCAGAAGAAAATGAACATTTATATGTTTCATTGGATGTTACTATATGTAAAATTTTATATCGATCCATATAATTTAATAATAACATTAATGAATATCATTATTTGTTTACATTGATTTATTGATGAAAGTCATGATGTCATATTTCCACGATGAAATAGGATACATTGTGGGCATCACATGTGAAATTATGTTAGTTAATAATGTATGAAAGAATTTGTCCTTTTTGATGTTTAGTATAATTTTATATCATAGTACCTATTATTTGAATTGAAAATATTAAATAAATAAATGTCCTTGGTGTTCTATGGTTTGGATCATTTGTGAAAATTCAATGAAAGACAATGAGAACCTAGGTTGATGGCACAAACATACAACCTTCTAGATTAGAGATATACTGATAAAGGGATTATATAACATAATGAGTGTTCATTTGATTTTGATTCATTAAATTAGTTTTCTATGTATAATTAGATGGTTCTTTCAAATTCTATTGAGAAAGGGGAATCGACGGTTAAACATTAACTGTTTTTGGAATATCATTTATGTTATATTTATTTCGAATATAACAATTTAGAATAAAAATTCTCCATATTTTTTTGATCAATAATTATTCATGGATGGTTGACTTATATTATATAATTACATGTTATTCCAAAGATTAAATATGTGAGTGAGTGAATAATAAATATTTATTCTCTAGATTTTGAAAATATAATATTTATAATATTTATTAAATTTATTAGATAATGATAGGGTAATATTTATTTATTCAATAAATTGTAATTATTAAAGGTATATTGAATATTGAGAATGATAGAAGAACCAGGATTAATTGTTTGGATGGAAATTATATATTAAATATCATTTAAATAAATATAAACTTATTTATTTGACATATGATATTTATTTATCTATAGGTACTATTTATGAAAAAGGAGATAATATTAATAATATTATTATTCTTATAACTAGGCATAAAAAGGGGTTATGAGATTGTAAAAGGTATTATTTTAAATCACAAACCATATCCAATAATTAATATTACCTTATTATATCACATTCAAGGGTTATCCATTTACTGAGCACAAAAAACCTAGATGGAATTATATCAAGACCTATAAATAATAACCTCCAGAACCCACTCAAGATAAAGAGTTAAAATTATTCTACAAAATCTAAAAACATTTATTAAACATTAAGAATATTTCCGTAAATATTTTCTTCTTAAAATAGAAAATGAATGAAGAAAAGGTATCAGAATCGACTATGCTAGAACTTAATGATACTTCTGTGTCATTGTAAATTTTTAGATCATGTGTGGATCAACACGAGAGTGATTATGAATTTAGATCTTATGATGAAATTCTAATATGATAAGGGAAATCAACTAAATTATATATTAATAAATAATTATAGGACACGGTAATTCTAAATCTATTTATAAATTAATTATAAATTATATGTGATTATCACGCCTTCTGGTTCCAATGAAAAAAGTGAATTAATCTTCAATTTAATTCTTTTTTTAATTATGTTCATAATCATGTAGATCCTAGATTATTATTTTATTATTAAAAAAATATGTGTTTTCCATGCTAAATAATTACTTCTACCACACATGGAACATTCATATATTCTATTAAATTATGAGTTCAATCTCCCCTTTATAATTTTTTCTTCCCACAACCCTCAATGAGAAAAAGAGAGTACTAAAACTTTTGGTGATCGTATTCTATATTTTGAACCATTCATTGAAATATAAATACACACTCCTTTTAAATTTAGTGTGATAATAAATTTATGTGTCAATTATGGTGGTTATCCTTGGGATTCGGGTTCACAAAGGATGATAGTGACATGAAAATTGATTTTTATGGATTATAAACTAAAATATTACTATTAGATAGAATTATAATAATTGTAAATGGATGAGAAAAAATAAAAAAATCCATGAAATGGTGCACCATGGGTGTCGAGCTGTGCCAAGGTGTCATGCAAATGAACTAAAAAATATTTACGGAGGAAATGAAACTCTGGAAACAAAGATCATTTAGGATGATAAAATTTGACATTTTCCAACAACATAGTGTGTATTCTAGTTGGTCACACACCATGGTTGTTTCAATGATAGTAATATTACCTATGTTTTCTAAAAATTCACATAGCATTAGATTTTAGGTCACACGTCATGTAGTCTAAAATCACATACCTCTATATGTAACCAAGAACACTCAAGGATTTTGCATAGCCCCACAAATCATTTGGACCAAGTATATTCCAATCACTTCAATGACTCATATTATAGGATCGTAAATAACAAAATTATTTGAAATCGAGTAACCATATATTTAATTAACCAATATTTTAAAATAGTACTATGTTTGATAGCGTACATGACACACAACATCGAGTTTAAATGACTTTGAAATACTATTATTTTAAATATGACCATTAAAACTGATCCATTAGATTGATGGGTATGAATACAAGTAACATAATTATGAAATTTATATAAAAATATCATACTCAATAAATATTTATTGAATAATTATTTTAAAATAATCACATATTTTTGTAGTAATGTTATTATATTCTTTAAAAATACATATTTATCAAAAATGGGTTTTATTTATTTTTAGAGTGAATAATATAATTAATTAATATAATATTTAGTAATATTGATTGACTAAATGAATATAATTTTTTAAATACACATATCAAAATTTAATTAGGGTGAAATTTTTCGAATTTTCTGAAATGATTAACTTTTCAGGCAATATTGAAAAATACCATTTTTGTAAAAATTTCATTCTGTTTCATTAAAAAGGCTCATTGTTTTTTTAAATTTAATCATTAAAAGATTTATATATCCTTAATTTTACAAAATCTAATGAATTAAATTTGGATTATAATTATAATTTATTTTGGTATAAGTTTATTTTCAAGGTTAAAAAGGTATTATTTTAAAATCTATTTTTGTTGTGTTTTTGGTTTTTATCTTAAATTAATTATTTCCACATATATAAATTGAATTACTAGAAATAAATTCAATATTTTGATTCATGATCTTAAATTTTGTAAATATGTATATTTTATTATTGTTCATTAGGAATAGTAACCATGATAATTTTTTTCACCTTGGTAAGGGTTAAATGGGTAAACTATTTTAAAACTATGTAATATGACTTAAAAATGTTTTATATAGTTTTAACTCAATTTTCAAAACCTTATTACGTGGCTAGTTTTAAAATTAAAATTATTGTATAAAAATGAAAATTATTTCATTATTATTATTCCGAAGATGATGGAATAATGACTTCTTTGACCACAATAAACATACCAAATTCATTTTTAAGTTATTAACAAAACATACTAAAAAATAGATGTGGAATTAACCAATTTTGTAATTAAATATGTTATTGAAATAAATGAAATGGTTTATGTATATGGTATCAAACATGTAAAATTATCTTAAGAAATTAAGTAATTTTTAATATTTTATTATACATGAGATAATATTGTACGTGATCAGTTATAATCAAGTCAAGGGACACTTTACCTTAAATCAGCACTTTTTTTTGTTTTAAAGATTTAGATACAAACTATTTTTATTTCATGTCCATATTCTTAAAAATAATCATTATGAATTTATCTATAAGGACATGAATGAATTATAATGGGAATTTTATGTCATTTTTACATTCTTTCAATGTTTTTCAATAAGAATTGTTTTTTAAATATATTATGTAATGGATTTAATTTATACATATAAGGAAAAAAGATCGTTCTATTCTCACATATATGACTTCAAAATGTTTTTCCACCACCATAACCATTGTTTTCAATATGGATTACTTAATAGGAATCCATGTTTTATTCAAGGAAAACCTTTCATTTTTTTCTTATTAATTAAATATTGGAAATTGGGATTTAATGTAAATAGATGTCTGAATGTCCAAAAATTGTTTCTTATGGGTCCAAAAATTATATTTTTTATGTATGATGATGGGAATGTAAAATTTCATGTATTATGAAATTTTTGTTTCTTGTACATTATTTATGATAATGGGTGAGCACGATACTACTAAAAATGAGGGGTGACCCAGATATTTATCTCTAATGAATTGGGTAAAGGGACATAGATAATTTGGTATAGGTTTTTACTGAGAGATTATTGGAATTTACAAGATATGTTATTCTACTTCTAAGAGTGATTTTTTGATTAATATGTATATGATGACGTAAAAAACTAGTTTTTCCCTTGTAATACATTGAATATATATATATATATATATCCATATCTAGGCCGTAATGACCAGGACCCGAACATCCACCTAAACAGTGTGATATGAGTCGGGTGTTACTACCTTAGGCGCCCCTCCCAGAATGCCAAAGTCTGTCGACTAGCAGCAAGGGTCTAATAGGTATAATAGAGAGGCTATAACCTCTTAGAGGACAATAATTGTACTCGTCTGAGAAATAATTTATAACATGAAGTGGAAATAAATGACTCAGCAAACTCGAACCAGACCTGCATAGTGGAAGCATATCAAATATCAGTAAAAATTGGAAGAAATATATAAATGAGTGTAATGGAAGTTAAAAATAATATCATGATTAAAACCACTTGTAACTACTAATAAAACATAGCATGAATATATAGATTTTCAATATATAAAAAGAAGCAAATGGATAACCAACAGTAGCTATAATAAACTAGGTAAGCATGATGATACAGGAATGAAGGAAAAATAAGGTAAAATACATCTAGAAATAACCTGAGTGTCCATACTGTCTCTATGCAATATATAATGCAGTCTAGCTTCTGAAGCTGACCACTTTCTTACACGTAAATCAATAAAGTCTACATGCGTCCTGAAGGGCCCATGCAGGGTGTGAGATGAATCTCAATAGGATACCACCCAATAGAGCATACCTAATATAAGTGTTTAATCCATAATGAATTTATAAGGAAAATAATAAATAGTATGGTACACTTGTAAACATAAACTCCATTGGTGCTCATCAGCCACCGTGAAGTGTCACCTGCTTTGGACAACGCCGAAATCTCTATCATGAAACTCTGTACCATATGCCTCCTAACACCATGTGTCTCAAGTACCAACTCCCCGAAGGCCCGCCAAAATAGTATTAAACCAGAGAAACATAGATGTATGTCCTCAATATGTAACCAGAGAGAAAATGATTTCTACCCTCAAATAATGTAATTGGTGGAACAACTAGGTTTACCCCAAAATAGCATAACTGGAGGGACATCGATGTTTGCCATCAAATAATGGCACGCCTCTGCCCCAACCAGATTCCCTCAATACTAACCCCTGATGGCTCCTCACCTTCCACTTGGATTCCTACAACAAGAACCACCAAACCAATAGTACCTAAACTGCAAAAAACGAATGGCCTCTACCCACACAAGTGGTCAAAACCACCACATCATGGAGCCGCTCTATGTGTATACTGGTCAATGTTCCTGGTGAGTGGTAGTCACCAATATAGTAACCAAGCCACAACATCATTGATAGCTCATTCCCCAGTGACCATGTCGCTCAATTCCTATGGCCTTACCATCCAAGTAACCCAGGTCATGCCAAACCTGATAGTCTCACTACTTTAATCTCGATGTCCATGATTCCCAATCTCGTGGTCAAAAGAACCCAAAGAAATTAGGGTCAAGCCTAACCTATAATCAACATCACTCAAAAATATATAGGCCACACCCAACACAACCCCAACTTGTTCCATAATATGCAATATCACACCTCACACACACAAACACACACACACACACATATGTTCAAAATAAATACTTAAATAGGAAAAAAAACTAAATAGTTGAATTGTACTAGCTATGTGTTGTCCCATACTATAACTATGGTATTGTAAGCCTTTAAAAATTCATATTATCACATAACAAATTAATCTCAATGGTCTAATCAAACAAAAATATCATACCATCTTGGAACCCCTGAAAAACATGCCACAAATGAGCAAGGACCCCTTGCCCATCCACGCTCAAGAATAACAGGAAATAGGTCATACATAAAGTCATCCCATATTTCAAAGAAACAATTTAATAATATATAGCATGTAAAATAGGGTCATGTCCAAAATTCCAAAATACATGCTAAAAGCTAGACCACCAAAAAGACGACAAAAACACAAAAAGAAGTATGCACCACCTACCTGAGACTCGTAGACATAGCCACTCCTGATATCGAGCTCCAATTCGAATATGATATTCGTAGTTCTACGTTTTTGTCAAAGCTTGGGAATTCCACTTGGTTGGAATTTGTGGTGCATGAGGCAAGGAAATTGGAATGAAATAGGGTGCACAGGGTTAGCCTTGCTGATGCGTTCCCACATTCACTAACAGATTGAAGAACGATCTTCTTATGAAGAATCTAGGACAATGAATGTAGTTTGGGATTTTGTAATGAGACTATTCCAATGTTGGGGAGGAATAAGATGTTTTCCTAAATAAGACACCATGCTCTTTCAGTGTAGAAAATAAAGAAATAAAAATGCACGATGTGTATAAAGGACTACTCATCGTATAGTTGTCTTTTCCTTACTCTGACTTAAGCGGAGGTAGCCACTCAGATAGGATGCACCATACGGGCCGACACATGTCTAGAATTTAGCTATTATATGGAAAGGAGAATACATGGTGTGTCAAGCCACACTACACACTGTGTAGTTGAAAATACTCACATAGTCATCACACGACATGTAATCAGAGTGAACACATTCAACACATGCCTAAACCATAAACGACTTGTACTTTGGAGTACATGGCGTGTAATCTAGAAATATCTAGAACTTCCCATATTTCACTAGTTTTCTTAGAAACATGTCAAAAATTCAAACAGGGATGGGGTTTTGACCCATTCCTAAAACCTGGGTTCTTACAATCACCTTATCCTAACATAGCACGTCCCCAAGATATCAAAAGAAACCCAGATATGAAACCAAACATAAAACCCCAATCAAATTAACCTGGTATACCCAGGTCATGAGGTTCTAGATAAATTCCTCAAGGATCTTCCTACTTTAGGAATTTCCTAACTCGGTCTCAAATCGAAGAAAATCATACCCAGAAAAGGTTCACTAACATGTTTTCAGACTCATGGTCCTCTCGTGATGCATCATTACCCCTACACCTCACTGGTTATCCTGTGTCGTTTCCGACACCAAAACTTTTCTAACATAGCATCGGTGTCCGTCTCCACGAGGTCCTGTATCCCATTGATTCTCAAAGATAAACCCAGTTCCATGCACCTCATGTAACATGCATCCTTGATGCCCCGATGACCACGACACCTGATGTAACCCCCATCCTCAATGCCCCAACTCCCACGACACCTCATGTAACCCAAAACCTCGATGCCCCGATGCCACACATCTCATACATATATATAAATATATCATCCACCCGATATGGATACAATCCCACTGACCGACATCTAGTCAGTCCATATATATCATGTGCACCTCGTGCACTGAATATAGACATGCCTCAATAGGTCATGCCAAAAAAAACAAGGAAGTCCCGACCACACTCGCGGTGTATCTCTAATCGTCATAGACTCACCAGCCTGCTCAGCCCCTAGCAGCTCCACGGTGTGCACATGGTCTAAAGTACGGCTGCTCGATGCCTGACCTCCCTATGGTGCAGCTCCAATTTCCTGTCACATACCACTAAGTTGGGCCCCACAATCTCTATTGTTTCCTCCATGTGTAGCTAAACCTTGGCTAAGATATCCTGGCACCGAACCTAAACCAACTCTAGATGCCACCATCTGTCCAGGTCCCTGCCTGCTGACTGTCTGAGAAGGCTGCCTACAGAACCTCTTAAGATACTCGACATATCCATATGCATGGAACACCTTAGGAGGCCTATTTCACTGAGTCCAAACATTTCCTGGCTATTCGCACTGAAAGAAAACCACTCAAGAACTACAATGAGGTGGTCTAGCTAAGTCAATGGCCTTACGAACCTAAAGAAACTTATCCATTCCACGCTTTCGGTTGTCTGAACCATCGCCTAAAGCTACCACCTGACCAACCTGGGGCCTACCCCTATTGTTTCCGTCTGCTATGAGCGCCTTATTCTCCCCTTCTGAGACTGAACCCAGCCTGAAGATATTTACTTGTATCCAAATGGTGTGTCATAATCCATCCTCGAAGCACCTCACCATAGCCTATTCCACCCTTACCATACCAGGTGCAACGAGAGACAACTCAGTGAAAGTAGTTGCATAGTCCATGATGGACATGTCTCGCTGGTAAAGTCTCATGAATTTTTGATCCATCAATTACATCAGTTTATCTGGGTAAAAGTACTCAAAGAACTTATCCTCGAAGTCCTTCCATGCCAGTCCTTCATGCCGGCAAGCCTGAACTTACACATTCCACCAACGCTTCGTCGGTCCTCTCAGCATATACGTCTCCGGTTTGACCCTCCACCTTGGAGGCATATCGAGATGCTCAAAGATCATATGCATGTTGTCTATCTAGTTATCTTCCACCTGTGGACCACCCTGACCCTGAAAAAGTGGTGGGTGCTACGACTAGAACCCCCACATCAGATACGACATAGACGGCTCTGTAACATGCGCACCACTGTTGATCCCTTGCAAGACATGTACCTGGCTAGTCCAGAGTTTCTCCTTGAGCCACGACCTGAACTCTACCAAACCCGACTGCTTCCATTCCTGCACTACATCCTAGTCCTGATATTATCCCTGATCTTGTACCTACAACTCATTCTCTTCCTACACCAGATCCTTTACCTGATCATGCTCTTGCGGCACTGTACCATCTCCTGCATGACGCTCTTTCTAACTCGTCAAAAAATAACTTTTTGAATACCATAAATGGACAGACATCTCATTTATATATATATATATATATATTCAATATAGATAAGGCATGTAGTAAAAAGGAATCATAAAACAACTACTCTTAATATTCCCAATCTCATCCCATGCCCACGGCCTCTCGACCTCATGGCCTCCTTACCCGCCATCAACCTAGCCAAGTATCAAATGTTCCTTAGGCCATGACCATCCTGACAACCAAAATTTCCTCAAACCAATGTCCTAGTTGCCTAATTCTAGTGACAAAAATCTCCTCAACCATAGTACATAACTTCTCATACAATATCTAGAACCAAATACCCGACCACATTCCATTATACAAATATTTAAAGCATGGAATAACACATTGCAATAAACAAGCAATTTTATCTGTAATTTTACCTATTCACACTTCAAAAGAATTCAAGTATGGAAATTGACATTTTTCACATGGTATTATCACATCACAAAGCATACTTGCCATTATGAAATTGAAATACACTAAAATGTGCCTATCAATATCCAAGAAAACAAGCCTTTCCATACCGGGCCATGGTCCAATTCATCCCTTTCTTCACTGAGTCTAGGGTCACACATCACAGTCAATAACATCACACACCAGGTGATCCAATGGGGTGGAAATAAAATAAAATGTAATCTGCGAAAAAATTAAACAACAATTCCCACCTATGGAAACATGGTCCATCCCTCATACATGGGGCTGCATGCACCCAAGCCCAAGCTAACAACTCAGTTTCAGTAACAAACTATCTCAAGTATACCATATCCAAAATAGTAAAACTAGCAGATATGAATTGAGAAGTCTCAATCTCATTAGTATCCAGAAAACAATGCTTCAAAATCCATGTTAAGAACTCCTTTGATACCACTTTGTAGTAAACCAAACCCGAACAACCACTCAAACAGTGAAATACAGGTTAGGTGTTACTACCTTAGGCGCACCTCCCTGAACTCTAAAGGATTTTACATAGAAGATAAGGTATGATAGGTATAGTGGAGAGGAAATACCCTCTCAGAAGAAAATAATGATACTTGTCAAAGTAATAATTTAAAATATGAAGTGGAAATAAATGACTCAGTAGACTCGAGTCAGACCCACATAGCGGAAGCATATCCAATATCATTAAACAATGGAATAAATATATAAACAAGTGTAGTAGATGTTAAATATAACTACATGTTTAACACCACTTGAAATTACTAAAAACCCAAGAATGCGCCCATAGAAAGTCAATATATAAAAAGGCGCCAATGGATAACCAACATTAGTTACATTAGACTAGGTAAGCATGCAGATACAGTAAAGAAAAAAACTAGGTAAACTCCATCTAGGAAAGACCTCAAGGTCCACAACATCTCTACGTAACCAATAATGCAGTCCAGATCCTAAAGATGACCTCATTCCTGCACATAAATCCATAAAGTCTACACATGTCCTGATGGGTCTGTATAGTGTGTGAGATGAATCTCAGTATGATACCACCCAATAGTGTGTACTTAATATATTTTTTTAATTTGGAATACTATTATAAGGAAAATAGTAAATAATACGATGAAAAAATAAACATAAACTCCATTGGTGATCACCATCCACTATGAAGTGTCTCCTGCATCATCCATCGTCAGAATCTCTATCATGTAACCTCGTACCATGTGCCACATGACACCTCATGTCTCAAGTGTTGACATCTCGAAGGCTCACCCCAGCAGTATTTACTCGTAGAAACAACGATGTCTGTCCTAAATAAATAATCGGAGAGAAAGCGATGTCTACCCTCAAATAAACTAATAGGAGGGACAATAATGTATGCCCTCAAATAACAAAACTAGAGGGACAATGATGTCTAACCATAAATAACATCAATCATCTTCCCCAACCCAATATCCTCAATGATATCCCCAAAAGGGTCATTAACTTCCATGTGGATTACTACAATAAGAAACCCAGACCAATAGTATCTAAACTGTAACTAACGGGGGCCTCTACACACACAAGTGGTCAAAACCACCTCATCACGAAGTCTCTCTCTATGCACACTACTCAAATATTCAAGTGATCTATAATCTCCAAAATTTTACCCAAGCCACAACATATCTTACACCTTGTTCCCCTGTGACATGTATCTCAAGTCCAATGGTATTTCCAACGATGTAGCATGGGCCATGCCCAACCTAACATTTTGACTGCCTCAATCCTGACATACATGACACCCAATACCCTTGTCAAAACCTCCTAAATAAATTAGGGTCAAGCCAAACCAGTGATAAATATCACTACATAATATCTAGTCCACACCCAGCACAACCCAATGGAATTGCAACATATTTAATAGGACACATCACATATATATAATCAAAATAAATACGGAAATAGGAAAAAAACTAAATAGTTGACTTCCACTAGCAATGTGATGTCCTATACAAGCACCAAGGACTTTTTAGCCCCTAACAATTCATATTATCAAATAAAAAATTAAACTCACTAGTCCAATCAAACAAAAACAACTTATACCATCTTGGCACCCCAGACAAAACTCCCCAAATGAGTAACAACCCCTAGCCCAGCCCCGCTCATGAGAAACAAAAATTAGTGAATACAAAAGGCATCCCATAGATCAAATAATCAATTTAATAAGAAATAGAAATTAAAATAGGCTCATGCTAAAATTTCCCAAATACGCACTAAAGGCTGCACCACCCAAAAGACCACAAAAACACAAAAGGAGGTATGAAAAACCAACATGAGACCCGTATACATAGGAACATCCAATATCATGCTCCAATTAAAATCCAATATTTGTAGATCAATGATTCCATCATATCCCAGAAAATCTTCTCTGATGGAATCTATGGTGTGTGAGGCAAAGAAACTGTAATGCCATAGGGTGCACGGGTTTAGCCATGTTGATGCGATCCCGCATCCACCGAAAAATTGAAGAATGAAATTTGTATGATGAATCTTGTGAAAGTTATGTAGTTCAGGATTTCGGAACGGGATTGTTTTGATGTTGGGGAAGAAGAATATGTTTTGCAAAATAAGACGTGACACTCTTTCATTTAGGAGAATAAAAAAATACTGGCGTGTATAAAGGACTAAATGCCATGTAATTTCCTTTTCTGTACTCCTACATAAGTGGAGGTAGCCACTCATCTTGGATGCTCTACACGGGTCGACTCATGGCTAGAATTCAGCTGGTACATGGAAAAGAGAATACACAACGTGGCAAACAACACTACAAGCTGTGTAGTCATAAATCCTTACATGGTCATCACACGGAATTTTCTCAGAGAGAACACGACTGTTTAACGCCTAACCCATACACAACATGTAATTTAGAAATTTCCAGAACATCCCATATTTTCGGAGTTTTCTTAGAAATAAATAAAAAATTCAAACATGGTCGAGATTTTGACCCGTTTCAAAAACCCGGGTTCTTACAAGGCACTGATACAACATACCATTATGATGCTCAGAATTATCAATATTAATATAATAAAAATACTAAATATATTTTATATTTTACATACGCAATTTCAGAAAAAAAATGAGATAACTCTTAAAATGAATCTCAGGCAAGAAATCCCAAACAACGGTAGAGTTCATAACGTGCTGTATACCCTAGGAATGACAAAAAATGGGTCGGTATAGGGTGTTCAAACCCTTCATTCTTTGTATGTATGTTCAATGGAATAATTAATTATTTTATTATTTTATTATTTCATTTTAAAGAAACAAAATGTTCTATAAGAATAATTTCATATAGAATTCTATAGGGTTAGCTGCATAAACCCTAGTAGAATTATAGAGCTTATTATTACTCCTTCATTGGAGATTCACATTAGGTGATGATGAAACTCTGAATTAGATCATATCAAGATGAAATGAATTACTTCAATCCTTAGGGGGTGTTCTTAGATGAAAAATGATCCAATCTCTAGGAGGGACTCATCAATTTTTCAATTTACTCCCTTTTTATTAAATATATAGAGATGATTGAATCGTATTCTTGAATTTACGTTAATTGTGAGTTGAGTATGTACTAATGTAATGAAATATTAATTGATTATTCTTTGTTTTCCAACACGAGATTTTAGTTGTTGATCATTGTAAATAAATTCTTGGAAAATTTTGTTAAAATAATTTTTCATGTGCATTTCCACCATTACTTCATTGAATTATTTACTGGTTAGACCCCGTGGTCTTAGTTCGACATCATAAGGCAGTACAGAGCCCAATCAGTCCCCTGAAATTATGGAGAAATCATGAATGTGGAATATATTGTTGAATCAATCATATATATGAGGATTTTATGAGGCATGGAAGATCATTTATATGATTTTTGTTCGAGAAATAAATGGTGTAATGAAAAAAGTTGTATAGTTTGGAAGATGAAACCCCAACGCTCTATCGAATACTGATTTCTAGTGAATGAAGGCAAAACCTATTATTCTCTACTGGATACACCATTAATAGATGGAGATAAATCCAAAGTGAATAGGATTTATTTGAATCATCGATCACATATCTTTAATTATTTGGAAAATCTAACAACAAACCATGTATAGGGATGAACAAATGACATGTATCCCCTTATGTATGATGACTAGGGTTTTTGAAAAAGATAAAGATAACACTTCAGGCATCCCCCCTATACACCATGTACTCCTTCTCCCAATGGGAAACCTGTGTGGTGGACCACATTGAAGGGATCCCATGTTGAGGTATTTATCCAGGTACATGGTCATGTACCTAAGTACACAGGCATGGATAGAAGGACATCGACCGACCCCGGTTAGTTTGGAGACACCATGTAGTATACCTACACTGCATGTACTACTACATGTATTGAGAGCTATGTGATTTCTGGGGAAACTTTTAGATGGTGGAGTGGGACCACATATTGTGTTGGTCCCCTCACATTCTATGAAACCCTTGGTTACATTTTAGGTATCTTCAAGATTCTATACTCCTTGGTTTGGAATCAGATTTTAGCTCACGAGTAGCCTATCTTGAGTGCTTTCAGCAAGAAGGTGATGGTTCCCTCTGTTTAGGTGATTCATGATGATGGTAATGATCAAGCGGGGTCACCAGAAGATTATTTCAAGTGGAATACCATGATTCACTTGTGCGTGGGTCCTCGATAACTGGACTGAAACCCCTAATCACAGTAAGATGTGGGTCATTGGCCACTTGAGTAGAACCTCCCATCAACATGGGTGCATGTCCTATACATATAACATCAAGATAGAACCCCCAGATGAACTTGGGCATGGGTCCTCGATGATTAGTGTAGAACCCTCCGGTCAAACCAAGTCTATGGTCATCGACCTATATAGTTTCTCCCCCCGTCGGCTTTTGGGTGTGTCCTCTACCACTAAGTGGAGCCCAATATCAGTTATGGTGTGATACCTCATGACACTACAGTGGACCCCCCCCCCCATTAGAATGGGTGAATGTCCTCTATAGATACTTACATAGTATTATTCCACTACCATACTAGGGTGTGTTTCCTATCCATGGAGTCTGTGGCCCCTTGATTGTGAATCATAGTGATTAGGCATGGTTTGAATTGGATTATTAATTCTTCGATGATCTGATAGATGTTGGCCATCATTGATGGACTTTTGGAAGTATTGGAGACTCTTATTATTTGGATAATTTATGAGATATAGATCGTATTACTCTCTCATTTTGTATTCTTTGACAGAGTATATATATATATATATATTTCTATAACCAAACTATTGTTCCTGGATACTCTCCTTCCAATAGAGGAGAATATTTTCGAGGTATTCCATGTGATTTATGTTTTTATATTCTCATTGTTTGATGAGTCTACTATCTTACTATATTTTTGGAAGTCTCAACATGTATTTCATCTTCACGCTATGTCAATCCCCTTGTTATTTGATATGGTTACATTCACTCATTTTTAAGGTTGAGTTATTATATTTGTATATATATTGCATCTACAATATTTATATTTTTATTTAATCTCTTATTAACCCACTTATGCTTTTAGGCCATCCTATGGGGTATGTATATACTCACCTGTATATGAGATTTTCACAAATGTGTTGAGGGTTATGTAGATGAAGGACTAGTATGTAGTGACTTCAGACAATCTTAGGGATACCTGGTACTTTGAACCACGTATGGTGGTCACCACATGGGATTAAAGATATGAGATCTCTTATTAGTTTTCCTTTCTAGTCTCCATCAGGATGGAACCTATTTCTTGTTGGTAATGTAATGTTCCCCTTTAGTGTTTTAGTTTTTAGTTTCATACTTTTGTACACCCTAGAAGTTATTCATTCCTCATTTACTTTCTTGAGGGTTGCATACTTTTTTCATTCCCTATTCACATCTTCATCAATACGAACATGTGTATATGTATAGGTACATAGGAAAATGCCTCCCCCTTTTTGATATTTCTTCTGTATTGGTCGTCACCCCTTGAAAACGGAGGTGGGATTGGGGTAGTTGTGGATAGTGACCCTGCTTGGGTAGGGTCATGACAGATTGGTATCAGATCAAATTCATTCATTGGGATGTTTTTGGACTACTCCCATTATGCACATTTCAGTTAGGTTTAGGGAAATAGTGTCAGAGTGTCTGTCGTGTGGCTCTTAGTCTAGGGAATCTAGTGATGGTGTGGGAAGATGATGTATCTATTCACTAGGACCCTAACTACCTACTTTTCAACTCAGCATACTGAGAATTTTGTTTTACGGATCAATGGTATGTGCATCATATAATATTGAGTCTTTTATTTTACTTATTGAGTTTTTTCCTGATTATTGATATATATATATATATATATGCTCATCTAACTGTGGAATGTCTTGATAAATATCATGATTCCTCCGCGATGAAAGCCAACGAGAATAACATCTCTGAGTTGTGACACATATACAATGTGGCCTCAATTTAGTGTCCATCACATGATCCCATTCCTTTTAGTGGGAAAGTAATTGGACCTCTACCTATCATGAATCATATCATTCCAATATAGTAGGATGATAATCTGCATAATGTTCTCTAAAAGTTTCTACACTAGAGGCCACTGAGGTTCTGGGGTGATCCAGATCCTCAAGAAGTTGAGGAATGGATAAGGTTTGTGGCTCATGTTTTTAGGCTCACCTAGACACTGATGGATCAGGTGGATTCACTAGTTTCTAGACTTTTTCCACATAGTATTTGGGAATTGGTGGAACCTTGTTACACAGATACACGATGAGTCAACACTCTTGTGGCCTCACTTCGATCAGCTGCTCCATGAGGAGTACTACCCCTCTTGTTTGTTCTCAGTTTAGATCTAGGATCTTATGAAGGTATAGAAGGGAGGTAAGATAGTGTTTGAGAAGAAAATGAGGTTCAAATACTATACAGGGTAATCTATTGACATGATATGCATTGACTTATTTCAAGAATTGATGTTTGTGTAGGGACTCTGTAGAGAGATATGTGCCAGTGTGGTGCCCTTGTGCATTCCCACCTATGTTGGGTTGTTGGAGAAGAAAATATTTTTTGAAATATTTCTATTCGAGGGATTATTGATAGTTGGGAAGCATGTGGAAACCACATGGTCGAGTCTTTTACCGAAGCTATCTAACACAAAGCACCAAGATCTCGACAATATATATCTCCAACTGATTATACTCAGGTACACGGTCAAGCGTAGCATAGAGGACCCGGGTAGACTAGATAGTCTATGTTTTTTTCTTGTGATGTGTGAGGTCATATAGCATGATACTACCCAAACAGACATGTTGTGAAGTGCCGAAAGATAGTTGATGGACCGTCATAGTAGAGGCAACGCTGTGATCAGGGATCTTCCAGGTGAGGAAAAGGTAGTACCCAAGGAGGCACTTAGATAAGATAAGTAGGAGGAGATATAGGTGGTAGAAGATACTATGATATCCTACCACCACCACCACCACCACTAGGATGCCCACACCAGGCTTCGGGAGCAAGTATTTAGGGCCACTGGCAGCTGTAGGCTTTAGAGGTTTATGATCCTATAGTTCATGAGATGACTAAATGTATGATCTATGTATATTCTACTCTTTCATCAGTTTTAGTAGACACATTTTCCATTACATAGTTAATATATATAATTATGGTGTGATATATAGTGCTACCATTTGAGACAATAGCCCAATAGGTTCATCTTGATGTTCTTACACGGAACGTTTCTTCTCTAAATTGTTTCCGCCAGGAGAGAAAGCTATCATTTGGTGAAGATAGGTTCATGTGGGATCTTTTGGTTGTAATGATGGATCCATATAATTTCATATTGGGTATGGATTGTATTTATTTGGTATATTATTTGATTTATAGTCATCATATATGAGTTAGATTCCTATGAACTAATCGGACGATATTAATCTTAATGGGCGAGTGAGTTATCCTGGTTGGACAAGTGGGTTCTGTAAGAAGAAGGCTGCAAACCATTAGCCATTACATAGTGAGTATAGATCTTGATTAATCAATATCATTCATAATCATGATTCCATTTGTTATAGAGGAATACATGGATGTCTTCCTCGAGGATGTTCTTGCAATACCTCCATGATGGGAGATAGAGTTTTTCATTGACTTGCATCCTAGGACAACTATGATATATTATGAAGAATGTATAATGGATTCCATAGTGCTTCATGAGAAACGTTTGTAGACTAAGGACTTTCAAGGTAATGGATTCATCAGAACTAGGATTCCCTTGTTCATCTCTAGTGTTGTTTGTTAAAAATTTGGATGGGACCTTGTGGTTTTGCATGGATTTTCATCTCCTAAACCGGTCCATAATAAATAATAAGTAACCCTTACTGAGGATTGATGGCATCTTTGTCCAAATGAAAGGTACAACATGGTTCTTGAAGTTCAATATTTTGTATGGTTACCACCAGTTGGGGGTTCAAAATGTTGATATTCCAATGTTGGAATTCCGGTGTTGGTATAGAAACTATGAGTTCTTAGTGATGTCCTTTGGGGAAACAAATGAACCCACCATGTTTATGGATTTGATGAACTATTCCTTGCATCCATAATTGGACAAATTTACTATTCTATTCTTTGAAAACACACTCATCTATTGTACATAATAAGAGAATAATGCAGTGAACTTGAGAATGGTTATAGATTTTCATTGAGAGCACAAACTTTATGGTAAACTATCTATGTGCTAGTTCCGGATTCATGAGGTTCACTTTAAATGTAATGTCATTTTTAGCATGTTTTGTCTGTGAAAAAATAAAATATTTATGAAATGATTTCTTGGTTTCCACCCAAGAGAATGTTATAGGTCCGTAGCTTTCATGGATTGGCATTGTACTACATGAGTTTTTTGGTAGGATTCTCTAGATTTGTATCCCCTTTGAACGTCCTGATATGTAAGGGGAATCTTTTAACATGGTCTTCATAATATCAGAGGGCCATTACAGAGTTAAGGTTGAGGCTGATGAGTGATCGTGTTTTGACACTACCAAAGGAAGGCATGGAGTACATAGTGTATTTCAATGCCTTAGGATCTAATCTATGTTGCATGTTGATGCGGTGATAAGTAGTTATCACATATGGGATGCGGTATTTGAGACCCCATGATAGGAAATACACAACTCACAACATTGATCTAGAAGAAATATTATTCTCCCCAAGGATTTGGAGGAACTAACGTTTTGGGGAGATCTTTGTTCATTACTCAGACTATCAGTGTCTCAGGTACGACGTTATATAGAGATACATGAACCCAAGACAACGAAACTGGTTGCAAATACAGCAGGTCCATGACTTTGAGAGATTATATACTCTATGAAAATGAAACATCATAGTAGATTTCCTTAATAGTTATTCCATGGATCTCTTATTGAAGGAGGATTCATAGTAGTTGGCCTCCCTATAGTTGACCCTGGTGGAGCAGAACAATCAAACCTTTCCCCAGTCAAAGTTTTTGACTACTATGCTTTTAGAGCTTGTGAGAGAGTCCCAGTAGGGAGTAATTTAATTTGTGGTCTTTGGTGACCAAATAACCATAGGGGACTCAACAGATGGATTTTATAAAGGAGTGAATCATATCATTCTTTTCTAGGGATGGACACTGGTCCCAATCATGATGTAGGTGGAGGTGATGCGTGATTTTCCCACTTCTCCCATATTTGTACATCCCATTGTAGGGAATATATAAATATAACATAAATAGAATTTTTGGTGGTCCAACATGAGATGAAGCATAATTGAGTTCATCTCTCGGTGCCTCACCCTCTAGTAGGTGAAGGCTAAGCACTATGTTTTGGTTTGTCTGTTTCAACCCCTTGATGCCCGAGAGTAGAAGTGAGATGACAAATCCATAGACCATGTGATAGGGATTTCATTCACAGAAAAAAGATGTGACACCATCTGGGTGAAATGTTTTCAACTCATGAAGTTGGAGAGCCTCCTTGTCATCAATGATCATAGTTCGATGAAGTGTTTGGGCCAGTTGTACATATAGAATATTTTTTCCCTTCATGGGGTTTCCTTGATGATTATATTCAATCATGACACATGGTTTACATCATAGTTGTGGAGAGGCATGAATGAGGAATTTGTGTCCCAAATGAGAATGAGAAAATCCTTCCAAGCCTATAACAATTTGTAGACCAAGTGGAATATCCAAGTATTGGAGGAAATGTCGAGGGATTTCATGTTAGAATTTTTCCATGGATGGGATGATCACTTTTCCCTTGGTAGAGTTTGAATAAAATATAAACTACCAATGTTAAATCGACATGACACCTTTTTAGGCCTTATATAGAAGACCCTGCATGCCTCCCTTGTTCTAGACATAGATAGGTGATACATAACTTATGGGCCAATAGTTGGTTCCGGTGATAACATATGAATCCCAAGTCATCCGAGACTAAATAAGGATGGGCCAGAGCAGACAAATATCTTACGGATATCATCGTTATAGGCCCTTGGAGTTTGATAAGAATGATTACAATTTTTAAGGGTTTTTCCATGATGAGGATTAGTATGTTTTGGTGGGCGGGAATCTACCCTCGATGTTCACTGGCCTATTCGATATCTTTTAGATGGTTGGAGAGGTTTCGACCAACTCTCCCTACACCCACTGCTGGACTGGGTGCATGACATCTTCTATGTGAATAATTTGAGGAGATACATAAATGACACAACAAACATCTTCAAATGGGTTAAATTGGATATTGATTATGAAGAAAACTTTATGGGTCACCCTAGTGGAAATCGGGGATTGATAGAAGAGGACCTTGTGTGGATAGACCATCCCCTTGTACCGTGTTATGAGGCTCTATGGGAATGTGGAAGAGAGTTCTAGGGAGAATTATAGACAAGTGAAGGCTTAATATCCTAAGGTGTTTTCTAAGTTTTTTCCTTTTTGAGAAGAAAATCATGATGCAGGGAATGATGTAGAGAAATAATTTCTTTCTTTTTAAGATGTTGAGATATTTATGTATATATTTCCAAACTTATTTGATGAGATGACATGCGATTATGAGGGACGGTGGGTCCAAAATTAATTCTATAAAAATATTGAATATATTCTATATTATGTGAACATAGGATCTTATAGAAAATGAGATTACTCATAAATGGGAGATCAAATTAGAAATACAAGAATAATATTAATTTTGTAATGTTGTTTTTACCCTAGGTGCGATATAAAATGGGTGGACACGGGGCGTTTGAACTCCTCATTCGTTGGAAGAACATTATGTGAAATAATTAATTATTTTCTTAATTTATTATTTCATTTTAATGTAGTGAAGTGTTATATAAGTATAAAATAATGGAAAATGATCTTGGGATATCCACATAAATCCTTAGATAACTTCAAACCTACTTCATCCTCTGTTGGAGAATCACACTGAATGATGATGAAATTCCAAATTAGAGAAGATTAGGATGAATTGAACACAATGGATTCCATTGATCATTGGTGGACATGTTCTCTGATGAAAAACAATCCAATATTTTTTTGGAAATATAAATTTGGTTATTTATTCACTCTTTACTAAATAAATTGATCAGATCAATCAATCTTCTTAGACCATCTCCAATTGTTAATTGGGTATGTGCCCGTGTACTGAAATAATAATTCATTATTCTTGTTTTCTAACCCTAGAAACTAATTCTTGATCATTGGATATGAATGATTTTCCAATTATTGTTGTAAATTTTTTTATTCCACCTTTCTCCTTGATGTATTCACATTCTTCACCAATTGGACCATGTGGTCCCATTTGACATTTCTAGGAAGTGCTAAGCCCGATCAGACCCTCTAAATCATGATAGAATCACAAATGAGGCATGCATAGATGAACCAATCACATGTATGATATTTTGTGAGGCATGAATTATTGTTTTGATGTTTAAGGAATGAGAAATTAGAGGCATAACAAACCATGGTGTACATGTTGAATGAGGAAACACCAAATGCTCCACAGGAGACCAATATCTAGGAAACAATGGTTAAAAACCATGGTTTTCAGCTAGATCAACTTTTTTGGATAGAGATAGGGTCATATTTGAAGTGGAAGATATTGATTCAAGTTATGGATTGTATATTTACACATTTCATAGAAAACCCAACTATACACCATGTATAGGGATGAACATAGTGTGTAGACCCTTTTGTGTGGAGGCTAGGGTTTTTGAAAAAGATATAGTTGACATGGCATGTAGGCATCCTACATTTTTTTACCCCTTCCATAGATAATAAAACCATGTATTAGATATCATGAATGTGATCTCATATAGAATTACATGTTTAGGAACATGATCATGTGCCGAAGTAGAGAGACATGGCCACTAAGACATGGACTAGTGACGCACACCTGTCGTAGGGCGTGGCAAAACAATTTTTTTCCTAAGTTAAAATGTATTAATGTGGTTGACCTAGGATGTCTCCCGAAGAGGAGTGCACACAAAATGGGTTGTCACTTTAAAATGGGGGTAAAAATGTTGTGAACGGAAATTTGAAATTCAAATGATTGAAAAACAATGAAATTTAAAAGGGTGATTAGGTCGGGGTCGGTTTCCTAATTATAATGCTATCCTTGTTCAATTTAATTCAAACCTCTTCTTCTTAGTTGATTAAAGTGAGTTTCCACAATCGTTTCCTCTCACTTCCTTGGTGAAATTATTATTGTGAGAGAAAACCTTACCAAGATCTTGGTTTGGTCAACTCTCCTTCCATGTGTAAAATAGTTGTATTGAATATCCTTAATTGAAATGGGCAATTCCCGATCAGGTTTTGTTTATCCCAAACAATCAAAAACATTCACTACACCTTTTACACGTACTGACGATCGTCGAGTACTTCACCACTAATTCCTGGTTTATTCCATCGTATATAAACCAGAAATTAGTGGAGGGAGATATTGATTATTTTACCAAGGCAAAAATAAATAACGGAATTAATATTCAAGAACGATCGCACTTGATTATAAAATCCGCTATAAGAATTTGAAAACAACTTTTAAGAAGAAAGAAATTTATTCAATTGCGTCCAAGAACTCAAGCATTACAATGTAGAAAACCAACCCTTCCCCAATCACTCCAAAAGTTTACCCCACCATGGTAAGGGTAATCGAGTTGAATGGGGAAGAAGAAGACATTAAAAAAACTATGAAAAAGAAAATAAATAAAAGAGAAAGCTGAAAAGTTCTCCTTCTTGGTGTCCCAGAAGGAATGGAATGGAGAATGGATGCCTTGAGAGGGTGGAGCTCTCCTCCTTTTATAGCCAGAATTCTTCCCCCGAATGTAGACGCGTTTTAGCCCCATTAAATGACATCTTCACGCGTTGGGCCCTTCTTGAATGTTGTTCATAATTCCCTTGGCCGTGTCCTCTCAAAATTTCAGCGTATTTGGACATGTATTCCGAGAGTTATGACCGTTTTACTATGAGCATTTATTCTGTCCAGTCAGACTCTCCAAAACGAAATCCTCCGGATTAAGGTGCTTTAATGGCCCCATAAACGGCCAATTCACTCGGTGCTTCCTTCATAACAGATCCTCCAAAACTCCTTGCGCGTCCACCCACCGAATTTCACAAGCTTTGGGCCCACATTGGTTGAGTTATGGATCCCACATCAAAACTAGGCATAACTGAAAACAGTTTTCTCGATCCATCATGTGAGATTCTTTTGAGCTTCCATATGGCCGATTCAGATTTTGGTCCAAATATATTAAATGAATACCTGGATGTGTAGAATCCGAAAAAGAAAGAATTTCGCAATTTGGATCAGTGTAGATAATGTTATGGCCAATCTACCGAAATAATTTAAAACTGTTAAAAAATCCAAAATGGCCAATTTTTACAATTCAGCTCAAAATAACACCATTAACATAAAAATGAAACAATTCATCTTAGAAGAACAATTTTGTGGGTTTAAAACAATGATATTCAATATAAATTAATTGAAAATATTTTCTCTATCAACTAGCCCAAGTTAGTCTGGGCACACTATGTTTTCCACAAACGCGATATATAATACTATGTGGTTTGAGAGTTATGTGCTTTATAGGGAACCAACTAGATGGTGGAGTAGGTCCACACACTATGTTGGTCCCCTAATATGTCGTGTACACCTTGGGTTCTTTCTCATGAAAATTGATGCTTTTATGTTCCCTCTGTTTGAACTCAGATTTTGGACCGTGCACAGCCTATCCCAACTATTTTTATTTATAGAATGCAATGGTGACCTTGTTGTGGATTTAGATATACGATGTGGAACGTTCATGTCACAATTCTTATTAGTATGATGACAAATGATTACAGTGATAAAGAGGGATATCTAGAGGCTTCTTCCGATTGGAACCCCCCTAATGCACTAGGTCATAGGTCCTTGATGACTAGAGTGAAATCCCCCAAACGAACTAGGGTGTGGCTCCTTAACCAATTGAGTGGAACACCCCATTAGCATGGGTGTGATTCCTCTATATCAACATTTTATATGGACCCCCCTGACACACTAGGGTGTTGGTCCTCAAGGAAAACAATGTATCCCCCCATCATATTGGGTGTAGGTACTCTACCCACTAAGTGTAACCACCTATCTGGTAGGGAATGGGTATTCATGACACTAGAGTAGAACTTCCCATCAGCATGGGTGTAAGTCCTCTATAGAAAATTACAAAGTTGAACACCCCCATGACATAATAGTGAGTGAGTACTCTACTTGGAGTTTGTGGCCCCTCGACTGTGCAACAAAATGAAGAGGTGTGGTTTGACTTGGAATGTTACTTTTCAGAAGATGCGTGAGATTCTAGGCAATGTTGATGGACTTTAAAAACTATAAGGGACTCCTCTTTTTGGGTTGAGCTTCGAGATGGGGATCCCTTTACTCTATTACTTGGGATTATTTGGATAAGAATATATATATATATATATATTCTTCTATATCTATACTCTTGGTTTTGGATAGTCTCATTCCATGAGAGGTAATGGCATGTAGAAGATTAATCTGTTATTTTCCATGTTTAGCATTTCATGGTAGGATGAGTCTACTCACCTACTATAAGCTAAAAATAATCAAAATGTAGTCCATATACTCATTGTTTTGATCCAATTTTGTTTATAAGTGGTTAATTTCACTCTTGGTTTGGGTTGAGAATTTCTCTTTGTATGTATCTTGCATCTACTATAAATATATTCTTATTGTAACTCTCACTGATCATCCTTCTACATTCAAGGAGTCTTACTGGGTATGTATATACTCACCCATGCATTTGATTTTCCTTTACATTTCATGTCTTATGTAGACCATCTAAAGGTCAATGGTGGAATCACATGAGCTTAGGGATACCTGGTACATTGGACCTTGTACGATAGTCCTGGTTTGGGATTCAGGAGATATGATCTCTCAGTAGTTTTACTATCCATTTTTTTCAATTTTGGATGTATTTCAGGTTGGGCATGTATCTTTCCCCTTTACTTTTCTGTTTTCATAGTCGTACTTTTTTACGCCCTAGAGGTTATACATGTTTTGTTTAATTTCTAGTTGTATTTTTATTTATATTATTTTCCTCTACACTTCAGCATTAAGATGGATGTGTTTGTGCATACAGGATCATAGATAAAGGCCTCCCCGTGTAAGACATGTCTTAGATGCCGGTCTCTACCCCTGGCCTATGGAGGTGAGCTTGGGGTAGTTGCAACTCCAGTCTTGACTTGGGTCAGGTCGTGATAGATTACCCATGTTACATACATGAATGTTATATTCTTTCTATTCTATTTTCATGGAAATATCTTTATTTCAAAAGGAAATATAATTATATTATTTATATGAATGATTATTCCATTTTAGGTAAAATGATAAGTTTTTAAGAAAGTGTTGTCATAGTTTATCATGTTTTTACGAATCCCTCATGATTAGGATTTACCTTTTTTCTTGTAATGTGTTTTATGAAAGACATTGGGAATTAAAATTGATTTTATGTGTATGTAAATGATTATTTGAGTTTGATTTTTATTATATTAATGGAAATACACTCCTATATTTCCTCATTTTTTAAATATAATATTTTGTTTTTTTATAAAAAAAACTCAAATAAAAAGATATAGAAGTAATGGTTTCCAAAACTATCAATAGGGAACAAATTCTCCATAAAAAACTCTAAGGTCAACCAACATATATAAAATATATAAGAATTCATTATATTAAAAACTCTATAAGAGAGAAAGTACCAAAAAACATAGACACAAGTCTAAAAAAACAGTAAAACCAAATTTATTTGAAAATATCATTAATAAATCATCCTAGAAGCTCCATGAAATAGGTGGATCATATTCTCCACTGGTCACCACCAATTTACAAGCCCCGGTAATCAAGAGAATCCACCACCACTTACTGGTTCCTTTTATTTCCCTTTACTTGAGATATGAAAATTTAAAAAAAATTGAATGTGATGGTGTTGTGTGAGAAAACAATCCTTGTATAATATCACTAAGAATTTAATAATAAATCTATATAAAAACCTATTAGTGAACAATTTTGAATAAATCATGTCATGAAAATATTTTCATAGTTCTTATCAAAAAACGATTTTAAAACTTTTCAATTGATTATATAAAAGATGTATCAACATTTATTTCCAAACATTTTGGAATACATGATCATCTTTATCAAAATATGAATGAATAATAATATCTTACCAAACAATAATGGATAATTTTTTTAATCAAAAAATGGCCTGAAAAATTATTTACAATAATACCATCATTTTTATGAGTCTTTCGGTTAGATTAGTTAAGGTATACTCACAAATATATATGAATATATGGATTGAAGTGTGTACACACTCACTAAATCCAATTACTAGGAGGAATAGGATATAATCTCAATGAATACGCTCCCTTCCCTCATGATACATTTGTTTTTGTTTTCATTTTCAATATATTTCTCGATAATGCTATTGAATTCCTAGCATCTATTATTACCACCTAACTATCCTGACTCTCTTTTTCTTTATGGAATTGATCAATCACACAAGGGAATATCAAACATTTCATTCAAACTAAATACATGTAATAAATCATTTTAAATTAGAACCAAGTTCATGTTCCATAACATTCCGTTTAATTTCAAAAAACCAACATCAACGCTTTTTATAAAAAAAATATGACTTTACTTTAAATTCATCCCATGTACATTCATAAAACATTTTATTCCTTTACTCTTAAAAAATAATTATTTATACTAATAATTTCAAATCAATATCATTTTATAAAAATAATTACTGAATTTTATAAATCCATTGTTTAGGAATTTCATCACACACACTATGATATTTAACAAAATTAATCAAGAGTCTCTATTAAATATCTAGAAATAAATTAGAAACCCAATTTAAATAAAATATGCATTAAAGGTTTCTATTGATAGATATTTCTTTATAAAACCAAATATAGAAATAATTTCAAACAAAAATCAAAATGATATACACCAATAGAGGTTCAAGGTATAGAATGATAAAAGGAGAATCCTATAATCACAAATAACAATGTAAATTCTGTGAGCCATCAACAACATGAGGATTAACCACAATTGAATAGGGTGTGAGAGAGTGGTGGAAAGGAGAATACCTAATAAATTTTATATTACACATTATAGAATAAATCTAATTCACCAGATGACCCATTGATCTAAGAATAAATAAGGCTAAGCGATCCAAAATCTCTACGAGAGAGACTCCAAGGAGTTAAGGGTCGAATGAAATTCAAGGGAGCAGATTTAGAAATAAATACTAAAATAAGAAAAATTAAATAAGATACCGCCCTACAAATTATTCACCCCATTAGTGTCACAGGCTATCCAGTAGCCTCCACCAGCAACAAAGTAGAACTAGATAGAATTTAATGGCCACTAGAAGTCCTACTGGTAGGGTGGTGTGCTTATTCAATCAAGCTAGTGGTATTCCAATCCTTCCATAGGTAGGCCAGTGGCCCTCACCAGCAAGTGGGTGGGACTATTATAAATTTTATTACTATAAGAACATGTCCACTCCCATTATGGAATTATTGTCTACATAAAAACAACAAAAATAATATTAAAAGAGAATCCTACACCACTATAATTCTCAAAAAAATTTATAAAAAATTATAGAAATAATAATTCATGGAGGGATCAATTATAGATTAATGTAAAGAAAAATGATAACAAAAATAAAAAATATTTGTTTTAGAAAGTAGGTAATAGGATATTGAAACATTATTTTCATTCTCTATATTTCCCTACTAAGATTTACATTGTTCATCTTTTGTTTTCGAATGATTTTTACTATTTTTATGAATGCTTATCAAGGTTAAAAAATCCAAGGTTCCAGATATAAAATTTACATTGAAGGAAGAATGAATTCCCTTATAAAGATTTTGTGTGTGTGTGTAAAAAATTTAAAAAGTGTGTAAATGTCCAATTTAATGAGTTTTTACTAGATCTATAAAAACATTAATCTATAAGATAACTAGGTTTTTAGGTGATCCATTTTTTTGATGATTTTATATGTTATGGATGTATAAAAGTTATTCTCGTTTAATGGTATAAAATCTAGAAATTTAAAGATTTTTCCTTTAACACCGATATAGGAGTAAATGTTTAGGGCTTTTATAGTTGGAATTAGATATGAGTATAGAAAAATGTATATATTATGATGTTTTCATGTTAGATAAATTAATATTTATGGATACTATCATGGGTTAATATGTTTTTGGTTTATGATATGTTCAATAGAGTTAATTCTCTTTTAATGTTCATATGTGATAATACCTTCATACGATTTTAATATTTTACTGATAATTAGGATGAATAATTAATTGAGGTTAAAATAATCATTTTTTAGTATTTAATTTTATTTTATGTTTTTTTTTATTGGATAGTGGTATATAGATAATTGGGATGGTTGAAAATCGATTCATTAACAATTTGATATTTTTTGAGATAATTATGGTCAAGATAAGGATTACCTTTCACATTAGTTTCTAATTTTGATTCATGATATTTTAGTGATGTTGAAAATGTTATAAAATTATAAGTTGATTTATCAAAATGACTACTGATATTTTTTGAGACACTTCATTAGCATTAGGTATATATAACACTCAGGTTTAACAGGTGATATAAAATGAAATACTATTTGGGAAGGATATTATTATATTTTTTGGGATGTAAGATAAATGGTATGAGATAAACATTAATCTTACAATTCTATATAGTTGAGGTTATTTCATATGTATGATTATTTATTTATAAAATAATCTAAGTTGAATATTTGGTGTTATTGTTAAATATTAGAGAATAATGTAGCATTTTTTCATATAAAGGATTATTCATTTTGGGTATTATATTACATTGTTATAAAAATTTTGGTTCTTGTTAATGTATATAGATAGGTTGAATTACTTTTTATCCTTTTTAATATTATGTAATTTGTTATAAGTTGTTCTTAGTTTTTAAGGTTTAAAAACTCATCTTGATTGTTATTTTCATCGAATAACTGATGTGATATAGGTGGAAATTAATCGAAGCACAACTAAAATATAAAATTGTGATATTCAAAATGTATAAAATCATGTAAGACTATTTTAGTATATTACTTGTATAGATAAAAAAGAATTCATCAACTCTATGAAAGTGATCTTGAAATAAAATATTTATTCTATTACGGACTTATATTATGGATTGATGGTATTTTTCACACATCATTAGTTTATGGTTTTGTGGTGATAAAAATTATTATTATTAGTGAATTTCTTGTGATTAATGCTATTTGTAACTATATATCATTAATTATACATTATTTTTTTCATTCATTTTAAAATTTGAACTTCCCACTAATGTTATCCAATTTGTAAAACTTGTTATGTGTTATTATAGATGAACTTAAAAGTTTCCTTTCCCTCTTTTCAAAAGGATGTTTTTTAAATCTTGTTATGCTGTTAGTTTTCAACAAATGTATTTTAAAATCTTAACCCCATGATTAATGAGATCAATATTAAATTGTAATGTTACAATTTATTAATTGTGGTAGAATTTTAAACACTAATATATTTAAATAACTAAATATTTGATAGTATATAAGACATTTAACACCAATCTTTAATGATTGTGAACTAATTTTATTTTTTAAATAACCATTAAAACCTATAAGTTTAATTAGAAGGTATGAATATCAGTAACCAAATTATTAAATTTATATAAAATTACCCCACTCAATAGAAACTTATTGAATAAATCTTATAGAAATAGTAGTCATTTATTAGTAAAGTGATTTTATTCATCAAAAATTTATTTTCAAAATGTGTTTGATTTATTTTTGGGTGTAAATATTATAATTAATTTCTACCAATTTTAGAAATATTATTTTACAAAAATTATAATAATTTTTAAATCATAATAACATAATATTCTAACGGTGAATGTTTTCGATTTTTTCTAAAAAGATTGATTTTTCATTAAATATTATAAAATAAAATTTTTGAAAAACTGTCATTTATTTTTTAAAATAGTACCAGTATAAATTGTATTTGGTCATAAAATAATAAAATTATTA
This sequence comes from Viscum album, assembly GCA_963277665.1. NCBI lineage: Eukaryota > Viridiplantae > Streptophyta > Magnoliopsida > Santalales > Viscaceae > Viscum > Viscum album. The sequence goes on along the minus strand of OY728129.1, from coordinate 427,194,155 downwards.
TTTAATTATATATTATGAAATTAATTAAATCTGATCATCATTATTCTTGATTTTTGTACAAGTTCATTTTTAGGATTTAAAAAGCATTTTTTGTTAACCGTATTTCTTTCTGTTTTTCTTTTTTATAGTAACTAAATTTATCCCACATAACATTATAGAATAATGAAAATTATATTCAATATTTTTAATTTTATGGTCAAAATTTTCTAAATAGGACTCTTTTATGTTTTTTATTATGAATAGCAACCATGAGAAATATTTATGAACATGTTAAGGGAAAAACATGTAAAACATGATTAGAACTATAGAATAAAAATTTTAAAATAAAAATAACACTTTAATTTAATATATTTTACAAGTTATGTTACACTATAATCATATAATATTATACATTATGTAAATTATCCACCATTTTTATAGGATAATAACTTATATATACTATTTTAAGTAAAGAAAAATAATAAATATCACTTTGTTTTCTTTAAGAAAATATAATAATTTTTATGGGGATAAAAAAAAGTTAATTTCAGTTAATTTTATTTATAAATATAGATTTATAGTATATATATAATATTCAGTAAATAATTATCATTATATAAAGATAAAATATCTTCTATTGTCTTTCCATTCAATTCACTGAAAAATTAAAATGTCGTTTGTGCGTACATGTGGATTACCACCTCCACATAGTGATCTGAAATTTTTTCATCATCACATCACATGGATGGTATATATAAGTTTATTTAAATATATACTATTATTTATAATTTCTAATAATCATTTTGGAAATATAAAATGATAATTTCTCTCTTTCCCACCCATTCATTGAAAAAATGTAAACATTAATCATGAATACATACAAACAATAGTCTCTATGATTGTAACACAATTCATTTTTTTATAACCACATTACATGGTTTATTTAATTATTATTATTAATCTATGAAAATTATTGTTATTAAATTATATTTATTATAGTGATAATGAAATAATGGCCACTATAACCACTATCATTATACTGAAGTCAATGTGAATGTATAAACCAAACATCCTCAAAACACACAACACATGCTTCACCGATTAAGAAGATAAATATGTCTATGAAATATACGAAAAAAAAGTTTTAATGATAGGATATTATACATGAACAAAATATTTTTATGAAAGAAAGCAAATGATATAATTTTATTATATGGGAGATGACAAACATACTTGACAAGTCATACTCAAGGAATAATGAACATTACCTTAAAACATCATTAAAAATGTTTTAAATATATTTTTTTAAATATTTTTATTCCATGTATATATTATTAAAAAAATAAATTTTATTAATGTTTATATGTGGGCATAAATTAATTATAAGGGTATTTTTATTTCACTTCACAATTTTCCTATTTTTCTAAATGGAATGTTTTTTACTTAATTTATTGAAAATGTATTTATTGTCTTTATAAATGGTAAAATGAATGTTTTATTTTAATTTATATGATGTATATGGGTTTTACCACCACCATAACTATTAATTGATTTTTTCGTTCCTTTATAATCTCCAAGGGTTTATTCAATTGAAAACCTGCCTTCACATTGTTTTAGGTATATTAATTTTGAAAAGTTGGTTTAATGGAAAGGCTCTATCAGTATATAAACATCATTTACAAAGTTAAAAATTATATTTTTATAAGTAATAAAATAAGAATGAAAACATTCAGGTTCTATGATTATATTATGTTTTAGGGACATTACTTATAATGATGAATGAGACTGATATTTCTCATGATGATGGGTGAGATCGATATTTCTCTCCAATGCCTTGCATAAAGAAATGGATTGAATATGTTATAGGTTTATACGAAAATATTATTGGAAATTACTATATTGGTAATTTAATTTGTAAAATATATTTTAATAGTGATATGAAAATGATGCACAAAGTTACCCAGATGACCACTCTAAGAATTCAACTGAGTTTTTAAATAATTATCTTGATTTCAGAAATTATAGTAATTATTTTTATAAAATAATTATTACTCCAGTTTTATGTAAATATGTAGTTTTGTAAGTATATATTTTCATGGGTAATATTTGTTTCTATAATCTCTCATGATTATTATTTTTCCTTTATGTTTTCATTATTAATTGTTTCTTTAAAGTCTCTCTACAATAAAGATGATTTTATATGTATGTAAATAATTATTTGATCTCAATGTTTATAATTTTACATGAAAAATACTCTCATATTACCTCATGGTTTTGAATTTGAAAAATATGTTTCCTTTATTTTTTTATATATACCATATTGATATTATTTTCTTATCCTATGTTTTAAAATTATTTTCACAATTATTAATTGAATAAACCAAATACAAACATGAATGAAATAATAAATTGATATCATTATTTTGAAAAATCATATAATAATATTAGAAAATCCCAAATAGTGAAAGGTTTAGTCTCTTGGTGATTATATACAAAAATATGTTATCTGAACATTCTTGTGAAAATTTATCTATAATCATGATCCTATAAACCTTTACTATACTTCTCACATGATACAATAATTTTCAAAACCTAGGGATTAAAATTATAACAATGAAGTGAATTTAGATTCTTATTTAGGTATAGCAGAACAATTTTCAAAATGTTTATATGATAATAACATGTAAAACAATGAGTAATAAAAATATATGTGCTGTAATAAAATATAAATCATTAAGTGTTAACACTAAGTATATCATCTGAAAACAATATCACTTTTACAATGGAATGTGAAAATAAAAAATGAGGAATATAACATGAGCCATGAAAAAAGGAAAAGTTTCACAATAAAAATGTAGTATTTCTTAAAATATTGAACATGGTTTCCTACCATCCTATTCACTTGTAAAATTGTGAGTGAAGAAAACAATTATCATATTCACCCTTTATGATCCAATATACATGATAACCCATTCACATAAAATTTCTATCACATAATATATTTAAGATTACCCAATCAATTAGAGGAATATATAGTCCCCAACCATCTAATAATCCATACATATACATGACACTTGAAAATGAAACAATCATCATCTCATAAAGATCCCATGGAAAAAGAGTTACTATATTAATCCTTTGACAAAAATTACATATCAATAACAAAATAAATCATAAGATATCAGAAATATCATTTTGAAAAATGGTTTGTATACTAATAAAAAATATATAGGGTTATTATAAAACACCTTCATGAAAATAAATGTTGGAAGAAAAAATTATTCTAACTTACAAAAGTTTTCAGAAATCCTTTTTAAATATTTCAAGTGAAAATTACATTTAAAATCATTTTTTGTGAATAAAAATTTAATAAATTTGAAAGAAATATTATAAATCATTCCAATAAATCATCATTTAATGTAAATAATTATTCTTAGGAGAAAAGAAATTACATTGAGAACCATCAATAAGAAATGAATATTTAATTATAGAGATTTTAGAAAACACGATTTTTTGAAAAAATATAAGTTGAAAATAAATTGAAAAATGTTACATTTAAAAAATATATTTAATAATTTATCCATGAAAAATAATTTATAGTTAAAAATTTAAATTTTGGGGAGTATGATAAAACCTTTTTATTTTGAAATAAATAATAAAATTTTTTGACATTTCAAAATATACTTATTAAAAACCCCCCACTATTAAAAAAAGAAAAATTTGTTTCAATATGAATAAAGGGTAATAAAAGGACCTTTTGATAAAAATTTTGAGTTTCTACTTGGAAAATGAGATCATTGGTTGGATTTAAAAACATGTATGTGGAAGACAAGTCCATTAAAATATGTGAGAATTATTCTTAAAAAAATAATTTTATTGAAAAATTATAATAATCAAGGAAGAATAATTTTGTGGTGACATTGATTTCCATATAAAATAATGTGGAAATTAAACATAAATTCATCATAAGTTAAAATATTTTAATCACTAAATATTATGGTCAATGAGGAGAGATAATGGCACCTGAAAAGGAATGGAGTCCCAAAAACCACTTACAACCTTTGTAAAATTTTAACCAAAATCCTATGAAAGGTATATATAAAAAAATATCATTGAATATGATGAAATATATGATAATAATGTTAAAAATAACAATAGGGAGTCATTTTCACCATTGAAAATGATACATGTTGTATATCTTAAACATGATTCAAGGGATTCAAATAAGAGACAACAAAACCATTACGAATATCGTAATATTTGAAGTGATGATACTTTTGAAATGAAGTCAAAATAATGATTGTAAATCCTGAAAAATTTAATTTTGAATACAATTTTATAAATCACTAGGATAATATGATTCAATATAGAATATTTGGGTTTATTTATAACCATTAAAATTTAATTATTGGAAAATGAGTTATGTAATAATATCATTATGTTTCTCTATTCAGTCATATGCAATTTAAGATTCTATATAAAAATAATAATATCACATTTCATAACCTTTATCCTAAATATTACAGTATTATAATATGTATTTTGTTTCATGATTAAATAAATTACTTATAGTATATTGTGATTATCGAGTGTTAATAAATTTAACTATTTTTCACATGTTTAAAAATCAATATGCCATTACTTTACAGTAGATAAAAATTTAATTATTTATTTATCATTTAAGTTAATTAAATATATAACTAATAATGATATATATTGTTCTTATTTAATTCCATAAGTCTCTCTGTTTTTCTACACAATATTTGAATCAGTGTTTTCTTATTTTGGTGAATTTAGGAAAAGAAAATGATACATTAATAATAATTAATACAATTAAAATAATACTTCCAAAACCGTATACCAATAAATAATTTCTTATTATATTATACTAATATTAGTTTTAATATTTCTATTTTCATCCATAATAATGTTTTATAACATCATTCATGTAGATAGTTAAACTGACCCAAACATGGACAATGTATAAATCAATTGGTGAGTATGGTTAAGGAAGAGTTTCTTTTGAAATAATATCATTAAAATATAATAATAATTACATATATTTTTTATTTTTTATTTTGGTGAATCATATATTATTATATATATATAATGTATTAAAATCACAAGGAAAAATAAAAATGTTTCATGATGGAGGCTGTAATCTGTACGTACACAAGATTAGAATTTCTATTTAAAAATATTTAAGAGGGGGTGAAGTTGGATATTAAATTAAAATTTCCTAATAATAATAATACTATAGATATAATATTTGTTCCAAAATTAAATTCTATATATCATCCATTAATGGATGAGATAAAAAATGAAAGACGCCACTTTGTGATGGTGGTAGTCTGCACAATGCTGTAATGACACTTTGGTTTTCCTTAGTGGATGGGGAGGAATAAATAATGGTCATTAAATTAAAATAAAAATGGTTATTTATAATAATGATACATATTTAATTATATTTTTATGGATATAATATATTTTGAAGAGTATGTTTTAGAAGAATATATTAAGAAGTATATAATACATACATTGGAGGCATGATCGTTACTTTGAAACTTCTTTGGAATTGAAGGGATTATCCTAACTATGAGTTAATAAGGGATAATTATTATGATATATACTTATAGGGATATAAAAATATTGGGTTTTAATTAATTATTTATAAGGATTGATTTCTTTTTGAAAGGGTGTAAATGACCACAATGTATAAGAGATAAAAAATTCACACTTGGAAACAAGCATTATATTTTATTAATTCCATGAATCTATAAAAACGTTAATGAATCCAAAGTTTCTATATAATGTGTAATGGAGTTCATTTTAGTTAGTAAATATGATTAAAAGAATTATAGACATTATTTTAACATGATTAAGTGTCTTACCATTCTGTTTTTAAAATTTCCAATTTTACTTTAAAGCATGTTTTTATTTTTAAAACAGGTGATTTTATATTTTATTAAAAATATAGAATATATAATATAATATTCTTGGTGTTGTCGAACTAAATTTAAAACATATTTAATAAAATTAAATTTAATAAAACTATAAAATTATATTTTAAATTAAATCTGTTAATGTGAAGAAAACCCATTCTAGTAGGAGAATGACATTTTGACCACTATTGATTCTTTATATTAATGAGTACATATTATGAAGTTAAATAGTGTTAATAATATTAATTATTTGTTTATAAATAATTATATACTAATTATTTAAATCTTTTAAATTTAATTAATTCAATATAAATTCCTTAATAATAAAACAATAATTAAAAAATATTTGTTTCACCATTCCTGTGGTAATTAGGACTAATCCTAAAAATCTAATTTCATACATCAAAATAAAATTTAAAATATAAAATAATATTAAAATTATTCACAATTATAAGGATCATTTAATAAAATTAATTTTTTATGTGTGGGTAATATTTAATTTAACACAACCACATTTAAAGTGAAAAAACACGTTTTATGAAAATGTTTATTTTTATAAAAAATGACTTATGATTAGGATGAATATATCGAATAAATTAATTTGTATTAATTTAAATTATTATAATGATTTAAATAGTGTTTATTTAATTATCATATATATAAAAAACATCATTTCATCGTGTTATAATTAATTAAACATAACCGTCAAAAAATAGTTTTAATTAAAAATTCCACATAAGTTTTTAAAATGTTGACCACATGTTGGTATATTCATAATTGTATTTTAAAATACGTTATCATACTATATAATATATAATTTTATAGAAAAAAATTTCAAAAAAATTCATTTTATTTATATAGTAAAATAATTTCATAAAATTATTTACATTAGTAAAATTAGTATTTTTACTATTCACTAGAAAATTGTGTGTTTCAAAAAATCCCAAAACATCATCTTATGTAAATATGATCAAGATAAATATAAAAATGTTGTTAATTTTTTCAAAATGAATTAATATTTTTTAAACAGATTATTTTTAATAAAAAATCTAAAAAATTATTTTTTATCAAAAAAACTCCTCGTATATATTATATATTCTTCTTTTCATTTGTTATAAATTTATAATTAAACTTGTCTTATATTTTTATTCATATATATATATATATATTACTTTGGAAAATTATTATATTTTATAAAGTGGATTTCATTAGTTTCATAGATAACCCATTTTAGTCGAAATTTATTTTGTAATTTATTTTTTTTACAAACACACACACACACACATATATTAATTATCCCATTGCAATAGTTTATACCAACCAATTATACATCTACCTTACAAATATCTATATTTTTTACTTTTTAGTGTTACGTATTGAGGAGTCCATCAAACACAATATTTATTTAAGGAGAGAAATATTGTGAAATATCTAGTCATCACATCCTACTCCCTTAAATAAAATGCATCTATGTAATTTAATTATTTTTTACATACAGGAATAGTTAAAGTTATTAAAAACAAGGACATTCCTCAATATATTTTCTCTAATTATATTTTATCCTCAATTTCATAGGGAAGATTGAAAAATACTAATCTACTATAACTATTTAAAGAAAATGTTTCCCATGAATTGGAATTAAGGCCTATGTGACAGATTTAGTTTTATTATTAGATAATTCATAGTTGGTATAGAAATAATATATGGTCACAATTAATATTGAATGTTTTTTATATTATAAAAATTAACATGGATTCAAAGAGAAGTTATCCATTCTATTTAAAAAACGAATGAATTTTTTCTGGGGGGATAATATGGTTTGATCAAAGTTTATTTCAATAATCACAATAATCATAAAACTAAATGTTTTCCTTAATTTTAAAACAATTGAGTGTGTTGAATTGATGTTATTATATAAGACCCTAGATATAATAAGGTTGAAAGAATTAAAATACATCCACTAAGATAGAGTGGAGGGTATGTGAAACCATATTTTAATTATCCTTTCCATTATTAGTGATTAGATAAGTTCTTACATGATCGCTATGTCTATGATATTGTGGATTCCTATTATGATAATAAATACATGGATTTGGAAATTTAATTGAATAATTTGATAGCTCTGAATACACATGAAATTAAATTTTTAGTGGTTCCCTTGGATTATTTCTATCTTCATTCCAAATTTTAATATAACTAATCATTTTCTTGTAAAAGATTGATAGAAGATAAAATTTCATATTAGTCCCTTTAAGGAAATTATTGTGTTTTTTCCTTCCCCATTTGTAGCATATATGAAAGTGAACATTTTTGATCCATCATCTACATCACTTGTTTTTTCACGAGACTCTATATTTCTATTATTTGGTATGTAAGGGACGTATATTATGTACACATTATTAATCATATTAAATTATTCTTAGTATTTCATAATAAATTGGTTTCTCATTTTATAAAATATTTTTATCATTTTTTTCATTGAGGTAATCTTCACATTTCCCCTCACACCCATGGTTCCTTCAAGTTATATCCACTACTAAAACCAAAAGGGTTGATATAAGTGACAAGTCATTAAAAATACATTATAATTAATATTAAATAAATCATAAAACATATTGTTCATTTCCATTTCCATATCATCCCATAGTTCCTTTAGTTTAACCTATGTCAATTTTAGTTTCATGCATGTTAATTTTTATTGGTTTTTCATACACTCCTCAATATAATCCTTAAAAGTAACTATAAAATTAACACATCATTGTTTTTTTAATGTTAATATGATCATCCAATGTATATACACTATGAGTCTCTAGCTAGTTAAGTTTTTTTAGGCCCAGTCATCAAGCATAAGGGTAATGATATAGTCAATTACCAACAAACTCTTTTTATAGTGTCTACCCTTAGGTGAATATGTGCAAAAACTACATCTATATTCAAATATACATACATGGATGTATTTATATTAAATTGAATTACTCAATATATTACCATTGTTTTTGGATATCATTCTATACATAGACACAACTCTAGGGTTTTTAATAAGGTTTTATAACACTAACACAAATTTTATCCTTACAAATCTCAAACAGTATCTAAACTAATCACCTAGAAAAAAATACTATGATACTTATATGAGTGAAATATTCCAAAAATTAATTAAATAATACATTAATCTCACAATTTTTTTAAAAAATATATCACAAAATTTACACAACCCAAATACCATATGTTTTAGTGTCTATGAGATCAGATACATAAATATTAGATTTTAGTACATTTTCATTCATTTATATTTAATCGTTCTCATATAGTCCCTTTTTATACTTCTCACATGATCAAATTATCTTCATAGTATATGAATTATAAATATAAGAAATGGATGAGCTCAATGACTCAGTAAGGGATAAAAAATACCACAATGGTTAGAACACAATAATATGTAAAATCATTAATTATGAAAATCATCTACTTTTAGAGAACACAAATCATTATGTGTAAACCATAAATATATCATTTCAGAACAATATCACTTTTACCATGGAATAATTAAATAAAAAATTATTCATATAACACGATACATTAAATTTGGAGTGAAAGTGGCATAATCATAAACATTGGATTTATTATCAGTGAAACCTTGGCTACCCACCAACCCATTCACTATTAAAATTTTCAGAAGGGAAAAAAGATGTCGCACACACCATGTATAAACTAAGATAATTTCTAAACAGTTTACATTCAATTTAATTATCATGACATATAATCCTTTAATCAATGCATTATAGGGTGATATAGGTCCCACCAATCTAGAATCTATACAATTTTGTGCCATGTGAAAATAAAACATCCATTATTTCATGAATAATATTTGAAAAATGAATGGATTTCATAAAACATTCAAAAACCCCACATATCATTAACATACTAAATCACAAGATAGCATATAAAATATTTTAATAAAGGATTCATATCATAATAACACACACACACATGTATATATGATGATCCAAACATCACATCATAAACGATTAATATTAGAGGGTAATAGTTGTTAAAATATATGAGTTCTCGTAAATCCTTTTAAAACATTAATTTAAAAAATAGTTTTAAAAAGTATGTATAGAAAAAGAATAATTTTGAAAACCATATTATAATGTGTTATAAATAAAATATCATTGAAATGACATGATTATTTAATGAAGTATATGTAAAAATACATTAAATCATTTTATTTTAAAATAATATTTAATTATGGATACAAAAGATAACAAAATGATTTTAAAAAATTGGTTTAAATACTTTTAAAAAATTTCATTTCAAAAATAATATTTAATTATAGATCCTTAAAAAACATAAATTTGATCTTAAAAATTTGTATAGTTTATTATAAATCCTTGTTATTTTTAAAGGATAGAAAAACCATTTTATCATTTTTGAATAATGATATTAAAAACATAACATCATTAAAAATATGTTGAAACTATTGATTAAAAATAAATAAAATGGAATTAAGGGATCATTTGGGAAAAATAGATTTTCCCCTAGGTAAAAAGGAACACAGATAAATGAAAAATATATTGAAAGAAATTGGAATTATTCTGAACGAAAATGAATTTTACCAAAACAATATAACCATTAAAGAAGAATAATTTATTTTTTATCATGATTTATATATAAAATAAGGTTTAAATACCACATAAAATCACTATAGGTTATAACAGATCAATTGAGAAGGATTATGGTCAAATAAGAGTGATTATGACCAATTTATAATATTTGAGTTATGAATACACATAGAATCCTTTGTAGCATCTGAAACAAACCCCTATGAAAGGTATATAATTAAAAAGAACATTTAATAGGAAGAAATATATTATAATAATTATAAAAAATATTAGCGGTGTGTATTTTTCATTATTGAAATTAAAACAGGGTGTATAAATTTCACATGTATCAAGGGATTAAAATTTGAGAAAACGAAACCCTTACAAATATCGCAATCCTTGATGTAATGTTACATTGTAAATGAAATAATGGTGTAAAATTTTAAATATAGAAAAATTAATTTGGAAATACATTCTTATAAAATCACAGGATAATGAAATTCAACCTAGAATAATTTATTTCATAGATAAACATTATAACTCAATGAAATGTAAATGAGTAATGAAAAACCCTTATGTTGTTTCCCTACTTAGTTGGACGTACTATAAAATCTTTTAAAACGAACTTAAATATAATAATATTTAATTTAGTAACCTTAATAATAAATATTAACATATTTAAATGATTTATATTATTATTTATCATTTTTATATTAATTATTTTAGTGTACTATGACCATTGAGTGTTAATAAATTTAATAAATTTCCACATGTTTAATAATTTTGATTTCAATACCAATCATTTGATAAAAATTTAATTAATTTTATATAATTTATTATCTTATAAGATATATGTTATGCAGATTTGAAATATTATTCTTTCATTCCATATATTTTTTATTGACGTTTTGTGAAAACTTAATCGATGTTGTCTTATTTTGGTAATGTTATAAGTTGAAAATGATACATTAATAATAAGTCGTATGCTTAATATAATTTTACATAAACCATATAAATATAATTTTTTATTATCATACTATAATAATATTAGTTTTCATATTTCCATAATCATCCATAATAGAGTTGTATATCATTATTTTTATAGGTTGTTAAAGAGACCCAAACTTAAACATGCATTAACTCGATTTTGGAGTATGATTAGAGAGGAGTTTATTTTGAAATAATATAATATAAATATAATAATAATTTTTTTTTAATTTATGATGGTGAAATTTATTTTATTATATTTATTTAATTTATTAAAATCTAGATGAAAAATGAAAAATGTTTCATTGTGGAGCTAGGAGTCCTCATGCAGACATGATTTTCATTTTCTTATCTGATGAGGCGGAATGAATAATGGTTATTCCAGTAATATAAAAAATATCATAATATTAATGACACTTAAGTAATTATATATATATATATATATTATATTTATAAGAGTAATATTGAGAAGAGAAACAAAAGAAGGAGATAATACTTACCTTGGAGATTTTTTATTTCACTGGAATTGGAGGAATTTTTCTTACTATGATAGAATAGGGGATATTGTTTAAATTTTAGGGTTAAATAGAGTGTGAAAATTCATAGTTTCATGGATTAATCTAGTGGTTAGGTGTTTTTATGAAAGGATATAAGTGACCCTTTTATAAGAGATTAAAATGGTACTATTAGAAACACTCTTTATATTTTAATACTTCCATTAAAATATTCAATGGTTAGTGGATAAAAAGTTTTAAAATAATTATGTTTCACGTATATTTTTTTTAAAAAAGACTCAAAAAATGAATTTAACACAATTTTAGTACATGTTAATTTGTATTTAACATTATGCTTTTACATTTTACTACATTACTTCTAAACTAGGTAACTAGTTTTTATCTAACTAATTTTATAATTTATTAAGAATATATAATAATCCATATAAAAATATTTTGGTGTTATGGAACTATATTTAACATTAATTTATTAAAATCCAATTTCTAAATATTATAAATATAAATTTTATATTAAAATATATAATGTTTAGAAAACTGTTTTAGCGGAAAAATTACATTTTGACCATTATTGATTCTTTATATAATTGAGTTGTTATTACTAACTAAATGATTATTAATATATTAATTTACGTTTTTATAAATATTTATAAATTAATTGTATAAATTATATTTAAATTATATAACATTATTGTTTTTAATTATACATAAATTTTTTAAAAATTGTTTCACCCTTATCTAAGAAATTTACATTAATCAAAACAATATTATATCATATCAGAAAATTAATTTAGATCTATTATATGATACTAAAATTATTTTTTCAAATATAACAATCATTTTATAAAAATATCATTCTATTTTTGGGGACAAGTAATTTTAACACAAGCTCTTATAATATAAAAAACTCATTTTTTTAAAAAAAAGAATTATTTTTTTGAAAATGATTAATGATTAGGATAAAGGTATCAATTACATTTATTTTGATGAATTTTAAAATTTTATTGTCATAAAAATATTATTTATTTTATTATAAATTAATTTAAAAAATTCATTGAATCATGTTGAAATTAATTTAACAAAATAGTTTAAAACCTGTTTTTAATTAAAACGCTACATAAATTTTCAAAATGTTGACCATTGGTTTATAATTTCAACATAATATTTTTAATAACTTTATAATGCATTATATTATATAATATTAAAGGAACGGTTTTAAAAAATTAATTTATTTATTTAATAAAAAATTTCATAAATATGAGGACATTAATAAAATTATTATCTTCACAATTCACATGAAAAACAAGTGTTTCAAAAAAATTACAAAAATTAGTATAAAGTAAATATGATAATGATAAATCTAAAAATGATTTTATTTTCTTCAAATACACATCTTAGATTTTATAATTTTTATTTTTAATGAAAATTATAGTGAATGACTACTTTTATCAGAAAATAACACTATGTATATTAGCTGTTCTTCTTTGCAATTCTTAAAAATTAATAATTATAATAGTGTTTATCCTTTATTCATAAAAAATATATTATTCATAAATAGTAGTATGTTTTAGAAAAATTATACAATTATTTCCTCAGATACACTAATTTATTCGATATTTAATGTGAAATTTTATATATATATATATAGATTCATATTCCCATTACCATAGTTTATATGAGATAATTCTATGGCTACCATACAAATTTACATATTTTTTTGGATTCAATATTATGCAAGGAGAAATTCATCCAAAATATTATTCATTCATGGAATAAATATAGTGAAATATCAGTTCATTATATTAAGGAGTAATAAAAAGCTTAATATTGTTAGTGTCCTCGAAATGGAAGCTACCTTAAACCAAGAAGGAATGTCTTTATAATGAACTTATTTTGTGGGAAAAATATTTAATATGTGAAAATGTATAATTTGAATGTGTTTTTACTAATTATTTAAAAATCTAAACATAAAAGGTCATTAGGTATGTAAGTGACCTAATATTTTCTTATGATGTTATAAGTATTGAATGGATAAAAATGGGTCAAATTTATCATTATCAAAACCATAAATGTTAAGAGTATGTTTATAAAACTAGATTTGAGTGAATTCATTTAGATATATCACCAAATTTCATTTAAATATTTGGACACATCATGTAGTTTTACCACACATGCATAATAGTAATCACAATACATGCCGACTCAACCCATGTATCTATATAAACAATATATCACACTTGACACACTGTTTAGTCATTTATTGATGGTTGATACCTATATTCATCTATTTCTAAGACCCTACACATGATTTACTATATAGTATATAAATATTATTGGGTAGAGTATTGGTTTCTTCATGTTTTCTATTATATGTATCAGAATTAGAAGAATGATCAGACCACTTTTAGAAATTTTGAATATAGTGTAGTATTGTGAATATTCTATTAATGGTTGATTTTTTTCTAATGAAAATTAAGGTTTTTTAAATACAATAATTATATAGAGATGATGTTTGTTATTGTATGAGAATCTCAATACCAGTATTATTTTGGTAACCCTCCTGGTAGTATATTGTCTCGAAGATATGGTTCCACTATATTGATTATGGATTAAGAAACCTTACAATAGGATTTGGTGCATTGAATTATATACATAGGTTATAGGATATCTATTTGGGAAAATGGTTTGTAATTCCTTTATCTTAATAAGATTCTGGTACCCTATTCTACAAGAGATGTAGATAAATTCCTATGTTATTTCTTTGTGGGTCCTCCACCTATAAAGGATGATGTTGGTCCAGTGAGATAAGTTATGATTTCTTAACCCAATAGAGTAAGAAACCCCCATATGTCAATGCACTTCCCTTTTTGTGAGGAGTACATTCTCTATAGAGGTTACTTTACCATTTCCAGATATTCACCGATAAATGAGGTGTAGTTTCCAATTATATGTTTATAAAATGGAATCATGGTAGCTTTTAGATCAATGTAGTTATGATGAGAGGAGCTTTCAAATATATTAAGTATTGAAACACATTAGGTATATTTCATTTTCTATGGGCTATGACTTACATTTGGGTTGTTAAATTTTTGATTATCTAATACTATGAGTAATATTTTTATTTCCAATAAGATATTATTATTTGTAAATATAGGTAGAAAAACATGATTTTACCATGAATTCAAGGTTATTTCCCATTACATCATATCTGGTACCCCTGAGATTCATCCAATTTTATTTGGTATTGGGTTGAGATGAATCATCACTTCATATTTAATTTGTGTTTTGAGGTTTACTACTAGGTATATTTACACTCACCCTACATGGGATTCATAAAAATATGTGTTTTTTAATGTAGATGATGTACAATTCATAGGTAGACTCAGTGGATAAGGACACGGTGTAATTTTCTAAGATTTTATTTTCAAAAGTATATGGTTCATGATAATGTTTATAGTCAATGTTTGAGTTCATCATAGTAGTTCCTATATTGAGATTTTTTTCTCCATGGATCAATTTCTATACCATCCAATGCTATTATATTATTAAATTTTTATATTCATATAATGATTGTAAATGTTTCTTTGTACTTATTTATGAATTGTATATTAAATGAATATCATACATAGATCAGTTTTATTCGTATATTTCTTATTTGTTGGGTTTGTTTTATATATCTTTTGTATTGAGATGAATTTCAGTTTCTAATTATAATATTATAGTGTGTCCATGGAATTTTATAGAATTTGGTTATAATCATCATATATTGGATTATTGGAGGTGGTCTTGGGGTGGCACACTCTCCCCACTATTGACCAAAGTGGGTAATCAAATGTTTGGGTCTTTTAATAATGGTATTAACGAGTTTTGAGTTTTATAGAACGAGCTTAGAGATAATTGAATTATGAGGTCTAGTTTGGGAAATTATTTTTGGATTTTTAGGTTTTTTAATAGACATTAAAAACAAAATGTTGGGGTAATAGTTGACATATCCTTTCACTTTGAGAATGATATTATTTAATATACTATGAACTCTAACAAACCAATTATAATGTATTATTAAGATGGAAAATCCATATAATAAATTTTTTTCACTATTTCTCCATCCTTCATATGTCAACACACCTACAAATGCTATTGTTATTGTGGGTTTATCCCACAGAAAGAGGATGTTACCCACTGAAACCCACGACAGATTTAGGGATCAAATCATGATTTTCATGATAATTACCAATTAATTATAAACTTATTATAAGATAGAGGGTGAATTAATTTATGGATTTGATTATATGATATTATTTCCCAACAAGAAAAGGACTAATTCTCTACTATTTCTCCTTGAGAAGACCTTTACATAGATTGGATGGTAATTACCATTAATGTGAGTACCCATAGGCTTATTACACATTAAGCATGTTATTAGTAATGGTATCCTATTTTTTATGTGACTTTAATCCTCCAGTAAAGGAGAATTGGTTTTATTTAATGGATCATACTTTATATCTGCTCGAACAACCACCGACCATATTATGGTTCTCACTTTATGCTCACTTCATTAAATAGTGATTAATCCATTTAAATGCTCCCAAATACACAATTATGATACTCTATAATGGTTGGTGATTGACATTTTGTATTTATGGTTTCATATTATAAAATTTATGATGTTTTTAGTTTGAAATATATTCAACCCTCTATATGGAAACGTGATTGTGACTGAGTTTATAATGATCTTTTTGGGCAAATTACTCCTTATATGTTTTTTTTAAATGGTAATTTGATCTCATAAGTTCAGTAAATACCACTATTAAGGAATTTTAGTTGTGTTTATACATTAAAATATCCCACACATTTACAATATCCCTTGAGAAATAATTTATTATTTAAGGATTTTATGGTTGTTGTGACCCTAGTTTGGGAATAGGTTTGTATTTTCTATAAGATTACTACTGGAGTTCCATGAATAAAATATCAAAAATTAATGCAATATTTAGAAATAAATTCCAATAATTGTTATATTACCATTCCAGATGGTTGTTTTTGATAGGGAGATAGTATTGTATGAGGGGTAAGTCATGTAAAATGAAATGATACACATCCACCAATACAATTTCCATGTGTTCCTCACCATGAATTGAGTACTAGTTTTCAGGATGATATATAATTGTGTGTAATTTTGGGAAACAATCAATAATTTACTAGTAGTGTTTAAGGAATGAATTATTTCTCCACCACTAATACGTATGCACATCAATGCTAATAATAGATTTTTCTTCCCATTTTTTATGTTTTTCAATAATTGGAGATCCATATGGATCCATTGGTTGGAATCATGATATTTCTATATAGCGAGAGATAGATTGAAGAAAATGAAATTATATAGAGTTGATACCATCTAACTTCATACTCGGTATAGAAATAATGGTCCAAAAGTGTTATTACATTTGATTTAGTAAGGTAGATTGATTGGCATTCACCCATAATGGAGAGTTGTACCTCCAAGTTGGATGAGTGGGTAGAACCTTGGGATATTTTTTCTAATTGAAAACACATTGGATAACACCCTAGAGTGATGTGGATGTTACAGAGGTGTGGTCCCAAAATGTTGGAAGAATAAATGAACATTATTAAAATGTATGTAATTAGGTTTCCCTCTTCAAGTGACAAGCTTTCATATAATTATGCTTCAAATATATACTGATAAATCATATCATTTATTATATATCTTATCTATTCCCATGGAGTTGACAGTGTATATGGGAATCCTATTGGATAACTATTTTTTATGATTAATGTTACTTATTTGACTGGTGTAATGGAGAAAATAGTCCTGGTTGAGAAAAAGTTTATTTAGAATCATCTTCCATGTCATGTGTAGGTTTTTTCATGTGGGGTATTTGGGCATTAATATTTATATTCTTCAAACCCCATGATAGAATTTCTGAGTAGATGAAGCCATACAATATTTCTGAAATTCATGAAGCATTATTTATTTCTTCATTAATGAAACCCATAAGTGAGTAGAATTGGATAAAGATCAACCCAAATATCTAGGGTTTATTGAACCTTTATTAGGATCCCCACATATATTATAGACTCTTTTTCAGGTGAGGTATGTAACCTAGAATTCTATCCCTTTATGTGGATATATTATAATTTTTTATAGTAATTTAGATACATAGGATTATGTGTGATCAAGTTAGTAAAGAAGTGGGATTGTAGATAATTCTTATATGGAGTCTAATGATTAGTTAATGGAGGAGGTGTATGATTATATATCTATGGAATAGGTCATATCACATCTTTCATTGAATATAGTGGCCTCTAATTTCTAGCTAGTGAGGGTGTCCTAGTTTGGATGTGAAAATTTTGGAATTTTGTGGTCATATACATATTTAATTTTTTTGATGGATCACCCTAACGTGGAATGTATTTCATCATATATATATGATATATATTTATATTCTGATAAGAATCATATTTACTATTTAGGTGGTCATATTTTAGAAAAATTTCAGCGAGAAGGATATGAATCATTGGTGGTACTAGTATAACCTATAATTGATATTCATCATATGAATACTCTTAAAATTTGAATAAAAATATTTATTTTGGGATTGAATTATTATTCATTTGAGTTGGAATCCATTATAATGGGGCCTATAGTCGATAGTGCTGGGTCATTTAAATGATCATAGCATATTCACTTTGGATAGTGGTTAGATGATTTATTGATGAGTTAAAGTATAATTGTGTATTTTTAGGAGGTTTTTGTTTTTATTTTATATACATGTTATTCAATTTTTTAAGAGTGGAAATAACCTGAATTAGCTAGTTTAGTATTGGATTTGATCTTATTTATAATCAGTAGTGGATTGATATTTTTTTGATGATAGAAATAATTTTGGGCATTTGATTGGTGATGTATTGAATATTTTATTTAGAATATGTGTTAATTAATCCTGATAATACAGAGGTGAATTAATTTATGAATACCCAAAAAAAATATTATCTATATGATCACATGCTTGGTTAGTGTGGATACTTTGAGGAAATCACACTATAATAGTTTTAACCTAGTATTATGGTCTCTTTGAAGTGGAATTTGGGTTACTCTTAAATTATGAGGAGCATAATTGTCCTATTATTTGTTCTAATGTTATAAAACCAATTTTTCTATGAAGATAACGATTCATGGTTTCTCATAATTGTACATAAGTTAATGATATGTGAATGGAGAGATTTCAGAATAGGTCACATTATAGGATTTATTTTTTATATGAGGATAATATTTAGTTAGATCTTATTGATAATTGATTGAGGTGAGTTATGGTTATAAGAGAGTACATGAATATTTAATATTATTGGAATGAAGTAGTTGGGTCAAGGATGTTACCCAATGTGGATTTGTTTTAGGTTTCCTTGTAATAAAGTCCTTTTAGAATTAATGAATTTCTTTTGAGTATATGTTTTTTCTACATAAAGAGGGTCGGAGAGTCTGATGGGGTTGAGGTATGAGTTGTTTCATTTTTCTGGATATAAAGGTTTAGTGTTGGGGAGGATGTTGAAACCCATCTTTTTCAAGGTTTGGAGTCATCTCGTTTTTGAGTTAACAAGTTCTGGGTCCCCCAAAATGATAAAATAGTAATTTTTTGTATAGAAAATGGCATCAATTATTTATGATGTTTTTTTGGATACTAATATATGATTTATATCATCGGAATGAATTTATGATTTTTTTGTGTTAGTGGAATACGATGGGTATTTGATATTTAATAAATTAATTAATTTTCATCTCATGAGAATTAATATTAATATCCCCAAAATTGAAGCTCAAATGAAAATTCTAACAGCATGTTAATGTCTAGAATGGGGTGATTACCTTAGGGTGGTCATTAAAGTTTTTCCAAATATAGTTCCTCAGACCATGAAATTTTGAGGTTTTAAATATAATTCCTACTATTAAATATCTTGCCTTGTATATATCTAAAAATATTATTAAATAATATTTTAGGGGGTATATGGTCATTTAAAAAAATGGAAACCCAAGGGAGAACTATTATTCATTATTTAATCATTATTCATTTGTTGAATCATTCATTGTGGCTGCATCAATGATTAATGTGGATTAAATCCCAATTATCAAAGTGACGATGATACACCATCAAGGTTAGAAATTTTTTTATTTTTTCCAACCTATTATCCATGCATTAGATATTCCATACGTGAGGAAATTGTTTTTAAATCTACCTAAATAGAAATAATATAAATGTTAATAATGAAATATACCGAATAATAAGATATTACTTTATTATAATAAATAAAAGAATTTCACCTAATGAACTCATGTAACTTTTAAACTAGATTATTTGATGGATATTTCATGAGAAATTGAAATAATTTTATTAAAATGATTACTGAGATACTATATTTTTATTCTAAAAATGATAATTCAATGATTAATGTTTGATTATTTTAATAGATTAATTTAATAGTGATTAATAATATTACTATTTCTATGAGCATTACTATTTTTTGTCCCATTATTTTTAATTGTAAATATTGTGTGTTTTTTTACATCAAATTTATATCCAAAACACCCCTTTATAATTTATTCTTATCATATTCCTTGATGAATGAAAAAGAAAAAACCAAATTTGGGGTGTTGGATTATGCTGTAGTTACTATTCATTGATATATCCATCTCCACCATTTTTCAAGTTAGTACAATAATGGTACTATGAGTCAATATTGAATGCTAACCTAAGTGTTTGGGTTTAAATGAGATTTAATTATTATGAAGAGAAGTTTTAGTATATTACAGTTGTAACATTAACTATGATATGAAATGATGATGAGAGAAAAGTGCTACAAATGACACCCGAATCACAAAAAAAATGTGAATTGGGGGGTGTGGGTTTATAGAGAGGGGTGATCGCATAAAAAATATTGATTCATAGTATAATGGTAGATATGATAGTGGAGATCAAAAAAGAGAATGAATCTGGACATTTAATGTCTACACAACTTGTAGTCGAATGGGTCACATATCCTATATGTCTCCACCATATATATTATAAGGACCTGGCCTTAAAACATTACATAACCATGAATTACATTAATAATTCACATTGAGGATTCTTTCAAGTATAGAGTTTTAGAGAGTTAGGTCATAACTATTACATAACATCTCAAAAATTTCAAAGTATACACTTCTACTCTGTTTCAATTTTTCACAAAAATAAAAACTCTTAAAAAAGAGTCATGTCTAGTTTAATGTTTTAGAAAACATTACTTTTCCTTGATCCCATCCTTGACCCTATTCATCTTTAATTCATGTGAATTTTTTTTCCAAAAATGGTTTGAGAATAAAAAGCTCAGTAAGGGTTATGAAACAAAGAAAGAAAACATTAGTCTATCATTACATACATAACATAATCTCTTTAACATACCTCATGAAATCATAATAATTATGAATAACAACTAGAAATCATAAATCATAAATTGATCATGTGTTATTAATATCATACTTATATTATAGCCATCACAGATATATAGGGAGTTACATTTGGAATATCATCATAGTATATTCCCTAAATATTTTAAGAGAAATATTCATGTTTACCATAGTCACGTTACACAATGCATTGGAGATATATCTCGGGCTCACCAGGCCCAGGTTTATCATGGAACCACCTGTATACATAAACAATTACCAAGAACCATAACATATTCATAGTACATAAAACAAACATAAAAAGATAATATTTCAACATTACAATCACAATATATCATTTAAATATATTGACATAACAAAACCATTATAAAAACCATTTTAAATATCAATATACATAGAAGAGTATATGGTATTTATTTTCCTTTTAAAAACATTATGGATTTTTAAGGAAGTTAAAGATCAAATAATACTCGCGGTGGCGGAAAGGATGTTTTCACCGCCTACGGTAATAACAAACATTTTGGTTTTTTTAGTAAAACACATTGTAGAAAAAGATTCCCTTTGAATGAAATTAAAATCCATAGGTGTTTATACAGTGTATAAAATAATGTCATGTATAAAACAATATATGCCTCAATGAATGGAGATTGAGATGAAGTCCCTTACCTCATGTCTGATTTGACCCGTTTCTTCATTAATCTCCTGAATAATATACTAAAGTTAATTTATACTTTATTAAGATCCTTTTTCAAGTTTATTATTCATTTTATATCACATATTACAATTTTATAAACATTATGTAATAATTTAAGTTAATAACGGTCGTTTTGACGATATTTGATACTTGTGTAAAAATTAAACTACTTATAATTACAATTTATTCATGTGTTCGAATATCCATTATATCTAGAATGATATTAATGATTTAGTAATAATATATATCTAGTATATGTATGTATTTATAATACTACATAACATTTAGAGATAATAAATGAAATGCACCATTTATAGAGATGGTAAGCTGTGCGTACACAAGAATGATACTTTCATTTCTATTTCTTATTTTAATGGAATTAAAACATAATGATACATAGGTATATTATAATTCCATAATAATATCATATATAATATCTTTAACTCCAACCTTTATACACCTCACATATGGCATTAATGAGTCATATCCCTTTGGGGGCGGTAGTCTGCACTTCCTCAAATGAAATTGTCACGTTTACCCATAATAGAAACCATAAAGGTATGATACAAATAGAAAATAAATAAGAAAAAAAATTAAACATAATATATATTAAATATAAATACAGTTCCATCAAAATGGACACCATGAGTGACGGTAGGAGTTAATTGAACAATCATCGTTTCGTGAGGCATTAGTTTGATATCCACAGAAAGAGTATGTTCTTTAACCATTAGATGGAGGTGTGTGTAAGTGTAGTTCGAATAATTTTCGAAATAACAACCTAAAATTTTGAAGATACTGGTTTTTTTATAAAATAAATTAATAAATATATTTTAGGGTTTTGGAGAAGTAAAATTAAACAAAATAACATAAGAGAATACGTTACTTTTAAATCGGGTAACTCCATTTGGTTTGAACCAAAAGAGTTTTCTGAAGTTTCTTCTACCAAAGTTAACACTTCTAGGAGGAGGAGAGGGATATATGGATATTAATTGGAAAAATATAGATGAGCCACGGGTCTTGATAGGTGTGAGGGATGAGTTAGATGTGAGGGACTTTTATACGGTGGAGGGGGGCTCTTTAAGAAATTGTGAAAATATTATTTTATTACATAATTGTTTTCAGTTCTAAAATGTCCAAAACTTATTAAAGTAGAAAATAAGATGAATCATGTTCTAGGTAAAATAATCCAATTATAATTGGATAGTTTTTTAATATTATTTTAATCTTTGTAATCATATTTATTTTAATCTTTAATTTATGAGGTAAACACTGGATCATTATTGTGTCATAAATAATTTAATTTTTTTGATGACTAAAAATTTTAAACAAATACCATTACGTTGGAAATATTTTTATATTACCAAAGAATATTTATGGTTGAATAGATAACTTGTATAACTTTATTTAAAATTTAATTTACTAAATCATATTTGATTCTGTCATTTTTGTCATTACATTAATTTAATTAAAATAATGTGTCATTATCACTCCCAAATGGCTCCATGGGGTCCCAAAATAGCCCCAAAGATGCCTATGGTCGGATAAGTATCAACCAATATGATTAGGATACATGTTAGGGTAATTTTATATTATTATAATATATTTTGTTTACCCTTATTTACCAGTTTTACCCTTTAACCATGGTAAATAAAATATTTACTTAAGTAAATATTCAGAATGTATAAAAATAAAAGTTACATATTTAAACAATTTGGACATCCTGATTCCAAATATGGAATAAATTTTCCAGAATTCAAAACAAATAAGTGGCATAAATTAATTTAAAATTAATTCCCGCTATCAAAACAAAAGTAGTGTTTTTAAAAAATAATAACTATCAAAAGATTGACTCTCGTTTATGTACAATCTCAATGTAAAATTAAATCCAAATATCAATATTGGATTAAATGGTAAAAATTTAATCTAATTAAACATTTAAACTAATTAAAAAGATAATCTATCCATATAAATAAATTTTATTAAAAGGCGGTTTTAAATTAAAATACATCATTTTTCATTTTTCATTAAAAATTAAATTTTATCAGAAAATTACCAAAAATTTTCCCATAACTAGATTTGGTCAAATAGAAGAATTTTATTTGGTCAAATATAACATATAAAGTAAATTATGTTTAAAATTAGATTCATTCTCATTTTATGCCTCTATATTTTGTTGGATAAATGTAGAAACATTTAAAAAACATGTATAATCATATTGTAGTTAGTTCTGTTCATTCCCACCAATACAATGGTAGGGCATTAACTACCATTTGAAATAATAATATATATTATTATTGTTCAACATAATATTTCAATGAAACCCGTTGTTGCATATCAGGTAACCCATCGAACATAACAGCCAATTTAAGGTAAAATTAATATTTAATTCACAAAATATTAATTAAAAATAAAATGTATTATTTCTTTTTTTACCTAGGATGTTATATCCTTCCCCCTTTTGGAAATTACACCATCACAATTTTATTCACATATCACATCAATGGGGGTATTTTTTCCTCATAGCATTTTCGGATTATAATGTTGCCTCCTCAACAATATGGTTTTTCTACAAAACCTTTATCAGGTGAATTGACTTTTTCTGCAATACTTGATCTCTTTGGTCAAGAATCTGGACTGGTTGTTCCTCATAAGGGAGATTCTCTTCCAACTAAACTACCTTTGGACTTAAAACGTGTGATGGATCTGGCATATACTTTCTCAACATTGAAAAATGAAAAACATTGTGTACCTAGGAAAAACATGGAGGTAAAGCCACATTGTATGTAACTGACCGAAATTTACCTAGGCTTTCATATGGTCCAAATAACATCAGACTCAAGTTTCCCTTCTTACCAAAACACATAACACCTTTCCATGGAGAAAATTTGAGAAAGACATGATCACCTACCTAAAAAATATCCTTCCTCCAGTTATCTGCATAACATTTTTGCCTGCTCTTCGCTGTTCTCATGTGCTTCTAAATCAACTAATCCTTTTCTATCATCTCTTATACCAATTCTAGTCCCATCAGCTTCCTTTCATCTACTTCATCCCAAAAAACTGGACATTGACACCACTTCCCATATAATGAGAAAAAACAGATCCATCTATATAATGGAATAAAAAATATTTTTATATGAAAATTAAACCAAAGAAATATGTTGGTCCCAAATTCCATGGTAATCCAGTGAACAAGCACGTACCATATCCTCCACGGTCTGAATTTTTCCTTATAACTACCCATCTAATTGCGGATGAAAATCTGTTTGAAAATTTAATTTAGTACCCAAATACTTCAAAATTCCTTTATAAAAGATAGAAGTAAACCTACGATCACGATTAGATACAATGGAGACGGGAACACCATGCAATCTGACTATCTCTTTAACATACAACCGAGAAATTTGATCAAGATACAAAGTATCTTGAATAGGAAGGAAATCAGTATATTTAGTCAATTGATCAACAATAACCCCAATTTCATTATTACCTCGAGATGTCTTTGGTAATCCCACAATGAAGTCCATGGATATATTCACCCATTTCCACTCTGGAACCTATAAATACTGAAGCATCCCTTTCGATAACTATCGCTATGCTTTAACTTATTGACAAGTCAATCACTTTATAGTAAATTCATTAATATCTATTTTCATTCCATCCCACCAATAATACTCCTGATGATCTCTGTACATCTTAGCCCTCCCAGGATGAATTGAAAATGGGGAACTATGAGTTTCACATAAAAAACAATTCTTCAACTGTAAATTATAAGGAACACATAATATATTCCAAAACCTCAAAACACAATCATTATCAATGTTAATTTCAAAAAAAATACCCTTATAAATCAACTCTACCTTTTTCTACAACTCAATGTCTTCTTTCTGTTCTTGTTTTATTCTGTCTGATATAGATGATTTCCCTGACACCTGAAACAAAATAGAATAATTTCCTACACCAAATACTTTTATGCTAATGTCCATCAAATAAAAAACCAAAGGATCTCATTCCAAATGTCGCATGGACAATGAAGGATTACTTTTTCGAATTAATGGATCAACCACATTATTTTCTTTAACCAAATGATAATGAATCTTGGAATCATAATCCATTATTAATTCCATCAATCTTTTTTGTCTTGTGTTCAATTATTTCTTAGTGAATATATACTTCAAACTTTTGAAATCAGTATATATTTCCCATTTACTCCATAAAAATGATTCGTCCAAATTTTAGAGAAAAAACAACAGCAGCTAATTCAAAATCATGTGTATATTAATTTAACTCATGAGGTTTCAACTGATGTGAAACAAAAGCAATTACCTAATCATTCTGCATAAGGACACAACTAGGTCCTTTCAACAAAGCATCACTGTAAATAAAAAACTCACCATTTCTGGATGGTAGTTCCAAAAATGAAGGATTCACCAATCTTCATTTCAATTCCTAAAAACAATCATCACAATATTTTATCCAAACAAACTTAACACTTTTTCGAGTTAACTTAGTCATTAGACTAGATAACCAGGCAAACTACTCAACAAAACACTGGTAATAACATACCAACCCAAGAAAAATATAGATCTTGGTCATATTTGTGGGTCTTGTCCATTCTTAAACAACTTTTTTTTAGCAAGATGAATAGATATTCCATTTTTTTAGACAATGTGACCAAAGAATAAAATTTGTTGTAACCAGAAATCACACTTGCGGAATTTCCCAAATAGTGCATTTTCTTGTTAGGATTGAAAGAAATCCCTTAAATTACTTTCAAGCCCCACTTTACTTTTACAATAAACCAAATTACCATTAATGAACACAACCACAAACTTATCCAAGAACTCAAGAAAAATTCTATTCATAAGATCCCTGAATACTGCAGGTTAATTGGATAAACCAAAAATCATAACTACAAATTCATAATGGCCATATCTAGTATGAAACACATACTTTTTAATGTCTACTTCCTTTACATTCAACTAATGGTACCCCAAACTCAAATCAATCTTTGAAAAATACTGAGCTCCATGGAGCTGATCAAAAAAATCATCGATATGAGCCAAAGGATACTTGTAATTAATAGTGAGGTTATTCAATGCTCTATAATCAATGAAATGTATCATTGAACCATAATTATTTTTAACAAATATGATAGGCGCACACCATGGTGATGTGCTTGGCTGAAATAAACCTTTATCCAAAACTCCTACAATTGCTTCTTTAACTCTAAAAGTTCTATTTGTGCCATTCAATAAGGGGGTTTTTAAATTGGATTAGCATTATGAACTAAGTCAACAACAAATTCAACTTCCCAATATAGTATAATACTAGGAAACTCTTCAGGAAATGCATCAAGGTACTCATTTACCACTGGAACATCATTAATATGAACAGTTCATTTGTTTTCAACAATATGTTCATGTTAACATTCATTTTTATCTGTTACCAGTTTCTCAGCTTCCTGATATGTTATCCAAAGTAATGGTTCATTCATGAGAACAAACTAAAAATCTTTCTGAAAAGAATCATCTTTAGCTGTGCAGTCCATATTAGAATGATAAACAGAAATCCAATCCATACCCAAAACAACTTCAAACTCTACTAGGGAAAAAACAACAAGGTTTTCAGGTAGATTCTTTTAGCACATAAGGACAATAAGGCTCTTATATTTCTTTTGGTTTAAAAATTTCCTCCATGTGTTTTTACCATAATATCAGGATTCATATCTTGAGATGTAATTCCCAAATTACTAGAAAACTTCTCAGAAATGAACAAATATGTAGAACCCGAATCAAATAACACATTTGCATAATCTGAACAAACAAATTGTGTTAATAATTCTACAACATTTCGTGGCCCAATATATGCTGATGTAGTTTCAAAATACTTCACAACCCCTTTCTACTTGTAGTCTGGTTGCTTTCCCTCAGTTCAGTTCTTCATTGGACAGTCATTTACATAATGACCCAGTTCATTGCACTTAAAACATTTTATTGATTGGGAATCATATTTCTTTATTACAATTAACCTGATCTTTATCAGTTCAATTATGAGTTGTATGTCCCATTTTACCATATCTATATCACTTACCAGATTTCAAAAGACATTCTCCAGCATTATTTTTACCATAATTTTCACAAACATTAAATTTATGTATCTTACCATCAGACTATTTTGAAGAGTTTTTCCCTTTCTCCTACCACCTTGACCACGTATTTTGTTGTTTTTCAAAGAACACCTGATCATTGTTAAACAACATTTCCGCCTTCTCCGCACATCGAACCGGTTATTCATAACTTTTTAACTCACAAGAAGATAAATACCTTTGATACATTAGATTTAATTTTGAGTAAAAATAGTTGATTTTACTTTAAAGATATCGTATGAAATTTGGAGCATACCTTTCTTGTCAAGGGAATTTTTCTTCATAATAAGCCACTGAGTCATCATCCTTATTCGATTCCAAGAATTGTTTTTCCATAATAATAAGAACCATCATAGGAAAATATTTCTCTAGAAACATACCTTTGAATTCATCCCAAAGAGGATCATCAATCTCCCAACTATCGATGATTTTTTTCACCATCGACCACCATTTATCAGCTTCACCTTCAAAATATTAAACAATGAGACTAGCCTTTTTATGTTCTTAAAACCCCATCACATTGAAAATATTTTCAAGTGATTTAATCCACCTTCTACAAGCTCATGTTTAGATGATCCTCTGAATGATGGGTGATGTTGCCTCATGAAATGCTCCACTAATGAAATGTTCCTATGTGGTTGAACTGGCTGATCTCGTGCAAGGATAACACCACCATTTATAGCCGGAGTCAACTATGTCATCACTGCAACAAAATATTCAGTTCCGATTCTGGCCATCTCAGGTTGCTTATTTGGAAGGATGTCTTCCTCCTGTTGTCTTCCAAACATAGATTCCCAGTTTCTTCTACAGAAAACCATTTTGAACACAAAAATATCTTTGGTGAAGCAATATGGTAATATGTAAATTTTATATCACTATAGTCTTACCATAAATTAATTTATTTACATTAATTAAACAATATCCTACCTTCTAAAGTTGTCTAAACTGATCTCTGATACCAACTATAAGGACCTGGACTTAAATCACTACATAATCTTGAATTAAATGAATAATTCATATCATGGATCGTTTCAGGTTTAAATTTTTTGAGAGTTAGGTCATAACTATTACATTATATCTAAATAATTAAAAATTTGACACTTCTACTCAGTTCTCATTTTTTTCGAAAAAAATATAAACTCTTAAAAAATCTTCATGTGTACTTCCATGTTTTAGACATCATGTCTTTTCCTTGATCCCATCATTGACCCTATTCATCTTTATGTCCTGTGAAAAAAAATTCAAAACATGGGATGAGAATAAAAAGCTCAGTAAGGGGTATAAAAGAAATAAGGAAAACATTTGTTCATCCTTCCATACATAACATAAGATCTTTAACATACCTCATGAAATCATAAGATTTATTAATTACACATAGAAATCATTAATCATAAAGGTAACTTGTGGCATCTATATCGTACTTACTTTGTAGATATCACAACTACATAGGGAGTTACATTTGTAATACCCATCATAGTGTATTCCCTAAATATTTTAGGAGAAACATTCACGTTTACCTCCGTCATGTTACCCAATGCATTGAAGAGCTATCTCGGGCTCACCCACCCTAGGTTTATCACGGAACCACCCATATATGTAAATAATTCCGAAGAACCATAACATATTAATATCCCATAAAACAAACATGAAGGAAAGATAACATTTCCACATTGAAATTACAATATATCATTTAAGTATATTGATATAACAAAACCATTATCAAAACCATTTTGAATAAAAAAATACATAAAAGATTATATAGTATTTATCTTCCTTTTAAAAACATTACGGCTTGTTAAGGGATCCATTGATCAAATAATACTCGTGGTGGTAGAAAGTTCATTGTCAAGAGATACGTTAATTTTTTTGTTGTTTAGTAAAATGAATTGTAGAAAATGATTCCCTTTGAATGAAATGAGAATTCAAAAGATGTTTATGCCGCTTATAAAATAAATTCATGTATAAAACAATATATGCCTCAACGATAGGATATTGACACGAATTCCTTACCTCATGTCTATTTTGACCTGTTCATTTTTTAATCTCTTGAATAATAAAATAAATTTAATATCTACTTGATTAAGATTATTTTCATGTTTATTATTCCTTTTAGATCACGTATTACAATGTTATAAACATTATTTAATCCTTTAAGTTAATAACAACTATTTTGTCAACATTTGGTAATTGAGTCAAAAATGAACTTCTTATAATTACAACTTGTTCATGTGGTCAAATATCAATTATATCTAGCATGATATCAATGATTTATATTTCATATATATCATATATATCCAATATAGGTAAGTATTTATAATAGTACATAACATTTAGAGATAGGAAATGAAATTCACTGTTCATGGAGATGGTAAGTTGTACGTATGCATAAACACTACTTTCATTTCTATTTCTTATTTTAATGGATTTTAAATATAATGATAGATAGGTATATTATAATTCCAGTATAATATCATATATAATATCATTAACTCCATCCTTTATACATCCCACATATTTCATTAACGAGTCATATCACTTTGAGGGGGTGGTAGTCCGCACTTTCTCAAATGAAATTATCACGTTTACCAATAATGGAAACCATAAAGGTATGATATAAAGAGAAAATAAAAAATCTTATAGAAGACATAAACATAATATATATTATATATAAATATAGTTCCATTATATTGTCTACCATGAGAGGCGGTAGGAGATAATTGAACAATCATCATTTCGTGAGGCTTTAGTTAGCCATCCACTGAAACAATATATTCTTTACGCACTAGATGGAGTTGTGTGTAAGTTTAGTTTGAATCCTTATGATAAAAAAATCCTAGTATATTAATGATACTTGTTTTTTCATAAATTAAAGGAATAAAAAGATTTTAGGGGCTTGGAGAAGTAAAATAAAACCAAAGAACATAAGATAAGATGTTAACTTTATATCGGGTAACTCACTTTGGTTTGAACCAAAACGGTTTGTTGAAGTGCCTTCTACCTATGATAAGGCTTCTAGGAGGAGTATAGGGATGTAGGGATATTAATTGGGTAGAGGCTGAATGATCCAAGGGGATTGAGTGGTTTAAGGAGTGGGTTAGAGGTGAGGTATTTTTATAAGGTGGAGGAGGGGCTCTTTAGGAAAGGGTGAAAATATTATTTTATTACATAATTATGTTCAGTTTCAAAATGTCCAAAAAATATTAAATTCGAATATAAGATGAAAAATGGTTGAAATAAAATTATCAAATTAGAATTGGGCGGGTTTCTGATATTAATTTAATCTATATAATTTATTTGTTTAAATCGTATATTAATGAGGTAAACATTACATCATTATTGAGTCATAAATAGTTTAATTTATTTGATGTCCAAAAATTATAAAAAATCCATAATGTAGGAAATATTTTTAGCTTTCAAATAATATTTCTAGTCAAAACTATAAATTATATAACCTTATGTAAAAATTAATTTACTAAAAGGTATTTGTTTTTGTCATTTTTTTCATCACATTAAGTATATTAAAATAAAGTTTCATTATCACTCCCAACTGGCTCCATGGGGTCCTAAAATCAATTCAAAGATGCACATGGTCGGATATGTATCACAGAATATGATTAGTACACATGTTAGTGTAATTTTATATTATTATTGTAACATTTTTTTACTCTTATTTTCCAGATTTACCCTTTAACCATGGTAAATAAAATATTTACTAATGTAAATAATCATATTGTCTAAAAATAAAAGTTACCTATTTACATAATTTTTACATCCTGATTGAAAATATGGAATATATTTTTCCAAATTCAAAACATATTAGTGTCAAGAAATTAATTTATAATTAATTCTTGTTGTCAAAACAAAAGGCGTGTTTCTAAGAAATAATAATTGTCCAATGATTGACACTTTTTTATGTCCAGTTTCAAAGTGAAATTTACTCCAATAACCAAAATTGTATTAAATGGTAAAAAAATATCTAACTAAACTTTAAAAAAAATTAAAAAGATAATATAACAATAAAAATAAATTAGATTAAAATTTAGTTTTGAATAAAAGTACAACATTTTACACTTTTGATTAAAAATATAATTTTATCAGAAAATTAACCAAAATTTACCCAAACTAAAAATTGATGTCCCGATTATAGAGAAAAATTTTATTTGGGCAAATAAAATATATAAAAGTTACCAAAACTATATTTAAATGGGGTTCTCCATCAAAAGGTGGTAAATCATCCTTTCCAAGTAAATTAGGCTTAAAATTAAATTCATTCACATTTTAAGCCTCTATATTTTTTTCGATAAATGTAAAAACATTTAAAAAACATGAATAATCATATTTTAGTTAGTTATAATCATTTCCACTAATATATCAGTTAGGTGTTAACTACCATTTAAAATAAAAATATTATATTATTATTGTGCAATGTAAGATTTCAATGAAACTCGTTGTTGCGTATCGGGGAAGCCATTGAACATAGAAATCCATTAAGGTACAATTAATATTTAATTCGCAAAATATTAATTAAAAATAAAATGTATTATTTATTTATTTACATGGGATGTTACAGATAGGGTTTCTATCTTTTTAAAAAGTCACTTGGTATGTGACTTTGAATCACATGTTGTGTAGTTTTTAACTTAAACACTTAATTTATAACTATTTACATTCGAGTTAAAATATTGGTCCCACATATTATGTGGGTATATCATACACTGCATACTTTTCTAATTTGGCTTGGGTTGTTCTACTGTTTCATGCTAAATAGACATTAATGTAAAAAATCTCATGAAAATATTTAGTCAAATCCTATAGGTCAAACCCACATAGATAATATAAATGTAAATACACACCAACCCAACTCATTATATTATACATGCCATTTAAACGTCATGTTGTATATAATGGATTGTGATACTCTCTAGAAAACTACTACTAAAATCCTATATGTCATGTAAAAAATAGTATATAATTATTATGGGTTATAATATATAGTTATTTATATTTTCTTTCAAAGGTGTGAGAATCGGGAACATGAGAGTTTTAGTTTAGATTATGTACCATAGATTCAGGGAGATGAAGATAGTGTATGGGAATAATTTTGGTTCTAGAAAAAGGTTAGTAACCCTCTCAGAAATATATTTTCTCAAGGGTTTGGTTCAACCATATATATTATAGAATACGTAAATATTTCATGGGATTAAGTTTGTTGGTTTTCTATCCACATTGTGTAGGTCCACTATTTGAATATATAGTCATTAATTATTTGATCATCATGAGGCGTGGTCCCCCTAAACAACTGGTAGAGTTGGTAAACCACTCATGTGATCAGGTTGTGATTCTTTCACTTGAAGAGGTCAATGTTTCTATAAAATTATATGCTTTACCTTCTTCACTCGTTAGAGTAGGTAACTCCTCTCCCTCAGTTGATGCACATCTTCTATAGTGAGGAGTGGGTTCTCAATAGAGGCTAGTTTCTCATTGGCTAACATATAGTCCTCAGGTATGCACATATTCCCTTTATGCAGTTAATAATGGGTAAAATATTAGATTCTAAATTGTTTTAGTTAAAATGAGGGTTAGATTCATATATTGTGAGTTCTTCAACACATCATGCATACTCTGTTTTTTTCATGGTATGACTTATAGTTAGGTTATTGATTTTGGGATTTAAAATCTATTTGATGCTATAGGTAACCCATTGATTGAAATAAATCTATAATACTTTTTAATGTTATACATTGAGACATAGTTTTCTATCATCATTCACTATTGTCTTGCCTTTATAGTATATCTGTCACACCTGGGAATAATCTTATTTCACATGTTCTTGGGATGAGATAAATAATTTATTCATATATACTTTATTTTTTTGAGGAATCTCACTGGATATATTTAAAATCACCTACGAATAATCTTTGAGACCTCACATTTTTTGTCTATGTAGACCACACATAGTTTATAGTTAGACTTGTTGGATGAGAAGCTGATGTGTTGTATTCAGGGATTTTTTTCTATATCATATGGGTGTTCATGATTATGAAAATAAATAATGAAGTTCATCTTATGAATTTTTGTGGAAAAGAGTTGTCTTTCCTAGAATAGAATCTATGGTATGAAATGATATTTTATTGTATCATTATATATCCATATATTGATAACCCATGTGATGTTGTATTCATGTATCTATTTACTCTTACATGCATGTGATATATAGTTTATTTTTATTATTTTAAAATATATTTCTGGTTATTATTTTATATATCTTCTGCATTGATTTTTATTTTAATTAAAATTCATTATAAGATAAGGCCTACCATGTATGTTATTTCTTCTTGGTGCTAGTATCCAATGCTTGGGCTATGAGAGGTAGGTTTTGGGTGACACACCTTGCTTAATTGCAGTCTGGGTGGGGTTACCCGGGTTTTTGGGTTCATCCAAATATAGTTTTAACATATTACTTTTGTGGAAATAATAGGGATTAAAAACTAATTCCTTAAATTTATGCATACATTTAAAGTGAACATATGAGATAAAAAGGTGAGATAATTAATCCCCTAAAAGTAAAAAGTGATGGATTCATTATAGTGAAAACGTATGTCTTGAACATGATCATCCAACTTAGAAAGTTAATGCTAACGGTGAGTGCCTAGATATAATTATGTATAAAGCATGGTTGAAATTGAATACCATACTATATAGGTAAAAAAATATCATTATGATCTTTTATATATCGTTATGTTAAAAACCCTATGAGATATGATATAGTAGTAATATAGTTGAGATAATCCATATGATGTATTTGGGTAATGATTTTTTATACAAACATTTCTTTATCCATATGTCATTTTATTTGTGGGATGAAATAACTAAATATATAATAAAATAGTGGAGCATTAAAGTTCACTCATATATCTAATCCTCTAACAACCAATTTATATAAAAGCAAAAAGAATGTAAAAATTAAGATGGGTAAAAAAATGAAGGCTAAGGGAATCCATCTAAAAAATAGATTTACTAGATTTAAGAATAAAATATCTTCCCATAAAGGATTCTATTTTTATGAAACCATTTATGGTGAATGATAAGGTATTTTCATGGCGACTTCCTTCTCACAGGGAGTGACTAATTGCAATTTCAATATAGAATAAAATAAAGGAATTATAGCACTATATAGGTGATTGTACAAAGAGGCATTTAAAACGCATGAAGACTCTTTAAATAAATAGGGGAATTAGATTATATAATTTTTTAGTGGGATGAACTATTGGAAATATATTATGTTATTGAGAATAATATCCAAATAATTACACTATTTTGATGTAACCTTGTATAGATCCCCAATAAAATAAAAACAGAACCAACTAAACTAGTTTTCATTGATGCCTCCATAAGAAATGAGACCACACACAGATAAAAAATTTGTATTTAATTTATATCCTTTGATGGTATAAGACTAATTTAACAACCTATTTTATGAAATTTATTATCTAAGAACTAGAATCATTATTGACTTCCACTAAAAACACTCATGGAGTGACTACTGGTTTCCCTTATTAAGTTCGGTTGTGATCTCTCTCAGTGCATGGGTGATATGAACCTTCAGTGGGGGAATTTTATTTATTATATGTTTTGACAGTGGAAAGGTTTTGAATTGTCATGATATTCTAGTATGGGGTGGTAAAAAAGGATTCCTATATATCTATTTTTTAAATTCATACTAAGTGGGGAAACCCAATTGACAAGAAGGGGTTCGGATAGCTAGAGGTCAACCAAAATGTCTAAAAGGATGTCAACAAAGTCCATGGGCTAGTAGATAATAGGATATCATTGAAAGGTTCCTTTAAAAAACCCTTTGTGATAATACATAATTTTCACTAAGATTCCGTGGATTTTCCTCATTTTTTAAGGCTATGGTTAGTGGGAAGAGCATATTTTTGAATTCTCTAAAAGAGAAAGCACTTCTTTTTTAGAATTCATTGATTCTAATTGATTTCACGATAAATGAAATCATGACAGTGGGTGTAAAAATATATGATATAAGGATATAAATAATGACTTTGTGTTCTTTGGATTAACACAATCCAATCCACTTACATTCAGAGGATAATCACCCTTATAACCCTTCGTCTTGACTCATCAAGAAAACCTTTGAGAAGTTCTGATACTACCCAAAATAAATGAGTATAGATTAGGAATAATAAAATTTAAAAAGAAGAGTGCACTTTTATCTAAAATAACTAATAGATTTCATAAATAGATATCACTTCTAAATAGATTAATATTCAATACATGTAATAATTGTATAAGGTTTATATATTTGGGAATGTGGATACATAAATAACTGGTTAATAAGTGAACTACTTCATATCCCACTAATATTTCACAAACTATAACCCTTATCAGACATATCAGACAAAATACCTTTCTTCATAACATAGGAAAATAAAACATTATAAAGGGTGATATATGAAGCTCAGTAAGGGTAAAAAATATAAATATCAATGACCACATAGACATATCATGAGAAAAAGGGTATGAGAACATGAGAATAATATTTAAAAAATGTACCCTGTATATAATAGATCATAATATTGAGTCATATAATAAATCATGGGAGTTTATAAGACATGAATCCTAAAGTAATCAAAGAACATAACCCATGATAACCTAATAATGGAATAATACATATATTTTTATTATAAATATATGCATAGAAAATAATTTACATAATAGTAATGGATCCCTTCAATTACTATCATAGTGTCATGGGTTCAATACAAATTCCTTGATATCTGTAGTCAAAGATCACTCCCATAGAGGAGATCAGGGCTTCCCTACTATCTCTTAATCTATAGAGTTCCCCGGGTCTAGATGGGTTTACTAACAAATTTATCATGTTTGATGGGGACATTGTGCAGGATAAAATCACTCAATCCATCCAGGATTTATTCTCTCACTCATATATTCCTCATGGAATGAACTCCTACTTTATTTCCCTTATTCCTAAGAAAGATAACTCTCTTAACATCAAGGATTTCAGGAAAGTTTAACTTGGGAACAAGAATCTCAATATCATTAGTAAGATTATCATGAACACTATGGGAGGTTTGACCAGTGAAATGATTACTGCAAATCAGTTTGGCTTTTTCCCTGGAAGAAATAGTCAAAAGTGTCTCTTTATGTCCTCAGAAAGATTAAACATAATGAGTAAAAAGATAACGGAAAGGATCTTTTCCCATAAAATTGACTTTTCAAAGGCATTTTATACACATAAATATATAATACTCCACGATGTTGTTAGAATATATGGGTTGTCTAATTCATTTATTAGTATGATGAACAACATCCTTGTATCTTAAAGGCTATCCATTCTTGTAACCGGTTCCCCTAGAGGATTATTTCCATGCACCAAGGGTATGAGACAAGGTGATCTTATATGTGGGTTTCTATTTTCTATTTCATAGGATTTCATAAGTCGATGAATCCGTGATATTTTTCACATGGGTATCTACAAAATGATTAAGTATGGTATTAATAAATATACCACATCTCACCTGTTGTATGCAATGGAATTTTATTTCTTGGTCAGGCCTCAAAGAGAACCATATCCTTGATTAAATCCCTCTTAAATCATTATGAGGAGGTTGATGGATAGGAAATCATATTGGATAAATCCTTTCTTGTACTTGGTATTGGAATTTTAGTAGGAAAGAAAAACATGATAATTAGATACATTGAGGTGAGGTGGGGATGATTGCCTTTTATTTATCTTGGTGTTCCCTCGTTTAGGGGGAAGGTGAAAAGGTACATCCTCGAGGGAATACATGATGGTATCATACATCAACTTTATAGTTGGAAATGGAAGTCCATGTACCTAGATGGTAGGGTTTTCCTTGTTAATTCAGTGATCATACCCAAATTTTTCTACTCTTTATCTCTTTATAGATGGCCTAGAGGCTTTTTCAAGGAGTTTCAAACCATGGTGCATAATTTTATATGGAAAAGGTCAATACATGAGAGGAAGCTGATCACTATCAAATGAAAATAATTTATCAAGCTAGTTGAATTGGGAGGTATTGGAATCAAGGATCATAGATCTTTCAATGATGGTTTGATTTGGAAATTCACATGGATGTTGACCTCTAATGATGTATCTGATGACTTCCATTCAAATAAATTCACAAGGTGACAGCTTAGTGGAAATAAGTTTTACCTTGATTAATAGGTGTGGTCATATCTCTAGAATTCCTACATGAGGATCATTCGTGACAAGATGTGGATGATATGCAGGGACTCCACCTTCGATTGTTGGAGATCAAGATTGCTTGATTACTCTCCTCGAGACCTAGGTGTCCCACCTGATGTAGTTAATATGTCCATCTCAGAACTTCTATCACAAATTAATTCATTTAATATCAGGATCCCCCAACAAGATATGACTGAAATATATGTTTACCCATTTTTGGACTGTGAAACCTTGGTTTGAATTCATGCTAGGTATGGTCAGTTCAATTGCGAGGATTAATATCATCTTGAATGTGGGGGGTCTCAATCACCCGCATGCCTAGCTTATGAAATTTAAGGATAATTTTATTCGGCCCCTAGATTCATCATGATCTTGATAATCTAGAGAAATGGCCCCAAATTTTTGAACAGCACAAACATGTTGGTTTTCACCTGGATTCAATCTGTTCTTTGTGTATGTGTGTTGAAGAAACATTACAACATTTTTTTCTAGAATATTCATAGGAAAAACTAATACAGTCATTTGTTAACTTTATTTTTGTGATCATACTTGACCCCCTTCATACCACTCATTGATCTATTATCAAGGATATCTGATTCTCACTACAATGAGAAGATATAACACATCCTTCTTGACTCTCATGCTGCAACCATTGCAGCCCTCTGGGATGTTAGGAATGTTGCACTATTTGACAGTGCGTAAAATGTTTTTCAATAGGGACTGGAGAGCATATATAGGGAATAATATGATGCTTCCCTTTTCTAAAAGGGTGCAATAAATAAAACTATTTATGACTTGAAAAATCTATGATTTAATGGGGTTTCTGGTCGGTCACAAAAGTCTTGGATGCACAAATAAATTTGGTGGATACATCCGATTGTACCATACCTCAAGGTAAATATTCATAGAGCTATTTCAAGGTGATCCAGGTCTATTGGGTTATGATGGGGTGTTTCAGACATACCATGGTTTTATAAAATTATATTTCTATAAATTCATTGTAGTTGAAAATGCCTGTGAAATGGAAATATGGAAAATGATTCATGCAATATTGTATGATATATAGTTTAATTATAAATGGATATGGATTCAATCTGATTATCAGATTGTGGTTCATTTGTTGAAGACAGATATGTGTAATGTGCCTCGCTGAGTTTTATCTTATTGGATTTATTTTATTATCAATCTTAGTTAACATAATCGGGTTATGTCACATGCCTATCGGGAGGCCAATTAGGTGGAAGATGCTCTAGCAAAGAAGGAGATCATTGAAATGGATATGATGTGGTCATTTACGACCCTAGATTACTATGCCTCAATGGTGGAGGTGGATATATGTGGTTTCACACAATCTTGTTTTTATAGAAATCCCTTATATACATGAATCTTTATCTATTTATAATTTAATAATTTTTTAGGGATGGATTCCACCAGATCCAGGACATTTGGTTAACCTATATTAGTGAAATAGTTTTCATAAACATTTCAACATAACATAACCCATGGAAAATAAATGGGTTTCATAAATTGATTATAAAAAAATATTAATCCATCTAGAGAAATAATAATTATGGTATCATTGTAATATATACCTATTGAATCATATGCAACTCCAATGGATGTCATCTTATATGGAAATTCCTTTAAATGGTCATTTAGAATGTTTTATTTGGAAAATAATATTTTAAATTTCAAATAATTAAATTAAAATCTAAAAATTTACCATATATCGAATAATATATCATCTGTTAAAATAAAATTGTAATAATTGAATGTAATATTAAAATAATTAAGCCACCATGATGACAAAAAATTATTTTCATTCCATGTGTGTAAAAACAATGATTTCTTTCAATTTTTTTTGTAAAATGTGCAACATAATTCATTCAAAAAAATAAATTCAGATTACTATTAAAATATTTTCCAAAAATTCATTCAGGGGTAAAAATTTTCATTACAAAATTATATGAGAATAAAAACTTTATTTATTTTTTTAGAAAACATGGACATAAAAGATTGTTTTTACGGAAAATAGAAATAATGTTTCTTTTTCCATAAAAATATTCTCATTGTATATTGAGTACTTAAAGAGATAAAAATTAATGAAAAACATGTACAATCATGAAATAACCATATGATAATAAAATTTATAAGATTCTTGAGATATATTTCATTAAATTTCATCCTCATAAACATGATAATAAATACTCTCGAAACAAATTGATATAGTAACATAGATCCATTATCTTGAGTTTGAATTACATGAAAATAATTCCAACATCATGTATAATAAATTTAAATTTTTGATAAATCTATACCCAAGTAATTTATATAGTTATAACATAATATGTGATCCACTTATATCAATTTAAACCCAATTTATAAATAGTTTCTTAAGAAGATCATTGTTTTCATGTGTTAGTTATTTAATACTTCCTGGGAATTTTGGTTCTACAGTAATGGTCCTTATACTTTTATAATGGTTATATAATCTCCAGATTAACAATGATATGAATATAATATATATTATATATATTTATTTAGAGACATCTATAAATTATAGAGATTGAATATTAAATTACTCATTCAAATAGATGGAAGGCTATAGGTACACTTGGACGTTGTTTTCATTTTATTCATATTGAATGAAAGAAGGGTAAATAATAATTTTGATTTATAGAGAAGTTTTTATAATATATATATAAAATATATTAATTAAATATATCTTTACTTCCATCCTAGTCAATCATATATTGAAAACAAATCACAATGCTTCATGGATGTAGTAGTCCACACGTACACTACAACAAAGTTATAATTTTCAAAAAATGAAATTAAGGTTGTTAATGGTTGTTACATTATAGTAATTATAATTATGTATAATAAATATAAAAAATACAATATTTTATAATTAATAAAAAGTATTTATAAGAGATATAATAATAAATAATATTGAAAATTCCTGGTTAAGAGTTAGACAAATTCATTAGGAATCCTCCTTTGGCCTACACATTAATCCTCAAAAGGATAGAATTTTAGCAAGATAAGAAGATCAAGTATATGATAAATGAATCAAAAAAAATTATATTGACAGTTATTGGATAATATATAAGGATTGGACATTGTTAATTACAAATCATAGGAGATTCCCATTTACAATTTAGGGGAGGGGCACATTGGAATTACATAATGTATGAAATTAAAATAAATCAATTTTCTTGTAAAAATGGATACAAATTGATATATTTCAAATATATGATTATTATTATTATAAATAATATCATAAAATAAAATTAATAAATGTTTAGGGTATGATTTGATGAATATGTTTAGTTTTAACCTCCGTTAACCCTTATAAGAATTTGCTGCAAAACCAATGGTTTTTACCTTTAAAAGTAAAGAATGTTACGATAAGAATGCATGTGACCCATAAATAGACCATAAGTGATATTTCAAACCATAAAACATTCACTTTTCCAAACATAATAATTATATGTTCATTTTAAATCTTGTAATAAAATATTATTTATTATAAAATATCATTAAAGTCATTTATGGAAGTATGCATTTAATTTTAATAGGAAAAACATTTACAACTATGTAATTCAAATATAAACCTTACCCAATTTTCAAATATTTTATTTTTATTTAAAAAAAATTAATAACATAATAAATAATTCAACTTACATTATTGTAAATGCTTTAAAATAATTTTATTTATTTTTCAATTAATTGATAAATATTGTGTTGGAATTTCATAAGAATTTATGGTAATAATATAATCACTATAAATTGAAAATAAATTAACATGATAAAAAATAAATAAATAATATTTTATTTAAACAGTTATAATTGTACTTATTTTCTTTTTATCCTTAGGTGAAAATATAATAGTTATTAATGTCAGGAGAGTGACCATTTGTATTTTTTGTTTTCATAATTTAATATATAGGTCAATGTTAATTAAAAATTGAAGTAAGTGGCCATATATTCATTATATGGATAAGATGTTTTGAACTCCACTCATATAATAGGATAATGGAAGTTTTTAAATAAAATTTAAGGACATAACCCATAGATTTAATGTTGGAAAAAATATCTCAATGAATCCTCTTGGTATGTTTTGGGTGTGTTTGTGTTTGTTGAAAAAGATAGATAACTGCTAGTGAGTATGGTTGGTGTTTTCCGAAGATAGGTTTTTAAGGTGGCATAGTTTCATAGTGTTTTTCCAATTTTGGGGCCTCAAAATCAGGAGTTTGATGTTATAAAAGGAAGGATTTATTCTTAGGAGTGAATTATATGAAGACTGATGAAGAAAATTGGCAAAGGGTGAGAACCGCATACCATGATACATGGGCCATATACCATATTCTGGAAATGGTACACAGAGTGCCAAAAACAGTACATGAGTGAGGTTTGTTAAACCAAACATGGTTCACGGTGGAAGGAGATGTGGTATACAGATGAATTATCATTGGTGGAGGAAATCAACCAGGTAGGAGAAAAGGTGATACATGGAGTGCGTAAAAAACCATTCGTGGATGGCTTGCGGTTCGTGAAGGCAAAAGGATCTGTTAATGGTGGAGGCTGAATTGAAGATTAAAAAAAATTTGATTTAAAGGATTAATGTGATATATTTTCTTATATAATGATCACTAATCCCATTGAGTACTATGGTTATTGAATATCATTACAGAAAACAAATTCTCTAGGAATTTGGTGATGACTGAAGGATGTTCACAATGGATAATCCCTCGAAGGATAGAGTGGTCTGCACTGAAGAATTTCCACTAAAGGATTTAAGTGGAAATTTGTGTTCCCTTAAGATTCAGTACATGGAGTATGAGTCTCTAATACGCGAGAAGGAAAATTCTGCAAGTGGTAGACGGAGGGAGACCTCTAGTATGTAGATGCGAAGTGAGTCTTTGAATGGAAAATAGTTCGTGGAACGAAGGTATTTCACAGAGGAGGTTCGTAGAGTTGGTATGCGGTAGTGGTATATGATCATGAAGGTGAAGAAAATCCTTGGAAAAAGTTGGTTCGTGATAGTGGCATCAGTTCGTGAAGAAGGAATCCTGTATACCAAACTCAGTACTCAGTACCCGGGAGAGACAAAGTGGTTCTCAATTTTCACAAGGAATCTTGCGAATGCTTCGATCCGGTTTCCGAAAGGAATTTATTGTACCTAGAAGTACATGGGAAGGTGGAATTCATCTACGGGTGAGGAAGGAAATTGAACAGTTTATCTACCAATAGTTGAGGATGCATTAATTCATGGAAATTAAGGGACCCAGAAGTCCATAAACCGTGTTTGATTTACAAGTCGATAAAATATGAGTAGTTTCTTCTCCAAGAGCAGTGAGGAAAGGAAGAGGAAGACATTGACCCATTCCACTGGTAGTCAGCAAGAGAAGGAGGCATAGGGAGTGACCATTGGGAATGCAGGGAGTATACCCTAAATCATGTAAAGGTAATGAGACTGAGTATGTAATATCTATCTCAAACATTGTACTCATTAATGGTTGTGGTCCTTCGTGAATTTGGTACATCCTCACATTGTCGTTGTATGCTCCTTGGATGTAGCCCAGTGAGGGTGAACCAAGTAAAAATCATTGTTTCATGTTTCATGATTTCATATCAGTCTGTATATTTCCATGGAAGGAAGAAATAATTGAGTTTTGTCTAACAAAGAAACATGATCCAAAAGGGTGGAAGTTTTCATCTTCCATGCCCTGATTCACCCCACTATAAGGGTATTTGGCCTAGTAGAACTAACAATTGGTATCAAAGGTAGGTTGAAATTTACTAGTTCTCTCTCAAAAGAAGAAATGGAGGTGGTCAATCATAAAGGAATAGCGATCTTTAGTGGAAATAATTTTCAAATATGGAATAATTGAATTCAGCACTACTTTAGATTAGTTGGGATAGATATATTCACAACAGCTATGCATGGAATACCAACTGGCATTAATAGTGGTGATTTATTGGAAGTTGAAATAAGGGAATTGGAAGCTGATTCTAAAGGGATCTATGCCTTAGGGGGATCCCTATCAAATTCAATTTACATGAAGGTGATGTCATGTAAAACATCACTTGCAATGTGGGAAACATTGTTAAAAATTTTCGAGGGTGACGCAAAAGTCCAAGAAGCAAAGATGAAGGTTCTATGGAAGAAGTATGAGGATCTAATAATGAATCCCAAAGAGACTATTGATGACTTATTCGATAAGATAAATATTAATTTGGAAGACAAGCATGGTCTTGGATAAGTCATTGAATATATAATGAT
The DNA here is from genome assembly GCA_963277665.1 of Viscum album. NCBI lineage: Eukaryota > Viridiplantae > Streptophyta > Magnoliopsida > Santalales > Viscaceae > Viscum > Viscum album. The sequence goes on along the minus strand of OY728129.1, from coordinate 427,149,291 downwards.
TGTGAAACTAATCTTGAGAAAACATCCACCATGGTTCAATCTGAAAGCTTCAGTTTTTGAAGAAAAAGAACCAAAATAGTAGACACTAGATAACCAGCATATCACCTTTGTAAAAAATTAAATGAGAAACGATAGTAACGATGTAGTAGAAAATAAAAAGTCAAAGGAAGTGGCATTCAATGCCGTGAAGAATCTCTCCATTGAAAAAAGTTTGAAGGAATAAAATATCGATGATGTCATGTCATTTCTATACTATAATCTGCAAAGAGGAAAATGATGTTTCAAAGGAAAAAATTCATTTTCATGATTCCAATGTAGAAGGATTAGGAAGTTTGATTCAAAGTGTCCTAAGAAGTTTGATGAGGAAAATGAATAAAATGATCAAATTCACCAAAAAATAATTCATAAAATGAGAATTGGAGGAGATGTACTAGGAGGAAGTTCATCCAAAAGAAGAGTATTCTATTAAGAGAGGATGAAAGTTCAGAAGAATCTGAGGCAAAAGAGTTGAAGGACTGCATGAATGATAAAGTAGATGCTTCGGTGAAAGTTTCTAGATATTCCTTAGTAAGCGATGAAAGTGAAAATGAAGAAGTTTAAATTGAAGGATGATTTGATCTTCATGCTAGAGTAGAAGCTTCCCTTGAAGAGGTAGATATTTTGAGAGACAATATTAAGATATCCAACAAAGTTGTTTTTGATGCCAAACTCTTTATGAAATAGTAGGAAGAAGAAAATTCTGACCTGAATGAAGATATTGAAAAGTTGATATCATCATTACCATAAAGCTCTAAAAAGGTGGTTGAGTACATACTCAAATTTAAAAAATATAAAATTGAAATCGATAGTTTGACTTAAACTTCAAAATTTCAAATCAAATGTATCGATAATCTAGAAGAAGAGGTCATCAGTCTGTGATAAACAATTAAAGATCAAGAGAAAATGCTAACTCTCAGTTCAACATCAGGAAATAAGATCAAACTTCCAACAGATATGATGATATTTGATCAGAATGGTCCATCAAAACAAAAGGGGCTTGATCTAAAATAGGAAGTTGTTATGGTTCTACTCAGACCAAATGAAACCACTCCAAGATTGAAGATTGTTTCAGGTACGAAGCAGAATCAGATGATTCAAAGAACCCAAGGCATGACTAATGGTGCATCATTACCATACATGAATGTATCTCACCTAAGATTCTATTTTTGGGGTAATAGGGGACACTCTCAAAATGCATGTTTCAGAGAAAATTGGTAGGAATGGGAACAAGGCCAAAAGAGGTGGTCTTACAATGTTCAAAATTATAGGTCATCATTTAACGGTCACTGTGTCTTCTGTAATGGTATCAGACATATGAAAAGATATTTCACATCAACAGTATAGAGGAATGTGCCGAGGAAAACTAAATTTATCCTTAAGAAGAATCCAAAAGAATATTCAAGTGAGGTGAAAATTCAAAATCAATTTGCAGATCTGTAGGTTTAATCTGACCCATAATATAATTAGTAAGATCATGATTATCATTCCATGTCGGCTATGAATCCAAAGTATTGGGTCAAAAAGAAAAATTCCAAGAAGGTCGTTGTCGTAGAAATTTCGTTCCAGGAATCAGATTGTACATGGATATGGATAATTGATAGTGGACGCAATTCCCATATGACAAGAAATAAGAATCTAGTAATTTGAATCTGGTATCATAAAGAAGTTATTGTAAGATTTGGTAATGATGAGGGCTTGAAAATTTTTGGTTCAAGTAAATCCATGTTTGGAGGAAAAGACATGAGACAAGTAGATGTCTTGGTTATTGATGGTCTTATACATGCTTATTTTTAGTCAATTATGTGACTCAAGAAATTCTATAAGTTCTTCTAAGTAATTATTTATCATCAATGGAAAGGAGGGTGTTGTTTTGTTGCATGGAAAACATATTACAATAAATCTCTTTCACATAAGTGGTGGAGAAGATATGTCATTTCTGTCCAAGGATGAAAAAAACAAGTTATGGAATAAGTGTATTGTGATCATTAGACAGGGTTCCTTGGATTATCTAGTAAAATATGATGCAACATGAAATCTCCCAATATTATCATGGGATTTTACTCATACATGTGATGCCTTCTAACAGGGGAAGATCATTTGAAAGACATATAAGCAAAAGGGGAAAAAGTCAACAAGATTGCTTGAGTTGGTGCATATTGATGTGTTTGGTCCAATTTCACCAAGGGGTATTGATGGGATGAGACATTATGTTCTATTAATTTTATGACTATAGCAGAATGGAATGGGTTTCAATAATAACCCACAAATATGATGTTTTCAGTTGCATTTCAAGATATCGATGGGAATGTGAAAAGATGCTTGGCCAAAAATTCTGGATGATCTGAACTGATAATGTAATAGAGTTCACAAATAGCCAAGTGGTGTATTATCTCTAAAAACATGGTATAAGGTATAAATTTTTAGTAGTAAGGACTCCATAGTAGAATGGAGTAGTTTATGGAAGAAATCGCGTTGTTGACAACATGGCCAGAACAATGCTCATTGAGAAAGTCCTTTTGGAAATTTTTTTGAAAGAAGCAGTGATAACAACAGTATATACTTCAAGTCAGGCTTTTCATTCAACAAAATATGAGAAGACTCCATATGAGTGATGGTATGGAAGGAAGCCGTCATTAATGTACTTTGAATATTCAGAAGTAAATGTTTTATTCTCAAGAAGGAGAAACATAAGAAGTTTGAATCCTGTGGGGATGAAGTTATATTTCATGGATACTCAAAGAAAATAAATGCATATAAATGTTTAAATAAGTGGATGGGAAAGATAGTTTAATGTCATGTTGTGACTATAGTATAAAATGAACAAAACAGTCAGTAAAGACACGATCAAACTCAGGTGGATAGCGATGAATAGATAAGAAGGAAAGGAGACGCTCCAGCTCCAGAAGTTAATTCATAATAAGACTCAAATGATGAGAATAAATCATTGTCTTCCAAGAGACCCCAAAGAAGATGTGAAATTCATAAGCAAAACATAATTTCATATTAGACATCCCTAGTGAAGATAAGAAGTACGAAGTCTCTACATCAAGCATTATTCTTATCACAAGTGGAGCCTAAATGTTTTGATGAAGCATCTAGAGATGATAATTGGGTTCATGAAATGAATGAAGAGATTCACCAAATTGAGAAGAATCAAACATGGGAAATTTTTTCAAGACCAGATGATAAGAATTTCATTGGGAAAAATGGGTCTTTTGCAACAAAATGAATGAATACGATATGGTGATTCGAAACAAAACACGCCTTATGTGCAATGGGGACTCCCAAATAGAGGGTATAGATGTTGATGAAACATTTTCAGCTATAGCGAGGCTGCATAATATTATACTATTATTTACTATTATAGTGCAACAAAAGTTTAATGTTTTCTAGATGGATGTTAAGTTATAATTTCTGAATGGTGTTCTCAAAGAAGAAGTCTACATTGAGCCACCAGATTTTTTTCTCATTCATGAAGATGAGAATAGATTTTGGGTGATAAATAAGGTGTTATATGGTTTGAAGCTAGCACCAATAGCATGTTATTTAAGGCTTGATCAGTTTCTAAAGAATCTTGGTTTCCATTCTGGTGGGATCGATTTCAATATATATTTCAACAATGGAAATTGTCAAAGGATGATGGTGATGGTTTATATTGATGACATAATATTTGGTGGATCTGATGTAGCACAATGTAGATAGTTTTCGGAATTAATGAAAAGCGTGTTTGAAATTTCAATGATTGGTGAGATAACAGTTTTCTGTGGCTTACTATTGATGCAAGGAACAAATGGAAATTTAATTTCTCATTATAAATATGCCTAGGAGGTTTTGAGAATATTTTGAATGGATAATTCCAAATAGAAAAAGACTATAGTTTCTACTCAGCTAAAACTATTCAGGGATGATGAAGGAAAGGTATTTAATATCCCGGAATATAGGAAAATTATTTTAAGTCTGTAGTTCCTGACAGTGAGAAGGCATAATATTGTATTTTCCACATTCCAAGCACCGAGGTATCAAAGAAATTCCAAAGAGAGCCACATGATTTAAGTAAACATAATTATTTAGTATATCAAAGGATAAGTGTATTTTGTCCCAATATATAATAACAAATCATAGCCAGAGTTACTAGGTTATATAGATAAAAAATGGGCTGGTTCAGCAGATGATAGGAAGTCAACATCAGGAGGTACCTTTTATCATGGATGGTTGGGTATTTCTTGGTTTAGCAAGAAACAATATTGCATTTCATTATACACTATAGAAGCTAAATACATTACCAATACTCAATATTCCATGCAGCTATTATGGATGCAGTAGAAAATTGAAGATATGGGAATTAAAGAGAAATATCCAATCGAAATCCTTTGAGATAATTCATGTTCTATAAATCATAGTAAAAATTATGTTTATCACTCAAGTATAAAGTACATTGAAATAAAAAAAAATATCAAAGAGAAGGTGGAGAAAGATATTATGATGTAAGAGTATGTTCCTATAGAACAATAGGTTATAGACATTTTAACAAAATCCTTACCAAAAGAATCATTTGAAAGGAATTGACTGGTTATGGGAGTCTAATCGTCTTCCCACACATGAAAAAGTGTGCATGTGGGTCCCCCTCTCCCAAAGGTTTTATTTGTCTTTTCCTAATGTTATTTTATGTGTTCTTTACCCTGTTGCAGAAGAACATGAAGTGCCCTTTAGGTTCATTGACAATGGGGGATAATGTGTGCCAATTTCTTGGGGAAGAAAAGTCACAGGGAGAAGCAGTTAAGTGGAGCAGTGAGAGAGGGGGAGTTAAAGCTGAGCTGAAGCTGTTTGTAAGAGCTATAAGATAGCGGAGAATTAAATATGACGATGATATAAGTTATTGGTCAATGATTAGATATCACGATGGCTGAGGATCGTGATGCATTTAGTCTATTGGTATGAGTATGGTATCAGAAATTGGTGATTAGAAATGAAGTGATTGAGTGATGAACTTTTCATTATACTCTTGATTATCATTCCAATAATGGATAATGTGGGATTAGAGTATGAGTTGAGAAAATACTTGATCTCTATCTTTATTTAGTGAGGTTAATGGTGGATGAAGTATGAAAGAGATTTAATGAGATACCAAAATGCATAGAATTGTTTTTTGAAGAGTTTTCAACAATCTCAAAGGGGGATATTTTTGGGGAAAATCCTTCAATGAATCCTCTCAGTATTTTTTGGGTGTGGGTGTGTTTGTTGACAATGACAGATTACTACAAGTGATTATGGTTCATGTTTTCTGAAGATAGGTTTTTAAGGTGGAGCAGTTTCATAATGTTTTCCAATTTTTGGGGCCTCAAAATCGGAAGTTTGATGTTGCCAAAAGAAGGATTTCTTCATATAAGTGAATTGTATCAAGAATGTTGAGGAAAATCGGCAAAGGGTGAGAACCGTATACCACGATACATGGGCCGTGTACCATATTCCAGGAAGGGTATGCAGAGTGGAATAAATAGTATGTTGGTGATGTTAGTGAAACCAAACATGGTTCACGGTGGAAGTTGATGCGGTACATGGATGCATTGTCCTCGATAGAATAAATTGACCATGTAGTAGGGAAGGAGGTACACAGAGTGCATAGGATAATGGACTACAGATAGCTTATAGTTCGTGGTGGAAGAAGTATCGGTCAGCGTTGGTGGATGAATTGAATATTTAGAAATTCTTAATTTAGTGGATTAATCATATATATGTTCCTATATAAGTATCGTTAATCCCATTGATTACCGTTGGGATTGAGTATCAATAGAGAACACATTTTTTTTAGGGAATTTGGTGAAATCTGAAAGAAGTTTACGAGGGATAATCCCATGATGGATAGAGTGGTTTGGGAGAAAGAATTTCTAATAAAGTAATTAAGTAGAATGTTGTGTTCACTTAAGAATTGGTACGTGGAGAAGGAGTCTCCAATACACCAGAAGGAAAATTATTCAAGTGGTGCGCAGAGGGAGAGATCCATCATGTAGAAGAGAAGGGAGTCCACGAACAGAGAATAGTTCACAGACAGAGGGTATTTTACATAGGAGGTTCTTGGAGTCTGTATGTAGTAGTGGTACATGATCGTGAATGCAGAGACAGTCCACAGATGAAGGGCAGTTCATGGTAGTGGCATAAATACATGAAGAAGGTGTCCTGCATACCAAAACAAGTACTCAGTACGTGAGAGAAACAAGGTGATTCAAAATTTGAATAAGGAAACTTGAAAATTCCTTGATTCAGTTTGTGAAAGTAATTTCTGGTGCCTATCAGTACTCGAGAAGGTGGACTTCTTCTACGGGTTAAGATGGAACTTCAATAGTGCGTCTACCTATTGTTGAGGATGGAAGAATTCATGAAAACGAAGAGACCTACATCTACATAAACAACTTTTGACCTAAAAGTTGATAAAATGTGAGTGGTTTCCTTTCCAAGGGTAGTGAGCGAATGAAGAGTATGACGATGACCATTTCCACAAGTAGTGAGCCATAGAAAGAGGCATAGAGAGTGACCACTGGGAATGTAGTGAGCACACCCTAAACCCTGTAAAGGTAATGATCCTGGGTATAGAAGATCTAGCGCAATCATTATACTAATTATTTCTTGTGAGACTTAGTGAATTTGAAACATCATCACATTTTCATTATAGGTTCTTTGGACGTAGACCACTGATGGTGAACCTAGTAAAAATCGTAGTTTCTCGTGTATGATTTCATATTAGTCTGTATATTGCCATGGGAGGAAGAGAGAATTGAGTTTTTTCTAACAATGAAACAATATACAAATTAGAGAACGTTTTAATCTACCATACACTGATCAACCCCCCCCCCCCCCCTCAGGGTATTTGTCATAGTGGACCTAACATTTATGCATATTTTACCCGTTTTACCCTTACCGAGGTTATAAAAATTTACTAATGTTACGATTAATAATAAACAAAAATAAAAGGGACTCATTTACCATATATTATTCTTAATATTATAAACATGTGATACATTCTACTAGATTCAATTTTAATATATAGATAAAAATAATTTTATAATAAGTTTGAAATATAAGATGAAATCCATTTTTTAGAAAAATTAATTTTAAGTGTAAAGATATAACAATTATTATCTCATTCCTAGAAAACACATTATATTAATTTTAAAATTAATATTGAATAAATAAAATATTAACTTAATTAAAATATTTCACTAATAGTGATAAATATAATTTACTAAGATAAAAATATATTGTAATAAAAAGAAATATTTTTCATAAAATCATCTCTTTTATTTACCAATGATTTTAATTTTCATTTTTAAATAATTGATAACCAATTAATTCAATTTATAAATGTGTAAACAATAAATTTTTTATAATTTAATTTATTATATTAATATATTTCAATATAATGGTTATGCATTATCTATCACATTAAATAATAATATTTAAATAATATATTGCGGTTTATTTGAACTCAGTGTTTCATGTACCTCAAGATATTATGGAAAATAAAATTATTTATAAGGAATTATAAAATCCTATGGATACACATTTTAACCCATTAAAATTAATTATTCCTTTAAATAAGATAACTTAGATATAAAAAATGTGGATAACTCTATTTTATCACATCCCTTGGTTCTAATGTAGCTACATCAAATTTCTAATTTTTCAAGATAACTTTAACAAGGTGAGTATTATTATCCCGTATAACTTAATGTAAAGACCCTGACCTAGCAACCTAGATTTTTTAAATACATTATTATAATGGAACTAGATACAAGGAATTAAATGCCTAAGAATGGACTAGATTTTTAGTGTTAGAATGTAAGATACATACTTAAATTTCACATTACAATTAAATACATAAATATTACATAATATTTTATTTGAGAAAATCATTTTCTATTTATCATATCATTATAATTTAATATTAAAATAATTCTTACAATACTCAAGAAGGAAAGATAATAATGTGGTGATATCAGATGATCATTAAGTGTATGCATACATCGACATATAATAAAGCATGAATAATATAGAATAAATTAAATGATATTCAAATAATTCAATATAAATTAATCAAATGTGATAAAACAATTAACCATGGATATAAAATAAATATTTAAATAATCACATGGAAATCAATGATAGTTTGAAAAATTATGGAATGCATAATTCTAGACATTTGAAATGTATCATGAAGGCCTCATGCAAATAAATTGTAAATAGATCATCAAGGCCTCATACCAAGACATCTTATATAAATAATTAAGGCCTTAACCAAAATACAAATATATTTTTTCTCATGATGCCTATCAATTTCTCAAGTGGATATGTAATTCCAGTCCCCACCCAACACCAAATATGTATAATTCATTCTTCATATGAATAAACAACACAACATATTCAACATGCTATAAAAATAAATATTGTTCCATATTTGAATAACTAGTATAAAAAATATCAATACTTTCACTAGTAAAACTAATCATAAAACTATTAAATAAATGTTATTGATGGTATTAGTACAGTATATATTATGTAAAGAATAATATTCATCAATGGATTTAGAAATAGATGAATTTTTTCTTAAAAAAACATAGCATTGTTTTATGAAAATTTTATTTTCACTATGAATATAGAAAAATTTACCACATATTGATTAAAACATTTCCTTGAAAATAAACTATTAAAACTATAAATAATGTTTCAAATCAATGATCAGTCTTTATGAAATAAAATTTTGTTCATGATGTTTTAGTTAAAAAACTATTCCTTCAACACTTTTGTTAATGGTTATAAGTACCTCATTTTGAAAATGACAATAATATTCATTTTAAACCATTTATTAAAAAATCAAAAATTGGGTAAAATTTTATTTCATAAATAATTTTATACTATTAAAAACATTATTTTATAAATTATATGTAAAATGTGGAAATTGAATAGAAATATTCAACACTGTGTATAAAAAATGTTGGGTTTCATTAAAAACATTATTTTCATATCATGATTACTTAAAGAATGATAAATAAAAGTAAAAATTGTAATTTATATAAATAAATAGAGGATAATAGAAAAGTTGGGTTCAAGATATAAATATCAAATAATTATACAAAATGATAATTAATTATAATAATTTTCAATAATGATGATATTGTGAAATGATGCCTTACATCAGGTTTTAATTCCATCTATGTGTGTAAAATACCATCATAATAATTATATTTTTATTATACATATATTCTAGTACCATAATCATATATATAATAACATATATTATTTACTGAAAGTATTTTATCACCTGATTATGAATAGTTTATTGTTAAAATAACTATTCTTAGTAAAAATTACCTTTTTCATTCTTGTTTTCGTTTTGTAGTTTAAGACCATGAACTGTGATCATGGTTCCATCATCAATTTTTTTTGAAAAATATGATTAATATAACATATATTAATTTTATTGGTATTTTTATTAATCCATAAAATATTACGATAGAAAAATGAATTACACCATTCAAGGAGATGGTAGATCGTACGTATGCATTAATGTTGTTTTCACTTTTTGACAGATGGAATGAATAAAAGGGAAAAATAATTCACCATTAAAAATATATTTTTTATGTAATATAAATCTTATATAAAAATTATAACCATCATAATAATAATCCTTAATATATATTGATAAAAATAAATTGTATCGCTATGGGGATATGTTAAGCCATACTTACACATAAGTGATACCTTAACTTCCCATTCGATGGGAAAGTGCATGGATAATGGTATTTTCTTAATAATATTAGAAGTTTAGTATATTTTGGGTAAAAATTACATTATTTTATGATATATATTATATATTTAAATGAGAAAAAAGATAATTTAAAATTAAAATGGTTAGTTAAGGCAATTACATCATCTATAAAGGAAATCCATTAGATCTCTTATTAAGTACACAAATACTGGACTATTAGGAATACCAATAGCTCTAGAATGTTTTTGGGGACATTTAGAAGAAGATTTGGCTGGTTTTGGTCAAGATATATGTTTCAATGTGGTGTAAATAAGAGAAAAGAGGGGTGTCCTTTTATTTGTGGTGGGGAACACAAACATGGAATTTCTTAAAATAATAATATATAAAAAATCAATATCAACGAAAATGCCTCCAAATGGAAATATATTAGAATACGGGAAAGGATGAGGTTGAAATCACATAGAAAAGTGGTGGTTTGGTTGAGGTTTTTTTAAACCATATATTTTTTTATTAACCCCTTTGTTATTCATTTTTTACCTTAATCACAGTAACAGCTATTTTAATATCAAAGGGTTATAACTGTTACCATAAATATATAAACAAATTTTCAGTGTACCATGGTTGATATTTTCAACCATATCCTATTATTCAGGATAGTTATAATATATTTATGAATTACAAAGAATTATATATATATATATATATTGTAAAATATCATTGATGTTATTTGTAACACTATTAATTTAACTTGACATTAAATATATCAAGTCAAAGATAGAATTCAAATATATACTTTTTAAAAATAAATAATATATTATGTATATATATATATATATTAAATTCAAAGTTCATTGTAAATAACTCAAAAAATATTATATTTAGTGTTTAAAAATAATTTAGTTTATTTTTCACTTAATTTAATAAATACTGTGTTAGGATTGCATAAGAATTTTATGTTACTATTTCAGCACAAATTTTTTGAAATAAATTAACATGATAAAACAATTTAGCTTTAAAATTACAAGTTATAACAAGAAATGAAATATTTTTATACCTATGTCAATTATTTAATTATAATAAAACAATGATAATGAAAATTTTGACTTTTCAATGCACAAAATATTATAAAGGTCACAATGATAGTAAAATGAAAATAAAAGATCATGTATCCAAATTTTGGATGAATTGAGATATGTTATAGTCATCAAAATAAATCATTTCATGTTTTAGGGTCATTTTTATTACTCATCATATTATTTTGTAACCTTAATTACATGAGTTATCATTTATTGATTTGACAAATTTTACCATAGTTACTATTCAAAATGACATATAATAAAAGGGACCTATTTAAAATATTTGGACCTCACAATTGAAAATATGGAATCCTTTTTTAAATATTAAATTTATATAAGGGGAAGAATTATTATTTTAAATAAGCTGACAAAATGTGATGAAAATCTTGTTTTAGAACAATATATTTTATACATAATAATGGATTAATTATTATCTTATGCCTAAAAAGAATAATATAAATGGTAAAATATTTAATGATTATATAACATAAACATTTACTCATTCTAAAATAGTAATTAATTTATTTTATTAACATAAAAACACAGTGTGAGTATAAAAACATTGCTTTTACATTCAAATGATTCTAATTTAATTTCTAATTAATGTATTACTAATTAATTAAATTTATATAAAGTCCAAACATAAATTATTAGAATATTGTTTATCTCTTTCATAACTAAAAACCCAATTTCTAGGTGATAATTATAATATAATAATTTTATTGTATATCATAGTCTTCTTAAAACCACTATTGAATGTAACAAAATCTATGAAGGTAATCAAATTATTTTAAGGGAAATATATTATAAAATCTCAATGAGTGACATTATAACCTATAAAATAATTTTCCATGAAAATTACATCACTAGGATACTAAAAAATGAGGATAGTTATGCATCACCACATCCTCAAGTTCCCCCATAACTTCCTCAAATTGGTAGTTCACCAAAAAAAATTGAATAGGTGAGTGTTCTTGTTTTGTAACAATTTGTGTCTTTGATCCAGAATCTAAACACATTGTTCCTCGTAAGAATTATCTATATCCAATGGTATGAAGTATGAGTTCAGTACCAGTGAAGTATCTCGAATTTATTTATTCTGGAGAGATATACACATCATTAATCTTTATGAGATTTAGTATAAGTTCAATCGATAAGATACCATCTTGATATGATAGATAATTTTTAAGGTACTGATATACTAATCCCTTAACTTTCCAATCATTCCAAATACCTTCACCCTTTTAATGGTAGATATTTATAGGAATACCTTTTCACAAGATTAAAACTATAGATCATTCCAATGATTTTCAATATAATGTTTTTTATTCTATGCTACCCTTATTCTCTATTGAATGACCCTAACCTTCTCTGAAATTTCCTCAGCTAAATCATGTCCCAATATTTATCTTCATTATATTTTATCTCAACATGTTAGAGTTCTATCCTTCCAAACATAGAGGTATTTATAAAGATATATGTGAATGTGGGAGTGAAATATATTTCTATAAGAATATTCCACCCATGGAGGTTTTCAATCCTAACCACCATTCAAATTCATAGAGACAGCTATAAAAATGTCTTCTAGATTTAGAATGGTTCTCTAAGACACACCATCAATATAAGGATGATAAATAGTTCTAAAACATAAGTCTATATCTTGCTCCTACTGGAGTATTTTATTGTTCATTATTGAAAACCTTGGATCCCAATTATATATAAATGAATATGGTACTCCATGAAACCTCGCTGCTTCCTCAATATAAATCCTTGAAAACCGATCATGATATAGTCCTTCTCTAATAGAAAAAGTGTGCTGAAATGATAAGGTGATTGGTTATAACCCCTAAAACATTATTCATTTTAGATGTTATAGGGGGTCTGATAGTAGAATCCTTGTTGATGTTTTTTCATTTCAATCCTAGAATGGGAAATGGTTGTAACATCCCCTTAAAATTCAATCTCTTATCCATAACATTCTAACAAACCAAGAAATGAGACATAAACTTAGAAGTATATCTCTTTGTTCTATCCTACAATAAAAACTCTTTCAAAAATCTAAAAATATTTATTCTTCTAGGATGAAAAGTGAATATAAAAGTTTGAGCTTCATCCAACAACTCCTTCATGAAATCTGGAATGTACAAGACATATACCCAATTCTTAAACTTTATAATTATATCATAATCATTATAAAATTTGAAAACATTTTAGACCTTATTCTATATAATTACATCTTCTATATAGATATTGTTAATTAAAAATTTGATATATCTCTAAAAACTCATTTAGGAAAGATAATATTTATCCCCTTCATTCAAAATTATCAGATCCATCCTTTTGAAATCCACATATATTGGATTTTTTGCGGTCCTCATAATAGATAATTTGGAATCATTCTTTCAACTCAAATAATCTTTCACCTCTTTCATCATTCCCTGTTGGACATGTATTGAGAATTCATGATCATTAATTACCTCTAGCCACATTCTTTGTTAAACATTCAACTATTTTTATGAAAATTACAAATCAATATTTTATTTTCATTATATATATCACTCTATTCACTATATAGATAATTACCCTATATCCCTAATGAAAAATTAATATCTTCTTGCTCCAAGTCACGATTTAGGTAATTTTTTTGCATAATGATTCAATTTTAATAAGGCATACGCTATTACCATATCACTATGCATGATAAAAAATCTCAACCCTTCCATTGATGTATTATTATAAATCACAAACCTTATCTAAGGTAGGTTCATGTAAGCATAATCACATTGATTAAACATACCCTAAATTATTTGAAACTCCATTCTCATTCATCTATTAATAAGAACCTAAACCCCTTTTAAGTAAACTATGTGATTAGTGTAGATAGTATTCATACATTTCAAACAAAGTATCCATATTATACATCCAACCCATTAAAATTATAGATATCAGTTACCATGGTTTGTATTATCTAAATCTCAATAACATTTCTATTTGAAGGATCCACTGATACACCCTCACATGAAATTATATAACCTAAGAATGAATAATTTTGAAGAAAAAAATACCCCTTTTTAAATTAGGAATAAAAATTCCCCTTCCTCATGTTCCTCAACAAAATGATCAAATATTCTTCATTATATTCCTTGATCTTTGAATATATAAGAATATAATCTAAAAAGACTACCAAAAACTAATCAAGGAAATCACTAAAGACTCTACTCATTAAATATGTAAATATAGCTAGATCATTTCTAGGACTAAAGGACATTATTATAAATTCATAAAGATCATACTTTATATAAAAGGTTGTATTTATTATACCCATCTTCATGATCCTAAACTAATGATATCCAAATCAAAAATCAATCTAGGAAAAATATATATATATACCAATTATTTATTAAAAATATAATTTATACATGGTAGAGGATACATGTTTATAATAGTGATACTGTAATATTGTCAATAATCAATGTAAATATGCATTGAACCATATTTCTTCTTACCAAATAAATAGGTGCACCCCGTGGTGAAGTACTATGTGTAAAGAAACCCTTTTCTAAATTCTACTAGGGTTTATTATTCAATTACTATATCCTTATTAAGGTTGTTTTTAATGGATTATTTGAAATTGGCATAACACAGTGTATGATCTCCATTGAAAATAAACATCATGATTAGGTAGAAGACTAGGCAAGTCTTTAGGAAATAAATCATCATATTCACAAAGAATAGTCACCTTTTAAATGATGAGTTCCTCTCAATCCATTTTAGTAAAAAATCACTCATGATTTGGTATAAAAATAAATACGATAGAAGTAATTCTCATTGGGTTATCATGTTTACACTCACATTTATAAACGATTGAAGGGTTATTTAGAATATCAAATGGAACATCCCTTATTTAAAAATTGACATGGGATATATATTGAGATATTCAATAAATACACAAAATTACATCAAATTCAACTATATGAATTATAATAATATTCATAGGAATAAAATTCCCACAAACTTCTATCAGATAGAAGTTATAGACCTGAGATGTAGTGAACCTAGAATTAGGATTTTCACCACTAACTCATTATTTAATCATTGAGATGGTTATGCGATACCCTTAAAAAATTCTATAGATATAAATGTGTATATAGAAGAAAATATAAAAAATAATATTATTTCCTCAAATGGATAATATGTGAACATTTTACCATGTCTCTCCGAACATACACATCGAATGTAGTAATTTCGTAAGCTTTTCCATCTCCCTTTGGATTTTGTTTTGGTTAGTTCACTTGATGTATGATTCATTAGTTAGAATAGTTCCCTAAAACCTTATAGTAAAAAACTTAATTTGGTGGATTCTCCTTTCCATTTTATTCATGAGTATCATGGTCTTTCTCTCCACAGATAAAAAAAACTCATTTTTCATTTTAAGCTTATACCATGGTATTTATTTACAAAGGAATAAAATATTGTAAAATTATTATTTCTCTTATTCCCCCTATCCATATTTTTCACTATCATCCTCTTCATCTATTTATTTCATTAAAATCCATCATACATGGAGAATTATTTCTTAGTCATGAAATGTCATGATATTATATCCTCTTTTGATTAGGATGTTTAGGCGAATAGTTTCATTCCAAAGGTTTATCATTATCCCATCAATGAAATGGTTAAAAATAATATTTGGATTATGTATATATTACATAGTATACCTCAATATCTTTTTAATGTTATATTCATACATATAAACATCTTCCACTTTCTTATATCTCAAAATCAATAATTTTCCTTCAATATCTACTCATTGTTCACGAGGAAAATATTTTTCCAAAAACATTTACATAAAATCATTCCATTTTATGATCTCTATGTCCTACATAAACTTTGTGTTTTGAATCAACAACCACCATTGATCTCTATCTCTTGAGATATGATAAAATACCATGAGAACTATCTCCCATTAATTACTTCCCCATGTGAGAAATATATTATCAATGGAACATATCCTTTGATATGTTACAAAAGGATTTTTAGTCATATAAAATAATAGAGGTTCTTGACACATGATGTAGTATAAAATTGTTAAAACACTTTTTATATTAGGAAAAATCTCCATAAGTAATAATTTATTTCTCATAACTTGAGTAAGCTTCCCCAATATAGTTATAATTTGTTCATCTCCTACAAAAGTTTCATTATCTTTCCAATAAGGGAAATATCTACATGGATTATGTGAATTGATATGATATAAATTCCATATTATTTGAACTATTTATAAATAATTTCATTCAGTAGATTAGATCATAACATTGTGATTCATAATGTATAATTTTGAAACAAGTGAAACAATGAAAATAAATCTAAATATTATTGTATAGCTAATCTCAAAATCTTAAATATTGATTCTTTGGGAAAACTCTAAAATCATAAAAAATATTTTTAAATCATTCATTACACATTTTAATGAATTTTTTTATATAGATCATATCCCCTAGGAGTTTTAAACTTAGTACATAGTAAGTGAACACTCACCGTGCATTAGAATGATGGCTAAGATATACTCAAAACAAATATTTTCATGGTTATTAACACTAGGTGAATATATTCAAAAAAATATGTAAATTTTCCTTATAGGGATGAATTTCTAGGAAAACCACATAATATAAAACTTACCAAAATATTATGAAGTTATCCTAGACATAGACATTTCTACAATGTCAGCTATCAGGTTATATTCTATAATATACTCTTTCCTAAGTATTTTTCCCAAGGCTTATACCAAAATTAATCTGATACCAACTATAAAAATCCCAAGTATTGTATCCTCGAGTTGGATGTCACATTATTACATTGGAACTTGATATAAGAAATCTCATCTCGAAGGGTAAAATATTTTAGTAGTCTTGGAATGATAGATTCATAATAAAGTTTCAAATTATGTTTGAAAACATATAAAACAATTATTATTTTCTATAAGAATACCACTATAAAATTGAGTACATAAAATCATTTCAATCATTAATCATGTCCTTGTATCATGGGGAAAGAAAAATTTATAAATTAGTGACCTCATATGCTCAAAAAGGTTATTTTTACATTAGTAGAAAATATATAATGAAATTAGTGAAATTCAAATGGTGAAATATAAAATAATCAAATGATCTGAAGAATTATCCATGGATATTAAAAATAATCAAATAATCACATTGAAATCAATATTTTATTTCATTATGAGGGAATGAATTATATCAGACATATAAAACATACCACTGAGGCCTTGTTCCAATATACCTTAAATATACCATCTAGTGCTCATACTACGGCAACATCATAAACTGGTAAGGACTCATCCAAAAAACCAATCTAGTTTATATCATGAGTCCTATTAATGAATAAACTAGTTATGTAATTATAGTTTATACTTGTTACATAATAAATTCAATGCATTCATTATGAGAATACAAAATACAACTTAATCAATATTCTGTAAAAACCAATAAATCTTTATATTAGAAGAACTATAATATGGACTATCAAAACATTCCCTAGTAAAACTAATCATAAACCATCCGAATAAATATGGTAGAGGGTATAATAAGAGAATCGTCAGTAAATCACAATATTCAATAAAGGATGTTGATATTGTTGAAATTACTATCATAAGATCACTGGAATATTTCATGAATAAAAAACTTCTCTTCCATTGATATTACTTATATAAAAATTTATCAAATATTATGGAAAAATTTTATTTCAAAATAACCTTGTCTGATTTTAATGGAATATTCAAATCAATGAGTTTTCATGATAGTGTTAAAATTCATTCAAGTCATGTAAGTTAAAAATACATTCATTTAACACTTTTTTAAAAGGATAAAAGAACCTCATTCAAAAAATGAAAAGATGGATATTTTTAAATTATTTTGTAAAAACTAAATATTGTGTAAAAATCAATAATAAAAAGCTAGATAATACTACGAACATAATTTTAGAAATTTTTATTAAAATATGGCCATGGAAGAAGAAAAATCATAACCTGGTAGAACAAAAAGGATAGTTTTCATTAAAACATTATATCGATATTTGATTAATTAAATATAGTTAAATAAAAAGAGAAATTTAATTTATATAAATAACTAGAGGATATGAAAATAAACTAGGTTTAGGAACAAGAAATCATATAATTCTCCCAATTAGTATTCAAACGTAACCAATCATGAATAATGATTTGATCATGAAATTAACCTTTACCTCATGTTTGATATATTTTATCAGTGTTTGGAACAAATGTATAAAAAATATGAATTTATTATACATCAATATTATAACCATAATCATATATATTATACAATTAATGATTTACATATACACTTTTATCACCCATTTATAAAACATTATCTTTTAAAATCATCCATTCATTGAATAAATGTTTCTTTTTTCATCTATATTTTTGTTAAGAAGTTATAGTCCATTTATATTGAACATATTTCCATAATGTCTAAAATTATAACCATGATATAAATAGCATATATAATTCTTATTTAGGTAATTTGTGTAATCTAATAAATATAATGATATAAAAATAAATAACACCATTCATGGAGAGGGTAGGCCATACAAACCTATGATCATTGTTCTAAATTTGTTATAGATGGAGAAAAAGAAAGGTAAAAAATAATTCAACATTATAGAATCCTGATTATGTAATATAAATAATATAGAACAATTATAACCATTATTATTAGCATACATAAAATATGGTGATGAAAAATAAATTCTATAACTACATAGAGATGGTAAACTATACATACACATGAGTGATACTTATAATACCAATTTTATGGAAATGAAGGTCGATAATAGTTTTTTAAAATTTATAATAAAATTTCAGAATATTCAATATAATGAAATTATTAATTTATAAAAATTAAATATATTTATAGGAGGTAAAAGAATTTATAAGATCCTAGATTTCTCTATGAGTTATGTTCTACTTACATTTCAGTTAATGCCCTCTATTTTAGTTAATTAAGTGGCTACCCATGTCCTTAACGAGGATCGAAGGTGTTTGGATGGTTTGAGACACAAAAAAAGTAAAAAATGGGGTTTTATGGGTAGGTCGAATGGTCTACACATGGTTAATGATAACTGTGCAAACAATCCAGGGAAACCGTGATGGGGGAGGGATCTTGGATAGTGACATCTGCATGGTTCTCTCATGGTTTAGAAAACCATGAATGTAAAACATGTGACCCATAAAAATTTAAAAACATACAAATTTTCCACTCTGGGGTTTTTATGTTCACTCAGGATTTTCCTCTTCCTTCTCCCTTATAATCCTAGGAACCAGCCAAAGGGCCCAAGAGCTTCCCAGGATCAATCGACTCCAATTATTAACCATTTGGTGTGCCGTTTGATTCCAATTGAAGATATGAGTGATTTTAATCTTCTCCTTGTCTCGCTTTTACAGTTTAGGTCTTGCATTTTTGGTGATTTCCATCTAAAGCTCTTAAACCTCTCTTTTCTGTGAGATCAACGATGAGGCTTCAAAGGGGTGTTGTATCAGGATCTATGGCTATGGATGAGAGGTAGATGATCTGTATATTCAAGGTACGTGGTATAAAATTTATATGCCTTATGTTTTATGGATATTTGTGCCTGCAGGGTTTTGATTCTAACACTCTTGTGATGAGTTCTTCATGCCATTATTTTGATATGAAGTTTAGGGTGACTAAACAACCTAATGGAACCCTCATGATTCAAGTGGGATGCATTGAGGAATATGTGACCTATGCTAGGGCCACCCATGTGGTTCACCCACATTCCTGGGCTTAGAGTTTAGATAAGTAAATGTTGGGCCATTGTGAGAGAACATAGATCCTAGGGTGAATATGATATTAATATTATAGGATGTGAATGTGAGTCTTTCTAAAACACCTAGATTGGGTGGTGACCTATGTGGGTGGTTGGTTGGCCTAAAAGGGGCTTATGTGAGATAAAGGGAAGTGCTAAGGTATTAGCTTTATACATAATTATGTATAGTGATATAGGCATGGGAAATGAGAAATGTTGATGAATTTTGTGGGTTAGAAATGAATAATGTGTTAATGGATTGTGGCATAATGTTAAATTCAAATTTATTGATATTGTTGTGATGTTTCTAATGATAGTAGATATTCTTGGTTGTGAATAATTGTTGAATGTGATGAATGTTAAATAAATCATGTCCACAAGGATTACTAGTGTGGGGTTTCGACATGAGGTTCTACACCCACGAGTTTAGTTTTGAATATGGTTCCAACCTCTACACAATTTATGTGTGGGTTAGGGAAGAGGATATAGTTCCATTCCACTAATGGTCACATCCACCCACACCGAGGTTTCAAGGTAAGGATAATGAAAATTTTGTGTTATGATGCCTATGGAGATATGAATTTGTTAATTCTCTCATTTTGTGAATTTTTATCTTTCCAAATCTATTGAACACATGATATAGGGTGAAATTATAAATGTAATGAACTTGGTGTATTTAGTGGGTTAACTTAAGGGGATATAAATAATTACTTCTTTTGATCTGTTTATTTTTCCTGTCATTATTTTTCAATCTCAATCACTATCTTCATTGTTTGATATTTTTTAGATGTCGTTGGAGTTTGTCTACCAAGTTATATGTGCACCCTTCTTGGCATGTCGTTGGGTAACCAAGAAGATTTCATGCTTGCAGGTCAAGAAAAAGTAAATGGCTCTATGTTAGGGAGTTGATTTGGACATATAATGAGCTTGGTTGAGGTTAGGGACTTAGTGAAGGGAATTTTTGGGATTCCCCTATTTTTCTTCATTTCTATTTTTGTCCACATTTCACTATAGCATGGCATGAAATACATATTGTTGGTTGTGTTGTACCCAGTTTGGGAATGGATTATTTATACATTGTTTTGGTTGTTTTATAGTGTTTCATCTATTTATATTTTTACTATCGTGGATTAAATAGTTAAAAAGGGGATATTATCTCACAACGTGACTACTTAGACCCTTTCTGCTAGTTAGAAACCTCTGGCATATGAGGAGGTGCTCTTGAGGTCATGTAACCACCCAGCTTGGGGCCCCAGTTAGTGGCTCCTTTGTTGGGGATGTTACAAAGTGGTATCAGAGGAGGTCATTTCACTATCTTAGTATTTGTATATGGTTGATGGATCTTAGGGTAGTTTCCACCCATGGTAATGAGATCGTTCTTGGGAGTATCTAACCCATGTACGTGGAAAAACCCAAGTCACCCTTGTTGGGAATTTTTGTTCTTGTTATGAGTTGTTACATTTGATGATATTTCACCGTTGGGTGATGCACTTGTGGTGTGATTTGATGATTTTGTGATATGTTACTCATGGACGGAATGGATTGAGGTTTTTCATTTATTCATTATCCAAGGCACCAATAATGATAAGTGACGTGCATCATGATAGGGACACCCACATGGAATGAGTGTACATGACCTAGAGGTTAGGATGCATTATTTAATTTAAAAGTGAAAAAGTTATTCCTAATAAGATGATGTTAATGGGTAAAAAGGGGTATAGAAAGGTTGGGTGATAATCTAGGAACATGTTTTATAAGAATAAAAATTGGTTTAGATTTTTTTAAAGTAACATGGAATGTAGAATGGTATGAAATGGTGTAAGAAATAAAGTCTTGTAACTGTGAGAGTAGGTTAACCGGGTTGACCATGGTCTTAGAAGGAATGGCTAAGGGTAGTGTACCAAATGTAATGGTCATGGTGGAATGCTATATGTAAAATGGTTGATTATGTATATTTATGAGACTTTCAATTTTATCCATTCTTTTTGTGATAGCTTAAGTGAATCATTATAAGGATGAGTTTAGAATTGTAGGAAAATGTCTCCACAAAGATGCATTCCAGTTGGGCGATCGGAATACATTGCCATGAATGCTCCTTTGGTAGTGGATTAGGGGAATATAGTGGTTCAAGGTGATTGGGAAGTTAAATTCCATGATAAATTTACTTGTTTTATGCAGATGATAGAACGGGGCCCATGGTGGGTAGTTCCTTGTATGTTCGAGATGACCAGAGATTTTTAGCTACAACACCCTACGACTTTTATAAGAAAGGGTAAGAAATAGGCAGTCGAGTTCTAGATTATGTCTATCCAGAATATTATTGATCATCTAGAGACTCATTTTGAGAGGCAAGTCATGTATTCATATTATATGAAGAGAGGCTAAGCAAAGAGTTGGTGGGACATCATGGTCCAAATGGAAAAGGTTGTGGAAAATCTATAGAAGGACTTCCAGGAGAGGTTTCTTGAGAACATCAATCCCGTGACCCTGAGACAAGAAAAGGAAGATGATTTTATTATTTTGACATGGGGGGAGACATTGGTGATGTACTACACTTTTCGTTTCACTGATTTGTGTCACTTCATTCTAGATTTGATAGGAGATGAGGTAGTTAGGGAGATATGTTTCCAGGATGGGTTGGGACATGAGATCAAGTCTGAGGTAAATAACATCAGTCTAGAGTGGTTTGCATAAGTGGTAGATCAAGATATTATCTTGGAGTGAAACCTCAAGGGTGCCTCATGTAGTGAGCTTGTGGGGGGGAACATGGCATACCAGCAGTGCATCTTCCAACTGCAGTAAGTGCCATTTTGGAAACATTCATTAGGGTGGAAGTTTATAAAATAGACATTAGAGGAGAAAATCCTATCATAATGGTGACCAAATATTTTTCTATGAGCTTGGTAGGTTGGGGAACATGGATAGAAATTTTCCCCTACAACCAGTTGGGTGTCAAATGTGTAGTAGGTTAGTCCATGTGAAGATGTACTATAGAAACCTGTAGCAATCGTTAAATGAAGGAAGTCTGAAGCAATTGTTGAGTGCGGGAAGGGGGTCAGTTAACCCATATTAGTCTAGAAGTTGGATCTCTACAGGCCGTACATTTAGGGGTGGGGTATGTGGAACTCAAGGGTGAGACCATTATTACCATTAGGGTAGTGTAGCATGACGTACTAAGGAGGCGACACAAGGTAGAGGGGCGTGTCAACTCCATGCGGTTCAGACTGCGCCTAAGGTGGTGAGGCAGGATAGTCTGTAGTTTAAGGTATGATACTTGTATCTTCCGTTCATTCTAGTGCATTATTTGATACTAGTTCTACACATTCTTTTATTTATCCTCAGTTCTTAGTTGTGTTGGGTTTGATCATAAGGAATGCAAGTGGGTTAATTTCACATGATACTCCATTGGGAGTACGAGTCGAGAGCATTAGGAAATGTAAGGGTTGTCTTATAGAGATAAGGGGTTATCATTATCTATGGGATCTTTTTATTCTAAACATATCAAGTTTTTACTTGATCATGGTAATGGATTGGTTGGTGTTGTATCAATCCCACATCGACTGTTATTGATGTCATGTAATGTTTACAGGTATCGATGGAGACACCTATATTCTTTATGGTGTGTGGGATGCTCGATTGGGCCATGTCAGGCCTCTTTTCCAACATTTGGGAGATCTCATGACCTAGATAAAATTCCTTATGTTAAATTATGGGGAGATGGAGTTTCCAATCTTTCCACTCATAATGGATCAGTTTCAGGATGTGTATCCTGAGGAATTCTTGGGGTTACCACCCAAGATAGATTTTGAGTTCACCCTTGAGTTGTTACCAGGAGAAGAGCCAGTATCCATTCATCCAAATCATATGACAGTTGTTGTACTCTAAGAACAGACGGTTCAGTTGTAGGAATTAGAAGACAAGGGGTTTATTCCTCCTAGTTTATCACCTTGGGTATCACCTATACTTATTGCTAAAATGCTGATGGGTCACATACACATTGTGTCGATTATAGGAGGATGAACTAGGTGACGGTGAAGAACTGATACCATGTTCCTAGAATTGATGATCTTTTTTACCATATTAGAGGTGATTTAGTGTTTTCTAGGATCAATTTGTGCTCGGGATACCATCAGTTAATGGTGAAATCTTTTTCAAATTGCAGATAGCTTTCGAAGCAGGTTCGGGTTGTATGAATTTTTTTTAATGTCATTTGGGTTGACCAATGCACAAGTTGTGTTCATGGATTTGAAGAACTACATATTTCACCCATATATAGACCGTTTAATTTTTGTTTTTTGATGATATCTTAGTTTACTCTGGGACTCATGAATATCATGCCCAACATCTTGACATCATTTTGAGTATACTAAGAGGGAATAGGATTTACGCTAAGCTAGAAAAGTGTCAGTTTTGGATTGGTGAGGTGCACTTTTTGGGACACAACATCTTGGAATCATGTGTGTCAGCAGATCAAGAGAATGTATAGGTTACCATTTCTTGGAAATATCCCAATAGAGTTTCCGATGTTTGTTATTTTCCTTGTTTGGAAGGATATTATTGGTGTTTCATTAAGGACTTATCTCATTTGCGGGAACCTCTCTCCAGTGTGACCAATAAGGGAGTGATGTTTGAGTGGTTACGAGTATTTGAATGTGATTTTTGATGATCCCACGAAGTATTTGACTACCGCACCGATTCTAGTTTTACTTGAACCAAGAAAGAAGTATACCTTATTTTGTGATGCATTTCCTGTTGGACATGGTGCATTGATGATGAAGTATGAGCAGGTTGTTGCTTATGGTTCAAGATAGTTGAGACCAAATGAGAGAAATTACCCAACTCATGATATTTAACTATCTTCAGTTGTTCAAGCCTTGATGTGCTGGAGGCATTACATTTTAGGAGAAACTTTTATAGTTTTTACCGACCCTAAAAGTCTCATGTATATATTCTCTTAGAGAGATATGAATCATCAACAATGAAGGTGGGTTGAATATCTGTAATCCATTGATTTTGAGATTTTTTAAACACCAGGAAAAGGGAAAAGTGTTGTTGATGCCCTGATCTAGATGACTCATAATCAGGATGTCCAATAATGATCATCAGAGTTAATATTGATGGACCTTTTTTCTAAGATTCATCTAGAGGTACAAGATGAGATGATGTAGACGAATCTTGAATCTATAGTAGTTGACTCAATGCTTTTGATCCAGATTAAGGAGAGCATGTTGGTAGATCTGAATTGTTTATCTATGAAGAAAAGTCTTAAAGATGGGGTGTCACCTTCTAGCTAGATTTTTGGGGTTGATGGTGTTGCTCATGTTCTTGACCGTGTTGTGGTACCGATAGGATTACGTGAAGAGATGCATGAGTTTCATGCATTGAAGTGGATAGTACATTCGGGTTTGACTATGATGTTCCCTGAATTCCACAGGAAATTTTGGTGTATTTGAATGAAGAGAAAAGTTGTGAACAATGAGAAAAGGTGCCTTACCTATCAATAGGTGAATTCTAAACACCATCATCCAGGTGGATTGATGTAGTCATTTCCCATTCCATAGTGGAAATAAAATAACGTGACAATGGAAATCTTGGATGGTCTTCTAAGGATGCCTCCGAAGAGTAATGCAATTTGGATGGTCATGGATCAATTGAGAAAAGTGGGACATTTATTTCCGATCTAGGAGACCATTATAATTGATCATCTAGGTGAGTTATATGTTCGAGAGTTAGTGTCGTTTCATTGTGTGACAATAACCATAGTTTCAGATCATGATCCACATTTCACTTTCTGCTTCTAGAATGGGTTACATAATGCACTTGGGACCTAGGGGTTGTTGAGTAAAACTTATCACCTGCAGATGAACGAGAAATCAAAACAAATGATTCAGGTGTTAGGGAACATGCTGAGAAATTTTTTTTTGGATTTTAGTGGCTCATGGGAGAAACGATTGGCTCTAGTTGAGTTTTTCTACAATAAAAGTTTTTAATTTACAATTCAGATGGATCTTTTTGAGGAACTATATGAGAGACCATATATATATCTGTTGTGTTGGTTAGAGGTAGGAGAGTCTGAGTAGTTGGGACAGAGTCTCATGAGGGAAATGTCCAAAAAGGTCAATTTGATTCAGAAACATATTGAAATGTTGCAGAGTAGGCATAAGTCTTACACAGATTGGCATCATAGACCACTGGAGTTCAGGGTTGCTGATAGAGTGTTTCTCCAAGTGTCTCCAAGTTTGGGTCAATTTATAATTATGGAGAATTAAACTTTGGCAATTAGGTTTGTGGGGCCTCTTGAGATTTTGGAGAGGATCAGGATGGTGGATTAATGGTTGGATCTTCCTCAATGGTATAGTGGGTTGCATGATGTCTTTCATGTTGCATTGCTTAGGAAATACCACCAGGATCCATCTCATGTTCTAGATTTTGATGATATTGAGGATGATGTAGATGTATCCTTCAAGGAGCATCTCTTCCAAGTTGTGGACCATAGTGAGAATGTTTTGCGGGGCATGGTTGTGCCTTTTTTCTGTGTGTTGTGGATTCATATAAAATTTCTGGATGAAACATGGGATAGAGAATATAATTTACGGGCCTAGTGGCCCAAACTCTTTTCTTAGCAGCTCAGTGATTCTTGGAAGAGTGGATCAAGGATGAGATGTTATAAGGTGGAGAGGTTTTAAGATCCCGGATTTCTTCGTGAGGTATGTTCTACTTATGTTTCAGTTTAATCCCTTTATTTTGGTTAATTTAGTTCCAACCAAAGTTCATAAGGAGGCTCAAGGGTGTTCTGAAGGTTCGAGACACAAAAATTAGAAAATAGCATTTTTGGGTAGGTCATATAGTTTGCACACGGTTATTGCTAACAATGTGGACAACCTTGGGAAACTGTGTAGGATGTGTGATTTCAGACAGTGACATCTTCACGGTTTGTGCACGGTTTGCAAAACCGTGTGGGTAAATTGTGCGGCCTAGGAACTTTAAAAAAAATTACAAAAATTTCACTCTAGGTTTTTTATGTTCACTGGGGATTTTCCACTTCCTCCTCCCTTTCAACCATAGGGACGAACCAAAGGGTCTAAGAGATTCCATGGATCGATCTCCTTCGATTCATGACTGTTTGGAGTGCCATTGGATGAGAATTGATGATCTAGGTGAGTCTAATCATCTCAATTTCTCTCTTTTCGGATTAAGGTCTTGTATTTTAGGATATTTCCATTCAAATATCTCAAACCTCTCTTTTTCAGTGAGATATATGTTGAGGATTCATAGGGTTGTTGAATAAGGATTTAAGGCATTGGTTGGGAGGTATTTATTCAACGGATTCGATTTAAGAAGTCTACAAGTTATATCCCTTGAGTTTTATCGAGGTTTGTGCATATAGGGTTTTGATTATTAACGTATTTTTGTGTGTTCATTGTTCCATAATTGTGATGTTATGTTTAGGTTGTCTAAACAACCTAATGTATCCCTAATGATTCTCGTGGGATGAATGAAGGAATATGTGACCTATGTTAGGGCCACCCATGGGGTGTGCCCACATTCCCGAGCATAGAGTTCAACTATGTAAATGTAGGGATGTTGAGAGAAAACAAATAGCCGAGGGAAAATATGATATTTATCAAGAAGGATGTGAATGGGAGTCCTAGTAACATACCTAGGATGTGAGGTGACCTATGTGGGTAGTTGGTTGGCATAAAAAGGGGTTAAATGAGATAAATGGAAATGATAAGGGATTAGATTTATACATGATTATGCTTAGTGAGATAGGCATGGGAAATGGGAAATGGGGATGAATGATTTTGGTTAGAAATGAATAATGTATTAATGGATTATTTAATAATGTTAAATTCCCATTAATTGATATTGTTGTGATGTTGCTAATGACATTAGAGATGGTTGGTTGTGATTTTGGGTTGAATGTGATGAATGTTAATTAAATCATGGGAACATGGCTTGGTAGTGTGGGGTATAGACATGAGGTTATACACCCATAGGTCAAATTTTGACAAAGGTTCCAAACAACAACCACTATATGAATGGGTTAGGAAAGTGGAGAGACTTCCATTCCCCTAACGGTTTCATCCACCCGGACTGAGGCCTCTAGGTGAGGATAATGAAAATTCGGTGATACAATGCCTAGAAAGTTAGGACTTGATTAATTCTCTCATGTTTTGAATATTAATATTTCCTAATCCATTGAAAACATAATAAAGGGTGAAATGATAAAAGAAATGAACTTCAGGTATTCAGTGGGTTAAAGTAAGGGGATTTAAATAATGATGTATTTTGATCTGCTTTTCTTTACCTGTCATTATGTATTCTCGCTTGCAGTATATGCCTTGAGGGATATTTTTTAGACGCCATTGGTGGAGGCCTACTGAGTTATAATCACACCCATATCAGGCCACAATTGTGTATCTTAGTAGATTTCATGCTTTCAGGTCAGGACAAGGGAAAGGGCCCTATGCTTGGGAGTTTATTTGGACATGGAATGAGCTCGGTTCATGTTTAAAACATAGTTCCATGACCATTTTGGTGATTCTATTGTTTTTATTCATTCTGGATTTTGTTCACATTACATTATATAATGAAATGACATACTTATTGTTGGTTGGGTTCTACCCAGTCTGGGAATGGTGTATTTATACATTATGTTGGTTGTTTTATAGTGTTTTTTCTAATTATATTTTAACTTATGTGGCTTACACTGGTAAAGGGGGTCATAGTCTCCCCTCCCGCACTTGTTTCACGATCATATCTCCTTCCAGGAAATTCTAGTGGCTTGGTTTCAAGGATTGGAGGGATGGTATATGGAAGGCAAGGTGAGCTGTGTTATTCTCTCCTCCATTTGCTGGGTAATTTGGGAGGCGCGGAACCTTTTGTTGGCCAGGAGACTAGAGATCACTCTGTTTTCTATGGATCCGATTAAAAGCACTCAACTTCAAACTGGGTCCTTTGAAAAAAGGTGGCCAACAGCTTCTAGGTCCTTGTATTTTGTTGGTACCACTCATGTTTGGGGGATAGGTAGGCCGACATATCAAATGTACTCCACCACTTCAAGGATATAAACTTAATGTGGATGACTCTTAGATAAATGGGATTATCAGAGGAGGAGGGGTTATGTTGTACGCATATGGCTCGGTGTTGTTATGTTTTAGTGAGTTTTTTTGTCTTGTAAGTTCTTTGGGTGAGGAAGCCAGGGTGCTTATTACAGGAATCATTATTCATTGGAGGGCTACTTTTCTTGAGGATGAGGTGGTATCAGATTCTAATGTCTGGGTTAGATCGGTGTGTGGTGTTTTTGAACCGGCCTAAAACATAGTGTATATGATCCATAGAGTGTGCTAGCAACTAATCTTGGGTGGACTATTAAGCATTATTGGAGGAAGGCTAACTTTTTGGCTGATGCGCTTTCAAGTAATTGAAGTCAAGAGGATGAGCGTGTTATTTATAATACCTTAGGATCCCTTCCCTTGGAGTGTATGTCTTTTTTCCATGGGTATGACCTTGGTTTACATCACTTCCTCCCTCCTCAAAGGCTCTTGGAAGGGTGGTTCTTTGTAACCACCTTTTTTCTCTATAATAAAAAAGAAATTTTCAGAAACATCAAGGCTTAATGTGGTGAAAATAAGGGAATGTAGGGGTGTCATTTTATATGTGGGGGAGAGGAAAAACATGGAATTTCTTAAAAGAATAAAATATAACAAATTAAATTTTCAATAAAAATTCCAAAAAGGACATATATTAGAATTTTGGATATTATCATGTTTAAATGCTATCATCCTATATAATTTGGATTGGTGTATGTGGTGATTTAAACCTTATCTTTTTTATTAACCCCATTCAATAAGCATTTTTGACATTTACTGTGCTGACAACTATTATAATAATAAAGGGTTATGAATGTTACCTTATATGAGAAAAGACAAATAAATGGACCAGGGACGATATTTTCAAACATATCACATTCATTTGGTTAAATAATATATTTGTTGAATTTTAAATAATTAAATAAATTATTATTTGTTGTAAAATGTCATTAATGTAATTTTCAACATTATTCATTTAATTAGATATTAAATACCTTGTGGAAATGAGTTTATTAAAATATATACTTTTATAACTCCTCTAATATTTCATATATGTGTACTAAATTAATGGTTATCTATAAATATCACAAAAAATATATTTTGTGTTTTTAAAATAATTTATTTTATTTTTCTGTTAGTTGAATAAATATCGTGATAACATTGCATTAGAATTTAAGGTAATAATTTCACCACTATAAAATAAAAATAATTTACCATGATAATATATAATATTTTATATTTAAAATTACATTTTTTGACTAAACATACCATCTTTTTATCTATATGTAAAATATTTGAAGATAAAAAAATAAAGGGAATGACACTTTGAACATTTCTGTAAATGAAATATTATAAAGGAAAAAATCATTCCCAAATGGAAAAATAGTCATATATTATAATTTTGGATGATTATTTATGATATATACTTTGCTAATAAAATTAAGGTAGATGTAAGGATCATTTTTAGTCCTTATCATATTATTTTGTAACATTAAATACATGATTTACCCTTTACAGTTGTGATAAATTTTACAATAGTTAGAATTAAAATTTACCACGAATAAAAGTGATATATTTACTAGATTTATGGTTCCTAATTCTAAAAACGGAATACTTTTTTCACTATTCAATGTCAATAAGTTGTAGAAATACATTTTAAAATATGATCACAAAAAAATATGAAAATCATTTTTTTTAAAATATATTTTTCAGAATAATAATGGATTTTTTTTATCCTATGACTTAATAGAACATTATATGAATGTAAAAAATTTATTGAATATATAATATATAAATTTAATCTTTCACATATAATGATTAATTTTATTTTTTAATATAAAAACACATTCTCTGCATAAAAACAGTTTTTTTTTGCAGAAACAGTTCATTTCGTTCAATTGATTCTTATTTTCCTCCCCACCAATAAAATTTCTAGGTGATAACCACAACATAATAACATTTTAATGCTATATCACATTTTTTTGAACTCATTGTTTCATGTTACATAATCTATCAAATCAATAAAATTGTATAAAGATAAATATATTTAAAAAAATGGCTCGGTGTTCTAAATTATCTCTTCAGTACATGTTTTATACCATTATTTAGTTATTTTCAAGATCATGCTCTATTGGTTCAACATCTATGCATAGTACATGTGATAGATATAGTATATATATCCTCACGTGGGATAAAAGAAACACATCGTGAACTTGAGAGAGGCTTAGTTGAAGTGTAAAGATAAAACATTTTCCTTAATCAATCAAGAAGCTAAAAGGGACCAATATACCTAGGGATAACCTTTCTCTTATTTTTCAATCTAATATATTTTTTTATTAAAAAATTTATATGTATAACTTCTCTCTAACATTGAATTATATATTTTTTTAGTGATTACTTTCATAACATTTCTATTGAATCTGAGTTTCCTTGATGTGATAATAAGTGGATCCAAATATTCTAATCCATTTACTCACCAAGGTCATGTCCTAATATATTTCTCTCTCCAACTTCCTCCCAGTACATAAGAGTTCTACACTTCCATCCATAGAGGGATTTGTAAGGTTCCATCTTAATACTCTAGTGATAACAATTTTTTATGAATGGTTGTCCATAGGAAGATGTTGATATGAAAAATATTTTTATTCCATAGAACAAGATATAATTTTATATTATGGCATTTTAGTTGTCCTATTAGATTGGAAATAAGTTGGAGTGTGATAATTAGCATTGAAACTCAACTTTTAATCCATATCATACTGAGGAATTCTCCATAACATCAAAGTAAACCTCAAATCCTGATAAGATACAATAAAATATGGAAGTACCTGAAACCATACAACTTATCTATTATCTATACTAAATATTGGTTCCTCCAAAAAACGTGGCACTCTTAAGTCAAACCACAATACCAATTATCGGAGCCTCCCTCACTTCACACATGTGGTACCATCTACCGCGTTCCCAATTAACCTGCGCAACCTTGCCTGTTCGTTCAACTATTGGGTTTCTATCCTTCCATCATGACCCAGAACTATCAACAAACCTTCATCTACATCCCGAATCTCCTCAGGTTCCCATCTCTGTAGGCTCATATCTCAAACATGGTTCTCCTTCTACCCTCAATCTAAATTTTTCCATGCATTCGTCGCTACCCACAGTGACCATATCGAGGTCACTTGATATACACTCCCATATATCCTTGAATTCATCAATTCCGACATACCCATGATTACTTTTTCTCCCACTACACTCCACACGATGTTCATCACCATTGTATCCCAAATTTTTGTTCTTCTGTAACTCATCATACAATATTATTCGACCGAAGAAACCACAGTCAAATTCAACACCCGTAAACTACCACTGTCTTACACAACTAAGGATACTGAGGTAAGCCACTACTCCCATATAATAACACCTCTGTAGTTCTGGCATTCCATTCAAAGTATCAACTCCAGATTCAAATTTGAGTACCTAAAATAATAATATTCTATTTTTTTATGTAGTAACAACCTATACATAGAGAAACTCCACTTCCCGCATGTGATTAATTATTAGTATAAATAGAAAAAAACTTGTAATCCTGACTACTTTCACCACATTAATCATTTTATATCTGTTTAAGTTGAAATATCAACTGACCTAGGTACTGGTAAAACAATTACACACCCGAGGAGGCCATCATCACATGCAACCACTTCATAAAGCATCAACAATACATAAAACAGTTCGATAAGGATTGTTAAAGAGGTAAAAAATTATGCATTTTCTCTTAATACCACATGGACTACTATTTTCATTAAGTTATACTAACTAAAATGTATCAAAATGTGTTATGTTAATATTTACACTAATGATTCAGGAAAACAACATTTAATGAATATGCATTAATTAGCTTCCATGGTTGAGTTGTTGGTCATTTCAATTACCAAAATAATATTTTTTTTGTAAATTAGTAGAAACATAAAACATCATATTCCCATTATATGTTTAATACAATCTACCCACACATAATCATACCTTTTTTTCCTTCCAACACATGACAATTCAACAAAATGAAAACCAATAAAAAGATGCATTCACCATCAACGTCGAGAGATGCAAGGTTGCAGAGATGACTCCTTATGGGAAATCGACAAAAAAAGTAGATAGTTAGTCACACTAAAAAAAGAATCAGTAATGTTGTTTACTAATTTACAATTATATATATATACAGACAAAATACCTTCTGACTACATTTTCCTTTGTTCTACTACAATGTATGAAGTAGTACAAATGACATCGTAGTCGAATAGAGGATCGTGCAGGCCATTGTCACCAATATCTACCAATGGTTAGTTCAATTCCAATTAACCAATAATTTAAAATATAATAGATAGATTTATTTAAAATACCAGTGAGTATTTAACTGAATCTACTATTGAATTGACAGTTCCTCAGGACTGTGGAACTTCATCACCAATATCTGTTGGAACTAGAAACATAAAAGGATGTTATTACTGTACAAAATATAGTTCAAATAATTTTTTTTATTTTATTTCTTACTATACATTTTTTTTCTTTATTTAAATTCTCAACATGTACTGGAAATTCAATGATGGACTATACATAGCTATGTTATTCTAAATCATTTGAACCCCTCCAAAAAAAATACACCACAAAAGGAGGGGCACACATAGCATTGTCGGAAATTTTTTTCAATGGTGACTTCCATTGCAATGTAGCATTAATTTTATTTTGATTACTTCTTTTACAATGTTTTTATTATGGCTATGTATTTCATTATTCAATTGCATTCACAAGGAATCATGACTCAACAACTTTGTCAACAACATTTTCCAGATGTAGAAAAAGAAAACGATCACCACAAACCAATACAGAAAATGATGTCCCCATTGGTAAGTATGATGTCAAATTAAAAGCATCTCATTTCAATGCAAAATATAGTTCAAATAATTTTTCCTTATTTTAATTAATACTCTACATTAATTTAATTTATTTAAATTCTCATCATTTACAATAATTTCACTAATGGACTATACTTACTTGTGTGCTACTAAAACATGTGAACCACTGGAAAAAAAAATTGAACCACCAAAAAAAGAAGCACGCATAGCGCTGTCACAAATTTCTATCAATAGTGAGTTTCATTAAAATGTAACAGTAAATTGTTTTAGATTAATTATTTTACAATGTGGAACCAGTGACTAATTAGTTTATTCTTCAACTTCATTCTTAGAGCATCATGACTTTTCAACATCATCAACGGTATTTTCTAGATGTAGAAAAACAAAATAGATACCAGAATCCAATGGTGAAAATGATGTCCCCTTTGGTATGTATGATTCCAATGTATTCTAATGAAACAAAATTTAGGTTACATAACCCTTATATTGAGGAATTTATTATTTATTCATTATGAATGGTATCTTTAATGACTGAAGGAAACATTCTCACTTACTCATCGCATGCCCTCGCGTCAGAGTAAGCAGATGTAAGATAAGGTGCATGTAACTATCATTTCCATCAACCTTATATTTTTGTTAGAGTCTAATATTCTTCCCTTTTTTTGGTATAGGAACTCTTTCCATGAAGTACCAAGTCTGATACTTCAAACAGAAATATCACTTGTAATCTAATATAAAGACTGCAACATTTTAGAAGACCAACTTCCCATTATGTAGTTCAATATGGATCCTCCATCACTACCCATATTTTGAGGGTTAATACATAATTTTTATACATACCCCATTATTCAAAAACCAATAAAATCTACCAGTGGTTTGGGAAAAAATATACGAAGGTGACCGTGATAATTGCATTGATAGAAAAGCACTCTATTATTTCCCTAAGTGACTGATTCATCTCATTACCTATTCTATTTACTATTACCCTGGTTAACATTCTTATATATATTATTTCTATCCCAAAAATGTGTTACTATTGTATGTCTAATATAAAATACTTAAAATCTACCAGAAGGCTCATATTGGTTCTCTTTATGAATGAGATCCTGATTGAACACCTCGTCAAACTTCTTCAAATGGATATTATAAAACTGATAATTAATATCACTTTTATTTCTATCCTAAATTTTTTCTATAGTTTCACTACCCCTACCATCTTTTGTTCAATGAATATCATGTCGGTGAAGCAACCATGAATGTACATTAATATCATTATTCCCTAAGTCAACTGCATAAACTCTTCTTCCATGTCCTGTCTCAATATCCATTGATAAAATTTCTCCAGGAGCTTCTCCGAGAATTCCTTTCATACCATTCCCTCCAACTAGTCATCTGAGTAATATTAATCCCACCAATTCATCTCTTCACCATGTAACTTGTAAGTATCCTACATGAATCTTTTCTCTAAAGGAGTCTCTAAATGGTGAATAACATTTTGGATATACATGATCTAGTACTTAACTGCCTCAGTTCCACCATATCTGGTTATAGTTGAAGTGTTATAAAATTCAAAATCCCATTTTAGATATAACATACTTAATATATTCCACCATAGATAACTTTATATGAACTTCATAAAGCAATAAAAGTACTCTCAAAATTTCTATAGTAGATATTCACCCGAAACAATCAGGGCCTATTTTCCCGCTACAGGAGGATCATTTCTATCAATGTACCCATTAAATATTTCCAAAATATTTCATTGAAGAGTGATGTATCTACAATTAAAAGAACACATATTAGGACACATAACCCAACACAATTTTTTTTACAAGATATATTCACAAAGTTCCACAAAATATTATTCTGCATACCCTTCCCCACGGTCAAAACTAAGGCACTATCACTGACCTTAACAATCCTTAACCAGATCCATGGACAAGAAAGGGTAAAAACATTCATGTTTTTTAAAAAATTTAAGCAATTTAATAACCATAACAAAATTATCACATTTATTATCAATTTACAAATATCAATTCCTTATTTCAAACTGTCTCATTTAAAAATTCTCAAATAATGAAAATAATATTCATTACCCATAACCAACTTATTAAATTGTTTTCTATGAATTCCAAATATGATTAATGTCATGTAATTTACTAAGTTTCTAAAATTATGCATGTATGCTCAAATCACGTGTCATACCGGGCTATGAGGAAAATATTAGAAAAGAATAATGTCACACAATAAGTGAACCACTAATGATAAAGTAATATTCATCAATAACATCAAAAATTGAGAAAAAAAATCCCACCCTGTGTACTTTTGGGTTTTCTCTCATACATGGGTTATCTAATTCCATGCATGCGATCATGACCAAGAAAAACTCATCATAGTATTTTTTATACCATTAAAAAATAGTAACACTAATGAAAATAAATGAAACCTACCATTTATACCACTTTATAACATCGTGACCCAAGTACCACAAACTAGTGCCCCTAGCCAGTTCATCACACGACCTCAGGTACACTAACCTATATACCAGAGGCTAACAACAAATAGCGATAATCTAATATATAATATTGGGAGAATATTCCCCCTATATCCAAGGGTGAACATGTCATAAATAAATAAATAATATCAAATTAATAATTAATGATAATTAATAATATCAAGCATCACATCACTGTAAATGAAAAAAAAATAACGAAGTCAAAAATTTAATTCCATACATGATCCAAGTGATTAATAAATACCCTAAAATAATTATACACTGAAAACTTCCATGTGGGAAATGACCTGATTTCTAGTTCCCTCATACATGATATATCTAAAATCAAAATTCATTCATATATCATAGGGATCTTTCAGTTATCATTAACTACAAACAGGAATTCTACTAAGGTACAAACCATGAGTCCCAAATAGTGTGTGGGTATAACTCAAAAGGGCACCAATAATAATTTATAATGAAATAACCATTCTATAAGAGTGTGTATTATTTTATAAATAATAACATATAAACGTATAAAAGTGAACCTGGCTCAGATTTATTTTTCTTTATTCAAACACACTATATAGTCTTTGACCTATTCTAGAGTCTGAACTGTACACTTAAGTGATTTCACAATTCATTCATATATTTATGGGTTTTCATTATTCAATTCATATGAATATCATTTAGAACTATGGATAATAAAAAATTATAATAATTCAAAATCATGAATTGGTGGCCAAGAGCATCTGTATGGCACCCCATAGGTATTTAGAGATTCAATCCCAGACACAGAACACTTTATTCATAGACACATATAAATATATATTTGGTTCCTAAAACATCAGTATAGAAACACATGGGTATATAGAGAATTAGTCCCTAAAGAAAGCTCATTATTCACATTCACACACACACAATCATATATATATATATATATATATATTGGGGTCCTAGAGCATTAATCTGGCACCCCATGGGTATTTGGATCATCAATCCTTGACCCACGCCTCATTTTTAACATGCATATACACGTATAAAGATTCAAAATTCATTAATCATTTATCAAAAATCCTTATTATGGCATACAAATTCATTTTTCAAACATGAAAAAGGTTCTTCACTTTTATCCCAAGGAACAACATGAAAAATTTACCCATTATTCTAATTACCATAATTTATTTTACAAATCATTAACTCTTCATGATTAAGATAGGAACCCAATAAATCCCATTATAAACATGGAATAAGTATTTATTTCAATTCCATACACCGACAATTTCTATTTTTACATTTCATAATTATAATTTCTTGGATTATTGGAACACCTCACGGGTTTCCATCAAGATGGTATCGTAATCTAAAGTGTGTGTAATAGGATATATGAATGATATTTCAATATAAGAGAAATCAATAATTTTTTGTAATTTAAGAACAATGACACAACATGGGAATTAAAACACACAAATACTACACATGATCAATAACAAGACTATTAGATTTAGAAATCATACCAACTACCAGAGGATCATTGATAAATTCTCTCTAAAACTTATCCCTTATTTAAATGATGAATAGAATAATTCACAAAGATGATTATTACCTAGGATTAGAACAATGGATCAAGATCCAATGTTAAAATATCCATTAAAACCTAGATCTAAATCCTTAATAATGATATTAATTTACCCCTCTTGAAAGGGGAAGAATGATGGTAGAGAGAAGAGACCAATCAAAAAAGAGATCACATTCTTGAGAGATGTTGATTGCTTCCACCAGATATTTGATTCACTATATAATAGATTCTAATACCTTATTAACACTATCACGAGACTCCAAATGAATGTTAATTATTTTTTTGTGGCATAGGGGTGATTAGGGTTATTAAGTGGGGATCTGGAAATATTTAAAGACATTTTTTTTAGGATTTAAAATCCCTCGTGTATGGTTTCCTAGATTGGTTAAAGAGTATAAAAAACCATGTTCCCCTTCTATATAAGGTGTAGGATTATTCCTTTGTGGGTTCAAAGATTGAAAATCCATGTTCCAACACTGAAAAATAAATCTATCTACTGGTTTAATGATTGGGTAATGTGGGCACACGGTTTGGTCAATTTTTTGCACCATTCGCGTGGATCACAATGGAGTACACTATTCCCTAGGGAAAACCACAAAGTTTCCCCTAACCATGTTCCAACCACAGACAAATCCTTTGGATTTTGTAATTATAATAGTTCATCTGAAATAACCCCAATGGAAAACTCATCCATGTTATGTTCAAACAATGGTAATAGATAAATTTAACTGATTACTAGAAATCTCCAAAAATGTAAGAATCTTAAAGTGATGTTTTACTCATAGTGGCCACTCAATGTTAGGAAAAAAATAATTATAAAATCATAAATACTGTTTATTTTATATTTCATAAAGTGTACATGTTTTTATATATATATGAGAACGTTTTTTGATTTCATACTAGACTCTTTATTGGAATGAGTGAAATTAATATCTTTCTAGTGGCCATTATTTTATTACATATATAGAATATTGATTTCATAGTTATTATTGACTATAATGATTCCCTGATGGTTACATAGTTATTACATTAGATAAATATAATATTTTGGACATATTGTTTTCAAAATAAATAGAGTTTGACGAAAAAACAACACCCAATTTAACTTGGATGGATTAACAATGATTTATGATGTATTTCATGAATTCCTTAAGTTATTTTCTTATGAGTGGGAGATAATTGAATGTGAACTAAAATGTAAATGATTGAGATTTACGTGAACATGAATATGATGCATGATATATATATATATATAATATGATATTTTATATATTTTACATTTAATATATGCATATGATTCATGTATTTTTCATTCATGTGATACATGAATATAATATGTATATATATAAGTGATATATATTATTTATTTCTCCTAAATGTGTTATTAACCATTAAAAATTAATTTTGAATTAATTAAAAAGATTTTATAAAATTAATTTGAATCTTTTAATAAATTAAACCCCATGAGTCAAAAACACATATGATGCATTATGAATTGGAGGAGTATCAGTAATTGACAAAATAAGAGTTTGGGGTCCTCTTTTGTTGGGTATGTTATGTGTATGGACTGTTAAAAATATATCTTGTTCATGTTCACTATTCATCTCACCCAAGAAGTTCATATCACCACTTCTTTTTCCAAATATTCCTCATGATATGATCATGGATCTGTTGGCTAGTGTATCACCTAAGAGGTATTTTTCATTCATGTACTCCTTTCTATAATATCATTTAAGAATTTTCTTTCAATATGAATAAGATGGCTACTTTTTTATATAGTTTACATGTAATCTATGTTTATATTTATTTTTTGAAGATATATTGACCTATGTTTCGGGTTTCATTCTACTATAAATTATTATTCAATGATCATAAAAAATCTGTATGTAATTTATATTAATTTTAATAATTGGATCTCTTTTATGATATATACTCTCATAGTCATATATACATTTAATTAAAACATTTAAATCAATATTATTTGGTATAAAATTTAAAAATAAATCTATATATCTACCTAATTTTATACAAAAAAATCTGAAAAAATCATAGGATGTTTGAGAATTTCACATTGTATTAAAATTTTATAGTTTTTTATTTGTTAATTGTTATCATATTCACATTTATACATACTCTCACTAGATTCTCAAAAACTATATTCTCTCAAAAATATATTTATAATACACAAAATAACCTTCAAAATGAGATAAAATTTATCTAAATTTATTATAATATTTAGTAAATAAACTACTTGTAACAATTTCTCATATTTAATATTATGTGGTTAGATAAATATACTTAGAAAGAATGTTATAGTTTAGTAAACCATGCCTATGATGGCTAGAGGCAACACTTTCTATCATGACTCAAACCAACTAGGTTTCCACTAATTTTTAAAATGGGACTGAGTGTGATTGTAGAAGGCCGCCATTAATGGACCTTTAGTTGGAGAATAACACTAATGCTAAAACATCGCACAAATATGTGATGCATTACCATTTTTATTAATAATTACATTCCACAATAGATAACACCAATGCATTTCTTAACATCAATACAAGAATAATATATTGAAAATTTCACCCCATGTCATATTTTCTGATATCAAAAAAACAATAGAGACTAAAAACTAACTTACCCATATATAATTCTTGAATGGTATAATGATACAAAACACCTATAGAAATAAACCTTTCATTTCTAGAACTATGTATATTTGATTTTAGTATTAAATTTATTAATATTATATAAAAATAGTATTAATAAGGTAGGGGTAATTATTTTAATATTCTCACTACGATAATCCTTAGAGGTATCATGCATCCATTTGAATGAATCATGCTACTAAATCTTTAAAAATAGTGAATAAAAGATAATTAATCCTTCATATAAAAAATTCTATAAATAATTCCACATCCAAATCATACCACTAAAATAAAAAATTATCCAATTTACTATAACATAATGCTTCTACAATATAATTCCACCACTAATTAACATCTTAAAATGTAGTAGCTATCAACATGTTGTAACATTAGTATAACTATCCCAGAAGTTAAAAACCTATAAGGAACTTGCTACATTATCTCTTTGAATTTTCAACACATATGGACATTATTTAAATTATATATGAATATTCCACTAATAGGGACCTCACCACAATATCATTATGTTGTTTTACACCAAAAATGCCCTTCATATAAATATTTTAAATGTTTTCACCTATATGCAATTTTTTTATAAAAAATTATTCCCTGGGAAGCTTTCCACCTGTATGGATTGTCATAGTTACTGGGTTACCGCCCACAGAGACCCTCCCCACCACTTCCCACATGTTCTAATATATAACAACATGGTATTTATCCCCTCAAATGGACTCTCATTGTAGCCAAGTGTTCACCATTGGGGATTTCCAAACCTAAACATAAAAATCCATCACTCCTAACCACATATTATTACTATTACTAGGAACATCCTTAATATCATCATCATTTAGTATGATAAATGGATTCATACCCCCATAATCTATATTCTGTTCCAATTAAACCATCTAAATATACTAAGGTAATAAGAAATAAAATCATACAACATAGATATAACACACACCCACCTTGGATAAACACAACCTAGGTAGTAAATAACTATCCCCCATAATTATACCACCCCCTAAGATTACCAAAATATGTATCCTAGAGAATTAATCATTGTTTGGTTAATTATGTGACATATATTTTTTGGATAAGTTATTGTAATTCAATAAGTTATGTTTTTGGATGTCCCATAATTATAGGTTGTTGAATGCATGATAATTAGTACCAAGGGATGTTTGGATGTGATATATGAAGTATACGGAGAATATTGAGCAAAAAATCGTAATACATATAGACCAGATGATGGATGTTGATAATAAGATATAAATTGAAAATTATTATCTTTATAGAATATGTAATAATAATATCTTCTATTTCTTAGAGGACACATAATATGAAATAAATAGATTACATTTTCCTTAGGAAATCAATGTTGTGGAAGTACTGGTATGAGAAATAATTTTTTGAATTAATTTCATGGATATTCATCTATAAATACTGAAAACCAATAGAGTGTACTAAAAATATTGAAAATAAGTGGATCCAAGGTCTATCAAATACACCAATACATAAGTAGAACAGTAAGGTCATGTATTCATTTTCAATATTAAAATATTTATATTTATATTTGATTTTTTATTGAGTAT
Source organism: Viscum album (assembly GCA_963277665.1). Classification (NCBI taxonomy): domain Eukaryota; kingdom Viridiplantae; phylum Streptophyta; class Magnoliopsida; order Santalales; family Viscaceae; genus Viscum; species Viscum album. The sequence continues at coordinate 427,107,242 of OY728129.1, read as the reverse complement.
CACATGATTCCATCATGATGAATGATTATGCTATGATCCAAATAAACCACCTGTTGTTATGTGTAATGGGTGAAAGTCCATGTATGTTTATACGTGTGTTTTTATATTCCAAAGGGTCTATATGAGATCAAATTATCTTTTCATTAAATGGTAAAATTTATTTCTCTCTTCCATAAATGGAAATTGGGTGTTCCGTATTTTAGATCATAAAAAATTCTTCTATAAGTTATGTTTATATATTTTTTAGAACAAGGGGCCATTGATTTAAATATCATTATCATAACATAAATTGTATACATCGATAAAGGGATCCTATAGACAGATCAAACATGGTCGAAGATAATACTATAAGAAAATTAAATGTATAGAACTATATGGTTTAATCGGATTAAAATATGAAAAGTTCAATTATTTTGGAAAATTATAATGTTCAATAAGAACCTTACCTAAAAATAGTGGAGTTTTTGATGAAGATAAAATTATATAGGTTCATATATAGAAATATGTTTTTGAAATAATATGGGTTATGGATGCTTGGGGAAGGGTTTTGGAAAATGAAGCTCTAGAAAGAGATAAATATCATGAGTCAAGTCAGTCCCCCCATATTTAAAATACTAGTATTACAGATTGAATTTTATTTAATATTTTTACTTCTAATAAATAGAGTATAACCTCAAATACCAAAGGAGTTTATATGTTTAATTGATAAAAAATTGTGGAAGCAAACAATAAAGGAGGATATGGACTCTTGGAATGCATCAAAAACATATGAGGTTTTCAAATATCCACCAAGAATGAAGGCTCTACCAAATAAATGGTTTTATCATCTGAATGAATAATTAAATGATATATTGTGGTACATGTAATGGTTAGTTGTTAAAGTTTTTTCAAAAAAGGGATTATTAAAATATAGTGAAAATTTCCCCCTAGTATTTAAACACAATTAAATCAATATGATGATTGGAATTGTTATAGAATAACATTTATATCATTAAAAAGTATATATGAGGATTTATTTCCTTCATATATATATTTAGGATGATATTTATATATAGAAACTAAAAGGATTTATGAAATTTTGAAGAAACATGGAGCACATGGTAGAAAAGAACATTGAATGGGGTAAATAAAAAACAAAAGTTGTTGAAACATATGTTTGAATCTATTATTGTAGAAAAGAAGTCCCTCAAGTTTATTTGTGTTTAATTTAACCATTATAAGGTGTTTTATGATGGGAGATTCATTATAATTCTCTTATACATAGAGAATAATTTCTTGCTGGGCCTAGATAAGAAAATAATTAATGATATAAAGCTAGATTTATCTCATTTATGTAAGATAAAGGTTATAAATCAATCCAAATAAATATTTGTAATGGGTATCTTATGTTACTATAATACAATAAAATTGTTGTTTCATTGTGATAGTAGAACTAGATGATAGTCGAATGTTTCAAAATGTGTGGAGTAAAACCTATATCTATGTGATTATCTATCCTTTCAAAATAATCCTAATATAATGAACCATGAATATAAGAAAATTATATTCTCATATAATTTTTTAGGCCTTAATGGCTGGAATTTTTATCGATTCTATGTTTTTTATATGTACATAAATTTCTAAAGAATTTTGAGTAGTTATTAGATTCATAAAATATCTATGGAAATAGCACTGGGAAACAGTAAATCGGATACCATGGAAGGGTATGCTGATGTATAATATATAAGATATGTTGATACTATGTTAAGTATCACACAAATTGTTTATATATATATAATAACTTCTATAAGTTTTCTATAAATACAAAAATTATTATTTTCACTATATACCATGGAAATAGAGTATGTTTCCTTAATGGAAGTATGAAATGGGATGACATAGTTATAATATTATTTTAGAGAAACTAAAAATGAACCATGGGAATAGAAATTTATTGTGTTATAGCCAAAATGAAATCAATATTGTGATGTATCTTTTGTTTCACTCAAGAAAAAAATAAATTCAGTTAAAATATCACTTTATCCAAAATATTTTAAAATATAGAGTGTTATAGCTATGAAATATAGAAGGAATATTGAATTTGGATATATTATAACTATATTAATAGTCATAGAAATTTATATATATAATTGTACTTAGTGGGAGGTGGGTGACTAGGAAGAACAGAGAGAGAATCAATAACTATTTCTATGAAAAGAAGGAATAAATTACTTATGTGATCCCATGTACTTGGTGGTGAAGTTAAGAAACAATTATAAAGTTTTTTATTATTAAGTTAAATCATATTATTTAATTTATTTATAATAAATCATTTAATAATGTAATAAATGATTGAGTAAATAAATAAATCTCCATCGACACCTAACATTTACTACAAAAACTGACAAACAAAGAAAATTACTAAAAACCCATCCAATGGTAAATATCACATCTCTAATCCAATTATTCACTCAATATATAATTATAAGAAGATCTATAATTAACTTTTTACAACTTATATCCAAAATTACCAAAACAACCTTAGGAATTTAATGTACTCCCAATCATTTAATTTTTAAGACTATATATTACAATCCTCCTTAAATGATATTCATATTTTAGAAGTATCAAATATAATAATAAATAAGAACTAATAATTTAATGATTATTATCATTTAAATATTATCTAATAGAAAATAATTCAACATCAAGAACAACAATTATAACTTATAAAACATCAAAATATATCACACTCACATCTATAATTACCTTTCCCATGTTTTATCATCTACCCCACCATGTCTAATGAACCCACACTAATGGAATAACTCATCAATGATATAATTTCTCTATGTGATCCAAAATTCCTACTAGCTACTCCCAAAATTAATATCTACATTAATATTAACATAATCTATATCAATCATACGCAAAGGATCATGATAATAATTATAAAATTGGAGCACATAGAACATTTCATGATTCCTCTCTAACCAAGAGGTTTCACTAACCAATATGTATCCACTATAATTCACTCTAGGATATCAAATATTCAAAATAATATTACATAAAAACTTTCTTCTATTAAAAAATATTTTTTCCCCATGATTAATAGAATACCATAAGAATGCAGGATCTAAAAACAATACTCTAACAGTAACCTCATATAATCTATATAGAACAGTTTTCTACATTGAGTTGTTCTCATTTGATCTTGAATAATATGAACATGGAGTTTCTTATCCTACATTATATATTTCCTAAATATAAATTAACCACCAACATAAACCCAATATAATATTAATTATTTCATTCACCCAAATAAAATCATGTAATGGGAAAAATCATAAATAAATTTTGACACCCATAATATTTCTAGTTTTCATATATTTTTTATTTAATTTATATTTTCATTTTTAAAGAAATTTATAGACATAAATTAGTTGTATTTTACAATTATCATTGGTTACATATATAGCGAGCATGATCTAGTGCACCGTTAGAAAAATATGAATGCTAAAATTAGGTTAAGGTTAATTACATCATTAAATATGTTGTAAAAAATCATGTATACTAACCTTTCATCTCATTAAAAACTGGGTTATTTATATATTATAAATACATTGATAAATATTCAAACTATCATTTCTCTACCTCAACCTCAAGTTGTCTCTATGATGGATCTCAGATTGTTCCCTTTTTTCAAATGGATTCATTTGCAGACACCTAATCAATGACTGATGATTTCTAGAGGTAAAATCACCTAATCCTTATACTATATATTCAACAATTTTATTCTCCTATTTTAATTATTTATTTTTTCTATGAAATGATATGGGTCATTCATGAACCAAATTAAATATTGGTTTCTCCATTTTAGGGATATTAATAATATATTAAGGGTTGTACTTTCTCTTATTATATATATTTAAACCATTACATTCTGATACAATGAAGTTCCAATAGGTTGTTCCATACAATTATTTATTCATGTTATAATGTTTAATTTTTTATTTAAATTAATTTTTTGTTTTATATAAATATTATATAAATTATTTATGATGGTTTTGTAAAAAAATGTTATTTTACTATGATTTAAATATGAAATGTGATTGTATTTCCCTGAAAAGTATTTTATTTTTCATTAAAATATATTTTCACACTAAAATTGTTTGATAAAATGTATTAAATGTTTCATTATATAATAATATATTTTCCACGGATGTTATGATTAATTATTTAACTTAAAATGAATATTCCTTGTTATAAATTCAATTTCAAAAAATATAATTCTATGTATTTCTTAGTATTAAAATGTTAATAATTGGTCTATAATAATATTTTTAATACATTAATTTATTCTAAAGGATTATACCATTCTTATTAGGAGAAGGATATTTTATTAGGATAACAATTAAATGAAGTTCCAAGATTCTAAAAGACGCATTTTTACAATGAACTGTCTTCACGAAAGGGAATAGATCAATTATTGTGTTAGTAGAGAATATAGTATTTTTATAGTTAAAACCTTTTTAAAAAGTCCATCTATAAAAAAAATTCAACCATATACTAATGAGTGATTATAAAGTTCTTAGATTAATGGTAGTCCAATTTTATTGTCAATCTAGTAGTTATCTTCTCTAAGAGAAGGGTAGAGCCCACCAAAATTGGAGAATTTGTGGCAGTGGACTCACATACCAACCATATATTATTCATAAACTTATATTTGGATTTATCAATCACATTTATAACTCAAAATATCACAGCTTCTATAGAGGTAGAAATAATTCATGGTATATAGAGGAATCACAATGCCTCCCTGAGATGATCACTGAAGACTGATCAATAACCTGATGGCCCAATGTTTCCTCTTGGAGAGGCTTCTATAATGACTTTAATCCATCACAAAACAGAGGTTAAATAAAACAATACCAGAAAATTATGGTCTAAAATTACCTTAAATGATACATATTTTTTACACTATAATGTCATGGACATATCTATGACAGAAGTACAATCTTTAGAGATTAGTAACCTTAATTGCTTCCAAACGTTGATCGGCGACAGCCTAGAAGTTTAATGGAGCATGACTGAATGTGGTACTATTATACGCTACCAAGATGACCTAAACAAAATTAGAGGATGAAATGTGAAAAGGTGTAAGTATTTGTGGTGAAATGGAATAATCCATATATCCTTTGAGCTTCTCCCAGATAGTGGTTGTTGGAATGAGATAAATCAATGAAATTTCATAAATGGACATCAACAAGAATGAATCTACAAAATATAAAATAAATAGTTTCTCCAAATCATCCACGAAATGATGTAATAGGCTTCATCTAGAACAATGTGAGATTCTAAATATTTTTATATAAGAATTCATTGGCTGTCTATTATGACTAGTTCTCTAAACCTACATAAATCATAAATGTTTTATCTAGGTTTTTTAAAAAATTATAAACCACGTTGGTGAAGATATATTATGGTTGACTTTATTATGATAAGAAATAATTAAATATATAAATTATTTATTACTAGGCACTTAGACTACAATATCATTTTGATACATGATTTAATAATTGTTCACCTTAGATTTAATCACCTCAGGTATGTTGTCCAGTAGGGAGTCAAATGGATTATTAATTGATGCATTCTGGTCCTCTTATATGTGAGAATGTAGAAAATGTGTCAATACTATTGGTTTATACTAGTTATCATTTCATAAATTAAGATAATAATCAATTCATTCCATCCATAAAAAATGATTGAAAATATTAGAAAATTTGGATTTGAGAGTATTCCAAACATATAATTTCAAATAGTTGTGATTCTATTTCATAAACATACTCAAAAACCCATCTAAAAGAATTTTTCAAGAAGAAAAGTCACCATTTATGATCCTTAATCTAAAGTGATCTTGAAATAATGGGTTAATTATATTGAGTTTTTTTATTCTTAAGCCCCCATAATCATAACTAATTAAATGTTTTCACAAGGAATCTGTGTCTAACCTTTTTTCAAGATTTACCTCACTCTAGATGAAATTAATTATGGTATTTTTTATTATCTTGAGAAAATTAACCATCCTCTCATTAATTGTAAATATATACATAAGATTTGATGAAATAATTTAATTATCTAGGAAAATTATACAATCCATGGACATTTTATTCCTTTCCTATAGGAATGTTTCAATAAAAGGTTGATAATGATTCTTGGAAAATATGAAGCCTTTGGTATCATCCATAACATAGGAACACAAAGATATATTAATTGTAAATAAACATTTTGAATACCCATGTTTTTGAGGATGTGAATATCTTTGGAAGTCAAAATATTCTGACCAACGTATATAAAGTATTTAAACATACTATTATATTATACAATGATATTTTCATAATGTTTTTTGATTTTGTTCACTTGATTTATGTTTTTATTACCCCCATGATTAAATAAGATTATTTTACATTCATATATTAGATAATATGTGGAATATTGGACTCTAGTAACCATGATGGTGTTCAGTTTACCATTATAAGTCATGGTTAGAATGAGAAAGGTAGGATAATCTTCAATAGTGGAAAATGTTTCTACTAAAAGAGGGTCACCATTCCTAAAGATTGTTGCATAATTAAATTATCCTTATGTTTCCATTAGTTATAATATAAATTAATGATTAACTCATGATTTTTTTACCCAATTTATAATGATTTCATTAAATACAAGGTTTGTTAGCACGTTTGAATTAAAATTACCTCAATTATGTCAAAGTATTTCATGCCATTATGTTTTAGGGAAATGATACAGATTATAGTGGTATTTTCGAGAACATTTATAAAATTGGAATCTACGATGTGATTTTCATGAATAGTCATACCTTTTATGATTCAAAAGTTATTTAATGATATGATCTTATTAAAGATACCAAACAACCTTTTGAAAATAAATTTTCAAATGATTTTGCACATGGTTTTGAATTTGATACCCAGCCAGAAGAGATTGATTTCATTAAATTGTCCACTTTTTGAATGAGAGAAATAAATTTTGAATTAAACCATTGAGGAAGAGATCCTATATTAATGAAATGAAAAAAAATAATTCAAATATTTGATTGAATAACTTTTCAATTAGTTTTAATGAAATATATGGTGAAACCATCTGAGCCTAGAGCATTTTTAGAGTTGATTTAAAAAAACAATCTCCATGTTTGTGGATTCCAATGGAATATAAATGATCCAATTTTTTTTAATGGGTAACAAAATTATGTATGATTCCATCATACATCATAAGTCTGGTGGGAGGTCCATTAATGTGTTTTTTGAATCAGGAGTCTACACGTGCCTAGATTAAATTCATATTATCCATAAAATTTTCCTCATCATTAAGAAAGTAGAATATTATATGTACCTTAAAATATATTTTTAAGAAAATAAATATCATTTAGATATTTCCCCCATATTTATCCTATATAACTATGATGACATCCTTTTTCATGTCATCCTTTAGCTTAAAAATATTATTAAGTGTGAAAAACATTTTCTCTTAGTTTTTTATACCATGGGTGAAATCACAATGGGTGTTTTAATTTTGAATATTTTGATGACAGTCCATAATGTAGGAAAAATATTTACCAAGAGACCTAAACATCTATTTTCACTATTATTTCAATTTCATATCTTAAATTTGAGGATGCATGAAAAAGCATCATTAATATAATTAACAAAACACCATATAGCTTGGAATTTTTTTTGCATTCCATGTATAAAATCCATATATTATTAAACCTAAAATAAATTGGGGGATTTTCATACATAGTGTAAAAATTTACCCGATTTAGATAATGATATGAAGTAGTCCTTGATAATGAATTATAGGAGACGGAGTCCCAATATTCAAGGGTTGCTTTATTGAAAAACAAAATTTTATTTTTATATTCCACCATTATGTTTATATATTTTTTATACTAAGTGTACTTGTAACTCACAAAATTGACCAAAATTATAAAACTATGATCAATAAAAAATATCAAATACCTATATGAAAAGGAATTTATTACAGAACATTTTTTCTCACACGGGTTTAGAATATAATTGAAGGCTCTATGGAAACACCATGATCCCAAAATTATACTATTCACAAACATCATTACATTAAAAATGTTTATATGACCAAAATAAATTTTAAGAGGATAGTTGATTGATAAACAGAGATATGATCCATTATGATTGATATAATATGTAATCATCTATTCACCGGATACAATCAAGTGTAAATATTCATGATATTAATGTGATATAACCCACAAATTTTTTACCTCTAGAGTAAACCTATTTTAATATAGAAGTTTAAAACTTATAGTTTCAATACTAGAATGGTATAATGAAAGGATCATTCTTAGTTTAGATAAACCAAATGAAATAGGTTTTTGTTTTGGAAGATGAAGTCTAAAGGAATTAAAAAAATATGAATAGTCCATTACCGAACAATTTTAATAAAATATATTCATTTTGAATTGGATTTGAGGTATGATACCATTGTCTTTTTTACCATGAATAATTTTTCATGGTGGATTTATAATGCCTACCTACTTTATTTTTTACAAGAACTAGTTGGTGATTCAAATATTTATTAACATCAGCATTCTTTTTCATGTTGGAAGTATCAATATTTTACCTTTGATCTTTAGTGAATAGGGTTGCAACTAATGAATCTTTTACATAGGGAGAGTCATAAAATTATAAATATTTGGTAGATGAATGATTTCCTAGTTTATATTTTGTATTCAAACAACCATTATGGTTTTAAAAATCATAGAAGGTGAAATCTTGTCTATAAATTTGTGATTGTTTTTTGTATGATAATGAGAATCATGATTATATATTTCATTGATACTAATATTATAAGAGACCACCATGCCCTATGGATGATTAATATCATACTGAATGATATTAAAAAAATAATTTATATCATTATAAAACTCAATTGTCAATTTATTATAAATTATAGTTTGGTTTTCAATGAATATGTTTCAAAACCCCCATATTTTTAGTTTTCTATTTATTAATTTTTTTTGAAATTTACAATCTATCCTTAAACATGCCATAGAAGATAAACTATGACCTTGTCTAGAATATATTTAATCATTTAAAATATATTAAATTTATGTTTAATGATATTGTTTCTTAATTTTAACATCATTTTCATTGAGTGGTATAATTTAAAGTTTGTGTTCTTAATAAGAACATTAGCTATTTAGTAAATAATTGTTTCTTCCTTTTAAATAATAAAATTTCTATTGTCAACTTGAATTTTTATTAAAGTTAGGTATCACACATTCTTATCTAATATATCTACCACCATTGTTTCCCAATGGATATGGTATTCAATGTCATCTACATCAAGACACAAAAATCAATCTCTTCATGGATTTAAATAAACACATAGAAAACCCCATACCCATTATTATTATGAACATAAGGTGATAATGATATTATTTTGAATATTATGTTTGAAAATAATAAGAAATTAATGTAATTAACATAAAATAATGTCAAATGATGTCATATATACATTAAATTTCTTGGATAATCACCAAATTTTAAATAAAAATAATGTTTTCATCAAATGTTAAGAAAATTTCATTAAAATATTAGATAAGAAACAAATAATCAATTAAAATAATTACACACTATATTCTCAAAATTGAAACTATGGGGGTGGCTAAATAACATATAAATTAAGATATTTTCTATTTTTATTAAAATATTGTATTAAAGATTGGCTCTTTTATGTGACTAGAAGGTCCCCTACCCTAGTAGCGTAGATTCTATAGTTACATTATTACATTGGTACTAGATAAAAGGAATCACATACTAAATAACCAAATGGTTTATTATTATAAAAAACTATATATATACTTTAATTTCACATTATATTTTAAAACATAAAATAAATCATAGTATTTTATATTAGAACACTATTATACCCTTTAGAATATCTATTTATATCAATAAAAAAATTCCTTATTTCATGGGGAAAATATACATAATAAAATTTCATTCTCAAATTATCATTATGGTTTCCAAAAAATGTAAGACAAATAATTCATAAATAAAATGATAGATAATAAATTATAATCAATTAAATACATAAAAATAATTATATGAGGTCGAAACATAACTGTGGATATCCTAACTAATCCAAAATTACATGGCCATCAATTGTTGGTTTCATAAAGATGGAGTGGGTAATGATATAAATATAAATCTTAAAATCATGGATTTATGACAAAACAAATAAAATTTAGTTTCCTCAATCCAATACATCTATACCATCAAGGCCTCATTCTAATAAATATTATATAAATGGGTAACTCCTCACCCAAAAAACTAAATATATTTTTCCTCAGGGAAGAAAATGATGCATCAAGGGGGTATGAAATTCTAGGCCCCACCCATCACATAATAAGTCAAATGCACTCCTGATATAAACAAACAACTGTTTCACACGGATTTCGGGGATGACCTCCTAGACGGGAGATTCAAACGTTCGGATTGGTTTCTAGCGGGTTTGTTCGTAGAACCGGAAACATCCAATGATTCCACATCCGTTTGGACCCACTTTCCAAAGGTAGGCGCTCATTAGCTTGTGGACTGATGAGGCTTAGGAATTTGCATTGGTCGAGAGGATGGGAGGTCGGACTCATCACACCTTTTTGAGGGGAATTATTGTCTACTCCGGGACTCTCTTTATAGATTTAAGTTATGTTCGTGAATCCTTATTACATTACCAAGTATAAAATGTGCTTTCCTTTAGTTTTAACAATCAATGATTAAATATGCAAGAAATTTAGAGAATCTTTTATATATATTCTAGGTTCATCATCAATAGAGAATCATCTATATCTGTTTAGAGATTCTTGGTCAATGGTATCCTTCAAAACATTTATATAAAAGTCTCTTGGTAATTATGATGACCAGGCTGGTTTTAAAGCCACTCAGTGGGGCAATTGAAGTTTATCGTCATTCAGAAGGACATGGATTATTTCAAAGTTGGGATCGAACCCATAAATGGGCTACCTACGTATCCTTGGTTTTGGAAAAGGAATCAGAACCCACGTAGTTCGAGTAATGGAGTATGATGTTTATGATTGATGGCTCAAAGAAGAATTTCATAATTACTTTTACACTCTAAGCTCACGTGAGTCATGCTCGGTGTGAGAAACAAGAGGTATTGGTAAAAATCAGACAATTGTGCCATGAAAGATGCAATCATAAGAAATTGTTTGGGGCTTAGGTATGTATGACTGCCCAGATAGATGAAGGTTTAGGATTCACTTTTAGGGAGAAAATCCAGGAACAGTGTCCATAAAGGTATATGTGCTTTATGGAGATTTGAATACTCTAATCTTGGGGCTTAATCCAAAGGAGGATGCCCAAGTTAGGAGGGGACTTATGATTGGGTTTTACTCCTGAAAAGGAAACCCAAATCAAGGGTAAATTAGAACTGGTTAAGAGAAATTTAAGGGGGGCTTGTGGTTTACTCCTGAAAAGGAAACCCAAGATTATGACTGGGACTTACTCCTAAAAAAGGAGGCACAGGTTATGACTGAGTCTTATTCCTAAAAGGGAGACCCAGGTTAGGGGACTTGGGGCTTACTCCTAAGAAGGATGCCCAAGATTATGACTGAGTCTTATTCCAGAAAAGGAGACCCAGGTTAGGGATTAAGGTTTGGGGCTTACTCCTGAGGAGGATGCCCAAGTTTGGGAACTTTAAGAATTTGGGGCTTACTCCTAAAGAAGGATGCCCAGATTTGAAATTGGGGCTTACTCCTGAGGAGGATGCCCAAGTTAAAGGATTATGATTGGGGCTTACCCCTGAGGAGGATGCCCAAGTTAAGGATTATCTCATCTTAAAGGATGATTTTGAATGAATGAACTCTCTATATTTAGTGACATAAGGATATTTAAATCACTAGGTTTTGAGAGATATTCCACAGAATTCCATTCAGATAAGGAAGTCAAATCAAGAAATCATGCCATAAATGGCTTTGAAGAGTGTCTTGAAGACTGAATCTTGAAAAGGAAAGGTGTAATGGCTTAAGAGGGGTAAAAATGGGAAAGATGGGCACCCAAAAAGGTAGGGGCGCACAAGTCTTGAAAGGCGCGCAAGTCTTCCGTGGGCGCGCAAGTTTTGGTCGGGCAGGTATACCTGCGCGACACATGGTGTACTTGCACGATTTTCAACCAGCATTGAAATATTTGAGCGGCTCTTTTTTAAACCCTTTAGAATCCTCTTGAGGTTCTTTCAGAAAAGGGACGTGCAGGTTATATTGAAGGAAATAAGTCGGCGCGCAAGTGTTGATAAGTTTCAACACTTAGGCCTTCTTTCTTCTCTTTAGATCTTCCATTCTAGGTAAGAAATTACCTTAGAAGTGTTCCGGAAGCTTTGAGAAGAGACTTGGGCGTCAAGAGCTTCAATCCGAGTTTCTGTAAAAAGATCCTCTCGAATGGGGGGACCACAGGGTCTATTTATAGGTAGGATAAAACCCCGGGTGGTTACCGGGCGGTTATCACTTAGGTCGCGCAAGTCACTTGCGCGACCAAGAGTGTCATGCAAGTGTACTTGCGCGACAGTGATATAACTTGCGCTGTGCAGTTGTTGTTGATCCTTTGTTCATGCCTTTGTCGATTTTTGATGTTTTCTTCAAAGGTTGAATCACTTTGAGCTCAGATATTCCCCTTTTCCGATCTTTAAATTCTGTGACGAAAGGAGCGTCAACAAAAGTCCCCCCTCAGGGTTGGATCCGGAAAGAAATGAGGATTTGACTATGAGGAAATTGAATCCATCCAAAGGAAAAGGGGGCGCGCAGGTCTTCAGGGCATAGAGGGCGGCGCGCAAGTTTTCGTCACGTAGGCCTTAAGCGCTCTGAGTTCGGCGCGCAGATAGGCCTCCTGGCCTATAAATACACCATTTTCGGCCGTGGATAACACCTGATCCCGAAGTTCTCGAGCTCTCGCCGCGCAAGTCTTTTTCGCCGCGCAAGTCTCTTTTTCCACTGTTTCCTCACTGCCGCGCTACTCTCAAGGTAATAGGGCTTGCACGGTAATACTTGCACGACAATAACTTGCGCGGCAAATGTATCACTTGCGCGACATCTCCATACTTGCGCGCCTTAATGCCTTAGCCATTTTTTTCCAAATTCTTTCACAAATTTTATGAAAAATAAACCCATTTAAGAGTTTAATTTATTCAACTCTTGTGCATATTCAATGGCTCTTAGACCTGGATTAATTGATGAACTGGCTAGAAAGAGGATAGATGATATGATGGACATCATTGGCCCGGATTACTATACTGTCAAAGATAGTACTCTTCCAGATTTGGCTAAGTATCTGAAGAAATATCATCGCAACTTTCCTCATTGCACTTATCTACGTTTGTGTGGCTATGGTCATCTACAAGAAGTCATTATTCCAGAAGTAAAGAAATATCTTCCATTTTCGTGGTTTCAGAATTATACCAATTTTGCTTTAGCAAATATCTCAGGTGGAGGATCATTTCTAACTGCTGGAACAGTGGAGAAGGCTTATGTGATGCATCATAGCCTTTGCACACCAGATCTGAAAGATCATACACCTGAGCTTCAACCACATTGTCATCCTTCAATCTTTCGAAATGCTCAGATGGATCAATCCAAAGGCTGGAAGAAAAGTTGGGATTTCCGTCCTGGGGGAGGTGTGAAGCCAACATGGATGTGGGTATACTGGGTGCGACAGAATTGCACAGAATTTATCGAGGACCTGAAGAGAGCTGCAATATATGAGGCTGTTTGGGTTGGGCAAACATATGTTTACAGACATGATAACTTCGTGCCAGAGATACTCAGCCACTGGAGCCCAGCAGCTAATTCTTTCCATTTGACTCATGGAGAAGTAGGTATCAGTTTGTGGGATGTCCAAAAGTTTTCAGGAGCTCCAATCTTGGGCGATATGTATGATGAATTCATTCCTCCCAAGGTGACTTGGAATTATTCAGAGAAGACTCCTGATTTAGCTCGAGAATTATTTAAAATCTTCCACAAGCTCAAGAGTTCAGAGACCTCATTAACTCATTTTAGAAAAGATATTCATCCGGAAGAATGGATGAATGTGTTTATTACTGTGAAGAAAAGGATGGAGCCAAAAGAGAAAGGATCCAAGAAAAAGAAATCCAAGGACACCAGGCCCAGACTTCCTACCACTTGTCCAAAACCTGGGAAGAGAGGAGCTCCTGGCACATTCTGGCCAACTCTAGAAGCAGGAGAGTTTGAAAAGTGGGGATATGAAGTGAATCAAAGAATTCCAAATAAAACTTGTTTGGCGGGTTTCTTGGCAATGTGGCTCAGTGTTTATCTCTTTCCGGTCAGGGATTCGAAGGGAGGCGTTAGGCCAGGGACCTTCGTCATTTCGGAAAAGTTGGCTGAGGGAAAAATGGTTGGGTTAGCTACCCCCATTTTAGCAAAGATTCACAGGAGTTTACTTCACGTCTTCCAGGGTAAATCTCCTTTAAGAATAGTGGGACCATTCCAGGTTTTGTGGGGATGGATCGCCACTCACTTCAGGACTTACAATGTACAGAATGGATTACAAATTCCTGGAAGCTCTTTCAGACTGTCAGTGCAAGCATTCTCTGGAATTGCTCCATTAGATGTTAATAGTTATGACATGAAAGTAAGACTGAGCATGTTTAAGGAATTCAACTTCTTTCCTTATGGAAGTCCGCCATCCGGGCGGTTTGTTAATGATGGGACAACCCATTTGGATTTGAGGGCATACATTCTAGCTTGCAGGGATGGCGTGTTAGTAGCCAGGATTGATGGAGAAATCATATGTGAGGCCTATGCTCCATATAGATTTGCACGCCAATTCAAATGTTTGAAATAGATTGCTGTATCCCCTCCGGTACATGTCAGGTTAGAGCAACATCCGATGGTTGCTCGACAACTATGGTTGCTGACATCAAGAGAGAAGACTGGGGCAGTATTTGATCTACCAGTTGAAAAGGCGGCACATAATCTGACTACATTTTATGCCGAACACTGGATAGCATCATACCCCAAAGGGATATTAAATCACCCAGTATATCAAGTGGGAAAGAGGAAGAGGACTGTAGAGAAAGAAACTCTTCCTCATGAAGGTGACGCTTCTCCACCTAAAATAGGTTCAACAGACTCCTCTTCTAGAATTGACTCATCGGATTATCACGATGGGGATGATGAGGCACAACCGGCGGCAAAGCGGTTTTGTGCCCGATATAATCTTCCGGCCAGAATTAAAAGACCCACTCCATCAACTCCTGGTGAGTTATTTCATTGTAGAAATTTCAATCACAGCTACTTTATAAAGTAATAAGTCTTACATTATTATTCTCTATTTGTAGTTGCAGGAGCTGGGAAGAGATTAAAATAAAAAATTGTAGGACCTTCCTCACAGCCTTTATATCTAAGATCAGAGGCTGTTCAGCTATGGCAGAGCTTATACTGTGATACTGAGACCGCCTGGCTAGATTTGTGTGAGGGCCTACAACTTCCTGGAATAGGAAATCTTGTAGCTTCTAAAAACCTTAAATACGGAGATAACCCCAATGAAGTGCGAGCTTACATCAGAGAGCTGGAAATGCTCATATATGCCACTGATGATTCGGTTCTTATCACCAGGCGGGTGAAGGAAATGATTGATTGTGGCGCCACTGAGGGGGCTGTTGATTCTGGAGATGAGGAATGGCAAGAGTACGTGGCTCTTGAAGATGTAAGTTTTCTTTCCTTATTTTCTTTGCAACTTGATTTCAGTTGAAACTTTGTTACTTAAGGAAGTTATTTTCTTCATCATGCAGCTTGCAAAGAAAGGAACCGGGGTTTCTTCGCCACAATATAGCCCTGGTGGTACTGCTATCGGGGCTGCTGCTGATTCTCCTCGTGAACCAGGCGAGATATCTCCAGGCCAGCAGGCCATGAATGAGGCACTGGACATAGCCTTCCATTCTCCAATCCAAGTTCCAATAAGGGAGACTACTGATACTCCGAAAAAACAAAAGAATCCAAGGCAACGAAGGAGGAAGTCCATAGCTAAACGTTTCATTAGCAGCGGTAAGTCCTTCGAACAATCATGAGTTTATAACCATAATCATATAGTTACTCATATTTTTGAGGATTGCAGGGGCTTCTTCAATTTCCCCCTTGAGGGAAGGGACTGACCCTCCTTCAAAGGTCGTGGAGGGTGCTGTAGAACAAACACAGACCCAGGCTGACTTGGTTGCTCCTGGAGAAGAGCTACCATCCATTCCCAGTATCCCTCCTACTACTGAAGATGTTGTTCAGGGTCAGGGGTTGCAGGACATAAGTCGGCAAGAAGATGTAGCAAATGCTCCCACTGGTGAGACTAATCAAGATTCTGAAGTATCATTGGATGAAATGATGAATCAAGGAATTACTTTTGAAGAATTTTATGATCATGCTAAGTTTTCATATGATTTAGAAGACCATGGGCGTGAGTGCTACCCTTCGCCCAATTTTTTTTTAAAAAAAATATACTTCTAACCATGATGGAAAAATAATATGCAGTTTCTTCCGTAGAAGCCGCTGAACTGCCAATGCCCGAAGAGGGTGTGGACACTGATGTCAACCCTATCATTGCAGAAAAATTAGCTCAAGTAGAGCTAAATCCAATAAACTCTCCTGAGACCCATCTTGAAAATCCTGTTAAAACCGGGAAAGATGGGGAGAAGTCTTCTCAGGTTGCTGAACCACCCTTGGGTAAGGGATAACAATATTTGTGATTGTACTTTATTCGCATGACAATCTATTCTTTTGTTATCCTTTGAAGCTGACTAAACCTTTCAATTAATCATGCAGGACCATCAACTGCAATGACTAGATCCGGAGATGAGGCCTTAGCCTCTGCCCCAACGGGAATTGAAAGTGAAGAAGCACAAGTCAGGGGGGAAAGAGCAGGACAAGGCACTTCCCTAAGCGCGCTAATTCTAGATTACATACCCCCTTCTGATGATGATATTGAATCAGATCCAGAGATGCTTAAAGCATTCAGCTTTTCACGACATAAGGCATGGAACAACATATGGAACATCATATCTGGGGTTCCTTTAGAAGAGCTACCATCAAAAATTTCTCGATTGACATCCCAATATGTTATACTGGGACTTGGTGGTTTTTGGTATGAAAAGATCCATGCTGCGGTGAAACAGATCATTTTCAGGAGAGAGAAAGTGCAGACAAGTCGCGAAGATTTGACCAGAGTGAAATTGTCAGTCAACATAGGCGAATTTGAGGCTGCGATATCCCAAGCTGAAGCTGATTATGCTGCCAAGATGAAGGATCTGAAGCAAAAAATCAAAGGAAAGGTCGTCCAGCAGGTGCAACTCCAGCAACAGTTAGATGCTGTTACTGGGGAACTTGATCATCTTAATAAATCATTGAATGAAACTCATATGAATGGCATGAAAGCCATCGCAGATGCTAAGAAGGCACTTCAGCAAGCTAAAAATAGTGAAGCTGGTCAAGTGCACGAGCTTCAAGTAACTGCTGATAAGGCTCAGGATGCTATACATCAAATGAAGACTTATGTTGACAATCTTCTGTAATTCTTGAAAAAGAGAAGAGATTCCAGTCTGTGGATGTCTTTCTATCTCCTGGGTATCAAGGAAAAACACTTTTGTCTTCAATCATTTGTACCTGCATTCTTTCATTACCTGCTTCAAATTTACTTAAGCCAATGGGCCCAGTAAGTATAGTTTGATTTTTACTAGGATTATTACAAATAATCCTACAAACTTTGAACTTTTTAATTGCTCAATATTACCTAAATTATACAAAAAATGTATATTTAGTGATCTGGAACTTGACTTTTATTCAGAGTTCCTTTGTCTTTTGTGGGCAGTTTAAAGTCATGCATGCCGGACATAAAGGGGCTAATGTTTAAGGTCGAAATAGCTTTGACCAAAAAATGGATTAAAATTGATTCAATTCCTTGACAATTTATCTGAAAACATATTACCATACTCATGTATGAGAGAAAAAATGTAAACTATGGATTAAGAATATTTGAATCTGAGGAATGATATGAAAAAGAGCTAAAAGGCATTAGAAGAAGTAGTTTCAAGAATGAAGTTACTATTATTTAACAAAACCCGTTAGGGGGTTGAAATATGTAGGGCCACCTATGGGCATTGGCTTCATGGTCAAATAAATAGCATATTTTCGCTTACAAGTCTATTATGTGGACTGTTTATGCAAGGCCACATATGGGCACGTGCTGCATAGTCAGGCAAAAGAATTCCCAGAAATTTACTTTCCTAGTGCTAAAATCCAGTGAAAGTTTATGGAGATTCAAATTTTCTAGAGTATAGAGTTTGTTGTATGGAAAGAGGTACTTCAATATGGAGAAGATATTTCCGAACAAGAATATCGAAGAACTGGATGAATATCACTCCTACGAAGGTCTGACCCAAACGTAGGTAAGAAGAATAAACCATAGACTTGAATACTTTCAGATCATGAAAAAGGATATGGGACAAATATGTTAAGGATGGCTATTTTTTGCGGATCCCTACATACTGTCGTTTAAGACAAATAAGGACAAAAGAGGCATTCTTCCCAAGAATGAAGTTACTATTATTTAACAAAACCCGTTAGGGGGTTGAAATATGCAGGGCCACCTAAGGGAATTGGCTGCATGGTCAAATAAATAGCATCTTTCGGCTGACAAGTCTGTTATGTGGACTGTTTATGCAAGGACACCTATGGGCACATACTGCATAGTCAGGCAAAAGAATTCTCAGAAGTTTGACATTTTTGTGACTAGAAGTCATGAAAAGGGTTATGAAGATCTGAAAATATTTAAGGTTAGGATTATAACACATAAAGATGGGTATTGTCCAATGTATATAGAGATATATAGGTCAATGAAAACCATAATCATGTTGTGGCTGGGTCCTGAATTGAAATTTTGGACTTCACTGCGTATCTCATAAGAATGAGAATTAAGCCATACGTAGTTCTTGAAATGCAGTTTAACGTCGTGCCGGACGAAAGTATGAGAAATCTTAGTTTAGGGTCATATAATTCGGACCATAATAATGAATACACAGTGTGTGTTTTCATGAGGACTTTTCAGCCAAGGGACTGAAAGTGAAATTTGGGGTTAGGCCCAAAAGACTTGGGACTGGATTCGAGGGATACTCGAATGTTCCTACGTATCCCATAAGGATGGGAATCAAGTCCACGACCCATTGTACAAATTTGGTTCGTACATGTGAAGGGTGAAAGGGGACTTTAGTGAAATGATGGTTTAACCTAAGATAAAAAGTTTAGGCATTACCATGTAAGCATGTTGTCTTTTGAAATGAAACATGATTGAAAAAATCAATGTTAATAATGGTTCCTTATCAAATGAGGAAATCAAAGAATATTGTAGTTTATTGTCGTACCGGACAAAAGTGTTGTATAGTTTAACGTCATATAACAAGGACGAAAGTGAATCAATGTAAAGATATTGATTCCAGGGGCGGTTTCACAAATCAACATCATATGAGATGGTGGTGAACCGATGTGAAGAGATTATTTTTGGGCTTGAACCCTGGGAGGTTGCCTACATACCCAGCCTGGAGGGAAAGGATCAAAGTCTGTGTAGTTCAATTAAAGAATGAATTAATGATCAAGTTGTTCTTGTGGACAATGATCTAAATAAAAAATGTTGTTGGGACTTATACATGGTTAGTGGCCCAAAGGGAGTGTTATGGTTGATGTTCTCTCTAAGATCACGTGAGTCATACTCGGTGTGAGAAACAAGAGGTAATAACAACCTTAACGATGCACAGTTTAATGTCATGTAGGACATAAAAAAGGGACTATGCAGTTTAAAGTCTTGCAGTTAGGACTATTGGTGCTGCACAGTTTAGTGTCATGTAGCAGGGACACAAATACAGTTTAATGTCATGTAGGACATATCAAGGATTTTCTGTACAGTTTAGCGTCATGTAGTTAGGACGATGGGGATAAAATAGTTTAACGTCATATTGGACGAAAGGGGGACTATGCAGTTTAATGTCATGCAGTAAGGACAAAAGAGTGTACCATTTTAACGTCATGTCGGACGAAAGTGAGAATAGTTTAAGGTCATATGCATGGACCGTGAATGGTGCAGTTTAATGTCATACTGGACTTTTGAGATTATATAGTTTAACGTCTTTCCGGACGTGAGGGACTTTTATACAGTTTAGTGTCATGTAGTTAGGACGTCATAGTTTAATGTCTTGCTGGACATAAAGGATTTGCAAATAGTTTATGGTCATATACATGGACCAGGGATGATGCAGTTTAAGGTCATGCTGGATGGTTTAGGGAACTTTTTCACAGTTTAATGTCGTGTGGGACGAAGTTGCAGTTTAAAGTCATACTGGACCATTGCTGTATAGTTTAACGTCATATAGCAAGGACGAATTGGTGTTGTACATTTTAAAGTCATGTAGCTAGGACTAAGGTGAACCAATACGAGGATATCAGTTCTGGGGACTTTTTACAGTTTATCGTCATGATGGACGTTGGAAGTGCCACACAGTTTAATGTCATGTTGCTAGGACAAAATATAGTTTAATGTCATCTCGGACAAAATATGGAACTTCTGTACAGTTTAATGTCATGTAGATAGGACATAATACAGTTTAGTGTCATGTAGGACATAATATGAACTTCTGTACAGTTTAATGTCATGTAGATAGGACATAATACAGTTTAGTGTCTTGTAGGACAAAATATGAACGAATGTGATTGTTTTTGGACCTGGGAACAATATTTTGGGTTTATACAAAATACTTCTTTAGAAATCTGGCATTAGTTGGAGTCGTGATGTGTTCTCCATCCATTGAGATTAGAGAATATGCTCCATTGGAGTAGACCTTATGTATTGAATAAGGTCCTTCCGATTTTGGTTCAAGCTTGGGAGGCTTCTTTCCTGTTATCATTGGTGCTCTGAGAACCAATACCAATTCTCCCTGAATGAATGAACGAAGATGAAATTTTTTGTTAAAAGCTCGTGCTATTCGATTCTGATAGATTTCCAAGTGGTGCAAAGTGCACAATCTTTTCTCATCTAACTGTTCCGATTCATTCAACCGCTTTTGGGATTTCTCATCTGTAGATAACTGATCACAAATGGCTATTCTGAGTGAGGTAAATTGAACTTCAATTGGCAAGACTGCTTCTGTTCCATATACCAATGAATATGGAGTTGACCGCGTTGCATTGCGAGTGGTAGTCCGATAAGCCCATAAAGCATGAAAGAGTTTATCAGGCCATGACTTCTTATCTTTATCCACCATCTTTTGCAGTATATTTGAAAGAGTCTTGTTGAAGGCCTCTATCTGGCCATTAGCCGCTGCATGATATCGAGATGAATGGTTGGACTTAATGTTGTATTCTTGATACAATTTCTTTACCTCAGAAGAACAGAAGTTGGTGCCGTTGTCCATCAATATGGTATGAGGGAAACCAAATATAGTAATGATGTTAGACTTGATGAAGCTAACAATGCATTTAGAATTGACTTCTTTGAGAGGTACTACCTCTGCCCATTTGGAAATGAAATCTGTAGTAGTAAGAATGTACTTAAACTGCTTGGCCGTAGCTGAAGGGTAAGGTCCCACCACATCCATTCCCCATGTGGAAAATGGCCATGAGTATTTAGCTGTATGAAGCAACTCTGGAGGTTTATGAATGAAGTTGGCATATACTTGGCATGAATGACACTTTTTTGTGAAATTAACACAATCTTGTATCATTGAAGGCCAAAAGTATCCAAGCCTTCGAATTTGATCAGACAGTCTATGTCCAGACTAGTGGGCACCACAGACTCCTGCATGCACTTCTTTTATGACAGCCATTGTCTCTTCACCATCAATACATCTGAAGAGAACTCCATCAAAACCACGTTTGTAGAGAATTTTCTCGAGGTGGTTTGGGCTATCATAAAGAGTAAAATTGACCACACATCGCCGAATTTGTTCTTTATCGGCACTATCAGGTGGAAGTGTTCCATTTTGAAGGTATTCCCTGATAGGTGACATCCATCCGGTAGTATGACCATACGGTTCAGGAATGGGACTATTTTCATTAATTTCTTCTG
Organism: Viscum album; assembly: GCA_963277665.1. NCBI lineage: Eukaryota > Viridiplantae > Streptophyta > Magnoliopsida > Santalales > Viscaceae > Viscum > Viscum album. The sequence continues at coordinate 427,085,088 of OY728129.1, read as the reverse complement.
TTCTGACTTGAACATAAGGTGAAATTGCACGACGGTGGGCAATACAGATGGTTGTCTCATCCCTATTTGGATCTGCTAAAGTTGTGGCTATATTAGCCAGTGCATCAGCTTGAGCATTTTGTGATCTTGGGACATAAGAAAATGTCGGTTCTGAAGGAAATTCCGACATTAACTCTCTGACGTAATCATACAAAGGGATTAATTCTTCTTTTCTGATGGAATAATCCCCATTGACTTGTTTGATTACCAGGTCTGAATCACCTTTCACCTTTAAGTGATTCACTTGTGCTTGAAGTGCTAACACCAATCCTGTAATGAGAGCTTGGTATTCAGCTTCATTATTGGTACCACCTTCCCAAAACAAAAAGGAATAAGGTAACACTGCCTTATCTGGATAAATGAGCACAATTCCTAAACCAACTTTGTTGAATTTAGGATTTTCCATTTTCTTCCCTGTTGGACTTCTAGAAGCACCATCAAAATACATTTCCCATGTTTGAGGACTCTCTTGAATAGAGAAAACTTCCTCATCAGGGAGTTCGATATCTGAATACGTGTCTTCCACTGAAGGATGTTCAGCCAGGAAATCAGCCAGATCTTGGCCCTTAATTTCCTTTTGAGACACATACTGAATGTCAAACTGCTGTAGAATAACCGCCCACCTTTCCAGACGTCCTGTACGAATTGGACGACTAAGGATGAATTTGAGCGGATTATTACGAGATACCAATTGGACCTCATGATGTTTCAGGTAGTGTCTCAGTTTCTGAACTGCAAAGATTAATGCTAGACAGCACTTTTCAATACTTGAATACCGGGTTTCTGCTTCAAGCATAGTTCTACTGAGATAGTAGAGACTATTTTCATTCCCAGCATCATTCTTTTGAGCGAGAAAGGCACCCAATGATCTCTCTAAAGCTGTAACATAAGGATAAGAGGTCTACCCTCAACAGGTGGCATGAGTACTGGTGGACTCAAGAGGTATTTCTTGAGGACATCAAATGCTTCTTGACATTCTTCATTCCATTGGTAAGTGACTCTTTTCTTCAATAATTTGGTAAAGGGTAAACTTTTTCCTGCCAAATTGGCGATGAAACGCCGAATATAGGCTAAGTTTCCTTGAAGTCCTCTAAATTATTTCAAATTCTGAGGAGGTGACATACCAAGGATTGATTTGGTCTTCTCAGGATAGACTTCAATACCACGATGGTGTACAACAAAGCCGAGGAATTTTCATGAGGTTACCCCAAAAGCACATTTTAAGGGGTTCATCTTCAAATTATGTTGTCGAAGCTTGTGGAATATGACTTCCAAATCAGCCAAGTGATTAGAACGTTGTTTGGATTTAACCACCAAATCATCTACATAGAATTCAACAAACTTCCCTAAAAGAGGTTTGAAGATACGATGCATAGCGCGTTGATATGTTGCACCTGCATTCTTTAAACCAAAGGGCATCACCCGGTAACAAAACACACCTTGAGGAGCTCTGAAGGCTGTATATTCCTCATCGTATGGGGCCATTCGGATCTGATTATATCCGGAATATCCATCCATGAAAGAAAGTACTTCATAGCCAGCCGTCGCATCAATTAAGAGTTCTGTAATCGGAACTGGGAAATCATCTTTAGGAAAATACCGATTAAGATCTCTGAAATCGATGCAAACCCTAATTTGTCTGTTCTTCTTCTTTACAGGGACAATATTAGCCAACCACTTGGGATATTGAACTTCTCTGACGAAGTTAGCTTTGATAAGATTATCCACTTCAGCCTCAATTTTGGAAGCATAGGTTGGGTGTGTTCTTCTCGCGGCTTGCTTGAATCCTCGATGTTCTTTTGGCAAACCCAAATGATGGGTGGCAACATCAGGATCAAGACCAGGCATCTCTGTATAATTCCAGGAAAAAATATCTTTATTTTTCTTTAGAAAAGAAATATACATCTCTTGCTCTTCAAGGGTCATGGCCGCACTAATTAAAGTGGGGCGTGGATCTTTCTCTGCACCCAGATTTACTTCTCTGAGTTCATCCACAGTGGTAGAGATACCCTCTTCAAATGCTGGAGGAGCATCTCTAAGATCTTCCTCTTCCTCTTCATCATGTGTTATTTCTTCCGTTTCTACTTACAAAGTAGATGAAAAAACGAAATTCTCATGATCATAAGAGATGTCAAAATTTTCACATTTTGAAGAAGAAGCTTCAATTTCTGACCCTATTGATGATAAAGGGTCTTCTTTGGGAAATAAAGAGGGGATAATGGATTGAGAATCGACATCATTATTCACCTCTGATGTTGCTATAACTTATTCTGGCCTGATTAGCGAAGTATAGACTTGTTGGATTTTAGCAGACGAAATGAAAACGTCACCACTTATGCTTTCATCACTCCTTGGTAAGTTACCAATTTCTCCCATGTTGTCTGGCTCGATTGCCGTAATTGACATTATAGATCTTTCCATAAGATTATTTTGATTCGGGCCTATTTTATCAATTTGACTGATAGGTAACACATAATCTGTACTCACATGTGAAAATGGATTTATTGGAATTTTCTCCAAACCAAATGGAGCATTAACTTTGGTAATTTCCTTCATTGTATATTTTTCTCTTCCCTTCATGTGATAAAATTCTGCCTCAATGTATTGAGACTCACATGTCTTGAACGGGGCCTTATCACCATACAATGTTCCAACTTGACCATCGAAACAGTATTTGAGACATTGATGGTATGATGACGGAATAGCTTCATGCTGATGTAGCCAGGGTCTTCTAAGCAAGATATTGAAAGCTGAGTCCTGATCAACAATCATGAAATCCGAATTGGAAACAAGATCTCCAAACTGAGTTTTGAGTGTAACTTCTCCCAGTGGTTCTTGTTCATTTTTATCATATCCTTGCAACATCATGGTAGAAGGAGATAAATCAGATTCCGTGAGGCCCAATCGACGAAGTGTACGAATGGGAGTGAGGTTGACTCCTGAACCATTGTCAATGAAAGCTCTTCGAACATCTATACCATTGACTTTTCCAGATAAGTACAAAGGTTTTATGTGCCCATGCACAACATCATCTTTATCTTTATCAGTAAATGATATCACTGCATGGCATTCTGGAGGATTATTCTCTATGTGATAGATTTCAGCTGCAGCAATTTCAGCTTCAAACTCCTGAGGACTCGACAAAGCTTCGATGAGTGCTTCCCGAAGATCTCTTGACAGATTCAAAGCATCCAAAATTGATAACTTGGCTGGTACATGGGCCAAGTGTTTCAATATATCATACTTTTGATCTAGAGGTCTGTGTTTCCCAATAGGAATATGCGGTTTAGCAGGTACCTTGGAAGCAGATGCTTTGGAAGCTGATGCATCTTGTATTGAAGTTGGCAACATCCTTGGTTTTGGAAGATTAGACTGATTAGATCCATTTACTTGCTGAGATAAAGAATATGGAACCTTTAATCGGTCTTCCAAAATAATTGTGCCAAAACTGAGTTGGCCATTGGCAGAAGAACTTGCTTGTTCTTTTTGAGCTCACTGAAGGGCTCTACCACGAGTTTCTGCTGCATATACAGTGCTAGCAGGGGTAAAATTAGAGTAGTGGCTTTGGAAAGATCCACGTCTTCCCCTATATCCTGAACCTCCAGAACCTCTTCGGATTCCCTTTTTTGATATAGGGAATTCAGGCTCATCAAGACTGGAATATGAATCTGTTAATTGAATCATATTAATAGAACCAAAGATTAACTCTTCGTCTGATAAAGACTCTGCCTGGTTAGCCTGTTTAGGCTGTGCCGTTTGATGGGGCGGTGCCCGTGGCTTTGAAGTAGATGACATGAAATCTTTCAAAGTCAAAGACAATTTAGGCTTTGATACATACTCATCTTCTCCTGATTCCTCTTTCTTCTTTGAATTGCACTGCCCTTTTGAGGATTTGTCTTTTGATGGAGGCTTTACTGCAGCTTTTGTAGGAGACACAATTGGCTTCTTCAATTGTGTTCGCAAAATGGAATGGGTCCGATTGATTGTCTTTCTGACCATCCAATCATCATATTTATTCGCAGTTTTGCTTTTGACTTCCTGCCACTCGCCTCCTTCCTCTGGATCTGTAGCGGTAATACATGCTAAATGAGCTGAAGAACCCTTCAATTTGACTTTTCCCAAGTCGACCATCTTTTGCAGGAGGTCTTTAAAGACAAAACACTCCAGGATGGGATGCCCCAACATTTGATGAAAAGGACAATAATTGGGATGGTCTTCATCTCCTTCCTTGTTTGGCCTCTTCGGCACTGGTAATTGAACCAAATTATTTTCCACAGCTGAAATGAAGTAACCAGGAACTTGCTCACTTCGGAAAAAGTATGTTTTACTCTTCATATCCTCAAATTGTTTTCGTCGTTGATCTCTTTGATCATTTGGACGAAACGGCCTTTGTTGTTGGCGTTCAGGAGGTGGAGTCCTTTGAGAAGATGAAGGTTTTGATGTAGATATAGGTACATGTGCTTGTTTAATCATAACTGTAGCATTTTCTACTTTACCCATTCTTCTTCCTGGAGTTGATGGAATTATACGAGATTTAACCTTAGCCTGTATAAGGGAATCTTCAATCTGCTGAGCGATTGAAGTAAGGTCTCGAAACCCTCCTGTGTATTTCACAGGGATCAATGGCGTGCGTAATTCGTCACACAGATTTTCCACACAGATTGGCAACAATTCCTCCTGAGGGAGTGCTAAACTCAGGGAATACGTTAATCCCTTCCAAAGAGCAATGAAATCAGAGACTCTTTCATTCTACCTTTGCTTGCAGTTTGTAAGATCGAAAATAGTCATTTTTGGCAAAGTTGAGCTAAACTGAAGAAGGAATTTTTGACGAAGATCCTCCCATCCGATGACTGACCGGGATTGCAAGCTTGTATACCAGACAAAAGCTGGTTCTTGCCAGGTTCGCACGAAGCATCTGAGTTTCACCGCTTCTTGCTGCTCTGGAGTCCCCATCATAGGATCACAACAAGACACATAATGCGTCAAATGTTGTTCAGGGTCGCCTGATCCATTGAAAGTAGGGAAAACATGGTTTCCAAAACTGGATGGAGGAGAAATTGAATCTACCCATTCTGGGTAAACTTTCTTTTCAGGTTGAACATGCACCCGTTTCCCTTCCATAGTTTCTAACCGAGCTGTTAATGACTCAATAGTAGTTATTAACTTTTGAGAAATGTCAGGTTGAACTTGGTTTTGGGTAGGTGCAATGAATAGAGCTTGGACAGACGTGATGGTTGGTGCTGCAAATGATGGTAGTGCTACCAACTGTTGTTGCATTTGACCCGTAGGATTACACCTCTGTGGGTGTACTGTTAAAGAAGGATATTCTTGATCCATCTAAGTAGTTACAACAAATTCCTTCGGCTTTCGGACTTCAGCATTCTTAAGAAGAATACTACTCTAAAGTAGTTCTGCATTCAACCTTCTTAATTCTTTCATTTCTTCCTCCTGTTGTGCAAAACTTTGCTCTAATGAGAGCGATTGACCTCCTTCAGAGGAAGGGTGAGAAGTAACCTGATTCTTTCTTTTCCCCTTATTGGATCCTTTTCGGAGAGGGGGAAGTGGGTTACTTGATGGAATACCCAGATTTTTGGTAAGCCTTTGATTACGTGTGCGCACACCTTCTTCATTTAAGTCTGTGTGCGCAACTTCTTGAGCAGAAACATCTTCGTCTGATCCCTCTGATTGAGCCTCATCTGGTGAATCAACAGCAACGGCATTGATGACATTAATGGATGCATATTGCATGGAATCCTTTCTATCAGCATTTCTGTGATATTGTCTTCTTCTATGTCCATGATGAGACATGCCATTCCGTTGACTTGATCCTTCAGGAATTTCTTGGAGAACCGTCACTTGGAGAGAATCTCCTGATAGCTTGGCTCTTCGTTCCTCTTGAGTCTTATTCCCTAATCGAGAGAATACTATCTTTCTCTGAGAGAGGGATCGAGGATTTGAAAAAGTCCCCAGTCCGGTGGACTGGGGATGTTCCTGCTGCTTTCGCTCAACTCCTCGAATCCCATTTGTTGACTCTGAGAGTTGGGTTACAGAAGTCCTCAGTCTGGCAAGCTGGGGTGTCTCTTGACATGTTATGTCTGAGATCTTCTTAAAATCTCTCTTGATCTTGCGAATCTTAGTTCGGAAATTAGATGGATGCATTAACCTGTATCCACTTTTATCACCTGGTTCAACAGATCGTTGGATGATTTCCGAAACTTCTGTCATTTGATGACGTGTTTTCTCTAGACGAGTGGCTTGTGCAATATTCTCGCCTGCTTGATGTAGGAGAAATTCAACAACTTGATCTCTATATACTTGATTTTGAGAGGAACTAGTTGAAGCCTATTCTTGAGCAAGCTTTTGATTATGAACAAAGCCCATTGACTATGGCCGGCCATGGGCAATAACATTGCATGAGACCATTTTCGGCGGGCTTTGCTGACTAGAAATCACTGTGAAATGTAGTGCTCCGTGAACACCCCATCCTCTGATATGAACATCAGATGGAGTATTGGCAATTAACTGACGCAATTTTCTTAGTGCGCCAAGGCATGAACGTTGAAGGGTTCTTTGTTGCTTTTCAGCCTTCGGATACCGAGAGACTGATAGAGATGCCAAATCAATCTGGCATTGTAGCCCTTCTATTATCTTAAGATGATTTTCATATTCATCGTAAGATAATACCTTCTTCTTTAATTGACAAAGAGTCTTCCACATGTTGAGACGAATATCATGGATTCCATCATCCGTCAACATCTTTGGAATGTCGTACTGGGAGTTATCCAAAGGCCAAAACATGACTGGTACTTCACCTTTTTCCAGTTTTTTCCTCATGTTCAGCATTTCCTCTTTATCATTAAATGATGATTCTTCTACCTGTTTGGACCAGAGTTGGTGTTTCCTTGTTTCTTCATCGGATTCAACAAGATTGGTAGAGATATCACTATTCATACTGGAAGATGAATGACCCAGGGATGGTTCGGAGAATAACCAGAACCCCAGGATATCTTCTGATGGAGAAAGAGTTTCACCTGCTGATAGTAAAGCATCATACATGACTGGTTTTACGTTTGCAAGTGCCTCGAGATAGGAGGGATTTCTCGTCACTACATTGCCTTCTGAAGAATTTTTGAGACAACGTGAATCACTACTGCGGAGAGGACTTTCGCAGCGAAATTCATCACCATGAGGAGGACCGTCATGATGGGTTACAACAAAAGATGAAATCTCTTGCTCCTTGGTCTTCTGACCACACAGAGGGTTCCTGTGGCTCTCATCTGAAGAAGAAAATTCAAGATTAACCGAACTTTCATGAAGCAAGCCTTCATGAAGAAGTGTCTGTTGAAGACCTTCAAAATTAATGTTCTCGTTATTGAGAACTGAGGGAGTAGAATCTTGAATTCCGACAGATAAATGTCTGAGGGCTTCAAGAACTCCAGCATCGAGCAAGGCCTTGTTGCAGATTGGCCTTTGATCTCCTGACTGTGCTGGGCGGATCTTTTTCTTAGATGCCTTCTTACTCACTTTAGAAACCACTTGTTGACAAAAGTGGTTACTCTGAGCAGGTGTATGTGCCTGATCAGGAAAGATGGTCAGGTTAGACTGACGATCTCCACTCAAATCAGGTGTATGTGCCTGACTTGGTTGTCCGTTTGATATGGGGGAGTATGCCCCATAACCCTCTTGGACTGGAACAGATGTGTGTGTCTGTTCCGGAGTGAATCGTTGATGTGTCACTCCACTGTTAGGGATAGATTTATGTGTCTGTCCCTATGATGATGCTGAAGCTGTTATGATATCCTGGCAAGCATCCAGAATATGAGCAGGAATTTGCTTCTGCTCTTTCACCATTGACAAAATATGTTTGGTGACTTCAGCTGCCGGAACGGGGATATACGTCCATTCCGGGCTTGGAGTAGGTGTATGTGCCTGCTCCTGTCCTCCTTTTCCTGTCAGTGAATCCTGACAGTACTCAAGCGTGGAGGCAGAGAGTTGAGTCTTCCTCCTATTTATCGTCGGGACTTTCCGACTGACTTCTCCGTGCGCTACTAAGAGAGACTGTTGGTAGGCTTGATTAGTATTAGCAAGTGTATGTGCCTGCTGATTACACTTCGCCAAACGCGGTTGACGAGATCCATCATATGTAGTCAGACGAGCCTGCCGACTAACTGGTGATGTATAAGCAGGTGTATGTTCCTGCCTAGAGTACTCCGCCGGAATTGCCTGGCGGGATTGGCTTGATGCTGCCAGACGAGTCTGCTGGACAGCGGAATTAAAACGGGCAGGTGTGTGTGCCTGCTTGTTGTTTGCCACCAAGTTAGGTTGGTGGACTTCTCCGGAGATGGCAGGGATGACAACCTGCCCATTGTTCATCGGATTCCGTCTCTGGCGGTTCATCCTGCCTGCTCGGGTTCGAGGAACCTGAGCTGAATGCCTGGAGCCGGTTCCCTCATCATGTTGATGGCGCACTACCGCACGAGTCTGGCGGCGATTGTTGATGGGATCCCTTGAGAAGGACTCCTGTCTTTTTGAATTAAGGTCCTACGGGACCTTCTCATTCACTTTCTCAGAGTAAGGGAGTGAATGGAAATTGCGTTCCGGGGATAACGACCCGAAACGGTTGGAGACGGTAGTCAGCACCGCCTGCTTCTTGATCGCTGGCCGCCGTTGTCCGGACGACCAGGTAGAGTTGTTAACTTGAAGGGCTTGACGAGCGGCCTCCAGAGTTGGGATAGTACTGTTGCGATGGTACTCCTTAACCAGTGCATTAGAAACCCAGCGTTGAAGACACTGAGTTGGTGATGTCATCCTAAGAGCGGATGACGTTCCAGCAGGAGTAGCAGCATTGGTTTTCACAGCAGCAGACCTCACAGTAGAGGTGTTCACAGCAGCAGTATTCACAGGGGTGAATTTAAGGAAAGCCATTTTGCAGAAGATCTTGAGAAAAGAGTGCCTGTTCCATATAACAGACATAATCAAGATGAATCCGGCCACTGCATCTTTTGGAGAGCACATGTCAATGATTGCTTTGTTGGCCCAAGGGGCCTAACAAATAAGAAGAACATCACTTTAACTTGGTTAAGGATTCACGTCGGGTTCACCATTTTTGTTTCACACGGATTTCAGGGATGACCTCCTGGACGGGAGATTCAAACGTTCCGATCGGTTTCTAGCGGGTTTGTTTGTAGAACCGGAAACATCGAATGATTCCACATCCGTTTGGACCCACTTTCCAAAGGTAGGCGCTCATTAGCTTGTGGACTGATGAGGCTTAGGAATTTTCATTGGTCGAGAGGATGGGAGTTCGGACTCATCACACCTTTTTGAGGGGAATTATTGTCTACTCCGGGACTCTCTTTATAGATTTAAGTTATGTTCGTGAATCCTTATTACATTACCAAGTATAAAATCTGCTTTCCTTTAGTTTTAACAATAAATGATTAAATATGCAAGAAATTTAGAGAATCTTTTATATGTATTCAAGGTTCTTCATCAATAGAGAATCATCTATATCTGTTTAGAGAATCTTGGTCAATGGTATCCTTCAAAACATTTATATAAAAGTCTCTTGGTCATTATGATGACCAGGCTGGTTTTAAAGCCACTCAGTGGGGCACTTGAAGTTTATCGTCATTCAAAAGGACAGGGATTATTTCAAAGTTGGGATCGAACCCATAAATGGGCTACCTACGTATCCTTTGTTTTGGAAAAGGAATCAGAACCCACGTAGTTCGAGTAATGGAATATTATGTTTATGATTGATGGCTCAAAGAAGAATGTCATAATTACTTTTACACTCTAAGCTCACGTGAGTCATGCTCGGTGTGAGAAACAAGAGGTATTGGTAAAAATCAGACAATTGTGCCATGAAAGATGCAATCATAAGAAATTGTTTGAGGCTTAGGTATGTATGACTGCCCAGATAGATGAAGGTTTAGGATTCACTTTTAGGGAGAAAATCCAGGAACAGTGTCCATAAAGGTATATGTTCATTATAGGGATTTGAATACTCTAATCTTGGGGATTACTCCTAAGGAGGATGCCCAAGTTAGGAGGGGACTTATGATTGGGTTTTACTCCTGAAAAGGAAACCCAAATCAAGGGTAAATTAGAACTGGTTAAGAGAAATTTAAGGGGGGCTTGGGGTTTACTCCTGAAAAGGAAACCCAAGATTATGACTGTGACTTACTCCTAAAAAAGGAGGCCCAGGTTATGACTGAGTCTTATTCCTAAAAGGGAGACCCAGGTTAGGGAACTTGGGCATCCTCCTCAGGAGTAAGCCCCAAACCTTAATCCCTAACCTGGGTCTCCTTTTCAGGAATAAGACTCAGTCATAATCTTGGGCATCCTTCTTAGGAGTAAGCCCCAAGTCCCCTAACCTGGGTCTCCCTTTTAGGAATAAGACTCAGTCATAACCTGGGCCTGATTTTTTAGGAGTAAGTCCCAGTCATAATCTTGGGTTTCCTTTTCAGGAGTAAACCCCAAGCCCCCCTTAAATTTCTCTTAACCAATTCTAATTTACCCTTGATTTGGGTTTCCTTTTCTGGAGTAAAACCCAATCATAAGTCCCCTCCTAACTTGGGAATCCTCCTTAGGAGTAAGCCCCAAGATTAGAGTATTCAAATCTCCATAAAGCACATATACCTTTATGGACCCTGTTCCTGGATTTTCTCCCTAAAAGTGAATCCTAAACCTTCATCTATCTGGGTAGTCATACATACCTAAGCCCCAAAAAATTTCTTATGATTGCATCTTTCATGGCACAATTTTCTGATTTTTACCAATACCTCTTGTTTCTCACACCGAGCATGACTCACGTGAGCTTAGAGTGTAAAATTAATTATGACATTCTTCTTTGAGCCATCAATCATAAACATCATACTCCATTACTCGAACTACGTGGGTTGTGATTACTTTTCCAAAACAAAGGATACGTAGGTAGCCCATTTATGGGTTTGATCCCAACTTTGAAATAATCCATGTCCTTCTGAATGACGATAAACTTCAAGTTCCCCACTGAGTGGCTTTAAAACCAGCCTGGTCATCATAATGACCAAGAGACTTTTATATAAATGTTTTGAAGGATACCATTGACCATGAATCTCTAAACAGATATAGATGATTCTTTATTGATGAAGAACCTCGAATACATATAAAAGATTCTCTAAATTTCTTGCATATTTAATCATTGATTGTTAAAACTAAAGGAAAGCACATTTTATACTTGGTAATGTAATAAGGATTCACGAACATAACATAAATCTATAAAGAGAGTCCGGGAGTAGACAATAATTCCCCTCAAAAAGGTGTGATGAGTCCGACCTCCCATCCTCTCGACCAATGCAAATTCCTAAGCCTCATCAGTCCACAAGCTAATGAGCGCCTACCTTTGGAAAGTGGGTCCAAACGGATGTGGAATCATTGGATGTTTCCGGTTCTACGAACAAACCCTCTAGAAACCGATCAGAACATTTGAATCTCCCGTCCAGGAGGTCATCCCCGAAATCCGTGTGAAACAACCACGTAACACAATCATATTTCTTTAAAAATCAATAACTTTCAATATTGGATGAACTCGAATACAAAAAAACAGTACATTCCTAGTCAAGTTAAGAAAAAACAATCTAGATAATTGATAAGGATGGTATTATTACAACATATACTCATTAGATCATAATTAAAATAAAGGGTTAGCATAATTGACAAATAGATAAAATATATCATAAAAACATTCTTGAGTGAAATAACCATTCCATTTAGAAATCCATTTACTTTATAATTTATTAAATATTTTGGAAAAAAATATTATTTGAATATAAAAAGGTAAAATTTTAAACTATGTTTCTAAGAGTTTAATATTCTCAATAGTGTAATTTTTTTTAAATATTTTATATGTTAAAGAAATTCCATTCATGGTTTTTTTAAAATATAGTCAAAAGTACCTCATACTGAAAATGAGAAGAATATTATTTTTCGCATTTTTTTAAAAAGAAAAAAATTGGTTAAAATGACATTAAACAACGATTGGATAATATTGAAAACATTATAGAATTTTTTTTAGAAAACATAGATGGGGAATATAAATATTCCCTCATGGACCCTCAACCATAAATATTCTCGAATATTGATGATATTGTGATGTAAACACTTACCATTTGTTAATGTTAAAGGAAACTCCCTGTTGATAAAATAATTAAAATTTTAAATTAATTTACCATTATGTATGAGTATTCATGATATAAAATTAAAATGGGGTATTATATACACCACATAGAGGAAATAAGTGTTGAATATTGCATATGTATCATGATATTAAATGTGAGACTTGAAACCCTTACAAAGGTTATACCTTTTGTAGCACCCCTGATTTCAAGTATGTAACCATTTATTTTTTTATTTTAAGATATATATTGTAAATTTATGAAGTTTGTGATAATTTATAGAAATTTTTGAGTGTTTTGTTTCTTTTCTAAAGGTTCATGTATGGGGCACAGTTTTGGACAATCGTGCAACACCTATTGGAAGTCATACACAATGATACATGGGTTAATGGGAAGGTTCATGAGTTGCAACATGATTTTTTCAGACCATACAAAATCCTAGTAAAAGCTGTGAAAAATAATACAATAGAATTTATCATGACTACTTCATATATTGGAAACCATGTTATCCAACCATGTGAGGTTAATCCTTATGTATGTGGATTTTGCGTGATTTGTCTACTCATGAAACTAACATTGCACATGTCAAAAGTGAGATCCTAAAATTGTGGGTATCACATGTTTTAAACTATAAGGCCCCATTTTATTCCTATTCATCCCTAACATGTGTTTTCCTCTTCCCAAAGGATAAGTAAGATTCTCCCATTGATCTTATGGTGATTTAGAGACTTCTCTTATTGATTTGAAACATGATTCTCATGGTAAGTGATTATTATCAGTTTTTATTTGTAGTTTTTATTAAATATAATTCTCAATTTCTATTGTTTTCTTATATATAAATTTGTGTGGATATATCTATGATATTTTATTAAAAGTATTGTTATATTTTTTTATTGTTGATGATAGAGGAAGAGATCTATGGAGGGTTTTGGAGTTTCAACCTGGTTTCATTGGCGTTTGAGGGAAGTTCCTCATTTTCATCATAAATCTCAAGGTAGGTCGCTTTACAATCGACTCTTATATTTTTAAGTTGAAAAATTAGATTTAAATTGAATAAATTGATTGAAATTTATTGTGAAGTTGGTGTGAAATGCATTATAGAAACATTACTTAGTGGTGGTTTTGGATTTGTTTGAAATTGTAGATTTGTTGTCCAAATTGATCTGATAAAGGATTTTAAAATGTTTATTATAAAATTGTTTCTTGGTTTTATTTATAGATAAAAATAAATAATATTTTTTTATTGATTTTTTTTTGAATTTAAATGTTTTCTATTTAAATGATTCTGGATGATTGTATTAGCATAGTTTTAGGGAATACTTGGTGGTGTTTGTCTATATTTCATTACGAGGCATCGGTGAAATATGAATCTATACTTTGTGCCAAAGGTGTAATGGAACACGAGATTTAATTACTACATGATGACTTGGTAGATCATGGAGAAACATCTCATGACTATTGAACTTTCATAACTAATCATTCATGTGTGGATGTGTGGGTTTCGGATTAGAATGAGTTAGGCCAAATAGATTTTATGAAATTGTTTGAGAACAAAGATTTGTTTCATTACATGGAAATTGTTACTACATTGAGAAAAATATTTTATTATGGTACTAGTTTATATTTATTTATAAATAGATTTCAAAAAAAAAATTTATAAATTTTTTTATATAAACAAGATAACATGTTATATCTTAGTGGTGGGAGTAAAAATGTCATTGGGGAAAATCTATTGAGTTTCATTACACACCCCTTCTTTGGAGCTATGGATAAATTGCAGATTTTTTTTATTGAGACATGGGAAAATTAAATGTATCACCCATCTATAGCAGCACATCATGATACTTGTGTGGTTTTTTGGATTCGGATCATGGATCATGTTTAGAGCTTTATAGTTTTTTGTTGAAGTTTTTGTGTTTTTTCCTCTATTGTGTACTTTGGTATTTTAGTCTTCTATTGTGGTACACAGTTTTAGTTTTATTTTAATATAAATGTTTTGATTTGTGTTTTATTTCATTGATATCATGCATCATGTAGAGGGTTATTTTCTTAGGGATTGTTTGGTCGGATTTTTTCTTTTCAAAGAGAAAATAATCCCCAAATTGTAAGTGAATCCATTAGCGTTCATTGCTGGACTTTGTCATATTAGGGATGTTTCTTATAGATAGGTAACACCCATTAACCTTCTCAAGACAATGAGGAAGAAGAGGGATATTATAAATCATATCAACTTGGTCTTTCTGAATATCATTATGGACCAAGTTGTAGTATTCTTCATAGGTATTTTACTTGGTATCAGTTGTCTGTCTTGGAGTCAAAAATTATTTTAGGTTTCCCAGAGTTGGGATTGTATAAATAATTATGATTGTCCAAACATGAAATCTATATCATAAAAATACATAGCTATACTTTTTATTCTAAATATCAAGCTACCATAGTTGAGTACATAAGTAGTTTGGATACAATAGTATGAATTATAATCTCATTATAATGGGTTTAGATAATGCGATGAGCATGACCTGCATTATATAAATGAATTACCAATAGAAATACATATTTCATTTTATGTTATTATTTGGTGAAATGTGAGTTTTTTTTTAAAAGTAAAACTGGTTTTCAAATGGAATATTTAGAAAAGAGTATTATTCTGATATTTTAAAAATGGTTTTATTTTCAAAAGCAAGTGAGATTTTTCAAAAGTGGTTGAATAATAAACATGGTTAAATTTGGAAAGCACTAATGTGATTGTACGATTTGGTATAATTTTAAATTCTAAGACATCATTTAATAGAGAGTGATACTATTAGTGTGTGTTTTGTTTCTATAAAAGGGAACCTGGTTGGTGTCACATGAACTAGTTGGAAGAGGCCATTGAAAATGTGGTTCCTGCTGATCCATGTGTGAACCAACTATTGTTCTAAATAATAGCTCATGATTTTCAAACCATTGAACCCCTTTTGTAAAAATATACTATTTTTATGATATATTTCACTGCTAAAAATCCATGTGGAGGAATTATGGTTGTCTTCAAGATGGGAGGTGAGAAATCTAACATTAACAGTAAGTGGAATATGGGAAACTTTTCTCAAAGTGTCTGAAAAAATTATAATAACATTACAAAATAATTTTACATTCCTCCAAGACCAAATTCCAAGCTTGGATGTTTACAGTGTGGTTCATTAAGTCACATTAAGTGAAAGGGAAACTCACCACCAAGAGAATTCCAGAATTACAACAATTTGGGGAATCTTTAGTACTATTGTCACTGGGCTCTGAGGTCAGGTGTTAAGGACACTTCTAATTTGTCATAGATTTTTTATGCTTTGATGGAAAAAAGGGAAGTAGAATAATCCTCATTAGTAGAACAGAGCTATCCATAGTGATTCTAGGAATACCGTGACTCCTACAGAAGTGAAATCTTATCATTGGAATAGAAAACAAAGAGAACAGGGAAAGAAACTATATAAAGCTGATCATTTTATTATGGATGACCAGTATGGACCATCTTTAGTGAATGATATAATTCTTTTTAATACTAAATTTAACGAAATATTTGTTTGATTAGAGTTCATCTCATTCATTTAATTCCTCTCGTGATATTTTATTATTTTAAAATTAGATATGATGTCTTCTATATTAAAACATCAAACTCATCTTGATCCAAGAGAATGTTGAACCTATATTTGTAGAGAATGTTCTATAACTTTTTTTGAAGTCGATTTCATATGAGATTTCTCTAATATTGATATGTAATTGTTTCATATATTCCTAGGTATGTATTTGTGACAAATTCAAGGCTCACATCGACTATTATACAGTAAAGGTCTGTTTTACAACTAAACATGGTGTCAGTCATCTCTTTTGAGGAGACCGAAATGTTAAGGTAGGTGCAACAAGATTGTTGGGACCAGGAGCTTGAATGTTATCATAACAGTTGAAAGTGTAATCCTTTGAATCAATCTATTTTATCGAAAAGAAACGTTTTCTACAAATTTTTGATCACTTTCTATATGTGTTTTATGAACATTTCATAGGGTTTCCACCTATTAGTGAAGTGGTGTTTATGAATGATCTCCATATGAGGACCATTAAAATTTCTCATCCATCTCATTAGATTGAACAGACAAAATTAAGGGAGTTGAATGTAAAGTTTGAAGAGTTGTAAAGAAATGTGTTCATTTGTCCTAGTACATCTCCAAGGGAAACAAGGGTCTTCTTTGTAAAAAAGGAGGACATAACTATTTGTCTATATATGGATTATTGAATGCTGAACCAAGTTATGATAAAAAATCATCATCCACTTCCTTGGATTGATGTTCCATTTCATCAATTGAGGGGAGATATGTGGTTCTCTAAAATTGACGTGTGATCATGATATAACAAATTACAGGTTCACAAGGAGAATATTTTTGAAGATTAATTTCGAAAGAAGATATGACCATTAAGAATATGTGGTGATGCATTTCAGTCTTATGATTTCACCAGTGATATTTCTAGAATTTAGGAGTTTGATATTTCAAATATATCTTCATTCATTCATGTTGGTGTTTATGGAAGAAAACATTGGGTATTCAAGGACAAGGAATGAGTATGCACAATACTTGGGGACAATGTTGGAGATATGAATGGATTATATTCTCTATGAAAAAGCATCAGAGTGTGATTTTTGGATTCAATAGGTACATTTACATGGCCATGTACATTTTTAAAGAGTTTTTTTTCTCTATATCCAAAATGATTAAGGTTGTTATCCCTTATAAACCCGCAATGATTTTCTTTGAGATCATCAGTTTTCTTGGATTGGATGGTTATTATCAATGCTTTTTTGTGATTTATCATAGCTATCATCACTTAAAAATATTTTAAAAATAAGCATTTTGTATTATAATGAAGTGAGGAATGATAAAAAATACATTCAAGAGGTTAACGTTCTCCTTACATCTCCAAAAATTATTATTTTTATTGAATCAGTACAGGGGTAGGTGGGGTATTGTAATGCTTCAGGATCTGGGTTGGAAGGTATTATCATGAAAGGATATCATGTTGTTTCTTATGGATCAAGGTAGTTACAAGTGAATGAGAATAATTAAACAACACAAGATTTGGAGTTAGAATCCGTGTATTCTATGGTTTAGAGACATAGAATCATTGTATGTTTGGTGAGAAATTTACTATGTACACTGATCAAAAGAGCATGAAGCATATTTTGTCATAATGGTATTTTAATCGAGGAAAATAAGATAGATATAGTATCTACAACTGTTGAACATTGACTTGGTGTATACACTAAGAAAATGAAATTTAGTAGGAGATTCATTAAGAAGAAATTTGTATTCTTAGTTGTAAAAAGAAGCTTCAGATGAGTGGAAGTTAGTGTCATTCCAAGATGACATAAACTTGGAATGTGAATACCATGGTTAAGTTACAGTGTTCCTTCCAGTTTCATTTGTTCATAATTTCGAAAATATTTTTAAATAGGAATAAAAACCCAATTCATAATTTTTGGATATATGGTTGAAAATAAAAGGCGGGGATACGAATTGGGGATAGAATCTAGATGAGAATCAAGTCTTGTGGTTTTGAAATCAGATTTTTGTAACTAAGGATTTACATGAACAACTTCTTTATTACTACCACCAATGAAGTTGTGTTGTTCATCATAGAATATAGAATATGGATAATTCATTGAAATAATATTTTTTGGTGGGTCGGTATGAAAAGGAATGTGGATGATTTTGTTTAACGATGCATAACTTGTCTACAGGTTATAGTAGAATATCGGTGACCACCAGGTATGCTGCATTCATTACCAATTATAGTTTGGAAATAAGATAATATAGATAAAAAATTTATCACTTGTCTCCCAATAATGTTTTTGAAACACAATTTCATATGGGGATTGTGGATTATCTCACAAAGTCAGCACATTTCGTTCCTGTTCATGAATCACATACGATGAAGGGCTTATCAAAAATCTATATCTGATAAGTGGAAAAGACGCATAACAAACTAGTTTCAATAGTCTCAGAAATAGATCCAAGATTTTTATCTCGTTTCTATAAATACTTATAGAAATACCTTGGGACTCTGTTGACTATGAGTACGACGTATCATACTTATATGTACGAATAATATAAATGGATGATAAAAACTTAATAATAGATTTTTTGGGATTGTGTAATAGATTTTGGTGGATCGTGGGATGATAATTTATCGTTATTAGAGTTATCATATAACAATAGATACCAGGCCTCAATACATATGGATCATTTGGAATAATTTTATGGGAATCCTTTTCGTTATCCACTTTTTTGAGTGGAAACAGGTTAGACTTCATTGATTGGGTAGAGTCTTATCTTGAAGAAAACAGATAAGATTTAGTTTGTCATGAAATAGATGGAGATGACACCTAGTTGTCTTAAATAATATACATATCATGGTTGATGACCATTTTCATTTTTGTGAGTGATCATTTGTTCTTTATGATCTATCCATGGCCTGTAAATTTTTGTTTTTGGAAGCATGGAATGTTTTTTCCTAGATGCATAACCCCTTTTTAGATACTAGAATGGGTTGGTGAGGCGGAATATTAGTTGGAATTACCACTACTGTTCAGTGTAGTTCATATTGTGTTTCAAGTATCTTATTTGTAAAAGTACCAGTCTGACCCTGACTATGTTATTTGATTGAATCATGACGAACTAGAGCCGAATGATTCATTGATACATATCCCAGTGCGGATTGTGTATATTCATGAGAAAATATTTTGTGGAAAATGAATTGGTCTACAACAAGTTTTATATAATCATGGTTAGATTTCTGAAGAGACATGGAAATGAGATAATGAAATTAGTGTGAAATGACTAGAACTCTTTCAAGATAATGATAATTTTCAACTTTTAGGGGAAGGAAGGGCCAATGGTGGTGAGAATGTAGAACCCCTAGTTTTAATTATGTAACCCTTTATTAATGTTTTTTAAGTATTTACAGAATATGGGTGTAGTTTGGGAGATTTTGAAGAAATTTTTGAGAGTTTTGGAGCTTCTATAAATTTCTACAGTTGGTGCATGGTTTGGGAAAACTATAAATCATCTATAGGAAATAATGAAAAATGGGATAGGGGATAATTTAAAGTCTCATGATCTACGTAAGGTTTTTCCAAAAAAGTGTAGAAGCATAGAAAAAATAATGAAACATGAGAGAGTGGAATTTAGCATGGATGGAACACAATTTGGAAACGATGTGTGTTATATCTTTAATGTAATGTCTTGTGCATGTTTAGTGCGCTTTTTTTATCTGTGTGACTAACGATGATTAGGTTAAAAGTGATATCCTAATATTGGGGATCTAACAACTTTTGACCCCCAAGGCCCTCTTTTCCTTCTTATATGGCCCTAACTCAAGTTTCTAGCTTTCAAAAGGCTAATTAAGCTTATATCATTAATCCATAGGTGATATGAAGGCATCTCATAGTGATTTTAAGCTGGATTCTCATAGTAAGTGATTTTTCTTGGTTGTTCTTTGTGATTTATATTTGATGTATTACTCTATATCTCTTGGATTTTTATATCTATGTCATATATGTATAGATATAAGATAGTAGACTCCAAATATGATTATTTTTTTTCCTTTGATGATATAGGAATATATATAAATTTTGTTGTTGGCATTTCAATCTGGTTTCATTGGCGTTTGATTGTTGTTCTTTGTTTTCACTAAAACTAAAAAGGTATATGGCTTCACTCTTGAATCCAAAATTTATAACAGGAAATCTTAGTTTCTAATTGATTAAATTAATTGAAATTTTTTGTTAAATTGATGTGAACTACATGATAAAAGCCTTATTTAGAGATGGTTTTTATATTTGTGTGAAATTGTAGATGTTTAGTGGAAAATGATTTAATAAATGATTTTAAAATATTGTTTTGTAAATAGTTGATTGGTTTGATTAATGGAAAAATGTTTTCAATAAAAAGTTTATTTTATTGAAATGGAATTTTTATTTAAATTCATTGACATTGAAATGGTTTGGAATGATTGTATTTTCATGGTTTTTGGGAATACATTGTGGTTATTGTTAGTATTGAATTATGAGGGTTGGTTGAAATTTGACCCAGTACTCAGTTCCCAAAGTTTAATCGAATATACGATTTAATTACCTTGTGGAGACATCATATATCTACAAGAAAACAATCACGAGTATGGAATTGTCATAAAGAATAATGCATGTGTGGATGTGAGGTTTGCGAATTGGAATGAGTTATTCCAAATCAAATTTATGAAATGGCTTGAGAAAATTGTTTTGTTTCATTCCTTAGAACATGATTTTGTTTTGAGAAAACTATTTTAATATGAAATTTTTTTATATTTTGTTATAAAAGTATACTGTATTTTTTTTAATAAACTATTTTATATAAATTTTCTTATATGTTCTATCATAGGGACATGAGTGGGGAATTCATTGGGTAAAATATACTGAGTTTCATTAATCACAACTATTTTGGAACTTTGAATCTATTGAATATTTTGTTTTTTGATACATGGGAAATTTTAATGTATATCCCATATTTATCATTTCTTTGTGTAATTCATGGGAGGTTTGTGGAGTTGAATGATGGATAATTTTTAGAGATTTTAAGTTTTTCTTTGGAGTCTGAGTTTCTTATACTTCATTTTACTTTGGTATTATAGTATTTTAATACTGTAATTGGGTTTAGATGGATTTTAATATCAATGGTTATATTTTTTTCCCTTTCATTGATATCCTAAATCATGCAATGGGTTATTTGGTTATGATTTTTTTAGTGTTTTTTTCAAATGTAAAATCATCCCCCATTGTTAATGAATCCCTTGACATTAATTTAAAGCCTTTATCATATTATAAATATTTCTTAATTAAATTTAATGTTCTTCCACATCCTTAAGATAGTGAGGAAAAAGAGGGATGCCACACCCTTGAAGTGAGAATTAATAAATAAAGTAATTATGTTGAAGAAATGTAAGTCCACACAATACAAGTGGATATAAAACATAGAGAAATTAAAGTTTAATTATCACATAATCTTGGCAAGGAATAATCATTGAGTAAGTGATATAATAAAAGGAAATTAATTTGAGTTACGAACCCAATTAATTCAAGTCTGAATCTTTATGCATGATCATTAACTTCCTCTATAATAAACTTATGTTATTTTATTTATTTTTAAGAATATTTTTATGCTTATTATTCATTTAATTTTTTCTTTTACCATTATATATACAACTACAAAATAATTTATGTTTAGGTCGTATGAATTGATGATATCCGGATCATATGTACAACAAGACATCAGTAGGTTTACTATCTTCAAAGAGGTCATTATTTAATCATATAAATAGAGAAAATAATGAAATAATTTATCATGAACTATCCCATCGGGGTTTGGGCTGTGAAAACCCTAAGAACGACTATAATAAGAAATGGGTCGGTCAACAATACTGAGTAGGAATATCACAAACATAGGAGGTGGGTGTACGGTAGTCACGTACTAGGATCCTATGGGACAGGTCATGAAATTGTGGTATCAAGGATGTCAGTTCTACCTTAGGACCAAGGTATGTGAAATTGGTTTTGGATTTATGGATATAATTTTTATGTGTTTAGAGTTTTAATTTCAGGTTAGGGACTCAAGTATTGGTGAAGAAACTGATGTATCCATTCACTGGGGCTATGATAACTTCTTGTCTCAAAACATTTGGGAACGATTTATAGGGAAACTTTGGTACATGAATCTTATATGACTAGTTTGGGGGTTCTATTTAATTCTTTTTTCAGATCCCAATATATACTCTTTGGTTGTGGAACATCTTATTTCTATATAATGATTCCACCATGAAAATAGACAGAAATTAGTGAATAGGAATATCGTTGTGATGATCTATCGAGTGTTGAGTATTTAGTGTAAGAAACTATAAATTTTGTGGTACCTCTATGTGTTTTTTAGTCGAGATAACACCCATTGAGTAGTAGGTTGTGCCAGAAGTTCAGGATGGGGATGCATATAGGATAATTTTACTTCATGATTTCTAAAGGCAGTGAAATCTATGCTATCTGAGTGATCCAGAACCTCAGATGGATGATAAATTGCATTAGGTAGTCATATGTGTTTTCTTCCATGTGATGAAACCTCCCTACCATATGGTGTTCCAAGAGGCGAGCCTTCTGTAAGGCTCATACAGGCTATGGTGGAGTGTTATGATGCATACCTATTATTAGATGATGCATAATTGGACGAATTTTTAGAGTCTCTTCAGGGGAGAGTTTTATCCAGCCATATTGAGATCAGTGGATATCTAGGATATTCTATAGCATTGGTAGGATATCACAACTATATCATCGTATTTTTTAATGTTCAAATACCTTTCACAATGCTCCTCATATATGGTTCTATATCCATTTTATCAAGAACATTCCATCATGAAGATCATACAACCGGATATACGAGTATCTCTAATGTCATTGTTTATTCCCAGTTATGCTAAAGTGCTTGAGCAGGCCTTGGTTAAAGAGAGAATTTTGGATAAGATGACTATGACCATTAGTGCTAGTCATAGAAGATCTAAGACCATGGTAGTAGATATCAAGTGCCAGGATCACAGATCCGAACATGTGACACACTTCAGAAGATGATCCCATGGTGAAGGGATTACAGTTCAGGGCTCCCAAGCTAGTTATAGTCATCCAAGGAAGAGGTTATGTTTCACTTGTAATGAATGGGGAAATATCACATGATATTTATTTGAACATTGTTCTACTATGAAGGAGATTGTCTATGGACTAACCTAATATATATACTGATAGTATAATGGATTTCTTCAAGGTGAAAGATGAGGTGGAGGAGCTGTGAGTGAAATAATAGTTGGAAGATGGTTCTATCTGTTTTCAAACACCACCCCCAGGTGGTCCGTTCTAGTATTATGGAGATGGGATATGAGTTTAAGGATTAATTCAGGCCATAAAGTGCTATGACATAGAGGCTCTGAGTATGATTATTGGTACGCTTGGTGTCATTTCAAATTTTTCAGTCGTATATTTGGAGACAATTGTGTGGAACTCTACTCTTTCAACTTATTGCTCTTGTCTTATCCCAGGTGAGTCGATAATTCCATATGATGGTGATGTTTTATGTTGAATTAGAGTCATAATAAAGAGGTACACTCCCCCCAATGAGACACATTCGTGTGATTTCATAAAAACCATGTGCCTAGTATAGTACAGCTATAGTACTACTACAGTAACACAGAATATATACCTCCACCCGAAACTATTCATCCGTCTAGGCCTTAGGGCCACTGGTTTGGTCCTCGGGTCCTACAAGGCATTTGGGCCACCCAAGGCCTTCGGTCCAGTTGATTCTCAATGCCTTCAGGTCACCTTAAGGCCTTAGGGCCACCCTAAGGCCTTCGGGCCACATGAATATTGGCCCCGGACACACTACAAAAAACGAGTAGCCCTAGAAGAGGATTCAGAGCAGGTGCACTCACAGGAGAAAAGCCAAATGTATTGTTAGAATTAGAGGGTATGGCTATGCCATCGGTACCAGCCTGTGCTTGCACAGGAATCCTAGCCAAACTGTCATGCAAAGGTGGAGAGCTACTATCATGATGGAAATGCTGGGGAGGGGCAGTTCCTTGTAGATAGTCTGGTTGAATTCTCTAAGACCTTTGGGTCATGTAATCTCCTAAGATTATGGGTCATGTAATCTCTAAGCCTACAGGCCTTGTTAGGGTTCCCCCTCATCCCTTGAAAGGGGGGTTATCAAAGATCAATAAAAAGGAAGGCCTTTGGGCCATTCAGGTAGGGCCACCCAAAGTTGATAGTGTTGAGGTATGGAGGATGAGTCCCTTTTAAATTTTTATTTGGAATGGGTGTTGGAACCAAGGATATTCATCAATACTAATGTATTTTGGTTTGTGTTTATTTTCAATATGCACAGATATGACTAGGGAGTTAGAAAGGAATAGATTCATATGGTTGGGGATGAAATTAGTATCGAAGGTAGCACAGTTTCCTACTGTTATCCAAATTTTTGTGCCAAAAATTTGAGAGATTGGAAATAGTGCATGGTGATGGGGCAGAATATGCTATGTGGGAGCATGGTATGAGGTGCAGGCATGCAGTACATGGTGTAGGCACGTAGTACGTGGGGTAGGAAGTGGGAACAATACGTGGAGCGATGCATGGAACCAATAAAAGTTCCCAGCAACGGTACGTAGTGATGTAATTCGGTATATGGAATACACAAGGATGAAATGAAAAATGGTTTGTAACGATGGTACGTGGCGAAGTCATGTAGTACATGGATGAAAAAGGTTGGCAGGACTGCTGTGTTTCGTGAAATAGGAACAGTATGTGTTGGTGTCCAACATTACGCATATGAAGTGAAGATTATCCCAAATTGAAAATTTGTATAAATCAAATTAGTGATTTTTGCGGTGTTTTGTGCCTATTTAAGGAATAATAATCCCATTTGTTATGATAGGATATTGGAGATTTGAATTTCGAGATAAAATCTAGAGAAGTACGAAGTGGTTCAGTGAGGAGAAGAGAGTACACGGTGAGACACATCCATGTAAACAAATTAGTACCTAGAAGAGTGTGTGGGTCACACTAGAAGCTCTTGTATTATGTGATAGAGAAAGGAAATATGTGGAGCTATAAGGTACATGTGGGTGCGAAGCAGTACGTAGAGTATGGAAGAACATGATGCACCACAGTTCAAAGAAGAGATGGATGGTTCTTAGAGGAGTTAGACAGTACAAAAAAACAGCATTGGTACGCAAAAACAGAAGAAGTGCATTGAACACTCAAGGAATCCTGAAAATTGGCCAAATTAGTTTGAGCAATTAATTTCCATAACATATCAGTTTAAAGGGAAATAAATTAACTATGTGGGTTATTATGGGACTTCAACATAGCATCCATTTAGAGTTTAGGATGCATTATTTAATGCTAAACAATTGAAATGACCTTCAAGTTAATAAATTAATTGAAGATTCATCTAGTGCAGTCAGTAAGGGGGAGCCAGCAGAAGTGATCTAAGGAACATAGTGTTCTATCCCTAAAACCTTTTAAAGGATGTCCTCATGTCACAGAGTGACTCTGCTAAAAACATGTAATCCACATCTTGTGAAGATTAGTGGTTTCGGTACGACCGACACATTTTTGGTGTATGCTCGTTGGACATAGCCCTTAGTTGTGAACAATGTAAAATTGTTGTATCATTTAATTGCATGTGATTGTTTATTTTTTTCACATTCTATTGATACAGGTTTAGCAGGTCCCTACCAATGTTGGAACAAGATCCATCAGTTTGAAAGAAAAAGCTGACACCCTATTTCACCCTTCCCCTCTTAGGGTGTTATAGGGTCCTTTAGTGGAGGTGAATTTTGGGCATTCAATGTCATCCCCAAGATACCAATATACCGTTTAAGCTATTCAATTATGATGGAGGAAACTAGAAATAGGATTAGTGACTACAAACATCTATCATCAATTTAACCTGACTCTATGTGGGGAGTGACTCACCTAGAATATTTCCATTGTGTAAAGGAGACCCTATGGTGATCTTCCTCGATATGGATTGGTTTCAGACCATTCATGATTATATGGTTACCACTGATGGGTTTTGTGGTTTTTCTCACTTGTGGGATATCTTTTTTCTCTTTTAAAGAGAAGTGATCCTAGGCCATGAATGAAAAGATCATGTGTGGTAAGAAACAGCCTCATCTTATCGGATGGATGGTATAACCCCTAGAGTAGTAGTGCTATGAGATTATGGTTTCCCATAGTAGTCACTGAGTTAAAGAAATCTATCTATGGGAGCATCATGTTACCGATCAAAATAGAGTTTTATTATATGTAGACGGACATCGAAGACCTACCTCGAAATTTTAAAAATCATATCGCTTGAATTCTATAGAGCTTTTTGAGTCTTGGTGTAGTTGGAGGTTTGTAGACAGATGACCTAGAAAGACCTAGTGTGTATGCTTTGGATCCTATGTTTTTCATTAGTACCCTCATGAGATCGGTGTTAGAGTTTCATGAAAGAAACTTTAGAAGGATGCGATATATATATAATTTTTGGTAGTTACCCCTCCACTATTACAATGTGACATGGAGCCACTACTAGGAGATTCTATGTTTGAGGAATTTCTTGAACATATACTAATTTTACATCATTGTGATGGGTTTCCTGAAGGTGCGAAGTACGTAGACCTTTCAAGGGTTGTTTATTACACCAATTACGCTATGATATGAGGTGTTTAGGAGGTTTCTTTCCCTTTGTAGTACACTTGGGAAGGTTGGTTTTCCCATGTATAGTGAACCAATTGAGTTTTACAGAACATTTTCTAGGTTTACTATTGTTGTTGTGTATTTGAAAATTCACCATCATTGTAGAACAAGTTGAGGCCCCATTAGGGAGGCCCCATAGGTCACTACTATACATGTCAGACCTAGTGGGAGATTGTGTTTATAGTTCTATAGTTGGTTCTAGAGATGGATGTTTAGGGTGAAGTTCGTATAGGGGTGGATATTATACCAGCATCTACATAGGGTTAGTGAGTTGGTGTAGCACAAGTCGTTGAGACCACATATGGACTGATTTCTTGGGTTTTCCATATTTCGAACTAAATATACATGTTCATACTTCATTGAATGATATTAACCCAGTTTGAGCTGGACCTTGTGTGTGTTTTTTCCTTTGAGGTTCCCCTAATTATGTGTCTTTAGTCACCAAAGGAATCCTATAGTGAGATAATTGGAATTGGATTTCAAGTTCAGATCTTTGATTCCTCCTTGTGTGTAGGATTTATCTACTTGAATATGAAACTAGTGAATGTGTGAAATGTGTAGTGACTCTGGTTCCACCATTTAGATTTAAAAATTGTTAGGAATATTTCTCGATCTAGAAACTGAGTAATCAAGGAATTCTGGGTCCTCGATAGTGTTAGTGATGTGGAATTAAAAATAGTAAATATAGTTTATCACATTCATATAGATTACCAATAAAAATAGAATAACGCTATTTATGGTGCCTTTCGTTGGGGTTTATGCCGTCTGTGGGGACAGACATATGTTTCCCCACATTCACTCATTCCATAGTCAGGTGACATTATTCACTTATTCATAGATGTTTTATCCTTGGTCAAAAATGGAAGATGGGTTGTAGGTCCCTCCATCCATTGATTCATCCTCATAATTTTTCACCTAGTCTGGGTATCCCTTAATGATTAATATTTATTTATAAAACTCCTCCTGGTTCCATGTTTTTGTTGATGCTGCTTAATTACGCTGACATCTATTAGGACATTTAGAGAATCAAGTTGGGAAATAATCCTTCAATCAAATAGTAGTAATGTTGGGAATCCCTGAAATATCTAGATGCCATATAATTTGAACACCTATATATTCCCTTATCATAGGGTTTCTCGAGGGAACAAAATCTCGAGTAATACCACATTGAATGTGTGGAATCATATGTAAGAAGCATATATTTGAAGATTTCCTCAATGTCCCATTTTTTAAATATAGTATGTTGTTAGTTTCAAGTCTTTAAGAGATGGATAAGAATTAATATAACATTTATGAGAGAGGATTAGATGGGTACATCCATAGGAGGTAGAGCCTAGAAGGTTTACCAGATGGATGGATTAAATCACCAGATGAGGACAGACCTAGGATGGAACATCCCAAAAAGGGAAGGATCCACACCATGAAGGCTGGTTTGGATGAAATAGATGATGGATCTAGTGATTACATCCCTAGGAGGGATCACCAATAAGGTTTTCAAGATAGTTTGGTCAAAATGCCCAATTAGGAAAGACCTAGAATGGCATGTCTCATAGAGAGAAGGTTTCACACTATGAAGGCTAATTTGGATCTCACAAAAGATGGATTAGGGTAGTTCATCTGAAAAAGGGGATTAAATGGTTTACCATTGGCTAGGATTGAACCTCATAGAGTCATCCTACATACATTGTTTAGAATATAGTGATTAAAACACAAATAGTTCAGAAGGGTGATTTTGGGGTCACACATTATTTGTTTCCCAGGAACCTCCAGGGGCATTGATGAAATAATGAATGGGGATTATGCATGGTTATCTACGCTAATGAATGGCATAATCCCATAGAGATGTGGTGGCCTAGTTAACAATCAGTATTGATGATGGAGGATTGGGTGATGTAGATGGAATAAATGATATGGAACTGACGTGAAAATGTTGGTTGGGAATGAACCTCATGGAGGTTTTGTACATATCCCAAAAGATGTTAATCAAAGTCTATGAAGTTTTGTGGGGTGATGAGATATCATAGGATTTTTCTTGTGATAATAGGTGTATGTATGGGGACCCAAAGGAAATGGATCCTCTAGGTTGTGGCACAATCTTCTCGAGATGAAAATACTCAATGGATTAACCAGGATGAAAATGGATAATAGGCTTGAACCACGGGGGGGGGGGGGGGGGGGATTCCTATATACCTTCTATAGATTATGGGGATAAAAATCCATGTAGTTCAGTAATGTATAATATAATCATGGTTCACACAATGGACCTCGACCCAAACACATGTTGAAGCGTATGCATGGTTAACAACCCATCTTAAGAGGGGAGCTCTTGGTTGGAGAAGTATGTTAAAGTATAGAGAATATGCATAGTTAGATAACCCTGTGTATCATAACCCCTAAAATAATGGATCTGAGAGATGTGTCCCAAAAATTATAGATATCACATCAAGAGGATAAATCCCTAGAAGCAAGCCCACGGTTTTACCATTGGTTGGGATTGAACCTCAAAGAGGAATCCTACCTACCCGAAAGGGATCAAAACCTGCATCATTCCGAGCATGATGTTTAATGTCATGCAGGATGAATGAACCAAAATAAAATATCCAAGAAAATGGATTATTGGCTGTGATGGGATTGATCCTCACAGAGGCATCCTATTTACCCTTTTAAAGGATCGGGATCAAAGTCCACATAGTTCAATGAGGCATACTGTTTAACATCATGCAGGGTGAGGGGCATATGGATTATATGTGGTTATTGTCTCATAGTCATGTTGGTTATTACACATGGTTAGCATCCCAAAGAGGACAGGTTGGGGTATACATATTATTAGATAACCAAATAGGATGTCATGATTTTTTATTACACTAATCCCATTGATTCATGCTCGGTTTGAGAAACAAGTGGCAGAAACTGACCTGATGATCATGTCCCAAGGGTGAGTCCATGAGATATGGTGTGGGGATTATGCATGGTTAGAGGACCAGGAATATGGAGATTGGGACTTACTATAGAAATGAATCGCAAGAAGGTGGTTCAGGGATTACGTGGAGATGGCCCAGGGCGCACCGGGTGAAAAATCACAGAGGGAGAGAGAAGGTGGATTGAATAGGTGAGAAGTAAAAACCTCCCAGTCCCATATTCTATCTGGTCTACTCAGGAGTTCCACACATGTGTAAATATACATATTAACATTATTTTTTGTGGATGTGGGTTCTTAATAGTTTAATAACCTACAGCTCAGATAATAAGGACTCACTCCTCGCCCCTTGGTCTTGCATAACATGTACTAACCTACACATTGGGAAGGGTTTGTACTTGTAATTATATGATACAAGGAGGTGGAGAAATGGTAAATTGAGGGATCCATGTTAGAATAGCTATGTGAAAAATAAATATATGTTAGCATACCTAGGAGAAGAATCATAAGGTAATGCAATGAATCATGAAGCACCACTATGTGTACTAGGAAATCACTACCCACGAGCCTCTAGGTTTTTGCGGAAGCAGTGCATGAAAGATTGGGATTTTTCACATAATAGGATCAAAAACATATTGTATTATATTATGTAAACCCTTAGATTTTTATGTAAGTGGTGCATGAAAGATTGGAGACATACATCCAATATAGAAGGGTCAAAGAAAAAAGGTATTACACAAGGCCAAGACTTGCACATAAGAAGATACTTTTTCACACACTAGACTTTGCTGAAACATTATGTGTGTGAGGGTCAAGACCTTGTGTACCCACCTGATGGTGGACCCATCATGGACCAATCACACAAGATCCTATACCTTGAATCCATGACTTTCAGACAGTTTGTGGAAGGGGTCATCATACCAACATAAGAACGACAGTTTCTGTTCTGAAACATTATCTTTAAGGAAGGGGGTACACTTATATTTATAGGTGAAAATATAGGTGGGTGCATGTAAAAATGATGAATTTAAAGTGGCTAGTAGATGTCACATTGGGCATGTAAGATGATTCAATGTGGAATAATACTTTTATGCACTATTTGAACTTCTTTCATGTATTTGACTTGGTCATTTTTGGGAGTTCAGAATGAAAGACCGTAGTTGACGTCACGTTGAGCACATAATAGGATTGTGTGCATATTTATTTATTGATTTCATTATCTAAATATTTCTCAGATATCCTTTGGGATCCTTAGGATCATCCGCCGAATCATATTATACCATATGGTTCCATAAATATACAAACCAATGCCCTCAAGAAGAATTAATTTCAAATGAATTCTCCCACATTGAATCTGAGATGAAAGGGGTCCAGAAGGTCGGGTTTTGAGGGAAACACAAATGAGAACAATTCTTTAATGTTGGTTCATGAAAAATGGAGGAACCGACAATCAATCTACCTTGCACACATGAGGGAGACCAGTTCGATGCCTATAAATACATGGGTTGATTGAGTAACTAAACCTTTACTTTCTGTAAGATATGTGATTTTCTCTCATGCACATAAGTTGAAAATTTATGTGTGGAAGAAATAGGTTCCTTTGCTGCCTTGAACGCTGCTATGAAATCTTATGTGCACTTGACTTGGCCTTATTTTTTCATGGCCTCCAGCCAACATTGTGTGCACCCGACTACTCCGCACGCCAACCCTCAATCATTAACACTAAACAATTTCTGTATTCGTGGGATGAATGACATGGGTGTTTTTCAGATTATTTCTGAGAGGGAGGCCATTTTGGCTGCACAGATGGATGATATGATTTCATACCCTCAAATTCTTCACATGAGAAGAGTACTATCTAACAATACTATGCTCCGTGGAATACTGATGCTGGCTCATAAGGACTATGTTTTGATATATATCCTCCCTCTATGGAACTGTAATATTCTGGAGGAGGTTTCCATGTTGGGTTTCAAGACTAACCCACCATGATAAAGGATCATTCATGAAGATGACCTTCAATAGTCAATATCACAAACAATAGTAACCCTTAAAGTTATATTCGAGATACAGTTGTTTACGTTTAAACCCTAGAAAACCAGGACTATTACGGGGGTGGGGGTGAACCAATTGTTGAGGACTTTAATGAAAAATATGAAAGAACTTTCAGGAGCAGTATCACTTATGAGATAAAGGGATAGAAATAGTACTCGGACATGAGATCTGAGGTAAATTTTATAAGTGAGTTGGCATGGGCTTACTAGGTATGCCAAACAAGAAAAGAGTTTGGGACAAATCTTTAGCAAAAAAGGTTGTTGAAATCTATGTGGACATCACAATTTCACTTCTAACACCTAAAGGAAATAGTTCCAGAGTGGTTTAGCCAATGGTATCCTAATACCAATACATTTCATCTCCACCAAGAGGAGGTGGAATTAAACTTTGGGAGATCCATCGCACGAGAGGCATCACTCTATATGGTTTCTAATATGACGAGTTCCTGCCACCAGAGAACGTATTGGGATACATGATAATAATCCCTATTCTGGTATGGCGTATTCTAGATCTAGTGAAAGAGAGGATAGTAATCTAATACATTCTTAAGGTAGTATCCTATCTAGCATGGTTTAGTATATTCCTCAAAATATACATGAATGCAAGGATTCTAGAGTGAGAGAGATAGTGTTCAAACACATTGTAGAGGGGAAAATCAGAGTCATATTGGGTAGTTATATAATTAGGAAAATACTAATCATAGGGCTTCAGTGTGAATGACAGTTGAGATATGAATGTATGGTATGCTATTTTCCATTATTCATTCATCAATGTATGGACTCTGCTAGTGAGATATAGAAGGATGGTTGTTCATTTGAGAACACTTGTGATGGATGGGAACATAGAATCCCACTACAAGGTCTATCTAGGGGAGCCTATATTAGCAAGGCTATATAGCATCCTATGGCCCATTTCAAGAGGATGGACACCCAAGATGATCTGCATACATTTTCAAATTCTCCATGGATGTGTATTAGATCACCAAGGTAGTTATGATTTTCCAAACTCCATCTGACCTCAAGGAAATGTCCTATGACCACATTTATTGAACATCACTAGGGTTTATCCAATGGCGCTTAATAAAGAAGGGATCATGAATCAGATCGGAAATCATGTGAACATAAACATTCAACCATTACATACCCTAGTTGTCTAGATGGTGGATGAACTATGAGGTCAATTGGAGTAGAGAGATTATCCGCTGGGTGTCAAAGGTAGTGTGCTCGTTGCCTTGATCAATGGCAATACCTTATATGATTGCTCTGTACCATCACTTTTTTTGAGGTCATTTGAGTGCACACAACGGATGTCCATGAATATTTTTATAGTGGTTAAAAAATATAATCTTTCATATATCCTTCATCATTTATGGCTCATGTTCTCAACTGAAGGCATTATATAAATAAGTACATTCCCTCCCACACCCCACTGATGATGAAGTCATTTTGTCAACAGAATATGCTGATCACTAGGTGGAATAATATCCAAATGTTATTTTTCATAAATGATTTTGTTTAATTGAATCTAGAAAATCAAGGTGGAGAGTTTAAATTCTGGAAAACAAGGGAGAATGTGAGGTACTACTAGGGAAGGAGACCAGAGGAAAGCCAGACGGTTGGGGCGGCCTTAGCGGGAACCTTGGTGGAAGGATTGTCACAAGGTGCAGTCATGCCACCACATTCCAAAGATAAGTGGTCCCATATGAAAACTCACAAACTAGTTATGGATGACCCTATGAATGAACAGAGGTATATCCTAGAACTGACTTATGACACCAATTTTTCTTTTTTATGGTCTACATGGAGAACGTTGCAACAATCGTAGTCAACTGAAGAGCTGTGGTGAAAACTAGTGCACACCATGCTAGATCAATCGGAAGTCAGGCATATTCAGGTGGTGGAAAAGGTGTACATTCATTTCTGACATGTAATATTGAGACACAGGAATGTATATTCATGCCAATGGGGCAGTATGAAGAACCACATATCCTATTCAAAGCAATTATTAGTCAAGAGAATGACCCAAAAAAAATTCCACACATGGATAATGAAGACAACAGATAAGACAAAGAAGATGAGGAGGATGTGGATTAAGTGGAATAGGAAGAAGAGGAGGCTACGGATGAGGATCATGGAGGAAAATAATCCTAGGGGATAATTTCCCACTAGAGGCTCCCACGTGGGAGAGGTGAAATCACAAGCTCTGATGAGGAACTCGATGAACGCCTCGAGATATGTTTTAACAAGTATATCTCTCAGGGCCATCTATTTTCATAACTCAGTTACACTAAACAAAAATTCCCATGATTAGGAACACATTGGTTGTGATGATCAAGAGGCTCCTACTTTAGGGGTTTTGAATATGCTAATAGATGTAGAAATACATCTACCTAAATCATTATATTAAGCTAAGCAAGGCAGCTAACCAACCATGGCTGATGTAGATAGAGGTGAACCAGAGGGAGGTGTTAAAGTGACGACCTTAGAATCCTATGTTTTCCCCATTCTCATAAGGATTTGGTGCCTATAATGGATCTAACAATCATTGAGGGATCCCTCATGGTGGAAGCTCCTGTTGTGACATGGGAACATGATTCGATTGCACTTAACTCTCATAAGTCATCATCATTTTTCTATTTATAGAACCATACTGGTTATTTGAGAATCTAGCTGACCAATGTACCCACTCTATTTGCTCTGATAACTAAACTATAATTTCATAAGAATAATGAGTAAGGTACATCTATGGGAGATCTACTTCTAATTTTACCTACCTACAAGGAACCCTCCATTCATGCTGATCCGGCCTTGGCACTCGGTGAGTGCAAGGTGGTGTTCAAAAGTGATTCCATTTCCAGGGATGAGTCTGGAACTTGAGAGGGTGACGTTTTCAAATAAGAGATGATCAAGGAGTGTCACCCACAAATCATAGAGCCCATCAACGTTGAAAGGATTCCATAGGAAGACCCTTCTGCTGATCTCCTAGACGTCTTTCTTAAATTTAGACCTTATGATCCGGAATAAATGGATGTTGTTGATTTAATGTAACCGTAGAGAGTCGTAGGACATGGCATAAAGCATGGAAGTTTATGAAATTCTTCCTCATTCTTCCAGAGCTAGAATCGTTGAGTCTAATGGGGATACTCTGCACTTGGATTCAATTTCACTATACCGAAGGGGTGGATGGTCACCATATACATATGATTATCTATGACTATCTTGCAACGAATATGTGGTAGATAATTCAACACATAGAATCTTCCTAGTGCCAAAAAAAGTATGAAAACATCCAGATGTTTCATGTGGATGAGCAAGATATTCTACGCCTTCATTAGTAGAAGATTGATCATTCCACATTCTTAATGAATCTATTATCCCTCATTGAATGATTGATGACCCAACGGATGGATGACCAGGAGTAGCTATCACAAGTTAGTCATAAAATTGGTTAACTATGAACTGAATGGGAACAAATGTTGTTCATTGATAATGATCTTCACTCTATGTATGTCAATGAGAATAGGGATCTGAGGAGGAGACAAGAGACCAAGGAATCTACATGCTAAAAAGTGGTAACGTTGAATCATTCTATTGAAGGGTCTAATCAATGCGGGATGTTTTTTGGACAAACTGAAGAAATATATTTTCCTTCATTCTTGCTTATTGATCTCCAGGCATGGTCATACATATTTTTATTGATATCACTACATCTCAATCATAAATATAGGTAAACTAACATACAATACCTCAGCTCATGTGGGACATAACAGATGTGAGAAACATAGGAATATCACGTAATTATCCACTTTGGTATGAGAGTACAAGATAAACATCGAACACTCAGGGTTAGCAATTATTTACCGACAACCTAGAGTAATTGGGCTAAGAGAGGGAGTTTTGGATTGAAAATGGGATTCTCAAAATATTCAACCTTCCTTTCCAAGCGTGATCTAATAAAAGAATGGGATAATTATAGGGGAATTGGTATCAATCTAAATGAAGGGGAATGTTGAGTGTGAATCACAATACCCATAATTATAAATATAGTAATAGTGGCATGAAAAAATTGGAGAATTATTGACCATATCTAAAACACAACAACCATATCATGTAGCCTATAATGGGATCAAACAAACAGGGGTCATCCACTAACTGAATTAAAAAATACAAGTCTGAACATGAAATTTTGTATGATATATTTTTGAACGTTGACATAGGACGGTAGGTGAGAAAAAGAGGCATAGGAGTAGGCCCGTAGGGGGTTACTTCTAACATGAAATTAAATGAAAATCCAAATAAAGGGCATGTAATAAATTGATATAGAGTGATGAAATGTTTGAATGGATTATAGTAATTTTGAAATTATTCCATCGTGATCGAAGCACCTTGGTGTGATCATATCTATTTGATACAAGATCAAGCACACATCCAAACAATAAATATCTTGTGAGGACCGAAGGTTCTGTATAGTTTTACATCATTTTAATGAGGATGATATAAACATAGTTTAGAGTCATACGATAAGAATTAAGGAATATTTAAATATCATATAATGAGGATGTTGAACATGGTTTAAGGTCATATGACCGTGAACATGGCCAATAGTTTAATCTAATGTTCCATGGATAAAGGGATCCTGATTTATGGTCATAAATTCTGGAAAATTATTGGAGAAAAAGGGCTATACGGGTTAATGAACCTATGTCTGGGCTCAATGAAAATTTATTTGGGCCTTTCTATGTATCTCAAAAGTATGGGAACCAAGACATACATTGTTCTATAATTCTACTCAGTTTATCATCATGTGATGAGGATGAGAGTTGCATTGCAGGTCATCTCAATACAGGTAGGACATGAGCTCCAAAAATGAGAAATGTGTGATGTGGTACCTAACCTGATGTGAATTAGAAAAAAAGATCCATACCACACCATGCATTCTCATAAGGGGAGAAGAGGCCCAAAAGTCTAAAATGGGGTGTTTAAAAATCTACGGCTAGACTCAGAGATAAGATTCCCAATTTTCACTATGTATTCTACAAGGGAAAGAAATTAATCCCTATGTATTTCTAGGAGGGTTCCTCCTTGAATGTCTAATCCATGCACAGACAGAAAGGGGATTTATATATTTTTTTGTTCTTTTACTGTTGGTGTGTTTTTTTAGTGGCCATCCTAGGATGGAAATCCCAAGTGTCACTATAAGAATCAATCTATATGTAGGCCTTAACAAATAGAATAGTGGATGACCAGTTCCAAAGGTGATTCCATCTCATGCGAGAACACCACAATGTGGTTCTGTTTTTTGTCGTTTGACTAGGATTATGCTGTCACATTTTATGGTCGAATGATAGGACCAACCCAAGAATTTTGACGTCATGTGGTGTGGATTTCAATATTTAAAGTCATGTGAGATTTGGAAACATAGTTTAGTATCTTATGGAATAGACAAAAAGATCATAGTTTAAGGTTGTAAAGCTGAAACCATGGGGTTTCGCAGTCCACTATGTGTGTATAACCCTACAAAAACTCCTAACCAAACATGATCCATTCTCATTGTTGGGAAAAAGGAGTGATGTTATGATTTCCCATCACATGAAAGCATACCACAGTGACAAAGAAATTTCATGTAAGAAAATCCCATCCAAACCATCATTCATACTCAACGTGTGTAGTTACACAACGGGACAACACTAGGGGTTTCATAGATCCTCAAAAACATAAGAGTGAATGAAAATGTAAATCATAACATTCAATATTTGGGACCTGATTAGGGTGGCATAATGAAGGAGGATAAACATTGGCCATGTTCGAGACACAATGTTCATATTGTGTAGCCCGGGAGTGGAACACACATGTGAGGGTCAACTATTGACCATATTTGAAATGTGGAACCTGGATCAAAATGTCATTCATAATCCTCCAGGATGTTGTCCTAAGATAGTAGGTGAACCAAAAATCAAAGCATCAATACCAATAGGGGGTTATTTTAGATGTAAAAGATGACGAAGACCCAAAAAAGGGGACACATGAAGAATGGATGTTCTCGTGAAGTTTAATTTTATTTGGAAAGGACGGATACAATGATGAGTTCTCCAAATATAGGTATATAGTGTGGCGGATAACACAAACATTATGTGAATGAGGACCATAAAGGCTAGTCACCACATCATGTAATCCTAGAAGAGTCTGGGTCAAGCGATCGAAAAGATACAAATGGTTTGCGGCTTGAACACATATGAAAGGTCCAAGAATTACAATATATCTAGTAGGGTTGAGAATAAATCCATACTTAGTTCACGAATATGTTATGATAGATATCCAATACCAATAGTAGTGATATACTCTGAAGTGAGAAAATTGAGGTTTTTACACAGTTCTCTATCACGCGAACATGGTCACTAAAATTTTTTGTTTATGGTAATAGATCTTAGAACATAAGATGTCGAACATAATGTATTGTATGTGGGACATTTCTGTGCAGTTTAAATTCATATGGTAAGGATGAATATAATGTGGAATCTAAAGGTGGTACATGGTGTTGCTTATTGAAAATCCAACTTGAAATGAGGAAAAAAGAGGTCACATACAACTCCACATACATATGGGAGAAACCTACCCAGAAATTGGGAAAAGGGTTCATGATTCCATGGGTGGATGGGAAAAATGTCTGAGTGTCACTACGTATCCCACTGGGGTGAGAATCAAGCCACATGTAAATATTGAAGGTGGCACAAAAGATAACCAATACCAAAAGTGAACAATCTTATGGGATGAAGACATCATTGTGTTGGGTAGTTCATCATCACAAATCTAAGATGCATAAGGTGTATTTTAACATAATACAATAAACACATTGGGAATCTTATTTTATGGTCATACAACTTAGACCTAATGTGAGGAATTCAATAGAAAAATGTGAAGTGTGGTGCTATTAAGAGATATAATGTGAATGGGGACCAAATACGTCCACACTAAACAGAAAAATCCTGAGGGAATGCACATACAGTTCAAGGCCATGATTCTTGGACATTGATATGTGACCTCCTAGTTTAAGGTCATAGGGTTCAGACCGCAAGGTGGTACAATTCTATAATGTAGGTACAAATCTTACAAATACCTCTAATCCCATGTGATCCATTATTGGTATGAAAAACAATCTGTGGAAAAGAAATTACGGCACATAGAAGCACATGAATGTTGGAATGGAGGTGTGGAGTCAAGAATGAACCCATGATATTGATCCTCCCACTCAACGCATAAAGGTGCATAGAGGGATTACATCGAGAGTGTAAAAAGTATGTCTGTACATGAGGATGTGAAGAGGTATGTAAATCACGATGTTTAATATTTGGGATACAATGAGGGTGGTGTAATGATGGAGGAGAATTGTTGACCATGTTCGAGTCACAGTACCCATATCTTGTGGCCTCATATGGGAACAAACAACTGAGGGTCGATGGATGAGCGTATTTGAAATGTAGAACCTGTCTCAAAATATCGTTTAGGATCCTCTAGTACAATGGTGAAATATGGTAGGAAATCTATGAGGCTGAGTATATTTATGATTGGGGGGTCCCTTTGAATGTGAAAGATGACAAAGACCCAAATAATGGTACATGTTTAGAATGGAAATGGAATGAAATTATATCCATGCCGAATCTAACATTCTAGACCCTACACCACTTCACAAAAGAGCACGTTAATGAGGCATAAAAGTGTTTTAGGCATCCAATTGAGGGAAAATGGCTCAGAATGATGACTATAGTAAGGATGAAAATGGGTTGATGAACATGGGGTTGGTCGTGAGGGAAACATATCTGGGTGTCTCTATGTATCCCATATGAATGGGAATAAATCCATTCATAGTTCTTGAATGTCATGCAGTTTAAAATAATGTTGTAAGGATGAAGGAGAAAGAGGTATCCCAAAAGGGGGATGTGTATGGCATGGAAAAATAACCCAACATGAATGGGGACCAAAGGAGTCCACGCCACACCATACAAAATCATAAGAGAGAACTCATGCCAAGGGTCGAAGAGAAATAATGGAAGATCTGGGGGATGGACCTGAAAACAAAATGTTCAGGAACACCTACATATCTATATTGGGTCGGAATTATTCCACATGTAGTTATTGAGATGTCGTGCAATTTAATGTAGTGTGGTAAGGACAAATGGGAATAGTTTAACGTCTTGTGGGAGGAAATGACAGTATTCTGTTAAGGTCATGTAGAAATTACCATAAATGATATGAAATTTAACATCTTGTAGGTGTGATAAAGGGGAATAGTTTAACGTTGTGTGGGATAGATGAGATATTAATTTAATGTTGTCGAAATCAGACCATGTAATGCCAAAAAAAGGTTTTTAAAGGTTGAGAAACATAGGGCTACACCTGAAGATAAAATGTATGGGTGTTCATAAATATCCCATAAGGATGGGAATCAAGAAATATGTAATTCTATAATGTCGTGCAGTTTAACATCATATGGTAATTAAGTATGATAAAGGGGAAGATACCTAAGGGGGATACAAGATGCGGTAGTTTTAAACATTACATAAATGAGGAAAATGTCTATACCACACTATGCACTCTTAGGAGAAACCCTAGGTTGTAGGACCAAATATGGGGAATACTGAGGCTAGAAACAAACATCAAATTTTTGAGTGTTCTTACATATCCCATAAGAAAGGGAATAAATCCATACAGAGTTCTATAATTAAGATCAGTTTAACATCACACGATAGGAATGAATGGGTAGTTTCACGTCATATATGAGGAGTTAAAAGAAAATGGGGCATGCGGTTTAATGTCATGTGGGATGAAAAATAGTTCCGCAGTTTATCTTCATGAAGGATGTAAAAATAAGTTTCTATGTAAAGTAATGTTTGAGTAACCTATCATTGGTGGGTGTAGTAATATTCTCTCCATCAATAGTAACCAAGGAGCATGCACTTTAGGGTAATCCTTGTGAATGATATTGGGTCCCTCCAATTTGGGCCCAAATATGGGTGGCATCCTATCATGTATCATTGGCATCTAAAAGAACAACACAATTTTACCTCAAAGGAAGGAGAATATAAATAATTTAATATTGAATGTCGTAGATATATTGTTCTGGTGCCTCTCGAGATTGTGCAAGACTCGAATCCTTTTCTCATTGAGGGCTTCATGCTCAGCTAAACAAACTTCTATTTCTCTGTCTGACATCTATTGATCCTAGATTGTATTAAATAAGTACGGTATCTAAATGTCGATGGTACGTACTACCTCTGTTAAATACACTCGGGAACAGGGGGTCACCTGGGTAGAATTATTAGTCTTCGCCCGGTAATCCCAGATAGTGTTGGGGAATTTTCCGGTAAAGTTTTCTTGTTCGGACCAACCATATTTTAAAAAATTTCATACAGGTTCATTTTTAATTCATCAATCTATCCATTTTCTTACACGTGATAGTGAGAAGTGTGGTTAGATGAGATGTTTCACTTGGCATACAATTTCTTCAGCTCAGCTGCTCAAAAACTGGTCCCGTTTTCCATGAGGATGGCGTGAGGTACTCTGAATCAATAGATGGTATAGGATCTCATGAAATCAATGATATAATGGACCTTGAATTCCTTGAGTAGAATCATTTATTCGCAATTAGAGAATAAATCTATATAATTCACAATAAACCTAAAATAGTGCGTTGTTACTCGTGGATATGGTCCCATGATGTTAAGTACCCAGACTGAAAAGGGCCATGAGTACATGGTAGTAAGAAGAGGCTATGGAGAATGATACACAAAATTTTCGTGGATCTAAAAATTGCAACCCCACATTGGGAAAATGATACATTCATTTACCATGGTAGGCTAGAAGTATCTCATCCTTAATATCTGGTGGTATAATATTGACCCAACTTGATTATTTTTTTGGGAACTAGACTAGACTTCTTACATAACCTGAGATATCTCTACTCCATGAATGAAACATAAAAGATATCCATAGAACCCTTGTTTATAGAGGATCTGTTCAGATCTAGGACCACATTATAGGGTGAATTGAAATGAACACGAATGTATTCTCTCACGTTCGGTTATGTTTGTATGGTGATTGTCATGTTGGAGAGACTCGAAAAAAGGATTCCTCTAATCAGGGGTCTATCTATATGCGGCAGGGGGACCTGGAGGTCTCGATATGGAGTCACCAATGGTAAGATAGCTTACCATCTTGATATATGATGTTATTAGTATTTTTATAACTTTTCATATACTCCATTTACTGATTTAATAATAAATTATCATTTTTTAGGGAAATATTATTGTATAAATATTAAATATAATTTTGAGCACTATTCGAATTCTTCCAAATTCAAGTCTATTTAATTTTTTAATACTAACTATCACCATAATGATGAAAATTTAATAGTTATTGTTTTATTGGGATCCCCATTGAATATAAAATATTTAATTAGAAGGAATCATGTACCAATTCTTCCATATTAAGGGTAATATGGTCCACACAAGAAGACTCAATGAAACATTGATGAAACTGGACTAGCTATGAAGATTTAATTACTGGGCTCAATACAGAATTCCAAATTCTTTTATTCTTCTTCACTATTTGGGAAATAATTTAAGGAGTCTAGGATAAAACTTTCAAGGCCCAAATCTAAATAAATGAGGTCCAACTGATTCATGTAAACCTTGCACACCATTTAGGTCAGGACTTAAAATCATTATAGTATTCAACCAATGTATCCTGATCCATTCATAAAATCAAGTTACAAATTTTTAGTGAGAAATAATAGATATAACCGGCTGAAATTTTTGAAAAATGAATTCGGATTTGAAGGCATCTTCATATTGATAAACCCATTCACATTTTGACCTTCTAAAAAGTCATTATTGAAATGGAAATATTACCATTGTTTAATCAAATGACCATAACTCGGGCCCCATAAGTAAAACTTCCACCAAATTGTGAGAATAATCAACCAACATAATTATCTACAACTTTGAAGAAGGAAATATCTTGTGATTAGGCTGTCTGAATTATCAAAATGGCGATGCAAGTGGATGGATAGATTGGGAATGCAAACAGTCCACTTCCTTGGGCTATAAATACATACCCCTCCTCTCTTTCAAAAGGGTTGGAATTTCATAAGATAGTATCACATATTGGCAAGACCAAAGCCTTTCCAAGGGATTTAGAGGACCATCCATACTCTTGTATTCACTTGAGATACCTTTCCTCCTCTCTTTGTTTCCTTTTACTTTTGTGTTCTTAATTATTGTAATCTTGTAAGTCTTTTCATTGTGATTCTATTTTAATGCAATTTTTTTCTTAAGAATCTTTTATTCTCAACCAGATATTGTAGTTTAATAATAATGTTCATAAAAAACTATAAATATAGTTGAATCCTATTCCCTTCTTTTGAGTTTTCATTTAATCTAATGTTCTTTTTTAATTATCATCATCATTCATATGTCTGTTCTCCGTACCAATATTTTCTTATCCAGTTATTTTTATTATATTTTTAATTTATCATCATAATAATAATAACCAAATTACTAATCATTTAACTGGATGAGTAAATCTCTCATTGTGGTGAGTTATAATTTAGATATGGCAAGCGATTGAGAACTTTTTCTCAATGGATATTCTTTAAATTAACATTGTGTATGTTGGACTTAACATGTAATGGAT
Organism: Viscum album; assembly: GCA_963277665.1. Classification (NCBI taxonomy): domain Eukaryota; kingdom Viridiplantae; phylum Streptophyta; class Magnoliopsida; order Santalales; family Viscaceae; genus Viscum; species Viscum album. Next base: position 427,041,894 of record OY728129.1, on the reverse strand, counting down.
TAATGAATTGTTTTGTTTAATGTATGGATTCCATTGATTATTGGAACAATAAATACACTACCACAATCAAGTACTAATTGAGATTAGAGTATTAGTTAAGTTAAGGCTTGGATTAAAGCATTAACACTTTGGAATTCCAATCAACCTAAACTTGTGACATGAGTGTAAATTTAATGCAATATAAAGAAAGACTCAAGGATACCACAAACTCATATATCTAATGATGAACTCACCCTAATCATTATAAATTTTATAAATCAATCTTAATCAATCATTAATTTCATATTCTCTATAAACAACCCCCAATTATAATACAATCAACTAAAAACAATCAACTATTAAAAATTATCATCGCTGAGGATTCGACCCAGGTGATGCTAAATAAATTAGTAGAGCACCAGAACACTGAACGGTCGATAGGCGACAATCAGGCACACTTTCAAATGGCATTGTTGCAAAGGATTGTGCTTTATTTAGTCACTAGTTTATGGTTATTGAAAAAAAATTGAAAAAATTGAAAACAAAAACACAAAGAAAACTCATCTTCTTCTTTCTTCCAACATCTCTATGAATGCCCCATAGCCTCCCAAACAATCCCTTATATTTTTTTCCCTGAAATTGAATGAACTCTTTGCTAAATTTGGAGGAATATTAGGGGTAATTAAATAATTCAAGAACCAGTCTTTGTCCAACCATTTGAATTATAAATGGCCAATTATAGGGAAAAAAACAAAAAGAACTTGTTTCCCATGATATGAAATACACACCTATTGGTATTCAATATCCAAACATATAAGAAGACTTCAAACTCAAATTGGGTTTGATTTATGTTATCCCTTATTTCCGCGGGCTATCCAGCGAGGATCCACATCCCCACCTTAAATTTTTTCAAGTTGTGTGCTCTACCATGAAGTCTCAAGGGGTTTCTGAGGAAAAAATCAATCTCTAAGCATTACCTTTATCCCAGGATAACACTGTTAAGTCATGGCTCTACTACCTTCCTCCTGGTTCAATAACCACAAGTAATGACATGAAGTGACTCTTCTTAGAGAAATTCATTCCTACATCTTGTACTGCTTCTGTTTGAAAGGAAATAAGTTGTATCCATTAGTTCCCTAGTGAATCACTCCATGAATACTGGGAGAGGTTCAAAAGGCTTGTTGAAACCTTCCCACACCACCAAATCTATGAACTACTCTTAATCCAATACTTATATGAGGGGTTATTGGATATGGAGAGAACTATCATTGATGCTTCAAGTGGCGATTCTCTTGTTGATAAAACAGTCGTAGCTAAAAGAGATCTCATAAGCAACATGGCTGCAAACACACAAAAATTCAGTACTTGAGCACATTATCAAGTTTATGAAGCCCAAGATAGTCAATCAATAGTGCCGAAAAAGATGACAGAGTTGATGAATGAACTTACAAGTCTTGTGAGACAACTAGTTATGGCTACCAAAGCCCCAACCTCATCTTCTCCACTATCAATGTTTCTTGGACCTGTAAAACACTGTGGAATCTACAAGTGACCAGCTAATCCAATAGACACCTATCCAAAACATCAAGATGAACCATCCGATTCATCTAGACAAATGGAGCTCAATGCATCATATGCTCAGCAGAACCCCGACCCTCAACATTCAGGTCAGTTTGTTAGAAACTTCAACCAACCCCATTCTGAGCCCTTCTCTTCTACATATAACCCTATCATGAGATATGAGAATCTGATTTCTCATCCCCCGCAATACCCTCATTGAAACCAAAACCAGTTCCAATATGGTCAATGTGTTGGTAACTTCCAACAACCTTACACATTTGTTCCTCAACCTCAAAGGATGAATCCTACTCTCCATCATCCAGGCTTCCACTATCCCAATGAGCCTTCACAATTCCCAAACTAATACAGTCACTTTCCCAAGAACCAAAATCAAGGAAATCCCCATTTGGGACAAGCCTCTTCTTCCAAGAAACCATAGAAAATTGTAGTTGAAGATCATTCCTCCTTCAACCATTCTGTCCATAAAAATATTGAAACCCAAATTGGCCAACTTCCATCCCACCTAAGAAAACAATAAAAATATAATTCTTCCCAAATATTAGCTCAACCATTACTGAACCCCAAGGGTAATGTAAATTCAATTGCACTTAGATAGGGAAATAAAATATCTATTCCTCAAGATATGTCCTCCAACCCTCCTTTGAATGTTGACCAAAAACATGAAAAGAAAAAGAAATATGAAAAGGAAGTTGAACCCATTTCCTCACTTCTTCTATTCCACTTAGGAACCCAATTCCTTTTCCTCAATCCGTTTCTAAGTCAAATAAGTCCTCTGAACCTAGTCCTAAAATGCATGACACATTTAGACGCGTTGAAGTGAACATTCCACTATTAGATTCCATTAAACAAATTCATAAGTATGATAAGTTTCTCAAGTATTTGAGTACACATATGAGGCAACTTAGGACCTATGAAAATGTTTCAACCCAAGAGTCCATACCCATTAAGTGAAAAGATCATGGGACCTTTACTATTCCATGGAAAATAGAAATTCCAACTTCGATGATTCACTCATAGACCTAATAGACTCAATTAATTTCATGCCTAAATACTTATTAGCCAACCTTGGTCTTGGCCACATACATAAAATGGGTGTTGTCATTCAATTGGATAATCGAAGCACTGCTAGTCATGATGGTATAATAGAGAATGTCCTTGTTTGTGTGAATGATCTAATCATCCATGCTGATTTCTATGTCCTTGACATGGAAGGTGAGATGAAATCTTCTCGAACTCCCTTAATTCTTGGAAGACCATTCCTAATTATAGTGAGAACCCAGATTTATGCCCATTCTAGATTCTTATTCATTGAATTTGGTGACCAAATGGTAAATATCAACATTTTTCAAGCCATCTGATACCTATCTGAGGATCACTCTACATTCTCAATCTATGCTCTTGAGGACACTTATGAGAGTTAATTGAACCCCAATACATCATGTTATTCTTGTTAAAATGATAAAGGATCTTGTGAAATATACACCATGATTAACTAAGTCATAAATGGTGAAGTTGATGTGGACCTCTCATTCATAGACTCCATCAATCTAGAGGAACTTGAAAACTATCTTGAATCCCACATCAATTAATATCTCTATTGTTCCACCTTGTTCTGTATTAAGGTAAATGAATCTGAAGCAACTGAAGTCCCTTCCTCCATTCCTGAGTTTTCTAACACACAAATGAAAGATGAGACATATCTTAAAACTCTTCCTAAACACCTGAAATATGCATTCTTTTTCCATGATCACTCCTATCCAGTCATTATTTCTGGTTCACTTACTGAAACAGAGGAGTCCAAACACTTTCATGTGTTAGAAAAAAATAAAAATGTCGTAGGGTGGACCCTAGATGACATACCAATAATCAAAACTGCTCTTTGCATGCATCACATCCATCATGAGGAATCATCAAAACCAATTACACAACCACAAGTGAGACTCATTCCACTAATCCTTGAGGTAGTTAGGGAAGAGATCACCAAGGTTCTCCAAGCTCATATTATGTACCCAATTTCTGATAGTTAATGTGTTAGTACAATTTATGTTTTTCCTACAAATGAAGGGATAATTGTTGTTACAAAAGAACATGGTGAAGTATTCACAACTCAAGTAGAATACAAATGGAGTGTGTTCATCAAATATTGGAAATTGAATGTTGAAACCTATAAATATCACTACTCCATTCCATTCCTTTATCAAATGATAGAACGATTATTGGTAAAGTCACACTATCAATTTATTGATGGAAACATTGGCTACTTTCAAATCCCAATCACACCTCAATATCAAGAAAATATTACTTCCAGATGCCCCTTTGAAACATATTCATATAGGATAATTTCATTTATCCTTTTCAATTATACTGCAACATTCCAGAGGTGTATGCTAAGTATCATTTCTGAATTCATTGACCACATCATGGAAGTATTCTTGGATGACTTTACCATTTATGGTGAGTCATTTTAATCTTGCTTAAATTCACTCTCTCTAGTTCGTCAAAAGTGTGTCAAGTTTAACCTTGTGTTAAATTTTGAAATATTTCACTTCATGGTTGCAAATGGGATTGTTCTAGGGCACATAGTTTCAAAAGATGGTATTGAATTTGATCCTGCCAAAATTGAAGTGATCGAATCACTTCTTGAACCCAATTCTGTTCGAGACATCCCTTCATTTATCGTTCATGCTAGTTTCTATCGGCGATTCATCCATAACTTCAGTAGTATTTCCCTCTCACTCGCTCAATTGCTCCAAAATTATGTCACTATCTATTTCGAAGAGTTTTGTAAGAGAGACTTTGTTGAACCCAAAACTTCTCTTACATTCTCTCTTATAATCCAACCCCCAGATTAGTCCTTACCCTTTGAGTTGATCTGTGATGCTTCTAATAGTGATGTTGGGGCTGTTCTTGGTCAATGAAGAGAAACAATTCATCATTTTATCTATTATGCCTCAAAAACATTCGATGAAACTCAATATCACTACACTGTGACTGAAAAAGGAACTTTTAGCAGTGATTCATTCTTAGATAAATTATGACCCTATCTCTTTGGTGAAAAATCATCATATTCATAGACCATTATTCTATAAAGTTCATACTAAATAAAAGTAATTCCAAACAGAGGCTAAAAAGATGCATCCTTTTGTTCTAATAGTTTGACATTGAAATCAAATATAGACCTGGAAAAGAAAACCCTATGGATGATTACTTGTGTAAAATTTCTAATTCTTCTCATTCTTACATCATTGATCTGGAATTCCCCACTGGGAACCTTTTATCTCTAACTCCAATGTTACAATTGAATACCCCAATTGTAAATTACTTGGTTTCTGGTGTTTTCCCTGAATTTTTTCCAACGAACAAAAAATGAAGTTCAAAATTTATTCAAAACACTATTTTGGGAAGAAAATAATCTTCAGAAAATTGGGGAAGACATGGTAATTAGGAGATGTGTTGATGAAGATGAACATTCCTCTATCTTATAATTCTATAACACACTTCCTGAAGGTGACCACATTGGACACAAAGGGCTTATCAGAATAGTGTGGCCTCACATCCATCTTCAGGAATCATCAAAACCAATTAGACAACCACAAAAAAGACTCATTCAACTCATCCATGAGGTAGTTAGGGAAGAGATCACCAACCCTCTTCAAGCTCGTATTATATTCCCAATTTTTGATAGTTAATATGTTAGTCCAATTTATTTTTTCCCTATGAAGGATGGGATAACTGTTTTCACAAAAGAACATGGTGAGGTATTCATAACTCAAGTAAAGAACAAATGGTGTATGTGAAAAGACTATAGGAAATTGAATGTTGAAACCCAAAAAGATCACTACTCTCTTCCATTCCTTTATCAAATGATATAACTATTAGTGCTAATGTCACACTATCGATTTCGTGATGGAAACATTGGCTACTTTCAAATCACAGTCGCACCTCCGGATCAATAAAGTCCTACTTCCACGTGACCCTTTGAATCATATTCATATAGGATAATGTCATTTAGCCTTTTAAATTATACTGTAACATTCCAGAGGTGTATGATGAGTATCATTTCTGAATTCATTGACCAAATCATGGAAGTATTCATGGATGATGTTACCATTTATGGTGAGTCATTTGAATCTTGAATAAATTCACTCTTTTGTTCGTCAAAAGTGTGTAAAGTGCAACCTTGTCTTAAATTTTGAAAAATTTCACTTCATGGTTGGAAATGGTTCTGTTATAGGGCACATAGTTTCAATAGATGGTATTGAATTCGATCCTGCCAAAATTGAAGTGATCCAATCAATTCCTGAACCCAATTCTGTTTGAGACATCCATTCATTCCTCAGTATTTCTAGTTTCTATCAGCGATTCATCCATAAAATCAGTAGTATTTCACTCCCACTCACTTGATTGTTCTAAAATGATGTCACTTTTTATTTCGACGAGGTTTGTAAGAGAGCCTTTGTTGAACCCAAAACTGCTCTTACATCCTCCCTAATAATCCATACCCCAGATTAGTTCTTACCCTTTAAGTTTATGTGTGATGATTTAGATAGTGTTGTTCGGGTTGTTCTTGGCCAATAAACAGAAACAATTCATCATTTTATCTATTATTCCTCAACAACATTGGATGAAACTCCATCTCACTACAATACGACTAAAAAAGGAACTTTTAGTAGTGATTTCCCCCTTAGATAAATTCTAACCCTATCTCTTAGGTGAAAAAATCATCATATTCGTAGACCATTCTTCAATAAAGTTCTTAGTCAAGAAAAGTAATTCCAAATAGAGGCTAATAATATGGATCCTAATATTCCAATAGTTTGACATTGAAATCAAAGATAGAACTGGAAAAGAAAACCCTATGGTTGATTACTTGTGTAAAATTTATAATTATTCTCATTCTTACATCATTGATCTGGAATTACCCACTTAGAACCTTTTATCTCTCACTACAATGTTACATTGGTATACCCCAATTGTAAATTACTTTTTTTCTGGTGGTTTTCCGAATTGTTTCCAAAGAACAAAAAATAAAGTTGAAAATTTATTGAAAACACAATTTTTTGGAAGAAAATAATATTTAGAAAATTGGAGCATACATGGTAATTAGGAGATGTGTTGATGAAGATAAAAATTCCTCTATCTTAGAATTCTCTCACTCACTTACCAAAGGTGTCCACATTGAACCAAAAAGGGCTTCTTGAAAGGTGTCCACGTTGGACCAAAAACTAAAAACTCGTTGTTTTGGATATCATCTTCATACCATCCTATGGCCACAGAAAAACCCCTAAAAAGACATCTTCATTTTTGAGCACTTTAAAATATGTATTGTAATCCAATAGATCTTTCAAACTCTAAGTTTTTTTGTTTTGGTTGGTGAATTATTGAAGCTCCATAAATTAATTTTATCATCTTGAGAGGATTATGTTTTGTGTGCCATTATTTTCCATTTCTAAATTTGAGCATGATAAAATTTATTATTTTTGGAAAATTTTTTCTGTGACAACTTGTGGTGGGATTCAATATGGAAGAGTGAAATTTTCTAAACCTGTCCTAATTTGGGAAAACCAAATTTTAATATTTTTTGGTGAGTGAAGATGATTTTGTAATGTTTTTATATTTTTTGCACATGAGAAAATGCACAAGACTAGGTGTGGGGAGATGATGTTTTTAATATTTTAATAAATTTTTATATACTCGGTTTACTGATTTCATAGGAAATGTGCATACTATTTGTGAAATATTAATGTATAAATATTAAATAATATTTTTTAGCACTATTTGAATTCATCCCGATACAAGTCCGTTTAATGTTTTAATAATACATATCACCCTACTAATCCAAATTTAATGGTTATAGTTTTTTAGGATTCCTCTTTCAATATAAAACATTTCATTAGAATGAATCATGTGCCAATTATTCCTTTTTAAGGGTCATATGGCCCAAAAAAGAAGACCAAATGAAACTGTGAAGAAAATGGACCAGCAATGAAGATTGAATTATTGGGCTCAATCCAGAATTCAAAATTCCTTTATTATTCTTCAATGTTTTAGGGAAAATTTAAGGGGTCTTGGATAATACATTAAAGGTCCAAATCCAAATATAAGTGTCCCAACTGATTCATTTAAACTCAACACACCATTCTGATTGGGAATTAAAATCCGTACAGTATTCATGACATGTCTCATGATCTGTTCATCCAACCAAGTTTATATTTTTTTAGCATAAAAGAGGAGATATAGGTGACTGAATTTTTTTAAGAAATCATTCTAATTTTAAAGCTTCTTCCTATTGATAAACCCATTAATATTTTATCCTTCTAAAAAGTCTAGATTGAAATTAAGAGATTGACAATGTTTAATCAAACAACCATAACATTGGATCTAATAGTCCAAATGCCTTCAAATTTTGAGAGTTGTCTGAAAACATTGTTATCTATAACATTGAAGAAGGTTATATATTGAGATTAGTCTTTATGAATTATCAAAATGGGGATGCAATTTGAGGGACATATTGAAAATGAAAACAGTCCACTTCCTTGGGATATAAATACATCCCACCTCTCCTTCAAAAGGGTTAGCATTTCAGAAGAGAAGAGCACATATTGGACTGACCAAAGCCTTTACATGGTCATGGGAGCACCTTACATACTAATGTCTGCACATGGATTTAATGCAACTCAGAGTACTGATAGGTCTTCTGTCTAAGGAAATTATGAACATTACATAACAACTTAGAACAAAGAACGTGACATATTTATTAAAAAATTCTTTTACATGGCCACAAAATTCTTTCATAGTTATCATTTCATGGGACAACCAGAGGAAATACATAAAAAATGGGTGAGATATAATACTCAGTAAGGGAGTAAATGAGGAATAACATGAATAATAATATACATATTAGTTAATATCAATATCAATGGATCATAAAAGAAATATGAACATTAAGGAATGATATACCATGATTATCATAACTTGGATTTGTGTAAAAAACATTTAACATTATATTAGCATGAGAAAAGGCTCATTGCACATGGAGCATGAATAAAACCTCATTGAAATTGAACTATCATGGGTAAAACCTCATTTCACTTGAAATATTATTTGTAAACCCTCATTACATCTGGAGTATCAAGATATTATTCTTTACCCAATACATTGGAGCACTCTCCGGGCGCACCCTTCTTAATCATTTCATTTCAGACATAAGTGTGCCACATAGATCCTAAAATATGGATTCATTAAACATCATAATTTATTACAAAAATAGGAGATATTTAATACATAAATGTAAGACCTAAATCAATAAGTACATGTTAATATAGGTGAGTACCCTTGATAGAGAAATGGGTATGGTATTAACTTACATGATGATTTTGGCATGGAAATTTTGGTGTAACTTCGTCAACATAACGATATCAAATAAAAATCGTAAAAGGGGTTCATGAGAGAAAAATGGGTCTATAATAATTTATACATGAAATGGACAATAAGGGTTTCATGGAACATAATATCTCAACATATTTAATTGAATTTAGATTCATAATATAAAATACTTCCTTGAATGTAAATGAGGAGAGAGAAATACCTTATGGAATTTCAGCATGGTAACGGGTGTACATGGGGGGAATTAATGAGATATAAAGGGCTCTATCATCATTAAGACATAATAATTTAAGTATATGGGAGGTTATAAATCAAATCCCAAAATTTTTAATTGAATAGAAGAGGGGCATAACAATATAAGGAATGATGTACATAAATAAGGAATGAAGTAAAGTGAGGATCCTTTACTTGGAAGTGTGTGACTTCAAGATCTTGAGGAGGGGCATCATGAGGGTTGGGGTGCCTTGGGAGGATTCTATAAAGAAGAGTACATAGTAGGGATGTTATTAATGGTATTTTAGTGAAGAGAAGTTGGATCTTGGGTGCGATTATATAGGAAAAGAGAGGGGAATTCTTTAATATTCCACAAAAATAGGTTTTTGGAATATATATAATTAAATATTTAAAAAAAACTCATGGTATATTCCCATGGTTTTTTCCAAAGTCGAGTGTATAAAATTACTTTCTATTGCCAATGGATAAACTTAATAAAATATTAGGACTTCTTATGTAGAGGTGAGGCATGCTCTCAATGAAATCATTTTAAAATGATAAAATATTTTATAATTCATGGAGGGACCAATAAGGCATCATAAAATTAATAAAAAAATCTAAAATGACATTATTTTTTATTAAAAACATATGTTGGCCGAAAATACCTTTTATAGTATTTTATGACATCACTATTGGGTCATTACGACGACATAGAAAAAATTATATATTTAAATGGTATTTATTTTTTACCCAAAAATTGGACTATAATAGAAAATTATGAAAAAATCACTATTAGATAAATTCTATGACATGAATAACAAAAATTATATACATTTTATGTAAATAATTTCATAAATATGTGAATTTTACTTTTTAAAATAAAAACTAACATTAATTGAAAATTCATGGGTTTTGAAAATAAGGTTTTCAGTTATTAATAAAAATTACAATTTTTTTCCTAAAAAATACATGATCATTTATATTTAATAAAAAGTAATTTACTAATAATATTTTATTAAAATATCATTTTATTCAATAATCCCTTAATTCTTCATAACAGATTTCTTAATTGAATTTAAATATTATCTAAAAATACTATTTGTTCTTATAAAACATTTACAATGTAACAATTATAAAATGAATGAATACGCTTTATAAAAAATATTGCACATAATCAGAGTGCTAGGGTCTTGTTACATAAAAACTTATAACACCAACATAAGACTTAAGCGTAAGGTGTACGATGGTGATAGACTCTTGGGGTGGCTCAGATAACATCACTTGAATGATAATCTCTATTAACATCTACTTCTCCCATATGTGGTTCTATTCAAGCTTAAAGTTTTGAAGCTCCAATTGGGCTTGGTCTAGAGTAAATTCCAGTTACTCTACCTCCCTTCCTAGATCCAAAAAATGTGCTTCATATGGAGTAATTCTTCTATATGAGGCTATCAATTCCGTTTTCACAGTAAATTGGATTTGTTAAAGCTCTATATTTACACTAATCATGAGATCACTATTCAACGACTATATTATCAACGATAACAATTCATATCAGCATTTTAAAATCCAAAAACATAAAACCAATAAATTTCATATGTTTTATATAACCATTTTACATAATAAGACGTTTAATTAGATAAAGATAAATTTTCAATAATAATAGTTTGGGTCGTTACACACTGAGCCTTATTAGAGAAATAGTGAAATCCACCTACGATGTTTTGGGTGATATGAGAAAGAACTAGTTCAGTATTCACATTTTCCATGCACATTGTCAGCATCTTATCTTGAGTCTGCGTTATATTGAGTGAATATGTGAGGCTCTTACACTTGGGGATGATGTATATGACACACTCATCTAGCTATGTTTTTCACTTATAGAGGATTGTAATAATGATCTTGAGAGTGGTCACGTTGCACTGGTAAATAAACTACAAGTCGAGATCTTCCCAACTAGCTATAGACCCAATGGGTAACTAGTTGTACTAGAAAAACATAGGCCCTTATTGTGTTTGTATGAATCACAAAATCTTGGAAGCTTTGTGCTATATTAGAGTTCCTAGAATGGGTCCACAACATTAAATAAAGACATCCAGATGAAAAAGTGGGTCACTAGTCCTCTTGAATGGGAGAAAATGGGATTCTCAAAGCCTGAGGGAGCTGGAATATCATCCACCCTTGCTGGATGAAACTTTCTTTCTAGCGATATTTATAGCTGTCTCATTTCGAGATCCTTAAGGTTGGAAATGATAAAAAAAATATGAGTTCATAATTTTAGGGATTCCTGTCTTTGAGGAGACTATAGATCTCCAGTGCGTTGGTAGGTTCTTCAACATGATATGTTACATCAGCGGCTCATAGAGCGGCTGGTAGAATGTTTTAAGGAACTACTGGAGGGATGGATTGTGGAGAAGATAGAGGAATAACTTAATGAGAAACTCCAGGGTCTATTGGAAGAATGACTTATAGAGCTGGATCTTAGAGAATATTATCATGCTGCTTAGGTGGGTTTGGTGATGTGTAATGTAGACACTTTTGATATACTATGACCTATACCCTGTTGGAATATACAGGGTTGTTGAGATCAAATGGTAGCAACTCACCCAGGAGAATATATTTCCTCCACTTCATCCCTGGTGGAGGATAGATGGGGTTATACAAAGGATCACCATAATTTGGGTAGCATTCCATAATGTTATTAACAAGGATCCCATCAATTATTCTTTTCCATTCTGTGAGTTTCCAAAGAAGTGTATCCTTGTTGGGTTTATCTTTAGTTTTTATGCATTTAACCATATAGGTTAGAGTGATTAACGGTCAAAATGTGTCATTTTCTTTTGCAGGGGGCTTGACTGAGAAGAAAGGACTTGGTGGGTTTATCAAGGCCATGAAAGTGTCTTTGATGGTGAGTGATAATGCCCAGGGGATCCAACATGTGTTTTTTAATCCCCAGGTAGAGGTTACCATTAATGATCCATAACTATGTGTCAATATCTTTGATAATATACATGTTTACCATGAATAAAAGGGCAACATATCCTCAATGGCACCCAAAAATCAGGCTGGCATTAGATCAGGATAAAATGAAGAGCATCATATTACCCCCAACCATGAATCTGGATGTGTGGAGATGCCACCTTAACCACTTGATAGAGCATAGTGAAGCTTTGGATGCATTGTTTTTAAGGTTCTAATGATAACTGGGTGACGAAAGGTGATGAGAGATAGGAAGCAGAGATAATACAACAATGTGATAAAGCTGGCCGATATCGTCATTATTCTCATGGATATTTATATAAACCAACATGTGATGGAAAATATAGAGATACATTTTTTTCAATGGTTTTTGCAGAGACAAATGGCATCACCCTAGTTGAGGGAGTAAGAGATGTTGATTTACGGAATTGCAATTTGCCAGAACATCTCTAGGAAGTGATCCACCATGAGAATGTCCCACATACTTCTCAACTCGGAATCATGATCCAGCCCTTGGTTTCCCCATTTTTCAATTGGGGGAGGATGAGGAACAAGAAATAACACTGATATTAACCACTTATATGGTGGAATGGTTGGTGGAGAGAACACTACATGAGCTGAAAAATTGATGCAGCATAGGTCATACCTCATAGATAATACTGATAGATTCATCATGTATCTATAGGATGGGGGGATTACCACCACCTCATTCATGGAGGTGGAAAATAATTTTGGAAAATACATGTGATTCTCATCATCTATCATGCCAAAGAACAACTATCTATGACATATGGTTGAGGTAGAGAATGATCCAGGTGATGACAGAGAAGACTACATGGTTAGACCCTGAAAAGGAGCAACATATTCCTCTTCCTGCATGTATCTCTAAAGGGATTCGAGGATCTGATACATCTATATCTTTTGGAATGATGAAGATCACACACAGGGTTCTAGACTAAGAACCTGATGTAGAATATTAGGGTGATGACCCCGTCATCGAATCACACTTCACTTCGGAATCTAAAAAGAATACCCTATTGATAATGATCTGGCACTTCTCAGAGTTCTTCCTTTGGCGATGATAGTTCACCCTTCCACTATGGTATTCTTCACCCTTCTACCTAGAGATTGTTTTTCAATGTAGGTTAAATCATCTACATGGGGAGTAAATCCATGTGGGTTGGGGATGGAGTGGGGTGGGCGTCTGCTTGAGCTAGGTGGGACACAAGGGGGACCCATGTACCTATTGTTGTTAGAGTGGGGTGGACCACTGCTTGGAATTATATGATAGTGGGGAGGACCTTCACTCTTATTGTAGATGAGGAAATGGGGAGGACAGCCATGTTGAGTAATAGAGTGGGGTGGACCTCCACTCGGGTGAGATTTTGTGCAAGGAGCACCCAGGAAAATGTTGAAAGAGACATGAGGAGGACCTCTGTGTTGATGAGAATGGTTATGGGGAAGGCCAACATACTAGTTTCCAGATATGTGGGGAGGACCACCATTGTTGGGAGATCTATAGATAAGAGGGCCTCGACTGGAGGTGGTGAGATCATGGGGAGGAATTCCATGTTGATGGGTTATGGGGTGAGGATGAACATCATGTTGATAACCTGAAATATTGGAAAAATATTTATACATGGGATCATGGGCATGGGGAGGACATTTTATTGGAATAATGTTGGATGAATGGGTATGACCTCTATTATGAATGAGAGAGTGGTTAGGATCTCCAATATGTCTATCAATTGTATGTAGAGGGCCTCTGTAAGGAATCTCGTTGTCATGGGTTGGCCCGTGACAATTGTTTTTTACACCGAAAACTTGAAGAGTCAGCCCAGCCTGCCTGTGAGGTGCCTTGGGTATCAATCCAAATTTGGAGATGGTGAATCCCTGATCTATAGTGGAAGGGAAATAATAGAACACATCAGTGGTGGAATGGGACACTAAAGCTGTAGAAGATGATTCCCAATTAAGGGTATCATCCTGAGACTATGCCCGATCTTGGTGTTGGGTTATCTGAATAGGGGTATGTTGTGCAAGGGTTCATGCCACTTGTTCCTTTTCCAAAGAGACCAGATGATGGTGTCGGAACGACATGGTGGGATCCCTCCTTTGATACTCCTGGGTGATGATCGCAACTAAGATGAATCTGACATCCCACACTTCACCAGTATAGTGGAATGAGTCATTATAGCATTCTGGGGAGAGGCCCCTAAAACTGTTTGACATCGGAGTGGGGAGCAGTGTCTCCCTACATGGCCCTTTGGGGTGGCAGTGGAGATTATGAATAGAAGCCTCTGAATCTTGGTGGGCCATGTCCCTCATTGGAATGACCCCCTCATTTTCATACCATTTAATAAGTGTATCATTCACCCTAATCAATATGAATAATGGTTGTGGATGAAGTCATGGAGTAGGTGGAGCTGTACAGGATTACCACATTGGAATTTCCCATACCCATATGTTTGTGGTTATGAGGTGACCAGTTTCCTATATCTTGGGTCCTGGAAAAATAGAAGATTCATCTATCTATATAGATAGTATGAAATATTGTTCCCATTACTCTAGTATCGTTTACTCTTCCATGGATAAATAGAGATATCCACACTGACGATGTCATAGACTAGAATGCACAATGATTAATTGCACCAAATTCTGGTGAGTTCTACATGAGCCCCACTATTTTCATGAAGGGACCTATCACCGTATAGCTGGATCTAGTGACATGCTTATCTGCTGATATCTATATTGATAATAATCCCCAAGGATGTGGGGGAAAAGTTTCACAATGGGTTCCCCATTTCTGTTTTTGATGCTTTCCACTAGGCTAAATTCCATCTTTGGGGATGTTTATCTATTATCCTATATTGTCTCTTTCTAATGGTAGATGACCTTCATCAATTTTTTTGGAGATGTTTTCTCGTTGATTAAAATTGGATTATGGAATGTCAGTTCCTATTCACATGGATTTCTCTTTAGAATACATCACCTACTTTGGGTATCCCTTAAATATTAAGATTTAGTTTTTGAAACTCGTCCTAGTGCCATATCTTTGTGGACACTGGTAAATTATGATTCTTCCATCATGAAATTATAGAGAGACAAGTTAGGGAAGTAAGATTAAGCCGAAGAGTAGTCATGTGGATATCACTGACATGTATGTATACTGGAACAATGGTACAGTTGAATATTCTGTTATCAGGGGGACTCACAATGGAATAGAAGCTGGATGAATTCCACTTCAAATGCGGTGAATCATAGGCTAGAGGAATGTCTCTGAGGTTTTCCTCATCTTCCCACTTTTAACATGGGCTATTCCACAAGTTTAACGTATTGTGGTTATGGATCTAACTGATTAAAAAAATAAAAAATAGTAGATAATATGGGTACATACCAAGTAAGGATCACCTATAATTTTTACCCTATGAATAGATTAGAACACTTGATGTGGACATGCCCAGAATGGTATGTTCCAAAAAGAGAATGTTCTATAATGTGTGGGGTGATGTGGGCACCATAAATGGTGGATCAGGCGAGTACATCCCAATAAGGGATCACCTGGAAGGTTTACCAGATAGATGGGTATAATAACCCAATGAGGATATACCTATAATGGTGTGTCTAATGGGAAGAAGGATTCACATCATGAATGCCAATATAGACATCACAAAGGATGGATTAGGGAAGATCACCCTACAAATGGTATGATAAGGTTTACAATTGGATGGGATTAAACATCATGGAGCCATCATACGTACCCTATTTAGAATATAGGGATGAAAACACAAGTAGTATTAAAGGGGGATTTGGGGATTACACATGGTTTGTATCTTGGGTGTTGTCAGGTGCTATGATGAAATGGTGATTGGGGCTTATGAATGGTTAGCTACTCGAATGGATGGAATGATCCCACCGGGATGTGGAGGCTTAGATAGGAATAAAGATGGATGGTGGAGGATTGGGTGAAGTGTATGTAATCAATGAAATGGAACTAACCTGAAATATTTGGTTTTGGGATTAAACCAAAGGGAGCATTCCTACATATACCGATAGTTGGGAATCAATTTCCACATAGTTTGGTTGGGCGAGGAGACACCTAATGAGGTGAATTGTTAGAATGCACACATGGATCGAGACTTGAAGGAAATGGAACCTTATAGTTGTGTCATAATCATCCTGAGACTCAATGGGTCAAATGAGAAACCAGGATTGAAATGGATGATCATATTGAACTTCGAGGAGGCATTCTATGTACCCCTTGTAGATAATGGGGATCAAAATTCATGTAGTTTAGGAATGTAGCATAGAATTGGGGTGAACAAAATTGACATCTACATAGATACATGTTAGGGTTTACCCATGGTTAGTGGCCCATCACAAGAGGGACACATTTTTCTGAAGGAGATGGGGAGGTACGAGGCTTATGCATGGTTAGCAACCCATATGGATCAAAAAATATCAAACCATGGATTAGAGAGATGTGTCCCAAAAATAAAATATGTCACATAAAGAGGGTACATCTCTAGAAGGGATCACCAGGGTTTACCATTGGTTGAGATCGAACCTCAAAGATATGTCTTGTGTACCTGAAAGGGATCAAAACCCACATAGTTTGGGGAATGCAGTTTAATGTCATGCAGGATAAATGGATCGAACTAAAATAGATGAGATAAATAGATTATGGTGAGTTATGGTCTTGATCCTTAGAGAGGATTCCTATGTAACATGTTTATCGGAAAAATATAAAAGTCCACATATTTCAGTGAGGCATATAGGTTAACGTCATGCAGGACGAGGGTCATGGGTCTTACACATGGTTACTACCCTATAGTCGTGTTGGGGATTACACATTGTTAGCGTACCAAAGAGGAAATGTTAAGAATTACACATGATTAGTAGCCTAAATGGGATTTTATGGTCACATAATACACTATTCCCATGTGAGTCACGTTCAGTATGAGAAAAAAGTGGCATCAGTAGACATAATGATCGTGTCTCAGTGGTGAGGCCACGAGGGTTGATGTTGGGCTTACACATGGATAGTAGCCTAGGGTGATGAATATTGGGATTTAACTCATATTGGAAGCCTGAGAAGGTGGTTTGGTGATTATGTGGAGTCTTCCCAAGGCGCACATGGTGACAGACTGTAGGGGGGAGAGAATACGAATTGAAAAGACAGGAAGTGAAAGGCTCTTGGTTCCATCCTCTATCTTATTCACTTAGGCCTAACAAGCAAGTGGAAACTTATAGTTTAACATCATGTGTTGAGGAAATAGGTTCTTGGTAGTTTAACTTCTTGTAACATAGATTATGACGACTCACTCATCACCCCTTAGAATTATATAACTTGTATTAACCTGTAATTGGGGAAGGGAAGGCACAAGAAATGGAATGATACAATGGGATGGAAGAATGGTCAATTGAGGGGTCCATGTAAGAATAACTATGAAAAAATGAAATAGCTGTTTGAATACCTATGTGAAGAATCATAAGGTAAGGCAACAAAATATGAAATCCTACTCACAAAAATAGGAAATCACTACTCACAATCCTGGAGGGTTGTGTGGAGGAATTTCTCTCAAAATATGAATTTTGTGCATAAGAGGTGCTCGAAAATGTTTCCTTGGATTAAAGAAAACCCATGTAATCCTGAGAAATCGGTGTGCACAATATTGGAGACCCGTGTGCAAGATTGATGGGTTATTGAAAACACGTTATTACACAAGGCCAAGACTAACATAAAAGAATATTTTTTTTCATGAAATAGCCTTAGGTGAAAAATAAAATGGGTGAGGGTGAAGCCCTTGCATGCCTAGCTAAAGGAAGACCCATAGGGGACCTGTCCTGAAAGATCCTATACCACGAATCCATGACATTCCTGAAGTCGCATATGGGATTTTATTATTTGTGTGAGAGTGACAATTTGACTTATCGAGAATTTTTTTTATGGTAAGGGTACCCATTTATACATAGTTGAAAATATCGGTGGGAGATTGTAAGAGGCTGGTTGACGTCGCATTGGGCGTGAAGGAGTCTTTCGTGTGGAACAATACATCTGTGTTCCATTTATTCATCATTCGAGCATCTAATATGGAAATTTTCAGATGTTATAAGCACAAAGTCATGGTTCACGTCACATTGAGTGTGCAAGAGGCTTGTACATAGATTTATTTCATGCTTGAATGAACCAAATCAATCATGTAGCTCTTTTCGGATCCTCAGGATCTTCTTCCAAGTCAAATTATTCCTTGGGGATCCTCAAATATGGAAACCTATGAACTCATTTGTAATTCAGCACCAACAAACATCCAATAATATTATTGGATCAGAAATTTGAGACTACAATTTATCTTATATCTTGTTTTTTATTATAGTAATTACATAAAATTTTTCATTGGTGGGTACTCGGTTGAGGGTGTGTTGGTGGGCTGTTTAATGGAGATTCATTAATTTATTAAAGTAAAATATATATCCACTTCCCATTTGGGTTCTGACACCTAGAAAAGAGGAAGTGGATCCCCCCCCCCCACTATTCATAATTGATGACCCAAGGTCAACCCAAGGTGAGTAGGTGATTCCTGACTCCAAACATTCCAATGATCCCTCCCAAATTGAGCTGGATTAGCTTCCAAGAATCATTTTTGAACCAAAGATTTGATGTTTTTTCACAAGGTATGTAGATTTACATGTTTTATATCTCTATCCAATTTGATTTGTTTTTATGGTTTTAGATACCTATTAAATCTTCTAGTGATCCCCTTGGGTGGGGGTAGATCTATGGGTTTTGGTGGAAGTCAAGGAGTTTCAGGTGGCTCATAGGGAATTATCAATCAAAATTTATGATCACAAGATGTGTAGTGTATAAGAACACATTAAATGTTCTTACTATTCATCGAAGATACTCTTTGTAAAATACACACCATGTACTAGGGATACATATAGTGTAGTGATTCCTAGTCTTGTGTCTGGAAACATGGGCATGCTAACCATGTAAATGGGCAAGGTTGTATGGAATTAAATGACTATGTACATGGTAATGGGGTTCTGAACATATTCATGGATTGAGGAAATGATAATATTTTTTAGGTAGAAAAGACATGTCATGTAATGAGGGTACACATCAGTTAGGAAATCATGTGGAGCCAGCAATTTATTGGTGAGGACATTCCCGAGAGACAATAGGAGTTCACATTCCATGTGACTTGAGATATACACCACATATATTCACAAATACACACTATGTACTAAGAGGGGCCGTAGATTGGAAATATTTCTAAAAACACACCATGTAATATGAGTAAACATTGTGGATTCCCCTTGTAATCATCTCCCACTCACAAATCTCTCTTCAGAACATAGATGGAGGCCCACGAGTGGCCTATCCTAGGGATTTTTTTCACATTAAACATGATTATGGCCAATGTTTTATATACAGACATGTGACTCAAGGTGATTGTGCTGGGTTTCTCTTATTGGAGATGTATATACCAATATCTGTTGAGTGTAATCCCTTGTTCTATCTCTTTGAGTGTAAAATATGGAATTATGAACCTAGAAGAGGATTATGATCCCCTCGACAAGATGACATCAGATAGAGTTGTTATATACATCTAGGAGGCCAGGGCGAGATCCTCTATTATATAAAATTCCATAGGAAGGGTTCATTGTATTTTATTGAACATCATACATTGGATGGTTATCCTCTATCTAGAAGGCTTGGCCAATAGGGTTTTTGGAAAAGTAAGATATATGACCCCCTACCTAGTATGTGATTTTATTAAGACTTTGGGTATCATCATGAGTATGATCAGCAACTCGATAGTTGGTTCAAGTGGGTTTCACAGTATCTTAAAATTTATGATCCCATATTTGTCTGTTGGATCTAGATTTGGGTTTTTGGTATCCCCCAACACTCTTGGGCATGATCCCCTATTTGTGTATACAGACATTGAGACTCGATAGGATTTGTGGAGTCCCTAAGTTATGCTGGGCGTGATCCCCTATCTGAGTGATATGATCCCCAGAGTTCCTGATTTTTTTCCATGCTCCCCCAGTGGTACTGGTTATGATACCCAACCTATAATGAGTTATCCAGGGTTTCTAGGATAATATTAGGAGTCCCTATAAAACCATGATATTTTGAGAATACATTTAATATTTTTGTTATTTTTTTATCATTTCACACAAAATTAAATATAGCTTCTGGAATATGAATGAATAATATTTGGCTTGATTTATACACAAAAAAAGTCAAATTTCGATACAAATAAATACTTAGATTATCTTCTGGTACACTCAACACTATTTTTGGCTTCACTACAAAAAATTTACTTGTAACAATAGAAAATTACTTTCAGATAACATATCTTTTGAGAAAAATTATTAAATACCACAAATATTAATTATGTTAGTATTAATTAGAGGTATCAAAAAAATTTAACAATAAATATATCTATTTATATTAGTATTATAATACCAAAAATATTTTACAAACATTTTAATATGTCGGTTTATCATAGTATTACCAAATATTGTATTATAAAAAAATGCATATATTATTAGTAATTATTTCTAAAAAAAATTTATAATTGTAAAACATTGTTGCAATAAATTATTCAATAATATCCCATATTCTAATAAAATTTTTTTATATATTTGATATAAAATTAATGATAAAGGATTTAACTTTTAGGTGGATCAAATGACATGTATATGTGTTTTATGTTTATAATAGATTTTTTATTGCAAAAATATATATAAATTTTTAAATTTAGATATATATATATATATTATGAAATTTTATTAAAATTATTATTTTCCACAAACAATTATTTCTATTTAATTATTAATTTACTAAAGTAATGTAACAAACCCCAATTCCCAAATGTATTGAATCATAAAAAATCTATCATTGCATCATCAATGGAACCTAAAAACCCTAAAATTACACCCATATTCATCTATATCAGTTCTTACACAACTTATAGGTCACTACTTGTGTTCCTTATTTATGGTTCCCCACATTCCAATTCAGTTAATCACCCATTGTTCCCATTTTTTTGTCCATTTATCCATTATGTGTGGCCATCGCTCGTCTTCTACATTTCTCCTTACCACCCCCTCCTTCTCTAATGATCTTCTACCTACCCTGACACATCTAGTCTATCACCGTTTCCATCATCAACCACATACCATATTCATTGAGGGAGATTGATTTGAAATTTTTTAGTTTAAAATTCTTCTATTCACGGTGCTCAATAGACTTCCATTTCATGATGCAAGAAGACAACCTATGATGATGTATGGTGTTTGAATATTTCATTTCAAATTTTAATGAGTTAAATTTTATATCATACAATGTAATGTAATTAATGAATTAATCTCTAGAAAGGAGGTTTGCTATCAAGATTCAATGAACGGTTCCTACAGATGGATCATTTAATTTTTTAATGTTATTTATTTGGTTACAAAAATCATTGAAGAAGACATAGGAAAATGAGTTTGGTTTTTTTATTGGTGAGGAAAATTCTTGAGATATCATTGTAGTCATCCTAAATAAACATGAGTTGAGAAGTAGGCATGTGGTTTAGCCGTGGTGACTCTAATCGTTTCATAGTAGGGTAGCATAGTTTGAATTTGAGATAACGTGGTAGTAGGTCCTCTTATCAAATATTTTTCTCTATTCACACTGGTTGTTAGTAGTAGTAATCTTGTATTAGTGGTGGTCTTAGTAGTGATATTACAATAGGATATAGAATTAACTCATAAATATTTTATTATTCCCCTTTCTTTAACAGTCCTTGTAGTAGTATGTCGTGAAATGTGCTCATTTTTATGTAGTTGTTTCTCACTATTACTCTTAATAGAATCAACTATAGATTCATTATAGTTTCTTGGTTATCTTTCTCTATTTCAGTAGAAAAAAATTCATTCACAACCTCCGTCCACTCTAAGTATAATATATCCTATTATCACAGTAAAATCCTCCATCCACTATAAGTATAATCTGTTATCTTATTTTAATTCATATATGTATGTGCTTTAATCATAAATTATGTAACTGTTTAGTATAAATTTATTGCTAATGTTTGTCTAGGAATTATTATTAATCAGGCGTTTTCAATTAATTACCCGTATTTTGATCTTAACCAAAAAATATTTAATTTATTTCTTGGATAATTAAAATTGAATCAATGATTTTTCCTAAATTAGGGATTTATTATTGTATTATGTTGGTAAAAGAACATTGAAGCTTTCTAAATTTTGAATACAAATGTAACAGTTGAGAATTATTCTCTTTTAGATTTAGTAATTTTGATTATGAGGGATTTTTATATCATTAGAGATTTTTTGAAGTCATATTTTCAATTCATTGTTCATGAGTCAATGTTTTATATTTATAGTTTAGTTTTATTTTTATTTTATTTTAAATGTCTAATTTTTATATTCCTTACATTGTTAGAACAATAAAATAATATAAATAACATAGGAAGAGTGAATAAATTACCATGAATGATATAAATGAATTCAGGTCAACTGTAATATTACATTATTAAGGTAGAGTAATTTTTTTTGTGATGTTACATTATCAGGATTGGATGGACATTCTTGAGGAAACATTCAAAACACTCAAAATGATTTTTGATGAAAATTGATGATAAAACAATTGATATGAGTTCCCATAGATATTCCATTATGCCCTATACCAACCTCTAACTATTAAAATTGTTCACTAATTTATATAACAATGTATCATAAAAAACAATTATATTTCAATATTTCATAAAACTGATGAAGCTAAATTTTAATAGGTTTTGAGATGCATTAAATGTAGTTTAGGAATGTAAATAATGGGGATGTTGATATTATATAAGATGGTGGTGGAATTGAATGAATTTAATGAAGGCATCCCATAATGCATTCCGCTAGCTAGGAATGTCCACACCACATACAGAGGGATATGCAAATCTAGATGTGAAATAGAGAAAAAATCCTAGGGTAATTTTCCATTTTATTAATTTTTGTTATCTTTGGTTATTTAGAATGGGGAATGGATCAAGGATCATCAATGGGAGTATGATTCACATGACTTCAGTTAAGGATTTTCATAATGAAAAAAATTTCAACCTATATGAAATCTCATGTCGTTACTCATTAATTATGTAGTCATAAACCATGTAAAATGGTTTTTAAATTATAATTTATTGTTTTTATCCATAATTGTTTCCTTTTTATCATTCATTTAAACATTTATTTTTTTCATGTAATTTTATTATAGTTCCATTCATTGTCATAATTTCAATTACCTATGTTTTATTTTATTTTTTTATAATATGTTACCCACATCATAAAGTTAATTCTACATAAAATTAGTGTTAAATGTTTTAATTTTACTCTTAATCACAATAAATATAATACTGATGAGGGATATTTTCACATATAAAAACTATATTCTCTAGGAAATTATACCGCTATATTATTTTCCATCACTCATGCTTTCGAATAATCCTCAATACCCATTACTATATGTAGTTTTATTCCAAGTGAAATGTGTTTCCTAATAATATATCAATTGTATTCAGACATTCACTGATTGTATCACTAGTGATTTAATTTCATACAAGGGTTTATCTAAAATAAATATTTATACATAGTTAATTTACTATAATAATCTATTTTTCTTATTGAACCTCGTATTTACTTACTAAAAAGTCTCACTTGATAATATATATATAAATTTATTTCAATTGTAGGTTACAAATTGCAACACCTAGAAACTATGATGAAAATTCAAACTATAATAAATTTTATGAATGATGTGTTTTTTAGGAATAAATTGTTGCAACAAAATAATTTAGTGTAAAATTGTTAATTCATCTCTATTATCAATCTTTTCAAGGTATGGATTTGTATCTTTTTTACTGATTTATATATATATCCATTAAATATTTTTGGAAATAATTTCAATTCTGACATTTCAATTTTATTTCTTTAGATATAGAGTGAAATTTTTTATAAGTGGTCATATTATATTAATCTTTGTTGTTATTTTTGGAAAACAAGTATTCCAATTCGTATAAAAAACTATGTAAGAGCATAGATATATATATATATATACATATATATATATATTCATAGAGGCATCAAATTTTCCACTATAATTTTTTTTATATTATTTATATGTTTTAACAGATTTTGATCTCTTCATTTCATGATAGTGATGAATTTGGGTTCAAAACACAAGAAAATGTTATCAAATCCAAACCAATTTGTAAGAAGTTTTTGTTCCCATCTAGTCATAATTCAACTATTTTGAAAAATAGGATATATTGAATATGGTTTACAATGTTGATGGGTACATCAATACATACACTCAGTGAAATTAGAAATCATGAAGAGATGATCTGTAATAGGGTTGTTGACTAGCTGCTAATCTAAATCCTATGGGGTTTCAACCCACTACCCCATCAATATTTAGACCCATTTTTAATGGTTTTTTTAAATTGTTTATGTGAGGTGGTGCTATTTTTTCATTATATTTTTAATGATATGTAGAAAATGTGAGATAATATAGGCATCATCTAATGAATACATCACTTTCGGTGGGCATATTTTTATATAGGAAGATGAATTATAATTGAATTCCCCCATAAATTACGGAACAACTCACATGAAGGAAAGAGCAATGATTGTTAGACATGGCTAGTGAACTCACACTAGGACAAGGCACATTGAATGCAGGCATCCCTTCAGGAAGGCAAGAATGGGTATGTGTGTTGCATGTCACAAATATTTTGGTGGCAAACATCATCTGTTGAAACCCATCATGAAGGTACCCAAAAATAACAAAAGCACTCTTAGTTTATAAAAATAATAATTTCCACTTTGTAAATATAAATAGAGTAAACACTGCTCTATTTTTTTCAAAACGCTTCTCATAAGTAAAAATATCTATTCCCTTTTTATGAAGTGTTTCAAATAGAATAATGATGCCAAAATTTGAATCATTTGTACTTCCAAATATTGAGATTCATATTGGGATTATGAAAATGGTCACTATGAAAATCATTTTTTATACTCTCATTCATTTCATATTTTGTTTCAATTCTTGAATATATTTTTCATGGATTTTTTGGGTATCCCATTAGTGGTTTTTTATGTAGATATTAGATTTGAAGGGTGTGGAATAGTATTGAATGGAGATTTCTCAATGGTACTGGAGATAGATTTATTTTTTTCTTGATGGTACTGAAGATAGATCATTTTTAGGTATGTTCTTTGGTTCTAGGTGGTGGAGATCATGGAGTAAAAGGTCATGGTATGGCAACGACTTGAGGATTATCACAGGATTTGTAGCTGGTTGGTGGGTCCTAGTTATTGGATGGGACACTTGTGATCATGTTTCCATGATGATAGTGTAGTATCACACACATGCATGGGATGGTGTTTGGGATATCTCACTTGCATGGGTTTCTGGTGCTCACAGGTCCTTGGTGATGGAGCTGGCTTACTGGCATGGATGGGTTAGTGGGGTACTTGGCATAGCTGGTGCATGAACTAGCATAGGGCATGAATATATTTGGGTATGGGTTGGTGTATGGGTCACTCTATGGGTGTTGTGTTGGTCATTGTATGGGTCACTGCATGGGTCGATGTATGGGGTGTTGTGATGGATCCAACTTTTTTGTATTAAATTTAATTATAAATATAATAAATTAATTTATAATTTTGAACCTGTCTGAAATGGTCTTATGTTTAATAATTATATATTATATTTGAGAAATTAATAAACATAATATGAAATTCTATGCGAGATAAAAAATTATAATTTTTATTTAAATTTAATTTATAAACAAATATTATATGTTGGTAATATTATTAACAACAATTTATTCCTTAGAATCGATTTTTAAACATTTTAAACAATAAATATATAATCTTTTTGTATTATTATAGTCGTAATAGAAATATTGTATTTGGTACAAAAACATTTAGCGATGGAGTTTTTGTAGATAGTTTAGTGACAAGGACATATATGTTTGTAAAACATTTTACCAATATAAAATGTACTTTTACAACTTATATAACCCCGTTAGAAAAGTGAAATATTTTTTTTTCTTGTACTACACACAATTCTATGTCCATTCCATGGATTGTGTTACATGAAAGGATGACTTCTATAAAACTACAATATACTATTAATAATGTTATAAATATATTATTATAGATGACACCTAGACATTAGTGTGGAATTTTATAGAAAGATTAACTAAATTGTTAAAATATTATTTAAATATGTATACAAATTTAATCTCTTGGTTATAAATTATTATATTTCAATGTCAGAACTATTTGATAATAAATAAATTACTTTTCTATGAAAATAATTTCTCGATGTATATACACAATTTATTCTCAAGAAATTAAATCAAAAAATTATTGATTAATATTTTTCAATAAATTTTATAATTTAAATATTCAAAAAATATTTTTGATAATTATACAATATGTTTTATAATTATAATATTATAACAAATTCAATTTTATGAATAAAAAGTCATATATTTCTAAAAGATAAGTTTTCCACCTTATAATGGAGAACCCATTTCAAATATTATTTTTTAAAATAATGTATTTTTTATTTTATAAAATAAACATCATTTTTGAAATTTTAATATCAAAATTTACTCTGGGTAAATTTTTGATATTTTTCTGAGAAGTTTCATTTTTTGATAAATATTGTAAAACACTAAATTTATATTCAAATATGCATTTTAATATAATATATTTATATCGTTAAATTATGTTTTAATTATTTTTTAATTATAATTAGATCCAATTTACATATATTAAACAAATATTATTTATTATAATCAATTTCACAGTGAAATTGGATATAAAAATATTTTAATCTTTTGAATATTTTTACTCTAAAAACTTGTTTTGCCATCTCATCTATGAAATTAAATTTAAAATAATTTCTTAAAATTCCATGATTAGAATTTGGATAAAGTTGATCCATATTTGAAAAAATAATAATTTATAATTTTAATAAGTACAACTTACTTTACTACAAAAAATATTTCTTGAAAGTGATTAAAATTAATTGTAGTTATTAAGAAGAAAATACCATAACAATGCACTAAACCGTAAATATAAGTCCCAAAATGACCGATAAACTTTTCCAAAACCCATTTTATATTTATATTTAGACCCTATTCTCCCATTTGTTTGATTTGGACCATTATCAGAGCCACTTTACAAGGAAAACAATGGGTGGAATTACCTTTTAATGTTTGTACAAAAATTCCACTCCTCATACACTATAAAAAGTCATTTAACCCGCCCACTTATTCACACCTCTCAATCCACATGGATAAAAAAATCTTCCCAAATATCCTCTAAAACCCCCTAAATTCATCCTATATGTCTCTAATTTTTCATAAATCTATCCAAGAAATACCTTTTGGGATAACTAAATAGAGTTACTCAAACATGTGGTAACATCCTTACTCACATTTTTTTTTATTTTAATTATCCACCCTTTAAATATTCTTATTCCATGAAAAATGAATTTTTTTGATCTAATTACCTAACCACTATCATGAAATTAATTTCCTTGAAGCTTCCTTTGAATGTTTTCAAGGGTATTTTTTAAGAATTTTGTTTCCTAATATTCATGAATTTTTTAAAATTTTGGTGGGATTCAACGAAAAAGACTCATTTATAAAAATTGCTTCAAATGATTATCAAATATTCCTTTCAAAAGGTTATTTTCAGAGAAAATGGTATCAATGATTTAAATCTTTATTTAAAATTTTTAAAATGTATTTTTTAAAAGGGTTTTCAAAATGATTTTGAGATAACTGTTTATGTTTTTTGGGTATTTTCAAATAAATAAGGTTTAAAAATTATTTCTATCATTTTTTTAAAGTTTAAATGGTGTCAATGAAAAAGGTTTTCAAAATATTTTCAAACTTTATTTATAGGTTTTCAAAGATATTAAAAAAAGTATTCCAAAATGATATATGTTTGAAAAATCATTTTTCATAGTGGAAATTTTATTTTCAGAAAGAATTATTTTTATTTAAATTGTACTGATTTCTTTATAATAGAAGTATTTTGAAATGGATTTATAAAAATGTATTTTCAAATAAAGGATATATTATTTAATAAATTTTTCATGTGATATTTAAAATCCTTCTTCCTCTATGATTACATACTTTGTTATCGTTTATGCTTTACTAGGGATATAATCCAAAAATACAATTCAAATTCATTTTTAATGAATTATGGTTAGGACATATATGCCCATTCTATTCCTTGGGTAACGATTTATATCCCATGATATGTTCACAGATGGAATGGGGAGTGAACACTCAGTAAAGGACTTTGTCCGCTATGATGGTCATGGGAGTTAACCATGACTACCAAGTTGATATTGGTAGTGAAGTCATACTACTAAGATTAACATGGGATATATTCCATGAATTATATAGATATAATTTTATATGTTTATGTGTCTTACTCAAAATCCAAGTCTCATACCTATTTTATTCTTTCATGGATTATTCTCGTTATTCTCTTATGATACATGACCTATTAACCACAAATATTTATACCATGAATCATTTTCATGACATTTTATTTATAGAGTATGATCTTATAATGTTATGATCATGTTTTCATACTCTTATGATCATGTTTATTCCAATATATCTCCTTTGTTTACCCTTACTAATAATTTGTGCTCACCCATTTCTTATGTTTCTTTTCCCCTGGATATAAAGAATGTTTTTATGTATATGTACTAAAGGGTATGATCTTTGTGGGAATTATTGAATATCCTTCACCATGTTTGAATATTTTGTCCCAGGAATACTATGTCACAACAACATTATGGTCCTTAAGCATGTACCTTTTTAAAGTGATGAATATGCATCTAAAATTTTATAATATCATTTTAATTTAATCATAGGTTTCTATAGTTTTTATCAAATTAATGGTTTAGTCTACCTTTGGATTCTTGGATAAGAAATACATAGTGATATCCCAAGGAATATTTATATGTATTTTTCTAGTGATGTCTCTAAGTAAAATACTAATGTTTCCTGGATTTAATGGAAGGTAACATAATTTAGACATCTAATAAGTGATTTGTCTTAATTATGTAGTTTTACTCTATTATAAGTGTATATCACACTATGCTTTATAGCTTTATTCAATGTATGGAACCATATAGAATTGGGTTAATGTTGAATGTGAAAAATAAATTTCTAATTAGTAGTCAAATGGGGTGATAATGGAAGTGAAGGTTGTCGTAATCACGCCTAATCAATTATCATAGGACATTATTAACAATTTGTATCTTAACCAACTCTCTAACTCACCAAATAATAGAAGGAAATAGTTTTCTAAGAGTTTGGGTAATGGAGATCATCGAGTAACGAAGTTTCAACTTATTTTGAGTCATGAATTTTCAAAGAATCACCCATGTGAATGTCTTAGAGTAACATGAATATGTTTTGACTATGGAAAATAGGAACATAAAGAATGTAACTGCCAAGGGAAAATGAAAAGTTAAATTAATATAGAGGATGAGATTATTGGACCCCCTAAGGTATTATAAATTGATGAATTCTTTAAATGTGTAAAGTATAGGAATTATGAAAATTTATGACCAATGTGGAAGTATCATGAAAAAAATCAGAAAGATAATAGAAGTTATGGTTTTACTGATGATAACAAAGAGAACACATATTACATATTAAAGGTATGTTTTTTTCTAAAAATATTATCGATAATAATGATTTAATTAAGATTGATAATTCTTAATAATTGATTAATATATCATATTTTATGAATGTGGTATTATAGAATAAGATGATTAATCCTTATTAATTTATTAAGGATGAGGTGGAATAATCAATGTATTTATGTTTTTGGGTTCAAGAATTATGAATTTAAAAATATATAAGGACTGTTCAGTGTATTTTTTTCATTATGTAAGTACAAGATTATGTTAAATATATTTTATGGACTAGAAAATTGATTTAATGGAATGGTGATATTAATGGGAAACACATTATTAAGTGGAAGATAACCCTTTATATGTTTCTAATATTGCGATAATGATTTTTGGGTAAAAAATATGTTGTGTAAGAATATGTAAATTAGATGGTACTAATTACCGTAGAACTAATTAATAATTTCTTGAAAATGTATGTCTATATTATCATAGATGAGGTTAACAATATTTTAAGATTTACGGAATATATCCAATAAAATTTTGAATTAGGAAACTTGCATATTTTCAATAAGTATTTATTACAATTCATGTTATTACCATGTTTCAAGAGAATATATTATAAAGGTATTGACAAGTCCAGTATATGAAAAATATGATCTAAATTATGATATATGGGGGTTAAATTCTAATATATATTTGAAAATTTTAGTGACTTTATTTATAAAGTTTTTTATTTCTATATTTTGGAATGTTTACTAGGATTACCATTTATGTAATGGTTTACGTTGAAATTTGGATGAAGTTTTAGAGATTAAATCATTACATCAATATATTATAATTTAGGCATATTGGATAACATGTTCTAAACTTTTTTTTATGTTAACTAAAGACAGATGAAAAGACCTATCATTCAATTTATGGATCTCATGATCTGTTAATAGTTTTAGAATGTAAAAGTCACCATTATTTCTTGGAATAATAGTTTAAGTGGAAATTGATAAAGGCACAAAAAAGTGTGAGATTGTACTGAAATCAAGTAGGAATACCTCACTATGAAAACTATTTATCATTAAGAAAGTATCTTGAAGTAAATTGTTATCCTTTTTTCCTTATTTCCAATGATATCAATGACCTCTTTAATGCTTAATCAATTTTTTATTTTTTGATAGTGAACATTCTATAGATCACCCAATTTATTTGTATCAATGACCTTTATCAATCCCAATGATTATTTATGATTTTCTTTTACTTTTGTGTTTTCACTTTACACCTTGTTTCTCCCTTGTCGAAGCATATTTATGAGTTTCTTTGGGTAACCATTATGTTTCTACATTCCTTTTTAAAATAATGTTTTACTATTCATATTTACAATATGGGTTTCTATGAATTTAAATTTATTCTACTAAACCTTTGATATCCCACATTAATTTCAAGGGATAAATATTTTTATGTGGGGTAGAATATAACTCCCTAATATTTTGTGATTTATTATTTTTAAAATTAATTTAATCGTTCTAATACTGTTTTTCATTTCACACAACACTTCATATTGCTTTTTTATACTAAAGAACTTAGTATGGAATGATTTATTCACAATTAAAATTCAACATTGTGCTACACACATCAAATTTATTAGTTTTAGGTACACTTTAAGAACCCGGATCTTCCTTTCAGGTATGTTTTTTATTTCAATTTGTGTTTGAGGGAAAATGGAAAGAAATAAAATTTTAGGAGTTCATGCCATTTACCCTGCCTCTAAGTCTAGGCCATGTCTGGTCATGTCAATGCCACATACACGACTGTGTAATGATGTTGTGGGACCACCTAATGTGGGGCCTGGTTAAGGCATGTACACATTGTTCACCTTTAACGAACATGTCATGTCATGTTCTTTTCTTTTTAATTGTTATATCAGACTGGGGTTGTGTCTTGTTCACAGAAATCCCTTCTTCTAACTATGTCACATACAGGAGCAGCTGGGGAGTACGATTCTTCACAGATCCCCTTATCGTTCATCCATTCTATAAATCGACTGTCTTTGATTGCGTTGTAATTTTCATGTTGAGTTCTTACTTTTTCTAGATCCCCATTTCTGGATTTCTCTTCTTTCGTGAGATATTCATGGTTGGGAATTTTAAGTGTTAATTTGTAGATCTATGATGTTCTAGGTCGAATCAAGGTCTGGGTTACAACTATATCGATTATACAACATCGAGGTAGGTGGTTTATGACTTTTCGTTGTTAGAATTTGAATATTATGTGGAAAAGTGATCAATACCCTAGAACAAGGTATTGTATGTTTAGGTTTTTTAGCCCTGTTATTCTCTATTATTCCATGTGTTCTAGTGATGAGGGTTTTTGGTTGTGAATAGGGTATTTTTCCATGCTATGGATGTGTTTCCCATGTTTTTTTATATTAATCATTTGTTCTAGCATTACCGATTAGGCTGCTTGTTTTCCATGCCTAGTGTTGTTAGGATTGACTGAAATTATTTGATGTTGTTATGTGATTGTAGTGTTCTAGCCATGTAGTTCTTGAAAACTATTATCCAAGTATTACTTAAGGTTTAATTTGGCTATTGAACATCATTGTGCATGATTGAATTACACAGGGCTGTGTGAACCTAGTGTAGTAGACCATAGGGTGAATGGACGTTGAGGGCTTCCCCAAAGTGTCTATTTACATTTACATCATGAGGCCATAAGGGGGATGGACTTGGTCCTCCCTCATATTGTCTGTAGTTCCATGTTATGAGGCCACAGGTGGAATTGGACATTGAGTGCTTCCTCATGGTGTCTATAGTTACCGATTCAAGACCACCGGGGGAATTGATAGTGAGTTATCCCTCAGAGAGTCTTTGAAAAAGCATAACCAGAGGGGTTAGACTATCACTACTTCCCAGTGGGTTGTATTTATTTGATTGGTTGAACTAGAAGGGATAGGATGTGAGTACTTCCCATAGGGTTACTTGTTTTTGATTAGCTGCACACTAGATATATGAAAATGAATGCAATTGAAACTGTAGAATTTTTTAATTTTGAGTAATTCCTTGTTTACTGCTTCTGTCACGACCCATCCTCGGGGCCCGTACCGTGACTACCCCAACCCCGCCTTCCATAGGCCAGGGGCTGGCGACTAGCGCCAAGGCGTAAATCCCGGAAAAAGGGAAGGCATTGCCTTTGAAAAGTAAACAAGCACCACAAAGTAAGCAAGCGGAAAAGTAAACACTAAGTAAAAACTGTAACAAGCTGTGCTGAAAGTGAAAGGGGCCGGAAATACAAGCCCAACTGTAAAGTACAACTGAAAGGGGAAAACAACATCTGAAAAGAAAAGTCGCAGTGTCGAGCCATCCTCTGGAAGTCCCACCTGAAGGGTGGGTACATATAGCCTCCACTGCTCCTCGGGTCCACCTGGACGCTCCGAGTACGTTCCGCCCAGTGGTCCACCTACAGGTACCATCTGCTGCTCCTCGGTACGGCGGGTCGGGCAGTCACGAGCCATGTGGCCCTGCCCGCCGCACGCGTAGCACTGCCTGCCTCTCGAAAGACTGGCTCCGCGCTGTGTGCCCCGCACTGCTGAGCCAGTGTCCTGAGGTCGTCTACGAGAGGGTCTGGTCTGCCTGGAACCCTGAGTCATCCATCGGCTACCTGCTGCCGAAGACTCCACTACCTGCCACCCTGCGGTAGGTCTCGCTGCTGAAGTAGACTCAGCAAGAAAGCTCTCGATCAGAAGGGCTCGCTCCAGTACTCCCGCCTGGGTCGGGATGCTGAGGGAGATCAGAGATCCCCTGATCTCGTGTCTCAAACCATGCTCAAAGGTCTGGGCCCAGAAGAAGGGGTCTCGTACCATGTCGGTCGAGTAGAAAGAAAGATCGGTAAACCTCGCCGCGTACTGGGTGACCATCAAGCTTCCCTGTCGTAGCTGAAGAAGATCCTAGATGCACACTGCACGGAGGGTGGCTGGGACGAACTCTGAGTGAAAGAGGCTCTCGAAGTCCGTCCAGAGAAGAGATGACTCATCATGCACCTGGAGCATCAAGCTCCACCATCGGCCCGCTTCTGCATACAGTAGGCTCGCCGCGAGGATCACCATGAGGTCTGCTGGTGTCCTCACTAGCCTGAAAACTCGTACGACCGCCTCCAGCCAGTCCTCGGCTGCTTGGGGGTCCGTCTCCCCATGAATCCTGGGTGGTCACTGGTGCTGGAACTCGTGTAGAGCTCCGAGGCGACGTGCATCGTTAGCGGTCGGTGCTGGAAGCATCGGGGGCTCGGCGGGTAAAGGTACCGTCGGTGCCTCTGCTGTCAACGGGCCCTGTACCGAGGCCTCGTCGCTCAGTGGGCTGTCGTCATGCTCTACTCTTGGAACCCTAGCTGGCTGCCGTCGTGGGGCCATCTTGAAAAGGAAACAAGTGCACCACGGTTAGAACAGTATACCTGGTGAGCTGACACAAGTAATCACAAAGAAAACTTGAAACACACATGCAATGAATGTCTTTGTGAATTAAGTCGGAAATCAGAAGTCAGGGTCCTGGTGTACAGATACGTCAGCCGCTGCACCAACACTGGACTCCCTGGACTGATAACCACACTCAATACGCTAAACACTATTGCTTCTCATAGAGGAAATATCAGAGTCTGTGGTAGAACCGACCACCTCTGATACCAATTTGTCACGACCCGTCCTCGGGGCCCGTGACGTGACTACCCCAAGCCCGCCTTCCATAGGCCAGGGGCTGGCGACTAGCACCAAGGCGTAAATCCCAGAAAAAGGGAAGGCATTTTATTTGAAAAGTAAACAAGCACCAAAGAGTAAGAAAGCGGAAAAGTAAACACTAAGTAAAAACTGTAACAAGGTGTGCTGAAAGTGAAAGGGGCTGGAAATACAAGCCCAACTGTAAAGTACAACTGAAAGGGGAAAACAGCAACTGAAAATAAAAGCCGCAGCGTCGAGCCATCCTCTGGAAGTCCCACATGAAGGGTGGGTACAGATAGCCTCCACTACTCCTCGGGTCCACCTGGCCGCTCTGAGTACATTCCGCCCAGTGGTCCACCTCCAGGTACCGTCCTGCTCCGCAAGCCTCCACCATGATCAGCGTTGTCCGTCGTCTGCAACCAACACAACGAAGTGCGGGCATAGCCCGTGTAGGGGTGAGTATAAGCTACTCAGTAGGGACCCCGAGACCCCTGAAGGTCTCCCAAAATCTACAAAGGATAATCCACAAAGGAAAGATACAATCACGAAGTAACAACCGACACTGCTTAGGTATATGCCCATACATATACCTAAGTCATCAATTCCTGTTCGGCTCCAACATCCGAGCCCAAGCACAACCCAGTCCACACAGGAAAGAAAAATGTAAACCCACACAGGATAGCACAACACAATCCATGAAGGATAGCAAAAGTAATCCACATAGGATAGCTCAACACAATCCACAAAGGAGAGTAAATAGTAATTCCACACAAGATAGCTTAGCACAATCCACAAAGGAGAGTAACACAGGATTCAGCTCACACAGGTATACATCTTCGTATGACGATAAAGATGATCACTGATCCATCTAAGTCGTCGGACCCACAAAGGATCGAAAGGTACTAACCCCAGAAATGACCCACACAGGATCAGACCCACACAGGATCGGACCCACATAGGATCAATAGGTAACTAACCCCCGCAAAGTCCCACACAAGATCGGGCCCACACAGGACCTGTAGGCGCTGGCTCACACAGAACCGCTGAGCGCTGACCCACATAGGATTGGATCCACACAGGATCTGTAGCACTGATCCACGTAGGATCGCTGAGTGAAATAGTCGTCGCAGTCCACTGAGGATCTCTGCACAGTCGTCGTCGCAGTCCACTGAGGATCTCTGCACAGTCGTCGTCGTCAAAGTCGCAGCCAACACTAGGGTTCCTGCACACGGCAAGCTCATTCGGGAGGGTGCGCTCCATGAGCCGAGAGGCTGATAAATCAACTGACAAAAAGTCCAAAGTTGATGTATCCAAAAGTTCCGTATCGTCAACAGGAACTCAACGTTGCAGACGGCGCGTCAATCGGACGCCCGGTCTGAGAGTTATTGGCTTTTTCGTCCCAAGGGCCCTGTTGGTTTTTAAGGCAAAACCAACCCGACCGTACTCCACCTACATCCAAACCTCGGGAGGGGTATGCCAAAAGATCTGTCTCACTTAGAGGAAAACAGCAAAGTCAACGGCACGTCGATCGGACGTCCGAAGCTCAAGATATGAGTGTTTCCGCTCCGAGGGCCCGGTTGGTTTCGTGTACGAACCATCCCGAACGAACACAAAGTAATCCGAAACCTTAAGAGCGATATACCAAAATAACCGTCTCGATTCAAGGATCGTGTTTCCGTGGACGGCACGTCGTTCTGAGGCCCATAGCTCAAGTTATGAGCAAAATACCGAAAACATCCGGAGACAGGGGGTCTGGGCCCGGC
Source organism: Viscum album (assembly GCA_963277665.1). NCBI lineage: Eukaryota > Viridiplantae > Streptophyta > Magnoliopsida > Santalales > Viscaceae > Viscum > Viscum album. The sequence goes on along the minus strand of OY728129.1, from coordinate 427,005,548 downwards.
CCGACTCGGCTCGGCCGAGCGGCCGAGAAAGGCAGTCGCGGCGTGCTGCCCCCGCGGGTTGGAAGTGTCGTGGCCCTGCGTGGGGCTGCGCTGGAGTCAACAGACGCGGCATAGCCACGTCCCGTGCGTGAAAGCCGGACCCGCGCGGCCGCGGGTCCGCTGGCCGACGCCGCCGCGGCAGAAGCCGCGACGGTCCTGTCCGGCGGCGCGCCGGGGCGCGGCCGCCTCCGGCCGCCGGCGACCCGCACCGCTGGAGGCCTCCGCGGGCCCCCGAAGTTTCTCTGGTGGTCCGTTTTCCTTCCCGTCTGCGCCGGTGCTCCTCCCGGGTTCCGTTCTTCACTGCGGAAACATCAAATCACCCTTGCGTCACGTTTTATCGTCACCCACCAAATCCACACAACAACGAAGAACTGCGGAGTGTTGTCGGGCCGTGTTCGTTCGGCCCGCACCCACCGCGTTAGGCGATAACAACCGGGAAGAATAAACTACATATCAAACAACAATTTTAATAAATTAAAATTGTTCTTATGAAAACGGGTTCTTTATTTTAAAAGAAACGTCCACGGGAATATAAAATATTTCACAACAACCCCTACCTCGTCAAGTCGTCGCACGCGCATTCTTCGCGGATTTGATCGTCGCAGAAGGAGGGGATCGTCGCGTCGCGGAAGGGCGTCGCGTCGTCGCGGAAAGGCGTCGCGTCGTCGCGGAAGGGCGTCACGTCGTCGCGGAATACGGTGACGCATCGACGAACTCCGAGGTTCAAGAACATGAATATTTAATTATATCGATTAAATCCATATGTTGTTATAAACCACAAGGAAGATTTAAAAGAAACCCGAAATCTCCTACCTCAAGCAGTTGGTGATCGGAGATCGTTACAGGGAGGAACATCTTGGAAGAAGCGTCGTCAATCTCTGAGGGTGATGGCGTTCTTCGCATTCTTTGCGTTCTTCGCGTTCTTCACGAAGAAGGATGAAGGCACAAAGTTGTCAAAACCTCTCGACGAGCATTTTTTTAGAAGTCGTGTGTTGGTATTATTTTATTATTACGCCAATGGATTGAAAACATGTTAAGAAATGATTAAATTAATTCATCAAATTTATTCAGCGAATAAAACCGCCCAATTAATTCAATGAATAAAACCTCCCAATTAATTGGTGCATTAAGAAATTAAGAAAAATGCGTCAGTTGATTTTCATAATGACGGGTTTTCGCGGGTGCGTTACTTAGCGGAAAGAAACGGTGGGGCTCGTGCGGGCCCCACCTCACAAATATCATACCAAGAGGGTAGTATATTTCTGGATAGCACCCCATCCGCATCAACTCAGCATAATTAGCTTTAAGTGGCTTCCAAGTGGCTTAAGTGAAATAAAATAAAGTTTGTCGTACAAATTTATTTTATTTCATAACATTAAACCCAATAATTAAAAACAACACCCGAGGAAACGCAACTCCGGAAGAGGCATTTCTAAGCAATTACCGGCATTGTGATTCCATCAGTGCCCTCAGAATTTGATTCCGAGCACCGGTTCAAAAGTTAGAAAACCCCGCTCATCCGTTCACTAAATGTACCCGAGCCAAACTTCAGAAAATGATTCCGGGCACACCGGGCCTCGAAATCTGGTGTCGTCAGAAACTGCATTCTTGTAAAAATCCAAAGAAAATTAAGAAATAAAATTCCATGATTTTTTTCAAGTATTTACAGCTTCATTTTTTGAATTTCCTACCATATATATTCAATGACTATTTGGCATATATCTTGGGGTGGTTGCCTAATGATATTCATCTCACACCCTGTTTGGGTCCTGCTTTTTTGCCCAAATTGGTCATATTTCTGCAGGTATAGATGAGGGAAAGAACCCTTATACTTCATGTACTTCATTGCTGTGTAGTTGGAGATCTTGGGACCAAGATGAGGCTTGCAATGCTGCTGGAGTTTTTTTTTCATTGTACATTGGTTTAGTGCTATATTCAATAATTGTGACTTGTTTGGCAATTTTCCTGGAAATATCTATCATGCATAATTTATATATATGTTTTGAAATTTTTTATTACTTCAATTCTTTTGATATTTAAATATTACATGTTATTAGTACTTTCTCTATTGTTATCTGTTAATATACACTACATTACTCTGCCAATGAGGGAATAGTTTCCCCACTATCTCACCCAAGGCCATCACTGCTAATCGGCAGCCTCTAGCATTTGGGGAAATGAGCTTGAAGCCATATGACCAAGTAGGTACGGGGAACCTCTGGGTGCTACTCAGAACCAGGATGTTGCAATGTGTTATCAGAGGAATTATTTACTTCTTAACTTACAATTTGGAGTCTATAACCAGGGATATGAAGTAATAGGTACTTGGTAATAAGATGTTCCCAGGAGTAGCTAATCCTTATATAGGGAAAAGAAAATTTACCTCGACTAATTAATTTTTTATTTATTTTAAATTATTATAGTTGATTTGATTTCACTGTTGGATTATTCACATGTTTTTTTGTGATTTTTTATATTTTTTTGGTTCTATTTTTGTTGCAACCCAATGAGATGAGGGTATTCCACTCATGAATCATATAGGAACTTGTAATAGGTCACATGTCTTTCGTTCTTGCTATGCCATTTAGGGTGAATTAATTATTTCATGTTGTGGTGATAGAAGTTGTGCTAGATATTCTTGTTGTTGTGATAGATTCTTTTATAGAATACCTGCTAATTGATAGAGTATTTCTAATATGTAAGGTTTCATTTGAATGAGTTCCAAATGTTGATTCTTGAGGTGTTATGGACCCTCATAGATTAGAATTTGATGGATCATTGCTTTTTTATTCCTTTCATATGACATGAGTATGATTCCATGCTTTGATTCATGGAGAATATGGGCCCCCAAGAATAAAAATTTGGAACTTTGATGTTTATTTCTGTGTTTTATGGGCATCCACAGTAATTTCTGAGGCTTACTATCTAGAAAAAACTAGAATACATAGTGTGTATTATAGAATATATTCCACGTGTCCTTCTATTCACGAATGAATTGTTTTCTTAACTGCACATCGTTTATTTTATTTACACTCCATGTAGTTTCCAACCAAGTCAATGGTTGTGTGGGAAGTGGCATAAGAATGTTGTAAAGTCCCGAAAATTTCAAGGAAATTGTTTTCTTAAATTCATTGGAATTTTACAAGTCTGCAATTTCTAAAGGCTCCTATTTCCAAGTCCCGGCCTGTCGAGAATCAATTTTTGAAGTTTGATTGGGGTACGTTCAGTAAACGTATATGCGGGTTTTTCTATCTTTCGAACCGGTGCTCAGAATTGAAATCTGAGGACACCAATGAACTCGCAGTGCTAGTATTCACTTAAGGATACCTTTACCGTAGTTGGGTTTGGTCGAGAGTAGAAGTTATAATTTTGGGTTTCATAATAAATTAAATACAATTTTTATGTTACACAATTTAATTTTTAAGTGGTGGTTATTTCCTCCAAAGCGAAGTTGGAGGTGGGTCCCACACCCAACATAACCTCCCATGATAGTATAATGTGTGGTGCGGCCCACACGAGAACCTAACCCCTCAACCCCCCTTTTAAATCCCATGAACACCATTTTTAACATTTGAACATCCACATAATAGTGAAGCCTCTCCACCTCCCTCCCATTAATTGTGCCAACACAATTAATTAAAGTCTACTTTATTTAATTTTTGGTGTCAACAATTCATTTGATTTATTTTGAATGCATGGTAATATTAATGTTGGGGAGCCTTTTTATTATATTTTGGCTGTGGAAAATATTATGCGGTGGAACTTTTGGAGAATTAGGGAGAGAGCATTCTTCCACAAAGAACATGAAGAATGCCCTTTCTCTCCAACAAAGATCAACGAAACCTTCTTCGATCTTCGTCCAATCCAAAAGAGGAGGAGTAGCCCGCAAGGAACGTCGACTACGCTTCCTCCTCAGATGCACCCCAACGTCAACGAATTGACGTCGTCTTTGGATTCTCTTCCTGTGACACTGACAAGCTAACATCAGAATCAAGGTAGGGGGTTTTGTATAATTTTCATGGAATAAAATTTTACCTCATTCTAGAGGAATGCATTGGATTTTCTTCAACCATTTGATATCGCCTAATGCGGAGGGCACGTGACGAATAAACATGGCCCGAAGACCCTCCGTTGGTTCTTGATTATTTTTTGTGGTGGAAAACAGATGTGGAAATGACCGGAGGCGGTGACGACCAGAGGCGGAAGTGACCGGAGGTGGTAACGATCGGAGGCGACAACCACACACCGGCCGCGTAGAAGAAAACCATGGCCTGCAACTGCGGGCCGCTTGGGCTGAAGAACAGGCCGGCTACTGCCGGTCGGGCTGGCGAACCGTAGAATTCGCAGGTGCCACGTGAAGGAGGTGTTTCCCGCATCCAAGGGCCTCTTGATGGACGAGCCGGCCAGCTACGGCTGGCCGGGCAGGAGACCGCGACATGCTCTTGGTGCCGCACTGCGGAGGAGACGTGGCCCGCTTCTGCGGGCCACTCTATGGATGAACAGGCCGGCCACCTGCTGGCCTGGATGAGGGGAACCACGGTGCCTCTTGGTGCTGCGTGAGGAGGAACAACGTCCTGCAACCCTCGGCCACTTGAGCCAGACAAAACCGGCCAGCATCAGCCTACCAGGGAAGACGGAGGTCCGACACCATTCGGCGTCGTCGGGCGAGCCGGGTCTGTGGTTGGGCCATGCCCCACCGGGCTGGACCGACCCCCCAAACAGGTCATACCCATTGGGCCGAGTCTGTGGGTGGGCCGCGCTCCACTGGGACGGGTCGTCCCCCATCCGGGTCGGACCCGCCAAACCGGGTCGGGCTTGTTTCGCTTAAACGCGAATGTCTTCTAGACAGCACGTCAGATTGATGTGCCTTCTATGGAACTGGGATCCACATGATGAGGAGTTCCTTTTGAGATACTATAAATGAATTTTGGAAAACTTTAGAAAATGTCTGGGTTTGGAATGAGCGTAATTCCAACCGGGCCCCTGGAACGGAAATGCTAATAACTCTCAGACCGGGCGTCCGATTGACGAGCTTTCTATCACGTTGTGTTCCTTATGATAATATGAAACAACGGGATACATAAACTCAAGACTTAGTGATTGTTTATGTATCGACACTTGGATCGAGGAGTGGACCCTCCCGGAATCGAGCGTGCTCTGTGCGGGAACCCTAGAGCTGGTTGTGACTACGACGACTACTATACCAGAATCCTATGTGGGTTCGGCAGTGACGACTACTGTATTGGGATCCACCATGGGTTCGATGATGATGTGTATTGTACCGTAATACTCTGTGGGTTTGACAATGATGAATATTTTTCTTGTATCATGTGTGGGTCCTACAGTTTTGACCTATGTACTTGTATCCTGTGTGGGTCGGATAGAGTAGCTGGTCTTGTTTCCTATGTGGGTCTGACAGCTTAGCTGGTCTAGAATCCTTTTTGGGTCTAACATTTTAGATGAATCAATGGCTACATATGATCATCTCTATCTCTATACAAAATATATATACCTGTGTGAGCTGAGTATTGACATTTAATCATTATCATCTATGTGATTGACTTTACTTCCTCTATGGACTGGGTTGTGCTTGGGCTCGAGAGTTGGAGTCGAACATATATTGATAAATTAGTTATATGTATATGAATATACCTAAGTGGAGTTTTTTGACACTTCGTGATTGTATCTTCTGTGGTTTATCCTTTGTGGATTCTGGGAGAACTTCTGGGGTCTTAGGGTCACTACTAAGTATCGTTATACTCACCCCTGTACGGGATATTCCCGCACTTCGTTGTGTTGGTTGCAGACGACGGACAACACTGATCAAGGTAGAGACTTGTAGAGTTGGATGGTACATGGAGGTGGAACACTTGGCGAGATGTACACGGAGTGGACGGACGGACCTGGGGTGCTGAGGAGGCCAACTGTACCCACCCATCAAGTGGGATTCCCGGAGGACGACTCAATAGTTGCTGTTTTACATTACTATAGTTGTACTTGATTTTCATTTGTACTGTACTTTAGCGTTGGGCTTGTATTTCTTTCCCCTTTCCTTTCATCACTTTCTTTTGTATATAGTGTTTACTTTCAATTGCATAATCTGTTGTATTTTTTTAATTTTAATGGAAATTCCTTCCCTTTTTATCGGGAATTGCACCTTTGGTTCTTGTCACCATCCCTTGGCATATGGAAGGTGGGATTTGGGTAGTCACGACACGGGCCCCAAGGACGGGTCATGACAAATTGGTATCAGAGGAGTTGGTTCTACCGCAGAAGTCAGGACTCTGGTCTATCTTTTCTATGAAGCAATAATGTTAAGAGTATTGAGTGTGGTTTTTAGTCCATGGATTCCAGTGTTGGTGCGGCGGCTGAGATATCCGTACACCATAACCCTAACCTCTAATTTCCAACTCAGTGCATGAAAACACTGATGGTGTGTGTGTTTCCTTTGAAAAGTTTTCTTTGTGATTACTTTGTTTCAACTCCCCAGGTATATTGTTTAAACCATGGAACACCTTTATATTTTGAGGATGGCCCCATGAAGGCAGCTAGCTAGGGTTCCAAGTTACGTACGAGATGGTAGCCCACCCAGCGACGAGGCCTCAGTGTAGGGACCCATCACAACGGAGGCACCAACAGTACCACTACCCACTGGGCCACCGATAAAACCAACCCCAGCAGCAGAGAGTGCAAGCCGCCTGAGTGTGATAAACGAGTTACAGCAAAAGAAGCCGCCCAGGTTTTGGGGAGAGATCAACCCACAAGAAACTGAGGATTGGCTGGAGGCTATCGTGAGAGTTTTCAGATTTGTAGGGACACCAGCCGACCTCATGGGGATCCTGTCCTCGAGTATCCTACATGTAGAAGTAGGAAGATGGTGGAACCTGATGCTCTAGGTGCATAACGAGGCATATTTACTCTGGACAGACGTCGAGAGTCTCTTTCGCTCGGAGTTTGATCCATCCACCCTTCGTGCGATGCGGATTCAGGAATTACTTCATCTTCAGCAGGGTAGCATGACAGTAGCTCAGTACTTAGCGAGGTTCAATGACCTCTCACGCTACTCCACAGATATGGTACGGGACCTGTTATTCAGGGACTAGACCTTCGAGCAGGGACTGAGGCATGAGATCAGGGCTTCGACGATTCCCCTTAGCATCCCGACGCAGGCGGGGGTACTGGAGCGAGCCCTTCTAGTAGACATTTTTCTCGCTGAGCAGTCACCAGCGGTGAGACCCACCTCAGGACGACACGTAGCGGAGTCCTCTATAGCCGGTAGTAGACAAATGACACTGAGGTCCAAGCGGACCAGGAAAATAGGTCGGAGACCCCAGGATACGGGTTCAGTTGTGTGGGGCACATGAAACAGATCCACCCTTACAAAGAGTAGGTTGTGCTATGCATGCGGTGAGAGGGACACATGGCTCGTGACTGCCTGACCCGCTAGGCAGATGAGAAGAAGATAGTAGTGGGACCTCCTAGGCAGAGGCAAAGGTTCGACCATGGTGGTCCTCCGAGAGCAGGCGGACATGGAAGAGGAGAAGGCCGAGGAGCGGGTGGTGGACAACGTTTCGAGGCTCTACCACCACCACCACCAGGAGTTCCACCCTGACCACATGAAGCTGGTGGACAGAGGCAGGCTCAGCTCCATTAAATCGAGTCCTATTACCACGGAGCACCTAAGATGATTCGAGGTACTATCTGTGTCTACTCCACCCTTATTGTAGTACTTATAGACACAGTTGTGATTCATTCATTTATTTCCGATACCCTTTTTCGGATCTTGAATATTCCTACGGAGCCATTGGCTCGATCCTTACGGATAGAGACTCCTAAGGAAGTATACTCGATGATTACGCACTGGTGCTGGCAGTGTGAGCTTACTCTCGGAGGTGAGAGCTTTGGCTGGGATCTTCCTGTAGTGGCATCGAGGCCTTACGTTTTCATCTTGGGTATGGACTGGTTATCCACATTTCATGCTCATATTGACTGTATTAGGTGAAAATTGCGGTTTATCCTCACAGATGGGACCACGTTCACCTTCACTGGAGAGAAGGGCGGCTTTGCAACACAGGACGGACTTACACAGAGGAGGGGGTAGCTGATCACGCATCAGTTGGCTAGTCTCATACTCAGAGAGGTTGATGTGCGAAGTCCGAGGTTTCATGTTGTGGTGGATTAGTACGCATATGTTTTTCCTGATGATGATCCAGGACTACCTTCTAATTGAGAGGTAGAATTCTACATTGACCTGTACCTCGGGATAACACCGATATGTACTCCAGCATATCGGATGGCTCCCGCTGAGCTTTGTGAGCTGCGGGTATAGCAAGAGGACTTGCCGGGGAAGGGATCTATCCGACCCAGTGTTTCACCTTGGGAATCCCCTGTTTTGTTCACCAAGAATACGAATGGGAGCTTACGACTGTGTGTCGACTACCGTCGCCTGAATCAGGTGACCATGAAGAACAAGTTTCCACTCCCGAGGATTAATGATCTCTTTGATCATCTCATGGGAGCACGATGGTTCTCAAATATAGACTTTAGGTCATGCTATCACCAGCTCAGAGTTTGAGACGAGTATGTGAAGAAGACAACCTTCAGGTGTCGGTATGGCCACTACGAGTTCTTGGTTATGCCCTTCAGTGTATCCAACGCTCCAGAACTGTTCATGAGTCTCATGAACATGATCATCCCGCATTAACTTGATCGATTTTTTGTAGTCTTCATTGACAACATATTGATTTACTCAACTACCGAGGAGGAGCACCCCTACCATTTGCAGGTAGTACTGGACACACTCTAAGAGCACCAGCTTTACGGTAAGCTCTTGAAGTGCCTGTTCTAGATTCGATAGCTTCACTTCTTGGGACATGTCATCTCGAAGGCTGGGGTAGCAGTGGATCCAGCGAAGATTGAGGTAGTACTTGCTTAGGAGCCACCCAGGAGTGTGATAGAGGTTTGGAGTTTTCTAGGTCTGGCTGGGTAATATCGGAGATTTGTGTCCGACTTCTCTTGAGCTGCAGCACTGCTTTCAACATTGACGAGGATGGGGAAATCCTTCGTGTGGTCAGAAAGATGCCAGCAGAGCTTTCAGGAGATGAGGAATAGATTGACCAGTTAGACCATATTGAGGCTACCGGAGAAGGGCGTGGGGTATATAGTTTACTATGACGCATCCAGGACAGGAATTGCATGTGTCCTGATGCATGAGCGAGCAGTGATCACCTATGGTTCATGGAAGTTGAGATAGCGTGAGAAGAACTATGCAACCCATGACCTGGAGTTAGTAGCAGTGGTATTCGCCTTGAATATGTAGAGTAAAATCTTATGGGCGAGCGTTTTATAGTCTACTCTGACCACCATAGTCTTAGGTACATCTTCTCGCAGAAGGACCTGAACCTGAGACAACGGTGATGGCTCGAGTTCCTCCAGGACTATGACTTTGAGATAGTCTATACTCTTGAGAAGGGGAACGTTGTAGCATATGCTCTCAGTAGGAGATTGGTCATTCCGCTACTAGGAGAGGTGACAGATCAGTTAGACGCGTTGCAGATATCCTCTGTAGATAGAGATAGAACAACCTTTCTTCAGTCTCTCACAGTCACTCCTCCACTTCTTCAGTGAGTCAGGGAGGCACAGCGAGGGGACATTAACTATGAGATGCGACGTTCTCAGATATCCTCAGGGCAGGCACCTTATAGTTTTCTTGAAGGTGGGGAGCATTTCATCCTCTTTAGAGGATGTACCATGGTACAAGTTTCACTACAGGAGGAGGTGTTGAGGGAGTTCCACACTTCCCCTCTAGAGGTACATTCAAGAGTGGCGAAGAAGTATCAGGACCTTAGACGATAGCATTGGTGGCTAGGTATGAAGAAAGTGGTAGCAGAGTTTGTCTCGCGATGCCTCACTTGTCATAATGTGAAGGCAGAGCACAAGGTTCCAGCAGGATTCGTTCAGCCCTTAGAGGTCCTAGAGTGGAAGTGGGATGGGATATCCATGGATTTTATAACGGGACATCCACGTACATCTAGAGGGCATGACACTATCTCGGTGATTGTAAACCGACTCACCTAGTCATCCCACTTCCTACTTATCAGAGAGCATGGATCAGTAGATATCTTGGGACGCCTCTACATTCATGAGAACGTACGACATCATGGTGTGCCATTGACTATTGTCTCCGATTGAGATGCTCGTTTCACTTCCTGGCTATGGAAGGGATTACATGAGGCTTTGGGGACACAACTTCACTTGAGCACCGCCTTCCATCTTCAGACAGGTGGTTAGACAGAGAGGGCCATTCAAATTCTCGAGGACATGCTCCATCCATGTATCCCCGACTTTGGTCATAGCTGGGAGGATCACTTAATCTTGGTGGATTTTTCATTCAAAACAGCTACCACTACCCCATCGGGATGGAACCTTATGAGGCTCTGTAGGTCCAATCTTGCAAATGACCTCTGTACTGGAGTGACCTAGGGGAGTAAGCACTCGTTGGACCAGAGATGGTGCAGGCTACGGCGGAGAAGTTGTAGATCATCCAGGAGCGAATAAAGACTGCACCGAGCAGGAAGAAGTCCTATGCTGATAGAAGAGGGAGACCACTGGAGTTCAAGGATGGTGACCACATCCTTCAACGGGTATCACCTTGACGAAGTCTATGGAGATTTGGAAGAGGTAGAAAATTATCTCTGCGTTTTATCAGGCCATTCTAGGTCATCAACAAAGTAGGCGAGGTGGCATACTGCCTAGCCCTTCCACCTCAGCTCACTGGGTGCATGACGTCTTCCACGTATCTCAGCTGAGGAGATATGTGCATGATCCGTCCCACATGATCGACCACGAGGATCTGGACATCGATGATGGGGTGAAATTAATGGAGGCTCTAGTGGATATTGAGGATCTTTAGGAGCGGGTCCTGTGTGGATGGTCGATTACTCCGGTGCGCGTTCACTGGAAGCACGGGGACCTCTCGGAGAGCACATGGGAGCGAGAGGCTCAGATGCATGATCAATACCCCTTTTTGTTTTCCTAGTGTGTGTTGTAGCTTTACGGGGACATTAATCCCTGAGGTGGGGGTAATGTAAAGACCCGGAAATTTCAAGGAAATTTTTTTCATAAATTCTTTGTAATTTTACAAGTTCGCAGTATCTAACAGCACCTTATTCTGAGGCCCAGTGTGCCCGCAATCAATTATTGAAGTTTTGTTTAGGTACGTTTAATAAACGTAAATGCGGGTTTTTCTATCTTCTGCACCGGTTCTCTGAATTAAAATTTTAGGACACCGATGAACTCGCTGTGCCGATATTCTCTTAAGGTGGCCTTTACCGCAGTTACGTTTGGTCGATAGTAGAAGCTATAATTTGTGGTTTCATAATAAATTAAATAAAATTTTTGTGTTACACAATTTTATTTTTAAGTGGTGGTTATTTCTTCCAAAGGGAATTTGGAGGTGGGGCCCACTCCCCACATAACCTCCCATGAGAGGATAATGTGTGGTGGGGCCCACACAAGTACCTAACCCCTCAACTTCCCCTTTAACTCCCATGAACCCCCTTTTTAACTATTAAACCTCCACATAATGGTGGAGCCTCTCCACCTCCCTCTCATTAATTGTTCCAACACAATTAATTAAAATCTACTTTAATTAATTTGTGGTGTCAACAATTCATTTGAATTGTTTTGAATGCATGGTAATATTAATGTTGGGGAGCCTCTTTATTATATTTTGGCCTTGGAAAATATTCTATGGTGGAACTTTTGGAGAATTAAGAAGAGAGCATTCATCCCAAAAAAACACAAAGAACGCCCTTTCTCTCCAATGAAGAAGGATGAAACCATCTTCGATCATCGTCCAAGCCACAAGAGGAGGAGCCGCTCGTGAGGAACGTCGACTAAGCTTTCTCCTCAAACACAACCCGACGTCAACGAATCGACATCATATTCATATTCTCTTCCTGGGAAACCTACAAGCGAATATCGGAATCAAGGTAGTGGGTTTTGTATAATTTTAAATGAATAAGATTATACCTCGTTCTTGATGAATGCATCGGATTGTATTTGGCCATTTGATATCACCTAACGTGGAGGGTGCGGTCCGAACGAACACGGTCCGACGACCCTCCATTGGTTCTTGATTATTTTTGGCGGTGACGACTGGAGGCGGTGGCGATGGGAGGCGGCAGCGACCGGAGGTGTTGGTGACTAGAGGTGGCGGCAACCAGAGGTTGTGGCTGCACACCGACCATATAGAGGAAAACTACGGCCCGCACCCGCGGGCTGCTCATGCTGAAGAACCGGCCAGCTACTGACGGCCGGGCTGGCTACTGTCGGTCGGGATGGTGAACCGTGGCACCCGAATCTGCATGCCGTATGCTGGACGAGATAGCCGGCTACGGCCGGGTGGGTAGGAGACCACGACGCCCTCTTGGCGCCACACTATAGAGCAGTCGCAGCCCTCTTCTGCGGGCCGCTCAGCGGACGAACCGGCCGACCGAGCTGCGGGGAACCGTGACACAGCTTGGCGCCGCGTGAGGAGGAACCACAACCCCCACCCGCCGACCACTTGAGCCCAAAAAAATAGCCACCTTTTGCTGGCTGGGCAGCAAGGAGGTTCGGCACCGCTCAGTGCCACCGTGCGAGCCAGACTGACCCACAATCCCTGGTTGGGTTTGCGGGTGGGCCGCGCCCCACCAGCCCGGGCCTACCCCCCAAACGGGTTGGACCCACTGGGCCGGGTACACAGGAGGGCCATGCTCCACATGGTGGGACTGACCCCCATCCGGGTCGGATCCTCAAAACTGGGTTGGGCCGACCCGCCAGCCCACTGAGCTTGATGGGCCTAGTCTGTTTCACTTACACGTGAATATCATCTCGACCACGCGTCCGATTGACACGCCTTCTGTGGCACTGGAATACTCACGATGAGGTGGTATTTTTGCGATACTCTAAGTGAGTTTTGTATATCTTCAAAAAATGGACAGGTTTGGAACAAGCGTAATTCCAACCTGGCCCCTAGAACAAAAATACTAGTAACTCTCAGACCGGGTGTCTGATTGACGCGTCGTCTGTCACATTGGGTTCTTTATGATAAGACTAAACTACATGATACATAAAATTATGACTTAGTAATAGTTGATTTATTGACACTTAGCTCGAGGAGCGTAACCTCTGGGAACAGAGTGTGTTGTGTGCGGGAACCCTAGAGCTGGCTCCGACTGCAACAAGTACTGTACTGGAATCCTACGTGGGTTCGGCAATGACAACTACCGTACTAAGATCCTCCATGGGTTTGAAGATGATAGCTATTGTTCTGGAATCCTCTTTGGGTTTGACAGTGATGACTACTATTCTTGTATCATGTCTGGGTCCGACAGTTTTGACCTCTATACTTGTATCCTGTCTAGGTCCGAAAAAATAGGTGGTCATGTATCCTATGTGGGTCTGACAGCTTAGCTGGTCTAGTATCCTGTGTGGGTCCAATATCTTAGATGAATCAGTGGCTACATCAAATCATCTCTATCTCTATACAAAAGATATATTCCTATTGAGCTGAGTCTTGACTTTCAATCATTATCATCGATGTGATTGACTTTACTTCTTGTGTGGACTGGGTTGTGCATGGGCTCGAGAGTTGGAGCCGAACTGGGATTGATAATGTAGGTATATGTATGGGCATATACCTAAGTAGAGTTATTTGACACTTCATGATTGTATCTTTCTTCTTTGTTTTATCCTTCCTGGATTCTGGGAGACCATCGGGGGTCTCAGGGTCCCTACTGAGTATCGTTATAGTCACCCCTGCATGGGTTATGCCCACACTTCATAGAAGATAGACATCACTGATCGAGGTAGAGACTTGTGGAGCTAGATGGTACCCGGAGGTGGACCACTTGGAGAGATGTACACGGAGCGGACGTACGAACCTAGGGTGCTGAGGATGCCAAATGTACCCACCCTTCAGGTGGGATTCCTGGAGGATGACTTAGTAGTTGCTGTTTTACTTTACTACTGTTGTTCTGGATTTTCAGTTTTACTGTACTTTATCGTTGGGCATGTATTTTTGGCCCCTTTCATTTCAACACATTCCTTTATATATAGTGTTTACATTTAGTTTTGTACTTTGTTTTATTTTTTTACTTACTAAAGGCAATGCCTTCCCATTTTATCCGAAATTACACCTTTAGTGCTCGTCACCAGCCCCCGGCCTATGGAAGGCGTGCCTGGGGTAGTCACGGAATGGGCCCTGAGGACGGTTCGTGATAGATGTGAATTTTTTGGTGGGACATGTCGTGTAACCTATAGGCACACCGTGTCTTAGGATCCATGTGTTTTACCATGTGACTGACGAAATGGGAGGATTATGGCTAGTTAGTACACACTGTATCTGCAAAAAACATGCCATGTAGAGTCAGCTGTGTAACTGGCCATTTAAAAAACAACACGGGTCGATGAAGTTCTTTCTAGTACAATACGTGTCTATAAAAAACATGCTGTGTAGTCTTTATCTAGGAGAACAATTTGGGTTAAGTCATTTAGAAGAACTCGGGCAAGGGAAGAGGATGTATGTACAGATCGTGTGGTATGCCAACACACCGTGTGATTATGGTGTTACAAAAACTAGATTTGTAAAGGTACACATCCATATTAATTCTTAAGTGAACATTTCATGTTTGAGTTTTACACGCCATGAACCAACCTTTTAGAAATCATGAATTCGTTATTTTAAATATTCCCTTTATTTCAAATATATGTTTTAGTTCATGTTAATCTTGATCTATGGTGTGCGTTTGACCTTTCTGATCCATGCCACCGAGATTTCCTCTGATTTGACGCCAATTATATGGCAGTTACTAGAAACCAAACATGGAAGGCCATGAACTGCCAGCAGATCCTCCATTTATGCCTGTATTGGCACCATCCATTATCCCAGATATAGGTGTTGATGAACAGTTTCGAGAGGGATTTATGATGTTTATAAAGACCTTATAAGGTGTAACACCTCCTACCACATATATGGCAGATTTGAGGCAGGTTTTTTTAGGAGTAGAATCCACCCGCATTCACATGGTATAGAGGAACTCATGCTGAAAAATCATGGTTATAGGTCATGATTTCGATCATCGATCATTTGGAGATACTTACGGAGAGAATGGTGAAGGTATCTATGAACATGATATGGAATTATTCCAAGATATGGAATGATGTGATCTCATAGGTGGGATTCCATTAGTTTATCTCTTGGGATGAGTTCTATCATGCCTTTTACAATTACTTCTACCTGAATACTTTGAGGGTTGATTGATCTTGAGAGTTATTGAGTTTGGAACAGGTTACTCTCTCAGTAATGTAGTGTTCTTCTCGCTTCACAGAGCTACAGTGCTTCACACCCATTCTAGGTGAAAAATAGTTATTGCTGGCGAGGAAGTTTGAGGATGGTCTCCGGAATGACATATCATCTCAAGTGAACATCATCAGGTTGACTTCCATAACCTCTATATTAAACTAGATGCTGATCCCAGAGCACAATCTGAGGGATTATGGAGCTTTGAGATAGGGTGGCTCAACATCTGGGGTTGGTACCCCTCCCTTTGACAACATAAAGAACTGCCGAGAGTCAACGTTTGGGGATCCCAGGAAGCGGGATACTTTTTCTGGTATCTAGGTGGTGTGATGATATTATGTGAAGAGTGGTCATATGAGGCCACATTTTCCATGAGACCCAGTGGAGTGCCAATCATGTGGAAATATTAGTCATATTTAGCAGTTATGTCAGATTTTATCCCCAGTAGCTAGTGATAGAGGTTCTGTTTTGACTCCTGGTACCAAAGAGGGACCGCCCATTTCTCTCAGTCTAGAAACCAGAGTTCATCAGGATGTTTAGGCTGAGGTGGAAGTCATGGTCTTGGAATCCAGTTGGTTGGCTTTCAGCAACAAGAGGGTGGATTAGCTCATGGTGGTCAGGCAGGGTCATAGGGCCAAGATACAGGTCTGACTTATTCGTTGTAGTAGAACCAGTAGGACAATGATCCTAGACCCACTACTCTTTGAGGTACAATTCTAGGTGCATTTGTTTAGCTTCCACACTTTTCAAAAAAGGGGATTCCCATATTTTTATATTTTTTTCTGTTATGGATATCCTTGGTCTCTATATCTTTACTTCACCTGATGTCTTGTCATTGGACACTCCATTGGGGACTAGAACATCTAGTGTATGTTAGTGCAAGGAGTGCCCTCTTGAGGTTGCTAGGAGTCACTTATTTTGGGACCTTTATGTTTTAGAGATGACAGAATATGATTTCATTCTCAGAATGGACTGGTTAGGTCCCTTCCAGGCTGTGGTTGATTACTATCCTCATAGGGTGAGTTTCACATCATTGTGAGGAGTTATAGCCCTAATTTCTAGTCTATATCTAGATTTACAGGGGAATTCATAGTTGGAATTTCCTCCAGTGGTCAATCATTTCATGAATGTCCTTCCATAGGATTTTTATGGTTGTCTTTAGAGTGAGAGGCAGAATTTTCTATAAAGCTTGTGCTAAGAGAGGAATCGGTGTCCATTCCTCCATATATAATGGCTACAGTAGAGTTACAGTAGATCAAGAAGAAGTTAGAGAATTTACAGGATAAGGGTTTCAACCAACCCAATACATATTATTTGGGTTTTCCTGTCCTGTTTGAAAAAAAGGATAATGGTACCCGTAGACATTATGTGGATAGTCAAAATCTGAACCAGTTCACGGTCAAGAACCAATATCCCTTAATAAGGATTGATGACCTCTTTGATCAGCTTCAAGGAGCTCGGGTGTTCTTAATGATTGACTTGATATCCGGTTATCATTAGTTGTACGTTAGACCATTCAATATACCTCGTACATCCATTAGAATAAGATATGGTCTATATGAGTATATGATTATTCTGTTTGGTCTCAGAAACATGTCTGCAGTTTTAATGGCACTGATAAACTGAGTTTCCATCCATAATAGGATTCTATCATGGTAGTCTTCATAGATGATATATTGGCCTACTCTCACACTCAACAAGACCATGCTACCCATCATGAGAGAATTTTTAGTACACTGAGAGAGAATCGGTTATATGATATGTTCTCAAAATTACACTTTTGGATGGACCAAATTCACTTCTTGGGTCATGTTATACTTGAGACAAGAGTACATTAGACCCAGAGAATGTGAGATTAGTAGTTTCACGGTACGTTCTGAAGAACTTATATTATGTATAGTTTTTTAGGGATATATGGATGCTACTGACTTTACATACTAAACCTTTCATGTTTAGCAGTGCCACTGATGGGCCTGACTAAGAAGTGTGAGGAATACTTATGGTCAAATTCTTCTGAGTCAGCCTTTAAGGATTTGAAAGAGAGGTTGACATCATCACTGATACTAGTACTTCCAGAGACAAGAAAGAGCTATACTGTAAAATATGATGCATCAGGTATCGATTTGGGAGAAGTGCTTAAGCAGGGGGAAAGAGTCATTATGTACATGTCTTGGTAGTTGAGGCCACATTAGAGAAATTACCCAATGCACGATCTCTAGTCGGATGAAGTTGTTCATGCATTACGCTATTGGATAAATTATCTTGTTGGGAGATAATATTGTGGTTTTAACCAAACACAAAAGTCTCAAGTACATTCTTACTCAGTTTGATCTAAATTTGAGACAGAGAAGGTGGGTTGAGTACCTTCAGTCTTTTGAATTTGAGATTGCCTAAATGCCTGGGAAAGGAAATGTAGTGGCTGATGCATTGAGTAGGAGGACTCAGATAAAAGAAGATTGGGAGGCCAGCATTGAGTGGAAACATATGGTTATGTTCTCGGTGTTACCTTTGGAGGTGCAAGAAAGACAGGGGAGCACATATTTTCTTCTGTATCTGTTACATCTACTATACATGATAGGGTGAAAATGAGGAATCTATCATATGTTGAAGGCCTAGTCCTACATGAAGACTGTGTCAGGAGAGGAACCTATTCTTGGATAGACCATAGGAAGGGATGAGATCTTGATTTTTCATGGGTGCATGTGGATGCCAGTAGACATATGAAAGGAGATGATGTGGGACTATCGTTCCATAGTTTGGGAAGTTAATCCCGCTGTAACCAAGATTTATTGAGATCTGCACCATATATATTGGTGGTCAAGTACAAAGAGAGATGTTGCTGGGTTTTTCATGAGGTGTTCCACATGTCACCAGTTGAAGGCAGAGCCTCAGCGACTAGTAGGGATTTTACAGTAGTTACCCATTCCTCAGTGGAAGTGGAATTATGTTATGATGGATTTTATGACAGGGTTACCAAGGTCACCTAGAGGGAATGATGTAGTTTGGGTTGTCATTGACAGACTCACGAAGGTTTCTCACTTATTACCAATCAATAGAGATTTAATGTAGATGAGATGAGACATCTATACATCTGGGAGATTGTACATCTACATAGGGGTACACAACCTATTGTTTCTGAAAAGGATGAACGTTTTACCTCTCGGTTCTGTAAGGGACTATACTGGGATTTGGATACATAGGTACTTCGAGGTATGGATAACCATCTTTAAATAGATGGTCAGTCTGAGAGTACAATAAAGGTGCTAGAGGAAAATATTCGAGCATTTCTCCTAGATTTTGGAGGTTCTTGGAATAAGCACATACCTCTTGTGGAGTTTTCATACAATAATATTTTTTCAGAAACTATTTAGATTACACCTTATGAGGCTTTGTATGGTAGGCCGTGCTGATCAGCCTTATGTTGGCTAGAGGAAGAAGATGTAGCTATTCTAGGATATCATATTGTTTAGGAGAACACAGAATAGATAGAGTTGATTTAGAAGAGGATGGATATTGCACAGTCATGATAGATGTCCTATGATGAACAACAAAGATGACCTCTGGAGATCGAGGTCGGAGATCAGGTTATCTTATGTGTCACACCGAGGTTGGAACACAAGAGGATTAAGAGACATGAAAATATTTTTTTTACATGTTTTGGACAGTTTGAGGTTTTGGAGAGAGTGAGACCGGATGCCTACCGGTTGTGGTTACCTCAGAGGTATCAGGATACGCATGACGTCTTTCATGTTTCTCAACTATGACATTACTTCTCAGACCCATCTCATGTTTTCCAACCTGAAGAGGATGAGTTAGTGGTGTATTCCTCATTCGACGAGCATCCAATTCGCATTGTTGATCAAACTGTGAAGTTTCTTCCTGGTCAGTTTACTCCCCTGGTATGAGTTCAATGGCAGCACGGGTGAGTACAAGATGAGACTTGGGAGTGGGAGGCTGATGTGCGATCACAATTTCTAGTGTTGTTCGACGATTCTTCCTCTATGCTTCCTAGCTAGGGAAATCTGGGGACAAATTTCTATAAGGGGAGAAGTTTGTAAGAACCTGGATCTTCCTTTCATGCATGTTTTTCATTTCAAGTTGTTTTTTAGGAAAAATGGGTAGAAGGTAAATTTTAGGAGTACACGTTATGTACTTCCTTGAACATGCCGTGTACCCTGCCTCTAAGTCTAGATAGTGTCTAGCCATGTCATGGTAGCATACATGACCATGTGACAACGTGGAAGGACCACCTAAAGCAGGGCTCGGTTAAGGAAAATACACTCCATGTACCTTTAAGGAACATGTCATGTACTTTTATTTTTAATTTTTATATCATACCAGGGTCACGTCTCGTTCACACAAACCTCGTCTTCTAGCGACATGTCATCTAGGAGCGACCAAGGAGTGTGATTCTTCCTGGAGCCCCTGATCATTCATCTGTTCTCTGAATCGACCATCGTCGATTGTGTTTGAATCACCACAGTGATTTCTTCCTTCTTATAGATTCTTGTTTCCATATTTCACTATTTCATGAGATATTCATTTTTGATAGTTTTAGATATTTTTTATAGATCTATAATTTTCTAGGTCGTATCAAATGTTGGGATTCTGCTATATCGATCATACAACGTCGAGTTAGGTTGTTTGTGCCTTTTTGTAGTTAGTCTATGAAAATTATGTGTAAAAGTGTTGAATACCCTAGAATGAGGCATTACATGTTTAGGAATTTTATCCTTGTTATTTCCTGCTATGCCTTTTGTTCCTGAGTAGAGGTTGTTTGGTTTTGAATAGGTTTTTTTCCATGCTATTGATATGGTTCCCAAGATTGTTTTGAGATTGACCATTTTTTGTAGATTTCTCATTTAGGATGCTTGTTTTCCATGGATAGTGTTGTTTGGACGGAGTAATATTATATGAGGCTGTTATATTCTTGTATTTGTTAAGCCAAGTAGTTATTGAAAGAATTTATCCAAGTAGTTATTAAGGTTTACTTGCGTTGTTGAAAATCGTTGTGCACGATTGACTTACATAGGGCTATGGGAACCTAGTGTAGTAGACCATAGGGGGAATGGACACTAAGGGCCTCCCAAGAGTGTCTGTTTAATTTTTTGTTGTGAGACCATAAGGGGGATATAATTGTTTCTCCGTTAGAGTGTCTTTAGTTCCACGATGTGAGACTATATGGGGAATTGGGCATTTAGTGCCTCTTTAGGGAGTTTATTGTCATGGATGTGATACCACAAGGTGAATTGACGGTGAGTGCTTCCTCAAAGGGTCTTTGCTAAAGGTAAACATTTTTTATGTCTATTATTTAATAACCGACGTAAAAAATGGCTTCTTATCGCCATTTTCCAGAATGTATTTCACGTTGGTTTTTTGAAAACCGGCCTTAAAAACTATATTACCCCATTTTTTACGTCGGTTATTAAATAAACGATGTAAAAAATCATATTTTTAACGTCGCTCGCAATAACATCACTTAAAAAAAGATGTTAAAAAGAAAAAAAATCGACGTAAAAAAAGGTTTTTGTACTAGTGTGCGGGCTTTTTTGGCAGGAGAGCACAGTAGAATGCAATTCTCCATGAACACCCCATCCCCTGATATGAATATTAGATAGGACATTGGTAATTAACAGGTGTAATATTTTTAATGCACCAAGGCATGAACACAGCAGGGATCTCTGCTACTTTTCATCCTTTGGATGTCGGGAAACTGAGAGAGATTCCAAGTCAATTTGGCATTGCAGCCCTTCTATTATCTTGAATTAATTTTGATATTCATCATAAGATAATATTTTCTCTTTTAAGTGTCAAAGATTAATCCATACGTTGAGATGAATATCATGAATACAATCTTCTATCAATGTTTCTGGAATATCATACTGAGAGTCATCCAAATGCCAAAACATGACTGGTATTTCACCTTTCGTCAGTTGTTTTCTAATATTCAGTACTTCCACTTTGTCATTTGATGAATATTATTCTTCCTAATTAGACCAAATCTAGTGCTTCATTTTTACTTCATCAAATTCAATAATATTGGTAGAAAATTCATTTTTCAAATTAGAAGATGAATTACCCAGGGGTGGTTTGGAGAATGACCTACACCCAAGGCTATCTTCTAGTTGAGATAGTATTTCACCTGATAATGGTAAGGCATCAGACATGACTGGCCTCAAATTTTCATGTGGCTCAAGATAAGATGGATTTCTTGTTATTGCATTTTCCATTTAAGAATTTTACAGGAAATGTGAATTACTACTGTAGAGAGGACATTCGAAGCTAAATTCATCATCATGAGGAGGATCACCATGGTGGGTTACAACAAAAGATGAAACTTCTTGCTCCTTGGTCTTCTGGCCACGTAGAGGGTTGTCGTGGCTCTCATACAAAGATGATACTTTGAGATTGACTGAATTGTCATGAAGAAATCCTTCTTGAGGAATTTTATGATGAATACCTTAAGAATTATTGTTTTTGACTTTTGGAATTTGGAAATGAGATAGTCGAATCTTGAGTTGCAGTAGACAATTTTCTGTGCGCATCAAGAACTCAAGCATTGAGAAAGGCCTTATTGCAGATTGGCTCTTGATTTATCGACTATATGGATGGGTCTTTTTCTGAGATGCCTTCTTATTGAAATTGAAAACCACTTGTTGATGAAAGTGGTTGTTATGGGCAGGTGAATGTTCCTGATCAAGAGAAATAGTCAGGTTAGGCTGATTATCTCCATTTAAATCAGTTGTATGTGACTGACTTGATTGTCTGTATGACATGGGGGAGTATGTCCCATGACCCTCCTGGACTAGAACAGATGTTTGTATCTTCTCCAGAGTGACATGTTGATGATTCACTCCACTAATAATGGTAGATTTATGTTGCTTTCCATGTGATGTCACTGAAGTTGTTATAATATTCTGAAAGGCATCCAGAATATGGGCAGAGATTTGCTTCTCCTCTTTCACCATTGTCAGAATGTGCTTGGTGACTTCAGCTAATGGAATGGGAATATACATCCATCCCATTTCTAGAGTAGGTGTTGTGCCTGCTCTTATCCTCCTTTTCCTATCAACGAATATTGATAGTACTTATGCATAGGGGTAGAGAGTTGAGTCTACTCAAAAGTTTTCGTCGGAGCTTTCCGACTGACTTCTACGGGTGCTACCAAATGAGACTGTTGGTAGAATTGATGAACATTGGATGGTGTATGTTCTTGTTGGATGTTCCCCATCATGTATGGATGATGGGTTTCCTTCAATACTGGCAGACGAGACTGCTGACTGAATTAGTGATTGTAAGTAGGTGTATGGGCCTGTTTACAGGTGGTCGCCACATTTGGTTGGCGAACTTCTTTGGATGCAGTCATACGAGCCTGCTGACTGGATGATGAATTATAAGCAGGTGTATGTGCCATCCTATAGTACACCATCAGAATTTCCTGGCAGGATTGGCGGGTTTCTTCCAGACGTGTTTGCTGGACAGCGGGATTAGAACGGACGGGTGTGTGTGCCCGCTCGTTGCTTGTCACCAAGTTAGGTTGATGGACTATTTCAGAAGGATCAGAGGTAATAACCTTCACCCTATTGACTGAATTTTTCCTCTTACAGTTCGTCTTGCGTGCTCGTGTCTAAGGGACCTATGATGAACCCCTAGAGGTGATACCCTCATCATATTGAGGGTGCACTACCGCACGAGTCCGACGGTGATTATTGGTGGGAGTCCCCATAAAGGACTGTTGTATTCTTGAACTGAGGCCTTGAGTGACCTATTCGTTCACCTCCCAGTAATATGGGAGGAAATGGTTGTTGCATTCTGGGGATAACGACCTG
Organism: Viscum album; assembly: GCA_963277665.1. Taxonomy (NCBI): domain Eukaryota; kingdom Viridiplantae; phylum Streptophyta; class Magnoliopsida; order Santalales; family Viscaceae; genus Viscum; species Viscum album. The sequence goes on along the minus strand of OY728129.1, from coordinate 426,982,334 downwards.
AAAAGTTTGGAGACGGTGGTTAGCACCTCCTTCTTCTTGACCAATGGTCGTCGCCCTCCAGACAACTAGGGTGAATTGTTTACTTGGAAGGCTTTTCGAGTGGCCTCCAGAGTCGGGATAGTTCTGTGTTAATGGTATCCCCTCACCAACAAATTTGAAACCCAACATTGAAGACGCTGAGTATGTGATGTCTTCCTCAGATCAGATGAGGATCCAACAGGAGTAGTGGCCAAATCATTCACATGTGTGAACTTTAAAGAAGCCATTCAGTGTTGCAGAGAGATTATGTAAAAGAGTGCTTGTTTGATATAGCAGATATAATCAAGATAATTATGACCAGACTACATATTTTGGATGAGAATTTATGTTATTTAATACTTTTTTGGCCCTCATATTGAGTTTAATAGGGGCCTAACAAATAAGTAAAACAACATTTTAACTTGGTTAAATATTCACGTCGGGTTCACCATTTTTTGTTTCTTCTAGAAATGGGGATGAATTTTTTCTTTAAGGTTCAAACATTCCGATCAGTATCTAACGGGTTTATTCATAGAACCAGAAACATCAAATGATTCTATATCCATTTGGACCTACTTTTCAAATGTAGGTGCTCATTAGTTGTGGACCGATGAAGCTTAAGAATTCGCATTGGTTGAGAGGATGGGAGTTCAGGCTCATCGCACCTTTTTGGTGGGAATTATTTCCTACTCTGGGACTCTCTCATAGATTTATGTTATGTTCACGAATCCTTATTAATTCACCATGTTTAAAAATGATTTTTCTTTTAGATTTAGCAATCAATGGTTGATATGTATGAGATTTAGAGAATCTATTATATGCATTTGAGGTTATTCATTGATGGAGAATCATCCATATGTGTTAGATATTCTTAGTCAATGGTATCCTTCAATAAAATATGTAGAAATCTCCTGGTCATTATGATTACCATACTGGTCTTAAAGACACTCATTGGGGAACTTGAAGTTTATTGTCCTTAAGAAAGATAGGGATTATTTTAGAGTTGGGATCATACCCGCAGATGGGATACCTACGTATCCTTGTTAAAAATGAATCTGAACCCACATAGTTTGATAAAATAATATGGGTTTTATGCATGATTAATGTCCCATAAAGGGATGTTGTAATTACTTTTACATTCTAAGCCCACGTGAGTCATGATAAGTGTGAGAAACAAGAGGTGTCAGTAAATCTGACAATTGAGCCATGAAAGATGCAGTCATAAGAAATGATGTGGGGATTACGTATGTTTTAAGACCCATGTAAATGAATATCAAGACTTAGTTCAGTAAATAAGCCAAGGAGAAAGGTCCATAAATGTATTTTAACATTAAGGAGATTTGGCATTTTATCTCGGGACTTACTCCTAATAAGTTATCCCAAATTAAGAGGTACTTATGATTGGGTTATATTCCTGAGAAGGAAGCCCAAATCAAAAGACAATAAGGTTGGGGCTTACTCCTGAGAAGGAGTCCCAATGTTAAAGGAAATTATGATTGGGACTTACTACTAAAAAGGAGGCCCAAGTTAAAGGGATTTGTAACTGGGGATTACTCCTAAGAAGGAGGCCCAAGTTAAATGGATTTGTAACTGGGGATTACTCCTGATAAGGAGTCCCATGTTAAAGGGATTTGTAACTTGGGCTTACTCCTGAGAAAGAGTCCCAAGTTAAAGGTATTTGTAACTGGGGCTTACTCCTGAGAAGGAAGCCCTTGTTAAAGGGATTTGTAACTGGGGATTACTCCTGAGAAGAAGGCCCAGGTTAAGGATCTTCTCATCTTAAAGGATGTGGTTATACATGAATCCTCTAACCATGGTGACATAATGTTTTTGTGTCATGAGGTTTTGGAAGAGGTTCTCCCAGAATTCCATTCAGATAAGGAAGACAACAAAATATTTATACCATAAATGGATTTGAAGAGGGTTTTGAAGGATATATCTTGAAGATGATGGGTGGATTTGAAGAAAAGAAGTGACTAGGAAGGAGGCACACAAGTATTGCTCTGGCGCAAAAGTCCTGGTCGCGCATGTATACTTGCACGACATGAGTCAACTTTGGCGATGAATAATCTATAGGTTAATACTTGGGTGACATTGAACTCAAGCCCTTAGTATCATCTCTAGAGGCTTCCAAAAGTGTGGCACACATGTTCTCTTGAGAGGGAAAGGCAGTGAACAAGTGTCTTCATTTCCCTTAAGGGGTGGACACTTAGGCGAGAAATTATTGATGAATTATAAAACATAGGCCTTATTCTTCCTCTTTAAAGCATCCATTCTAGGTAAAGAATTACCTTAGAAATGTTCATAAGATGTCAGACAAAGACTTGGGCGACCAGAGCTTGAATCTGTGTTTTGGAAAATTCGTCCTCAAAATGGGGGGCCCACGGGGTCTATTTATAGGCCACTGGGCACCATGGGAGAAACAATGAATAGGGCGTGCATGTGACATGCGTGACCCATATGTGGCATGCAAGTGACTTCTGGGACCAGAAGGAAACTTGTGCGACCTCTTTTTATAGGGTTCCTTGTTCATGACTTTTTCAATTTTTGATGTTCTTCAAAGGATGTCTCTTCTTGTGCTGAAGGTATTCCCCTTTTCCATTGGTAAGACTCTGTGACGAAAAGGAGCGTCAACAAATGGGAAAACAAAGATTCATGGATTTGAATGTTATAATTACAGTAGATTCTTCTCGAAAAATGCTCATTAATACCAACCAACTTGAGATTCCTTACTGATATATGTAGTCCATAAACATTGCGATTTCATGATTCACATAATGATAATTGGGTAGAATACATGTCACATAGAGAGAGTTAATTAACTATTTCCAAAATTGATAGACTTGAAAGACTAGTTATATGTTTTTCAAATTCTATAGAGTGGGCCTTATAAGATTTTCCATTTTATAGACTAAATTGTTTTTGTGTAGTGGTTTAGATTCTTTTAGATCAGACCTTCTATCAATAATTTTTAGGGTCTTTTATGTCATACCTCGTATCCCTTTAGTTTAGGTTCTTTTATCTTAGACCTTCTATCACTTTAGTTTAGTGTATTTTAGCTCATAATTTATATCGTATCCATCAAGAGTCTGTTAACATGGACCATCAATAACTATAGTTTAGGGTCTATTAGCTCAGACCATAAGATTATAAGAAAACTAATGTATTACTGCCAGGACATGATTGATGATCATGGAATATATTGAAAACATGATGAGAATGACTGAAAACACCATAGAACATGGAGTTATAATGTGTTATTTTTTGGATAATGAGGATTATAGTTCCTTTCTTATAATGAGGATGTGTTTCTTGTTGGTAGGTCAAAGCCTTTAAGAATATGTATCAGTTTTCAAATAGAGCCACTCTTATACATGGGTCATAGAGGATTTTTGGGGGAAACATTAGTTGAGGGAGAAATACTAGGGATTCATGGTCCACTTGGATAGTTAGAATATGCGTGATGTAAATCATAATCCCAGGAGCATGAATCTGTGGTAAATGGAATGGGGAATGCATACCTGGATGACCCATGATACCCTAAGGTTCAATGTTCCATCGTGGTGTCATCAGGTCTTATGAGGATTGGATATCCTTTCCTATAATGAGCAGATGCCTCTGTTTGGTAGGTATAATCCCATTATGAGTTGATATCATGGTCAAACAGAGTTATTCTAACTTGTTTCCCAGGGCCATCAAAGGATTATGAAGACTCAATCATCTGATCAATAAAGATGGATACGGTTTGAAAGCTAGCCGATAAGGGTTCTTACAACCCTGGGGAATTTAGCTTATCAATTACGAAGAACAAAACCTACACCATTTGGTTTCAAATCATGAGGTTTGGGCCAATAAAAGGTTCAATAACGGAGTTTCGCATTTATTCTATGAGGAAGGGTACAAAACACTATAACATAACCTCAAGGTTATTGATTTTTCTTGAATAGTCTGGTTATGGTAATTATTAATCATGGTCTAGGAATATATGAGAATTTTGTTGGTGGGAACCATTGGATATAGGTCTACCATAGGTTATGGTATGAGCCTCTACTATTTCATGTGGTCAAGACAATGACTTCTGATTTTATGGTGAGCCTTCCTGGGATCTTATTGTCCATTTAGAAAAATAAGTCTCTATTTCTAGTCTATTATGGGGATCTTGTTCCATCTTCATAATTAAATGGAATGAAGGTGGTTTATGAAATTTTTAATATTCAATAAATTTTTGATCACCCTAGTCGTTATTTCACTTCCAAATGTTCTTTTTATCATTGAAAGGGAATGTGAAAATCCTTGAATCTATCTCTTCCCTAGACCATGGGCTCCAATGTTAATAAATCATATTCTATTTTGGCCTCATTGTGGAGAAAATGATATTTTTATATTTTTTATTTGATCCCCAATTTTTTTTCTAAACTCAAGAAATGAAGAGTTTAGTGATAGAATGTTTTTATTTTATCTTAGTCCACCCTTTGTGGTTTTTCGACCTAAAATGTTTTGTGTGTCTTTTTCTGGTAGTTTAAATTCTTCTAATTTCAATCATAATAAGATATATTTTATGTTCATAAAAAATTTAATTAAGTGATTATGGTTTAATTTCGTGATACACATGATCCTAATATGTGGGATATTACAGAAAAACAAATTAGGATACATGGGTGAAGGTGTACCATAACATCCTTCATGATGGGAGATCAAATTTTTGTAAATCATGGATTGAGGTCTCTTGTTAGGAGAAATGATATGGGAAAATCATACCAAGTATGACCTTGAACTCTGTCATATTTTGAGTTTTTCCATGATTACATCAAGTTCACAAGGATTATAAATCCATTCTTACAGAGCCATGGTATCTCTAATTGGTAGGTATGAGCCCTTATGCATCGATATCATGGTCAAGTAAAGATATATATTTTCCATTACAAGGGTTATGAAATTTTTGTGGGAACATGAGCTACTAAAGACATGAAATGTGGAATATGGATTGAGGTGCTTAAAATATCTTGGAATCACCCAATAATCAAGCTAATTTGGGATAGGCTATTATGGTCCTTTGATAAGTGATAATAATGGATAATGGTCTTCAGAGTTTAAAATAATTTATTATTGAAGTTATTAATTCTTTATGGTTTAACATCATGCATTATGGAGATTTTCCTTTAGTCAAATTCCATTTGGTGATGACATATTTGTTGTGAAATTTTAATGTCTTGTGTCCTGGAAATTGGAATTTGAATTTAACATCATGCGCTAAGGACGAGGGAACTGACATAAAAAATATTTCAAGACATATTACATGACCAGGAATTTTGTACAACGATTCTAATTGTATGTTGGAAACATAGTCTTGTATTGCTCAGACCTATGTTGTTCAGTTTCATTTTTTATCATTCATTGTTAATGCATAGATTGAAGATCCAGACATCACTATGTATCATGTGATGACCGGAATCATGCAACATGTATTTACTGAATGTAATACTCTCTATGTATATCCAACCCATATGTATTGGTGGGAATTGTTTCTATTTACTATTGTAGTCGGGCCTGAGATTAGAGATCCTAGATGACACTATGTATATTGAGTTGAAATGAATAAAGTGACGAATAGTTCTATAAAAACTATGCATTTTAACATCTTGTGGAAGGAATTTAAGTCTCATTTCATGAAAAGGGGTATTGAAGATGAACACCATAATAGAAATATAGGCATCACTATGTATCCCATGGATATTGGAATCAATCCATAAATAGTCTTGAATGGATGTGTGGTAGGAGACAAGTCACCAATAGTAGTGGTTCTCTCGGGTGAGTTCTACATGAATGTGCACATTTTGTCATGCTAGGGGAATCAACCGTATAGTTTAACATCATGATACAAGGACACCTAGTGTTCCTTTAATGGTTTTTAATTAGGGACCATGTTGAACATATTGTGAGCCATTATTCTGTGTTTGTGTGAGGAATCCATTACTGAAAATTTTAATCTCATGTGAGCTATGATCTTCATGAGAAACAAAGAATAACGAGGCTTCCTATCACCATTTTGAGGAAATTAAAGATAGAATAGGGTAATTTTTCTTCATATGGAGGCTATACCAATATATAGGATTGATGAATCCCAATGTATCTCCTTGAAAATGAGAGTCAAGACATACATAATTCTAGAAACCAAAGCTATTTAATTTCATGCAAAGGACCTCAACGATGTGGCTTAACTCCATGTGGTAAAGATGTAGGTCGTTAAATCTGCATGAAGATAAACCATTGGGGGATCCATGTAGGTAAAAGTGTTTTAGAAAGTATATATTACATTTTATTAATGTCATGTAATAACGATGAGGATTGCCTGATTTGAAAGAAAATGAGTATTGCGGCTCTGCCCAAGACAAGATGTTGGGTGTGACAATGTATCCTATGATGGTATGATTAATTACACACATAGTTATTGAAATATATGTAGTTTAATGTCATGTGATAAAGACCAAATATTCTATGTTGTTTAACATACTTCTACCTAGATGATCTTTTGTTGTTACCATCATGAAACTTGGATGATCTTGTACATTTTAACATCATATAACTTGTTTGATCTTATAATGTTTAACATCATATAACTAGGATGAGATTTTATAATTCAAAATCATGTAACCAAGAAAATATTTTACAATTTAACGTAATGTAACCAGTAGGATCTTGTATATTTTAATGTCCTGTAACCAAGATGAGAGGCGCTTGCTGACAACAATGCAACGTATTTCTTGAGAAACCTCTCATTGGTGGGTGGTATGGAACACTCTCCATCCATCACATCTATTAAGTATGCTCTATTTTGATTAGCCTTATCTATGATGTAATGTACCTCACATTTGGGTTTTAGCATTAGAGGTTTCTTACATGGTATCATTGGGGTCCTGAGATCCACCCCTAGTTATCCTTATAATAATTAATTGAAGTGAACCTTATTTTTAATGGATCATGAAATATGATTCTTATGGTCTTAAAGGATGTGAAATTCATGGAACCTATTATAATAGAGCATCTCATATTAATTCAGTTACTTATTTAATTTATTATCATCCAAGATTTTTCAAAAAATGGATATTTGGAGTGATCCATGTTAGATTTTATGGTTAACAATGCCTCCATACCAGTCACCAATGAGTATATAACTGCTTATGTAGTAGTATGTGTGGAGGTATGGTAGGACCATAAAGCATGGAGAAGATTTTCTAGCCACGAATTATTATACTTGTTCACCACCTTTTAGATTTTATTTTATAGAGTCTTATTTATGGCCTATATAGATATCCATTTACCACTGAATAATAGAAATATGAGTGATTGGACTCGATTTTTTACTCCTTGTACATTTTAATTATCTTTGTAGAATAGAAGACAATGATGTTGTTTGTTAATATCATGTGAGGGACTCAAAAAATAGTAATCATATAGTACATTAAAATGTTTATAATGTTTAATATGATGAATTATATGAGGTTTATTTCTTCAGCCCAACTAGAAAAGAAGTCAGTTGAAGTAAACATGTACTTGAAATTCATAACTGTGATTGGGGTAAATGGACCCACAAAATACATTCCCCAAATGTAAAATGGATTGGAATGTTTACTTTTATGTCATAATTTTTGGGGATGGTGGATAATGTTTTCATGGATATAGAAGGCATTACACTTAATGTTCAATTCCACAAAGTCATGAATTGTGTTTTTCCAATAATAACCCACCTTCTCAATTTAGTGGGGGAGTGTAATTATTGACTGATGAAAACTGTCGGATCCCGCATGGACTTTTTCCACAATTTAATATATCTCCCACTATTCAATGAATATAAGTAGGATTTTTTCAAATCCACACCATTAGAGGGACCTATATTATTTTTGAATTCTTTGTATGGTAACATTCATTGATCAATGCTGAATCTGTTCCCTTTTGGATAAAGCTTCCAGGAGAGTCTCATTTCAGGGATAACCGATTATGGTATCCATCCAACCAGGGGTGGATGCCGATTCTCACACTCTAGGGTGTTTATTAACTTATTTATATCTTCCAAAACATATACGATGACCAAAGACACCATTATTCAGTGTGTGATATATTAGATTACTTCCTCCCAATCCGGGTTAGACAAGAATGTGGTTTCATTAGCCAACACATCATTATGATCATTCTATGTTATATTAACATGAATCAATGTAATCTAAAAAGTAAATTCAACCACTAATAATATGACATATCTGGTGAGGGGGGAAAATTCTTCATTTTTGATGGAATGTTCTTCATTTAACTACATTACCACTATCTCTAAATTCCCTTTGAAATTCAGAAAGGTTATTTGCTACTGTATGGCTAGTTCCAACCCAGAAATGAGGGCAAGTTATTGTACCACATTAATCATGAATCTTTTGGATTGTGATAAAGGGTATGGAAAAAAATTATTTTTATACATAGAGAAACCCAATCCCAAATTGAACCCGATTCAGTCCTGATTATTCTATACATTATCTAATAGGTTATCATAAGGCACCATCAAAATACAACTCCCATGTTTGGGGTGTATCATGGGCACAGGTGACCTCCTCATATGAAAGATCTCTGTCTACTGGTGTATTCTTTGAGGTAGGATGTGGTGCAATGAAATAATACAGGGCTTTCCTTTTTTACATATATCTATTACATGAACTAAATATCATATTGTTATAGAATGACCACCCATAAAGCCCTGTTCGTAGTCAACATATTATGGACAAGGATTTACTTTAGTGACTCAATAAGAAACATAAGATAGACTTAGTGGTGTTGTAAGTAATTCCTCAATTTTTTTACTGAGAAGAGGAGTGAATGGGTTTTCTTCATGACATTAGAGTATCAAGACTAGTTACCTAGAATTATTTGGATGATGTACTAGAGATATTTATCACTCCACACATCATCTATCTATTTTAGGAATGTTCCCAATATGTGTTCCATGGTATCCATGTATAATATATGTGACCTCCATTCCATCGATTGCATCAGAACAGGATGGAGTAGTAAATAATACTTGATAATTCATAAGGATTATTGGAAGTCATTGTCTCATTGATAAGAAATTCCCTTATTCATGATCCTAGTAAATGGGATATATTTTCGGGATTCGTTGTCATTGAAACACTGAATGTAGGTAAGGTTCCCTTTGATTCCCATCAATTCCATGATATTTCAAGATGTGAAATATCTAAAATAGAACTATCCTTTTCTAGGTCGACGTCAATGTCATGGTGGTATACCACAAAAACAAGAAACTTCCCTGATGTTACACTAATGCAACATTTTAGAGGATTCACCTTCACCATGTGTTGTTGCAGCTTATAAGGGACTGTTTGATGATTGTGAAGCAATAACGTCATTAGAAGTGTTTCTACACCTAGTCATCGACATAAAATTCAAGGATTGTTTCGTAGAATGAATTAAATAAATCATTCACGGTGCATTGATATTTAGCGCCAATGTTATTGAAAAAAAAATTCATGACCTGATATCAAAAGATCCCCAAAGGTGCTTTGAAGACATTGGATTCCTCCTCTTCAGGGGATATATTTATTTGATTGTACCCGGAATACCCATATATGAAGGAATGGTCTTGGAAGCTAGCAGTTTCATCGATCAATTTTTCTATGATTGGAAATGGGAAAAAATATATTGGGATGTTCCAATTATTTTCTCTAAAATCGATGCATACTGTAATCTTCCCATTCTTGTTCTTGATGGTAAAAATATTGTCATGTCATATTGGAAATCTCACTTCTTGTAACAATTTTAATTAAATCAATTTGTCAACGTCTTCATCTATTCTAGTTGAATGAGATGTGTGAATTATCTTAGCTGCCTACATGAAGCCTCGATTCACAATGGGTAGGACAAGATGTTGCGAAATCATATTTGGATTTATTCCTAGTAATTTATGTATTCTTCAAATATAACACATATTGGTGCTACTTAAAAAATATATACATATATTTCTCTGTTAGGAACATGGAATCAGTAATCAGTGTAGGTCATGGGTCTTCTTCTATTCCTTTATTCACCTACCTAATCTTGTTAATGGGGGTGGAGAGTCCTTCCTCGAATGCGGGAGTGGTATTCTAGGTGTTATCTTCATCTTCTTCCACATCTGAGTATGTGAATATGTTCTCAGACGGAAACCAAAATCTACGGGAGCCTCTGCCACTATCGTGGTGATAGTGGCCATAAGAAGGGACATTATTATCGCATATTTCATGAGTCATTGAATAGATATGATAGAGATTATATCATTTTAAACTGTCACTTGGGACAAGATGTAACACCCCAATCTTCCATGGTACGCTCCTCTTTGAATAATAGAGCAGCGTGTGTTGTACGCAACCTCGAGTTCTAACACACTACGACCAATAAAAGCTTTAGTTATGAATAGTAATACCCACTTTTTGAAATTATGTAAATTTGATATTTCAAAATGGACTTCATTTTTTTATTCGGAATATCAAAATTATCCAAAGTTGAATTTTTTGTAATTTTCTGAGAAATTACAATTTTCTATGAATAGAAAAATACTGAAAAACAGCTTTTTAAATAAAATTAATTTATAGTGATAAATTATACTATTGGGTGGTTTTAAAGTATAATTATAATATATATTTACCATTTTATCCAATTGTGGTAATTATAATTAATTTCACCTTGAAATTTGACATAAACAATTGTCAATATTTTGATTGATATTGTTTCTTAAAACACTTTATTTGTTGTGACAGCGGGAATTAATTATTAAATTAATTAATCCAAATTATATGTTTTGAATTTTTTAAAATAGACATCATTTTTTAATTTGGAATATCAAATATAGCTTAGGGTGATTTTTTGGTATTTTTCTGAAAAACATCAATTTTTGATGAATAGTGAAATCACTAAGTGGTAGTTAAAAAAAACCGATTTTTCATTTAAATGAAACTTTACCACTTATGGGATTTGATTTTAAAAAATATGACATACATCATTTTCATTAGGAAGTAAAATATGCTTCAATGGGATTAAAATAATTTTTGGTGAATAGTAACTTTTAAGTTCAATTAATCACGATTAAAGGTAATTAGTGAAATTTAAGGTAAAAATGATATTATAAAAATATAAAAATATCATGACACTTTTCCTAACCTTATTGGATGATTCATGGATGAACGAGACAATCCATGGGTCAACTTGGGGACCCCATGGAGCCAGTTGGGTAAGAAAATGACATTAATAACTTTTTATTTAAAGTAAAAATAAAATTGTCACAAACATGTGTGGTTTTACTAAAACAATTATTACATGGGGTTATAGAAGTTATCTTTTCGACTATAAATATCAATTGGAAAGCTAAAAAGATTTCTTAAATCATGGTAATTTGTTTATAAATATTTAGGCATTAATTAAATTAAATTTTTTATGACACCATGATGATGCAGTGATTACCTCATTAATTAACGATTTAAACAAAATGAAAAGATAATGTAAACTCTAAGCCTTACACTTGTCAAAAACATATTGGATGGGTAGATTTAGAACCCTTATCTCCATATACTCTAAATATATAATTGTGGGACCTTTGAAATCCGAAAAGTACTTCATAATAATGTAACCTTTCATTACTTTCGAAGAGTTCCCCTCCTCTCCTCTTATAAAAGGCCCCCACCTCTACCACCTTATTCACACCATCAAAGCCATTTGGCTCATCCAAACTCTGCCCAAATACTCTCTCAACTTCCCTATATTACTCCTAGAAGCCTCACTTTGGTCATAAGTTTTTCCAAGGAATCCTTTGGCTCAAATCAAAAAGAGTTATCCGATTTTAAGGTAATGTCTTCTCTTATGTTATTTTTTTTATTTTGCTCCTCCAACCCCTTAAACACTTTTTATTCCTTTATTTTGTAACAAAAACAGTATCATCAATATACTAGTATTTAGTTCTGAGAAGGATTTAATTTACACTTACACACACCTTCATCTAATGGTTAAAGAACATACTGTTTCTGTGGTTGGCGAATTTCTACCTCACGAAACGATGATTGTTCAATATTCTTTTAACACCTCTCATGGTGGCCATTAAGAAGTCACTATATTTATATATGATATAGATTATGTTTATGTTTTTCTTATGCATCTGTATATCTCATTTATGGCATACCTTTATGATTTCCATTATGGGTAAACGCGATAATTTCATTTTAGGAAGTGCGGACTACCACCCCCTCAAAGTGATTTGAATCATTAATGCCATATGTGGGATGCATAAAGGGTAGAGTAAATGATATTATATATGATATTATACTGGAATTATAATATAACTTTATTTTATTATGATTTAATTCCATTAAATATGAAATAGAAATGAAAGTAGTGTTCATGCGTACGTACGGCTTAACGTCTCCATGAACGGTGCATTTCATTTCATACCTCTAAATGTTATGTAATATTATAAATGCATATATATACTTGATATATATGATATATATGATATATAAATCATTAATATACTTCTGGATATAATGGATATTTTACCACATGAACAACTTGTAATTATAAGAAGTTTATTTTTAACCCAAGTACCAAAGATCGATAAAACGACCGTTATTAACGTAAATATTTATATAATGTTCATTACATGGTAATAAGTGAAATAAAGGGAATAATGAACTTAAAAAAATTTCTTAATCAAGTTGAAATTAACTCTAGTTTGTTATTCAGGAGATTAAAGAACGGTCAAGTGAAGTCGGACACAGGGTAAGGGAACTTCTTAACCCAATTTCTGTTCTTTGGGTTAATCTCCTACTTTCAAATTATGTCACGATATTATTATGTCCTATATTTTATTTTCACATTATTTATGTGTACTTATAGTGAATACACATAACAGATCTATTTTATTTAAAAAAATTATCTTTGTAAGGGACTTTGTCTCAATATCCTTTCATTGAGGCATATTTTGTTTTATACACAACTTTCTTTTATACGCTATATAAACCCCTTTGAATTTTACTTTTTTTCAAAAGGAATATTTTTATACGAAGAGTTTTCACTAAAAGACAAAACGAATATTTTTTCTTACGTATGCGGCGACATCGACTTCTCTGCCGTCGTGACTATTATTTGAGTTTCAGCTTCCTCTATAAGCCATAACTTTTTTTTAAATGAAAAATAAATACCATGTTTTACTTTTATTTTATTTTGGTATTGAAAATGCTTTGGATAATGTTTTTATTATATAAATGTGTTGTATTGATATCTTGTGATTGATTTGTGGAAATTTTATGTTACCTTTATGCATGTTTTATGTTATATGATTATGTTATGGTTTATGATATGTTTAAACCTGTTCATATGAGTAATGCATTGGACTTAATAAGTGACGGGTGGAGCCCGCTATTGCTCATCGATGCATCGGTAGGTCTCATGAGACATAGTAGTGTCTTAGAACGAGGCCTTGACAAAATCTTATTTGTAGTCTTGGCATGAGGCCTTGGCTACGTGGTTATGATAGTCTGGAATTATGCATTCCATCATTATGAAAGTGGTTATTGATATTACATGTGATTATTCGACTAGTAGAATATCCATGTGAATAAGTAAATGGAATTATTTCATTTTCTTTTAGCCATATTATGCTGAAGTTCAAGTTTAAAAGGCTTTTTTTTTAGTTATACATTTCCTTAAACGTTAATGTTTATTTCTGAAATCTTTTGCTATATTGTTATCCTTACAGAGCATCTGTGCTCACCCCATTCAATGTTTTAATTTTTCTAGGATGTGAAGATGTATTTTATGAATGAACTGAAGGGATAATATGAAGGTATATGAAGACAATATGTTGTTGTAGATTTGTATTACATTATGATGTAATGTAAAACATATAAATTTATGTAGTGTTTCAAGGCTACTAATCTAATCGGTCTTTCGAGACTTGATCTTTCTGATTATGACAATGTTACGCAATAATGCACGGACTCTGGGTAACTGGGGTCGGGGCATTATAGTTGGTATCAAAGATAGTTTAGTACTAACCTTGGAAGCTATATTTAGATAAACTCTGATTAGAGCACATAGCCCTAAGATAGACTTTGAGGATTAGTATAGATGAACTTCCTAGAATTTTGGTATTATAGAAATTTTGTGAGTTTTCAAAGCAATAAATCCCTGTCTGGATAAGAGCAGGTAGAGGCAGCTCTAGCATAGATGTACCTAGGGGTAAAACCCAAATAAAAATACTTTGATCTAGACTCGAACGAGAACTGCTGCACAACAACGGGACTTGCTGCACTCTTGGTTTCGACACTCCGGAGGGATATTCTTAGGATAATTATCATTTTCTTTACAAACCATTATGAAAGGTTTATGATTATATACTTCCTCAAAGAAAATATTTTTATGATTATGGATTATACCATAAACTGTTCAATTTACGTTAAGTGTTTTACAAGTATGGAATTATGTATTTTGATTCATAAACTAATCTAGTTTATGACATTGTTTAGAAATGGAACCTACTGGAAGGAATGGAACCCGTATCAATGCACGCACTCCATGTAGGGATTTCCCTCCAGCTCAAGATAATTATAGTGGAGCTAGTGATACAACTGGTGCTGATCAACTTATCACCATACTGGGACAACTCACTCAGGTTATGAATAGTAACCTTACTCGTATGGAGCACCCAGATCCACAACGTAGAGGATCAATGTTAGAACGCTTCATGAGGCAACAACCACCAATATTTAATGGGGGTAGAAATCCATTAGTAGCTGAGCAATGGATAAACTCCTTAGAGAAAATATTCCACGCCTTGGGGAGTAGCGAAAGGGAGAAGGTTGTCATGGCAGTTTACCGCCTCACTAGAGATGTCGATCAATGGTGGTCACTGATTCAAAAAACAAAGGATGATGAAGAAGTATCAAGTATGGAATAGAGGGAGTTTAAAGAAATTTTCTTAGAAAAATACTTTCCACATGACCATCGGGCAGATATGGAAAGGCAATTTCTGAGTCTGAGGCAGAAGGAGGATGAGAATGTCGCAAAGTATGAGGCAAACTTTACAAGGTTAGCAATAATTGTTTCAGATTATACACGTAACCCATGAAGTAAGATTGATCATTTCTTTGATGGGTTAAAACCATTTATGTGTCGAGATTTAGTATCACAATCTTTCTCAACATACGAATATATAGTCTCGTGTGCTATCAAGATAGAAAATGAATTCTCTAAGTCTTTTGACAGCAAAGTAAAGCAAGAGAAGAAGAGAACGGTGGAACAAGAGACAGATGAAGGGAAAAAGAGAAAGAAGGATTTTCCATTATGCGATAATTGTGGGAAGAATCACCCCAGTACTTGCATAAAAGGAATGTGAGTTTGTTAAAAATGTGGAGAAAAAGGTCACCAGGCTCGTGATTGTAAGGGAAAGAAAGAGGTTATCAATGTTTAATGCTACAATTGTAGGGAAATGAGGAATTATACAAATAAATTTCCTAAGAGTCAGGGAAACTTACCTCAAAAAAGGCCAAGGGATCAAGGACAATCTATTGCTATTACTACAGTTGAAGTGGAATAATTAATGTATTGGTGCTTTTGGACTCAAGGATTATATTCTGGTTATAAGAATAATGTGATATATATAAGTATTGTACTGCAGTACTTGTTGTTTTCATTAAGGGTTAATATGATGAAGGTTATCATATTTTCAGTATATGACAATAACAGAAACTTTACTTTGTTAGGGGAATCTGATTAATTGATTTTGAAATTTAGAGACCTTTTAGAGAAAGTCTGGACAGAGGTATTTTGGATAACTATAAAGGTTGGAATGGATTAAGTTGAACTTTGGATAGTATTGTTAAAGGTTAAAAAATTTCTGAATATTATTTTTGGCATAGTATAATACTATGGTTTTAGGAAAAGGACAACCTTCAGGTCGGGGGATTACCCGTCGCGTCGGACAAAGCTGTAGGAATCCAACCCACAACCATAGTGCAATATGCCTTTATTATCTACCATTAGCCTACAAGAAGTCCCCGGTTATTACAAAATTTTTTTCCCAATCTAAATGGTAGATTTTAATATTTAGAACCTTATACAATTATGATAAATAGAATATTTTTGAGTCCTATTACATTTTGAAGTGAAAGATGGGTTTGTGGTAAAAATTAATTAATGAATGAAATTATACATGACAAGTAAGTATATTTCCTTACATTCTTAGTAAATCTCTTAAATAAATTCCTCAACTTTATGAAAGGTAACTTAAAACAAAAATGTTGTCGGTTAACTTTTCCAATTGGGGAATCAATGACCATTTAACCAATCACAAGTTTGTGATTTTCATGTAGTTAAGTTTCTCCTAATAATGTTTTATACAACTCTCCATCAGACCTTGATGGTTTGTTTTTCCTCCATATCCATATTTTCATATAATCCTAGTATGGGCTATGTCGGGTGACCTTTGTACTTCTCTTTCTTTTTTTTAAAGTTATATTTTTATTAACCTTATTTCTGATGTCGGTTTTCCACAAAGGTATTTTCTATTTTAAACCTTTTCTTTTCAAAGAAAAATTTTAAATTGCGAGGACGCAATTTATTGAAGGATGAGAGAATGTAATACCTCAAGCTTTCATGATACGCTCCTCTTTGAATAATAGAGCAGTGTGTGTTGTACACAACCGCGAGTTCTAACACACTGCGACTAATAAAAGTAGCAGTTATGAATACTAATACCCACTTTTTGAAATTATATAAATTTTATATTTCAAAATGGACTTCATTTTTGTATTCGGAATATCGGAATTATCCTAAGTTGAATTTTTTGTAATTTTCTGAGAACTTCCAATTTTCTGTGAATAGAAAAATACATAAAAACAACTTTTTAAATAAAAATAATTTATAGTTATAAATTATAATATTGGGTGTTTTAAATTATAATTAGAATATATTTTTACCATTTTATCCAATGGTGGTAATTAGAATTAATTTCACTTTGAAATTTTACATAAACAATTGTCAATCTTTTGATTGATATTGCTTCTTAAAAACACGCTATTTGTTGTGACAACGGGAATTAATTATTAAATTAATTAATTCAACTTATATTTTTTGAATTTTGTAAAATAGAAATCATTTTTGAATTTGGAATATCAAATATATCTTAGGGTGAATTTTTGGTATTTTTCTGAAAAACATCAATTTTTGATGAATAGTGAAACCACTAAGTGGTAGTTAAAAAAATGATTTTTAATTTAAATAAAACTTTACCACTTCTGTGATTTGATTTTCAAAAATCCAACATAAATAATTGTCATTAGGATGTAAAATGTGGTTCAATGGGATTAAAATATTTTTTCGTGAATAGTAACTTTTAAGTTCTATTAATCGCGATTAAAGGTAATTAGTGAAATTTAAGGTAAAAATGATATTATAAAAATATTAAAATATCTTGAAACTTGTCATAACCTTATTGGATGAGTTATGGCAGACCAAGACAATCCATGGGTCAACTTGGGGACCCCATGGAGCCACTTGGGTAAGAAAATGACATTAATAACTTTTTATTTAAAGTAAAAATAAAATTGTCACAAACATGTGTGGTTTTACTAAAACAATTATTATATGGGGTTATATAAGTTAAAATTTCTACTATAAATATCCATTGGAAATATAAAAATATATCCTACATCATGGTAATTTTTTTATAATTTTTAGACATTAAATATATTAAATTTTTTATGACACCATGATGATGCAACAATTACCTCATTAATTAACGATTTAAAAAAAATGAAAAGATAATGTAAAATCTAAGACCTACACTTTTCAAAAAACTATTTTATGGGTATATGTATAATCCTTATCACCTTATCCTCGAAATATAAAATTATGGGACCCTTGAAATCTGAAAAGTACTTCATAATAATGTAACATTTCATTACATTCCAAAAGTGCCCCTCCTATCCTCTTATAAAAGGCCCCAAAATCTACCACATTATTCACATCTTCAAAGCCATTTGGCTCAGCCAAACTCTGCCCAAATACTCTATCAACTTCCCTCTCTTACTCATAGAATCCTAACTTTGGGTATAAGTCTTCCCAAGGAAGCCTTTGGCTTAAATCAAAAAGAGTTATCCGATTTTAAGGTAATGTCTTCTCTTATGTTATTTTGTTTTATTTTGCTTCTCCAACACCTTAAACTCTTTTTATTCCTATATTTTGTAACAAAAACAGTATATTAAACATACTATGATGTTTTTATGAGATTTATTTGATTTACACTTATACAAACCTTCGTCTAACGGTTAATGAACATACTGTTTCTGTGGTTGGTGAATTTCTACCTCACGAAACGATGATTGTTCAATCTTCTTTTAACACCTCTCATGGTGGCCATTAAGATGTCACTATATTTATATATGAAATATATTATTTTTATGTTTTCCTTATGCTTCTTTATCTCTCATTTATGGCGTACCTTTATGATTTCCATTATGGGTAAATGCGATAATTTCATTTTTGGAAGTAAGGACTACCGCCCCATCAAAGTGATTTGAATCGTTAATTCCATATGTGGGATGTATAAAGGATAGATTAAATGATATTATATATGATATTGTACAGGAATTATAATATACCCTAATATTATTATGATTTAATTCCATAAAATACTAAATATAAATGAAAGTAGCGTTCATACGTATGTATGGATTACCGTCTCCACGAACGGTGCATTTCATTTCTTACCTCTAAATGTTATGTAATACTATAAATGCATATATATAATGGATATAAATGATATATATGATATCTAAATCATGAATATTCTTCTGTATATAATGGATATTTTACCACATGAACAACTTGTAATTATAAGAAGTTTATTTTTAACTGAAGTACCAAAGATCGACAAAACGACCGTAATTCACTTAAATAATTACATAATGTTCATAACATGGTAATAAGTGATATAAAAGGAATAATGAACTTAAAAAAAAGTTCTTAATCAAGTAGAAATTAACTCTATTTTATTATTCAGGAGATTAAATAATGGTTAAGTGAAGTCGGACACGAGGTAAGGGAACTTCCTAACCTAATTTCTATTCATTGGGTTAATCTCCTAATTTCAAATTATGTCATGATATTATTATGTCCTATCTTGTATTTGTACTTTCTTTATGTGTACTTATAGTGAATACACATAATAGATCTATTTTATTTTAAAAAATGATCTTTATAAGGGATTTCGTCTCAATATCTTTTCATTGAGGCATATTTTGTTTTATACACAACATTCTTTTATATGCTGTATAAACCCCTTTCAATTTTACTTTTATTCAAAAGGAATCTTTTTATACGAAGTGTTTTTACTAAATGACAAATGGAATATTTTTTCTTATGTATGCGGTGACAATGACTTCTCTACCTCCGTGACTATTATTTGTGTTTCAGCTTCCTCTATAAGCCATAATGTTTTTTTAAAATGAAAAATAAATACCATGTTTTACTTTTCTTTTATTTTGGTATTGAAAATGCTTTTGATAATGTTTTTATTATATCAATGTGATGTATTGATATCTTGTGATTGAAATGTGGAAATTTTATGTTACCTTTATGCATTTTTTATTTGATATGATTATGTTATGGTTTATGATATGTTTAAAACTCTTCATATGAAGAATGCATTGGACTTAATAAGTGACGGGTGGAGCCCGCTATAGCTCCTCGATGCATAGTTAGGTCTCATGAGACAAACTAGTGTCTTGGTTATGATAGTCTGGCATTATGCATTACATAATTATGAAAGTGGTTATTGATATTGCATGTGATTATTCAACTAGTAGAATGTCCATGTGAATAAGTAAATTGAATTATTTCGTTTTATTTTTGGCATATTATTCTGAAGTTCAAGTTTAAAAGGCTTTTGTTTTAGTTATACATTGCCTTAAAATTTTAATGTTTATTTATGAAAGCTTTCTCTATATTGTTATCCTTACTGAGCATCTTTGCTCACCCCTTTCAATGTTTTAATTTTTCCAGGATGTGAAGAAGTATTTTATGAATGACCTGAAGGGATAATATGAGGGGATATGAAGACAATATGTTGTTGTAGTTTTTTTATTACTTTATGTTGTAATGTAAAACTTATGAATGTATCTAGTGTTTCAAGGCTACTAAACTAATCGGTCTTTAGATACTTGATCTTTGTGATCATTCCAATGTTACACAATAATGCACCGACTCGGGATAACTGGGGTCGGGGAGTTACACACGAGGAGTTTGAAAATATGGGATCAAGTCTATCAACTCGACTAGATTAATGAGGGGGAATAGACACTGTCAAGAATATAGTATGGATTTGTAGGGGTGGTCACCAAATCATTGGGGGATGTGACCTGCATATCAACATCCACCATTATTTGTTTTCCATCCCTTTTATAGAATCCTTCTTCAACATATGTGGCTATGAATGTCATGAATGGGGAACTATCAATATGTAGTTTGAGGACCCTTCCATCGGTGGGATATTTCAGACACTAATGTAATGTTGAGGGTATAATCAGGTGGTTGTATATCATGGGCCTTTAAACTAGGAAATTTTATGATGTTTCTTGTCAGATAACCGTAAAAATAGTGTCAGAGTTAAGATCCCCAATATCATCTTTGAGATTTATCTTCTAAAGAGGTCTTTACTCACAATTATGATAACCTTACAATTTTTTCATTGTGGGATATAGGTCTACTTTCATATATCCCAAATGTCATAGGGTTTGAACGAGGATGATGTTCATCCTAAAACCAATATAAATCAAAGCCCTAAAGATGTTGACATTATTGAGGCTACTCAAAACATACAAGGGCCAATTTTTCCCATTGATGACATCTTCTTAATCCTGGCTAGTGAACTAGATGTAGAAATTTCATTCTAATTACATTGTATCAACTCAATAAAACTTTGTTTTAGGGACTTCTGTCCTAAACTCTTGTTGTCTCTAGAGGTCTTCAACATGTTCCTCTTGTGTTCTTTTGAAATATGGAGTGCATCCATGATTGATAACATGGATCTAACACCCCAAGCTATTTTTGAATGTTATAATTTTATGCCATTGGCCATCACTTCTATATGTGGGGATGCACCTTGTAATTTTGATCAAGAGAAGAAAACTTAGTGGTGGATATTCTTATTTCTTATCCAGATATTGATGGAATAACTACTTCCAGTGGCGTAGGTCACACTAGCCTTTCCTATTTCCTAGGTTCATCAGATAGTCACACCTCCGCTAGGCAGTCATGTTGGAAAAATGATCATTGGAAACATTTGGAGGGTTTTGGGCAACCAACATATCTATTTGGGTACTGTTGTAGTTCTTTCTCATGATTTTGAGCTTAATACATTTCTTAAGTGGTGATATGAATGAAATATTTGGTCTCACCACACCCGCATTGTCCCCTGTATCCTCAGTTTCTATGCATGTAGTATCCTATTCCATAGTTATATGTGGGTAATTCCTATTATGATGAATGTTAATAATAAAATAAGGGGTATTCTAATTTTATCGTGGTGAATGAACCAAATATGACCTCTTTATCTGATTTAGGTTCAATTTTGTGGGGTGATTCTAGAGCTCTATATATTGTAGAGAATAAATAAAAATGATTTTGATCTTGAATTAGAGCATTATATTAGTACTATTGTTTTGTTTCTTCCTACATCTGATGGTCACATCCATATTTGGGATGAATATCAGATGTTACCTCCCAAGGTGGCGAAGCTATTATGGGTCTGTGCACCGTTTATCTATAGATTTATTGACCTCAGTAAACTATTTTTCAAGTCACATAGTTGTCAAACAACCTCCCATGCCTTGTTGGAACATGCTTCCAATCACCCTCATCTTCTTAATGGGTACCAATTAAGAAGACCACCTACCCTGATGACTTATCTAAAACCACCAGTTCAGAATCAACCATTTCATGGAAGACATCATTAAAGATGAATAATTTAATGATATTATTAACCAACACTCTATGAAAAGTGAAATCGTAAACACGATTAGTTAGTATGCCCTATTTGGTATTCTTTGGCTATGAAATCTTGAGATGGTTATTGTATATGGATGAGAAGGAATAACTAGGGACTTTTTCATTATGGATATAGTATACTTTATTCATATGTTCCTTAAATCCCAAGAGACCCTGATATCTCTATGATTCTTTCCAAGGGTAATTTTTTGTTTACTTCCACTTCATTGGAGGTTCTAGGAAGTTCAGGACCTGCTTAGGTTCTTGGATAGAACTATAACTGAATTAAGAGTGATAGATATAACTACTAATTTTCTTATCCTTAACCACTGTACTGAAGGATTCATTTGAGATTTTGATTGGGTTCACTGAATGTAATCCTCTAGAAGTTTTTCCATTTCTATAAACACATAGAACCATCATGGATACTTCATCGAGATTAGAGGTTTCTAGAACTCATCCTAAATATTTTCATCTTGGTGTTCCAGAAATTTCTCCCATGAGAGTGAGATACTGTGTGAATATGATAAACCTTTTAATCTGGATATAATGTTGAACACCCTCACATATTCACATTTATTGTAGTTATTTAGTTTTATGAATGTCAATTTCTTCAGAGTGGAGCTAAATTGATAAATGAATTAAATAATAAGGTCTTCCAATCATGTAACAGAACCTTTTGGGAGACTACTATACGAAAAAAGGTTGTCCTTGTCAGATTCTATACAAAACAACTTTGATTTTCATTTCCTCTTGAACTTGAGGACCCATTATCATCCAAAATTAAGATATAAAGTGTGTGCTATGATTTTTGGGATCTCCAACACCTTCAAAGGTAGAGAAGGTTGAATTAACAAAATTGGGGGGGGGGGGGAAAGTATCATAAACATAATTAGGATATGGATTCATCTCAGGATACACAGGTGTGCATCACCCTTCCATGGATTCCATTCGAGGGGTCAGGTATTCAATGACATTAAGAAGCTATGGGGGTACTATTTTCTGATCTACCTCCCATAAATAGAAAGTGGGTTGGAGTCGATGAGGTGGTATTGACTTCATCTCATGATGATTATTGATTCATCCTAACACTAAATGATCACACAAGAGAGGGATAGGTTTTCACCACTATATCGGTAAGTCATGATAGTTTTCCACATCTTCATTTATGTAGACATGATTCCTAGATCTAGAGCTACTCTTATAATTAGACATCACTCTTACTAGTATATTAACTATAGGAGGGAGAATATTCATCTTTTCCTGAGGTCAATGTCTGGAGGGAATATTTTGCATGATTAAATCCTTATTGATTTTTTTGAGAGTTTATATATCATTCTCTTACTGTAATAATTGTTACTCTAAGGATTGAATATCAAATAATTGTTGTGGTTTTTATGATATAGACACACCATTCCCTTCATCATTAGAATTTTTCTTCTAGAGTGGTGGAATCTCAATATTTAGAGGTGCACGATTTTTAAGACCTCTCTCATTCTGAGTGGGTAAAACCATAGTGGGTGCATCCAAATAACCTAACTCTATTGTTATATTTTCTATGTTGTAGACCTTTGAATCTGTGTATTGGTCTTATTTATCTATTGTGTTGACAATGATGAAATTCAAAGAGGTATATCAGGTAATAGTGGTTATCCCATTACTTTAAATGCAATAGGATGATTTTTACTACCTTTATTAGGTTCATTCTTCGAAGCCTTTTCCATATTGGGCTACTTTATCTTGAGACCCCAATGGGGTCGGATTTCCTTCAACATTTTATCCTCCCATATTAGTTTATGAGTAGTGAAATTTAGGGGTTTCTAGTCTTTTTTTCTGAATGGGCCCCAAATATCAAAGGTTTTTCTTAAGGTGGTAGGATGGAATGGGATGAGAAACATGAATTTTTACATAAAAACCAAGATATGATTAATTATCAATATTGTAATGATGATGAAGAAAATTCCCCCATTCCTACCGGATAAGGTTTATTCAGGTTCACAATGAGATTTAATTGATTATATTGTTCAGGATCCAATGATTCCATTTGGGGATTTTATGACTCCCATGATATAATTTAAGATATAAAGGCCCCTATCCTAATAATCTAGGTTGATCTAAAATCACTATTTATTTTCCCAAGACCCTCTTAGAGGTTGATGAACCTGGTGATGTGGATTGATATTTAAATTCCACCATCCATGTAAGATGGGCTTTATTTCTAGCTTCTACAGATATATCCTGAATCCTTTCAAGAATTAATGATCATAGGGATGGAGTTCGTGGTAGATATTCCCCTAACATGGATGGTTGAGTTATCTCTTGGACGATATCTATGGTATATTTTACTACACCCCATTTGATGCAACACATCTGTTCTCACATAGGAGGTTGGTGTGATGGAATCCCATGATGGGGATCATTCTTTATAAGATTTTTTCTAGTTCACCAAAACATATTTTTTGTGTGTATGAAATTAATTCATATTTTCTTTGAGGGTTATAGTTTAATGTCTTGACTACTATCATCTCCCTCCACTTATGATATCTGGGTAATATTGAAGTGGGGGAATTCTATTTTAGTGGAATGAATTCCCTCTCATTACCTCTCCCTATAATTTTTCAGGATTCAATGACATTAGAGGATGTCATGTCATAAGGATTATGGTTTTTGGGTACATAGTGAAGTGAAATTATCTATATTTTCCTATCATCAGCACACGTTTAGTGATTCATGGGATATCAGTGAGTGGAGGGTTGTTGTGATGTGGGGAAAAACACTACCTAAGAATTTTTTATGCTCTTCCACTCCGAGGATCTGGGATACAGAAAATGTATCCATTTCCTATTAAATACATTGTGTATTATTGGGATAATGGTTATAATCATATCCTTGTTAGGGGATATTTCCACACTTAAATATCTTCTGTGTTGCCCAAATATTTTTGCGTAGATAAGGCATAAAATCTATTTCTAGCTCAGTTGGGACCTCACTGTAATAAGTAGTGAGGAGAAAAACGTAATTGGTGGTTGTTTTTTTATTTATCTCTCTATATATCAATTCTGAACAACTCTTAATCTTACATACACTCATTTACCTAGTCAAACCATAAGAGATACTTCTTGGATCCGCTTGAAGATTGGAGTGGTGTGCTGCAGGAATTTGATTGGGAACTGTATGTGGTTGACCCGGATGTATCGATCACCTTTCTATAAAAAGGCATTAGAGTTTTGAAATCCTATCTATGAAGAGGTTTCTAGGAAATTGGTGGATTTTATTTTTATGCTGGAAATATCACCATGGGGAGGTATACCATGATGGATGATAGAAGTAGAGTCCCTACAATTCATGTTCACACTACCATGAAAAGTTATGTCATGGTAGTGATCGTCTTCTGCTTTGATTGATGTTTTGATGGACCCATGAGGTTTGAAGAATGTGTACTGAAAAACCTTGAAGACATTGGAATTGAGAAGATTAGTAATACATGTATGGTTATACATCAAGGTAGGAATATGACAAACTACATTCTGGAATTTTTTAGGGATATGATCATTCTATATAACAGATTTTAGAACTTTTTTCTATTTTTCTAGCGCTTTCATAGTGTTATCCAGGAAGTAAGAAACATCTATAATATTATAATGAGATTATTCATTATTAACAGGGATATGATCCTATCCCAAGGCATGGGGAATTCTCACTTGGTGAGCCTCAGATTGGAAATAATTCTTGAGCCTAGTCATAAGCCTTTGGAATATGTCACTAGTCTTTTGTTCTTACAATATTAGCCTTCCTCGAGTCATGTGTAACTCTAAATTAGAGAGACTCGATTGGAAAAAGTATATGATCTTGGTCTAAATATATATTCCCCTCTAAAATATGTCGATGAAAATATTTGAATGGGATATAAGATGTGATCCTCCTCATGTATTTCATTGAAATGATGCCAGTGCAGTTATTCATTGGTGGAAGTAGGTATATGTTTTTATATTATGTGACATACTGGAATATGCTCGGAAGAATAATTGATATGAATATGAGCCTGTATCGAGGCATGATCCATTATCACCTGGCTAGTGCTGACCATAACAAGGATATAATCCCAATCCTAGGCCTTTATAGTATGTCACAGGGTATCTTCGATAAGAATATGAGCCTTTCCTGAGTCATGTTCCCAAATTACTTGATTATCCCCAGCCAGAATGGGGCTATGACCTCAATCTTGGGACTTTGGAATATTTTTATAGACTTTTCTAATTGGCATATTCCCTATCTGATGGCATGTTCCACTCTCACCCTATGAACCTTAATTGGAAAAGAAATATGAGTCCATTAATATGAATTACGCTTTATAGAATATGACAATAATCCTGCTAGATGAGGGAAATAATGTGTAAATTCTATAGAGAAAACACATTTTCATTATGATCATAGTGTTGAGTTACCCTATCTGTAGGGATAGGAATACACACATGTCCATGTATCAGTACCAGTTCAAGAATATATAGATAGAGTTCTTCTTTTATTGCTATGATTTATTTGAATTTTAAGAATGTTATAGTGGAGATATAATCCGGCACATTTTTCCCCACTATAAACTAGTATATATCATACATTGATGTGTGGATGTGAGGAAACATATTTCCTACTTGTGCCACCTCAATATGATAATGAACATCGTGAATGGGGTCAGGATATGTCCATCCCATATGCCTACTACTAGGATATTCTGATATACTTCTTTCGAGTGATCATGGATATGAGATAAGTTGTTGGTTACTGGTGGAATATTTTGGAAGACATATTTATTAGAAGTGGGGATATGATCCCACTCTTAGATATCAAGCATCTTCCTTGCCTAACGTGTCTTCCTTATTTCCCATGCATGGGAGTCATAGGTGGTAGTGTGTCTTGTGGTACCCTTAATAGGAGAATGATGGGTAACAGGGGGACCATGATAGAGATATAGGTTGATATGATCCTTCCTTGGTGGACCCTGAATTGGGAATGATACATATTGGAATCCCACATACACCATCAATAGAAATTTAAGGTGGTGATTTTCGTGCTCCCTATATAAGCTCCCGATGTTGTGTGGAAACGAGGTCCACTATCTTAGTTGAATATTTACCTAGATAATAAAATATCATCGTCATTATTAACCAGAGACCCTAATAAGAATATTCTAGGGTCTATATTGTACCATGTCAATGGTACTCCCGAACAATTGTGTTTGCCACCTAGGATTGAAGCTGTCAGGCAGGTGATATCATTTTGCAAACCACAACGGTTACTGCCACAACTGACATGCAAGAATAGTTCTTGAATTATCAAATTATTTCGGATCGGGATGTTGTTGATGAGATAAGTATCTAAAGTCATACAGATAACAAAGATCAAGGTAACTGATTAATACAATATCGTAGGTTTGATGCGCACTCAATTAGATATTCATGTTTAACACAATTTTTCTTTTATTCATGATCTTTCTATTAATATCACATGGTCATTTCAAATTGAGGATGTACTTTTTTCATGGTAACCCTGATTATAGAGGATCAGTAATAAGATTTATTCCCAAATTATCAACTTTGTATGTTCAAGGCATTCAAAATAAAGTGGATCAATGCATTATAAAAGATCATTCTGTTATTTTTGGAGTTCCATGTTAGGTTATCCTTTTTTTTCATATAGTGTGCAAATAAAATCAATGAAAGTATTGTAACCTGATAATTTTTTTATTTATGATATTTACGTCAGGTTCACCATTTTTTTTAAAAAAACACACAACTCCACGTGCATTTTGTTTGGCCTGAAAGATGATTGTGAGTGAGGGGTGAGTTAAATTTGTGACAAAATCATTCAGGTTGGGATACTATTATTTTTCATAATGGAAAATTCTAGTGGTTACCAAATCCATAATTGGGTACAAATATCATTTCCAAATGCATATATTTAGTTGGGTTTTAGACCAAATGAAACTTATGAACTCACATTGGTCAAGAGGATGGGAGATTAGTCTCATCGTACCCTTGGGGGGGATGGGGGTTTCATACTTTGGTACTCGCTTATATATTTAAGATATGTTCTAGAATAAATTCCTAACACAAATACGGGGATTCTTACACTAACAAAAAATTTATAGGTTAAGTATCATATATGAATAGAAGGTGAGGGA
The DNA here is from genome assembly GCA_963277665.1 of Viscum album. Lineage (NCBI taxonomy): Eukaryota > Viridiplantae > Streptophyta > Magnoliopsida > Santalales > Viscaceae > Viscum > Viscum album. The sequence goes on along the minus strand of OY728129.1, from coordinate 426,954,070 downwards.
CTCTCTGGTGAATCCATGAGAATGTATATGAGGTTCGTCATCCATTTACATGTAATGAATAGATAATTATATATTGAAGCCACATAACTAGGTAATTCATAATTTTCTTCCATGTAGGGAGATAGTTAATATTCTGAGGAATTGATTGATCCATTATGAGCCATCCTATATATCCTATTTATTATGGGAATCAAAATCCTAGTAGTTTGTTAAAACCCATTATGTATAATTTCATAAGTAAAGGATGTATTTGAGGGAACATAGGCACCAGATATTTGTTCTAGTGTTTTAAGGTGATGTCTGGAATATCCAGTTTATAGAAGAAGTAAGTGTTATCATAGTTTGTTTATGACCTTTTGACTAGCCCCGAGGTAGATTTCCTTATTTGGGGGATTTTTTTATCATTACACCCATTAATGCTTACATCCTAAGATTTACATGGCTAGTTTAGATTCTCTACGTGAATAGATTGACCATTGTGAATCCCTAATCCCACATGAGCCTTCATTGTTTTGATAAAAAATGGATAAGAGGTATTCAGGCATACTACATAGAGAAAAAGGACTTATGTACTAGGAAAACCCTTGGGATGTTTAATATGGATATCACTCCTTAGGGGGGGATACATATACAGGGTATGTAAGGAATTATAGTCATTGTAGTTTTGTTTTATTATCAATATGCTGATGGATGAGGTAGATTGATAAGCCCTTGGTAATGATTGGTTTCTAATGATTGAATTGTTAGAGACATGTATGTATTTAAACTGATGTGGATTTCCATTTTAGTTTGGGCCCAAACCTTAGGAAGAATCCCTACGCATCATTTTTATAGCAGGAATATGAGTCCTTGTAGTTCAATTGGTTTGGATTACGCACTAAAATTTCCCTGATATTTTAGGAAAATCATATTATGCTGATGATTTAGTCTTACACACTATGGTTTCTCTAATCCTGATAGAGGATTGTCACATGAATTATTTGAACACTTTAAATCCCTAATCCCAAGTGATCTATACTCAAGGCGAGAAACATGAGATGGAAATTAATCAATCTCATTACATATAGAGGTGGTAATTATATACTAGGACTTTCCTTTGTATGTTTAATATATCACTTGTGGCTTAAAATACAGTTCTAGCCATGGGATTACACACTGATGATTGAGTCTTACACACTGAGGGTTCCCTTCAGATCGGGGCTTACACACTGAGGGTGGAAAAATTTATCTAGCCATGGGATTCCCATTTGATTGGAACTTTTTTCCTGCCAGACATGATTTGGTTGGATTCTCAACATGATTAGATTTTATACTACCCATGTCAAAGGATTTATTCCTAACATGTTCAATAAAAACTATATAATCTAGTTGTGTTTTATGAGGGATGCCACATAACATGGATGAAATGTATGAAGGTTGTCACCTGATCGTGGTTGACTTGTTTGGAGGACATTGTAAGACCTAGGTGGATTTTCCTAGAAGCATTCACATGATCTCAGATGACATTTTTATAACATTTCATATGATTCAGCTGACATGCCCTAGTGTCATCATAAAAGATGAATGTCACACATGGATGGTGTTGTGACAGTTAAAACGACATTTTTGGGGGGTGACACATGATCCTAGTTGAAATTTATGAAGTTTAGAATGAGATCTAGATGGAATTTCTAAAGGGAATTGTGAGAGTCAGTTGACATGCCTGGGTGATATCCCATGACTCCAGTAAAAATTATTGGTGTCATCATATGAGTTAGGTGACATGTCTGAAGGACACCACAATGTTTGGATAGAGATATAGGTGGATTCACATGACATGGGTGGCATACCAATAGGTAACCTTGTTAATTGATTTGAAATTTCCAAAAGACATTACATGATCCAAATATTATATGAAAGAAGCATCTTGAGGTCTGGAAGACATGTCATGGTGTTGTCGCATGTCTTGGGTAGTAAATATGAAGTACATGAGGGTCATCATATATGTTTTTTCATAAGTCTCAAACCTTTTAGCCTTTGTTTGTGTCTTTTTTTGTAAATTCTTATATCAAATTAGTGTTAAATTTTTTTTGTCATGTGTGATTTATCAGATATATGGGATTTTCTTCACGTGACTTTCTAGAATTTATTTTCATAATTCATGAGTCATCATGTGAATTTTGTATGCATGATACATGATCGATCTAGTTATTCAGTATATGTTACACGAGGGGATGGTTCTTTTGGTCTTGAGATTAGCCACTCTGATAAATATTCAATGGTGCTTGGGTAGTGTCAGACTCTAACGAAAATTCCATATATGTAGACGATTCGTTATCATGTTGGGGTGGGGGTTTTATAGTCCTTTCCATCTTGATTATTTTCCTCTTTACATGTTTTGTATCACATGAATATATGGTGTAGTCATTAGAGGGCTTCAACATCATTCTCTTTCACGAGGACCTGTCCTAAGACATTCTGGAAGCGTCAAATGATTTTTAGAGACCACAAAAACATCCTGTCAATGACCCATTTATTCAAATATATCCATTTAGAGGTGTATCAAAAAATAATTTAGAAAAAAAGGTTTCTTCATATTTTTAGGTTGACATGTCCAAGTTCCTTAGAGAGATCAGGGAACCTGTTGAATGGCTTTCGCATGATCTTTCATGCCTTATCTGGGGTTGTTCTCAAGATAATTATGGATTTCTAGGGGACCTTCATGAATTGTTTAAATCTTTTCAAGTGGTTTTATTAGGATGTATTACTTTCATCCTTGTTGTGTCACTTTAGTTGTACAACTGAGAGAGGTTCCCTTCATTACCATCTATATTTAACTTATCTATTTTACAAAGGCTGGGGAGCTCCCAAGGTTGTATGAATGTTCTCAAAGAAAATAACTCTACCTCTTGGTGATGCAAGATAATTTCAAATATAATTCAATCTATTTTACCTTATAGAGTCAAATGAGTAGTGTGAGGATTCATTGATATGTTTGAGTCTCTTCACCAAATTATGACGACATGCTAGTGGGATTTCGCAAGATGAGGAGGAGATGTCACTGGGTGCTTGTTGTGCCTTGAGAATCACAAGGGGTGAATAGTATGATCTTTATGACTACTATAGGCTCCTTCTTTATCCCCTTTTTATTTAATTTTTGTTTATTTTACATGGATCGGGTGGTTTTTTGAGGTTTTTTGAGTGTTTTTGAAGAAAATTATTCTCCCATAGGTGATGCATTGTGTGATTTTCAATACAATAACAGGGTCCTAAATTTTGAATTTTCTCCTCTTATTTTCAATGAATTCTGGGATGGTTTATTAGGAATCTTACAAATAACTAGCCACAGTACCTTGTAGAGCTTTTCAAGCTACATCTGTGTGATCAGTTTTTTTCTGGTGCACCTTCACAAGAGAAAAAGGACTTATTGAAGGGAATTCATGGGGAATTTTTCATGCAATGAGCTATGTGTGACCATCTGTATAACCCTTTACAAGGCCTGTGATGATGTGTCTCTAAGAGTTTGATACGATCCACATGATTTTGGAAACATTCGTCTTTCTTCTCTTTATAGGGAAAATGTTACCCATATTCAGTTATTTCTTCTTTTATGGATTTTTTGATGCTCATTTTGTTGGAATTAACAATTACTAATGTTAATGAATGAGAAAAAATATTATATATTATATAATAAATTTTATATTCATAATACATCTACTAGTTATTATTGAAACCCTATATATTCACTGATATATCCTATCATGTATGATAGAAAACTATAATCCCCTTATATATGTCATATTTTCTGGGTTTCTATTCTCTTATTATAGCTATAGGTAATCTATATAACATATCTACTAGATAATTTCATAAAACACTACCATTAATCTCTCACATATATTTTTTGGTAGGGTATCATCTCAATAATATCATATATGATTCTTGGGAAGTTGAATTGGTATCTCTTTATAAAATAATTCTTATAGATAAAATTAGCTATATTACTCCAATAACCTAATCCTATTAGGGTCTTGTGGATAATTTTAACATAAATAACATTCCTATAATATCCAGTTATTCCTTTTAGGATAACCCATTTTTTTATGTTACACATATGATAATCCAGGGTCACCCAAATTTAGCATGACCTACCTGGTAGAATAAACAATGTCTTCAGAAGCCATGATATGGAAGAAATCTAAAAAATATAATTTTCATGGAGAATTAATCTCAAAATATTTTCAGATATTCTTCAATTTATTAAATCATGATTATAATGATTTATTTTTGAAACTCCAATCCCAATGCAGAAAATCAAAATGTTCACACCATATTGGCATATAACTCATTACATAACCCATAATTTTTTGTTACATAACCAAAAATAGAAGTTTAATATATTCATACATATCTAAATGAATTTCTTATATAAGTTACATGAAATATCCCTTAAAAAAGGATTTATTTGAAATTTACAATATCAACATGAGAAATATCTAGGATACATACAGCCAACACCCACCTTTCATGAACAAGGCCTATACCTGTAGACCAATCTGTTGTTTTACCACAATTCAATCTCCCTAAAGAGTGTTTATAAAATAGTATTTTTAATTCATAATTATTTTAAAAAATAATATATACAAAACATTTTAAACTAATTTATTTAATCATGGAACATTATTAACAAACTATTGTTAGGATAAATAAAAAAAATTATATTTTCATGTATATGATTGTTTGAAAATTTAAAAGACAAGGCCTATCTCAAACACTAATGAATATATAATAAATCATAATATTATGGTATGTCGTTTTCAATATAATGTGCAGATATTATAGGAGAACATACAACATCATGGTATTAATATTTCCTATAAATGTTGTTGTTGGAGACAGGTGAGGTATGAGTACTTATTTCACTTATTTTTTGACATTGTAACTACTCAAAAATTTATTAATGAAAAATAATATTGATCTAAATAAATTTATTATTATAAAAAATGGTTATATAATGTATGAACGTCCTTGGTTTTATGTTATTGGATTTTAAAATACCGTTAAGAATTGTTACCGTTCCTAATATAGCAACCCATCCCTTTATTACATTACTATAACATCATTATAAAGATAAAAAACATAATAATAACAACCCATTAGGATCCTTAGGTTTAATTTATTGGGAAAAATAGGACCGTACATAACATTTATAACATCAAGCATAAAAATTTACTTAATTCCTTCTCCTCCAGATTCTTATTTGCAGTTGACCTATCCACAGTACATGTAGTCACCTAATGATATACATAAAAAAGGGGTGATATAAATTCCAATTAAGAGGATAGATATGAAAAATTTAACAATGAGTGATCATAAACATAACATAAGAAAGGGATTATGAAAATAAGAGGAAACATTAATAAAAGACTTGAAATGTGGAAATGCATAAAAATGAAACATCATATCTTAGTGGTTAACTACCACATATAATTGTGAACAAAGATATAATATTTTTCACACATCATTTATAATTAACTCATGATATTTATAACTTTACCCAATGCATTTTAGAATTGTATAACTCCAACTGCACCTGTCACATTCAATCATTCACATTGCACTATATAATTTCGGGTGCTCCCATGACATCATAACATTATCAATATCATTCATGCCACAAAGAACAAATATAAATAATGAACATAACTAACCCATGTAAAGTTTCATCACATAAGAACACATTTATAAAATTTGAGTTCCCAAAATAAAGTGGGAATAACATAATTGATAAAATAACCATCAACCTTGAGTGATAAGTAAAAGCTATGTTTTTGAAAGAAGATTTATTTTGGAAAACATATGTTTGACATAAAATCAAGTAGAAAACATTTATATCCAAGAAATGGTAACATAATGATGAAAAAATATTTTTGGGGAGTGACCATACCAAAAAATGGAGTGGAAGAGGGAGAACCTGAAAAAAGAAAGTTGGGTTCGCGAATTCCCCCTTACCTTGTATCCAAATTCTTTATTCACTTTAATTTCCTATATAAGCACATTAGATTCATTAATTAGCAATTAAAGAACCCTATTTACATTAATATGGTTGATTATGGTTTTAATAAGTTATTTAATGGGAAATTTGGATGAGTTTTAGAGTTTATAAACATTTTTTAGAATGTTAGTTGTTATGGTTTTCTTGAACGGTTCACTTGTATTCATAAATATAATTTTGTGTAGAACATAGATAAACATAAAGAACCAATATTTTATGTTATTAATGATATTAAAAGAGTTTAAATTATACTATAAAGAATTATATCATATACTGTGAATATGAATCATTATAAATGAATTAAATGATGATTGTTTGGGTTAATTTGGGCGGTTTTTCGACCACAATGAACTTTTTTTGGCTTAATCATTTAGTAATATGTACATAAGTTATATCCGAAATGTTAAATAGGATATAATACATATAAAATAATCTAGTTCAACCATTGGAATGGTTTCATGACTAGATATGAAGGTGAAATATAAAATTGAAAACATGTCATTCTTAAAGGTGATAAATTAACACCACAAGAACAACGTTTTCTTTTCAAAAATAAAAAGAAAATGAGAAGGGGTATGGATGATATAATTTCCAATTATTGTCCTAAAATTTCATTATATGTATAATAATGTAGTTTCCATACCATGTGGATGAATATTGTTCAGTATATAATAAGAAAATAACATGAAATTGAATGAAAAATGAATGAAAAGACATAGGAATTACATCTTGAATCCTTCTCATGAGATCATCCTTAAAGATCATAGGATTGTATTTTGATTAGAAAAGAAGATCCTGGACGTGGTATGAGGGCTAGGTATGATTTTTGGACAGATTTTAGACAAGGATTGATGATTGGGAGGTGTGAGGAACTGAGGGTGAAAAGGATGGTATTTATAGTGGAGGGGAGAGGGGTTTTCTTAATATAATATTCATTAGGTTATTATTTCTCCACAAGACATGTAATAGCGAGTCTTCCATGACTAATTAAAGTAATTTTTATCATATCAATCTGAACCAATTGGGTTTACATCAGTATAACATCACACATGACTTTATAATTACTGTATTTAGCTTATTTTGTAAATTATGGTATTTCACAATTCATAAAAACTTTAAATATTTCAGAAAAATCCCAAAAATTTACCCTAACCATATATCGATGTTTAGAACCCAAATATTATTCCCATTTTACAAAAATATCTTTCAAAATATGATTAATTTAATTATTAATTAAAATAATAATTTACATTAAAAAAATAGTTTTTAAAACAATTAGTTACTTATTCCAAAACATAGGCACATCATGCGGTCCCAAAGAATGGAACTCATACAAAATTTAGATCTAAAATGTGGATCATTATTGGAGAAAATTTAGAGTGAAACACATTGTAGTCTCACCCCTTCCTTCATATAAAACATTTCAAGTTGTCCAAACGAGACGTCTTCTTGAATATTGATAAAATGGGATGTCTTGGTGAGTTGGTCAACCAAAACCCATATCGTATTATTTCCCTATGACATATTAGGGAGTCCCATGAAAATGTCCATAGTGACATTATCCAATTTCTATATTGGTATAGGGAATGGTTGGATAATCCCTTTAGACTTATGTCACTATTCTTTGACATGCTAACATACCATTCACCTTGAGATATATTCTGCAATATCCTTCTTCATGTTATTCCAACATATGTTTTCTCAGAGATCACAGTATATCTTGATACTCCTAGGATGGATTGAGAATGATGGGATATCTGCATTTTCCAATAGATCCTTCTTTACACCAGGTGATGAAGGCACACAATGCCATGTTCTAAGCCGAATCACATCATCATCATCGATATGGAACTCATGCAGCTTCCATTACTTTCATGCATTCACCTTCTTTTGTAACTCCATATCATCCCTTTCTGCCTCCTAGATCTTCTCTTGGATATATTTTTTCACAATAATTTGAGAATGGTAGGATTTATCCCATACCCTTACGATTTCCTAATCTATCCTCTGTATATCCATGAAGATATGATCTTTCTCAATCTGATGCATAAATAGATTAGTAGGTTCATCTACTCAAAGCATCAGCTACCTTGTTCGCCATTCCAGGATTATAGTGAATAGAGGAATTGAAATCCTTTAGTATCACTAACCCTCCCCTTTGATGCATGTTGAGATCTGTTTGCGTGAATATATACTTTAGGGTTTTGTGGTTGGTTTATATTTCTCAATTCTCACCATAAAGGTAGTTCCACCAGAGTTTCATGGAAAAATTCATTTCTTCCAACTCTAGATCTTCCATTTGGTAGTTCTTCTCATGGATATTCATCTTTCATGAGGCGTAGGCTATAAAATTATCATTTTTCATGAGTACACAACACTATCCTTTCTTTGAAGCATCACTGTATATCACAAAAATTCATCCACTTTTCGGTAATGTGAGTATAGGTGTAGTGATCAGCCTTCTCTTTATCTCCTTTAAGTTTCCCTCACATTCTTTCATCCATACATTCTTTACCCCTTTCTATGTTAACATAGTTATCGAGATTGAAAATCATGAGAAATTTCTCAGAAAACGTCGGTATAAACCAGCTAATCCAAGAAAACTACAAATTTCTGTGACACTAGAGGGTCTAGGACATTACTCAATCCCCTTTGTTTTTGAATGGTATACTGAAATTACCTCACTTTTGAGCTCATGTCCAACAAACATGACTTGATTCATCCAAATGTACAACTTTCTAAACATGGTGTACAACTTCTCCTTTTCGAATGTCTTCAACACAAGTCTTAGATGTTCTTCATGTTCTTGCTTTCTATTGGTGTATATGAGAATATAATCGATAAGGAATACCAAATATTTTTCGAGGTAATGTATAAAGAAAATCTTAACCAAAAACATGATGATTTCAGGGGAATTTTTTTTTCCTAAGAGAATTCCTAGAATCACATAGTTCCAATACCTTGTACGAAAGGAAATCTTCTGAATATCTTCCTTCTTCACCATTATCTGATGGTATCTAGAATGAAGATCCACCATTTATTTTAATTGAGATCCTCTAACTAATTGAACACATCATATATACTTGGGATACGATATATATTCTTTATGGGGATCTTATTGGGTTCCCAATAATTGATACACAGATGCATTATTCCATCCTTCTTCCTCACAAAGAGAACCCCTTCACCCCAAGGTGATTCACTAGGGTGTAAGAACCCTTTGTCCAACTGATTTTACATCTGATTCTTTAACAACTCTAGTTTTATAAGATTAATCCTATAGGGAAACTTTTAGATAGGAGTATCTCTATGTATGAGTTCTATTGATAACTCAACCTCACGATCTTGGGGAATTCTAGGTAACTCTTCTGGATATACATCACTGTATTCCCTCACGATGGGAATTTTTACGAGGTTGGATCTTTTCTTTAACACAAACATTTGGTAGTGGTATGATTTTTTATAGGGAATCAACACCCACACTATTGAAGGATTTTTCATAGGATATTCATGATCTTCCTTGGATTTGTAGTGAATAATGAGATGGTTCAGAAAATGAAAAGATATTTCATTTACATGGTAGTTGATATGTGTATTAAATAATGAGAGCCAATCCATTCCCATTATAACATATAATTCCACCAATGGATATATTACGAGATTCGATGGACGAATATTCCAACATATGCCAATAAAAGAAGATTCAAATACAAGGGTAGCAATTATTGCACCAGATGGTGTTATACAATATATCTTTAATTATAGATTTTGAGGCTTAGATTCAATAGTTCTAGAAAAATTTTGAAGATATTAAGGAATAATTTGAACCAGAATCAAATATGAATTATTCCATTATTCAGTGAATAAGAAATATACCTTGAAAGTCTTTATTATCTTGCTCTACATATGTAGTAGGGATGTCAAGAGCCTTCCCTTGTTCCTTTGGATTTGGTGGCTACTAACGCAAATTTCCCAAGAGTACATGAGGTTTAGTGCACGAGCATGTATAGTTACCATGCTCCCTACAGTTTTAGCATTGGACCATGGGTGGTTATCTCTTTATTGATCCTAAATTCTCATTCCTTCTCATGTCTTTTCGAAACTCTTGATCATGGTTTACTTCGTTCCCACACATAAAGTATTTCCCGGTCCCATTGATGTTTTTCCCATGGGGAAACATCCCACATTTTTGGCACGTGGGTTATTGACTTTTATTCCAACCTTTATCATTAGATCCCCTAGCTTGAAACACCATATTTCATTTCATATCACCATAACCATGGGACCATTATACAAAATCCATCTCCACTTTGAGATAACACTAAACAAATTATTCATAACTCCCAACATCTCTAATTGCAAGATCCTTTAGAAGGTGTGATTTTAATCCAATAAAAAATCAATCAATTTTGCTACAATTTTTTATAACAAAACCCTATGAATAACTTATAAGCCTTGGGAAATTATCATCATAGGTTGTGAGAGATTCTTATTTTTTTCATGAGATATAATAATTATCTCTCTATATTTGTATAAAGAGTTCATGGGAAACAATTATTAAGACACATGATCTTAAAGTCTTCCCATTACATATCTTAAATTTCCTCCCTTGGTTTGGTGTTCATAATCAAATACCACCATTGATCGGCCTCACTATCTAGATGATAAATGGCTAGAGTCACCTTCTCTGTATCAGAACAGTAGAGTACATAAAAGATCTTCTCAATGGATTTGACCCATTGTTATGCAACTAGTGGATCATAAGATCCACTAAAAGTCAGTGGTCATTGCCACATAAAACACTTGATATATAGATTCTCCCTCTTTTTTAAGGAGGAAATTCCCCATTATTTTGGTTATTGTTCAAAACCAGAGATAGTTGGTTAAGAATCACAAGTATGTTTTGAACTCCGTATCTCAAATCATTGGGGACGTCTTTTGGGAAATCATTTCATTGGCACTCACACGAGTTGTTAGCATGGTTTCTCATAGCTCCGACAATTTTCCAAAAAAATTGTTATAACAAAACATAATTCAACAAGTAATGAATAACTTATTAATTTGTATAATTTACACTAAAATAATAACATATGGTATCCCTGTGTAAATTTTACTGTGTGCATATTAGTATTAGTCTCATACAAGAGGTTTTCTCTTGGGTTCACTAATCCTAATTCCCAAATAAACTAAACCTTACCTCTGATACAATTTATAGGGATCCATAAAATTCATAAATTAGCCATACATCAGTATAAAAATATACAACATAATAGTATTAAACCTTGAGGATCCAGAGGATTAGTTTATTAGGAAAACTAGGACCGTACATAACATTTATAACATCAAGTATTAACATTTACTTTATTCGTTCTTATATAGATTCTTATTGGCACTTGACCTCTCATTATTATATGTATTCAACTCAGGATATACATAAAAAAGAAGTGATATAAATGAGAAATAAGATTATATATAAGAACAATATAAAAATGGGTGAGAATAAACATAACATATGTAAGAGATCATGGACATAAAAGAAAGTATTAATGAAAGACTTGAAATGTGGCAATGCATAAAAATTAAACACCATGTCTTAGTAGTTAACATCCACACATACTTGTGAATAAAGATATCATCTTTTTCACACATAATTTTTTATTAAATCATGAGATTTATCACTTTACCCAATTCCTTGTATCACAATATAATTCTGGGAGCACCTATCACATTCAATCATTTATATTGCGCTATATAATTCAAGGGGCACCCGTCACATCATAACATTATCATTATCACGCATGCCACAAACAACATATATAAAAAATGAACATAACTATCCCATTTAATGGAATGGGTTTCATCTCATAAGAAAACATTCATAAACATTGGGTTCCAAAAAGAATGTGGGAATGACATACTTGATACAATAACCATCAATCTTAAGTGAGAAGTAAAAGGTGTGTTTTTTAAAGAAGAGTTCTTTTGGAAAACATTTTTTTGACATAAACAACAATATAAAACATTAATATCCCATAAAAGGTAATATAATGTTTAAAAAATGGTTTTAAATGATTGAACATACCAAAAATGGAGTGAAAGAGGGAGAACCATAAGAATGAATTTTTGGTCAGAGAATTTCCACTCATATTGTTTCCGAACGCTTTCTTCACTACACTGTCTTGTATAACCACATGTGACTCATTAATTAACAATTAAAGAACCTTTTATACATGAATATGTATCATTATGGTTTCATTAATATATTATATGTTCTTTTGGATGACTTTTAGAGTTTAAAAACATTTTTTGAGAATGTTCATTTTTTATGGTTTTCTTGAATCGTTCACTTGTATTCATAAATGGATGTTTTTTTAGAACATGTATAAACATAAATAACCAATATTTCATGTTATTAATGATATTACAGAAGTTTAAATGATCTTATAATAAATTATATCATATACCATGTGCATATAATCATTATAAAAGAATTAAATGATGATTGTTTGGGTTAATTTGGGGGGTTTTTTCGACCACAACGAACTTTTTTTGTTTAATAATTTTGTAATATGTACATAAGATTTCTCCATAACATTGAATAGTATATAATACATATAAAATAGTCTAGTTAAACCATAAAAATGGTTTCAGGACCATATCTGAAGGGAAAAAAAATTGAAAACATGTCTTTCTTGAAGGTGATAAATTAACACCCCAAGAACAGCATTTTCAATATGAAAATTAAAAGATGTGGAGAAGGGAGTTGGATGTTATAATATCCCATTAGTATCATAAAATTATATTATATGTATAAAACTGGAGTTACCGTATCATTTTAATGATTATAGGTGGGCATATAATAAGAAATGGACTTGAAATTGAAGGGAAAATGAAAGAAAAGAGAGAGAGGAATTACCTCTTGATTATTCCTCTCGAGATCATCCTTAAGGCCCATCAAAATGGCCTTTTTATGAGACAATAAGATCTTGGACGTGTGATAGGGGCATGGGAATCTTCTTGGATAGAGTTTAGACAATGCTTGATGATTGAGTGGTGTGAGGAAATGAGGGTGTGAAGGGTGGTATTTGTAGTGGAGAGGAGTGGTGTTTTCTCAATATAATAGTCATTAATTTATTATTTCTCCACAAGACAAGTAATAGTGTGTATTCCATGACTAATTACAGTAATTTTATCAGGTGAATCATAAAAAATTGGGATTACATAAACAGAACATCACACATGACTCTATAATTACATTACTTAGCTTATTTTGTAAATTATGGTATTTCAATATTCATAAAAAAATCAAGTATTTTAGAAAAATCACAAAAATAAACCTAACCATTTTTTGATGATTTGATTCCAAAAATGAATTCAATTTTTGAAGAAATAATTTCCTAAAGATTATAAATTTAATTTTTAATTGAAATCATAATTTACTTTAAAAATACATTTTTGAAAACATTTCTTTACCTTTTCCAAAACATAGGTACATCATGATTTCAATTAAATCCTATATATATACTATCATAGGTGAGTTTAACATTCATAAGGGTATATCACTATTCATAAGGGTACCATTACTATTCATAAATGTATTTTACTATTCAAAAAAATTATGTTTGTTCTATTAAACTCAAACATCTTACTGATCGCAACCATTTACGTAAGATATTCGAAATTCAAAACATAGAATTTAAAAAATAAGGTTTAATGGCGACCTAGTATTTAGTATCATTATATTTCATTTTTCTTTGTAATGTGGTTATATGATAAGTCATAATTATAATAAGGTATTTCCATTGATAAAACATCAGGTCATTACAACTAATATAGTCATTGAAAAGTTATCACATGATTGGTATAAATATAGGGCTTTAACAAATCCTATTTACTCAGAAAAATGAAGTGATGACCTCATCCAGTAGATTTTATCCATAAAATGAAAAAAATAGAACTAGGAAAGGAGGTAGCGTCACTGTGCCTCGCTCTTTACCAAGCCCATGTCAAGATTCAGCATGTTAAGCTTTAAAGGAACCACCTGTGGGAGAAGAGGAATTTAATAGATATTACCACCCGAGCGATGTTATGTGATCCTCACCAATAGTCTATCACCATCGCACACCTTACCCTTCAGTCTTATGTGGGATTTATAAGGATTTATATTATAATACCCTAGCATTATTATTATGTACATTATTCTTTGTATAGAGAATATACATTCATTCTATTATTGTTACTTTGTAAATAGTTTTTAAAGTAAAAAATATTATTTTTAATTATTATTCAGGTAAGAAATCTATTTTTAGGAATTAATGGATTTTTGAATTAAATAATATTTTAAATAAATATTATTACAAATTTTTTTATTTAATGTAAATGATCATATAATTTTTATGAATACAATTGTAATTTTTATTATGGTTTGAGAGCTGTTTCTGTCAAAACCCAAGAATTTTTGATAAATGATAATTTTTATTTTACGAGTAAAAATTAACATATTTATAAAATTATTTAGATAAAATTAATATAATTTTTGTATTCATGGCATCGAAATTATCTAACAATGAATTTTTTATCATTTCATGAGATACTCATATTTTTTTGGTAAATATTAAAAATCGTTTAATAATATAATGTGTTTTATAACATCATAATGATCCAATAATAATTTATAAAATACTATAAATTGTTTATTAGGGAAATATAATTTCTTAAATTTAAAATAATGTTATTTTATATTTTTTTATTAATTTTATCATTCCTTAGTGGAACCTTCATGGCTTATAAAACATTTTAACTTTTAAAATGATTTCCTTGAGAGTGTTACTCACCTCCACATAAGAATGCCTAATATTTTAATAAGTTATTCAATTTTCCATATAAAACAATTATTATCAATCCTATTTGGAAAAAACCATGGGTTGTTTTGTGGGTTTGATTGGTCTAATATGTGGTGTCAAAAACCTAAATAATAAAGAATTCTCTATCATTTCCTATATAAAACCACTAAATTTCCAATTCATATTCTCTATAAAACCTTGTATCATGTCCATATCCTTACCTTCTCTATATAAAATCCTTCCACGTCACCCCATGCTCCCATTAAGTCTCTTCCATGCCTCTCCCAAGCCTTCGGTTGACACAAGTAAGGGATTTCTTGCTTTCCCATTTTGTCCACATTTCGTTATGTTGTTATACCATATTACATTCAATTAAAAATGTTGGGGTATGATTTCCAACAACACCATACTTATATAATTTTTTTTGAATAATGATATACTACTTTAAATATTAGTAATTCCTCCCATGTAAACCCGTTACCCGGGGTAAAATCCGTAAGGAATTTCTCTCTTCTCATTTACATACAAAAATTTATTCTATATTATGCATCTAAAGTCCATTACATATGTTGTGATATTATGTTACATGACATGCTTACATTCCATTAAATATATATATTATGAGATACATATTTCTCTCTCATCAATCTTTTTAACAAATTCTATTTGACTTCGTTATGCCACCGAAGATAGAAATATATTTCCCATGCCAAAATCATCATGTAAGTGAATACCATAAACATTTCTCTATCAAGGGTATTCAACTTTATTAACTTGTAGTTATATATTGAGGATATACATTTACGTATTCCACATCTCTTATTCATGGAATAAATTATGTTGTTTAATTAATCAATATCATATTATTCATGTGGCACACTTATAATGGAAATGAAATATTTATAAAGGGTGCACACTTATTCCACTCAAATGAAATGGGTAATAAAAAGTATCATGATAAATAAATTACAATGAGATTTTACTCATTCTTATTTAAGTGAAATGATGGTTTACTCATGCTTCATGAGTAATGAGCCTTTGATTATGCTAATATCATGTTATACGTTCTTCGGCATTTTCATGTTATGATAATCATGTTATATCTTGTCTTTATGTTCATGTTTATCTTGTGATCCATTGAGATGAATATTTCCAAGCATGTAATATATTATTCATGTTATGTCTTGTTTACTACCCTACTAGTCTTTAAATATCACCCTTTTTTATACAGGTCCTCCCGTTAGCCCTTGCAATGATAAGTACAAAGGAATGTGTGTGGTCATGTTAAATAGTTTTCAATAGAGATGTGTATTTCATGTGTTTTATTTATTTTGTAATGTTCCTAAGCCCCCAAGACACTACACCTCTTGATCTTCTATGTTGAATCTAGTTATTATTTTATGCAACAATTTATTTTTAAGTGTGAAATAAATAGAATGGTTGTTAGAGTTTGTATTAGAGGATATGTTTAGTTATTTTTGGGATTAGGATTAGGAAACAATACTGAAAGCCTCAGGGATAAGACAATGTATAATAAAAACACCCCAAATTTTGGTTAGTATTTTACATGTTGTTTATTGAGAAAATACATCCTCATCTGGATATGATAATGTAGATGTGGCTCTAGCACATATTTATCTAGGGGTAAAACCCGAAAACATCTCTTTGAGCTAGACTCTAATGTGAATTATTGCACAACAACATTCCTTTCTACACTATTGGTTATGAAACTACCATGGTATATGATTTGGTTACTTCATATTATTAGTATGAACCATTGTTCTGGGAATAATAAAATGACCTTATGAATACATGTTGGGATGTAGATTATGGATAACATATATTGAAGCCTATAAATTCAGAAGATAAGAAAATTATAATAATTTATAATTCAGCCTTTTTTATCTTTGGATTACCCTTTATGTGTTACCCATAACATTCCCTTTATTCCATCTAATATCCAGTAATAGGTGGACTCATGCTATCAACTAATGTGAAGATCCATGTGATGACTGTTCTAATGAGATTCCTAATCCGAAGGGAGTGAGAATCACCAATGTTTTCACAATACTCTCTCAGTTAACTCGTTTTTTGAATAGAAACATGGGTCAAGATGAATATTCAACCCCCCCAAGAAATAACAATCCACAATCGAGATCTTCACAATACAAAGTCCTCCTTCATTTAATGGATCATTTTATCCCTAAATTACCGAACAATTAATCAACTCCATTGATGAGGTATTCCCCATACATCAATGTTCTGAACAAGAGAAGGTTCTTTTGGATGCTTATTTTATGGAGGGTGAATCTGATCAATAGTATACATTGATAAAAAATACAAAGCCTATGTAGGAGATCGAGGTAGTGAAATGGAAGGATTTTAGTAAAAAAAAAATCAATAAATATTTTCCTTGCACCCTTAGACTTTATAAGGAACGGGACTTCCTTTCCCTCATTAAAAAAGATGAAGAATGCATTTGTGTGTATGAGGAAAACATCACAAGGATTTCAGGATATGCCTATGTATTTGTAATTACCTCTAAATGCAAGGTTGAATTCTTCTTTGGGGGGATAAAATATAGCCTACAGAAATCCCTAGTGATCTATGACTTCAAGAGATATGAGGAAATTGTCTGATGTTCCCTCAATGTTGAAATGTAGATTTGGGAGTCTCAATGGTATCATGGGGTTAGGGTGATTAAAAGGGAAATTAATTCTTTCAGTCCAATTAATAAATCCAATGGTTCTATGAAAATCAATCAATTTAGTTTTCAATGGTGCAAAAATAAGCACCTCAAAAATAGCCTTAAGGGGATGAGGAAATGCTTTTGGTGTGGAATAGATGGGTACCGGGTCATTAACCACTGACAAGAAAAACCCGCAACTACGACTGAGGAGAGGAACATTGTATTAGACCCTCAATGCATTGTTTATTTCTTCAACTATAAAGAACAAGGGAACTTTGAAAACCAGTGCCTTATGCCAAGGGATTTTGGAGCCAACAAACAACCTCAAAGGAAGAAAGGGAAATATTTTTCCATCACTACAACTAAAGTGAACCCCGTTAATGACATTTTGAAAGGAACGTTAGATATTCAATCAATTATTGTGAATGAAATTTTTGATTCTGGTTATATGCATTATTTTATGTCTCGAAAGTTTAGTAGAAAAATCCCAACGCCACCCAAAATCATGGAATTAATAATTTCATTGAGAATGGAAAATGGGGAAATCATTGCATCCCATGAATATAACTCCATCACTATCATAATTTGTGGATTTAACTTCCCTTTGAACCTCTTCATACTCCATATGGTGGGATTTGATGAAATTCTTAGCATTGATTGGATTTTTGTATATAGAGGAAACATAAATTTCCATGAGAAGGATATCACTCTCTATATGATGTATCGACCTCTGATTCTGTATAGGTAAAAGAAGGATGATGAATCTTATTTATCACTATCATCACAATCATGGATTTTAATGCACTATGAGCTCTCATATGATACTTAGATGATTGAGTCCATGATAGCAACCATCCTTGAAGACGTGCCTATTTTGAGGGAATTCATTGAAGTGTTTCCTGGGAAATTTCCATGTATTCCTCGTAGAATTGATATTGAATTTTCCATTGGTCTTATACCTGGGTCATTATTAATATCAAAAAATCTGTATAGAATGGATATTTTGGTGGTTGAGGGGATGATGAAACAACAATAGGAGAATTTGGATAAATGGATTATACACCTAGGGGATTCACCATGGAGTGCACCCGTCCTCTTCGTTGAGAAGAAGGAAAGGGCCAATGCGCCTTTTCATTGATTATCGTGAGATTAACAAAATCACAATAAAGAAAAAGTATCCCTTTACACGAATTGATGAATTGTTCGATCAGCTAGGTGGATCACAATACTTCTCCAAGGTGGATTTGAGGTAGGGATATTACTAAGTAAGGGTGAGGAAGGAGTATATCCACATGACTTCTTTCCATAGAAGATATGTGCACTAAAAATTTCTTTAATTCCTTTCAGACTCACTAATTCTACAGAAATATTGATCGACATGATTAATAGAGTCTTTAGATATTACCTTGAAAAATTTATGGTAGTCATTATAAACGATATTCAAAATTACATTAAAACAAAAGAGGATCACGAGGAGCATCTATGAACTGTACTAGAGACCTTGTGAAAGGATAAGCTCTATGAAAATTATAGAAAGTGTGAGTTCTAGTTGAAGGAGGTCTCATTCTTGGGTCATATCATCACAAGTAATGAGATATCTACGGATATCTCTAATATAGCTACAATTGAGGGATGGTCGGGGCTAGAATTGTTAATATATATCCATGCCTTCATGGGGTTATCTAGATATTATCACCAATTTGTGAGAAATTTATCATTATTGTCCATCCCTCTTACCAAGATAACTCAGAAGAGAGTAATATTTTTGTGGAGTGACGAATTCAAAGTGAACACTAAGGATTTGAAAACAAGGCTAATGACTACACCCATGCTAATACTACCCCCAAGTGGATATATTTTTTTGGTATTTAGTGATTCTTTGAAGAAGGTACTAGGCTATGTGTTGATGAAAATGACAAATTCATTATCTATGCTTCAAGGAAATTGAATGTTTATGAGAAAAACTATCACCCGCATGATTCGGAGTTGGCTTCAATAATATTATATTTTAAAATTTGGAAACATTACTTCTTTGGGGAGAAGTGTAAAAAATATACAAATCACAAAATCCTTCAGTATATATTCACACAGAAAAAGTTGAACATGCACCAATAAATATGGTCAGAGTTGATCAAAGTCTCTGACTTTACAATCCATTACGACCCTAGGAAAGCGAACAATGTGAAAGATGATCCAAGAAGAAAGAAACCATCGATTCTATCATTGATGAGAATTTAAAAGGATCCAATATTAAAATATTTTTTGAAGATGGACATGTGAATAATAAAAAGGTAACATCATTAATCCTTTCACAAATGAGTGCTCAACCATCTCTTTTTAAAATGTTAAAGGATTCTCAAAAGGATGGTGTGGGAATTCAGAAGAATGTGGAAACTACGAGAAAAGTTAAATCATAATATTTCAATGTTAATGAATATGGAACTGTAATATTTGGTTCAAGACTATGTGTTCTATAATATTTTGATTTAAAGAATGATCTTTTGGATGATGCACATTGTTCGAATTTCTCCGTTCTCCCAGGAAATACAATGATGTATCGAGTTCTCTAAGAGCATTATTGGTGGGAAAACATGAAGAAGGATATCATTGAGTATACATCAATGTGCCTGGTATTTCAACAAGTTAAGGGTGAGAGGTAGAATTCTATGTAGATGATGAAACCATTACCTATACCAGAATGGAAATGGGAGAATATCATGATTGTATTTGTCACAATAATCTAAGGACTTCCAAATGAAACAATGCAATATGGGTTATTGTGGATCTTCTTCAAAGACATCACACATCATTTAAATTTTAGAGGATTTCTCATTGGATCAACTAACACTAATATAAATCAGAGTGGTGGTAAGGCTGAATGGAGTACCAATATCAATTATATCTGATTGAGTTCCAAGATTCATCTCAACGTTATGGAAGAGTCTTCAATATTATCTGAATACTTAGATGAAATTATGTACGACTTATCATCCACAAACTGATGGAAATTTTGAGTCGACTAACCAAACACTTGAGGACATGTTGAGAGCATTCTCAATGGACTTCAAAGTATGATGGGATCTACATCTTTCTCCGGTTGAGTTCTATTACAATAACAGTTTTTACTCAAGAATCCTAACGGAACATTATGAATACCTCTATGGGAAGAGGTGAAGAACACTGGAATGTTGAGATGATGTTGGTTAGTGAAACCTCCTAGGTCCAGAAATGGTCGAAGAAATGTTGGAGAAGGTTAAGACAATCCAGTAGCATATTAAAGCTGCTGAGAGTCGAAAAAAAAATCTATGTTGAAAATAATCAATGATACTTATAGTTTGATGTCGAAGGAATTTTATTCCTCCACATATCACCATAGAAGATAGTTATGAGATTTGGGAATAAGTTAAATAGTATTCCAAGGTATATAGGCCGTTTTTAGATCATTGTCTGCATTGGAGCAGTGGAATATTGACTAGCACTCCCACCAAACCTATCTAAAGTACATGATGTATTCTTTGTATCAATCTTGAGGAAGTACATACCTGACTCATCACATGTTCTCAATCCTGAGGTGGTACCATTGGATAATGACATCTCCTATGAAGAGAAACTGATGATGATCATATATCGTAGAAAAATTGTTCTAGGAAATATGACAATTCCCCTCTTCAAGGTATTGTGAAAAAACCAAATGTTTGAAGAGGCAATGTGGGAATCAGAGTAAGTGATAAAGAAGAGTTACATTTATCTGTTTTAGTGTGGAAAAAATAAAATTTTGAGGGTGAAATTACATAAGGGGGGAAGATTTTAAAGACACAAAATTTTAATAATTAAAATTCCTCTTTATATAATTAAATTTATTAGAATTTAAAATGGTTATATAATGTTTAGACATCCATTGTTTTATGTATTTGGATTTTAAAATACCATTAAGAATTTTTATTGTTATTAATATTTCCATTACACATTGATCACAAGATAAGTATAAATATAGGGATTTAATAAGTAAAATTTACTCAGAAAAAGGAAGTGATGGAATCATCCAGCAGAATTGCTACACACGAAGCACATTTTTTGGAGCTCGTAAAGGAGGTAGTGTCATTGGGCCTCTATCTTTACGATGCACAATCCGAGCTTCAACATGTTAATCCTTAACAGAACCTCCTTCAGGAGAAGTAGAAGTTAATAAAGAATACCACCCATGTAATGTTATCAGAGGCACCCCATGATTTTGTCACCATCACACACCATACCCTTCAGTATTATAATTATGGTATAAGGGGTTATGAAACAAGAACAAAGCACTATGATTATTTACATTATTTTTTATAGAGAATATACATTCATTTTATTATTATTTCTTTGTAAATAGTTTTTAAAAAAATAGTATTTTTAGTTAATATTAAATTAAGAAATATATTTTTATGAATTAATATATTTTTTAATTAAATAATATTTTAGTTAAATATTAATACTAAATTAATTTCTATTATATATAAATGATAGTATAATTTTTATGAATAAAATTGTAATTTTTATTAAGGTTTGAACGTTGTTTTTGTTGAAACCCATGAATTTTCGATAAATGTCAGTTTTTATTTTAAATGTAAAAATTCACCGATTTATAAAATTTGTTTGATAAATTGAATATCAATTTTTGACATAGGACATCAAAATTATCTAGCTGTGCATGTTTCATAATTTTATGAGATAATGGAATATTTAGGTAAAAATTAATTATCGTATAATTATATAATGTGTTTGATGAAATCATAATGAACCAATATTGATGTAATAAAATAATATAAATTAGAGGTTTGGAAATATTTTTTTACCTTTAAAATAACAACTTTTAATATTTTTTTATTAATTTTGTGGTGCCTTAGTGGACTGTAACACCCCAAGCTTCTACGGTACGTTTCCCTTCGAATAATGCGATAGCGTGTGTTGTACGCAACCTCGAGTTCTAACACACACCACAACTAATTAAACTAGCCGTTGTGAATAGTAATACCTACTTTTTGAAATCATATATATTCTATATTTCAAAATGGACTTCATTTTTGGATTCGGAATATCAAAATTAGCCTAGGGTGAAATTTTGGTACATTTCGGATAACTTTCATATTTTGATGAATAGTGAAAATTTCTAAATTTTAATTAAAAACAACTTTTTTAATCAAAATAATTAATAGTGATAAATTATGAATTTGAGTGGTTTTAAAGTATATTTAGAATATATTTTTACCATTCAATTTAATGTTTATCATTGGACATAATTTTACAATTAATCCGAACATAAACAAGTGTCAATCTTTTGATAGTTATTATCTCTTAAAAACACGTTTTTTGTTTTGACAGCAGGAATTAATTTTAAATTAATTTCTGCCACTTCTGTGTTTTGAATTTAGGAAAATGGATTCCATATTTGGAATCAGGATGTTCAAATTGTGTAAATAGGTAACTTTTATTTTTACACATTTTGAATAATTACTGCGGTAAATATTTTATTTACCATGGTTAAAGGGTAAATCCGGTAAATAAGGGTTAAAAAATAATATTATAATAATACTAAATTACCCTAAAACGTGTCCTAATCCTATTGGTTGATACATGGTCGACCATGGGCATCTTTGTGTCAATTTTGGGACCCCATGGATCCACTTGTAAGTGATAATGACACTTTATTTTAATTAAGTTAAAATGAATACAAAAATGACACAAGCATATATCTTTTAGAACAACAATTGTTACATAGGGTTATATATGTTGGATTTTAGATTATAAATATTCATTAGAAAGATAAAAATATTTCCTACATAATGATATTTTATTTATAATTTTTAGACATTAAATAATTTATTTTATATATGACACAATGATGATGCAGTAATTACTATAATAGTGAAAATTAAAATAATTGATATTATAAATACCCAAATAAATATAATATGAAACTTTTAATGAATTAAACTAATTTTCTAGGATAATATGATATATTAGGATTGATATAATTGACTTTTTTCGAAGTAATCAATCTGTTATGAGTTTCAAAAAAATCAACTATTCAATAGTGTCAAAATTGACATAAAAGAGTTCTTAAAACAAATATTATATTATTAATTGATATTAAATTCCTAAAAATCTATGGTTCGGCCAAGAGACTTATATCATGATAGGTTCATCATTAATGTACCACTTGGTGGTCGCTTGGATGTATATAGTAAGTTTATTAACCATATTATATAAAAATACAAAGAGACATTGTAAAAGTGAAACTAATTAACTTAGAGTTAATACTTAAAGATAAGGTTAATATAAGTACCCAAACCTGTCTAAATTCTATTGGTTGAGTGGTTTTCGACTTATCCCCACCTTAACCTTTGAATAATAAGCTTTGGAGCCATTAGAAACCGTATATTAATTTATTATAAATTAATATTTCTAACTTTTCCAAAGGTGCCCCTCACCCCTCTTATAAAAGGGCACTCCTCCTTCTCATTTCTTCACACTTTCAAAGCCTTTTGGTTCGGCCAAACTCTGCCCACATACTCTCCCAACATCCCTCACTACAACCTAGAGGCCTTAGTTTGATCAGAAAGCCAACCTAAGGAGCCCTTTTGATCAAATCAAAAGGAAGAACCCGAAGAAGAGGTAATGATTTCACCACCCTTTTCTAAGTTCATTTCTTCTTCCACTTCTTCTTCCTTTTTTCTTACCATTCTGAAATAATAACTCTAGTATCTCACATATACTGTGATGTTATTATAAATATGGTACAATCATATTCAGTATTCTATCCACCCTTTGAATAACATGTCACCATACGTGCGTACGTACGGCTTACCGTCTCCACGTCGTGGTGTAATTGTTATTCAATATAATATTATTTGGATGGGTATAATAATGATGTGTAACTCATGTAAATAATAAATATAACATGTTAATGATTCTGTATATATGATATACCATCCATTTATATATTATTTTAATATCAAAAGAATGATATTGTCGCTCGTGCGTACGTACGGACTACCGTCTCCACGAACGCGATGAGATTCATTCTCCATCGTATCCATTCAAGTATAATTATCATTTGATGATTTAAAAATGATGTTTAAGGACTATATATCATTCTGGATATGAATAAGATGCAACAACCATGGCTTATGTAACAAAACATATAAAAGAAAATGAGTAAGTTAACTCCCGAAACGACGATAATTCTAAGATATTATTAACAAATCAATGTTAAAAGATCATATATGTTATCATATTAATATATATGATTCTTGTATAATTTAATAACAACTATTTCACCATTATACAGGAGGTTAACCTACCCCAACCAAGGAAAAGTACAAGGTAAGGGTTATTTCACAATCTCTTCTTTATCCGAGGTTGTTTATACGTAATAATCTACTGGGATCTCTTTATCATCCACATCCATGTTTTCTTAAAAATGTATTTCAAAACATTTTTAATATTTACAAGAATATGGGTTAAAGTCATTTATACCCTTGTTTTACTTTTTATAAGAGGTTTATAAAGGAATCTTTCCGTCGTTTTCAAAACAAGGTCCTTTTTAACCTTTTCGACAGAATTGAGGTAAGAATGTTTTTTTAACTTATACGGCGGGTGCGGTTATTTTCCGTCGTTATAAAATCGTCGAAGCTTTCCTTATAAGCTTATAAGAATATTTTCAAAGAAAATGTTTTATTTTATATGGATCTTAAATGATTTCAAAATAAAAGGAGATATTTCTTTAAAAAGAATTTTGATTTCATCTATGTCAACATCCTTTGATGGATTTTAAGATTATTTGAAGTTGATTTATTATGATATAAAACTTCTATATTGTATTGAAGTTTTTGTGATATGTTTGACTGTGGATGTGCTATTTTTATACCATTCATAGTTTATGGTGAAATTATTGACATTTTGTATGCTAGTTTTAATACGAATGTTTATGTTATGTTTAAACTTTTTCATATGGGAATGCATTGGACTTAATAAGTGACGGGTGGAGCCCGTTATAGCTCCTCGATGCATCGGTAGGTCTCATGAGACAAACTAGTGTCTTGGAACAAGGCCTTGAAAAAATCTTATTTGTAGTCTTGGCACGAGGCCTTGGCTATGTGGTTATGATAGTCTGGCATTATGCATTCCAACATTATGAAAGTGGTTATTGATATTGCATGTGATTATTCGATTAGTAGAATATCCATGTGAATAAGTAAATGGCATTATTTCATTTTTATTTTTTCCATACTATGTTGAAGTTCAATTTTAAAAGGCTTTTGTTTTAGTAATTCATTTCCTTAAATGTTTATGCTTATTATGAATGTTCCGCTATATTGTTATCCTTACTGGGCATTTGAGCTCACCCCTTTTCTATGTTTTATTTTTCCCAGGTAGTGAAGAAGTAAATTATGAATGACTTGCAGGGATATTATGAGGGGTTAATAGTGTGGATATGAAGACTTTGTTGTTGTTGTAGTTTTTCACTTTGAAATGTAATGTAAAACTTTATGATTATATCTAGTGTTTCCAAGGCTACTAAACCAATCGGTCTTTCGAGATTTGATCTTTCTTGTGATCATGCCAATGTTATGTAATTAATGCACCGACTCTGGGCAACTGGGGTCGGGGCATTACAGTTGGTATCAGAGGAAGTTTAGTACAAACCTTGGAAACTAGATTTAGATAAACTCTGCTTAGAGCACGTAGACCTAAGATGAACTTTGAGGATTAGTATAGAAGAACTTCCTAGAATTTTGGTATTATAGAGATTTTGTGAGTTTTCCGAGCAATACATCCCTGTCTGGATACGAGCAGGTAGAGGCGGCTCTGGCACAGATGTACCTAGGGGTAAAACCCGAAAACACCGCTTTGAGCTAGACTCGAAGGGGAACTGGTGCACGACAACGGGCCTTGCTGCACTCTTGGTTACGACACTCCCGGGGGATATGCTTAGGATAACTCTCATTATCTTTACAAATAATTATGAAGGGTTTATGAGTATATACTTCCTCAAAGAAAACATTTTTATGATTATGGATTATATCCATAAATAGTTCAACTTATGTTAAGTGTTTTATAAGTATGGGATTATGTATTTTGATTCATAAACTGATCTAGTTTATGCCATTGTTTAGATATGGCGCCTAGTGGAAGAAATGGAAACCGTATCAATGCACGCACTCCATGTAGGGATTGCCCTCCTGCTCAAGATAATTATAGTGGGGCTGGTGATGCAACTGGTGCTGATCAGCTAATCACCATACTGGGACAACTTACTCAGGTTATGAATAATAACCTTACCCGTATGGAGCACCCTGATCCGCAGCGTGGAGGATCAATGTTAGATCGATTCATGAGGCAACAACCACCAACGTTCAATGGGAATACAAATCCCTTAGTAGCTGAGCAATGGATATTTTCCCTAGAGAAAATATTTCAGGCTTTGGGGAGCAGTGAAAGGGAGAAGTTATCATGGCAGTTTACCGCCTCACTGGAGATGCTGATCAATGGTGGTCATTGATTCAAAATACGAAGGAAGATGATGAAGTATCAAATATGGAATGGAGGGAATTTAAAAATCTGTTTTTAGAAAAATACTTCCCTCGCGACCATCGAGCGGATATGGAAAGAAAATTTCTGAGTCTGAGACAAAAGGAGGATGAGAATGTCACAAAGTATGAGGCTAACTTTACAAGGTTAGCGAGGTATGCTGGAGATTATATTCGCAACCCAAGAAGTAAGATTGATCGTTTCTTTGCTGGGTTAAAACCATTTCTCCGTCGAGCATTAGTCTCACAATCCTTTTCATCGTACGAAGACATTGTCTCATGTGCTATAAAGACCGAAAAGAAATTCTCTAAGTCTTATGACTTTAAAGCAAAGCAAGAGAAGAAGAGACCTGCTGATCAATCTGGGAATGGAAATAAGGGGAAGAAGGGAAAAGTTGAATATCCATCTTGTGGTAAATGCGGGAAGAAACATCCTGGTACTTTCTTGAAGGGAATGGGAGTCTGTTACAAGTGTGGTGAAAAAGGCTACCAAGCTCATGATTGCAAGGGGAAGAAGGAAGCTACCAACGTTCAGTGCTACAATTGCAGGGAGATGGGGCATTATGCAAATGCATGTCCTAAGCGTCAGGAGAACTTACCTCAGAAAAGGCCAAGGGATCAAGGCCAGGCTTATGCTATCACTACTGCTGAGGTAGAAGCTCCGAAAGACGTGGTGGCAGGTAATTTAATGGTTTCCTCAAGTTTAGCAAATGCATTATTTGATTCTGGATCATCGCATTGTTTCATATCTTCCCAGTTTGCTAAGAAAATTAGATATTTCCAATTTGATTTAATAAGGGAGTTGTCAGTTAAAACTCCTAAGGGAAGTATCGTTGCAACAAAGTTTTGTGAATCAGTCCCCATTAGAGCACATAAATTTTCTTTATCTGTTGATCTCATCGTCATACCTATGATCGAGTTTGATATAATCCTCGGTATGGACTGGCTTTCGGACTATGATGCGAAGATTTATTGTAAGAAGAAAGAGGTTACGATTCTTCATGATAATGATAAGGAACACCTTATTTTTAGAGCAGAATCTTCACCACCTAATTCTTATTTAGATCCACCCTCAATAGCTCAACTAAATTCAATTATTGGGGAGGAAGAGAATGAAATAACTGCGGGTGAGGAAAGGAATGTTCAAATAGAGGATGTACCTGTTGTGAAAGAATTTGTAGATGTATTTCCAGAAGATTTACCTGGACATCCTCCAGAACGAGAAGTTGAGTTTTCTATTGATTTGATTCCTGGATCAAGGCCTATATCGAGGACCCCTTATAGAATGGCCACTGTAGAGTTAGTCGAACTAAAGAAACAACTAGAGGAATTGAGTAATAAGGGATTTATTCGCCCTAGTGTTTCTCCATGGGGAGCCCCTGTTCTTTTTGTTAAAAAGAAAGATGGATCTATGAGGTTATGTATCGACTACAGGGAGATCAATGCTATAACGATAAAGAACAAGTATCCCCTACCTCTTATTGATGATTTATTTGACCAACTGCATGGAGCTCAATACTTTTCAAAGATTGACCTTCGATCTGGATACCATCAGTTGTGTGTGAAGAAGGAAGACATTCCGAAAACAGCATTTCGAACTAGGTACGGGCATTACGAGTTTACTGTAATGCCGTTTGGATTGACTAATGCACCCTCTATATTCATGGATCTGATGAATATACTCTTCAAGGAGTATCTCGATGAATTTTTAGTGGTATTTATTGATGATATCTTGGTATACTCCAAAACCTACGAAGATCATGAAAATCACTTGCGCATTATCTTGAAGACTCTGAGGAGGCATGAATTATATGGGAAGTTTAGCAAGTGTGAATTCTGGCTTCAGGAGATTTCTTTTCTTGGCCATATTGTCTCTAAAGATGGAATCTATGTTGATCCTTCTAAGACCAAGGCAATCCAAGAATGGCCAGCACCTACGAGTATAACTGAGGTACGTAGTTTTATTGGTTTGGCAGGTTATTATCGACGTTTCGTCCAGAATTTTGCCCGATTGGCTAACCCATTAACGAAGCTCACACGTAAAGGGGTTAAATTTGTTTGGACAAAAGAGTGTGAAGAATGTTTCGAAGAACTGAAGAGAAGATTAGTCAATGCTCCTATATTGACTCTACCATCGGGGAATGATGGGTTCGTTATTTATAGTGATGCATCGAAGAAAGGACTTGGCTGTGTCCTTATGCAGAATGATAGAGTTATTGCCTATGCATCACGACAGTTGAAAATTCATGAACAAAACTATCCTACTCATGATCTTGAGTTAGCAGCTGTGATCTTTGCTTTGAAGATATGGAGGCACTACCTCTATGGTGAAAAATGTGAGATTTATACTGATCACAAGAGTTTGAAGTATATTTTCTCACAAAAAGAACTCAACATGAGGCAAAGGAGATGGCTTGAATTACTCAAGTATTATGATTGTACGATACACTACCACCCGGGGAAGGCAAACAAGGTGGCAGATGCTTTGAGTAGAAAAGACCATGGAGTTTTGAACAATATGAGAATTGAAAGGGATCCAATTTTCATGGATCTAGTGAAAATGGACATGGGAATAACCAGGGAAGGTGAAACATCAATTCTTTTTCAAATGGTTGCCGAACCATCTTTACTAGAAAGGATTAAGAGTTCTCAGACCGATGATGACGAATTCCAAAAGAAGATTAAAGCTGTGAATGATGGGAGATTGAGAGACTTTGTGTATGAAGATGGAATTTTGAAATTCGGGAAGAGACTTTGTGTTCCCAATATACCTGATCTAAAAAGGGAATTGTTGGATGATGCTCATAGTTCCAATTTCTCTATACACCCTGGGAGCACCAAAATGTATAGAGATTTGAAGGAACATTTTTGGTGGGACAACATGAAGAGGGAGATTGCTGATTTTGTGTCAAGATGTATGGTTTGTCAACAAGTGAAAGCTGGAAGGCAACAGCCTGGAGGAGTCATGCAACCTGTTCCCATACCAGAGTGGAAATGGGACAATGTTACGATGGACTTTGTCATGGGGCTACCGAAGACTCCTAGAAGGAACGATGCAATATGGGTTATTGTTGATCGTCTTACCAAGTCAGCACATTTTCTTGCTATAAGAGAAGATCTACCCCTGGAACGTCTAGCAAGACTATACATTAATGAAGTTGTGAGACTTCATGGAGTACCCCTATCAATTGTTTCTGATCGTGATCCCCGTTTTACTTCAAGATTCTGGAAAAGTCTTCAGAAATCCCTGGATACAGAACTTCATTTGAGCACTGCTTACCACCCTCAGACAGACGGACAATCAGAACGGACTATTCAAACCTTAGAAGACATGTTGAGATCTTGCTCACTTGACTTTCAGGGTATGTGGGATCAATATTTACCACTGGTAGAATTTTCCTATAACAATAGCTTCCATTCGAGTATACAGATGGCACCATATGAAGTGTTATACGGAAAGAGATGTCGTACACCAACCTGTTGGGATGACGTTGGTGAAAGAAAACTTGTAGGCCCAGAGCTGGTGGAGGAAACGGTGGAAAAGGTGAAAGTAATCCAAAATCACATCAAAGCAGCTCAAAGTAGGCAGAAGAGCTATGCCGATAATCGAAGGAAGGATTTGGAATTTCAAGTCGGTGATCATGTTTTTCTGAAGGTATCTCCGTGGAAGGGAGTCATACGTTTTGGTAAGAAAGGTAAATTGAGTCCCGGGTACATCGGACCTTTCGAAATTCTAGAACGAATTGGGGTTGTAGCTTACCGATTGGCAATGCCGCCAAGTCTCTCCAAAGTTCACGATGTGTTCCACGTATCTCTATTGAGGAAATACATGCCTGATCCGACGCATGTACTCACCTATGAGGAATTAGAACTGGAACCCGATCTGTCTTATTGCGAAGAGCCCGTCAGGATTCTTGATACAAGAGAACAAGTACTGAGAAACCGGACGACGCGTCTGGTAAAAGTTTTGTGGAGAAATCATAAGATGGAAGAGGCAACGTGGGAACCCGAGGAACTTATGATGAAGAACCACCCGAGTCTTTTTATGCAGTAATACCCTAGAAATTGCGAGGACGCAATTATTTGAAGGAGGGGAGAATGTAACACCCCAAGCTTCTACGGTATGTTTCCCTTCGAATAATGCGATAGCGTGTGTTGTACGCAACCTCGAGTTCTAACACACACCACAACTAATTAAACTAGCCGTTGTGAATAGTAATACCTACTTTTTGAAATCATATATATTCTATATTTCAAAATGGACTTCATTTTTGGATTCGGAATATCAAAATTAGCCTAGGGTGAAATTTTGGTACATTTCGGATAACTTTCATATTTTGATGAATAGTGAAAATTTCTAAATTTTAATTAAAAACAACTTTTTTAATCAAAATAATTAATAGTGATAAATTATGAATTTGAGTGGTTTTAAAGTATATTTAGAATATATTTTTACCATTCAATTTAATGTTTATCATTGGACATAATTTTACAATTAAACCGAACATAAACAAGTGTCAATCTTTTGATAGTTATTATCTCTTAAAAACACGCTTTTTGTTTTGACAGCGGGAATTAATTTTAAATTAATTTCTGCCACTTCTGTGTTTTGAATTTAGGAAAATGGATTCCATATTTGGAATCAGGATGTTCAAATTGTGTAAATAGGTAACTTTTATTTTTACACATTTTGAATAATTACTGCGGTAAATATTTTATTTACCATGGTTAAAGGGTAAATCCGGTAAATAAGGGTTAAAAAAATAATATTATAATAATACTAAATTACCCTAAAACGTGTCTTAACCCTATTGGTTGATACATGGTCGACCATGGGCATCTTTTTGTCAATTTTGGGACCCCATGGATTCACTTGTAAGTGATAATGACACTTTATTTTAATTAAGTTAAAATGAATACAAAAATGACACAAGCATATATCTTTTAGAACAACAATTGTTACATAGGGTTATATATGTTGGATTTTAGATTATAAATATTCATTAGAAAGATAAACATATTTCCTACATAATGATATTTTATTTATAATTTTTAGACATTTAATAATATATTTTATATATGACACAATGATGATGCAGTAATTACTATAATAGTGAAAAATTAAAATAATTGATATTATAAATACCCAAATAAATATAATATGAAACTTTTAATGAATTAAAATAATTTTCTAGGATAATATGATATATTAGGATTGATATAATTGACTTTGTTCGAAGTAATCAATCTGTTATGAGTTTCAAAAAAAATCAACTATTGATTAGTGTCAAAATTGACATAAAAGAGTTCTTAAAACAAATATTATATTATTAATTGATATTAAATTCCTAAAAATCTAAGGTTCTGCCAAGAGACTTATATCATGATAGGTTCATCATTCATGTACCACTTGGGGGTCGCTTGGATGTATATAGTAAGTTTCTTAACCATATTATATAAAAATACAAAGAGACATTGTAAAAGTGAAACTAATTAACTTAGAGTTAATACTTAAAGATAAGGTTAATATAAGTACCCAAACCTGTCTAAATTCTATTGGTTGAGTGGTTTTCGACTTATACCCACCATTAACTTTTAATAATAAGCTTTGGAGCCATTAGAAACCGAATATGAATTTATTATAAATTAATATTTCTAACTTTTCCAAAGGTGCCCCTCACCCCTCTTATAAAAGGGCACTCCTCCTTCTCATTTCTTCACACCTTCAAAGCCTTTTGGTTCGGCCAAACTCTGCCCAAATACTCTCCCAAAATCCCTCACTACAACCTAGAGGCCTTAGTTTGATCAGAAAGCCAACCTAAGGAGCCCTTTTGATCAAATCAAAAGGAAGAACCCGAAGAAGAGGAAATGATTTCACCACCCTTTTCTAAGTTCATTTCTTCTTCCACTTCTTCTTCCTTTGTTCTTACCATTCTGAAATAATAACTCCAGTATCTCACATATACTGTGATGTTATTATAAATATGGTACAATCATATTCAGTATTCTATCCACCCTTTGAATAACATGTCACCATACGTGCGTACGTACGGCTTACCGTCTCCACGTCGTGGTGTAATTGTTATTCAATATAATATTATTTGGATGGGTATAATAATGACGTGTAACTCATGTAAATAATAAATATAACATGTTAATGATTCTGTATATATGATATACCATCCATTTATATATTATTTTAATATCAAAAGAATGATATTGTCGCTCGTGCGTACGTACGGACTACCGTCTCCACGAACGCGATGAGATTCATTCTCCATCGTATCCATTCAAGTATAATTATCATTTGATGATTTAAAAATGATGTTTAAGGACTGTATATCATTCTGGATATGAATAAGATACAACAACCATGGCTTATGTAACAAAACATATAAAAGAAAATGAGTAAGTTAACTCCTGAAACGACGATAATTCTAAGATATTATTAACAAATCAATGTTAAAAGATCATATATGATATCATATTAATATATATAATTCTTGTATAATTTAATAACAACTATTTCACCATTATACAGGAGGTTAACCTACCCCAACCAAGGAAAAGTACAATGTAAGGGTTATTTCACAATCTCTTCTTTATCCGAGGTTGTTTATACGTAATAATCTACTGGGATCTCTTTATCATCCACATCCATGTTTTCTTAAAAATGTATTTCAAAACATTTTTACTATTTACAAGAATATGGGTTAAAGTCATTTATACCCTTGTTTTACTTTTTATAAGAGGTTTATAAAGGAATCTTTCCGTCGTTTTCAAAACAAGGTCCTTTTGAACCTTTTCGACAGAATTGAGGTAAGAATGTTTTTTTTAACTTATACGGCGGGTGCGGTTATTTTCCGTCGTTATAAAATCGTCGAAGCTTTCCTTACAAGCTTATAAGAATATTTTCAAAGAAAATGTTTTATTTTATATGGATCTTAAATGATTTCAAAATAAAAGGAGATATTTCTTTAAAAAGAATTTTGATTTCATCTATGTCAACATCCTTTGATGGATTTTAAGATTATTTGAAGTTGATTTCTTATGATATAAAACTTCTATATTGTATTGAAGTTTTTGTGATATGTTTGACTATGGATGTGCTATTTTTATACCATTCATAGTTTATGGTGAAATTATTGACATTTCGTATGCTAGTTTTAATACGAATGTTTATGTTATGTTTAAACCTTTTCATATGGGAATGCATTGGACTTAATAAGTGACGGGTGGAGCCCGTTATAGCTCCTCGATGCATCTGTAGGTCTCATGAGACAAACTAGTGTCTTGGCATAAGGCCTTGACAAAATCTTATTTGTAGTCTTGGCACGAGGCCTTGGCTATGTGGTTATGATAGTCTGGCATTATGCATTCCAACATTATGAAAGTGGTTATTCATATTGCATGTGATTATTCGATTAGTAGAATATCCATGTGAATAAGTAAATGGCATTATTTCATTTTTATTTTTGCCATACTATGTTGAAGTTCAATTTTAAATAGCTTTTGTTTTAGTAATTCATTTCCTTAAATGTTTATGCTTATTATGAATGTTCCGCTATATTGTTATCCTTACTGGGCATTTGAGCTCACCCCTTTTCTATGTTTTATTTTTCCCAGGTAGTGAAGAAGTAAATTATGAATGACTTGCAGGGATATTATGAGGGGTTAATAGTGTGGATATGAAGACTTTGTTGTTGTAGTAGTTTTTCACTTTGAAATTTAATGTAAAACTTTATGATTATATCTAGTGTTTCCAAGGATACTAAACCAATCGGTCTTTCAAGATTTGATCTTTCTTGTGATCATGCCAATGTTATGTAATTAATGCACCGACTCTGGGCAACTGGGGTCGGTGCGTTACATGGACCCTCCAATACTTATTAAATAATTTAACATTTAAAATAATTTCCTTGAGAGTGTGACTCGCCTCCACATAAGAAATTGTAATATTTTTTTAAGTACAGGCATTGGACATGTAAAATAATTTTTCCCACACCCCTTTTGAATAAACCATATGAAAAAACCATTGGTTGGTTTTTGGATTTGATTATTTTAATATGTGGTGTCTAAAACATAAATAATAAATAATTATCTCTCATTTCCTATATAAACTAACTCAATGTCTCATTCCTATTCACTAAAAACCATTGGAGCATGTCCATAGCCTAACATCATCTCTCTAAAATCCTCTAATGGTGTCTCGAGCTTCATATAATCTTCTATCAAGCCTCTCTCGATCCTTTGGATTACACTTCAATGTAAGATATTTCATGCTATCTCTTATTTGTCCAAATTTTATTTTATTGTTATTCCATTTTTTTCAATTCAATATATTGGGGTATGATTTCACACCTCTCCCATACATCTCTACTTATGTTTTAATTATTAGAGACCTATTTTTCTCTCATTAATTCCACCCATGAACACCTGTTACCATGCCAGAATTCCACAAAACATTTCTCTCTTCTAGTTTACATTCAAGAAATTATTTTATATTATGAATATAAATTCTATTACAAATGTTTGTATATTATGTTCCATGAACCCTTACAATCCATTAAATGTATAAATTATGAGAGA
The DNA here is from genome assembly GCA_963277665.1 of Viscum album. Taxonomy (NCBI): domain Eukaryota; kingdom Viridiplantae; phylum Streptophyta; class Magnoliopsida; order Santalales; family Viscaceae; genus Viscum; species Viscum album. Next base: position 426,918,343 of record OY728129.1, on the reverse strand, counting down.
CCACTTTCTATCTCATCAACCCATTTTAAAAAATCTATTTGACGTCGTTATGTAGCCAAAGTTACACCAAATTATCCCTTTCCAATATCATCATCTAAGTGAATATCGTACCCATTTCTCTATCAAGGGTATTCACATTTATGTGAAGGTACTTCTTGATTGAGTGTGGATTAAAATATTGTGTTTAATGGGTCAATGTTTTATGATCAATGTGTCCCCATTATGCATGAAATGAAATGTTTATAAAGGGAGTGCCATGATAGTTCTCTAATGAATTGGATAAATATTAATATCAGTATATGTCAATTGAAATGAGGTTTTACTCATGGTAAATCATGTTCAATGATGTTTTACTAATTCTACATGTTCAATGGGCCCTGTCTCATGCTAATATTATGTTAAAGGTTGTTTCCACTTTTCCATGTAATGATAATCATGCAATATCAGGCCTTTATGTTAATGTTTCTATTTTTCTACTTTAATATTCCTATTTCATATCATGTACTATATTCTTAATTTTATTCCTTGTTTACTCCCATACTAGGCATTATAGAACACACTTTTCTTATGCACATCCTCAGGTCATCCCATGCAACGCTAAGTACGAGGGAATGTGTGTGGTCATGTAAAAGATGATTTCAATAAAGATGTGTATTTTAGGATTTAAGTTGTTATGTAATGTTCCTAATCCCCAAAGAAACTAGAAATCTCTATATTATATGCTATATTATGTGAATATTTTATGTAATGAATTATTTTTATGTGTGAAAATATAAGTAGGGTTGCTATAGACAATGAGTGGGCTAAGAATGTCTAGGGGGTCATTGGACAGTTTGTGGGGTGTCTGGTTGGTGCGGAGACTACTTTGGACATCCTCTGAATCTGGTTTTAGGGATTGATCGAGCATATCACTAAAAAATGCAAGAGATTTATGATTTATTAAAGGTTTAAGGGTTCTTTGGATGTCCAGAAACATGGTGAGACATCATTCCACAACTGTGTCAACAAGTGGAATTTTTTTAGAGCCATATTTTTTATTCTAGAGTTGGGTAACTTGTGAAAAGATTTGGCCAATGGTTCTTCTATTCTAGCTCATAGGCCATTGGGTCCCTCTCTAACCATTATTAGGTCCATTGAAGCAATGTGGGTCAAACGGAGGCCATATAGAATGGGATTAAACCTCAACACTGATGGATCATGCTGCACTGGCTCGATGCATTGAGAAGGAGTTGTTCTTGATTACCTTAGATCTTTAGTGGTGGCATTCTTATCATTTTTTTGTAATGTATATTATCTTCAAGTGAAGTATTAAGCCTTACTCACATGTTTGGTTCTTTTTAATTAGTGGGATATTCTAATTCAGGAGGTGGAGGTTTTCTCACTCATCATCCTCAAAGCCTTGTTTGGGAAAGGCTCAATACCTTGGAGCATTGAGTACTCAATTAGAATATGCCAGTGGATTATGGATTTTCACACATCCATCATCCATACCTGACATGAGAGGAATATAGTGGTTGTTTTTATGAATCTAAATCTATTATAGATGATAAATGTTTTTTGTTTTTCATTTCCTAGATCATATCCATCTGATGACGACATTTTTGTACGGGCTAACTCCCTAGGACTACACTATTTTGAACCCCCTTAGTTCCTCTTTTATTCTCACCCGACCCTCTTTCTTAATAAAAAAAATTTGCATGGTAATATTTAGAATCATTTCATAATTTTTAGGTACATACTACAATATGATAAATATAACTAATTAATACTTAATATGAACTCCATTATATCATTTATTATAGTGAATTTTATATAAAATATAATATTACAAGAAATATAATAATTTTATATCTCTAAATTTTATGTAAACATTTTACATAATCATTATATAAAATATAAGTATTGTTTAAATATTAGAGCACATATTTTATAAAATATCATTTTATAATGTTATATTAATTACCATATAAGTCTCTTTTAATTTGGGAATTTAAAATTATTTATTAAGAATAATTAAAAAAAATTCAAAATATAAGCACGTTTTGTTTATCCTTATTTTATAATTTATAAACTCTTTGTAAATTACACTTATATTATTAAATGATATCCAACTAAAATAATATCCCCTTTCCAAAATATGTTTTCATTTATTATTCCATGATCCAAATTTCATTATTATTTTAGTCATAATATCATATCTCTCAATACATCGCTTTATAGGCAGGGTATCATTTCAACCATATCATATATGATTCTTGGGTAGTTCAATTCATATATCTTTATTAAATACATCATATAGATAATGTCATCTATATTAATCTAATAACTTAATGATATTAGGGTCTCGTTACTAAGTGTAACATAAATAACACGACAAAAATATGCACTTATTCCTTTAAGGATCACCAATTTCTTTCTGGTCACGTATATGATAATCCATAGGAACCCATCTTTAGCATGACCTACTAGGTATAACAATCAATTTATTTGAAAATTTATGCTATTGAAGAAGTCAAAAAATATTATTTTGATAGAGAATTAATATATCTATATTATCTCATGTTCATCCATTTGTTAATTCATGATTATAATGATTTGTATTGAAAATCCTATCTCAATGCATGAAATCAATATGTTCAAACCATATTGAAATATAACTCATTACACGACCCCTAATTTTCTTTTACATAACCAAAAATAGAAGTTAAATATATTCATACATATCTAATTGCGTTTCATACATATTTTACCTGAAATATTCATGGAAACACATGGAGTTATATGAAATTTACAATATCAACATGAGAAATCTCGAGGCGACATATACCCAAAACCCACCTTTCTAGAAAAAGGCCTAAACCTGTAGACCAATGTTATGTATTACCCCAATTCCATCTACTTGGTGATTGTTTATACAAGAGTAAGTTGAATTAAAAATAAGTATAAAATGTAATATATGAAAACTATGTGGAAAAAATACATTTAATCATTGAACATTATTAACAAAAAAAAATTTAGGTTAAATGAAAATAATATGTTTTTATGCATAGTATGGAATAAAAATTTAAACGATGGGGCTTATCTCTAACACTAATGAATATACAATAAATCATGATATTATGGTATGGTGTGTCTGGAATAATGCACTAATGATAGAGGATAACACACATCAATGTTGTATTAATATGGCCTCTAAATGTTGTTGTTGCATATAACTGAGGTATGAGTCCTTGTTTAACTTATTTTTTGATAGCGTATAGTCTATAGAGGTCTAGGGGTTATTGTCTAGTTTTTTGTGTGTCCATTTGGTGTGTAGACTAAATCAAGCTTACTTTGAAGCTGGTTCTAGGGAGGGTTTAGGCCTAGTCCTGAATGGAAGGCTAGTAATTTATGTGTTATTGTAGGGTGTTGGGTTCTGTGGATGTCTAGGAATAGGGTGAGTCCTCAGTCCACTCCTTTTTCGACTACTGGAATTATTGTTAGAGCCATACTTATTCTTTTGATTTTGGTAGCATGTGCAACGATTCGGCCAATAGACCTTCTCTTGTGGCTCAAAGGCCATTGGATCCCTCTATTACTAGTAGTAGGTCCACTCAAGGGATGCAAGTCAAATGGAAGCCACCTAACACGTGATTCGAAATCAAAATTGATAGATCATGCCGCTCGGTATTGATGCATAGAGGTGGAGTTATTCACAATTCCCTTGGATTAGTGGTGGTGGCATTCTCGATTTTTTTTGGTAATAGAGATTCACTTCAAGTAGAGTCTCAAGAAATACTCACTTGTTTGATTCTTTGTAATCCAAGGTATATTCCAATTAATTAGGTGATGTTTTACTTTCTCATTATCATCAATGCCTTGTTTGGAAATGGATCAATCCATTAAAGAATTGAGTACAAAATTAGAAGATGAAAGTGGATTTTGGATAGTCACACATCCATCATCCATCCTTGGAGTGAGGGGAATATGATGGCTGATTTTATAGAATATAAAGATACTGTAGATGATAACTTGTTGGTTTTTTCAAGTCATGGATCCTTTCCATCAGATGGATCTATTTTTATACAGGCTGACGCTCATGGATTACATTATTTCTAACCCCCTTAGTTCCCATTTTATTTTCTCCCGCACCTCTTTATTAATAAAATGAAATGCTTTGGTTGGTAATAGTTATAATTATTTGTCAATGTAATAGTTACATTCTACATTTTGATAAATATAACTAATTAATATTTAATATGAACTCGGTTATATCATTCATTTTAGGGATTTTTATCTAATATATGATATTATAGGAAATATATTAAGTTTATATCTCTATATTTTATGTAATCATTTTACATAATCAAAATATGACATATATGTATTATTTGAATCTTCGAGCACATATTTTATCAAATTACATTTTATAATGTTAAAATAATTTCCAAATAAGTCTCTTTTAATTTGATCATTTAATATTATTTATTATTTATAATTTATAATTTTATAAATATAAAAACATTATGTTTTTCCTTATTTTTTTATTTGAAATCTCTTTTTAAATTTCATTGATAATTTCTTAATATAAAAATTTTATATCAAAATTATATGATATAACATATAAATTTGAAATGGTATTTTTAAATATTGTCTCCTAATAATAACGGAATATTAATTATTAAACATTTTAATAAAATTAACTAAAAATTTATATAGTTTTTATAATTAATTAACTTGTAAAACTCTTTAATAAGTTACTAAAATTTTTAAAATACCTTTTTTTAATTTTTTATAAACATTTTATAAATAGTAAAATTCAATTCATCAGCGAAAGTATTGAAAATAATATTTCTTCAATATATATTTTTTACGATTGAAGATAAATAATTAGACATTATTGACACATCAAAATATATAAATCTTCAACAATAAAAAATCTAATTTTATGATAGATAAAGATACAGTTAAATGTGATATATAGAAAAATGTTACAAAAAATAGAGATGTTATATTAACTAATTGACACCTTATTTTTGTAAAAAGTGGTATTAAAATCATTGGATATGACATATCAATATCGTATGCTATCATATTTAAAAAATAAACAGTTATATATGAATCTCATATTATGATATCATCATATGATATGTTTAGATTGAATCAGAAAAAATATACATATTTCCTAATTTATGAACATTATTAGAAAAAAAATTCTGAAAAATATTTATTTCACTAATGATTCCACAAATAGAAATTCTTGGGATGTCTCTGAAACCATTTATAGAGATCTAAACAAAGAATCATGTTTAATATATATTATGAGAAGACAAAAAATATAAATCTATATAACTTTAGTATCTAAATTGGATATCATTTAAAACTAGGAAAAAAATAATGAATTTTTGTATGTTTGTTCTTTGAATTCTACATCAAATTCCTAGCATGGTAATAAAAATCAATTGAACAAAAAAAATTGTTCCTACCTCTATGGTGCTACAACCGGGAGTGCAGCCAAAGCCCCAAACAGGTGGGTTTATAAATATTTTCCACTGACGTTCGACCCGAACTTGTGAACTTCGGTGCAGAGTATCCCAGTCAGTGATGTGGACCACACGTGAAGGGTTCTTAGCACAAAAATAAACCATAAAAAATACCTGGTTTAATTCTGAAGCTGCATACGACGTCTGCTGGTCATTGGCGATCGCTACATGAATTATCTGACATATAACTCCTCTAGATCTTCCACACACACTTCGAGAAATCTGTGAGAGCCCCGTTCTTCATAATCAGGGTTCTAGAACGTAATTGCGGTGATACCTTCAATGATCCAACGATCACTGCATCACTTCACAAGCGATGCCTGAGGGAGTTCATGATTCATGATCCATGGATCCAAATCCTCTCTCTCCATATCATGGGAGAGATGAGAAGACAGAGGAGTTATGTAAATATTATATTGAAATCTCTTCTCCTATTTTATTTATAGTGGTTAATTAATTACCCGTAAATGCCAACACGACCTCTGAATAATTGACATACTATCAATGAAATTTTATGATTATTTTTCTGAGTGATAAATATTATTATCAATTACTTATAATTTATTAAAATATATTATGTGATAATAATTAAGTTATTAACTTGACTCATCCCTCTTATAAAAATTAATTGAACCTTGAATAATTTAATATTCTCAATTAATATTTTTTTTCATGTATTTACATAAAACATGTAAATACATTTTAGAAATAAATTCAATACTCATTATTCTAAACACGAATAATATGAATTTATTAATTAAATCAGTGATAATTTTTCCTTGGACAAATCCTAGACCCAACTGGCAACGCCCACCATGTCCCAATCTCATATTCAAATTAATATGAAAGATTCTTGAATACGTGATTTTGTGTGATCCTCAAGGATATTACCTCGACAACAGTGAATAGTTTTCATAGATGAAGAGTGGGATCTAGCAACCCATCATGGACCCTAAAGATATAAGGATTTTCACTACAGCAACAAACAACCTATGAACACGCACTGCGTAATATAATCTATTGTTCTGTAATATGTCATAAAGTAGGACACACTCTCGGGCCATCGCCATTTTATTTATTTATTGTTTGCTGAAGTAACTGGACAGATTTACCCTTTACTTCCATGTGCATGGTCTTATAATGGTACAATCATCCATATCAACATGGAATGAGATATATTACAACCATAACCCAAAGGTGACAAATCCATTCTTGACCATTCAACGAATTCCATGCCACCAAGGACGTACCCAACACAAACTCCCTAACCACAAATTCATTTCCATGGTTTTCATCTTACATAAATGTACGAAATCAAATGACATGCATTGTTAATGATCTCAATTCAAGAGACCATTACCCATGATCAATGATAGGAACATCCAATGACACCTGAAACATGTGGTATTCCTATTGGAGGGTCAGTTCCCATGATCTCACTACTAGAGAACAGATATAGTGAACATCATGAGAGCAATTCTAAATACTTATGATCCCCCAACACCTGATATTCAAACATTCACTATGTCAAATCAGTATGATTTATTTAGATGATATAACATATATATTTAAGATTAATGTCATAGTATATCAATGTTCTCATTATACCTTGGGAACTATTATAACCTTTCAATACAACAATTAATCATTGGACCTTAACAATATGTAGTGGATGCATAAATTATACACTGTAATTGTAAGATGACATCATGTAAAGTTAACGATATAAATGATATGGTAATTAAAAGCACTGAATAATTGGGTCTAGGGAACCAACTATTTCAACACTCCCACTTTAACTAGATCCACAAAACATGTTAGCTACTCACATGATGAACATCGTGATTTTTCTGAGTAATGGATTTAGGTAATGGTCCTTCCAAAGTTCCACCATAGGGAAATTATTCTATTGCGACCACATCTCAATGAGTATAACTTCTCAAGAAATTGTATCCCAAGTATATCTCTTTTTTTCACTATCATATCCTAACATCATGGATAATAAAAATATCATTACTTGTATTATGGTAATACATTTATCACTTGGTGCGATTCCATGAACTAGAAAAAATCATTGCGTTTATCTACTACATAGTTTCCTTAGAAGTTGCAACGTACTCGGCCTTAGTAGGTAGGGATACCACTAGATGATACGAGCTAGACTCACTCATTTTCATTAGCCTAACAGTGATTCTAGATCACATTGTTCTATTATATACAAGTTTATATCCCTAAAAACTAGTATCCTTCCTCTCCATTTATGAGGTACAAATATTTTGTACTTACTGATGTATAATTAGATGGTTCTGACTGCATCCCTTGTCGTTCTACTGAATATAACTGATATTTTCCTACTATAAAATATACCTTGTAAATATCAGTACTTTTACATATCATGGAATATGTGAATGATCCATCACTTCGACGTAGGGATCTCGACTCAACATGTTCATATTTTTCCATGTCATGGTCAGGTAATCATGGAGAGATTATTCCCTATGAAATAGGCAACAATTCATCTCTTGAATTGATCCGACTAGTATTTTTCAATAAAATGTCACTATATGTATGATTGACTAAGACCAAGTGACCTATAGATCTAATTTAGTATATCTTGTTTTCTAGAACATAGGTTGCTACATTAAGTCAATCACTGAAGACTAATTTTTATTTTGGTCTTAACTAACTATGGGACCAATGTCTTGTTTCCATATGTGGTTGAACATATTTGTTCTTAGAAAACATTGGATCTCCCACTAACCTTTTGTAGACATACGGAATCATTTTTTTTCAAATTTATATTCTATGACCTTGTTGCTTAAGTTAATCCTTAACCAGATTTCAATAACATGCAACATTTATTATCATTCTGTGACATGACCATTCCTCTCTAGTTGCGTCTTATAGACACCATCCATGATTAGTGGTCATCATATCCAATGCTAAATAATTTGATCATGGACATTAGCTATGATAAGTAAAATTCTAATGAATTTAGGCATAATGACTTGGTGAAACCAATCTATCTTTTTTGGTTCTATTCTTGTACCATCCATGTATCAATTCACTTGAATACCCCCTATTGTATTACCAATAGTAATCCCCTTTTTAATTTGATTCATGGAATTCATTAATTGAATTTTAGTTGGTCTTATCAATTTTAGCTAATTTCCATACACTGCTTACTTGTAGGAAATATTATTCACATTGAATAATAGATCACTGACGACATTGAATATAAAAACCATCAAAATGGTTTTATCATTAAGACATAGTATGTGTCTCTATAACATACTCTTTTCTGAATGCTCTTGTGGAACTAGTTCTTATTACAACTACTTTTGCATTATTAGAATTGACTAAACACAAGACATTATAGCTCAAACTATATCTAATAGAGATGTGAACCCTCTTATAGAATTTAGTATGTCACCTGACTATAACTTTTCTATATTAGGGATTTATGTAATATCCTATGAAATACATAGGATAAGAACCTTAGATGCACATTTTTTTATCATTAGGCATGTTTGTTTGTTTTCGAACAAACTATTTGCATCCAAACACATGTCCTTATGAAATAATGGATTTACATCATACTATGACTTGTATGGTATCCATTTGTCATTAAATTTGTCATATGATCATGGGAATACACCGTTATTTGCAAATAATTTCATAATATATAATGGAATTTTCTTTTAGTTTCATCAATGATATTACTTACATCAAAATTTTGATGTATAACATATGCGTTTAGGAATTTCTCCACGCTCCATGTTTGTTGATCAATGCTGACATGTAAGACATCATCATAAATCCTCCACATTAACATCAATGTCATGATGTTGATAAGGTAATGTGCATTTAGGACTTACTCTACACTATATTATTATGATTTGATGAATGATTGGTGGAGATATTCTTCAGTATCCCAACCTGAAGCAACTCATATCTCCTAACCATGAATATACTTCATTTTATTTTTCCTTGATTACATAAATGTGTCTTATGAAGTATTTATACCTCTATAATATAATTAGAATAGTTTATTCTTTCATGTAGAACTATTTCCAAAAGCATTGTGAGATACCGTTATTTCTAAAGTCACTGTGGTCTAAACTAAAGATGTCAATAACACCAAAAGTATTTAGATGTGCCGAGCCTAAATACCATACATAGACTCTTCATGATGTAATGTTTTTGTATTACTTGAAATAGGGTTATCTTTTCAAAAATGGTTATAAGTCTTATATTTATTTTCATCATTAATTTCCTATGATTCATGTACCGATGAACTAGTGATTATGTTTTCCTAAAAAAACATTCAATCCAAAACCATAAATAATGTCTCCTTGCATCCAAGGACACATGAGATTAATGTTTTCGGTTATACTCAATAATATTTCAACACAAATCTTTCACTTTTCAATTAAAGAATTCATGTACTTTTCACCATTGGCATAGGTATCACCCTTTCACAGCCACTTAGATAATACACCTTAGTTCTAGTAATATTTCTATAATATCTTGGTAACTATATTAGAATACATATTTCATTACCATATTGTATTTAATACCCAACTAGTAAAATCATAAACATTACATTTGATGAATATTTTTTAAGAAGAAGTGGGAAACTTTCTTCATTAATTGAATTAATTGTATTTATACTTTTATATTATTATATTATAATATGCAATGAAAATAACCATTGTTAATACCTCATAAATTAAAGGATGTCATGGATGTTCCACTGGACTTACTTTCATATGTTCCTTTTTTAATTTTCTTTCAATTTATTCACCATATGAATTAATGATGAAACTATCATTGATATTCTTATCATCATTTCGATCCTTACCCAAATAGGTAATAATGATTTTACTCAATGCTTTTTCATTTTGTAATGAAACTTGAGTAAAGGGTTGAAAATGATATGATAAAAAAATCTAATTAATGATTATGATTGATATTTTAATTTAGACATTTCGGTGTAAACATCCCCTTATTAATATCATTTCTTCTCTTTCTCCTTGAAAACATCGCTGAGATGAGACTTCATGTTTATATCATCCTTGTCCTGGTGTTGCAACCGTAACTAACACTGAACATTGATGAAATCATAATGATATAATTATCATATGATTTGTACATTAGTCTCCTATAACAGGTTTCTCCCTCGCTTCATGATGAAATTTAGCATTTTTGGGGTCGCTGACACCTTCAGTTTCCTATATCATAGTACTATGCGCATGTGCCTATGCTATTCATGGATAGTCGTGTCAGTGGGGACATTTAATTTTTCCATTATAATATAGTAGTCTTTATAATTGTTCTATATCATTCCACTTTCTACAAAAATTAATTTTAGCATATTAGTGCATTTTATCTAGATTATGGGTTTAGACAATTTGATTAATTACATAAATCATTAAATGTTTTCCAATATTTTTTCAGATTCTAGGAACCCTCGTTGCTAGAATCAGAATACTATGTTTCTTGAGTATTCTAGTGGTAATGATCCTAGAACCACCCCACATAGTCTACAAGCTATGTCCATGCCACTACATAGAGGGTTCTAGGTGGTCTTTTGGATGGCAGACCACTTTAACTTGTGGTTCCTTGATCTGTTGAGTGAAGTCCTGCTTCTTAAAATCAGAGTTCGATTTAATCAATGCTTGCCTCTAAAATTACAACAATCTAGCTATGCCTATTTCATTACTTCAATTTTAGTTTAGACGACCCCAAACTCTTATAAGGACTCCCTTGTAGTAAGAGGAATCCTCAGCTATGGAATAACCAACACCTAAAAACAGCCAGTTTTGTCCAAATTTAAATGAAGGAAGGCTATTTAGGCATAATATATTATTGAGGGTTTTATTATTATTTATGTGACAGAAAAATAATTTTCTTTTTATAAGCATGTACTATGTTATCATACTAATAATAGACCATGAAATAAATAGAAATTTTCTTACGTCACATGTTTATTTTATCTTGCATGCTTATTTATTATTATACTATGTGATCTCCCAATATACTACACATGCATAAAATATTATACATTTCAAAAAAAATGAACACATGATTATGAGAAAATCCTATTTTATAACCCGTTGAGTAAATAACAGACCAAATGAAACCCTAAGGGTAAGTACCATTAGTCGTGTAGCTTGAAACATGGATAGAAATTCTTTCTCATCAAATGACTCCAACTCCTATCTGGTGTGTCACTGTCACTTGGCGTGAAGTGTGTCACTAGTCATCTCATCATAATAAAATTGTACTAGCACGTAGGTGAGGGGGTCTCGGTGTATAAAATCACAACTCTGAGAATGGGAATGCAAGCCCTTATACATATAATGAAATTTCAGACAACACATAGATCATCTTCTATTTAATTAAACTAATTATTAGAAAACCATTGTAATAAATATATAATAAAATAAAATAAATAAACACTGAACATACATTGGTTGGTTTAAGGCTCATGATCATTCATATACACATTAAAATCACATATATAAAATATATTAAGAAAAAAAATTAAACTCACATTAAATAAATTCCTTGGGAATTTATTCGAATTAAAAACATCACTCCTGTTTTTAATTAAATTTAACATTGTTCTGTCCCAATTAATTAATTTAATTTTAAAAACCAAAAATTATATTACTTAATTAATGTAATTAATATCCCAATAAAATTAATTATTCCACATAATGTTTTAATAACAAAAATTAATATTTAATTAATTTAATTATCATTTGTAATTAAATTAATAACTTTGAATAATTTTAGATTAAATTAAATCAACAGGGCCCATTAAACTTTAGGCAAGGCCTGTGCGGGTCAGGGAGAACCCACACATTCCCAATACGGTAAGTAACGACCCCGTGCAGGGAAATTTGGGGATGGCTGGTCCAACCAAGCTCATTATGGGCTTGGCTGAATAGCCCAAACACATTACGGGGTAGATATAGTTACCTACAAGCTAAGAGGACTGGGCGGCAGCCGGAATAGGGTGTGTCTATACTAGCGCGAGCTACTAGGGAGTGGTGGGAAGGTGGGCGGCCTACCAGGATGGAGGAGCATTTTCCGCAAATATGGGGGGGGGTCGCTGGAGGGTACAAAGGGGTACAGGGTGGTGGCAAGTTCACCAGCCTGGGGGAGGTGGCAAGATACCTTTGAAGGTTGTCGGGAGAGGCGGCCGACAGCGCAACCAGCAGTCACCTAGGAAAAAGTATCCTGATGAGGTGCCGGTTGGACTCGGCTGGTGTATGGATGTTGTCGGGAATGAGAGTGGACAGGAGTAGGGGGTTTCCTGGTGTGTGCTGGAGGCACCTGTTGTAGAGGTGGAACGCTAGAGATGGCAGGTTTCCCACTGTTGTAGGGTGGCGATGTCTTGCGGGGTTCCAGACTGGTTGGCGCGACTAGGGTAGGAGGCTGGCCACGGCGGACCCTGGTTTTCCTGTTGTTGTAGAGGGAGGCCGCACAGGGCTCCATGGGGTGGAGAGGGTGCTGGTTCGAGGTGGCTCAGGGAGGTGCCATGGGAGGCGGACTTATATTCATAGTAGGATGCGACATGGTCTCAATAGGGAGCCGCTTGTGAAGGGGTTGGTGTTGTGCTCTTGAATGGGAGTGTATGCCGCAGGGTGTCAAGTCTGTGCATTGTGGCTTCACAGGGATGAACGACCACAGGAGGCTACTCAATCAAGGAGTCCGATCGTGAGTGGCGGGGTTTGGTGGCCTTCCTAACAGTGGGTGCTACTATGGGAGGCCTTTGTGGTGGCATATGGGATGACAAATCGTCACCTCACGGGAAGGAGAGGAGGTGACCATTGGTCTTCCAGGCTTGGGAGATGGGGGGGTACTCGCCCCCACCCTCCAACCTATTTTTTGTCTTTGTAACAAGCAAAAATAGGTCTTCCCCTCCCCCTTTTTTTCAATTTTTTTAACAGTAGAGACTAGCTTTGAAGGTCTCCCACCACTTATCCTTTTTTAAATACATGATTTTCATGTCTTTCCACTCTTCATTTTTTATTACAATTTTCCAAAACCTAATAGATTGGATTTGGAAGAATAATAATATTATTATAATATCAAAATATTATAAAAATATTATTATAATTGAACAATTATTATTATAATAAAATTATTATAATAATTATGATTTTCAAGACTCCCCGAAAAATACTATTACAGTGTAAGTAAAGGATTTATAGAATTAAAACAAGGTTCATAGATCTAAAAACTCATATATTTACCTGTGTCAAATCCAAATGAAAACTTCATATGACCGCATAATGGTCATTTGATGTCGGATTAATAGACGATTTGCGGAATTTGGACCTTATCGAATCCTTTCATTTAAATTTATGAAAATTTAATTTATTTGGATTAAAATCGACATGTTTCCCTATGATACCAATTTTTTGAACTGGGTGTAGATCAGAAGCCTCAAACATGTGGGTGTTTATATTTTTTCCACCGATGTTCGGTGTGAACTTGTCGACATTGGCGAAGAGCATCCTGGTAAAATCTAAATACCATGTGTGAAGGGTTTTAATGAGAGAAATAGACCATAAAAATACATGGTTTAATTCCAAATACTTTCAAGATGTCTTCCCTTCATCGGCGATTGTTGCTCATGGAATCCATCATATAAATCATATATATTGTCCACACGTGCTTCAAAAAATATGTGGGAGTGTCCTTCATCATAATCTAGGTGCTATAGCTGAATTGTGATGATGCCTTTGACACTCCAACAATCACCACATCCTTCCAAAAGTGATGCCTGAAAGAGTGCTTGATCCACTATCTGTTAATCGAGAGCCACTCTCACTAGATCATTGGAGAGAAGATAAGAGAGATAGGTTCCATGAATTTTATATTACAATGTCCTCTTCTCTTTAATTTATAGTGGTTAATTAATTATCCATAAATTCCAACCCGTCCCCCAAATACTTACCACACTATCAATGACATTTTATGATTACTTATCTGAGTCATAAATAATATTACCACTTACTTGTAATATATTAAAATATATTACATAATAATTAAGTCATTAACTTAACTCATCACTCCAATAAATAGTAATTGAACCTTGAGTAATTTAATATTCGTCAATTAATATTTTTTCATATTTTAACTTAAAACATGTAAATAAAATTTTTGAACAAATTCAACAATCATTATTATAAACCTTAATAATATGAATTTTTTTATTGCATTACTGATCGCTTTTTCTTGGACAATTCATGGACCCTAGTGGCGGGTCCCACCATGTACAAAACTCATATTCAACTGAATAGATAATATTCTTGAATACACTATTATTTGTGACCCTCTAGGACCTTATCTCGACAACAATGAATAGTATTCACAGACCAAGAGCAGGATCTAGAAACACATCAAGGCCCCTGAAGAGATAAGGATTTTCACAACAATGACAACCAACCTACAAAGATGCACTATTTAATATAATATTATTGTTAGTAATATCTCATAAAGTATTATGTAATCTCATGTCATCGCCTTTTTATTGCATTATTTTTTATTGTTGTAATTGGATGGATTTACACTTGACTGCCATGGCCATGGACATATAAAGTTACTATCATCCATATCAACATATCCTAAGATGTATTAATTTCATAATCGAGAAGAAACAAATCCATTCTTGACCATTCAATCAATGCCAGGCCACCAATGACTCAACCAACAGAAACTACCTCACCTTGACTTCAATTTCATGGTTTTTGTCTTGCATCAAAGTACAAAATCAAATGAAATACATCGGTAATGATATCATGTCAGGAGACCATTACACATGATCATAGATAGGAACATCCAATGATACCCGAATCCTGTGGTGTTCCTATTGGTTGGACAATTCTCATGATCTCACTTTTATAGATCACCATGTGGGAACATAATGAGAATAAGTCTCAATGCTTACGAGCCTCCACCACCAGATAGCCAAAAATATACTCTGTCTAATCTGTAATGGGTATCAAGAGCATAGATCATATATTTAATATTAATTTCATAGTATCTCATGGTTCTAATTATAGCCTAGGAACTGATATAACATTTTAATATGATAATTAATATTTGGACATTACCATTATGTAGTGGAAACAAAAAAGTATACACTATAATGGTAAGATGAAATCACATACAACTAACTGTATATATGATATGGTAATCAAACGCACTAAATAGTTGGGTCTAAGGAACCCACTATTTCAACACATGGTGTATCCACTGGAGTATAAATTTTCCAAAACAACAATGAGTGGGATCTTGCTTCTCCAGTATGTTTTGTTTGGAACTATGTGATAATGTAGGAATGAAAAAATCAGATTTAGAGATGGAAGAGATTTAGCCAGGAAGATTAAAATGTGGTCCACACCATTCCAAAACCCTTAATATTACATTATATAAGTTTTGAGGACACTAACTTATCAATTCCCCAGTGACATTCCACTAATATTAAATTACATTAATGTAATAGTAATGGATTTTATTACATATTTTATAACTAATCAATACAAATCCCATGATTCAATATTAGTCATTGTATAAGAGGGTTTGAATATTAAAACTGTAACATTTAGGATGCCACATGAGTCATGAATGTTCCACAAGTATTTAAACATTTGATGCTTACCACCATGAATCATTCAAATAATTTAATTCAATATATGAATGAAATTTTTTTTATGATATCTACATAAAATATAATACAATATGTCCTTAGGAATAAATAAATATAATTGATTTTTATTCAAGAATCATTCTCAATGATTCAATATGTCACCAAATACACTGTCCACGGTTTAGGGAATATTCCAAACATCTCCATAATCATGTAGAGATAGTATTTATATCACATAGATTCATATTTCTCTACATAAGATGTTGAAAACTACAATTTTTTTCCATGATATTTAATTTTAAATTACATTCCAAATTGCACACATCATGATGTTTGATTAGTTATAACATAATTTCTTGATTCATTTAGTATATTTTTTATTTTAACTTATTAATATATAATAAAATAGGGAATTCCCACATTAAGATCATGTAATTATTCTTTACTCCATGAATAGTTATAATTATTTTGGTTGACTTATCTAATTAGTCATGATGGAATGCAAATTTTTCATTTTCAAATCATCAAATTTTAATCCTATATATTTTTTAGGGTTTATCATCAATGTTCCATACACAAAATTAATTTTTATATAAATTTATAATTCTCTTTATCCCTAAGAAAATAATGGATGCCTCCTCCTTCACCATGATTTTCTAAGTCACATTATAATATCAATCAAACTCTTCCAGAATCATCATCATGTTTAATCCTTCAATGATACATTAAAGTAACACTAATTTTGGTATATATAACTCATAAAATAATTATGTTAAATAAAAATAGTTGTAAAAAAATTGGCTATCAATTTCCCCCATACATAAACATTTTCTCACACTTAAGGATAAATATAAAATTCATTATCGAATAAAATCTGTCATATCAATTCATTAAACATTATAATTTAAAAAACGTAAACTGTGTTGTGAAACTACATTGCCATCCCATAATTGAGCAATGTTGACAAACAAATTAAGATGGATTTCCCCATATCATATTCATATGTATAACCAATTAAATCCCCTAATTAATACAATTGTTAGCAGTGTTAATATAAAATCATGTTGGATTATGTGTTTGAAAAGAAAATTAATGAGTGACATTAACAAAGACGTAACAAATATATAAATAATATTTGTAAATAGTCAATTGGACATCCAATATATACTTTAATAATAAAATGAGGGAATAATGGAGTGATGGGATTATTTATCTTGCTTCAAGTTACTTATGGTTGAATTCACATGTTCCTTCCAACAAGACCCACTCTTTCTAAATTTTCTCTCATGTCACTCTTCAACTTCTTCAGGAAATAAAAAATAGCCATGATTTTTCTATGCTAACTACACTAAGAGTATTGATTTATTTGAGTCTATAATATGTTTTATTTAATATCCTTATATAGTTAAATTATTTATAGGACTAAGAACCCACATTAAGTGCATGAAAATGAATTTCCACTTTCGATACTTAAATATATTTCATATTTTTATATACGAGTTGACCAAGAAATAAAATAATTAAAAATAAAAGTAAAATATATGATAAATTTCAATAAATTTATAATTATACATAATAAAAAAATTCACCATTCCCTTACCCACTGAAAGATTAGTCACATGTGGTTAACAAATAACAATAAAAATACAATTGATAAGAATATTATTCTCTATGGATATTTGTGTAACTTCCAAAACATTCCTCGATCTACATGATTTAAAGTTTCCCTTCTTCATAACATTTACACTAATGATTTTTTATATCCACATGATTATTGAAACTCATTTTGTAATCCTTCATACTTTTCATGGGATCACATTTAACTACAAATTCTACACTTATATGATCATTCCATATTCACAATGAATGATTTTTTTTCTCAAAATGGATAAAAACTAAAGTTCCCCTAGTGATGTTCCACTCAACCTTCCAAAATATATGATTTCCTTTCTCCCATGGATTAACTCCCATGTGTCCATGTTGTTAATTGTATTCAAAATTTTATTAGGGAATAATGTTATGTGGAACTAATACCACCATAATCTATGCATGTATTTCACATGAAATAATTATTTATTAATTAATCTAAATTCTTTATCTAATTTAATTAATTTTGGATTAATCACATAAATTAATTTTATAGTTATTGAGTTCTATATAAACACTTTTCGTGTACTTCTAAAACGTTATTTCTAAAATTATAAAATTACACCTCTAAGAAAACATTGGATTCAATTAATAATTTTTTGTATTATGCCAATACATTGGCTCAACAATGTATTTTAAAATTTTTATTCTTTATGGTTTATTGGAACATTAATATATTATAAAATTATCCCTTACATTATTTTTATGATTTTACATATATTAGAGATGTAAAAAAGGTCATGTTGGTGATAGATTATCTTTAGGGTGTAACACTATATTTATTTCTTTTGAAATATAACATTAACCCCCTTATTTTTTTATTTAATAAAGACATAATATTACAAATATAATTTTTTTTAAAATTTTGGTATCGTTCATTAGATATCTTCAATATATTAGATATCAAATTAAAATTCAAGATTCCACTTTGTATTATCTTAGTCATGTATTGACCAAACAAGTTAAAGAATAATCTGTTACATAGAGTACATATCCTTTTATTGATATTAAATATTTCATGATGAATAACTAGCATACTCATATGTATTAATATTTGATACCATTGTTCTACGAGTATTTTTGAGATCTTTGCAACCAAATTATTTTGGTCACAATGGATTCTCAATGTTCTACGTAACATTAAATTGGTATATTTATTCCTTTTCAGGATAATAGATTTGATTACATTTTAGGTGAGTTATATCATTAATTTTACACTATTTATCAAACTTTAATCTAAACATAGCCTAAAACACTTATATTTTAATCTCACACTTATCATTTTATTTTTATTGAAACTTCCCCAATGCCTAAATTCTTTAGCATTATTAATCATATATACCTTATTTATATACAAATACTTCAATAAATAAATTATTCACATTTAGAATATTTCATGTCAAATTATATCTTTAATGACTGTTTATTAATAGTTTATGTACTATAATAAACATCTTATTTAAAAAACGTACAAAATTCAACAAACTATAATTTCACATTTAAAAATAAATTTATAAAAAAAATAGAAAAGGAAAAAACCATGAAAAATTATAAATTCACAATCCCAAAAAATTTGTTTTAAAAGTTCCCCAATTTATATCCATAAAGAAGTTTTAAAAATAACCCAAATAATCTCATGATTGATTCCCATTCGATTTAATATTACATGAAGATATATTAGTTGAATAATTTTTCAAACATGAAATACTCTCAGAACTCTCCTTCTTAAATGGTTCTCATCCACAAATTGGTTTCAAGCATCCATGATATATATTACATAATAATATTAAAAGTAAATTTATTCTTATTAAGAGTTAAATATCACACTCAATGTATACCACTTTTGATAATGAGGTACTAACACATTTTTTAAAATTCATGATAAAAAACATGTGCTTTGTGATTATTAATTTTTTTTCACTATTCAAATACTAAACCTCTCCTAATAATAATCCCATGAGACTAATTGTAATAGTTAGTGTCTGAAAATAGGAAGGGGATAATCGACTCTATGAAGGCCATTTTACCGTTTACATAATTTATTTTCCACTCACATACACAATGACTAATTAGATATTAAATTTTAGGAAATATCTCAATTAACGGTTTTATTCTAGATTAAAGGAAATTATTTTATTATCTTATAAGTTGGGCCCATGAGGTCAAATTTACTTATAATGATAATTTTACTCATAATAATGTTTAAATTATAGTTCATACACATTAGACTATGATCCCATGAAGTCTTCATTTTATTAAATCATTACTGACCATGTGTACATGCTAGGAATTTAAGGTTCTCTGGGTGATTTATTTCTGGGCAACTGAAGGATGGTAACATTGAACGATTTTTAAATCTGTGTATGCACCCCACTCCCCTACACACTATGTTTTCACAATAATCAATATTCATATATATATATGTGATTTTTGATATGTAAAATTGTAATCTTAAATGAAATAATAATGGAAAGTAAAATTCTCCTTACATGAAAGTACTTCTTAAGTGGTCATATTTTTCCATTAATCATCAATTTGTATCCTTCTATTCTAGTTGATATATTAAAATAATTAGAATCAATGGTTGTATGTCTGTTCAATAAAAATATAAAAATGATAATTTAATAACAAGATAAACTATAAAAGAATTATTTGTTTATTTTCATCATACAAACTATTTTATCAACATTTTTCCTTTTTAATGTTTTAGATTTCTCCAACTTCCTATATTGAAACTATATATTCATCCTATAAACATTCAGAGTTAATGGATACACTTACTCCGTAGTAATATTCATATATCCGATACAATTTAATTCAAATATAAAAAATGGTTCTGAATAACTAAAAATTTCATCTCCAAAAAGACATTTATTCTAAAATTTAATAGAAGGAAAATTTTTCACTATTTAAATTTACTTAATTAGATCATCCTTTAATTATTTTTTTTAATTTTTCTTTTAAAATCCTTAAATTATCATAGTACTCTCTTTTTATCTCCTATAAATTATTCAAATAAAATTACCACTTATATTAAATACCATTTTAACCCATGTTAACATCCTTTACTAACAATATATATTTATTCGCAAAATTCATCCCCCATCTTGTAGTTCTAATACATTATATAATAGTTCACTACCTTTTCTAAAATTCCTTTCAATTCCTTCTTAGTAATATCATCATCATCACATGTATGTGGGTGTTACAAACTTTGATTTTTTTTATACATCCATACATCTTCTTAATAATTTTGAACTGATAATTCAAGAATTTCAACCTATATTCACTGATGATGAATCTTGGAAATTTGAAACTATAGAAAATTATCATCCTTAAAAACATAACTACAATGGATTCCATTTTTTTCTTTAACTACGAACTAAACCCATTTTTATACATAATAAAATTATTCAAAAATATATTCATTGCCATGGGTTTTTGGGAATGAAATCGTGAATTAAAATCTTGAGAGATTTTAATTTTCATCTTCTATGATTCATGCATGATGAATTTGTTTATTTTTTTTACACTTTCCATTGAAATCTATTATAATTCTTAAAAAAATATTTATCATATTTTAAAAAAATTGAATGTAGAAACCCCACCGAGGTACCATTGCTAATGTTTTCATATTTCCATAGTGAACCCAACATGGATGAATGTCGTAGAGATTAATAATTGATTGAACATACTCTTATAGAATACACATTCTTAAAATCAAATAATGTCACAGTTTGTAAATATAATTATATTACCAATGGTATTACATAAAATCATCCCTATGCCTCTTATTTTAATTCCATATCACCCCTTATGGGTTTCTAAAAATTTAAATGTCATTATAAATTTTATGATTCCATTTAAGTCCCATTTTTTGTATATAAAAATAGTTTTCTTATCTGAGAACTCTCCCTTAGAATAATGGGTGTGAGTAACCTTTAAATTTGGATGTTTTTAAAGATGAATGATTACATGATTATATAAATTATTTTTCTATATAATCTCATGATAAAACTGTTGTAATAGAAATACACATATAATTAAATGTGGAAAGAGTTAATTCATTGATCATTAAAACATCAAACCAAAAGTTTATATAAACATTTTTTCATTTTATGTAACAAATTTCTATAAATCATAAAAAAATACCATTATCTCTTTCTCTAATATGTAAAAATAGAGGTGTTTTCTATTAAATAACTTTCTTTAAATTTATATGAGAAACTATTTCTTATCTCTTATCAACACAAGTGATCTACCACAACAAAATCACTATCATCACATAAAATTTCAAAGGTGTTATTCTATAATGTTGATGTGATGATAGTTTCTAAGACTAACTATTTATCTAATATTACTAATTATTACATGAATTTTTCATTAAACATGTACATGGGAACCTAATGTAAATGATAATAAAATTTCCTTAGAATATTTGATGAATTATTGATAATCTTTATATAAAACCAAAAAAAACAATAATAATATTATCTAAATAAACTAAATATATTGTATAAAATGATTGTATTAATTTAATCTTATTCATATCCACTTCTATTCTATGTATTGAGATTATCTGTCTTAGAAAAAAAATTCTATTTATATGAATTTGAATTTATCCCAATTTTTTCTCATTGTTTTTCCTCAAACATAGTTGTATATTTTAACAGGTTTAGTAAAAATTATTAAAATTTCATGAAAACAATAGAGAAATCATCCATGAATACATCAATAATCCTTTAAGCCATGTTTTACATGAATTATGACATACATCTTTGAAAATTGGAAAATGCTCCACAAAATTCAAATGGAAGTCTTCTATAATAAACATCGATATAAGTACAAGTGAATAAAAACTTGTTTTAATCATAAGATTAAATAGAGACTTGATTATTTTTCAAATAGACATCTAGGATGAAAAAAATACTTCTTTATAAGACACTACATCATATAATCAATGATTGATAGAGGGAATTGAACATTCCAATTTTCATTGTTGATATTCAAATAGAATATACATACTATCCAACATGATCTAGTTTTGGAATGAATTTTCTCTTTCCATACATTGGTAATGAAATTCATACCCCCATTATTTAATTTCATACATATATCACTAATTTATGCTCGTTTAAAAATTGATTATATTTTAACAACATCATGTAATTTGATTACCTCATATGTGAACACTTCATTAATTTTAGGATTGATCATCATTTGGTACTCAATAGTTGTCTTGATCTCATTTATTATGAATATTTTATGCATGAATATGATTAGTATTATTACCTAGATATTTTATGTATTCAATTAAATGGGATATATGTTATTCCTTAATACCTAAGACGTCCTTTCATATTCTTTAGTTTTTAGTTCAGTCGTGATAATGAAATGAAATATCCATTTTGTTCTAAAATAAGAATGTTTAATCTTAGAACGAAATAACTTAAGCTTTAGACTTGGTGGATTATAAATATATAGTTGTTACATATTCCAATAATTATCTATCCCCACTTATAATACATTAATTATATTAAATTGAGAGTTATAACTTCCATTTTAGATGATTCTTAAGGATATAATTATAAGACTACATTGTTTTTTAGGTAATTTCCCTAGCCATGATTTTTAATCATCATTTTGAGTCTATGAATCATCTTTCACCTCATGATCAATGAAATATATGATTAAAAATCACATAAAATATTCATATTATTCATTTCTAAGAATAAATTTAATATCATTATTTATTCACTAACCTGAAAATTGATTTTTCCATGATTCACATCAATCAAATACCCTCCTATGGAAAATAATACATTCAAAGTATAATAAGAATTTATTTTTCAATTTACATTTAAAATATTATTAAATTGGATTGAATAATAAATTTTCCCATTATCAATAATAAATTTTCAATATGAAAAATAATGTATGTGAGTGTTTTATAAGCTTACTATCATGAAATTATTCTTTGGAATAAAAACCTCAATTTAATTGTAATTTTACAATATAAGAGGGATTATATTGATAGTATCTCCTTAATCCATTTTTCATGTTAAATTTTAACCCCATATATTTCATAGTGAATTAGTAGTCTCTCTATATCATGAAGATTGTGCATGATATTCATTTATATAGATGAACTACATTCTTCTATGTGTGAAATATTTTGAAATTATTTAAGCCCCATTTTGTTGAAATGAAATTATTATATAATTTGGTGTAAATGAAATATTTTTTGTTTTTTATAAAAATGAAATATCCACCATAATATTTTGAATCATCAAATTTTTTTTTAATACTTATCAATCTATTTATCAAAATATGAATCTCTTTTAGGGAATAGAGAAATTTTTTCATATGCTTTGACATCAATGTATTAAGGCTTGATGATCACTTTTACCCAATATACTTACCTTTTTCTCTTACTCATACCAACCAATTAAGATCCGAGTTTCACTTTCTATTTAAAAATGTTTTCCATCTCTTAAAGGAAATCAACATCCTTACATTCAACATTTCATTTTTATTAAAGACAGAGGAAAAACTACAACAAATAGGAATTCAACAAGGAATAAAATAATGAAAACCTAACTAGGGGACTAAAATAATGGACACCCAACTAATCCCCCTAATAAAATTAACCCTCTCCAAATCAAATTGGAAAGAACTAGAAAAAAAAATAACATGATTACCTTGATCCGACACAATTTTTTTAGCAAAACAATTTCCTTTACTCCTTTGAAATCAACATCCTTTCATAACTCAACATGAACCTTAGATTGTTCAAGTTATCTTCATCTTATTCCATGATAGTTTTTCTCCATTGTTTATTATTTCTAGGAATCCTTTACCTGAATTAATTTTAGTTGTTATAATTAATATTATTTTTGACCTTTCTATGTTATATTTCTTCGTGCTTCTCAAATTATGTTTTTAGGTTGTTTATACAAATTTTTTTCATGGAATCGATAAAATAATGTTTGATAAATTTGAGTTGGTGTTCCAAAAAATTCATTCACACAAAATTGATGGGCCACTAAATTTAAGAGTTCATCTATGACCATACATGTACCAGAAACTAACTTCTTTAATGTAGATACCCAATTTTCACAAAAATTGTAGTTCTTCTAGCTTTAGTAATTAGTTTTATTGTTTATTAGAAACACACCATGGATTTCCATCTTAAAGGATCCTTGATCCTTCTGACAAAAGTTAATAATATTATTCCACCTAAGATTATAGGTCATTTCATCCAAACTACTTTTTTTATTTGGTAAAAATCCATTTTTATGGTAAATGGTAAACTAGCACATTGACAATGAACCAAAATACAAAAGTGGAATGAGAATAATGTTAACCAAATATTTCTTATGACATTAGAAACCATAAATATTCTATCAATCCATGTACCCCTGACATATCATAATAACATCCTTCTAGTTTTCACCCCTAGAATGCCATAATAGAGACATAACACCAAACCACCTCAAAATACGGTCTTCGAAAAACACCATCGTTTACACAACATACGACATGATGCTCCTCCAACCCATTAGAAGTGAACTCAAAATCCAATTTAGCATAGGATCACTACATTTCCAGTGGAAAACCACAACCAAAAAACCCAAAACATCATTGTCATGGGAGCCACTAGCACAATATCACCAGTGGTAATGAGAGACCAAAATTGGAAAGAGAGACCAGAAACATAACTATTGGAAAGAGATGAAGCTAAAATTATTTTGACCTATAAGAGATTTTCAATCGAAGGATAATGATTGATGTGGGAATATTTAATGATAGATCCACATGAGAAGACACAAAGGTTGTGGGTGCATGGAGTCAAGAGAAGAAAGTAATCCCCATCAGGGTGAACAAACAGTTAGAGAAACCCAGTAGTCCTACCTTCCCCAATTCCACAAAAACGATCCAAAACTCCATCGAATCAATAAAACACATCCATAATGGGGTCATGCATAAAGAAGAATGATGAAATGTTAGAGGAATCCAAGGAGATTAAAAACCACCAAGTCACAAGAAAAGGAAATAAACTAGAAAGATTGATGGGAGAACTAGCAAGGGGAGACTAGTCTAAGATTTACAGAGGCCACCATCTATGAATGTGAAATGGCCCGAGAATAATATGATAGTACTTACTTATTTCAAATCCAATGAACCCAACTATATTTTTACTGAAGGGATACCATAGTTAATAAATGAAATCTTATATACAGAGTGCTCAACATGAAGGTGTTGGAACATCTTATAAACTAGGAGGATGAGAAATAGATGGAAGGTGGTTCAATATGAGCATTTATTACCATCATTTCCATGATGAAGAAAACCCCATAAGAGGAATGTTTGAGAGCGAAGAGAATTAATTCCCCTTACCGGCCCATATCAATGGTATCTATATTTATTTTATAAATGATCATTCTTTATGAGTTGTCTCCCATAATTTCCTATGAGTCTAGTTTTTTCCTCTTATGTGGATGAGTTATCTTTAGTTATCAATAAATAATGAATATAGTGAGGAACACTATTTATATAAAAAGTAAAATAGTTAGATTTTTCTCTCCCTCCTTTTTTATTAGATACAATACCATGCATATTTTTTTCAAATAATTAATTTATGTGTTTAATTCAAACCTCAAAATCAAATCCATAACATTGACTTCTCTCATAATTATTTAGATTAATTAATAGATAATTTAAAGCATATTATATATTATCTTGATATCATCTTCCATCTTATCACCACATTGACTTCCTACTATAGTGGATAAGAGTATTTTTAAAGTATGTTAATGTACATCATAAATGAATTTCATATGAAGATAATGTGATAATTCAATATGGGGTTACTATTAATAGTAATTTATGAACCTATCCCATTATTATTAGAAATCAGCTTGATAATTCTCAACAATTATATGTATTTTGTTCCACATTTTAATATTTCTATATCTAAAATAAAATATCCATATATAAAATCATGTTATATCTCCTCCCATGTTTTGAATGGATCATTATATGATCGTAAAAACCTTGTAATAGTTTTCCCTTGAATTAATTGCAGTAAAATTTTATCTCCATATCATCCTCACTCACTCAGATGTTTGGATAGTAAATTGGAACATGATAAAATAACTTTTATGAAAGAAAAATCACCTTTTAAAGGTAATCCATAAAGAAGTTGTATATTCTAGAATTGATGGGTCCTAATCACATTACTCTCTATATATCATGTAGTTTTAATTCATGATTAGTCTCTAAACACCTTAGGGTCTTGAAATTCCCCATGTCTTGGTTATCTTTATGGAAATTTGATGATTTCTTAAATATAATTTTATTACCCTTTATTTTATTATATTATGTTAAAACATTCTACGTCTATTCATTATTTTTTACTTTTTTACAGATATAGTAATGTATTTTAATCACTAGAATCCTTGGTAATAGGTGTATAATAATATTTTTTTTGTGTATTTACCTAAAATGACACATAGTTTACATAGTGAATATAATTTTCCCTAAATAATTCTTAAAATTGTAATCTATAAATGTTATGTACATAGTATATTCCTATGTTGCTGATATGTATTTTTTTTGTAAACCTAATGAGTTGATAAGAATATTAATCATGGAACATGACCATAAACAATCTAGATTTAAACCTTTTAATAATACAATATAGCCTCCATGAAAGTGAAAAAGGTTGAGAAACACATTTTCTAGGAGTTCCTGAGGTCATATCCAAAGTGGCCTCCAACTCAATCAACCATTTGTGTTTAATGTTATGAATGTTCATATAATGTTATGTTTGATTATATGATTAAATTGAAAGGTAACAAGTTTCATGAAAAAATATGAATCAAATAAGAAAAGAAAATTAATTAATGAGCACCTGATAAATAAATAGATGTTTTATGAATTGAACAAGGGAATAGTGGGGTCTTAGGATTAATTTTGTTACATCATGTTACTTATTCCTGAATTCATTTATTCATTCCCATCACACCACTCATACTTTTAGAGTTCTCTCAAAAGAATTTATTTAGCCTCATAGTTTAATGTAGGTATCATTTATGTTACCTATTCTAATTAAACCTAGAGTATTACATTATTTATATTTATGATATGTGTTACTTATTCTCTATTGGAACTCTAATGCTTCATAGAACTATTTCAATACACCAAGTGCATCTCATTGGATATCTTATTTTGTTACTTCACACTCTCTCATATGTTCATCTAATTGTTGATAAAGAAATGAAATATTAAATAATATAAGTAATTAAGTGTATAAACATGATTCACTAAATACATATAAAAAATCAAAAACAACACATAACCCTCTTCTACTAGGTTCCTATCCACACATTCTAAAACCTAAAAAAATAGAGAATAATAATCTTCATTAATGGTTCATGCTGAATATTTTTCCAGTGTAATTCATCTCCCACATCCAATGACTCATTACTGTATGACTTCCATGATTTTTATTTTTGATTTTCACTTGATGATCTATCCTCAATTTTCAATCCTTTATCGTCGACATGGTGTATTCTATATGTAATTTTTACCCACTTATGTTATTATTCCATATGTATAGTGAGTTATTAGATCTCTCAATGTGAATAAAAACTTTTATTCCATGGTGATACTAAATTCTAGTTTCCCACTTCAATCATATCTTATCTCCATTGGATTAAATAAAATGTCCCTTGGTTGTTAATGAATTCCTATTTTTAGTTTGTTGGAATGTTCCGTTAGTATTTATTACCCACAATATATTCATAAGTCCAATGTAAAATAATATTCTATTGATGTCCCCAAATTCTTGAAATAATTTCACTACTTCTAGTTAAATCACATTGATTATTCTTCTACATATTTCGGTTTTCATAAATGATTATTTTATAATTCTATGGAATCATTATAGTAATTATCAAAATAGATTTATAATAATATATTTGAGTCAAACTAGCATGATTTGGATTATAAAACTACCTTGAATCAAAAAATTATCTTGATTTGGACCCCCATAGGCTTTGTTGGAACATTAATGTATCGTACCCCATTACCTGACATTGAATTGAAATTCTGATGTATCTTAGAAATGTGACATGTCTCACACTGGAGGTAAAATATCATTAAGGTGAAATGAAATGTTTTATTGGTATTTTTAATGTAACATTAACCAACTTTATTTTTGAATTTCATGAAGTAAATGACTTTAAATACTTATTACATTACACCTGAATTCATATACAGAGTTATTTCCCCATACTATATTGGGGCTTTGAAAATGCTTCAATGGTTTTCCTCACATTACCTTAAGGGTGGAATGGTGTTGAAAAGATGACATAATATAGGGTAGTGAGTGGAATTAGCATCATGCTTGTACTCATGGGAAGAAGTTGGAGTGACAATATACTCTCATGTTATAACACTATATACTATTGGCCTAGGAATATTATCAAGCTCCCCTCCACTGAATTACATTTTCTAAAAATAATTCTCAGTATTCTCTACTCTGTTATGCTATTACATTGATGTCTTTCAAAAATAATTGTAGATATTACATTGGAGCAATGATATATCATGATATTTCCACAACACATAATATAATTTCCCAAACATACAGGAAACCCCTAAAATGCATATCAAGCCTATCTCTTTTAATCTTTATTTAATATTCCTTAACACACAAATTCAATACCATTATCTTATGTATCTACTTTACACGACATAAAATAATTAATCAAATAGATGATTCACCTTAAAAATATATTAGTTGAAATTAATGACTGAATGAATGAATATTCGGGCATGAATTTACAGAATAAAGATCCTATTTAGAAAAAAATCAAAATTAAACAAACAATAATTTAAAGACTAAAAATAAAATAAAAATAAAAATAATAAATGAAATAACTAGTAAATAAAATAAAAATAAAATAAAAATATTTATCAAATAAAAACAAACATTCAAGTTTCACATAATTTTTTTAACTCATTGCTTTTAAAGAATACTAATCAATCATGTGTAATAATTTTCCTATAAAATTACTGATATACCTATTTCCTTCCATTCACATACATTAAGTTCATATTAACATTCATGAATAGGTATGATGAACTATTATTGGAAATCATTTTACACATCACTTGAGATCATTTAATTAGATCCATCCACAATAAAAATTATATAAACTCTATACATAGTGTAATAAGATATCAAAATCTCTTCCTAGAAATAAAACAACACTAATTAATCGGATTTTTGAATGGTTTTACATAAATTAACCACTTTCCCTAATCTAAAAGAGTTTAAAACATGAAAATGAACCCAATAAAGAATTTTACTTCTATTCAACATATTTTCATCTTTTTTATAGGGTATCCCTAAAATTATATTGAAAGGTAATTTATGAAACTCTTATCCTAAACCTTTTGTAACATCTTATATTATCCCTTTTTCTATGCATAATATCCCCATAAACACCATAGAACAACTCCGCCATCATAATTATTTCATTTTATATAATGGAATTATATTTATAGTTGGAAAAAATCAGAAAATACCCTTCTAATGTGCCTTCTTTTAAGGATACTTGTGGTCTCTACGAGTTCAATAAAATATAAAATTAAGGTAGTTATTAAAGGTAAATGGAAATAAAATTTAATAAAAAAATGTCCCAAATCATTTTATTTTTATTAAAATTATTCATGATGTTAATAAAATTAAAAATAAATGTTTCATTAATGATTTATTCCTGGAAATTGTATCTTGAAAGAGGGTATCAGAATGAATAAAAAAAAATTAGAGTACCTATCGAGAAAAACAATTAAAATCATTTATGAATCTATCATGCAATGAATAGTAATCATCCAATATTTGACATAATATTTATAATATTTAAAAACATAAAAGTTTGAGGAATCTCATTTATATAAATAATATAATCTTCTAAAAATTTAATTCATCAAATAAATGTTATCATACTTATAATTACTCATCTTCCCTACATCTTAGTCATTAAGTACTATGAAAATAGTTTTTAAAATATTGTTTGATGGTGTTTCTAATCAATTCATCATATTATAAATAAAAAAAATACAGAGAAATTTAATTGTCGAATTTTATTTTCCTAAAATAAAAACATAAACATAAACCGGTAATATAGTTATATATTGAGTTTAAAACAATAATCCCCTATCTTTTTACGTTCCCATAATTTTCTCTTTTCATCAAACACCTTCTTATATTTTAATACTTTGAAAAAATTATAATAATAAAGTGAAAGAAAATATTAATTTTATTAAATAGTATAAATGTAAGGGTTATTGAATTAAATATAATAAAACAAGCAAAAATGAATTTTAAAATAATAATTCAAAAAATAAAATAATGAAAACTTGGGTCACAACTCGAAAGTGCCTTTTTAAAAGACATTGACCTGGAAAACAACCTCAAAATGTGGTGAGGCTAAAAAATGAAATGAAGAGGATTTTTTATTAACCACCCTTTATATAACCCATCCTGGTCTGGTCGTAATTTCTAGTGTGTCCCTCAATGTCCA
Source organism: Viscum album (assembly GCA_963277665.1). Lineage (NCBI taxonomy): Eukaryota > Viridiplantae > Streptophyta > Magnoliopsida > Santalales > Viscaceae > Viscum > Viscum album. The sequence goes on along the minus strand of OY728129.1, from coordinate 426,886,904 downwards.
TCTCTAATATGTCATGGGTTTTGGACAAGCATTGTCGGTATAGAAAACATTTATGTGGGGAATTTCACTATACAATTATTTGAATAATGAATGAATACGCAGATAAACTAATATAATATAATAAAATGAATCCCTTAAAAAATTTAATTTAATTAATAAAGAAACATCTTAATGTGAATACCAACAATGTGAAGATCCTTCAATAGTGATTCTATAAACATCTTTCAACCCCATGTTGTGATCTAGTAATCGAAATATCATTAAAAACTATAACATAAAGAATCTATAAAAATGGTGTACGGAATATAAGGGTGATCAATACAAAATATTAAATATATTCTTCACCAAAAACATTCATGTAATTATGAAAGATCCATTCTATTAAATCATTGAATATATAGTGAAACAACAAGTTATATATAATATGTTAACCATCAGCCAAACCTCACCATGGCTCACTGAAAAAGTCAATATACAAGGAAAATGACCTAGTATAAAAAGAATAAATATTAAGTGCTACCCTAACTAGATTCCCTATTAAACCTATCTCTATCATGACCTGGAAGCTTAATTATTAAAATTAAAATAAATTCAATTCTATAAAACTATATAACATGTAACAATTAATAGTGAAAATGCACACACCACTTCCACATAACACATTTTCACCTCATATCACATGTTATAAACCACATACCACATATCAAATCATAGAAAAGAAATATTATATAGATCATAATCCTAATTCCCTCATCCCCATGTGTGGCTCAGATGTACAACCACATTAGTACCAAAACACAACATTTAATTTATTTAATCCACTACAACCCATACTATGTTAGGAAGAGAGAGAGTGGAAGGTGGGAGGTCTTCCATCCATGCCACCACTATTCTAGATGTTGAGAGTACACTCGAAACCCAAAAATTCTTATGGGAATCAATAAAGGTAACCATATAAGGAAATATATCATAAAAAATGATAGGAAAATAAATAATAATGAATAAAATACAATATTATCTTAATGGAAAAATAACTAACACAAGCCCAATACTTATATGGTCTACATCACCATCACCACTGAATAACAAACAATATCATTTCTAGTCACAATCCAAAATATCCCCACATCACCGCACTAAAATCATATAACTCTCCATTTTACATTCCATTTAAATTCCACAATTACCAATTAACATCAAAGAATACTACTACTCAAAATATTCCATTTCTAAATGGTTTTATAGAATTCAATGATTATTTAAAATGCCATGAAATGATTGGAATTAGTTTTTGGAATATGTCATAAACTCCTTTGAAAGGAATTATTTGAAGATTGTTTTAGAAAACCACTTAGAATCATTACCTTGTGTTTTAATAGGTATATATTAATGTATAATGTTTTTTTAATTTTTTTAATTTTTTTAATTTTTTTTTAAAAATACTTTTAAAAAATTCCAGCATTTTTCAAATTTTTTATTTTATTTATAAAAATAATTTTTAAATTTATTATTTTATAATACAAAGTAATTATGATTTAATATGTTTGTTGAAAAATTGAAACACCTTTCCTCTTGATTATTCAACAAATATTTTTCCACTCCATAAAACCCTTCAACTGGTAACTAACATGATTAAGTATACTTCTATATATATATATATAAATACATAAAAATACATATATGTGTGTCAAAGTATATTTATTGTTAATTGATAAATAAATTCTTACAAAAACATAATTACATACATATTAATAAAATTATTGATATATATAAATAGAAATATATTTAAATAAATAGTAAACATATAAAAATATAAATGATTTTAGAAAATTTAATAAAAATACATACCTATATGTATAATTAAATATAATTATTTTTATTTATTAATGTATATAAATATTAATAAATAAATATTTATAAATTTAAATAAATTTATATAAATATATATAACTACATACAAACATTTATATGATTAAATATAATTATATATAAATAAAAATATTAATATTTATAAAAATATATAAATATATATATACCCCCATAATATATAAAAATACATATGAATATTTAAATATATATATATAAACACAAATAAATATATATACAAAAATAAATACATGTAAATTACTAAATATACACCCACATAATATATAAAAAATATACAAATATTAATACATAAAATTATACATATATACAAATATTAATACTAAAATACATACAGATATCTATAAATAAATAAAATTATAAGATAACATATATAAATATACATAAAAAACACACAAACACATTTATATACACACATATAAATACCCATAAATATAATTTGGGGCTTGGATTTGTTGCAAATTCCCCTTGTAATCATATAGCACACATGGGCCCAAAACCTGGTAGGGGATAGTTATCATGGTACTGTAGTAGTGAAAAAGTGTAGGTATTGAATCATGTACTATATTTGGTTATTATAACAGAAATAATATTCAAATAAATTGGTATTTCATGCTATATATTAGCCTTCGATCCAATGGGCCTACAGGCTATAAATGGTTAGACATCAGGCTTTGAGATAGTGTAGTTCTTGAAAGGTGGAGAGAATGAAGGTGAGAAGGGGGTATTGGGTGATTGGGCTTACTATGGATGTTCATTCATTGTGTTCCAAGTTTGAACCTATTTGTGAACATGATTGGGGATGCAACTACGTTGGGTTGTTGATGCAACGTTAGGATAATGAAATAGAGTTGAAAGATGACAGAAGGTTAGATGATTTTTTATAGTGTCGAGCTCTTGGGAATTGGTTATTTGGACCATGTACATGGGATCTATGCTATAGGATAGTATTGTCATGTAATTTAGTGAATTCGTGCCTTGTAGGGTTACCTATAAACCCATATAAAAGGGATTTTCTAGAAATACAAAGATAAATCTAAGGCTTTCCAGATAGAGGATAAAATATTCATAAATATGTATAACATAATAACAAATATGGAATCATATATTTGGACCAACATAATATATATAAATAAAAATACATACAAATAAACAAAATTTTATATAAATGTATATAAATATATAAAATTATAATTAAAAATATATATATATATATATGTGTGTGTGTGTGTGTGTGTGTGTAGAATTACATAAAATTAAATATATATATATATGATAAAATTCATTTATCTCTGTCATTATAGGAAAAAAAATAACTCCATTCTTTGTTAAATTATAAAACCAACTAATAATAAGAGGAGTGTCACATCCATGTCTATATATCAACCATCAGTCCTCCTAGAAACCAATATGATATAAGGGATTCATGCCACACAATCCTCACCTTAAACCAAATAACACCCATCTTCCTCCCAAATGATAATCCAAAAAGTCCAATCCTCATGAAACACTATTTCTCTTCAATGGGACACATGACTTGACTAATACTAGCATGAAATATTTTGACATAAAGTACCACTATAGATACCCAAGATCAAAATAAGCCATCATTATCATTTTAAAATTGGATTGAGGTTCTTCCACCCACATCAAACCTAGGATATGCTATGGTTTAGATACCACTTATTAGGATCATTTTTTCTATCCCAAACAATTGAATCACAATACCTAAATTATTTTAGAGTTCAATCATAAAATGAAAATTCGATAGGAAGAGTGGACCATCAAAGCTTATATGTCAACGAAATCTCCCCATCAAAATAGATTTAATGATACATACGTAAACATATATATAATAATATAATATATATAAAAATAAATGTACATTAATAATTATAAATATATATATATATAGACATATATATTAATACACACACATACATTTAAATATAATTAAATATATATATATATTTATGTATATATACAGATATATAAATATATACATATATATACACACATACATATATACATATATGTACACAAATATAAATTTAAAATTCAATTTTTTCTTGTTATAGTGATAAACACCCTATTATGTGGTAAGAGAGAACCCTTAAATTGTATGAATGCACATGTGTCCCAATGTTCCATTATAATATTGATGGTCTGAATGTCCTCTGACATGGAATCCATATATTTCCCAAGGCCCAAATGTCAACAAACCCTCCTCCCTTCCCCCCCAAATAGGTGTCAGCCAAAAGAGACTATGTTGGACTTTGAAGAATCGCTACAACATCCAACACCAACCATACATCATGTAAATAAATGTACATAAATACTTATATATATATAAACCCTTATTAATATGTTTAATTACTTATAAAATTAATTAAATATAATTTTAAATATATGTAAATATAATTAGAAATATATATATACATACAAATTAAAATACCTATAAATGCATAAAAATATATTTTAATATACATACACTCCCAATTATTAAGCTTGAACATCCAAACATAAAGAATTTCTTAAAAACAAATGTTTTACTATAACTTCTATCAGAATCCAGGCTTGTCATTCCCATGAGTGAAGTAATTGGTATTAACCAAGATGAAAAATCATTGACATAGAAAACACATCAGAAAAATAAAACACCAAAAGCGGTAAAAAAAATTATGATTTCAATGTTATAAGATTAGTAGGTATGAAATCCTAGGAATAAGTTAACACACTACATAAAAAGGAAAATAAAACCCTCTTAAATTATATAGAAATACCATTGAAATTTCAAACTTAGGGTACCAAAACATAAACCCCATAAATTGAGTATTTTCGGGCCTATATTGTAATAGAAAAAATAGATTTTGGGGACTGAAACAATATGACATCATAGAGAAGTTATTAAGCATTTAATTTATAAGTTATGAAGCCTACACCTTCCAGGATCAGAAGTTAGATATGTTTGAAGTTGGCGCCAGAAAATAAAAAATTATTATAACATTACTAAGGTTTTATTATTAATTATTTATATCTTTATATCTTATATAGTAATATTTATTCTTATAAGCATCAATTTGATAGGCCCAAAATCATAAATGGACACACATATCAATTGTTATAGTCATTTGAATTAGATGGTCATTTTTAAACTCCTCATACACAATTGGTTATGTTATGATGTTTCAAAAATAGTTTTTATATATATGTGTGTGATTGTGTGTGTGTTTGTGTGTTTATATGTAAGTGTATATATATATAAACCATTAATAATTAATTATTATCGATTAATAATTAGGAATTATTAAATAAAAAATAATTACTAAATAAATAATTATTATCAATTTTTAATTAATTAAATTTTATTTTAAAAATAATACATCATTATAAATAATAAATAATAAATAATAAATAAATATTAATAATTTATTATTGACATGTAATTTAAAGATAAATAAATAATTATAATTGTTATTAATAATAATTTTCAATTTTTTTAAAACCACTACTATAATTAAATTATAAAAAATATAAAACATTGGATTTATCTTTGGTTTTTCCCATCATTAAAAGATCCCAACCGAATGGTGGAGATTTGTAATAAACCACAACGAATTAATGAAGGTTTTCTGAAAAAGATACTAATAATTAAAAATTAAACTAATAAGTTGTTTTGAAATCCATGATGAAAATCCTAGAACTAAATTCACCTTTTCTTATAGTGTATATTAATTACAACACATTTAGTTTTCACAACCAATCATTTATATTACCACATCAAAAAAACACACTAAAAACCTTTAAAGTAATATCCATTACAACTAATATAATATTGCATATTACTACCCCTTTAGAATAAGTAATTAAGAATATAAGTTCCACCACCACTACAATATTTCAATCACATTACCATAAAAAAAAATTAAAACATAATCCAATTTAAGCGAGACATATAATCACATTGAAAACAAACAGTTCTCATAGTCACGATTCATCATTTAATTATCAATTCATGACAATAATAATAATAATTAACCAATAACCCCATATTATATACCTTTATTCCATTACCATATTTAGATTAGTCGTAAATTATGATAATTTTTAAATAGATAAATAATAACACAAAAACATTTATCATACCATGCTTGTATCACATATCCAAAATTTATAACATACTATATCAATAATTAATCAAAATTTGAACTTTCATTTTTTCAATACCTAAATTAAATAATTGTTAAAATTTCCACATGTCATACAACAAAAACACACAAATATTAAAAAAATATAAGTTAAATATATACTAAAATAAAAAATAAAAAATATCAAGAAAAATATCTAAAAAATTATTACATCACTTTCAAATTTTTAATTTTTTAAAAACTTATTTTATTCATTAGGATAATTCCAATAATCCCCAAATGAAAACAATAGCATAATATTTCTACATATAACACAAAATAAAAGAGATATATTTATAATCCCCTACTTCAATTTATGATATACCAATTACATTCCCATGAAACGCGACGAGCTGTTGATCAATATCCAGTGATCATATGAGTAAATTAAATGAAATAACAGACACTGGTACCATCAGGGCATTTATTAAACATAAAAAATAGAATTCCTTAACTTGATTAAACCCTATTAAGTTAATGTAATTCCCTATCTTTCTCAAAAAATTCCTCTGGGGGTGAATATGTGTGGAAATTTATACCAAATTACTATCCAATTTATTTTACACTCAGACTGTTAAAATACTAGACTCAGATAAGATGTGTGGATCTTATAATAAGTTCCCAAAACACCATACAACATGAAAAATGGTAAATAAAAAAGAGGTCGCCATAGATTAATTTTAAAATTTTTGACACCAAAAAGGGAATATACACCTTGAAATGTTTTTGTTTTTAATATGAGATACATATATTTACTATATAATAAAAGTTAATACAAATATAAATCATCTGAAAATACTTTATTTTCTCTTGATGGTTTTGTAGTCCCCAAACTGAATTACATTAAATAAATTAATTTCTTTATATTATATAATAAATATTTACAAGTGTTCCACCCGATCTCACTCATAAAAATTTTCTTAAATATTTTATGGAATTTCATAACATTAACTTGTGAGATCCACTTCATCAATCAGAGTCTTTGACAACAAGATGATAATGTTCAATAGTTTTGTACACACCCTTATCTAATATCAACTCAATATCTATATTCTTCTTCATGTGTGTCAATGCATAGATCCAAAACATATATTACTAGTGTTTCTTCTAAAGTAACTTGTTTTTCTATTTTCCTCACATTCTTTCTCATAATTTTATAAAGAGAATCTTCATTAAATAATTTTCTAATATTTACTATCACTCTATGATACCCTGAATATAAAATTTGTTTCAATATCATTTTCCCTTCTCTATCACAACTACAACACCATTCACTTATATATATATGTCTATGTATATATAAAATCACATAAACATAATTATAATATTTTGAATATAAAAATTACATTTCAATTAGATTCTTGATATACTCGATAATAACATTCAATTTCCCAATTAAATTATATTAAATCTACCACACAGGATCCTTGAATTTAAATAATTATAAACAATTAGTGTGGATATACTACCCATTATCCTCAAAATAATATACATAACTACTCCTTTAGACTCATCTGATAGATTTATTTAAATGAATGAATAATAAAAAGAAATTATGGTTCATCCTTTCACATCATGTTGTATGTAAATTCTCACTTTTTTATATTGTTTCATCTTAATATCATGTCATTATTGTTTTGTGTCATCATGAATCAACTCTTCTTGAAAAAAAAATGAATCATAATTTTCATGAAATAACATTGTTAATTGAATTCTTCCCAAAAACCATTATTAATCTTATCCCACGATTTTATTTTTATCTCCATTATGAAAACCTTTATTCTCAATATTCAAAATTAATCATTCTCTCAATTTTAAACTATTATGTTTAATTCATGAATGATAGAAGAATCATCAAATAATTTATTTTCATAATTTACCTATCAAAATATATACATTATTTTAAATAGATAATTATTTCATAGACTTTTTGTCTCCTTTTTGTATCTTTTTAAATATCCATCTTACTATTATGTGAGATTCATGCCACTACTATGTATCTCCATGGAATATTAGTTTAATAATACATATAAGCTCGAAATCCAATATATAATCTTAAAAATACTCAAGAAACCCTTATGTAACACCTTATTAACTCTAATATATTCATTTGACATTTTGAGTTGCTCATACATATCACAGTGATACTCATGAATCATTTTCATATCTCATTAAATTTTATGTACTTCTAATTATTACATTTGAAAAACATTGATAACCATTTCATATCATGTAACTAGCTATAATTTATCCCTCAGAATCATTTTATGTATCAATGTAATATTTTATTCTTTTTTTCATTCCATCATGCCTTTCAGAATATTTATTATTATATTTTCACATATGTTAAATATTGATATAATTTATTTTATTTCTTGCGGTTTAGTATAATAATTCATAGATATCTTCTAAACAAATTAAGATATACTATATATCAAAAAAACCATAAGATCCATATGAAATATCATACATATCATATTGTATATCTCAGAATTCCATACACATGATCTTGATTTTTTTTAAAGGGTGCAGAAATTTTTATTAAATGAGAAAAGGGAGAGAAAGATTACATGAGTCGAAAAGATGGAATCTTATTAAAATCTATAATAAAATGGGAAAAGAGCTTAACCGGTAGATAATCACTCAATGTCATGGGTTGGTTGAGTCCTTTGCTGGAAAGACCATTTTCAACTATGTTTGCTTCACGATAAGTATAACTGGCAATGTGTCTGATCTCGAGAAGTTCGATGAGAGTGTTCATCCAACGAGCAGTGAGAGGCCATGCAAGGTAAAAAACTCCATTCCAAATAGCTTAAACAATGGTGGTGGATTCACTCTAAATATAGATGTTGTTCCATACTTTTAGCTTAACAAAATAACTGGCCTGAATCACCGCCATCATCTCTGCTTCTAAGGCAGAGGCAGTGCCACACCTTCCAAAGAAGAATCCGTGAAAATGACCAAGATAATCTCTAAATGTGGACCCACATCCCGCATGGCCATGATTTCCTCTAGATGCTCCATCAACATTGATCTTGACCTATCCAGGTGTCGGAGCTTTCCAAAACACTTCAAGCGGGATCTTCAGCTTAGTGTAGACACCATCAATGTTGAGGCATCAAAGAATCATAATTTCCCCAACCGAGTTGTGGCAGTGTCCTTTCTGAAGGAGGGTTATTTCTCAGAAGACTGTAGTGATCCTCATCCTACCTGTATTAATATTAAAAGAGTAATTATTGTGAATAATTGTGTTTCTATCATACCAGGTCACATGTACGAGCTCCAAAATTGCAGATAAGAAATGATTCTTGATTTGTCAAGAGACATCAATTTCCACACAATGCTTAATTTGGGAGTAGATTGAGTCATCGATTAACCATCTATAATAAAAAAATTTAGTAACATAATTCCAAAGAGCTAAGGCGGTAGCACAAGCTAAGAGAATATGATTAGTGTCCTCCCTGTGCTGATGGCATAATTTACATTTAGAGCATAGTTTGATGCCAAAAGACTGAAGATAAACCTATGTAGGAATGCGATTGTGGGCAATGCGCCAGACAAGTTTAAGCCTTGAGGGTTTAATCCAAGTCTTATCAAAATGTTTCAACCAAGAGAGAATGGGGTTAGAATTATTGAAATAATGCTGATTGTAATTTTTGGAATCCAAGATACTATTGTGAGCTGGTTCCAAAGAAAGGAGAACCTCCCCATTTATAAATGGGTAATTGTCCACAATTTTTTGGATGTGATCAGGGAGGTTGGTTGTACTAGAGTGCATAACCTGATTAATGGTTAAATTGGCATTATCTTGAGCGTTTTCAGGAGTAAGCATTATGATGAGTGGATAACCAGTCCAGTTATCAAGCCAGAAATTTATGGTTTAATCTTAACTGACCATACATCTTGAGTTATGCATGATGTCAGCAAAGACGTTACGAATGGATGGCCATAGGGAGGAGTTGATGTAGCTAGATTGACTTTTTTTAAGCTATTCTAGGAACCTGTTGTGAAGGAAGGATATGGAGTCATATTTATTATTGATCAGCCTCCAAGTGAGCTTAGCTTGAAGAGCCTCATTAAAATATTTTTGGGTTTTAATGCCAAGACCACAGTTTTCAAGAGGTTTGCAACATGTCAACCAGGGGACAGTAACAAGTATTCTCTCATGAATGATACCAGTCCAAATGAAAGTTCTCATGTAGTCGTTAACTTTTTTAATCAGACTGTTGGGCCATTTATAAATCATCATGGGGTATACCATTTTGGAGATAATAGTGGATTTCACGAGGTAGATTCTGCCAGCCGTGGAAAAGGATTTCCATTTCTAGAAGGTAAGTTGTTTAGTCACTTATTCCTTGACCGTAATAATGTAAATAGGTTTAGACCTACCCTAGAAGAGGGGAACTCCATGATAGGTAAAAGGGATGGATCCCTCTTTGATACCAAGTGTTTCAATGATAAAACTTTTTCTAGAAGGTGTAAAGGATTTTCCAAAATAGATAGAGGATTTATTACAGCTAACTGATTGTCCAGAGACCTCTTCATAATGAGACAGGTCCTTTTTAAGGTTAATAATATTTTCCCTATCCTCATTAAGGAATAAAATGATATCGTCATCATAAAGGAGGTGGGTCGGGACAACAAGGTTTCTGGTATCCTTAATGGGTTTGAGCTTGTTTTGCTGAACAAGATTAGAGATGTACCTACTGAGGTAATCTTCTGCAATGGAAAAAAGAATCACAGAGAGGGGGTCTCCTTTCCGCACACCTTTTGAGCATTTTAAGTATCCCTTAATAGAACCATTAATGAGGATGGATATAAAAGCCGAATTGAAATGGAAATTTATCCTACCTATAAAAGTTTCATTGAATCCAAAATTCTTAAGGAAATTGTAAATAAAGTTCCAACCAATGGTGTAAAAGGGGTTTTTAATATCATGTTTGACAGCGATATTCCCCCCTCTGGACTTTTTATTTAAAGAGTTAATGCATTCCGAGGAAGTTCAAAAATTGGGACTCGAGTACTTCCCATGAGGTCACCCATCCCGGTACTAATATATCCAAAGCACGTTTAACCGCAGAGTTCTAAAGGGATCTGGTGCATTAGTGGAGGTCTGATCGCACACATCAAGATAATGTTAAAAACAATTGTGTACCATAGTACATTAAAAATAATCTTGTTTTTTGGAAACTAAACATTTATTCCACTGCTAATTTTTATTTTCAACTCATACTTACATAACCACTCTAACGAAATTGAAATCATTTTCATTAAATCGTAAGGAATATCTATTCACTCAATATCATTTCCAAAAAATATAAATGACTCTATGAATTGTTAAATAATCTTACAAATCTTCATCACAATTATCAAATAATTATACCATTTATAAATAGTATTGTTTAATATTTAAATATTTTTCAACTAGATTATCACTTACCAATTCAAACATAGCCTTCTTAAATCCATAATCTATTGTTTAAAATTTATTTATTATAGTATCCTTTATGATTAATAATCCAATTATGGATTGTCCCTCTTCAATCCATCTTTATTATTATCCAACACATGAATCATTTTAAACCTCTACAAATAATCATTAACTAATTCTTCCATAAACCATTAATTCTTATCATTGATTCTCATTCAAATTTTAAATCAATAATTATCATATGTGTAGGATACTTCATTGAATCCCTTAATCCAATAACATAATAATGTAGAATACCATTACCATTTTCAAGACTAGTATCTCAATATTAATTTTTATTTCTAAAAAAAGAATGGATATCTATGGGAATATACAATAACTAGAAAAATTTAACATGTGATCCATTATAGATATATTCTATAACTCAAAAGACTCTGATGAGGTCTTCAAAATCTTAAATTATTGGGAATATTAGCATTACTCAAAACATTTTTACTATCCTTTTCACTGATATATTGATAATAAATACAACCAATACATCTTTGTTCATCAAAAATCAAATAATATTTTCAATAAACCCATTAATTGTTTTCCAAATACCAATTTGAATTCATCCATTTCATTTAAAAGGTAAATTTTATTGTTCCTTTTTTAATAATAAATATTTTGTGGAAATTCATAACATTAACTTTTGAGATCCACTTCTTCAATCAGAGTCTTTGACAACAAGATGATAATGTTCAATAGTTTTGTACACACCCTTATCTGATATCAACTCAATATCTATATTCTTCTTCATGTGTCTAAACACACATATAAAAAACATATATTACTAGTGTTTTTTATAAAGTAACTTGTTTTTCTATTTTCCTAACCTTCTTTGTCATAATTTTATAAATAGAATCTTCATTAAATAATTTTGTAATATTTACTATCACTCTACGATACCCAGAATATAAAATTAGTTTCAATATCATTTTTCCTTCTCTATCACAACTACAACACCATTCACTTATATATATATATATGTATATGTATATATAAAATCACATAAACACAATTATAATATTTTGAATATATAAATTACATTTCAATCAGATTCTTGATATACTCGATAATTACATTCAATTTCCCAATTAAATGATATTAAATCTACCACCCAGAATCCTTGAATTTAAATAATTATAAACAATTAGTGTGGATATACTACCCATTATACTCGACATAATATACATAACTACTCCTTTAGACTCATCCAATATATTTCTTTAAATGAATGAATAATAAAAAGAAATTATGGTTCATCCTTTCACATTATGTTTTATGTAAATTCTCACTTTTTTATATTGTTTCATCTTAAGATCATGTCATTATTGTTTTGTGTCATCATGAATCAACTCTTCTTGAAAAACAATTGAATCATAATTTTCATGAAATATCATTGTTAATTGAATTCTTCCCAAAAACCATTATTAATCTTATCCCACGATTTTATTTTTATCTCCATTATGAAAACCTCTATTCTCAATAATCAAAATTAATCATTCTCTCAGTTTTAAACTATTATGTTTAATTCATGAATGATAGAAAAATCATCAAAGAATTTATTTTCATAATTTACCTATCAAAATATATACATTATTTTAAATAGATAATTCTTTCATAGGCTTCTAGTCTCCTTTTTGTATCTTTTTAAATATTCATCTTACTATTACGTGAGATTCGTGCCACTACTATGTATCTCCATGGAATATTAGTTTACTAATACATATAAGCTCTAAATCCATTATATAACCTTAAAAATACTCAAGAAACCCATATGTAACACCTTATTAACTCTAATATATTCATTTGATGTTTTGAGTTGCTCATACATATCACAGTGATACTCATGAATCATTTTCATGTCTCATTAAATTTTATGTACTTATATGTATGACATTTGAAAAACATTGATATCATTTTCATATCATGTAACTGGCTATAATTTATCCCTCTGAATCATTTTTTGTATCAATGTAATATTTTATTCTTTTTTTATTCCATCATGCCTTTTAGAATGTTTATTCTTATATTTTCACATATCTTATATATTGATATATTTTATTTTATTTCTTGTGGTTCAGTATAATCATTGATAGATATATTCTAAAAAAATTAAGATATACTATATATAAAAAAAACCATAAGAGCCATATGAAATATCATACATATCATGTTGTATATCTTAGAATTCCATACACATGATCTAGATTTTTTTTAAAGGGTGCTGAAATTTTTATTAAATGAGAAAAGGGAGAGAAAGATTACATGAGTCGAAAAGATGGAATCTTATTAAAATCTATAACAAAATGGGAAAAGAGCATAACCGGTAGAGAATCACTCCATGTCATGGGTTGGCTGTGTCCTTTGCTGGCAAGACCATTTTTAACTGTGTTTGCTTCACGATAAGTATAAGTGGAAATGTGTCTGATCTCGAGAAGGTTGTTGAGAGTGTTCATCCAACGAGTAGTGAGAGGCCATGCATGGTAATGAACTCTATTCCAAATAGCTTGGGCAATGGTGTTGGAGTCACTATAAATCTAGATGTTGTTCCATCCTTTTAGCTTAACAAAATCAATGGCATGAATCACCGCCATCGTCTTAGCTTCTAAGGCAGAGGCAGTGCCACACCTTCCAAAGAAGCATCCATGAAAATGACCAAGATAATCTCTAAATATGGACCCACATCCCGCATGTCCATGATTTCCTATGGATGCTCCATCAACATTGATCTTCATCCATCCTGGTGTCGGAGCTTTCCAAAACACTTCAAGCGGGATCTTCAGCTTAGTGTAGACACCATCAATGTCGAGGCATCAAAGAATCACAATGTCCCCAACCGAGTTGTGGTAGTGTCCTTTCTGAAGGAGGGCTATTTCCAGGAAGACCGTATGATCCTCATCCTACATGTATTAAGATTAAAAGATTAATTATTGTGAATAATTGTGTTTCTATCATACCAGATCACATGTAGGAGCTCTGAAATTGCAGATAAGAAAATATTCTTGATTTTTCAAGAGACATCAACTGCCACACAATGCTTAATTTGGGAGTAGATAGAGTCACCGGCTAACCATCTATAATAAAAAATGTTAGTAACATAATTCCAAAGAGCTGAGGCGGTAGCACAATATAAGAAAAGATTATTAGTGTCCTCCTTTTGCTGATGGCATAATTTACATTCAGAGCATAGTTGGACGCCAAAAGAATGATGATAAACCTATGTAGGAATGAGATTTTGGGCAATGCGCCAGGAAAGGTTAAGCCTTGAGGGTTTAATCCAAGTATTATCAAAATGTTTCAACCTAGAAAAAATGGGGTCAGAATTATTGAAATAATTCAGATAGTAATTTTTGGAATCCAAGATACCGTTGTGAGATGGTTCCCATGAAAGGAGATCCTCCCTATTTATAAATGGGTAATTTTCTACAATTTGCTGGATGTGATCAGGGAGGTTGGTTGTACTAGAGTGCATAACCTGATTAATGGTTAAATTGGGATTATCTTGAGCATTTTCAAGAGTAAGCATTAATATGAGGGGAGAACCAGTCCATTTATCAAGACCGAAATTTATGGTTGAATCTTAACTGACCATCCATCTTGAGTTATGCATGATGTCAGCAAAGACATTACGAATGGATGTCCAGAGGGAGGAGTTGATGTAACTAGATTGACTCTTTTTAAGATATTCCAGGAACCTGTTACGAAGGAAGGATATGGAGTCAGATTTATTTTTGATCAGCCTCCAAGTGAGCTTAGATTGAAGAGCCTCATTAAAATATTTTAGGGTTTTAATGCCAAGATCACATTTTTCAAGGGGTTTGCAACATGTAAACCCGGGAACAGTAACAAGCATTCTCTCAAGAATGCTACCAGTCCAAATGAAATTTCTCATGTAGTCATTAACTTTTTTAATGAGACTGTTGGGCCATTTATAAATCATCATGGGGTAGACCATTTTGGAGATAATAGTGGATTTCACGAGGTAGATTCTGCCAGCCATGGAAAGGGATTTCCCTTTCCAGGAGGTAAGTTATTTAGTCACTTTCTCCATGACCGTATTAATGTAAATAGTTTTAGACCTACCCCAGAAGAGGGGAACTCCATGATAGGTAAGATGGATGGATCCCTATTTCATACTAAGTGTTTCAATGATAAAACAATTTCTAGCAGGTGTAAAGGCTTTTCCAAAATAGATAGAGGATTTATTCCAGCTACCTGATTGTCTAGAGACCTCTTCATAATGAGACAGGGCCTTTTAAGGTTAAGAATATTTTCCCTATCCTCATTAAGGAAGAGAATGATATCATCAGCATAAAAGAGGTGGTCGGGACAACAAGGTTTCTGGCATCCTTAATGGGTTTGAGCTTGTTTTTCTGAACAATATTGGAGATTTACCTACTGAGTTAATCTTCTGCAATGGAAATAAGAATCGTAGAGAGGGGATCTCCTTGCCGAACACCTTTTGAGAATTTGAAGTATCCCTTAGTAGAACCATTAATGAGGATTGATATAAAAGCCGTATTGAAAAGGAAATTTATCCTACCTATAAAAGATTCTTTGAATCCAAAATTCTTAAGGAAATTGTAAATAAAGTTCCAACCAATGGTGTCAAAGAATTTTTTAATATCATGTTTGACAGCGATATTCCACCCTCTGGAATTTTTATTTAAAGAGTTAATGCATTCCGAGGAAGTGAAAAAAATGGGACACGAGTACTTCCCATGAGGTCACCCATCCCGGTACTAATATCTCCCAAGCACGTTTAACTGCAGATTTCTAAAGGGATCTAGTGCATTAGTGGAGGTGTGATCGCACACATCTAGATAATGTTAAAAACAATTGTGTACCAAAGTACATTAAAAATATTCTTATTTTTTGGAAACTAAACATATATTCCAGTGCTAATTTTTATTTTCAACTCATACTTACATAACCACTCTAAAGAAATTGAAATCCTTTTCATTAAATCTTAAGGAATCTCTAATCACTCAATGTCATTTCCAAAAAATATAAATGACTTTATGAATTGTTAAAGAATCTTACAAATCTTCATCACAATTATCAAATAATCATGCCATTTATAAATAGTCCTGTTTATTATTTAAATATTTTTCAACTACCTTGTCACTTACCAATTCAAACATAGCTTTCTTTAATCCATCATCTATGGTTTAAAATTTATTTATTATAGTATCCTTTATGATTAGTAATCCAATTATGGATTTTCCCCCTTCAATCCATCTTCATTATTTTCCAACACATGAATCATTTTAAACATCTATAAATAATCATTAACTAATTCTTTTGAAAACCATTAATTTTTTTCATTGATTCTCATTCAAATTTTAGATCAATAATTATCATATGTGTAGGATACTTCATTGAATCCCTTAATCCAATAACATAATAAAGTAATATACCATTACCATTTTCAAGACTAGCATCTCAATATTTATTTTTATTACTAAAAAAAGAATGGATATCTATGAGAATATACAATAACTATAAAAATTTAACATGTGATCCATTATAGATATATTCTATAACTCAAAAGACTCTGATGAGATCTTCAAACTCTTAAATTATTAGAAATATTAGCATTACTCAAAACATTTTTACTATCCTTTTTCATTGATATATTGATAATAAATACAACCAATACATTTTTGTTCATCAAAAATAAAATAATATTTTCAATAAACCCATTAACTTTTTTCCAAATACCAATTTGAATTCATCCATTTCATTTAAAAGGTAAATTTTATTGTTACTTTTTTAATAATAAATATTTTGTAGAATTTCATAACATTAACTTGTGAGATCCACTTCTTCAATCAGAGTCTTTGACAATAAGATGATAATGTTCAATAGTTTTGTACACACCCTTATCTGATATCAACTCAATATCTATATTCTTCTTCATGTGTCTTAGTGCATAGATCAAAAACATATATTACTAGTGCTTTTTCTAAAGTAACTTGTTTTTCTATTTTCCTCACCTTCTTTTTCATAATTTTATAAATAGAATCTTTATTAAATAATTTTGTAATATTTACTATCACTCTACAATACCTAGAATATAAAATTGTTTTCAATGTCATTTTCCCTTGTCTATTACAAATACAACAACATTCACTTATATATATAAGTATATGTATATATAAAATCACATAAACATAATTATAATATTTTGAATATATAAATTACATTTCAATCAGATTCTTGATATACTCGATAATAACATTCAATTTCCCAATTAAAGTATTTTAAATCTACCACCCAGGATCCTTGAATTTAAATAATTATAAACAATTAGTGTGGATATACTACCCATTATCCTCAACATAATATACATAACTACTCCTTTAGACTCATCTGATAGATTTAATTAAATGAATGAATAATAAAAAGAAATTATGGTTCATCCTTTCACATCATGTTGTAAGTAAAATCTCACTTTTTTATATTGTTTCTTCTTAAGATCATGTAATTGTTGTTTTGTGTCATCATGAATCAACTCTTCTTGAAAAAAATTGAATCATAATGTTCATGAAATATCTTTGTTAATTGAATTCTTCCCAAAACCCATTATTAATCTTATCCCATGATTTTATTTTTATCTCCATTATGAAAACCTCTATTCTCAATAATCAAAATTAATCATTCTCTGAGTTTTAAACTATTATGTTTAATTCATGAATGATAGAAGAATCATCAAATAATTTATTTTCATAATTTACCTATCAAAATATATACATTTTTTTAAATAGAAAATTCTTTCATAGACTCTAGTCTCTTTTTTGTATCTTTTTAAATATCCATCTTACTATTACGTGAGATTCGTGCCACTACTATGTATCTCCATGGAATATTAGTTTACTAATACATATAAGCTCGAAATACATTATATAACCTTAAAAATACTCAAGAAACCCTTATATAACACCTTATTAACTCTAATATATTCATTTGATGTTTTGAGTTTCTCATAAAAATCACAATGATACTCATGAATCATTTTCATATCTCGTTAAATTTTATGTACTTCTATGTATTACATTTGAAAAACTTTGATAACCTTTTCATATCATGTAACTGGCTATAATTTATCTCTCATAATCATTTTATGTATCAATGTAATATTTTATTCTTTTTTTTATTCCATCATGCCTTTTAGAATATTTATTCTTATATATTCACATATCTTATATATTGATATAATTTATTTTATTTCTTGTGGTTTAGTATAATCATTGACAGATATCTTCTAAAAAAATTAAGATATACTATATATCAAAAAAACCATAAGATCCATCTGAAATATCATACAAATCATATTCTATATCTCATAATTCCTTACACATGATCTAGATTTTTTTAAAGGGTGCAGAAATTTTTATTAAATGAGAAAAGGTAGAGAAAGATTACATGAGTCGAAAAGATGGAATCTTATTGAAATCTATAACAAAATGTGAAAAGATCTTAACCGGTAGAGAATCACTCCATGTCATGGGTTGGTTGAGTCCTTTTCTGGAAATACCATTTGCAACTATGATTGCTTCATGATAAGTATAAGTGGCAATGTGTCTAATCTCAAGAAGGTCGTTGAGAGTATTCATCCAATGAGCAGTAATAGGCCATGCAAGGTAAAGAACTCCATTCCAAATAGCTTGAACAATGGTGTTGGATTCACTCTAAATCTAGATTTTGTTCCATCCCTTTAGCTTAACAAAATCAATGGCCTGAATCACCGCCATCATCTCAGCTTCTAAGGAAGAGGCAGTGCCACACCTTCCAAAGAAGCATCCATGAAAATGACCAAGGTAATCTCTAACAATGGGCCCACGTCCCGCATGGCCATGATTTCCTATGGATGCTCCATCAACATTGATCTTGATCCATCTAGGTTTCGGAGCTTGCCAAAACACTTCAAGCGGGATCTTCAGCTTAGTGTAGAAACCATCAATGTTGAGGCATCAAAGAATCATAATGTCCCCAACCGAGTTGTGGCAGTGTCCTTTCTGAAGGAGGGCTATTTCCCGGAAGACCGTAGTGATCCTCATCCTACCTGTATTAAGATTAAAAGATTAATTATTGGGAATAATTGTGTTTCTATCGTACCAGATCACATGTAGGAGCTCTGAAATTGAAGATAAGAAAATATTCTTGATTTTTCAAGAGACATCAAGTTCCACAAAATGCTTAATTTGGGAGGAGATAGAGTCACTGGCTAACCATCTATAATAAAAACATTTAGTAACATAATTCCAAAGAGCTGAGGTGGTAGCACAAGATAAGAAAAGATGATTAGTGTTATCCCTGTGCTGATGGCATAATTTACAATTAGAACATTGTTGGACGCCAAAAGACTGAAGATAAACCTATGTGGGAATGAGATTGTGGAAAATTCTCCAGAAAAGGTTAAGCCTTGAGGGATTAATCCAAGTCTTATCAAAATGTTTCAACCAAGAGAGAATGGGGTCAGAATTATTGAAATAATGCTGATAGTAATTTTTTGGAATCCAAGATACCATTGTGAGATGATTCCCATGAAAGGAGATCCTCCCCATTTATAAATGGGTAATTGTCCACAATTTGCTGGATGTGATCAGGGAGGTTGGTTGTACTAGAGTGCATAACCTGATTAATGGTTAAATTAGAATTATCTTGAGCATTTTCAGGAGTAAGCATTAAGATGAGGGGAGAACTAGTCCAGTTATCAAGCCAGAAATTTATGGTTGAATCTTAATTGACCATCCACCTTGAGTTATGCATGATGTCATCAAAGAAATTATGAATGGATGGCCAGAGGGAGGAGTTGATGTAACTATATTGACTCTTTTTAAGAGATTCCAGGAACCTGTTGCGAAGGAAGGATATGGAGTCATATTTATTGTTGATCATCCTCCAAGTGATATTATCTTGAAGAGCCTCATTAAAATATTTTAGGGTTTTAATGCCAAGACCACATTTTTCAAGGGGTTTGCAACATGTCAACCAGGGGACAGTAACAAGAATTCTCTCAATATTGCTACCAGTCCAAATGAAATTTCTCATGTAGTCATTAAATTTTTTAATGAGACTGTCGGTCCATTTATAAATCATCATGGGGTAGACCATTTTGGAGATAATAGTGGATTTCACGAGGTAGATTCTGCCATCCATGGAAATGGATTTCCCTTTCCAGGAGGTAAGTTGTTTAGTCACTTGTTCCATGACCGTATTAATGTAAATAGGTTTAGAACTACCCCGGAAGAGTGGAACTCCATGATAGGTAAAAGGGATGGATCCCTCTTTGATACCAAGTGTTTCAATGATAAAACTTTTTCTAGCAGGTGTAAAGGCTTTTCCAAAATAGATAGAGGATTTATTCCAGCTAACTGATTGTCCAGAGACCTCTTCATAATGAGACATGTCCTTTTTAAGGTTAAGAATATTTTCCCTATCCTCATTAAGGAATAGAATGATATCGTCAGCATAAAGGATGTGGGTCGAGGCGGCAAGTTTTCTGGAATCTTTAATGGGTTTGATCATGTTTTGCTAAACAACATTGGAGACGTACCTACTAAGGTAATCTTTCGCAGTGGAAAAAATAATCGCAGAGAGGGGGTCTCCTTGCCACACACCTTTTGATCATTTGAATTATCCCTTAGTAGAATCATTAATGAGTATGGATATAAAAGCCGAATTGAAAAAGGAAATTTATCCTACCTATATAAGTTTCATTGAATCCAAAATTCTTAAGGAAATTGTTAATATGTGTAGGATACTTCATTGAATCCCTTAATCCAGTAACATAATAAAGTAGTACACCATTACAATTTTCAAGACTAGAATCTCAATATTAATTTTTATTACTAAAAAAAGAATGGATATCCATGAGAATATACAATAACTAGAAAATTTTAACATGTGATCCATTATAGATATATTCTATAACTCAAAAGTCTCTGATGAGATCATCAAACTCATAAATTAATATTAATATTAGCATTACTCAAAACATTTTTACTATCCTTTTTCATTGATATATTGATAATAAATACAACCAATACATCTTTGTTCATCAAAAATCAAATAATATCTTCAATAAACCATTTAAATTTTTTCCAAATACCAATTTGAATTCATCCATTTCATTTAAAAGGTAAATTTTATTGTTCCTTTTTAATAATAAATATTGTGTTTTGATAGTTATGGAATGTCCTTCCCTTCTCGAGACTTGAAATTTCATCTTCTCACGTTTAGTTAAACCTGATACACTTTAGATAAGGGTTGAATCACATTTCTCTTAAGAGAAATAGTAAAATGTTAGTTAATTTAATGTTTATATGTACTATAATATACTTTAAAACAAGATTGACTATGATAGAAATTATATATATAAAATATTCACCACATGACCCTCAATAAATATTCTATATGTTGGGAATGTTTAAGAGTATCTTCAAGGAATTTTTTTCTCTTCATAAACATAAAAAACATGATAAAATAATTCAAGTGAAAGTAGATTTACCATCCAACATAAAATAGATTACCTTTTAATATCCCGAATTCATTTTATCAAAATGGAAATGGAAAACTGTAATTAACATATATTAACCTCAACATTATTTAAGATCCTTCAATATTTGGATATTACCAAGAAATTATGTCTTCAAGAAGCCTGTTCATCTTTTCAACTATAAAGTCCTCGAAATTTCAATTAATTTTTCTTTTCTTAAATTCCTTGGAATTTTACTAGTCCGAAGTTTCTGACGGCGCCTGATTCTGAGACCCGGTGTGCCCGGAATCAATTTCTGAAGATTTGTTTGGGTATGTTCAGAAAAAGTACATGCGGATTTTTCTATCTTTTGAACTGGTGCTCGGAATTGAAATCTGAGGACACCGATGAACTCGTAGCACCGGTATTCACTTACGGAGACATCTACCGTAGTTGCATTTGGTCGAGAGCGGAAGTTAATTTTTGGGATTATTAATAAATTTAATAAAATTTATGTGTTACATAATTTTATTTTAGTTGGTGGTTATTATCTCCAAATGGAAGTTAAAGGTGGGGCCCACCACCACTTAACCTCCCATGGGAGGATAATGTGTGATGGGGACCACACAAACACAAAACTCCCCAACTCCCTATGCAACTATCTTTTAATTAAGGGGGTCTCTTAAACTTCTAACCCTACCTTTTAATTTTTGAAAACTCTCCACCTCCCAGCTTCCCTCATTAATGTTCCAACACAATCAAATTAATTAATTATCCTCCCTCAATTAATTGATTTATTTGATTTATTTTGAATTCATGACAAGGATAAAAATAATAGCCAAAGCTATTATTTTGGGGTTGGCACATATTTTCTTGGAGGAATTTGGAGGACATCACCCTCTCCAGCGAATAAAACGGGGAACTTCATCTTCTTCCTTCTTCGACCGGGGAAAGAAAGTGAGGAGATGCCCGCAAAGAATGCTCGTCTTCCTTCCTCTTCCTCCACGTCAAGGGAGAAGACATCACCCACCAAGAATGCCTCCAACGACTACATAATTCCCTCCAACATTGATGGAATGTTGTACGTCTTCCGTGACACCGTCTTACGCAACTTCTCCAAAATTCTTTGAATCGAGGTAGGGGAATTTGGATAATTTAATTTTACGTAATAATTGTATCCATGATTTTCAACGTTTATTTTGGAATGATGGTGGCCAAAATGTTATCACCTAACGCGGAGGGCACGGGCCGAACGAACACGGCCCGATGACCCACCTTTGATTTTTGTTTATGTTGACAATGGTGGTTGAGCCTGTAGGGCATGGTGCCGTCACACCGCACCAAAGGAAGGAGGCCGCGACGGTCGGAAGAGGCGATGAAAACCGGAGTCGACGGCGATCAGAGGCGGCGACGATCGGAGGAGGAAGCTGTACGCCAGCCACATGGAGGAAAACCGAGGCCCGCATCAGTGGGCCGCTCAGGCTCAAGAACCGATCGGCTACTACCGGCTAGGCTGGTGGACCGCAGCACCCGTAGGTGCCGTACGGAGGAGATGCGACCCGTAGCCACGGGCCGCTCAGCGGGCGAACTGGTCAGCCACCTGCAGGCCGGGTTAAAGGACCATGACGTCGTGTGGAAGAGAACCGTGGCCCGTTGTGGGGGCCGCGTGCGCCAGGTAGAACCGGCTAGCTATGGCCGGTCGGGCAGGAGGGGTGGAGCCACTTGGTGCCGCTGGGCGAGCCGAAACGGCCCGCAATGCGGGCCAGATCCGCGGGTGGGCCACGCCCCACACGGTCCGACCGACCCCCCAACCGGGTTGGACCCACCAGGCTAGGTCCGTGGGTAGGCTGTGCTCCAACGGGCCATGCTGATCCCCAGCTGGGTCAGACCCTCCAAACAATTCAGGCCGCCCCGCCACAGCCCACTAGGTTTGACGGGCCATGCCCAACTTCCCTTAAATGTGAATATCATTAAGGTCGCGCATCCAAACGACGCGCCGTCTGCGGCACTGGGACCCTTGAAAATAGGTGTTCCTTTTTCTATACTCTATGTGAGTTTTGTATGACTTTGTAAAATGGATGAATTTGGATCGAGCGTAAATCCAACTGGGCCCCTGGAACAAAAAAACCAATAACTCTTAGACCGAGCGTCTGATTGACGCGCTGTCTGTCGTGTTGGATTTATTTTGATGAGACGGAACTTTGGGATACATCAAATCAGGAATTTGTGATAGTTGATGTATCATCCCCCTTTGTTGGAGGAGAGGAGCCTCTCGGAATCGAGCATGTTGTGTACGGGAACCCTACAGTTGGTTGCTACTGCGACGACTACTGTACTGGAATCCTCCGTGGGTTCATCGATAATGACTGTTGTACTAGAATCCTATGTGGGATTGATAGTTCTGACTTATGTGCCTGTGTCCGATGTAGGTCTGACAGAATAGCTGGTCTTGTATCCCGTGTTGGTCTGACAGCTTTGACGATATAGCCGGTACTGTATCATGTGTGGGTCCGATAGCTTAGACGAGATAGCTGGTCATGTATCCTGTGTGGGTCTGACAGCTTAGCTGGTCCTGTATCCTGTGTAGGTCTCATAGATTAGATGATCTAGGCGCTACATATGATCCTCTATATCTCTCTACTATTGTGGTGTACCTATGTGAGCTGAGTCATATCTTTCAACCATTATCAACATGGTGATTGACTTTACTTCCTTTGTGGAATTGGTTTGTGCTTAGGCTCGAGAGTTGGAGCCGAACTGAGATTGGTAACTTAGGTATATGTATGGGAATTTACCTAAGTATGGTTGGTTGATACTTCATGATTACATCTTTCTTATTTTTTTATCATTAGTGGATATTGTGAGACCTCGTGGGTCTTGGTGTCCTTACTGAGTATCGTTATAATCATCCCTGCAGGGGCTATGACCGCACCTCGTTGTGTTGGATGCAGATGATGGACAGTGATGACGGAGGCCGAGAGTGCCACGAAGGGACGGTACCCAGAGGTGGACCTTGCGATGAGTCGGCACACTGTGGAGACTGACGGACGTCAGTGCTGAGGTGGCCATCTATACCTACCCTTCAGGTAGGAACCCCAGAGGAAAATCCAGGAGTTTCTCTTTACATTAAGTTGTTTGTCCCTTTTTAATTTTAAATGTTGTTCAGTTGAGTTTGTATACTAGCCCATTTACTTTTCAGCACACTCTTTTGTATTCATTTTTTCTTAGTGTTTACATCCTGGTGTGTACTCTGTTTTGTTTGTTAACTTTTATAAAGTAAATTCCTTCCAAGCTTAGGAATTTACACCTTTGGTGCTAGTCGCTAGCCCCTGGCCTATGGAAGGCGGGATTAGGGTAGTCACGGCACGGGCCCCGAGGATGGGTTGTGACAAATTGGTATCAGAGGGATTGGTTCTATAGCAGAACATTGACTCTGATTATTTTAATGTAAATATTGTTATGTTTTTTGAGTATGGTTATCAGTTTAGGGAAACTGGTGTTGGTGCGGCGGCCGACGTATCCATACACTAGGGCTCTGACTTCTGATATCCGACTTAGTGCACGAAAACACTGATTGCGTCTGTGTTTCCTTTGAAAAAGTTTACTTCCTTATTAGTTGTGCCAGCTCATGAGGTATACTATTTTAACTGTGGTGCACCTGTTTATTTTTTAGGATGGCTCCACGAAGGCAGCCAGCGAGGGTTCTAAGTTATGTACGAGATGGTAGCCCACCTAGCAAAGAGTACTCGGTGCAGGGCCCCATCACAGCAGAAGCACCAGCAGTACCACTCCCCGTTGGGCCACCGATACCACCAGCCCCAGCAGTAGAGAGTGTATGCTTCCAGAGTGCATTGCATGAGTTCCAGCGCCAGAGGGAGCCCAGGTTCTGGGGATAGATAGACCCACAATAAGTTGAGGATTGGCTGGAGGCTATCGTGAGAGTTTTCAGATTGGTAGGGACACCAGACAACCTCATGGGAATCCTTACCGCGAGTCTCCTGCATGATGTAGCTGAAAGATGGTGGAGCCTGATTCTCCAGGTGCATGACGAGACATCATTACTCTGGACAGACTTCGAGGGTATCTTTCACTCATAGATTGTTCCTTCCACCCTTCTTCTGTTGCGGATTTAGTAGTTATTTCATCTGCAGCAGGGCAGCAAGACAGTAGCTCAGTACTCAACAAGGTTCATCGACCTATCGCGCTACTCCATGGATATGGTACAAGACCCGTTATTTTGGGCATGGACCTTCGATCAGGGACTCAGGCATGAGATCAGGGCTTTGACAATTCCCCTCAGCATTCCAACGCTGGCGGGGGTGCTGGAGCCAGCCCTTCTAGTGGAGAGTTTTCTCGCTGAGCAGTCACCAGTGGTGAGACCCACCACAGGGAAACACATAGAGGAGTCCTATGTAGCCGGTAGTAGACAGGTGACGCAGAGGTCCAAGAGGACCAGGCCATCAGGTGGGTGACCCCAGTATACAGGATCGGTTGTGCGGGGCACATGATACATAGTCAGCTATACGAGGAGCAGTAAATGCTATGCATGCGGCGGGGAGGGCCATATGGCTCTTGACTGCCCGACCCGCCATGAAGATGAGCAGCATACAGCAGAGGGAAATCTTTGGAAGAAGTAGAGGTTCGACTGTGGTGGTCCACTGGGAGAAGGCGGATGTGGAAGAGAAGCTGTCCAAGAAGCGGGTGGGGGACAACATTTCGAAGCTCTACCACCACCCCCAGCAGGTGGTCCACCCCTACCACAGGGATCTGGTGGACAATGGTGGGCTCAGCTCCAGGCAGTCTAGTCCTACGACCATGGTGCACCTGATAGGTTTTCAGGTACTATCTTTGTCTACTACACCCTTGTTGTAGTACTTATAGACATCGGTGTGAGTCATTCTTTCATTGTCGCTGCACTTGTTCGGAGCTCGGAGATTCCAACAGAGCCGTTGGCTTGATCCTTATGACTAGAGACTCCTACGGGAGCAGACTCGACGATTACGCACTGGTTCTGGTAGTGTGATCTTACTATAGGAGGGGAGAGATTTGGCTGGGATCTTCTTGTATCATCATCGAGGCCTTATGATGTCATCTTGGATATGTACTAGTTATCTACAGTCCATGTTCGGATCAACTATATTAGGTGCAAAGTGTGGTGTATCCGCACGTATGGGACCAGGTTCACCTTCACCGGCAAGAAGGGAGCCTTTGCAGCGCATGATGGACTTACGCAGAGGGGACAACCGATCACACATCATTTGGCTATTGTCATTTTTGGAGCAGTTGATGTGTGGAGTCTGAGTTTTCCTATTGTGGTGGATCAGTACATAGATTTTTTCCCTGACGACGTTCCAGGACTACCTCATCATATAGTGGTATACTTCTACATTGACCTGTACCCTGGGAAA
Source organism: Viscum album (assembly GCA_963277665.1). Classification (NCBI taxonomy): domain Eukaryota; kingdom Viridiplantae; phylum Streptophyta; class Magnoliopsida; order Santalales; family Viscaceae; genus Viscum; species Viscum album. The sequence goes on along the minus strand of OY728129.1, from coordinate 426,859,466 downwards.
ACACTAATATCTACTCCAGCATATCGGATGGCTCCTGCTGAGCATCGTGAGCTAAGGGTACAGATGGAGGACTTTCAGGGGAAGGGATTTATCTGACCAAGTTTTTCACCATGGGCATCCCCGATTTTGTTCTCCAAGAAGGCGGATGGGAGACTGAAACTGTGTGTCAACTATCGTAGCTTGAATCAGGTGACCGGGAAGAACATGTACCCACTCTTGATGACTGAAGACCTCTATGATCAGCTCAAGGGAGCACAATGGTTCTTGAAGATTGACCTCAGGTTAGGCTATCACCAGCTCAGAGTTCGAGATGAGGATGTGCAGAAGATGGCCATAAGGTGTCGGTATGGCCACTACGAGTTCTTGGTTTTTCACTTTGATGTAACCAACACACCAGTAGTGTTCATGATTCTCATGAACAGGATCTTCCAGCCTTACCTTGATCGTTTTGTCATAGACTTCAATGAAGACATACTGATTTACTCAACTTATGAAGAGAAGCATGCCTACCATTTGCGGGTAGTACTGGATACACTCTGAGAGAACCAACATTATGGTAATCTCTCGAAGTTCCTGTCTTGAATTCGAGAGGATCACTTTATGGGACACGACATCTTAGAGGATGGAGTTATAGTGGATCTAGCGAAGATCGAGGAAGTAATTGCTTGGGAGACACCTAGGAGTGTGACGGTGGTTCGTAGTTTTCTGGGACTGGATGGTTACTATCAGATATCTGTGCGAGAATTCTCCAGAGTTTCAGCACTACTTTCAGCATTGATGAATAAGGGGCAACCCTTCCTGTGGTCAGATAGATGCCAGTAGATATTTTAGGAGCTAAGGCAGAGGATGACCATTGAACCCATCTTAAGGATACCAGAGGAGGGAATAGGGAACGTAGTTTACTATGATGCATTAGGGACCGGACTCGGGTGTGTATTGATATAGGAGAGAGTGGTGATCGCATATGGTTCATGGAAATTGAGACAGCACAAACAAAACCTCGCTACCCATGACCTGGAGTTACCAGCAGTGGTCTTAGCCTTCAATATTTGGCAGCACTATCTGATGGGAGAGCATTTTACAGTCTATTCTAACCACCAGAGTCTCAGGTATATCTTCTCCCATAAGGACCTGAACCTGAGACAGCGGCGATGGCTCGAGTTCCTCTAGGACTATGAATTTGAGATAGTATATACTCTTGGGATGGGAAACATTGTATCAAATGATCTTAGCAAAATATTAGGCATTTAGCTGCTAGGTGATGCGATAGAGCAGCTGGCCGCATTACAGATATCCATTATAGATAGAGATGAAACTGCCTTTCTGCAGTCTCTCATAGTCACTCCTCTACTCCTTCAGTGATTCAGGGAGTCACAGCGTGGGGACATTGACTGTGAGACGCAACGTGCTCAAATATCCTCAGGGCAGGCACCAGATGGATTTTATGAAGGTGGAAAGCATGTTATCCTCTTCATAGGACATACCATGGTACCAGTTTTACTACAGGAGGAGGTGTTGAGGGAGTTCCAAACTTCCCCTCTAGTGGTACATCCAGGAGTGGAAAAGATAAATCAGGACCTCAGACGACAGCACCCGTGGCTAGGTATGAAGAAGGTGGTATTAGAGATTGTCTCGTGACGGCTCACTTGTCAGCAAGTGAAGGTGGAGCACCATGTACCAGCAGGCTTGGTACATCCCGTAGAGGTCCCAGAGTAGAAGTGGGATGGGATATCAATTGATTTCGTGACAGGAATTCCACATACATCCAGAGGACATGACTCTATCTGGGTAATTGTCGACCGACTCACCAAGTCATCCCACTTCCTACCAATCAGAGAGAAGGGCTTAGTAGATAGCATGGGACGCCTCTACTTACATGAGATCATACGTCTTCATGGTGTTCCATTGATGATCATCTCAGATCGAGATACCCTGTTCACTTATCGGATATGGAATGGGTTGTAGGAGGCTTTCGAGACGTAGTATCTCTTGAGCGCTACCTTCCTCCCTTATAAGGATGGCCAGACTAATAGAATAATTCAGACTCTCAAGGACATGCTCCGTTCATGTGTCCTTGACTTTGGTCGCAGCTGGGAGAATCACTTACCCTTGGTGGAGTTTCTTTACAATAACAACTACCACTCTACCATCGGGATGGAACCTTACGAGGCACTTTACGGCCGACCATGTAGATCGCCTCTTTTATGGACTGACCCAGGGGAGTCAGCACTTGTAGGACCAGAGATGGTTCAAGTTACGACGGAGAAGGTGTAGATCATCCAGGAGCAGATGAAGACTTCACAGAGCAGACAGAAGTCCTATGCTGATAGGAGACGGAGACCACTGGTATTCGATGATGCCAACCACGTCTTCTTACGGGTCACAAATCGTCAAGGTATATGGAGATTTGGTCGAGGCAGCATGTTATCTCCCCGATTCATTGGACCATTCCAGGTCCTTAGCAGGTTAGGTGTGGTGGCTTACCGCTTGGCCCTTCCACCTTAGTTTCATGGGGTGCATGATGTCTTCCACGTATCACAATTGAGAAGATACGTGCATGACCCATCCCACATCATCGACCATGGGGAGCTGGACATCGATGATGGGGAGACATTCACAGAGGTCCTAGTGGAGATCGAGGATCGACAGGAGCAGGTCCTACATGGATGGTTGATTCCTCTGGTGTGCATTCTCTAGCAGCACGGGAACCACTAGAAGAGCACATGGGAGTGGGAAGCTCATATGGGTGCTCAGAACCTCATTTTTTTCCATAGTGTGTGTTGTAACATTACAGGGACGTAAAGCCCAGAGTTGGGGGTAATGTAAAGACTCGGAAACTTCAAGGAAATTTTTTTCCTTAAATTCTTTGGAGTTTTACAAGTCCACAATTTTTTACGGCGCCGGATTCCAAGGCCCGGTGTGCCCAGAATAAATTTATGATGTCTTGTTCTGGTATGTTCATTAAACATACGTGTGGGTTTTCTTATCTTTTGAACCATTTCTCAAAATTGAAACCTAGGGACACCGATGAACTCGAAGCGCTGGTATTCACTTAAGGAAACCTCTACCCCAGTTTCGTTTTGTTGAGAGCGGTAGTAAATTTTGGGGATTCTTAATAAATTAAATAAAATTTATGTCTTACATAATTTTATTTTAGTTGGTGGTTATTATCTCCAAAGGGAAGTTGGAGGTGGGGCCCACCCCCTACATAACTTCTCATTGGAGGATAATGTGTGGTGGGGCCCACATGAACACCAAACCCCCCAACTCCCCATGTAATGCTCTTTTAATTAAGGGAGTCTCTTAAACATCTAACCCTCCCTTTTAATTTTTGAAAACTCTCCACCTCCCAACTTCTCTCATTAATGTGCCAACACCATAAAATTAATTAATGAATCTCCATAAATAAATTGATTTATTTGATTTATTTTGAATGCATGTCAAGGTTAAAAATAATAGCCAAAGATATTATTTTGGGGTTAGCACATATTGTCTTGGAGGAATTGGGAGGACATCACCCTCTGCAGCGAAGAACACGAGGAACGTCATCTTCTTTCTTCTTCGACCGGGGCAAGAAAGTGAGGCGATGCCCGCGAAGAACGCATGTCTTCCTTCCTATTCTTCCACCTCAAGGGAGAAGTCCATCCGCAAAGAACGCCACCAACGACTACGTTATTCCCTCCGACGTGGATAGAACGATGTCTGTATTTTGTGACACCGTCTTCTGTGACATCAACAACGTTCTTTGAATCGAGGTAGGGGGAATTTGGATTATTTATTTTTACATAAGAATTGTATCCATGAACTTATACTTTTATTTTAGAATGATGGTGGCCAAAATGTTACCACCTAACGTGGAGGGCGTGGAACGAATGAACACGGCCCAACGACCATCTGTTGATTCTTTTTTGTGTTGACAATAGAGGGAGAGATTGTAGGGCATGATGTCGCAGCACCACACTAGAGGAAGGTGGCCACGTCCATGCAGGCCATGGTGGTCAGAATATGCGACATCAACTGGAGTTGACGGAGACTGGAGGAGATGGTGACCAGAGTCGACGGCGACCGGAGGCGGTGGCGACCGGAGGTGGTGGCCTCGCGCCGACCACGTGGAGGAAAAATGCAGCCAGTATCTGTGGCCCGCATCCGCGGGCCGCTCGGGCTTAAGAACAGGCTGGATACTGCCGGTCGGGCTAGTGGACCACGACACCCGCAGGTGCTGCACATAGGAGATGTGTTCCACAACCACATGCCTCTTGGTGGGCAAACCGGCCGGGCTGAAGGACCGCGGGGCCACACGGTGCCACGCGGAAGAGAACTGTATCCCACTGTGTTGGACATGCGCGCCGAATAGAAACTTCCAGCTACGGATGGCCAGGTAGGAGGGGCGGCGCCGCTTGGCACCACCGGGAAAGCCGAATCGGCATACAATGTGGGCCGGGTCCGCTGGTGAGTTGCGCCCCACCTGGCTGGGCCGACCCCCCAACAGGGTCGGACTGGCTAGGATGGGTCCGTGGGTGGGCCGCGCTCCACCGGTTCAAGCCGAACCCCAGCCGGGATGGACCTGCCGAACCGGATCGGGCTGACCCACCACAGTCCACTGGGCTTGACTGGTCGGGCCCGACGTTGCTTAAATGTGAATATCTTCAAGATCGCGCAACCGAACGAAGCACCGTCTATGGAACTGAGACCCTTGCGATGAGGCGGTCCTTTTGAGATACCCTATGTGATTTTTTGAAGACTTTGGAAAAAACATGGGTTTGGATCGAGCGTAAATCCAACTGGGCCCCTGGAATGGAAAAGCCAATAACTCTCAGACCGGGTGTCTGATTGATGCGCCGTCTGTCGTGTTGGGTTTCTTTTTATGAGATGGAACCTTGGATATATCAACTCAGGACTTCGTGATAGTTGATGTATTGACCCATTTGATCGAGGATCGTACCATCCCGGAATCGAGTGTGATGTGTGGGGGAACCCTAGAGCTGGCAGTGACTGCGACAACTACTGTACTGGAATCTTCTGTGGGTTCATTGACGACGACTGTTGTACCAAAATCTTGTGTGGGTTTGATAGTTCTAACTTCCATTCTTGTATCCTGTGTGGGTCCGACATAACAGATGGCCTTGTATCCTATGTGGGTCTGACAGCTTAGATGAGATAGCTGGTCTTGTATCATGTGTGGGTCTGACAGCTTAGACGAGATAGCTGGTCATGTATCATGTGTGGGTCCAACATCTTAGATGATCTAGTGGCCACATCTGATCAACTATATCTCTCTACTATTGTGGCATAATTGTGTGACATGAGTCATGTCTTTCATCCATTAGTATCGTGGTGATTGAATTTACTTCCTTTGTGGAATTGGTTTGTGCTTAGGCATGAGATTTGGAGCCGAACTGAGATTGGTAACTTAGGTATACGTATGGGCTTATACCTATGTAGGGTTGGTTGATACTTCGTGATTGTATCTTTCTTCTTTTTTTTTCTTTAGTGGATATTGTGAGACCCCTTGGGTCTCGGTGTCCATACTGAGTATCATTATACTCACCCCTGCACGGGCTATGCCCGCACCTCGTTTTGTTGGATGCAGACGACGGAAAACACTGACGGAGACTGAGAGCCCACAACTGGATGGTAACCGGAGGTGGACCTTGCGACGAGTCAGCACATGGTGGAGACTAATGGACGTGAGTGTTGAGGTGGCCATCAGTGCATACCCTTTAGGTAGGAACCTCGGAGGATGATCCGGGAGCTTCTCTTTACTTTCAATTGTTTGTCCCTTTTTACTTGTACTTGTTGTTCAGTTGGGTTTGTATACTGGCCCATTTACTTTCCAGCACACACTTTTGTATTCAGTTTTACTTAGCGTTTACTTCATGTTGTGTACTCTATTGTGTTTTTATACATTTATTAAGGCAATGCCTTCCCAGCTTAGGGATTTATTCATTTGGTGCTAGTCACCAGCCCGTGGCCTATGGAAGGCGGGCTTGGGGCAGTCACAGCACGGGCCCTGAGAAAGGGTCGTGACATCAACCACCCATTAAGGAATAAAATCCAATATTTATTCTTTATTTCGGATACCACATGAAATTATTACAAGGAGAAAAAACAATTCATTTCCAAATACCTATATGACTAATGTATTTTCCTTCATCATAAAAATAAAATCACACTTCAATTCTCTACCTATATACATCAACAAAAACTTTGAACATAATGAACTATCATCACACAAATATATTGAAATTTTTTTTATTCTCCTTTAATTCGCAATGGGAGAAATATGGATGATATTAAGTTATCAACCAACACGTTTTTTTGCTCTCAACTCTAGTGTGGTGAGAACTATTCAATCTTATAAATCCTTTCATTTTATAAACTAATGTATTCATGGGCAAGTTTTTATTCTTAATTTTAGCAACCTTAATCTTATATGAATTTTCTATTTTCAAAGTATCTATTAAATTAGGTTTATCCTTTTGTGCTTTATCAATTTTTCTCCTTTTCCTCTTATTCTGGAAATTTAATCATACAATCCTAAAAAATATTCTTATCTTTCTTATTGTGTTATGACTCCTTTATTATAAAATAATTTTTAGTATATGAATTCAATGATTATATATCTTTTTTTATCACCATTTAATTCTATCTTGGTATCCATCTCACAAAATTATTAGGTATGTGTCCTCTCTATTTTATCTATCCACAAAGTTTCTTAGTATCCTTCTATATACCCATATTTGGATTCTCCATTAAACATTTTTCTTATATTTATTACACTAAACTAATAGGTTTATTTCATTCCTGGTTTGATTCTCTTTTTTGTCCATATTACTTCCCTCATCATTGATATTGAAATCTTACTTGAAATTTTTTGTGATTTCTCATTTTCCAACATCGTAAAAGCATCTCTTCTTTGGTTTAATATCATTTACAGAATATTTTGGGTTTATTTTTTCAATATTCATATCATTTTCACACACAAAGTCTATCCCACATTATTTTAGATAGATTTTTATGATTTTTTGTATTTCATATTTGAAAGAATGTGAAATATCATAGGTAAACTTATTCCAGCACTCATCATCACTATTATCACTTAAGTTTCAATTTTTATAGAAACATTCTAAATAATATTATATTTTAAAAGTTAATAGATTTAAATTTTTATATGATTTTTACTATATATAGTGGGATTTATATTTTAATTTAATATAGTACCCTATTTATAAGACTTATTTATCCGCAATGAATTAAAACATTATGAAAACTGTCAATTTCATTATGCCAAAACCTCCCTTAGAACCAACAGTGGATGATGAAAATTACTATTATGAATTTATTATAAATATGCCTTGATTTATTTCCTTATTATTTGATACTAAATATAAATTTTTGTCTTCTATTAGGGATCCAATACTATTGATCTGTCTAAATTCCACCATTTATAAAGTAGTCTGATTATTAAAAAAAATCATAAATATTTTCCCCAAATTTGATTTTTATTCTAGAATATATAATGAAACAATACTAATATAACCCATTATTCATGGAATTTGGTTATAAATTTTATATAACAAGCAATAGATAGTTCATTTAAAGATTTTAATCAAATCCTACAACTAATATGATCCCTTTTTTAGGTATGATTCTTATAAGAATCATACATGGATGCTCTATTTATTTGTCCGTATTTGGTAGTTTCAATTTAGGTCACACCTTGATTTACCAATTTTATTAATAAACTAAGACACTTAAAATTTAGGATTTACTTTTCACAATTAATTACTATAATTCATACGTTTTATTGATGTTTTAAAATTTTAATGTATTCCTCATTTATTTTATTTTTTTTCGCTTTAAATGAATGTTCAAGATCCTTTCCCCTTTTTTATTATACTTCCACCTGATCATCATTAAGAATTATTGAGGCCATGTTAATTTTTTCTAATTCATCACAATTTTCACAATATACCTTAATTAAATCTCTTTTCTAAGAAAATATATATTAAAATTATTCTTTTGAAAGAGAAATTTTTTTATAACGCAATATAGATTACTCTTTTTCTTCAACATATAGGATGAATATTTTTTACTCTTGAAAATTATTTTTAAATTATTTTTATATATTATGTGCTTATTATAATTTTTTATCATTTTATCATTCTGTAAATAAAAAATATAAATGAAAACAAAAAATGAAATTTTTCATAAATAATCCTTGAATTTAGAGTAGAGTTATTCAACTGATTCAATAGACATATACTATTCACACCCCAAACATAATAGTTATAAAGGATCATTTTCATCAAATATATAAAATATGTTCCCACTACAGCACCACAAACCCAAACTCCTAGATCCAATGCAAAAATAATATTTCTCAAACGCCAACTTTGATACAAACTATAACAACTCACGAACTGGAAAATATCAATTATATGAATGTAAGAAAATATTTTATTAAATATATTCCCATGATAAATTTGGTTTAGAGTTTTAGAATATTAGGATACATTTTTAACTAAAAAATCTCATTTCTTTTTCAACAAGCGTACATTTTTTTACTAATAAAGAACTAATTTATGCCTAAAAATACATCAATATCACCCATTAAATATTCAAATAAATAATATTTCTTTTTATTTTAAAATATTATTATCGTTATGACATTGGTAAATGGGAATAAAATAAATGGCTGATCTTAGATGCTAAATAAGTGAAAACAAAATTCATAACCATGAAATACCTTCAGTGAGAATAATATGAGAATATCGTTATAACCTATATAAAAAAGAAATATGTACTGAACAAATCATATATCATATAGCATGGTGTATTTCATTAAATAGATTAATTGACTAATCAAAAGTGTGTGTAAATATGTGTAAATAAACCTGATTGCTGATATAATCACATATTCATGAAGATAAGAATAAAACTATCACATATATAAACAATGTAACATAGATTATCATAGTAAAATATAACTTTCATATGAAATACCATTAGTTCCCTTGCTTAGGATAAATAAAACATTACATGAAAAATTCATTTTTATGAGATATTAATCAATAACCAGTGCATTGGAAGATAATATAGGGCTCCAACCATTATTCATCCATATATTAGAGTAAAATATGAAAAATCATTCACCTATCACATAATTAAGAACATATGGAAATAAAAATGTGTTTCATAAAAAATCAAATGGAAATTATTAGATTTTTATAGATTAAATAACCAATGTAAATAAAATTGGTTTGATTAAACATAATATAAGGAAATTATTGAATGAAAATGGTATTTATATATATTTTAAATGTATTCACATAAGGTAAAAATTCACAATTCTATAAATTAAAACAATAAATGAAAACATAGAAAAATAAATGGGTATAAAATTATATTTCATAGCATTGTTTTTAATAACCGATTAATCAAGATAAAAAAGCATGTGGTATAGAAACCATAGAGATTAAAGTCAAAAAATTAGGTAAAAAAATTCCCCAATCAATAAATGTATGAAACCTAGGTATAAAACCATTAATAAATAGAAAGAATAAGTTATTGATAGAGGAATGGTTTCGAGAGATGGAAAACAAGAGATGTAGGTAAATGTCCATTGTATGGTATTTATGTCTATGTGATAGATTTTTTTTAATCTAGAAATAAATCAAGATAAGGTAAAATAATTCCTCCATTTTGCTCAAGGTGTAGGTGAATGTGTTTGTGGTGGAGAAGGGGGATTTTATTAAAGGCTCGATGCATTCTATAAGTATATGGAAGATTCTTCTCAGGTTTCTGGTTGCGCCCAAATTTACCCTACTAGTAAAAAGCGGTCGAAATAGTACATGTAGGGGTCGAGTCCACAGAGACCAAAGAAGTAACCTTGAGATGCTATGATTTGGTGAAGGATGGGCTATGAAGTAGCCATCATTTTTTTTGATTTTGGATGGTTTTAAAGAACACCAAGAAACCTAAGTGAATTCAATTCAAAGAAAAAGGGTTGATCTTAGGATTATGTTCCGGGTGGATAGAATAAATTTTACTTCTTTAGATAACTTTGGTTTTATTAATTCTTGATGAATCCATTACTCAAAAATAACACTACCTTCATCATTTTCTGGTATGGTTCTTACTAAACACAATTACTAATCCCATATAAACTTAGAGAACCAAATTCATGATCTATCCAAGGTGTATGGTCATTTAGTAATTTAATTTAGTTTTCTCAAAAACAGTAAAGATAAAGAGTAGAAATAACTGAAGAATGGATGTCTTAAATTAATTATCCAATTAACAACAATTCATTCATAAAATAACATTCAATCCAACCTTTGCATCCTCCTAAGATCAACCCATTAAAGGGTTAGCCCTCCATTGATGGTATACTCTCAATGGTAGGCGGAATATTTCTTACAAGAATTGTATTGAAGAAATTAATACCGCAGAAATAACGAGCACTCCTCCATGTGTGTGAATGAAATTCACACCTTTGTGTGAACTAATTCAACACAACACAATAATATCACTGTGCTTTGTGAAAAATTAGTTTTAATAAATGAATGGAAAATATGGAAGGGAAATATTTTGATTAAGAGCAAAAAAAACATACATGGAAATTGAAAACATCACAAAGGAACTTTTACAGCATAACCTTACAATAAAACAAGCAACAAAGGATGATAAGAAAAATATCTGCCCATATTCCCTTCACCACCACCTCCTTACATAAGAATATTAGGAGCCTTAGGTCCACCCCACAAAAATTAATTCACCCCCAACAATTAATAGTGTAAAAAATATTGTGAATAATCAAAAGGAAAATGACGTTTCAAATTTGACCAGGAAAATTGTCAATATTCGTCCACCATTTTGACGTGTGAATTTGGAATTTAAGGAAGCTGAATCATGAGAGGTCGTAGAAGATAAATAAGCTCGTCCTCTGTCATCTATGAGCTGTAAACATTTCAAGAATTTTGGAGTAGCCATTTGGATGTTATGTTTGAAATAGTGGGACGGATTTATGTGCATTAATGTCGGGTCCACCATTTAAATCTCAACTTCAGATCCCTTTATCCTCATGAAAAAATCAGAATTAGCTCCGGCCACAGCTGAATAAAATGATACTCATAATTTTATATTTCTACTGTATAAATGTGAGCTTCATTGTGCCTGGTTTGTGGGCCCCACATTTGTTTTATGGGCCTTAGGCCCATTATGTTTTTTCCAGCAAGTTTCCGCCTTTAGGTGCAAAAATCTCCATCTTCCCTTGTGATCCATCCATCAGACCTAAAAGAAAAAATGTTCCAAATAAAGTGATGAATCAAATACCAAAAATATAAAATTAAAATGATGAATATTGTAATTTTCACAATCAATTTATTGAGTGGGCCCAAATTGGAACTTTAAGCATGAATTGCACAATGATGGGAAATGAAGTTCAATTTCTGAATTGGACTAAAATTGATGTTTATGCACTTTTAAACACATTAGTATTAAGATCATAACAATGAATATTATCCACTTTCAGTGACTAATCACACCCCCCAACTTGGGTTTTGCTAGTCCAGAGCAAAACATATTACAAATATGAAATTCAAATCCCCTTTTCCAAAAACATTTTAATACACATTGCTCACCCAAAGACCTCATACCAAAGAAATTATGGAACCCATAAAAATCATTTAAAATAAGCTAGGTCCTTAAGCATATCCCAAGCCCATGCCCATTCCTTTGTTCAAATTCATCGCCAAATTTCATCCCATTTCAATTAAGCATGATAAAGTTTTGTGCATCACAAATGATATGGGGCCCTTTTTATTGTTCAAGGGGAAAATTGAAGTGTTAGGTGGGAATCACATTAAACCTTAAGACGAGTATCCATTTTTTTTGTTATTTTTTTAATTTTTTTAATTTTTTTAACCACAATAGATATGAATAGACTAACTCTGGGCAAGACAACTATGGAGTCACGATCTCCAAGTGTGGGACGCCACACATATTGTCAATTCCATACTCTAAAATTGAGATATAAAGCCTAACTCTGGGCAAGACAACTATGGAGTCATGATCCCCAAGTGTCGGACGCCACGCATTTGGAAAAAACGTTTCTCTTTGTGGTCATAATTTTTTTTCAATTTTTTTTTATACTCAAATTAAACTAAAAGTGACCCCAGAACCATATTCTATAATGAAAGGGACCCAAGAACTCAAATTTACACCCATGATCCAGTAGATGTTCATTTCAGCATTTTTATTAAGAGAATGAAAATATAAACTTTGAAAAATCATATCGGACAACCACACTTTTCAAAAACTACGCTCATGAACATAAACTTGCATTAAAATCAGAATAAAGGAATGAAAAATTTATTTGATATCCAATTTTAGAGTTTTCAATGTGTGTTATCATGTTCAAGGTTAATGGAATTTTTTCTTTCAATGCATGTTCTTTTAAAAAAATCAATATTTATTTCATCTCCCCCCAACAAGGAATAACATTGTCCCCAGTGTTTAAATAAAACATAGAAGGGGTTATGGGGGAGTTGTTCAAAGAGGAAATTTAAAATGATAATCATGGAATGAAGTCACATGGTGGTTAATGATGATAGTGCATGCCACAGTCTCCCTTCAATCCTGGATTTGAGTCATAGTGGCTTGGATGGTGGTGAATGGATTTTCATTATGACTTACAACATGTCCTTTTATTTTTTTAACCTATAAAAACATAAAAATAAACAAAAAAAAATAAATAGATGATACATTATCTTATTTTTAGATTTCTGGGTAAGGTATTACTCAGAGATAACACCACGTGACATGGATGTATATGGATCTCCTCTTTCATACCCATCCTTACTCATAAAAGAATAACAGTTCAACAGTCTATGGTAATTTATTATATGAAATAGAAAAAGATTAAAAATGATTAGAAACATGAAAACCATGGGTTGCCTCCCATGCAGCTCTTTTGTTTAACGTCATTAGCTCGACTTGAACGACCCAACTTATCCAATTCCAACATTCAAAATTTTAATTATCCCATCTTTCTATACTTCAACAAGATTTAGATTGATTGTTTTTTTGAAATTTGTTTCTTATGAAATCCTATTTTCTACAATGATTGGTAATATCCAACTAATATATGAAATGGTTGATCAAGTTACTTCTACAGTCTTGCCTGAGACACCAAGGATCATTCCTACATTATTGATTTCATGAGATGGTTGAATAACAACTGAAAGGTCTTGTTTTTACCCTATAAAGGTATAATTTAGTGGGGACAAAAGGTTCATAATTTTGATGTTGGGTTGATTGGGAAATTCAAACACAGATAAGGAATTAGAATAAAAATCAATTTCATTTTCAAAATTTCCCAACACAATTGGTTCCTTTTGAATTGAAGATTCAACCCCACAATTTTCTAGATGAGTTTCATGAATGGGTATGGATTTGATGTTTGTGATTTCTCCTAATGGTTCAGTGATTAGTGTTTCTAAAAACTAATCATTGGACAAATATTCCGGACATTCAATCCATGATGAAATATTTCCATCTAGTGAATTAATGAAAACAATTTCATCCTGATTTAAACACTCATCAACAATTCCCTCATGTTCTTTATCTTGAATTTCAAAATTACCTGACCAATTATCTTCATTATCCCACTCTGTTTTCCAATATTTTAATGTGGGGTTTTCGATAAATTCAAATGAGTTATGTGGGTAACAATATTCTTCTATAAGTGATGAGGAAGGGACAACCTGAGTTGGAGTGGGTTCCAAAAAATATTCAATGCTTTGTAGTTCTACTCTCATGGTTAAAACTTATGAATTCATTTTAACCATTTCTTCACACAAATGATCAGTAATTTTTTCAGTATTTGGATTGATATATGTTTGGATGTCATACACCTCATTAAGTTTTATCACTTCAATCATCCTTGAGAGGTATGGAAATTGATCCTTTAAACAATCAGCATCCCATTGATTATACGTCTCATCTGGTGTGGTGTATTCAACCAAGGATTGGTCAATGAAATTAATTATGTGAGTTGATTACAAATATTGATTTTCCAATTTATTATAGCCATGGTCTATTAATGGGTATTGTGGAAGATAATCCATTTCAGTTGATTGAAAATTAGTTTTGAGAATTGTTTTGACACACAGAAACAGAAAGGGGAAAAGAGAAGAGAAATTAGGATGAGAATGGAGAATTTGGGATGAGAAAAGAAGACATGGGTCAAAGGTACATACTTGGGCCCCTATAAATGGTGCCAAAATTTGGTTGCGCCCAAATTTACCCTACTGGAAAAAAGCGGTCGATGTAGTATATGTATGGGTCGAGTCCACAGAGACTGAAGAAGTAACCTTGAGACGCTATGATTTGGTGAAGGATGGGCTATGATGTAGCCAACTTTTGTTTTGATTTTGGATGGTATTAAAGAACACTAAGAAACCTAAGTTAATTAAATTCAAAGAAAAAGGGTTGATCTTAGGATTATTCTCGGGGTGGATTGAATGAATTTTACTTCTTTAGATAATTTTGGTTTTATTAATTCTTGATGAATCCATTCTTCAAAAATAACAATACCTTAATAATTTTCTAGGTTGGTGCTTACTAAACACAATTACTAATCCCCAATAAACTTATAGAACCAAATTCATGATCTCTACATGGTATATGGTCATTTAGAAATTGAATTTAGTTTGCTCAAACACAGTAAAGATAAAGAGAAGAAATAACTGAAGAATGGATGTCTTAAATTAATTATCCAATTAACAACAATTCATTCATAAAATAACATTCAATCCAGACTTTTAATCCTCCTAATATCAACACATTAAAGGGTTATCCCCCCATTGGTGGTATACTCTCAATGGTAGGCGGAAGATGTCTTACAAGAATTGGATTTAAGAAATTAAAACCGCGGAAATAACAGGCACTCCTCCATGTGTGTGAATGAAATTCACACCTATGTGTGAACTAATTCACCACAACGTAAGGATGTCACTGTGCTTTATGAATATTTAGTTTTAATAAATGAATGGAAAATATAGAAGAGAAATCTGTTGATTAAGAACAAAGAAAAACTTACATGGAAATTTAAAACATTACAAAGGAACTTTTGCAGCATAACCTTACAATGAAACAAGCAACAAAAGATGATAAGAAGAATATCCGCCTCTATTCCATTCACAACCACCTTATTATATAGGAATATTAGGAGCCTTAGGTCGACCCCCCAACAATTATTTCACCCCACAACAATTAATAGTAAAAAGGAGGGTGAATAATCAAAAGGAAATTGACGTTTTGAATTTGACCCGGAAAACTGTCCATATTCGTCCACCATTTTGATGTGTGAATTTGGAATTTAAGGAAGATGAATCCTGAGAGGTCGTTGAAGAGAAATATTCTCTTCCTTCTTTCCTCTATGAGCTATAAATATTTCAGGAATTTTTCAACATCCGTTTGGATGTTATGGTTGAAATGGTGGGACGGATTTATATGCATTAATGGCGGGTCCACCATTTAAATCTCAACTTCAGATCCCATTATAATCATGAAAAATTCGGAATTAGCTCCGGCCAAAGTTGAATAAAATGATCCTCATAATTTTATCGTTCTAATGTATAAATTTGAGCTTCATTGGGATTGGTTTGTGGGCCCCACATTTGTTTGATGGGCCTTAGGCCCATTATTCTTTTTCTAGAAAGTTTCTGCCTTCAGGTGCAAAAATCTCCATCTTCCCTTATGATTCATCCATCAAACCTACAAGAAAAAATGTTCCAAATAAAGTGATGAATCAAATACCAAAATATCATATTAAAATGATGAATATTGTAATTTCCACAAGCAATTTATTGAGTGGTCCCAAATTGACAATGTAAGCATGAATTGCACACTGATGGGAAATGGAGTTCAATTTCTGAATTAGACTAAAATTGATGTTTATGCACTTTTAAACACATTAATATTAAGATCTTAACAATGAATATTATCCACTTTCAGTGACTAATCAGTTTCCCATGAATAAGTAAATAATATAAGGTAACCAGGGTTGGTGTTGTAGATGAAAAAATCCATGTTTAGGATATATATTTAATGTGTATGGATCATGTTTTGATGGGGATGTTAGAGTGAGAGGTCTATTGAAAGATAACATGATTTATGTGATTCTGGTATTTATATCCTTTTATGGTAAAATTAATTCCATTAAAGAAAATTCTAGATCATTGGACACGGGTTATATTCTATGTCAAAATATCAATATCCAAATTATAGAACTGGAATAATATATATCTTTGATGTTATAGTTTCATCAATAGAATGATATTTTTCTTTGATAGATGGTAGATATTGTCAAATAATGTCGAATGTACATCCATTAAAATATCCATGTTATTCATAACTGGAAGGAAAGAAATTGTGATGGAAATTTATTAGCTAAAAATGAATTTTATAAGAGGTACAACTCTTATACAACATTTTTTGGGTCATTACCTAATGATTGTAAGATCACTATTAGAAGATATTCTCTTGATCATCATTGTTTTCACCCACCATGGTTTTATATAGCCTTGTATTCTTTCATA
Source organism: Viscum album (assembly GCA_963277665.1). Lineage (NCBI taxonomy): Eukaryota > Viridiplantae > Streptophyta > Magnoliopsida > Santalales > Viscaceae > Viscum > Viscum album. Next base: position 426,842,859 of record OY728129.1, on the reverse strand, counting down.
ATTTATTCGAAATAAAAAATTTACTTTTCAGTCACTTGTTGAGGAATGTTGTTGGAGAAAAACTACTATGAAATATTGAAGTTGATAATTCAACAAAAATGTAGTTTGGAATAATTCCTCATAAAGAGAAAGAAAATACGAAATCCATCTAAATAAATAAGTTGGATTGTTTCATTAAGATAATATGATCAATAAATTATAAGATATATCAAAGAACACCGAATTTGATGAAAACATCATTTTTAGAGTTTTTGATTAATCATTTTTTTTATAAGAAATATATTTGAATATTTCAATTTCATGATGAAATTTTTTATAATACTAAGATATAATAAGTTTTTTTTTGAAAACAAAAAGGTGTAGATGGAATATTTTGTAATATATGAAAAGGGTAGAGAAATAATGTTTTCACATGAAATAAAATTCAAAAAATATTTTTTTGAAATATTTTTTAATATTATCATAAATAGATAAAGTTACAGAAAACATTCAACAATTATTTTAAAGAATGTTTAGTAAAAAATTTAGAATATATTTACTTTTAAAAAATAAAAATCAATACAATATCATTGTAGTCTTTTTATGAAATGTAATGTTGTTTTGAAGATAAATTATTTCATTATAAATGGATGAAAAATGATGTGGTTCTTATTTCATTTAATTTTTACCCATTTATTAATAAATAATTTTTGTTCTTACAAAAAAATGTTTTTCACTTTAATAATGTTATACTCTTGTTATTTTTGTGCTTATTAAAAAAATCTGAAAATTTTCTTTCAAAATTTGTAGTTTATGGATTATTTTTTTCTTTTGAATAAATTTAGTTTAATTGGTTATTATTTTCGGATAAACCATTTTTTATTTTTATTTAGGTTTATTTATGTACATACATTTTTTTAATATTTTTAAATTTTTAATATTTTTTTAAATTATTTTTTTCAAAATAATAATTTTTAATATTTTTTTAAATTATTTTTTTCAAAATAATAATTTTTAAATATATATTTTATTTTTAACCTTTTAAATAATTTATCGATGTATATTTTTAAAATAGTAAAATTCTAATGTTTTTTCATAATTTAATTTTGTTTCAGCATAAATTTGAAAATTTATTTATTATTTTATTGTTTTTGTAATTAATTTATATTCATGTGTTTTATTTTAATGTATTATTTATTATTATTTTTTGTTTTTCTCTAATTTAATTATTATCATAGATATTTTTTAATTTTTATTTTTAAAACATTTACTGCCACAATGGAAAAATCCAATGGTACAACATTGCCTCCTATGGATTAAAATATACTGGTCAAAAATCTCCAATATTCCTCCTCCACTCAATCTACCATCAACCCATCCACCGCCATCGCCCACCCCTGCCATTGGAAGATCACATATACCACATGGCATCGTTATCTCTCTCAATAGCCATTGTCTATCATCAAACGCCATGCAGATCTACCTTCGGCCAATAGTTAATCAAAATCTACACGTAGTCTCAGCTACCACATGACTATCTACTATTTTCCATCATCCAATCCACATTCAGCCCTTTTCTTCTACTAACCATCCCCCATCAGCACTCTCTACACTATATCTATCATTTTCCATTGTTTCAACCAGATAGGCCCATCCAATTATTTATTTAGTAACATCACGTCAACCATTGGTCTTCACTTCATTTTATACTGGTAGATAGCTGGTCATCACCTGATGAAGTTGACCCACTACTGACTGAATCCTTGGATGAGGGTCGTGATATAGATCTCACCAGATCTAAAAAAAATGATGTATAGAAAAATCCAATAGTGACAATACCACTTCAAGGAGATGAAATTTCCATGAAAAATAATACCACCACTGATAATCCATGGAACTGAAGCATGACTTAGTGTTAGCCATCTATTGAAGAACATTTGGCCTCTACTAAGGCTGACCTATTTGTAAACTACCCCTCTTATTTCCTCAATCACCACACCACGACTCAATATGTCCCCCCTCCTTTAACAATGTTGAAGACCCACAATTCCATCATTCCTACTAGAGACCGGCCACATGTAGAGGCTTTTTTGAGATTCCAATACCCTAGTTGAGCCCCCTCCCCTCTTTGGAATGTAGACCAATGAAATAAAATAAGAAATTTAAAAAATATAATAATAGATATATAAATAAATATAATAATAATATATATGTTATAATAAACATATTAGCTATATATACATATATATATTACTAGTAAGTATATATTTTTTAATATACCAACAATAATAATGATATATATATATAAATTCAGTTTATAGATATATAATTAAAATAGTTATTATATATTTATATATACTTATATAAATATAATGCTCGAATATAAAATAGTGAATCCTAAGACCAAGATAGGTTTTATCTGAGCCGACACGACACTACAATGGCCTATAGAATTCATGTTGGGTGACAAATTTTAAATAAGAAATAGAAATTCATTTTTATTAAAATAATGTATATTGTTGATAATTTTTAATATTTGTGAAGGATTATAGAAATACCATTATGATGGAGGTAATAGTGATCATGATAAGTTATTGATGGTGGGGATCATGGACACTACATGGTATATTCAATTGAAAGTCATTCTGGGAAGCCAACTACTTTCACATGGACTTTCTTAGAGTTGGTGAATAGAATTTCAAAGCATGCTATAGGGATCGATGATGATTACTATTAGTTAGTTTCACTATATTTCTAATTGTTTTTTGAATAAGAGGATGTGTCATCCTCTATATTCCGACATTAATTGGGCATACGAATCATCTCGATTCATAAATACTGGAACCAATCTCGCCTTTCCACTTCAAAATTTTTTCATTGTGTAATTATATTTTCAATTATTTTCATGATGTTTGTGGTTGTGGATATAATTGTGATGATTGTTTGGTTGTCTATTTGATCTTCCCCCATTATTTTAATGTCAATTATCCAAAAATGGAGAGCTAATTATTAGGACTTGATCAAGGCAGTGAAATTCAATTCATCCTAGGGAACTGAGCTTCATTGTGATCTTCACTCCATCTTTCTTCTTATAAGATCTTGTATGAGATTTTGCGAGTGTGAGAGTTAACTATTTCAAATGAATGGTATTATACTCTATTTTCACATTTATTTTCTCTATTTTTTTTGATTTGTTTGGTTGAGAATCTTGGTTTGGTTGACAAATCTGACTATCTCGGTATGATTAGTCTTTCATGGGGGATATTATCGCTAAAATGAATCTATTTAGTGAAAAAAAATTCTATCTATTAGAACGATCGAGATTTGAAGAAATTCTATGCCTTAGTGCTCATTTTCTAGGTTATATAAGTGTGTGATCAAATTTTGTAGTCCTTTATTGTGTACATGTGTGAGATGATGGTTCTTAGTAATATCCATGGCAGATTATTGAGGGTGGATCAACCTGGACATATCCTTCATCTTTCTTTATTCCACTCTTTTCATTCTATTTGTTCCCCGATTCTTATTCTATTTGAGCACAGTTTCATCAATCCCATTCTGTATAAAATCACTATTTCATTATGTTTTCATCAACTACATTTATGATATTTAAAATCAGAAAATGATTTTTATAAATGGCACCAAGAAATTCTACACTAATTCTTTGATAGTAATCACTATTTTTTCCACTATGGTATATCTAGCGTTTAAAAATGTATATTTGACCATCCTTACAACAAAGAAGACGTGAAAATAAGGTATAATTTCACTTTATATAGATTTAATTTATTTTTTATTATAATATTTATAAAACTGATGGTAATCTTGATTCTCCCATGTGAGGTTCTAATGATTTAGCTGGACAACATGTTTTTGTAGATATTTGTGTGGAATTAGAACCTAGGAAAGAAGAAGAGGTGTGTTTTGGAACTGTGTAAGGGTATCATCGAGGGTGACGAAAATTTTATCTATAGTTAAAGATGTATTAAATCATTTGATTGAACCCAAAGAAAAATCTCATCTCCACATTAGTGAATTAAAAACAATACACTCCCAACCTCATGCTGAAGAATGAATGCAGTACCCCTACCACTTATCCCATCCTTTACTCCATAAGTTGTCCAATACTATATAGAGATACTTGAGAAAATATTATATTATGGTACTACAAAAATGGAAAATATTTAAATCAAAGAATAATGCCGTCTACTGGTTCTTGGACCAGAGGATTCAAGTGTCATCGTAATAGGGATGACTCACTAACATCCCAGAAGTGTACAGTCAAAATAAATAAATCATTTGGGGTTATCCCAAGATTATCTTTTTGAATATAGATATTTATTTTTGTACTTATTATTTATATTTTTTATTTTATAATTTTTTCAATAACCAATAAGTTTATCCACAAGGTTCAAAACTATTAATCGTCACTACAGAAAAAAATAATGAACTGTAACTGAATAATTCTAATATTCCTGGCCTATAGAAGCAGAAGAGATTAACTGGATACCATTCCATGACTCACACAATGGTTATACATCACTCTGAACAATAATTTTTTGTACACTAATGTTAATCTACTTCAATATTTGGGTACGTAAAAAAGAGTACATAAAGGAATCATTTCAATGATAACAAGCATGATTTATTTGGATAAACATAGAATTTAGAAAGGTTTTAATCATAGGAGTGCTGGTTTTTAATTTTCTTCATCTTAATTATTTTCATGATACATACTATTATGTGTGGGGGAATACCCCATGATTTTTAATTGATATCTTATCTTTCTTGAATGAATAGAGTTGAAAAATTAAGTCGATCTTCATGTAAAAATATGGCATGAACCCCTTTCATTACATTGAATTCAAAATGTTGTTTTCTATTATTTAATTTCTTAACACAATTCTATTTGAGGTGAATTAAAAAAAATTCTATTTATAAAGAATAATATAATGAACATTTCATAAAATAAAACAAAATTGTGATTGATATTATAGTAGTGGTCGGTATGGATCATTTTTTGTTGTTTTATTGAATTTTATGTGGGAAATGATCTTTAGAGATTTAATGTAACCCCTTAAAACAAATATATTTTTATTCTGATCATCCAATATATTTAATTTAATACTATCATATTATTGCTAACATTTTCAGACAAAAAATGGTGAAATCGTTATGTTTTTTATGTTGTAGAAGGATATTAGATGAGCTCATCTTTGTTTCACTATGAACCAATAACCAAATGATTTTTTATCATATTTTTTCTTGTTCATGATTTAAATATAATATGTATTGGTAAATATAATCATTTTTTCTTCAAATAAAAAATAAAATAAGAACATAATGTTCCCTATATTAGAAAATATTAGGTTTTAAGGGTTTTCATAGGTTCTAAAGTTTTAATAATTGAGTGAGTGATATGTGATGTTATCTACTATTTTAATGGAAATATTTTTTAAAAAATAACATGGGAAGTGTGATAGGTTAGAATTTTTTGAATAAGAATTATAAATTTTGGTAACATAATTCTTTACCATGTACCTAAAAACTTATACTTAGTAAAATGGAACACATAATGTATCCATCTCAATCAAGGGTAATGTAAATTTTTTTTAATCATGTTTAAAATGGTCAACATGGATCCCATAATGAGTTTCTATGACAAGGACCATATATTCATTTCTACAATTAAATATAATATGTACAAAATAATTACTTTTCATTAAAAAAATTATAAGGAATTTTTTTTAAAAAAAAATCAAATAATGGGCCTTCATTAAAATGATTTTATTTAGATGAGGGGAATGTTGAACCCAAATTAAGAAAGAGAAAATTGATTTATAAGAATTTTATTTTTGAATTCTATTAATCAAGTGGAATGTTGAAACTCTGAATGAGGGACTCAGGAGAGAGTGTAAGTGGGTAGTTCCTCTTTATATTGTTTAAAATCATTTAAATATCACTGGTCCACACACCTAAAACTAGAATTCAAATTTTTATTGAGGTAGGGTAGTGTGTGTCTATCACATAGGGGCCATAACAATTTCAATCAATAGAGGGGTTTTTAATTTCTATTAATTCAATAATGTGTAATTTACATGGTAAATACACTAATATTTGATTTTGGAGAGATTTAGAACTACGACCAAAGTTCCTTATTTAATTATAGAAATCTTTGTGAATAAATAAAATGACTTGAATTTACTGAGAGTCCAATGGATTTCCTAAGGGGGATTTTATGTGGTTCATATTTCATTACATTATTCCACATCATATTTATTAATTATTATATTTTTTTCCCAAAATTTTTGTTTACCTTTAATAATGTTCTACTCTTGCTATTATGGTGACTAATTATTAAATATTTTAATTTTTAAAAAAATTGGTAATTTATTTCTTATTTTCATCATTTGTATAATTATATTTTAATTAGGAATTATTTTATGACCCTTATTTTTTATTTTTCTTTAGGATTCTATATGTTCATAAATTCTTATTAATAATTTAAAATTATTAACCCCATTCTTATATTGGTTTCAATTATTTTTTTCCCAAATATTAATTTTAATTAATAACATGTATTCTTAATATGATTAATTATTTATTGTTTTTTTTCAATGTATTAACTTTTTAATGATTTTTCATAATATAATTTTTTGAGTATAAATTAACAGATTTATTTCATCTTTTATTATTTCTGTAATTAATTTATTTTCAAATTTATTATTCAAATTTATTTTTTTTATTTATTTATTTTTTATAACATACTATTTGTCACTATTGTTACTTATTTATTATTTATTCCATATCGTCTACCACAATACTATAATAACCCACTAGTATATCACTACCGCTAGATGATTAATATCTACTTGTCTATAATCTACTGTCATCTTCTTCCACTCTATATTCCATTGACCCATCCACTTCTAGCACCAAGCCTAGGAACTGGTAAATAACATATATTTCTATCCATAATACAATAAATCACTATCCAATAGCCATCATCCATCGCCATCAAGAACTATTAATGGAAAATGGTGGGTCATGATCAACATTCATTTTTAGCTTCAACTCGAATATCTACCACATGCCATCATCCAATCCACAGTTATTTACATACATCTTTTTTCCATTCACTAGTATCACACTATTAACCACATCTACCTTTGTCCCCTCTTTCACTAAGATGGAACTATTAGTGATTCCTCTAGTAATATCCCATCCACTATTGAAATTCACCTAATGTTATACTAGTAGATAGCTGATCCTAACTTATTGAATATTACCCATTGTGGATTGAATCTACATCCAAACTAGTGATACTGGTCTCACCTGATCCTAAAAAACCTATTGTATAGATGAAGACAATAGCTACTAAGCCACATAGAGAAGAATAAACTTCCACGAAGAATAATAACACCACTAATGAATCGAGGAACTGAATCATGGCCTAGTGTCTTATGTCCATTTAAGAATCTTTGGCCTCCACTAAAGAGTTCCAAATAAAACATTGTCTTCTATGCTTGCCTAAAGACCTCCACTAAACCTTGATCAGTACCCCTCTCCAGCAGACAGTTTAAAACAATTTTTTTATAGTTCCATCATTCCCTAAAAAGACACCCTATCTACAAAGGGTTTTGAGAGAACCTATATCACAATCTAAGCCCCTACCCTCCTAGGAATGAACACTAGCAGCATATAATAAGAAAGGAAAAAAATAAAATATAAGTAATAATAATACTAGAACAATAAATATGTAAATAAATATTATATATATATCTAAAAATATTAATTTTAGCTATATGTGTATATATATAATAAATAAGTATATATTTTTTAATCTATATATAATAATAATGATAAATAAATTTATATATATATATAATTATATATAGATTGATAATAATTCATTTTATACTAACATAAAATTTATTATTATATATTTATATATATTTATATAAATAAAATTATTTGATGAAAAATACTGATGATTGAGCCCAAAAATTGTTTTATGCGAGCTGACATGACATTACAATGGAATTTATAATTCAATATGGTTGTCTACATTTAAATAAGAATGAGAAATTCATTTTTATTAATATAAAAAATTTCTACAACTAATAATTTATTTGGGGATGAGTCAGGGAAGATCAATGGAATCAATTTGATGTAGATTTTGAGTAGTGATTGATGGTAGTGATTATGGACACTACATTTTATATTTGGGTGCATATCATTTCAGGAAGCTAACTACATTCACATAGACATTACTCAGATTTGGTGACAAGTGCCTCCAATAATTACATTTTGATTGATGTTCAAGTATATTAGTTAGTGTCACTATTTTTCTGTTTGGTTTTTGAATATGAGGTTGTCTACAAATATGTGTTACATGATTCCATAGATGTGGGAATCATATTGATTCCTAGAGATGGGAACCTATCTATACCTTATTCTTCATTTTTTTTCATTGTTTCCCTTTTTTAAATTAACATTTTGTTCTTTTTGTTTGTGAAATCAATTGTGATAATTTTTTATCATCTATTTGATTTTCACCCATTTTTATTATCTCAATTTTCCTTAAATGTGGAGTTAATTCATAGGGATTTAAGTAAGTATTGAAATTTTATGCTACATAGATATCCAAACATCATTGATATCATAACTCCATCCTTCCTCTTAGAATATCGTGAATGTCATTTGGGGTGTGTGAAAGAACACTCTTATGCAAGAATGGACTTCTTCTAATTTTTCTCATTTATTTTTCCCTTTGTCTCTTATTTTCTTGACTGAGAATATAATATTGGTTCTTTCATCTAACAATCTCAATAGTATCATTCTGTCCTGTGAGATTTCCTTGCCATAATTATTCTATTGACTGATTGATTTTTCCACATAGAGTAATTAAATAGCATTAAAGAACTTATGTATTTGTATATTCTTTTAATAGGTGAGAGATGTGTGTGATATGAGTCTTTGGTCCAGAATTTAGTGGGGATTAGAGTTTATGGTTTTTTATGAGGATTTATGACAGTTTTTTGGTGGATCAAATTGGATCATGCCTTGATCTTGCTGACACTATATCTTTTACATAATTCTATTTCTCTATTCATTCCAAATTCAATTTTATTGAAAGATAAGGATAAGAAAATACAGGGAACCACCCAATGGGGTTTGGTAGTGATCTAGACCATGGGAATCATTCTTAACAACTGATGCACATTTATTTTTCAAGAAACCTATGTGAAAAAACATAGTGATACCAGTTGAAGGGTCAACTCTACTCACCAGGCAGCCTACTTCAAAATTTCCCACTCTAAAATAATATTGAATGTTTGTTGACTGTTTGATGGAACTCTTTTATTTTTATATCAGATAATATTGTGTTCAATTACATTCCTCTTTATCTCATTGAATCCCCATGAAGACTCCAGATTTGGACTCCACCTTAGAAATGAAAATGTTATAAAGCATGAACAATACATATTGGAAGCCAATGCTCTGGCCTCCGCCTCCAAAAAGGATCCCATTCCAGAAAAAAAACTAAACCCCATGACTACAAAACTATTTACATTATTTATAATCCCAACACCGTTCATGGTTTTAAAGAAACAATACCTATCGATGTAATGTTTTATACCCATGAAAGGGTCCCCCAATTTTATCCACCTACCCTTGGGCCTAATTACTATAACATCCATATCATCAAAAAATCTTGGATACATTTTATGCAACACCATGGAAGAACCCACACCCTTTATTGCCTATCCTAGATCCACCACCATGTCTAAAAATGGGATTTAAAGTGCTTGTTGAAACTTTTTTCCCACCATTCGTTGTATTCCTTGTCTCCCAAAAAATGTAGTAGGTCATGATGAAGATCGTGCTTCAGATCTATCCCTTAACCCCCTAACATGTTTTACCTTAAAACCAGACAATTAAGAATGATGAGGGATCTTCACTACCACATTGGAATCCAATCTCAATGCAACAAATCTCCATAATCATTTTTCCCAGTCACTCAAGAGAAAAACGTTCTCATTAGATTCTGAGTAAGGTTGAACACAACATTTTCACTTTGAAGCTTGAAAAACACTACTCTTTTAAACATTGTCATCAATGGTAAGAACATGATTTCTCAAGCATAGCACCATGAAATTTATACTCATAGAGAGATCCTTATGCCATGTCTCCAAATACCATTCATCCTGCAAAATATTGTCATGTGTTTTTAGTGTTTCGTGTTTTTTATCAAATACATTCAAAATATTTAAAATAATTTTTTTATTTAGAAATATTACTACGGAATTCAGCACTTCCTCTTTGAGAGATACCATGACGATATCTACTATGATATATCGAGGGTTTATAAAAGTATGTTTTATTATCCTCTTGATATGGGAAATATCATACTCATGGATGATTCTAGTTTATTTAATATCATTTTCATTCATTTGATTCTACATTTTATATAGATAACTATAATTTGTATTCTCCATACATAGGTTCTGAATATTTAGATTTACTACGTTTTTTCCTTCAGAGTTTTGAGGAAAAAACTCTTATAGAAGAAGAAGAGGAGTACTTGGAATTGTGTATGGGTGTAAAAATTTATTTTGAAACATTTAATGAATCTCAAGTTATAAAACTTCTTCAAAATAAACCAAAAGGAAAAAAATATCATCTTATATTTCTATTATTACATCAAGTGCACTCCCAACCTCAACCTAAAGAAGGAGGGAAGTATCCATAAATGTTATTTTCCCTTTAGTTCCCCACATGTGGTCCAGTACTACGGATATTGAATTGAAGTATTTTTTTCATGTGGTACTACAAAAATGGAAAATCATTGAATCTAGGAAGAATTAAATCTGCTGGTTCATAGACATGATATTACCGCCACAATAAAACTATGCATTACTCACTAATCGACCAGTTTTGGAGATTTAAAACACAACACCCTTTGGGGGTTTATCCAATGATTATACTATTTTATTTACATTATTATTTTAATATTTATTGTTTTAAATTTGTGAAATTTTATATTATGAAATAATCACGAATTTCATCAAAAATTATTGTAATGTATAATAGTCAACCAGTAGTCAAAGGAATAATAGTGACCAAATCATTATAATTTTCATGCCCAAGAGTAGCACTCTGTATTAAATATAAAAAACTCCCAAACTCACACTTTGGTTTCACTTTACCTTGAACAATAAATTATAATTACTAATTTTAATCTTTTTACGTCGGTAGAGTCTTGAACAGATTAGATAGAGGGATAATTTCAATGATAATACGAACGAATTATTTGGATGAACTTAAAAATGAGAAACATATACCTCAGTGGAGTATTTCTTTTAAATTTTACCTATATAATTTTTTTCAATATATATAAAACTAAGTTTTGGTGAATACCCCACAATTAAAACTTGAGTTTATATCTTTCTTAATCTAGATAGTTGAAAAGTTATTTTGAACTGTAAGTCAAAATATAGGATGTAGCACTATGACTCCTTTGTATTCAATATGATGCTTCTATTTAAACTGGATTGAAAAATATTTTTTCTGTTTATAGAAATTAGAAGCAGGAAAATCATAAAAAATAAAAATATGTGCATGAAATACTAGTAGTGGGAGGTTGGTATCAGTTGTTTATGAATTTTTATTTTACTAATTTTGTATGGGAGTAAATTTTTTAGAGAATTCTTGTCAATTTTCTTTTTTCCCTCTGGAATTGGGGATGACCTCATCGATTTAAGGTTCAATCATTCTAAGAGGTTTCTAACGGGTTTGTTCGTAGAACTGGAAACATCCAATGATTCCATATCCATTTGAACCTACTTTCCAAAGGTAGGCGCTCATTAGTTGTGGACTGATGAGGATTAGGAATTTTTATTGTTCGAGAGGATGGGAGGTCGGACTCATCACACCTTTTTTAGGGGAATTATTGTCTACTTCGAGACTCTCTTTATATATTTAAGTTATGTTCATAAATACTTATTACATTACCCAGTATAAAATGATCTTTCCTTTAGATCTGACAATAAATGATTGATATGTAGGAAATTTAGAGAATCGTTTATATTTATCCGAGGTTCTTCATCGATAAAGAATCATCTATATTTGCTTATAGATTCTTAGTCAATGGTATCCTTTAATACATAAAATTCTCTTGGTCATTATGATGACCATACTGGTTTCAAAGCCACTTAGTGGGGCACTTGAAGTTTATTGTTATTCAGAAGGACATGGATTATTTCATAGTTGGGATCATACCCGTAGATGGGATACCTACGTATCCTTTGTTTAGGAAAAGGAATCAGAACCCACGTAGTTCAAGTAAGGGAATATGATGTTTATGATTGATGGATCAAAGTAATATGTCATATTTACTTTTACGCTCTAAGCTCATGTGAGTCATGCTTGGTGTGAGAAACAAGAGGTATTGGTAAAACCAGACAGTTGTTCTATGAATGATGGAATCATAATAAATGATGTGGGACTTATGTATGTATGACTACCCAAATAGATGAAGATTATGATTTACTTCAGAGAAGAAATCCAGGAACAGGGTCCATATAGGTATATGTAATTTATGGATATTTTGATACTCTAATTTGGGGCTTAATCCTGAAAAGGATTCCAAAATTAGGAGGGGACTTATGATTAGGTTTTACTCCTGAGAAGGACACCCAGATCAAAAAGTAAATTATGAATGGTTAAGAAAAATTAATACTAGGACTTACTCCTTAGAAGGAGGCCCATGTTATGGGATTTTGAAAATTTAAGGGACATGGGGCTTATTCCTAAAGAGGATTCCCATATTTGAGACTAGGGATTACTCCAGAAAAGGAAGCCCATGTTAAGATAATTATGGTTGGTGCTTACTCCTAAGGAGGATGCCCATATTTGGGAATTTTAATATTGGGGCTTACTCCTGAAAAGGATGCCCAAATTAGGGAATTTGGGGCTTACTCCTAAGGAGGATGCCCAAAATTAATGGGAATTATGACTGGGGCTTATTCCTGAAAGGAGGCGCAGGTTAAGGGGTTTTCTTATCTTAAAGGATGAGGTTGAATGAATGAAATCTCAATCTTTAGTGACATAAAGATGTATAAATCACTAGGTTTTGAGAGATATTCCACAGAATTCCTTTTAGATAAGGAAGTTAATCAATAAAACATGCCATAAATGGCTTTGAAGAATTTCTTGAAGACTGAATCATGAATAGGAGAGGTGGAATGGTATAAGAGGGGTTAAATGGGCAAGAAAGGCACCAAAAAAGGTAGGGGCGCACAAGTCCTGGAAGGCGCGCAGGTACTGCGTGGGCACGCAAGTCCTGGTCGTGCAGGTATACCTATGCAACACATGGGTACTTGTGCGATTTTTAACTAGTATGGTAACACTTGGGAAATCCTTGACCAAAGACTTTAGAATTATCCTGAGGTACTTCCAGAAGAGAGGCGCACAAGTTTTGGTGAAGAAGTAGGCCGACACACAAGTATGTTCATTTCCCTTAAGGGTAAAACAACTTAGGCACGCAAGTGTTAGTGAATTCTAACACTTAGACCATACTCCTATTGTTTAGAACTTCCATTATATGTAATGAATTACCTCAGAAGTGTGTGGAAGACCTGAAGAAGAGACTTGGGTATTCAGAGCTCTATATCTGAATTCTTGAAAAATTCCTCCTAAAATGGGGGGCCCACAGAGACTATTTATATGCTGGAGAAGATCCCGAGAAGTTATTATTTAGGTCGCGCAAGTCACTTTCACAACCATTAGGCTGCGTGCAAGTATACTTGCACGACAGTTTGGGAACATGCGTGACCCTCGTGCTTTTGAAGCTGTGTTCATGCATTTGTTGATTTTTGAGGTTTTCTTCAAAGGATGAATAAAATTGTGCTAAGTCATTTTCCATTCCATTCCTTTAGAAAATGTGACGAAAAGGAGCATAAAAAAAAGTCCCCCCTCAGATTTGGATCCGAAAGAATAAGGATGTGACTCTGAAGAAAATAAGAAAACCAAAGGGAAAGAGGCTCACAGGTGTTCACCGCGCAACCATCATCGCGCAGGTGCGAGTCGCGCAGGTCGGGAGTGCACTGGATGGAGCGTGATGGCTGTAGGTGTGTAGGTGGTCTACCTATCCTATAAATATTCAATCATTTATCACACATAGCACCTGATTTCCGGATTTTTGAGCTCTCGCCGCGTAGGTCACCATCTCCACGCAAGTTGCTCGTTTTCAGTTGTTTTTTTCGTTGTCGCGCTGCTGTCAAGGTATTTGGATGTGCACAGTTATACTTGCACTCCAAAAACATGCGCGGTAAAATAACACATGTGCGACACATCCATACTTGCGTGGTGATACTTGCATGCCAAAAACTTGCATGAAACATCTATACTTGCGTGTCAAAATTAGACTTTCGCGCCTTAATGCCTTATCCATTTTTTTCAAATTGCATCAAAACATTTATGAAAAATTAACTTACTTTAAGAGTTAATTACTCAACTTTTGTGCAGATCCAATGGCTCCCAAGTGAATTGGAATGGCTGATGTATTGGCTAGCAAGTGGATATATGACATAATGAATATTTTTGGCCATGATTACTATGATATCTATGATAGCACTCTTCCAGATTTGGCAAAGTACTTGAAGAAATATCATCTTAACTTACCACAGATCATCTATCTTCCCCTGTATGGTCATGGTCATCTACAAGGAGTCAATGTTCCAGATGTAGAGAACTATATTCCTGAGATGCAGCTGCACTGCTACTCCTCTATTTCGGTTATTCTATGCATTAATAGCAACAACATTGGCATGAACTTTCAAATTTTTCCTGCATGCCATTTCCTTGCAGATATGAAAATGGAAAACCCATGGTCTGAAATGTTTTCCACTGCTGGTTGGTGGAGAGAAGAGAAATATGGTATTAGAATAATATCTGAAAAGAGTACTCTCTCTAAATGTCTCTTTTCTTCAAATGATTCATTATCAAATCCATGTATCCATCTTCCAAGTCTCTTGGACAGAAACAGAGTCACTGTTTGATCAAAAGAAAATTTTCTGAAACCGCACTCAAGAACATTCTTTTATAATTGTTCCAAGAGGATATGGAATCACTACATCTCATATGGTATCCGGTTGAATGAATGAATTCCATGTGTCTAGTGATGAAGCTCGGGATGCTGTAAATCAAATGAAGATTTGTGTTGAAAGTCTTTTGTAATTCATGAAAAAGAGAAGAGTCTCCAGTATGTGGATGTACTTATAACTCTTGTGCCTCAATGAAAAACACTTTCACCTTCAATCATCTGTACCTGCATTTTCTTTTGCTACCTGCTTTAAATTTTACCTAAGACAATGGGCCTAGTAATCATAGTTTTATTTTTACTAGGATTATTATAAATAACCCTACAAACTTTGAATCTTTTAATTGCTCAATATTACCAAAATCATAAAAAATGTATGTTTAGTGACCTAGAACATGACTTTTATTCAGAGTTCCTTTGTCTTTTGTGGGTAGTTTAAAGTCATGCACGTCAGACATAAAGAGGCTAATGTTTAAGGTCGAAATAGCTTTGACCGAATGAATTAGAATTGACTCAATTCCTTGAAAATTCATCTGAAAACATATTACCATAATCAAATATGAAGGAAAATATGTTAACTATGACTTAAGAATATTTGAATCTGAGGGATGATATGAAAAAGTGCTAAAAGGCATTAAAAGAATTATTTCCCAAGAATGAAGTTACCATTATTTAACAAACCCGTTAGGGGGGTGAATTATTCAGGGCCACCTAAGGGAATTGGTTGCATAGTCAAATAAATAGAATATTTTGGCTGATAGGTTTGTTATGTAGAATACTTAAGCAAGGCCACCTAAGGGCATGTGCTGCATAGTCAGGCAAAAGAACTCTTAGAAATTTACTTTCCTAGTGCTAAAAAGCCAGTGAAATTTTATGGAGATTCAAATTTTCCAAAGTATATAGTTTACCATACGGAAAGAGGTACTTGAATATGGAGATGATATTTCCAAAAAGGATTATCAAAGAACTGGATGGATATCACTCCTACAAAGGTCTGACCCAAACATAGGGAAGGAGAATATAATCCATATACTTGAATACTTTCGGATCATGAAAAAGGATATGGGACAAGTATGTTAAGGATGGCTATTTTTGTGGATCCCTACATATTGTCATTTAAGACAAATAAGGACAAAATAGGCTTTCCTTCCAAGAATGAAGTTACCAGTATCCGACAAACCCGTTAGGGGGTTGAATTATGTAGGTCCACCTAAGGGCATTGGCTGCATAGTCAAATAATAGCATCTTTTGGCTGACAAATTTGTTATGGAGACTATTTATGCAAGGCCACCTAAGGGCACATACTGCATAGTCAGGAAAAAGAACTCTCAGAAGTTTGACATTTTTGTGACTAGAAGACAAGAAATGGGTTATGAAGATCTAAAAATATTTAAGGTTAGGATTATGACACATAAAGATAGGTATTGTCCAATGTATGCAGAGATACACAGATCAATGTTAACCATAATCATATTGTGACTAGGTCCTGCATGGAAATGCTGGACTTCACTACGTATCCCATAAGGATGGGAATCAAGCCATACGTAGTTCTTGAACTACAGTTTAACGTCGTGTGGGAAAAAAGGATTGGAGATCTTACTTTAGGGTCATAGATCTTGGACCATTGTAAGAAATACACAGTGTGTGTTTTCATGGGGACTTTTCAGCCAAGGGACTGAAAGAGGAATTTGGGTTTAGGCCCAATGACTTGGGGCTGGATTCGAGGGACACTCGAACGTTCCTTCATATCCCATAAGGATGGGAATCAAGCCCACATAGTTCTAGAACTACCCTCTGTACAAATTAGGTTCGTACATGTGAAGGGTGAAAGGGGACTATAGTGCAATGATGGTTTAACCCAAGATAAAGGTTCGGGCGTTGCCATGTATGCACATGGTCTTTGGAATATAACATGATTGAAAATCAATGTAAATAATGATTCCCTCTCAGGTGAGGGTATCAAAGAATCTTGTAGTTTATTGTCATACTCGACAGAACTATTGAATAGTTTAACGTCGTATAGAAAGGATGAAAGTAAACCAATTTAAAGATATTGATTCTAGGGGTGGTTTCACGAATCAACATTATATAAGATTGAGGTGAACCGATGTGAAGAGATTGGTTTTGGGCTTCAACCTTGGGATGTTGGCTACGTACCCAGCCTAGAAGGCAAGGATCAAAGTCCGCGTAGTTCAATTAAAGAATGAATTATTGATCAAGTTGTTCATCGGGACAACAACCTAAAAAATAGTGTTGGGACTTACACATGGTTAATAGCCTTGAGAGAGTGTTATGGTTGATGTTTTCTCTAAACTCACTTGATTCATACTCGGTGTGAGAAACAAGAGGTAGAAACAACCCTAACGATGAACAGTTTAATGTCATGTAGGACATATAAAGGGACTATGTAGTTTAAAGTCTTGTAGTTAGGACTATTGGTGATGCATAGTTTAATGTCATATAGCAGAGAAAAAGTACAGTTTAATGTCATGTATGACATATTAAAGGAATTTCTGTACAGTTTAGCATCATGTAGTTAAGACGATGGGGACAATACAGTTTAATGTCATGTTGGACAAAAAGAGGATTGTATAGTTTAATTTCATGCAGTGAGAACAAAAGAGTACACCATTTAACGTCATGTTGGACGTATTAGGTACTTTTTTACAGTTTAACGTCATGTTGGATGAAAAGGGGATGATATAATTTAGCTTCATGTTGGACGTAAGTGTGAATAGTTTAAGGTCATATACATGGAACATTGGTTATGCAGTTTAACGCCTTACTGGACGTAAGGGACTTCTTTATGTTTTAACGTTATATAGGAAGAACGATGAAGGGGGACACAGTTTAACGTCATGTTGGATGAATGTGCGAATATTTTATGGACATATGAATGGATCGTAGATGGTGTAGTTTAACGTCATGCTGGACATAAGGTACGTGAAAATAGTTTAAGGTCGTATGCATGGACCGTTGGTTATGCAGTTTGACGTCTTGCTGGACGTGATGAGCAGTTTTAATGTCATGCAGGACAGTGGTGCAGTTTAAGGTCATACCAGACCATGGTGCAGTTTAAGGTCATATCGGACCGTGGTGATATATTTTGTGTTTATATAAAATACTTCTTCAGAAATCTGGCATTGGTTGGAGTACTGATGAGTTCTCCATCCATTGAGATTAATTAATAAGCTCCATTAGAGTAGACCTTATGTATTGAGTAAGGTCCATCGCATTTTGGATCAAGCTTGGGAGGTTTCATTCATGGTATCATTGGAGTTCTGAGAACTAATACCAATTCTCCCTGAGTGAATGAATAAAGATGAGCTTTTTTGTTAAAAGATCGTGCTATTAGATTCTGATAGACTTCCAAGTGGTGCAGTGTGCACAATCTTTTCACATCTAACTATTCCAATTCATTCAATCACTTTTGAGATTGCTCATCTGTAAATGACTGATCACAAATGGATACTCTGAGCGAGGGTAGTTGAACTTCAATGGGCAAGACGACTTCTATTCCATATACTAGTGAATATGGAGTTGACCGCGTTGCAGTGCAGGTGGTGGTCCGATAAGCCCATAAATAATGAAAGATTTTATCAAGTCATGACTTCATATCTTTATCCACAATCTTTTGCAGTATATTTGAAAGAGTCTTGTTGAAGGCTTCTATCTGGCCATTAGCCGCTGCATGATACCGAGAAGAATGGTTGGATTGATGTTTTATTCTTGATACAACTTCTTCACCTCGGATGAACAGAAGTTGGTTCCATTGTCTGTTAATATGGTATGAGGGACACCAAATCTGGTAATGATGTTAGACTTTATGAAGCTAACAATGCATTTATAACTGACTTCCTCAAGAGGTATTGCCTCTACCCATTTGGAAAAGAAATCATAAGTAGTAAGAATATACATAAACTGCTTGGTCGTAGCTGAAGGGTAAGGTCCCACCACATCCATTCCCCATGTGGCAAATGGCCATGAGTATTTAGCTGTATGAAGCAACTCTGGAGGTTGATGAATGAAGTTGGCATGTACTTGGCATGAATGACAGTTCATTTTTAAATCAACACAATCTTGTATCATTAAAGGACAAAATTATCCAAGCCTTCGAATCTGATCAGACAGTCTATGTCTAGGCTGTTGGGCACCACAGACTCCTGCATGCACCTCTTTTATGACAGCCTTTGTCACTTCACCATCAATGCATCTGAAGAGAACTCCATCAAAACCAAATTTGTAGATAATTTAATCTATGTGATCTGGGCTATCATAAAGAGTAAAATTGACCACACGTCGCTGGATTTTTTCTTTCACAGCTCAATCAGGTGGAAGTGTTCCATTTTGAAGGTATTCCCTGATAGGTGAAATCCATCCTGTAGTATGACCATATGGTTTAGGAATGGGACTAATTACATTAATTTCCTCTGTTTTGATTCGAACATAAGGTGAAATTTCATGACGATGGTCAAAACGGATGGTTGTCTCATCGCGATTTGGATCTGCCAGAGCTATGGCTATATTATCAAGTGCATCAGCATGAGCATTTTGTGATCTTGGGACGTAAGCAAATGTCGGTTCCGAAGGGAATTCCACCATTAACTCTCTAATGTAATCATACAAAGGGATTAGTTCTTCTTTTCTGATGGCATAATCCCCATTGACATGTTTGGTTCCCATGTCTGAATCACCTTTCACCTTTAAGTGATTCACTTGTGCTTGAAGAGCCAATTCCAATCCTGTGATGAGAGATTGGTATTATGCTTCATTATTGGTACCACCTTCTCATGATAAGAAGGAATAAGGTAACACTAACTTTTCTGGAGAAATGAGTACAATTCATAAGCCATCTTTGTTGAATTTAGGATTTTCCATTTTCTTCCCTGTTGGACTTCTGGAAGCACCATCAAAATACATTTCCCATGCCTGAGGACTTTCTTGAATAGATAAGACTTCCTCATTAGGGAGTTCAATATCTGAAGACATGTCTTCTACTGAAGGATTTTCAGCAAGTAAATCAGCAAGATCTTGGACCTTTATTTCCTTTTGATACACATACTGAATGTCGAATTGCTGTAAAATAACTTCCCATCTTGCCAAACATCCTGTAAGCATTGGATGACTAAAGATGAATTTGAGCGGGTTATTTCGAGATACCAATTATACCTCGTGATGTTGTAGGTAGTGTCTCAACTTCTGAACTGCAAAGATTAATTCTAGGAAGCACTTCGTAATACTTGAATATAGGGTTTCTACTTCAAGCATAGTCCGACTGAGGTAGTAGAAGCTGTTTTCATTCCCAGTATCATTCTTCTGAGCAATAAAGGCACCCAATGATCGCTCTAAGGCTGTCACATAGAGGATAAGTGTACTTCCTTCAACAGGTGTAATGAGTACCGGTGGACTCAAGCGATACTTTTTGAGAATATTGAATTCTTCTTGACATTTTTCAGTCCACTGGTAAGTGACTCCCTTATTCATCAATTTGGTGAATGGTAAACTTTTGCCTGCCAAATTGGCGATAAAACGCCGAATATAGGCTAACTGTCATTGAATTCCTCTCAATTATTTCAAATTTCGAGGAGGTGACATTCCAAGGATTGACTTTGTCTTCTCAAAATAGACTTCAATCCCACGATAGCATATAACAAAGCTAGGAAATTGTCCTAAGGTTACCCCAAAAGCACATTTTAAGGGCTTCATCTTCAAATTATTTTGCCAAAGTTTGCGTAATATGACTTCTAAATCCACCAAGTGATTAGAACGTTGTTTTGATTTAACCACCAAATCATCCACATAACATTCAACAAAATTCCCTAAAAAGGGTTTGAAGATATGATGCATGGCATGCTGATATGTTGTGCCTGCATTCTTTAAGCCAAAGGGCATTAACTAGTAGAAAAACACACCTTGAGGGGCTCTGAAGGCTGTGGATTCGTCATCTTCTGGGGCCATTCGTATTTGATTATATCCATAATATCCATCCATGAAGGAAAGTTCTTCATACCCAGCTGTTGCATTAATCAGGAGTTCTGTAATCGGAATTGGAAAATCATCTTTAGGACAATGCCGATTAAGATCTCTGAAATCAATGAAAACTCTAATTTGTCCGTTTTTCTTCTTTACAGGGACAATATTATCCAACCACATAGGATATTGAACTTTTCTGACGATGTTAGCTTTGATAAGCTTATCCACTTCAGCTTCAATTTTGGAATCATAAGTTGGGTGCGTTCTTCTCGTGGCATGCTTAAATCCTCAATTCTCTTCTGGTAAACCCAAATGATGAGTAGCAACATCAAGATCAAGCCTGGGAATCTCTATATAGTTCCATACAAATATGTCTCAATTTTTCTTTAAAAAAGGAAATATACATCTCTTGTTCTTCAAGAGTCATGGACACACTGATTAAAGTGGGGCATGGATCTTCTTTTGTACCAAGATTTATTTCTCTGAGTTCATCCACAGTGGTAGAGATACCCTCTTCAAATCCCGGAGGAGCATCTACAAGATCTTCCTCTTCTTCTTCTTCATGTGTTATTTCTTCCGTTTCTACTTGCATAGTAGATGATAAAGCATAATTTCCATGATCAGAAGAGATGTTAAAATTTGAATATCTTGAAGAAGAAGCTTCCATTTCTGACATAATTGATGATGAAGGGTCTTCCTTGGGAAATAAAGAGGAGATGATGGATTGAGAATTGACATCACTATTCACCTTTGATGTTTCCATAACTTCTTCTGGCCTGATTGGTGAAGTATAGACTTTTTGGATTTCAGCAGATGAAATGAAGATGCCACCGTTTGGTCTTTCATCACTGCTTGGTGGGTTACATATTTCTCCCATGTTGTCTGGCTCGATTGTCGTAATTGACATTATGGATCATTCCATAAGAGTATTTTTATTTGGGTCTATCCTATCAATTTGACTTGTATGCAACACATAATATGTACTCACATGCGCAAATGGATTTACTGGAATCTTTTCCAAACCATACGGAGAAATAACTTTGGTAAGCTCCATTGTTGTGGATTTATCCTTTCCCTTCATGTGATAGAATTCCGCCTCAATGTATTGAGACTCACATGTCTTGAATAGGGAATTGTCACCATAAAATTTCCCAACTTGACCATCGAGACAATATTTGAGACATTGATGTTATGAAGAAGGGATCGTCGCATGTTGATGTAGCCAGGGTCTTCCAAGTAAGATGTTGAAGGCTGAGTCTTGATCAACAACCACGAAATCTGAATTGGATACAATATATCCAAACCGAGTTCTGAGTGTAACTTCACCCAGTGGTTCTTGTTCATTTTTATCATATCCTTGTAACATCATGGTAGAAGGAGATAAATCAGATTCTGTGAGGCCCAATCGCCGAAGTGTACGAATGGGAATGAGGTTGACTCCTAAAACATTATCAATGAAATCTCTTCGGACGTCTACACCATTGAACCTTCTAGATAAGTAAAAAGGTCTAATATGGCCATGTAAAAAAATCATCTTCATCTTCATTAGTAAAAGATATTACTGCATGGAATTATGTAAGATTATTCTATACATGGTAGACTTCAGCTGTAGCAATTTCAGTTTCAAACTCCTAAGGACTTGACAAAGCCTCAATGAGTGCCTCCCGAAGATACTTTGATAAATTCAAGGCATCCAGAATTGATAACTTGGCCGGTACATGGGACAGGTGTTTCAATATATCATACTTTTGATCCAGAGGTCTGTGTTTCCCATTAGGAACATGTGGTATAGTAGGTACCTTGGATGTTGATGCTTTGGAAGTTGATGCATCTTGTATCGGGATAGGAGTTGACAATATTCCTGGTTTTGGAAGATTAGACCGATTAGGTCTATTTACATTCTAAGAAGAAGAAAGTGGAACCTTCAACTGATCTTCCTGAATAATTGTGTCAGGACTCAGTTTGCTATTGGTGGAAGAACTTGCTTGTTCTTGTTGAGCTCACTGAAGAGCTCTACCATGAGTTTCTACCACACAAACAATTTTAGCAGGAGTAGAATTGGAATAGTGGCCTCTGAAAGATCCACGTCTTCCCCTTTATCCTGAGCCTCTGGAATATCCTCTGATTTCTCTTTTTGATACAGGGAATTTAGGTTCATCAAATTCGAAACTGCAACTGGCGTACAGATCTGTTAATTGAATCATATTAACAGAACCGAAAATCAATTCTTCATCCGATGAAGACTCCGCTTGACTAGCCAATTTAGGTGGTGCCGTTTTGTGGGACGGTTCCGGTGGCTTCAAAGTAGATGGCATGAAATCTTTCAGAGTGAAAGAAAACTTAGGCTTTCACACATACTCATGTTCTTCTGATTGTTCCTCTTTATTGGAATTATGCCGCCCTTTTGAGGACTTTCCCTCTGAAGAGGATTTCGTTGTGGCATTCATGGAAGAAGGCACAATTGGTTTCTTCAATTTTGTTCGCAAAATAGAATGAGTTCGGTTGATCATATTTCTGACCATCCAATCATCATATTTCTGTGCATTTTTTCTTTTGACTTCTTTCTACTTGCCTTCCTTCTTGGGAACTGTAGAAGTAACACATGCTACCTGAGCTGATGAACATTTCAGTTTGACTTGTCCTGAGTCAACCATATTTTGCAGGATGTCTTTGAAGACAAAACACTCTTGGATGGGATGTCGCAACATTTGATGAAAGGGGAAATAATTGGGACGGTCTTCATCTCCTTCCTTGTTTGGACTCTTGGGTCTTGGAAATTGAACAAGATTATTTTCCTGAGTCGAAATAAAGTAGACAGGAACTTGTTCATTTTGGAAATAGTAAACTTTTCTCTTCAACTCATCAAGTTTTTTCTGTCTTTGATCTCTTTGACCATCTCAACGAAACGGTATCTGTTGTTGGCTCTCAGTAGGTGGAGCCCTTCGAGAAGATGAAGGTTTTGAGGTAGAAGCTGGTACAGGTGCTTGTTTAAGCATAAATGTAGCAGTCTCTACTTTACACATTCTCTTTCCTGGAGCTGATGTAATTACACAAGATTTAGCCTTAATCTGTATAAGAGAATCTTCAACCTGTTGAGCGATTGAAGTAAGGTCTCGAAACCCACTTGTGTATTTCACAGGGATCAGTGGTGTGCGTAATTCGTCACGTAGAGTTTCCACACAGATTGGAAACAGTTCCTCTTGAAGGAGTGCTATGCTCAGGTAATATGTTAATCCCTTCCAGTGAGCAATGAAATCAGATACCCTTTCATTCTCCCTTTTCTTACAGTTTGTAAGATCGAAAATTATTGTCTTTGGTAATGTTGAGCTGAATTGAAGAAGAAATCGTTGATGGAGATCTTCCCATCCGGTAATTGACCAGGAGTGCAAGCTTCTGTACAAGACAAAGGCTGGTCCTTGCAAGGTTCGCATGAAGCATCTGAGTTTCACTACTTCTTCCTACTTTGGAGTTCCCATCATAGGATCGCAACAAGATAGGTAATGCATCAAATGTTGTTCAGGATCGCATGATCCATTGAAAATAGGGAATACAGGGTTCCCAAAACTTGATGGGGGAGAGACTGAATCTACCCATTCAGGGTAAGCTCTCTTTTCTGGTTGAACCTGTGCACGCTTCCCTTCCATAGTCTCTAACCGATCTGTTAATGACTCAATGTTAGTTATTAAATTTTAAGAAACATCCGGTTGAACTTGGACTTGGGAAGGTGAAATGACTGGAGTTTGAACAGGTATGGCAGCTGGTAATGCAACTGATGGCAGCACTGCCAACTTTTGTTTCACTTGACCCGTAGGATTTGACCTATGAGGGTGTACTGATAGAGGAGGATATTCTTGATCCATCTCAGTAGCTACAACAAATTCCCTTGGCTGACAGACTCCAGCACGTTTGGGAAGAAGACTTCCCTGAAGTAGTTCTTCATTTAACCTCCTCAATTCCTTCATATCTTCATCCTGTTGTGCAATCCATTGCTCTAGTGAGAGCGATTATGCTTCTAAAGAGGATGGATATGTAACCTGATTCTTTCCCTTCCCTTGGTTTGATCCCTTTCGGAGAGGGGGAAGTGGGTTACTTGAAGGATTACCTAGGTTCTGAGTAATCCTTTGATTTCGTGTATGCACACCATCTTCATTTGTTTATGTGTGTACATCTTCTTGTGCAGGAACCTCTTCATCTGAATCCCCTGAGTGAGCCTCATCTTGTGGATTAGAAACAACGACATTTATGACATTGATTGATGCATCACACATCACATCCCTTATATCATCATTTCTGTGATATTTTCTTATTACATGTCTTTGATGAGACATTGTCTTTTGTTGATTCGATCTCTGAGGAACTTCTTGACGAACTGTAATTTTGAGAGAATATCCTGATAATTTGGCTCTTCATTCCTCCTGTGGCTTCTTCCCCAATCGAGATAAGACCGAATTTTGCTAAGGAGGGGGTTGATGATTTGAAAAAGTCCCCAGTCTGGTGGACTGGGGCTGTTCCTACTGCCTTTGGTCAACTCCTCGGATCCTATTTGTTGATTTTGAGGGTTGGTTTAAAAGAGTCCCTAGTCTGGGAAGCTGGGGTTGCCCTTGACATGTTATGTTTTAGATTTTCTTAAAATCTCCCCTGATCTTGTGGACCTTAGTCTGGAAATTAACTGGATGCATCAACCGACATCAAATTTTATCACCTGGTTCAAAAGGCCGTTGGATGATTTCTGACACTTCTATCACTTGATGATGTACTTGCTCAAAACGAGAGGCCTTTTCAATATTATCATTCGCTTTATCCAGGAGTAATTCAACAACTTGTTCTCTGTATTCTTGATTTTGAGAGGAACTAGTTGAAGCATGTTCTTGGGAAATATTTTGATTACAAACAAAGCCAGGTATTTGTAGCCGGCCATGGGCAATAACATTGCATGAGACCATTTTCGACGGGCTTTGTTGACTGGAGAGAACCGTGAAACGCAGTGCTCCATGAACACCCCCTCCTCTGACATGAATACCATATGGGGCATCGGTAATTAACTGGCACAATATTTTTAGTGCGCCAAGGCATGAACGATGAAGGTCTCTTTGTTGCTTTTCAGCCTTCGGATATCGAGAGACTGGTGGAGATGCCAAGTCAATTTGACATTGTAACCCTTCTATTAGCTTAACATGATTTTCATATTCATCATAAGGTAATACTTTATTTTCAACTGACAAATAGTTTTCCATATGTTGAGACGAATATCATGAATTCCATCTTCTTTCAACATCTCTGGAATGTCATACTGAGAGTCAGTCGGAGGCCAAAACATGACTGGCACTTCACCATTCGCTAGTTGTTTTCTAATGTTCAGCATTTCCTCTTTATCATTCAATGAAGATTATTCTACCTGATTTGACCAGAGTTGGTGCTTCCTTGTTTCTTCATCAGATTCAACAAGATTGTTAGAGAAATCACTGATCAAACTAGAAGATTCATGACTTAGGGGTGGTTCGGAGAATGACCTACTCCCTGGGCTATCTTACAATTGAGAAAGAATTTCACCTGCTAGCGATGAAGCATCAGACATGACTGGTTTCACATTTTCAAGTACCTCAATATAAGAGGGATTTCTCGGCACTACATTGTCCACTAAAGAATTTTCCGGGCATTGTGCATCACTACTGCAGAGAGGACTTTCGTAGTGAGATTCATCATCAAGGGGAGGACCACCATGGTGGTTTATAGCAAAAGATGAAATCTCTTTCTCCTTGGTCTTATGACCACACAGAGGGTTCCTGTGGCTCTCATCTGAAGATGAAACTTCGAGATCGACCAAATTGTCATGAAGCAAGCCTTCATGACGATGTGTCTATTTAAGACCTTTGGAATTAATGTTCCCACTATTGGGAAATGAGGGAGTAGAATCTTGAATTCCAACAGATAACTATCTTAGGGATTCAAGAACTCCAGCTTCGATCAAGGCCTTGTTACATATTGGATCTTGATCACTTAAATGTGTCAGGCGGGTCTTCTACTTAGACACCTTCTTACTCACCTTGGAAACCACTTGTTGATGAAAGTGGCTGCTCTGAGCAGGTGTATCTGCTTGATTAGGAGAGATGGTCAGGTTAGGCTGACGATCTCTACTCAAATCAAGTGTATGTGCCTGACTTTGTTATCCGTATGATATGGGGGAGTATGCCCCACAACCCTCTTGGACTGGAACATATGTGTGTATCTGCTCTGGAGTGAACTGTTGATGTGTCACTCCACTGTTAGGGACAAATTTGTGTGTCTTTCCCTGAGATTTTGCTGAAGATGTTATAATATCCTGGAAAGCATCCAGAATATGAGCAGGGATTTTCTTCGGCTCTTTCACCATTGATAGAATATGCTTGGTGACTTCAGCTGCTGGAACAGGGATATACGTCCATTCTATGCTTGGAGTAGGTGTATGTGCCTGCTCTTATCCTCCTTTTCCTATCATTGAATCCTGACAATACTCAAGTGTAGGGGCAGAGAGTTGTGTCCGCATCTTTTTTATCACCGGAGCTTTCCGGCTGACTTCTCTGAATGCTACCAAGCGAGACTGTTGGTAGGATCGATCAGTACTAGCAGGTGTATGTCCCTTCTTATTGCACGTCGCCGAACGTGGTTGACGAGATCCATCATATGTAGTCATACGAGCCTACTGACTAATTGATGATGTATAAACAGGAGTATGTTCCTGTCTATAATACTCTGCTGGAATTGCCTGGCGGGATTGGCGTGATGCTGCCAGACGAGTTTGCTGGACAGCGGAATTAAAACGGTTAGGTGTGTGTGCCCTCTCGTTGCATGCCACTAAGTTAGGTTGGTGGACTTCTCCATAAATGGAAGAGATGAGAACCTGCTCACTATTAACCAGACTTTGGCTCTGGAGATTCCTCTTTCTTACCTGGGTTCGAGGAACCTGAGCCGAACACTTGGAGTCGGTACCCTCATCATGTTGTGGTCACACTTCCGCGCGAGTCTGGAGGCAATTGTTGATAGGAGCCCTTGGAAAGAACTCATGTCTGCATGAATTAAGGCCCTGAGGGACCTGCTCATTCACCTCCCCAGAATAAGGGAGGGAATTGTGATTGCGTTCCGGGGATAACTACCCGAAATGGATGGAGACGGTGGTTATCACCGCCTGCTTCTTGATCACTGGTCGTCATTGTCCGGACGAGCGGTGTGAGTTGTTAACTTGGAGGGCTTTTCGGGCAGCCTCCAGAGTTGGAATGGTACCATGTTGACGGTACTCCTTAACCAGCACATTTTTTACCCATCGTTGAAGACGCTGAGTAGGTGATATCGTCCTCAGAGAGGACGATGATCCATCAAGAGTAGCAGCAGTGACATTTTCAGCAGAAGTTTTCACATCAGACGTATTCATGAATGTGAACATAAGATAAGCCATTTTGGAAATGCAGAATATCTTGGAAAATAGTGCATGTTTGATATAACAGACATAATCAAGATAAATTCATCCACTACATCTTTTGGATGAGCATATATGTCAATGATTTTTTTTGTTGGCCCTCTCATTGAGTTTTAAATAGGGGCCTAACAAATAAGCAAAACATCATTTTAACTTGGTTAAGGATTCACGTCGGGTTCACCATTTTTTGTTTCCCTCTGGAATTGGGGATGACCTCATCGATTTAAGGTTCAAACATTCCAAGCGGTTTCTAACGGGTTTTTTCGTAGAACCTGAAACATCCAATGATTCCATATCCATTTGAACCTACTATCCAAAGGTAGGCGCTCATTAGTTGTGGAATGATGAGGCTTAGGAATTTGCATTGGTCGAGAAGATGGGAGGTCGGACTCATCACACCTTTTTGAGGGGAATTATTGTCTACTCTAGGACTCTCTTTATAGATTTAATTTATGCTCGTGAATCCTTATTACATTACCCAGTATAAAATGAGCTTTCCTTTAGATCTGACAATAAATGATTGATATGTAGGAAATTTAGAGAATCTTTTATATGTATTTGAGGTTCTTCATCGATAGAGAATCATCTGTATTTGTTTAGAGATTCTTAGTCAATGGTATCCTTTAATACATAAAAGTCTCTTGGTCATTATGATGACCATACTGGTTTTAAATCCACTCAGTGGGGCACTTGAAGTTTATTGTCATTCAGAAGGACATGGATTATTACATAGTTGGGATCGTACCCGCAAATGGGCTACCTACGTATCCTTTGTTTAGGAAAAGGAATCAGAACCCATGTAGTTCGAGTAAGGGAATATGATGTTTATGATTGATGGCTCAAAGAAAGATTTCATAATTACTTTTACTCTCTAATCTCATGTGAGTCATGCTAGGTGTGAGAAACAAGAGGTATTGGTAAAACCAGACAGTTGTTCCATGAAAGATTTAATCATAAGAAATGATGTGGGGATTATATATGTATGACTTCCCAAATAGATGATGATTATGATTTACTTCAGGGAAGAAATCCAGGAATAGGGTCCATAAAGGTATATGTACTTTATGGAGATTTGGATACTCTAATTTGGGGCATACTTCTAAAAAGGATGCCCAAATTTGGAGGGGAT
The DNA here is from genome assembly GCA_963277665.1 of Viscum album. NCBI lineage: Eukaryota > Viridiplantae > Streptophyta > Magnoliopsida > Santalales > Viscaceae > Viscum > Viscum album. Next base: position 426,813,222 of record OY728129.1, on the reverse strand, counting down.
TATGATTGGGTTTTACTCCTGAGAAGGAGACCCAGATCAAAAAGTAAATTAGGACTGGTTAAGAAAAATTAAGACTGGGGATTACTCTTGAGAAGGAGAACCAGGTTATGGAATTTTGAGAATTTAAGGGACATGGGGCTTATTCTTAAGGAGGATGACCATATTTGAGAATGGGGATTACTTTTTAAAAGGAATCCCAGGTTAAGAGAATTATAGTTGGGGATTACTCCAAAGGAGGATGCCCATATTTGGGAATTTTATGATTGGGGCTTACTTCTGAAAATGATTCCCAAATTAGGAAATTTGGGGCTAACTCTTAAATAGGATGACCAAAATTAATGGGAATTAAGACTGGGGATTATTCCTGAAAAGGAGTCCCAAGTTAAGGGGTTTTATCATAATAAAGGATGAGTTTTAATGAATTAAATCTCAATATTTAGTGACATAAAGATGTATAAATCACTAGGTTTTGAGAGATATTCCACACAATTCCTTTCAGATAAGGAAGTTAATCAAGAAAACATGCCATAAATGGCTTTGAAGAATGTCTTGAAGACTGAATCTTGAATAGGAGAGGTGGAATGGTATAAGAGGGGTTAAATGGGAAAGAAAGTCACCCAAAAAGGCAGGGGCGCACAAGTCCTTGAAGGCGCGTAGGTACTACGTGAGCGCGCAAGTCCTGGTCATGCAGGTATACCTACACGACACATGGGTACTTGCGTGATTGTTAACCAGTAGGGTAACACTTGTGATATCCTTGACCAAAGCCTTTAGAATTATAATGAGGTACTTCCAGAAGAGAGGCGCACATGTTTTGGTGAAGAAGTAGGGTGACGCGTAAGTATGTTCATTTCCATTAAGAGTAAAACACCTTAGGCGCACAAGTGTTAGTGAATTCTAACACCTAGACATTACTCCTCTTGTTTAGACCTTCCATTCTAGGTAAATAATTACCTTAGAAGTGTTCGGAAGACCTGAAGAAGAGGCTTGGGCTTTCAGAGCTCTATATCTGAATTCTAGAAAAATTCCTCCTGAAATGGTGGGCCCATAGGGTCTATTTATAGGCTGGAGAAGACTACAAGCGGTTATCATTTAGGTCGCACAAGTCACTTACGCGACCATTTGGCGGTGCGAAAGTATACTTGCGCGACAGTGAGGGAACTTGCGCAAACCTTGTGCATTTGAAGCCTTGTTTATGCCTTTGTCGATTTTTGAGGTTTTCTTGAAAAGATGAATCAAATTGTGCTACGTCATTTTCCTTTCCATTCCTTTAGACAATGTTCTGAAAAGGAGCGTCAACAATTCTATAATGATAAACCAATATTTTTTAAAAAAACTATGTTATTGTGCCTCCCACTTGGAAACTGAATGACATGTATATTTTGTAGGTTTTATATGTGGGATAGTGGTCATAATTAAGATAGGTTATGTTTCACTGTGATCTAGAAAAAACCCCCATTTTTTTAAACTGCCTCATGATCAAGTTAAAAGAAATTCTTTGTGAAAATAATCATTCTTTATTAAAATAAAAAAAATAAAAACATATTGTGTTTTACCTGAGTAAATTTTATTCTTGTTTTAATGGTTTTCATTAATTTTGAAGTTGTTAGAATTGAGGTATTTTGAGTGATTTTTTCAATGTTTTTTATGTAAATACCGTTTGAAAACTTGTAGGGGAAGTATGATAGGCTATAATTATTTCGAATTAGAAATATAACTTTGGAAAACATGATGTTTGAACATGAACCTAATAATAGAGACTTGTTAAAATGGACAACAATAGGGATCCAACTCAATCATGATTAATACAAATCATTTGAATCGAGACTAAATTGTGAAATGGGGATCCCAAGGTGAGTCTCTAAGACAATGACCTTGGGTTTGTTTTGGTAATTAAATAAAATCCATACATAATATGTGATTTCACATTTATTTTGATAATTATTTTTGTTTTTAAAATTCCAATAATGGTTCTTGACATAAATTATTTTATATATATGAGGGGAATATTGGACTCAAATGAACAAGTACACAATTTATTTTGAAGAAAATATTTTTAATTTTATCAATGAGGTGGCACGTAGAACCTTGGGGTGAGGGACCTTATTGAGAGTGAAATTTGGTAGTTCCTCTTGTTATATATTCAATTACCTTTAAATCTCCCTGTCCATCAAAACTAAAATAGGAATTTAAATTTATATTGAAGGAGGGAAGTGAATTTTTATCTCATATGTGGCAAGACAATTTTAATCAGTTGATGGATTTTTTATATTCATTAATTATGTCATTAGTAATTGAACTTGGAAGGATACTCATATATTATTTTGGATTAATTTTAACATTAAAAGGTATTTCCTCATTTTATTTTTATAGTCTATGTAAATGAATAAAATTCATTGAATTAACCAATATTTTAATTAATTAAGTGTTCGGGAATTTGATGTAGCTCTTATTTCATTTAATTTATTAACATATTTTCCATTATTAATTTCCTTTTTCCATAATTATATTGTTAATTTAATAATTTTATACCCTTGTTATTTTTGTAAATAATTCTTAAATCTATGAATTTTGAGGTAAAATAGTAAATTTAATATTTATAATTAATATTTTGTTCATTCTAGTTTAATTAGTAATTACTTTCTGACCCATCATTTTTTATTTTTCACTATGTTTAATTATATGCATACATCATTCTTAATAATTTAAATTTTTTTATCACCATACTACAATTTTTTTCAATTATATTTTTTAAAATAATAATTTTAGATAAAAATTGTTTTTCTTAACTTTTTTTAAATTCATTCCTCATTTTGTATTTTAAAATATTAAAATTTTAATGATTTATCATAATTTTATTTTATTTTAGTATACATTTGTAGATTTATTTATTCTTTTATTGTTTTAAAAATTAATTTATTTTCATGTATTTAATTTTAATTTATTTAATTTGTTTGTTTGTTTGTCTCCAGTCTAATGGTTAACATTGTTGTTATTTATCTTTTTTGTTCTAGAACATCTACCACCACATTGAAACAATCCACCAGAAGATCACTACCTACGGTATATTAACATATAATTTTAAAAAACTACTGTCAACCTCATCCACTATATCTTTTGTCGACCCATCCACTCCCTGCACCCAGCCTTACCACTGGTAGATCACATCTACCATAGGCCATCTTCCAATCCACCTCCAGCCACATTCCAGTATCCAAAACCACCCATATCTACTAGTTGGAAATGGTGGATCATGATCAACCTCTAGTCATAGCTACAATGCGACCATCTACCGTTGTACATCGTCCAATCCTTCACCATCCCCTTACTTATTCTTAATTATCCACTAGTAGCACTCTCCCAACCACATCTACCATTGTACCCTATCTCAACTTAATCAGCTCATTAATTTTGTCGACTAGTTTTATCCCATTCAGTATTTCCCTTTACTAGATCTGTTTTCGGTAGACAGTCGAGCCTCTCCTGATGAAGCTAACCAACCGCCGATGGAATCATCAGACGTGGATAGTGATACCGATGTTACTAGATCTGAAAAACCAGAATTATAGGAGAAAAAAATAAATACTAAACCACATCAAAAGGGAAAAACCACCCAAATAAATACATCTCCACTGATGAACTGATAAACTGAAGCACAACCGAGTGTCGACTATCGATTCAAGATCCCTTGGCCTCTGCTAAAACCAATAAATTTGAAGACCAATACTGGTGCATTCTTGAAGACCTTCTCTGAGCCTTGATTTATTCCCCTTGTTGTAGTACCATTGAAGACATGTCATGTCATCATGCCTACAAGAGGCCCACCACCTAGAGTGGCTTCACCGAGAAGACAGAGCCCAATCTGATTCCCCCCCTAAGAAGGAAGAATTATGGCCGATAATAGGAAAAAAATAAAAAAAAATAGAATAATAAATATACAGATTTATATAATAATATAATATAATATATATCTAAAAATATTTATTTTAGTTATATATACATATATAAATATTTATATAATAATCATAAATATATATAAATATTAATATATATATATATATGTTATTATTATTATTGTAATATAATTAAATTAATAATTATATAATATTACATATTTATATAAATAAAATGATCAGAGGTAACAAAGGGAAATCGAAGCCTTGAAATGGTTTTTCGTGACCATCATGATGTTACAATGGATTGTATCATTATTGATGGTTGTATAATATTAAATAAGGAATAAAATCCATTTTTATTAAAATCTCAAATTTCTACAGCTTTTCATTTTTTTTATTTTTTTGAGGAGAAGGGAAATATCATTACGATGGAGTTAATGGTGGTCATGAGTAGTGACTGATGGTAGTGATAATATACACTACATGGTATATTAAGGGGCACATCATTATGTGAAGCTGGCTAATTTCTTAGGGAGTTAACTTAGTTTTTGTGGTAACTATGTCAAATCATGCCACATAAATTAATGTTTCTACCTGTTAGTTATTGTCACTAATTTTCCCCTAGGTTTATGAATGAGATTATTTATCCTCCACTTTGTTCATTCATTCACCAGACATAATAATCGTTTCAATTACTTGATATGGGAACCACTCTCCACCTTATGATTCACATATTTTTTCATTGTTTCCCAGTTTTTGAAATTATCATTGGTTTGTTTGTGTTGGTGAAAAAAATATAATAATTATTTGATCACCTATTAGATAATCTCACATTTTTATGATTTTCATTCTCCAAAAATGGATTGATAATCCATGCGGCTTGATCTTAGTAGAGAAATCCCATGCTACCTGGATATCCATGCTTCATTGAGATCATCTCTCTATCCATTCTCTTAGTATAGTGTGAATTATATTTAGGGTGTGTGAGATATACCTCTAGAATAAGAATGGTCTTAAACTCATTTTTCTCATTTATTTTTTCATTCCTCTTTCATTTTCTTAACAGATAATCTGGGGTTGGTTGTGTGATATGAATATCTCATCATGATCATTCATGCTTGTGAGATTTACATTATATAAGGAGTGTGTTGAGTGACTCATTTTGAAATATAGAGGAATGATCGAACAATAAAAAACATCTACATTTGAGTTTTTAATAATTTGGTGATATAGAAGTTCTATAAGAGTCAATGTTCATGCATTTAGTGGGGATATAAGTTTATGGTTTTCTTAAAAAATATGTGTTAGGTTTTTGACGGTGGGTCAACCTTGATCTAGCCTTGATCTCGGTTACTCTATCTATTTTCATTCTTTTTTTACTTTTTATCCTTCTTTTTTAGCACTATATTAACATACCCATTGTTTTTTTCATTGTTGTTTTATGTTTCTCTCATTTACTGCATTCAAAATATTTAAAATCAAATTTTTTTCAAAAATACAATTTGATAATTCGACACTAATTCCTTGAGAGTGACTCTATGGTTAGACCATATGATATATCTTGAGTTTTTTAATTGATCTTTTACCATCTTATCAAAAATGAAAAAGTCAAAAAAGAAATAATATTTTTTAATCTCTTTGTTTTAAACACATATTGTAAATGACTAGAAAAATATCATCTTAAGTAGAGACAAAGATAAATATTGAGGTATCATGTTATAAATTATAATCAGGAGTCCAATTATAATGAATAATTTGGGAATGAAATTAAAATATGGTGATAAATAGGGAAGCAATAAAAACCCATGATTAAATTAATATGGTAATATAGTTTATCTAGGTTGTATATACACTATTCCGAACAAAACAAGATATATAATTTGAATTATGTCACAAGGAGTAAAAATTTGAGATAAGAAAAACATAGATTTTTCCCTTTTTAGTGGAACACAATCTATGATCATATAAAAAATAACTATCAAAATGATATATCTTATAAATTCAATAATTCCTATAACCATTTAAAAATATAAAATTTATAAATTATCTATATGTATATTTTTTATTTATTATCTATTTTTAGGCTCACACGTGAGTAAACATAATCTAGTTTCAAAAATACATGGTTGTTCATCATTCATCACCCAAACATCATTATTTCCAGATCCTAAAATGTACTATAAATAGTTATTTATAATTATTTATAATTTTTTGATATCCATATATGGTATTTTTTTTTTATTTTTCATTCTATGAAAATTGTAATAAGAATTTTTTAAATATTTTTTTCAAAACGAATTACGTTATCTTAATTAATCAGTTAATATTAATGTTACAATTCCAAAACCAAAACTAAAAGGTTATTTTATTATTTATATCATATATAATGATTTACTATTTTCTCATAGTCATTAAAAATATTATTTTTTTGATTTTTTTGTGAAGTGGGTTAGACCTATATGAACATGAACATACATTAATTAACAAATGATTATTATTATTTACGTGCCTTATTTTGATATTGTGTCTTTATTAAAAAATAAAAATGATAATACCTGGATAATGTTATGGTTTTTATTATTAATTTAATGAATTTTAATCTGTAATAATGAATCTTGATGAAAAATGAGAGGTATTACATTGAAGAGGCTATGGTCTGCCCAACAGACGATTAATGTTTTCATTTATCAAACAATGAGAAGGAAAGAGGGTAGATTGTATTTTTTTATCTTTAAAATCATATTTATATTATATATTTCAAATTAATTATTCAATTTAACCCTTATAATTAGGGATTATAGGTTTTTGTGAAAAAAATGAGAGGCTTCATTCAAAGATTCAGTGGTCCTCATAACATACGAATGGTAGTTATATTTTTCTTAATAAGAAAAGAGGTGGGTGGTTAATATTTATTAAATTGGTATAATAAATATAATTTTAAAACTGATACTGATTTAATTATAAATTAATTAGGCAATAATATTTTCAATTTAATAAAGAAATGAAAATATAGAAAGAAAAAGAATGCATGTTGAGTATGTGGGAGTTCTATTAGAAGAATCCTTTGAAATACATGTCTTGATAAAATATATTGTGTTCCAAAGAACACGAAAAATGAATTGTATTATAGGGGAATGTGAAATAATATATTTTAAATAGTGAAATGAATTATATATTTTTTATTTATTTAGTTGTTTGAGGCCCCATTTATAAGTTGTGAGGTGGAATTTTTGAAAATTGTTCAACTTAATATAAAACCCCCACATGTTTTACATGTTAAGGAGACTCCAAAATTTACAATAACAGAATTTTGGATCACGTAAGGTCTATAATACAATGAAAACTTAGTTGAAAACATGTTTTAAAGCTCCTTTTTAAGTCCTTTACTCATATATTTTTCAATTTTACCATTTTTAGTTTTAGTGTTGTGACTATTTTTTTTTAATGTAATTTAATTTTAATTAATAGAAATAAAATATATGTTATAAAATAATTGTCACGTTATTATTCCAAATATTAAATTGATTATTTCAAATAAAATGTCTATATGTAATAAAAATTACATTTATCAAAGTACATATAATGGATATTACCCCATTTTTAGAAAATTTGTATTTTTATAATATTAATTTACGTATTGGAAAATATTATCAATGTATTTTATTTTCATGATATTATTTGAATTAGTAATAAAATAAAATTTATGTGGATTTAAAATGAATACTGGAAATATTTTTTCTAAAAAACATTTTATTAAAATAAAACACCAAAATTTTGTTTTATTAGAAAATATTACATATTTTAATAAATAGTTATATATAGGTTTATAAATTCATACTAAAATTGAAAAATGCATAGTGTTAATCCTTAAAAGTAATATTTTCCTAGAATGATTTTTTTATAAGTTTTTTTGTTATATTTATATGGAATCGTGAATTTTTTTTACCTACAAATTTCATTTAGAAGAAACCAAATAATCTTTTAATGTTTGGTATACATTAAATTAGATAAATAATACTAGAAAACATAAAATATTATTCTAATTAACTTTAAATATATCCATCTAGGTTCAATGTAGGTCACTTTTACAATATCTAATGCCCTTGGGATATACATCAAATGAAATGGGTGATCAATTATCCAAGGGAATATGAAAGCAAGAAAGCGGGACATATAACCTATGCTTAAGATATATATTAATAATAACATTATGCATAAAAATATGGCAAGAAAAAGATTAATATTTTAATAATAATAGAATTAATCATAAATTTTCATTGTGTCTAAAACATATAAATGAGGTATCCATAATCATATTTGTTTGGTTTATCACCAAGGTGTCATAAATGGAAATTACCAAGGTTATTCCCCAAGGTTTCATAAAACATTTAATATATATATATTGAATTATTTATCCAATGCATTGGGACACTATCAAGGAATATCAATCATATTTCTGAATTTCAAGTGATAGACATAGATTATAATAAATAAATTTGTTAATAACATATGAAAAATAAAAAATGGGTATCTTATAAAAAATATAGAGTAGGAAAGATCTTAAAATAATGATCATTACAAAATTATTTACCCATAAAAAGGGAATGTGGATTAAATATATGTTAAGTAATGAATCAATATATAATTTTACATTTAGGTGAATTGAAATTGAAAATGTATAGGTTTTTGTATTCATGAAAAGATAATAAATGAGAATTTTTCATGTAAAAGTGAGAAATAAATTTAACAACAAGATAGGTATAAAACCTAGAATAATAAATGGGATAATAAAAGGGAAACTGGGTATACCATTAATAAAAGAATAATTTTATATTTATGGGATGATAGAAGGTGAAAAAATAATTAGTTTGGAAAATAGAATACATACCACCATGAATATTTCTTGAATGGAAAATAGTGGTGGATATTTAAATTACCTTGAAGAGCTTCCCCAAAATCGTGAGTTTTGGAACCATTTGGGCTTAATGTCATCTTCAAGGGACTGTGTGGTTAAAAAAATCACTATAAATATGTGAATGATGGATTTTAAGTGTATTTTAATGGCGAAATGGGTGGTTATTTATAACAAATGTGGAGGAATTCACTAATAATTTCAATATATATGTATTAGAAATATAGCTTGTGGAAGATGAAAAAAATGGAATACCCATAATTTTCATTATGAATTTTAAAATTTGAATCATATTTTATGATATTCTAATAAATTATTATTAAAAACCACTTTTAAAGGCTTTTTATGACATGGAAAAGTAAATTTTAGAAAAAATAATGTTATAAAAATCATGATTTTTATTTTAGAAATTGGAAAGTCACTTATAAGCATAGAAATTGATTAAAATATATTAAAAGAATAAATTAAAATAAAATAAATTATTTTAGGCATTATATTGTGGTAAATGAATTATTAGATTATTATAACAAAAAGATGACGTCATAAAACATATTTAAAACAAAAATATATATTTTTATTATTCACAAAAAAATAATATATTTATAAAATTCTCATAAATTAACCCAAAAATAATTTCAAAATTACTATTTCAATTATAATGATAATATTATCAGAATAATTATATATATATATATATATATTAATTTTAACATTTATATATATAAATCCCAATTTAATGAAAAATAGCTATTTTTAAGATACTGTCAAATTTATGACAGTTACAAAAATTTTCAAAGGCCATTATAAAATTATTTTATAATTTATATTTAAATATGATTGTCTTAAAAGAATATTTAATTTAAAGTTTTATTAGAATACCTGATTTTATTTTATTAGTGTATTGATTTTCAGGAAAATTACAATTATGCATTCTCTACATCCCAAAAATAAATATATCAAATTCATCTCAATTAACAATATATTTTATTAAGAAAAACTATTTTTAAATGGAATTGGTGTAACATAAATATTTGTAACGCCCCAACCCCATTATCTAGAGTCAGTGCATTATTACATAACATTGGCATGATACAAGGAATCGTGTCCTGAAAGACCGATCAATTTTATAGCATTGGAACTACTAGATACATTAATAAGTTTTACATTACATCATGAAATAAAAACATCAACAAAAATTTTTCCCCTTTTGAACACACTTATATCCTTAGCCTATCCCTACAGGTCAAATATAAAATACTTTTTCACATATTGGGGAAAATAAAACATAGAAAGGGGTGAACTTAGATGCTCAGTAAGGATAAAAATATAGTGAAAACATTCATGAATAATCATAGACATTTAAATAAATGTATAAGTCTAAAACAAAACCCTTTTAAAATTAAACATCATCATAATATAGAAAAGATAAAATCAAATAATGCAATTTTCTTACTCACATGGATATTCTACTAGTCAAATAATCACAAGAAATATCGATAGCCACTTTATTAATGATGGAATGCATAATGCCAGACTTTATAACCACATAGTCAAGCCTTATGGAAAGACTACAAATATGATTTTTTCAAGGCTTTATGCCAAGACACTAGTTTTTCTAATGAGACCTATCGATGCATCGAGGAGCTATAGTGGGCTCCACCTGTCACTTACTAAGTCTAATGCATTCCTCATATGAAAAGGTTTAAACATAACAAAAACATTCATATTAAAACTAGCATACGAAATGTAAATACATTATCCATAAACCATGAATGGTATAAAAATTACACATCCACAATCAAACTTATAACAAAACCTTCAATAAAATATAGAATATTTGTATAATAAATCAACCTTGATCCAGAATAATACATAGTAAAGGATGTTAACATAGTTGAAACTGATTAGTAAAAATCCTTGAAAGAAATATCTCATTTTCATGAAATCATTTAAAAGTCAGAAAAGTTATAAAGGAATTCATTTAAATGATATTTTTGAATCCATATGTCCCATACCACTTTGAAACTTTTTAAAGGAATTACCATTTTAAAACATTCATGTCCATATAAATATATCCTATAAACCATTTTAAAAACATGGACATTAATGAGAATGGTTTATAAGAATTAATCTTTAAAACATTTAAAATTATTTTTAAGAAAAAAAAATTACTTTAAAATAAACCCTTCAAAAACACTTTTATGAAACATGGACATGGGTAATAAATATGTCTCAGTATATACTAACGTAAAAACAACCTCGGATGACAAAGAGATTAAGAAATTAACCCTTACCTAGTGATTTTCATTGGTTGAGGGTATGATAACCTCTTTTATAATAGTGAAATAATTCTAATTAAATTATACAAGAACCGTAAATGTATATATGATATCATATATGATCTTCTAATATTGCTTTGTTAATAATATTTTAGTAGTATCATCGTTTTGGGTGTTAACTGATTCGTTTTCCTTTATATTCATGGCTACATAAGCTAAGTTTTTAATGAATAGGATGTATTTGATTCATATAAATAATTATATTATGTTCATAAAAATTATTTTGAATCATAAAATGAAAATTATTCTTGAATAATTATGATGGGGATTGATTTTCATCACATTCGTGGAGACGACAATCCGTACATATGCAGAAGCGACAATATCATTATATTGATTTAGAAATAGTATATAATTGGATGGTATATCATATATAAATAATCATTAACATGTTATATTTATTATTTACATCATTTATACTCATTATTATACCCATCCATATAATGAAGTGTTTGAATAACAAAGTATACTATGACGTGGAGATGGTAAGCCATACGTACGCACGTATGGTGACTTTTTCATTCATATGATGGATAGAATAAGGAATACGGTTGTAAAATATATATAATAACATCACAGTATATATAATATACTATAGTTATTATTTTATAATGGAAACAACAAAGAAATAAGATGTGGAAGAAGAAAATTACTTGAAAGAGTTGATGACATATTTACCTCTTCTTGGGGTTCTTACTTTTGATTTGATCAAAAGGGCTCCTTAGGATGGATTTATGACCAAAGGAAGGCCTCTAAGATAAACAGAGGAAAGTTGGGAGGATATTTGGGAAGTTTTTTGACTATCCGAATGGCTTTGGATGTGTAAAATTAATGGAAGGGGAAGATCCCTTTTGTAAGAGACGTGACGGTAACTTTTGAAAAAACATGAAATATAATTTTATAATAAACTAATTTTACGTTTCTATGGATCAAAAATAAATTATTTAGAGGATACGGTGGGTATGGGTAGAAAACAACTCAACAAATAGGTTTTATACAGGTTTAGGCCATCATATTAAACTTATGTTTTAGATTTTGCTCTTAGTTAAATAGTTTGACATTTACCATGTCTCTTTGTATTTTTATATTATATGGTTAATAAACATACTATAACAAGCCAAGAGAAAACCATGTGGTTCATTATTAATATATATATCCATATCTAATCCATTTGTCATAACCTTCTATTTTTAGGAATATTATATCAATTGATTATATAGTATTTGTTTTAAAAACTCAATTATGTCAACTTTGACAGTATTTAGTATTTGGTTTTTGTGAAAATCATAACAGCATCATTACTTTGAAAAAAATATTTAAGAACCCCTAACATGTTATTTTAACCTATAAAATTGGTGGATTTCATCAAAAGTCTCAAATTACATTTATTTGGATATTTATAATACCAATTATTTTATTCTTTATTTAAAAATGTAATTACTGCATAATCATTGTGTTACAAATAAATTAAATTATTTAATGTCTAAAAATTATAAATAAATTACCATTATGTAGTAAATCTTCTAATTAATATTTGTAGTCTAATTTATCTTATGTATAGCAATATGTTAAAAATTGTTTAGTTATTAAACGTTGAATTTAACTCTTTTAACTCTTCTTTAAATAAAATAATAATAAATGTCCTAATCTAATCAAAGATGACGAAAGGGGATCTTATTTTGTCCCTAAAGTTATTTTTGGTAGAATTAAACTTATCCAATAGAATTTAGACAATGTTATAGGGTAATTATGATATCATTTTTACCCATATTTACCCTATTTACTTTTAACCATGGTAAATAGATGTCAAAACTTACTATGCTCCAAAAGTTATTTTCATCTTATTAAACCACATTTTACTTACTGATATCAACCATGTCTCTCAGATTTTTGAAATTAAACTCACAGGAGTTGTAAAATTATATTTTATGCAAATTTTCAAATGCTCCTAGGAGGTGGGGAAAAGACGATAAAAAGTTCAATAAAATTTTTATATATCTAAACTTATTATAAAATGACTCTAATGAATTACCATGAACATATATAGGTATTATGTATCTATTTTTTCCTAAAATAAATTAAAATATAATAAATATATTGTTTAAATAAAATTTTTCATTTTTAATAATTACGCAATGTTTTCCACTATTAATCAAAAATTGAATGTTTTCAGAAAAAAACCAAATATTCACCCTGTGATAATTTCTATTTTCCTAATTCAAAAATAAAGACCATTTTAAAAAGTAAAATTTATAAAATTTCAAAAAGTGGGTATTAATATTCATAATGACTATATTGATTGGTCCTGTTTTGTTAGAATCTCGAAGTTGCGTACAATGCAAGCTATCACATTATTCAAAGGAAAATGTACCGTGGAAGCATGGGGTGTAACGTTATCCCCTCCTTAAAATAATTCCATCTTCAAAATTTCTAGAATACCATTGCATAAAAATATTCAGGTGGTTCTTCATCATATTTTCCTCGAGATCCCACGTTTCCTCTTCCATCTTATGGTTTCTCCGTAGAACTTTTACCAGACGAGTCGTCCTATTTATCAGAACTTGTTCACTGGTATATAGAATTTTTACAAGCTCTTCACAATAAGATAGATCATGTTGCAGTTCAATTTCCTCAAAGGTGAGTTCATGTGTTGGGTTAGGCATGTATTTTCTCACCAGTGATACGTGGAATACATCGTGAACATTGGAGTGACTTGGTGGCATTTCCAAACGTTAAGCTATATCCCCAATTCGATATAGAATTTCAAAATGCATGTGGTACATAGGACTCAATTTACCCTTCGTACTGAAACATGCAACACCCTTCCATGGAGATACATTCAAGAAAAAATGGTCTCCTACTTGAAATTCCAAATCCTTCAATCAGTTATCGGCATGGCTCTTTTTCCTACTTTGGGATGCTTTGATGTGGGGTTGGATAACCTTCACATTTCCCATTATTTCCTCGAAATTTTCGGGGCCTACATGTTTTCTTTCACAAACGTCAACCCAACAAGTTGGTGTGCGACATCTCCTTTCGTATAACCCTTCATATGGTGCCATCTGAATACTTTAATGAAAGTTATTTTTATAGGAAAATTCTACCTAGGGTAAATATTGATCCAACATACCTTGAAAGTCAAGTGAGAAGGATCTCAACATGTCTTCTATGGTTTGAATAGTCTGTTCTAATTATCAGTTAGTTTGAGGGTGGTAGGCAGTGCTCAAACGAAGTTCAGTATCTAGGGCCTTCTGAAGACTTTTTGAGAATCTTGATATAAAACGGGGATCAAGATCCGAAACAATCGATAGAGGTACTCCATGAAGTCTTACAACTTCATTAATAGATAATCTTTCCATACATTCAAGTGGTAAATCTTCTCTTATAGAAAGAAAATGTGATGACTTGGTAAGACGATCAATAATTACCCATATTCCATTATTCATTCTAGGAGTCTTTGGTAGCCCCATGACAAATTTCATCATAATATTATCCCATTTCCACTGATGTATGGGAAGAGGTTTCATGACTCCTCCAGGATGATGCCTTCTAAATTTCATTTGTTGAAAAACCATACATCTTGACACAGAATCAGTAATCTCCCTCTTCATGTCTTCCCACCTAAAATGTTCCTTCAAATATCTATACTTCTTGGAGGTCCCATAGTGTATTGAGAAATTGGAGCTATGAGATTCATCCAACAATTCCCTTTTTAGGTCACGTATATCGGGAACACAAATTCTCTTCCCAAATTTCAAAATTCCATCTTCATATATGATGTCGCTCAATCTCCGATCATTCCCAGCTTTAATATTTTTTTTGAAACTCCTCTTCATTATTTTGAGAACTCTTTATCTTTTCTAGTAAAGATGGTTTGGAAGCCATTTGAAAAAGTATGGATGTTTCAACTTCCATGTTAATTTCCATATCCATCTTTTCAAGATCCATGATAATTTGAACCCTTTCAACTCTTATCTTGTAAAAAACTCAATGATCCTTTCTAGTCAAATCATATTCCACCTTATTTTCCTTCCCTGGGTGGAAGTGTATTCTGAAATCATATTACTTGAGTAGTTCAAGCCATTGTCATTGCCTCATGTTGAGTTTGTTTTGTGAGAAAATATACTTTGAACTCTTTTGATTATTATAAATATCACATTTTTCACTATAGAGATAGTGTCTCTTTATTATCAGATCAATGATTACATATTCTAACTCATGATCATGAGTAGGACTGTCTTTCTCATTAATTCTTAGTTTTTGTGATGCATAGCCAATAGCTCTATCATTCTGCATAAGAACACAGCCAAGTCTTTTCTTTGACGCATCACTATAAA
Source organism: Viscum album (assembly GCA_963277665.1). Lineage (NCBI taxonomy): Eukaryota > Viridiplantae > Streptophyta > Magnoliopsida > Santalales > Viscaceae > Viscum > Viscum album. The sequence goes on along the minus strand of OY728129.1, from coordinate 426,797,738 downwards.
TAAAAAACCCACCATTCCCTGATGGTAGAGTCAAGATAAGAGCATTAAATAATATTCTCTTCAGTTATTATAAACATTCTTCACACTCTTTTTTCGAAACAAATTTAACCCCTTTACGAGTGAGTTTGGTTAATGGGTTAGCCAACCAGGCAAAATTCTGGGCGAATCATCGATAATAACTTGCTAAACCAATAAAACTGCATACATTAGTTATACTCATCTGTGTTGGCCATTCTTGTATTACCTTAGGGTTTGAAGGATCAACAGAGATTCCATCCTTAGAGATATTATGTCCATGAAAAGAAAACTCCTGAAACCAGAATTCACACTTTCTAAACATCCCATATAATTCATTTCGACTTTGAGTTTTTCAATAATGCACAAGTTATTTTCATAATCTTCATAACTTTTGGAGTATATAAAGATATAATCAATGAATACCACTATAAATTCATAAAGATATTACTTGAAAACTCTATTCATTAGATCCATGAAGATAGAGGGTGCATTTGTCAATCCAAAAGGCATCACTGTAAACACGTAATGCCCGTCCCTGATTCGAAATGCTATTTTTGAAATGTCTTCCTTCTTCACAAACAACTGATAATATCCAAATCGAAGTTCAATCATTGAAAAATATTGATCTCCATGAATTTGGTCGAATAAATCATCAATGGGAGGTAGGGGTACTTTTTCTTTATTGTTATAGCATTGATATCCCTATATTCAACACACAACCTCATAGATCTGTCTTTCTTTTTAACAAAAAGGACAGGGGCTCCCCATAGAGAAATACTTGGGAAAATAAATCCCTTGTTACTCAATTACTCTAGTTGTTTCTTTAGTTCCATTAATTCCACAATGTATATTCTATAAGGGTTCATCGATATGGGCCTTGAACTAGGACTTAGATCAATAGAAAACTCAATTTCTCATTTTGGAGGATGTCTAGGTAAATTCTCTAGAAACACATCAACATATTCTTGAACAATACGTACATCCTCTATTCGAACATTCTCTTCCTCACATATAGTTATTTCATTCTCTTCTACCCCAATAATTGAATTTAGTATAGATACTTGGAGTGGATATAGATATGAACCAGGTGGTGAATTTTCTTCTATAAGGATAAGGTACTTCTTATCATCATCGAAAATTGTGACCTCCTTCTTCTTATAATAAATCATTGCATCAGGGTCGAAAGACAATCCATTCCAATGATTATATCAAATTCAATCATTACTATGATAATGAGATCAGCCGATAAATAACATTTATATTTCCTAATGGGAACTGATTCACAAAACATTTTTGCGATGAAACTTCCCTCAGTTGTTTTGATAGAAAACTCCCTTGTTAAGTCAAATTGAAAATATCTAATTTTCATAGAAAATTGGGAAGATATGAAACAATGTGATGATACTGAATCAAATAAATCATTGGATAAACTTGAGGGAACAATTAAATTACCTTCCACCACATCTTTCAAAGCTACAACCTTAACAGTAGTGATCGCATAATCTTGGCCTTTCCCCCTTGGCCGTTTATGACGTATGTTCCCTTGGCGCTTAGAACATTAATTTTTGTAATTCCCCTTTTCTATAAAATTGTTGCATTCAACATTGAAAGCCTATTTCTTACCCTTGTAATCGCGAGCTTGGTGGCCTTTTTCACAATACTTGTAACAGACTTCCATTCCTTTCAAGAAAGTACCGTGGTGTTTCTTCCCACATTTACCACTGGATGGATATTCAACTTTTCCCTTCATCCCTTTATTTTTATTTCTAGAGTGTTCAACAGATCACTTTTTCTCTTGTTTTACCTTAATGTCGTAAGACATAATGAATTCCTTTTCTGTCTTGATAGCGCATGAGAAAATATCTTCACACGAAGAGAAAGATTGTGAGAATAATTATCGACAGAGAAATGGATTTAACCCATCAAAGAATCGATCAATCTTACTCCTTGGGTTATGTATATAATCTAATGCAAACCTTTCTAACCTTGTAAAGTTATCCTTAAAAGTTGTGACATTCTCATAATCTATATGCCTCATACTCAGAAATTGTCTTTCCATATTCGCTCGATGGACACGAGGAAAGTATTTTTCAAAGAAAATTTCTTTAAACTCCCTCCATTCCTTGTTCGATACTTATTAATCTTCCTTTTTGTTTTTGATTAATGACCACCATTGATCTGAATCTTCCGTGACGTGATAAACTTCCATGAAAACTTTTTCCCTTTCGCTAATCCCCAAAGTATTAATTATTTTCTATATGGAATTTATCCGTTTCTCAACTACTAATGGATTTGTACTCCCATTGAATTTTGGTGGTTTATTACTCATGAAGCGGTATAGCATTGATCTTCTATGTTGTGGATCAGGGTTCTCCATATGGGTAATGTTATTATTGATAACCTAAGTGTGTTGTCCCAGTATGGTGATAAGCTGATTAACACCAGTTGCTTCACCAGCTCCACTATAGTTATCTTGAGTAGGACGACAATCCCTGCATGGATTACGTGCATTGATAAAGTTTCCATTATTTCCACTATGATCCATTTCTAAACAATTCCATACACTAGAATAGTTTATGAATCATAATACTAAATTCCAAACTTGTAAAACACTTAACATAAATTGAACAGTTTATAGATATGATCCATAATCGTAAAAAAATTCATTGAAATTTTATATACTCATAAACCCTTCATAATGGTTTTTAAAAAAATGAGAATTATCCTAAGCATATCCCCCATGAGTGTCTAAACCAAGATTGCAACAAGGCCTGTTGTCGTGCACCAGTTCCTGTTTGAGTCTAGATCAAAGCAGTGTTTTCGGGTTTTACCCCTAGGTACATATGTTCTAGAGCCACCTCTAGCTGCTCATATCTAAACATGGATGTATTGATTGTAAAACTCACAAAATTACTATAGTACCAAAATTCTAGGAAGTCATCCTATACTAATCCTCAATGTCTATCTTAGGGTAATGAGATCAAATCATATTTTTTTAAAAATCTAGATTCCAAGGTTTGTACTAAAATATTTCTAATACCAACTATATGGCCCTGGCCCCAGTTATCCAGAGTCGGTGCATTATTACATAACATTGGCATGATACAAGGAATCATGTCCCAAAATACCCGTCACTTTACTATCATTGGATGTACTAGATACAGTCATATGTTTTACATTACATTATGAAATAAAAACATCAACAGCATTTTGTCCCCATTTGAACACAATTATATCATTATCCTATCCCTGCAGGTCAACCATAAAATACTTATTCACATCCTATGAAAAATAAAACATAGAAAGGGGTGAGCTCAGATTCTCAGTAAGGATAACAGTATAGCAGAAACAATTTTAAATAAGCATAAATATTTAAGTTAATGTATAAGACTAAAAAAAAATCTTTTTAAACGTAATCATTAGCATAATATGGAAAAGATAAAATCAAATATTATCATTTAATTATTCACATGGATATTCTACTAGTCAAATAGTCACATGCAATATCAATAGCCACTTTCATAATGATGGAATTCATAATGCCAGACTTCATAACCACATATTCAATCCTTGTGCCAAGACAACGAATAAGATTTTGTCAAGGCCTTGTTCCAAGACACTAATTTGTCTCATGAGACCTACCGATGCATCGATGATCTATATCAGGCTCCACCCATTACTCACTAAGTCTAATGCATTCATCATATGAAAAGTTTTTAACATAACATACACATTCGTATTAAAACTAGCATACGAAATGTCAACACTTTATCCATAAAACATGATTGGTATAAAAATAACACAACCACTACTAAACATATCACAAAACCTTCAATACAATATAGAAGATTTGTATAATAAATCAACATTGATCATGAATAATATCCCATAAAGGATTTTGACATAGTTGAAAATGATCAGTAAAAATATTTGAAAGAAAAATCCCTTTTTCATGAAATAATTTAAAATCCACATAATTTAAAAGGAATTTGTTTAAAATATAGTTTTGAATCAAGGTTTCCCATAACACATTGAAACTTTTTAAAGGAATTACCATTTTAAAACATTCAAGTCCATATAAATAAATCATTTAAACCATTTTGAAAACAAAGAAATTAATGAGAAAGGTTTAAAAGATTAAATCATTAAAACATTTAAAATGATGTTTTAGTATAAAATTCCCTCCATAATAATCCCTTTGAAATCTCTTTTTTGAAACATGGACATGGATAATAACTATATCCCAGTATATACTTATATAAAAACAACCTCGGATAATAAACAGATTGTGAAATTAACCCTTACCTTTTACTTTTCCTTGGTTGAGGGTATGTTAACCTCCTGTATAATATTTAAATCATTGATATTAAATTATAAAATAACCATATATATAAATATGATATCAGATATGATCTTTTAATATTGCATTGATAATAATATTTTTAATAGTATCATCGTTTCGGGTGTTAACTGGTTCGTTTTCCATTATATGCTTGGTTACGTAAGCCATGATTTTAATAAATAGGATGTATTTGATTAAAAAACAGAATAATATTATGTTAATAAAAATTATTTTTAATCATAAAATGAAAAATCATTCTTGAATAATTATGACGGGGAATGATTCTCATCGCGTTCGTGGAGATAGTAATCCCTACATACGCACGAGTGACAATATCATCATATTGATGGGGAAATCATATGTAATTGGATGGTATGACATATATAAAGAATCATTAACATGTTATATTCATTATTTACATCATTTATACTCATTATTATACCCATCCAAATAATGAAGTGTTTGAATAACGAACTACACCATGAGGTGGAGACGGTAAGCCGTACGTACACACGTATGGTGACTTTGTCCTTGATCTGATGGTTAGAATAATGAATATGGTTTTACCATTTTTATAATAAAATCATAGTATATAGAATATACTAGAGTTTTTATTTTAGAATGGAAACAATTAAGAAAGAGGAAGTGGAAGAAGAAAAGAACATGAAAGAGGTGATGTAATATTTACGTCTTATTCGGGTTCTTCCGTTTGATTTGATCAAAAGGGATCCATAGGATGGATTTATGACCAAAGGAAGGCCTCTAGGATGAAGGGAGGACATCTTGTAGGATATTTGGGTAGGCTTTGGTTAAAAAAATGGTTTTGGAAGTGTGAAATTAAGAGAAGGGGAATCTCCCTTTTATAATAGAGGAGAGGGTCACTTTAAGAAAAGAATGAAATATTATTTTATAATAAAATAATTTTCAGATTATAATGGCTCCAAAATGAATTATTTATAGGCTAAGGTGTTAATGGGTTGTAAAAATCTCAACTAATTGGTTTTAGATAGTTTTAGGTCATCATATTAAATATATCTATTAGATTTAACTCTTAGTTAAATAGTTTGACATTTACCATGTCTCTTTTATTTTTATATTATATGGTTAATAAACATAATATAAAAATCCAATAAATCCTAATGTGGTTAATTATCAATATATATAACCGTATATAAGTCGTTTTTCATAACCTTATATTTTTAGGAATATGCCATCAATTAATTATATAATATTTGTTTTAAAAACTCAATTTTGTCAATTTTGACACGATTTAGTATTTGGTTTGTGTGAAAAACATAACAGCATGATTACTTTGGAAAAAAAATTATTTAATCAACCCTAAAATGTGATATTTATCTTTAAAAGTAGATTATTTCATCAAAAGTCTCAAATTACATTAATTTGGATTTATAATATCAATTATTTTAATCGTTCATTAATAAAGAAATTGATGTAGCATCATTGTGTCGCAAATAAATTTATTTATTTAATGACTAAAAATTATAAATAAAATACCATTATGTCAGAACACTTTTTATATTTATAATTAATACTTATAGTGTAATTTATCTTATTTATAACCCTTTATTAAAAATATTTTAGTTATTAAACATTGTAACTAACTCGTTTAACCCTTCTTTAAATAAAATAATAATAAATGTCCAAATCTAATACAAGTGGTCCAAAGGGGAACATATTTTTTTACTAAGTTGGTTTTGGTCTAATTACACTAATCCAATAGATTTAGGACATGTGTTATGGTAATTATGATATCATTTTTACCCTTAACTTCCCTATTTACTTTTAATAGTGGTAAATAAAAGTCAAAAATTACAATTCACCAAAAATGATTTTCATCTTATTGAACCACATTTTACTTACTGATATCAACCGTGTCTCTTGGATTTTTGAAATTCAACTCACATTAGCATTAAAATTATGTTTTATGCAAATTTGTAAAGGCTCTTTGGAGGTGGGTAAAAGACGGTAACAAGTTAAATATACTTTTTATATATATAAACTTACTATAAAATGAATCTAATGAATTAAATTTATCTTATATAGATATTATGTATCTATTTTGACCTAAAATAAACTTAAATAAAACAAATAATTATTTAAATAAAAAATTCAGTTTCAACCAATAACGTAGTGTTTTTCACTATTCATTAAAAATTGAATGCTTTCAGAAAAATAACAAAAAAACACCCTAAGATATATTTGATATTCCAAATTAAAATATGAAATACATTTTGAAAAACACAATTTATAAAATTTTAAAAAGTGGGTATTACTATTCATAACGGCTAGTTTTATTAGTCGCGGTGTGTTAGAATCTCGATGTTGTGTACAATACAGGCTATTACATTTTTTAAAGGGAAACATTCTTTGGAATCTTGGGGTGTTACAATATTAGTTATACAAATTAAGCTACACTTGTAGATACTATGTACTAGATGCATAATCCCTTATTACATTCGTGTTGTCCCCAAGGGGGGCGTAGTTTCATGAGGTGGATCATCTAACATCGACTGAGTGGTAATCACCCCTAACTTGAACATCTCCCGCATGTGATTTTGTTCAAGATTCCCTTGTTGAGTCTTAGTTTAGTCTAGTTCCATGTTGATATCTAGTTATTCTACCTCCCTACCATGTTCTGAAAAATGATATTCAACTGGCATGACTCTATAGTTTGAGGCCATCGTTTCTTCTTTCTACATCCATTATCACCTTTCATTTCTAATTATAAAATATAATTATAATTTAAAAAATATTACCACGGGGTATATTACCTAAGGGTCAAATTGACCCACGGTTACATTTACCATCTTTTATATTTGACAAACGGTCTTATAATGGTATCATTTCCCTTCATGCCCTATAAATACCACTTTATTCATTCCTTCAAAAGTCACATAAATTACTCCTAAAGTTATACATTAATTTTCTAATTATGTTTACTGAATTACTAATATTTGGATTTATTTATATATCATTTTTATGGGGGTGATCATTATAACTGATTGGCGTGATCTATATATTCCCATTTTATCATTTCTATTTTATATTTTTTTAGTTGAAAAGTTTATAATTGTAATCAATTTAATATCTAAAAGATGTAATGATCATTATTAATGGGAGATATTTTTTAAGTTCCCCTATAATTTTTATGGGTGTAATATAATATTATATAAAATAAATTTATTTAAGAAACAAATATCAATTAAAAGTACCAGGTCTATACAATCTTCCCACCTTTAGAAATATCATCCCGGAAATTTTAACTCATTTTCTCAGATGAGAAAAGGTGAGGGTACTTATATTTAATTTATTCGTTTCACTCCCATGTCACCTCTTCATGATTGTAATTCATCCAAAAATGATTTATAAGGTGAGTTTTTTTTCATGGAACTTTGTATCTATGTTCAAAGATCTTGACTGGTTTCTTCGAATAAGAGAGGTCATGTTCCATCTGTAGCACCTTCTAATTCAGATCATGTGAGGGATCGGGTATGTACATCCACAAGAGTGATATGTAGGATACACCATAAAATTGTTCCATATTTGGTGAAAGGGATATCATATAGAACACTACTCATATGTGATCAATGGTCTCAAAGGGTACAATTTACCTAAGGGTAAGCTTTTGTTTCTATCAAAATCACATGAATATCTTCCATGGCAATATTTAGAAGATTAATTTTTCTATTAAATCACACTCCAAGCCCCTTTAACGATTGTTAGTCTAACTCTTATTTTTAATATGATCTAATTATATATGTTTTATGTATATAATGATACATTTAGTCAAAATCTTACTCAATTCAGGACCAAGTATATATATCTCACAAGCATCATCCATACATGTTGGAGATTTACATTGCATTCCAAATAAATAATTATATGGTTCTATTTAAATAGTATTGTGAAAGATATTGTGGTATAATGAATAAAATAATGTGAGGTGTTGATCTCATACAAATTTAAATTCCGGTGAGAATGTTCTAAATAAGAACTCCAGTGTTTGAATAGTGTACTTAGATTTTCCATCAGTTTGGCGGTGATAGGCCATACAAAAAATAAATTTAGTATTCAAATATTGTTGAATACTTCACCAAAATTTATATGTTAACTTTAGATCATGGTAAAAAATTATATAATTTGGCACCCCATGAATCCTCATGATATCCTTTACGTATATCGTGGAATATTGGAAAAGAGGAAAATATTCTCGATTAGTGAATCAATAAGCAGTCTTGGTGAGTCGATCCTATAGAAACCCTATCACATTTTTTATTTTGTATTTCACTAGGAGACAAGTGATGAAGTCCATAGCGATATTTCCCAAATTCCATGTTGGTATGTTGTTTCCGACACTTTCTTTGGGGTGTGCATCCATCTGTGGAGGACACACAACTTTTTCCCTGCATTCCTACTTTCCAAAGACGGGCGACATCAGTCTCTTAGTTGTGGATGTTTTCTCCTTGATAGAAATAGAATGAATGGATGTCAGTTCATCTTTCTGTGGGTTCCTCCTTAGATCTAGTTGCCAATTCTCTGTCTCCCTCGTAGAATTAAGACGTTTATTGTGAAACTCTTCCCAGTTCTGGGTCTTCATGGTTGACGATTAATTACGCTGCTTATGTCAAGACATTCCAAGGGGTACATTCATGGTAGAAATATTCGGTTGGGGGAGTAGTCGTGTTTGACATCACTAGTGTGTCTGGACACTCAAACATAGGAGCATAGGGGTTTCATCCCCTTATTATATGGTTTCTCAAAGGTGTGAAATCCTGTGGAATCTTGCATATGGTGAAGATAATTTTATGGCACGGGCATGTATCTAAGGTTTTCCGCATCTTCCCATGTTTAGAATAGGGTATATCATGAGTTTAAAATTTAGAGGAGATAGAACAGACTGATTAGAATACTTAAAAGGAGTGGATCAAATGGGTGCAACCCTAGGAGGTATCACTGATGTTGGGACTAACGTCTGGTTAGTTACCCAATTACTGCTTGGAGTAGCAAGAAAGTGGGTAGCATGATCTTGCCGGGATGTGGAAGCCCATATAAGAATTGGTATGGATCTGGATTGGTGAGTGTTGATGGAGAGTGAGATGTATCTGATGCAAGGGCGACGATGATGTTGGTATTGAGTCTCAAAGAGACTTCTTACATATCCCTGTGGTGGGGAATCAATGTTCAAGTTGTTCAGTGGAGAGATCGGGAACCTCAAGAGGTGACCCGTGAGAATAGATGCATGGATGGGATCTGGGGGAAGTGGAACCTCTAGGATGGGTTATGGACTTCCATAAACACATAGGCTCAAGGGAGAGATAATGATTGGACATGAGTTAGGGGATTATGTTTCCCTGAGGTGGGAAATCAAATTTCACATAGTTCAAAATGGGGGTATTGAATCTGGGAGTACACATAAGAAAACAACCCGATGATATACTAGGGCTTATGCATGGATAGTATCCTGGGTTGGCTTGATTCCTGGGAGAGGACTAGAGATGTGGGTCCCAACGAACGATACTAAAATGGATTACCGTCGATTGCGGACTACAATGGCATGCCGCTAGTTGGGGATACAATGGATTACATCTAGATTCGGGACCAAAACGGCTTACTATGGGATGGGGCAACAATGAATTACACCTTTATTGGGGACTACAACGACATACAACTGGATGGGGCTACAATGGTTTTCCACTATATTGGTGAACACAATGACCTACCATCAATTTTCAAACACAACAGCTTACCGTCGATTTGGATTCGACCTTAGGGGGGTTCTTACACACCCTGTTTGGATACATGGATCAAAACCCACATAGTCCAAATGGGTATAGTTTAACGTCTTGTGGGAAAAGGGGGGAGTACAGTTTAACGTCATGAATGACGAGGGTGGACAAACATGAAGTGGTCAGTACCAATCGATGTTGGGATTGATCCACATGGAGGCTTTATACATACCCTTTTGAGGGGACAAGGATCAAATTCCATGTAGTCAAAAAGGGAGAGTACAATTTAACGTTGTGCAGGAAAAAGGTGAACTGACTTGAAGGGGTCGGGACAAGTAGGTTTTTGTTTGAACCTCATGGAGTCATCTTAAGTACCTTTCCTAGGAGAGAAGGGTCAAAGTCCACATAGTTTGGGATGGTTTGGGGCTTACATTCTATGGAGGCCCATAAATAATGCCTTTGTCAATGCTTACTCTAAGTCAACGTGAGTCATGCTCAGTGTGAGAAACAAGAGGTAGAAAATACCTGACCATCACATTGTGAAAAGTTCATCTGAGTGATGTGTAATGGGGCTTACATGCGGTTACTGGTGCAAATAAAAAATGTGGGCTTACGTGTGGTAAGCGGCCCAAAGAGGAAATAGGGGCTTACCTAGGGTCAGCAACCAGGTGAGATGGAGATTGGGACATACCACAGGATAGAGGCCTGATGGAGACAAAGCCCGAAGGGAGAGGGATGGGATAACGAATGTCCCTATGCCCATATCTCCTCATGTAATTGGAATCGAAGAAGATAGGAGGAGTAAGAATTCTACCTCCCATAAGAAAGGCTAGGGGCATACACCATGATGGTTTCCCTTCCCCATAGACAGACGCCACTCTAGCGATGAGAATCTCATTCCATGTGAGGAAGATCTCTCTCCAATGTAAACAAGCGGGCATAAAGAATGTATGAGATGGGGAAAAGTACATGTATTGCACAGGACGAGGCTACAGTTTAACATCATGTGCTAAGAACAATGACGTTTAGCAGTTTAACATCCAACAAATCCTATGATTCAGGTTCACTCCACACCCCTAGGAATTACATAACCAGTATGCTTTAACCCTTGCTTAAAGGAAGGCATCAGAAATGTCGTGTCATTGGGGTGTTGCAGAACAATCCAATGAGGGGCCCACATTATCATGGCTATGAAAAGAAGTAATAGACATTAGCATTCTTATCTGAAGAAGCATAAGGCTAAGCAATTAAATATGAAGCATTGTACAAGGGACCTTGAAATCATTTCGTACAAACATTGAGGGTCGTACAGGAGAATGGTATGTACGAAAGAGGTGTCTCATATAATAGGGTCTCAGGAATGGTGCCATAGGGTAAGGAAGAAACATGGAGCACACAAGTAGGGACGTAGACATGATGAGAGGTTGCGTGCATGATGGGACAACAACGTGAAAACTGGTTGGATGCGCATAAAATAAATCTGATCATGGGGAAACAATCATGTAAGAGGGAAATTTTGCAAAAAAATGACTTAGGGTAAATGTAAAATTTATGAGGATCAATCCCATGTAGGCCCACACAAAGAAGGACACATGGGGGACCTATCATTAATGATTTAATACCTTGTGGCCATAGTGTTTTTCACGCAGTAGCAAAATAGGTGTCATTCTTGAAGCAGAGCATCAGTTCTTATTCTGTTGTCATACCCGATGGTTGGGGGCACCATTCAATTTATAGCCGAAAACCTTGGTGTTGGAGCACAAGGGTGGATGAACTCAAATGAACGTTTGACATCGCATTGGGGGGAAAGGGTTTGCGTGCCTAGGGTAAACTTTCGTTCCAAACACTCTTCTTTGTGCCTTTGACCTGGAAGGTTTTTAGATAAGGTCGCCACGAAGAGGTCACTTTGACTTCCCATTGGGCGTGCAATATGAATTCTTGGGCACGCACCTGGACTCATGGGTGCCTGTGCCATAGAGTGTTATTAGTGGGTCGCCGTGAATGCCTTCATTTGACGACGCATTGGGAAAATAAGGGTTTTCACACCGAGGGGAATCTTGCGCGCACTCCATCATTCTTTCTCACAACTACCTCTCATGTCGTGGAATTATTTTTTCAGACCCATGTTGCCTTCAGTTTCTACAAAAGATCCCCCTCATGGCCTTATCCGAAATTCGAACTCAAACCCCCCCCCCCCCCCCCCTCAAAATCCAAGCTAAAGGGGGCCCGATGGTCTGATTCTGAGGGTCACGATGAAAAATAGCGAATCACCCAATTGGTGTTCACAAGAACGATTTTTGGGAATGCAAACCACTTCCACGCGTGCGTAAGTGGAATTCTGTGCTTATAAAGATGCTGAGGGGCCCCTTAGGTCCCCACATTGACTTTTACATACGATATGATTTTTATCTCATGTGTGAAAAATCTCCAATTCCACGTGCAAGTTTCCTTGGCTGATACTGAGTTTTGTGTGCACCCCGGTCACATTCACACCATCAGCTGATTTCGTGCAGAATAGCATTATTTCATGCCACTGGTTGTTTTGTGTTCCGATTCTCGATTGTTTCGGGCAGTCCTTTGGATTTCTGAAAAAATGACAAAAATGGCAGCCCAATAGACCGAAGCCAAGAGGGAGGCCACCCCAACAGCAAAGAGGACTAAGATGATTGTGAACCCCCCAGATTCTTCATGCGAGGAGGGTTATGTCTAGTAATCAGATGCATTTTGGCATGCTTAGACAAGCCCAAAATGATTATGTCCTGAGTGATAGCCTTCCGATATGGAACTTCGACATTACATAGGAGGTGTCTATTCCTCGCATTGAAACTAATACACCGCGTTCATGGGTGACACGTGAAGATAGTCTCCCACAGTTTAACGTCGGAAAAAATGGCCATGCCACCAGAGGAAAATAGGACATTTCCATCTAAGTCCTGAATTTAATGATTAAGACTATTTTAGGGGGCGATCTTGTTTTCTGGGAATTCATTCCTCATTATACGAGCACCTTCATAATGTTCATTACTAATGAGACAAAGTGTTGGCATGCATGGAACATCAGTTATGGGGGAATATTCACAAGAAAATGGGCATCGGCGTACTGGATACACAAAACAAGTGAGGAATTAGGGCCAAAGATGCAGTATATCATGATTTTTGAAGCTGTTTGGACATCCCAATTTCACTTTTACAAGATGTAGGAGCTGGTACCAGAGCTATTTAGTCAGGGGTCTCCTAATACCATCACCTTCCACCTCCACTAAGGGGAGGTGGGTATCAGTCTCTGGGATGTTAATTTTATTGGGAGAATCCCCTTGGAGGGGTACCAGAATGATGAGTTCATCCCAACAAAGAACGTCTGGTGGGATAGGACATGCACCCCCATCATGACATGACATCTTCTGGTGCTGGCCAAGGAGAAACATAAAATCTAATATGATCTGAAGGACATATATATCCATGATGGTTTACTCTTTTTATGATGCAGGAAAAGGATGTGAGGATGCCCGACCGAGGGAAGCAATGAACAACCACATCTCAGAGGGGAAAGGTGGGATCATATTGGATGGTCATGGAGGTAAGAGAGTATCAATCATTAGGCTATGGCATAAACAAATGTTGGGACCCGAATGTAGGATATGCTAGGTTCCATGCTTCATTCTAGGTGGGTGGCTGCTACTAGTGTGGGATATGAGGATGGGGTGCACACATGGATGCTAGTGATGACTGGAATCATGGAGGCAAAGAACATGTTTAACCTAGGGGTTCCAATACTGACAAGTCTATAGAGCATTATGGGGCTTATCTTGGGGGGAAGTGCACTTAGAATGATATGTGGACCATTCCAGATCCTTCATGGCTGAGTCGCAGCCCACTAAAGCGGATATGACTTCTTGAATTCCATTTTCACTCCAAGTGATGGTATGAGGCCATCCCTCTTTAACATTGCTGGAATCCCCCCATTGACGCTCAGAAAAGAAGAGATGAATATCAAGATCAGAAGCCACAACCATTTCTACTTTCCCCCATTTCAGACACCAGCTGGTCAGATGTTAAATGATGTGAAGGTCCCATTGGATCAGAGGGAGTAACTATAGAGCATCAGGGATGGTGTTCTGGTATCCCGAATCGATGGAAATATCTTCTGTGAACCGTATGTGCCAACTAAGTTTTCCAAGCAGTTCAGGTGCATGTAGCAGATACCAAAGAATGTATACGTACAGGTTCAGGAAGATAAAAATCCTTGCATTCTCAGCCAATTGTTGCTTATGTTCGTGATTGTAGGACTGGTTGATGTCATCACTATCCCCCTACCGATGTCAGTGATGTCCTATCAATAGAGTATGATGAACACTAGAAAAAAATGTTCCCCAATGCGATTCTACAGAAACACATCCTGCAAATCAAAGTGTCTAGTGAGGATCCCGAAGAGGGGGGAGGTAGACGAAGAACATACAAGGTGTCTAGCACGGTATTGGAATACACTTCATATGTCGGAGCATTGTAAGGTTAGAACATCCCTCAACCTTCTGAAGAGGGGTGGTCCCACAGGAGACCTTCTGTGCCTTCTAGGGAACTTCCTGGGAAGTAGCGTAGGCACCTCCTAAAGAGAAACATCAATGTAATGTTCCTGTATCTCTAGTCCTCTAGGAGGAAACTCTTATAATCCTAGTCTACTAAAGAGAAATTTCAGAGAATGATGCGTACTGGGCTTGACTTTCAAGACATAGGGTGCATCCAGGTGGAAGATAGGGTAAACATTCATTGCCTACATGCATACCTGAGAACCATGGATATGTGCCATTGCTAGTGGGGGTAGTATAAAGAGCCGCACATCTTGGTGAAAGTGATGATCAGCTAGGAACATGACCTAGAAAATCTTCCATCTGAGGAAGAAGATGTGGTGGAAGAATTGGAAGAGGAATAGGAGGAGGAATAAGAATAAGTAGATGAAGAAGAAGAAGAAGAAGAAGGAGAGGAAGAAGATGATGAATATATATGAGGTAAAGAAAACTTAGAAACACCTTCTTGAGAGTCAATCCCCTGTGTGAGCTGATAAATTGTAGGCTCTAATGCAGAACTTGCTGACCAAGTTGATGTGAGTTTAACTCTGGTCTCCACTGGCCTATCTTTTCTCACAATACTACCTTATCGAACAAATTTCATCCTGTTTAGGGAAACATGGATGATTTCACCTAAGAAGCCTTCACACGGTGGATGAAGACGTGACCATGGTGGTAAGAGATCATCCCTAGGAAAATATACTTGGAACCAAGAAAGGTAGGGAACTAGCAATGGTTGGAGTAGGCGGCGATGACCTGAAGCTAAAGAGATGAAGTGGCGACCACTGAGTTTCTAGCCTCTCCCGTCATTCAAGAGGATCTGTTGTGGGTGATTGAGTTAACAAGTTCCAAGGGATCTCTTATGGTGGTGGTTCCTGCCATGACACAGGCAGTGTATGCTATCTCTCTTGGATCATATAATCTATTATCTTCGTGGGATCTCATCTTTAGTATACAATTAAGCTAACCAAGACACTAATTCCCAATGTAGTGATCTTGAGTTTGGAGGCTTGGGAAACCATTGATTCTGGAACATCCGTAGGATTCCCGCTAGGGATTACATCAGCTCTGGTCAAGACAACTATTCATTCTAGCCCCACCCTAGTACTCGATGATCTGGAGGATGCAATCTTGGGAGAGAATTCTGCCATGGTGGAGATTAAATCTAGCAAGGGAGAAGTCACTGAATAATAATGAATTCTATAAGATGACCTTTCTGCTGAATTCTTGGCTACTTTTTCTGAATACAGGCCTCGAGACCATGAGGAGATAGACAATTCTGACATAGAGGTGGCTGGGGAGAGTCACATGACACTGCATAAGGCAGGGAAGTGCATAAAATGTATTCTCAGTCATCCATAACCAAAATGGACAAACTGGATGGGGTCACTTCTGACCTGGCTACACTTTCATTGTGATGGAGGGGTAGATTCTCATCATCTCCACACAATGATCTGAAATTACTTGTCTAAAAAAATATAGGAGAATATCCAATGCTCCAACATTTCCTGGTGTGAGAAGGATTCAGAGAATACCCATGAATTCCTTAAGGCTGAGCAAAACGTTTTACACAATGATGAGATCGAAAAATAAAGGATGGAATTTATCACAACCCGCTCTAAGCTCATTGAATAGTTGAGAGCCCAGCTGGCGGATTCCCAGGAGCAGGTATTGCAGGCGATTCACCAAATGATTAATCTCCAAGAGGAGATTTATTGAGCACATGATAGAGATAAGGAGTTACGCTCTACAGCAGCTGATGAAGAGACAGATATCTGGGGGTAGGAGGTAGTCCAAGAAGCCACAAGCCATAATGCACCCACACTGGATTAATCTATCAAAGATGTTAATCCTTAGGGGATTAGTTTTTTCGAAACCCATAAATATATCCTTCGTCATTTATTTTTAATTATGAACCTCATTCATGGACATATCATTTGTTTTCTTGATAATTTCAATGCATTTGGACCACAATCGTGATGTGATTAATAATTGATCACTAAGTTCACGTGGGTCATGGCCTGTGTGAGAAACAAGGGATGGTCATATCATTTATTCATTTAAATACTGTATTTCGAACAAGTATTTGGGTATCCTGGGTGTAAATGACCCATTTAGGCTTTCAGGGAGAATGAGGGAATTCGTAATGAAGAATGAGATTCTCAGGACAATCGAATTTCTATTTTTTCCAATGTGCTCTTGTGCATGAGGGGTGTAATTCTAGGATGTTAGAATAAATTAGAACATATGAGAGTTGAAATTGTGAATCATGATACCCAAAATTTGGAACAATATAGGGGTGACATGAAAGTGAGGGATAATTGCAGACCATGTTCAAAACTCAATATCCCTATTGCATTAACCAAAAATGGGGATAACAAATGAGGGTCGACCACTAACCATGTTTGAAACATGAGTACTCACTCAAAATTCTATCCATTAGCCTTTTGAAACATTAGCCTATAACTGTAGGAAATCCATAGGCTGAGCATCCATACTAATAGGGGCTTCCTTCATGCATTAGATAGGATGAGGATCTAAATAAAGGCATTCAAAGCATAGAGGGTGGATTCATGGGTTGTTCAAATGGAGTCTAACACTCTTGAAATTATTCCACTATGGTGGAAACACATGAGGTGGGTGCATCATTCTAATCAGGGATCATACATACATCCAAACCAGACCTCTCTAATAAGGATTTGGAATTATCTATTTTTTTATGTCATACTAATAATGATGGTAAACACATAGTTTAAATGTCTTATGGTGAGGATGGTGCACAACGTTTAATGGACCTAGGGAAGGGCCCAATGTGAATTTTGGGGACATCGCTATGTATCCCATGAATATGGGAATCAAGACAAGCGCAGTTCATTATCACAACATGGTTAGATACAAAATCTAGTGGGGGGGATCCTCTTTAGTGTGGAAGCTGGCGCATCCCATTCATAACATGGGGCATCCAGAACTAGTTTAGGGTAGAACTGCAGTTTAATGTCATGCATCAAGGACATGTGGACTCGTATAGTTTAACTTCATATGGTAGGATTGGTAGTCAAAGTGGAGATCCTAAGAAGGGAGATTGTGATTTGGTAGCTATAAACCTGATGTCAATGAGGATTTTAGGAGTCCATATCACACTATGTGTTCCCTTGGGAGATTTTGGGTCGAGGGACTGAAAACGAAAGTTGTACTGGGCCCGAGGAAATGTGTGTGGGATTTCTTGCATAACCCAAGATGATGGGGATCAATCCATACATTGTTTTAGAATTGGAATGGTAGAGTACCAACTAAAAGTAAAATACTATCGTGCAGGTCTGAACCACACATCAAAATAAGCGGCATTTAATTGATCTTGTTTGTTCTTTAGGATACCTGTGTTTTTTTATGAAGCGAAAAACCTAGGAAGAAAAATCCATGTGTATCTATAGGAATAAAGCCATATGAAGGCATTGAAAAATGGTATGGATGACCACCACTACCAAACACGATGTCCCCTCGAGTGAGTACATCACAATGAAGTGTTTTTTTCACCATGAGACCAGGACTATAATGTCATAGTTTAGGGTCATATGATAGGACCAACCCCTTCATTATTACGTCTAGTAGTAATGATGTAAAAATTTAACGTCATTTGGGACTACGGAGCATAGATTAAAGTCATATTTCTTGGAAACATATAGAATAAACATGATTTTTTGGGGGAATGTGCATGGCGTGATAAAGCATGCCCGTTGTGAATGAAGAAGAGGTCCACACCACACCACATGCTATATTGAGGAGGAACCCTTGGGACAAAGGGCCAAAAAAGGTCAGAGGATATGGGTCTGGACCTATGGATGAAATGTCTATGTGTACGTATCCCATGAGGATGGGAATCAAGCCATACATAGTTCTAAGAGTGCAGTTTAACATTATACAGGATGAGAGGCAGGAGAGGCTAGCTCCTAGTATGGGAGTACGTGGTACAACAATTGAAAACCTAACATGAATGAAGACATAATCCCACACACTCCAAGTGACAAAATATTGTGAAAGTCATATACACAAGGACTAATTGATGAGGTAATTAGTAGAACCAGAGTTGGACCCGAATACAAGATTCTTAAGAATTCCTACATATCCCGTGATGATAGGAATCATGATATATGTAGTTATAAGGTATTCAGTTATTATGACTTGTGGAAAATATATATCAAGATCATAGTTTATGGTCTCAGATCTTGGACTATTGAAAAGTGATAATCTTCCAGGAGGGTGCAATCCTTGACCAAATCCCTAAGCCCAAGTGAGATACATTCGATGTGGGAATCAAGGGAAAAGATGGTCTTTGCCAGGCATGGAACACGAAAAAAGGGAAAATTAGTACAGAGCTCTGAATGATGTTTCACCATGTATTTGTCCTTATAATGTGAAAATGTGCACTAGGGGAAAGTACCAAGAGTTCCGAAATTACACTTGGACATGATGGAGTGGAAAACAATGTGAATCAGGCAACCAACATTTAGGGCTTGATGGGGATGGCGTGACTATGGAGAATAACTATTTACAATATTTGAAACACATAACCCATATCATGTGACCTGAAATGGGAACAAGAAATTACATTCAACCACTTACCATGTAAGCAATGTAGGACATGTATCAATTTGTAATTCGGAATTCTTGAGGTCGTTAGCCCGAGACGGTAGTAGGGCACTCTAACCAAGCATCCATGCTGTTCGGGGGACCTTTCGAAAGTAAAAGATGATGAAAGCCCAAATGAAGGGGAAAATGAAGCATGAGGATGGGAGATATCAATTCTATGTATAATCCAGCATTATATGTCCAATAACAGAGTCCTCTTGGGCACACTGGTGAAATTCCAAAGAGGGTCGAGGGGACCAACTTATGAGAAGCCGACTCGAAAATATGAGTGTGGAACAAGGGGATGAAGAATTCTTAGGAAAATGAGGTACATGGTGTGGTGGTTACAAACCTGAAGTGATTGTGGACAGAGGACCATACCACACTATATACCCATCTCCTAGAAGAACATAGTCTAGGGGGCTAGGAAGATAAAAAGTTTTCTCTGAAATGGGCCCAGACCTGAAAGCTAAATGTTCAGATGGTCATATTTATCCTATAAGGATGTGAATTTAGTCACACATAGTTCTGGGGGATGATGTGAATTTTTACGTCACGCAGAAAGGAATAAAGTGGGGGAAAGATATCTTGATGAGTAATGTTAATGGAATGGAATGTAACAAGACGTGAATGCGGACTTAAGGATTCGAACGACACCATAAAATCCTAAATGAAAACATGAGATATGGGGCCAAAAATGTTAATGGATCTATGATGGGATGTTCCATCCAGTTAGTAGTTTAACGTCTTGTGGTGAGTATGATGGTGCTCATAGTTTAAGGTTGCAGGGCTCACACTATAGATACGTGGCCATTTATGCAGGTATTGCCTTACCAAAGATCCTAATCCCATGTGAGAAATTCTTGGTATGGGAAAAAAGGTATATTATCAAGATCTCTTCATCATATAAGGGTTGGAAAATTAGGGTAAATGATCAGACATGGTTGGCCCTGACTAGATTAACATTATTACTCATGGAAGACTGATGTTTGAAGGGGTAGTGGAGAAAAATGAATCACTACACCCAATATTTTGGTCATATAGTGGTGGTTCTAATGATGAAGGATGGTTGTTGACCGTGTTCAATACCCATCATTCAAATCGTGTGACCTGAAATAGGACCAACAAATGAACATCGTCTGGTGACCATATTCACGATGTGGGACTTGTATCAATTTTTCTTTTAAGATCCTCAAGGTCATTGATCCGAAATGGTATGAGGGACCAAATTCCTAGAATCCATGTCGTTTGGGAGTCCTTTTAGATGTTAAAGATGATGAAGACCCAAATGAAGGGGATGTGTGAATCCAAAACATTCCTATTCAGTTTAACGACATGTAGGATGATGAAAAGGTGTTTATATCTAGGGTGAGGGATACATGGAGTGATCATGATTTTCATGGTGTGGGTAAGGGAAGAAGCCTGCACCACACTATGTGCTTTGGCCCAAGGGGTGTTCTTGAAGTTGGGTATTGTACTATGGACGAAATTATAGGGCATTCCAATGAATCCCATAATATTAGGAATCAAGCCATACAAAGTTTTGAAACGTCCATGAATTTTAACATCATGCAGTGAGGACGTGCAATGATAGATGAACGAGGAGAGGCACATGGTGCAATAATCGTATCAATGACAAGATGGTGACAATAAAGAATACACTACCCCATGTGAGATCTTCCAAAAGAACTAAAACCAGGGTGGATAGTCAAAGAGATTATTTTTGGGGCTGGACTCTAAGACAAGGCATCCAATAATTACTAAATATCCCTTAAATATGGGAATCAAGTCATACCTAGTTCTTGAAGGTGGCATTTAACATCTTGTGGGACAAAGGATATAGGGATATAATAGTTTAAGGTAATAGATCTCAGACTATAATGATATATCTACCACTCATAGTTTAACGTCATGCAGGATGAGTGGTGAATATTTTTATGTCTTTCACCTTGGAAAAATCATGAATTTTAGAATAATGTTGTGAAGATGGTAGTCTTTAAGGTCATGTGGGACCATATAGTTCTTAGTTCATTATCATAGAGCTCGGACCATTTTTCAGTTTATCATCATGTGGGACGGAAAGGTATTTTAATGTCATGCAAGATGTAATTGTTAAATTTCATGTATGACACTAGATTTCTCATGAAAATTACTTATTATGGAATTTGGAATTGGTGGTAGGAGTTATACATTCACCATCCATGGTAACTAGGGAGTACGCGCCATTGGGGTAAAACTTCTGAATGATGTATGGTCCCTCGCATTTGGGCACCAGCTGGGGTGGTTTCTTACTGGGTATTGATGGTGTTCTCAGAGACAAGACTAGGTCACATTACAAGAATGAGCATAGGAGAAACATCTTGTTGAAATCTATGGTTATCTTATTCAGATGCCTTTATAGATTGTGTAGGGAAAAAAATCCTATTCTCATTGAGCGATTCCAATTCGGCCAGACGGATTTTAGAATCCCTATCTAGTTATTTCTTCTCATATAGAGATGTGAATAATGAGGGAAATTGAATTTCTATGGGCAGGAAAACCTATGTTCAGTACACCAGGGAATTTGGGGTCACCTGTGTGGAATTATGTCTCATTGTCTGATAGGCCCAGAGGGTGTTGGGAAGTTTTTTAGGCCAACTCTTCATGTTCTGACCAACCATTTTCTACAATATATTAGGGAGGGTTTTGTTTAATGCCTTAATCATCCCATTTTCTTACACTTGATTGTCGGAGGTATGGTTAGAATGGATGTTGTACTTGGCGTGAAATTTCATCATCTCGGCTGCCCGGATGTTGGTTCCATTATCGGTGAGGATGGAGTGAGGGAAAATAAATTGGTAGATTATGTTTGACCTCACAAATTAATAGATATAATTGGCCTTGACCTCCATGAGAAGAACTAATACTATGCACATGGAAAATACATCCATAGTAGTCATGATGAACCAGCACTGGCGAGCTGTCACTGGTGGATATGGTCCTATGACATTGAGTCCCCAGACCGCAAAGGGATAAGATTACTCGATAGTGTGGATAGGATCTAGAGGCTGATAGACAATGTTATCATGGATTTGGTACAAATGAAATCTCTTGGAAAACTCAATATAGTCATGGGACATGGAGGGCCAAAAATACCCTAACCATCAGATCTAGTGAGATGGATTTGGCCCAGTCTAATGAGCCCTAAAATAACTGACATGAAACTCTTCCATGACATGAGGAATATCACCTCCTTGAATAAAACAGTGGAGAACCCCGTCAATCCTGCACTTGTAAAGGATCTGATCAAGACCAGGATGACTCTGTAGGGTAAAATGTAATGCACGATGTTAGATTCGCTCGTGCTCAGCTCGATATTTTAGGAGACTGTCATGCCACAGGTACTCGGTAGAGGGGTCCTCTAATAAAGAGTCACATAAAGTGATACATTAGGGGGACCTGGGGGTCCTAACATAGAGGCACCAGTGGAAAGGTGTCTTATCCGTGGGTTGTCGTCGTCATCTGATGTGACATGGGCGATGAATCTCTGGTGTTCACTGTGGATAGTCCAATCAACCTGATCATGTTCCGCAAGTGATGCAGCTAGGCTGACCAAGGCATCAGCTTAACCATTCTGGGATCGAGGGACAGGTGTAACTTTTTTCCAAGACTGGAACTGGGCCATCAATTGGTGGGTACATTTCAAAAGTGGTACAAGCTCTGGAATTCTAACTACATAGTCATTATTGATATGTTTCATTACTAGTTCAGATTCCCCTTTCTCATGATAGCAGGGAACATCAATATAGATGGCCAGATCGATGCCAGTAATGAGGGCTTGCTACTCAGCATCATTGTTGGTATAGTATTCTAACAGTATGAATGTATATGAAAGAACAACTTGTGTTGGAGTGATGAAGACGATACCCTGGACCACTCTATTCAGTCTGGGGTGATTTAGTCTTTTGACCGTAGGATTCTAGAAGTTCCATAAATGTGAATTTTCCAACATGGAATGAATTGGTCTACTAAGAGGATTACCTCATTGGGTAAATCAAGGTATAGAGACTAGTCTGTGGGGGATGGATGGGAAACAGGGAAGTATTCTAATGTATGTCCCATAATAGCCTTTTGGGGTTCAAACATAATGTCAATCTATTATTGGATTACAGCCCACCAACCTAGACGGCCTGTCAACTTGGGTCAGTTCAGGATGTACTTAAGAAGATCCACTCGGTACACAAACTGTATCTCATGGTTCAGAAAGTAATGTCACAATTTCTACACTGGGAATACAAGCACAAGGTATCTCTTCTCGATAGGGGAATATACGGTCTCCATATTAAAGATCATGCCACTGAGATAGTATAGACAGTTCTATGTTTCCTCATTGATCTTTTGGGAGAGAAGGGCGGAAGAGATCATTCCAGGCTGGTTACATAAAGGAACATAATATTTCCAGAGACATGTGTCATCTGGTCCAGAGGTTCTAATATATACTGCTTGATTTAATCTAAAGGAGTTTGAAATTCCACATCCCGTTGATAGATAATGACTTTCATCAGGCATCGGGAAAAGGGCTTACACTTGCTGGCCAAATACACGATGAATCGGGGTTTGTAGGCCATGTATCCATGAAAGCCTTGTAGCTACCAAATGTTACATAGAGGAGACATCTGACTGATGGAGTTAATCTTCACTTCATCAATCTTGATGCCTATTTATCTTACAATGAATCCAAGAATCATTTTGAAGCTAACTCTGAAGGCACACATCAATGGGTTCCTCATTAGGTGATGAGAATGGAGGAATCTGGACACATTATTAAGATCATTTAGATGGTCCTGACATTGGTGAGATTTGACCACCATATTTTCCATGTATTATTCCACCAATGTTCTAAGTATTGTCTTAAATACGTGGTTCTTGACACGTAGATAGGTTTCTCCAACACTTTATAGACCAAATAGAATAACCTCATATCAAAAAGCATTTTGTGGTGCCCTGAAGGAAATATACACTTCATCATCTGGGTCTATTAAGATCTAGTCACACCCATAATACATATCCGTGATGGATAAGTCCTCGATCCTAGCTATGTCATCAATCAATAATTCCCTCACTAGAAGGGGAAAATCATCCTCCAGACAGTGAATGTTGAGATCACGGAAGTAACCGCATACCCTGGTCTGTCTGTTATTCTTCCTGACGGGCATAATGTGGGATAAACATCTATTGTAATGGACCTACTTGATGAAATTTTCTATGATGATCTTATCATCATAGGCTTCTACCATGGCACTGTGGGAAGGGTGCATCTTTTTGAAAGGATGTTTGAACCCACAATGATTGGTAGGAAGACCGAGGTGGTGGATGGAAACCTGAGGATCTAGTCCTGGAATTTCTTCATAACTCTAGGAAAATAAATCATTATGTTTCTTTAGGAAGTACATATACTATTGTTTCTCATCAATATATATAGCGTCATTGATCAATGTGGGCTTCATATCTTTCTCGCTACCGCAGTTCTCCTGTACCAGTTAATCTACCATGGCAGAGGCACCCTCTTCAAAAGAGGGAGGGGAATCATCTATATATTTTACATCACTAATAGAGGTGGGATCCTTTGTGAGAGCATATAACTCTAAGTCAACAGATCCTGACAGGAACCTTGTGCCAACCTGAGTGGTGGTAGGCACTACATCAGGGGACTCCTGCAATAGAGAAACCATATTGACGAAAGCTGTCAATATAATCCCATATGGTCTTTATCCCAAGGGGCCACACATGATGATGTCGAAGAAATAATGGTGTGTCGGCTCGATCATGTTTATCCTAGCCTAGTAAATCAAGCAATTATTGTGAATTTTTGTTGCAATGGAGCAGAAATCCCAATACCTTATATGCATAGGGGCTCTGGGATCACCTGAACCTAATTTGTATAAGAATACGAGGTGATGTTTGGGTGTTTCCTTGACATTGGAATGTGATTCCCCCTTTTTCTTGAAACAATGAAGCATTTCCCAATATTCGAGGTCGTATCCTCCAATCAGTGGATCAAAACAATGTATACATCATCATATTTTGTCTATGGGTCGGTTGCAGCCATAGCGTGTTCAACCTCATCAGCCTGAATGGTCTTGACCGTTACCTTGTAATAGTCACCATCCAGATAGTGGTCTTCACTAGAGGGAAAGGGCGGAAAGTCACCATGGAGTACTCCCACTAGACCAATAACTGAGTTCTTAAGTAATGGGTGATACGATGATGGGACCATCACATTTAGGTTAATCAATAGACTACCCATTAATGTGTTATTGGCAGTGTTATGGGAGACAACCATGAACTCAGTTTGGTCTACCATACCACCGAACTGGGTCTTCAAGTGGAACTTGGGGACTGGTGTCTATTATATTCTATCATAACCTTTAATTTTCCGGTCAGAAAAACTAAGATCATCCTCGGACAACCCCATTTTTTGATTTGTCTGGGTCAAGATTAGGTTAATCCCGAAACCTATGTTGAAATGAAAATGATGAACCTATATTAAATTGATGTATTCAATGATGTAAAGTGGGCATATGTGCCCCTGTATGGGAGAGAATTCATCTTCTTTAGAGAATGAGATAATGGCCAGACATTCAACATTCTCAACTAAATATGCATGGAAGCATTCCACATCTGCTAACTCTATCTCAATATAGAGGGGGATTCTAAGAGCTTTGGTGAGGGCCTCATGCATATCCACTGAAAGTCGAAGAGCCTCAATGATAGGGATCCTCATAGGAATGATGAAATGATGCATAGGGATATCATACTTATATGCCAAGCGTGAACTTCTACTTACAAAAGGGCATTCTACGACAAGAGTTATGACGGACCCTTCCAACTAAAATGGCACCTGGATGGTGTTGGAAATGTCCGGTTGCTCACTAGACGATGCTAATGAAGTGACTACTAGATGTGGTCTGGATGAATGAGGTCAGTCATTAACAGTTTATCAATGGTTGTAGCGCAGTCGAGGCGGATCTGCAAAATCATGTAACAAAAACGGTGGAAAAGTTGGACCCAATAACATCATATGAGATGGCTGCGCATGGTGGGATCTATGTTGGGACTAATGTCTAGTTTCATTGGCATGCACATCCAAGAAATAAGTAATGTATGAGGTACTATGACAACCCATATAGACAAGCCCATGTCGACGCTGGTGATGGCTGTGAAATTTTTGTAGGATCCTTATAGCGCTCCTCGCCATCAAAAATCATGTAGGGGTTTAGTAGCTTCATGGTGTTAATTGACACTTACCCTTGATCATAAATCAATGAATCCCACACCCTTGGAAGAATTTTGGGGGAATCTCTATCTCTGAGGGAATGATGTTGCGGAGAGTATGGGATGACGATGACATCGGTGAGGGACTTGGTTTTCCCTTCCGTCGGCGATGCATGCTCTTTTGGGAATAGGATGACTGAGCCGTTGATGTAGACGTATTGGGTGTAGGTGATGTGGTGTCTCCTAAAGGATCAGGTAGATTTTGATGTGCACAAATAATACCATGGCCATGAGATACTGACTACGTTACAAGCCATCCACTAGTCATACTTATGGGACACATGGTTAGGAACCTGATGCCACTCACCTTTGTTGTCACTAATGCTATCGAGCTTCACGAATACACATGAAACTGGTGTTGGAGCAGGGCCTAACCTGACTATGTTGTTATCAACTTGGTATTGTGGTAAGTCTTTAAACACATAGCACTATTTGATGGTGTTCCCCAGGACCCAGTGATAGGGGCAGTAATTGGGGATATCAGTGAGATACACATCATCTAGCCACCTACATTATGGAAACTATATAATTCCATGTTCCAAGGCACATTGGAAATAATAGGGGACCTGATCCTCGTTGAATGAGTATGTCCAGTTTTTCTTGTCCATGAAGGGGGCTCTAGGACCCTAGCCCTGAAGAGGGGATGGAGGAGCTTGTTGATGAGATGGAACCTAGTTATCTATCCTAGGAGGTGGTGGTATATTAAGATGGGAACCTACTGATTCATAGGTGGGTGTTGTTAGTCCAGATGATGTTCCTATGATGGAGGTCCCCTACAAGGATGTGGAGGGGGATCCATTGATAACATCACTAGTAGCATGGGGTCATCTATTTGTACCACTGTAGAAAGCTCAACCTTAATGGATCTTCTCGTGGGAATTAAAGGAGGTAACAGACATTCCTATTTGGTTTGAAGTAAGGCTTTTTCTAGACACTGGTCCTTATCAGAGAAGTCTCAAAATACCCTAGGATAATTATATGTAATGATAGAGGGGACCAGTTCACTCTTGACATTCCCTATAAACATTATCTTCACATGTTCCTGAGTTAGCAACATATCCACGAAATAGGTGAGGCCTTTGCACCGGGCGAAAAACTCCACGACACGCTTATCAGGCCTATGATTACACTAGAAGAGGTATGCAATAATCAGCTTCTAAGTGGTTGAGATGAACTGATAAAGAAACAGTCTAAGGAGATCTTCCAAGCCGGGGACTGACCCAATTTGTAGCTGGATGTACAAAACAAACGTAGGCCCTTCCAATTTCATTAAAAACCAACGAGGTTTGGTACACTTTTTCTATTTGAGATTTCCCAACATGGGTCAGAAACATTAGATAAAGGGGTCCAGATGATGTAGAGATCCACCGATCCCATTAAATGGGGATATGGTGAGATTTCTAAATCCTGAGGGTGCTGGAATATCATCCACCCACACCGGATATGGCTTGCCATCGGGTGGGATTATCATCTGTCGAGTTTCCAATGCTTCAAGGTGAGTAATGAGTGCCACCGTCAGATCATCTGGGTGGTGGTTCCTTTCATGATGAGGATACCTAACCACTAGTGTGTTGGTGGGTTATTCAACATGATAAAAACACCAAGCAGCTCATGGAGTTGTTGGTGGGATGACCTAGGGAGTGGCTTGGGGAACTTGAGCTAGGTCCCTAGGATTATCACACCGCTCACATATATTTGGATTTCCATATCGCTCCCTCATTCTATTAGATCCAACCTCTATCCATTCTTCGTGGGAAAGATGTTTAGGGTCACTCGGGGGAAACTCACTAGGTGGGAGTTGTACCTAGCCCTACTGCCCCGGTAGAGGATCACCGTAGTCTGGCCGTCGCTCCACAACACATTTAGCAAGGATGCCATCAAACATTTTCTTGTGTTCCATGAGATTTTGGTGAAACGTATCCTTTTTGGGATCATCTTCCATCTTCTGAACTGATCCATATAGTTCAGAGGGTCAAACAGATCCTAGGTTCTCCTTGCCCTTATTGGAATTCTGGCTGAGGACTAATGCCTCAGTTGGCGCGGGAAGACCCATTAGATTTTTCTACTAGAAATTAAACATTCCAAATAGAACCAATAGTTATGGAACTCCCCCATATGGTAAGTTCTCATCAAGGAGCTCTAGTTCGTTTTCCCCCTCTGATAGATTGGCCATGTTAATAGCGAATCTACCTGGAGGAACATCATCAATATTGCTTGACAAATCGGGTTGGTACCCGATTGAACTGAAATGGAGGGAAGCATTCTACCCCCATACACGTATCTGATCCTGGGGGGATGCTGGTTCTAGAATTTTTTTCTGAATTTTAAGGTTTTGAACACATCGTTTCTTGAGGGTCTGGTGGAGACCAGGCGACTCAAGGTGCTGGCCCATAGAGAGCGCGGCTAAGTTGACCAAACGACATTATCAGTAAATATCTACATAGTGAACCAAAACATTGGGGTAAGTCACTCTCTGATAATGTAGATGGAAGTGAATCACCCATAGGTTTTGGTTGAATCATGTGACTTCTTCATGAGTATGCGATTCTAGTGCACTGAACATTGCGGTCGCAATTGGATAGAACATTTATGTGAAATTATTTCCTGTGAGAATTCCCCAAAATATCTTTAGCCTAGACTCGGGATCTAGGCCTTGGTTTCAAAACTCATCTACTTGAGGTGGTTTTAGGACTAGAAATGGCACTGATTTAGACTACTGAGAAG
The DNA here is from genome assembly GCA_963277665.1 of Viscum album. NCBI lineage: Eukaryota > Viridiplantae > Streptophyta > Magnoliopsida > Santalales > Viscaceae > Viscum > Viscum album. The sequence continues at coordinate 426,768,405 of OY728129.1, read as the reverse complement.
GTATGATGACCAGTGGAGAGTACGGCTAAGGAGCTAACAAGCCACCACATCTCATGTAGTCCTGCGATTAATGTGAAGACTGATCCAATAGATATCAGTAAGACTGGATAGATACCATGTATTTCTGCATAGGGGATGCAGTTACAGATAGTTGGCCATGTTGTTATTCATCCTTTACCTGTCCCCAGAATAACTCTCATTGATATTTGGTTGAGGTAGAGAATGACCCTATTAACGAAAGGGAGTATTGCATGGCCACACCCATGGAAGGGTTGAAATCATTCTTCTCCTTGATATATATATAGAGGGAGGAAAGAATCTGGTTTACCTCACATTCAGGAAGGATGAGGATGATACGTCGTGTTCCTATGCCATCCCTTGACATAGAGGATCGAGGTGCGGGTTCCATTTTCAAATATCATTCTGCCTCGGAATATGAGAAGAAGACATGACTAATTCTGGTTTTAATCTTCTCAGATCTCTTTTTTTGGTGTCAACGAACCATCCTCCTACCCCAGGATGGTTTATCAGAACATGGTATATTTTTTGGCTAGATGTGGTCCTTCACCCAAAATGATGTCGGAGTGGAGATGACTTATGTCTTGGTTAGCTGGGGTGAGAGGAGAACCTCGATAGATGTTAAAGGGAATATGGGTAGAACCTCAATATCCACTAGCCGATGCACATAGGGAATCATCAAGGGAAGTAATGTTGTGGGTAGGACCTCTGTTGTAACTTGTGGGAGCATGGGTAGGGCCTGCATGCTTATTTACTTTGGCATTGTCAGTGCGACGAGGGTCCTAGCACTGGTTGAGCTAAACACATGTAGGAACTCTGTGTTGGGTTCCCATGATGCATGGGAAACCTATGGTTCTCTGATTTATAAGATGAGGATGACCTTCATCGGTTGTTGTAAGGATATGGGGAAGACCCCCACATTAATAGTTGACTGTATGAGAGGCATCGTCACATTATCAACCATTGATAAGAGGGACAACTCTATACCTGAGGGTGTTTGTGAAAAAAATCGTTCTTTACTGATTATAAATGCATTGGGTAAGACCCTCATTTGGATTGAATGTGGAATGGGGAGGACCTCCACACCAAGAATGGGAGCGGGGATGACATGTGTCCTCATTGGTGGCGGTACAGGGAGGACCACCGTACTGGAAGTCAATGTCGTGGGTCAACCCATGCTGGGTGCCACCTATTTCAGTGACCAGGGGATTCATCCCAACCTACCCATGGGGTGGTTAGGGACTCAATCCCAGCTGGACATAGGAGTTCCCCTACTCTGGAAAAATAGGGGATTGATGGTATGTGTTTGTGGTGGCACGGGCCAGGGAAGCTATTGATGTTGACTCCCCTCGGCGGGCGTACTCCCCAACTGGTGCTTGATACTATCATTAGGTTAATCAAACTGGGGATGGTGGTGCTGGTGCATAGCTCCCATGCTCCTCAGCTTGACGCACTGGGTGGTGGCACAGTAGTGGCCTAATAGGATTCTTCCATGGGATCCCCTAGAGTGTGATTCTGTTTGGGATGGCTAGGGAATCCCTCTCATCATTGTCTTAGGGGAGGGAGGCATTCAAGAATTTTGAGGAGAGGCTCCTGAAATGATTATACGTCAGTGTGGGGAGTATTTTCTCTATGTATGTCCCTTGGGGGCTGTAGTGGTGATGGGGAACAGAAGCCTTTATGTCTTATCGGGCCATATACTGAGATGGGGTAATTTCCTTTTTCTTATATCATCGAACGAGGTCATTAATTACCCTTAATTTAATGAATTCATAATGGTAGATGGGGTGTGGGTTCCCAACATCCAAGAAAAAGGAGGATTCCATGGGGGATATGAGGTAGTGCGGGATTATCGTGTTGACGTTGCCCCTTGCCATGTTTCAGTGGGTGGGAAGTGATTGGTTTCTTGTCATGATATCATGGGTCCTAAAAATCATGGACATTTATCCATTAGTGATGAAAGAAAGAAAGAAGAGTCCAGTGACCCATAACCATTCCATCTTCCATGGTTTATAAGAAAGAAACATGATGAAAATGTTGCGGACCGGTATATCCAACGTTCAACTACCCCAATTTCTGGTGAGTTTCACGTTAGGGCCACTATTTTCATGGCGTGACATGGCACTAGATAACTGAATATGTTGACATGATAATGAACTGATGTCTCGAGAACTACTAATATCCAAATTGGGGAGAATAAATTCACGTTAGGTTCACCATTTCTGTTTCCAACGGTTTCGTCATGGTGTGCCTCCGCATGTGGAGGATGCATAGCTGTTTCCTGGCATTCCCTCTTTCCAATGGAGGTCAGCATCCATTTATTTCGTAGGGGAATTTAATTCCTTATCCAAACAGGATGATGGGATATCCATTCCCCAAATCATGGATTCCTCACAGGAACTCTTTGCATAGTCTAGGTGTCCCTTGTTGTCTTAAGATTTTGTTCGTGAATCTCATCCATGTTCCATGTCTCTATGGACACATGTTAATTACACTGCATCTATCAGGATATTCAAAGGGGTCCATCCATTGAAGCAACCATCGGTCGGAGGAGTAGTCACGTTTGACATCGATGGTGTGCCTTGATGCTGGGAAAATGATGCATCTTGGTTTGTTACCCATATTAGGGGGCTTCTCGAGGATGCGGAAGCCTGAGACATCCCATATCAGGTGTTGGAAATTTGATGCCACATGCATGTCTCTGGTGTTTTCCTCAGCTTCCCATGTTTAGTACATGGTATGCCTTGAGTTTAACATTCAATAGAGATGGATTGAACTGATTAGAACACTGACAAGAGTGGATCTGATGGGGGAAACCTTATGTGGTATCACTGATATTGGTGCTAAAACCTATTCAATTACTCGACTACTGATTTGAACAATGAGAAAGTGGGTGATATGACATCAATAAGATGTGGCAGTCTGGGTAAGAATCAGGATGGATATGGATTTTTTAGATTAGATGGAGAGTGAGGTAGATTTGACCCGAGGGCGATAATGATTTTGGGATTCAGACTCGAAGAGACATCCTATGTATCCCCATAACAGAGAATCAATGTTCGCATAGTTCAATGGGGCGATGGGGAACCTGAGGATGCATCTCGTGTGAATGGACACATGGATGGGATCTGGGAGAAGTATAACCTCCAGGCTGAGGCATGACCATCCCAAAAACACATAGGCTCGATGGAGAGATTGAAATGGGACATGAGTGTTGGTCTCACGTATCCCTGAGTTAGGGAATAAATGTTTGCGAACATCAAAATAGGGTATATAATTGGGGAGTACACATAAGAAAACAACCCAAATATATACTGGGGATTATGTGAGGTTAATAGCCCAGGATGGTCTAAGGCCCGGGGGCGGACCAAAGATGTAGGTCCCAATGAATGGGACTACAAAAACTTACCGTTGATTTCAAACTACAACGACATACCACTGGATGGGGATACAAAGACTTATTACTAGATTGGGGACTGCAATAGCTAACCATTGGATGGGGCTACAATAGAATACCACTGGATTGGGATAGATAGTGACATACAACTGGATGTGGCTATAACAGTTGACCGTTGGATTAGGGAACAAAAGGCCTTACCTACGATTTGGAAACAAAACGGATAACTATCGATTGGAATTTGCCATGAGGGAAGATTCCTATGTATCTTATCTAGAGACAAGGATCAAAACCCATGTAGTTCTATTGGGTACAGTTTAAGGTCTTGTTAGATGAAAGGGGGCGTACATTTTTACATCATGCAGGATGAGGGGTGGACCGATGGGAAGTGGTCTGTACCAATGGGTGTTGGGATTGAACCTCTAGGAGGAATCCTACGTACCCTTCCTAGGGGATAAAGATCAAAGTCCACATAGTTCAGAATGTGGTATTTTGTTTATCGTCGTGCAAGATAAAGGAGAACCTATGTGAATGGGTCAGGACAAGTAGGTGTTGGGCTTGAACTAAATAAAGGCTTCCAACGTACCTTTCCTATGATACAAGGATCAATGTGCACATAGTTCGGGATGGTTTATGGCCTACACTATAAGGCATCCCATGAAGGATTCCATTGTCAATGATTACTCTAAGACCATGTGAGTCATCCTCGGTGTGAGAAACAAGAGGTTGTAGGTGAATATGAGGGAATTAGAATAAAGATTACATTTCTTTGGTGGCCCAAAAAGGAAATAGGGACTTACGCATGGTTAACAGCCCATGAAGAAACAAGGGATAAACTGTTGTCAGAAGCTGAAGGGGATGGATATTGGGACTTACTCCAGGATAGAGGCCCGATGTCGAAAAATCCTGGAGGGGAAGGGACATGAAAATTAAGGTCCATGTGACCATCTCTTTTATATTCTTTGTCACCAAAGAAGAGTGTAAGAGTTGGAACTCTACCTCATGCAAGAAAGGCTAGCGCCTTACTCATAGATGGTTTCCCTTCCCCATGGACATATGCCACTCAAGGAAAGGGGATCTCATTCCATGTGAGGAATATCTCACTCCCATGTAGATGAGAAGGCATAGAGAATGTCCGAGATGGGGAACCCCATGTGTATTTCATGGGGAAAGGGCACAGTTTAGTGTCATGTGATGAGGATGATAAGGCTTGGCAGTTTAATGTCCTATAGCTCAGACGAGGTAGGTTCACTTTGCACCCCTAGAACACAGATAATCGGCACGCTTTAACCCTTGGTGAAGCGAAGTCACCATAAATGTCGTGGCATTGGGGTGTGGTGGAGTGATACACTGAGGGTCACATGTTAGAGTGGATATGAAAAGAAGTAATATCCATTAGTGTGACTATGAGAAGAAGCACAAGGATAAGCAATGCAACATGAAAAACTACCCACGAGACCTTGAAATCACTTCGTACAAACTTGGATGGTCGTATGGGAGAATGATGTGTATGATAGAGGTTTAACATATAATAGGGGATCGATCATGGTGCCTTAGGGTAAGGAAGACCCATGGAGTGCATAAGGAGGGACACACCCATGATGAGAGTCTTTGTGCAAGATGAGATAGTTGCACCCAAACTGGATGGATGCATGTATAATAAGTCTGGTGTTGGGGGAACATGTATTAAAGAGAGATCTTTTGTGTGAAAATGACTTGAGGTAAATGGAAATGGATGATAATAAAGCCCAAGAGTTCCCAACCCAAAGAGGAACCCTGGGGGGACCTGTCATGAAAGATCCAATACCTTGAGGCCATAGTATTTTTCATGTGGTCATTGAAGAGGTGCCTTTCGCATAGCAAAGTGTCTGTTCGTCTTCTGTAACTATCCCAGAAGGAAGGTGGTGCTATTCATTTTATATCAAAAAACCTCGGAGCTGGCATGCAAGAAGGGCGGTGGGAAAAGGACTATTTGACATAGCATTGGGCGTGCAAGGGTTTGAATGCCTAGGGGATACTGGCGTGATAGACTCTCTTCCTTATCCCCATTTCCTTCCCTGGTTTTGGAGAAGTTTGTCATGAATGAGTCCCTCTGATGTCGCATTGGGTGCGCAATGGTTTGCACACCACATGAAATCTTGTGTGCACACCTAGACTTGTGTGTGCTAGTGCCTTGGAGTGTTTTCAGCAGGTCATTGTGGAATCCTTTCTTTGACAACACATTTTGCGTGCAAGGGTTTTCATGATGAGGGTAATCTTACATGCACTACCTCATTAATGAGTGAAAATCCCTCTCACATTGCATAATTATCCATTTAGTCCCAAGATTCCTTTGGTTTCTACAAATGATCCCCTCATGGCCATATCCGAAATTCGGCGTCAACATATGGGTAGTGTTTTTAGTACCCCTTTAAGAAGTTGTCACGCTACCATCACTTTTGGACCCACAAATCTCCTTTCTATGTATTAAAAAAAATTCCTTTTTCATATTATCCCACTAATAAGGATCATGATGGTTCCAATACCTTTTATTTTTCTATGGTGTATATAAAATAAAGTGCTATGAGCATCATTAATCAGTTCGTTCTTCATCATTGGAATAGATGAGAAACACATCCTTGTATGAAATTTCAAAACACCTTCTTGATCAATATTAAACATAGGAAACATACAATTCATAATATCTTCTGTATTTTTTTTGTTAAAGTATATTCTATTTTAGATGTTGTAATCTACTTTAGTAATTATGGTTTACAAGTCATTTGGGATAGAATTTATTATGCCCCTTACCTCATGAATCTCATTTTTATACAGACTAGGACCTTGATCAATATATCTAATTAAATCCTCATAATTTTTAGCACAAAAGGTACTTTCCTAATTAATGCTTTACCAATATTTTTTTCTCTTCTGGGGTGATAATTAATTGAATAGTCATAACGATTAAAAATCTATAAACATATCATTTTTATCTTTTTCAATTCCTCTATCATGAATATATAAATCAAATTCTGGTGTTATATCTATTTATCGCATTTCATTCCATAAAGATAGTGCCTCGATATCTTCAGGGAATAAATAACAATAGTTTATTCTAGGTTAGGCATAAGATAAATCTTATAACAAGGCTATAAATTTTTAGATGCATAAGAGATCACATTTTCATTATGAATGAGGACTCACCCATGCACTTACAGATATGAATCACATTAAAAAAATCCTTCTCTAACATTGGGTAAAAGTTATCACATGTATAGTAACTAATCTCATCATTTGTTCTTGTAATTTTCCCATACTCTTTTGTCTGATAAAGAATATATACATTTTATATTATCTTTTATAGTGGATTGGAAATTCAAAAATTCTTTTAAAAACATCCTATAATATCATACTAAACTATGAAAAATATGAATCTCTGTTTCTATTGTAGGATGAGGCCACTCCACCACAAAATTTTCCTTGCTAGGATTAACCAATATTCCATCATTAGATAAAAATTTCCCCTATTAATTTATATGTTGTAACCAAAATTCACATTTTTATGAATTTTCCAATCAACTTTTCCTTCCATAGATTTTTCAATTTATCCCATAGATTATCTTCATGGTCCTCAAATATTTTGAAATATATCAGTATATCATCAATAAGATCTACCATGAATTTATCAAGGTATTCTTTAAAGACTATATTCATCAAATCAATAAATTTTTAATGAGAATTATTCAAGTAAAAGAGAATAACAGAAAAATCACTATTCACATCTCTATTTTGGAATCCAGGAATTTGGATACTTTCTTGATTAAACATTAGTTGATGATAACCAAATCAGAGTCCAATATTTGAGAAAAATTGAGACCCAAAAAACTATTAAAGTCAATCATAAATCCTTGGGAGATGGTACTTGTTCATTAATATGATTCTGTTATGTTCACTATAATCAATTCATATCATCCTTTATTCATCCTTATTCTTCATACAAAGAATAGTTTCTCCCTAAGGAGAGACAATTGGCTATATAAATACCTTCTCTAAATGATATTGGAGTTGTTTATTTCATCCCTCAAACAAAACATTTTCCATTTTATATGGGTTATTAAATATCAGTATGGATCTATGTATGAGTACAATGGGGGAACTATACCTCACATTAGGGTCGATGTCTATGTAACTCTTTATGAAATAATTCAATGTATTCCTAAATTATGGGGATATTATATATCCATATACATTTATTTATATCCCCCTATTAAATGGGCATATCCATAAATAATTCTATGGGTGTTTCTTATAGAAAAATAATTTGTTGGATTTTCTCTCATATGAAAATAATTATCTATTTTCAATTTAAGACTACTAAAATGTCATTGATCCTATATTTGATCTTAGATATATATGTTGAGATTCATTCCATCTCCTATATAGTTTCAATTTACACCATGAAATTACTACTAGATTTGGGATTATATTTTACTTTACTATGTTAATACTTTAGTTTCTATGTACTTTTGATGACAATATAATCCATCAAGGAGTCTTTATAGATAAATCTTCAAATATAATAGCAGGAAATGATTCTATATTCTTGGAAAACATGTAGAAATAAAGGATTCTATAGAAACCTAATAAAAAAAATATTTTCTAGCTTTAGGGTCAATATTAATGTAGTTTATAGTACATCATTTTGAGCTTCTACACTAGTCATTGTGAAAGAAAATGTCTGAACCTTTTAATTGGACTACATGACCACAACTTCTCTCTATTCTCCAATTTAACATTCATTGCAATGCACAGTGCCTCCACCTAGATTTCAAATTCATGATTTTATAAATTAATTTAATTTTTGGGTATTAATACACTATAGAATCTATCGAAATTACTTTTAGTATCTATAAAAAATCCATAAGTGTATCGATAATGTCTTTTAAAGTTCAATTCATAATATCACAAAGGTTAATTTTCCTTATCATATAGCTCTAGTAATTCCTTATCAATTATTCGTCACATTAATTAGGGAAAATGAATATTTAAAATGAATCCCATGAACTTTTACCACTATATTAAACAAATCTACATTATTGTATTTTTTTTTAAAAACATTATACAATTGATCATTATATCCATCTAAGTGGTATGATGTAGGAGTGGATTTATCTAGATCTGAATATTATAGTATAGAAAATAACGTTCCTATAGATATAATACATTTTTTAATAATAAATGGATTCATAGATCAACTAAAATATGGTGGTCGATGGAGCATGAATTAATCAATGACAAGATGTTCCCTTGGAGGTCAATATGGTCCCTCCATAAGATTCCTGTTATGATTCAAAACACCTGATAGTTAATTCATTATCATTAAAAAATATCCATTCCATATTCCATTAGAAGGTTGGTAGTGCATCATCTGTTTCACTCATAATTAATGTGGTCTCTTCTATTTCATTCTATTTTTGTAAAATACTAAAATGTAGTTCAAAAAATGTAACTTTTAAGAATATTATATTTCTAAATGGCTTTTAGGTCTTAAAATATCATGCTTAAATAACTCATTAATATCATATAATAGGATTTGAATTTTCAATATATCCTTCTTAAATGTTCATAAAATGATTGTTTGTTTACCAAATACACCCCTATTATATCATACCAAGTGTGAAATGAGGTTTGTTATCATGCATTGGTTCTTGATCGAGTCTAGCTCAATGTGTTTTTTTTAGGTTTTATGCCTATGTACATATGTACTAGAATAACATCCACTTGTAGTGTCCAGATATGGATGTATTTTCATTGAACCCCTTACATAATACTCATCAAAATACAAGTATTTATTTCTATATTTACACTTGAATAATGTGTTTATAATAATTATTTCAAGTCCTTATTGATCCAAATAAATAAAACATCCTTCGTTCAATCTATGGAATCCCACAATTTTTTATAGAAATATTATATTATATGAAAAAAATAAAGGATCAGTTACTATTTAGAATCATGGAAAATAAGTACTTGATATAAGGAAACAAAAAATTCATCTAATCCACATGGAAGATATCTTCATGGGTTACCTATAGGTTATTTTTCATGGATATCCTAACTTGGGAACATAAATCAAATTAATGTAGTGATTATGGATACCTAGAAGGTAATAATAATAGTTGACATATAATATGTGCTCGTGAGACATATCAACAAAAACATAAAGAATAAAAATAAGGATTTAACATGAGTTGAATCTGAATAATAAGTCCATGAATTATAACATTGAAGTGCTAATACAATATAAAAACGAGGGATTCATAATCCTATCTCTGTGGTTTTTCACTAAGGTGTCATAACTAAAAATTACTAAGGTTGTTGACCAATGTATCATTAAACATTGAATATATTAAGATTAAATTCATTACATAATCCATTGTATTGATATCAGGGCACACCATTCATAAGTCTCAATTTCCTGTGATCCATGTATTATGTAATATATCATTTCATTAGTAAATAATGGATAAAACATGATTCTTATAAAATAAATAGCATAGTATTGTTCTTAAAGGAATTATCATCATATAATTCATAACCCATGAAAAGATAATGTGGACTACATATATGTTGATCCATGAATAAATAAATCATTTTATATCTAGGTGAATACCCATGGTAATGTTATATGTTTGGAAATTCAAAAAATGAAATAAATGATTATTTCTCAAGTAAACGTGAGAAATATATTTGGCATCATGATGAGTAAAAACATAAAGTATAGAAAGGGAAAAAGAGAGGGTAGAGGGTTTCCAATTTATATGAGACTATTATTAAAGTAATTATATAATTTAGTTTGTAAAAAATGAATTTGTTTTGAAATGTGAATACATACCACAAAAAAGTGAACTTGAATGGAAAAATGTGAAGTGGAGATTCCCCTAACTGTGAAGAGTTTCTCTGAAATCATGAGCTTTAGAACCTTCAGGGCTTATGTAAACCTTAGGTGAATTCCTTGGGATGAAATATAAGAATAATATTTTGGATTATGGAATGAGAGAGAATGGTAATAGGGAAATGTGTGGGTATTTATTGAAAAAGTGGACTAATTGATTAATCATTTCCAAATATAGGTCTTGGAAATATCACTTTTAGTAAATGAAACACCATTGGATTAACCAAAGTGTTTGTTCTTGTTTTTGGAAATTTGAGTCACATTTTATGATATTTTAATCCACCATAAACAAAATAAATTTCTAAATTCTTTTTCAAGAATGGAAAATTATATTTTCAAAGATTAATGTTATTAAAATCAATTTTTCTATTTTCTATATTGGAAAGTCACTGATATTTTTTTGAAAATTATTAAAATATATTAGAATAATTAAAATTAATAATATATAATATTTTAGGTCATAGATTATGGTTAATTAATTACCAAATAATTATTTTATAAATTTGACATCATAACACTTAAAGAGAACCAAAAACTATATTTTTACTATTAACATAAAAATAAAGAATTTTATAAAATTCTCACAAATTATCTGAAGCCTAATTTCAATGTGATTTTTTTAATATAATGTTTATTTTATTATATTAAATATATAAATATTATAATTTTAACTTTTAAATACCAAAAGTGATATTTATTGATTTATAGTAGTTATTTTGATATAGTCACATTTCAGAATATTTTTTAAATTTTTTTAGTGTATATAAAATAATTTTATATTTTATATTTTAATAATAATGTTTTAAAAGATAAATTAATTAAAAAAATATTATTTATAAATAATGTATTAATTATAATAGTGTATATTTTTTCTATAAAAATACTATTATGGTTTATTTTAATCATAAAAATCAAATTATCAAATTCATATAAATTAATCATATCTTATATTAAGAATTTTTTTTACTAAAAAAGAATTTAAGAAATTAAAATTTTATTAATACAAATGAAATTAAACATTAAGAAACTATATCTTAGTCTTTTAAAAACTTATTACACCACTATATACCATATGAGTAATGTGTGTAATGATGGTAGTTTCTTGGGGTGGATCCGTTAATGCCGTCTGAGTGGTAATCTCCACTTACGTGAACATATACCATAATTGATTTTTTTATGATTTACTTATTGAATATTGGATTTTTATGGTTAAGGGAGAACCTCGTTGATGATACCTCCCTCCTATATTATGACAAATGGAATTCAAACAGAATGAATGTACTAGTTGAGGCCATCATTTCTCCTTTTTTAATCAATTATCAAATTTCATTACTACTTATATAAATAAATTATAATATTAAAATTATTACCAATGGTTATAGTTCCCAATATCCTAATTGCAATATGATCATATTTCCCTTTATACCCTATAAATACCATATCATTATTTCATATAATATTCATTACAATTCATCTTAAGGTTATATTTATATTTTCACAAGATGTTGACTGGTTTACTAATATTTTGTTTTAATTTTATATAATTTTTTTGTGTGGTTATTGATTCTAATAGATAGGGGTGATCCTTATTTTCTTATTTTATCATTTCTATTTTTTATTTCTTATTTAGTATTAATATTCGTAATTTTAATTGGTTTCATAGGTTTATAATGTAAGGATTATTATTCATGAGATATGTTTTTTTGTTCCTTTATATTTTTTAAATGTATAATATAATATAATAAAACCCACATTTTGTCAATAATACAATATCATTTAAAAAACCTGGGATATTATATTTTTCATCTTTATATAGTCATAAATGCTATAATACAATTAAAAACCTAAATTATAGTTATTGAACTAGAAAAAATTTATTTCATAAAATAATAAAAGAATAATATTTGGGTAAATTTTATAAGATGAATTCAAAAAATAATTTAACTTAAAATAAATTAATTCAAAAATATATCAATTTATTTCATAATTGAAAATAAAATATATAATGAAAAACAAATGTTAATAAAAATATCTATTTGAATTCATTGAGTATTATTAATATTTTTTAGGCATTTTTAATTGATGGAAATAATTTTATCATACATAATATTTATTATTTTTATAATTTTATAATATAATATGTCATGGATTTTTTTAGTTTGGTTTTTCATGTGGGATACATTATGAACATAATATTTATTTTAAAGAGAAAAACTGTTTTGTATAATAGTGGGACATTACATTCTAACCGACTAAATAAATTGAATCCTATAAAATTTCATTATTACTCCCTGGTGAAATAACGTGAGGGTATTGTTAAAATTTTTATCATTTGGGATATATCTTATAACATGATATCTATCTTACCCATGTAGGTTTGATAATGTTACTTATCCTTTATTATATTATATTAAATTTTAATAGAATCATATAATCAAAAAATAATATAACATAATGATATATTATCTAAAATATACCTTTAAAATCCATTTGAATCTCCAATATATTAAAACACATTGAAGTCGTATATTCCAAAAAAAATAACTATATCTATAATCAAAAAATATATTAACCACTAGTTCATAAAGTCATACATTATTCAATATATATCCAGATCTAAGAAAATGAGATAAAATTCAAAATAATAATAATAAATAACTGTGTTTATTAAATTTGTAATCAATTCCATGGTTATTAATAATATCAAACAAAAACTTTTGTGAAATCAAAAATCTTTTTGAACATAAGGGTTGTCCATCCGTCAATCATGTGTCTCTAATAGATATTACAATAAATATAACGGTGTCTGAAAAACATTTTTAATGTTATTATTACCATATAATATATGTTTCCAAAACCATTAAGGAAACACAACTGAAGATGAATCCTTAAATGTTTCACATAATCCTCTTATGTTATAGAATTTTTAAGAACCTCATTGATAAATATCACACTAATTAAAATAGATAATAGTATTAATATTTCTTATTTATTAAGAAATAAACCTCAAAACCTTAGTTATGATTAGCAAAATCACATTTACTATCATAAAATTCAAATATTAGTATTAAAAAAATTAATTATTCCCCCTTATTTGTTAATAAGACTTAGTGGTTTTTGGATACAGACATTTCTAAGATTCATTTCCGTGGTCAGGTTTCAACAAAATACTAAAACAAAATTAGTATTTATATTATCAAAAATAGAAACATGAAAAAATTAATCTTAATATGTCTTAACATGAAACACATTCACTTTTAAAAAATTATTTGTTTGATTAAAATTATTACTCTCTCATTTAAATCCATCATTATCTAGTCATTTTACTATTAGGTTCTCTTGAATAATATGTTAATTTAATACTCAAATCCTTTATAATGATTCATTTGGATAATTTTTATTAAAAAAACAGTGTCCCTAAGGAGTTTCAAACCAAGTGTAAAATTGGGACACTTTTAATTACACCCGGTGTTGAACGAGTTAATACCCAATCATTTCTTTTCAGGTTTATTAACCCTTAATACATCTTTTCCAGATCCTAAATCCACTTGTAGTTTCCAGACACAGTTATAATCTCTATAATAATCACACAATATCTACAAAATCATTAGGAAGTAATTTAATACATATAAATATATCTTATAACTATCTATTGGTGTTTCAATAAATGTCTCTTATACTATTCCAAAAAATATTCAATATTACCTCATCTAACAATAAGGTTAATCGAATCATTTTAAATTATGATCAACCATAACGTATCAACCATATATAACATTTATGACTCTGAAAATACCCTAAACATAAAATATCCAAATCTATAATGATATATAACTCTTTTTCTAATACGAAATATAGTACCCTAAACCTACACTCCTTGAGATGTTGCTAAAGTGCGTTCTTCAAACCCTAGATTTCATATAATCTATAAGATCCCATGAATGTGACTATCTCAATTATATGAAATTAAAAAACCCATTACTCACATTCCCATGATATTATAGGTATTGATTATTAGATAACTAGATCATTTCTTTCAGTAACTGAACTTGTGTATTTTTTGAACAACATACTTTTCCCACTATTTATATAAAGTATAATCCATAATAAAACATCTACATCTCCAAATAATTATTTACAAAGGATACTCGTATTGACATTTATATTTTTCCTATATTCATAAACATATTGGTGGTCTCAGATAATTATTAAGGGTAAATATAAGAAATAACAATAAAATTTAAAATGTTATAAAACAATGAAAATTTGGGAAAAAACATATATTAAAATATTATACACAAAAAATAATATATTATAAATCATGGAATATGTTTTCGAATAACATAAGAAAAGAATCATAACAGTGTGGAATAATAATCACTAAATATGATCCATGAGAGAATAACATTATCATGGGTAAAAGTATAAAATTGTGGCATATTTTAATTTTTTTTAGACCATAGTGAAGAAAACTATTACTTTTATGAGCCACACCATCAGTTCTCACACATTTGACCAACCAAAATTTACTCATGGATATATTTCAGATGAGATAGAAATCCTTAACCAATACATTAGATGGTGATATATGAACCCCTATCTTTCATCTATACATATTAGTTACACTAGAAAATTCGTTCACATATCCCATCATAAATATCCAATGGAAATATAAATGAGATTCAAAAAATTTATATAGAAAAGAAATCAATTTTTTTGAGATTAAATAACATATGGGAGGAAAACAGGTTTCATTCAATTCATTTTAAAGATCCCAAAGAAATTGAATGGGTTTCTTATCATTTTAAAATATGTTGATTTAAATAAATGATTCATATTTCCATCAATAATCATATCATGAAAAACCCATTGAAATATCAATGCATATACATATATATTTAGTAACAGTCTAGGCAAATACCATTTAGAAAAGATAACAAACCATGTAGTATAAACACTTTATAGATGAAACAATATTTAGTTATGTAAAAAAATTACCTAATTAATCAATATTTAAATATATATATATATATATGTATTAGTTTATTTACACTCAATTAATAAAACCAAAATAGGGTATTCTCAATGGAATGGGATTGTATAAAAAATTATTGTTATACATTGATGATGATTAGGAACCTAAAATGTAGTGATGGATAATTCCCCCTATATGTAAAGACATTAAAAATCCATATGGAGAACAAAGTTGGATAGTATCATTTGAATAATATCCTTGATAAATATTAATTTATATCAATTAATAAAGACTAATATTAGAAAAAAATTTGAATATTTGAAAATTATGTTTTTAAATATGAAATATCCATGATCTTTTAAAAAAAATTGAATGATATATTTTAAAAAAATTATAAAAATACTTTACTTAAAAATAAATGAAAATATAGAGGTAAATTCTAATATAAAAAATAGTTGAATAAATATGTCATCACATAGGAAATAATTTTATCAAGATTATTTATAACGAATTTATAACATTTTTGTAAAAAAATAGATGTTGGAGTTCACTTTCTAGAGTTATTTTCAAAAAGATCATGCAAAAATATTCTGGAAAAATTTACAAATCAAAAATGAAGTTAAATTATAGCTCATTGATTGTAAATAAAGTTTTGGAGATGAAATTTGGTGGAGGGAGATAAAAAATTTTATTCATAAAGGATAGAAACCCATTTTAATATTTTTAATTATCATTGTTCAAAAATCATATCACAAAAAGTGTGACAAAATTCAATTTTATAAAGAGGGTAAAAATATGTAAGTAATATAAAATAAACAATAATTAAATATCCAATTATAAATAATATCATTTATGGGATAGTAAAATATGGACATAGATGAGAAAAAAAATCATTATATATATTTTGAATTATACATAAATAATGAAATATTTTAAATATGAAATTTAATCATGGTAATATATCAAATATAAATTGAAAATTTACACCATAATGGAATTAAAATAATCATGGAAAAAATATCAATATTTAAGAAACCCATCATGGAAGAAATAAGTACAATTGGAAGCATTAAATCTCAATGAAGGGTTTTGAGTTAACAAAAACCATTTCAATTATGGTATCTCTTGAAATAAAATACATTTAAAAGATATAACATGATATGGATGTTTAAACCCCATGAATGAAATTAATATTTTTAAATAAATTATTATTATTTTTTGATTCACTATTATAAATAAATCATGTGGTATAGTACTAAATATGTCTCAACATGTGATAATTTGACACATGAGACACTTAACTTGTTTCCCCATAGAGTTGAATGAAGTTTATTATCTTGTATAAAAATATAACGATCATAAAAATCATTCAAAATAAAACTCAGATATATAAACTATTTTATTTTTTATCTTTTAATAATTCTCTATATGTTTATTTGTTTTTTATTATATATTTTCCAAATTGGGTGTGTGTAATTTTGATCATTTTAAACTGGTTTCATAATAGTGGTGGTCAAAATGTTTCTCCAAAATATCTTGTTTTATTGATCTTAATTGGTATTATAATTTATTATATATAATTATTTACAATTTTATAATATCAATTAATGTTATTTTTTGTTACATTTCAGGTAGATGATATTGGTGACAAGCATGTTTTAGTGATTTTTAACTAATGAATGGAAATATCATAATTAATTAGAAAAACATAATGTTAACATTGCAGAAAAATGATAACTTTTTATTATACTATTTATATAATATATTATCATTTTTTATGATCTCATAGTAATATATGATATTATTTGAATACATCATCTATATAGGTGGTCTGACCAACCCATGCATGAACATTCAATAATTAATGGAAGATTGTGATTTAAAAAGTGGTTGATTTGGAAATAATATCATTATTAATATAATTAAATGATATTATTATGTAATAATAATTTGGATAATCATATAATATCATATATTAATAAATGGGAAATGAAACAATAAGATAAATGAGATATGCTACACCATGGAGGTGGTAGTATGCACAATGTTGAGTTAGCATGTTCATTTCTCAAAGAATGATATGGAAACAAGTTACATTATAATTTTTATATTCATAGTAATAATAAAATTATATATGTAAAATTTATTCTTTAATTTAAACCTTATAGTTTTAGAGTAAAGGTGTTAGTGAAAAAATAGAATTTGTCACTTCATTGATGTGGTATTCTTCCCAACACATGAATACAATATTAATTTTTCTTTATAGAAAAGGGGAAAGGTTCTCAGAAGTTATAACATTGGAATAATAAAATTAATTATAAAAATAATACATATTTTATTATAAAGTAATTATAAATTTACATGATTAATTTAATAAAGAATATAAAATGATTTATGAAAAGATGTACTCGCGTTGAGGACTTGGGATTTCCCATGTGACACTCCTTGGAAATATAGGTCTTTAACCAATCTCTTGTAACCAAAGCTCATGTAAAATAAATAGGATTATAGGTTAAATAAAAATATAATTATTTTATATACTGTTGATGCTCCTTTTCGTCACAGAGTCCAAAGGAATGTAAAGAAAAATACTTTGAAACCAAATTGATTCATCCTTTGAAGAAAACACCAAAAATTGAAAAAGGCATGAACAAGGCATCAAATGCATAAGGGTCGCACACGTTCCCTCACTGTCGCACAAGTATACCTGCGCGCCGCCTAATGGTCGTGCAAGTGACTTGCCCGCCCTAAATAATAACCGCCCAGGGTCTTCTCTAGCCTATAAATAGACCCTTTGGGCCCCCCATTTGAGGAGGAAATTTTTCCAGAATTCAAATATAATGCTCTGAACGCCCAACTCTCTTCTTTAGGTCTTCCAAAAACTTCTAAGTTAATTCTTTACCGAGAATGGAAGGTCTAAATAAGAGAAGTATGGTCTATGTGTTAGAATTCACTAACACTTGCGTGCCTAAGGTGTTTTAATCTTAAGGGAAATGAACATACCTGCGTGCTGCCCTACTTCTTGACCAAAACTTGTGTGACTCTCTTCTGGAAGTACCTCAGGATAATTCTAAAGGCTTTGGTCAAGGATCGCCCAAGTGTTACCCTATTGGTTAACAATCATGCAAGTACCCATGTGTCGCGCAGGTATACCTGCTCGACCAGGACTTGCACGCCTACGCAGTACCTGTGTGCCTGCCAGGACTTGGGCGCCCCTGCATTTTTGGGTGCGTTTCTTTCCCATTTAACACCTCTTATACCATTCCACCTCTACTATTCAAGATTAAGTCTTCAAGACATTCTTCAAAGCCATTTATGGCATGTTTTCTTGAATAATTTCTTTATCTGAAAGAAATTCTGTGGAATATCTCTCAAAACCTAGTGATTTACAGATCTTTATGTCACCAAAGACTAAGATTTCATTCATTCAACCTCATCCTTTATGATGAGAGAACCCCTAAACCTGGGCCTCCTTTTCACGAATAATCCCCAGTCATAATTCTCAAATCTGGGCATCCTCCTTAGGAGTAAGCCCCAAGTCCTCTTTAACCTGGGCTTCCTTTTCAGGAGTAAGCCCTAGTCTCAAAGTTCAGAAGTATAGGCATCCTTCTTAGGAGTAGGCCATAAATCCACATTAAATTGGGCCTTTTTTTCAGGAATAAGCCCCAGTCATAATTCTCAAATCTAGGAATCCTACTTAGGAGTAAGCCCCAAGTCCTCTTTAACCTAGGCTTCCTTGTCAGAAGTAAGCCCCAGTCTCAAAGTTCACATGTATGGGCATCCTCCTTAGGAGTAAGCCCCAAATCATCATTAACCTGGGCCTCCTTTTCAGTAATAAGCCCCAGTAATAATTCTCAAATCAGGGCATCCTCCTTAGGAGTAAGCCCCAAGTCCTCTTTAACCTGGGATTCCTTTTCAAGAGTAATCCCCAGTCTCAAAGTTCCCAAGTTTGGGCATCCTCCTTAAGAGTAAGCCCCAAATCCTCAGTAACCTAGGCCTCCTTTTCAAGAGTAAGTCCCAGTCATAATTCTCAAATCTGGGCATCCTTCTTAGGAGTAAGCCCCATGACCTCTTTAACCTGGGCATCCTTTTCAGGAGTAAGCCCCAGTCTCAAAGTTCACAAGTATGTGCATCCTCCTTAGGAGTAAGCCCAAAATCCTCATTAACCTGGGCGTCCTTTTCAGGAGTAAGTACCAATCATAATTCACAAATCTGGGCATCCTCCTTAGAAGTTAGCCCTAAGTCCCTTAATCTAGGACTCCTTTTCTGGAGTAATCCCCAATCTTAAAATTCCCAAATATGGGCATCCTCCTTAAAAGTAATCCCCAACCATAATTCTCTTAACCTGGGAATCCTTTTTAGGAGTAAGACCCAATGTCAAATATGGGAATCCTCTTTAGGAGTAATCCCCAAGTCCCTTAATTTTTCAAGTCCTTTAAGATGGACTTCCTTTTAAGGAGTAAGCCCCAGTCTTAATTTCCTTTTGATATGGGATTCCTTCCCAGGAGTAAAACCCAATCATAAGTCCCCTCCTAAACTTTGGAATCTTCATTAGGAGTAAGCCCCAAGAATAGAGTATCTAAATCTCCATGAAGTACAAATACCTTTATGGACCCTGTTCCTGGATTTATTCCCTGAAGTAAATCCTAATCTTAATCTATTTGGGAAAACATACACACAGAAGCCCTACATCATTGCATCTTTCATGGAACAATTGTCTGGTTTCACCAATACCTCTTGTTTCTCACACCGATCATGACTCACATGAGCTTAGAGTGTAAAAGTAATCATGACATTTTTCTTTGAGCCATCAATCATGCATAAACATCATACTCCCTTACACGAACTACGTGGGTTCTGATTCTTTTTCCTAAACAAAGTATACGTAGGTATCCCATCTGCGGGTACGATCCCAACTCTAAAATAATACATGTCCTTATAAATGACAATAAACTTCAAGTGCCCCACTGAGTGGATTTAAAACCAGTATGGTCATCATAATGACAAAGAAACTTTTATGTATCAAAGGATACCATTGACTAAGAATCTATAATAATTACAGATGAATCTCTATCGATGAAGAACCTCGAATATATAAAAAATATTTTCTAAATTTCCAACATATCAATCATTGATTGTCAGATATAAAGGAAATATCATTTTATACTTGGTAATATAATAAGGATTCACGAACATAACTTAAATCTATAAAGAGAGTCCCAGAGTAGACAATAATTCCCCTAAAAAAGGTGTGATGAGTCCGACCACCCATCCTCTCGACCATAGCAAATTCTTATGCCTCATCAGTCCACAACTAATGAGAGCCTACCTTTGGAAAGTAGGTTCAAATGGATATGGAATCATTGGATGTTTCCGGTTCTACGATCAAAACCGTTAGAAATCGCTTGGAATGTTTGAACCTTAAATCGATGAGGTCATCCCCAATTCCAGAGGGAAACAAAAAATGGTGAACCTGACGTGAATCCTTAACCAAGTTAAAATGATGTTTTTCTTATTTGTTAGGTCCCTATTTGAAACTCAATGAGAGGGCCAACAAAAACAATCATTGACATATGTGCTCATACAAAAGATGTAGTGGCTGAATTTATCATGATTATGTCTGTTATATCAAATAGGCACTCTTTCCCAAAATCTTCTGCATTTACAGAATGGCTTCTCTTAAGTTCACATCCGTGAATACGTCTGGTGTGAAAACTTCTACTGGAAATGCCACTGCTGCTACTCCTGCTAGATCACCATCCGCTCTGAGGAAGATATCTCGTACTCATCATCTTCAATGCTGGGTATCAAATGCGCTAGTTAAGGAGTACCATCAAAACGGTACTATTCCAACTCTGGAGGCTGCCCGACAAGCCCACTAAGTGAACAACTCACACCGGTTGTCTGGACTACAACGGCTAGTGATCAAGAAGCAGGAGGTTCTAACCACCGTCTCCAAACGTTTTTGGTCGTTATCCCCAGAACGCAATCAACATTCGCTCCCTTATTCTGGAGAGGTGAATGAGAAGGTCCCTTAGGGCCTTAATTCAAGCAGACATGAGTTCTTCCCGAGGGATCCTATCAACAATCGCCGCCAGAATCGTGCAGTAGTGCGCCCTCAACATGATGAGGGTATCGACTCTAGGTGTTCGGCTCAGGTTCCTCGAACCCGGGTAGGCAAGACGAATCACCAGAGGTGAAGTCCGGTTAATAGTGAGAAGGTTCTCATCTCTTCCATTTCCGGAGAAGTCCACCAACCTAACTTGGTGGAAAGCAATGAGAGGGCACACACACCTGCCCGTTTTAATTCCGCTGTCCAGCAGACTCATCTGGAAGCATCACGCCAATCCTGCCAGGAAATTCCGGCGGATTATTATAGGCATGAACATACAACTGTTTATACTTCATCAGCTAGTCAACAGGCTCGTCTGACTACATATGATGGATCTCTTCAACCACGTTCGGTGAAGTGCAATCAGCATGCACATACACCTGCTCGTACTAATCAAGGCTACCAACAGTCTCGCTTGGTAGCATTCAGAGAAGTCAGTCGGAAAGCTCTGGCGACAAATAAGAGGCAGACTCAACTCTCTGCCCCTATATATGATTACTGTCAGGATTCACTGACAGGAAATGGAGGACATGAGCAGTCACATACACCTACTCCAAGAATGGAATAGACGTATATCCCCGTTCCAGCAGTTGAAGTCACCAAGCATATTCTATCAATGGTGAAAGAGTAGATGAAAATCCCTGCTCATATTCTGGATTCTTTCCAGGATATTATAACATCTTCAGCAACATATTAGGGAAAGACACACAAATCTGTCCCTAGTAGTGGAGTGACAGATCAACAGTTCACTCCGGAGTAGATACACACATCTGTTCCAGTCCAAGAGGGTTGTGGGACATACTCCCTCATATCATACGGACATCCAAGTCAGGCACATACACCTGATTTGAGTAGATATTATCAGCCTAACCTGGCCATCCCTCCTGATCAGGCACATGCATCTCCTCAGAGCAGCCACTTTCGTCAACAAGTGGATTCCATGGTGAGTAAGAAGGCGTCTAAGAAGAAGACCCACCCAGCATAGTCAGGAGATCAAGATCCAATCTTTAACAAGGCCTTGCTTGATGTTGGAGTTCTTGTAGCCCTCAGACAGTTATTTGTTGTTATTCAAGATTCTACTCCCTCATTTCCCAATAGTGGGAACATTAATTCCGACGGTCTTCAATAGACACTTCCTCATGAAGGCTTTATTTATGACAATTAAGCATATCTCAAAGTTTCATCTTCAGATGAGAGCCATAGGAACCCTCTGTGTGGTCAGAAGACCAAGGATCAAGAGATCTCATCTTTTTCTGTAACCCACCATGGTGGTCCTCCCCATGATGATGAATTTCACTGCAAAATTCCTCTCCACAATAGTGATGCACATTTCCCGAAAAATGCTCCAGTGGACAATGTAGTGCTAAGAAAGCCCTCTTATCTTGAGTCACTTGCAAATGAGAAACCAGTCATGTATGATGCTTCATCGCTAGCATGTGAAATACTTTCTCCATCGAAAGATAGCCCAGGGTGTAGTTCATTCTCCAAACCACCCCTAAGTCATGAATCTTCTAGTATGATCAGTTATTTCTCTTCCAATCTTGTTAAATATGATGAATCAACAAGGAAGAACTAGCTCTGGTCAAATCAGGTAGAAGAATCTTCATTGAATGATAAAGAGGAAATGATGAACATGAGAAAACAACTGGATAAAGGTGAATTGCCAGTCATGTTTTGGCCTCTTTCTGACTCTCAGTATGAAATTTCATATATGTTGATAGAAGATGGAATTCATGATTTTTTTCTCAACATATGGAAAACTCGTTTTCAGCTGAAAAAAGAACATTTTATCTTTTGATGAATATGAAAATCAAGTTAAGATAATAGAAGGGTTACAACGTCATATTTAATTGGCCTCTCTATCAGTCTCTCAATATCCGAAGGCTAAAAAGTAGCAGAGAGCCCTTTAGAATTCATGCCTTGGCGCACTAAGAAGATTGTACCAGTTAATTGTGAATGCCCCATATGGTATTCATGTTAGAGGATGGGGTGTTCATGGGGCACCGCATTTCACGGTGCTCTCCAGTCAGCAAAGCCCGCCGAAAATGGTCTCATGCAATGTTATTGCCCATGGCCGGCCACAAATACCTGGATTTGTTTGTAATCAAAAGCTATCCCAAGAACAGGCTTCAACTAGTTCCTCTCAAAATCAAGAATACAGAGAACAAGTTGTTGAATTACTCCTTTATCAAGCAAATGAGAATATTGAACATGCCTCTTGTTTGGAGCAAGCACATCACCAATTGATAGAAGTGTCAGAAATCATCCAATGGTCTTTTGAACCAGGTGATAAAAGTTCATGTCGATTGATGCATCCTGCTAATTTCCGGACCAAGGTCCGCAAGATCATGAGAGATTTTAAGAAAGTCTCAGACATAGCATGTCAAGAGCCACCCCAGCTTGCTAGACTGAGGACACCTTTAAACCAACCCTCAGAAGCCACAAATAGGATTCAAGGAGTTGAGCAAAGGCAGCAGGAACAGCCCCAGTCCACCGGACTGGGGACTTTTTCAAATCAACAACCCCCTCCTCAGATAAAGGTGGTCTTTTCTCGATTGGGGAAGAAGCATCAAGAGGAACGAAGATCAAAATTATCAGGAGATTCTCTCCAAATTACGGTTCACCAAGAAGATCCTGAGGGATCAAATCAACAAAAGGCATTGTCTCATCAAATACATGGATGAAGACAATATCACATAAATGTTGATAGAAGGGATGCAATGTGTTATGCATCAATCAACGTCATCAATGTCGTTGTTGCTGATCCACCAGATGATGCTCACTCAGGGGATTCAGATGAAGAGGTTCCTGCTAAAGAAGATGTACACACAGACACAAATAAAGAAGGTGTGCATACACGAAATCAAAGAGTTACTCAGAACCTAGGTAATTCTTCAAGTAACCCACTTCCCCCTCTCTGAAAGGGATCAAACAAGGGGAAGGGAAAGAATCATGTTACATATACTTCCTCTGGAGAGGGCCAATTGCTCTAACTGGAGAAAAGTTTTGCATAACAAGAGGAAGAGATGAAGGAATTGAGGAGGTTGAATGTAGAACTACTTCAGGGAAGTCTTCTTCCTAAGCGTGATGGAGTCATTCAGCCAAGGGAATTTGTTGCAGCTAATAAGATGGATAAATAATATCCTCCTCTATCAGTAAACCCTCACAGGTCTAATCCTACGGGTCAAGTGTAACAATAGTTGGCGGTGCTACCATCAGTTGCAGTACCAGCTTCCATACCTGTCCAAACTCCATTCATTGCACCTGCCCAAGAACAAGTTCAACCGAATGTTTCTCAAAAGTTAATAACTACCATAGAGTCATTAACAACTTCGTTAGAGACTATGGAAGGGAATCATGCACAGGTTCAACCAGAAAAGAATGCTTACCCTGAATGGGTAGATTCAATCTCTCCCCCATCAAGTTTTGGGAACCCTGTACTCCCTATTTTCAATGGATCTGGTGATCCTGAACAACATTTGACACATTACGTGTCCTGTTGTGATCCTATGATGGGAACTCCGGAGCAGTAAGAAGTAGTGAAACTCAGATGCTTCGTGCGAACCTTGCAAGGACCAGCCTTTGTCTAGTATACAATCTTGCTATCCCGGTCAATTACCGGATGGGAGGATCTTCGCCAAAGATTCCTTCTTCAATTCAGCTCAACTTTTCCAAAGACAACAGTTTTTGATCTAACAAACTGTAAGAAAGGGAGAATGAAAGAGTCTCTGATTTCATTGCTCGCTGGAAGGGATTAAAATATTCCCTGATCTTAGCACTCCCTCAAGAGGAACTATTTCCAATCTGTGTGGCAAATCTGTGTGATGAATTACGCACACCACTGATCCCTGTGAAATACACAGGAGGGTTTCGAGACCTTACTTCAATCGCTCAACAGATTGAAGATTCTCTTATATAGACTAAGGGTAAATCTCGTGTAATTCCATCAGCTCCAGGAAGGAGAATGGGTAAAGTAGATACTGCTATAGTTATGCTTAAACAAGCACATGTACCTTCTTCTACCTCCGAACCTTCATCTTCTCAAAGGGATCCACCTCCTGAGTGCCAACAACAAAGTCTGTTTCATCAAGAAGATCAAAGAGATCAAAGATGGAAACAGTTTGATGAGTTGAAGAGCGATGTATACTCTTTCCGAAATGAACAAGTTCCTGGCTACTTCATTTTGGCTCTAGAAAATAATCTTGTTCAATTGCCAAGGCCCAAGAGGCCAAACGAGGAAGGAGATGAAGACCGTCCCAATTATTGCCCCTTTCATCAAATGATGGGGCATCCCATCCAGGAGTGTTTTTTCTTCAAATACCTACTGCAAAAGATGGTCGACTCGGGACAAGTCAAACTGAAAGGTTCTTCATCTCAGGTAGCATGTGTTACTACTACAGTTCCAGAGGAGGATAGCAAGTGGAAAGAAGTCAAAAGAAAAAATGCACAGAAATATGATGATTGGATAGTCAAAAAGATGATCAACCAAACTCATTCTATTTTGTGAACACAATGTAAGAAACCAATTGTTCCTTCTCCCATAAATTCCGCAGCAAAATCCTCTTCAGAGGGTAAATCCTCAAAAGGTCGACATAATTCCAAGAAAGAGGAACAATCAGAAGAAGATGAGTATATGTCAGAGCCAAAGCTGTCTTTGACTCTGGCAGATTTCATGTCATCTACTTCGAAGCCACGAGCACCTTCCCACCAAACGGCACAACCTAAATTGGCTATTCAGGCAGAGTCATCATCATATGAAGAATTTATTTTTAGTTATGTTAATATGATTCAATTAACAGATCCGTACGCCAGTCGCAGTTTCGATTTTGATGAACCTGAATTCCCTGTATCAAATAGAGGAATCAGAGGAAGTTCCAAAGGCTTAGGATACAGGGGAATACATGGATCTTTCAGAGGACACTATTCTAATTCTACTCCTGCTATAACTGTGTACGTAGCAGAAACTCGTGGCAGAGCCCTTCAGCGAGCTCAACAAGAACAAGCATGTTCTTCCACCAATATCAAATTCAGTCCTAGCACAGTTATTCTGGAGGATCGGTTAGGGGTTCTACCATCATCCTCTCAATAAATAAATGGATATAATCGGTCTAATCTTCCAAAACCATGAATATTTCCAACTCCTATCCCGATACAAGATTCATCAAATTCCAAAGCATCAACTTCCAAGGAACCTACTAAACCACATGTTTTTATTGGGAAACGCAGACCTATGGATCAAAAGTATGATGTTTTGAAACACCTGGCCCAAGTACCGGCCAAGTTATCAATTTTGTATGCTTTAAATATGTCAAAGGATTTTTGGGAGGCACTCATTGAGGCTTTCTCAAGTCCTGAAGAGTTTGAAACTGAAATTGATGCAGCTGGAGTCTACCACGTAGAGAATAATCCTATGTAATGCCATGTAGTGATATCTATCACTAATGAAGATGAAGATGATGTTATGAATGGAAATATTAGACCTTTTTATTTATCTGGAAAGGTCAATGGCGTAGACGTCCGAAGAGCTTTCATTGATAATGGTTCAGGAGTCAACCTCATGCCCATTCGTACACTTCGGCAATTGGGACTCACGGAATATGATTTATCTCCCTCTACTATGATGTTACAAGGATATGATAAAAATGAACAAGAAACAATGGGCAAAGTTACACTCAGAACTCAGTTTGGAGATCTTGTATCCAATTCAGATTTCATGGTTGTTGATCAAGAATCAGCCTTTAACATCTTTCTTGGAAGACTCTGGCTACATCAACATGCGGCTATCCCTTCATCATACCATCAATATCTCAAGTATTGTTTCAATGGTCATGTTGGGACATTGTATGGTGATAAGGCCACATTCAAGACATGTGAGTCTCAATACATTGAGGCGGAATTATATCACATGAAGGGAAAGGATAAATCCACAACAAGGGATCTTACAAAAGTTAATGCTCCATATGGTTTGGAAAAAATTCCTGTAAATCAATTTGCGCATGTGAGTACAGATTATGTGTTGTCTATCAGTCAAATTGACAGGATAGACCCAAATCAAAATACTCTTATAGAAATATCCATAATTTTAATTACGGCAATCGAGCCAGACAATATGGGAGAAATTGGTGATCCACCAAGCAGTGATGAAAGACCAAATGAAGATGTATTCATTTCATCCGCTGAAATCCAGCAAGTCTATAATTCACCAATCAGGCCAGAGATTGTTATAGCAATGTCAGAGGTGAATCGTGATGTCAATTATAAATCCATCATCTCCTCTTTATTTCCCAAGGAAGACCCTTCATCATCAATCGGGTCAGAAATGGAAGCTTCTTCTTCTTCAGGATGTTCAAATTTTAACATCTCTTCTAATCATGGAAATTAGGCTTTATTATCTACTATGAAAGTAGAAATATAAGAAGTAACACATGTTGAAGAAGAAGAGGATGATCTTAGTGATTCCCCTCCATCATTTTAAGAGGTTATCTCTACCACTGTGGATAAAATCAGATAAATGAATCTGGGTACAAAAGAAGATCCATGCCCCCACTTTAATCAGTGCAGCCATGACTCTTGAAAAGAAAGAGATTTATACTTCCTTTCTGATGAAAAATAGAGATATATTTTCTTGGAACTATACAGAAATTCCTGGGCTTGATCATGATGTTTCTACTCATCATTTGGGTTTACCATAAGAACATCGAGGAGTTAAGCAAGCCGCGAGAAGAACACACCCAACTTATGCTTCCAAAATTGAAGCTCAAGTGGATAATCTTATCAAATATAACTTCATCATAGAAGTTAAATATCCCATGTGGTTGGATAATATTTTCCTTATGAAGAAGAAAAATAGACAAATTAGAGTTTCATTGATTTCAATGATCTTAATCGGTATTGTCCTAAGGATGATTTTCCAGTTCCGATTATAGAACTCCTGATTGATTAAAAAGGTGGATATGATGAAATATCCTTCATGGATGGATATTCTGGATATAATCGTATCCGAATTTCTCCAGAAGGCAAGTAATCCACGGCCTTCAGAACCCCTCAGGGTGTGTTTTTCTACCGGGTAATGCCCTTTGGCTCAAAGAATGCAGGCACAACATATCAGCGTGCCATGAATCATATCTTCAATTCCTTTTTAGTGAAGTTTGTTGAATGCTATGTGGATGATTTGGTGGTCAAATCCAAACAATGTTCTAATCCCTTGGCTTATTTGGTAGTCATATTCTGCAAGATTCTACAACATAATTTGAAGATGAATCCCTTAAAATGTGCTTTTGGGGTAACCTCAGGAAAATGTCTCAGCTTCGTCGTACGCCATCGTGGTATTGAAGTCAATACTGAGAAAACAAAGTCAATCCTTGTTATGTCACCTCCTAGAAATTTGAATGAATTGAGAGGACTTCAAGGAAACTTAGCCTATATTCGGCATTTTATCGCCATGTTAGCAGGAAAATTTTTACCCTTCACCAAATTGATGAAGAAGGGAGTCACTTACCAGTGGACTGAAGAATGTCAAGAAGCATTCAATATTCTCAAGAAGTATCTCTTGAGTCCACCGATACTCATGCCACATGTTGAAGGAAGACCACTTATCCTCTACATGACAGCTTTAGAGTGATCATTGGGTGCCTTTCTTGCTCAGAAGAATGATGCTGGGAAAGAAAACAGCCTCTACTACCTAAGTCGGACAATGCTTGAAGCTGAAACCCAGTATTCAAGAATTGAGAAGTCCTGCGTGGCATTAATCTTTGTAGTTCAGAAGTGGAGACAATACCTGCAACATCACGAGGTCCAATTGGTATCTCGCAATAACCCGATCAAATTCTTCCTTAGTGGTCCAATGCTTACAGGACGTCTGGAAAGGTGGGTAGTTATTTTGTAGCAATTCGACATTCAGAATGTGTCTCAAAAGGAAATAAAGAGCCAAGCTCTAGCTTATTTACTTGCTGAACATCCTTCAGTAGAAGATACATATTTAGATATTGAACTCCATGATGTGGAAGTATTCTCTATCCATGAAAGTCCTCATGCATGGGAAATGTATTTTGATGGTGCTTCCAGAAGTCCAACAGAGAGGAAAATGGAAAATCATAAATTCAAAAAAGTTGGCTTTGGAATTGTACTCATTTTTCTAGAAAAGGAAATGTTAACTTATTCCTTCTTATAATGGGAAGTTGGTACCAATAATGAAGCAAAATACCAAGCTCTCATCACAGGCGTGGAATTAGTGCTTCAAGCACAAGTGAATCACTTAAAGGTGAAAGGTGATTCAGACATGGTAATCAAACAAGTCAATGAGGATTATTCCATCAGAAAATAAGAACTAATACCTTTGTATGATTATGTCAGAGAGTTAATGACGGAATTCCCTTTGGAACCGACATTTTCTTATATCCCAATATCACAAAATGCTCAAGCCGATGCACTGGCTAATATAGCCACAACTCTGGAAGATCCAAATCGGGACGAGACAACCATCAGTATTGCCCACCGTCATGAAATTTCACCTTATGTTCGAATCAGAACAGAGGAAATCAATGAAATTAGTCCCATTACTGAACCATATGGTCATACTACAGGATGTATGTCACCTATCAGGTAATACCTTCAAAATCGAACACTTCCACCTGATAGAGCCGAGAAAGAACAAATCCAGTGATGTGTGGTCAATTTTACTCTTTATGATAGCCCAGATTACCTAGAAAAAAATCATTACAAACGTTGTTTTTATGGAGTTTTCTTCAGATGCATTGATTGTGAAGAGACAATGGATGTCATGAAAGAAGTGCATACAGGAGTCTGTGGTGCCCACCAGTCTGGACATAGACTGTCTGATCAGATTTGAAGGCTTGGATACTTTTGGCCTTCAATGATACAAGATTGTGTTTATTTCACAAAGAAGTGTAATTCATTCCAAGTACATTCCAACTTCATTCATCAAAATCCATAGTTTCTTCATATAGATTAATATTCGTGGCCATTTGACACATGGGGAATGGATGTGGTGGGACCATACCCTTCAGCTATGGCCAAGCAGTCTAAGTGTATTCTCACTACTTCTGATTTCTTTTTTAAATGGGAAGAGGCAATACCTCATAAGGAAGTCAGTTCTAAATGCATTGTTAGCTTCATCAAGTCTAAAATCATTACCAGATTTGGTGTCCCTCATACCATATTGACGGACAATGTCACCAACTTCTTTTCATCTGAGGTGAAGAAGTTGTATCAAGAATACAACATCAAATCCAACCATTCATCTCGGTATCATCAGTGTCCAATGGCCAGATAGAAACCTTTAATGAGAATCTTTCAAATATACTGAAAAAGATAGTGGATAAAGATAAGAAGTCATGTACTGATAAACACTTTCGTGCTTTATGGGATTATCGGACCACCACCCGCAATGCAATGCGGTCAACTCCATATTCACTAGTACGTGGAACACAAGTCATCTTGCTCATTGAAGTCCAACTACCCTTACTCAGAGTATCCATTATTGATCAGTCATCTACAGATGAGCAATCTCAAAAGTGATTCAATGAATTGGAATGGTTAGATGAGAAAATATTGTGCACTCTTCACCACTCGGAAGTCTATAAGAATCGAATAGCATGAGATTTTAACAAAAAAAAATCCTTCATTCATTCACTCAGGGAGAATTGGTATTAGTTCTCAGAACACCAATGATACCAGGAAAGAAACCTCCCAAGCTTGAGCCAAAATGGGAAGGACCTTACTCAATACATAAGGTCTACTCTAATGGAGCCTATTCATTAATCTCGATGGATGGAGAACTCATCACTACTCTTACCAATGCCAAATTTCTGAAAAAGTATTTTGTATAAACACAAAATATATCATCAATGGTCCGGTATGACCTTAAACTACACCATTGGTCCGGTATGATCTTAAAGAGCACCATGGTCCGGTATGACCTTAAACTGCACCATTGGTCCGGTACAACCTTAAACTGCACCATAGTCCGGTATGACCTTAAACTGCACCATTGTCCAGTATGACCTTAAACTGCACCATGGTCCAGTATGACCTTAAACTTCACCACCGACCAGCAAGATGTTAAATTGTATAACCAATGGTCCATGCATATGACCTTAAACTCTTCTCATTTTTTTGTCCAACATGACGTTAAACTGTGTCCCCCTCCATCGTCCTTACTATATGATGGTAAGCTATATAGAAGCCCCTTACGTCTAGCAAGACGTTAAACGGCATAACCAACGGTCCATGCATACGACCTTAAACTATTTGCACTTAATTCCAACATGACGCTAAACTGTATCGTCCCTTTTTCGTCCAACATGACGTTAAACTGTGAAAAAGTCCCCAATACGTCCAACGTGACTCTAAATGGTGTACTCTTTTGTCCTCACTGCATGACATTAAACTGCACAGTTCCCCTTTTTTCCAACATGGCATTAAACTTTATTGTCCCCATCGTCCTAACTACATGATGTTAAACTGTACAGAATGTCCTTTAGTACGTCCTACATCACTTTAAATTGTGATTTTTCCCTGCTACATGACATTAAACTGTACATCACCAATAGTCCTAACTGCAAGACTTTAAACTGCATAATCCCTTTTTATGTCCTACGTAACATTAAACTATGCATCGTTAGGGTTGTTGCTACCTCTTGTTTCTCACACTGAGTATGATTCATGTGATCTTAGAGAAAAATTCAACCATAACAGTCTCTCTGGGCTACTGACCATGTATAAGTCCCAACACTTTTTTTTAGATCATTGCCCCCAAGGACAACATGATCACTAATTCATTCTTTAATTGAACTATGCAAACTTTGATCATTTCCTTCTAGTCTGGGTACGTAGGCAACCTCCCAAGGTTCAAGCACAAAACCAATCTCTTCACATCGGTTCCCCTCCATCTCATACGATGTTGATTCGTGAAACTACCCATAGAATCAATATCTTTACATTGGTTCACTTTCGTCCTTGCCATACGACGTTAAACTGTACAATAATTTTGTCCAGTATGACAATAAACTACAATATTCTTTGATACCCTCACCTGAGAGGGAATCATTATTTACATTGATATTCAATCATGTTATATTCCAAATACTATGTGCATACATGGCAGTTCCCGAACCTTTTATCACGGGTTAAACAATCATTGCACTAAAGTCCCCTTTCACCCTTCACATGTATAAACCTAATTTGTATAGAGGTTAGTTCTAGAACTATGTGGGATGGATTCCTATCTTTATGGGATACGTAGGAACGTTCGAGTGTCCTTCAAATCCAGCCCTAAGTCTTTGGGCCTAACCCCAAATTCCTCTTTCAGTCCCTTGGATGAAAAGTCCCCATTAAAACACACACTGTGTATTTCTTTTAATGGTCCAAGCTCTATGACCCTAAACTAAGATCTCCAATCCTTTTTTCCCGCACGACTTTAAACTGTAGTTTAAGAACTACATATGGATTGATTCCCATCCTTATGGGATACGTAGTGTTGTCCAAAATTTCAATTCAAGACCCATCCACAACATGATTATGGTTAGCATTGATCTGTGTATCTCTGCATACATTGGACAATACCCATCTTTATGTTTCATAATCCTAACCTTAAATATTTTCGGATATTCATAACCCTTTTCTTGACTTCTAGTCACAAAAATGTCAAACTTATGAGAGTTATTTTGCCTGACTATGCAGTACGTTCCCTTAGGCGGCCTTGCATAAATAGTCTCCATAACAGATTTTTCAGCCAAAAGATACTATTATTTGACTATGCAGCCAATGCCCTTAGGTGGCCCTTCATAATTCAACCCCCTAACAGGTTTTTCGATACTGGTAACTTCATTCTTTGGAAGAAAGCCTCCTTTGTCCTTATTTGTCTTAAATGATAATTTATAGGGATCCGCAAAAATATCCATCCTTAACATATTTGTCCTATATCCTTTTTCATGATCTGAAAGTATTCAAGTCTATGGTTTATATTCTCCTTCCCTACATTTGGGTCAGACCTTTGTAGGAGTAATATCCATCCAGTTCTTCGATAATCTTTTTTGGAAATATCATCTCCATATTCAAGTACCTCTTTCCATACAGAAAACCCTATACTTTGGAAATTTTGAATCTCCATAAACATTCACTGGCTTTGTAGCACTAGGACAGTAAATTTCTGAGAGTTTTTTTGCCAGACTCTGCAGCACGTTCCATTAGGTGGCCTTGCATAAGTAGTCTACATAATGGACCTGTCAGCCAAAAGATGCTATTTATTTGACTATGTAGCCAATGCCCTTAGGTGGCCCTGCATAATTCAAACCCCTAATGGGTTTGTTAAATAATGGTAACTTCATTCTTGGGAACTACTTCTTCTAATGATTTTTAGCTCTTCTTCATATCATTCCTCAGATTCAAATATTCATAAGTCATAGTTTACATATTTTCCCTCATACTTGAGTGTGGTAATATGTTTTCATATAAATTGTCAAAGAATTGAGTCAATTATAATTCATTCAGTCAAAGATATTTTGACCTTAAACATTAGCCACTTTATGTCCGACATGCATGACATTAAACTGACCACAAAAGACTAAGGAACTCTGAATAAAAGTCATGTTCCTACTCACTAAACAAACATTTTGTATGATTTAGGTAATATTGAGAAATTAAGAGATTCAAAGTTTGTAGGGTTATTTATATTAATCCTAGTAAAAATCAAACTATGATCAATAGTCACATTGGGTTAAGTAAATTTAAAGTAGATAGAAAAAGAGAATGAAGGTACAAATGATTGAAGGTGAAAGTGTTTTTCATTGATGCACAAGAGTTAGAAGGACATCCACAGACTGGAGTCTCTTCTCTTTTTCAGGAATTACAAAATAATTTCAACATAACTCTTCATTTAATTTACGGAATCCTGAGCTTCATAAAAATCCACCTGGAATTCATTCATTCAACTGGATACCATAAGAGATGCAGTGATACATTATCTTCTTGGAACAATTGTAAAAGAATGATCTTGAGTGCGGTTTGAGAAAAAAATTTGCTGATCAAACAGTGACTCTGTTTCTGTACAAGAGACATGGATGATGGATACATGGAATTGAGAATGAAGCATTGGAAGTAAAGATCCATTTGGAGAGAGTACTCTTTTCAGATATTGTTCTAATACCATATTTGTCTTCTCTCCACCAACTGGCAGTGGAAAACATTTCAGCCCATGGGTTTTCCATTTTCATACCTGCAAGGAAATGGCATGCATGAAAAATTTGAAAGTTCATGCCAATGTTGTTGCTCTTAATGCACAAAATAAACGAAATAGAGGAGTAGCAGTGCAGCTACATCTTAGGCACACAGTTCTTTGCATATGGAACATTGAATCCTTGCAGATGACCATGACCATACAGGGGAAGATAGATGCTCTGTGGGAAGTTAAGATGATATTTCTTCAAGTACATAGCCAAATCTGGAAGATTTCTATGACAGATATCATAGTAATCATGGCCAACAATATTCATTATGTCATCTATCCACTTGCTAGCCAATTCATCAGCCATTCCAATTCTCTTGGGAGCCATTGGATCTGCACAAATTTTGAGTAATTAACTCTTAAAGTAAGTTAATTTTTCATAAAATTTGTGAAGGAATTCAGAAAAAATGGAAAAGGAATTAAAGAGTTCAAGTATGGATGTGTTGCGCAAGTATGAATGTGCCGCACAAGTTTTTGGTGCGCAAGTATCACTGTGCAAGTCCAAATACCTATACCGCAGCGCGACAACAAAGAAATATCGGAAAACAGAGCAACCTGTGCGGCGAAGGCAACTTGTGTAGCGAGAGATCAAAAGATTGAAATATGAATTCTTTTTAGGGAAATGGGGCCGCATATTTATAGTCCAGGCCGCACCCTTGTGCACCGATGCCTGCACGCTCAACACTTGCGCGCCGCCCTCTGCGCCATCAACAGTTGTACGCCACCTTTCATTTGGTTTTCTTCTTTTCCTCAGAGTCAAATCCTCATTTCGTTCGGATCCAACTCTGAGGGGGGATTTTTGTTGATGCTCCTTTTCATCACAGAGTCCAAAGTAATGTAAAGGGAAATAATTTGAAACCAAATTGATTCATCCTTTGAAGAAAACACCAAAAATTGAAAAAGGCATGAACAAGGCTTCAAATGCACAAGGGTCGCGCAAGTTCCCTCACTATTGCACAAGTATACTTGTGCGCCGCCTAATGATCACACAAGTGACTTGTGCCCCCTAAATGATAACTACCCGGGGTCTTCTTCAGCATATAAATAGACACTGTGGGCCCCCCATTTGAGGAGGTAATTTTTCCAGAATTCAAATATAGAGCTCTAAACGCCCAAGTATCTTCTTCAGGTCTTCCGAACACTTCTATGGTAATTCATTACATATAATGGAAGGTCTAAACAAGATGAGTAAGGTCTAAGTGTTAGAATTCACTAATACTTGCGTGCCTAAGGTGTTTTACCCTTAAGGAAAATGAACATACTTGCGTGCCACCCTACTTCTTCACCAAAACTTGTGCGCCTCTCTTTTGGAAGTACCTCATGATAATTCTATAGGCTTTGGTCAAGGATCGCCCAAGTGTTACCCTACTGGTTAACAAATGTGAAAGTACCCATGTGTCGCGTAGGTATACCTGCGCGACCAGGGCTTGCGCGCCTATGCAGTACCTGCGTGCCTGGCAGGACTTGCGCGCCCCTGCCTTTTTGGGTTCCCTTCTTGCCCATTTAACCTCTCTTATACCATTCCACCTCTCCTATTCAAGATTTATCCATCAAGACATTCATCAAAGTCATTTATGGCATGTTTTATTGATTAACTTATTTATCTGAAATGAATTAGGTGGAATATCTCTCAAAACATAGTGATTTACACATCCTTTTATCTCCAAATATTGATATTTCCTTCATTCAACATCATCCTTTAAGATGAGAGAACCCCTTAACATGGGCCTCCTTTTCAGGAATAAGCCCCAGTCATAATTCTCAAATCTGGGCATCCTCTTTAGGAGTAATCCCCATGTCCTCTTTAACCTAGGATCTCTTTTTAAGAGTAATCCCCAGTCTAAAAGTTCACAAGTATGGGCATCCTCCTTAGGAGTAAGCCCCAAATCCTCATTAACATGGGCCTCCTTTTCCGGAATAATCCCCAGTCATAATTCTCAAATCTGGGAATCCTCCATAGGAATAATCCCCAGGTCCTCTTTAATATAGGCTTCCTTTTCTTGAGTAATCCACAGTCTCAAAGTTCAAAAGTATGAGCATCCTCCTTAGGAGTAATCCCCAAATCCTCATTAACCTGGGACTCCTTTTCAGGAATAAGCCCCAGTCATAATTCTCAAATCTAGGCATCCTTCTTAAGAGTAAGCCCCAAGTCCTCTTTAACCTAGGCTTCATTTTCAGAAGTAAGCCCCAATATCAAAGTTCACAAGTATGGGCATCCTCCTTAGGAGTAAGCCCTAAATCCTCATTAACCTGGGCCACCTTTTCGGGAGTAAGTCCCAGTCATAATTCTCAAATCTGGGCATCCTCCTTAGGAGTAAGCCCCATGTCCTCTCTAACCTGGGCTTCCTTTTCAAGAGTAAACCCCAGTCTCAAAGTTCACAAGTATGGGTATCCTCCTTAAGAGTAAGCCCAAAATCCTCATTAACATGGGCCTCCTTTTCAGGAGTAAGTCCCAGTCATAATTCTCAAATCTAGGAATCCTCCTTAGGAGTAAGCCTCAAGTCCCATAATCTGGGCCTCGTTTTCAGGAGTACGCCCCAATATTAAAATTCCCAAATATGGGAATCCTCCATAGGAGTAAGCCCCAACCATAATTCTCTGAACCTAGGCTTCCTTTTCAGTAGTAATACCCAGTCTCAAATATGGGCATCCTCTTCAAGAGTAATCCCCAAGTACCTTAATTTTTCATGTCCTTTAACCTGGGATTCCTTTTCAGGAGTAATCCCCAGTCTTAATTTCCTTTTGATCTAGGCTTCCTTCTCAGGAGTAAAACCCAATCATAAGTCCCCTCCTAAACATGGGCATCTTCCTTAGGAGTAAGCCCCAATATTAGAGTATCCAAATCTCTATAAAGTGAATATACCTTTATGGACCCTGTTCCTGGATTTCTTCCCTGATGTAAATCCCAATCTTCATCTATTTGGGCAGTCATACACACATAAGCCCCACATCAGTGCATCTTTCGTGGCACAATTTTCTGGTTTCACCAATACCTCTTGTTTCTCACACTGAGCATGAATCACGTGATCTGAGAGTGTAAAAGTAATCATGACATCTTTCTTTGTGCCATCAATCATGCATAAACATCATACTCCTTTACTCAAACTAAGTGGGTTCTGATTCCTTTTCATAAACAAAGGATACGTAGGTAGCCGATCTGCGGGTACGATCCCAACTTTGAAATAATCATGTCCTTCTGAATGACAATAAACTTAAAGTTCCCCATTGAGTGGATTTAAAACCAGTATGGTCATTATAATGGCCAAGATAATTTTATGTATCAATGATACCATTAACTAAGAATCTATAATAAATATAGATGATTCTCTATCGAAGAAGAACCTCAAATACATATACAATATTCTCTAAATTTCCAACATATCAATCATTGATTTTCAGATCTAAAGGAAAGCTCATTTTATACTTGGTAATATAATTAGGATTCACGAACATAACTTAAATCTATAAAGAGAGTCCCATAGTAGACAATAATTCCCCTAAAAAAGGTGTGATGAGTCCGACCTCCCAGCCTCTCGACCAATGCAAATTCCTAAGCCTCATTAGGTCACAACTAATGAGCGCCTACCTTTGGAAAGTAGGTTCAAATCGATATAGAATCATTGGTTGTTTCCGATTCTACGAACAAACCCATTAGAAAACGCTTGGAATGTTTGAACCTTAAATCGATGATGTCATCCCAATTCCAGAGGGAAACATATACAATAAAAATTCATTGAGTGGTCTTTAAGGGGCGGTGAGAGGCCACTTTTATAAATGGTGAGAATGGATTTTATGTATATATTTCATCTTTATATGTTGATAGAATATGTATTTCTTGTCATGAAATCTAATAAATTAAAAATAATAGTTTTTTAAATTATACATGGTCGTGAATACCTCAAAATTATTTCAACACAAACATTTTAAACATGTTTTTAATTATTTTACACTTAGAATTTTCTCTTTTTCATTTTTGTTTTGATGCAGTAACTAATTTTAACCTTAATAATTTACTTTTAATGTGCAAAAAATAAAATAAATCCTATTAAAAAAAATTACCTTCTAATTGAAAATATTAAATATATTTAATAAGATACTATATATATATATATATATTTGATTTTAACATATTCATATGTAATACATTAAATCCCAATTTTAGAAAAATGTTTAATTTTATGATTAAAATTTATGTATAGAACAAAATGATCAATGTATTTAATTTTCTAGATTTAAAATAATATTTTTATAAAATAATAATTAAAAAAATATAAATTTTAATTTTAACAAAAATAAAATTTTATTGAAATAAAGTCTAAAAATATATTATTTTACAGGAAAATATTATTTAAGATAATAATAATAAAAAAAGGATCTCTAAATTCTTACTTTTATTTTTGAAGTATAGTTTTATTTCATAAGTACATATTTTTTTATTAATTCTTTTATATGTTATTATGCTATACTTACTTATTGGTTTAGTCATAAATGATTTGATTTCTGTAAATACAATAATTTTGACTAATCAGCTAAAAATATTATTTTGAATGTTTTTAAATTAATATT
Organism: Viscum album; assembly: GCA_963277665.1. Classification (NCBI taxonomy): domain Eukaryota; kingdom Viridiplantae; phylum Streptophyta; class Magnoliopsida; order Santalales; family Viscaceae; genus Viscum; species Viscum album. The sequence continues at coordinate 426,729,160 of OY728129.1, read as the reverse complement.
AAGATTAATTTTGATGTTATTAATTATAAAATAAAGTTAATTTTTATAAATTATAATTGTTAAATATATAAATTTATCATTAAAGTGGGTATTAAATTTATAAAGTCACATTTTTCTATTGAAAATTTTAATATTAAGACATTGAGTTTTTAATTCATATTTTGTATATATTTATAAATGATTGAAATATTTTTATCAAACATATGATTTATTCTTATCATAATTTTCTTATAAAATAAGTCTAGGATTGTTTTACTGTGGTGTTATGTGTGAAAAAAATCTATGAACATAGTATTTCCTTAATGGAAAAAAATTATATAGTAAAATATAGTGTCATTGCATCCGTTTCAAATAACATACATAACTAGATAAATTCTCTTCTTCCCCTCTATATTTATAAAATATTGTGCAAAAAAATTCTATATTTTGAATTTATAAATTTCCAGATAATCAACACCATTAGATTTTAAATAATATCATTCAATATCAAAATTTAATCAAGTAAATATTCCAACCCTGGTCCTCAACTCATTTTAATGGTAAAATAATCACAAGGGACTACCACCGATGAAACTCAAAACAATTTGAAACAATTATCCTTAAGCCCAAACCTATATATTTTTTATGTATGATAAAATAAGTACAATAAAGTATTGTATAACATTTAACCACATGAATTTAGTGATTTATCACTTTTATATATTGAACATAGTCTAAAATCTAATGTCCACGATTTCTTATTAGAGGATGAATTCATCCAATAAACTTTTCTTCATTCAATGTTATATCTTATGATTTTTCTCCATGGAAAAAATTTATTTTTTTAACACTCTGTTTGAATTACAGCCTCTAAATTCAACCATAATTTTTAATCCATAGATTATTTTAAAATAATTAAATAATTTAAATTTTGAAATTTTATATATGAATATATAATGGTTATCAATAATATACCTCTTCAATATGTAGTTTATCATCATTATGCTTATTTGAAAAACACCATCTTACATTTATGTATGATTTTTTTTCTAGTACACATCTCTAGGGATGTCTAATTTACCATTGTGTATTAGATTGAAATAATAATTGTAACCTTTAAAATATTTTCATTAATTTTATGTATCACTATATTATCTCTTATATAGACAATATATTTTTTGGATTCACTCTTATGTATAAAAGTGAAGATCATGTACATTGTGAAATATAACTACTTTATGAGAACCTATAACTATTTACATTAAAAACTGTGATAATACTTACATATCAAGAAAAAAAATATTATATATATATATATATATTTGATTCATCTTACCAATCAATTTAAACAATTTCCCATTTTTTTGGAGAATTCACATTTGAATATATATTATGTATACACATTTATATTTTATATCAAAATATGATTTTTACATTATCATATTTTGATATAAAATTTGACAAATATATTTTTTATGATCTATGATATATTATTTGTTAATAAAAAAACTCAAATACCATATAAAATAAGATATATATTACTATTTGGATCATATATTTCAAAATGCATCATCCAAATAATGATGCATACCCTAGTGACAACCATTCCTTTACACATATTCAGCTTTTCAGAAAAACCTTAATTATGGAATACCTTTAGAAATCATTATATTTTAATTATAGTTCTAGAACATTTTGTAAACCATCATGCCAAATTTCCAATAATTTTGATGACATCTCCAACCACTCCTCCTAATCTCAGAACAACTTTAATGAATTTGGTAAGTTATCAAATATTATCAAAATGATTTAATGAAATTTAAAAATAATAATGATTTATATATATATGTAAATACTTTTCCTGATTATTTTAATGTTTTTAATATACTCTTACACTTGCAAATAAAAAATAATTCTTCTTTAATACATAAAACCAAATATATCTACTAATTATTATTGAATCCTTTATTTTTGATAATATAAGGATGAATTATTTGTATTCCTTTGATATTATTTATTCTTATATATGTATATATATCTAAACCATTATAAATCTATAGTGTGTTGTGATTATATTATCCAAAAATACATTTCCATTATTCAAATTAATAGACATTCTCTATAATCATAAGATTTGTGAGCGAAATCATTTAAAATGTTTACCCAAGAGCATCACATAGTAGAAGTCCTTTTGAAGGTTTCTATCTTAATATTAATCTTCATTCATAACATATGAATGGATCTTCATGAGCATATATATTGATTTGAAAAATAATTTTTTAGAACAAGAATGTAGAGACCCAAATCTTGACGAACATAGACATTACATTACTTTTGCAGAATATATAATACATAACAAAAACAGACACCAAAGGACTGTAATAATTTAGTGTCTTTTGAAACATGGTACAAAATCTTCTAATCTTGGTGAAAGATCTTCAACATCTCCCATAATGATCTTCCCTTTTTTTCTTACCTAAAACCTTTATTTATATCCTTGGGAAACGAAAACATATAAAGGGTGAGATCAAATATTCAGTACAGGTAAGAATAGAGAAAATAAAACAAAACATATACATTTGAACTTCAAAATATGAACATAATGTTTTAACGTCAAAATATTTAGTTTTGAAATAAATCATGGTAGTACGTAAGGAATAGATCATAAAGGAACATCAATCATGATAAATAGCATGGGAATAAAACATGTAATTGTGGAAACCATTAAGCACATGATATTATTTCCATAGTAGCCAAGACATTGCTGCCAAGACCATCTTAGTGGACAAATTCCCTTTCTGAATCGAGTTCACTCCTCATTCCAGTCCTGTATCACTAAACCAGATTAAATTACCGTTCCAGCCATGTCTATCTCATGAGATATAAATATTTACCGAATTCATTGGAGGGATATATAGGTCCCACCCATCTCATTATGAAATAATTCTTACTTGTGCCACAAAATAAACATAAATCAATAATCATAACCCAATGAATAAAATGGGTTTCTTAAACATCATCCCAAAATAACATAATCCATATAAAACAAATGGATATAATTTCATCATAAGAAGAATCAAACCATGTAAATAATAGAGACATTATACTTGAAACATAATCATACTAAATAATGTCATCTAAGAAGGAAAATAGTTTTGACAAAACACATGAATTGAGTTCTTGAGAAAAATATCTTTTCTTATTCAAAAATAATTTTCTTTTCACAAAATGCCACGCAATTTTAAAAGAAAAGGGTTATTTTGAAAACAATCATGAAATATTTTATAGGAAACTTCATAAAAATGACGCATTATGAATCCGTAAAAATCTGTTCACGCTATATAATTTAAAAATAACATTCTCCTCGTAATTTTGTCGGAAAAGTGAAAATGTTCCTCATGTGGTAAACAAAAGTAAGATTCCTTTCATAACATGTGGTAAAATTTAAAAATGGTTAAAAATGACTTTAAACATACATGATAACATTTTTTAGAAAACATGGGCATGGATGATAACAATAACCCCAGTAAATACGTACCAATAAAAAATCTCGGATAAGAACGAGATTGGAATAGTTATCCCTTACCTTAAGTCTGATATGTTTTGTACGTATTCGAACCTCCAGTATAATGATTTAAATAATTTCATTAACTTATTAAAGAATCATATTCATTGTTATTATATCATATATGGTTCACTTATGACTTTATATTACCTGTTCTTTTGTAAATTCCACGTTAAAGAAGTGTTTTGGGTAAAATCGTTTTATTTATCGTACATGTTTGGACTTATTGTTCTTGATATTATAATTACTTATATCATGATTTACTTACTTCCAGAATTTAAATAATTATTTATATATCATATATATTCAGTACATATATTTATATATATATATATATTAGATATATAAATGAAATGAAATACACCGTTCTTGGAGATGGTAGGCCGTACGTATGCATGAATGTTGTTTTACTTTCCTTATTGACTTGAATGGAAGTCAGTAGATGACATATATATATATATATAAATCCAGTAGCTTTATCAAGTCATATATTTCATTATTATTCATTATATATACGTTATAATCAATCTTGAATGGTTAACACGGAAAATGAATCTCATCGCATCGTGGAGACGGTAGTCCGTACGTAGGCATGAGCAATGATATCGTTCCCATAATTACTAAATTGAATTGTAGGGGTTAATATAATATCACATAATAATTATGATGTTATAATAACTATATATAGTTATTTATCACACCATTATACCCATCCAAGTAAGGTGGTGGTGGAAAAATATATTACACCACGACGTGGAGACGGTTTTTCGTACGTACGCACGCGCGGTGATTTTGTTTTTCATAGGATGGATAGAAGGTGAAATGGGGTTGTTTAATATTTATAATAACATATCAGTATATTATTGATACTTAATTTTTTTTAATGAAACAACTAAATAAGAAGATGTTGAAGAAGAAATAAAACTTGAAAGAATCGGTAGATGAGATTACCTCTTCTTCAATGCACCTCTTTTAAGATTCCTCGTAAGGCATTAGAGTTGGTCTTTTGATGAGACCCAAACCTATATAATGTTTCTAGGGAATTATATAAGGGAAATGGGTAGGGGTTTTCCGATCATGAAAGCTCAAAATTGTGTAAAGAGAAGAGGGAGGAGGTTCCCTTTTATAAGGGAGGAGAGGGGCACCGTATAAAAAACATAAAATATTATTTTATTATATAGTCCTATTCGGTTTTTAATAGCTCAAAATTGATTTATTTAGAAGATAATGTGGTTATGGGTAGAAACCCTCTCATCAAATAGGTTTTATAAAAGTTTAGGTTACTATTTTAACCTTATCATTTAGATTTAACTCTAAGTTAAATAATTTAACTTTTAAAGTGTCTTCTTGTTTTCTTACACTATATGGTTAATAAACATACTATAACAAGACAAAAGAACCCCATGTGGTTCATTATTAATATATTTAGCCTTATCTAAGTCATTTGGATGAACCTTAGATTTTTAGTAATATAATAACAATTAAAAATATAATATTTGTTTTAAAAACTATTTTATGTCAATTTTGACACTATTTGCTAATTGATTTTTTTAAAACTCATAAAAGCATGATTAGTTCTAAAAAATTTAACTTAATCAATAATAACATGCCATATTATACTAAAAAATTATTTTAATTTATAAAAATTCTCAAATTATATTTATTTGGGTATTTATAACATCAATTATGTTAATATTTCATTAATAAGTTTACTACTGCATCATCATTGTGTCATAAATAAATTAAATTATTTAATGTCTAAAAATTATAAATAAAATTCTATTATGTAGGAAATAGTTTTATCATTCTAATTAATATTTATAGTCGAATTTATCTTATGTATAACGCTATATAAAAAATGTTGTCGTTATTAAACATTGATATTAACTCTTTTAACTCTTCTTTGAATTAAATAATAATAAATGTCCTATTCTAATCCAAGTGGACCTAAATGATAATATAATATTACTGAGGTTGATCTTTGTCTAATTATACTTATCCAATATAATTAGGACATGTTTTATGGTAATAATAATATCAATTTTACCCTTAATTACCCTATTTACTTTTAACCGTGGTAAATAAAAGTAATAAGTTACTATTCACCAAAAATGATTTTTATCTTATTGAACCACATTTTACTCCTTGATATTATCCGTGTCTCTCGGATTTTAAAAATTCAACTCACAGAAGCGGTAAAATTAATCTTTATGCACAATTGCAAATGCTCCTAGGAGGTGGGTAAAAGAGGTTGAAAAGTTCAATACAATTTTTATATATCTAAAATTATTATAAAATTATTCAAATGAATTAAATTTAAATATTATAAGTATTATATATCTATTTTTAACAAAAATAAATTTAAATATAATAAATAATTATTTAAATAAAAATTCATTTTTTAAATAGAAACCCAGTGTTTTCACTATTCATCAAAAACTGCATGTTTTCAGAAAAATACCAAAACATCACCCTAGGATAATTTCGATATTCCGAATCCAAAAATAACGTCCATTTTGAAAGATAAAATTTATACAATTTCAAAAATTGGGTATTACTATTCATAACGACTAGTTTATATAATATTTTAATAACATATCGTTGTTTAGTGAAACTCGGTATTGCGTACAACACACGCTATCGTGGAAGGTTACTATTACGTGTAATTCAAGACAAGTTCGGGTTATGTGTGGTGAAATATCCATTTGTTGTTTTTTATAATATAATCCAACCATATTTAATTTATACATTGAATATATATATATATATACACACACTAAATGTTGCGTAGAATAACTTCTATCAAACGAACTTGAAATTTTGTGAAACAAGATCCAAGAATAGTGTTGCGTATACTGCAAGATAATATGGTGTTGTGTATAGCGCAAGATAATATTGGTGTAGCATACAACACAAGAAATCAAATAAATTAAAAAGAATAATTCTCATAAAATCTTGACGAGTTACATTCTACCCCCCATAAAATGAATTTTTCCCTCAAAATTCTTCGGGGTTATAAATCGTTTACTACTTGAAATTTTCTTTCATAGAAACCCACATCCTAAAAAAGAATACTAAAACTTAATTTTAAAAACTAATGTATGAAACATAACGGTTACCAAAATTAACTCCTCACTGGGTTTCCACATAGAAGAACATAGGTGAAAGTATAGATATGGAAGAGAAATATAACCATCAAGTTCTTCTTGAGAGTGGTAGAGGATATGGCTATGAAAAATCCAACAATCACAAAGCCATAAATTTGTGATGATGTAAGGTACCATCCGATTCATCATATACGAGGGTACTAGGACAACATTTTTGGTTTTCTAGATCATTTCCCAAATGTTGAAGAATTTTTGATTTAAAATAAATACTTACTTGATTTTGGTACAATTTCACCATTGTTCTTGCCTTGAACAATTTCCACATCATCTCTTAAAGAAATGAAGTTGAATTTTTCATTCGTGAAGTGTTAGCATATCATGCGATAGAATGATAGGTCATTCTATAAATCTCAAACAAAAGGTTAGCAAAAGTTATTAAATATAAATAACTGCATATATAGTGAGATTAATCGTATATAGTTCTTATATATCATGCCAGATAATAAATTAAAACTAATTTCTACTAACTAGGGACTTCATGTAGGCCAGTGGTAGGAAATAAAGGCATGTCGCACTTCAGTTGTGGGTCTGATTCCTGCATCCTTGTCCGACGCGACAGGTTTTTTCCCATCCTACGGGTTGTACTTTTTATAATACTATACTATTATAACATACCAAAAATAATATAAAACATTTAAAGCCATAAACAATACTATCTTATGTACAAAATAATGCATTCCAACCGTTAGGCTTATCGGAAATACTTCTGTCCAATCTCATTGTATAATGAAAATGACTACTAGAAAGGTCATCTACCAAGCATGTGAATACCATCATTTATCCCCCATAAGATATATCTTGTTGTTGGTCACATTCCAAACATGTGAATACCTTAATCTTGTATTCTCTTGCAACATGAATTACCATAGAACCATAGTGAAAACATGAATGTTGTCAAAAGGTAACTCTTTCTACATACCAAAATCCAAAAATTTCAATATACTCAAACCATGATATCACTTTGTCCTTATATCAGTCATGAGCTCAGTAATACTATCAAACATATTATTTTCCCCTTATCCCTTCATTATTCTCATATCATCTGATTTACACAATATTTGAATTACTTTTCATTGTTACCAGTACCATATAATTATTGAAAACCATAATAAACCAGTACAAAGATATTCTAATATACCACGGTGCTATAAATTAGATTCCATAACATTATTTTGGAATCCCGTCACATAATCATTCCACTAGATCATTTTCATACTCAACATCACCAATAGTGATCACATGTGACTTCCTATTGTCCTTTGGCTTAAGAGGTTGCTCCTGTCGATCATTATTAACCCTTGGATTGTGGAATTGGTTAGCCTAATGCCCCATTTCTGTGCACTTGTAGCATTGAAGTGTTAGTGGAGCATTCTCTGTAGTCTTTTCTCTATTCATGTCATTAGAAACCATTTTCCCATTAATTCGGCACTCAGATACTCAGTGACCTTCTTTTCCAAACTTGAATCATTTTATAGTACCTTTTAGACAATCTCCACCATGCTTCATTCCATACTTTGATCATAAAGAAACATTCACCTTCTTTTCACCATTGTTCTGAGATTTTTCCTTGAACTCCATCTTTCGTTTCTTGTCAAAACCATGAGATGGATATGTAACACCAACATCCAGTTCTAACTTGATAGCAAAATTCACAATTTCTTCATTGGTACTGAAGTCTCTTATAGCTAATTCCCTTTGAAGACTTGGTTTTAATCCAATTAAGAATCGATCAACTTTACATTCATGTTGGATGATAAATCCAGATGCATACCCTGCAAGCCTTATAAAATTGAATTCGTATATACCAATAGATTCATCATCCTTTTTCTTAAGTTTGAGGAACTCATTTTGCATTTTGTTTGAAGAATACGAGGGAAGTACTTATTGGAAAATAATCTCTTGAACTCATCCCATTCCATGGATTCAATTTCATCTTAGGGTGTTGTATTCTTAATTAGAGTCGACAACTGGTCTACTTCACCTTCTAACCGGTAAACAACCAAAATGACTTTTTCATGTTCTGAATAGTGAAGTGTTGAAAATATCTATTCAATGGTACTAATCCATTGTTCATCAACAAGTGTATTAGAAGAGCCACTGAAAGAAGGTGGACGTTGCCTCATGAAGGACTCAATAGAATATTGTTCCTTTCTCTCCTCATTTGGAAGTCATGAATGATTAATAGCTTGTGTAAGTACAACAATAATATTTTTAACTCTATCTCCGATATCATTTGTTTGTTCAGGAGGAAAATCATTGCATTTTCCATTACATTGATCAACATGGTTCCTTCGGGTTCCATCCATCAACTAAAACCCAAAAAGAACAGTGTGAGATGAAAAAATCATTCTAGGAAAACAACATTATAAAGGGAGGGTACCATCAATATCAAAAAACTTAGGTTTAATTATAATATTGTTACCATAATTCTAGGACTATAACCTATAATTATACTTAACCTTAGGGACATCCCTAGACATACCTTAGAAATATCTCTAGAGATCTCACTTAAGTTCTCGCATCCTAGTTTCCAAAGGTTGACTAAACCTTCCCTCTAATACCAAATGTAGAGACCCAAAGCATGACGTACATATAATTTTAATTACTTTTGAGGAATACTTAATACATAACAAAAAAATACACCAAAGGACCGTAATAGTTTAGTTTCATTGGAAACTTGGAACATAATCTTCTAATCTTGGTAAATGATCTTCAACATCTCCCATAAATATCTTCCCTTTTTTCATACCTAAAACCATTATTTATATCCTAGGGAAAAGAAAACATATAAAGGGTGAGATGAAATGCTCAGTAAGGGTAAGCATGGAGAAAATAAAACAAACCATATACATTTGAACTTCAAAATATGAACATAAAGTTTTAACATCAAAATCTTGAGTTGTGAAATAAATCTCGGTAGTACGTAAGGAATAGATCATAAAGGAACATTAATCATGATAAAATAGAATGGGAATAAAACATGTAATTGTAGAAATAATTAAGAACATGATATCATTTCGATAGTAGCCAAGGCATTGCTGCCGAGACCATCTTAGTGGAAAAAGTCCCTTTCTGAATCGAGTTCACTGCTCGTTCCTGTCCTGTATCACTGATCCAGACTAACTTATTGTTCCAACCATGTCTATCTCATGAGATATAAATCTTTACCCAATGAATTGGAGGGAGATATAGGTCCCACCCCTCTCATAATTAAATCATTCTTACTTGTGACTCAAAATAAACATAAATCATTCATTATAACCCAAGGAATAAAATGGGTTTCATAAACATCATCTCATCATAACATAATCCATATAAAACAAATGGATGTAATTTCATCATAAGAAGAATAAAACCATGTAAATAATAGAGACATTATACATGAAACATAATCATACTAAATAATGTCATCTTGGATGGAAAATAGTTTTGACCCAACACTTGAAATGAGTTCTTGAGGAAAATATCTTTTCTTCTTCAAAATAATTTTCTTTTCACAAAATTCCACAGAATTTTAAAATAAAAGGGTTTTTTTAAAACAATCATGCAATATTTTAGAGGAAACTTCATAAAAATGAGGCGTTATGAAACCGTAAAAATCCGTTCACGCCATATAAGATAAAAATAACATTCACATCGTACTTTTGTCAAAAAAGTCAAAAAGTTCCTCGTGTGGTAAAAAAAAGTATGTTTCCTTTCATAACATGTGGTAAAATTTAAAAATGGGTAAAAAGTACTTTAAACATACATGATTTTTTTTTATAAAACATGGGAATGGATGACAACAATAACCCATGTTAATACGTACGAATAAACAATCTCAGATAAGAACGAGATTGGAATAGTTATCAATTACCTTAGGTCTGATATGCTTCATACGTATCTGAACGTCCTGTATAATGATTTAAATAATGTCATTGACTTATTAAGGAATCATAATCATTGTTATGATATCATATATGGTTCACTTATGACTTTATATTACCCGTTATTTTGTAAATTCCATGTTAAAGCAGCGTTTTGGGTAAAATCATTTTATTTATCGTACGTGTTTGGACTTGTTGTTCATGATATTATTATTTCATATATCATGATTTAATTACTTCCATAATGTAAATCATGATTTATATATCATATATATTCAATAAATAAATAAATAAATATATATAATATATAGATAAATGAAATGAAATACACCGTTCCTGGAGACGGTAGGACGTTCATACGCATGAATGCTGTTTTCTTTTTCTTATTGACTTGAATGGAAGTAAGTAGATGAAATATATATATACATATATCCATGAGCTTTATCATTTCATATATTTCATTAATATTCATTATATTTACTTTATAATCATTCTTTAATGGTTAACATGGATAATGAATCTCATCATGTCGTGGAGACGGTAATCCGTACGTACGCACGAGCGATGATATCTTTCCCATAATTATTGAATTGAATTGGAGTGTATGATATAATATCACAGAATCATTATGATGTTATAATAACTATATATAGTTATTCTTCACACCATTATACCCATCCAAGTAAGGTGGAGGTGGAAAAACATATTACACCACGGTGTGGAGACAGTATTCTGTAAGTACACACGCGCAGTGATATCATTTTTTGTAGGATGGATAGAAGGTGAAATTGGATTGTTTCATATTTATAATAACATATCAGTATATTAGTGATACTTATATTATTACTTTATAATGAAACAACTAAATAATAAGATGTTTAAGAAGAAAGAAAACATGAAAGAATCGGTAGAAGAGATTACCTCTTCTTTGACCCACCTCTTTTAAGATTCCTCTTATGGTACTAGAGTTGGTCTTTTAAGGATACCATAACCTATATAATGTTTCTAGGGAAGTTTATAAGGGAAATGGTCAGGGTTTTTCCTAGCTAGAAAGCTCAAAAGTGTGTAAAGAGAAGAGGGAGGAGGTGCCCTTTTATAAGGAAGAGGAGGGGAATCTTAGGAAAAACATAAAATATATTTTATAATAAAGTCATATTCGGTTTTTAATAGATCCAAATTGATTTATTTAGAAGATAAGGTGGGTATGGGTCGAACTACTCTCATCCAATTGGTTTTAGACAAGTTTAGGTTACTATTTTAACCATATCATTTAGATTTAACTCTAAGATAAATAATTTAACTTTTACCGTGTCTTCTTGTTTTCTTACACTATATGGTAAATAAACTTACTATAACAAGCCAAAATAACCCCAATTGGTTTATTATTAATATATATAAAATTATATAAGTCATTTGGAAGAACATAATATTTTTAGGAATAGAATTACAATTAATAATAAAATATTTGTTTTAAAAACTATTTTATGTCAATTTTGACACTATTTGATAATTGATTTTTGTGAGAATCATAACAGCATGATTAGTTTTATAGAAGTTAATTGAATCCATAATAACATGAAATATTATCCTAAAAAATTAGTTTAATTTATAAAAAGTCTCAAATTAAATTTATTTGGGTATTTATAACATCAATTATTTTAATATTTCATTAATAAGGTAATTATTGCATCATCATTGTGTCATAAATAAATTAAATTATTTAAAGTCTAAAAATTATAAATAAAATTTCATTATGTAGCAAATCGTTTTAGCATTCTAATTAATATTTATAGTCTAATTTATCTTATGTATAACTATATATAAAAAATGATGTAGTTATAAAACATTGATTTTAACTCTTTTAACTCTTCTTTGAATTAAAGAATAATAAATGACCTAATCTAATCCAAGTGGACTTAAATGATAATATTATATTCATAAGGTTGATTTTGGTTGAATTATACATATACAATATAATTAGGACATGTGTTAGGGTAATAATAATATCATTATTACCCTTAATTAACCTATTTACTTTTAACAGTGGTAAATAAAAGTAAAAAGTAACTATTCAACAAAAATTATTTTTATCTTATTGAACAACATTTTACTCCTTCATATTTTCCGCGTCTCTCAGATTTTCAAAATTCAACTCACAGAAGCTGTAAAATTATGTTTCATGTACAATTGAAAATTCTCTTTGGAGGTGGGTAAAAGACTGTGAAAAGTTCAATAAAATTTTTATATATCTAAAGTTATTATAAAATGATTCCAATGAATTACATTGAACTTATATAAGTATTATATATCTATTTTGACAAAATAAATAAATTTAAATAAAACAAATAATTATTTAAATAAAAATTCGGTTTTTAAATAGTAACCTAGTGTTTAATCTATTCATCAAAAATTGAAAGTTTTCAGAAAAATACCATAAATCCACCCTAGGCTAATTTCGATATTAAGAATCCAAAAATGAAGTCCATTTTGAAAGATAAAATTTATATAGTTTCAAAAATTGGGTATTACTATTCATAGAGGCCAGTTTATATAATATTTTAATAACATATTGTTGTTTAGTGAAACTCAGTATCGCGTACAACACACGCTATCATGGAAGGTTGCGATTGTGTGTAATGCAAGCCAAGTCAGGGTTGGGTGTGGTGCAAGATTCCTTTGTTTTTGTGTATAATATAATCCAAACATATTTAATTTATACATTGAATATATATATATATATATATACACTCAATGTTGCATAGAATAACATCTATCAAACAAACTTGAGATTTTGTGTAACACAATCCAGGAATAGTGTTGCGTATTCTGCAAGCTAATACGGTGTTATGTATAGCGCAAGATAATCTTGGTGTAGCATACAACAAAATAAATGAAATAAATTAAAAAGAATGCTTATCATAAAATCTTGGGGTGTTACAAAGAATCTATCCAAGCTATAAATCAAAAAACATTCAGTAATTAATTAATACTCCGGAGACATTGGTATCTTCATTATTACTCAACACATATTGTCTTTTCTCAATACTAAATTATTGAAAAAATACAACATATAAAAATAAATTAAATAAAATATACATGGTTACATCACATATAAGAAATGAATGGACATCATAAAAGTCAATGTACATCACCATCATTGGTTGGGAACTAAATATCACAAATATGAGGCCTAAGTCCCACCAAGAGATGAAAAATGAGAAAAAAGGGAGAGTCATAAGATTCTTAGGGTTCCAATAAATATATTGAGATTGAAAAAATTTTATATGATGCCTAAATTTATAATAAAACTAAATGGAAGAAAATAATAGACTCATTGATGGGGTTGTAATGAAAAGTTTCTTAGAAAACTAATCCTAAAAATCCCATTGGGTATGTCTTACTGTTGTGTATGTATCACCATTGGTCATTTCTCACCATTGGGTATGTCTCACTATTGGGTATGTCTCACCTTTAGAGTTCTCACTATTGGGTATGTGTCACCTTTGGAGTTCTCACAATCGTGAAATGTATCATTATTGGATGTGTTGTGGTTGGATGTCATGTCATTGAATGTATCACCATTGAAGTCTAATAACTTTTTCATTTTTCTATTTTTTTTATTTATCATTGAAATTAATGAATTATTTATTAATTTTTATTCAAATTAATTTTATTATTATATTCTATTTTTAAAATTTGGGAATCCCGGAATGATATCAATTGGACAATTTTAAAATTTCAATACACACTCCCTCTTTCACCAATCCTATTTCTACATTTTCCTCCTAATGGTCAACTTTCCCTTCTCCTGCACCAGAGATATTGAAGTGAATTCCATGGGTAAAACCAAGAGGGACTATAATTATCCACTAAAGGAATCATGTCCTTTCAAGAAGTAGAAAGTTGAACTGATCCACTAATCCATTATTCTAAAACCAACAAATAGCAATCATTTGAAGAGAGTACACATTTCAGAGAATAAAGAGAAATATTAGTAGTTGTTATCCAGTAAGTCTTTAGTGCTTTAGGTTTTACCAGAATAATGCTTGTTGGAATTTTTGTCTAGTAAATGGAGACCATTTTATAAAAAATTTGTGTATGTATTATACCAGATTATCGATTATATAATTAAATACAATGATAAATGGTTATAAACTAGAATAAATCGTATAATGTTTTGGATTTTCTCAAGACTATGGCCTACATTTATTTTAGTGCCTCAAGGAGTGTCCAATGACTATCAAGGAAAGATTAATGATTATAGTGATGAATTTTATTATGAAGATGCATTAGCTAACCATATAAGAGATCTCATTGTCAGAAGTCCGTTGTAATTAGATCTTGATGGGGAGAGAAATTTGTTTTTTATGTATATACAGTACATGTTATGTCCATGGAAACGTGACTTATCTATATTTATTTATTAGTATGTCAATATTATATTTCTGATGAAAATAATATCAAAGATTTATCAATAAAAATATCTAATGCTTTATATTGTAGAAATAAGTAATATTACATCAAGATATAATTAATTTTCTATCCAAAATTTATTTTATCAATTATAGAAACTAAAGGATTATTTAGTGAAGATGAAGAGGTTGTAGCAGATTGTGGTGTTTTCTGTATTACTAAACTTCTTTTCAGAAGATGAGAATATGATGGATCCCATAATACAAGATTTTAGTAGTTGATGATGAAAAGTTGTATGTGTATTAAATCTTGTTGATAATCCCCCAACACCAATAAATCTTGTTTATCCTAGATAAGAGCCAGATGAAGTTGGTAGAATATTCTAATAGTGTTGAAAAAATATTTTTTTTATAAATATGAATCAGAATAATTTTCATTTTATTAGAGTAGTAACCCTGATTTATCTATAGAATCTCTCGTAATATCTTATGGAGGACTCCGTCCACTTATGTATCTCTCTAAAATTCAGGAAATTTGGAATGAATTGATAATGACAAAAGTAACGTTTCAGACGAATAATAGTTCAAGAGTTAATCCAAGTCATCTCATGAAGATATATATAGTAAAAATTATGAGGATGATAAAGAAGAAGTAGGAGGATAAAATGGTGAATATGAGAATGTTTATGGTGCTATAGATGATAATGAAGATGACAATGGATATATAGGAGTGGATGGCCATAATGGTGGTCCTAATGGTCAAAGTGGCCGAGTTCAGGATAAGGAGGTTGAGATACCCAAAGATATTGTTGATTCACCAATTTTATATAAATATAGACCTAGTTTTGTTGAGAATGTGAATAAATATACTAGAAAAGAAAAAGAAGCAACAATTGAGGGTGAGAAATTCCTATGTTTGGAATGTAACAACACAAAGATTTTTCTATCGAAATTATCATTCTTATAATTATTTGACATGGTATAAACACATAGACAACATCCAAAAATCATTATAAATGATGATTGAATGAAATAAGGAGTATTTCTTGATGTTAAGGAACATATACCAAAGGAATAATAAGTTGACCATTAGAACGATAACATGACCCTTATAGATAGTAAATTGGACAATTGAATAGTTACACCACCAATTAATGTATAAATAAAATTTATCCATATTATAAGTGACAATATGATATAATAATATCATAGTATAAGTAAATATCTTTTAAAAAAAATATTAATTAAGTGATCGTATTTTTTGTAGCTAATAAATATTTAATTAAACTTTTATGATTACATCAATAATTTAAAATATTTTTTATTATAAAATGTATTCATAACTTAACTTTTTATATGTCTCATTATTATATGATAATTTTATGAGAACATAGATAATTTCTTAATGTGATATAAAATCAGTTATAATTTCAAAATCTATATTTTGAGTAAATTTTGAATTTAATTAAAATGTTAATTTCTAAAATTTAGAAAAAAAATTCAAAAAATGGAGTTTATTTCTGAATTATATTCATAAAAAATGGTTATGTTGAATTTTTCATATTTTTCAGAAATACCTCTTTTTTCGTGAATAGTAAAATATGGTAATTTATGGTATATATACATTATAAGTTAAATGCACTATTAATTGAGTCATTGATGATGTAACCAAAATTAGTTTGAATTCACATGATCTAATTACAATATTTTTTCTCAAGAGTCATCAATATTTCTTTTCTTGATAAAAATAATAAACTAATGAGTTAAATAATGAGAAAACACCCCTCTCCTACAATATAAATACCACCCTCACCAGATCTTCTCCTCAAACCTCTAATACCATGATCTTTTTCCTAATTATGCTCAAATATCCTCCCACCCCCTTATCTATGTCTAGAATATTTTTCTCTTAAAAAAGACAATAAAAATTCCCTAATGATGTTCTCAAGAAGAAGGGATCAAGAGGTAAAACCCTCCACTATTCCATTCAATTTCTTTTCAAGTTATTATATTTTTTTATCTTTTCATCACTTCCCCCTGTAAAAGTTCCAAAAATATTATAGTATCTTATATATAATGAAATTTTATCATGGTTAAGGAATAATTATTCCGTAATACCTTTTCTCCTCTCTTTTATTTTAAGAATGAAAATATCATCCGTGAGGTGTCGATTTACCACCATTGTGGGCGATGTGCTTTTAGATTTCAATTCCACCAACAAGTCCGGTCATGTAAATATTTTTATGGCTAAAACATGTTATATTATATGTATCCAGAAATATTTAATATTATTTAACTTGTATATATACATTATATTTAAAAATATATCAAAACTAGTATTTGATGATCAAAAAGGAAAAAATAATCTAAATGGTTAACATTAATGATTTATATAAAGAATCACTATCACATCTAAAAAATATTGTATTGTAATATTATATAAGTTAATTAATAACATATATGTTTAGTTCTAGAATACTATCTTCATTCTGTATGAATTTCCATACACATAACAAGTAAACTAATAATGAAATCTAAGAAAATTAACGCTCTAGAATGATGATATTTAATTTCATAACATATCAAAAGTGACCTAAATGAACATAATAAGATTAAAAAATATATATATGAATTTTTTTTAATTAATTAATTAATGTATTTAATTTGGGTATTCATGACATTAAGATCAATTGAAGAATATCTTCAGACATAAGGTAATTGATTCTACCCGAACTTCAATTATTCATTCAGGCTACTATAGCTCTATTTTAAACAAATGGAATCCTATTTTATTTTTATTTAATTCTTATAAATGCCTTTTATATGTTCCGAAATCTTATATCAAGATCCATTACTCCTTATTTTCCAAGGATATACAGTTTTTGATATGGTTCCCTACTCAATTCTACCCATTAATCATGCCCAATTTAATTGAACTTCTTAAATTCTTACCCATTTTAAGTGTAAACCCTAATCTATTTGAAGGAATAATAATTTTTCTAAAATAACTCATTTTATCATGAAAAAATACCTTTTTTCATTTCTATTTATATTCAGAAAATTATTCCTCTTTAATTTTATAGAATATTTAATGTTTTCCCTCAAACATTTCTTAAATTTTTTATTTCTAGTGTTTCTTAAACAGACTTTTTTTAATTTATTTTGACACCACTTACATGATTTATTCCTATATTCACTTATGAATTACCATGTATTATTGTAATCTATCCTTTCATAGATACCCTATGATAATCTTTTTTGATATTCCTTTTGACTTAATTATGATACCCAATTATTTAAAAGGATAACAATTATGTTTATGTTTCAATTTTTTTATGTATGATAGTTTATATGAATAACATAATCATGAACATGTTATGACGGCAGCACCTATATATAACTATAATTAATTGGGTAATTTTTAGTCTCATTAGAGGTTATATCCAACAGTCTTGGTGGTTAGCCATGACTCAGAGTCAATGTGCAATGGTCTTTGTAGTTAGCATTGAATCAACATCATCTATGTGAAACAAGCCATGACTCATGCTAAAGTAATTTTTTATGTTGCTTCAACATTACTATTATTCCATGTTTATATGATCCCATATACTATATGTTATCATTCCATATATTTAATCATGTTACATGACTTCTTTATTCTTTCTAACCCATATGATAAGATTTATTTTTATGTCTATCCTCTTTATAGGTTTTTTAGATCATTTCATTGTTCTTGTTATCACTTGGTTATCCTATATAGATGTAAGGGATGAAATGAATTTAGGATATCATAATAGATGATAAATAAATAAAGGTTTTTATCCACATTTATTCAATTTTATTTACCTAATCTTCTAGGACACTAGACTTCACAATCCTTGGATTGTAATTAGATGTTTAATTACAATTAAAATCATGCAATGAAGTGTATAAAATTATGGGTCACTATATTTGGTATCATAAGAAATGTTTAACTATTTTTAGAGACTAAGAATAGAGAACATTAGTAAGACCCCTAGATAAATTATGATAAAAAATACCTAAATTTTGATATGTATAATGTAATTGGTTTATCAAGAAAATACATCCCTATATGGATACTACTAGTGGACATGATTCTGGAAGAGATGCACCTTGGAGTGAAAACTCAGAAAAAGTTTTCTAAGACGGACTTGGGGTAACCTGGTACATGACAATGGGAATTAAAGTACACCAGGTTTAACACTCATCGGATATATGATTTTTAAAATTCATAAGTTCATTATGAACCATTATTAAGGGAAAAAATTCCCATAATAAAATATGATAGGAATTAGATCATGGATAACCTAGATAGAAACTTGGGGAATCACACATTAGGATATAATTTGGCTTTAATTGTTTATCCTTTTATGTATAATTTCTCCTTTCTATACATATTATATTTGTATTCAAGCCCCCTAATATCACTTTATTTATATTTTAATGGAGGGAAATATAAGAACATGTGAAAAAAATTAATGTGATAGGAAATGTGATGATTTACCAAATGATATGTCAAATATGATGGGAATGAGTGCTAAAAATTTAATGACAGTACTTGTTCAATTGGATCATGTTATGAATAATATCCCAAATTCTGTAGAACACACTAATTATCCTAAGAGACAAAATGTTTCTATAAAATTCATCTTATGTAAAAGTTCATCCTTGTTTAGGATATCTTATGATATCCTCCTCGCAAAATAGTAGATTAACTACATTAAAAAGTTATTCTCTTTCCTCTAGTACTCAGAAGAATGGAAATTTTCACTTGTGGTCTATCCTTTTAATGTGGAAGCTGATCAGTGGTGAAAACTGGTCAAAAATAAAAATGTTCAATGAGGAAATATATTCCATGGATTCAGAGGAATTAATTTTTTTTAAACAAATATTTTTCCAGAACCCTCCATATCAAGATGGAGAGAGAGTTCCTCAAACTTATGTAAATGGTAGATGTCTCTCTCTAGGTGTATGAATAAAATGTTAGAAGTATTGCATGATATGCCTAAACTTAGTCATTAACTCCAAAAGAAAGCAAGATCACTTCATTGGTGGACTAAAGTCATTTTTAAAAAAAGAATTGGTGATTTGAGACAATGAAAGTAATGTGGAGATTCTTAATTGTACCATAATGGTTGAAGTAGAGATCACATACACTAAATGTTCTCGTGGTCTTGGTGAAAAAAAGTGAAAAATGGATTCAAATATTGATGGATCTATAAATAAACCCCATGATGGAAAGAATACTGAATATCTCATGCACCAAAATTGTGGGAAGAACCATTCTTGTAACTATCTAATAGAAACCTGGGAATGCTTCAAATATAGAATAAAGGGGTATCAGGATAAGATATATCAAAGAGGCATAATGAATTTCACTAATATGGAATAATAAAGTATGTTTCAGATAAACACTCAACCTATATTTCATTTTTTCAATTGTAATGAACCTGTGCATTTTTCTATCCAATTCTCTAAGCCTAGGGTTTTAAGAGGCAATCAACAACATCCTCAAAGGAAATAAGGAAGGGATTATGATATCACTACTATTAATGTGGATCAAGATAATGATCTGGTGAAAGGTACACTTTTTATTCATTGATGAATAGAGAATGTACTATTCTATTCTATTTCTACGCATCCTTTAATATCTTTCATGTTTAGTAGAACTATTCAAACACCACCTCAAAATTTGGAGGCTGATTTATTTGTGAGAAATTCTAATTTGGATATCATTTCATTTGAAGTACATAACTCTTCCCCAGTTAATTATCATATACTGAACCTCCCAAAAAGTATTTTCTTACTTTCTTTGGTGGACTTTGAACCTATTTTGGGAATGGATTGGATATCTATATACATAGCCAACACCCACTATCAGGAATGGGAGATCATTCTTTACATCCCAAAAAATCCTCTTTGTCTTTAAAAGTGAAAGGAAGTGGAAATCTCCATTAGAATCATGATCTCTTGTGTGGATATTACTAATTTATGAGCAATCACATCTCACTCAAATGATTGAGACAAATTAGATTATCTTTCTCGATGATGTGCCCATTGTGATGGATTACACTAATGTATTCCAAAATAAATCGTCTGGTTTTCCGCCTGACCAGGAGGTTGAGTTCTCAATTGAACTTATTTCGGGATCTCTTCATATATCAAATACACCTTATGTAATGGACACCTTTGATCTAGAGTAACTAAAGAAGTAGTTACATAATAATCTAGACAAGGGTTTTATATGGCCGAGTGATGAACCATGAGATGAGCCAGTCCACTTCATGAATAAGAAGAATGGATTAATGAACCTATACATAGATTTTCATGAGATAAATAAAATATAGATAAATAACACGTATCCACTTCCATGGATAGATGAATTGTCTGATCAACTATGTGGGCCAATTACTTCTCTAAGGTGGACCTTCGATTGGGATATCACCAATTAAATGTGAACAACGAATATATTACCAGGACATCCTTTTAAATGAGTTATGGACAATATGAGTTCATATTTATTCCCTTATGACTCACAAATTCCCTAATAAAATTATTGTAATTAATTAATAGTGTCTTTAGGTATTACCTAGATAAATTTATCATATCATTTATTGATGATATTATGATATACTTCAAGAGAAAGGAAGAACATGAGGAGAATTTGAATACTATGTTGAAGACATTGAGAAGGGATAAATTTTATGTAATGTATAGTAAATGTGTGTTATGTATGGAATAATAATAATTCATGGGTCATTTTATCACATGTAAATGAATACATTTGGACCCTTCTAAGACAAAGTAAATTGATGAGTGGCCCCATGAAACAACTGTAATAGTGGCCCATAGTTTCCATGGACTATTCGGGTTTTACCAAATTTTTTTGAAGAACTTATCACAATTTTAAATCCCAATAAACTAGATGAAATAAAATTGAGTGATGTTTTTATAGACACTAGAATGTGAGGAAATCTTTAAGGATCTCAAAAATAGGATTATCCCTATGCCAGTACTCACACTCTGGAAAAGTGGATAAATCTCTTTGGTGTATAGTGATGCTTTAAAGAAAGTATTAGGATATTTAATGAATCCAAATGGTATTTTTATAACCTACTCTTAATAGAAATTGAAAATTAATGAGAAAAACTATCCTACAAATGATTTGGATTTGATCATCACATTGAAAATTTGGCGGCATTATCTCCATGGGAGAATTGTGAGATATATACTGATGACAATAGTCTCAAATATATATTCAAAAAAATAGATTAATATGCACTAGATAAGATGGATAGATCTTATCAAGGATTATGAATGCTCAATCCATTACCATCCTAGTAAGGAAAATAATGTGGGATATTCTCTAGGTAGAATGGATCCTTCATGTTTATCAATGATGAGAATTTATAAGGATCTAATATTCATATACCTATAATGGATTTACATGTGAATATTTAATTGATGAAATTCATTAATAATTTTTTCAAATGATTCATCAACAGCCCCTTTTGGATAAAATAATGGATTCTTAATGAAATGATGTAGAAATTTAAAAAAGGGTGGAAGTAATCTAAAATCATAAATCCTCTTAGTTCAAAATTTGTGAGCGTGGAGCCGTGAGATTATGGTTATGAATATATGTATCATTCAATGAAATGATAAATAAATATATTCTGAATGATTCACATTGCACAACCATATCTATTCCCCCACATAGAAAAAAAATTATCAATATATCTGGGTGAACTTTTATTTGGAAAATATGAAAAATTAGAAGGCGAAATATACATAAATGTACATGGAATGTCATTAAGTGGAGGATGGAAGGAAAACGTATAAAGGGAATAGGAAAATTTTACCCATACCAACATGGAAATTGAAAAAACATCACCATGGCCCTCTTCACTGGACTTCCAAAGACATCCAGAATAAACAAAGTTATATGGGTTGTTGTGGATCTTTTTATAAGGAAAAACCACATTATTGCAATTCAATAGGACTTATCACTGGATAAACATGTGTAGATATACTTCAATTAAGTGGTAATGCTTCATGAATTAACACTATCTATTGTATCTGACAGTGATATGAGAATCGCATGCATGTTCTGAAAAAGTATTTGACATTCTCTTAACACTGTGATGAGCTTCAGTATGGCTAATCATCCTCAAACTCCTGGCCAATCTTTTAAAACACTTCAAACCCTAGAATAAAATTTGAGATAATGTTCTATTATAGTTAATGGAGGATGAGACCATCATCATCTGGTTGAGTTGTCTTACAAAAATATTTTCCACTTGATCATCCAA
This sequence comes from Viscum album, assembly GCA_963277665.1. Lineage (NCBI taxonomy): Eukaryota > Viridiplantae > Streptophyta > Magnoliopsida > Santalales > Viscaceae > Viscum > Viscum album. The sequence goes on along the minus strand of OY728129.1, from coordinate 426,705,838 downwards.
ATGGCTCTATATGAAGCCCATTATGGGAAAAGGTGCATAACACCAGAATGTTAGGATGATGTAAATAAATGTAAGATACTAGGACATGAAATGTTCCATGTACTAGTGTTGAAGGTGAAAAACAATCAGCATCATATCAAGGCATCCCAAACATGATAATATAGCAATGCTGACAATCATTGACACGATATGGAGTTTAATGTTTGAGACAAAGTATTCCTCAGCATATCTCTATAGAAAAGAATCATGAGATATGGGATGAAAGGGAAGCAATGTACCAGGTACATTTGCCCATTCAGGATCCTTGTTCATGTTAGGGCTATGGCCAATGGACTAGCATTTCCTCTAAACATGTCTCAAGTACACACTGCATTCCATATATCACAATTATGGAAATACATACTGAAACATTCACAAATAATAAATTTGTAGATCGTAAAGATAGGGAATGATCTTTCTTATGAGGAGCATCCAAGGAAGATCTTAGAACATAGAGATAAAATTCTACGCAATAAGACTAATCACTTGGTCAAATTACTTTGGTGGAACCATAAGTACAAAGTGGCAACATGAGAACCAGAGAAAGGGATGAAAGAGAGGTAGCCACACCTATTTTCAACATAAAATGTAAAACAAAATTCATAAGGTGAAATTTCATATGGGGCGAAGAATGTAATGAATCAAAGTTTTATCTATATAAACTCATTTCTTATAATTATTTCATATGGTCTAAACAAATTGAAAACACAATACATGCTTTATAAATGATTAATGAATGAAATATAAAGTATTTATATGAGTTATGGAGCATATACGAAAATAATAGAAACACGACCTTTGGAATATTAACATCACCTTTATGAATGGTAAATTAGAAAATTGAATAGTAACCTCACCAATGAAATTATAAATTGAATTTATCTATATTATAAGTGACAATATGTTATAATTATATAATTGTATATGTAAATAAATATTTTAAAAAATATTAATTATGTGTTTGTATTTTTATATGTCATAAATATTTAATTACCACTTAAGAACTAATTTAATAAATTATAGAAACATTTATTATCATAAAATTTATTCATAAACTACTATTTTGGTATATTATGATTACAATTTCATTGTATGAGACCATATTTAATTTATCAAAGAGATATAACATGGGTTATAATTTAAAAATATATATTTTTTTGAGTAAATTATTATTGTAATTATAAATTATATTTCAAATACATTGAAATTTATTTTCATAAAATGGAGTAAATTTTGGAATTCTACACATAGAAAATTGGTAAGGGTAAATTTTTGGTTTTTTTGTAAAATACTAGGAATTTTGGGGATATTATAATACTAAAATTTATAGTATAAATACATTATAAGTTATATGAACTGTTAATTTAGTCCTAGATGATGTAAGCATGATTGGTTCAAAATAAAATAATATAATTACTATATTTAGTCTCAATAATCAACACTATATATTTTCATGAGAAAAATAATAAACTAATGAATTAAATAATGAGAAAACACTCCTCTCCTATAATATAAATACCTCACATAATCACCTCTTATCATCACACCCTTAAATCCTTGATCCTTGTTGAAATTCTATTCAAATATCATCCCAATACAATAATTCCAAAACCAATCCCCTAAGTAGGTTCTCAAGAATAAGGAATCAAGATGTAAATACCTCTTCCATTTTCATTAAATTTCATTAAAAGTTATATTATTTCCTTATCTTATCCTGACATCCCCTTGCCCATGTGGAATGAAAACTCCAATATCATATATATACTATAATTTAATCATGTGTATGAAATAATTATTCATAAATCTCTTCTCCTCTCTAATTTATTTTAGAAATGAAATAATTATACGTGAGGTATGAATTTATAACTTTCATGGATGATGTGATTTCATCTTTCAATTACACCTATATGTATGTTCATGAAACTATTTTTGTTCTTGAACCAGATTATATTATATTTATTACAACCAATTTATTTTTTTACCAATATATATAAATTACATTAATAATATAAAAAACTATTTTGTGATGATTAAAAAAGGAAAAATTAATCTAAACGATTATCATTAATTATTTATCTAATGAATAATCACCTCTTATGAAAAAATTGTATTTTAATATTATATAATTTCATTAATAACATATATGTTTAGTTTTGTAACACCAAAATCATCCTACATGATTTTCCATACACATATACACGTAAACTAATAATCGAAACCAAGAAAACTAATTCTCCCAAATAATGAAATTGAATTTCATAACCCATCAAAATGAAAATAAATGAACATAATATAATTATAAAAAATCAAATAAATTTATAAAATTTAATGTATTAATTAATTAGTGGATTTATATTGATTATTCAATACATTATGATCATGTGCATAATCGTTTCTGACATAAGGTTAGGGATTCTACTCGAACCTCCATTTTTTACTTCAAGTTACTCTTTAACACTTTTACCAAAATGATATTCTATTTTAGTTTTATGTAAGTATTATAAATGTTGTTTATAGGTTCTAAAAACATGTATCATTATACATTCATCTTTCTCTTTATGGTATATACATGTTTTTAAATGGTTCCCTAAAAAACACTTCCTGATAAGAAAGCTCGATTTAAGGGAACTTCTAAAATTCTTATCCATTTTCATGTGTGTTCCATAATCAATTTTAAGCTACCATTTATTTAAACTCACTAATATTATCATGAAAAAATAACTTCCTTCAATTTTTCTTCAATGCAATCAATTATTCCTTTTCCATTTAAATTAATCTTGATTGTTTTTTCTTTAGCCGTACAAAAATGTTTTACTTATAATGTTTCTTAAACACTAATTTTTTACATCTGTTGGGAATAATGTAAATATGATATATTCCTATATTCCCTTATTAATTTACATGAACGATTTAAATCCATACTTTCATTAACACACTATTATATTTTATTTTGATATTCCATTTTCAAAAAAATTTGATACCCAATTATTTCCTTGTGTAACCCTTATGTTCATGTTTGGTTAGTTATGTATGATTATTTATGTGGAAAAAATAATCATGAACATTTTATTATGGGTGTTAATAGATTTAACTCCCATTTATTAGGTAATTTTTAGTCTCATGAGATGTTATGTGCAACAATCATGGTGGTTATCCTGGACTCATACTTAATATGGCACGATCATGGTTGTTACCCATGACTCATGCTCCTCTATATGAAGTGAGCCTTGTATTGTGTTAAATTCATGTATTATGTTTCTTCCAAATTACTGTGATTCCATGATCATATTATCCAATGTTCAATATTTTATGATTCCATATGTTTAATCATGTTCAAATATCATTTATTATTTCTAACATGTGTTATAGAATTAATTTTAATGTTTATTCCCTTACTAATAATTTATGTTCATCTCATTGGTAATGTTATCTCTATGTTATCATATACATATGTAAGGGCATGAAGGAAACTTGGAGCTCATAATATTTGATAAATAAATAAATGTTTTTTTATTCCCATGTTTTCAGTTTTATGTACCTAGTATTCCAAGACACAAGACTTCAAAATCCAGGACTTGTAATGTGATGTTTAATTATTATTAAAATCATTTAATAATATGTGTAAAAGGATATGGTCTCTATATGAAAAGTATTCAAGTTTTTAAGAATATGAAATTTGTTTCTTCTATTGAAAATTCAGTTACAAAAAACATTAATTGTGAGTCATCCCTTGATGATTAAACTACAGTTGTATAGGTGGGAAGTGTTCCAGATACTGTTATGATTTCAGTTGATGAGTGTATTAATGATTCCCCTAATATTGTTGAGAGGACTGATGTTGAGGAGATGTATGAGGTGAACCAAGATATTACTCATACCACAATTGTTCCTGCTATGGATGTGCCTTCAATTGTAGTTCATAACCGATTAAAATTTTTGTTATGTCTTTTCTCAAAAGTATTGACCCAATTGTGAAAGAATTTGAAATGTATCAAAGGAATGTTAGACTAGGTCATGACTAATCTGACTTAGATGAATATATAATGAAACCAGTGTTTGGTGGATATGCATCTTCAGTTTTTATGTATCATGAATAGTCTTCTGGAATGAATTCTACTTCCATTCCTACTCCGATAGTACCAATATATATTATTACTCAATCTTTTATAAATTATTTTACAGATAAGTTTCTATTAGACATTGGTTTGTTGATAAATATCGACACTTACTTGAGTAAAATTTTATGTTATAAGTGTGTAAGAGAAATATTTTTATTAGTGATACATCACATTATACTATGAATGATGAATCAAATCTAAGAAGTTTAAATTGAATATAACATGTTATATAATTTAAAGGAGGGTATCAAAACTACTACATAAGATGTGAGACTATCTTTGTCTAACTCTATGGAAATTTGTAAGATATATTAAAGAATTTACCTTAGATCCTTCCACCAATATTACTTCACCTTCTTCTGTTGATATGGACATGATCGTATCAGTTGTAAGATAAGAACCCAGTGGTCTTTTAAATACTGCTTCAGGTAGTGAAAATTCTATGTCTTAGGAAATATTGAAGAAATTTCATCACAATATTGATCAATACCACATGATGAATCAATAAAAAATGAATGAAATGATTTCTGGTAAGGGTACTATCACAAAATAGATAAAATTACATCTCTTAAGGTCTTCCACCAATCATGAGCTTAATGCATATTTCATGTTTTTAGATAAAAATAATAGGGTGCCTTCTGTGTCACAAGCTTTTATGGTGAAAGTAAACCAAATAAAAGTGATTAATAAAGTGCGGTAGAATTTTATAGAAGATAATATAGACTTTTTCTTTGCAGTGGAGTGAGGTCGGGAAATAATAATGGATTTCATCAATATTATGAAATATCTATTTTTCTATGGAATGACAGTTGTTTCTCAGGATGCAATCCATATTAATTGTTATATAAATCCTCCTACTACATATCCCATATTATTCAATCCTGGTGTGACTAGAGATCCAAATTCTCCACTTTTGGCATGATTCCAGCCTTTTACTTTATCTCCCATAAAGTTTCTTGACCACATGATATACATCATCATAAGAGATCCTCATCATCTGATTGGTGTTCCTACTAACCTACCTAAATCTCCTTTAGATTATGATGACGATCTTTCTACCTCAGTGAAAAAAAGGTAAATCCTCTATTTGAACCATCAACCACACCAAATAAGTGTTTATTATTGAATCCATGTTTGATAGATATGCCTTTTCAACACTTTTAGGATGTCACCCATTTCTTTTGAATATTAGATTATCATTGATGTTAATATATTTTTATTCATATTCTATTTTATTTTTTATTTTTTATTTCATTATACATTTTTTGTAATCCAAAAAGTGGAATATGAACTATGTAATTTAGGTCATTAATTTCATACTTTTATTGTGAAATTTCATTTCATACATATGTTTCTAATATTCCTTTTAAAAATACCTAAAATTGATAAAATATTTTTTCTATTGATAATATTTCATGTTTACTTAACATTAATACCATGTTTCCTTTCTTTATCCTTGATTAGATATGTATCAAAAATTACCATTGATATCATGTGAATAAAATTCCATTATTCACGATCATAATAAAGGGGGATATTTTGGACTCCTTTTTTAATGATCATATAATATTGTTTATTATGATAAATAATGAGTTTCATGTTTTCTATTTGAATTTTATCATGTGATATAGAAAGGAGGAATTTTCATATGATTGATTCACCTTCAGACAATGACTCGTCATTGAGGTTGAGTCATAAATGGATAATAACACAGTGATGATGTGAGATCTCAATAAGTGTTGGAAGCACTCCTCGCCAAATTTCAATCACTATTGTGGATGTCATGAAGTTATTTTTTTACAAATTATTGAAAATATTCACCACCATCAATGTCTCACTCTAATTTTGGAAATATGGAAACATATAAAAAATACTCACTGTTAGATAAAAAAATCAACTATGAATGGAATTTACCTACAACAAGCTATGATATAACACTGAAGAAATAATTTAGAAAATTTTAGAGATGACCTACCATAAGAGGAGTCACCTCAATAATTTGTTCTTTGTAATGTGTTGAAAATGCCTACCAATGAGAAGAAACACCATCAGAAGACTCACTGCCAACCAAAAACACCGCCAGAGTGTCTCACTACCAGACTCTATGTCACCTCCAGACATATACACAACCAATTCCACCATTCAAAAAAAAACCCCAATTATTTCTTTTACTTTTATTTTTTAATTTAATATTTCTATGTTCTACTTTTTCTAATTTAATGATGAAACTTATTTCAATGATTGTGTATTAACTATTGCAGAGAATGCATCAAGATATGTTTCAAGATTACAGTACGATGATGCATAGGAGATCTGGATTATTATTACTTCTATTGCACTTAAATATTATAAGTATACTCCCAAGTGTGCAGAAGATAAAGGGGATACATTCATGCATACCCAAAAAATCCAAAAAATATATTCATGTGCATGAGAGTCAGGACTTACTGCAAAAACATGAAGAATTATTACATGACTACTCTTAACTGAAGAAGAAGAAGTACAACATATATCCAATGCCTTCCTAAAATAAAAATCATAGAGTTTATGACACATGGTTTTGGTCAAAATTCTAAAACATGACTTGAGCCTCAGTGAAAAACACATTCAATGAGCCACAAGGTGTAGAGCATATTAGACCAAGCAACACTATCATTTAACATAGTTTACTTGCTCATTGTTATTATATTCATTTATATTTTATTCGCTGTGTATTACTCTATATTTCTACACACAGACACACACACACTATATACTACATTAAACTGGAAGATAATCATATATCTTCTAAATAATTTTATTACTCTTGCATTACCTTGTGTTGTGGTAGAGGTCATGTTGTGTCTTGTCTAGTTTTTCCCACAAAACTCTTGGTAGAGGTCATGTGTGTCCAGGATAGTTGTTAAACTATTGTAATACCTGATCCAAGTTGTGTATCCAAATTTTATTTTATATTAAATTCTCAGTTTTAGATGATTTCAATGTGGAGAGAACTGGGTCTCATATTGAGACTGAACCACATCTATTCAAATTAAACTGTGTGATTTTCCATGTGTATGGTTTAAAATAAATGTGTATTAATTTATAAACAAATACAAAACTTTTATAGTTAACAATATTTTTTGTAGTTATATGATTTTTATTATGTAAAATGATTTCAAAATATAAATTTAATTTCATAATTATTCTAAATGAGACATAATCAATCATTTGATAAATATGTTAAAATATTAAAACATATAATGATATTTTATTTTAGTTAACTAGGATATGTTCAAATTTGGTGGGGTATTTTATTTCAATCATTTTAACATAAATTTGTTTTTTGTTAATCCATTCACCCCCTCTTAAGATAATCACACCAACCAATAATAAGATTTACTTCTCTCTATAACACTGAAAAGATATACACATAAACCTTATGTAGGGATTTTAAATTATATCTTACCTTTACATAGAATAAGTGATATCATTACATGGGTAACTCAAAGGATGTGTTACATTTATATAGCCTTCATTTCTTTCTCTATATGTGCACTTCCCTAATTGTTTTTTATTTAAACCCATGTTATATTAATCAACTAATATGTGTGATGTAATATATCTTGTAAGTAAAACTTTACAACAAGAATATGCAATCAATAACTTGATTTATTTCCAACCAGTCACATTTTTTAACATTATATAAATTATTTTTTCTGGTGATTTATACAAGGACATTATAAGACCACTTCTTCAAATGATAACCTTTGTCTGGTGATCTTTTTCTGATGACATGAATCTATAATGAATCATTCAATTAACGTCAGTTTTGTAACACCCCAAGCTTCCACGGTATGTTTCCCTTTGAGTAATGTTGTATCTTGAGTTGTATGCAACATGGAGTTTTAACACACCACGACCAATTAAACTGGACGTTATAAATTGTAATGGTCACTTTTTGAAATTTTATAAATTTTATTTCTCAAAATGGGCTTCACTTTTGAATTTGGAGTATCATAATTAGCTAAGGGTTAATTTTTGGTATTTTCTGAAAACATCAATTTTTTATGAATAGTGAAAAGCACTGTGTTATTGTTTAAGAACAACTTTTTATTTAAGTAATTAGTTATTTTATTTTAATTTATTTTTCAACAAAATAGATACATAATACCTATATATACTTAATTTAATTCAATTGGAGTCATTTTATAATATGTTTAGATATATAAAATTTTATTGAAATTTATACCGTCTTATTACCCACCTTCTAGGAGCATTTAAAAATTTACATAAAAAAAACCTTCACCACTTTTGTGAGTTGAATGTCAAAAATATGAGAGACATTATTGAAATAAGTAAGTAAAATTTAGTTCAATAAGATGAAAATAATTTTTGGTGTTTAGTAACTTTTGACTTTTATTTACTGTGGTAAAAGTAAATAGGGTAATTAAGGGTAAAAAATATATTATAATTACCCTGAAACATGTCCTAATCCTATTGGGTATGTGTAATTAGACAGAAAAACATTAGGAATAAAATATGGTCCTCTTTTGTCTACATGGATTATATTAGGACATTTTTTATTATTTTATTTAAAGAAGAGTTAAAAGCGTAAAATTCAAAGTTTATAAACTCAACCTTTTTTAATATATGGTTGTACATAAAATAAATTCGACTATAAATATTAATTATAATGATAAAATTATTTTCCACTTAATCGTATTTTATTTATAATTTTTATACATTAAATAATTTAATTTATTTATGACACAATGATGATATAGTAATTACCTTATTAATGAAATATTAAAATAATTGATATTATAAATATCCAAATAAATATAAATTTAGAATTATGAGGAATAAAAATAATTATATATGTTAATATGGAATGTTATTATTTATTAAAAAAATTATTCTAAGTGACAATGTTTTTATGGCTTTCAAAAAAATCAAATACTAAATAGTCTCAAAATTGACATAATTGAGTTTTTAAAACACACACTATATTATTGATTGATATAATATTCCAAAAAATATATGGTTTGGTCAAAGGACTTATATGAGGTTATATATAATAATAATTAACCAATTGGGGTTCTATTTTCCTGTTATAGTTAGTTTATTAACAATATAATATAAAAATACAAAGAGACATGGTAAATGTCAAACTATTTAACTAAGAGTTTAATATAAAATATATGGCTAATATGGTGACCTAAAACTATCTAAAACCTATTGGTTGATATGTTTTCGACCAATAGAAAACATTAACTAGAAATAAATCATTTTGGATCCATTAGAAACCAAAATTATATTATTATAAAATAATATTTCACGATTTTCGTAAATTGACCCTCACCTCTCTTATAGAAGGGTACTTTTGATTTTATTAATTTCACACCTCCAAAGCCATTTGTCTCGGCCAACCCCTACCCAAATATAATCTCAAATATCTTCCCTTCAACTTAGATTCCTTACATTGATCATAAAGACAATCTATAGAGCCCTTTTGATCAAATCAAAAGGAAACACCTGATGAAGAGGTAATAATTTCACCACCCATTTTCAAGTCCTTTTCTTCTTCCACTTCTTCTTTATTTGTTGTTTCAAAACCAAAATAATAACTAAAATACCATATACATACTGTGATGTTATTATAAATATGGTATGACCATATTTTTTATTCTATCCATCCTGTAAATGACAAATTCACCATACGTGCATACATAAGGCTTACTGTCTCCACGTCATGGTGGAGTTTGTTATTCAAACACTAAATTATTTGGATGGGTATAAAAATGAGTATAACTAATTTAAATAAAAAATATAACATTTTAATTATTCTTTATGTATGATATAACATCCAATTACATATGATTTCACTATCAATATAATGATATTGTTGCTCGTGCGTACGTACAGATTACAGTCTCTATGAACGCAATGATATTCATTTTCCATCGTAATGATTGAAGAATAATTTTCATTTCATGATCCAAAATAATGTTTATGACCATAATATCAATAATTATATGAATAAAATACATCCTATCCATAAACAAATGTCTTACGTAACGAAACATATAATGGAAAACGAATCAGTTAACACCTAAAATGTTGATGCTACTGAAATATTATTAACAAATAAATATTACAGGTCGTATATGATATCATATTTACGTATATAGTTATTTTATAATTTAATAAAAATGTTTTAACTACTATATAGGATGTTAAAATAACATCTAATTAGGAAAAAGTACAAGGTAAGGGTTAATTCTACAATCTCTTTACTTATCTAAAGTTGTTAATACATAAGTATCTACTAGGACAACATCATAATCTACATCGTTGTTTTCTTAAAAATAAAATTCAAAACATTATTACAATTTACTAGACTATGGGTTAATGTAATTTATAACCTTCTTTGACCACATATGTTTTGAAAGGATTCTTTCCATCATTTTCAAATCAAGTTACTTTATGACATTCTCGACAAAATTAAGGTAAGAATGTCATTTTTTAACTTATACGGCGGGTGCGGCTATTTTCTGCCATTATAACATCATCGAGGTTTCCCATACAATATTATAAAAATAAATTCAAAATAAATGTTTTCTTTTATAGTTATATGAATTTTAAATGATTTCAAAATAGAAAGAGATGTTTCTCTACAAAAAGTTTTGATTTCATCTATGTTAACATCCTTTGATGGAATTTAAGCTTGTTTGAAGTTGATTTATTATGATACAAATATTACATATTTTATTGAATGTTTTGTGATATTTTTGACTATGGATGTGTTATTTTTACACCATTCATGGTTTGTGGGTAATATTTTGACATTTCGTATGCTAGTTTTAATACGAATTTTTATGTTATGTTTAAACCTTTTCACATGAGGAATGCATTGGACTTAGAATGTGATAGGTGGATCCCACTATAACTCCTCGATGCATCATTAGGGATCATGAGACAAACTAGTGTATTGTAACACCCCGAGCTTCCACGATACACTTCTCTTTCAATAATGCAATAGCTTGCATTGTACGCAAGTTCGAGATTCTAACACACCACGACCAATAAAAATAGTCATTATGAATAGTAATACCCACTTTTTGAAAATATATATATATTTTATATTTCAAAATGGACATCATTTTTTGATTCAGAATATCAAAATTAACCTATGTTGAATTTTTTGTATTTTTCTGAGAACTCCTAATTTTCTATGAATAGAAAAAAACATAAAAACAAATTTTTTAATCAAAATAATTTATAGTGATAAATTATACTATTGAGTGGTTTTAATGTATAATTAGAATATATTTTTACCATTTTATCCAATGGTGGTCATTATAATTAATTTCACATTGAAATTGGACATAAACAATTGTCAATCTTTTGATATATATTGTTTCTTAAAAACACACTATTTGTTTTGACAATGGGAATTAATTATTAAATTAATTAATTCAAATTATATGTTTTGATGTTTGTAAAATAGACATAATTTTTTAATTAGGAATATCAAATATAGAATAGGGTGAAATTTTGGCATTGTTCTGAAAAACTTCAATTTTTGATAAATAGTGAAACCACTATGTGGTAGTTAAAAAACTACTTTTTTGTTTAAATGAATCATTACCACTTCTGTGATTCTATTTTCAAAAATATGAAATACATGGTTTTCATTAGGAATTAAAATTTGGTTCAATTGGATTAAAATAATTTTTTGGTGAATAGTAACTTTTAAGTTTAATTAATCGCGATTAAAGGTAATTAGTGAAATTTAAGGTAAAAATGATATTATAAAAATATGAAAATATCTTGACACTTGTCCTGCACTTATTGGATGAGTCATGGCCAACCAAGACAATCCATGGGTCAACTTGGGGACCCCATGGAGCCACTTGGGTAAGAAAATGACATTAATAACTTTTTATTTAAAGTAAAAATAAAATTGTCACAAACATGTGTTGTTTTACAAAAACAAGTATTACATGGGGTTATATAAGTTAAATTTTCAACTATAAATATTAATTGGAAATATAAAAATATTTCCTAAATCATTATATTATTTTTATAATTTTTAGACATTATATAAATTAAATTTTTTATGACACCATGATGATGCAGCGATTACCTCATTAATTAACGATTTAAATAAAATAAAACGATAATGTAAAATCTAAGACATACACTTGTCACAAACCTATTGGATTAGTATATTTCGAACCCTTATCACCATATCCTATAAATATATCATAGTGGGACCTCTAAAATCTGAAAAGCATTTCATAATAATGTACTATTTCATGACTTTCCAAGAGGGCCCCTCCTCTGCTCTTATAAAAGGCCCCCACCTCTACCACCTTATTCACACCATCAAAGCCATTTGGATCGGCCAAAATCTTCCCAAATACTCTCTAAACTTCCATATCTTACTCCTAGAAGCCTCAAATTGGTCATAAGCCTTCCCAAGGAAGCCTTTGGATCAAATCAAAAAGAATTACACGATTTTAAGGTAATGTCTTCTGTTGTGTTCTTTAGTTTTATTTTGATTCTCCAACCCCCTAAAATATTTTTATTTCATTATTTTGTAACCAAAACAGTATCTTAAATATACTAGGATGTTTTTATGAGAAGTATTTTATTTAAACTTACACACACCTTCATCTAATGGTTAATGAACATACTGTTTCTGTGGGAGGTGAAATACTGCCTCACGAAACGATGATAGTTCAATATAATTTTAACACCTATAATGGTGGCCATTATGATGAAAATATTTATATATATGATATATATTATTTTTATGTTTTCCTTATGCTTCTTTATTTCTCATTTATGTAATACCTTTATTATTTCCATTATGGGTAAACGCGCTAATTTCATTTTAGGAAGTGCGGACTACCGCCCCCTCAAAGTGATTTGAATCATTAATGCCATATGTGGGACGTATAAAGGATGGAGTAAATGATATTATATATGATATTATACTGGAATTATAATACACCTTTATATCATTATGATTTAATTCCATTAAATATGAAATAGAAATGAAAGTAGCGTTCATGCGTACGTACGGCTTACCGTCTCCATGAACGGTGCATTTCATTTCTTACCTATAAATGTTACGTAATATTATGAATGAATGTATATATTGGATATATATTATATATATGATATATAACTCATGAATATAATTCTGGATATAATGGATATTCTACCACATAAACAACTTGTAATTATAAGAAGTTTATTGTTGACTCAAGTACCGAAGATCGACAAAACAACTGTTATTAACTTAAATGACTACATAATTTTTGTAATATTGTAATAGGTGATATAAAATGGATAATAAACATGAAAAAGGTTCTTAAGAAATGAGAGATTAACTCTAGTTTATTAGTCGGGAGAATAAAGAATGGTCGAGTGAAGTCGGACACGAGGTAAGGGAACTTCTTAACCAAATTTCCAATCTTCGGGTTAATTTCCAACTTGCAAATTATGTCATGATATTATTATGTCCTATATTGTATTTTTAATTTCTTTATGTGTACTTATAGTGAATACACATAATAGAACTATTTTATTTAAAAAATCATATTTGTAAGGGACTTCATCTCAATCTCCTTTCATTGAGGCATATTTTGTTTTACACAAAACTTTCTTTTATACGGTGTATAAACCCCTTTGACTTTTATGTTTATTCAAAAGGAATCTTTTTTATACGAAGCATTTTTACTAAAAGACAAAAGGAATGTTTTGTATTACCTATGTGGTGACAATGACTTCTCCGCCGCCAAGACAATTATTTGATTTTCGGCTTCCTCTACAAGCCATAACTTTTTTTAATGAAAAATAAATACCATGTTTTAATTTTCTTCTATTTTGGTATTGAAAATGGTTTTGATAATGTTTCTATAATATCAATGTGTTGTATTGATAACTTGTGATTGAAATGTGGAAATTTTATGTTTTCTTTATGCATGTTTTATGTGATATGATTATGTTATGGTTTATGATATGTTTAAACCTATTCATATGAGGAATGCATTGGACTTAATAAGTGACTGGTGGAGACCGCTATAGCTCCTCGATGCATCGGTGGGTCTCATGAGACAAACTAGTGTCTTGGAACAGGGCCTTGACAAAATCTTATTTTTAGTAGTGGCACGAGGCCTTGGCTACGTGGTTATGATAGTCTAGAATTATGCATTCCATCATTATAAAAGTGGTTATTGATATTGCATGTGATTATTCGACTAGGAGAATATCCATTTGAATAAGTAAATGGCGTTATTTCATTTTATTTTTTCTATATTATGATGAAGTTCACGTTTAAATGGATTTTGTTTTATTTATACTTTTCCTTAAATGTTAATGTTTATTTATGAAATCTTCTGCTATATTGTTATCCTTACTGAGCATCTGAGCTCACCCCTTTCAATGTTTTAATTTTTCCAGGATGTGAAGAAGTATTTTAGGAATGACCTGCAGGGATAGTCTGAAGGGGATATGAGTGTGGAAAATGGAGACTATGTTATTGTAGTATTTCACTTTATGATGTAATGTAACATTTAGGAATGTATCTAGTGTTTCCAAGGCTACTAAACTAATTGGTCTTTCGAGACTTGATCTTTTGTGATCAGGCCAATGTTACGCAATAACACACCGACTCTAGGTAACTGGGGTCGGGGCGTTACAGTTGTTATCAGAGGTAGTTTAGTACTAACCTTGGAAGTTTTATTTATATAAACTCTGATTAGATAACATAGACCTAAGAAAAAATTTGAGGATTAGTATTGAAGAACTTTCTAGAATTTTGGTATTATAGGGATTTTGTGAGTTTTCCGAGCAATACATCCATATCTGGATACGTGCTGGTAGAGGCGGCTCTGGCATAGATGTACCTAGGGGTAAAACCCGAAAACACCCCTTTGAGCTAGACTCGAACGGGAACTGGTGCATGACAACGGGCCTTACTGCACTCTTGGTTACGACACTCCTGGGGGATATGCTTAGGATAATTCTCATTTTTTTACAAACCATTATGAAGGGTTTATGAGTATATAATTCCTCAAATAAAACATTTTTTATGATTATGGATTATATCCATAAATCGTTCAATTTACATTAAGTATTTTACAAGTTTGGAATTACTCATTGTAATTCATAAACTAACCTAGTTTATGCCATTGTATAGAAATGGCGCCCAGTAGAAGGAATGTGAACTCCATCAGTAGGTATGATCCAAAGAGTAAGAACGATCATATCTTTCATGGTATTAAGCCAAAATTTAGAAGGGAAATAGTCTCCCATGTGTTCTCAACATATGAAGAAATAGTATCACGTGTTAATAAGATAAGTATAGAATTCTCTGAGTCTTATGTATTTGAAGGGAAGAAACAGAATAAAAGGATGAAAGAGAGAATGATGGATAAATGGACGAGGGAAAAGAAGAATTTTCCAATATGTGATAACTGTGGGAAGAAACACCTTGGAACTTGCCTGAAGGGAATGGGAGTTTGTTATAAGTGTGGAGAAAAAGGACAGCAAGTGTGTTACAGCAAGGGTAAGAAAAAGGTTTCAAATTTACAATGCTTCATCTGCAAGGAGTGGGGACACTACGCAAACCAATGTCGAAATCATCAGAGTATACCCCAAATGATGTTATTGGATAATAATAATGTTATGATACTACCATAGATGAGGAGGAATGATTAGAGTTCTTATGTTCTTATTAATGAATTTTTTCATTTTAGTGTTGTATCAATGATGCACTGGTTATAATAACTATAGACTATATAAGGATTGTACTACAGTAATATTTCATCAAGGACATTAGATTGTGTGGAACCAAGAAAAGTGACCCCAAGGTAGGTTAAATATTTGGAAAATATATGGTTGAGAGAAAGATAAACCATAATATGGTTCTGATACCGAGATAGTGATTTTGGAATAATACATGATTTATTTGGATAAATTATATTGGATATTCTTAACGTCCTTGAAACTGATTAATGATTTGTATACATTTTTGGATAGAAGGAGTATATCTAGTATTCTATAAGTAATAAGGGATCATGAAAGTAATCAATAAGGATTTATGGTAATTCAGGATGTTGTAGTGTTTTAAAAGAATACATGATAAAGGTGTTCACAGGTTGTTAAGCGGAAAAAAGGATCTTCATTATGTTTACCTTCCTCATAAAATTTGGACTATGAGTTGGACATAAGTGTTTTGGATAGCTATAAAGGTTGGAATGGATTAAGTTTAACCTTGGATAGTATTGTTTAAGGTTAAAACATTTCTGAATATTATTTTTAGAATATTATAATACTATTGTATTAGGAAAAGGACAACCTGTAGGTCGGGGTATAACCCGTCGTGACCGAAAAAGCTGTAGGAATCAAACCCACAACCATAGTGAGACATGACTTTATTACCTACCACTAGCCTACAGGAAGTCCCTGATTATTACAAAATAGTTTTCCTAATCTAAATGTTATGTGTTAATATTTTCAACCTTGTACGATTAGGATAAATAAAATATTTTTGAGATCTATTATCTTTTTGAGTGAAAGATGAGTTTGTGGTAGAAATTAGTTGAAGGTTGAAACTCTACTTGTCAAGCATAAATATATATATACCTATCTCTTATTCTATGAATTAATTAATTTTTAAACTTTAGTAAAGGGATATTAAAACAAAAAATGTGTTATCTTAATACCTTATGTCTTGTTGAACTGATAATATTTTAAATCAACATACATTGAAAGATTTGAGGCCCTCAATTTTACACTTGTTTGTGATTGATGACCTCAATCACTCCATACAAATATTTACATTTTTCCTCCAATTTTTTGTTTCTAATTTCCACCAATGTTATCATAATCGAGATCATAATTTGGTGGTGACTTTTTCATTTCCCTTTCCCTCTTATTAATGCTAAATTTTATTAACCTTATTTCCGATGTGGGTTTTCCAAAAAGGTATTTTCTATTTTCTATCTTTTATTTTCAAAGAAAAATTTAAAATTGCGAGGACGTAATTTATTAAAGGAGGGGAGAATGTAACACCTCGAGCTTCCACAATACGCTTCTCTTTCAATAACGTAATAGCTTCCATTGTACGCAAGTTTAAGATTCTAACACACCACGACCAATCAAAATATCCATTATGAATAGTAATACCCACTTTTTGAAATTATATATATATTTTATATTTCAAAATGGACATCAATTTTGGATTCATAATATCGAAATTAGCCTATGATGATTTTTTGGTATTTTTCTGAGAACTAATTTTCTATGAATAGAAAAAAAACATAAAATCAACTTTTTTAATCAAAATAATTTATAGTGATAAATTATAATATTGAGTAGTTTTATTGTATAATTAGAATATATTTTTACCATTTTATCCAACGGTGGTCATTATAATTAATTTCACATTGAAATTGGACATAAATAGTTTTTCAATCTTTTGATATATATTATTTCATAGAAACACACTATTTGTTGTGACAATGGGAATTAATTATTAAATTAATTAATTCAACTTATATGTTTTTAATTTTGTAAAATAGAAATAATTTTTGAATTAGGAATATCAAATATAGCTTAGGGTGAAATTTTGGCATTGTTCTGAAAAACTTCAATTTTATGAATAGTGAAACCACTAAGTAGTAGTTAAAAAACTGATTTTTCGTTTAAATGAAACATTACCACTTCTGTGATTTGATTTTTAAAAATCCGACATACATGGTTTTAATTAGTAAGTAAAATGTGGTTCAATGGGATTAAAATAATTTTTTGATGAATAGTAACTTTTAAGTTTAATTAATCGCGATTAAAGGTAATTAGTGAAATTTAATGTCAAAATGATATTATAAAAATATGAAAATATCTTGACACCTTTCCTACACTTATTGGATGGGTCGTGGCCGACCAAGAAAATTCATTGGTCAACTTGGGGACCCCATGGAGCCACTTGGGTAAGAAAATTACATTAATAACTTTTTATTTAAAGTAAAAATAAAATTGTCATAAACACGTGTTGTTTTACAAAAACAATTATTACATGGGATTATATATGTTAAATATTCGGCTATAAATATTCATTAGAAATCTAAAAAGACTTCCTAAATCATGATATTTTTTTTATAATTTTTAGACACTATATAAATTAAATTTGTTATTACACCATGATGATGCAACGATTACCTCATTAATTAATTATTTAAATAAAATAAAATGATAATGTAAAATCTAAGACTTACACTTGTCAAAAACCTATTTTATGAGTATATTTCGAACTCTTATCACGTTATACTAGAAATATTTCATTGTGGGGCCTCTAAAATCCGAAAATCATTTCATAATAATGTAATATTTCATGACTTTCCAAGAGTGCCCCTCCTCTCCTCTTTTAAAAGGCCCCCACCTCTATCACCTTATTCATACCATCAAATCCATTTGGCTCGGCCAACCTCTGCTAAAATTCTCTCTCAAATTACATCTCTTACTCCTAGAATCCTCACATTGGGCCGAAGTCTTCCCAAGGAAGACTTTGGCTCAAATCAAAAAGAGTTACCCGATTTTAAGGTAATGTCTTCTCTTGTGTTATTTTGTTTTATTTTGCTTCTCCAACCCCATAAAATATTTTTATTACTTTATTTCGTAAAAAAACCAGTATATTTAATATAATAGGATTTTTTATGAGAAGTATTTGATTTAAACTTACACATACCTTCATCTAATGGTTAATGAACATACTGTTTCTGTGGGTGGCGAAATACTGTCTCACGAAATGATGATTGTTCAATATTATTTTAACCCCTCTAATGGTGGCCATTATGATGAAAATATTTCTATATATGATATATATTATGTTTATGTTTTCCTTATACTTAATTATTTCTCATTTATGGAATACCTTTATGATTTCCATTATGGGTAAACGAGATAATTTCATTTTAGGAAGTGCGGACTACCGCCCCCTCAAAGTGATTTGAATCGTTAATGCCATATGTGGGACGTATAAAGGATGGAGTAAATGATATTATATATAATATTATACTTGAATTATAATAAACCTTTATATCATTATGATTTCATTCCATTAAATATGAAATAGAAATGAAAGTAGTGTTCATGCGTACGTACGGCTTACCGTCTCCATGAACGGTGCATTTCATTTCTTACCTCTAAATGTTACATAATATTATGAATGAATGTATAAAATGGATATATATGATATATATGATATCTACATCATGAATATAATTCTGGAGATAATGGATATTCTACCACATAAACAACTTGTAATTATAAGAAGTTTATTGTTGACTCAAGTACAGAAGATTGACAAAACGACTGTTATTAACTTAAATGACTACATAATTTTCGGAACATTGTAATAAGTGATATAAAAGAGATAATAAACTTGAAAAAGGTTCTTAAGCAAGTAGAGATTAACTCTAGTTTATTATTCTGGAGATTAAATAATGGTCGAGTGAAGTCGGACATGTGGTAAGGGAACTTCTTAACCCAATTTCCATTCTTCGGGTTAATCTCCCACTTGCAAATTATGTCATGATTTTATTATGTCCTATCTTGTATTTTTACTTTCTTTATTGTACTTATAGTGAATACACATAATAGATATATTTTATTTAAAATATCATCTTTGTAAGGGACTTCGTCTCAATCTCCTTTCATTGAGGAATATTTTGTTTTATACACAACTTTCCAGTATACGGTGTATAAACCCCTTTGAATTTTATGTTTATTCAAAAGGAATCTTTTTTATACGAAGCATTCTTACTAAACGAAAAAAGGAATGTTTTGTCTTACCTATGCGGCGACAACGACTTCTCTGTCGCCGTGACCATTATTCGATTTTCGGCTTCCTCTACAAGCCATAAATTTTTTAATGAATAATAAATACCATGTTTTAATTTTATTCTATTTTGGTATTGAAAGGGGTTTTGATAATGTTTTTATAATATCAATGTGTTGTATTGATATCTTGTGATTGAAATGTGGAAATGTTATGTTTTCTTTATTCATGTTTTATGTGATACGATTATGTTATAGTTTATGATATGTTTAAACCTGTTCAGATGAGGAATGCATTGGACTTAATATGTGACGGGTGGAGCCCGCTATAGCTCCTCGATGCATCGGTAGGTCTCATGAGACAAACTAGTGTCTTGGAACGAGGCCTTGACAAAATATTATTTTTAGTCTTGGAACGAGGCCTTGGCTACGTGGTTATGATAGTCTGGCATTATGCATTCCATCATTATGAAAGTCGTTATTGATTTGGCATGTGATTATTCGACTAGTAGAATATCCATGTGAATAAGTAAATGACATTATTTCATTTTATTTTTTCCATATTATGCTGAAGTTCAAGTTTAAAAGGATTTTGTTTTAGTTATACATTGCCTTAAATGTTAATTTTTATTTATGAAAGCTTCCGCTATATTGTTATCCTTACTGAGCATCTGAGCTCACCCCTTTCAATGTTTTAATTTTTCCAGGATATGAAGAATTATTTTAGGAATGACCTGTAGGGATAGTCTGAAGGGGATATGAGTGTGGAAAATGGAGACTATGTTATTGTAGTTTTTCACTTGATGATGGAATGTAACATTTATGAATGTATCTAGTGTTTCCAAGGCTACTAAACTAATCGGTCTTTCGAGACATGATCTTTTGTGATCATGCCAATGTTACGCAATAATGCACCGACTCTGGGTAACTGGGGTCGGGGCGTTACATGTATTGCCACAACACCTAGACATAATCTTATTTGTAGTATTGTCACAAGGCCTTGACTATATGGTTATGAAGTCTGGAATTATGCATTCCAACATTATGAAATTGGTTATTGATATTACATGTGATTATTTGACTAGTAGAATATCCATCTAAAAAAGTAAATGGAATTATTTGATTTATTATTGCAATATTATGCTGAAATTTATGTTTGAAAGGCTTTTGTTTTATTCTTATACATTTTTTAAATGTATTTTATTATTAATAAAATTTTCCACTATATTATTATCCTTACTGAGCATCTGAGATCCCCCCATTATATGTTTTATTTTTTCCAAGATGTGAGGAAGTATTTTTTTGGTTAACCTATATGGATATGGTAAGGATATAAGTGAGTTTAATGGGGACAAATTGTTTTTGATGTATTTATTTCATGATTTAATGTAAAACGTATGAATGTATCTAGTAATTCCATGCCTACTAAAATGATCATTCTTTTCGGATTTGATCCCCTATGATCAAGAAAGTGTTATGTAACAAACTCTTGGTAACTGGGTGTGGTGCATTATAATTTGTATCAGAGGAAGTTTAGTGAAAACCTTGGAAACTATATTTATATAAACACTGATTAGAACACATTACACTAAGATAGACATTGAGGATTGGTGTAGAAGAACATCCTAGAATTTTTGAAATGTAGCAATTTTGTGTATTTTCCAAGAAATACATCTCTGTCTAGATACGAGAAGGTAAAGGCGGATCTGGTACAGATATACCTTGGAGTAAAAACTCCAACAAAGAGTTTTCGGCTTGATCTGGGTATCCCAGTACACAACAACGGGCCTTGCTGCACTCTTAGTTATGACACTCCCGGGGGATATGCTTAGGATAATTCAAAATTTCATTACAAACCATTATGAAGGATTTATGAGTATATACCTCCTTAATGAAAACATTTTTTATGATTATGGATTATATCCATAAATTTTTTAATTTATGATAAGTGTTTTACATGTTAGGAATTATGTATAGTGATTCAAAAAATAATCTAGTGTATACCATTGTTTAGAAATAGGACCTACAGAAGGAATGGAAATTGTATCAACACATGTAATCTTTATAGGAATTTTACTCATACTCAAGATAATTATAGTGAAGCACGTGATACAACAGGTGCTGGTCAGATTATCACCATATTGAGACAACTCACTAAGGTTATGAATAATAATCTTACTCGTGTGGAGCACCCTGATCCCCAACGCGGAGGATCAAAGTTTGATCACGTCATGAGGAGTCTACCACCAAAATTAAATGGGATTACAAATCCATTAGTAGCTGAGAAATGTATAAGTTCCTGAGAGAGAAAATTTCATGCTTTCGGGAGCAGCGAAAGGTAAAAAGTGTTCATGGCAGTTTATCACCTCACAGCAGATACAGATCAATGGTGGCCATTAATCCAAAACAAAAAGGAATATAATGAAGTTTCAATCATGGAATAGTGTGAGTTTTAAGATATTTTATTACAAAAATACTTTCCTTATGACTAAAGAGAAGACATGGAAAGACAATTTTTAAGCCTGAGGCAAAAAGAGGATGAGAATGTCATAATGTATGAGGCTAACATTACAAGGTTAGCAATGCATGCATCAGATTATATACATAACCCAAGGAGTAAGATTGATTGATTATTTGATGGGTTAAAACCATTTCTCTGCTAAGCATTTGTATCATAATCCTTCTCATCGTACGAAGATATTTTCTCATGAACTATCAAGAAAAAAATGAAATTCTTTATGTCTTATGACTTCAATGAAAAGTAAGAGAAGAAGAGATCTGCTGGTCACTCTAGAGGGGGAAGAAGGTAAAAGTGGAATGTCTATCCTATGGTAAATGTAAGAAGAAACAACCCGATACTTTCCCGAAGGGAATGAAATTTGGTTACAAGTGTCATGAAAAAATCCACAAAGCTCTTGATTGCAATGGAAAGAAAGAGGCAGCGAATGTTGAATGCTACAATTATAGAGAAAAGGGACATTGTGAAAATGAATGTCTTATTCTCTAAGGGAACTTACAACAAAAATGGCCAATGGAGATAGGACAATATTATGCGATCACTACTGATGAGGTTGAGACTCCGAAATACATGGTGGAAGAAAATTTAATAGTTTCCACAAGTTTATCCAATGCTTTATTTGATTTTAGATTATCACGTTGTTTCATATCTTCCTTGTTTTCTAAAAATATTATGCATTTTCAATTTGACATAACAAGGGATTTTTCATTCAAAAATCCTAAGGCAAGTATCATCGCAATAATGTTTTGTGAATCAGTTCCCATTAGGGAATATAAATGTTCTTTATATGCTAATCTCATTGTCATACCCATGATTGAATTTAATATAATCCCTATAATGGATTGGATTTTAAACCATGATGAAAATATTTATTTTAAGAAGATGGAGGTTACAATTTTTGATGATGATAAGGAGTACCTTATCATTAGAGCAGAAACGTCACTATTTGATTCTAGTCTATATCCATCCCCATAGCTCTATCAAATTAAATTATTGGGGAGGAAGAGAATTAAATAATGATGGGTGAGGAAAGGAATTTTCGAATAGAGGGCATAACTATTGTGCAATAATATGTTGATGTGTTTCTAGAGAATTGACCTAGACGTCATCCTGAATGAGAAATTGAGTTTTCCATTGATTTGATTTGTTGGTTCAAGGACCATATCAAGGACCCCTTATATAATGGTCACTGTGGAATTAGTGGAACAAATGAAACAACTAGAGGAATTGAGTAATAAGTGATTTATTCGCCCTAGTGCTTTTCCATGGGGAGCCCATGTCCTTTTTATTAAGAAGAAATACAGATCTATGAGGTTGTACATTTACTACAGGGAGATAGATGATAAATAAATAAAGAAAAATTATCCCCTACCTCTCATTGATGATTTATTCGACCAACTTCCTAGAGCTCAATATTTTTTAAATATTGAACTTCGATATAGATATCATCAGTTGTGTGTGTTGAATGATGACATTATAAAAACATCACTTAAACCAGGTACGAGAATTACGAGTTTATAGTAATTCCTTTTGGATTGAATAATTCACCATCTATCATCATGTATTAATTAATAGATATTTCATGTAATGTTTTTATGAGTTTTTAGTGGTATTTATTGATGATATCTTGGTATACTGAAAAAGATACAAATATCATGAATATCACTTGCGCACTATTCTAAAAACCCTGAGAAGAAATGAATTATATGGGAAGTTTAGCAAGTGTGAATTATAGCTTCAAAAGATTTATTTTCTTGCCCATATTTTCTCTAAGGATAGAATTTATATTGATCCTTCAAATACCAATGCAATCCAAGAATGGCCAGCACCGACGAGTATAACTAAGGTATGTAGTTTTATTGGTTTAGGAGGTTATTATCGATGTTCCATCCATAATTTTTCCTGGTTAGCTAACCCATAACCAAGATCACACGTAAAGGGGTTAAATTTGTTTGTACAATAGTGTGTGAAGAATATTTTGAAGAACTGAAGATAATATTAGTCAACAATCCTATCTCAACTCTAACATCAGGTAATTATGGGTTTGTTATTTATAATGATTCTTCAAAGAAAAGACTTGGTTGGGTCCTTATGTAGAATGATATAGTTATTGCCTATGCATCACGATAGGTAACTATTCATGAGAAAAACTATCCCACTAATGATCTTGAGTTAGAAGATTTAATATTTACTCAAAAGATATGGAGACACTATCTCTATGGCGAAGAATGTGAGATTTATACTGATAAAAAGAGTTTGAAGTATAATTTCACATAGAAAGAACATAGCCTGAGGCAATAGTGATGGATTGAACTACTCAATTATTATGATTTCACAATACACTGCCACCAAGGATGAAAAATAAGGTGGAAGATGCTTTGAGCAAAAAAGATCATGGGGTTTTGAACAAGATGAGAGTTGAAAGGGTTCATATTTTCATGGATATAGTAAAGATAGATATGGGAATAACCATATAAGGTGAAACATCAATACTATTTCATATGGTTGCCAAACCATATTTACTAGAATGTATAAAAATGTCTCAAACTAATGATGAAGAGTTTCAAAAGAAGATTAAAACTTTAAATGATGGGAGATTGAGTGACTTCATATATGATGATGGAATTTTGAAATTTGGGAAGAGAATTTCTATTCCCGATATACCTGATATAAAAAGGGAATTATTGGATGATTCTCAAAAATCCAAATTTTCTATACACCCTAGGATCACCAAGACTTGTAGATATTTAAAGGATCATTTTTGGTGGGACAACATGAAGAGGGAGATTGCTGATTTTGTGTCATGATGTATGGTTTTTCAACAAATGAATGCTGGAAGGCAACAGCCAAGAGGAGTCATGCAACCTATTCCAATGCCTGAGTGGAAATGGGATAATATTATGATGGAATTTTTCATGGGGATACCAAAGAATCCGAGAAATAATGATGAAATAGGATTCATTATTGATCATCTTACCAAGTCATCACATTTTCTTGGTATAATAGAAGATTTACTAGTTGAACCTCTACCAGGACTATATATTAATGAATTTGTAAGAATCCATGGTGTACCCTTATCAATTTTTTCTGATCGCAATCCCCATTTTACATCAAGATTTTGGAAATTTCTTTAGAAGGCCTTGGATACTGAACTTTTTTGAGCACTTCCTACCACCCTCAATCTGATGGACAATCAAAATGGACTATTCAAACCTTAGAAAACATGTTGTGATCTTGCTCACTTGACTTTCAAGGTATATGGGATCAATATTTACCTTTGGTAGAATTTTCCTATATGAATAACTTCTATTCAAGTATAAATATTGAACCATATGAAGCTTTATATGAAAAGAGATGTCACACACGGACTTGTTGGGATGAAGTTGGTGAAAGAAAACTCATAGGCCAAGAACATGTTGTGGAAACAATGAAAAAGGTAAAGACTATCCAAACTCACATTAAGGAACCTCAAAGTAGGAAGAAGATCTATTCCCATATTCGGAGGAAGGATTTGGAATTTCAAGTAGGAGATCATGTTTTATTGAAGGTATCTCCATGGAAGGGTTTTACGCGATTCAGTAAGAAGCTTACATTGAGTCCTAGTTACATCGAACCATTCAAAATTCTAGAATGAATTGGAGTTGTGGTTTATCGTTTGGAAATGCCTCCAAGTATCTCCAATGTTCATGATGTGTTCCACTGGTCACATTTGAGAAAATATATGCTTGACCCAATGCATGTACTCACCTATGAGGAAATTAAACTGGAACCTGATCTGTCTTATTTTGAAGAGCCTTTCAATATTCTTGATACCAGAGAACATGTGCTGACAAACTAGACAACTCGTCTGGTAAACGTTCTATAGAGAAACCATAAGATGGAAGTGGTAACATGGGAAACCGAGGAAATTATGATGAATAACCAGCCGAATTTTTTTATATAGTAATATACTAAAAATATAGAGGGTGAAGTTATTTTAAGGAGGGGAGAATGTAATACCCCAAGCTTCCACGATACGTGTCACATTGAATAATATATTAGCTTGAGTTGTATGTAACATGGAGTTTTAACACACCACGACCAATCAAAATAGCCGTAATAAATACTAATAACCACTTTTTGAATGTTTAAAAATATTATTTTTCAAAATGTACTTAATTTTTTAATTTGTAATATTGAAATTAGCTTAGGGTGAATCTTTGGAATTTTTCTGAAAACATTCAATTTTTGATGAATTCTGAAAAACAATGTGATATTGTTTATAACTGACTTTTTATTTAAGTAATTAGTTGTTTTATTTTTTTATTTTATGTCAAAATAGATACATAATACCTATATATGTTCACTGTAATTCATTGGAGTCATTTTATAATATGTTTAGATATATAAAATTTTATTGAACTTTTTATCGTATTTTACCAACTTCTAGGAGCATTTGAAAATTTACATAAAACATAATTTTACTGCTTTTGTGAGTTGAATTTAAATAATCCGATAGACATGGTTGACATCAGTAAGTAAAATATTGTTCAATAAGATGAAAATATTTTTTTGTGAATAGTAACTTTTGACTTTTATTTTCCAAGGTTAAAAGTAAATAATTTAACTAAGGGTAAAAATGATATTATAATTACCCTAACACAATTCCTAATTCAACTGTATAAGTGTAATTCAACGAAAAACAACCTTAGGAATAAAATATGATTCTTTTTGGTCCTCTTGGATTATATTAGGGCATTTATTATTATTTTATGTATAGAAGATTTAAATGAGTTAAATTTGTTGTTCAATAACTAAAACATTATTAATATAGGGTTATAAATAAGTTAAATAAGACTATAAATATTAATTAAAAAGCTAAAAATATTTCCTACATAATGGTGTTTTATTTACAATTTTTAGACATTAAATAATTTATTTAATTTATGACACAATGATGATGCCGTAAATACCTTATTAATGAAATATTAAAATAATTTATATTATAAATATCCAAATAAATATAAATTGAGACTTATGATGAATTCCAAAAATTTTCTAGGTTAATATTACATGTTATTATTTATTAAATAAATTTTATTCAAAGTGATAATGTTTATATGGCTTTCAAAAAAAATCAAATACTAAATAGTGTCAAAATTGACATAATGGAGTTAATAAAATAAATACTATATTATTGATTGATATAATATTTCTAAAAATATAAGGCTCAGATAAAGGACATATATAAGGTTATATATATTAAAATTTAACCACTTGGGGTTATCTTGGCAGGTTATAGTATGTTAATTAATAGTATAATATAAAAATTCAAAGTGACATGATAAATGTCAAACTATTTAACTAATAGTTAAATCAGAAAAGATAAGGTTATTATGGAGATTTAAACCTGTCTAAAAAATATTTATTGAGCTTTTATCAACCCATACCCACCTTATCTTCGAAATAAACCATTTTTGAGCCATTAGAAACTGAAAATTACTTTATTATAATGTATTATTTCATGCTTTTCCTAAAGTGAAACTCACCTCTCAAATAAAAAGGTACATCACCTTTTCTTAATTTCACACCCCCCAAATCCATATGTCTCAGCCCAAACCTACCCTAATATCCTCTCAACTATCCTCCCTTCATCATAGAGGCCTTACTTTTATCATAAATTCAATCTATGAATCCCTTTTGATCAACTCAATAGGAAACACACGAAAAAGAGGTAATAAGTTCCCCACCTACTTTCTAGTTCTTTTCTTCTTCCACTTACTCATTTTTTGTTTTTTCCATACCAAAATAACAACTCTAGTACCATATACATATAGTGATATTATTATAAAAATGGTATAACTATATTAATTATTCTATCCATCCTATAAATGACAATGTAAACATAAGTGCATACGTACGGCTTACCGTTTGCACGTCGTGGTGTAGTTTGTTATTCAAACACTTAATTATTTGGATGGGTATTAAAATGAGTATAAATAATGTAAATAATAAATATAACATGTTAATTATTATTTATATATGATATACCATCCAATTACAAACGATTTTACCATAAATATAATGATATTGTCGCGTCATGTACGTACAAATTACCGTCTCCATTAACACGATGAGATTAATTCCCCATCATAATATTTCAAGAATAATTTTCATTTTATGATTAAAAACAATGTTTATGATCATAATATTATTCTTTATATGAATAAAATTCATCCTATCTATAAAAAACAAGGCATACTTAACCAAGAATATAAAGGAAAACAGATCAGTTAACACCCAAAATGATGATACTACTGAAATATTATTAACAAAGAAATATTATAGGATCATATATGATATCATATTTATTTATATAGTTCTTGTATAATTTAATAACAAGGTTTTAACTATTATTTCGAATTTTAAAATAAAATTGACTAAGGAAAAGTACATGGTATGGGTTAATTCTACAATCTCTTAACTTATCGGAGGTTGTTAATACGCAAGTATCTACTGAGACATTATTATCATGCACATCCATGTTTTCTTAAAATTGTATTTCGAATTTTTTTTAATATTTACAAGACTATGGGTTAAATTCATTTATACCCTTATTTTACCACGTATGTTTTGAAAATAATTATTCCGTCGTTTTCAAAACAAGGTACTTTATGAACTTCTCGACAAAATTAAGGTAAGAATGTCTTTTTTTAACTTAACGGAGGGTGAAGCTATTTTACATCATTATAACAACGTTAAGGCTTCCCATACAAGCTTATAAGAATATTTTCAAAATACTTTTTTTATTTTATAATTATATTACTTCTAAATTATTTCAAAATAGAAAGAGATATTTCTCTAAAAAAAGTTTTGATTTCATTTATGTCAACATCCCATGATGGATTTTAAGTTTGTTTGAAGTTGATTTATTATGATTAAAATCTTCAATATTGTATTGATGGTTTTTTGATATGTTTGACTTTGGGTGTTTTATTTTTACACCATTCATGGTTTATGGATAATGTATTGACATTTCGTATGCTAGTTTTAATACGAATGTTTATGTTATGTTTAAACATTTTCATATAAGGAATTCATTGTACTTTGTAAGTAATGATTGGAGCCCGTTATAGATATGTGATGCATCGGTAAGTATCATGAGACAAACTAGTGTCTTGGCACAAGGCCTTGAAAAAATCTTATATGTAGTCTGGGCACATGGCCTTGACTATGTGGTTATGAAATCTAGCATTAGGCATTCCAACATTATTAAATTGGTTATTGATATGACATGTGATTATTCAACTAATAGAATATCAATGTGAATAAGTGAATGTAATTATTTGATTTATTTTTCCCATATTATGATGAATTTTAACTTCAAAATGCTTTTGTTTTAGTCTTATACATTTCCCTAAATTTTAATTCTTATTTATGAATATTTCCAAAATATTTTTATACTTACTGAGCATCTGAGCTCACCCCTTTCTATGTTTTGTTTATCCTAGGATGTGAAGAAGTATTTTATGTTTGAACAGTAGGGATAGGCTAAGGATATAAGTTATTTCAAAGGGAACAAAATGTTGTTGATGTATTTATTTGATGATGTAATGTAAAACTTATTTATGTATCTTGTACTTCCAAGGATACTAAACTGATCGATCTTTTGAGATTTGATCCCTTGTGATCAATCCAATGTTATGTAATAATTCACCAACTCTGGGTAACTTAGGTCGGGGTGTTACATGTTTTTTACCATAATCTATCCTTTTTAGAAAAAATTTGGATCATTCTAATCTTTATAATGTTTTAAACATTTCATTAAAAAGTGCATCATCATACATTTTAATTAATTTTTCATAAAAATGTAAATTAAAAATTCATACACAACTTATGGAAGGTTCCTTATTTATATTGTCATGTAAATATCTGTGTTTTTGAGTTATTGTCTCTTGAAACAAAAAGAAATATAAATATAATAAGTGAAACTTGTCACGAACAAGCCTGGGTCGACCCTGAACCAGTCACCTGAGCCGGTCTGCGATATGGCCCGAGAGGCGTTCTCGATCCTCCCAGGCTGGCGACAAGCACCAGGGCACTAACATAGGTTGTGGGAACGATTTCTACCAATATAAATAAATAAATCCACAGATATAATACAGAGTAGTGTAGAATAAGTAAACCAAACAAAATGACTAAACATGAACAACAGAATAATTGAAACTAACCAAACACAACGTCCGAACTAACTCCATGCGACCTCACGAGTCACTGTCTGACTCAACAATCAAGTGTCTCCCAAGGCGAGCACACTCAAGTTGTAGCCTGAAAAAACACTAAAAATAGAAAATAGCAATAGACATGAGTATTAAAACTCAGTAGGGTAACCTGATATCAATTCACAATTCACTACCTTTAAAATAAAAGAAACACCATTTCAAGTTTGAACTACAATTTATAAAAGTAAGGTTTTCTACATGTTACTCAAAAACAATGTACGAGTCATTGACCCTATTCATTTCTCAAAAACCCAAGTCATTCATTTAGTGAGACATTTGAATTTTCCAAAGGAGAAGTGATGTTTACATTTTCAATTTGCAGAAAAAGTATAAAACTCTTTTCTCTAAAAACAGTTTTCAAAAACCAATTTAAAGCCACACATCACATTCAAGTAAAAAACTACACATGAAAACGCTACAGTAGTTACACAATAAGGGAAATGAAAAGAAAATATATACAAGTACCATATTCATCACAACAATTAAATGAAATCCAACAGATATGGGTGAACCTAGGAGATCAAGAATAAACCCGAAGACACCAATACATGAGAAATCATCCTCATTGACATGTCACACACGATGTAATCAAAATGTCTAATACGCTCGACCATCCTTTCTCAGGTAGGCCGAGAGAAAATCACATAGTAATGAACCCAATATATCCACCAACTATGGGCCAATGGTCAGTACTATAACCTACCAGTGCAGCAATCATTCTTATAATATTCTCTCAATATGCCAGATTTCTATGTCTCAGGTGTTTAGAAAAGGGGTGAGGCAACTGATTCCAACCGATCATCCAATCATCTGTATATAAAGAAAAATAGGCATCACCCCAACCCACTTCATGGGACAACATATTTCTTTTAAACTACTCAAGTACCCGAGAGCCTCTAAGCGCGGACTCCCAAACAATCAATTTCAACCAAGGCATGAGAGTTATCTTAGGAGGTTTTTTATGAAAACATTTTCATCGTTTTCTATAAAGTGCCAAACGGGCGTTAAATACACGTCATAATAACCACATTAAAATGAACCAAAATGCTTGTTCAAGCTTCAGAGAAATAATATAACATTAAAACCAGAACAGTAATTTAAATTCCATGAATTATGTTTAAAATCCAAACTGACATTCTTTCACTACTGGGTGTTCGTTCATCATGAAAATATTTCAAGTGTCCTGTATAAAATAAATGGATCTTTTTACACCAAATAATCATTTAAAAATCAATTTTCTTATATTATTTCACTTTTATTAAAATTAATAAAATATTTATTTTTAACAAACAGTGTATGCAAACAACAAGAAATAATGTAACATAAATTTTAAAAATCTGTTCAATGGGAACCTACCTCAACTCGCAGCTCGAACATGACAACGCGATAACGCGACATGCCTCACACATGCACACAAGAACACACAAACTGATGATAGAGATAATGCGGGGTTACCCTGACAACGTTCTATAACAACAAAGGTAACTAAAATACATAAAATTAGACTTAAAAAATTTCTAATGAACAAACAATGAAAACACCACCTCGATAAGTTTTCAAAACATACCTCATACCATTTACATGAAAAAAGTTTTTCTAAACATCATAATCCATTAATAAACTGTAAATGAAGATGTGAATGTTAATAGATCATAAAAGGTGAATGAAACCCTACACAATAAAAATAAATGACTCAGAAATACCGGAACAAGGTCAATGCACCTCAAGACATTTCCAAATCATGATTCACACCACATAATTAATCCATAGACTCGTGTAGAAAATAAAACAAGAAACCCAACCATATCCAAAAATATAAAAGCATGGAACTACCTCAAAAGACGGAAGAAATTCCTAGAACCAGTGCGGAACTTCAATCTCCCCATCACCGCACATAACGGAGTCTCAAACCAACCTTGAAAATCAAATTGGACCCAAATATTTTAGGGGTAAAACTTTAAGAAAACATAAATTTGGAAGAAAAAAAGCAAGGATGGGCGGAGAAAAACCGGACAGGGGTTGCGCCAGTGAGGAAAGGACATCTGGATGTGATGTCGTCAGTGGAAATCACCGGAGAGGATCTGGACATGGGTCAGGGGGCGTTTCTGAAGGCCAAAAAATGGCTAGAAGGAGGTCCGGATCGACAAGCCGGAAGCACAGGACGTGGGGGCCAGTGCAGAGGTCGGTCAGGCGCTGAGAGCAGGAGGGGCACATCGACTTGAGGAATGATGGAGCGAGTTGGACAGGAGGTGGCAGTCCGGATGTCAAGGCATTCCATAGGGAGTGAGGATATACAATGCACTGGAGAATGGAGGAGAGGGCTATGCACGGTGGCCTGCGGGAGCCGGGGAACCAGAGTGCGGTGGGGCGATCTAGGTCGTGCGAGGTGAGGGAAGGGGGGGCATCGACTCGCAACGGGAAATGGGAGGGCCAGTAGAGGCCTATTGTGTGGAATGGGGGGGTGATAGGTCTCGGGTTTCATTGGTTTATTTTTTTTCATTTAATTAAATGTGATAATAATAAAACAAATAATAATGATTATAATAATATAAAGAATTACAACAATAGTAATAGTAATACACATAATAATAATAATAATATAAATAAAGATGATAATAAACTAATAATAATAATAACAACATAAAGTTGAATGATAACAATAATAACAAAATTAATAATAATATAACATAATAATAAATTTAATAACCATAATAATACAATAATAATAAATTTAATAATAAAATTATTAATAATAATTTACTAAAAATTATATTAACAGAAAAAATTTTAATAACCAAGATATTACTATCAATTCTTAATAATAACGGTATTATAGTCTACACAACAACATTATTATTATTTTGATTTAAATATTAAACTAGTTTTTATTTGAGTAAAATTTTTGTTATTTTAAACTTTAGACTATTGCACGGTACCCGGGCTGACTGTGCGGCGACCGCCCACCATGTGGTGACCGTGCACGGGTCCGAAACCCAATAAAAGATGTTAAATGAAAATAATTTTAATCTGGGACATAGACTAGACCATGGCGCGAGGACCCGAAGCCATGAAATTCTAAAATAAAAATTAATAAAAAAGTCGGGGTCTGAAAATTCTCCCCACCACAGACACTTTCTGCCCCTAGAAAGTCACCCAGCCAAATGATGGACCAAACAAGAATCTATGACCAAATAAAACCAGAAGAAACCAAAACATAAAAGAATGAGAAAACACGAGAGGGTTCTCCCAACGACAAGAACTCATCTAGCGTGGAAATTTTAACACCCAACCATACCACCCCGTGAGGGGGGTGACACGGGAACTCCCAACTGATCTAGTGTAACCTCTATAGCACGAGCGAAACAACACCTCTGCCAAAACATGGAACTCTCGACTCGGACCAAAGAAAGTCCGAACACTAGAGAAAAACCACTGAGCAGAACTTAACCCAAGAAGTCAACCCGAGCATAACCGCAAGCCTGGACTCCTCCGTAGGAAATTACATCTCCAAACGAACATCTCTACACCAAGATTGGCCCATACAAGGGTCAATCAAACTCTTCAGAAAAACACACAATGCAGCAATCCCTAACCCAATAAATAAAACTATTTAGATTACAAAAGAGCATGTTCGTCATAACTCCGTGGCAAAACAATGAACATTCAAAAAAATAAAAACTTTAATAGTCGAAAATCAAGAATGAAACGACATTAAATTTTCTAACACCAACAAAGAACACGAAACCCAAACCGAAGCTTCATACCCCTGGAAACTCTTGATAGTGCGTGAGCTTCACCCCAAGACCTGTGGCTCAGGCACTGATGGCTGAAGCATATCCTGCCTCACAGTGAGGCACTGTAATTCCCCTTGTCATAGAATCTTCTTCAGGCGACGCTTCTTGAAAAACATCTCCAAGTGACCCATACAGTCGCAATGACGACATGTTTTTGCAGGGATGTGACATTACGACGTCACGTGCCCGAACTGGACCCACCGGTGGCACACCACTGAACGGTCTAACGAACTGGAAACAGAAACTACTGCTTATGATTATTTAGCAACCGGTTCCTCTGGAACACCCTGCTCGCTAAATGGGAACCTTCGGAAGCGACCAGATACGTTGGATTCCTAACAATCTGCATTTTGAATACCCACTCAGCTAAGAATTCCTCATCCACCAATTTCTCGAAATAATGGACCTTCAGAGGGGGGACCTGCTCCTTGATATTTGGACAAAGACCCTAGATGAAGAGATAAGTCTTTATCAAATCCTTTGACTCTACCTCCAGAGAAAAGGACACAAGTTCCTTGAAATGGTCAACATATGCCTTCACTATCCATTGACCTTGTTGAATACGCACAAGTTCTTCCCTTTTATTCTCCTCCACTTATTCAGGTATAAACCCTCAGATGAAGATGGATTCAAAGATAACTCACATCATCCCAACTTGTATTTATGGCGGGGAAACAAACTCCCATTCGTCCAGAACTAGGCCTTTGAACAAACCCAAAACAACACGCACTCTGATAGCTTCCGGAGTTCCCAATACCCTAAAGAAATGCTCGACCTATTCAAATCACATAACTACCTTTAACAGAACTAAATCACCGTTATGCACAGACAATGTCCAAGAAGGACCAAAAATAGGGCATGACCAATTGGAAACTCTGGGGACCTTTCTGGGTGGCATTTTTCGAACAACATATAAAACACCGAACCAAAACTAATATCAAGCCAAAGAAACATCAAATAAAACGCCCTCATCTAAAACAACCAGCTCAAAATAAACAAGAAAATACAAATCAAAAAATCCACTTCCAATATCCCCATTCCATTTTTGATTTCAAACCGACCTCCTTCAAGGTCACTTTTCAAATACCAAACCAATTTTTCTAACAAATTTCAATTTTTGAGAAAATATTTTCCCTTTATTAAAATCGCTTTAGAAAAACAAGTTCTAGACTTTAATTCCAAGTTCACCCCCTATTAATACCATGAACCGTTGCACATGTCTTCATCCACATTCATTCAAACGCACCAACACACACTTCTCATGTATTCCCTCGCATGTGCAGACATTTATAAAGAGTACCAGAGGTTTCACCCAAACCATATCTCTACCAGTTCTAAGTGACCACCGGATTTTGAGTCCATGATCATTCAGTTTTAAAAATCACTTTCACAAATTTAAATCCATTCACAAGAAAATGTTCTCATTTCAAAAACCGTTCTTCATTTTCAAATGTGCACTTACACCCACAATAACCATGAAAATACACAACTTGCATCAAAACACCGAAGAGAGGGACTAGTAGTCATGCTTAACCTAGTGACATGTTAGTGGGTCATGACCAATGTAAGCGTCAATGATTAAGAAGAACTTAAACCATGTACACAGACTCCACATGGGTCACTACTCCATTTAAAATCACAACGTAACATCAGTTTGCCTCCATTGTCATCCCTCAATTGAAAACAAATAAGAATTAGACAAGAACTCAATTCCAGGACTACCCCTGGTGACTCGAGGTTCGGAACGGGTGAGGGTTCATGATGTCCTTCCCATACCTACATCTCAAGTCCTGACGGTCCTAATCTCTATCTACCAGACCCCCTAAATAACAAGGGCACTCTGAAAAGTGTGGTCTGCTAAGAGCTGACCTCCTTTGAAACAATTTTTTCATGAACCAACCCTAGTCGACCCTGAACCGTTCACCTGAGCCGGTCCGCGTCACGGCCCGAGAGGCATTCCCGATCCTCTCGAGCTGGTGACAAGCACCAGGGCACCAACAGAGGCTGTGGGAACAATTTTTTCCAATATAAATAAATAAATCTGCAGAGATAATACAGAGAATCACATAATAAGTAAACCAAAAAAAAAACTTAACATGAAAAAAATAAGAATTAAAACTAACCAAACACAACGTCTGAACTAACTCCGTGCGACCTCGCAGGTCACTCTCCAACTCAACGATCAAGCGTCACCCTAGGAGATCGCACTCAAGCTGTAGCCTGCACAAACACTAAAAACAGAAAAGATATATAGGTTTGAGTATTAAAACTCAGTAGGCTATCCTGATATCTATTCTTAATGCACTACCTTTAAAATAAAAGAAACACCATTTCATGTCTGAAATACAATTTACAAAAGTAAGGTTTTCTACATGTTACTCAAAAACAATGTACAAGCCATTTCCCAAATTCATTTTTCAAAAACCCAAGTCATTCTTTTAGTGAGACAATAGCAATTTTCAAAGGGGAAGTGATGTTTACATTTTCAATTTGGACAAAATGTATAAAACACATTTCTCTAAAAATAGTTTTCATAAACCACTTTAAAACCAGACATCACTTTCTAGTAATAACACTGCACATGAAAATGCTACAGTAGTTAAACAATAAGGGCAATGAAAAGAAAATATATACAAGTACCATATTCATCACAACAAGTAACTGAAATTCAACAAACATGGGTGAACCTAGGAGATCATGAATAAACCATAAGACACCAATAAATGAGAAATCATCCTCATTGACATGTCACATATGATGAAATCAAAATGACCAATACGCTCGACTATCCTTTCTCATACAGGCCACGAGAAGATCCCATAGTAATAAAACCAATATATCCACCTACTATGGGCCACTGGTTAGTAAAATAAACTACCAGTACAGATATCATTCTTAGAATATTCTCTAAATATGCCAGATTTCCATGTCTCATGTGTTTCAATAATGATTTATAATCATAATCTCTATGTATAACTAAACATGGCTCTGATTTCCATTTGTGGTGACCTAAGCATAACATTCAAAAATATTACATCATTTTAGATAATATTAACTATATTTCATAATAATACATAGTTAAGAAACACATTGAATTAGATTATTTATATATTAGATACATATTCATCTTATTTTACAAAATATAATAATAATTTACCACAAATATCTCCTCACATAATACAGTTCTTGGACATACAATGCTCAAAATCATTCATCATAACATTAGGAAAAGCAACATAAAAAGAGGGATCATAATTATGGAAATGATAAAAAAAATTGATACAGATAAATGATCACAAGTGATCATAAGATAAGAATATGGGAATGGTAACATGATCAAAACATACAATAACTATAACCAATTATTAAAACAACATTAATCATAATTCATGTAATAAGTATTTTCTAAAAAAATTACATAACTTATAAGTTCATGGAATCATAAATAATCAATCATGATCCCTGAAACTTATCACAATCATAATCCATATAATTGTTTTATACACATAGGTATATTAATAGTCAATTATCACTAGAAACATGATCATAGTGGGTTGGTTTCACTTCCCATTTGATCACTTCTATAGTCAATGTTCACTCCCCATACAATCATAGACTATAGTCTATCTAATTAAACTATCTTAACTCAATATTAGAGTCCTTATTATCGCATGAGATATTCATATTTAACCAATTAAATAGGGGTTATATAATTTGGTTCCCACCCATCACATAAGGAAAACATAAAATATGTGTTCTACAACATAAACAAATCATCATATCATCATATCATAATTCTGGGAAAGTAAATTAGTTTCATAAATAATTTACCATTTCATCATTTAAAACACTATTTAAATGAAATTTGTTTCTAAATAAATCTTTACTTCATCATAGGATAAACCGTATAAAATAAATGAGCTTCATAACTGTTTCATTATAAATTTAATAACCCATGGGAAACAAAAATGTTTCATAGAATAATCATTATATCATAGCCAAATAATCCGTACTTACACATAATGTAGACAGTGTCATAAGATAATATACCAAGTGATATATTAAAAACGATAAAGTATGTTTACATATATAGAAAATACCATTAAAATTACATTCAAAACATTCTTAGAAAAATTGAGAAAATTAACTTTTCTTTTAATAACATTTTAACTAAAAATCTATAAATAATTGATAAAATTATTTAATTTGAATATAACCATGGAAAAATATAATAAAATATCTAATTAAAAGAAAAATCATTAATGTTATAATATTTTTTCATACTGTATACAGTAAAAGAGAACATTCTTTTGAAACTCTTGTAAAAATTAAAAATCACTTCTTCATAAAAAAGCCCCATTAAAATGAATATTATTAGTAACTTATTCGTAATGTAAAATGTAATGAAAATAATCTTTTTGAAAAAATTAATTTAAAAAATAAAAATTCATGGTCAATATTTTGAGGAAGATAGAAAAGGATATAGAACTTCATCGAAAAAAAGTAAATAGGGTCAAATATTTTTAAAAACATTTTCTAATTCATTATAACTAACAAGGCAAAGAAATGGTACTAAAAAATAAAAAATCTTATAATAATCATAGTTGAATAAAATATTTAGGGTTTTAAGGATATTATCCATATAATTTACCTCAATTTATATTTATCCTTGACAGTACCAAATAGAAATGACATTATAACATTAACCCATACCTCACATCATGTATTGCTTTATTCACATAAATTATATTTTATAAGAAATATATATTAAACATAAATATATTACAATACCAAATTAATAATTTACCTACTCTTTATCAGTCATTTATAATTCATAAATGTCATTTTATTAATGATTTCATCATTAGAATGAACATTCCTATAAAAACTGATTTCTTTTCCATGCATGTATCCATTTGATGGTTTGAATACATGAACTGTATTCATTATTTTATCATATATAAATTATTAATCATAACATAAGTAGAATATTTATTCATTATATACCCTTTTATAATTATTCAAATAAATAAATTGTGAAAAATAAATTACATAACTGTGGTAGGGGGTAGTCCACGGGTACAGACATGCAATGCAATCATTTTATAACGGATGGATAGGTAAAAAGATACATAAGATGTTATAATTAAATAAAAATAATGTATTCATAAATATCATATATAATCATTAAATTATTATAATATCCAACCACAGATGATGGTGATTGAAAATGAATCAAATCTCTATATAGATAAGGTAGTCCACATGTAACCATGAGTGACAATTCCATTTCACAATTGATGGATATGATGAGGAAAATGGTTTATCCATCATAATAATAACACTTGAATATATTTATGACACTGAAATAGTTATTTTATAATAGATACAATATATTAATAGAAGGTAGAATAAAAAACTGAAAGTATCGGGTTATGTTCAATACGTATTCATTAATAAATTTCCTTTGTCTTTCACCTTAAGCTTTGAAACAATGATATTTTAATCAAATAAGAACATATTTTACATCATTATAGATGTTATAAAATAATTAGGGAAGGTTTTGGATGACATATGAGGGTCATGGTGGGTGCATAATAGAGGATTGGTTGGGTACTTTTATAAGGGATGTAGATAACATTGATGTAATTATTCAAAATGTAAAAAAATATTAATGCCTTACTCTTGAAAAATGATTCAAAATTACCCAATATTCTCTATATAGGTAATATATGGTTGAAATAACTGAATACAAAAATAAATATATTGGATTATGTAGAAATACTTTGTTTATCATTTGGTTTAACACCTTGGTAATCCTCTTTGAAACATAACCATGGTAAAAAAAATTAATATTAATTAAGAGATAAAATATAAGTGGAATCAGTAAAAAAATTGGAAATTAATATTTAATATTCAGAAAATTTAATTTAAATTCAATTTCTATTTTTGATTTAATTTAATTTCAAAATAAGAAAACAAAATGCAATTAAAACCTGATGTTAGAATAATTGTTTTTATATATAAAACTAATGTTATTGTTATTAAATAATTATTAAATACTATCAAATAAATGATAAAATATTTTATTGAATATAAAATATATAATTTAAATTTAAATCATTCATCATTATTTATTAACTTAATTTATTAAAATAAATACTATTTGTGTGAATAAAAAAATTCAGATGAAACAAATATCTCTCTTTTTACATTTAGATTCATTTATCATATTCTTCAACCAATGTATAACCAATGAATTCATTTTATCAATGTGTAAAAAATTTATTTCCTTATTTTTTATTCAGGTTAATACACACCAATATAATGGTTATGGAAATAACTATCACATTAAATAGTAATAATTCAATAATATATCATTATTTGTTTAAACTCGATATTTCATGTAAACCAGGATATCAATCAATTTAAATTTAACAAAGATAATTCTTTCATAAATATACATGGTTTCACATTAACTTAATATTTATTGACCCCTCAATCAAAAAAATAATGTATAACCATGGAGTTTTTTTTCTCCATTTAAATATTCCTATGTTAAAAAATTGATATAGAAATTGTGTTAGTTTTTCCGAGAAAACCATTGAAAATTATATAAAGACATCCAATTATAAACACTTCAATTTATTTTTGGGATAAATTAATCTTCCAACAATTTAATATGAATATTCCATGTGATTGACATTATGTTTTTGGCCAAACATTCCCATTCCTGTTAAGTTTGTCTCTCATATATCAATCCACTTCATCCTCTATTTAAATTTAAATAAGATATTTTAATATATTATATAAAATACCAGATTAGAGCATTATGCCATTACATTTTGAAGGTTTTCCATCAGATTCATCAGAATTTTATAATTATATCTTATATTGTAGTTTGATATTAAATTCAATAATTGATATATGAAATATATAAAATATCTTTTTTAAGAATATTTGAAAATAATTGTGTGATTTTACAAATAGCCTCATGTGTTTAAACATTTATTTTGTGGTGATACCCTTCATGGCCTAATTCCTTCAACCCAATATTAAAAAGATTTACAACAAAATATCATGATATCATACTCATAACACTAATTAGATATATATATATATATATATAATGTGAGTTATATCAACAAGGTTCAACTAGTTATGTTCTGGTGTGATGCTTCTCTCCTCGTCTACATGTCCCACATAGTTGAGTCACAAAATACATGACATAGAATATAAATTAAGAAGTTATTATTTTTTATATTTTTTTTTATTATTCCCATGTAATACCATTATATATATATATGCACTTATTCGTAATGCCATACCTCAACTAGTACTATACATATCCACACCAAATAATCACAAGGAAACCATTATGACACATCCTCTATCATCATAATTCATTAGTTATTATTATTCCATGAAACTCCCCACAATACATAGTTATATAGAATCAATATCATGTGTTGAATCACCTATAGTGATTAAAATAGTCTTGCAACACGGTCCTATATGGTTATTAGTTCTTGGATTGATTTATTCATATAGAAGACACATTTAAATGTTTCCACATTCATTATAGAACAAAAAGATATCCATCACTATGAATTTTCCCATAAATATTGATTTATTATCAAGATATAATAATTTATATATTTAAAATGGTCTATGCCGATCATATGTTAATTAATTATACACGTACCTATGCCCTTTTCCAAAAATTTACGGTTATGTGCTCTATAGGTATTCCATGAATACTATAATTAAAAACATTTTAGTCTTCGATGGATACAAACATTTATATAATTAAAAAAATTTACCTACATGTGTTTTTCTTCTCTAGATTTTACATATATTTATATTTTTCTATAGTAATAATCCTTATATTAATCACCATAGCTTTATGTATCCACTTTTCTGTTAAATCCCATCATCAATTATTGTTAAATTTATCCTCAATATATTATCAAACATTATTTATTTTAGGAAGATACTATAATTAATATAATATGAAGTCTCATTGTTGTAACCTATATTTACTTATCATTCGAAATCAGTTGTCATTTTCTATTCTCACTTCATGGAATGAGAATTATTATTTTGTGTATTTTATCATGATATCTCAATATGTCACATAATAATCTTTAGAATCTTGAAACATATTAAACATGATAACAAACATGTCATATTAAAATATATCAATAAATGTTTATACATAACATTACATGAAATATTAATAAAATTTCAACTTGTTAATAATTCATTAAATTAATTTTGTATAATTATATTATTCTATTTGTATAAATATATTAATCAAGCATCAACCTCTAAATCAATATTGTTATCATAAAAAATGGAATTCCAATATTATAAAATATTAAAACATTATTATAAAATAATTCATTATATTAAATTTAATGATATAACAATTTATTAGAGT
Source organism: Viscum album (assembly GCA_963277665.1). Taxonomy (NCBI): domain Eukaryota; kingdom Viridiplantae; phylum Streptophyta; class Magnoliopsida; order Santalales; family Viscaceae; genus Viscum; species Viscum album. The sequence continues at coordinate 426,662,828 of OY728129.1, read as the reverse complement.
ATCAAAATTCCTTACCATTGAACCAAAGTAATACACAATTTAAACATTTCAAAAATAGTTATATCGATATTGATTCCTTTTAAATTATTTCATGTTATTCATTTTTATTAGGCATTTACTTTTAATAACATTCATTACTTCATAATATTACTATTAAATATTGGTTAGGAACATAAGAAACATAATATCATTTAGAATATAACCACATTAACATAAATTGAGCTGATAAAAACATAATCAATTCTATAAATAAGTGACACATTATTTAGAATAATACTAAATTAATTTTTTTTCTCATTATCACTTTCGAATAACTCTTAATTTCGTCTACAACAAAAAATATTATTATGAATTTACATTTCTTATGTTTCTATACTGAAATTATTTTAACCTCATCTTATCATATTCATTAATCTTAAATTCAATACAACAAACCACAAGGTCCCAAATCATTTTGATAATGTGAGTGTCATGTTTCAATATAACTTGGTACATTTCATTGAATCAATTTTAATACCAATTGAATATAGTCCACCAGGTTTGTAATGCGAAAATGCATCCAAAATATTAATCCATGTTTGGATACCACTATATCATGACCCATCAATATGGAACTAATTCATTATGGATTAGTTTTTTATGATCATTTTGAATTTATGTGTTTTTAGAGAATGTAGAGTATTCTATTGAGGGTTTTATGCCTTTTTTTGTTTTGGTGTATTTTTGAATTTTAAGATGAATTTAAGATGATTTGGTTGAGTTTAAGAGACAGTTTTTGAGGAGTTGTTCTCTAAGAGATATAAATATTTAGAATATTGTCTAATCATGCCTTAATAAATATATTTTCTTAATGAGGGAACCTATTTCACAATGATAGTGAGGGATTATGAAATGAAATCCAATTAAGGATTATATATAGTTTAGTTATACTATTTTTTTCAAGTAATAACATGGAATCTTTTGGTGAATGTTTTTGGAGGTAGGTGTTGAGATGAAATGATATTTTGAGGTCCAGTGATCCAAAAATTAAAGTTTAAAAAATATTAAACATATTAATATCTCATGTACAATGTTTTCTGGAAATATTTAAATAAATACTAAATAGAGTCTATAATTAAATATATTAGTCCACTATTGATTTCATAATATGGGGTTTATCCTAACCACAACATAATAATTTTTTATGTTGGGTGTATTTGAAAATGTTATCACATGTGAAAATAATAAATAAATTTACTGTTTGATTATATTTATTTTTATAACTATTCAACCTAAAACCTCTATATAAATATTATATTATAGACAATTCCTAGGGTTATATATATAAAATTTAAAATTGCTAAGGAGTATTGGAGGAAGGATTGGTGAAACGAATATGGATGGAGAACAGATTGAGGATTGTTGTGCCAAAATGGTAATTCAATCTCACCAATAATGGAAACGTAATACTGTTCATCAATAATGATTGATCCAAACAACTGTTAGTATTTTTATTATATGGATTCAAAAATGTTTTATACCTTTTAAAATGGAGATCAATTCTATAAAAAAAATTATTAATGCATCAACGATTGATTTATTAAACTATCAATGTATTTGTTCACTGTCTAATATTCCTCTTCATTTGTCTAATTATAAGTCAAAAGATAAAGGATATAATAAAAAATGATGTGGATTATTACTAATGTTTTAGTTTCATGGTTTTCTCCTATTATTTATTTCATGTTCATCAAGAGATATTCTTTGGCCCACGGTTTCAGGATTTCTAGGTACTCAATCATTGTGCGACCGTCCATCGATTCAATGGATCAATACTATGTGTGAATTTTGAGATCAAGTATTTGATAAATGTTTTATGTTAAAAGATAAATGGAGATGTATTGAATCAAAACAATAGTTTTGGGTTTTCTAGTAAATTCATGGAGACTGATTTTTGTAGCCACGGTTCAGCTCGACAGACCAATTTTTGAAAGAATTACAGCTTTGTTTTTGGTGTGATTCATTGTTCATCTGGAGGTGACAATGGATATTCCTATGGATATATAACCATTTGTTAATGAAAATCCCTTGTAATATTGTGTCTAATTTAAATATACATAACATGTGGCACCCCATGGATGTAGTACTAGGGTATCTACAAAAATTAAATATCACTTGTCATCTGGAACATATCACAAGCTATATGACATATGGATGATAGGTGAGCATGAAGCCATTAGTTTGTATTATAAGTTTCATGATTAATAATAATAGATGGTATACATGAACCACTGGGGACGTGGGTAATGTCATTTACATATGTTGGTAAAAGAGAGAAACCATGTACATGGGAATGTACTTGGGGACAACCATGTACATGAGCTAGTACACCTTCACAACCTTGTACATAGTCATGAACAAAGGATGGTACAAAGGAAAGGATTGGTATATGGTAATGGGATGTCACAAGTGGAATTACATGCACACATGCACAACTAGGAGTAAACATCCACAGATTAGTGACACAGGTAAGGACATGCCCTTGTCCCACATTCATGTGATACACTATGTACCGGTAGTATATTTCATGTAATTATTCTATTTAAATGTTATGTCCTTTCAATCTTCAATATATATGATCTATAGTTGGGATATTTCCCTTTCTAGTGTCGTTTGGATATTTTCTGTCTCTCTCAAACTGATGTGTATTATTTCATTAGTTTTTGAGTGAGTTTTGTTATAGTTATCCCCCACAAGTCTTTAATAATACAATTGATTTTTTGTATCAGAAATCAGACCACTTGGAATATTAGAGAATGTATCAATTAAAGAGGGTTTGAGTGAGCCTCAATCAATTTCTTCCCTAGGATGGGTTGTCCTAATTTTGGTGAGCAACACTACATGGGTTGTGATCCCCTCACTAGCAGTATCTATCTAGTATGGTCATGTGTTCCCCATTGGCCCTGTGTGTGATCCCTTATCATAGTACCAGAATCTATTCCTTCATATGAGGTATAAGATGATTTATTGTGAATCTTGGAATAGTCCTCTCAGTTACAACGTGTCAATCTGGGTGGGTCCCACTGAGGATTACCTCATTGTAGAGTGGTAGTATAACTCATGGATGGAGTTATCATAGGCAATAATTATTTTAAATACTCTAGAAAAATTCTATGTATTCTTTTTGGTTATGACATTACCCCATTTATTTCTATATTTTATTTGCGTATCTAGATTTATTGTCCCATTTATCATATTTTGATTGAAAATATGCATTAATGAGATGAAAAAAATATTCATGCTTTATGTTTTTTGATTTTGGGTTGTCCTTTTGAGTATTTGTATACCCTCCCAATCATGTGATATTACTACACATGTCATGTATTATGTAGATGATAGACCATATTATGGAGTCCTTAGTGGGCCATGATAAGGTGAATAATATTTTTAGACTAGGTAGTCTAAGTTTCATACATATGTTACATTTAACAACAATCCACTCCTTCCAAAATATGGGACTCTTTTGAAATTTTATTTTATGGGATTGTATTTAGAACCCCTTTATCACTTTTTTATTTGTTATAAAAATTTAATGTGGAATGTTAATGCATTGGTATCAGTTTTTATAGTTTAAATTTTATCATTTTATGTGTTTTTAGATGCTTGTGTTTGTGTATGGGTGCTTAAGATAAGGACTTCATTTTGAGTTTTCTTCCCACTAAGTAATGGTCACCCCCCTTATTCCAATTGGGCGTGTGATTGGTGTAGCTACACAAAGATTATCACTAGCTAGGTGGCCCCATTAGTTTGGATCATTATGGAGTTACATAAGATAAATTCATATTCTGAATAGTGATTATAATTTATATCTGTCATGGAAGTTTGATTTTGTATTTATGGAAATAATTTTAATGTGTTTTGACTTCTCTATTTAGGGTAGGGTGTCCATTATTAGAATGTTAGATCACATATCCATTTATAAGGACATTGATAACCCTCTTGTTGAATCATCACATTTAGTAACTAGTCATAGAGAAAACATTGGTTCATTCATTTTATTGTAACGGGTTGTAGTTTAGTGTGATTTTTGAGTCATCTCTTAAATATACTTATTTAACAGGGTATATATTGATAATTTTAAATATACCTCCATGCAGACATATATATTAGATTTTGAGAAAGTTCCATGATGTAAATTAGTTGATAAATGATGTCTCAATTCCTAGTCTCAGTCATTAGGTAGTTTCTCCAAGAGGGAAAAAGTATTTGTACATCCTCTTGAGTAGTGATAATATTCTTCCCTGTATTTTATGGGTGATCAATGAGATTCTTAGTAGCTAAAGGATCTAGTAGGTTACAGAGATGATATGGAAATGTTTAGAACATTTCTAAATAACATTTTACTGGGGTCACAAATATTATTTCGTGTGCTAGAACCTAAGTCTTTATATGACTGTATTAAGTAAGTGGATTATTTTTTCTATCTTGTGCATTCAGCTAACCTATCAGAGTGTTGTTCACACAATCTCTCATCATTATAGAGGATTACTTATTTACAGTGGTACCTGTAAATGATACACCTATATAGAGTGTGTATTGTAGGATATAGATATATATATTTTCTAGGTTTCATGATGAGACAAAACCCCTTTTCAGGTGGAAGAGGACTATCATAGAACTATGGTGAGATATTCAATCTTATGTTGGATATATATTGACAGTGTAACTAAAATAAAGACTTATCTAGGGTGACATTATTCATCCATAGAACATTGTATTCATAATGTTTGATGTTCCTTAATACATGAATGTACAAACGATTCATACTGAATTGAGGCACATTATTATAATATGATATAAAAACATTCAGTTGAGTCAATTCTACTCAAATAGGATAGTCTCAAGGTGAAAAAGATGATTTTGTTAGAGATGTGTGTTTGAGGATTTTGGTGTTCTATATTTTTGGAGTAAGACCTTATTATGGGTAACATGAATTCAAGGGAAAGGATAGATTCATGCATTTTAAGATTGTGACTGGAATAAGAGAGTGTGTTTCATTGTATGGCACGTGTCTTTACTGCTCTAGCTGTATTTCAAAAACTATGCCACATTTCCCATCTTATAACACATGTTTGATAGCTAAAATTATTGTTGGAGTGTTTTTTATTGACACTTGAGTTAAGAGGATCCCACATGGGGGCTATATTATCTCACACTTCTAACGATGCTTGGACTTGACTTCAAATAGGGATAATGTCTCGTTTGGAAAAATTACATAGTTACAGTGAGACCCTATGATATTTTCCACAATATGCACGAGTTGACTACTACCACACCCACTTGACTATTACCAGATAGTGTAGCATTATACCTGAGTTAGTGGGATTGAATTACCCATCCATTATGAGAATGGATCAATGCCATAGTGGGATGATCTCATGTATAGGTGGATATAAGAAATTTTCTATTAGTTGGATTGTATAATATTTAGAGCCACATATTCAATGATCTTTCTATTTCCTATGGTGTTTATGGATTACAAGGATTCCTTCCATAAGGGTGTATCATTCTTACCTCCCAACAAAATTTTTTCATTTTTAATATACCTAAAATAGGTATGGCTTGATGTTTATGCCAACATAACAGATATCCCAATAGATCTATGAAGGATGAATGAGTAGTTAAATGATTTGTAGAGGAGGGGGATTTTTTAGACCCTGGGTATTTACCTCGAAAACACAGTGTTGTTCTTCTAAGTGGAAGATGAGAATGTGAGTTTAGGAGTGGAATGAAATAACCTGTATCTGGTGAGTATCATTGAGGATTAAACACCCTCATGAATTAATAAATTATTCATGTAGTGGTTAGAGTTGAAGTGGTTATCATAGTTTAACCTTATTTTGGGTTATCTGCAGTTATAATTTTAAGATTTATTGTACTGAATATGACATTATAATGTCATTATGATCACAATATGTTTATAGTGATAGTTATCGGTACGTTGGACACACCTAAAATGGTTTTCCAACATTAGTCTCAAATCCTTTAACCCTACTTAGATTAATTCATGACAATATCCTTTAATGATATATATATGTACTTGACACCAGTGGTGGTGTATGAGACACACTTAAGGATGATTTGGTTAATTATAAGAGTACTAACATTACGAGAATCTATTATAGAGTCAGTTATAGATTTAAGTGGGACACATCCAGGGAAATTTCTTCTCAGACATGGTTGTGATTGTGGACACAAAAAAGGTTCAAGAATTTCTAGATAAATATTCAACCATGGGAATGCATGCAATATAATTTTATCACAACTATATTTCCATCCACTACTTTTGAGTTGGTTTATGTAGAAATTTACCCTGTTTTAATTATCCCTAGTGGCCAAGGTTGGTGAAATGTATCTCTAATAAATTTTCTTTACCTAAACTCTTGTTTTCCATGTCAGGGAGGCACAACTTGGGATTTCGATCATGCGTTCAGGTGTGACCGGTCATCTAGTGTACATGTTCATGATGTTTTTTTTGAAGGTGGGGAGTATGGAATCCTTACAAGGATGGATGATGACACCAGTCACTATATGAGATAATGTTCTCATGATAATTATTTCCCTTGTAAATAATTCGAATAAGGATGAGGATGTACCAAGATCCTTTGAAATTGTGATAGGTGAATGAGGATGTTCTATGATTATTTTTGAATTCAAATATTTATGTCTCACCTATAAATAAGTGAAGATAAGAATAACATAGTTGATATTGTAGGATGTCTAAGCATGGAAGAGGTAGTTCGGACTCATTGAAATCCCTTGACATTCATTATAGGAGGTGATAATTTCATTACATTAGGAAAATGTATAGGATGAAGTTATCCTTTCGGGAATTATTCATGGATGATAAAATCATTTTTACCCCATATTGTGTTATATTTAAAGAGGATTATTATATATTTAAATAACATACATTGGGATTGAAAGTTAGCTTTGGTCGATTGATAAGAGGGTCATTTACCATCAATGGAGTTTTCATATCTCAATAGATACAACTCTAGTTTTGATATAGAGCACAATAGAGCTATGTATGAGAGACCATGTAGGTCACTGCATTACTAATTAGAGATAGTAGTGAATATACATATGGGCCTATATATGGTTCTAGAAATGGTATTAATGGGGTGCATCTAATCCAGAAGAGGTTGAGGAATACCTAATAAGTTCAAGAGTTTTTTATGGACAGATGGCATCAATGATTGGGATTAATTATAAGATATTGTTTCTCAAAGGATATCCCTAAATCTTGAATTACATATATTTTTACTGGAAAAAATTATATGGGTTTTATATTCACTTTTAAATTTAATGTGTTTGGATAGTGATGTTTTTTTACTTTACCATATGAATATATTTCGATCGGGTGCTCGGTGTTATTTATGTGTTGTAGATAAGGAGACATATTCATGAATCCTAGTATGATGTCAGCTAGAATGATCTATAATTTAAGAGTTTGGTTTCATTTTTGAGGAAACTCATGGAATTTTAAAACTATAAATAAAATACCCTTCATGGGAATGCTCATCCCTTTGGTGCATATTTTTCAACCCAAAGAGAACCTTTCGACAAAACTAACTTGTGTGGGAGTCCCAGTTCAGATAACTTTCCCTCCCATGTGAAAAGGATTTATCATTTCTGGAAAAATCAATAAAGGCTTTGAGATTCTGGTGTCCCTATTTTTTCCATGTAAGAAATTAGAATATTTCCATGAGTATTTCTAGATTTAGGTGCTGGGACAGCATGAGATTTATAGGTCTGGTGAACTGGAAATTAATGTTATAAAAATATAAAATATATTAATATCAAACATGGAATGTTTTATAGAAAAAATGGAAAAACTACTTAGAAGAGTCTTGAATTGGAGATCTTTGGCTACTATTGAAAGAAGAAAATGGGTTTCACCTTATATGGGATATAAACATTTTCTACTTTGAGAATTTGTCAAACAATGTTCACTGACAAAAATAAGAAATAAATTAATTAAATGATTTATTTTATTATTATGATTCAACGACTTGTACCTCTTCTATAAATGTCCTATTATGACCAATTCTGAGGGTAATTCTTATAACCCTCTAAAATTAGAGAATGAGTTGTTAGAATGATTTGTAAATAATAATGGAATGATATTGTATTGATGATCATTATCAAAATAGAGTTTCAATATATCCCCAATGAAATCAATGCATGACTGTTATTCATCAAAAATTTATCCAAATAATAGGTAGTAATTAATTTATTTGGTTTCATAACATTTTTTATCCCATTTCAAAAATATATCAATTTTACAAATAAGAATTGATTAACTCACAGATGGATTCTTTATATTACTATTCATTTATTTGTTCACTATTTATTATTCATATATAGTCATTTAATTCTATGATAATGGATTGAGGAAAAAATGAAAAAAAATCCAAGGTTCGTTTATCATATTTATGCGTTATGGTTTTCTCACCTATTTCATTACTCGTTAATCATAGGAATTTTTATTGTCCGATAATTTGATGAATTCCTGATATTCAATCACTATGATATTGCTTATCGGTGCAATGGATCAATACTGTGGGGTTGGTACACATTATAGCGTGAAATTAACGTGAATAAAATTATAAATAAAATATGTAGATTGGAATAGACCAATTGTTTTTATGTTCCCAGTGGATGTACAAGGATGTATTAGTGTGGTGACATTTCTACTTCATGGACCAATTTCTAAGATGATGGAATCCCATTTTCCTATGAGATTCAAGGTGGGTATAATGTTAATTATAGTGCAATAATATACTAAAATAAGGAACAATGGATTTCTTCAAATACTATGGTACATGACAGGTAATCCGTATATACATTCCATGTTAGACCCCGAGTTGTGGTGCTAGGGATTCTGTAGAAATTAAATATCACACACGGTGTGATACCTGTTAGATGACATGTGATACATGTCCCATGAAATGTGATACCTATCACATGACATGTGATACCAGTCACATGACACTTGATACCTATCAAATTTCATGAAACCCATGGTTGGTGGATTAGTTTATACCCCCATGGTTTTTGGATAGAAACAAATCCAAGAACATGAGAATGGATAGGCACATATGAATGTACATGTACTTGAGATCATATATGGGAATAACCATGTAAATAGTAATTACCATGTACACGGGCTGTAATATATGCATAACCATTTACAGGGATAATAACACGAGTTATTACATGGGAACATGATGGAACATGGGAATGTTCATATACATGAGAATGTATAAGAACACAAACATATGTATATCGTCATGGGTTGGTGACATGGGAAAGGGAACGAATTGTTATAAATTTCTTTGGATGTGCCGTGTACCCCCAGTTCACATAGTGTACTTCTTCCATGGAAATGTGGGTGTCTTTCTCACATTGGTATAAATGATCATCTATTATGTGTGTTACCATTTTAGTATCGATTGTATGTGTTCTCTCACATAAATACTAGGCTAGGTATAGATATAGTATACACCCAATATGGTTTAATATGATATATAGTACCATGTATCTAAAATCAATCCCGTCATCAGATTAGGGAAGGTACCCATTCGAGAGGCTCAGAGTGATCCTCAGTTTCATTGTTTTCCCTAGGTATGGTTGTTGGAACTTCTATGACCAACACTACATAGAAATTGGTCCCATATCTAAAATGATAAATCCCTTAATTCCAAGCATCCCCCATTAGCCCTAGGTGTGGTCCCCTATTTGTGAGTCAAAATATATTCTCTTAGATAAGGTGTAGTCAAATATAGTGTATATCTTGGATGAGGCCTATAAATTCCACTAAGTAGTTATGATAATGGCCTGATGAGTATAATCACTTGGTAGAGTGTCATCACTTATAGAATGACTCGTGGACTGAGTTCTCTTGAATGAGAATTACCTTGACTCCTATAGAATAATCCTTGGATGACATTATGGATGTGACTATACCTTGAGACTTGGTGTACTTCATGAGTATATATTGATGAATTTTTCTATATCTCTTATTTTATTTTAATTTCTCCAATTATGAGGTGACTAATATCTCGATTCTTTATAACAACCATCACCGAAATATCTTGAAGTTGGTTCCTCACTTTATTACATTAGAATAGATACAAGATTTGAATCATAATGGAATGATAAATTTAGTATTTTTGGAAACCATATTAAATACATCAGACTTACAATGATGTTTTGAATTTAAAATAAAACCTAGATAAACCTTTGAGAACACTGAAAATTCTTATATTTACCATGAATATCAGTCATTATATACATCTTAAAATCCTAGGAAAAATAAAACATAAGAAAGGGGTGAGCACAAATGCTTATTAAGGGTAAGCATTCAATATAAACTAATAATAATAATAATAATAAGCATTATAGAAAGGTGTATCACTAAAACACAATCCATTTAAACATAATCGTGAGCATAATATGGATAGAGTAAATAAAAATCATTTAACCCCAAATAAATAATCACATGGATATTATAATAATTGAATAATAAAATGGAATATCAAAAAATAATCTCATAATGATGTAATTCATAGTTTTGGATGTCATAAATATATCGTCATGGCTTCATCCAATACACCATACATAAACAAGTTAGGCCTTATCCAATACCCAATCTAGTTTGTCTCATAAGACCTTCCAATGCATCAATGGGCTATATGATTCATCACCCATCACCTACTAAGTCCAATGCATTCCTCGTATGAAATGGGTGATGAAACATATTCAATATAATGATTAAAACTTCAATACGAAATCTGAATACATTAACCATAAACCATTAATGGTATCAAAAATAGCACATCTATATTAATAATAAATCATAAACCATTCAATGAAATATGGTAAACGATATCAGTAGAGTTAGACCTAAATTAATTATATGATTCTTTAGAAGATGTTGACATATATGAAAATACTCTAGTTAAATCATTGATGTTTTTTGAAATAAATAACCTTTTTACATTGAAATAATTTATTTAAAAAACTATGTAATTATAAATGAAAACATTTAATTCGAAAAGAACCTCATAGACATGAAAAGGAATATTCAAAATGAAGAGGCATCATGATGGTAGTAAAAACACTCATTACACATTATTTAAAAGAGAATTCCATCCATTGAAAATTTCAAAAATTACATCATTTTGAAAATCATAAAAACATTCCTTTAAGTAAATATTATAAAAATTAAAAAATGTTTAAAAAAATTAAAATGTATTAGGATAATTGTGAAAATATTTTTAAATTTATTTTAAAAATGATGGATATGGAAGAAAAAGATTCTCTATTCAAGATAACAACTTAAATAATCTAGAATAATAATGAGATTGTAAAATAACCCTTACCTCAAAAATTTCGTAACAATAATTTTCATCAATATCAAATATAATGGTTTAAATAATGTTATTAAAATATACCAGAATCATATCCAGATTTATGATATCATATATGTTCTTATATGGTTTTTTAATAATGTTTTATTGTTACCCATGTTTTGGGTGTTAACTACTTCATTTTCCCATTCTTGTTTTTCCATGAAAGTCATGTTTCTTTTGAATAGTAAATATTTTATTCATATCAAGAAAGATAATAATTTCATATATATTATATTTACCCATTATATATATTTTTATAATAAAATTTCAATGGTTAACATTTTTAATGATTCACATCATGTTGTGGAGAGGGTAGGTTGTACATTCGCATGATTGATGGTGTCATTCCATTAATGGTGAACGAGTAAGGAATTATATGGTATATAAATTTCTAAAAAATAAATATTTTAAATAAATATTATATATATCCATTATTTCCATCATTATACCAAAACAAGTAAATTAGTGATGGGAAACAAATTACGCTATTATGTGTGGACGGTAAGTCATACGTATGCACGACTGGTGTTTTTATTTTTTGTAGGGTTGTTAAATCATGGAAAATGGTTGCATAATTATCATAATAACATCTTAGAGTATATATTATACATTATTTTCTACATTATCATGGAAACATCTTAGTAACAGTAAGTACAATAAGAATTAAACACAGATGAGTTGTTAGAAATGATTACCTCTCCTTTGGAAGACACCCTTTGAATCTCTTCTCAAGGGATCTAGGGTTGGTGTTTTTGCAAGACCATGACCTAAATTACATGTATAAGTATGTTATAATGACAAATGGAAATATTTTGGTATATATTTATGGCTCAAATTGGTTTTATAAATTGGGGGAGGTGGTTCTATTTTTATAATTGAGGTGAGGGTCACTTTTGGATGCTCCAAAATATTAAATTAATAAAAATTAATTTTTCATTTCCAAATGGATTTAATGTCAATTATTTATAATATTAATTTATTATGGGTATAAATTATCTCATTAAATAATTTTTATACATGTTTATGTTACATTTTTTGCCTGATCTGTTTTGATTAACTTTTATATAATATCTTTAACTCCTACCTTCAAAACATGTGTTTTTACTACATAATGGTTTGTATAATTACTATAAAAATTTGAAAACAACCTCAAATTTAGTCATGAATGAAATTTTCAACTATATTCTAATAATGTTTTTTTTCATATTCTATTTTTATTAATTATATAAAATTTATTAAAATATTATTTATTTTAAATTATCCTTAATGTCAATTATGACACTATTAATTTCTTTACATTTTAATAAATATAAATAAAAAAGATAAATTCGACCGAAAAACTTTAATACATCAATGATATTTATAATCAATATATAAAATTAATGGATTAAATTAAATATCTATTATTATATTTATTTTAATATTGTTAACATCATTTATTTGATATTTCTATTAATTAAACAATTACCGCATCATAATTATTTAAGTATTTAATGTAGTTATTTATTTCTTAAAAATTAAAAATAAATTACCATGATCTATATAATATTTTTATATTTTACATTACCATTTATATTACAATTTATCTTCTATATAACCATATATTAAAAATGATATAATTATTAAAAATATGATGGTGACATATATAACTTCTCTTTATATAAAATATAATAAAAGTCATACACTCATCCAGAAGGGATCAAAATGTAATAATCTAGGAACATGGATTATTTTTTTCACACCCACTTATAAAATTATATTTGGACTTGTTTTATGGTAATTTTATGGTCTTTATAATATTATTTTTAAGCATAATTACAAGATATAACCTTAACTATATTAAGTAAAATATTACTAAGTATAATATTCATATGCTAAAAAATAAATGAAACCTAGTTACATAATTTAGACCCACTTATTCAAAATATTTAATGTATTTTTCAATTTTAAAAACACAGAATATGAAGTGACTAATTTAAAATTAATCATGTTGATATAAGAGAAAACATTTTATTAATGTGAAAGCATACAGATGATTGTAATGTTTTTATGTTCATATTGAATGTAAAATTGATTCCAATTACATAAATTGTGTCAAATGATATAAAATTAATCAATTGTTCTTTTAAATTGATTAAAAACATAATTTTAACCTATAAATTTTTTATATGAAAAAAAATCTCAGTTAAAATACAATATTTTATCACTATCTATTAAAACATGAGACTTATACAAAAATTATAAAAAATTAAGAACACGTAATTTTTTATATTATTATTTAAAATAATAATTTTCTTTTTTCAAATCTAATATATGAATGTTTCAAAAATTATATTTAAAATTGGTTCTCTATTAATAGTTGGTAAAACTGAATTTTAAAAAATTTAACATTTTATGCTTAAAATAGTGTATTTTCTTATCATAATCCTATAAAACATATTGGATTAAGTTAAAAGCATATGTTTGAATATATAACATATATATTTCAGTAATATCTTTCACAAATAGTTATTAATATAATTTATTATGATAATATTCCATTGTGGGAATAAAAATAGTTTTTAATAAAAACACATCCATTATATTCAATTGGTTTTTTCTTTTGATATCAAATTAATTGGTAATAAATTAATAAATTTTAGAAAAATTTGTAATTGATATTTTCATAATTTACTAAACTCTATTCACAACTTCCAAAAAAATTAGTAAAATTAAAATATAAATATTTAATTGTATATCATGTTTTTTTAATCCTAGGTATGTGTGAAACATAAGCTATCGAAGAAATTTGTTTTTTTGGAGACTTCTCATAAAATCATGGGGTGTTACATGCTTTGTGCTTCTTGATTTTGGGGTGTTCTACATGGTATTTTAATAATCAACCTTACATGTTCTCTATATAAACATATCAGTTGTTACATTGAGGATTGGCATGTTTACATAGTCCTTATATGATAGATATTATGTGGAGGATAATTTTAGACTAGACTAATCCTGGTGTAAACGAGTGCCTCGTTTGGAAGAAATACCCTCCATGCGATGATGTGTTAATATTTAATTTTTATTTTTGTGGGATTGTATTTGGACCCACTTTATCATATGTAGTACTTATTGTCATACTCGGATTTGGAATTTAGATATATTCATTCATTGGTAACATTTTTACTATTTTACATTTCAGTATTTTATAGTCTTAGAGATATGTGTGTGTGTGTGTGTGTGTACATTAATATGTGGCCTCCCATGTGAGTTTTATTCATAGTAAACAATTTTTTCCTGCTCTATCATGTTTATGGAAAAAATGTGTGCATTAATGTTGTCTTATCACTAGACAAGAGGGCCTCAACAGTTCAATTAGTGACATATTAGATGATAAGGGAGGTATCACACCTCAACACACATGTTTTTCTTGTAATCACCCCATCACTCAAAAATTTATGATCATTAATTATTAATTATATACTGGAGATATGATTTGGTCAATAAATCATATGGTCAACATTCAATTCATCCCCATTGTGTAGTTTTTTTAGTGACACATGAGTTTATTCTACAATGAAACAACATAAAATTATGTTAACTTTTTAAATTAAAAAAATTAATATGTTGAAATTTTATAAAATGATCACCATTATTTCTTTAGTCATGTAGGTTGATACGACGCCCATTGGGTTAGTTTTTCACTTCCTTAACACCCCTGTAAGACCCCCTATGCTCCCAATTTGGTTGGTGGAATATTGGAGTTTGTTTTTATCATACCAAATCAAGTTAATCCATACCCCTTTGAAATTTATGTTCCCATTTTTATTCATCATATAATTTTAGATGTATCCATATTGTGATTTATTAATGCTTTAAAATATATCATTATGGGATCATATTCAAATAATGGTTCTTTATTGAATGACTTATAAGGAACACTGTAAAAGGATGAATAAACCGTGTTTTTCACTATTTTAGTAGTGTAAGTTTATCAATGAGTTTTATAAGGATTTTTACTAAATTTGATTCAACTTTTTTTGTATTTGAATGAATTATTAGTGAATTTTCTTATAGGGAATTTAGATGTATTTATTAGTTTGTATGGACATTATTTTTCATACGTTTCTTACAACAAAAATTCTCATTTAGTTATAAAAGATTTAAAATCACTGGATTTAATTGAGCTATAAATTATAAATGATTAAAATTAATTAATGGATTTTTGAGGTATGTTATAGGGGTTTGGGAGAATAATAAATCTTGGTACAAGCTGGTATTTTGTTGGTGAATGTAGATAAAGTCACAATAACCATGATATCGGGTTTTTTTCTCCCTTAAATACTTAACCATATATGATGTATGAAGGTTAATGCATGTGAATGCATGGTTTTTGGGTTTCATGCGATATGAAGTGACTAAGATTATTCTATTAGGTCTAAAGTGGTAGTGTATAACTTTATATAGGTGAAACATTTATTCCCCAGATAGCTTTGGCGATTAATGAATTCTTAGGGACTGTACCACCATTAGTAATTTTTGTTCGATTGGCCTAATGAAATAATAATTGGTTTTGGTTTCAGAAATGGGTTATATATGTCTTGGTAAAAGCCTTAGTGGCATGTGTATAGGGCTTATAAATTGGTATGTAATTAGGGAGTGAGTCTAGGTAGCTTTTAATTTAGTAAATAATTTTCAAATTTTAAGGGTATGGCCTTGTAAAATGGAATTACTGAGAAAGAAATATATTAATGGGAGTGGGTATATGAAACCTTTTTAGCATATATATCTTAGTGAATTTGAGAGATTGGTCTTTTCACATAAGATCAAGGGTACGGGAACTCATCATGGGCATGCCAAGTGGACTGCAGTTGAGAAAGTGGGGATTGATTTTAACCTTTATTATGTAGAATTAGAGAGAGATAGAGAGAAGGCAATATATTTTGGTTAGGGTTATTACCATTAATCATTGTGTTTATTAGATATAAGAGTTAATGTGATACCTCTGGGTAGGTTTACATATTATTTATGGATGAGTTTTCTATAATATTATAGAATTTTTTAGTGATTACAATGAACACGTGTTATAATCCTCATAGATTTATTTAATCAAGTGAAATGAAATTAGGCGAATAATACATGGAAATGTATGAAAGGGGCGGTTCTAGGTATGGAACAATCATGGTTGATAAGTTTGAATATATATGACTAAGAATATGATGGTGGTTGAATTATCAGGTAATAAATGATTCGAGATTATCATGGGAGATGGTATTATCCATGGGTTGTGCTGAGATGGGAGGGTTTATTGAGATATCTCAAGATATTAGCTCTTGATGTTAATCTCTAGTGTGGTTATAGGTATCTCTCAATTTTTTTAGGAATGTTGTATGGTATTATCCATGTTTTTATCATCATAATTATGATGATATAACATGTCTATATAGAGTGTGATGGATTAGATAATGGATAATATGTTTGAAATTTTGTTGTTTCATGCTACACTACCCATATTATTTCATTCCCCATTTAGGTTGTGCTATACATTTCTTAAAAGGGTTTACGATAATTTTATCTAGATAAATTATGAATTTCCCAATATTTATTTTTAATGTTTTTGATGATATTTTACCTAGATCTGGATATGTTATGATTTAAATATAATAGTTTACTATAAAATTTTATGGACATGTAATTTACTTAGTAAATAATTTTTTTGATATGTTTTCTAGTTGGAATATATGTGATTTTCTGTGATATACCTTTATCTGATTTGTTTCATATTATATGTCTTAGTAATGTTAATCCGTTCCTATATGGATTTCCATGACATTGGTTTCTCTATAATAAAACTCTCTCATATCCTTTTCCGATATGTTTTTATTATAAAAGACATGGTTACCAGCATTTCTCAAATCTAGTGTTGTTTTTTGTTGTAGTTACAGGGCTAGAAAAAAATAGCCCAACATGATTAATTTTTTGATGTATATTGCTGATTATTTATTTTATATAGATATAAAAACAATATATTGTTATGTATAAAAGTAAACCCATTATTAGAATCCTTGTGAGAAATTTTTATCATGCTCTATATGTACAGTGTGACTCATTTGGTCATAATATAATAGTCCCATATAATATATTTAAAAAATCATTATTTAAATTAAATGTGTTGTTAAAATTTTATAAATTTATTCCCACTTCTTACATCAACTAATAAAGTGTATGATATTGTCTATTTAAATAGTATTACCCCCTTTGAACTAGTCTTATATATCCCTTTCTCTCTATGTAGTCAATTTTTGGTTAAATCCATTTGGTATGATATGATAAATTTAATCACTCCCATCATTACTCTTGTATTGCTCATTTTATTCTCTTCCATTGAATTTGGATGGGTTTATCAAGTGATTTAAATATGAATCAATAAGGGAATGGAAGATACATATCCAAATCACAGGGATTATCAGTGTAATAAATACGACATAATAATAGGTTGAACTCGCCATGTTTCTCATCATTTGGATAGATGTAAATTATACAATGTGTTTTCATAGGGTTTCTACCATATTAGTTTCAAATTAGAGAAAAATATGGTATTGAATTGTTGGAAACAATCTAGTAAGAATGAAAAAGGATTGAATTGGATCTTATATACATTATTAGTAATGGATTCTGTGTCATTGAAATTATCAATGATTTATTACTGATTATAGTCTATGTTTAATGGTTAATGATTTTAATGAATTAATTGATACTTATAATATTATTGTCATGGATTTAATTGGGGAGTGTGGATAGAAGAGTGTATTATCATATAATAAGTTAGGTAGATGATTTAATAAATTATCACATGTGATATAATCATGTTATTATATGATCATACTGGGGGTTCTGGGTTTTTGGTGTGTTGGGTATAGGACTAGGAGTGTCCTACGGCATTTAAAGGGATAGGGTATAGATTGTTTTATGTGT
Source organism: Viscum album (assembly GCA_963277665.1). NCBI lineage: Eukaryota > Viridiplantae > Streptophyta > Magnoliopsida > Santalales > Viscaceae > Viscum > Viscum album. Next base: position 426,644,415 of record OY728129.1, on the reverse strand, counting down.
AATAAGTATGATTTGGATTTTTTTAATCAAAATAGATGTTTATCAACTAAGTAACCAAGGGGAATTATTTTTCGTTTCACTTGACTAACACATAAAGGGTTTTTATTCATGTAAGGAGTTATGTGTGTCTTGGGATGAGTGTTGGTGGAAGGTGATCATGACTAAAAAATGTGTGAGCCGTTGGTTAATGGTTTTGTGTTGTGTCTAACCAGAGAAATGGTGTAAAAAAGGTTATATGGATAAAATTTGAAATTAATATTCACCATAAGTGAATGGATTATTTAGAGTAGGTTCTATGGACCATGGTTATCTATTTAAGTTAAGTGTATTTGGATGAATTATATTTTTAGAGTGGATCGAGGGTGTGAACTATCTCTTTGGGTGTGCCAAGAGGAATTAACTGACGAATTTTTGAAATGGGTTTCTCTTTTTTATATGGTGTTGAAGAGAGCCCATATTTTTATAATTTCAAAATTATTTTAAACAAAATTAACTACAAATATAGATGATACCTATGAAATTTATTGTATAAAACATTTTTGATACCTGGTCAATATAAGATATATTGACTGAAACATGTGTTTTTGGGGTCAATTCATCTTTTTTATTTAGATTAGAATCCAGAACTTGTTCATGGTTCTATATTTTAATTTATAAAATCATTTTAATTATTACATTCAGTGTTTGAATTAATTATTACTTTCATTGAATAATTCTACATTAATTCAATTTTTCATTAAGTGGAGTCAGAAGCTGAAATTTATTAATGGATTTCCCACTAAATCATCAGTAAAACTATATAAGTGTCCTCTTTATCATGCGTAAAAATATTTTTAGAATCTGTCAGGCCTATTTAAACATTATAAAATAATGTGTATGAATGAAGTAGGTACTAAATGTGCATAATAAAATTAACATTTCATTCAACCAATCAACCAAGTATCATAATTGATTAGGTAAGACAATAGACCATGAAATTGAATTGACATAAAGAAGTTATCTGAATATAAGTATTGAAAATTATGAAAAGTCCTCATGTTACCACATTGATTTATCATGACCATTCACCTCTAATGTTACTAAATCTTATTTCTAAAGTGACTGTTTAACCAACTATAACATCAATATATTTATTCTATGTGACCTTTCTATCAGATTAGTTATAGTTTGATTCTGATTAACAGTTAATTTCCTTCAGACATTTGATGAAAAACTTATCCGAATATATATTCTATGAGCATAAAAATCCAAAATTCCCAAAATGGTATAACTAGAATTAAAATCAAAATTATAATTCATCAACATTAAATTATGAAATTAGTACAATGCACAACGAAAATTCATTTTGAAGAGCATCTCAGCTTGATAAGAATATAAGGATCATGGGAGAATGTTGAAAATAATATATAAAATTCAACATTCCCAACTTTATCTATCACAAAACTTGATATATTTATGTGGTGGAAATCAGAGAATAAATAGTTGGGAAATAAATTTGAGGAATATTTCGATTTTACTGAAATATAAAACTATATTTATCTATTTTTATTAGAGAATTTCAAAATCATTATCACCCTTGAATATTCCCTGTAGGAATTGAATCTATTTAATGAAAATCCCCCCTGGACAAATTCTAGATGATTAAGATGGGTGAATTTTTTTTTATTTTTTCTCTAATAAAATTGATGATGGGAAACTTGAACAATTTTTTTTGAGACAATGAAACCTTATTTTATCTTATTAATTAATTGAGGTTCCCATGTTTAATTATTTTATTTTCACTTATATGGGAGTATGTTATTTTTATAGACAATAAAATATTACATTTTTTATGCATTTGAATTTTTCTTCTCTAATATTAGTTTTCAAAATAAATATACATATAGATTATTCAGTTCCCATGATTGTGAGAAATGGGATGGTATAATATTGATTAGAAAAAACCAATCACTGGGGTATATGAGAATAGGTAATGAAGTAATTATTTATTTTCTATGATTATGTTTAATATACTTGGTGGGGGTGATTATTAAGGTTTCAACTAATTATTTAATGAAATGAAGAGTTGAAATATAATATTTTTTAACAGGAAATAAAGGGGATATATGTGTTTATTCCTCTATATTTAATACTTTATTCAAAACCAAATCAATTAAATTCCTCAATAAATAAGGTAAAATATTATATTATACAACAAACCCACTGAACAAATGAATATTATTTCCATAAAACAATAGACATGGGAGATAACTTAAGTCTTACTATATTTAAATTATCTTGGGTCCAAAAATTTTGTTTATGGAGTGACCAATGACATGAACCTCATCAATTTAAAACAATTTCCATGGAGTCCTCTGTAGAATCCTCTCTGTTATTTTATTTCTAATATTTGATAAATTATTTTAATTAATTACTAAATTTAGTTCAAATCAAAATATTGGTTTTTGCATAGAGGATAAATTAATAGTTTTTTAATGAATTAGAAGTCTAAAAATCTCTATAAATGATGGTATATAGTTTTTTATAATTAAATTTACTAGTTATCCATCCTTATATTCCTATTTAACTAGAGCTACATTATTTTATGGAAACTTGGATAAAAACATAACTCAATTGAATTGGACATTGACGAGTTATATGCACAAAATTTCTACAATATTAATTAGTTTCTACAACCCAATATCTAATGATATTTTGAACTTATAAGTAGAATAATCCAAATTATACAAATTTTTCAATGTTTATGATGAGAAGATCTGAAATGAAACATGAGATAATATGTTAATATTTCTAAAAATTTAGAACCCAAAATGGTTTCATCTGATATAGTCAACTAGGAGGCGTTTAAATTTTATCTTGAAGGATAGGCCAAAGAGTGTCTACAAAACATGAAACTGGTAGAATTTACCAATTGGGATGAAACATAGATAGAACTACGTTAGAAATAATTCTATGCATCAAGTAGTACAAAATTAATAATGGAAATATATGTAATCAAACAAGAAAATGTGGAAACATCTTCAAAAATTAGAATAGATATTTATATGGTAAAAAACATTATTCCCACACCAGCCCTTCATAGAACATCACATACTAATATTATTTTATAAGGGATTGATGTATGATAAATGGAACCCTCCTTATTATTCCAGATGTGTATCAATTATTATAATTTCTCTTTCTCATATTAGAGTGATTATATAGGGGATTTCCCAAAATTCCACAAAATTTGGAATATGAAATGAAACTAGAGGATTATATAAGGAAACGAGTTCTAACACCACTTTTATTAATACTAAACTCAAAGAGCATTCTAGTCTTTTGAGAATTTATGAAGTATTCAAATTACATGTAGTTTCACAATCTATAACCCATTGGGTACTCTAGCTTTCCAAATGTTCTTGAAAATATATAAATGACTATCCTTGTTGTTTATTAAACTGTAAATTGTTAAGATATTTAATAAAGGAAATACAATTATCAATCGACCTACAATAATGAATTAATTTTTTTTAGAATACTAAATTTGTATATGGAAACCAATGAACATCAAATCATCCATTATATTATCATTTAATAAACATTCTAATCACAAACATTACAGAGTCATCCTTATCATATTTATAATTGAAAACACCAAAGGACATATCAAGAACCCACAATAGAGGACCTACATGAAAATATTATATATGATTAAACAACATAATAATTCACCCTCCACATTGATGGATTAGGGATGATGGAACTTAAAGGATATTATTAAAATATCACGAATTCGATAAATAACCATGAAAACTATCATTTAGGTAATATTTCTTCTTAGTAAATTATTAACCATATGAAGAATGTCATTTGAATTTCATTAATAAGTGAAAGGGACATACAAATTATTAAAGAATCACCAATGTAAATCAAATATAGTTTTTTAGTGCCTAGTGAACTCAGTAAATATATTGTTGATAAGAAATAATAAGTGTAGATCCTTACAGTGGCACCACTAGTGAAAAAGAATGGAAAGGATACGATAGAAGAATTATATCTACCCCGACCATCCTTCCAAATAGGAATATAACTAGCTACTATAATTAATGAAGAATATTTTCAACAAGAAGTCATGGGGACATTCAATAGAATAGATATTTGAATCCCTCAACTAAAATCCATTCCTTAAATCACATGTTATCCTTGGTTTCCCAAGGAGAAATGAACCAAGAAGTGAAAACTTCAGGGGAATGAAATATGGCGTTTTTGTAGAAACTTATCATCCTTTATTATTCCAAAATTACATGACAAATCCCAGGTCACAAGTACATTCAACTTTAGTTTCAATATCGGAAAATTATGTTTTTAAATTAATTTCATGATGAAAGAGAATAAATTTATGTAATTCCATACAATGTTTATTAATCCCTCAAAATATGAGAGATTAAAACAACCCTAGTGGTTGTATAACTCAATAACTAAGCCACTTCCTATCATGTTGGAGTTCTATTTGATATTCTATTAAGTAGGTAATGATTACTATCCCCCACTAGTTTTTTTGTTATAAACATGGAAGAGTAAGGTTTTACTTATCATTACTCTATTATATAATGTAGTTCATTCATTAATATGACTAAGATCACAAAAATGTTAATTAATGAACAAATTCAATGGTTTTTTCAGATCAAATACTGAACAAGAATATTTTAGATTCAACGAAATACCACTTAAATATGGGATATACATTTAAATAATATTGGTTTACATTTTCATTATTATGAATAAATTTAAATGTAGAATGATGTAATTTTATTTAGTGAATCATTAGAATCACAAACTTTTTTTAATAATATCTTTTTATACTGATTTGAATCATAACATTTTTCTATATTGAAATCCATGTTATTTTATTGAAATTTACATTAACAATTTTATAAAATTTTACAGTAATACATTTTCAATATTGAGTAGGTTGTGGTAATAAAAAATACATATTTGAAACCATCATTATATCAGCTCATTGACCTTGAATTGAAACTTATAACTTCTAATTTTTAATATTTTTTTTAAAGTAAAATAATAAATTTCCTATTATAATTTTAACCCAATTGGAATCTAGTAAATAGATTCAACTTATATAAATTATAAAAAATATACTACAGTCTTTGGTTCTTCATTAGGATACATCCCAAGGATTATCTGGATAACATTTATAGAATATATTTTATTCAAATATGATTCTAAATATATGTTTGATCCCCAAATAGGGATCATCACGATCCTCATAGAAATTTTTAAGAAAGAGTTTGAGTTACTATTAATATATAATATCATTAAACCCATATAGAAACCCCATTTATTGATTCCCATACATTTTGTACCCCAAAAATAATATTAAACACTTTAAAAAATTTGAATAATCAACTGATTCCTACATGGATTCATAATAGTAGGAGTGTATGTACAGACTATGGGAAATGGAACTATGCAACCAAAAAGACTATTTCTCCATCCATTTTTTCGACCAAGTGTTAGAGAGGATTGAGGAAAAGGGTCCCTAATGTTTCATTGTTGGATGTTCTAGGTATTTTTAGATCCCTATATATCTTGAAAACTAGGAAAATACTGCATTTAATAGTACATATATAACTTCTACTTTTCGAACGATTCCCTTTAGAATATTAAATACCCTGGTACAATTCAAAAATGAAATGTAAATATCCTTTTTGACCAAATAAATAGAATATTAGATATATTTCATGATGATTACACAATTTATTAAACTTGTTTTGAGGGTTTCTATATAGACCCATGCTTATCATACATAAATATTTTATCTTATTAGATGAAAAGACATTATATTATACAAAAATACCCTTGAGGATAATAAATTTATAGTGAATTTTGAAACATGGGAACATAAAAAAATGGCTCATATGTGAAATATACATATCCAATTAAGTAATTCCTGACTCACAACATTCTTAGACATATCATAAATAATGAATTTTTTTATAACATATGTAATGGAAAGAAAAGAAATTGTGAGCTCAAATTCTTATCAAGGGTTAAAAAAGCTTGATAGGTAAGCATAAAATTAACCAAATGTTCTAATAAAATTAGAATAAAATTGGAAACCCATAAACCACATATCAAATATCATAATATTAATAATAGAATAAATATTGAAAGTTTAAAATACATGACACATGTGGAAATCAAAGAACATGATCCATGAATACATAATAATGTCATTAGGAATAGATTTGTAGAGAACACATATTCATTGAAAAAAATTTCCATAGTAGTAAATAGTAACTAATAATAATATCACATTGAAATGGTTTTACACCCCAAACCATCTTATTTGTCATGTTTCACTCCCAATAACATCATAGCAGATAATGCCCCTTACTGAACTGGGATCAAACCCCATTTTATTCCTATATATCTAATGAGATATGAATCATTTTCCAATGAATTAGAGGGATAATAGTTGCACCCCAACACATGATTAAGATTTTACATCTATGTTCTACATGATCATAAAACATTTATCATATTATAACCCATGAAATGAAATGATATTTATAAACCATTCATCATATCAGAAACTATGAAAAAGTGACAGGTTCCATAATCATTTCAACATTTAATTAAATAATAACCCTATAAAATGAATGGGTTTCATAAAAATTTACTCAATGTATAAATCATATAATATAAATAGTTTTATTAACAATATTCCATTATTAATATAAACCATTGAGAGAAAAAATAAGAATGGTATCCTTAGATCATATTTCTAGGAAGGTATAAGTAAAATCAACATATGTCATTATAGTTGGAATATGATTTTGAAATATTATTTCGAAAATTTATCGAGGATAATAATATTTAATTGAAAATAAAATTTTAAAACTAATTTTTTTCAAATTATTTGGTAAATTCATTTCATTAAAAATTACATTAAAATCATATAATATAAGCAATAAAAATCATTTAAAATATTTATTAAGGGAAATATACTTACTTCTTTGATTTTATTAAAACATAATACTTTTAAATATATTTTTTTAATTTTTTATAAAAGAATAATGTAATATTAATATTAATTATTTTTTATGAAGGAGAATAATTATGTTCAGATCGTACACATTAAAATAAAGACACCATTTTCATTATCGATAAATGATAAGAATGATTTATTTTGGATACAGAATGAAGAATACATTAAAAATTTTCTATAAAAATAAATAATTATTATATATTTCATTACTAAATAATTTTAATAATTTTAATAACTCTTTGGAAAAGATTTTTTAAAAACATGGTTTTTGGAAGAAAATGGGTTTTTGATCGAAGAGAAAAATAAAGTCAATTTTTCATAAAACAATTCTATTGATATCATGAGTACATGAATGGAAAACACTTATTATAAAAAAACTATAATGGGAGAATTATTATTATCTTCATGAGTGATATATCATAATATTTTTTTATTGAAATAAAATTCATAAACCATCTCAACAAACGGTGACATTATAACAAATACTCTTTTATAGCATTGGTATATTTTTAACCTATTACCCATGGAAAATAGATATCAGAATTGATATGTAAATAGCCATAATTTTATGAATAATAATGATAAAATAAATTCATGTTCATTATATACACCACATAAAAGAATCATATCTTCAATATGGAATGTGTCTTACTGTAAAATAATTGTGAGACAGAAATCCATTACTATAAGTCTCGACTACCATTCTACATATTCAAAGATAATATATACTAAATATAAGTGAACTATAAATATATTAAATAAAAATTATTGTATATTTTTTTCATATATTATCTTATTATTACCATTTATTATCTTCTTATTAGAAATTCTTAGTTAAATCTAGGTTTTAGGAAATAACTATTTTGTTTTTCAGGCATTTTTTTGATACGTTATTTTTTGTTCTATTTTCATTACTATGGTAACATAACTAAAAAATGTTAAACATGATATAAATATTATATATATGCACTATATATATTTTTATACTAATAAATATTATTCTGCGAAAGAAAATGAAATACACCATTCATAGAGATGGTAGGTCGTATGTAAGCACGAATGTTGTTTCGATTTTCATGATGGATTGAAAGAAATAAAGTTAAATAATATTTTATCACACAGATTAATTTTTATATAATATATATATATATATTAAATCTATCCTTATTAAGTTTCATGTAAATCATGAACGAATCACATCACTTCACAATGTGGAAGTTCATCGTACACACAAGTGACGTTATCGTATTCCCATAGAATGAATAATATGAATGTATATGTGATATAATAATTATAGAAGATTAATAATATAATAAATATCATATATAAATGTTTAATCCAATATTATATCCATCAATGATAAGTGTTTATGGAAAATGACCAACATTAGTTCGTGAGGTTGTTGTCCTCCAAACAAAGGAATGATGATTTCACATAGCATTTGATGGAAGGGGACATAGTTTTAGGTACTTAAATTAAAAAAACAAAATATTAGTATATATAAGATGACAGGATTATTATATCATCATGGTTTAATAATAATTTATGAAGGTGGAGGATGATATAAAATAAATCAAACAATTTGGGGCGTTACCTCTTCTACAAACAACTTTTTTTGGTTTTCACCAAAATTCAAATTATGTTTGATTTATAAAAAAGGAATACATGATTAGATAAGGGATGTATGAATTTTATTTGGGAATTTATTTTCTGAACCAAAATTTTATGGATTTGTTATGAAGAGATGAGAAGGGTGGAATATTATAAGTGATGTGTGTGACACACTTGTATTTTTTAAAATTAAAATATTGTTCCCTTGATTTTCTTTTGAAAAAAGTTATCAAAATGGAAAAAAAATTATAATAGAAGAGTTGATGTAAATATTAATCCGTATAATGTGTTTTTGAAATTTTTTGTCCATTTTTAACCCTTATCATTTTAGTTTAACTGACAAGTAAACCTATTTATTCCATTACTATGGTAAATAATTTTTACTATTATTAAAATTTATTTTGGTAAAATAATAATTTCTTATTATTAGAAAATATAAATTATTTTTATTACATATATGGAATCCATGTTTCCAAATTCTTTTCATATAAGCTACAAAATTATATTTAAAATTAATCCCAAAGGTGAGATAAGAAGAATGGTTTTTAATGTGAAAATGTTCAAATGATAAAAATGATTATACATCCAATATCAAACTGTAAATGATCATAAGGAAAAAAATTAAATAAATTGATATATAATTGAAATAATTTTAAATTTAAACTCATTTAAAAATAAAAATCTTCACTATAAGTTCTTAAATGAAAAGTCAATTTTTAATAAAAACTAGTATTTTTCAATATTCACAAGGAAATTAATCTTTTCAGATAAATATCAAAGATGAACCTTAAGATAATTCATACATGATTAACTAAAAATTAATTTTGACATTTTAAAATTAATATTATAATATTTTATAATTTTAATTATATTATTTTTTACAATTAAAAATATTTATTTTTTGTTAAAATAATATTTTCAAAAAATATATAGAAGATACCTGAAAATAAATTTTTTTTATTAATATATAAAATTTATATAAAACCATTATAATTAAAATTTATCGTATGGTTATTCCTAATTATTCAAACAAGATAAATAGATGTGTAATAATATCCATGTTGAAAAAAATATTAATTAATTATCACAGATAATTAAAACTTAGTGTTGCGTGTAACACAAGTTATCAATGAAATTAAATTTACTTGAAAATAATAATAAAAAAAATGATGGTTACCTTATAACCCATTAAAATTAATTTCTGCCTTGAAATTATTTTCTCTAATACAAAAAAATGAGGAGCCACATCATTTCCTTAGGTTCCCAGGTTGCTTTATGAAACTAGTTAATTCTCAATAAAACAATGAAGAGGTTATTGGTATTTTATATAGAACCTTATATTTTGGATAAATACAATCCTTTAGTTATTACTCTTAATAAATAACATTATTTAGTGGTATGAAATTTAGGTTCAGTAAGCGTGAATTGATAGGTATGTTATCCCATAGGAGAGATACATTTAACACATCATGGACATGAGATTGGTTTGGTAGAAGAACCAATTGATTGGCTACCATAACAGTATGATGAATAATAAAAATGTGACTGAAATACCGAGAGATTAATTTTCCCTTATTTAAAAGTATCATTACCCTATTCAATGGAATAATTCCTAGAAACGCCATGTAACTAACTTCAAATTCATGATAACAAGTTCAATGGTCAATGAAGAATTTTTCCAACTCTTAGATGATATGATATGTTATTTAATGGATATAAATTTCTTATTTATTTTTTATCTATCCTTGGTCCCAATAGAATTCTTTAGCCAAATTCGTTCTAGAACATTAGAGATCTACACTTAATTCTATAGAGGGTTTGACGGGGATCAATCTGAATAGTCCTGTGAACGATCTTTCCTGATGAAAACTAAACTAGAGGAAGGTGTTGATGCATGAATCCATTTAAATCCGTAGAACAATATCATGATATATTGTATAGTGTTTGAAATTTTCAATTAGGTTGGAAACTAATTTTTGATAATACATAGTGATGAAACTACACTTTATATGAAGGGTAATCTAAAGACTTCTCCAAAACATAGACATGATCTTGATATCCAAATCAGATTCAATTTAATGTGCTACTCTATAAACCTTACAACTTACATAATCTATATTTTGGAACGTTAATCAGCATATAAGTCTTATATGATTGTGATGAATTGTGATAACACTGCAATGTGATCAAATAAAACCCATATAAAATTATACTATTTAGACATTTTGGTTAGTCTAATGAAAAAATACAGGGTGATTTATTCCATTTCTATTCTAGTATGGTTAATGGATATAATATCCAATTAAACTTTATACTTGTAGCCTAAACATACTGACATACCAAGAACCGAGATATACAATATAGAATATCTTTCAATAATCCATCCCACTGAAAATACACTTTCAAATATCTATAAATACTTCTTAATTACATGATAAATAGAGATTGATGAATTGTTACATTGATCTAAAAAATAGTTCTTCAAATTTGGTATGGGTATATCACATAAAATGTTCTTAAACCATATTATTCAATCATGATCAAGGATAAACATTGGAACATTTCTATAATTTTTTATATCCTCTTCATATTCCTTCTATTCCAATTTCATATTTAATTGGATAGATGGTATAACATTCAGTTGAGAAAGATGAGATTTATACCCTTACATTATGATTTATAAATGAATCCTTTTTCAAATCTAGAAATATTAGATCATTATTGGTTCCATTCATTGATAATATAGAATGATTATTTCTACTCAAGGAATCATCTACCTTGTTCAATTTCATAGGGTGTTAATGTATTAGGAAGACATGATATATAATCATAAATAACCATATTCTATGGATCATATATAACTCTTTATGTATGAATATATACTTTAATTTTTTGGATCATTATCACACTTTTCAATGTAAGGATAACGACTCTATATATTTAATAATGAAATTAACAAAACTAAATGCAAATCATGAGTTCGGTAGTTTTGTTCTTGAACCATCAATTTTCATGACACATAAGATATCTCCATGTCATTTTTCATAATAAAACATCTCAATCCCTTGTTGGGTGCATCACTATATATTTCAAATGCTTCTCTACAAAAGGGTAATGTAATCATTGATGTGCTGACTAACCTTCTCTTCAATTCATTGAACTTTTCCTCACACTCATCTATCCCTAGTATCTATGCTCACTTTCATGTAGACATGGTGATTTGATTATATTGTTTTGATAAATTCTCCCCAAAAAATTAATAATATCTAGATAAATCAAGAAAACTACAGATCTCAATCACTTTAAATAGCCTTGGAAAACACTAAATAGCCACTATATTTTATAAATCTTCAAACATAATCTATCATGAGATTATATTCCCAAATATAATAATCCTTTTTCAGCCAAAATTCTCACTATAAAAATTTTACATATAGTTTTTCCTTCATTAGTGTCATTAGAAAATTTATCAACTAATCTTTATTCCCTTCCTTCATATTTTAATATAAAATAATATCATTAAAAAAACTTCCACAAAATAATAAAATTATTAAATAAAGACATTATTCATTAAATCCATGAAGATATTATTTGATTTAGTATATCTAAATAGCATCACGATATATTCATAGACTCCAAATATTTTGTGGAATGATATCTTGGGTAATTAAAACAAAAACCTCAATTATTGATATGGAAAAGTAAGATCAATCTTGGAAAATAATTTAACTCCACTAATTTGATCAAATAATTCATAATTATGGGGAATATAATACATTTTTTATTGATATCTTGTTCATATCTTAATAGTCAATTTAGTGTTTCATCTATCCATATACCTTTTTATCAAAAAGAATAAGTACACCCTTAGGTGATATAATTAGCTAAATGAATATGTTTTTAATATTTTTTTGGAGTTTTATTTTTAATTCATGCAACCCAATCAGTTCCATTATAGATAGAATCATTGATATTTTTTTGTAATCAGCTTTCAGTTCTATTGAGAGGTATACTTTAGGTTATTGTGGAAGGATATGCATCTATTCTGGAAATACATTAAAAATATCCATCATAATAGAAATATCATTGATGTGAGTTTATCCCCAGCAAACTGAGATAAACTACCCTCTTTAATAGGAATCATAATCTATATAGTGGATGAAATTTTAGTTTGATGTTTAGATTTTTCATAGAATTGATAGAAGATTAAGGGATGGTTTAAAATATAAAATGTGACTTCCCATACTTGGAAATTTATGTTGTATCTATTTATAGAATTTCAATCCATGACTAATATGACATAAAATTAATGTATATGAATAATGAAATGACTTGTAGGAAGCACAATCCCACACACTTAAACTGGAGAAGAATCATAGACTTGAGATGAGATCATTGGAAAATTAGGGGTTTTTACTTCTAATTATACATCTAATCATTTAGGTGGAACCATGATACCATTATAAAATTGTATAGATATTAATGAATGACCAAATCTTGAGTAAAATAAGACATTAGTAGTTCTGGAGTCAATGGTATATGGAATCCAGCAATTATATTATGTAATTTTCATTAAATGAAACAAAGCATGTGATATTTTAAAGTTTAGTTTCTTGGAAATATGATAAATAACACATAAAAACTTAAAAAATATTATAAATCCAAATGAAATACGTATTCATGGGTTCACAATAGGTTACTTTTATTGTATCTCATATCTTATGGACAAATAAAAAATAAAATAGTTGATCCTAGAGAAAAGTATAAGAATAAGAGAGGGATACATATAACGTATGATCATGAGGCATACCAATAAGAACATGACGAATAATAGTATGTAATGAATAAGAAAAAATGAGGTATAATAAATAAAATATAACAAGAATCATAAAATGGGAATGTCTCTACAGGATTTAAATGTGGAATTCATAAGAATATCTACAATGTTTATCACCAAGGTTTCATAAACCAAAATCAATATGGTTATTCACTAAGGTATCTTAAAAAATGTCATCTATAGAGATTAAATTCATTACATAAAGCATTAGAGAGATGTCAAGGTGAACGATTTTTATTTCTTAATTTTATGTTATACACATTTATCATAATAAATATAGTCATTAATAACCCATGGAAAATATTGAATGGGTTTCATATCCAAATCATTGCATAAAAAGTGCTTAAGGACATGAAAATTACACCATTTTAACCCATGAAAATGTAATAATGGTTACATACATATAATTCACCAAATAAATTCTAAATATTTTAATCTATTTGAATATCCATTTCAATGAAAATAGGTGTTTTTATTTAAATAAAAAAGGAAAATTTAATTTATCATGGATAAGTGATAAATTTGAGAAATTAATTAATCATAATTATCGGTATAAACATGGATTTTTAAATGGGTAAAATGACCATGGATGAGTGTTTCATATTAATAAAACATAATTTTTATAGTAAGGGTTTTATCAAAATAATAAAAAATGAAATTTATAATACCTTTATAAGACGTATTGAAAAATAATTATTGAATGTAAGAAAAGATGAAGAGAATTCCCTAACCTTGAAGTGTTGATTCTAAATATTTATGTTTGGAACCTTGGGGGATTGATGACACTATTGGGAAACTCTGAGGGTGGAAAAATAACAAGAAAATTGTGGAGTATGTTTGTGGAGTGAATTGGAATGGTAAATTGTGTGAGTATTTATAGAAAAAGTTATGGAGTTGTTTAATAATCCCCAAATATAGGTCGTGGAAATATAGATGGTGGAAAATTATATACCTTTGTCTTACATGTGGTTTTTTCTAATTGTTTTGGGAATTTTATGATATTTTAATTAATAAAAACATAACATCATTTTTTATTACTTATTTTCCCATGGGAGATAATGTTTTCACAAAAAAATGTTTTTAAACTTTAATTTTCTATTTTAGAGTTTGGAATGTCACTTTTAGGTTTTGAAATTTACTAAAACCTATTAAAATAGAAAATAGTAATAAAATAAATTATTATATGTTTTTGATTGTGGTTAATTAATTAATGAATCAATATGAAATATATATGAAGTTATAAAAAATATAGAAAACCAAAAACAATATTTTTACTATTCTTAGAAAATAATTTATTTTAAATGGAGTTGATTAAAAAACCATTTTATTTTTATAATAGAAATTAAATTTTTTGAAACTATTTCTTTGAAATTTAACCCCATATTAGACCTATATACACCCTAAGGGTAAGGTGTGTGATTGTGGTGGTTTCATGTGGTGGATCAGCAGATATTAATATATTTGTAATATCTACTTACTTGAACTTATCTGATAGGGGATTTTGTTAAAGATTAAATTGATAAATATCGAATTGGTCTTGGCCAATAGATAACCCTAATGACACTAAATCCCTCACATTTTATAAAAAATGGTCTTCAAATGACACCACTCAAATGGTTAAGGCAATCTATTATTCTTTCTGTATCAATTATCCTTTCTCGTTAATACTTATAAACACTAATTATAATGTTAAAATTTCAACCAATGTGTATAGTGTACAATGGTCAAATATAAAAATGGTAATAGTGACCAATGTCCATATAATGGTTTAATTCAAATAGTCATATTTCCATATATACCCTATACCATACACTTAATTATTTCACTCAATATTCACTTGAAATCCACTTATTCTAATACTTTAATTTTAATCATTTTGATTGGTTGACTAATATTTTTTTCATTTCTATAGTTTTTGTGTGTGTGTGTGATGATTCTTGTAGGATGAGGTGATCCATATTTTACCATTTCTGATATTATAATTTATATTTTTTATCTATATTTATTGTTTTCCATTTTCATTGGTTTCTATGCTTTAAAATATATTGATATTTATTAATGAGATATTTTTTTTTTCAGTTTTTGTATATTTGTATGTGTATAATATTATATAATATATTAGACTTAATTATTTAAGAAAAAAATATCATTTAAAACTCTGATTTCATTACATGGTAAGTGTATCATTCACAATGATGTTATCACACCTATAATTAGATATTGTGATCGTATGATATTTACATTTGTATCTTTGATTAATAGGTTTCAGATGTTTATCATCATAATTAATCTTTAGATTTGGGAACTAGTTATCATAATTTATATGAACATTTAATTTTTAAGACTAGACATTAGGTGGTGCATTCAGTGAAGATATACATTTATTTTCATTAATAGATAACTTCTTTCCGTCACATAGGAATTCGAATGCCCGATGACCTCCCCTTATACATGTACGAAATTAACTATTTGTCTAAACACAATTTCATATACGTTTTTTCCACTCATTGAGAATAAATATGATCTCAACTTATTTTTTCTAGGGGTTTTATATTTTCAATTGTATTCTGATTTTCCTTCTTATCAAAACCATGATCTTAATAAAAAACACTAAATTACATTTCCACCTTGATTTTACATGGAAAAATCTATTCATATCTACTGATGTATCTTTTGGATAATGAAATTTTGGGACATGG
Organism: Viscum album; assembly: GCA_963277665.1. Lineage (NCBI taxonomy): Eukaryota > Viridiplantae > Streptophyta > Magnoliopsida > Santalales > Viscaceae > Viscum > Viscum album. The sequence continues at coordinate 426,628,217 of OY728129.1, read as the reverse complement.
AATTAAGCCACTAAATAATTGATAAAACATATATTTAGTTTAAATAATAATATCATATGTATTCTTTACAATCCTTGTAAAATTTACCTTATAGGTACCAATATATTAATCATCCCTTTTCTTTCTCTTAAGGAAATAATTATCCTTAATTGTATGATAAATATGAGGAAATGAATTTATCAAAAATATGTTTCGAAACTCATATAAGTCAATAGATTCAATTTTATCATGTCCCATTGTATTCTTGATGATAGTCCACTATTGATCTTCTTCGACTTCCAAATGATAGGCATCAAAAATGAATTTTCCATGTTCCAACCACTAGATAACAACAAATATATTTTTAGTAATACTAAATAATTAATCATTAATTGTAGTATTAGTGATTTCACTCAATGTTGTAAAAAATTTCCTCATGAAGGACTCAACATAATTTTTGTCTCTCCTTTTCTCATATGGAACTTCAATATGATTAATAGCTTAAGAATGTGGCATGAGAATAAAAAGGTGAGTTTATATGTAATGTCACATAACTTTAGGAGACTTGAGCGGAAAATAATTACATTTTCCTTCAAATTAAGCATTAATATGGTCCCTTCATGTTCAATCCATTGAATAATACAAAACGTTATAGTGTATGTATCAATAGTTATAGTGGGAAACAACATAATTAGGGAAAATTCTTATAGGATTTATAAATCATGAAAACATATTTTTAATCTACTAAACCTTTTTATTATTCTTGATAGTGATATTCATAATCTATTTAAATCCTTCAGGATTCTTTATAATGTATTTTTGAATTTCAAAATAAAATAATCCCGGAGTGTTAAAGCATTTCTATAGTTAGACACATTTTCATGCCCCAGGAGAAAATCAAAGCTATCTCAATTCACCCTTTTCAAATTTAGTACCCCTAGGTATCTCTATACAAGAGCCATATACAATTTTATTGTATAGAAATGGATATAATTTTAGTGAAACCACATGCTCAATCCTTTAACGAAATTTTAGGTGATTTTCTTATAAGATGACTCTTCCTTAGACTTATCCCTAGAAATATCCTTAGAGATATTACTAATTTTTTCTCATATTATTCAAAAGGTTTACCTAATATTATATTATCTTACTAAGTATAGAAATCCAAGAATCTCATACATAGATATTTCATTTTTTAAATGGGCATTCATTATTTCATAAAAACACATGCATGAGTACCGTAAAGGTATTGTTCATTTATAAACATTGAAACATAAAAAAAAAGTAATTATTTGAACTAATTAATCATCCACTTTGTTATTCATGGATAAAACACTTCTTAGACATATCATACGTAATACATTTCATCGTAAACTTGGGAAAGGGAAAATAATAAAGGGGGACCCCAGGTTATCAGTAACTCTAAACAAGTTAGATATGTAATCATATCATGAATAAAGGGTATGATAACATGACAAGAACATTTGAAAATGATACAAAATATATCAAATATGACAATAATGATTCATGTAATAATTATTTTTAATTAATATGATATGTATCATATGTAAATGAATGAAAATGAGCTATGGGAACATGAAATTGGAATAAGTAATAGATTATTGGTATATACATAAGTATAACAAATCTTGTCCATAGTAGTCAAGGATCACTTTATAGGTTATCATTGAGGAAATGGATCAATAACTAAACTATAATAGTAGTATTGGATCACTCCCAAGACCATCATAATAGAATAAGTCCCCAAATTAACCAGGATGATTTCCTATTCTATTACAATCTATATCATGAGATATAAATCATTAACCAATGTATTGCAGGGATATATATGTCACAACCATCGTATAAAGAAAATAATATATATGTGTTTCACAAGATTATAAAACATTCATAATATCCTAACCCATTAAATGATATAGGTTTCAAAAAAAATTTCGTATATCATAAACTTTTTCATAATCATTTCATCATTTTATCATGGCACGACCTAGGAAAATAATCAGGTATCATAAGCATTTCCTCAAGATATATCCCATGGAATATAATTGGTTTTATAAAAACCATTCAATCAAAAACATAAACCACCCAGTGATAGAATTAGAATGTTATACTTAGATTATATCCCTAGTAATTCATAGGTAACAATAACATATGTCATCTTCAATCAAAATAGATTTTTAAAGATATATTAAAAAAATAGGAGGATAATATGTTTTTTTAAATTAAATATTTTAATGTAAAAATTAAAATTAAAATATAAATAGTTCTCTATTAAAATCACCATGAAAACTTATATTGGAATCTTTAAAATTAATTTAAATCATTTTACGAGGAAATTATCCTTTCAATTTTTTTTTAAAAAAATAGTAAAATTTTAAAATCCTTTTTTTGAAAATAACCTTAGAATATAATTAAATAATCATCAATGTAATGGTTTGTAATTATGGTGGATAATTCAATTCAAGTCATAAATATTTAAAAAAGATTCCTTTAATATTTTATGTAAATACAAAATTAAAATTTTCTAAACACTTCCATAAATATTCATTTACATTTTTGTATAATTAAAATATGAGTAAAATTTTAATTAATAAATAATTTGAGGAATGTTAAAACCATTTTTAAATATTTTTATAATACATGGCTTTGAAAGAAAATTGGGTTTTCTACTAAAGAGACAAGTAAATAATGTTATTATTAATTTTTTTTTAAAATATTGATTACAAGAAGGGAAACATGTATTTATATGAAATAAACATAAGAGAAGAAATTTATTTATCTTCTCGAGATACAGATCATAGAATTACATCATTGGGGGAATAATCTTAAACAATATCGATAATTGATGATAATGTAATAAAAACTCCCTTACCGTTTTAGAAACATTTTAACCATAAATTCAATGAAAGATAGATACTAAAATGGATATGTAAATTCCCATTAATTTAATTCTAATAATAGTAAAATTTATTTAACGTAAGTATATAAACCACATAAAATAATCATGTGCTGAATATGGCATATAGCTCACAGAAAAATAAAACTGAGGATGAAATCCTTTACAATTTGTCTAGAATTCTATCACACCTCTTCAAAAAACATGTATGACGTATATAAATTTATTATAAATTTATTAAATAACCATAATTATATATATCATAAAATATATGATTTCATTATTAACATTTATTACCTAATGATTAATAATCCCTTGTTAAAGTCACGTTTAAGGTAATAATTGATTTGTTTTCTGAGTATTATTTGATTTTATGTTTATGGTCTTCTTAATTTGATCATGATTAAATCATATTAATAATTTGAACCATGATATATATATATAATATATAATTATTATATATGTTTTTAGAGTAATCTATAACATTTAGTGATAGAAAATGAAATTCAACATTCGTGAAGACAGTATGTTAAACGTATTAATGAACGCTGTTTCAATTTTCATGAAGGATTGAAATAAAGAAATTTAAATAACATATTCCTTTTAAATAATAATTTTTATGTCAGACATATCACATATTTTTATTAAATTCATCTATATTACATACCGTGTAATGTATGAATGAATCACTTTTCTTCGCGAGGCGGTAGTCTGTCGTACACCCGAGTGACGTTATCATATCCCTATATAATGGAAAGTATAAAGGTATATGTGATATAATTATTAAATATATATAATAATACAATAAATATAATATATAAATATTTATTCCATAATTATATCTATCAATCTGTGTTGCTGATGGAAAACAAATAAAATAGGTTCTCAAGGTGGTAGATCGCCGTGCACATGAATGATGGTTTCATACACCATTTGATGGAAGATGATAAAAATATAAGTTATTAAAATAATAAAAAAGCCTTATGGTATATCTAAAATACATAGATTTTTATATTTAAATGGTTTAATAAAAAGTTTATGTGGTGGAGTAAGAAATAATAAAAAATATACTTGGTTAGAGTTGTTATGTCTTCTTTGGACATATTCTTTTGGTTTGCACCAAACGTATACGTAGGATGGATTTATGATAAAAATAACACATATAGGATTGTATTATAGAATTATGGAGGATATTTTTTATGTTATTGATAAAAAATGGTTTTTGGAAGTGTGAATATGAGAGGGAAAATTATGTCCTTTTATAAGTGAGGTGAGCGACACACATGTAATTTTTTGAAATGAAAATGGTGTACCCACATTTCTCTAATTATATTAGGATATGAAATGGATAATTATCTATAATATATGATTAAATATATAAATATTTCTATAAAATGGGTTTTTTGAATTTTTTTAATCATTTTCAACGCCTATTGTTTTATTTTAACCCCATTGTAAAACAATTTTTACCTTAACCAATATAAATAATTATTTATATTTTTATTATTAATTATTGTCAAAAAATTATTTTAAATTATTGGATAATTGAAATTAATTTTATAAAAAAATATATATTTAATTTTTTCAAATTCCTTGCACAGAAGTGGAAGATTTCAATTTAAAATTATTCATACAGACGAGATTATAAGGCAAGTTTCAAAGTGATAATATTCAAATATATAAAAGAAATTTATATAAAAATTTAATATTAAAATGATTATATTGTCCAAAAATAGAATAGATTATATATAACTGATTTAATTTTAATTTTAATCAAATATACAAATAAAATCAATGTTATAAATTATTTTTAATAAAAGATAGGTTTTACTAGAAATCATTATTTTTTTCTATTCATAGAAACAAAATATTTTCATAAAATCCAAAAAATTTAATATATTTGAAATTTGAAATTATAGTTATCCAAATTATTTTTATTTAATGAAAATTATTTTTCGAAAAGTGTAAAATATTTAATTTTATTATTGTTCACAAAATGAAATAATATTTATGGAGAAAACAGAATTTTCAAAGGATATACCAAAAACAAAATGATTTTGTACCAATAATTTTTATTTATTTAAATCTGTTATAATTCATAGTTAAATTTTTTTATTCATATTTATAATTATATGTTTAATTTCTAGGTTATAATGATTATTTCTTAATAATAATAATAATAATAGTTTTCTACAGCTTGTTAAAACATTGTGTTACGTGTAGCACAAACTAATGATCAAATTAAATTTATTTTAAAATTAATAATAATTATATAGAGTTTAATACTTTCCTTAGCATAAAGAACATAGTTTAAATAAAAATATCATAAAAAATAGTTTTAAATATTGTAAAAATATAATTCATGGTGGAAAATAAAACTTTTTTCACCACATAATTTCAAAATATTTTTTTGAAGGGGATAAGGAAAATATTAAAATTATTTCTACACTTCCTTCAACCAACACTATGAAAAAAATTTGAACTTTTTTGGGAGATTATGGATTTTATAGATGATTTATTGAATATTTTAATAAAATTTCTCTTCCCTTGACAAAATTTCTAAACAAGGAATCTATGTTTTTGTTTAGTTATTCATATAAGGATATTTCATAGAAATAAAATTAATTATAAATAAATGATCTCTGATCACCACAATAGACTAGAATATCCCCTCTTAGATTTTTTTTTGGATTCGTAAAATTGATGGAGCAGTTGTATTTTTTAAGAAAAATGATGGATAATCAGAAGTGATAATATATAATTCACAGACCTCGTATAGAGGGAAAATAAATAAAAAATAAAAAAAATTCTCTATATTTATTACTTTAGTAATGATCCAGTATTATACATAATAATGTAATGAGATTATTTTTTACAACCATACTAAGTTGGGTATTTTATTAAGAATATTGTTGAAAATCTAAGGTTGTTATGATAGGGGTTCCAACTATAACAATTTGACTAGGTGATTAGGAAGATGAAGGGTTTTGAAGATCTAGATCCCAACCACATGGGTAGAGTACCTCAACCTACTAAAGTAGAACCAATATCTAAAAATTATTTTATGAATTCTTTTCTAGTGTTTTATTGTATATATACATTCAAGTGACCTTGTATGATATGTTTGAAAATTATCTAGTAACATAAATATTAACACCTTTATTACTAAGAATCATACACATAAATTCAAATATATGTAAAAGTTTTATATTTGATAGGATATTTATTTATAAAAATATTTACAATTACCAATTTAATAAGATATGTTTCTTTAATGAATCAAATAATTCTTTATAATCATTTCCCACATAATTTTATATGAGGGTAAATTTTAATAGAAAAAAACTCCCAAAAGTTCTTTATAATATGGTTGAATTTGGCCCAAAATTTTTAATGAATTTTACACATTTTATAATGTATTAATTTTTTTTCTAATTACTATAAATTTCAAAATATGATTACAACTTCTCCAATAACATTTGATTTTTTGTGAAAAAATTAATGCATGGGAAACAATTTCTATGGTCCATTTCCTTCATTTCGATTAACCTAAATATTATTAGATATGGATTACGTTTCAATTTTTTTTGATAGTAAATATAAAAAATGATTCTGAGGTAGAAATTTATATGTTCAAATCAGAAATTTTGGGTTAGTTTTTAGTGCCTCAGAATATAATCAGTTACATATTCAAACACTTATTTTAGAAGAACATGTAAGACCTCGTGAATAAATATGGATTTTAATAGAAGATAAAATATACATACCACTTACAAAAAATGTGTAGGATGTGGTATCTAATTGGGAAATTAAATGTACCCTACATAAGATAGTATAACGCAATTGAAATTACTGAAGTACAATGCAAAAAAGATCAACTATAGGCATACAATAAGAATTAAACCTCTGTTAATCTAATTATCCTTATGCAATTATTTATGGAATGAATTATCAGAAACTGTATGAGATAAAAAATCATATTGGTATATATAGAATAATAAAATTAGGTTTTTAAAGGTTGTAGATAAAATAAAAATCAAATTGCAGAACTATAAGAGTAGAAAAAGGAAACTTATGAGACCTCCATCATATATAATGTTAATTCCATGTATATATTTTATATACTTGTATAGAAGAGATACGTTCATTTTAGTCATAATGTGATATTCTTATAATATATTATGGAGATCATGAATTGTAAACATTATTCCAATTAAGATATATCATATATAGTAACTAAAACACTTCTGTTTTGTTTATATGAAATAAATAGAGTTTAATCCAAAAATCCATCTAAATATAATGAAAAACAAAATAGACAATATCATACTTTTTTTGGAAGAAACAGACAGAGGAGTTAAAGCCCAAAACTACTTCTATTGAATATAGAAATCCTGGTGGTATCCATCATTAATACTTGTAAAGATACTTTATTTTTTTAAAAATTATTTTCCTCAAAAATACATATTAAAATTTATTAGAGTTGTGTGTAGGATTTGTGAGGGGGGGGGGGCATGTACGATGGGTCGTAAAATAATTTTTCTATTTTTTTGTCTTTGTGTACATTTGGAATGGAATTATATATATGGAAGTGAATCCAAAACTATTTATTGGGGTCCAAAAATAAAATTATACATGATTATTGTTTCATTTATTAGATTTTTGAAGAGTCTTTATATCATAGAACATGATCCCCAATTTATTATTTTTTATAAAAGATACCATTCTATGGTGAATGGAAATCATTCATTTTGAAATTATTAAAATTAATTTTATCAAATATTGCCTGGATTTTTTTACCTATAATGTTGAAAAGAATTTTGAACGAAGAAGAACATTATGGATCTAGAATCTTTTTATGAGTAAATTGAAATACAAAAATGAACCCTAGGTAACCAGAATTTAGTAACTCATTATCAACATATAATTCCTCTCTGAAGTACATGTATATAACTCGTATGAACTTGACTAAAAAATCAGATGAGAATTGATCTTGAAATCCTCCAAAGTCAATATAACCTCATTTTTTGGTTTATTTTCCATCAAATAGGAGTTAGATTCACATAGGATTTATATTTCCATTAACTTATTTTGTAACCAAAACATTATAATTAATCCAAGGGATACCTATTATATTAGACTTTTTTAGTTAAATATTCAACTACACCCATTAAATAATTTCATTAAAAAAAGATGGATGAGAAAATATCAACATGTGATAATAAAAAATGGTGTTGAAATAATTTAGGAAATAATGATTGCTAATGATGAATGAAGAGATGAAATATTTGAATGTAATTAAATAAGTTTCAAGATTGTGTGAAAAGAAACATTAGAGAATAATTCTTATGGGAAAGAGGATACACTTTTTAAAATATTGACTCCAATGATATCTAATATATATATATATATATTCCTAAAATTATAACTCTTTATTAAATTTACATGATGGTAGTGGAATAGATTCCTAGATGAGTTGTGATAATTTTTTTGATGGATGAATCTATGATTTTATGTTTCCCTTCATTCTGTACTTATGTATAAAAAATATATATTTTCATTAGATTGAATTCATTGTATTGTTTGAGAGTTCAATATATTATTTATGTGTCACTGCTGAAAGAAAATATATCCCAAATTTTTAACTTATTCTCAATGAATATTATCCCCTATTCAAGATAAAACATGTGAAAATAATTTTTCATTAACAATATTTTTAAAATAATACAATAAATGATCACTAGATTAAAACATTAAATTTAGTGGAATATTTATATTTTGATTTAAATGAAAAATTATACCTTGATATTGTTAAAAGATTTATTTTTTAAAAGTAATTAAATAATGTTTTTTATTGTTTGAATCAATTTATTATTTCAGGGAAAAACCCTAAAAATGTTATTTTTCTTGATTTTTTGGTGGAGACTAAAATATTGTAAAGTCATTTGTGTGTAACAATAATTACTACTATGAATTGTTCTTTATCCACCATTGTAAAAATCTTATGGGAAATGATAATGTTTGTATAATCATTAGACGAGAAGGAATTTCATAATAAATATACAATTGAAATGCTTCATTCAATCACAGTGTATCCCAATTAACCATGGTATACAACCAACTGCATCCCTAAATCGACTGCAAGAAGACATCTAACCATCCATACTGAAAATGCATCATTGTTCTTAAGAATCCTCATATTAATTATAAATGGTTGAGCTCCTCTCATGTGATTACTTTATGAATCTAAAGAGACTGAATGACAAACTATTACACTCATATATTGATTCTAAGATATTCTTCCATTCAATTGAACATAGATTAATTATAATTAACCATACTATTCTTTCTAATTGTCTATCTAGATCTTATACATGTTTTGGGGCTAGAATGATCAAAATAAAAAATTCTGATAATTTCAAAACACACCCTAAAATGAAATAATAATCCATTCTCTATGGTCTATTCAAATTGGGATGATATCTATATACTTTTCCACATACTGATCATCCAATACAAAGAAAATTACAGAGATAATGATAGTTTTTTAGAATAAGTTATAAAATAAGATATTCCAATTTTCATCAGTTTCTACCCTTGATCTTTGAACATTGTCAAAATTTCTGAATAAAGAGTGGGTACCAAATGTTGTAGATGTTTTTTATATGTATATGAAGAGGAATCCAATGCTGCTCACATGGGGTTGAGGAATTTTTAATATAATAATAACACTAAAGAATATATATAGTAAGGGTAGCATTTTTTAAAGATGTAACCAACTAACCAAAAACATACAGTCGAACTAAAATCTATTGTTTTCCTAATTTATATTAAATTTTCTATAATAAATCTTCTGATTAAATATTAGGCCATTTTTTTGATCCATGTATACTCCCTTCCATTTTTAATGAATTCATATTTTCATTTTTATTTCACTTTTATTAACTAATTTGGGTGAATCTTATAATTATATCCATTGGGATATTTATATTATTCTGTTCCTTTAAATTATATACATTACATTCTAGTTTTCACACTAAATATACTAAATTATTATTCATAGCACATTATTTTGAGTAGTTGGTTGATCTAGAGGTTTTGGGTGATAACATATCACTTTTTTGTGATGACCCATGTAAAATATAAAGATATATTAAATCATTAGATTTGGATATTCAACATATATCATAATAGTAAACACCCCAGAAACATATATATTCTGTGTCATTGGAGGCTGTATACATAATCATCATATTTCATGAAATATATTCGAAATTTACCATAATGATCTTACCACAATGTACACTTCTCATACATAACCTAATTAAATTCTTTCATCATAATATATTAAATTAAAAAATATAAAGGGAGATATCATATGCTCAGTAAGGGTAAACATAAGATATGTCAATCAATGATCATATGTGATAATAAGATAAGAATAATGGTACGTGAACATGATTATAACTTATAATAATCATTCCCAATCGGTCAAATATCATTAACCATAAATCGTTTCATAATTTGTTGTCAAAATAGAGGCCATATGACATAATTTAATATAATCATCACTAATCAATCATGATCCATGAGAACATATCATATGCATAAGAAAAAAGTTTTAGGTATACATATAAGTATATAAAATTATTTACATTTTCAAGGATCAGTTCTGTGACTATCATAGTGGATTAGGTTCACTCCTCATTCTATTATTTCCTTAGTCATGGATCACTTCCATGAATTTAAAAGTGGATTAGGTTCACTACCCCTTCCACAATTTCCCTAATCATGGTTAAATATTTATGATATCAAAGTAGAAAAATTCATAAACTGAAATAGGTTTACATTCCATTAAACTTAATATTATATCAGGAGATATGTGTCTTCACACAATGAATTTTAGGGATATAAAATTTTCTCTCCATACATGTTATAATAATAAACATACATATGAGTTTGGCAGGATCATAGAAAATAATTATATTACCATATAATAACCAATGGAAAAAGAAATGAATTTCAAAATATTTCCATCATTTCATTATATCGTAAACCATGGAAATGAAATAGGCTTCATAAACATTTCATAAATTCATCATATTAAAACCTATAGAAAGTAAATAGGTTTCATAAATGTTTAATAAAATCATAATTAACCATCGGGAATAAAATAGGATTCATAGAATCAACCTTTAATCACTATAAAAAACCATCTAGAAACAGAATTTGGATGGTTTCATAAGATCATATCCCCATTGAAGTATAAATATCTTATAGGTTTTTTCCAGTATTTAAAATACCTTTAAAAGTGAATGAAAAATTTTCATTGAAAATAGGTGAAAAATATCATATTTCATTGAAAACACTTCAACTGAATATTCATAAGTTACTGAGAAAATTATTTTATTTTAATGTAAACAATGAAAATAAAAAATGAAAATTCTATGAAAATAATTGTCATAATGGTGGGAAAATCCATTAATATTTTTACATTAAAATAGAAAACACATTTCACTCATGTGGAAAAAGTATGAAATGAATTTTTTGGAAAAAATTATATAAATAATTTCCTTTTTTGAAATTTTAAATATATTTAATGGGAATGAAATTTTAATTTTTTAATCATTTCATATTTTGAGGAAAAATTCAATAAATGTTTTTTAAGAGAATGTAAATATATGATACATTTGCATCAACTAAATAGGAAAAAGGATATATTTTATTAAAAATAGTTTTATCACACATTTTAAGTGAAAAAATATGAAAAAGGTGATAATACATAAAATTTTTCAGAATTTCTAGTAAAAAAGAAAATAAAAGAATTTTAATGGATATGAACTATATAATGTCACTAAATAGATATTTAACATAGGAAATCCAAAAGTGTAAAGAGATTGTAATATAAACACATACCTCAAGTCCTTTCTTTCATAACACACATTATAATATCCTATATAATATATGAAAATAAATTTAAAATATATTACAAAAACATATCTATATATAACATACTATAGATCATTAAATTATAATTTGAAATTATCAATATTAAAATAATTACTTTATTGAAATGAATATTTTGGTTAAAATTGGTCCGTTTTCTAAAACTGTTTTGGTATGATGGTTACAGTACATGAAACTTAGTCGTGGATTCATCATTTACATATCACTAATCATTAAATAAGAATTATATTTTTTCATAATATAAACTTTTATAAATATCCCTATAAATTATTAGTAAAGAATGAATCACATCACTACATGGAGGTGGAAATTCACGTATACACATGAGTGATGCAGTTTTTTCTTATCGATGGAAATGTATAAATATAAAAAATATTATATAATTATAGAATAATAATTAATTCAAACGTATCATTTATAAAAATTAAATTATTCCTAATAAAAAACAATGAATTATGATGATGAAAAACGAATCATATCACTTCGTGGATGTGGTAGTCTTCATGTACGTATGAGGGACACTTGAATTTTCAATTTGATTGAAAAGAGGTGGAAAATAGTATATCCATATTCATAATGACAATTAAATTTATTATATATAATTAATTAATTATTTTATGATATCTACAATATGTTTAATGGTTGTAGACGGAGAAATTAAAATGAAATAACTCGGTAAAGAGTAACAACACTACATTGGGAAACCTACTTTTACCTACACCATAATCCTTGAAAGGACGGAATATTGATCTGATACAAACAACTATGATATGTAGAGGGATGTTATGAAAATTTTTTACACTTACCTCTCCAAAGACAAGACGAGTCAAACGATCACTACATTAATGTGAATTCACAATTTTTTTTCCTATTGACGGAACTATAGAATGAACCTCATAAAATGATAAGCACGTCCATTTTTATTAATTTTCTGTCAACATTAATAGGGAAGTGTTCAAAATTTATTGGGGAGGATTAAAAATATTTTATTCTAATTCATATAATTATTTTAGAATAAGAAAATAAATTCTTGTTTTCTTTGTTTTTTTAGAATTTAGTGTGTTTTTATGGAAGGAAATGGAAATTTCAATGTTATCCAACATAGTGGATGGTAATTTTTTGTTTTAAAATTTTTACATTTTCTGAAATTTCATGATTTTTAAGTAAATGATTTTTTTATTTAAATATAATATTAGGAAAAATAAAAAAGAGTTTTATTTAATAGGATAACGTGTAATTAGGAATATAAAATAAAAGAAAATTTATTTTTTGAACTCAAACCAAGGTAACATAGCCAATATAAAAGAGAAAACATTAATGATATAGCTCCAAAAATAGTATTAAAAGACCATTAAAACATGTGAAAAATTGGATATTAGGATTGTAATGACCCACTTATCCTCATTGGCTTGAGAATACAACAAGTCATTACTTGGCCTTAAGCGACATCTCCAAGACGCCAAAGGCTGGAAATAAGTGCCAAAGGGTCTCAAGTATAAGTGGGGGACGATTTACCCTTTAATAAATAAACCCATCCATTAACCATTCAAAATGTGATTCATGAACAAAGAAAGACCAACCAACAACTTCATTTATATTAAAACACATCAGAGTACACAAAATTGGAAGACCAAACCAAACATCAAGGTACACAATGAAAGAACAACACGATTTTCTCAAAAGACACCACAACTCCATGGTCCACAAGCTCCAATCTCCACATCATCTCCCAAACATCACTAGGAGCCATTAGTAATGAGATGCATTAACTTTACCTTTGTATCAGAATACAACATCTGAAAAAGCACCAAAGTGACAATTTAGGGGTGAGTATAAAATTCAGTAGGTTTTCCCCAATGACTTCCCTACTCACGCCACTAGGATATAAGAGTTAGCCACATTTATATAAGAACAGTTTATATAAAACATTTTCACCAAAGCAGTTTATAACTAAATTTAAACATGTTTTCCAAAACCATCCATGCTCAAAACATCAAAGTGAAATTTAAACCAGCTTTTCCAACACGTTATTTTTCCTGAAAAATAACCAAACAAATTTCCAAACCATTTCACAAACATCCCGTTTTGGCATTCCAAAGCATTTCACAAACCCGTGAAATAAACCATGCATGCATCGTAATGACAGTTTACAACCCATGAGCGGTTTCTGTTCGATCTACCAAGTCATCACAAGATAATTATTCTCCATGTGCCATTACACATTTGGCACCAAGCACAAGGTTGTATTTCAACCAAGCCTCGTACACGTAGTCACCATGTGCCAGTACACCTTTGACACTGAGCACTAGGTCATATTTCACCCAAGCCTCGTATATGCAACATGAACAGACACCACACATTAACAACAACCATTCCAAACAATCCTTTCAATAAAATACCTTTTATTGAAAAACATTTTCCATCCAAACCAAGTGTGTTCAAACAATTCAAACCATTTCAATAAAGATTCATTTTTATTGAAAACCAAATCCATCAAAACCATTTCAATAAAACAAATTTTTTATTGAAAACCCATTTCTCATCAAACCATTTACAATTTCAGAAATTCCATAATTTAAAACCAACCTTTTAAATTCAAATATCCATGTCACTTTGCACACAATTCACCAAGATTACACAATTTCATCAAAACCATAAATCATCACTATAGAAGATTTATTCCACGCTTTTCACAATCAATTCCATTCAAATAACCAATTTGAATATAATCCAACCAATTATGAAAAGAAGAGTTGAGAGTGAGGCCACCTACCTCAATAAAAAGGCGAAACCAAGCAAAAAACGAAGAACACTCAAGAAAACCGGGTCAAATCTCCAAAAACCCACCTTAGATCTGTTCACCTATCACAACCAAGACCAAAACTCAACATATTTGGCATCCACATACTTAGGTCTACCCCTAACGGTCATAGATCTATGAAACCGAGAGAAAGGGAGAAGTAGATAAAAGTAGATCTAAGAAACCATTCAAGAATGAAGGAGAACGATCACATACCTCAAGAATCTGGCTTCAATTCGCCAAGAGAAGCCTTCGGATCGCCACCAGAACGATGGGAGAACCCTCTTTAGTCTACCCACCGTAGATCTCTTCACCTTACACAACTAAGACCAAAACTCAAAATATTTTTCATCCTCATACTTAAGACTACACCTAACAGGAATAGATCTATAAAACCGAGAAAAAGGGTATGTAGATCTATGTAGATCTAAGAAACCATTCAAGAACGAAGGAGAACGATCACATAACTCAAGAATATGGATTCGATTCGCTAAGAGCAGCATTCAGATCGCCTCTAGAATGATGCGAGGACCCTCAATGACCTTAGGAGAACCAAAATCCCGAGTTTGGGCCTCTTAGGTGATTTAATGAGGAAATTAGAGGCAAAACGAGTTAGATCAACAATTTAAGGATCTAATTTTACGTGACCGCATGGTTAGTTCGCACGGTTTGGAAAACCATGCTCTAACTGTGTGTTAGCTACTGCCTCGGCCACCCTTCTCGAACAGTTTGGCCGCACGGTTAGACAAACCATGTGCCAACCGTGTGGAAGACGATACCTCCATGACCCACTGCGCACGGATTGGCCGCATGGTTTAGACAAACTATGCGTCGCCTGTGCACCTTCCCCTTTTCTTAAAACTTCATTCCAGGATCTCCCGACTCTCCCATACATCGCCATTAACTTTTAAAACCAAGAAAATCATCAAGTAAGGGTTACATACCAGAAACTGGGGGTACTACATTCTCCCCACCATTGGCCTTTCTGTCCCCCGAAAGTAGAAAACCAATGCTTGTCTGAAAGAGTTATGGCCACTGCTCTCTCATTTATTTCTTGTGTTCCCAAGTATCTTCTTGAATCTGACCATGTTTCCATAAAACCTACACTAGACTGATGCTTTTTCCATGCTAGAATTTATCCTGCCTATCCACAATATGCACCAGGATATGTACCAACAAAGAATCCAGATCTAGGTCAATGTGATCCCATCTGATAACATGGTCAGGATCTGGTTGATACTTCTTCAACTGAGATACATGGAACACATTGTGCACCGAACTGAATCATGGTGGTAATTCCAACCGATATGCCACCTCTCCAACTCGGTCCAATATCTCAAAAGGGACTATATAACTAAGAGATAATTTTCCTTGTTTCCCCAAATGTCGATTTCCAAGTCTTGGAGAGATCCTCAAGAAGACATGATCACCGACTACGAACAACAACGGTCTTCGACGGTGATCTGCATAAGATTTATGATGAATCTGAGTCATCTTTATCCTCTTTATAATCAACTGAATCTTCTCCGTTGTTTCTTGGGCGAGGCTCGGCCCGACAAGTGATGTTTCACCAGTTTACACCCATCATAGTGGAGAACGACAAGGACGCCAATACAATGCTTCAAACAGAGCCATGTGTATCAAGGCCTGATAACTGTTATTGTATGAGAACTACACTAAGGATATATGCTCCTCCCATAAGCCACCAATGTCAATTACACAATCCTGCAACAAGTCTTCCAATTTTTGTATCGTCCTCTCAGATTTCCCATCTTTTTGAGGATGATACATCGTATTCATCATCAACTGAGTCCACAGGGATTGCTGTAATGATTTCGAGAAATGAGATGTGAACCTCAAAACTATGTCTGAGACTATAGAAACTGGTACACCATGCCTCTTTACAACTTCTCGGATATATATTTTTGAATGATCTTCCACCATCTGAGTTTCATGAATTGGGATGAAATGGGCTGACTTGGTTAGACGATCCACTATCACCCAAATGGCATCATGTTTCTAGACCGTTCTTGGAAGACCTGTAACAAAATACAATGTTATCTGCTCCCATTTAGACATTGGGAGATTTAAAGACTGTAACATACTCGCTGGTCTCAAATGCTCTTCTTTAACCTCCTGACAAGTTAAGCATCGCGAGACGAACTTGGTCACCTATCTTTTCATGCCGCTCCATCAAAATTGCGCCTTTAGCGCCTTATACATCTTTTGTGTACGCAAATGTATAACCCATCATGAATAGTGGTAAGAATTAAGGAGTTTTTCCAGAAAAACTATAGGTATAACTATCCAATATCTGAAACACAAAACTGAACTCCCATCCAACTTCCATCCCTCAATGGTCCCCCACCATTGAGTTTTGAACTCATTGCAACACATTCTACATCAGATGCATATGCCTCCTTTACTATCTCCACCAAATCAGGAACATGTTTAGCTAAAAATAAAACACCAAATCAGAATTGATATGTAAATAGCCATAATTTTATGAATAATAATGATAAAATAAATTCATGTTCATTATATACACCACATAAAAGAATCATATCTTCAATATGGAATGTGTCTTACTGTAAAATAATTGTGAGACAGAAATCCATTACTATAAGTCTCGACTACCATTCTACATATTCAAAGATAATATATAATAAATATAAGTGAACTATAAATATATTAAATAAAAATTATTGTATATTTTTTCCATATATTATCTTATTATTACCATTTATTATCTTCTTATTAGAAATTCTTAGTTAAATCTAGGTTTTAGGAAATAACTATTTTGTTTTTCAGGCATTTTTTTGATACGTTATTTTTTGTTCTATTTTCATTACTATGGTTACATAACTAAAAAATGTTAAACATGATATAAATATTATATATATGCACTATATATATTTTTATACTAATAAATATTATTCTGCGAAAGAAAATGAAATACACCATTCATAGAGATGGTAGGTCGTATGTAAGCACGAATGTTGTTTCGATTTTCATGATGGATTGAAAGAAATAAAGTTAAATAATATTTTATCACACAGATTAATTTTTATATAATATATATATATATATATTAAATCTATCCTTATTAAGTTTCATGTAATCATGAACGAATCACATCACTTCACAATGTGGAAGTTCATCGTACACACAAGTGACGTTATCGTATTCCCATAGAATGAATAATATGAATGTATATGTGATATAATAATTATAGAAGATTAATAATATAATAAATATAATAAATATCATATATAAATGTTTAATCCAATATTATATCAATCAATGATAAGTGTTTATGGAAAATGACCAACATTAGTTCGTGAGGTTGTTGTCCTCCAAACAAAGGAATGATGATTTCACATAGCATTTGATGGAAGGGGACATAGTTTTAGGTACTTAAATTAACAAAACAAAATATTAGTATATATAAGAGGACATGATTATTATATCATCATGGTTTAATAATAATTTATGAAGGTGGAGGATGATATAAAATAAATCCCACAATTAGGGGCGTTACCTCTTCTACAAACAACTTTTTTTGGTTTTCACCAAAATTCAAATTATGTTTGATTTATAAAAAAGGAATACATGATTAGATAAGGGATGTATGAATTTTATTTGGGAATTTATTTTCTGAACCAAAATTTTATGGATTTGTTATGAAGAGATGAGAAGGGTGGAATATTATAAGTGATGTGTGTGACACACTTGTATTTTTTAAAATTAAAATATTGTTCCCTTGTTTTTCTTTTGAAAAAAGTTATCAAAATGGAAAAAAAATTATAATAGAAGAGTTGATGTAAATATTAATCCGTATAATGTTTTTTTGAAATTTTTTGTCCATTTTTAACCCTTATCATTTTAGTTTAACTGACAAGTAAACCTATTTATTCCATTACTATGGTAAATAATTTTTACTATTATTAAAATTCATTTTGGTAAAATAATAATTTCTTATTATTAGAAAATTTAAATTATTTTTATTACATATATGGAATCCATGTTTCCAAATTCTTTTCATATAAGCTACAAAATTATTTTTAAAATTAATCCCAAAGGTGAGATAAGAAGAATGGTTTTTAATGTGAAAATGTTCAAATGATAAAAATGATTATACATCCAATATCAAACTGTAAATGATCATAAGGAAAAAAATTAAATAAATTGATATATAATTGAAATAATTTTAAATTTAAACTCATTTAAAAATAAAAATCTTCACTATAAGTTCTTAAATGAAAAGTCAATTTTTAATAAAAACTAGTAATTTTCAATATTCACAAGGAAATTAATCTTTTCAGATAAATATCAAAGATGAACCTTAAGATAATTCATACATGATTAACTGAAAATTAATTTTGACATTTTAAAATTAATATTATAATATTTTATAATTTTAATTATATTATTTTTCACAATTAAAAATATTTATTTTTTGTTAAAATAATATTTTCAAAAAATATATAGAAGATACCTGAAAATAAATTTTTTTATTAATATATAAAATTTATATAAAACCATTATAATTAAAATTTATCATATGGTTATTCCTAATTATTCAAACAAGATAAATAGATGGGTAATAATATCCATGTTGAAAAAAATATTAATTAATTATCACAGATAATTAAAACTTAGTGTTGCGTGTAACACAAGTTATCCATGAAATTAAATTTACTTGAAAATAAAAAAAATGATGGTTACCTTATAACCCATTAAAATTAATTTCTGCCTTGAAATTATTTTCTCTAATACAAAAAAAGGAGGAGCCACATCATTTCCTTAGGTTCCCAGGTTGCTTTATGAAACTAGTTAATTCTCAATAAAACAATGAAGAGGTTATTGGTATTTTATATAGAACCTTATATTTTGGATAAATACAATCCTTTAGTTATTACTCTTAATAAATAACATTATTTAGTGGTATAAAATTTAGGTTCAGTAAGCGTGAATTGATAGGTATGTTATCCCATAGGAGAGATACATTTAACACATCATGAACATGAGATTGGTTTGGTAGAAGAACCAATTGATTGGCTACCATAACAGTATGATGAATAATAAAAATGTGACTGAAATACCGAGAGATTAATTTTCCCTTATTTAAAAGTATCATTACCCTATTCAATGGAATAATTCCTAGAAACGCCATGTAACTAACTTCAAATTCATGATAACAAGTTCAATGGTCAATGAAGAATTTTTCCAACTCTTAGATGATATGATATGTTATTTAATGGATATAAATTTCTTATTTATTTTTTATCTATCCTTGGTCCCAATAGAATTCTTTAGCCAAATTCGTTCTAGAACATTAGAGATCTACACTTAATTCTATAGAGGGTTTGACGGGGATCAATCTGAATAGTCCTGTGAACGATCTTTCCTGATGAAAACTAAACTAGAGGAAGGTGTTGATGCATGAATCCATTTAAATCCGTAGAACAATATCTTGATATATTGTATAGTGTTTGAAATTTTCAATTAGGTTGGAAACTAATTTTTGATAATACATAGTGATGAAACTACACTTTATATGAAGGGTAAGCTAAAGACTTCTCCAAAACATTGACATGATCTTGATATCCAAATCAGATTCAATTTAATGTGCTACTCTATAAACCTTACAACTTACATAATCTATATTTTGGAACGTTAATCAGAATATAAGTCTTATATGATTGTGATGAATTGTGATAACACTGTAATGTGATCAAATAAAACCCATATAAAATTATACTATTTAGACATTTTGGTTAGTCTAATGACAAAATACAGGGTGATTTATTCCAATTCTATTCTAGTATGGTTAATGGATATAATATCCAATTAAACTTTATACTTGTAGCCTAAACATACTGACATACCAAGAACCGAGATATACAATATAGAATATCTTTCAATAATCCATCCCCCTAAAAATACACTTTCAAATATCTATAAATACTTTTTAATTACATGATAAATAGAGATTGATGAATTGTTACATTGATCTAAAAAATACTTCTTCAAATTTGGTATGGGTATATCACATAAAATTTTCTTAAACCATATTATTCAATCATGATCAAGGATAAACATTGGAACATTTCTATAATTTTTTAGATCCTCTTCATATTCCTTCTATTCCAATTTCATATTTAATTGGATAGAAGGTATAACATTCAGTTGAGAAAGATGAGATTTATACCCTTACATTATGATTTATAAATGAATCCTTTTTCAAATCTAGAAATATTAGATCATTTTTGGTTCCATTCATTGATAATATAGAATGATTATTTCTACTCAAGGAATCATCTACCTTGTTCAATTTCATAGGGTGTTAATGTATTAGGAAGACATGATATATAATCATAAATAACCATATTCTATGGATCATATATAACTCTTTATGTATGAATATATACTTTCATTTTTTGGATCATTATCACACTTTTCAATGTAAGGATAACGACTCTATATATTTAATAATGAAATTAACAAAACTAAATGCAAATCATGAGTTCGGTAGTTTTGTTCTTGAACCATCAATTTTCATGACACATAAGATATCTCCATGTCATTTTTCATAATAAAACATCTCAATCCCTTGTTGGGTGCATCACTATATATTTCAAATGCTTCTCTACAAAAGGGTAATGTAATCATAGATGTGCTGACTAACCTTCTCTTCAATTCATTGAACTTTTCCTCACACTCATCTATCCCTAGTATCTATGCTCACTTTCATGTAGACATGGTGATTTGATTATATTGTTTTGATAAATTCTCCCCAAAAAATTAATAATATCTAGATAAATCAAGAAAACTACAGATCTTAATCACTTTAAATAGCCTTGGAAAACACTAAATAGCCACTATATTTTATAAATCTTCAAACATAATCTATCATGAGATTATATTCCCAAATATAATAATCCTTTTTCAGCCAAAATTCTCTCTATAAAAATTTTACATATAGTTTTTCCTTCATTAGTGTCATTAGAAAATTTATCAACTAATTTTTATTCCCTTCCTTCATATTTTAATATAAAATAATATCATTAAAAAAACTTCCACAAAATAATAAAATTATTAAATAAAGACATTATTCATTAAATCCATGAAGATATTATTTGATTTAGTATATCTAAATAGCATCACTATATATTCATAGACTCCAAATATTTTGTGGATTGATATCTTGGGTAATTAAAACAAAAACCTCAATTATTGATATGGAAAAGTAAGATCAATCTTGGAAAATAATTTAACTCCACTAATTTGATCAAATAATTCATAATTATGGGGAATATAATACATTTTTTATTGATATCTTGTTCATATCTTAATAGTCAATTTAGTGTTTCATCTATCCATATACCTTTTTATCAAAAAGAATAGGTACACCCTTAGGTGATATAATTAGCTAAATGAATATGTTTTTAATATTTTTTTGGAGTTTTATTTTTAATTCATGCAACCCAATCAGTTCCATTATAGAGAGAATCATTGATATTGTTTTGTAATCAGCTTTCAGTTCTATTGAGAGGTATACTTTAGGTTATTGTGGAAGGATATGCATCTATTCTGGAAATACATTAAAAATATCCATCATAATAGAAATATCATTGATGTGAGTTTATCCCCAGCAAACTGAGATATACTACCCTCTTTAATAGGAATCATAATCTATATAGTGGATGAAATTTTAGTTTGATGTTTAGATTTTTCATAGAACTGATAGAAGATTAAAGGATGGTTTAAAATATAAAATGTGACTTCCCATACTTGGAAATTTATGTTGTATCTATTTATAGAATTTCAATCCATGACTAATATGACATAAAATTAATGTATATGAATAATGAAATGACTTGTAGGAAGCACAATCCCACACACTTAAACTGGAGAAGAATCATAGACTTGAGATGAGATCATTGGAAAATTAGGGGTTTTTAATTCTAATTATACATCTAATCATTTAGGTGGAACCATGATACCATTATAAAATTGTATAGATATAAATGAATGACCAAATCTTGAGTAAAATAAGACATTAGTAGTTCTGGAGTCAATGGTATATGGAATCCAGCAATTATATTATGTAATTTTCATTAAATGAAACAAAACATGTGATATTTTAAAGTTTAGTTTCTTGGAAATATGATAAATAACACATAAAAACTTAAAAAATATTATAAATCCAAATGAAATACGTATTCATGGGTTCACAATAGGTTACTTTTATTGTATCTCATATCTTATGGACAAATAAAAAATAAAATAGTTGATCCTAGAGAAAAGTATAAGAATAAGAGAGGGATACATATAACGTATGATCATGAGGCATACCAATAAGAACATGACGAATAATAGTATGTAATGAATAAGAAAAAATGAGGTATAATAAATAAAATATAACAAGAATCATAAAATGGGAATGTCTCCACAGGATTTAAATGTGGAATTCATAAGAATATCTACAATGTTTATCACCAAGGTTTCATAAACCAAAATCAATATGGTTATTCACTAAGGTATCTTCAAAAATGTCATCTATAGAGATTAAATTCATTACATAAAGCATTAGAGAGATGTCAAGGTAAACGATTTTTATTTCTTAATTTTATGTTATACACATTTATCATAATAAATATAGTCATTAATAACCCATGGAAAATATTGAATGGGTTTCATATCCAAATCATTGCATAAAAAGTGCTTAAGGACATGAAAATTACACCATTTTAACCCATGAAAATGTAATAATGGTTACATACATATAATTCACCAAATAAATTCAAAATATTTTAATCTATTTGAATATCCATTTCAATGAAAATAGGTGTTTGTATTTAAATAAAAAAGGAAAATTTAATTTATCATGGATAAGTGATAAATTTGAGAAATTAATTCATCATAATTATCGGTATAAACATGGATTTTTAAATGGGTAAAATGACCATGGATGAGTGTTTCATATTAATAAAACATAATTTTTATAGTAAGGGTTTTATCAAAATAATAAAAAATGAAATTTATAATACCTTTATAAGACGTATTGAAAAATAATTATTGAATGTAAGAAAAGATGAAGAGAATTCCCTAACCTTGAAGTGTTGATTCTAAATATTTATGTTTGGAACCTTGGGGAATTGATGACACTATTGGGAAACTCCTAGGGTGGAAAAATAACAAGAAAATTGTGGAGTATGTTTGTGGAGTGAATTGGAATGGTAAATTGTGTGAGTATTTATATAAAAAGTTATGGAGTTGTTTAATAATCCCCAAATATAGGTCGTGGAAATATAGATGGTGGAAAATTATATACCTTTGTCTTACATGTGGTTTTTTCTCATTGTTTTGGGAATTTTATGATATTTTAATTAATAAAAACATAACATCATTTTTTATTACTTATTTTCCCATGGGAGATAATGTTTTCACAAACAAATGTTTTTAAACTTTAATTTTCTATTTTAGAGTTTGGAATGTCACTTTTAGGTTTTGAAATTTACTAAAACCTATTAAAATAGAAAATAGTAATAAAATAAATTATTATATGTTTTTGATTGTGGTTAATTAATTAATAAATCAATATGAAATATATATGAAGTTATATAAAATATAGAAAACCAAAAACAATATTTTTACTATTCTTAGAAAATAATTTATTTTAAATGGAGTTGATTAAAAAACCATTTTATTTGTATAATAGAAATTAAATTTTTTGAAACTATTTCTTTGAAATTTAACCCCATATTAAACCTATATACACCCTAAGGGTAAGGTGTGTGATTGTGGTGGTTTCATGTGGTGGATCAGCAGATATTAATATATTTGTAATATCTACTTACTTGAACTTATCTGATAGGGGATTTTGTTAAAGATTAAATTGATAAATATCGACTTGGTCTTGGCCAATAGATAACCCTAATGACACTAAATCCCTCACATTTTATAAAAAATGGTCTTCAAATGACACCACTCAAATGGTTAAGGCAATCTATTATTCTTTCTGTATCAATTATCCTTTCTCGTTAATACTTATAAACACTAATTATAATGTTAAAATTACAACCAATGTGTATAGTGTACAATGGTCAAATATAAAAATGGTAATAGTGACCAATGTCCATATAATGGTTTAATTCAAATAGTCATATTTCCATATATACCCTGTACCATACACTTAATTATTTCACTCAATATTCACTTGAAATCCACTTATGCTAATACTTTAATTTTAATCATTTTGATTGGTTGACTAATATTTTTTTTCATTTCTATAGTTTTTGTGTGTGTGTGTGATGATTCTTGTAGCATGAGGTGATCCATATTTTACCATTTCTGATATTATAATTTATATTTTTTTATCTATTTTCATTGTTTTCCATTTTCATTGGTTTCTATGCTTTAAAATATATTGATATTTATTAATGAGATATTTTTTTTTTCAGTTTCTGTATATTTGTATGTGTATAATATTATATAATATATTACACTTAATTATTTAAGAAAAAAATATCATTTAAAACTCTGATTTCATTACATGGTAAGTGTATCATTCACAATGATGTTATCACACCTATAATTAGATATTGTGATCGTATGATATTTACATTTGTATCTTTGATTAATAGGTTTCAGATGTTTATCATCATAATTAATCTTTAGATTTGGGAACTAGTTAGCATAATTTATATGAACATTTAATTTGTAAGACTAGACATTGGGTGGTGCATTCAGTGAAGATATACATTTATTTTCATTAATAGATAACTTCTTTCCGTCACATAGGCATTCGATTGCCCGATGACCTCCCCTTATACATGTACGAAATTAACTATTTGTCTAAATAAAATTTCATATACGTTTTGTCCACTCATTGAGAATAAATATGATCTCAACTTATTTTTTCCAGGGGTTTTATATTTTCAATTGTATTCTGATTTTCCTTCTTATCAAAACCATGATCTTAATACAAAACACTAAATTACATTTCCACCATGATTTTACATGGAAAAATCTATTCATATCTACTGATGTATCTTTTGGATAATGAAATTTTGGGACATGGAATTAAGCCACTAAATAATTGATAAAACATATATTCAGTTTAAATAATAATATCATATGTATTCTTTACAATCCTTGTAAAATTTACCTTATAGGTACCAACATATTAATCATCCATTTTCTTTCTCTTAAGGAAATAAATATCCTTAATTGTAT
The DNA here is from genome assembly GCA_963277665.1 of Viscum album. Taxonomy (NCBI): domain Eukaryota; kingdom Viridiplantae; phylum Streptophyta; class Magnoliopsida; order Santalales; family Viscaceae; genus Viscum; species Viscum album. Next base: position 426,602,310 of record OY728129.1, on the reverse strand, counting down.
GATAAATATGAGGAAATGAATTTATCAAAAATATGTTTCGAAACTCATATAAGTCAATAGATTCAATTTTATCATGTCCCATTGTATTCTTGATGATAGTCCACTATTGATCTGCTTCGACTTCCAAATGATAGGCATCAAAAATGAATTTTCCATGTTCCAACCACTAGATAACAACAAATATATTTTTAGTAATACTAAATAATTAATCATTAATTGTAGTATTAGTGATTTCACTAAATGTTGGAAGAAATTTCCTCATGAAGGACTCAACATAATTTTTGTCTCTCCTTTTCTCGTATGGAAGTTCAATATGATTAATAGCTTAAGAATGTGGCATGAGAATAAAAAGGTGAGTTTATATTTAATGTCACATAACTTTAGGAGACTTGAGTGGAAAATAATTACATTTTCCTTAAAATTAAGCATTAATATGGTCCCTTCATGTTCAATCCATTGAATAATACAAAAAGTTATAGTGTATGTATCAATAGTTATAGTGGGAAACAACATAATTAGGGAAAATTCTTATAGGATTTATAAATCATGAAAACATATTTTTAATCTACTAAACCTTTTTATTATTCTTGATAGTGATATTCATAATCTATTTTAATCCTTCAGGATTCTTTATAATGTATTTTTGAATTTCAAAATAAAATAATCCCGGAGTGTTAAAGCATTTCTATAGTTAGACACATTTTCATGCCCCATGAGAAAATCAAAGCTATCTCAATTCACCCTTTTCAAATTTAGTACCCCTAGGTATCTCTATACAAGAGCCATATACAATTTTATTGTATAGAAATGGATATAATTTTAGTGAAACCACATGCTCAATCCTTTAACGAAATTTTAGGTGATTTTCTTATAAGATGACTCTTCCTTAGACTTATCCCTAGAAATATCCTTAGAGATATTACTAATTTTTTCTCATATTATTCAAAAGGTTTACCTAATATTATATTATCTTACTAAGTATAGAAATCCAAGAATCTCATACATAGATATTTCATTTTTTAAATGGGCATTCATTATTTCATAAAAACACATGCATGAGTACCGTAAAGGTATTGTTCATTTATAAACATTGAAACATAAAAAAAAGTAATTATTTGAACTAATTCAGCATCCACTTTGTTATTCATGGATAAAACACTTCTTAGACATATCATACGTAATACATTTCATCGTAAACTTGGGAAAGGGAAAATAATAAAGGGTGACCCCAGGTTATCAGTAACTCTAAACAAGTTAGATATGTAATCATATCATGAATAAAGGGTATGATAACATGACAAGAACATTTGAAAATGATACAAAATATATCAAATATGACAATAATGATTCATGTAATAATTATTTTTAATTAATATGATATGTATCATATGTAAATGAATGAAAATGAGCTATGGGAACATGAAATTGGAATAAGTAATAGATTATTGGTATATACATAAGTATAACAAATCATGTCCATAGTAGTCAAGGATCACTTTATAGGTTATCATTGAGGAAATGGATCAATAACTAAACTATAATAGTAGTATTGGATCACTCCCAAGACCATCATAATAGAATAAGTCCCCAAATTAACCAGGATGATTTCCTATTCTATTACAATCTATATCATGAGATATAAATCATTAACCAATGTATTGCAGGGATATATATGTCACAACCATCATATAAAGAAAATAATATATATGTGTTTCAAAAGATTATAAAACATTCATAATATCCTAACCCATTAAATGATATAGGTTTCAAAAAAAATTTCGTATATCATAAACTTTTTCATAATCATTTCATCATTTTATCATGGCACGACCTAGGAAAATAATCAGGTATCATAAGCATTTCCTCAAGATGTATCCCATGGAATATAATTGGTTTTATAAAAACCATTCAATCAAAAACATAAACCACCCAGTGATAGAATTAGAATGTTATACTTAGATTATATCCCTAGTAATTCATAGGTAACAATAACATATGTCATCTTCAATAAAAATAGATTTTTAAAGATATATTAAAAAAATAGGAGGATAATATGTTTTTTTAAATTAAATATTTTAATGTAAAAATTAAAATTAAAATATAAATAGTTCTCTATTAAATTCACCATGAAAACTTATATTGGAATCTTTAAAATTAATTTAAATCATTTCACGAGGAAATTATCCTTTCAATTTTTTTTAAAAAAATAGTAAAATTTTAAAATCCTTTTTTTGAAAATAACCTTAGAATATAATTAAATAATCATCAAAGTAATGGTTTGTAATTATGGTGGATAATTCAATTCAAGTCATAAATATTTAAAAAAGATTCCTTTAATATTTTATGTAAATACAAAATTAAAATTTTCTAAACACTTCCATAAATATTCATTTACTTTTTTGTATAATTAAAATATGAGTAAAATTTTAATTAATAAATAATTTGAGGAATGTTAAAACCATTTTTAAATATTTTTATAATACATGGTTTTGAAAGAAAATTGGGTTTTCGACTAAAGAGACAAGTAAATAATGTTATTATTTTTTTTTAAAAAATATTTATTACAAGAAGGGAAACATGTATTTATATGAAATAAACATAAGAGAAGAAATTTATTTATCTTCTCGAGATACAGATCATAGAATTACATCATTGGGGGAATAATCTTAAACAATATCGATAATTGATGATAATGTAATAAAAACTCCCTTACCGTTTTAGAAACATTTTAACCATAAATTCAATGAAAGATAGATACTAAAATGGATATGTAAATTCCCATTAATTTAATTCTAATAATAGTAAAATTTATTTAACGTAAGTATATAAACCACATAAAATAATCATGTCCTGAATATGGCATATAGCTCACAGAAAAATAAAACTGAGGATGAAATCCTTTCCAATTTGTCTAGAATTCTATCACACCTCTTCAAAAAACATGTATGACGTATATAAATTTATTATAAATTTATTAAATAACCATAATTATATATATCATAAAATATATGATTTCATTATTAACATTTATTACCTAATGATTAATAATCCCTTGTTAAAGTCACGTTTAAGGTAATAATTGATTTGTTTTCTGAGTATTATTTGATTTTATGTTTATGGTCTTCTTAATTTGATCATGATTAAATCATATTAATAATTTGAACCATGATATATATATAATATATAATTATTATATATGTTTTTAGAGTAATCCATAACATTTAGTGATAGAAAATGAAATTCAACATTCGTGAAGACAGTATGTTAAACGTATTAATGAACGCTGTTTCAATTTTCATGAAGGATTGAAATAAAGAAATTTAAATAACATATTCTTTTTAAATAATAATTTTTATGTCAGACATATCACATATTTTTATTAAATTCATCTATATTACATACCGTGTAATGTATGAATGAATCACTTTTCTTCGCGAGGCGGTAGTCTGTCGTACACCCGAGTGACGTTCTCATATCCCTATATAATGGAAAGTATAAAGGTATATGTGATATAATTATTAAATATGTATAATAATACAATAAATATAATATATAAATATTTATTCCATAATTATATCTATCAATCTGTGTTGCTGATGGAAAACAAATAAAATAGGTTCTCAAGGTGGTAGATCGTCGTGCACATGAATGATGGTTTCATACACCATTTGATGGAAGATGATAAAAATATAAGTTATTAAAATAATAAAAAAGCTTTATGGTATATCTAAAATACATAGATTTTTATATTTAAATGGTTTAATAAAAAGTTTATGTGGTGGAGTAAGAAATAATAAAAAATATACTTGGTTAGAGTTGTTATGTCTTCTTTGGACATATTCTTTTGGTTTGCACCAAACGTATACGTAGGATGGATTTATGATAAAAATAACACATATAGGATTGTATTATAGAATTATGGAGGATATTTTTTATGTTATTGATAAAAAATGGTTTTTGGAAGTGTGAATATGAGAGGGAAAATTATGTCCTTTTATAAGTGAGGTGAGCGACACACATGTAATTTTTTGAAATGAAAATGGTGTACCCACTTTTCTCTAATTATATTAGGATATGAAATGGATAATTATCTATAATATATGATTAAATATATAAATATTTCTATAAAATGGGTTTTTTGAATTTTTTTAATCATTTTCAACGCTTATTGTTTTATTTTAACCCCATTGTAAAACAATTTTTACCTTAACCAATATAAATAATTATTTCTATTTTTATTATTAATTATTGTCAAAAAATTATTTTAAATTATTGGATAATTGAAATTAATTTTATAAAAAAATATATATTTAATTTTTTCAAATTCCTTGCACAGAAGTGGAAGATTTCAATTTAAAATTATTCATACAGACGAGATTATAAGGTGAGTTTCAAAGTGATAATATTCAAATATATAAAAGAAATTTATATAAAAATTTAATATTAAAATGAATATATTGTCCAAAAATAGAATAGATTATATATAACTGATTTAATTTTAATTTTAATCAAATATACAAATAAAATCAATGTTATAAATTATTTTTAATAAAAGATAGGTTTTACTAGAAATCATTATTTTTTTCTATTCATAGAAACAAAATATTTTCATAAAATCCAAAAAATTTAATATATTTGAAATTTGAAATTATAGTTATCCAAATTATTTTTATTTAATCAAAATTATTTTTCGAAAAGTGTAAAATATTTAATTTTATTATTGTTCACAAAATAAAATAATATTTATGGAGAAAACAGAATTTTCAAAGGATATACCAAAAACAAAATGATTTTGTACCAATAATTTTTATTTATTTAAATCTGTTATAATTCATAGTTAAATTTTTTTATTCATATTTATAATTCTATGTTTAATTTCTAGGTTATAATGATTATTTCTTAATAATAATAATAATAATAGTTTTCTACAGTTTGTTAAAACATTGTGTTACGTGTAGCACAAACTAATGATCAAATTAAATTTATTTTAAAATTAATAATAATTATATAGAGTTTAATATTTTCCTTAGCATAAAGAACATAGTTTAAATAAAAATATCATAAAAAATAGTTTTAAATATTGTAAAAATATAATTCATGGTGGAAAATAAAACTTTTTTCACCACATAATTTCAAAATATTTTTTTGAAGGGGATAAGGAAAATATTAAAATTATTTCTACACTACCTTCAACCAACACTATGAAAAAAATTTGAACTTTTTTGGGAGATTATGGATTTTATAGATGATTTATTGAATATTTTAATAAAATTTCTCTTCCCTTGACAAAATTTCTAAACAAGGAATCTATGTTTTTGTTTAGTTATTCATATAAGGATATTTCATAGAAATAAAATTAATTATAACTAAATGATCTCTGATCACCACAATAGACTAGAATATCCCCTCTAAGATTTTTTTTGGATTCGTAAAATTGATGGAGCAGTTGTATTTTTTAAGAAAAATGATGGATAATCAGAAGTGATAATATATAATTCACAGACCTCGTATAGAGGGAAAATCAATAAAAAATAAAAAATAATTCTCTATATTTATTACTTTAGTAATGATCCAGTATTATACATAATAATGTAATGAGATTATTTTTTACAACCATACTAAGTTGGGTATTTTATTAAGAATATTGTTGAAAATATAAGGTTGTTATGATAGGGGTTCCAACTATAACAATTTGACTAGGTGATTAGGAAGATGACTGGTTTTGAAGATCTAGATCCCAACCACATGGGTAGAGTACCTCAACCTACTAAAGTAGAACCAATATCTAAAAATTATTTTATGAATTCTTTTCTAGTGTTTTATTGTATATATACATTCAAGTGACCTTGTATGATATGTTTGAAAATTATCTAGTAACATAAATATTAACACATTTATTACTAAGAATCATACACATAAATTCAAATATATGTAAAAGTTTTATATTTGATAGGATATTTATTTATAAAAATATTTACAATTACCAATTTAATAAGATATGTTTCTTTAATGAATCAAATAATTCTTTATAATCATTTCCCACATAATTTTATATGAGGGTAAATTTTAATAGAAAAAAACTCCCAAAAGTTCTTTATAATATGGTTGAATTTGGCCCAAAATTTTTAATGAATTTTACACATTTTATAATGTATTAATTTTTTTTCTAATTACTATAAATTTCAAAATATGATTACAACTTCTCCAATAACATTTGATTTTTTGTGAAAAAATTAATGCATGGGAAACAATTTCTATGGTCCATTTCCTTCATTTTGATTAACCTAAATATTATTAGATATGGATTACGTTTCAATTTTTTTTGATAGTAAATATAAAAAATGATTCTGAGGTAGAAATTTATATGTTCAAATCAGAAATTTTGGGTTAGTTTTTAGTGCCTCAGAATATAATCAGTTACATATTCAAACACTTATTTTAGAAGAACATGTAAGACCTCGTGAATAAATATGGATTTTAATAGAAGATAAAATATACATACCACTTACAAAAAATGTGTAGGATGTGGTATCTAATTGGGAAATTAAATGTACCCTACATAAGATAGTATAACGCAATTGAAATTACTGAAGTACGATGCAAAAAAGATCAACTATAGGCATACAATAAGAATTAAACCTCTGTTAATCTAATTATCCTTATGCAATTATTTATGGAATGAATTATCAGAAACTGTATGAGATAAAAAATCATATTGGTATATATAGAATAATAAAATTAGGTTTTTAAAGGTTGTAGATAAAATAAAAATCAAATTGCAGAACTATAAGAGTAGAAAAAGGAAACTTATGAGACCTCCATCATATATAATGTTAATTCCATGTATATATTTTATATACTTGTATAGAAGAGATACGTTCATTTTAGTTATAATGTGATATTCTTATAATATATTATGGAGATCATGAATTGTAAACATTATTCCAATTAAGATATATCATATATAGTAACTAAAACACTTCTGTTTTGTTTATATGAAATAAATAGAGTTTAATCCAAAAAGCCATCTAAATATAATGAAAAACAAAATAGACAATATCATACTTTTTTTGGAAGAAACAGACAGAGGAGTTAAAGCCCAAAACAACTTCTATTGAATATAGAAATCCTGGTGGTATCCATCATTAATACTTGTAAAGATACTTTAATATTTTAAAAATTATTTTCCTCAAAAATACATATTAAAATTTATTAGAGTTGTGTGTAGGATTTGTGAGGGGGGGGGGGGGCATGTACGATGGGTCATAAAATAATTTTTCTATTTTTTAGTCTTTGTGTACATTTGGAATGGAATTATATATATGGAAGTGAATCCAAAACTATTTATTGGGGTCCAAAAATAAAATTATACATGATTATTGTTTCTTTTATTAGATTTTTTAAGAGTCTTTATATCATAGAACATGATCCCCAATTTATTATTTTTTATAAAAGATACCATTCTATGGTGAATGGAAATCATTCATTTTGAAATTATTAAAATTAATTTTATCAAATATTGCCTGGATTTTTTACCTATAATGTTGAAAAGAATTTTGAACGAAAAAGAACATTATGGATCTAGAATCTTTTTATGAGTAAATTGAAATACAAAAATGAACCCTAGGTAACCATAATTTAGTAACTCATTATCAACATATAATGCCTCCCTGAAATACATGTATATAACTCATATGAACTTGACTAAAAAATCAGATGAGAATTGATCTTGAAATCCTCCAATGTCAATATAACCTCATTTTTTGGTTTATTTTCCATCAAATAGGAGTTAGATTCACATAGGATTTATCTTTCCATTAACTTATTTTGTAACCAAAACATTATAATTAATCCAAGGGATACCTATTATATTAGATTTTTTTAGTTAAATATTCAACTACACCCATTAAATAATTTCATTAAAAAAATATGGATGAGAAAATATCAACATGTGATAATAAAAAATGGTGTTGAAATAATTTAGGAAATAATGATTTCTAATGATGAATGAAGAGATGAAATATTTGAATGTAATTAAATAAGTTTCAAGATTGTGTGAAAAGAAACATTAGAGAATAATTCTTATGGGAAAGAGGATACAATTTTTAAAATATTGACTCCAATGATATCTAATATATATATATATATTCCTAAAATTATAACTCTTTATTAAATTTACATGATGGTAGTGGAATAGATTCCTAGATGAGTTGTGATAATTTTTTTGATGGATGAATCTATGATTTTATGTTTCCCTTCATTCTGTACTAATGTATAAAAAATATATATTTTCATTAGATTGAATTCATTGTATTGTTTGAGAGTTCAATATATTATTTATGTGTCACTGATGAAAGAAAATATATCCCAAATTTTTAACTTATTCTCAATGAATATTATCCCCTATTCAAGATAAAACATGTGAAAATAATTTTTCATTAACAATATTTTTAAAATAATACAATAAATGATCACTAGATTAAAACATTAAATTTAGTGGAATATTTATATTTTGATTTAAATGAAAAATTATACCTTGATATTGTTAAAAGATTTATTTTTTAAAAGTAATTAAATAATGTTTTTTATTGTTTGAATCAATTTATTATTTCAGGGAAAAACCCTAAAAATGTTATTTTTCTTGATTTTTTGGTGGAGGCTGAAATATTGTAAAGTCATTCATGTGTAACAATAATTACTACTATGAATTTTTCTTTATCCACCATTGTAAAAATCTTATGGGAAATGATAATGTTTGTATAATCATTAGACGAGAAGGAATTTCATAATAAATATACAATTGAAATGCTTCATTCAATCACAGTGTATCCCAATTAACCATGGTATACAACCAACTGCATCCCTAAATCGACTGCAAGAAGACATCTAACCATCCATACTGAAAATGCATCATTGTTCTTAAGAAACCTCATATTAATTATAAATGGATGAGCTCCTCTCATGTGATTACTTTATGAATCTAAAGAGACTGAATGACAAACTATTACACTCATATATTGATTCTAAGATATTCTTCCATTCAATTGAACATAGATTAATTATAATTAACCATACTATTCTTTCTAATTGTCTATCTAGATCTTATACATGTTTTGGGGCTAGAATGATCAAAATAAAAAATTCTGATAATTTCAAAACACACCCTAAAATGAAATAATAATCCATTCTCTATGGTCTATTCAAATTGGGATGATATCTATATACTTTTCCACATACTGATCATCCAATACAAAGAAAATTATAGAGATAATGATAGTTTTTTAGAATAAGTTATAAAATAATATATTCCAATTTTCATCAGTTTCTACCCTTGATCTTTGAACATTGTCAAAATTTCCGAATAAAGAGTGGGTACCAAATGTTGTAGATGTTTTTTATATGTATATGAAGAGGAATCCAATGCTTCTCACAAGGGGTTGAGGAATTTTTAATATAATAATAACTCTAAAGAATATATATAGTAAGGGTAGCATTTTTTAAAGATGTAACCAACTAACCAAAAACATACAGTCGAACTAAAATCTATTGTTTTCTTAATTTATATTAAATTTTCTATAATAAATCTTCTGATTAAATATTAGGCCATTTTTTTGATCCATGTATACTCCCTTCCATTATTAATGAATTCATATTTTCATTTTTATTTCACTTTTATTAACTAATTTGGGTGAATCTTATAATTATATCCATTGGGATATTTACATTATTCTGTTCCTTTAAATTATATACATTACATTCTAGTTTTCACACTAAATATACTAAATTATTATTCATAGCACATTATTTTGAGTAGTTGGTTGATCTAGAGGTTTTGGGTGATAACATATCACTTTTTGTGATGACCCATGTAAAACATACAGATATATTAAATCATTAGATTTGGATATTCAACATATATCATAATAGTAAACACCCCAGAAACATATATATTCTGTGTCATTGGAGGCTGTATACATAATCATCATATTTCATGAAATATATTCGAAATTTACCATAATGATCTTACCACAATGTACACTTCTCATACATAACCTAATTAAATTCTTTCATCATAATATATTAAATTAAAAAAAATAAAGGGAGATATCATATGCTCGGTAAGGGTAAACATAAGAGATGTCAATCAATGATCATATGTGATAATAAGATAAGAATAATGGTATGTGAACATGATTATAACTTATAATAATCATTCCCAATCGGTCAAATATCATTAACCATAAATCGTTTCATAATTTGTTGTCAAAATAGAGGCCATATGACATAATTTAATATAATCATCACTAATAAATCATGATCCATGAGAACATATCATTTGCATAAGAAAAAAGTTTTAGGTATACATATAAGTATATAAAATTATTTACATTTTCAAGGATCAGTTCTGTGACTATCATAGTGGATTAGGTTCAATCCTCATTCTATTATTTCCTTAGTCATGGATCACTTCCATGAATTTAAAAGTGGATTAGGTTCACTACCCCTTCCACAATTTCCCTAATCATGGTTCAATATTTATGATATCAAAGTAGAAAAATTCATAAACTGAAATAGGTTTACATTCCATTAAACTTAAGATTATATCATGAGATATGTGTCTTCACACAATGAATTTTAGGGATATAAAATTTTCTCTCCATACATGTTATAATAATAAACATACATATGAGTTTGGCAGGATCATAGAAAATAATTATATTACCATATAATAACCAATGGAAAAAGAAATGAATTTCAAAATATTTCCATCATTTCATTATATCGTAAACCATGGAAATGAAATAGGCTTCATAAACATTTCATAAATTCATCATATTAAAACCTATAGAAAGTAAATAGGTTTCATAAGTGTTTAATAAAATCATAATTAACCATCGGGAATAAAATAGGATTCATAGAATCAACCTTTAATCACTATAAAAAACCATCTAGAAACAGAATTTGGATGGTTTCATAAGATCATATCCCCATTGAAGTATAAATATCTTATAGCTTTTTTCCAGTATGTAAAATACCTTTAAAAGTGAATGAAAAATTTTCATTGAAAATAGGTGAAAAATATCATATTTCATTGAAAACACTTCAACTGAATATTCATAAGTTACTGAGAAAATTATTTTATTTTAATGTAAACAATGAAAATAAAAAATGAAAATTCTATGAAAATAATTGTCATAATGGTGGGAAAATCCATTAATATTTTTACATTAAAATAGAAAACACATTTCACTCATGTGGAAAAAGTATGAAATGAATTTTTTGGAAAAAATTATATAAATAATTTCCTTTTTTGAATTTTTAAATAAATTTAATGGGAATGAAATTTTAATTTTTTAATCATTTCATATTTTGAGGAAAAATTCAATAAATGTTTTTTAAGAGAATGTAAATGTATGATACATTTGCATCAACTAAAGAGGAAAAAGGATATATTTTATTAAAAATAGTTTTATCACACATTTTAAGTGAAAAAATATGAAAAAGGTGATAATACATAAAATTTTTCAGAATTTCTAGTAAAAAAGAAAATAAAAGAATTTTAATGGATATGAACTATATAATGTCACTAAATAGATATTTAACATAGGAAATCCAAAAGTGTAAAGAGATTGTAATATAAACCCTTACCTCAAGTCCTTTCTTTCATAACACACATTATAATATCCTATATAATATATGAAAATAAATTTAAAATATATTACAAAAAAATATCTATATATAACATACTATAGATCATTAAATTATAATTTGAAATTATCAATATTAAAATAATTCCTTTATTGAAATGAATATTTTGGTTAAAATTGGTCCGTTTTCTAAAACTGTTTTGGTATGATGGTTATAGTACATGAAACTTAATCGTGGATTCATCATTTACATATCACTAATCATTAAATAAGAATTATATTTATTCATAATATAAACTTTTATAAATATTACTATAAATTATTAGTAAAGAATGAATCACATCACTGCATGGAGGTGGAAATTCACATATACACACGAGTGATGCAATATTTTCTTATCGATGGAAATGTATAAATATAAAACATATTATATAATTATAGAATAATAATTAATTCAAACGTATCATTTATAAAAATTAAATTATTCCTAATAAAAAACAATGAATTATGATGATGAAAAACGAATCATATCACTTCGTGGATGTGGTAGTCTACATGTACGTATGAGGGACACTTGAATTTTCAATTTGATTGAAAAGAGGTGGAAAATAGTATCTCCATATTCATAATGACAATTAAATTTACTATATATAATTAATTAATTATTTTATGATGTCTACAATATGTTTAATGGTTGTAGACGGAGAAATTAAAATGAAATAACTCGGTAAAGAGTAACAACACTACATTGGGAAACCTCCTTTTACCTACACCATAATCCTTGAAAGGACGGAATATTGATCCGATACAAACAACTATGATATGTAGAGGGATGTTATGAAATTTTTTTACACTTACCTCTCCAAAGACAAGACGAGTCAAACGATCACTACATTAATGTGAATTCACAATTTTTTTCCTATTGACGGAACTATAGAATGAACCTCATAAAATGATAAGCACGTCCATTTTTATTAATTTTCTGTCAACATTAATAGGGAAGTGTTCAAAATTTATTGGGGAGGATTAAAAATATTTTATTCTAATTCATATAATTATTTTAGAATAAGAAAATAAATTATTTTTTTCTTTGTTTTTTTAGAATTTAGTGTGTTTTTATGGAAGGAAATGGAAATTTCAATGTTATCCAACATAGTGGATGGTAATTTTTTGTTTTAAAATTTTTACATTTTCTGAAATTTCATGATTTTTAAGTAAATGAATTTTTTATTTAAATATAATATTTGGACAAATAAAAAAGAGTTTTATTTAATAGGATAACGTGTAATTAGGAATATAAAATAAAGAAAAATTTATTTTTTGAACTCAAACCTAGGTAACATAACCAATATAAAAGAGAAAAAATTAATGATATAGCTCCAAAAATAGTATTAAAAGACCATTAAAACATGTGAAAAATTGGATATTAGGATTGTAATGACCCACTTATCCTCATTGGCCTGAGAATACAACAAGTCATTACTTGGCCTTAAGCGACATCCCCAAGACGCCAAAGGCTGGAAATAAGTGCCAAAGGGTCTCAAGTATAAGTGGGGGGACGATTTACCCTTTAATAAATAAACCCATCCATTAACCATTCACAATGTGATTCATGAACAAAGAAAGACCAACCAACAACTTCATTTATATTAAAACACATCAGAGTACACAAAAGTGGAAGACCAAACCAAACATCAAGGTACACAATGAAAGAAGAACACGATATTCTCAAAAGACACCACAACTCCATGGTCCACAAGCTCCAATCTCCACATCATCTCCCAAACATCACTAGGAGCCATTAGTAATGAGATGCATTAACTTTACCTTTGTATCAGAATACAACATCTGTAAAAGCACCAAAGTGACAATTTAGGGGTGAGTATAAAATTCAGTAGGTTTTCCCCAATGACTTCCCTACTCACGCCACTAGGATATAAGAGTTAGCCACATTTATATAAGAACAGTTTATATAAAACATTTTCACCAAAGAAGTTTATAACTAAATTTAAACATGTTTTCCAAAACCATCCATGCTCAAAACATCAAAGTGAAATTTAAACCAGCTTTTCCAACACGTTATTTTTCCAGAAAAATAACCAAACAAATTTCCAAACCATTTCACAAACATCCCGTTTTGGCATTCCAAAGCATTTCACAAACCCGTGAAATAAACCATGCATGCATCGCAATGACAGTTTACAACTCATGAGCGGTTTCTGTTCGATCTACCAAGTCATCAAAAGATAATTATTCTCCATGTGCCATTACACATTTGGCACCGAGCACAAGGTTGTATTTCAACCAAGCCTCGTACACGTAGTCACCATGTGCCAGTACACCTTTGAAACTGAGCACTAGGTCATATTTCACCCAAGCCTCGTATATGCAACATGAACACACACCACACATTAACAACAACCATTCCAAACAATCCTTTCAATAAAATACCTTTTATTGAAAAACATTTTCCATCCAAACCAAGTGTGTTCAAACAATTCAAACCATTTCAATAAAGATTCATTTTTATTGAAAACCAAATCCATCAAAACCATTTCAATAAAAAATTTTTTTTATTGAAAACCCATTTCTCATCAAACCATTTACAATTTCAGAAATTCCATAATTTAAAATCAACCTTTTAAATTCAAATAGCCATGTCACTTTGCACACAATTCACCAAGATTACACAATTTCATCAAAACCATAAATCATCACTATAGAAGATTTATTCCATGCTTTTCACAATCAATTCCATTCAAATAACCAATTTGAAAATAATCCAACCAATTATGAAAAGAAGAGTTGAGAGTGAGGCCACCTACCTCAATAAAAAGGCGAAACCAAGCAAAAAACGAAGAACACTCAAGAAAACCGGGTCAAATCTCAAAAAACCCACCTTAGATCTATTCACCTATCACAACCAAGACCAAAACTCAACATATTTGGCATCCACATACTTAGGTCTACCCCTAATGGTCATAGATCTATGAAACCGAGAGAAAGGGAGAAGTAGATAAAAGTAGATCTAAGAAACCATTCAAGAATGAAGGAGAACGATCACATAACTCAAGAATCTGGCTTCAATTCGCCAAGAGAAGCCTTCGGATCGCCACCAGAACGATGGGAGAACCCTCTTTAGTCTACCCACCGTAGATCTCTTCACCTTACACAACCAAGAACAAAACTCAAAATATTTTTCATCCTCATACTTAAGACTACACCTAACAGGAATAGATCTATAAAACCGAGAAAAAGGGTATGTAGATCTATGTAGATCTAAGAAACCATTCAAGAACGAAGGAGAACGATCACATACCTCAAGAATATGGATTCGATTCGCTAAGAGAAGCATTCAGATCGCCTCCAGAATGATGGGAGGACCCTCAATGACCTTAGGAGAACCAAAATCCCGAGTTTGGGCCTCTTAGGTGCTTTAATGAGGAAATTAGAGGCAAAACGAGTTAGATCAACAATTTAAGGATCTAATTTTACGTGACCGCATGGTTAGTTCGCACGGTTTGGAAAACCATGCTCTAACTGTGTGTTAGCTACTGCCTCGGCCACCCTTCTCGCACAGTTTGGCCGCACGGTTAGACAAACCGTGCGCCAACTGTGTGGAAGACGCTCCCTCCATGACCCACTGCGCACGGATTGGCCACATGGTTTAGACAAACTATGTGTCGCCTGTGCACCTTCCCCTTTTCTTTAAACTTCATTCCAGGATCTCCAGACTCTCCCATACATCGCCATTAACTTTTAAAACCAAGAAAATCATCAAGTAAGGGTTACATACCAGAAACTGGGGGTACTACATTCTCCCCACCATTGGCCTTTCTGTCCCCCGAAAGTAGAAAACCAATGCTTTTCTGAAAGAGTTATGGCCACTGCTCTCTCATTTATTTCTTGTGTTCCCAAGTATCTTCTTGAATATGACCATGTTTCCATAAAACCTACACTAGACTGATGCTTTTTCCATGCTAGAATTTATCCTGCCTATCCACAATATGCACCAGGAAATGTACCAACGAAGAATCCAGATCTAGGTCAATGTGATCCCATCTGATAACATGGTCAGGATTTGGTTGATACTTCTTCAACTGAGATACATGGAACACATTGTGCACCGAACTGAATCATGGTGGTAATTCCAACCGATATGCCACCTCTCCAACTCGGTCCAATATCTCAAAAGGGACTATATAACTAAGAGATAATTTGCCTTGTTTCCCCAAATGTCGATTTCCAAGTCTTGGAGAGATCCTCAAGAAGACATGATCACCCACTACGAACAACAACGGTCTTCGACGGTGATCTGCATAAGATTTATGATGACTCTGAGTCATCTTTATCCTCTTTATAATCAACTGAATCTTCTCCGTTGTTTCTTGGGCGAGGCTCGGCCCGACAAGTGATGTTTCACCAGTTTACACCCAGCATAGTGGAGAACGACAAGGACGCCAATACAATGATTCAAACAGAGCCATGTGTATCAAGGCCTGATAACTGTTATTGTATGAGAACTACACTAAGGATATATGCTCCTCCCATGAGCCACCAAAGTCAATTACACAAGCCTGCAAAATGTCTTCCAATTTTTGTATCGTCCTCTCAGATTTCCCATCTTTCTGAGGATGATACATCGTATTCATCATCAACTGAGTCCCCAGGGATTGCTGTAATGATTTCCAGAAATGAGATGTGATCCTCAAAACTATGTCTGAGACTATAGAAACTATTACACCATGCCTCTTTACAACTTCTCGGATATATATTTTTGAATGATCTTCCACCATCTGAGTTTCATGAATTGGGATGAAATGGGCTGACTTGGTTAGACGATCCACTATCACCCAAATGGCATCGTGTTTCTGGACCGTTCTTGGAAGACCTGTAACAAAATACAATGCTATCTGCTCCCATTTAGACATTGGGAGAGTTAAAGACTGTAACATACTCGCTGGTCTCAAATGCTCTTCTTTAACCTGCTAACAAGTTAAGCATCGCGAGACGAACTTGGTCACCTATCTTTTCATGCCGCTCCATCAAAATTGCGCCTTTAGCGCCTTATACATCTTTTGTGTACGCAAATGTACAACCCATCATGAATAGTGGTAAGAATTAAGGAGTTTTTCCAGAAAAACTATAGGTATAACTATCCAATATCTGAAACACAAAACTGAACTCCCATCCAGCTTCCATCCTTCAATGGTCCCCCACCATTGAGTTTTGAACTCATTGCAACACATTCTACATCAGATGCATATGCCTCCTTTACTATCTCCACCAAATCAGGAACATGTTTAGCTAAAAATAAAACAACAACCTCACCTCGGTCTTCACATTTCATATGCATGTCGGCTAAGACCGACATCAACTGCCATTCGTCTAAAGCTTCCTTTGCCAACTGAGCATACAACTTCCTACTTAATGCATCAGCCTCCGAATTGCCCTTACCCGGTGTATACATTAAGTCAAAGTCGAACATTTGAAGATACTACATCCATCTCCTCTTCCGTAGATTCAAATATCACTATGAGAAATTGTGTTTCATGATTTTGTGATCTGTAAACACAATAAATTTCTCACCAAATAGATAGTGTCTCTATGTTTTCAAAGCATAGACGACTGCATCCAACTCCAAATAATGTGTTGGGTAATTTTTCTCATGCACGCTCAACAGCCTTTAAACATAAGCCAAAACATAGTCTCCTTTCATGAGAACACAACCCAACACTGTTCCTGAAGCATCACAATACACCATGTATCCATTCCCGGATTCTGGAAAGATTAAGATAGGTGCTGATGTAAGGAGAACTTTGTACTCTTGAAAAGATCTGTGACATTCCTCAGTCCATTGAAATGCACTTTTCTTCTTGGTCAATGTTTCCATAGGCAAAGTTAGTCGTGAGAAGTCACGGACAAAGTGTCGGTAATAACCAGCTAGACCAAGAAAACTTCGTATTTCAAAGACATTCTTCGGCAGTTGCCAAGAAAGAACAACATATATCTTTTCTAGATCAACTAAAACAACTTTCTCAGAAACAACATGGCTCTGAAAATTTACCTCTTGTATCCAAAAATCACACTTTACTAATTTGCATTACAACTGATGGTCTCTCAAGATTTCCAACACTATCGCCATGTGTTTCTCATGCTCATACCTTGTTCTTGAATACACCAGTATATCATCCACAAACACCACAACAAAATAATCAAGATATTGCTGAAATATCCTATTTATCAAATCCATGAATACTGCTGGTGCATTCATAAGACCGAATGGCATGACTACATATTCGTAGTGGCCATATCTGCTTCTGAAAACTATATTTGGAATATCCTCCTTCCGTACTCACAATTGGTGATATCCTGATCGCAAGTCATTCTTGGAGAACCACTGAGCCACCTTAATTGATAGAACAAGTAATCAATGCATGGAAGTGGATATCTATTCTTTATCATAACTTGGTTAAGTTTGCGATAATCAACACATAGCCGAAGAGTTCCATCTACTTTCATTACAAAAAAAAACTGGTGCTACACATGGAGAAACACTTAGCCGAATGAAACCCTTGCTTTCCAGATCCTCTAATTGCACATTTAATTACATTAGCTCATTTAGTGACATCCTATAAGATGGATGTGAGATAGGACTGGTACCCAGAAGGATATCAATAATAAACTCCACTTCTCTTACAGGTCGTAATCCTGGGATGTTTTTTGGAAAAACATCTGGAAATTGACCTACCACAGCTGGAAAACTATTTTCCTCACTCTCTTACAATGATGCCAAACTCATTGCTGCCAATTGGTAAGAGATAGTTCCCACCATTGGTTTCAACAAGCTCTTTTCACCTTTCATTACCAATCTCTATCCCTTAAAGATATGGTCTATGTCGTCCTCATTCGTGAAACTAACCATTCTCCTATTATAGATGATGTGAGCCTTAAACCGTATCAACCAATCCATACGTAGTATTATATCCTAGACATCGATATTCAACATAGAAAAGTCCCATTTCAGCTCATCTCCATCAATAGTTATAGCACATGCTCTACACATGAAGGCTTAACATTCTCTTTCACCAAGAGAAGTTTGCAGTTTCAAAACAGAAGGCATCATTTCCAGTTTTAAGTTCAGCAAGTCATCAATACGAGAAGAAAGAAAGGAATGTTATGAACTAGTATCGAACAACACTTGCATGCGGGTAGGATTCAAAATAATCGTACCTCTCACCATAGATGGTCCAGCCTGATCATCGACCATCATCAGTTCGGATCCATACACTTTATTTGTGTTTTCACATTTCTCCATGTTGTCTTGTCGAGATTTCCCTGCTTGAGGAGTCATGGTATTCCTGGAATCACTATAACTAGCTCTGCTTTGCTGGTGAGACTGATTTTGTTGTCCTCACCCTATCGAAGCATACGATTCTTGTGACGCTTAAGAAGTGTCCCAAAAACCCAATCATGGAGCACTGTGACAATATCGCTGAAGATGCCCCATGTTGTTGAAATTCTGGCATTCTTTTGGTGGTGATGTACATTCTCATTTCATGTGATCAGTCAAACCACATTGAAAGCAACCTGCTTTTCTCTGGGGTTGTGGAGGACAGTTGATTGATCCCGCCGTCTGGTTCTGATTCACACTCCCACCTTGGAAGTAGGTGTCCCTCTTCCGCTTGTTCCCAGCATTGGAGTTCTCACCCATTCATGTGGGTATCATCATGCCTCCTTTTATCTATCCTGAGATATCACGTTCAGCAACCGTCGCTCTGTTTACCATCTCTGTATAATCTGTAATACAGAGCACCGAAATCATTGATCGAATCTCCTACTTTAGCCCCTATTCGAAGATATGTGCTTTCAATGAAGCACTTGTTGCAACCTCTGGGGAAAAAATGGTCTAAATTCATGAACTTAGCCACAAACTCTGTCATAGGGAGGCTCTCTTGTTTCAAGCTGAATAAGTCCACCGTTTTCCGGATCTTGAACGTGTGAGGATATAATTTTTTGTTAAAAAATTCTTCAAAATCCTCTCACGTAAGTCCTTCATCCAATTTAGCATGCACCGCTAAATCCCACCACTTACATGAAAGATACTTAAAATTATACATAGCCATCATTACATTCAGCTCTACTGGTGTGCTGATGAAATCAAATATAAGATTCATCCTGCTTAGCCACACCTCCGCCTTCTCAGGTTCCGCATCACCCCTAAAGTTCGGTGGATTCTGCTTCATGAACTGGATGGTATGATCCACATGTCATGGCTCATTCCTCTGGTTCCCCATATCCACAGCATGAAAGGCTTGGACAATACTATGAACTAGCTCTTGGTTTACACATGGTTCAGGTGCAACCACATTCTACGCAGCTTCATCGGGTTGGTTTCGACGACGCCTACCAGGTGCCATTTTCTAAACCAACAACAAACTCCGTCAATCTCACTCTCTAGCAACTGTTGGCTTAGCATTTCAAATTCAATCACATCAACTATCACAACATTATTCTCAAACAAACTTTTTCCATGTTCAACCATTTTTGAAACCATTCAACATAATTTTTGAAAGTCAAACCATTTTCAAAATACACAAAATACCCTGTTTTCAAAGTCTTTCGGTTGAAAAAAATTTCGCATTTTTTTTCAAAAATTGCCACATTTCACAAAATTCAAACACATTCCTCACAATGAAATATGCAATCCTAGTGGGAATTCATTCCTATACAATGCATGTCATGCTCCTCTCATTGGATAAACCCACAACAATGAGATTTCCAACATTCTAGAAGTGTATCCAAAAAACTTATGTACCCAAAACTCTGGTAACTTGATGTTCAACATAAATGGGTTAGCTACATTATTTTATGCTATACATTTCATGTTCCAACAATCCTACTCCTTTCTAAGATGACCACCCAAGGAATAGACAAGAAGGAATTTCAACTCCAAGACTGAGAAAATCGATGACCACTTGTTAGGAAAGGACTGAACAAGATGATACCATTTGTAATGACCCGCTTATCCTAATTGGCTTGAGAATACAATAAGTCATTACTTGGCCTTAAGGGACATTCCCAAGACACCAAAGGCTGGTAATAAATGTCGAAGGGTCTCAAGTATATTTGAGGAGACAATTTACCCTTTATGAAATAAACCCATCCATTAACCATTAACTATGTGATGCATGAACAAAGAAACACCACCCAATAACTTCATTTATATTAAACCACACCAGAGTACACAATAGCGGATGACCAAACCAAACATCAAGGTACACAGTGGAAGAACAACACGAGATTCGGAAAAGACACCACAACTCTGTGGTCCACAAGCTCCATGCTCCACAACATCTCCCAAACATCACCACGAGCCATTAGTAATGAGATGCTTTACCTTTACCTATGTCTCAGAATACAACATCTGCAAAAGCACCAAAGTGCCAAAGCAGGGGTGAGTATAAAACTCATTCGGTTTTCCCCTATGACTTCCCTACTCACGCCACTAGGATAGAAGAGTTAGCCACATTTATATAAGAATAGTTTATATAAATCATTTTCACCAAAGCAGTTTATAACCAAATATACAAAGGTTTTCGAAAACCATCCATGCTCAAAGCATCAAAGTGAAATTTAAACCATCTTTTCCAACACGTTATTTTTCTAGAAAAATAACCAAACAAATTTCCAAACAATTTCACAAACATCCCGTTTTCGCATTCCCAACCAATTCACAAACCCGTGAAATCAACCATGCATGCATCGTTATGACAGTTCCATACTCATGAGCAGTTTCTCATCGATCTACCAATTTGTCACAAGGTAATGATTTCCCATGTGCCATTACACCTTTGGCACCAAGCACAAGGACATATTTCAACCAACCCTCTTTTATGCAACATGAGAACACACCACACATTCACAAAAACCATGACAAACCATCCTTTCAATAAACCACCTATTATTGAAAACCATTTTCCATCCAAACAAAGTATGTTCAAACTATTCAAACCATTTCAATAAAGCTGCCTTTTTATTGAAAAACAAATCCATCAAAACCATTTCAATAAAAGACCCTTTTTATTGAAAACCCATTTCTCATCAAACCATTTACAATTTTAGCAATTTTATAATTTAAAATAAACATTTTAAATTCAAATAGACAAGTCACATTGTACACAATTCACCAATATTCCACAATTTCATCAAAACCGTAAATCATCACTAAAGAAGATTTATTCTTTGCTTTTCACAATAAATTCTATTAAAATAAACAATTTGAAACTAAACCAACCAATTCTAACAAGAGGAGTCGAGATTGAAGCCACCCACCTCAACAAAAAGGCAAAACCAAGAAATAGACGAAGAACGTTCAAGAACACAAGGTCAAATCTCCAAAACCCACCTAAGATCTCTTCACCTAACACAACCAAGACCAAAACTCAACATATTTGGCATCCACATACTTAGTTCTACCCCTAACAAGCATATATCTATGAAACCAAAAGAAAGGGAGAATTGGATCTAAGTAGATCTAAGAAACAATTCAAGAATGAGGGAGAACGATCACATACCTCAAGAATCCGGCTTCGATTCTCCAAGTGAAGCCTTCGGATCACCTCTGAAATGATGGGAGAACCATCTTTGGTCTACCCACCTTAGATCTCTTCACCTAAAACAACAAAGACCAAAACTCAACATATTTGGAATCCACATACTTAGGTCTGCCCCTAACGGGCATAGATCTAAGAAACCAAGAGAAAGGGAGAAGTAGATCTATGTAGATCTAAGGAACCATTCAAGAACAAAGGAGAACAATCACATACCTCAAGAATATGGCTTCGATTCTCCAAGAGAAGCCTTTGGATTGCCTACGAAATGATGGTAGAACACTATTTGACCTTATGAGAACCGAAATCCTGAGTTAGGGCCGCTTAAGAGCTTTAATGAGGCAATTAGACGCAAAACGAGTTAGATCCACAATTTAAGGATCAAATTTTAAGTGACAGTATGGTTAATTCACACGGCTTGGAAAACTGTGCGCTAACCATGCGTTGGCTACTGCCTCAGCCACCCTTCTCGCATGGTTTGACCACAAGATTAGAAAAAATGTGCGTCGACTGTGCGGAAGCCATTACCTCCATGACCCACTGCGCACGGTTTGGCCGCACGGTTTAGACAAACTTTGCACTGCCTGTGCACATTCCCCTTTTCTTCAAGCATCAATCCAGGATCACCCGACTCTCCAATATGTCGATGTTAACTTTTAAAACCAAGAGAAGCATCAAGTAAGGGTTACATACTAGAAACCAGGGGTACTACAAGGGTCCCACAATGAAATTAAAATACATTAAGAATTGGGTGTGTTAGTAAATAAAATCCATTTATAAATCCAATAAGATATTTCCATGAATATTGCTTAAAAAATAAAATTAGTTCTTAATTAAAAAATAAATTCTTTAAGGTGATTAGAATAAGAAAATCAAATAAATAAGTGTAATATGGATTTCAAGAATATTAATTGAGTATTATCAAGGAAAGGTAAAATGGATTAATAACTTAAATATGAATTCTTAGTTTTTTTTCAACATTTATGAATTAATTGAAAGGCCATGTATTGATTTCGGGACTTACAATTTCACTGTTTAATGGCATTCAATTCTGTTAATAAGTGTTTCCTTTTATTTACATCATAACTAGATTAAAATATACACTAAAATTTTTGTTTTAATATTTTCTTGTTTAAAATTTCTAAGAGTGACTATGTGCCTCAATGGACTATTACATAATCTAAAAACATATAGATACTACAATGTGATCCACTATTCACTTCAATAGATCATGTATCAATCTAAGATTTTGGGTCCTTAAAAAATCATAATATATTCTATAACTTGGGTCATATGCTACACCCAATGCATAAAAGGAAAAAACAATTAATAATAAATTATGAATTAAACTATAAGAGATAAATCTATGGTATATATTAATAGTTATTACCTTTAAAAGGAAAACAATTAATATTATAGAATATTGAAATGTTAGTTTTCAATAAAATCTATTTTTATTATATTATATACAATTTATTTTAAATGTAAAATTTATACAATTATTAATTTAATATTGTCAAATGAAAAGTTGTTTTTTTAAATCTTTATAAAAAATTATATTATTTTTTATTTTTGAGATTTTTTTAATTACCTTTTCTTTTATAAAAATTTTAAATAAAATTTGTTTTTTTCCTAAAACCTTCATTATTATGAAAAATTTTGTTTTTTAGAAATTATTGATATAAAAAATATATACATTGATAAAATTAAATTAATCATTTTCAAATACTAGTTAAAAATTTTAAAATCCCAAAATATAAATTCGATAAAATCATGTAATCATTTATGTAATCTATTTTTCATATGGTTGATTAAATAAATTTATGCATTGGGAAATTAGTTTTTGGATTTACTTTCATGTAATATAAAATTATATTACACAATTATTATATTCTTAATATCAGTAGAATCAATAACATTTATAATTTTTTCTATACAAAAACATTGTTCTTAAATATAATATTTTTTAAAAAATGGGGTTTTAAGCATTACACATGCTAACATTATGATTAATTTCCTTATCAATATAATTAATATTTTATGATATTATTCTTACATTTGATAAAATAATTTACTTGTTATTTATTATCTAAAATTTCTTTTTTGTCATAAAATATACATAATTATTATTAATGATATTTACTATGATAATGATGAAACAATTATTTTAAAATTAATATTTTATTATCATCAAGGAATCTCTATCAAATAAATTAATTATAAATCATATAAATTATTGAATGTGTCATGAACCCACCCGGGTCGACCCAGAACTAGTCATCTGAGCCTATCCACGACATAGCCCGAATGGCATTCCTGATCCACACATGTTGAAAACTAGTACTGATAATCATAGTATACCAGTGGGAATGATTTTATCCCAATAGAAATAACCAGAACTTTATAAATAAATAGAAAAAACGAAAAACATATTAAAAACTAATAACTGATTCTCAAATAAATAAACAACTAATTATGTTACAAGATATAATTAAATAGATTGAAAACTAAAAAAAATAAAAAATAAACCGCTACCATGCATTCTCTATCTGTCCTCTTGGTCACCCCCACCAAAATACTAGCATTTCTCCAACAACAAGCAACTAAACCCGGAGAACTTGATAAAATAGAACCTGCAAATGTAAAGATAAAGTAGGTGTGATCACTGAAATTAAAAGTATTAATTCAAAATATTAACCACATAAATTGAGTGTTTGCTATCACAGAATAGTCAATTAAAACTAGTTTTAAATACAATTATAAAAATAGGGTTTTCTCATTTTATGAAATAAATAGTATTTTCCCACGTTGGAATCCAACAGACACCAAATATCATTTCTAAAACCAATTGCCCTTTTATAATAGAAATCTATATCAAGGAAGACCATTGTTATGCCAAAAAGAAACAATAAATAGTGCTGTATACAAGCTAGTACAATAGAAAGTAAACATGGAGTATAAATTATAACCATAAGCAATCCTAAACACCCAAAATATACCCATATACGTAGTTGGTTCGGAACCACCTTTTGGTATATGGTGAATCCCCTATGTCAATAACCAACCATCTTCTCTATCATATCATCACCAGTGGCACACCCCATTGGAATGTCTATAACTCCAGAGGGTACTAACCCATCTTATCAGGGATGATAACCTACGGTCACTCGATCATCTAAAAGACACCCGGAACCCATGGTGTTAGTAAAATAATGTTAGTACAAGGCCAACACACATGTGAGTAATCTTACATGTCATCACTGTACTTGCCTACCCCAAACACAGACACTAATATATGATAACCCCTAAAGTGTAATCCCTCCTATATAGGTTCTCCATAATATATATATATATATATATATATATATATATCACACTTTATTATGATGCGAACTAGGCAGTCACATCATGTACATATCAAACCATTTTATAAAACAATTTGATTTTCCAATCCTGTTCTCATGTTTACCAAATCACATTATTATCTAAAATTTAACACAAACATCACTATTGAGTTGGATGTTCCAAATGGGCCTCTTCCTTGATATAACTCAATGCATTTACCAAAAAATCATACAAACACCGATTTTAAATATAGAACACCAAAACATTTTTTAAGGCCAAATGGGACAAACATTAAGGAATGCATTTAGAGTCATGTTTTCCAAATCCCTTGAAGCAATACTTTCCATTTGAGAGGTAGAGGAACCATTTCAAGAAAAATGAAAGAAAGGATGAATAAGATTATTTTAAAAGAAAAATAACATATAGTGCCATATTCGTTTGAATTAATATCCAATTAAACACCCTAAAATCTAAGAGAACACAGTAAAACCATTTTCACAAAATAGTATTTTTTTTAATCCAGAGCCACCACTTACATTCTTTAAAAGAACACAAGTCATCCTTTTATAACCATAAAACCCATTCTCGTGTGTTTTAACACCACCATTAAGCCATAAAACGACACCATTATACACACTAAACCAAATTCTAAACCAAAAATTACCATCAAAACAAAATTTGAGATAATAATTTCTTAAAAAACCTCAATTTCACATTAATGGTACAATAAAATTTCAAAAAACACACTAGGTTCCATAAACCTTGATATTTCACAAAAATCTTGTTAAAAACTAATTTTTTATAAACTCAATCAATAATAGATCACCACATGAGGATATCCATATTTATTTTATAGGTGTGGAACACATTGAAAATTTATTTGGAAACACACACTGATCCATGGATTGTTTCGAAAACTAAACAGTTGGAAATTCCTACCTCAACCATGTGCAGATGGAATGAAACATCAAAGAGAGGATGAACAGATCCTCAAAGATGATCCACACACCCTAACCGTCAATGAAATAAAACCATATTTTCCAAACCTATCCTTAGGGTTCAGTCAATGGTGGAAACACCAAATGAAAAACCAAAAGGATAGAGAGAGGAGATGATAGATAGAGAAGAAATGGAAAAAAACACTAAAAGCATACTTTAGATTTTTGAAGAAGGAACCATGGAGGGAGGAGAGCCAAGGGAGAAGGGGTTTTGGGACCCCTTGGTGTGCAAAAAATGAAGTGGAGGAGATGGGATCAAGTTATTGTTTAATGGATGAGAGATGGGAAACTAGGTTTAATGATTCTAATGTCTTGGAACGACTGCATGGTTTTCCGAACCGTATGGTAACCATGAAGAAATATTTTCCCATGGATAAATTGGATAATGGTTACATGGGACCTACTACATGGATGTGCATAGGTTTTTCGGTGGTTTTAGTCCGAATCCATCAAAACACATGACTGGGATGCATAGTTTCTACTAACAGTGCGGTAACCGTGCTCTACTTGGAGAATTCACATGAAACTCCAAAAAAATCAACCGAGACTCAAACCCGATCCTCGAAAAAAATACCCAAGTCTAATAAAAGGATAAAATAAAAGAGTATATGAGGACATGGTGTGACAATTCTCCCCACCACATACACATTCTTCTCCCAAAAATCCATCAATTAGATAGTTAACCTAAACTCGAGTCCATGGCATCACAGAACCGCGTTAAACTAGAAATCCTAGGATGAGATTACTCCAAAACACTCACCCTTGAACGTTAAAAGATAAACCATAACATAAAATAGTGGGTGAATATGAGAGGTTTCTCCCCACAAAAAGTTTTATATTAATTCAATAACTAAAAACACACCACCCCAAGGAGGGGGGAACATGGGAACTCTGAAACAAAACATACCCAAATTATTCACACTAACTAAACAATAGTATTACCAAAACAAAAAACATATGAATTTTTAATCTCGATCTAATCCAACTCCCTCCGCACTAGAAAAATAACTACAAAACAAGGACTCAAAAGTTTTATCATACCAACCGAATCCCCCAACACTAGTGGATACCCAAAAAACAAACTTAAATCAAAAACCGGAAACACCACCCACCATAAAAAATCCACACATATCTAGATGAGCACAACTGAATCCTAAATCGAGAACAACCCATGAGAGGTCCAAAAAAACTTTAAGAAATATGAATAGTTAAAAACACACCTTGAATCATGAATAAATACATGGATTTCTATTGAATAGGTGCATCACACAACCCATAATAGAATATGAACTTATTAAATCATGAAGAACAAAAACAAGGAAACTTTAAAATTTTCAATCCCAATATAGAGAACAAAAACCTGACCGAGGATTTCACACAGCCCGCAGAAAGTCATGACTATGAATGAGATTCACTCCAAGGCCTATGGATATATCCTTAATGGTTGAAGAATCTCTTACGAAAAAATCAGGAACTGGAATCTTCTGAGGAAAAAATATTTTTCGAGTAACACTTACTATAAATATTATCACAGAGACCCGAATGACCACATCAATAGATGAACCTCAAAGGGATGTGACAAGGTAGCTTCGAAATATCAAACCCACCAAACTAGTGGCACACTGAAAAGTGGTCTGATGAACTAGAATTCAGTACCAATGAGAGTGACTCCTTAAGAATACATTCATCTAGCATTGAATACTCACTGGATGTGAAACATTCATGGATGGTAGGAAACACAAAATTTCCAACTGTCACCGACTACATCCCAAGGACTGTCTCCACTGAGAATACCTCTTCTACCAACCTCTCAGAATAGTATTCCCTTGATGAGAGGAATTTTTCCCATATCTATGGTGAAAGGCACCAAATGAAAAGGGGAAGCAGCCCTTAAAATGGTCAATATAAACATATTCTAACATATGGCCCTATCGAACATCCCGAAAAGCTTCCACCCTCCTCAAATTCACATTATTACGTAAAACACTTTGGATAAAAATGGTCTTGGTCACTTTCCAATCAATCCTAACTTGAACGACGATGGACAACCAACTTCCATTGGTCCAAAATTGGATTATTAAACAAAACATCAATAGAATGAACATTAACAACCTCTAGAGTTCCCAACAACCTGACGACATGCTCTGTAACCTTAAAACCACTCCACTACCACAATGATTTCTCAAACACCTTAAAGGAAAAGTAACACATGAGAAGAATGAGAACCATGTAATGACTCCTTGGTAACCTTGTGTGCCTTTTCAAGTATCATTTTTTGAGAAAAACAGAGAACCCAAAACCGAACCCGAAATTGATTTTAAACTCAATAGAAAGGATACCCTCCTGCTGATAAAATCGGCCCAAATCAACACAAATTTAAACACAACCAACATCCTATTTTTTTTCAAATTAATTATTTTCCTTTATTTTTTTTAAATTTCTTATCCCAAGGGAATTTTACCAATACAAAATAAACTTTTCAAAAGTCAATAATACACTCCACAAGAAAAAAACAATTTCTAGACATTCCCTTTTTCAAAAACTCGGCCATGGACTCATAAGAATCATCACATGTGTGTCCAACCATCTCCATCCACATAATCCACAAAAACGTGACTCACACACTTTTTGTATGTACCCACACACATGTGATTACTTTTAAGGAATTCCAAGGGTCCCATTCTTGCATTCCTCATCAAAAACAAATCATTCACAATATTTCCACTCATAAAATATTCCATTAGAACTAATTTTACCTATACAACCCATTTGAAAGAAATTATTTCCATTTCAAACCCAATTTCATCTTCAAAAGAGTGCTTATACCAACCAAAATAAAAAAACACAACAATAAAACTACTGTAATGAGGAACTAGTGACTATACTATAAGTCCCCGGCCTTAAACATTACTTATTATAGAATTAATTGAATAATTCACATTGAGGATCTTTTCAGGTTTAGATTTTTAGAGAATCAGGACAAAACTATTACATCTCAAAGATTACAAAGCGTACACTTATACTAAGATTCCATAAAATAAAAACTCTTAAAAAGAAATATGTCATGTTCCTTGTTTTAGATAGCATGTCTTTCCTTGATCTCATCCTTGACCCTATTCATCTTTAAGTTCTAGGGAAAACATTTCAAAAAACATGGGATGAGAATAAAAAATCCCAGTAAAGGATACACAAAGAAAGAAAACTGTTAGTTTTTCAAAACAACAAGTAAACCAAGAATACTTTATCAAGTAATACTTTTCACCTTTATGAAGTAGTAAAAAAACTCTTCCCTGAATAAAAGATCATTACTTACCCTTTCGTAACCAAAAATATTACCATAAAACCAATATAAAGAACACATAACATATAAAGGTAACTTGGGACCTAAACATACTTAAATGGAATAACCATACAGTCGACTTCCACACATACTTAATGGAATAGCCATACAACCGACTTCCATACCCAATGCATTGGAGGTTATAACGTAACCACTCGTCCTGGTATTCACGACACCACCCGTCATATGGTTTATCACGTAACCACCCATCAAATGTCCAAGTACCATCATAACACATAAAACAATTATAATGGAATGAAAACATTGACACATTTCAAACAAAATATATCACATAAATATATTGACATAACAAATCCATTATCAAAACCATTTTCAATACCAAAATCCAGAAAAGAGTATATGGTATTTATTTAATTTTAAAAATATAACTGCTTGTTGAGGAAGCCAAAGATCAAATAATACTCGCGGTGGCGGAAAGGTCATTGTCACCACATACATTATAATGAAACATAGTTTTTGTCATTAAGTAAAACTCTTCGTATAGAAAAGATTCCTTTTGAAAAAAAGTAGAAGTCAAAGGGGTTTATACACCGTATAAAATAAAGTTTTGTATAAAACAAAATATTCCTCAATGAAAGGAGATTGAGACGAAGTCCCTTACAAAGTCAGTATCCTTAGATTAAGGATAAATCAATTACATGATTATGTGTGAAAAATATGAATACACCAAATATAAGTAGATAATAAATGTAAAACAATCAGAGTTCATTCACACATACTCTTGGAAAAACAAAACCAATGACATAGATATTTAACTCAATGAAATGAGATTGAGTTATGATTTCCCATACAAGTTCATCTAAATGACGTAAGAATTTATCAATGAGATGATTATGTGTAGAAATAGTATATCAAAACAAAGGTTTGTAGAAATTACAACCTAGATATTCCACACATAATCTTGGCATAATAAAATCAAGAAGTAGAGGTTTAACTCAAAGAATTGAAAGTGGGTTAAGAAGTTCCCTTATAGAAATCCGACAGCCTAACGACGTCACTTTAAAATTCAGAAAACGAGTTGATGGGAGAGAAAATGGTATCTCATCACTTGGAAATATAATTTACATCAATAAGTATATATAATAACATATCCCAACATAATAGTTTGTGAATTAAAAGACATAACAAAAGAAGTCTTTTAAAAAGAGGAGGGTGAAAGGCTCCCTTACCGACATGGGTAACTTTTGAAACGTACACCCCATGGAAAAAAGGTCATACAATGAAGATGTAAATATCCATAATTAAAATTATACTACAAAAAGAGTATAATAATGTTAAGTACATACACCACTCAATGGAAATGGTGGCAAACGTAGCATAAATGTCACGGGAATAAAAGTGAGATGAAAAATCCCTTATGAAAACTCAGCAGCCTAACGACGCCACCTAAAACTTCCAAAAATGGTTTGATGAGATCAAATAGGGTCTCTAATCATATGAACATAAAAAGTACAGTAAGAGTAATATAAAAGAACATCCACAAACATAATAAATATGATCTTAAAGGAAATGACATAAAAGAGAGTGCTTAAAAAGAAAGAGAGAGGTAGGATCCCTTATGAAAATTCGGCAGCCTAACGGCACCACTCAAAACTTCCAAAATGGATTGATGAAAGAAAATAGGGTCTCTAATAATATGAAGATAAAAAGTACAGTAATATTAATATAAAATAACATCTCAATCATAAGAAATATGTGCTTAAAAGGAATGACATAACAGAGAGTGCTTAAAAAGAAAGAGAGGGGTAGGATAGCTTACCTCAAGTCCAACATGCCTTGTTCATTTATTTATATTCTTGAATAATAAACTTTGGTAAATTTATAATTGCTTGAGGAACTCATTTAAATATTATTATTCATTTCATATCACATATTATAATGTTATAATAATTTTTTAATAATGTTAGTTCATATCAGATGTTTTTGGCAATGTTTGGTACATGAGTTAAAAATGAACTTGTTTGAAAATGATTGCCCATGTAGTTATAAGTAAATCATTTCCAGAGTAGTATTAATGATTTAAATATCATATATATCCAGTAAATATTCATTTTATACTACTACAAAACATTTTAAGATAAAAATAAATGAAATTCACCGTTTATGGAGACGGTAGGCCGTACGTACGCATGAACGCTACTTTCATTTCATTTTCATATTAATGAAATTAAAAATAATCGAGAGATATATATATTATAATTACAGTATAATATATATGTTATATAGGTAACATAATTTCATTAATTTCATTCTTTATACATTCCATGTATTGCACGAACGAGTCACATCACTTGAGGGGGCGGTAGTCCACATTTCCTCGTATGAAATTATCGCATTTTCAAAACATGAAAAGCATAAAGGAAAGTTTTAAATATAAAATTAATAATCATATAGAAAACGTAAATACCATATATATCATATATAAAATATAGTGACATCATAATGGCCACCATGAAAGGTGTTAAGAGAATATTGAACAATCATCGTTTCGTGAGGCAGAAATTTGACATCCACAGAAACAGTATGTTCTTTAACCATTAGACGAAGGTGTGTGTAAGTGTAGCTCGAATACTTCACATAAAAACATCCTAGTATATTTTATATACTGTTTTTGTTAAAATATAAATCAATAAAAAGTGTTTAGAGGGTTGGATAAGAAAAATAAAACAAAAGAACACAAGGGAAGACATTACCTTTAAATCGGGTAACTCTTTTTGATTTGAGCTCAAAGGCTTCATTGGAAAGGATTATTCCCAAATGTGAGGCTTACATAATGAAGAGAGAGATGTGTAAATAAGAAATGGGCTGGGTTTGGCCAAGCCAAAGGCTTGATATGTGTGGGTAAGGTGGTATAGGTGGGGGCCTTTTATAAGAGAAGAGGAGGGGCACTCTTGGAAAGTTATAAAATATTACTTTATTATAAAATGCTTTTAGGATTTTAAAGGTCACACAATTATATATTTCGTGGATAAGATGATAAGGTTTCGAAATAAACCCATACAATAGGTTTTTGACAAGTGTAAGACTTAGATTTCACCCTATCTTCTCATTTTATTTAAATCTTTCATTTATGAGGTAATCACTGCATCATCGTGGTGTCATAAATAAATTAAGTTATTTAATGTATAAAAATTATAAAAAAATATCCTGATGTAGGAAATCTTTTTATATTTATAATGAATATTTATAGTGAAAATTATAACTTGTATAACCCCATGTAAATGTTTTTTAGTAAAACAACACATGTTTGTGACATTTTAATTTTAACATTAAATAAAAAGGTATTAATGTCATTTTCCAAACAAAGTGGCTCCATGGGGTCCCCAAGTTGACCCATGGATTGTCTTGGTTGGAAATTACTCATCCAATAAGGGTCGGACATGTGTCTAGGTCATTTCATATTGCTAAAACATTATTCTTACCTTAAATCACACTAATTACCTCTAATCGCGATTAATAAAACTTAAACGTTACTATTCACCAAAAAATTATTTTAATCTCATTGAACCACATTTTACATAATAATGACAACCATGTATGTTGGATTTTTGAAACTCAAATCACAGAAGTGGAAATGTTTCATTTAAACGAAAAATCAGTTTCTTTAACTACCACTTAGTGGTTTCACTATTCATCAAAAATTGAAGTTTTTCAAAAAATTACCAAATATTCACACTAAGCTATATTTGATATTCCGAATTCAAAAATGATGTCTATTTTAGAAAATTCAAAACATATAAGTTGCATTAATTAATTTAATAATTAATTCCCGCTATCAAAACAAATAGTGTGTTTTTAAGAAACAATATCTATTAAAAGATTGACACTAGTTTTAGTCCAATGTCAAAGTGAAATTAATTTCAACGACCTCTATTGGATTAAATGGTAAAAATATATTATAATTTCACATTAAAACCAATTAAAAAGATAATATAATTATATAAATAAATTAGATTAAAAGGAGGTTTTGAATTAAAATACAACATTTTTCACTATTCATTAAAAAATGAACATTATTAGAAAAATACCAAAAATTTACAGAAAGTAAATTTTGATGTCCTGATTCAAAAAAAGAATTTTATTATGTCAGATATAACACATAAGATTTTCAAAAAGTGGATTTAAAAGAGGTTCACCATCAAAAGGCGGTTAATCAACCTTTTAAAGAATATTAGAATGTTTACGCTTAAAATTGGATTCATTCGCACTTTTAATCCTCTAACATTTATTGGATAAAAGTAAAAATATTTGACAAAAAAATATAATCATTTTGTAGTTAGTTCCATTCATTTCTTCCATTACAATGGCTAGGCATTCACTACCATTTAAAATAATGTCATTTTATTATTAGAGTGCAATGTAAGATTTCAAAGAAACTCGTTGTTGTGTATTGGGTACGCCATCAAGCATATTGTTCCCTTTAATGTAATATTAATAAATTGTTCACAAATTTGGATAAATATAAAAATTTCATATTATTTATTTACCTGGGGTGTTACATCCTTCCCCCCTTTTTGGAATTGCATCCTCGCAATTTTAAAATTGGGCTCAGAAACATCATTGAATGTCCCACATCGGAACAAGAGTCGGTAAAACAATAACTTTAAAAGAAAGAAAGAGAAGTATAAAGGTCACCCGAGTTAACCCATACTAGGATTCCATGTAGGAAAACATGGATATGGAAGAAAAATTAAAGGGTCATGTTCTGAGGGAGAGTGATAGAAAACATGTTTAGGAGAAAGTTAACCACAAGAAAATCACAAACTTATGATGGGTTAAACGGTATTTGATTCCCCAGTAGGAAAAATTAACAAAAAACTTTTTTGATTTATGTTACTTTTCATTGAGTAATTTATTTATGAGATTAACTAAAACATAAGGAAACATACTTACTTGTCATGTTGACTTTCAGCTTTTACTAGATTTCTAACACGAACTCATATTTTATCCAAAAGACGAGTATTTAGGATGACTTGTTCACATTAAGAGAGCTATAATCAACTTCTAGAGAATCACCTAATCCACAAAAGAGAACTATATACTTCCCATGTCTCTGGCCCTTAACCAAAACTAAAAAAAAAGGTCTGTATGAGATCACATAATACCCAAAAAGGATAATCCTTTATAAAAAAAATCTATTCTTAATCTCCAAAATTTGTCAAACAATACCCAAAGTTCAAAAAAGACCATTCAATAATCATCTATCCATAAAATTCTTCAAAGTAATCAAAACTACGACTGAAACCCGAATCTCTGAAGGATTTAATCACGTAGTCTTCCAAGATAAACCTTAACATTTATCTCCAAATAACACCAGTTACTCTTAAAGTCTCATACTGAAAAGTAATTAACCTAATCACATATCATCCATGACAGGTTACTAATTTCCACAGATAACCCAAAATCAAATTATTCTAGATTCATAAGATCATCTAACTAAAAAGAATAAGTCAAACTAACTAGGGACTTCATGTAGTCCAATCGTAGGCGATAAATACCAGTCTGACTTTGGTTGTGGGTTCGATTCCCATAGCTTTGTCAGACGCGACAGGTTGTCACACGGTCTATGTGTTGTCCTTTTTACAAAACTACATAATTCTTATAACATTCCCCAAAAAGCGATAAAATCTTCAAAAATAATCATAACATAATTTAACCTAAATTTTATCTCATGCCTTTCATTTTCCATCATAACATATATCAACCCATAATAACCTCAAAAGTAAGGATCATATAAACCCTAATGGTTACCTTTATAATTATTACATGTACTTCCATGTTGACTTGGTTCTCTCATACGTGATGCATTAGAGAACTCACCAAGGTTCAAGTGGTTGATAATGTCTCCTGATAGTTGGTTTAGAATAACCACGAGATTTTTCATTGAATCCCCTATTTCATCCAGTCTCTTAATCAGAGAACCACCACAGTTCCGTTCAAACCCATTGTAACTTTGGTTCCTGCTAGATCCATCCATTTACTAAAACCAAAAATGTCAGTGTGAGTATATCAAAAAAACCATCATGTACTAATGAAGAAGATAAACACTATGATATACTTACTCATTTACTTTATCTAAAAACTATGACTCTTTCTGAAATCCTAGCCATTATGGTAATGTCACTTATGATTAGAGAATACCCTAACTTCTAAAGTTATCTAAACCGACCTTTGATACCAACTATAAGGCCCCGACCTTAAACATTACTTATTATTGAATTAAATGAATAATTCACATTGAGGATCATTTCAGGTTTAGAGTTTTAGAGAATCAGGACATAACTATTACATCTATAAGATTACAAATTGTACACTTTTACTAAGCTTCCATAAAATAAAAAATCTTAAAAATAAACATGTCTAGTTCCTTGTTTTAGTTAACATGTCTTTCCTTGATCTCATCCTTGACCCTATTCATCTTTAAATCCTGGAGAAAACATTTCAAAAAACATGGTATGAGCATAAAAAATACCAGTAAAGGATACACAAAGAAGGAAACTGTTATTTTTTCAAAACAACAAGTAAACCAAGAATACTTTATCAAGTAATACTTTTCACCTTTATGAAGTAGTAAAAAAAACTCTTCACTGAATAAAAGATCATTACTTACCCTTTTGTAACCAAAAGATTACCAAAAAACCCATATAAAAACACATAATATATAAAGGAAACTTGGGACATAAACAAACTTAAATGGAATAACCATACGGTCGACTTCCACAGATACTTAATAAAATAGCCACATGGGTGACTTCCATACCCAATGCATTGGAGGTTATAACGTAACCACCCGTCCTGTTATTCACGGAACCACCCATCATATGGTTTATCATGTAACCACCTATCAAATGTCCAAATACCATCATAACACATAAAACAATTATAAAGGAAAGAAAACATTTCCACATTTCAAGCACAATATATCACTTAAATATATTGACATAACAAATCCATTATCAAAACCATTTTCAATAGCAAAATCCATAAAAGATTATATGGTATTTATTTACTTTTAAAAATACAACGGCTTGTTGGGGAATCCAATGATCAAATAGTACTCGCGGTGGAGGAAAGGTCGTTGTCACCGCGTACGTTATAAAGAAACATAGTTTCTGTCATTTAGTAAAACGCTTCGTATAGAAAAGATTCCTTTCTAATAAATGTTGAATTCCAAGGGGTTTATACATCATATAAAAGAATTTTGTGTATAAAAAAAATATGCCTCAATTAAAGGATATTGAGATGAAGTCCCTTACAAAGTCAGTATCCTTAGATTAAGGATAAATAAATTACAAGATTATGTGTGACAAATATGAATACACCAAATATAAGTGGATATTAAGTGTTAAACAATCAGAGGTCAGTCAGACATACTATTGTAAAAAAAACCAATGACATTGATATTTAACTCAATGAAATGAGATTGAGTTATGATTTCCCATACAAGTTCGTCTAAATGATATAAGAATTTATCAATGAGATAACTTTGTGTAGAAATATTATATCCACAAAAAGGTTTGTGGAAATTACAACATAGATATTCCACACATAATCTTGGCATAATAAAATCATGAATTATAGGTTTAACTCAAAGAATTGAAAGTGGGTTAAGAAGTTCCCCTATAGAAATCTGATAGCCTAACAACGTCACTTTAAAATTCAGAAAATGAGTTGATGGGAGAGAAAATGGTATCTCATCACATGGACATAAAATTTATATCAATAAGGATATTGAAGAACATATCCCAACATAATAGTATGTGAATTAAAAGACATAACAAAAAAAGTCTTTTAAAAAGAGGAGGGTGAAAGGTTCCCTTACCGACTTGGGTAAATTTCGAAATGTACACCCCATGGAAGAAGGGTCATACAATGAAGATGTAAATACCCATAATTGAAATTATACTACAAAAAGAGTATAATAATGTGCAGTGCATAAAACACTCAAAGTAAGTGGTGGAAAACGTAGCATAAATGTCACGGGAATAAAAGTGAGATGAAAAATCCCTAATTAAAACTCGGTAGCCTAACGACGCCACTTAAAACTTCCAAAAATGGTTTGATGAGATCAAATAGGGTCTCTCATAATATGAAAATAAAAATTACAGTAATAGGAATATAAAAGAACATCCCAAAACATAATAAAGATGATCTTAAAAGAAATGACATAAAAGAGAGTGCTTAAAAAGAAAGAGAGAGTTAGGGTCCCTTACAAAAATTCAGCAGCCTAACGACACCACTCAAAAATTCAAAAATGGATTGATAAGAGAAAAGAAGGTCTCTCATATTATGAAAATAAAAATTACAGTAAGATTAATATAAAATAACATCCCAATCATAAGAAATATGAGCTTAAAATGAATGAAATAAAAGAGAGTGCTTAAAAAGAAAGAGAGGGGTAGGATCCCTTACCTCATGTCCAAATTGTCTTGTACATTTATTTATATTTCTGAATAATAAACATTGGTCAATTTATAATTTCTTAAGGACATACTTTAAAGATTATTATTCAGTTCATATCACATATTATAATGTTATAATAATTGTTTAATAATGTTAGTTCATATCAGATGTTTTTGTCGATGTTTGGTACATGAGTCAAAAAGGAACTTGTTTGAAAATGATTTCCCATGTAGTTATAAGTAAATCATTTCCAGAATAGTATTAATGATTTAAATATCATATATATCCAGTACATATTCATTTTATACTTCTCCATAACATTTGTAGATGAAAAGAAATGAAATTCACCGTTCATGGAGACGGTAGGCCGTACGTACGCATGAACGCTACTTTCATTTCTTTGTCATTTTAATGGAATTAAAAAAATTGAGAGATACATATATTATAAATCCAGTATAACATATATGTTATATAGGTAACATATGTTCATTAATTTCACTTTTTATACATTCCATGTATTGCATTAACGAGTCACATCACTTGAGGGGGTGGTAATCCACACTTCCATGTATGAAATTATCGCATTTTCATAACATGAAAAGCATAAAGGCATGTTTTAAATATAAAATTCATAAGCATATAAAAAAAATTATTACCATATATATCATATATAAAATATAGTTACATCATTATGGCCACCATGAAAGGTGTTAAGAGAATATTGAACAGTCATCGTTTCGTGAGGCATAAATTCTCCGTCCACAGAAACAGTATGTTCTTTAACCATTAGACGAAGGTGTGTGTAAGTGTGGCTCGAATAATTCACATAAAAACATCCTATTATATTTAAGATACTGTTTTTTTTACAAAAGAAAGGAATAAAAAGAGTTTATAGGGTTGGAGAAGAAAGATAATTCAAAAGAACACAAGAGAAGACATTACCTTTAAATCAGGTAACTCTTTTTGATTTGAGCTCAAAGGCTTCCTTGGAAAGGATTATGCCCAAAGGTGAGCCTTCAATGATGAAAAGAGGGATGTTGAGAGATGAAATGAGCAGGTGTTGGCCGAGCCAAAGGCTTTATAGGTGTGGGTAAGGTGGTATAGGTGGTGGCCTTTTATAAGAGAAGAGGAGGGGTACTCTTGGAAAGTTATAAAATATTACTTCATTATAATATTATTTTCGGATTTTAAAGGTCCCAAAATTATATATTTCTAGGATAAGGTGATAAGGTTTCTAAATCCACCCATGAAATAGGTTTGTGTCACGTGTAAGACTTATATTTCACCTGATCTTCTCATTTTATTTAAATCGTTCATTTATGAGGTAATCACTGCATCATCACGGTGTCACAAATAAATTAATATATTTAATGTCTAAAAGTTATAAAAAAATATAATGATGTAGGAAATATTTTTATCTTTCTAATTAATATTTATTGTAAAAAATATTACTTGTATTACCCCATGTAAAAATTGTTTTTGTAAAACAACACATATTTGTGACATTTTAATTTTAACTTTAAATAAAAAGGTATTAATATCATTTTCCATCCAAAGTGGCTCCATGGGGTCCCCAAGTTGACCCATGAATTTTCATGGTCGGCCATGACTCATAAAATAATGTTAGGACATGTGTCTAGGTCATTTCATTTTATTAAAATATTATTCTTACCTTAAATTACACTAATTACCTCTAATCGCGATTAATAAAACTTAAAAGTTACTATTCACCAAAAAAATTATTTTAATCTCATTGAACCACATTTTACTTATTAATTACAACCATGTATGTCAAAGTTTTGAAAATAGAATCACAGAAGTGGTAAAGTTTCATTTAAACGAAAAATCAGTTTCTTTAACTATCACTTAGTGGTTTCACTCTACATCAAAAATTGAAGTTTTTCAGAAAATTACCAAAAATTCACCTTAAGCTATATTTGATATTAAGAATTCAAAAATGATGTCTATTTTAAAATATTAAAAACATATATGTTGCATTAATTAATTTAATAATTAATTCTCGCTGTCAAAACAAATAGTGTGTTTTTAAGAAACAATATCTATTAAAAGATTAACACTAGTTTAAGTCCAATTTCAAAGTGAATTTAATTCCAATGACCACTATTGGATTAAATGGTAAAAATATATTATAATTTCACATTAAAACAAATTCAAAAGATAATATAATCAGATAAATAAATTAGATTAAAAAGATGTTTTGAATTAAAATACAACATTTTTCACTATTTATTAAAAAAAGAACTTTATCAGAAAAATACCAAAAATTTACACAAAGTAAATTTTGATGTCCTGATTCTAAAGAAGAATTTTATTTTGTCAAATATAACACATAAAATTGTAAAAAAGTGGATTTAAAAGAGGTTCTCCATCAAAAGGTGGTTAATCGACCTTTTAACGAATATTAGAATGTTTACGCTTAAAATTAGATTCATTCACACTTTTAATCCTTTAACATTTATTAGATAAAAGTAAAAATATTTGAAAAACATATATAATCATTTTGTAGTTAGTTCCATTCATTCCCTCCACTACAATGGCTAGGTGTTCACTACCATTTCAAATAATATCATATTATTATTAGAGTGCAATGTAATATTTCAATGGAACTCGTTGTTGCGTATTGGGTACGCCATCGAGCATAGTGTTCCCTTTAAAGTAATATTAATCCTTTATTAACAAATATGGATAAATATAAAAATGTCATATTCTTTATTTACCTGGGGTGTTACATATACCTAACCCGGTGACTTGGTAGGGGGACATGCACCATGTAAGGCATAAAATTTAGGGGACCTTGAAATGGTCACTTAGACTCCACATGGGTCAATACTCTATGTGAGGCTACAAAATGACACTTTTTCGACTCTATTGTCATACGTCAATACCAAAAAACCAAATAGAGAAATCCTATACTACCCCAGCTAACATGAGGTTATGTTCAATAAATATTTTGTAACACTCTTCGCATACCTACCTCTAGTGTCTTAATTTTCCTAATATCCTCATACCAAAGTCCCGAAATATTAAGAACATCCTCTAATACCATTTTTTCATAAACCAATCGGGGCTAAACCTGAACTGGTCACCCGAGCTAGCATGTGACATCGCCCAAAGGGTGGTCCCGATCCCAATGGGATGACAACTAATTTCAGACATAAAAACATAAAATTTGGAATAATTTGAGCCTAAAAAATCACAGCTATGTAAACAAATAGAACAAAATAAAAACACAACAAAAACTAACAACTAAATGTCAAATAAATAAAAAACTAACTCAGTTAAAAGATAAAACAAAATAGACTGAAAACTAAAAAAACTAAACCACTTCCATGTGATCTCCATGTGAACTCTTGGTCACCACCCACCACATGACCATATTTTCCATAACAATGAGAAATTAAAATAGGAGGAACTGAGAAAAATAGAACATGCAACTAGAATGATAATGTAGGTGTGAGAACCAAAATGTTTAATAGGAATTCCAAATATGAACCACAAAATCTGAGTGTTTCCTTTCCTAGAATAGTCACTTAAACTAGTTTTTAATACAGTTTTAAATATTGGGGTTACAAATATTTTGAAACAAACACAATTTTCCCATTTTGAAATCCAACACACATCACATATCATTTCCAAAACCAATTTCCATTCTAAAATCTAAATCCATTACAAGGAAAACTACAGTTGTGATAAAAATAAAAAATAAATTATGATGTATATAAGCTAGTACAATATAATGTAATCACGTAGTATAAATAATAACAATAGTAAATCTTAAAAATATGTAGATGACCCCTATACATACTTGGTTGGGAACCACCTGTCAGCATATGGTGAAGCCCCTATGTGGGTAACCAACTACCAAATCTATCATAGCCTCACTAGTGGAACAAACCTCTTGCCTGTCTATAACTCTTGGAGGGTATAAACCCATAAAATCGGGGCTTATAAGCTACCATCATTAGATCATCTAAAAGATGACCAGGAAACCATGTTGGTAGTATAACTGTGTAAGTAGGAGTCCAACGCATTTGTGACTCTACATACCTACTCTCACCACAATTGTCTACCCCAAAAAAGAAACCAATATATTATAACCTATAAAGGGTAATCCCTCCTATAGAGGATCCAAATATACATATATATATAATCCATATTATTTAGGTTTCCATCAGGCCATCACATTATATACATATAAAAAAAATTTAAACACACTGAATTTCCATTCGTTCGATCATGTTTAACAAAACACATTCCTTTATAAAAGATACCACAAACATCACATTTGAGTTGGATGGTTCCAATGGACCTATATCTCGACATAACTAAATCAATTTAACAAAACATCATATAAACAACACTTGTATATTTACAATTCCAAAACATGTTTCAAGGATAAACATGAAAAACATTGAAGAACACATTTAATGTCATGTTTTATAAAACCCTTGAAGAAAAACCTTTTAATTGAGATGAAGTGGCTCTATTTCATGAAATGTAAGGGAAGGAGGAATGTGAATCTTTTAAATGAAAAATAACTTATAGGGCCATCTTCATTTGAATGCACATCCTTGTGGGAACCTAGTGTACCCATGGATGTGACAACATCTAACAGAACCCCCTAGAACATAAGAGGAAACTTGAAATCCATTTTCATGAAATACACCATTTTCATTGAAATCAAACCCACCACTTATATTCATTAAAAAGCATAAACAATCCCCTTAAAATAATAAAACCATTTACAAGGTGTTATAACATAACCATCAAACCATAACACTACCAAATTATAAACACTAAACCAAATTAATAAACAAAAAACTACTAAAACAATATAATTTGAAATAAATATTTTTTAAACACCCCCAAATTCAATTTAATGGTATAATGACATTTCAACAAACACCTTAAGTTCCATAATCCAATGTATTACACAAAAATCACGTTAAAAACCTTTTTGAATAAATTAAATCAACATGAGATCAAAAATTTTGTCTAGAATATTGTATTATAGAGGTGAGAAACACGTTGAAAATTGTTTTGAATCATACCAATGTACATAGATTGTGTCGGAAAGGAAAAAGTCAGAAATGCCTACTTCAACCATGTGTTTATGGAACAAAACTTCAAGGAGAGGAAGAATAGATCCTCACAAATGATCCACACACAATAAAAGTACAAAAAAATCAAACTATATTATCCAAATCTAACCTTAGGGTTCTTACATGGGAGGGAAACACAAAGGAAATCTAATTAATATAGAGATGAGAGGAGAAAAATATGAAAAATGGAAAACCCCCCCTAAAATCATACCATGTATATTTGAGGAAGAAACCATGGAGGGAGGAGACCCAAGGGAGAAGGGTTATTAGGACCCCTTGTTATGAAAAAAATGAAGTTGGGGGGGGGGAGGGTATCCAATTTGGGTTCACGTGAGGAGAGAGGGGGAAATGTTTTAAGATTTACATTACCTGGCACAATCGTAGGGTTTGGCTGCACGGTTTTCCGAACCGTGCAGAACTCTATGCCCATTGAAAAACTAGTGCATGGTTACCTAGGACATACGTCACGGCTATGTGAAGGTAATACAATTGGTTTTATCCAAACACATCCTACAACAGGGTCAGGCTGTACGGTTTCTACTAACTGCGGTACACGTGCTCCACTTGAAAAATCCACCTGAAACTCTAGAAACCAAAAAATTCAACCGA
Organism: Viscum album; assembly: GCA_963277665.1. Classification (NCBI taxonomy): domain Eukaryota; kingdom Viridiplantae; phylum Streptophyta; class Magnoliopsida; order Santalales; family Viscaceae; genus Viscum; species Viscum album. The sequence goes on along the minus strand of OY728129.1, from coordinate 426,558,210 downwards.
GACTCAAACAAAAAATTCTACCAAAAGACCCAAGGCTAATAAAAAGATAAAATAATGGAGTATATGAAGTCACGGTGTGATAAATATAATTTAATTTTATAAACTCAAAAATAAATATTCTAAAAATATTTAATTTGAAATAAAAAATAAATAATATTAACAATCAATATTAGTCAAAATGATATTTTTATACTAAAAAAACATTTACAAAAAACATTTTTAAAATTTAAATTTAATGTAATATTATCAAGAAAATTAATTTGATTAAATTTTTGTAAATATTTGTTCTATAACACTAAAATTTTCTTATATGGTTTTTTATTAAATTTTAATGAAACAAAAAAAACATATTTAAAAAATATTTAACTAGTTTAATGGAAAATGTGTAAAATGTAAAAATATAATGGTAGAAACCATATAACATGTTTATAAAATGTTTATGAAGAATTTTTTGAGTCTATATTGACCCAAAGACAACCCAATATCTAATATTTTTATTATTTTGATCAATTTACAATAGAATGATATCGTGGAATTACTATAAAATAAAAAGAGTTTCAAAAAGTGTCTTTCTCTTCTACTATAAAAGAAACTCCATTTATAATTAATCCCTAAAAATATACCATTTTACACAAACTATTACCCTATCCCATTAATATAATTCTTTTACCACCTATATTTATCCCAATCCCTTCAATTTCAAGTGGACATCCAATATAAATATTTTCAACCTATTATGCTTTTTATTATCCATACTCTTATAGATAAATTGTCATCAAAATAATATTATTTATTTAGTATAATTAGTATAATGATATTTTTATAAACTAATTTTAAAACCCTTATTTAATAATTTACATCCACTTATAATAAAAAGGAATTAAAATTGAGTTTGTAGGATAGTACTCTCCACAATGAAGAATAGTTTTTTAGTTTTATTCTAGTTGTTCATTCATTAAAATAAAATCATATTATTTGGTCAAATTCCAAAAACTTTAATAACATATAATTACAATTTAGTTATTATGATATTTGGTCAAAAAATACACTATAACAATACTCATCAATCGAGTTAATGTGTGTTCATGTTTTGGTAGGCTTAACCACCGACATGAACATTGATATTAAACAATCTTAGGGATGACTATGGGAAAATAATAACTAATATTAAAAAAATATTAAATTAAAATAATTATTTTAAATTAGATCTTGAAATATTATTTTATTTATTGAAATTATAATTATATTACTATTTTTATTCACGAAAATCACCGAAATAACCCAACACTAATTCTATTTTTACATAAGAAAACTGAAACACTTATGGAATGATATAAGAACATTTTAATTAAAAAAATAATATAAATTAAAAAAATCATAAATGATATATCAATAATTAATTTTTCATAAAATTAGTTGTAATGATACCAAATTTATTAAACATGAACACAATAGTTACTGTTTTTAACACCTGATAATCACAATACAATATAACTAATAAATGTACCCGGGAAAAAAAGTTATATTAATGATCTTAAAAAATATAAAATATATGAGTAAGTATCTTAAATATGTTATTATTTTAGTAATTTGATAACTGGAGGCTATAGTATGACCACGTAACCATGGAAATAAGGTAAGGGTTTCTTTGTCTTAAATTAGAATTCCTTGAGATGTGTTTATGCTATATAACTTCATTTTTCAATAGTGCAAATGAAGAAATATATTCAATTATAATCCCAATAATTTTATATTTCATGATATTCAATACTATATTTAATTTTATACATCTTATAAGGATTTTATTCAAAAGATACAAAGGATGTAATGGGTTTCAATGAATTAAATGTTTTCCTTCTGTCATAATCACACTCTCTGACTATAATCCATAAATATTTGACTTTTCTTTCCTGTGATTATGTGATGTTTCATTTTGTACTTCATTACTAGAAATAATGCTTCACTTAAAATTTATATTCTTTGATGATTCCATTGTGTTATTTAAATACATTTTTATTAATAATAATTTCCGTATCTTTTTATAGATTTTCTTTAATATCCATGATTTTTATTCCATGCAATGTTACAAATTATTTTTTGGTAATTCTAATATATATTTTTTTCCATGATTCACATATTTATATTCTTTATTTATTAAATGGTAAACGTTAATTCTAATTTAACAACATGGATTTTCAAACAATGGCATTTCAAAATATTAATGAAATTGAGTTTTTTATTCTTAAAAAATTGTTTCATATTATCCACCACAATTTTTGAATATAATTTATTTCTTAGAAAGCATATTTAATTTTTAAATATTTAAAATAATTTATTAAAATATTCTTATATTTTAATTCATGAAAATAGTTTAATTGAATATATTTTTCACTTTATATTTTATAACAATGTATAAATGTTTTTTGTCAAAACATTTATTGTTTTACTTTTTTAAACCTCCATATTTTTTCATTCATGATGTTTTGTTTTCATCATCCATTATTCTTTATTTAATTATGAATCCATTTGAAAATTGGTATTTTTATTTCAATGATTATTTAATTTTATGTCATTTAAAAATCTATTTTTTTTAATGGGTTTATTATGATATGTTATTTATTGATTTTTATTTGGAGATAAGTGTGTACATGATTATAGGTGGGGTATTCTATCACTGTAAAATGTATTGGTTTTAAATTTTATCTCATAATATGTTCAAGAAACTATATAATGAGGTTTTTCACATAGGTGTGGGAATGATGGGTAAGTTCACTTTTCAGGCACAAACATATTGATTTTTTCACGTATGCATTGTAATAACGGGTATTCTAACATGGTTTTCCCTATGAATATAGTTTTTAAACATTTTTTTGTTTTTACCATGTTATAATTTTTTTTGCAGATTCAATTCATTTAAAATAAATTCCATGTTTTCACAATTATGCCTTAGTTCTAAAGTATTCTACACAAGTTCACCATGTTCACATATTATATGTTTTATCATGTATTCTTCATTAATAATTCATTGATGACATTTAGATTCTATAATATGTTTTATTATTATCATTTGTAGTCAAATTTTATTTTAATAATATATTTATATATTTTCTCATGTTATCATTCATGTTTATGATATATTACTTTATCTTATGTTTTCCTCATACATAGTATTTGACCTTTCCCATTTATTTTTTATCTAATAATTATATTATGATAATTATTATGTCATGTGAGGTATCTAGAAAATGGTATATAATTGAAAAATTATGGAGAACTTTTTTGAAGTGTTATAAAATAATATTTTTATATAGAAAATCTTTATAACACGAATCATTTTAATCATTGGGTTTTGTGAGTACATATGACATGAATTATTAATATCAGGATATTAATGTATTATTTTATACATGATTATCTTCGGTATCTATATTTTATATTAGAGTTGGGTTTAGTTCTTTTTAGATTACATTATATTTTTTATATAAGGTTAAATAACATTTTCGAGAAAACTAAGGAAATGCCTATGGGATGAGTCTATGAATGAGGTAAAATCATAATGTTTTAGTAAATTAGTTATTATTTTGTTCACATAGAAATTAAATTCAAATATAGATAGTTCATGTTTATTGTGACACTATTGTAGTTAAACCTAAGAGTAATAACCCTACTATGGGTGTGTTTGGGTATTAACTTAACCATGACCTGATTCATGACAAAGGTTCCCAACATTACATTGAGTTTAACAACCATGAGGATATGTTTTGGCTGATTTTATGATACATACAAACCAAAATGAGGGATTAATTTTTGAGTTACGTATTGGGATTCAGTAGAGGGGTGTAAGATAACGAAAATTAATCTAATACAGATAATACTAATTTCGATATAAGTTAGACTAAAGAATCTATAGGATAGTAAGAAAATATACTAGAACAATATGTTATAGGGTTTAATTACTTTTATGATTATCAATATTTATTTATATTTATAATTTCTTATAACTGAAATTAAACATTTTTTTATTATTAATGGATTGAATTGGAAGTATCCATTGGCGTGTTGGAAAAGGTAAAGAAACCTCAATGAAAAAACTTTCAGAACAAGTGATGGAATGATAAAACCTATGATTCTACCAAGATAGCTATCACATAACATGATTAACATTGTAAACATAGTATATGTCCCAAAAACACGAAATATGAAGAAAAAAAATAGAGTCTCTTGAATGATCAAGTGATGGAGACGATGAAGGAAAAAATGTTAAATTTCATATATTTCAAAGAAAAAGAGGAATTAAGAACCAATGGAATTTCCCGAAATATATATGAAGATAAACATATTTCGATAAAGCAGGCTATCGAGAATCAAAAATTTGAGGTAAAATTCAGAGTTTCCATAATATAAGAAATGGAGATTAAACACATCCAAGAGAATATTTAAAAAATTGACAACTTATCTGAAAAGAACTCTAGAATTATCTTATTCAATACTCTAATCAACAAATTTATGAGGATGATAGGAATCTACAACGTCCAAAAATTATTTTCAAGGAAGAACATATGAAATGACTATCAATAAAAATGATGGTTTTAATTAAGTATCATCTACCCTCCCCAAGAATTAGTGGATGTATTCAAGTTCTATTGGCACTATTGTATCTTGGATATTTTCAATGAAAATATAGTCACCACCCTTAGTGATTTGAAATTTATGGAAATCATTTAGTGGAATAATTAATATGTTTCTAGAAATATTCATTTTATAAATCATAATAACCTCCTATGAAAAATGATTATATTTTGAAATTGGATGTCTATATTTACATTATGTATAGATAAATTTACATAATACACAGAAACACATTCTAAATCAACTGTGGTATTCACCTAGTTCAAGGATAACTATGAAATATATATAAGGATAAAAAAACTCCATCACATGCACCTTATTTCCTAGTTTAGATATACATTTTTTTGGAATGGTTATGGAAAACAGTCATTTTCTTATCTTACATATGATATTATGGATTATAACATCCTCAGATATAATTTCACAAGGTATTCCAATCATTTCACATCCTTTAGAAAAACCTATATGTAAATTATTATTAAATTGCGAGAAGATAATTTATTAAATGGGGTAGAATTTAAAAACAATTGATTTGGGGTCCATTATGTTATTATTATGTTTTGTATCTTCTTATCACACAGTGCACCTAGCATAAAAAACAACAAAAAAGTGAGAATAAATTATTTTTAAACCTATCATAAACACTAATTTGATAAACCATTAGTAGTTTTTCCCATTCGATGGTAAAAATTTATATATGATTTATAATGAAAAGGTTAATTTAAAAAAACATGTTGTATATATTTAATATATTTTTTTAAAATATAAATCATAGAATTTTAGAATTTAAATTTGATAATGTGAAATTTATTTTTGAAATCTTCAAATAATATTAAACGTTGTTTTATTTTCATGATTTTTCTAAAACAATAGGTTTTTATGTGAATATTAATTAAGTACTAATTTTTCTAATACCATCACATTTATATCGAATAATTGTTTTAGGATAATTTTTAATATACAAAATATATATTTATAAATTAAATTAATGGAATTAAAAATACTCTTTTAAATTTATAATCCCATTTATATAATTTTAGAAAATTAGATAATATATTATGGGAACTATTTTTCTTTGGTTTTGTTAATTAAATTTATACGTAATGAAATTAAGAATAGGATTTATTTGAAATTTAAATAACACAAATTTAAAATATTATAATCTTTTTATATTGTAATAATCAATGAAATTAAAAAATAAATAAATAAATTCATGTTTATATACACAGTTTTCTTACATATGGGGTTTTATGTGTTTCATGTGCTAATGTTACGATTAGTTTCCATAAACATTTAAAGTTATTTTGATCGAATTATTATTATATTTCATATAATAATTTTCATATTATATCATATCTGAAATTTCATTTTGTATATATAAAATTTAGATTACTTGGATTAATTCTAATAACCATGGTATTACAGATATCATAATTATAAAAATTATGTTTTATTAATTTAAAATAATTTATATATAATAAATTAAATATAAAAACATTAAATAATGAATATAATAAGATGTATGAAAAATAAATAAATACATTAACACTCATTTAATTTTTAATTAGTTATAAATAATATTATTAATCTATAATGGTGAAAATGGAATTTTTCTTCTAAAACATTTTTTCTACATATAACATATTTTAACATGGATTTTTTTTTATAATTTTATGAAATTGAATTGGATTCAATCTGTGCTAATATTATTTCTAGAACACATTTATTATTTTATGAGTAATTCTACCTTTCTAGTAAAGCATAATGTAACTTGTTTAAATACTACTTAACTAGTTTAGAAGCTAATGATTAAAAGGTAAAATCATACTATAAAAACTCTATATCATGTTTAAATCATGTTTAAAAATTCATGTTTGAGACTTTATAGACGTAAAAAAACCTAAAACTGTATTATTTAAAATATTTAAATCCATTTACCAACTAATAGCATCATGAAATTACTAAAATATAAAGGGTATTTCCAAAAGTATAATTTTCCCCTCTTAAGATTTGAGGTCACTGGTACCCTTCGAGACATAAATCTACCATTTGAATTACCAATAAAAATACTACCACATCACACTTCCTATAATCATCTCCAATGAAAATATTCTCTTAACATTCATATATCTCTCAATCCCTTTAATTATAAGAAGAAATTTAAGGAAGGCCCATGTCTCTTACCTAGGTAATATCTCTTTCTTAATTATTTTCCTAACATTACTATTTAAAAGTCATATTTTTATAATAATATGACGATGTATGAATCATTATTATACTTATATGTTGTTATATTAATGGTAAAACCCTTATTTATTCTATTCCATCAACTTATATAAAAATGGGACTTCAACTGTGCCTATGCACGGACTAACGTATCCATGAAGAATCATTTACTAGTTTTCTTATAGTTTTTCATTATTTAACTGAAAATCATGAAATATTTTTCACAATAATAAAAACATAAAATTAATATAATTAGGTTTTTATAATAATTATATTTTTTCAAATGTAACATCTCCTTAACCTTACTCTTAATCTATTTAAAGTGTTTTCATGTTTGGGTTAGTTTAACCTCCTACATCAATGATGCTATAGAACAATATTATGGATGAATATTTGAACATGAAAACTAATATTATTGTAATAATATAAATAAATCATTATTTTTTTTGGTTAGAAATATTTAATATTTATTAATTAACTTATTATGAAGGTATCTTTTTTTTACCAAAATCATTAAAATTATTTAACAATTATTACATTTTCACATAGTGTAACTAAAAAAATAGTGAATGATATAATATATTTATATTTAATATAATGAAATTTATCAAATAATATTAAATTTAATTTTAAAAAATAACATGGTATCAAATTATGTGTAATTATAACAATATTATTTAACAAGATGAGAACAATTAATGTTATTATCACCTATTGGCCATAATAAACTGCAAATAATTAATGTAATCATGATGACCAATTATAATAAAAATTTTAAAAGGGTAAATTTTGTTATTTTTTTATGACATAGTTTTTTATTTTAGTAATTTTTTTATTTGATGTTTTTGTAATAATATATTCAAGGAAACATAGAAAGGGTTTCTTTTTCTCAAATATAAATCCCCTGAGACATATTTATGTTATACGCCATGATTTAATTTCAATGATGTAAATACTACACTCTTTTAATTTTTTATCACAATAATATTATATTTCATGATATAAAATTATCGAATTAATTTTATACCTCTTATATTATTTTGATTCAAATAACAGAAATTATGTAAGAAGTTTTTTTTACTCAAATTGTTTCCCTCAGTCATAATCACTCTTCCTTGACTATTCTATTTCAATATTTATTTATTTTAAATATGATTATTTTATGTCTTATTTATATACTATTTATAGGAAAAATTCATGTTTTACAAAATAATTATTCTTCTCTGTTGATTCTATTGTTTAGTTAAAATTCATTTTGGTTAAGAGTATTTAAAATTTCATTTAATTTATTTTACTTATCAATATTTTTTAATCCCACTAATGTTAACCTATATTTTTGGGACACAAAATATTCTTTATTTTCAAGAATTAGGATAATTAAATTAATCTTATATAATAAACTAATATTTCATACTCTTTTAATGATGTTAGTTTTAAAATAAGAGAATTTAAAAATATTAATGAAAAAGTGTTTTATATCCTTCAAAAAATCAATTGTTTTGTCTTCCACTACACATCTTTTGGATAAATTTTATGTATTTACACGAATATTTTATTTTTATTGCAATATAATTAATTTTTAAAAAATTATTATATTTCTCTTATAGAAATCATTTTTTATTGGAAGTAATTTTCACCTTTTCTTTTATAATTGTGTATAAAAGGTTCTATATATACTATTTTATTTTCATTTCTATTTTCCCTCAATGTTTTATCTCTCATGAAGTGATTTCTTGATTATATATTATCGTTTAATATTATAAAAATAATTTTGTGATATTTCATTTTAATATCCATGATTAATGATGTTCATATTATGTTAAAACATGTTCTTTTTCAATCGGTTTATTAAGATATGTGTGTGATTGATATTCCATGGGACACATATGTATAGATGATGAAGGGTATGGACTTATATCTCCCTCTTATATATATTCATAAGAGTATTTCTGATGAGATAATAATACATTAAAATAATGATTTTGTTTATATAGTTTTTGGAATGATGAAGTTTATAACATTTTCATTCACTGACATTATGAAATTGTTCACATAGTTGTGGGAATAATGGTGCTTACCAAACAAGATTTCATATTCTTATGGTATTTCTAAATTTTAATTTTTTACCTAGTAATGATAAATATTTATGATTATTTTCATTTATATGAAATTATATGTTATTTTAATTACACGTTATTTCCAATTTCATTGTCATATATTATACATTTTATCTTTTATGATTATTTAAAATCATTTTTTGCCTTATATTTCATAGATATGTTTTGTGATTAACATATATGAGCATACATTATTTTAACAATATATTTATCATTTCACTCATTTTCCCCATCATGATTGTGATCTATTATATAATGATTTGACTTTTTCATTACTAAGAATTTCTATTCACCACTTTCTCATGTTTCTCATCCTCATGTAATAAAAATGACTAGTTCTTGTAAAGTATCAATAAAATGGTATTATAGAGAAAAAATTTATAGAAACTGTAGAAGATTCTATATAATAATTTTATATATAAAATCATTAATACTATAAAGCATATTATATTTGAGTTATGAGATTTATTATGATATGTGTAATTTAAATCTTGATATTAATTTATTATTTAACTCATGCATAGAATGGGTTTCTATAGATTGTGTTGATATTAATTAATTTCCTAGATCAACCTCATGCTTACTCTAACTAAATGTGTGTCTCCCATTATAACATATGAAAATCTACCCCAAGAAGAGATCTAATCGACTGAGCCTTTTTTAAATGACTATGATTTAAATTTTTGCAACAAACCTATGAATCCAAATGACTGATTCTAATCAACCATGAGAATAGGGTGACCACATGTTCGTTTTGATCGACCTTACAATCAACCAAACCTCTAAATAAACCATTATTTATATCAATCAATCCTTAATTTCATTTTCAACCATAGAGATTTAAATACAGAATATTCCAAAATTATAAAAACCTCACATAAGTAAAATATATCTCCATTCCCACTATTTATCCAAATCATGATGTGGCTAAATATATGTTTCATGTGATGATAATTCAAGATAAAGAATAATATAGATATTCAACTAGAATTTTGAGAAGGTTGAAAGATTTGATATTCCGATATAAATCAATCATGTACCTGAAAAAATGTATGTATTGACCATCAAAGGATGGGGAGCTCACAAATCCCTGATCATGACACTGAACTCAAGGATATGGAGTAAGAAGATAATGGCTATAAATATTTCCCTTCCATTATTTATTAAACTGTGTAAACAGTTGATTATGGCATAATATTGATTTTTATTTGGGATATAAAATATTGTTGCAATTCAAATTCAAATTTGTTTCTATGTTTTTATTTAGAGGTTTTCCTCAACTCCAAATTATTTTATTATCCTCAAGCCCTATGATGTACATAATTAAATTAAACCCCTTGGTTATGGATGACTAAAACATTGTGGGTGATCCTATGGGAATTATTTTGGGACTCCCCGAATGAATTTTTTTTTATTAAGAAAGAAACCTTTTTAAGGGTAAAGGGGGAAACCATCATAAAATTAAAGACAAAAACATGCTGAAAAAGGACCTAATGATCCCAAATTCAAAGGCCAAACAATATACTAAAAGATAATAATTGCATACGATGTTATTGAAACTCTATCTTTCATTAACACTCGTACACACATTTAATATTATTTAATCAATGTCTCTGTCTATGCACATAAAACATCTAACTACTATAGTTTTATGGTATGAAATGAATAATTGCGAGAAGTTATTACAAGGTGTGAAAGTCAGGTCATTCACTCTATTAAAGATTATTTTTACCCATTCTCCTATGAAAAAAATTGGATTATATGTTTATTTTAGGATTATATTAGTATATTTGTGGTTTGATTCAAAATAAAAGAATATATGATTATTAGGTCCATTGATTTGCATTTGATTTATGAATTTTTTTAGTTAGAAAAAATCCCAAAAATAATTTTACCAAATGAATTTTACCTTAGGACCTCTTAAATTTATTTATTTCTTTTTTTTCTACATTTAATTTCATGTTTATTGTAAAAACATTATTCTTATATTTATTTTAAAATAAATAAATAAAATAAAAAACAATAATAAATTATTATAACAATAAATCTCCTGGCCCAAATCATTGAGAGATGACTCTGGTCAGCCAATTGGATGTATTCAATGTTTTCATAAATTTATATTTTTCAAGGCCCCATGATTGGTGTTCCATCAATTTTTCAACAGAGAAGGGTTTTTTTCATATGGATATCAATAAAAATAATTTGTGAATAAAATCATAATACATTAATGTTGAAACTCATTTTTTCTTTTTTTCATATTTTATTTTGTTCTCTATTTTTTCCTTCAATCTTGGATATAAACAATATTAAGACCATTTTCTAATATATCCTGACACATATTCCAAATTAAAAATCCAAAAGGATTACATGGAAGATGATTTTCAAGGACCACAGTAGGAGAAGCCTTCAAAATTAGAAAACAGTTGGAATGATGTTACCTTTTACAAGAATTAACCCATGAAACATCATCAAATAATGATTGCACAACATCTTAAAGAATATAAACCATCACTGTATAAGGTTCTTGTATACATAAATACCTAATTTCAAGTAGAAAATTTAATTTAAGAATAAGATAGAAATTGGGAGAATAGATTAATAGGGACTCTCAAAAAACATCACCTTGTAAAACCTCTAGATTTTTGGAAATACTTTTTTCAAATAAATTTAAATTACCTAATAGTTTCGGTCACACAAAACATCATGTTTATCTTGTGTTACAAGAAACTCATAGTTTAACTTGCATTATATAAAACAACGAGTTTATTTTTCATTACATACAACATTGAGTTTTGACTGAATTACATGAAACACTGAGTTTATCTTTTATTAAATGAAAGACGTGAATATATTTTATTACACAAAACATTGATTTTTTCTTTTGTTGCATGAAACATAAACATTAAATGAAACACGACATAATGTTTAAATATTATCATTTATTATCATAGTTATCACCTAACTGTTTGGATAGTGGGTATGAGTATGATTGAATTTATATAGAAATATATATTTTTACACATGTATATATAATTAATTCTTGGGAAAAAAATAATTATAAATGAGAATAAAAATTATTTGGAAATAAAATAAATACATTTTTGGAAAAAAAATAATGCACACAATTTTTTTATATAGTAAATTTAACAAATCAATTTTCCAGCATGATATTAACTAAATTTATATATTATATTTTACAAAAACAAGTTAAAATTCATCTTATTATTTTCTAGTTAATATTTCATAATAAAAGAATTTTTATTCTTTAAAACAGTATTATTATAAAAAGAATTATTTTTCACATTTACACACTTATTTTTAAAATTATTTTTTGAAAATACTAGATAACTAAATTTTCAAAAAAATAATTTGAAATAATAATTTCAAAATAATATTGGGTTATATTTTAGAAATTTTTCTAGAAAGATAATTTTCTTATAAATAATGAAAAATGATTTTTATGAATTTTTATTTACATTATATTTTAAAATCATAAAACCTATTTTCATATGGTTTTAAAATAAAAATTAGTTAAAATTTATATTTATTAATTCAATTTATTTAATTAAAATAAATTTACTGTTGAATTTTTTTATCTTTGTTTTTTAATTTTGAACATTTTCTCATTGGAAAACATATTTTTCATCATGTTTGTGAGATTAATTTTTTATTAAAATCCCCATTTTTCTGAATGGAATTTGTAAAATGGAATTAAATATTTTGGATGATAATAATTCATATTATTTAATAAGGTTAAAATTATTATTTTTAGTATTGAATAGTGATAATCATCAAAATTAATTAACACAGATAAAGTTTAAATGGGTTTATCGAGGGTTAAAGAAAAACAATAAAGGCTATAATAACCTATAAACTTGTAAAAATTTATTTTATTTTTATAATTTTTACCATATATCCTATTATATTCTTTAATGGGAAATTTTGGAGAATTTTTTCATGTAAAAATTTGGGTAGACATTTCTCTTTTCCAAAAATACCATTGTGCCACTAACCTCACTAACAAATGGAAATCCTATCTTCTATCATCCTCCCACATTGAAAACAATTTTGGTTCAGAAAATTACTTTTCAAATTGCTTCATAAATTCCACCCACTAATCCTTGATTCCTTATTTTTGTTAGTAGAACCTCTTTTAAAGGATTTAGGCGTAACCCAATAGAGGATCTCCAAAGAAGTGGAAAATTTATTAAACATGCGCGTTTGTTTTATTTCTTCTTCTACCTCCTTTAGTTTTTTAAAAATATGAAAAAATAATAACAATATTATATATTATATAATGAGACTTTATAATGTTAATTTTATAACATAAATAAATCTCAACTTCCATCAATTGTAATATGAAAGCATCATTCGTTTGTATGGAGGACTAACGCCATGCAAAGTGATGATATTTTCTTTCCATCACCAACTTTCCCTAATAGATATAAAGATGGATTTATTTTTAATATATGATTTTAAATATATTTTTATTGATATTAATTTGTAATACTAAATCAACCTTATTATATCCAAACCTGTAAGAAAACAATATTGTCGATCGTGTGTACGATGGACTACTGCCTCGCTAAACAATGTGACATATTTTCCATTTATATTTTAATTGAATGGTAATAAGGATAGATTAATAACTATATATGATATTTTTCATATTTTTATTATTTTAGAATTATTATATCACATATACCTCCTTTATTTACTTTAATTAGGAATACGATAACATCGCACGTTTGAACAGCAAACTACCATATTGTAAAGCGATGTGATTTATTCTTCACATATACTTTACATGTAATGTAATAAGTAAAGTTTTATATAGTTATAAGTGGTATATATAACATAAATATTATTCTATATTTTCAATAAATTGTCTATCCTTTTTAAAAATTCTTCATGATAAAGGAAACATTGTTCATGCGTACTTACAACCTGCAATCTCCATGAATGACATATTTTCTTTCATATCTCAACCTTTTATGAATTAATAAAAATACATATATAATAAGAATATATGATATTTATATCATTATTTAAAATAGAGGTATTATAGAACCATAATAAAATTAATAGGACTAAAAATAAAAAATAAAAAAATGAACGAAAAATAAAATAGTTATTACCCAAAATGTTATTTTAACAAACAATTTCCAATTAACAGGTTAGAAAAGGATATAAATAAATGAAATATTTTATGATATTTATAATTATTTTTCCTTAATATATGTATAATAAACACATTTTTATTATAAATGAGGTTCAAATGTTTAAAAAAATAAACCGGGACTTATGAAAATTGATTTTTGTCTCATTTTTTTCTTCTATGAGACAATTTCAATATTAACCAACTATTTTATTAATGTGGTGTATATATTATAAATAAATGTAATTTATGATTTTTATCATGAAAATTAGTGGGATTTAAATATCCATATTAGGATCTCTCTTTCATTTGTTTTATGATTTAATTTTACCAAATGAGTTAATCTTTTTGTGATGCAAACTAATCATATATCAAGATTCATTTCTATAATGTTTATAATGATAAACTTTAATGATCCATATCTCCAAAAAACTCCAGAATTTTATTCTAATTTGTTTATATCATGACAATCTATTTTTTCTATTCATTTTCTACTCTTTATGTACTCAATAGTTCTAAATAATTTTTCAAATAAAAAAAATGTATTTATCACTTCGGTCGAAAAAAAAATTCTCTTCCATATCTGTGTTTTTTAATTTTTTTTAAAAATGTTTTAATTGTCCCCATGTGATTTATTAATGTAATTATTAACCATGTTTTACTATTTATATTAAATTTTTGAATGAATCATAATGTTGTTTTAAAATACAATGTATGTTTGGCTCTTACCAAAAGTATTAAAGGAATCATTATTTTAACATGTATGATATGAACTAAACTTCTCACCATAAATAATAATCAATGTTTAAAATCATAAATTTCACGTTTCAATCATTATTTTTATGGGAAGTATTTTCTGAAATGTCTTCCAAATTATTATAATTAAAATTATATTCTCAATGAAAGGTTAATTTCAATGAAAAGAATTTTGAAAATGATTTATAATTAATATGTTTCTTTCAAAGAGAATTTGATATTTTCCTTATGAAATATTTTAAATTATTTTCAAAACATCCCTTATATGTTTTGGATGATATATTCCAATAAAAGGATTTTAAATTTTTTTAATGTTTTAAAAATTAAGTTTGAGAGAAGAAATTATATTCTTCTTATGAAATGTTTTAAACGTTTTTAATGATTCCATTATATGTTCCTAGGGTTATTTTGGAAGAAAAAGTTTTTAAAAAGTAAGCATATTTTAAAAAGTTTTTTTCAAATATGAAATGATTTTTTCATATGAATTATTCTAAATTATTTTTAGAGATTCATTCATATGATTTATAGGATTTTTGAACATAAATATTTTGAAAACATATTTTAATTTTAAAGGTGTTTCTCAATGTGGAGTAGAAATTTATCATTAAGAATATTCTATGTGTTATTTAAAAATAATTTTCCATCAATGACGACATCCTTTTATGGTAGATTTTCTTTAATGGGTATAATAATGAATGACACCATCCATATTGTTTCTCTAGATGCTTAATATTTATGACAATGAAATGTTTAGAAGCCCATTTATTTTTCATAGGTTAGGCTATAGTGAATTGATGAAATCTTTATGAATCCCATTTTATTTCCATGGGTATTAGTGTGATGATATTATGAATGTTTAATGATATTTTTTAAGACATATGTATGATTCTAATTATGTTATGAGTGGGACCTATATCTCTATGCATTTAAATGAGTAAAGATTTATATATTATGAGATATACAATACATGAATTTGCTGTGAACCTAGTTTCATGTGGAACATTGGACACTATTATAGTCTTAGGGACGATCCATGACAACTATGATGGTTTTTGGAGTGAAACCATTCAAATATTATCGTTTTTGAAATGATATTGGAATACAATAGAAATTATTTTATATACTTATGTGTATGCCACAGGTTTATGACTCATTCAAATGTTATCCTCTCAAGGTTAGTGGTGTTTTATTACATTAGGATACATATCTTATGAACTATCAAGATTTATTCTATGAATCATTTTTATGATGTCTGATATAAAATATATGGTTTTGAAATTTTATTCTCATGATATATTACCCTGATTCTCATAATATGTGGATATCCCCCTTGATTAACCTTTCTGAACATATAATCTCAAATTTTCTCATGTTTTACTTCTCAAGGTTTTGATGAAAGGTATTATGTATGATGTTACTAAGAAGGTTAACATTAAGTAATAAAACAACGAGAGATAATGTAGTTCACTAATGGACTAGATTATTTGTGTGTCAATATCTCAAAATTCATTAAACTTAAGTGATTCTGGCTTATATCATTATTTTTTTGGAATATTAGTATATTAAGATGTAACATTTCTATAATAGAAGTTTGAATTATTATAATTGGTATTAGATAAGTGTTTATATAACCTTTCAGAATTAGGATGATAACTCATTAGCATGATCCATATGTATATTTATAAGGATATTTCTAGGGAAACGTCTATGTATAAGTCTAAAGACAACTCAATGAATAGAAATTTTTTTCACAATTTTTGTAAAGTATGAAGTGAGTGGATTCCAAGAAAGTACATCTCTATCAAGACACATCATGTGGATGATGATCTAGAATTAATTTATATAGGGGTGATAAATTTAAAAATTATGTATTGGGATGGACTTGACCGTCACTCGATTCATGAAAATTAGGCTTTCTACTGCCCTAGTATGACACTTTCAATAGATATGATTTGTAAATTAAAAGAATATTTAGAAACCATCAAGAATGATTTAAATATATGATTACTATGAATGATATTCGATAAAGAAAAGGTCTAATATGATAAAAATAGGTTGTCCTGATATAAACATCCTATAAGTGTTTTTTTATTATGTGGTTTACTACTATGATTATTTTTCCTATCACTTTTGTTTTTTGTTTTTTTTCAATAACGGGAACCACATAGAACTTGATTAATGTTGAATGATATATACAATGCATTGATGAGTAACCAAATTGGGAAATGAATGGGTTGGGGGTTATTTCTATTATTAATATTTTTTTTAAAAATATATTATTAATATATTACATCTAAACAAACTCATAAACTCACCAAATAATAGAAGGACAGAGTTTTTGAGGTTTTTTTGATGGAGATCATAGTGGAATGAAGACTGAGTTTCTTATATTTGGGAAACATGTAATTAAACTCTTGTGGAAATTTCTAAATGTAAAAAAATAATATGTTAAATGTGTGGAGGAAATGGGAATATATCAATTACTTACTGAGGAAAAAATACACGTTTGGTAAAAATATCTATGAGATTAATGGGTTCCCTAAGGAATCATCCATGGTTTAATATTATAAATATGGATATTATAGAAATTATAAAAATCAATATATTAAGAAGAAGTCCCATGACAAGAATAAAAAATGTGGAATGTGTAATGGTTGTACTACTGCTGATGAAGAAGCCACAAACGAAATATGAAAGGTATTGGTTTTTCTAAGAGTATTATTTATGTTAAACAAGAGAATAAATATCTAATTTAGTTTGATGAATTTTATGATATGATTCATATTTTTTATTGTAGTAAACTAGTAAGAATGAATAAGTTAATGAATCCTAATTAATGGTTTAATAATTAAGTGGATTGGTTAAGTGTTTTTTATTGAAATTCCTGAGTTATGTTATATGAATCTTGAAATAGATAAGGATTTATCTATAAAGGTTTTGTATTAATTATTTTAAATATAATATTGAATGGTTTTGATGACCAATAAAACTAGTTTACTTATATAGTGATGTTTTCGATGAAACACATGATTACGTAAATATTACCCTTAATATGGTTGTAATATTGAGAAAATGTTGTTCTTTTGGATAAAGAGACGATTGATAAAGAAAAAGTTAATTGGATTGTATAAATGACCCTAAAAAATATAATTTTTAAAAAAAGTGTTTTATGTCATCATTTATGGAGTTCACAATATTATTGGATCTATGGAAAATTTTCAATAATTTATTGTTTTATTCAAAGAATGAGGAAAAATTACTTTTTTCATTGATTTTATAAGTTATGGTTATTATCAATCTTAAAGATAATAAATGACCAAGGTATTCACATATTTTGAAAGTGATAATTAATAGATACTCAATGGTTTTAATAGTTTTAATACTATATTTTTTTTAATTTATTGATCCTTAATAAAAATTTTGAATTTTGGATGGGTCATAAGGTTAACCCTTTATAAAATGTTTTAGGTTGAAATTTTGATGTGGTTTATGATATTAATGTATTAATTCACTACATAAATATTTATTCATATTGTATAAATTAATCTGAATATTTTTTATGATGACAACTATAGATAGGGGAATGAATTTTCATTATATTAGGGATTGTTTGATCCATTAGTGCTTTAGTCGTAATAAATTAATCTTTATTTTTTTGAGTAGTAGATGAAGAAGAAATTGACTGAATCACAACCAAAGGATGTAATTATTCTTATGATACAAAATAAACCAAATCCGCATATGTATCTATTTATTTGAAATTATCTATTTTATAGGGATGGTATATTATCATATGGGACCTCCACCGAACCTATCTCAAGTCAACAATGCATTTCATGTATATCATCTGAGGATATAAATACCTGATCATACTCATTTAATGAACTATGATGTTGTACCACTGGATCATAACATTTCATATAAGGAACTATAAGTTTATATTTTAGATCAAACATATAATGTGTTATGAAAAATGACCGCATACCTTCTTAAGGATTTGTTGTCAAATAAATATCTTGAGGAAGCTACATGGAAACCTAAAGACATAATGATCCATATATTCCCAAAAAATTTTTAATCGCATTGAAAAATTAGAAGGGATATATTTTTTTAAGTGTGGTATAATGTAACACTGTGAAATTTTATGAAATATATTTTTTCAAATAAATTTAATATCGTTGATATATTGTATTACACGCAACACCAGGTTTAGGATGTGATACATGAAATAATGAGTTTATGGAGTGTCACATGAAAAAATTATTTACCTTATGTTACATACAACACCAATTATATATTTTTTTACACTAAACACTGAGTTTATCTTGTTTTATATTCCATAATGAGTTTATCATTCATTACGCATAACACCACGTTTAAATGAAACATGAAATACTATTTAAATATTATTAATTAATATTATAGTTATCATCTAGCCATTGGAAAGATTAGTATGAATAATATAAACTAAATTATAAAAATATATAGTTCAAAAATTTAAATAGACTGAATTATTTCATTACGAGGTAACCATTAAGGAAAATAAAAACTGTCAGAAATTAAATAAATCTGTTTATTTAAAAATTATCTTAATACATTAAAAACACATTTTACATTAGTAAATTAAACAAATCTATTTTTTTAAATGATTAAATTAAATGAATATATTACATATTAAATAAATTTTTTAATATTTATCTTTTATGTTTTCTAGAAAAGATATAACAATGAAACTATTTTTACTTTTATAAACTATACTTTTCTAAAAAGGGGTTTTGTAAAATTTGGACACATTTTTCTAATACAAATTTATAAGAAATTAATGAAATTTATTTAAAAAATAATTAATTTTGAAATCATTAGGTAAAAAATATATTGGAGTAAATTTCAAATAATTTTATGAAATGATAAATTTTTCGATGAGTAGTGAAATATATGTTTTTTTATTAAGGATTTGTAATTATTTTAAATCATTTAAAAAATATAAAATTATTTGAATATGGTCTTAAAATTATAATATGATAAATTTTATATATATAAATAAATTTTAGTTCATGTTAACCAATTTAACGTTAAATTTTTATATAAAAACTTTTGAAACTATCAACATTTTCTGTTTGGAAAATATCCTTTTCATTGCATCTGTGGAATTAAATTTATCAAATTTTCCAATTTATTTGATTGTAATTTTAAAAATCTTATTATATATTTGGATTATATTTAGGCCTAAAGTCATGAGAAAAAAGTGATTACACCATTTTCTTTTCAATAATTACAAGTGTTGCAGTCACCACACTAATAAAATTCCTCCAACTATCCTCTCTCCATCACACCTCATAACCATTTCATTCAGTCAATACATACCAAAATAATTTACCTCAATACATACCCTAATAATATAAGAATTATTTTGGTTAAGAATTCCTCCTATCAAATCATTAAGTTTAAACATAATGAAGATCTCTGAAGAAGAGGTAAAGTTATTAAAGATGTTTTTGTATATTATTTCTTTTATCAGGACTATTAATATTTGAAAAATATGATAAAAAAATAAAAAACTTATTGCTTATATATTTAGATTATATTTTTTAAATTAAATAACATAAATCCATATCTTCTTCAATCAAATGGGATACAAACTCATCATTTATGTGTACATCGAACTATCGACTAGCGAACCAATGTAAATAATCTTCCATAACGACCCCTTAGGGATTAATATAAATATTTATTTAATGTTTATATATTATATTTTTTATTTTATTTTACATATTAAATTTTAATTCCACGTCAACCTAATTACATTCAACCCTGTTGGTAAATAATAACACTACTCATGTGGTCAAACGACTACCGTCTCACGAACTGATGGAATAAAGTTTTCATTTATATATTACATAGGTGGTAATAATGATTGATTATATAAATATATATGATATTGGTAAAATATTTTTACATTTAATTATATTTACAATAATGCTTCTTTACAGTTTATTTCAAGAGAATATGATTACACCACATGTGAGTACGACTGTCTGCCACTCTTGAAGTGATCAGATTCGTTCTTTGTAATGTTTTACATAGAAGGTAACACTGATAGGTTTAAATAATAATATATGATATATGTGGAATAAAAATAATTTTAAATTTTGATATCTTATTTACAATTATTTAATTTAATTCTCCAATGAAATAGAATCAATATTCATATATGGGTATGACATACCCTCTCCATGAATGCTGTATTTAATTTTTTATCTCTTACACTAACATAATACTATAAATACATATATAATGAATATATAAGATATTTATATTTTGGTAAATATTCTATATATTATGGAACTATGATAAATTTAATATGATTGAAGATAAAAAATAAACAAATACATGTAAAACAATGCAGTTATTAAAAGAAACGTGATTGTAACAAGGAAGTTATAATTAATGTGTGGTGAATGATTATTAACTGAATAATATATGGCATGATATATATAATTATTTTTATTTAATAGATTTATTATTAAATTATATTAATTATACAAGATGTTATAATGTGTTCAAAGGAAGTCATAACTTATGATACCTGATGTATGTCTCACTTTCTACTTCTTTGAGACACATGCCATATTCATCACCGATTTATTTTATGTGGTGTATATAATAACGATGAATGAATTTTATTATGATTCTACTATAATATAATTTTTTCATATTAATTTTATGATATCTACATTGTGGGTTTTATGATTTAATTTTAAAAATGTTGCATGGTTTTTATGATACAATGTCATCATTTATAAGGATTGTTTATGATTATATTTATGATGATTGAATATTATGATCCATATCTATAGAAACATAATAAATTTTGAATCCTATGGTAATTTCATGAGAATACATGTTTTCCATTAATTATCTAGTCTTTATGTACTTAATATTTCAAGATATTCATTAATGAAAATCACCATTATTACACTATTCGTTTGAAAACTCATTTTCTATAATATCTGTGTTTTTTTAAAATGTTTTAAAAATGTTTTCAAATTAAAAAAAATATATATTAAAATAGTTTTCACGATAATTTTACTTTTCTAAAAATTTATAAAAATAAATCTTCATTTTGTTTTTAAAATCCTTCCCTGTTTTTAATATAGTGAAAATTTGAATAAAATCATTATTTTAACATATATTATATGAAAACAATTTCATGCCATCATGACCACCAATTTTTTAATGATTACTTGATATATTACATGTTTTATTTTCAACAAAAAGTATTTCAAAATTTTTTTCTTAATTTTTAGTTTTTATATATCATTTCTAAAGAAATGTTATTTCAATGAAAATTATTTTGGTAATGTTTTTTTAAATTTGGTTTTCAAAGACGATGATATTTTTTACTCACAAAATGATTACTTGATTTTTAAATTTTCAATTATATGTTTCCATGTTTATTTTCAAAGGAAAATATTTTGAAAATATTTTACATTACTAAAAAAATTCAAGGAATGAAAAGATATTTTCCTAAAGAAATGTTTTAAGTGGTTTTTAATGATTCCTTCAAAATCATTAATGGTTATTTAAAAACAAGAGGACTATGAATCAGATTTATGTTTTAAAAGATTTTTTTTTCTAATTTTAATGGATATTTTCTTCATGAAATGTTTTAAATGATTTTAAAAAAATATTTTATAAGATTTCATGGTTATTTTAATAGTAAAGTATTCGGAAAGTGTTTTTTGTTTCAAAAATATTTTTTCAATGTAGAAACGAAATTTGTTTCAAAAAATATTCATAGTGATCTTCATGAATCATTCAACATAATATATTATATAATTTGAAGCTACTAATTCATTAATGGTGATAGGATTTAATGAGACCATCCTTATTATTTAATTGGATGGTTAATGTTTTGGTTGATGAAATGTTTATGGAACCAATTTATTTTTCAAGGGTTATAAAATAGGGAATTTGTGAAATTTTAATGAAACATTATCACAACCCGCCTTCACCAAAAGGAGGGAAGGGTCAACAGACTGCCAGGACCTTCCTTCTTTAAGTTGAAGGAGAGATAATGACCCCCCGAAACCCGCCTCCAATAGGTGCCAGAGTGGCGACTATCACCAAGGGTATAGAATCACACACTAAATGGGAGGCATTACCCTTTATCTGTTTTATAGGATCAGGAGATAAGATGATGGAACCCAAAAACTCCAAAAATAAAAGAAAAGTAAAGCCAAATGTAAACCATTCCCACATGCATGTTTCAAAAGTAAAATCCACAAAGTACAAAAGGTGACTACAAAGGTAAGTACCAAAGGAAGAAAAAAACAGCAACTACAACTGCCCCAAAGGTCCGAGCTAGTATTGTCCTGCACAATCCCCGAAGTCCTCCTAGAAACCTGAAAGCAGTTTTACATATGTAGGGTGAGCATACAAGTACACTCTGTAGGGAAAACCAAAGACTCTCGTGAAAAAGTGGGGGAACGTACTAAAGTCCCAGGAGAAAAGGAGTAAGCCAAACCCCTATCTAGGTAAACTATCCACCAAAGGCACACTCCCCAAATAACGCAAGTCAAGTAATATATATAATAAGAGCATATCGATGTTTGGGTACCCCGCGCCACTTTCCCACTGGTTATTGAGACATCCTACGCAGCGAACCAATCCTGTCATTCTCAACGCAGTCCCACTGCCACACCCACTTGCACACACCTGGGCCACAACTGCACGCAGTCCCACTGCCGAATCCCACCCGCAAACACCTGGGCCACAGTCACACGTAACCATGCCTGCAAACACCTAGGCCAGAACAACCACAACTATGCCCGAAGACACCTGGGCTAGAAGATTCACTGTCACGCCCAAAGACACCTGGGCCTCATCCCGAAAACACTTGGGAAACCACCTTCCACACACACCTTCCCAACCACCACACTACCCCTCCTGAAGGCTCTTGGGCTAATAATGGACCACAAGCCATGAGAGCCTGCCCGAAAATACTTGGGCTATCCGGAAAAGGGATCAGAAAAGGATCTAATAACCAGCCATTAATAATAGTGTTGGGAAAACACCCTCCCCCATGAAATGGGGGTGTTCGGCACTAAGTCCTCAAATTGGGTGGGGTGAAAATAAAAAACACAAAACTAGAAATATAGATATAGGTAACAAGCACTCACCCAAAGTTTAGGTTTTTCTTTAGCCCTCCTAAAGAGCACAAACAACACTAAGTTCAAGTCACGACTCTCACCAACAAAACCAATTTCTCCCATTGTTGTTTCATGTTCGGTGATAATGTTTAAATATTTTTAAGCACTACTGGGCAACTAGTAAGAATAGGCACAAGTCCAGGAAAGTAAACAGTCAAGCATCAACCATAACACCCACACCCGGTTCTCAACAACAGAGGATCCCACCCCAATTCGTGATATAAACAAGGTAACCACCCGATCTTAAAACTCGCAAATATTGAATCCATAAAAACAGGGGATCCCATCCCCGATTCCACAACCATCGAGAGTATAAAAACAGGGGCTCTCATCCCCTCCCACATCTTCAACAAACAGCCCATAAAAAGGGAACAACCAAACCACTACCACCGTCACAAAGTAGGTCCATGCCTGTATTTTCAGATTTAAAAGATTCTACACGCTCCATGATTTCAATTCCCATGTGCATTACCGGGGGTTATCACAGAAGGATCGATCCTGGTGCTTTCAATTTATTTATTCGGGTGTACATGATTAATTCTTTTTTTACAGTAGGAGCTCACAACCACAAACAAACCCCTTAAAAAAACATCCCCAGGGGTTCATTAGTGTACAGAGAAAGACCACCAACGACCCTGATTTTCAGTAGGCATAAGCCCGCATAATTCAGAAAGAAGATCATAATATAAAGCAACATCAATGATCACAACCCCCTTCTTTCTTTAGAGAATCCATTCATTATCTTTATTTAGGTCTGTTTTATCCAATTTTACGAAAACAAAAGCACGCCCACCCCACATGATACACAAAAGAGAGAGACGAAGTAGAAAATTCCCTACTTGTCGAATGATGATCGACGCTTAGGCCAGGCACAGAACTTTATGGATAACGATGCGGCTCGCCCGATGCACCAAAAGCTGTTCGTGAAAAGCCGCGATAGAGGAAAGAAGAAACCATGCCTAACCCTTTAGTTTATAAGGGTCGCGGACGGTTTAGATAAGAACGTGAAACCGCGTGAGGCGCGGGGTCATGGGTTGGCCATGCGGCCCCACACATCATTAAAGGGTCGGGTGGTTTAAACCAATGCATTAATTAATTAATTAATTAATTAAAAAATTCACACGCATTACCGGGCTTTAAAACACGCTTAAATGAGTCAAAAAAATTGGGTTTAAAACTGTAATTGCACAAGAAGGAACGCCACTGGAAAGAACCTGCATGGTAGGCCAGAGCCACCGGTGGGTGATGGATACTTGTAGCCGAGCCACCAGTAGGATGCAGCAACCGGTAGGCCGAGCCACTGGTAGGCTGCAGCTACAGGTGGGTTGCAACAACCGGTAGGCCGAGCTACCGGTAGGCTCCAGCTACCGGTAGGCCGAGCTACCCGTAGGCTGCAGCTACCGGTTGGCCGAGCGACCAATAGGCTGCAGCTACGGGTAGGCCGAGCGACCAGTAGGCTGAAGCTACTGGTAGACAGAGCCACCGGTAGGCTGCGGCTACCGGTATACCGTGCTACCGGTAGGCCTGCTACCGGTTGTCTAAGGCTACCGGTAGGCCTACACCACCGTGATTCCCAGACCAGAAAACCCAAAACGAGATTTTCACAAAGTAATGGACCCCAAAACCCATGACATTACATCAGATACCTCTTAAACGATTCTCATCCCCGAGAATCAAAACAAACTAAAAGGAAAGAGAGGGTCCGAACAACCACCTCGAAAGATACCTCTTAGGAGTGAACCCATGCTAACTAAAAACACTCCCCTATCAAGAACCAAGCAACATGCCATGCCAAACTACCCAGGCATGTGGGTTGGGGAGTCTCATTCCACATGTCAAGATATCATCCTCTTTGGGTGGCACTAACTCACCCGCACGGGTTTAATCACATCCACCTTAATGCATCTTGATTAGGGGTCAGGTCCTCTCCTCCCCCATTTTTAAAAGGACAAAACATTCTACTACAATAGGTACAACAAATAAAAAATATCGAAACAACTCTGGGTACTGGGTACACATCTGTGCTTCCCTATCCCACATAGTCTCCTCACGCCCACCATGTATCCACAACACACAAACCAATGGAATGGTTCGCCCACGAAGCACCTTCTCCTTGCGATCCTCGATCCTCACTGGTCTCTCCACAAAAGTCACATCGTCCTCAATGTCCAGCTCACCCCAATCAAAGACGTGTGAATCGTCGTGCAGATACCAGTGGAGCTGGGACACATGGAAGGCATCATATATCCTCAGTAGCGGCAGTGGCAACGCTAGCAGATAATCCACTTCGCTGACCCGCCGCAACACTTCAAAGGGTCCGATGAACCTGGGAGAAAGCTTACTCCCCTTGACGAACCTCCGCTACCCACGCCGAGGGGAGACCTTCAAGAACTTGTGGTATCCAACCTCAAACTCCTAGGGCCTCCTCCTGGTATCCACATATGACTTCTGTCAGTCCTGGGCTTCCTTCATCCTTGCTCGTATGAGCTGAACCTTTTCTGTCATGATCTGCACCACTTCCGGGCCAAGGATGCCTACCTCTCCTATTTTGGTCCAACACACAGGTGAACGACATGGCCTTCCATACAAAACTTCAAACGGGGCCATACCGATGTTATATTGGTAGCTATTATTGTAGGCAAACTCTACCAGAGGCAAGTATCGCACCCATGATCCCCTTGAGTCCAGAACACATGCCCACAACATATCCTCCATGGTCTGGATGGTGCGCTCTATCTGTCCATCAGTCTGGGGGTGGAAAGCAGTGCTAAGGCGTAGCTGGGGTACCAAAAGAATGCTGAAATCCTCTCCAGACTCACGAGGTAAATCGTGCGTCCCTATCCGAGACTATAGACCACACAATCCCATGAAACCGCACCACCTCATCCACGTACCTTCACGCTAAAGCATCCACTGCACTCGACTCCCTGATCGCTAGAAAGTGAACCGATTTCCTCAACCTTTCCACTACCACCCAGATGGCGTCATATCCACCTTGGACCTTGGGTAGTCCAGTGACGAAATCCATCGAGATGTCATCCAACTTCCACTCAGGGACATCTAGAGGCTGCAGTAGCCCGCTTGGAACTCAGTGTTCAGCCTTCACTTGCTAACACTCTAAGCACTTGGCCACAAACTCTGCCACCGCTCGATTAACTCCGAGCCACCAAAACTTCCTCTTCAGTCCCTAGTACATCATGGAAAATCCTGGGTGTACCTCCAGGGGTGAGTTGTGGAACTCACTAAGAACCTTTCCACGCATCACCTCCGGAACAAACAACCTTCCCTGGAAAAGCATCTGGTTCTAACCATCCTCTGTCCATCCTTCCGGAGCATTTCCCTGGTCAACTCGGTCACGCATCACTTCGCACTCCGGGTCTCCCCACTGAGACTCCTCCACTTGCTGAAACAGAGATGATTGCACTGTCATCTGATATAGGCAGCCTCTACTGCTATCCTTCCTCGCATCCAGGTGTAAAGCAGCCAACTCCTCCATCACCTTCCAGGCATCCGCCGACTCTTGGACCGTATCCTTCTGCATCCTCCTGGTCAAGGCATCAACCACTACATTGCCCTTTCCCTCAGTATAAGAGATATCGAAGTCGTAATCCTGGAGTAACTCCACCCATCTTCGCTGTCGCAAGTTTTGGTCTTGCTGGGAGAAGATATACCTCATGCTTTTGTGGTCTGTGAAGAGCACAAAGAATTTTCCGATGAGGTAGTGCCGCGATAACTTCAGTGCAAAAACGACCGCTGCAAGCTCCAGGTCGTGGGTGGCGTAATTATGCTAATGAGGGCGTAGCTACCTGGACCCATAAGAGATCACCCCTTGTTGCCGCATCAACACACATCCCATGCCATGTCCTGAAGCATAAAATAATACATCATAATCCACCCCTTCTAGTAATATCTGGACTGGGGAACTGACCAACTTCCCGTTCAGATAGCGGAAGGATGACTCGCACTGCTCGCTCCACACGAAAACTTGGTCCTTTTTGGTAAGGGCCGTCAAAGGGGCATCTACACAGGAAAAGTTGGGTACGAACCTCCGATAGTAACCTTCCATCTTGAGGAAACTACGGACCACTACCACATTCTTGGGTGCTACCCAAGAAACAACTACCTCAACTTTTGACAGGTCCACCGCTACCCCCTGCTCGGACACAACGTGCCTGAGGAAGTGCACTTCTCATGTCCAGAACAGGCAGTTTGACAACTTACCATAAGGCTGATGGTGTCAGAGCACCTCCAAAACTGTCCTCAGGTACTCTGCATGGTCCTCCTCTAATCTCGAATAGATCAGGATGTCATCGATGAACACAACCACGAACTGATCCAAGTACTCCCAGAAGATGGAGTTCATAATCCCCATGAACACAGCTGAGGCATTCATAACGCGGAAGGGCATAACCACAAACTCAAAGTGTCCATACCTGCATCTGAACGCCGTCTTCGGGATGTCGCCCTCCTTCACTCTCAGCTGGTGATACCCAGACCGCATGTCGATCTTCGAGAACCATCCTGCCCCTTTCACCTGGTCGAAAATATCGTCTATCCTCGGAAGAGGGTAGTGATTATTGATCGTCACCTGATTAAGCCTCCTGTAGTCTATGCACAACCTAAGGCCACCATCTTCTTTCTTTGCGAACAAGACTGGAGCGCCCCACGGTGACGCACTAAGGAAAACATAACACCTCTTCATCAGATCATCAATTTCGATCCATAACTCCCGCAGCTCTAAAGGTTCCATCCGATACGGAGCCATCGAGATCGAATGAGAGTCAGGCTGCTGGTCTATCCTGAACTCGATATCACGTCGAGGGTGTAGAGTCGTCACCTCCTCAGGGAAGATATCCATAAACCCACAGACGATCTCTGGCACCTCCACCATTTCGGCATCTACTGCCCCTACAAAAAGATCAATTAGCAAGGAGAGGAGGGGTTCCCCTCACCTGTTGCCCTTATAACTGCTCTGCTCACCGGTGAAGGTAACACTCCGGCCACCCAAGTATGAGAACACAACCCTTCCTTGGAAACAGTCAATGATGGCACACACAGAAAATAGCCAGTCGATTTCTAGGATGACATCGTATGGATGTATCTGTAGCAGAAGAAGATCCCTAACCGACTGATGTGGCCATATCATTAGTCTGCATCCCCGACAAACAAACAACAAGTCAGTCTGACCCCCGACTGGTGTGCTCAACACCAGGGGAACTGTAAGTCTATTGGCATCTAGACCCAAGGCATGGGCTATACTAGGAACAACAAAGGAGTGTGAAGCTCCGGTATCGAACAAGGTATAAGCAAGGGTACTAAAAAACTGATCATACCTCGAACAACCTCCAGCCCTGCTAGAACTTCTTCCTCCGCGTCGTGTAGCTATCCATGACAGACTCCTCTGCCCCTCAGTTTTCGGCCACCTCCCCGACCACGCCCCAGTCGAGGTCCCTGAGGAGCGCCCTGAGGTTGGCCTCCTCCTCCTATGTCTTCCCTCAGAGGAGCGGGAGCTCGCTATCCCTACTGCTGCTGCTGGATAGGCCTGGATGGAAGCTGCTGCTGGAGTGGGTGGGGGGGCTGTCCGCCACCGCCGTACTATACCCGGTCTGGGCACTGACTCCGAAGATGCCCAGGGCTCCCACAGACGAAGCATCGCGGTCCTGGGCCCGAAGGAAAAGGGCGAGGACCAGGGGATCGAAACTGAAACTGCTCCGGCCTGCTCCCTGCCGGTGGAAAACTGGAGGGTCCTGACGCTAGAGGCCTGGGGCTGACGGCTTTCCCCTTTGATGGTCCCAGCTGGATCCCCTTTCTTGACACTCCCCCTAGAGAATGCATCCTCTCCACCACTTCGGCCTTCTTCTAGAACTCCAAGTACGCCGGAAGGGTAAAGGGGGTAACAACATACTGGAGGGAGGGTCGGAGTGCCTCCTCCAAACGTCTGGCCCGAGACTCCTTGTCGGGAAAGAGGTCCGGAGAAAAACATAGGAGGTCCTTGAAATTGATCCCTAGCTCCCTCACGGACATACTCCCCTGATGGAGGGAGAGTAGCTCCTGTCTCTTTTCTTCCTTCATCGTCGAAGAGAGGAATTCCACCCGGAACTCCCTCTCGAAATCATTTCATGCCACCTCAGCCTCTCTCCTCTCCCCCACGTAAAGCATCCACCACTGACGCACTGGTCCCTACATATGGCTGACGGCCAGAGGAACCCAGTACTTGGTCAGGGCCCGAATCAGGCCGAAAGATATCACTAGATCATCTAGCCAGACTTCCGTCTTCATGTCAGAGGTGTTTCCCTCAAACTTCTCGAGGGTCTGTCACTGGAAGGCCCGAATAGTCCTCTGCCACTGGTCGTCCTCCTCTTCTCGGTCAGCTCTCTGATGATCGGTAAAGGTAGTCTGCGGGGCCTCGATTACCTGTACCACATGCGGTCACCTTCCAGGTGCCATAGCTGCAAGTTATACAAGGATTGTCTAATCCCAAGTAGTGAAGAATATTGCCTTTAAAACTTCATAAGCTTTTAGTTTATTCTTAATTCCCAAAACACCCCAAAAACATGAGAACACAAGTCATTATGATGCATGTACCCTTCCTAGGGTCTCTACCCTACAATCAGCGTGGCCTCACTTGGTCGTTCGGTAGGTCCAGAGTCCTTGTGTAGGATCACGGGGGGCCCTAAAATCCCGTGTCTTAGCCGATCTTCCCTGGCCTAATTCACGCACCGAGGTCACCCAACACTATTGCCCTACCATCCCATGAAATCCTCACTGTTCCTAACTCCAGAATCCATCCTATCTCTCAACCTCTTCGCCTTTGACACCATTCTATCACAACCCGCCTTCACCAAAAGGAGGTAAGGGTCAGCAGACTGCCAGGCCCATCCTTCTTTAAGTTGAAGGAGAGATAATGACCCCCCGAAACCCGCCTTCAATAGGTCCCGGAGTGGCGACTAGAACCAAGGGTATAGAATCACACACTAAATGGAAGGCATTACCCTTTTATTGTTTTACAGGATCAGAAGATAAGATGATGGAACCGAATAACTCCAAAAATAAAAGAAAAGTAAAGACAAAAGTAAACCATTCCCACATGCATGTTTCAAAAGCAAAAGCCACAAAGTATAGAAGGTGACTACAAAGGTAACTACCAATGAAAGAAAAAGAATAACAACTACAAATGCCCCAAAGGTCTGAGCTAGTATGGTCCTTCGCGATGCCTGAAGACCTCATGGAAACCTAAAAGCAGTTTTATATACCTAGGGTGAGCATACAAGTACACTCAGTAGGGAAAACCAAAGACTCTCGTGCACAAGTGGGGGAACATACTAAAGTCCCGTGAGAAAAGGAGTAAGCCAAACACCTATCTAGGTAAACTATCCACCCAAGCCTCACCAAGGCACACTCCCCAAATAACACAAGTCAAGTAATATATATAATAAGAGCACATTAATATTTGGGTACCCCGCGCCACTTTGCCACTGGTTTTTGAGACATCCTATGCATCGAACCAATCCTGTCATTTTCACCGCAGACCCACTGCCACACCCGCCCGCACACACATGGGCCACAACCGCAGGTAGTCCCACTGCCGAATCCCACCCTCAAACACCTGGGCCACAGTCACACGTGACCACATGTGCAAACACCTAGGCCCGAACAACCACCACTACGCCCGAAGAAACCTGGGCTAGAAGATTCACTGACACGCCCGAAGACACCTGGGCCTCATCCCGAAAACACTTGGGAAACCACCGGCCGCACACACCTGGCCAACCACCAAACTACACCGCTCGAAGGTTGTTGGGCTAATAATGGACCTCAGGCCATCACAGCCTGCCCGAAGATACTTGGGCTATCCGGGAAAGGGAGCAGAAAAGGAGCTAATAACTATCCACTAATAATTGTGTGGGGAAAACACCCTCCCCCATGAAATGGGGGTGTTCGACACTAAGTTCTCAACTTGGGTGGGGCACGAATAAGACTCAAACCACTAAAATTATAGATATAGGTAACAAGCACTCACCCAAAGTTTAGGTTTTTCTTCAGCCCTCCTAAAGATAAAAAACAACACTAAGTTCAAGTCACGACTCTCGCCAACAAAACCCATTTGTCCCATTCTTGTTTCATGTTCGGTGATAATGTTTAAATAAGTTTAAGCACTACTGGGTAACTAGTAAGCATAGGCACAAGTCTAGGAAAGTAAACAGTCAAGCATCAACCATAACACCCACACCCGATTCTCAACAACAGAGGATCCCACCCCAATTCGTGATATAAACAAGGTAACCACCTGATCTTAAAACTCACAAATACTGAATCCATAACAACAGGGTATCCCATCCCGGATTCCACAACCATCAAGAGTATAAAAACAAGGGATCTCATCCCCTCCCACATCTCCAGCAAACACCCCGTAGAAAGGGAACATCCAAACCACTACCACCGTAACAAAGTAGTGCCATGCCGGTATTTTCAGATTTAAAAGATTTTACACGCTCCATGATTTCAATTTCCGTGTGCTTTATCAGAGGTTATCACAGAAGGATCAATCCTGGTGCTTTCAATTTATTTATCCGGGTGTACATGATTAATTCCTTTTTTTACAGTAGGATCTCACAACCACAGACAAACCACTTAAAAAACATCCCCATGGGTTCATTAGTGCACAGAGAAAGACCACCAACGGCCCTGATTTTTAGTAGGCGTAAGCCCACATAATTCAGAAAGAATATCATAATATAAAGAAGCATCAACGATCACACCCCCCCTTCTTTATTTAGATAATCTGTTCATTATATTTATTTAGGTCTAGTTTATCAAATTCTACAGAAACAAAAGCATGACCACCCCGCATGATACACAATAGAGAGAGAGACGAAGGAGAAAATTCCATACTTGTTGATAGACGATCGACGCTTAGGCCAGGAGAGGAACTTTACGAATAACGTTGTGGCTCCCCGATTCACCAAAAGCTGTTCGTGAAAATCTGCGATCGTGGAAAGAAGAAACCACGCTTAACCCTTTAGTTTATAGGGGCCACTGACGGTTGAGATAAGAACGCAAAACCACGTGAGGCGCGGGGTCATGGGTTGGCCACGCTGCCCCACATGTAATTAAAGGGTCGGGTGGTTTAATCCGACACATTAATTAATTAATTAATTAATTAAAACATTCACACACATTACCGGGCTTTAAAACACACTTAAAGGAGTCAAACAATTGGGTTTAAAACCGTAATTGTGCAAGAAGGAACGCCACTGGAAATAACCCGCGTGGTAGGCCAGAGCAACTGGGGGCTGAGGGCTACCGGTGGGTGATGGCCACCGGTAGCCGAGCGACCAGTAGGCTGCAGCTACAGGTAGGCCGAGCGACCGGTAGGCTGCAGCTACCAGTAGGCTGAGCTACCGGTAGGCTACAACTACTGGTTGACCAAGCTACCTGTAGGCTGCAGCTACCGGTAGGCCGAGCTACCGATAGGCTGCAACTACCGGTAGGTCGAGCTACCAGTAGGACAAGCTACCAGTAGGCTGTAGCTACCGGTAGACCGAGCTACCGGTAGACAGAGCCACTGGTTTCTGTAGTTACCGGTAGGCCAAGCTACCGGTATGCCTACACCACCGTGATTCCCAGACCAGAAAACCCAACACGAGATTTTCACAAATTAATGGACCCCAAAACCCGGGCCATTACAAACATGGTTTCTCTACCTAGTTTATTTTGTAATGATATAGAGAATGTTTCAAAATCATACGGAACACATATATACTATTTTAATTATGGGTTGTGTGGGGGATATTTATCCCACTAATTGATTGGGTGATTCGTTATAGCTCATGAGA
This sequence comes from Viscum album, assembly GCA_963277665.1. Classification (NCBI taxonomy): domain Eukaryota; kingdom Viridiplantae; phylum Streptophyta; class Magnoliopsida; order Santalales; family Viscaceae; genus Viscum; species Viscum album. Next base: position 426,524,276 of record OY728129.1, on the reverse strand, counting down.
TAAACTTGATAGTAATAGGTAGTGAACATAGTTTAGTAAGTTACTTTTTCTAATATTATATTCTTTGTAGTTAACCTTGACTACTAAGATGTTTTCAGGAGTGAAACCATTCCACTATGTTACTTTTGGAAATGACCATTGACTACTAAGGAAATGTTTTCCTAGGATTAAATGTTACTCAAATCTATGCTTTATGAGGATGTTATGATCTCATGGTTCATGTTCATTGATTATATTTTGATTCATGTCTTATGAATTGAAACGATTTATAACAGGACTCATGTTTATGATCCTTTATATGAAGGGAATGTTTTTCAAATATTATTCTCAAGTTATCATACCCATATTCTCATTATATGTTGATATATCCCTTTTTACCCTTATTGACCATTTATGTCAGTATTTATTATGTTTCATTTAGGAATTTTGTGATAAAATTAAGTATGTATGATATGCTTATTAAGGGTTCATGTTATGAAGAACATAATTGGAGATGATGTATCTCACTAATGGGGAAATTGATTTTTGTGTCCATGATAAAAAAAAGAAAAATAACAAAATGATTATGTCATGGATTGTTATGTTTTGTTATTAATATTCATATATTAAGACATAAAATTTATGTATAGAAAGTTGGTGTCTTTACAACACTCTTATAAATTTTGTAATAAATTCATTCTCCATATTAAGAAAAGTGAATAATGAGGTAATAGTAGAAGATAAACCAATATTCCAACCCATGATCATCTCAACGAGAATGAAGAAGCAATACATTGTAAATCATTATATCCACTATTTTATCAAATGAGACCCAAGGCCCTCATAAAGTATGAAATACATCTAGCTTAGTCAATATTGGAGAATGAAAAAACTGTAAAGTCATTTTTTTAATTTTTCTCAAATTCATTTAAAAACTAAACCCTTTTTATTGAAAATATGTATTCATAATTAACTAAGTAATCTACAAAAAGTAGCACAATAAAAGGATATTATTTGATCTAAATATGTAGAAATGGATCCATTTCCCCATCTGTAAGAAAATACTTTGAAGGTATTCTTTCAAGAGAAATAACTTGAGGGTAAACTACTCAATTGGGTAAACCTTTCCATGAACTCTATTACATTTTATTTTTCATTACATCAATTGAAATAAAAATCCATTTTTTATAGGTATAGATGAGAATACATTAAACATGGATATTAAATAAGAACCTATAGAAGTCACCAAAAAAGAGAATACAAAGTTTTGATTTGAATAATTGGCTACCCATGATGATAATGAAAATATGGATGAGAAATAATTTTACAACATATATAAATCTATCCAAGATTATTTGGAAAAAAATTCCACCCAATAAGTTGCTAAAAAAGAATAAGAATCAATAATAGTAGTCATAATACCAATACATCCTTAACTATATCATGACTATCAACTAAATGATGATATAACAAACATAGAGTCCCATTAAATCTTATATCCACTCTGTATATATTTATGTCATTATATTTTGGTGATGATAACACTATAAAATATTCATGTTTTTCACCCAAAATAATTTCAACCAATAGAAAATGGAATGAAATATAATTTTGTAGTTTCAATAAAGGAAACCAAACCCCCACTAATTTCTACTGTTAATAACTAGAACAACCTCCTCGGTAGAGTAAAGGACTTAATACCAAAATTTGGGGTTAAAATAAGATTTTATTGTTTTTAATACATTCCAATAAAATGTATCTTTGTTTAATTCGGTTATTATATATTTTTATAAGGTGAAAAACCCTTGGAGGTCATCTAAAGTTTTATTTAATGAATCCTGGGAAGATTCAGACTCAATAGTGCTAGATTAAATAAATAATATTTTTTATATCTATTCATAATTGTTATTTCTATAAAATGTATATAAATTTTCACAATATTTTAATGGGGAAGTGTTAAAAAATATGGGGAGGCCTCAAATCTATTTAAGAATATTTTAAATGTACTATAGGATATAAATTTAAGATTCTATTAATAAAATTTTTTATTTTTATTTTATTGATTTGAATATATTTTTAGTGTTTTTCTTGATAGAAAAAATAAATTTAAATGTTTTCATACCTTTTCAAAGATTCATTATTTTTTAAAAGATTAATTGGTTTTGAAATTCAATATATAACATGATTTATTAGTGAATGATTCCACTCTTTTCATAAAAATTAATTTTAAAATAATGAATATGGGTGAGTTTTTTATGATTTAAATGGAATTAAAATTATAACACGAAGAAACCAGTTTTTTGAACTACAACCAATGTAACTAAGATATTGTGAAATAGCAATCCTCAAGGAGAAATCTAAAAAATTGTTATATATTTCTCATTAAATAGGTTGAAGATGGAAAATTGGGATCCCACACTGATATTCTAAATTAGTTAGGCACCATTTGTGTGAGTAATGCAATCTATATTTAAAATAAATAAGAAATTTAGACATGCATGGATAGTCAAAACATAAGAGAGTGATTAATTAAAATAATTCAATGGATTTGAGGAGAGGGAGACATTGAAACCAAATGATTAATGGTAAATTTTATAATAATAATTTAGTTAGTGTTTTACCTTATAAGTGATAAATATATATTCGGTAAAATAAACCTATGGTATTTTTATAATTAAATGTTATTTTTGTTAAAATTTTAGTTCCACTGTTTTCTGTTGATTTCACAAATGGAACATGATCAATTACATGAATGTAAGTGAGGTAGTATGATTATTTAACATAAGAGGCGTGAAATTCTCTTCAATTATTGATTCATTTTTCCCTTCATTTCATATTTTCTAACATATTTCATATGAAAATGGTAAGAATTATAGTGGGTTTTCATGAATTTATGCAGGTTATTCCTTTGTTATTTCATCTATAATTAAAGTGAAATTTTGGATATGGAGTGTATATGAGGTGATTGTCAATTTATATTTTATTAATATTACAACACTCTTCTTGTTTTTGGTTATCGAAGTCTCCTTCCAATTGGATCACACTTCGCAAAATTGGTGTTGTGTGGTTTGAAAGAAATAACGGTGAGATATTTCATTTAGATGTTTGTGTGTTGGATCATTGACTTAGTGGAGGAGTGATCCTTCCCATTTAACCATTATAAAAATTCATATTACTGGTCTCTTTTATGATTCCATTAGAAAATAGTCATTTTATACAAAAATAAATAGTGTACGATCATTAGGTTAATGATATTGAGTCTATTCATTGAATTAGGCGAGTTAGAAGAAAATGTAAATGATGATTAGACCCATTATAATTCAACATAGGACTATCTACCTCTCTTATATTTATTCCATTCTATATTTAAATTCATATTTTATACATCAAACATGTTTTTCATATATTCAAAATAAAAAAACATTAATAAATTATTAATAAATTGAATCTCACATCCAGACACATTTAGAGATGATCTTTGTAAGAAACATGGATTCATTACTGGTTTAAAAATTTTTGATGATACCAGATGACAGTCTATGCGAAAAAGTGGATATTATCATGTTTTATAATAATTTTTGGGTTTTTTGTAGAATGTATGTGATGAGTTGGGATATTTTATATTCTTAGATAATTAATAATGACCATCGATCTCAACATATTCATTTTATACATGGAGAAATAAGTCCACTTCTCATCAAATTGAAAATACATGGGGTGGAACAAAAGTTTTTTGATAGTTATAATTTTTTTTACCATTCATCAACCTCTGACATTACCATTATTATATTTTTAATATACAATTTTCTTCTTTTTTATCTTTATTCATTTTTTAGTTAATCATGTTCACAATTTCTTATCTCTTGAAATGTAATATATAAGATCCAATATTAATAAGAAATTACTAAAGTGTCCCTTCCCAGTGGGATATTTTATGGGATTTTGAATCAATATTCTATAGTTCATTAGAATTTTTATTATCCTTCATGATATAGTAGTGATGAGAAGAGAGTTGGATCGATGTGCATCATATACTCCCTTGGAATTACATTTGTATTCTCTTATTTAACAACATTTTCCATCCAATATCACAGTTTTTACCCCATGCCATTTGAATTGTGTAGATTGAGGGGTGAATAATATATGATCGAATAAAGGTGTTGAGAGTGGATAGATTTATTTAGTGGGTTCATTGCATCATCACATTAGTTGAGGTGGGATATGATATTATAATGGAGAATTATTATATAAGTTTCATACGACAATTATGGTAGAGTGGAGAAATCAATGATGGATCAAGAATAAATTCATTAATGTGAACAATTTTGGATAATGGAGACACATAGTGATTAAACATACATTCAACCACATTCACCTTGAATTCTATTTTAAATTTTGAAAACTAGAAAACCCAACATCAATCTTCATTTTCATTTTTTTAAAAAAGATAGTAAAGACCATTTCAAAACATTAATATTTGGTTGTTAATAATTGTGGATTATCACCAAAATTCCTTTAGAATAACCCCGATAAAAACAAAAAATGTATATTTTAAGTTAAAATTGTCAAAAAAACAATCTGGGTCATCCCCGAACCGGTCACCCGAGTCTATCCGCAATAAGGCCTGAGAGGTGTTCCTGATACTCTCTAGCTAGAAACTAGTGATGTACATCAACAAAGAGAAAAAGAGAATTATTTATTCCAATATAAATAAACTAAAAAATATAAATATACCGAGAATCCTTATAATCACCATGAAATTTGTTTCATGAACTTATCCACAATTTAAGATGTATTTCTATGTGTTGCGACTCAGAATTACAACAACCGGGCTCAATAAGATCACGATGAGACTGCATTTTTCGACCCTAAAGTGCCCAACCTTCCTAAAATCAGAAACACTTGCACGCCACTTATTCCTTTCACAGTAACTTATGTTCCATAATTCTGGATTCACATGTGAATACTCTTGAAGGATTAATCCAGGTCTCTCCCATGTATTAACAAATAGTTTGTTCATTGCTTATGTGAATATCATGTCACCCATATATACATTCATGCCCATACATGCGTACCCTTACCAATATGGTCGCCCCTCCATAATTCACTAAGTCCCCTAAGTATATTAGCCACCAAGCCCTCTTCAAATCCATCAATGGAAATTATTCTTCTACATTGGATCCCTTGTTTGAATGGTATTCTTTTGAGTCCTTCACTAGAACCTCCTGATATATCAACCATTTCGGAAAGAAACATTAGTGGGTCTCTTGTTTGGTTTTTTATATCGACAGTCAGAGGTTTCCCACATTTGTTTCTCAATGGGGTTTGGATTCATGAAGTGTGTGTGGATTTTTATATCTTTAGTCACATGGACCTTTCTCCTGGGAACAATGTAGGTAGGTTCCTAGTTTTGAGAACAAGGTTTTGATTCCTGACCTCTCCATTCTCAAAGATCCATAAATTCAAATATCTTGTTGGGAAGGTACGTTTCACACCTACTTTTCCATTTGAACTAAACAAAAGTCTCCCTCCCCTATCAGGATCAATTTTAGTGGAGCCATACTGGTGTAATCCCCTAACCCCATCCATTCTTCCATTCATTGGACCCCTTTCTAATGTTAAGAGAACAGAGGGAAGGATTTTCCCCTCACCCTCATCTACTATTGTTGTTGTTAGCATGCCCTCTTCCACCAATGGAGGAGGAAAAGTGTGGGTGCCTTTTTTGAATCATTGACATCATCTTGTTTCTCACAATGAGAATGACTCACATGGGCTTAAAGATTTTTCAAGGTCAAAACTTTTTCCCCAATCTTCATGAACTATGAGAACTATATATCATGTTCAAAATAGAATATGTTGGAAGCCTTTATGAGGGCTCGATCTCAATGGATATCCACTTCAGGAGTCCAACCCTAATTCCCTTAATCTGGGCATCCTCCGTAGGAATAAGCCCCAAATTAAACCCCCAAATCACGAAGGAATCCTTCTCAGGATGTAAGTTCAAACTAATTTCTCTCAAAATACTATACTCTCCTACAAGACTTATTTAACTACATGGGATATAATTCCTATACACAAGGAATATGTAGGAAGCCTCCTTGAGGTTCTAAACCAATACTTCAAATCAACCATGTTCTCTTTAGGCCATATTCCCAATAAGGTCTAATATTACTTGGAATCCCATATTCCTTCCAAGTTCCTCAGGCTTCTTAGGAATAATTCCCACACCAAACATTTACTATGCACCTTCGCTTAGATTTCCAGGCCACAGGACATTAAAATATATGGATAGGTCCTTATCCAATGACCATAAAAGGTATGATGTGTCCCATTAAGTGGTACCAAACTATGAGGGTTATGATTTATTTCACATTTATACATAGGTTGCTCATTTTATTGGTATGATTCAAATACCAAACCAAACCTTCATCACCCTGGATGACAATAAATTCAAGACTTCCCCACTAAGTGGCATAAAAATCAGTATCTTCAAAACGATGATTATATGAATCCCTATATAATATATGAGAGGACACCATTAACGGAGAACCTCAAAAACATATGGATATCTCCATTAATGAATAACATTGAATACATACTAATGATTCTAAATATTACACATGTTAATAATCTATTGAAAATTCTAATGGAAACATAAGTTATACTTGGTGAATTAATAAGGATTCATTAAATTATCTTGAATTTATAAAATTATTCTCAGAGTAGAAAATAATTCCCCCAAAAAGAGTGTGATGAGTCCGACCTCCCATCCTCTTGACTGATGCACATTCCTAAGAATAGTAATGTTCAAACATAATGAATGCTTTACTTTAGCAAGTAGGTTCTATTTGGATAAAGAACAGTGAAAAGTTTCATGTTCCATGAATTAATCCAATGGAAACCGCCTAAAAGCAGTGATTCTTAAAACTAGAGCACACATTTCAATGAACTATGAATCAAAAATGGTGAAACTGAACTAAATCCTTAACCAAGTTAATAATGTTACCCACCTATCCAACCCCTATAAATTGATAAAGGAAGGTCAGACAATGGAATCTGTCACGCATGTATACATCTAAAATATGATTCTTTAATGATGTTTATTCTTGGTTTTCATGTTTTTTTCTCATAAGTTCCTTTAGTACAAAATATCTTTCTTCAAGATGAAATTTGTGTACTTACCGACCGTTAATCAATCCTGATCCTCATAAACGAGAAGGAATTCATTACCTACCCAGAATATTCAATGCTAGTTCTCCAACATGTGGGTAAAGGAGTACTCTCAGCACAGTACAATCCCAACATTAGAGGATTCTCGATAGGCTCTCTAGGCCAATTATGATCCTTTATCATCTGGCCAAAAAAGACTGATGATCAAGAGGAAGATGGTTTGAACCACTGTCTTCAACCATTTACGGTCCTTATCCACAGAACACAACAACCAATACATCCCATACTATAGAGAGTTGGATCAAGAGGTCACTCAGGGCCTCAATTAAAGGATACAAGGGTCCTTCATGAGGACTCCCACCAAAAAATGCTGCCAACAGAATCATGTCATAGTGCACCCCCAATATGATTGGGGTGATACCTCTGGAAATTTGACACTAGTCTTTTAAACCTAGGCTTGCAATACAAACTGTTTTGGACAACGTAAGGTCAATTGGGAGCTGGTTCTTACATTTTCCCCCTAATAGATAATTCCATCAACCTAATTTGATGGAGAACAACGAGCAGGAACATTCCCCGTCCATACAAATTTCTTCACCTAGTAGACTCATCTGTAAGAAACCCAACAATCACAGTAGAAAATTCTTATGGATTACCGTGAACATTCACAAACACATATTTAAAAATTATCGTCCAGTCATCAGGCTTGTTTGACTGCATTTAAATATGCCCACTAATGCAATGTGGTGGAAATTGGTAAACAATAACATAAACCTACTTACAATAACCAATTCTGTCAGTGGTCTCTTCTGCAAGTATTGAATGAAGTCTATCAACCATACACAATTGGAAACAGACAACAGGAACATACATCATCCAACATTCATCAAACCTTCCAACACTCCCATTTGGCTACACCTGGAGAAGTTAGTCAGAAAGCTCCGATAACAAATCTAGGGAAAAACCAACTCTCTACCCCATAAACGAGTACTATTAATACCCATTGATAGGAAAAGGAGGAAAAAATAATGAACATACACCTACTCTCGATACAGAATGGACGTATATTCTCGTTCTTCTACTAAAGTCACCAAAGGCTTCTTTTCAATAGTGAAATGGAAGATCCAAATTAGTTCCATTTATTCAGGAAGCATTACAGGATAATATAAAAACTACTTCAGCAGTACTAGGGGAACATACACATAAATCTATTCCCACACCTATGATGACATGTCTTTAGGCCATACCAGAGAAGATACCCACCTCTATTGCAGTCCAAGAGGTTCATGATGAATATTCCCCCATATCATACAGACAATAGGATTGGGAACATACACCATTTCCAATTGGGGGTAATTATTTCATTCCGGTGACCACTCCATGGCATGCACATACACCATCCCATGATAACCACTTCTCCCAGCAAGTGTCCACAACTAAGATGAGGAGAACATCCTAGAATAAGTCTCTCCAAAAACGATTGAAAAATCATGAGTCAATCTAAACTTTGACTCCTCTTAGTGGTGGTGTTCTTGAAGACCATAGAAAATTATCAGTTTCAGCTCAATATCCTACCGTCTCATTAATAAATTGTGTGAGTATTAAGAGTAATTATGATGTTCCCCATTAGAAACATCATCATGAATGATTTTTTCATGAAACTTCGGTCAATACAAAGATCCTATCACCAGATAAGAGCCACAACAACCCTCCATGTGTCTATAATTCCAAGGATCAAGGGGATTTATCCCTTGATGTAATCCACCATGGTGGTCCCCCTCATAGTGGCATTTGCTATAAAAGTCCTCTCTGTAGTAGTATTTCAAATTGTAATGATAATTCTATAATTGATAATGTAGTGATGAGAAATCCCTCTTATCACAACGCACTTTCCAATATAAGGCCAGTCATGTCTGATGCCTTGTCATTAACAAGTGAAATAATTTTTCAACCAGAATTCATTTAATGAAACTTTCTTTCTATGAACCTCCCATGGGTCACTATTCTTCTAATATAAAGTTTCCACTTTAGTAAGACGAAGTAGAGAAAATTCTAGTGAAAGATGATGAAGATATGTTAAACATGATAAAACAATGGGCTAAAAGAGAAATTCCTATCATCTTTTGGGATTTGGAAAATTCTCAATAAAACATTACAGAATTGATGGAAGAAGATTGCATTCATGATATCCACCTCAACAAATGGAAGACAATTCATCATTTTAAAACCAATGTATTACAATATGATGAATATAAAAATAATTTTAAAGTAATAGAAGGGTTTCAAGTGAAAATTTACGTGGCATATTTACAAGTTTTCCAACATCCAATGGATGAAAAGGAGTAGAGGACACTTCAACGTACATGACATAATGCATTGAATAGGATACACCAGTTAATTTTTGATGCCTCTTATCATGTTCGTTTCAAAGGATGGGTTACACATGTTGAATTTTATCAAAAATCCCTCTACAATTCAGTAACACTGACGATAAGTGGTCTCATGCACTGTTATTGCCCACTGCCAGCTGCAATCAAAAAATTTTGTATATAATCAAATGTACTCTCAGGGACAGGCCTCAACTCTCTCTCATTAGAGTCTGGCCCAAGGAAAACAAGTTTTTGAGTTACTTTTGAATCATGAATATGAGAATCATGAGTAGACATACTGATTAGAGGATGCCAGCCATCAGATAACGCGAATGTATGAAGTGGCATATAGATATTCTGAAACATGTGATTTGATTGGTTTTTAGATAATGCACCTAGCTAATGTTTGAACCAAATTTTGTAAAATCAGAATAGATGATGTATGAATGTTATCCATAGTAGGTCAAGTGACACCCCATCTTGCAGGTCTGGGGGCTTGTTTAATTCAACATTCAAATTATTTATGAAAATTTCCAAGGTTAGAAGAAGAAGAACCTAAACAGCCCCAACCTGCAGGGTTGGAGGATTTTTCCCATCTATAATCCCCACCTCAACGCATGTTTTATTTCTCCCAATAACAGAAGAATACACAAAAAAAGTGCACAACTAAACTATTTGAGTATTCCCTTTGGGTTACTGTCCATCAAAACAATCTTGAGAATCCACCATATAGGAGAGAAGAATATCATAGAAGATACAGAAGAAGAAAATATAACAATGATATGGATAGAATGCCATCAATCCATTATCTGTAAATATATGTTATTAACACTATCACAGAAGATCCTCAACAAAATTATTCTAGTTCATGGGAGATAGAAGATGATGTTCTTATCTATAATACGGTTCACACAGAAGCCAATGAAAAAGGTTTACGTACCTGAAACTAGAGGATAACCCAGAATCTAGATATTACCTTAAATAACTAACTGTCACCCCTCCAAAAGGCGCCTAACAAGGGGAATGTTAAATGTCAGATTGTATCTCATTTTTCCACTAGAGAATGTCATTATCTTTCACTTGAAACTAGATTTTCATATTAAGAAGAGGAAATGAAAGAGTTTAAAAGACTCAATATATAGTTATCTTGATGCATCATTGCATTCTAGATATACTCCTCAGGAAAATCTTCAACTTGCACATCCTATAGGATATCCTAAGTAAAGATGATTTTTCGTAACTATAGATAAAAATAATTAATTCCCTCCATCTATTACAAAACCAAGATAAGATAAAACAAACCCTCATAGGTATGTTCCTTGTTGGATATCCAAGGAAAATACCAGCACCACCACCAGTGGTTTTTCTGGTCATTTCACCAATTCAATATTTAGATACATTACCGGTATAGATCTCTACTCATCCAGATAATCCCCAAGTTCTTATAAACACAATTGTGGAATTAACAACTCGATAGGTATCTATAGAAGAATGGTGTTAGACAGTTCATCTGGAAAAGAAATCTTACCCTAAATGTGTGGTTCTGATTCATCACCCCCACTATATTTTTTGAATACTATGTTTCCAATCATTAATGGTTCAGGAGATCCAGAACAAAAAATAATACATTTAATTTTTCATTGTGATCCCATGACAGGGACTCCTCGACAAAAAGAATAAGTAAAGCTCCAGTGTTTTGTGCAGTCAATACAGGGGTCATATTTTGAATGGTACACAAGTTTTTAATATTGATCAATTACTAGATAAGAAGATCTCTATCATAAATTCCATCTTCAATTCAGCTCAACACTACCGAAGAAAATAGTTTTTTATCTAAAAAATTAAAAAAAAGGGAAAATGAAGGAGTTTAAGATTTCATTACTTGATTAGAAATATTAACGTATTCCTTAAATTTGGTACTCCCTCAGAAAGAGTTACTGCCTATTTGCGTGGAAAATATGCATGACGAGTCATGCAAACCACTGATCATTGTGAAATACAATGGAGGGTTTTAAGATATAGCTTCAATTTCTCAATAGAATAGAGATTCCATCATGGAAAAATAGGCTAAGACTTGTGTGATTCTATCAGCTCTGGGAAGGAGAACATTGAAAGGAAAGGCTTTTACAGTCACACTGAAGGATGCACATGTACCTACTTTCACTTCAAAACCTCATCATATCGAAGGGCTCTACCTCTTGATCATAAGAAAAAATGACCGCCTTATACAGATGACCAATGATATCAAGGGAGAAAACAATTTGAGGATTTAAAGATCTATGATTATTCATTTTGGAATGAACAAGTTCCTGGTTACATCATCTCAGCCTTTTAAAATAATGTGGTTCAGTTTCCAAGGCCAAAGAAACTGAAAAAAGAAAGAGATGAAGATCTTTAAAATTATTGACCCTTTCACTATATTTTGGGGCATCCAATTCTAGAGTGATTTGTTTTGAACGACCTCATGCAAGAAATGGTAGACTACTGACAAGTGAAACTGAAAAGTTCTTCATCCAAAGTAGCATGTGGTACTATTGCTGATCCAATGGATGAATGGGAATGGAAGGAATTCAAAAGATAGTATGAATAAAAATACAACGATTGGATGATCTGGAAAATGATCAACCGAACTCATGACATTTAACGAACACAGTTGAATAAACCGACTGTTTCTTCTTCTACTTCTGCCACAACAAAACCACCTTCATCAAAAGGCGAATATTCAATGAAATGAAGTGATATGAAGGATAAAGAGCAGTTAGAAAAAGTTGATATCATGTCAATTCCAAATATTTCCCCAACCCTGTCAGATTTCAGGCCATCTTTTTCAAAATAACCGGCACCACCCCACCAAATGGTACAACCAAAACTGACCTGTCTCGAAGAATTTTAATTAAATTAAGAATTTATCTTTGGTTATATTAATGTTATCCACTTAATGAATATGTATACCAATGGTGATTCTGATTATAATGTGCTTATGATTCTTGTACCTAGTTGAGGAACTATAAGAAGATAGCATGGTCGAGGATATAGAGGGAGAAGTGGGAATTATAGAAGACACTATTTTAAATTTACCCCTACTCGAACTGTATATGTGGTGGAAACTCATGGAAGAGCCCTTCAGCGGGCTCAACAAGAATAATAATATTCTTCTACGCATGACAGATTTGAACCTGAAATGATTATGTTTGAGGACTGATTAAGAAGTCACACCATATTCCTCTCATCATATTAATAAAACTAGTCAGTCTAATCTACCAAAGTGAGGATAATTTTAAGTTTCTACTCCGACATGGGGTACATCTGCACTAGGAGCATCAAATTCCATGGCACCTGCAAAACCACATCTCCATGTTGGGAAACAAAGACCCCTGGACCATAAAAATGATGTTTTGAAACATCTGGACCATGTACCAGCCATGTTTTCAATTAGGGATGCCTTGAATTTTTCTAATGATCTTCAAGAAGCACTTATTTAGTCTTTTTCAAGTCCTCAAGAGTTTGAAATAGAAGTTAATGCTGTGAATTTTTATCTTATGACAAATGATCTTGTCGAATGTCATGCAGTTATATCTTTTACAAATGATGATAATGATTATGTTGTACATGGACATATCAGGCCCTTGTATCTACGTGGAAATTTCAATGATATAGATAGCTGACAAGCCTTCATTGATAATGGATCAAGAGTAACTATCATTATGGTTCATACACATCATCAGTTGGGCATCACTAAATCTAAATTTTCTCATTCCACATTAATGTTTCAAGGATATGATAAGAATGATCAGGAACCACTGGGTGAGATTGCACTCAGAACTCAGTTAGGGGATATTATGTCTAATGTATATTTTAGGGTTGTTCGTTAAGACACAACCTTCAACATTCTTCTTGGAAAGCCTTGGCTACATCAACATGCACCCATACCTTCATCATACCACCAATGTCTCAAGTACTGTTTCAATGGTCAAATTGGGACATTGTAAAGTGGCAATACTCCATTCAAAATGTTTGAATCTCAATACAATGAGGTATAATTTTATCACACGAATAGAACAAGATCTATGAAAAGGCATGTAATTAGAATCAATGTTTCAAATGGACTGGAAAAGACCCCATAAAACCCATTAATACATTTGAGTACAGATTATGTGATACCTATCAATCAAATTGAAAAGTTAAACCCAAATCCATGAACATGTTCAATGACTTCCATAATGTCAAAAGTAGAAATCAAGCTTTACACAATGGTAGAAATTGTTGATTCACCAATCAATGTTGAAAGCTTAAAAGGAATGTATTCATTTCATCAACTGAACTATATTAATCCTCTAATTCGTCATTCAGATTAAAAGAAGTTGTATCAATTCTTGAGGAAGACAATGATATTGATTCTCTATGCATCATCTTCCATATATTATCCAAGGAAGATCCTTCATCATTAGTAGGGTCAGAAATGGTTCCCTCTTCTTCAGGATGGTCAAATACTCGATCCTCACCTAACATTGGAAGTTTTTTTTCGTCATCTCCTATACAAGTAGAAATAAAAGAAGTAACACATAGTGAATATGATGAAGAAGACCTCATTGATGCTTCCGCATAATTTGAGGAAGGTGTATCTACCACTATGGATGAGCTCAATGAAATAAATCTGTGTGCAAGAAAACATCCACGCCCCACTCTATTCAGTGAGGCCAGGAATTTTATAGAGCAAGATGTGTATACTTAATTTCTAAAGAAACATTGAGATATATTTTCATGGTATTATACATAAATTCCTGGACATAATCCCAATGTAGCCACTCGTCATTTGGAATTTCATGAAGAGCATTGACGATTCAAGCAGAAACCAAGATGAACACACCCAACTCATGCCTCTAGAATTGAATATGAAGTTGATAAATGTTTAAAGGATAAATTTTTCAGAGAGATTCAATATCCCAAATGGATGGAAATATTTTCATAGTAAAGAAGAATAATGGGAAAATAAGAGTTTTCATTGATTTCAGATATCTTAACCAGCAGTATCCTAAAGATTACTTTCCAGTTCCAGTCAAAGAGATTTTAATTGATTCAACAGCTAGCTATGAATCTCTTTCATTTATGGATGGTTACTATGGGTATATTCAAATCCATATGGCCCTAGAGGATAAAGAATATACAGCCTTTAGAGCCCCTCAAGGTGTGTCTTTCTATCAGGTAATTCCTTTGGCTTAAAGAATGCTGGTGCAATGTATCAATGTGCCATTCACCATATATTCAAACCCTTCTTAAAGAATTTTTTTGAATGTTATGTCGATGATTTGGTGGTCAAATCTAGAAAATGATCCAATCACTTGGTTGATCTAAATACCATATTCAATAAAAATTGGCAACACAATTTGAAGTTGATCCCCTTGAAATGTTCAGTCGGTGTAACGTCAAGATTGTTCCTAGGTTTTGTTATACACCATCATGGAATTTACCCTCCTCGAAATTTAAAATAATTATGAAGAATCCTAGTACACTTGGCCAATATTTGGCGCATTATCGCCAATTTGGCTGGCATGTGTTTTCCCTACAACAGATTAATAAAGAAGCAAGTCACCTATCAATGGACTAAAGACAACAAAGAGGCATTTTATACCCTCATGAAATATCTCTTGAGTCCACCGGTATCAATTCCACCTGTTGAAGAAAGGCCACTTATTCTTTATGTGATATACTTATAGAGATCATTGGGTTCATTCCATTAACAAAAGAACAAGGGTAAAAATTACAACAGCCTTTAATATCTCAGATTATCTATGCTTGATGCAGAAACTCAGTATTCAAGTATTAAAAAGTGATGCATAGCATTAATCATTGTAGTTCATAAATTGAGGCAATACATACAACATCATGATGTCCAATTTGTGTCTTGAAATAACCCTCTCATTTTTATCCTCAGTCATCCTATGATTACAAGGCATCTGGTATGGTGGGAATTTATTTATCAACAGTTTGATATCAAGTTTGTGCCTCAAAAGGAAATAAAGGGACAAGATCTGGTTGACTTCCTTGCTAAAAACCATCTACAGAAGATACATCTTGAATACTATACATCTTAATAAATAGGTCTTCACTATTCATGATAGTTCCCAAACATTGGAGATGTACTTTGTTGGTTCCTCCATATGACCAAAAATAAATAGAATGGAAACCTTAAACACAATATTATTTGGTTAGGAATTGTCCTTATCTCCCTAGAAATGGCAGTTTTCCCTTATTCCTTCATATTGTCAGAAGGTGGTACCAACAATGAAGCAGATTATCAATCTCTCACAGCAAGCATGGAATTGGCACGTTAGGTGAAAGTGAATTACATAAAATTGAAAGGTGATTCAGAATTGGTAACCAAACAAATCAATGCGGAATATTATACTAGGAAAGAAGAGTTAATCACTAAACATGATTACGTCAGATGGTTAATGGATTAATTTCTTTTCAGAGCTGACATTTTCTTATGTCCCATGATCACAAATTCCCAAGATGATGCACTAGCTAATGAAACTACAACCTTATAATATCCAAATCCAGATTAGACAATCATCAGGATAGCCCATCATCACATGGTATCACATTTTGAACAACCCAAAATGAAGGAAATTAATGAAATTAGCCCTATTTATTATTTCTGACCCATATGTTCATACCATGGGATGGAGAAAAACCATAACTGAATATCATAAATTGGAGTTCTTCCACCAAAAAGAGATGAAAAAGAACATATATAACAATGAGTGGACAATTTTACTCTTTATGATAGTCCCGGCCACCAGAATATCCTCTAAAAACGAGGTTTTGATGGAATCCACTTCAGATGTATTGTTGGTAATGAAATTACAGATGTCATACAAAAATTATATTCAGAATATTATGGTGATCACAAGTCTGGGAATAGGATTTCTGTTCAAATTTGATGTCTTAGATACTTTTGGCCTTCAATGACGCAGGATTTCACAGATTTTACTATGAAATTTCATCCCCGCCAAGTTAATTCCAACTTCATTCATCAACCCCTAGATTTGTTACATACAACTAAATATTAACGGCTATTTTCCAAATGGGGAATAGATTTAGTTGGGCCTTATCATCCTTCCATGGCTAATTAGTTCAAGTATATCTTTACTACTACTAACTGTTTTACAATTAGGCTGAGGAAATACCTCTTAATGAAGTCGGATCCAAAACCATTATTAGTTAAGTAAAATCTAACACCATCACTAGATTTGGTGTATCTCAAAAAATAATGATGGAACATGGCACTAATTGTTTTTTATTCTGATGTGGGGAAGTTATATTAGGAGCACAATATCAAATCCAACCACTTACCTCACTATCATGCGGTGGCCAATGGGAAGATATAGTCTTTCAATTAGACCCTATCAAATATAATGTAGAATATTTTGGAAAAAGATACGAAATCTTGGACTGATAAACTTTTTCATGCTTTATGGGATTAGTAGAATACTACCTGTACTGCCACATAGGAAACCCCTTATTTTTTATCTAAAATATTTTTTTTATTACATCATGAAAATATAAAAAAATTATCAAAAAAAACAAAGAAAAAAATCAAGGGGGCCTGTAGTTGTGCAGTATGAGGGCGTCCTTGATAGCTATATCCACACCAGTTAGGGGAAGAGACCCGAGGGAGGTGAAAATCAAGAGAGGGTGGTCCTGGGACACACTAGCAGCCAAAAAATCAGCCAATCGGTTCCCCTCCTGCCTTGTGTAAATGACCTTATTATTACTGGAAAGAATCACCTTGCATTAGCGAATGAGGTAGATGATCTGCTAGGTGGTACATGTTACCATTGAGGGATCCCCAAATGTTCCTAGAATCAGTCTCCACTGTAGTGAGGGGAGTAGAATTTGGAAGATAAATTTCATGATCGGTGTGCATTTCCTTAGCCTCCACCACAAGAGAGTCCATCTCCCCATAGAAGGTGTTGGAAGCAAGATTGACTGATCCAGAAGGGTCCCGAACAGTCCCTCCTCCCCTCATTCCCCCTGACCATAAGCCCCATCTATGTTCAATTTCAACCCATTAGAAGGGGGATGCCATATCACATAGGAGTCGGACCTTGGAGGGGATGGGGAGCTTGGGGGCATAGGCTGTTGATATGTCTACGTAGGGAGGGCACGACTGCATGATGATTATGGAGAGTGGCCAGATCAGCGATGAGAAACCTTGTGCGGAGAAGAATTCTGTGAAGGGAGGGGTGAAGAACAGAGTGTCGATCTTTGTTGCGCACCTGCCAAATACACCATAATCCCACCGCAAGAAGGATTGACTGGCCCTCCTCCTCAGGCTTGGTGGAGGCCCCATTTAACCACCATTAGAAAAAATCTTCCAGAGAAGAAACCCATTATTCTTTGGTGTATGGAACAGAAAATGTTTTTCCAATTGAAATTCAATTTCCTTCACTCAGAGATTCAATATGTGATCAGTTCTTTACAGATGAGTGGTAGTAGAAAAATTTTATGCACTAGAATTATTATTAGAGAAAATATTTCATACTTTGCATCATTAAGAAGTCTATCAAAAAAAATAACACTAGCCTTTTACAACATAATTCGCCTCCACTCATTCCCTCAAGTAGAATTGGTATTGGTCCTCAACACACTAATGATGCCAGGAATGAGACCTCAAAAGCTAGAGCCAAAGTGGGTTGAACCTTATTCAATACATATGGGTTACTCATGTAAAGACCGTAAAATTCAAGGGAATTTTTTTCTTAATTTTCTTTGGATTTTTACAAGAGCGCGGTTTCAGACGGCACCTGATTCCGAGGCCCGGAGTGCCCGGAATCAATTTCCGAAGTTTGGCTCGGGTACGTTCAGTGAACGAACGAGCGGGAATTCCTAACTTTTGATCCGGTGCTCGGAATTGAAATCCGAGGGCACCGATGAACTCGCAGCGCCGATATTCTCTTAATGAAACCTTTTCGGGAGTTGCGTTTGTTGCGGGTTGAAAGTTACGTTTTGGGGTTTTTCAGTTAAGTTAAATAAATTTGTGTAAAACAAATTTTATTTAAACTTATTAAAAAAAAACCTACCTAAGGGGGTTGGAAGTGGGACCCACACCCACTTAACCTCCCTTGGGAGGATTAAGTGTGGTGGGGCCCACACGAACCCCTAAATCTTTTAATAACCTCTCAACTTTCCCCTTAAACTCCTCTTTTAATAACATGACAACTTTGTTAATTAATGGAGTTGAATTGTTTGAATTGTTTGAATTTCAAACCTTTGAAATTCAAATTGATAATTGTGTGAATAAAATAAGTCTTTAGCTTATTTTATTTGGGTTAGAATTCTCTAGCCACCTTGAGAGAATTTGGAGCCTTCATCTTCTTCTTCTTCAAGCTTTGACGAAGAACGCGAAGAAATCGACGAAGAACGCCACGTTCTCGGGAATCGTCTTTCGCGACGCCATACCCGCGACACCGACGACGTCTTCTTCCGCGTCATCTCTTCCGCGACGATTTCCCACGACGAAATCGTCGTCAAAGAACTTCGAATCCTCGCTTCACGACATCGACGTTCTTCTTCCGTGACGCCGACCACCGCGACGCGTCTTCCGCGGGTCGTTGACATTCATCGTTCTTGAATCCAGAAGTAGGGGATGTTTTTTATTGTTTATTTTTATTCCATTCTTGAATCATGGATTTTTAGCATGACTAAATGTGTGGCTTTCGGTTATTCTTTAGTTATGTTATTATTTAACGTGAGGGGGGTCGGACCGCAAGAACACGGCCGAACCCCCCCTCCTTAGTTCTCGTTTTATTCATACGGGTGGAAGCAAGAGGCGTGGTGCCGTCGCACCACGCGGATGAACATGCTTATATTTTTCCGCAACCCGTCGCGCTTCGCCGAGGAGAGATTTCAAGAACGCGACGCCGTCGCGCCGCGTTGGGAGGATTCATGGCACGGAGAAAGGGGCGCGGTGCCGTCGCACCGCGCCGGACGACGAACACCGCGGCCGGTTCCGGGCCGCGGTGAGACGAGGAGACCGCGGCCGGTTCCGGGCCGCGGCGGAAGGAAAGACCGGCGGCCGTGCCGCCGGCGTCGGGAGTCGAGGGCGGGACCGGAAATTCCGGTCCCGTTGGTAAAAACCGGCCGGCCAGCGGCCGGCCGGATGTCATAAAAACCGGGGGATTAAACCCCCGGCCGGTCCATCAAGACCCCCCTCTTAATGAGGGGGGCGGTTCATTTAAGAAGGGGGGGGGGGCAAAGCCCCCCCGGTTTTCTTCAGCCGGCCCCCACTTGCGGGGGCCGTTTCTTAGCAAGGCACGGCTTAAAGCCGTGCCGTTTTGTGAAACGCGGGGCTCAGCCCCGCGTGCCTTCCGCCGCCGCCACGCGGCCCGCCGCCGCCACGCGGCCCGCCGCCGCCACGCGGCCCGCCGCCGCCGCCACGCGGCCCGCCGCCGCGCCGCCGCCCGCCGCCACGCGGCCCGCCGCCGCCGCCACGCGGCCAGCCGCCGCCGCCGTCCGCCGCCGTCCGCCGCCGCCGTCCGCCGCCGCCGGCCGCCGCGCCGTCCAGAGGGGGGGGGGGGGGTCGGGCCGGGTCGGCCCGGACCCGGACCCCCCGTTTCGGACCAGATTCGGTTCTTGGCTCATAACTTGAGCCTCGGACCTCCGAATGACGAACCGTCTGCGGCAACGCGATCCTTGGATCGAGACGGTCGTTTCGGTATATCGCACTCAAGGTTTCGGATTACTTTGAGTTCGGCCGGGTTGGTTCGTTCACGAAACCAACCGGGCCTTCGGAGCGGAAACGCTCATATCTTGAGCTACGGACGTCCGATTGACGTGCCGTCAGTCGCGTAGTGTTCCTCTTATTGAGACGGATCTTTTGGCATACTCCGCCCGAGGTTCGGACGCAGGTGGAGTACGGTCGGGTTGGTTTTGCCTTAAAAACCAACCGGGCCCCGGAGACGAAAATGCCTATAACTCTCAGACCGGGCGTCCGATCGACACGCCGTCTGTTGCGTTGAGTTCCTGTTGACGATACGGAACTTTTGGATACATCAACTTCGGTCTTCGTGACAGTTGATGTATCAGCCTCTCGGCTCGTGGAGCGGACCCTCCGTACGAGCTTGCTGTGTGCGGGAACCCTAGTGCTGGCTGCGACTGTTCTACTGCTACGACTGCTACTGTGACTGCGACGACGACAGTACAGAGATCCTGTGTGGATTCGACGACGACAGTACAGAGATCCTGTGTGGATTCGACGACGACGACTACAGCACTCAGCGATCCTACGAGGATCAGTGCTACAGGTTCTGTGTGAGCCCGATCCTGTGTGGGTCCTTGCGCTCAGCGGTTCTGTGTGAGCCAGCGCCTACAGGTTCTGTGTGAGCCCGATCCTGTGTGGGTCTTCTGCGGGGGTTAGTTACCTATCGATCCTTCGTGGGTCCGACGACTTAGATGGATCAGTGATCATCTTTATCGTCCTTGAAGAAGTATACCTGTGTGAGCTGAATCCTGTTACTTTCCTTTGTGGAATACGTATACTTTCCTGCGTGGACTGAGTTATACTTGGGCTCGGAGGTTGGAGCGTATCTGAATTGATGACTTAGGTATATGTATGGGCATATACCTAAGCAGTGTTGGTTGTTACTTCGTGATTGTACTTTGTTTCGTGGTTTATCCTTTGTGGATTTTGAGAGACCTTCAGGGGTCTCGGGGTCCCTACTGAGTAGCTTATACTCACCCCTGCACGGGCTTCGCCCGCACTACGTTGTGTTGGTTGCAGACGACGGACAGCGTTGACCTTAGCTGAGGTTTGCGGAGCGGGACGGTACCCGGAGGTGGACCACTGGGCGGGACGAGCACGGAGCGGACGGTGGGACCCGTGGAGCAGAGGAGCTATCTGTACCCACCCTTCAGGTGGGATTTCCGGTGGACAGCTCGGAGTAGCGGCCTTTACTTTACAGTTGCTGTTTTTCCCTTTTTGAGTTGTACTTTACTTTCAGTTTGGGTTTGTATTCTGGCCCATTTACTTTTCCGCACTTTCAGTTGTACTCTGCTTGTTTAGTGTTTACTTCCGCTTGTTTACTCTGTGGTGTGTGCTTACTTTTCAAAGGCAATGCCTTCCCTTTTTACTGGGATATACGCCTTGGTGCTAGTCGCCAGCCCCTGGCCTATGGAAGGCGGGCTTGGGGTAGTCACGGCACGGACCCCGAGGGCGGGTCGTGACAAATTGGTATCAGAGGAGTTCGGTTCTACCGCGAACTCTGATCTTTTCTATGTGAAGCAATAATGTTTAGCGTATTGAGTGTGGTTATCAGTCCAGGGAGTCCAGTGTTGGTGCGGCGGCCGACGTATCCGTACACCAGGACCCTGACTTCTGATTTCCGACTTAATGCACGAAAACATTGATTGCGTGTGTGTTTCAAAGTTTTCTTTGTGATTACTTGTGTCAGCTCACCGGGTATACTGTTCTGCTTTATGAAAGTCTCAAGTTTTCTTTGTGATTACTTAATTCAGCTCACCAGGTATACTGTTCTAACCGTGGCGCACCTGTTTCCTTTTCAGGATGGCCCCACGACGGCAGCCAGCTAGGGTTCCGAGAGTCGAGCGAGACGACAGCCCCCCGAGCGACGAGGCCTCGGTGCAGGGCCCTTTTCCAGTAGTGGCACCGGCGGTAGCTTTACCCGCTGAGCCCCCGATGCTTCCAGCAGCAGCCGCTGACGATGCACGTCGCCTCAGCGCACTGCATGAGTTTCAGCACCAGCGACCGCCCAGGTTTCGCGGGGAGACGGATCCCCAGGCAGCAGAGGACTGGCTGGAGGCAGTGGTTCGAGTGTTTAGGCTAGTGAGGACACCAGCAGACCTCATGGTGATCCTCGCTGCGAGCCTACTACACGCAGCAGCTGGACGATGGTGGAGCTTGATGCTCCAGGTGCACGATGAGGCATCTCTACTCTGGACGGACTTCGAGAGCCTCTTCCGCTCTGAGTTCGTCCCGGCCACCCTTCGAGCGGTGCGCATCCAGGAGCTTCTACAGCTGCGGCAGGGCAGCATGACGGTCGCCCAGTACTCGGCGAGGTTTACCGATCTCTCGCGCTACTCGACCGACATGGTACGGGATCCATTCTTCCGGGCCCGGACCTTCGAGCAGGGTTTGAGACACGAGATCAGGGCATCGCTGATCTCCCTCAGCATACCGACTCAGACAGGAGTACTGGAGCGGGCACTTCTGATCGAGAGCTTCCTTGCTGAGTCTACACCAGCACAGCGACCCACCGCAGGGCGGCACGTGGCAGAGTCATCTGCAGCAGGCAGTCGACGGATGACTCAGGGGTCCAGACAGACCAGACCTTCAGGCCGACGATCTCAGGGCACTGGCTCAGTAGTGCGGGGCACACAGCGCGGAGCCAGTCTTCCGAGAGGCAGGCAGTGCTACTCGTGCGGCGGGCAGGGCCACATGGCTCGCGACTGCCCGACCCGCCGTGCCGAGGAGCAGCAGTCAGTTGATGGACCACCGAGGCAGAGGCAGAGGGTCGACCGTGGCGGTCCGCAGGGAGGAGGCGGACGAGGCAGAGGAGCTGGACGAGCAGCTGGTGGTGGCCGACGCTTTGAGGCTCTACCACCACCACCACCAGGAGGTCCACCCCGACCACAGGGAGCTGGCGGGCAGCGACAGGCACAGCTCCAGGCAGCAGAGGCCTACGACCACGGCGCACCTGAGATGATTCGAGGTACTATCTGTGTCTTTTCCACCCTTGCTGCAGTTCTTATAGACACAGGAGCGAGTCACTCTTTCATAGCCGCTGCCCTTGTTCGGAGCTCGGAGATTCCGACAGAGCCGTTGGCTCGATCCTTACGGCTAGAGACTCCTACGGGAGCAGACTCGACGATTACGCACTGGTGCCGGCAGTGTGAGCTTACTCTAGGAGGCGAGAGCTTCGGCTGGGATCTTCTTGTAGCAGCGTCGAGGCCTTACGACGTCATCTTGGGCATGGATTGGCTGTCTACGGTCCATGCACAGATTGACTGTTTTAGGCGCAAGGTGCGATGTGTACGCACCGACGGGAGCAGGTTCACCTTCACCGGCGAGAAGGGAGCCTTAGCAGCACAGGATGGACTTCCGCGGAGGAGAGGACAGCCCATCACTCATCAGTTGGCTAGCCTTATCCTTGGAGCAGTTGACGTGCGGAGTCCTGGTTTTCCTGCAGTGGTGGATCAGTTTGCGGACGTTTTTCCCGACGATGTTCCAGGGCTACCTCCTCGCAGAGAGGTAGACTTTTATATTGACTTGTACCCCGGGACAGCCCCGATATCCACTCCAGCATATCGGATGGCCCCCGCCGAGCTTCGAGAGCTACGGGTACAGTTGGAGGACTTGCAGGGCAAGGGATTCATCCGACCCAGTGTTTCACCCTGGGCTTCCCCGATATTGTTCTCCAAGAAGGCGGACGGGAGCTTGCGACTTTGTGTTGACTATCGTCGCCTGAACCAGGTGACAGTGAGGAACAAGTATCCGCTACCGAGGATTGATGACCTCTTTGATCAGCTCAAGGGAGCACGGTGGTTCTCAAAGATAGACCTCAGGTCAGGCTATCATCAGCTCAGAGTCAGAGACGAGGATGTGCAGAAGACGGCCTTCAGATGTCGGTATGGCCACTATGAGTTCTTGGTTATGCCTTTCGGTGTAACCAATGCTCCAGCAGTGTTCATGGCTCTCATGAACAGGATCTTTCAGCCATACCTCGATCGGTTTGTCGTGGTCTTCATCGACGACATTCTGATTTACTCTTCGACAGAGGAGGAGCACGCCTATCACTTGCGAGTTGTTCTTGACACACTCCGAGAGCACCAGCTTTATGGTAAGCTCTCGAAGTGCCAGTTCTGGATACGTGAGGTCCACTTTTTGGGACACGTTATCTCTGAGGCGGGAGTTGCAGTGGATCCCGCGAAGATTGAGGCTGTGTTAGCATGGGAGCCACCCAGGAGCGTGACTGAGGTTCGGAGTTTCTTGGGACTAGCTGGATACTATCGGAGGTTTGTGCCGAACTTCTCCAGAGTTGCGGCAACACTCACAGCTTTGACGAAGAAGGGGAAACCCTTCGTGTGGTCAGACAGTTGTCAGCAGAGCTTCGAGGAGCTGAGGCAGAGATTGACTAGCGCACCTATCTTGAGGTTGCCTGAGGAGGGAGTAGGGTACGTAGTCTACTGCGATGCATCAGGAACCGGACTCGGATGTGTTCTAATGCAGGAGCGGGCAGTGATCGCCTATGGATCACGACAGTTGAGGCCGCATGAGCTGAACTACGCTACCCATGACCTGGAGTTAGCAGCAGTGTTCTTCGCTCTGAAGACATGGCGACATTATCTGATGGGCGAGCGCTTTACAGTCTTTTCCGATCATCAGAGTCTCAGGTATATCTTCTCGCAGAAGGATCTGAATCTGAGACAACGACGATGGCTCGAGTTCCTCCAGGACTATGACTTTGAGATAGTCTATACTCCAGGGAAGGGGAACGTAGTAGCCGATGCCCTCAGCAGGAGGACGGGCATTCAGCTACTCGAGGAGGCGACGGAGCAGCTAGCCTCTTTGCAGATATCCTTCGTGGATAGAGATGGAGCAGCCTTTCTTCAGTCTCTCACAGTCACTCCTCCACTACTGCAGCGAGTCAGGGAGGCACAGCGCGGGGACGCTGACTGTGAGACACAGCGTGCACAGATATCCTCGGGACAGGCACCTGATGGTTTCTCCCTTGGAGCAGAGCACGACATCCTTTTCAGAGGACGTGCCTTGGTACCAGTCACATTGCGAGAGGAAGTGCTGAGGGAGTTTCACACTTCTCCTTTAGCGGTACATCCTGGAGTGGCGAAGATGTACCAGGACCTCAGACGACAGCACTGGTGGCCGGGCATGAAGAAAGCTGTAGCAGAGTTCGTTTCTCGATGCCTTACCTGTCAGCAGGTGAAGGCAGAGCATCAGGTACCAGCAGGCTTGGTACAGCCCTTGGAGGTTCCGGAGTGGAAGTGGGACGGCATATCTATGGACTTCGTGACTGGACTTCCACGCACTTCCAGAGGTCACGACTCCATCTGAGTGATTGTTGACCGACTCACCAAGTCGGCACACTTCTTACCCATCAGAGAGCAGGGCTCGGTGGAGAGCTTGGGACGTCTCTACGTTCAGGAGATTGTGCGGCTCCACGGCGTACCATCATCTATCGTTTCCGATCGTGATGCCCGCTTTACTTCCCGGCTTTGGAAGGGGTTGCAGGAGGCGTTCGGGACGCAGCTACGTCTTAGCACAGCTTTTCACCCTCAGACGGATGGTCAGACGGAGAGGACCATCCAGACTCTCGAGGACATGCTCCGTGCATGTGTCCTTGACTTTGGTCGTAGCTGGGAGGACCACCTACCTTTGGTGGAATTCGCGTACAACAACAGCTACCACTCCACCATCGGGATGGCACCGTACGAGGCGTTGTACGGCCGACCATGTAGATCTCCTTTGTGCTGGACAGACCCTGGGGAGTCAGCACTGGTGGGACCGGAGATGGTCCAGGCCACGACAGAGAAGGTCCAGGTCATCCAGGAGCGGATGAGGACAGCTCAGAGCCGGCAGAAGTCATACGCTGACAGGAGGCGGAGACCACTAGAGTTCGAGGATGGCGACCACGTCTTCTTGCGGGTCTCACCTCGACGTGGTATTCGGAGATTTGGCCGAGGCGGCAAGTTATCTCCGCGCTTCATCGGACCTTTTCAGATTCTCATCAGGATTGGCGAGGTGGCTTACCGCCTGGCTCTACCACCTCAGTTACACCGGGTGCACGACGTCTTTCACGTATCCCAGCTGAGGAGATACGTGCACGACCCGACGCACATCATTGACCATGGGGAGCTTGACGTTGACGATGGGGCGACTTTTACAGAGGTCCCGGTGGAGATAGAGGATCGACAGGAGCGGGTCCTACGTGGGCGATCGATTCCTCTTGTGCGCATCAGATGGCAGCACGGGAATCTCCAGGAGAGCACATGGGAGCGAGAGGCTCAGATGCGTGCTCAGTACCCTCATTTGTTCCCCTAGTTTTTGTTGTATCTTTACGGGGACGTAAAGCCCTGAGGTGGGAGTAATGTAAAGACCGTAAAATTCAAGGGAATTTTTTTCTTAATTTTCTTTGGATTTTTACAAGAGCGCGGTTTCAGACGGCACCTGATTCCGAGGCCCGGAGTGCCCGGAATCAATTTCCGAAGTTTGGCTCGGGTACGTTCAGTGAACGAACGAGCGCGAATTCCTAACTTTTGATCCGGTGCTCGGAATTGAAATCCGAGGGCACCGATGAACTCGCAGCGCCGATATTCGCTTAATGAAACCTTTTCGGGAGTTGCGTTTGTTGCGGGTTGAAAGTTACGTTTTGGGGTTTTTCAGTTAAGTTAAATAAATTTGTGTAAAACAAATTTTATTTAAACTTATTAAAAAAAAACCTACCTAAGGGGGTTGGAAGTGGGACCCACACCCACTTAACCTCCCTTGGGAGGATTAAGTGTGGTGGGGCCCACACGAACCCCTAAATCTTTTAATAACCTCTCAACTTTCCCCTTAAACTCCTCTTTTAATAACATGACAACTTTGTTAATTAGTGGAGTTGAATTGTTTGAATTGTTTGAATTTCAAACCTTTGAAATTCAAATTGATAATTGTGTGAATAAAATAAGTCTTTAGCTTATTTTATTTGGGTTAGAATTCTCTAGCCACCTTGAGAGAATTTGGAGCCTTCATCTTCTTCTTCTTCAAGCTTTGACGAAGAACGCGAAGAAATCGACGAAGAACGCCACGTTCTCGGGAATCGTCTTTCGCGACGCCATACCCGCGACACCGACGACGTCTTCTTCCGCGTCATCTCTTCCGCGACGATTTCCCACGACGAAATCGTCGTCAAAGAACTTCGAATCCTCGCTTCACGACATCGACGTTCTTCTTCCGTGACGCCGACCACCGCGACGCGTCTTCCGCGGGTCGTTGACATTCATCGTTCTTGAATCCAGAAGTAGGGGATGTTTTTTATTGTTTATTTTTATTCCATTCTTGAATCATGGATTTTTAGCATGACTAAATGTGTGGCTTTCGGTTATTCTTTAGTTATGTTATTATTTAACGTGAGGGGGGTCGGACCGCAAGAACACGGCCGAACCCCCCCTCCTTAGTTCTCGTTTTATTCATACGGGTGGAAGCAAGAGGCGTGGTGCCGTCGCACCACGCGGATGAACATGCTTATATTTTTCCGCAACCCGTCGCGCTTCGCCGAGGAGAGATTTCAAGAACGCGACGCCGTCGCGCCGCGTTGGGAGGATTCATGGCACGGCGAAAGGGGCGCGGTGCCGTCGCACCGCGCCGGACGACGAACACCGCGGCCGGTTCCGGGCCGCGGTGAGACGAGGAGACCGCGGCCGGTTCCGGGCCGCGGCGGAAGGAAAGACCGGCGGCCGTGCCGCCGGCGTCGGGAGTCGAGGGCGGGACCGGAAATTCCGGTCCCGTTGGTAAAAACCGGCCGGCCAGCGGCCGGCCGGATGTCATAAAAACCGGGGGATTAAACCCCCGGCCGGTCCATCAAGACCCCCCTCTTAATGAGGGGGGCGGTTCATTTAAGAAGGGGGGGGGGCAAAGCCCCCCCGGTTTTCTTCAGCCGGCCCCCACTTGCGGGGGCCGTTTCTTAGCAAGGCACGGCTTAAAGCCGTGCCGTTTTGTGAAACGCGGGGCTCAGCCCCGCGTGCCTTCCGCCGCCGCCACGCGGCCCGCCGCCGCCACGCGGCCCGCCGCCGCCGCCACGCGGCCCGCCGCCGCCGCCACGCGGCCCGCCGCCGCGCCGCCGCCCGCCGCCACGCGGCCCGCCGCCGCCGCCACGCGGCCAGCCGCCGCTGCCGTCCGCCACCGTCCGCCGCCGCCGTCCGCCGCCGCCGGCCGCCGCGCCGTCCAGAGGGGGGGGGGGGGTCGGGCCGGGTCGGCCCGGACCCGGACCCCCCGTTTCGGACCAGATTCGGTTCTTGGCTCATAACTTGAGCCTCGGACCTCCGAATGACGAACCGTCTGCGGCAACGCGATCCTTGGATCGAGACGGTCGTTTCGGTATATCGCACTCAAGGTTTCGGATTACTTTGAGTTCGGCCGGGTTGGTTCGTTCACGAAACCAACCGGGCCTTCGGAGCGGAAACGCTCATATCTTGAGCTACGGACGTCCGATTGACGTGCCGTCAGTCGCGTAGTGTTCCTCTTATTGAGACGGATCTTTTGGCATACTCCGCCCGAGGTTCGGACGCAGGTGGAGTACGGTCGGGTTGGTTTTGCCTTAAAAACCAACCGGGCCCCGGAGACGAAAATGCCTATAACTCTCAGACCGGGCGTCCGATCGACGCGCCGTCTGTTGCGTTGAGTTCCTGTTGACGATACGGAACTTTTGGATACATCAACTTCGGTCTTCGTGACAGTTGATGTATCAGCCTCTCGGCTCGTGGAGCGGACCCTCCGTACGAGCTTGCTGTGTGCGGGAACCCTAGTGCTGGCTGCGACTGTTCTACTGCTACGACTGCTACTGTGACTGCGACGACGACAGTACAGAGATCCTGTGTGGATTCGACGACGACAGTACAGAGATCCTGTGTGGATTCGACGACGACGACTACAGCACTCAGCGATCCTACGAGGATCAGTGCTACAGGTTCTGTGTGAGCCCGATCCTGTGTGGGTCCTTGCGCTCAGCGGTTCTGTGTGAGCCAGCGCCTACAGGTTCTGTGTGAGCCCGATCCTGTGTGGGTCTTCTGCGGGGGTTAGTTACCTATCGATCCTTCGTGGGTCCGACGACTTAGATGGATCAGTGATCATCTTTATCGTCCTTGAAGAAGTATACCTGTGTGAGCTGAATCCTGTTACTTTCCTTTGTGGAATACGTATACTTTCCTGCGTGGACTGAGTTATACTTGGGCTCGGAGGTTGGAGCGTATCTGAATTGATGACTTAGGTATATGTATGGGCATATACCTAAGCAGTGTTGGTTGTTACTTCGTGATTGTACTTTGTTTCGTGGTTTATCCTTTGTGGATTTTGAGAGACCTTCAGGGGTCTCGGGGTCCCTACTGAGTAGCTTATACTCACCCCTGCACGGGCTTCGCCCGCACTACGTTGTGTTGGTTGCAGACGACGGACAGCGTTGACCTTAGCTGAGGTTTGCGGAGCGGGACGGTACCCGGAGGTGGACCACTGGGCGGGACGAGCACGGAGCGGACGGTGGGACCCGTGGAGCAGAGGAGCTATCTGTACCCACCCTTCAGGTGGGATTTCCGGTGGACAGCTCGGAGTAGCGGCCTTTACTTTACAGTTGCTGTTTTTCCCTTTTTGAGTTGTACTTTACTTTCAGTTTGGGTTTGTATTCTGGCCCATTTACTTTTCCGCACTTTCAGTTGTACTCTGCTTGTTTAGTGTTTACTTCCGCTTGTTTACTCTGTGGTGTGTGCTTACTTTTCAAAGGCAATGCCTTCCCTTTTTACTGGGATATACGCCTTGGTGCTAGTCGCCAGCCCCTGGCCTATGGAAGGCGGGCTTGGGGTAGTCACGGCACGGACCCCGAGGGCGGGTCGTGACAACTCAAACAGAACTTATTCCTTAATCTAATGGATAGAGAGTTTATTACAACTCCAACAAATGCGAGATTCATGAAGAAATACATTGTGAAATTTCACATATCTTCCTCACTGCAAGACTGAAAAATACACAGACCTTCTCCTTACTACAAGACTCTATGATGCACAGAACAATGTCCTAGTTACAAGACATTAAACTACATAACAACAATAAGAATCCAAGATACATGACGATAAAATGCGTAGCATCAATGTCCTTTTTCCACAACGTTAAACTACATAACATCATTTTCCATGTTACAAGACATAAAACTGTACAGCTAACATCACATGACGTTAGGAGATTCTATATGAAATAATCATTGACGTCATTAATGATCCTTAGTGGAACATGTGTACCTTTCTTCCCAACTTCTGAGTCAGATCTGTATACAGACCTCATTTTAAGAAATATGTGTGGCTTGATTTTTCTTTCATATGAGACACGTAGAGATGCCTAGATCCACAAGAAACCAAATTTTTTATTTCCTTTTTCTTCTCTTATATATGAACTAGATCTATACATAGTGATCTTTTAAGATACATGATTTTATTTTCATACCATCTTATGTCTTAAATTTAATCATTCTTCTAGAATGTGTTAAAGGACCCCATATCCCACGTCAAACTCAATTGGTGTGGGAAATGATTTTTTCAAGTACTATGTATGGAATGGTTATCATCTATATGAGATATGTAAAGGCTCCCAAATATCAAATGTTGGGACCATTCATGATATAAAAAACCCCCTTTATTCTTTATATAAGAATCAAAACCTAAAAAGGTAATGTTTAAAGAACTACATATGGATTTATTCTTTCCCCCAACAAGACACATAGTGACACTTGGGTTTTGTCCCTTAGCCCATCTATAATTAGTCTTTATTTTCTCATCATTTTATCTTCATCCTTACCGCATGATGTTAAAATACATAGAAATCGAATAACTAGATTTGGATTTATTCTTTTTGAAAAGAGATACGTAGTATGCTCTTTTCCTATGCCATGGCTTTGCCATCACTTAGTAATAATACCCTTATTCCTCACTTATTTCACCTTTGTGTTACAGAAGTATAATTTACTACTCCTTGTTTCTCATACTTGGCATAGCTCTTGTGGGATTATTAATTGGGTAAAATGATTCTTTGTATATATATGGTGTCTCAATTTCTTACGAGGTTATCATGTCCTCACATCATGATGTAAAACTGCACAGTACAATGTCCTCACTACATGAATTCAAACTGTAAAGTAAAATGTACTCACAACATGGCATAAAACAACACAGTATAATGTCCTCACTACATGAATTAAAAATGCACAACACAATTTCTTCACTGCATTAGTTAAAACAGAACAACATTATTTTAATTCAATGGAAACAAATAATGTCTTCGTTTTTACATATTAGTCAGATTCATGTAAAGGACTTCAAACACAAGGCCAATATTGATCCAAATATTTCTCATGTGCATTGATCATAACCCCTTTCCCTATTTCACACTCTTAATATTGAATATTTACATATCTTCATAAACATTCTTACCTTTTCTGGTGAATGAATTTCTTATAACTGAGAACTCATTTTCATGACTATGAATTATATTTCCTTAGGTAGCCTTGCATAAGATTCCAACATAATGGTCTTTTCAGTCAAAAGATGCCACTATTTGACTATGCAACATATGCCCCAGTTGGCCCTACATAATACAGACCCCATAAAGGGTTTTTCAAATGATGGTAATTTTTTCATGGTTATAGTGTCTTTTTCCCTTCAAACATTGATGAAAATATATAAGAATATGTATTTTAAAATAGTCATTCATATATATTGGTCCCATTAACCTTTTCTAAATCTGAATGTCTTCAAGACCATAGTTTAAACATCTCCATCTCCATCTATTCAAAGCAATATGAATAATCCTTGGATCACTTGACCACATAACATAAATTGTTTCCATTTAGTATCCTATTCATATGGACTAAAACTACAGAAACTATACTTTATATTTTTTGGTCAGACATTCATAGAAATTTTATTCCCCCAATTCTTCATAAATCGTGACTGCAAATACTCTCTTTACATTTAGGTACATTTCATTATAAAAAACAATTATATTTTTCGGAAAATCTGAATCTCCGTAAAAATTCTTCGGCTTTTAACAATACAATGTAAGAACTTCTTTGAACTCTTTTTTCTTTAGTATGCGGTATGTGTCTCAGGTGGCCCTGAATAAGTTGGAAACGTAACAAGCTTGTCCATTAAATGATTCCAAAATTTCTCTATGCAGTACATGACATAGTTGGCCCTAAATAATACATCCACGATAACAGATTTGTCAAATAATGGTAACTTCGTTCTTGTAAAACACTTCCTCTAATGAATTTATCTCATTTTATATATCATTCATCAGATCCCAAAATTCCCAAATCATAGTTTACAATTTTCCCATACATACCTGAATATGGTAATATTTTTCCAAAAAAATTATCTTGAAATTGGGAAAATCACATTCCTTTGGTCAATGCTAAATACATTATACTAATGCTACACAATTTCCATGCTGCTTGACATAAAACTACGTAGTACAATTTCCTTACTGTATGACATAAAAATGCACAATATAATATCATAAATTTCACTTTCTCATAAATTTTAACCATTTCTCATAAACCATTTTTGTATAGAAATGGTTTTCCTATTCATGACATATGTCGACATAATATATCATTTTTATTCTTAAAATTACTTTCCTTGGAAAAGCCACCCACTGTGGTCTTGAGTCATCCAAATATTATTTTTCCTTATCTATCAGTGGTGAAATGTTATATTACTAATAGATATTTTGCTGGACTATGCGGTATGTTCCCTTAGGTGGCCTTGCATAAAATTTTACTACATAAAGATACTATCAATCCAATGAAGACACTATTTGACTATGCAGCATATGCCCAGGCTGGCCCTACAGAACACAACTCCTGTAACATGTTTTTCAAGTAAAGTTATTTTCATTCATGGAAGAGAATACCCTTGTATTGATACAAGATTTAAATTATGTGACCATAAAAATCATTTCTCATGATTCCCCTTGGAAATATTTAAAGAATATTAAATCAACTCCTATCCACTGAGTCTTTTTTGGGATTTAATTTCAAAATTAATGGTCCAAGAAATTCGACCATAAAAATTAGACCTTTAAAGTTCCGCATTCATGTCACTAAACTGCTAACAATAAGAGAAATGGTACTCACCGTATTGAGAACCTGCAAAGGGAAATCTGAACAAATGTTATGTCCTAGGTCACTAAACGTACATTTTGTCTGATGTTGGTAATATTGAGGAATGAAAAGTCAAAAGACACTATGTTTGTGGGGTTGTCTATATAAACGTAGTAAAAATAACTATATTCCCGCATGGCCCGATAAATGAGGCCAAAATTAGAGCATACTTCCAAACGTGATGTAGCATTAAATCTAACTAAATGTTGTTGGAATGTGTCAAAGTACCTTGATTTTACCTTATAACAATATTATTTTCTTTCTAAACAATTCAAATTTTAATGGGGGATTTTTTAGATTGCATGAAATGTGTTGCGTGCACATCTCCACCATTGAAGACGTATTTACATGTTCTTCAACTAAAAATTACCACAAGAAAGATCGATATGTTCTTCGTGTGACATTGAATTTTTTATTGGGGTCAATGATGGTAGAGAAGGCATAGGCCTAAAGGTCCAAGACCATAGCCCATCACTGATTTGAAGGAGTGGTGCGGGGGTGATTCCCCCACAGTATGGAGAAATAATTATGGCTATGTCCCCAAAGAAGAACCCAAGATACCTACACACAAACACATGTGTTCCCCATTACTGGAGCTGATTGAAGTATTTATTTTGGCGACGTCCTCATAGGTTCGAATTAGTCTATCCAAAATACCATCGATGTGAAAGGTACTTGTGATCCAAAATTTTTCATGCAAGCCACTTGAGCACCCAATCTCCTTTCGCCTGAGGTCCTATTTTGGCTTATAAATAGACCCTTGGGGCCTTTATTTGAATGAACAAATTTTTTAGAAGCCTAATTTCTTCTATTGTCACCCTAGTTCTCTTACCAAGTATTTTAAATATTTCAAGGTAGTTATTTAATATCAAATGTATAGGAATTTAAGGACTATCATTGGAATTATGTCCTTTTAGTGTTTAAAATCTATAACACATGCATGCATAATCACCCAACTTCCATTAAATCAGATACAGTTGCATACTACCTATTCCATTAACACAAACTTGAGAAATCTAATTTTGGGATCACCTGTGAATACTGATAATGGTTTGTGCTAGGTCCCTCCCAAGTATTACCATACAATTTGTTCATCTGTTAAGTGAATATCAGGTTTCCCAAGTCTACATGGAGCCTATACAAGTGTGTCCTTACCTACTTGGGTGACCCTCTTGGACTCACTTTCTCTTTTCAGTCTACAAGCCATCATGCACCCTTGAAATCCATCCATGGAAAGGATTCATCTACATTAGATCCCTTTTTTGAAATGGATTCTGTTGCAACCTTCACCAAATCTCTGGACTTATCAGTCCATTGGGAAAGGAACATTAATGAGTCTTTTCTTTGGGTATGTATATCTGCAGCCAGAGGTTTACCAAATTTGTATCACAATGGGGTTAGGATATATGGAGTGTATGTGGGTTTGTATATCTGCATTCACATGGACTTTTCTCCTAGGAACAATTCTTGTAAGTTCTCAGTTTTTAGAATAAGGGTTTGGGTCCTGACCTCTCCATTATTAAAGATTTAGAACCTAAAATTTTCGATAGGAAAGGTATGTTTCACACCTAATTTTCATTTAGAACAATAGATAAGTATGCCTCCCATACTAGGATCAATTTGTGGTTTCCATCCTAGTGTAAGTCCCTAACCTTCATCCATTATTCTTTTCATTGGACCCTTTTCCAATGTAATGAGAACAAAGGGATGACTCATTTCCTCACCCTCATCCACTGTCATCATCGGAGGCACACCCACTTCCACCAAAAGAGGAAACAATTTTTGGGTGCCTTTGTTAAATCATTGAAATCCTTAGTTTTTCACACCGAGCCTGACTCACACGGGATCATAGATTTTTCATGGTCACAACATTTTCCCAAAACATCTTGATCAACGTGAACTATGATTTCTGTTCAAACTAGGATAGGTAGGAAGCCTTCATTAGGGATCGATCTCATTGGATATCCTCTTCAGGATTCCAACCCTATTTCCATTTATTTGGCAATCCTCCTTTAGAATAATCCCCAAATTAAACACCCAAATCACAATGGAATCATTTTTGGGAAGTAAGTCTAAACACATTTTTCTCAAAGGACTATACTCCCCTATGAGTGTTATCAAACCAAATGGGCTATGACTCCCATCCATATGGGATATGTATGAAGCCTTCGTGAGGTTAAAACCTAACACTTCAAGTCAACCATGTTCTTCTTGGTCCATATTCCCAATAGGGTCTAATATTGCATGGAAACCTATATTATTTCCTTATTCCTTGGGATGATTAGGCATTATCCCCTCACCAAACATTGATTGAGAACATTTCTCATAGATGTCCATACCACATGACATTGAAATGTATATCTAGGTCCTTATCACATGACCCTAAAAGGTATGACATGTCCTCTTATGTGGAAACAAAGAACGAGGGTTCTGATTCCTTTCACAAGGATACGTATGTATCCCATTTCATGGGTACGATTCCAATATCAAAAAAATCCTTCGTCTCCTTGGATGAAAATAAATTATCAAAGTTTCCAACATAGTGGATTAAAAACCAGTATCATTATAACTATAATTAAAAGAATCTCAAAATAATATATGAGATTATACCATTGATGGAGAACCATTAATACATACGGATATCTATATTAATTAGTAACCTTGAATACATACTGATTATTTTAAATTTTACACATGTTAGTAAGTGATTAAAAATTAAAAGAGAATATTATGGAATACTTGGTGAATTAAAAAGGATTCATGAAAATATATTAAATTTATAGAGTCATGGAGTAGACAATAATTCTCCCCAAAAGGGTGTGATGAATCCGACCTCCCATCCTCTCTGCTAATGGATATTCCTAAATATCGTAATGTTAAAACATAACAAACACCTTTATTTGGAAATCAGGTCCCTTTTGGACAATTAACCATTGGATATTTCCAGTTACATGAATAAATCCAATGGAAACTGCTTGTAAGCAGTGATTCTTAAAACTAGATCACAAATTTCAAAAAACTACGAAACAATCCCTTATAAAAAAATAACCAAACATAACATCATTTATAAAAAATAAAAAGAATAAAATAAAATGATAAATGAAACCCAAAATGAACCAAAAAACCACAAAATCTCCATGTTACCCTGATAGTCACTCTCTGATACCAAAACCAACCATCACCCATATAGATCAAAACTAAACCAGATCCTATTGTAAAAACTAAAAAAAGAAATATCTATATTCATGACGATTAAAACTTGAAATTCATGCCTGAGCAATACTATTCCCAATGAACACGATTTAAAATAAATGAAACATTAACTTAATGTTTGAAAAAATATAAAAACTAGGGTTTTTAAAAAATTCCTACTTCTAAAACAAAACACGGTTCATTTTACTCTTTCGATTCAAACCCAGATTCTTTTCCATGATGTATGAAATAACATATTCAAGGAGAAATATGGGGTTTTAATTTAAAAATGGGAAAATGGGGTTAAAAAATTCCAAAAAATTTCGAAATGCCTCAGAAAACCAATACATCATTTTTAGCCAAGGATTACACCATATAATAAAGAAACAAAAAATCCATATATTAAGGGAAATTTAAAAATATCTTATAAGAGAAACTAACCAACGAATCATATCAATCATCCACAAAAAACAACTATGTGTCCTAGAAAAAGGGAAACCCTAGGAGCTTAGAGGAATAATTTGGAACATACTATACATATTCACTAAACATAAAAGCATATCTATCCTGATGAAATAAATTTCTCCTACATCCTTTATCCATCCCGACCAAGTCTGTCTAAGGAGATTTATCCCATAATAATAAAAGCAAAACAAATCCTTCATTATGGGCTACTATCCAGAGTAAATCCAACCCTAGTGTATCAATGATTCACTAAAAAACCACTAGGTGTGCTAGGTTCCACTGTAAAGACTAAAGTGGGGGTGATTGTAGTGGCCCAAAGCATGAAGTACATGGACATTACATTACTTTTTCAGAATACTTAATACATAACAAAAACAAACACACAAGGATTGTAATAGTTTAGTGTCTTTGGAAACTCAGAAAAAAATAATCTTCTAATCATTGTGAAAGATCTTCAACATATCCCATAAATATCTTCCCCTTTTTGTTTACTTGCCTAAATTTTTCTTTTAATCCTGGGAGAAAAGAAAAAATAAAAAGGTTGAGCTCAAATTCTCAGTAAGGGAAAAAATTGAGAACATAAAACAATCCATAAACATTTGAAAAGAAAAACTTGAACATAAATTTTGAACATCAAAATCTTGAGAAAAGACATAAATCGTGGAAGTACGTAAGGAATATATCATAATGGAACATCAACCATGATAAAAAATAATGGGAATAAAACATGTAATTGTGGAAACCATTCAGCACATGTTATGATTTCCATAGTAGCCAAGGCATTGCTGCCAAGTCTATCTTAGTGGACAAAGTCCCTTTCTGAATCGAGTTCACTCCTCGTTTCAGTCCTGTAACACTGAACCAGATTAACTTACCATTCCAGCCATGTCTATATCATTAGATATAAATCTTTACCCAATGCATTGGAGGGAGATATATGTCTCACCCATCTCATAATGAAATCATTCTTACTTGTCCCAAAAAATAAACATAAAACATTCATCATAACCCAAAGAATAAAATGGGTTTCATAAAAATCATCCCATCAACACATAATCCATATAAAAAAAATGGATTTTTCATCATAAGAAAAGTGAAACAATGTAAATCATAGATAAATTATACTTTAATCATGAAATAATGTCATCTTAGATGGAAAATGGTTTTGATAAAACAATTGAAATGAATTCTTGATGAAAATATCCTTTCTTCTTCAAAATAATTTTCTTTTCACAAAATGCCATGCACATTTAAAAGAAAAGGGTTTTGTTGAAAATAATCATGAAAACCTTTATAGGAATATTTATGAAAATGAGGGGTTATAAAACCGTAAAAATCCATTCA
This sequence comes from Viscum album, assembly GCA_963277665.1. Classification (NCBI taxonomy): domain Eukaryota; kingdom Viridiplantae; phylum Streptophyta; class Magnoliopsida; order Santalales; family Viscaceae; genus Viscum; species Viscum album. The sequence continues at coordinate 426,485,815 of OY728129.1, read as the reverse complement.
TGCTGTATAAGTTAAAAAACATTCTTCTCGTACTTTTGTCAGAAAAGTCAAAAAGTACCTCGTATGGTAAACAAAAGAATGATTCCTTCCAAACATTGTGGTAAACGTCAAAAAAGAGTAAAAATTAATTTAAACATACATGGAAGAATAATATCATTTTATGAAAACATTTTTAGAAAACATGGACATGGATGATAAACACAACCCCAGTAAATACTTACGAATAAACAATCTCGGATAAGAATGAGATTGGAATAATTATCCCTTAACTTAGGTCTGATATACTTCATATGGATCCGACACTCCTGTATAATGATTTATATAATGTCACTGACTTATTAAATAATCATATTCATTGTTATGATATCATATATGTTCCATTTATGACTTTATATTACCCGTTCTATTGTAAATTCCATGTTAAAGCAGCATTTTGGGTAAAATCATTTCATTTACCGTATGTGTTTCGACTTTTCGTTTTTGATATTATTACTTATATCCTTATTTACATAACTACCGAATGTAAAACATGATTTTTATATAATATATATTCATCATATACATATATATTATAGATCAATAAAAGGAATGAAATACACCGTTCATGGAGACGGTAGGCCGTACGTACGCATGAACGCTGCTTCATTTACTTATTGAATTGAATGAAACTAAATATATGACATACATATATATACATAAATCTAGTAGTATTATTATTTCATATATTTCATTATTATTCATTATATAAACTTTATGATCATTCATGTATGGTTAACATGGAGAATGAATCTCATGACATCGTGGAGACGGTAGTTCGTACGTACGCACGAGCGATGATATCGTTCCCATAATTATTGAATAGAATTGGAGTGGATGGTATAATATATCAGAACCAGTATGATATTATAATAACCATATATATTAATTCTTTACACCATTATACCCATCCATGTAAGGTGTTGGTAGAAAAATAGATTACACCACGACGTGGAGACGGTATTCCGTACGTACACACGCGCGGTGATTTTGTTTTCTGTAGGATGGATAGAAGTTGAAATGGGGTTGTTTAATATTTATAATAACATATCAGTATATTATTGATACTGATGTTATTACAATATAATAAAACAACAAATGAATAAGAATTTGAAGAAGAAAAAAAATTGAAAGAAAAGTTAACGAATATTACCTCTTCTTTGACACGCCTCTTTGAAACCTCCTCTTAGGGTAAAAAAATTGGTCTTTGAAGAAAAAAAAGACCTCTGGTATGTTTCTAGGGAAGTTTAGAAGGTAAATGTTCAGGTTTTGGCCGTTCTTAAAGGCTCCAAATTTTGTGAGGAGAATAGGGAGGGGGTTCCCTTTTATAAGGGAGGAGTGGGGCACCTTTGGAAATTTAAGAGATATTAGTTTATATTAAATCCCAACCCCACTTAAAAACTTCAAAAATGACTCATATCCAAATATTAGATGATCTAGGGTTGTAATACCATCAACTAATAAAATTTAGACATGTTAGGAATTTATTTTAAACATTATCAACTTGATTTATTCTTATTTATCAATTTCATTTTATTTGTGGTAATAATATTATAAATTTTATATTATTATAAATAATTACATATGGGTTGTGAATTTTCCATAATTTGAAAATTTATGAATGTTTCGATGATATAAATTTAAATTTATTATTTTTAAATATTTTTTTTATTTTTAAACAATTTTATAATATTTTATTTTTATAATATAACAATAGTATCAATTTTGACACTATTCATTTATTTGAATTTAAATAAACAACATAAAGAAGATATGTTCAAAATAAAAGATTTAATAGATTCATAACATGTCATATTTTTCTATAAAACTACTGGAGAACATTAAATTGTACATATAATATTTATTTTAATATTTTGAAAACCATTTATTTGATATTTCTCTTAATAAAATAATTTCAACATCACTATTATGTCACATTTAATGATAATTATTTAATCCCCAAAAATTATAAATAAATTCATATGATGTAAATAATTTTATTATATTTCTTGAGACTTTTTATATCCTAAGTTTCATGATGTTTATCACTAAACTAAAATTATTATACTTATAAGATTTAAGAAAGTGACATGTTGTCACTTTCATTGGTTTTAATAATAATTAAATTATTTTCATGGAAGAAAGTCCATTAAATGAATATAATCCGACCCTTAGGTGAAATGGGTCGACCTTTAGTCATCCACTATGATTTTGGCAGGTGTTAGGGTAATTTTATAATCTTATATTTACCCTTAATTACCCGATTTACCTTTAACTATGGTAAATAAAATTTACCGTAGTTACTATTCATAATGCCCAATAATAAAAAGTAGCTTATTAACATAATTTGGACCCACTGATTCCAAATATGGAATCAATTTTTTCAAATTAAATACACAAAAGATGCAGAGATTAAATTAAAATTAATCCCCTTGTCAAAATAAAACAGGTTTTTGTTTAAAACATTGCAAAAGATTGAATTGATTTAACCTACGAATTCAAGGTAAAATCAATGCTAATGACATAAATTATATTAAATGGTAAAAATATATTCTATTTATACTTTAAAACAATTCAATATTATAATTTAACCATATAAATTATTACGATGAAAAAATTTTGTTTTTAAATAAAATATAGCGTGTTTTTACTATTCATTAAAATAAGAAATTTATCAGAAAATTATCAAAACTTTATGCAATGTAAATTTTTATATCCTGATTCAAAAGAAGAAGTTTATTTTGTAAAAGTAAACTTATAAACATGTCAAAAACAAGATTTAAGGTGGGTGTTCCATCAAAAGGCAGCAAAAACTCATTTTTGAAAAATACTTATTTCACCCGAAAATTTTATTTTGTTCTCATACCATGTTCTAGAAAATTTATAAGATGAATAATAATGTTTTAAAATTAACAATTTAGTTAATAATAATCATAATGGCTAGTTCGTGATAATATTATAACCATATATCGTTGTTTAGTTAAACACGGTATTGCGTACAACACACGCTATCGAGGAAGGTCGTGATTGCGTGTAATGAAAGCCAAGTTAGGGTTGCGTGTAGTGCAAGACTTCTTTGTTGTTTTTTATAACAGAATCCAACCATATTTCATTTTTAGATTGAATATATATATATATATATGCACACTCAATGTTGCGTAGAATTACTATTATAAAACGAACTTGAAATTGTGTGTAACACAATCTAAGAATAGTGTTGCATATACCTCAAGCTAATACAGTGTGGCATATAGCACAAGATAATATTGTTATAGCATAAAACACATGACATCAAATAAATTAAAAAGAGTACTTATCATAAAATATCGGTTTGTTACATTCTTCCCCCCTTAAAATGAATTTCGCCCTCGAAATTCGTCAAGGTTATATAGGGTTTTCTACTTGAATTTTCGTTAATTGCAACACACATCGTAAAATGAAATACCAAAACTTAACTTTAAAAAATAAAGTATAAAACATACTGGTTACGCAAATTAACTAATAACTGGGTTTCCACATAGGAGAACATAGGTGAAAATTTTGATATGAAAGAAAAATCTAACCATTAAGTTCTGATGGAGAGTGGTAGAGGACATGGCTATGAAAAATCCAATAATCACAAAGCCATAAACTTGTGATGATCTAAGGTTCCATCTGATTCATCGGACATAAGAGCACTAGGAAAATATTTTTGGTTTTCAATTTCATTTCCCTAAAGTTAAAAATTTTGAATTAGAAGAAATACATGCTTGATTTTGGTACAATCTCTCTGTTGTTCGTGCTTTGAACAATTTCCACTTCATCTCTTAAAGAAATGAAGTTGAATTTGTTATTTGTGAAGTGTTAATAGGTCATGTGATAGAATGATGGGTCATTCCATCTATTTCAAACAAAAGGTTAGCAAATGTTATCAAATATACATAAGTCCATCTATGGTGAGGTTAATCATATACAATTCCAAAAATGAACTTATACTTCATATATCACACTGCTTAATAAAATAAAACTAGTTTCTACTAACCAAGGATTTCCTGTAGGCCAGTGGTAGGAGATAAAGTCCAGTCGCACTTCGGTTCTAGGTTTTATTCCCACATCCTTGTCCGATGCGACGGGTTGTCATCCATCCTGTAGGTTATCCTTTTTCTAAAATTATACTATCATAGCATTTTATAAATAAAAAGTTATATCCTTAACCAATACTATATGATTTACATTCCAACCATTAGGCTTATCGAAAATACTTCTGTCTGATTATTAGAAATTTCATCTACCGAGCATGTGAATTGCTTCATTTTCCCCCCATATATCATAAGATATATCTTTTTAGTCACATTCTAAACATGTTAATACCTTAATCATGTATTCTTTTGAAACATGAATTACCATAGAACCTTAGCGAAAACATGAATTCTGTCAAAAGTTAACTCTTTCCACATAAAAAAATCCCGAATAAAATCTATATACTGAAATCATGATATCACTTAGTCCTTATATCATTCATGAGATCATGAATAAAATCAATCATCTCATTATCTTCTTATCCCTTCATTATGCACATATCATCTACTTTCCAAAAATATCTGAATAACCTTTCATGGTTACTGGTACCATTCATCATACACTTTCAAAACTTAAGGAAAGACAACATTATATCAATCCTTAGATGTCTCTTTATTGCATAGTATCATGAGAATACTTATACAACATTACTCTTGATAAACATGTAATCATTCCAATACCTTCTTAAACCATTGACCTAGCTTCAACAATTATTTCGGTTCACATATCATTTGAATTATCTTCATCATCATAAACATAAATACTACCCATATGACCATAAAGATTCTCTTCATGAGACTTTCCCTTATGGAATTTGTTTTCATAATGCCCTTACATTCCACATTTAAAACATTTAACCGTTGTGGATGTCGTAGCAATACCATTATCCTCATCCATGCTGTTAACTGAACATTTTCCTTTGCACTTACTGGCTTTGTGTCCTTATTTTCCAAACCCAAAGCATCTTCTAGTTACTTTGAAACATTCTCCTTGATTTCTCTTCCCACATGATTTACATATGGGGAATTGAACTTTCTTTCCTCTATGATCATCATGAAATCCATCTTTCTCTTAATAACCGAGTCTGGAAACTTACCAAATTTGAGTTTATTTATCATATTATGAGATTTCTGATTCGTCATAATAATGATGTATAGACTTCCAAATCCCATTTCATTTGGTTGCTCATGAATAATATCATTCCATTGTCCATCATATCCTCCATTATTGTGATTCATCCTGTTTACAACCATTTTCTAAAACCCAAATAAGAATAGCGTGAGAGGAAAAAATCATAATCATGGGGGAGTAACTTCAATATATAACATCTTAGGTTTAATCTAATATCTTTACCATAATTCTAAGACTATAACCTATACTTATACTTAACCTTAGGACATCCCTAGACATACTTTAGAAATATCTCTAGGGATCTCACTAATGTTTTCACGTCCTAGTTTCCAAAGGTTAACTAAACCTTTCCTCTGATACCAACTGTAGAGACCCAAAGATTGACGTACATAGAAATTACATTACTTTTGCGGAATACATAAAAAATAACAAAAATAGACACACAAGGATCGTAATATTTTAGTGTCATTGGAAACTCGGAAAAAAAAATAGTCTTCTAATCGTGGTGAAAGATCTTCAACATCTCCCATAAATATCTTCCACTTTTTGTTTCCTTACCTAAAACCATTCTTTTAATCCTAGGGTAAAATAAAACATAAAAAGGGTGAGATCAAATGCTCATTAAGGTCAAACATAGAGCACATAAAACAATCCATAAACATTTGAAAGCAAAAACTTGAACATGAAATTTAAACATCAAAATCTTGAGCAAAGACATAAATCATGGAAGTACATCAGGCATATATCATAATGGAACATCAACCATGATAAAATATAATGGGAATAAAACATATAATTATGGAAACCATTCAGCACATGTTATGATTTCTATAGTAGCCATGGCATTGCTGTGAAGACCATCTTAGTGGACAAAGTCTCTTTCTGAATCGAGTTCACTCCTCGTTTCAGTCCTGTAACACTGAACCAGATTAACTTACCATTCCTACCATGTCTATCTCATGAGATATAAATCTTTACCCAATGCATTGGAGGGAGATATAGGTCCCAGCCATCTCATAATGAAATCATTCTTACTTGTGCCACAAAATAAACTTAAAACATTCATCATAACCCAAAGAATAAAATGGGTTTCATAAACATCATCCCAGCATCACATAATCCATATAAAAAATGGATTTTCATCATAAGAAAAGTGAAAAAATGTAAATAATAGAGAAATTATAATTTAAACATGAAATAATGTCATCTTAGATAGAAAATGGTTTTGATAAAACACTTGAAATGAATTCTTGAAAAAAATTATCTTTTCTTCTTCAAAATCATTTTCTTTTCACAAAATACCATGAAATTTTAAAAGAAAAGGGTTTTGTTGAAAATAATCATGAAAACATGTAGAGGAAGATTTATAAAATTGAGGGGTTATGAAACCGTAAAAATCCATTCACGTTTTATAAGTTAAAAATAACATTCTTCTCGTACTTTTGTCAGAAAAGTCAAAAAGTACCTCGTATGGTAAACAAAAGAAAGATTCCTTCCAAACCTTATGGTAAAAGTGAAAAAAGGGTAAAAATGAATTTAAACATACATGGAAGAATAATAACATTTTATGAAAAAAAAATTAGAAAACATGGACATGGATGATAAACACAACCCCGGTAAATACTTACAAATAAACAATCTCGGATAAGAATGAGATTGGAATAATTATCCTTTACCTTAGGTCCGATATGCTTCGTATGGATATGAAACTCTTTTATAATGATATAAATAATTTCATTTACTTATTACATAATCATATTCATTGTTATGATATCACATATGTTTCACTTATGACTTTATATTACCCGTTCTTTTGTAAATTCCACGTTAAAGCAGCGTTTTGCGTAAAATCATTTCATTTATCGCATGTGTTTCGACTTTTTGTTCCTGATATTATTACTTATATCTTGATTTACATAATTCCAGAATGTAAAAAATGATTTATATATAATACATATTCATCATATACATATATTTTATAGATCAATGAAAGGAATGAAATACACCATTCATGGAGACGGTAGGCCGTACGTACGCATGAACGCTGTTTCGTTTCCTTATTGAATTGAATGAAAATAAATAGATGACATAAATATATATATACATAAATCCAGTAGTATTATTATTTCATATATTTCATTATTATTCATTATATAAACTTTATGATCATTCATGTATGGTTAACATGGATAATGAATCTCATCGCGTCGTGGATGCGGTGGTCCGTACGCACGCACGAGCGATGATATCGTTCCCATAATTATTGAATCGAATTGGAGTGGATGTTATAATATATTAGAATCATTATGATTTTATAATAACCATATATAGTTATTCTTTACACCATTATACCCATCCATGTAAGGTGTTGGTGGAAAAACAGATTACACTATGGCGTGGAGTTGGTATTCCGTACGTACGCACGCGCGGTGATTTTGTTTTCTGTAGGATGGATAGAAGGTGAAATGGGGTTGTTTCATATTTATAATAACATATCAGTATATTATTGATACTAATGTTATTACAATATAATAAAACAACTAAATAAGATTTTGTTGAAGAAGAATGAAAATTGAAAGAAAAGGTAACAGATATTACCTCTTCTTTGACATGCCTCTTTGAAACCTCCTCTTAGGGTACTAAAATTGGTCTTTGAAGAAGAAAATGACCTCTAGTATGTTGATAGGGTTTTGAGAAGGGAAATGGTCAGGTTTTTTCCGATCTTAAAGGCTCCAAATTTTGTGAGGAGAAGAGGGAGGAGATGCCCTTTTATAAGGGAGGAGAGGGGCTCCTTTGGAAATATAAGAAATATTAGTTTATATTAAATCCAAACCACACTTAAAAACATCAAAAATGACTCATATCCTAATATTAGATGAGATATGGTTTTAATATCATCAAAAAATAAAATTTAGACATGTTAAGAATTTATTTTAAACTTTATCAACTTGATTTATCCTTATTTATCAATTTCATTTTATTTGTGGTAATAATATTCTAAATTTTAAATTATTATAAATAATTACATATGTGTTGTGAATTTTCCATAATATTACACTTTATGACATTTTAGACCATATAAATTTAAATTTATAATTTTTAAATATTTTTGTGATTTTTAAACAATTTTATAATATGTTATTTTTATAAAATAACAATAGTTTCAATTTTGACACTATTCATTTATTTGAATTTAAATAAACAATATACTGAATAAATTTTCGAAATAAAAGATTTAATAGATTCATAACATGTCATATTTATCTAGAAAATTACTGGAGCACATTATATAGTTCATATAATATTTATTTTAATATTCTTAATACCATTTATTTGATATTTCTCTTAATAAATTAATTTCAACATCACTATTATGTCACCTTTAATGATAATTATTTAATCCCTAAAAATTATAATTAAATTCATATGATGTATATAATTTTATTAGATTTTTGGAGACTATTTATATCATAAGTTTCATGAAGTTTATCACTAAACTAAAATTATTATACTTATAAGATTTAAGAAAGTGACATGTTGCCTCTTTCTTTGGTTTTAATAATAATTAAATTATTTTCATGGCACAAAGTACATTAAATGAATATAATCTAACAATTAGGTGATATGGGTCGACCTTTAGTCATCCAGTATGATTTTGGAAGGTGTTAGGGTAATTTTATAATCTTATATTTACCCTTAATTACCTGATTTACCTTTAACTATGGTAAATAAAATTTACCGTAGTTACTATTCATAATGCCCAAAAATAAAAAGTAGTTTATTAACATAATTTGGAACCATTGATTCCAAATATGGAATCCATTTTTCCAAATTAAATACACAAAATCTTCAGAAATTAAATTAAAATTAATCTTGTTGTCGAAAGAAAATGAGTTTTTGTTTTAAACATTGCAAAAGATTGAATTGATTTAACCTACGAATTCAAGGTAAAATCAATGCTAATGACATAAAATATATTAAATGGTAACAATATATTCTATTTATACTTTAAAATAATTAAATATTATAATTTAACCATATAAATTATTACGATGAAAAAAATTTGTTTTTAATTAAAATATAGCGTGTTTTTACTATTCATTAAAATATGAAATTTATCATAAAAATATAAAAACTTTATCCAATGTAAATTTTTATATCCTGATTCGAAAGAAGAAGATTATTTTGTAAAATTGAACTTATAAACATGTCAAACCCAAGATTTAAGGTGGGTGCTCCATCAAAAGGCGACAAAACTGCATTTTTTTTAAAATACTTATTTTACCCGAAAAAATTTATTTTGTTCTCCTACCATGTTATTGAAAATGTGTAAGATGAATAATAATGTTATTAAATTAAAAATGTAGCTAATAATATTCATAAAGGCTAGTTCATGATAATATTATAACCATATATCGTTGTTTAGTGAAACCTAGTATTACGTACAATACACGCTATCGAGGAAGGTCGTGATTGCGTATAATGCAAGCCAAGTCAGGGTTGCATGTAGTGCAAGACTTCTTTGTTGTTTTGTATAACAGAATCCAACCATATTTCATTCATATATTGAATATATATATATACACTCAATTTTGCGTAGAATGACTATTATAAAATGAACTTGAAATTGTGTGTAACACAATCTAAGAATAGTGTTGTGTATACTTCAAGCTAATACAGTGTGGCATGTAGCACAAGATAATATTGTTGTAGCATAAAACACATGACATCAAATAAATTAATAATAATTCTTATCATAAAATATCGGGTTGTTACAATGATTCAATTTTACCGAACAAGTATCCAATGACATGCACATATATCAACATATGCAACTCACACAACATGTCACACCCATTTCTCCCCAAGGAACAACCACTTTCATTTCAACCAATCAATCAAAAGTGTTCCTATTAGTCTGGGAATCCCAAATAAAATTATCATAACTAAGGAAAGATTATTATCCAAAAATATATTTGATGATTATTAAAATTCACAAAAGTGGTAAATAGGCCTCAAACACCCTTCCAAAAACAATAGGTTTCAAATAACAAATTCCACATTTCCAAAAAGATAAAAACAAATTATTTTTTATTTCACAACCATTTAGATAATTATATTTAGGATGCTACACCACATTTTCTAACCAAATAATCCTTCATAAAATTATAAAACGGAACACACACCGTTAAGAAATAACCCATTTCCAAAAGGAAATGAACACATTTACTTCAAATGTCAAACCATTTACATAAACCAAACACACACCTCTTTTAAATCGAAGACCCCTTGTAAACCCCAATAAGGAAACCCAAAACATAATTTCAAATTATTAAAATACATTTACCAAGAGAAACCATGCTTTAAAAATCACAAATCAATCTCAAAATCAAGTCAATAATTTTATCAAGCACTTGTCCGCAAAGCTTAACAAGACATCACCATTTAATTCTAAACAATAAATAAATCACTTATTATCACTTCATAAAATTATACTGAAAACCATAAATCACTAATTTATATCTACGTAAGGTGTGAAATGTAATCCATGTTGCTTAAATTTAAATGGAATGGAAAAAGGGAATCCCACCACAAATCACATGTGTTTCAAAAACAACAACCTAAAACAACTCTATAAAGGTTCCAAGAGTATATAACATCCAACATTAATATTATTAACAAAAAAACATAATTTAAAATCAAATAAACATGATCCATAGGTCCATAAAACCACGGGAGATGAAGAATTTAAGAGAAATGGAGAATGAATAAAAATGAAGAAGAGATGAGGAAAATACCGTGATAAATTACCCTTAAAACTTGAAGAAACCATAGGACCACAACTTGGGAGGGGAGTGGAGTATTGGAGAAGAAGGGAGACTCCCCTTTTTTGCAGCACAAACATGGGGAACAAAGAAATGAAATTTTTTGGGTTATAATACCTAGTGGGTAGAAGAGTAAAATCTCATTTCTAATGAAATTGGAATTATACATGGTTAGGCTACACAATTTCTTAATCTATGTGCCAATCATTCACCCATTACAAGATACATTAGGAACATTCATAATTTGGCCTCACTATTTGGTAAAATGTGCACCTACCGTGCGACACTGTTCCATCCAAAATACAGAACTATTTTTATGCCTTAAACATGATTTTACTAACCATGTGTTGGTTGTGTGGCCCTGACCAAAGACAAACAAGGACCCAAATAGTTTATATAGGAATGTGTGCATGGTTCTCCTTAACCATGCGCAATCAGTGTACCAGCTATTTTCAAGCACAAAATATTAAATTTCCACAAAAAACATTAGGGACAACTTAGGAATAACCATGAGACCAAATTTAAACATAGGAACATCGAGAACCCTAGGAAAAAACCAAGAACCCCATGATAAACCATAACAAAGGATGAAAATAAAAAATCTAGGTGTGACAATTCTACACACCATAATGCTTTCTACTACCAAAAATACACCACATTTTCTTATAGATCATCAAAAGATATAGGATTCCCACAACCTCATGATCCATCCTATCAATCTAAGAACAAATCATCTAATATAGGAACAAGACTCATACAACACAAAATAAATAAACCAATGAACCCAAACCTATTCTCAATAAATGACAAAAAAACTCAACCTTCAACTTCTATAACCCTACTTCAAATAGTTCTATCGGAAATACTCCTAAAAATACCAATGTTTACTTCGAACAAATGGAAATTTAAATAAGATGACTACAAATGAAACCACCCATTACATGGATACACCAAAAATAAACTAGATTTTCAACATAGAGGCCGAAACAGACTCCCCACCCTGAGAGAACAACTATAACCGACCATCTTTAGAAGATGCCACAAAATGATCTGTGGTGGGTCTACCCACCATTAAGAAATGAAAAGATTAAATTAACAAACACAAAATGAAATGGGAATCCTTTGATGGAATAACTAGATAACTCCTGATGTCATCAAATAATGATTATCAAAATGGGGCTCCATGAAAAGATACTCCAAACCAAGACATGATTCATCATCTTCAAAAGACGAATCCACTTTCAGAAGAGTGCAACTCCAACCAAACCTGACCCATAAATAAAAACATACGACGATAAGAAAAAATTTGAAAAGAACATGAAGGATGCCTACTTCCCAACAATGGAGACAAGAGTTGGTCCAATGTTCCATACACACTCGGCTATTCATGATTCTATGAATATAATCACTCTAGGACATATGGATAGATCCATGATGTCTTCATGAATCGTTGACCCCGTAGTAAGTAGCTGATAATCCCAGATCCAAAATCACTCTTTTTGTGTCATGAGTATCCAAGAAATACCCTAACGAAGAACCAAAAGTACATGACACAACACAACACTCAATTTTCATCAACAAAAAACATCATTGAAACATGGGTTTAGAAGATGCACATGCCTCATTAACTTTTTCCATAACAAGAAAAAGAAAAAAGAAGGTACCAATAGAACACACCTCCAAAATGAATTGAAAGAGTAATAATTTTAAAAATTCCTATATTTATTAAAAAAAGTTATCAAGAGATCCACAATATCCACTTATACAATCTAAATAAGATTAAATACCACAAAAAACCACTATACACAATCACAAAAAAAAGATTCCATGCAAAGATAGGGACATTTAAGTTGGCCTCTATCAACACCCTACTCCTTTAACTAGGATGGGGTGTCTTTCAAAGGGGTGTATCAGGATCCACAATGTTTTATGGAGAAAACTCAACAGTCCCTTTTTATGTGACCTATGAATACACAATTGTGGAAGGTCGTTGGAGCACTCAGACACGATGGATTCTTATGATCTTGATTTATACACTAATGGCACTCCATGATCCTATCCTTTGAAGAAGATGATGATAGAACTAGTGGCATTTCAATTTCCAAAATAGCACCACTAACTTCAATCGACATTATGGTATCCTCAATGTAATTCCCTCCACTTATTGAAATTATTGGGGGTGGTAGAATGCCTCATGAACTCCTGTTAACACAGCTTCAACTAGGATAGATTGTATTTCCACTTCAGAAAAGGAGGATAGAAAAAACTCGAAAACCTTCAATTGCATTTAAAATTGAAACCCACTCTCTATAATTAGAACCTTCATGAAATCAAAAGAATAATATTTTAGTTGGAAAGGAACTTGATCCAGAATATTCGAAATAACTAAAAAACTAATCCATCACCCATCTATATAAAAAACATATACATCCCCTTCCTCAAATTCATTACCTCAAAGAAATACTAACAGATGAATGATGTCTTGGATAATTCCCACATAATATCAACCTGAGGGTTGGTTTGAGAGACTGAATTCCACCACTTCCAAGTCAAACCAACAAGCATGAAGGTAGAAAACATTACCCTTAATGACTCATAAAACTCAAGAAAATAAGAGTTTTAATAAATTCTCTTCATCTACTATTCCAAATAGAGGGAACCTACAAGGCAATAAAAGAAAAGAGGATTCAGCTTTCTAAACTCAAGAAGGAAGTCTATGGGTTGATCAATTAGAGGGTTTTCTAATGTTGATCCACCCATATTTGTACCTCGAATATCCATAATATCATTGGTGGGGTGTACACTAAGAAACATGAAAAATGAGAACTCAATCAAAACCAATTCAACAAAAATATTTCTCAAACTCAAAACACCACATTAAAAATATTCTCAAATCACACAAAAATAATCTATAAAAACATTGGTTATCAAAACATCATAATTTTTCAATTGATAATACTCTTTAAATATAAACAAATTTGGTGGGTTGGACACTCACCAATGTAATTCCACGGATCCTCACACATGCACATTCTTGTTCCACCCCGAGAACCCATAAACTCATTCCAATTTGATAAATCATTTTCCCATTCAATCAACCATCAAGATTCCTACAAATATCCAAGCATGTGATAACTCATCGGGATACCAATGGTCAAAAAATTCTAATTTTTTGATCAAATGTTCAACCAAATTTACATATTCTCAATCAACATCCCATTTGAAAATTAAACAAACATTCAAAATCTCACTAACTATAGTGACATAGAATTAACATACATAGAGATTACATCATTTTATATGAATATTCAGTACTTTAAAATATACATTTCTGAGGACTATAATTGTATAGTACCTTTAGATTATTGAGAAAAAATCTTTTAGCTTGGTGAATGATCTTAAAAATCTCCCATGATGATCTCCACCTTTTGTACATCTATATAAATAATTTCTTCATAAACAGGGGAAAACATAAGAAGGGGTGATCTCAGATGCTCATAAAGGATATATAAAGGAAATGTGTAAGTATAACATAAAAAAATGGTATATAACTTTAGAATAACATGTTTATAATATAAATTTTATATTAGTGATCATAATAAATATTGGTAGTTCATAATACATGGATCATAAGATATTTAAGATCATGAGTTAAGAAATCATAACAAAGGAATAATAAATGAAATTTTTGGCATGCACATTGGTTTGTAATGTTGAGAACATGAATATGTATAAATAGGTTTACTAATTGAGTTAAAGATATGAGATCTTGACCACACATCAACTTATGGACAGTAAACCATTTCCATGCATAACATTGTGAACCTGTAATCAAGATCCAGCATAACATTAGGTCCATGAAATCTGGTCCATGCATAAAATATTGAACATATTGTCTTGTTCACGCATAACATTGTGAACATGAAATCAGTCTCACACATAAACCTATGTACATGAAACTAGGTCCATTTATAACACTGTGAATGTGTAATCAGGTTCACACATAACTGCGAGGACATTAAACAGGTCCATTCATAACATTGTGAACATGTAACATGGTTCACGTATTACATTGTGAAAAATTAATTAGTTTCACACATAACCATATGGATATGCAACCAGGTCCATACATAACATTGTGAATATAAGGACTCAACCTTATTACATTACATAATCTTGAATTTTAGCCAAGAACTCACTTCATTTCATATTGTGGATCGTTTCATGTTTAGTGTTTTATATAATTGGTATATATTACATATATAATATTTAACATTCATATAGAGTAGATAGAACAAAATAATATCCATTTCTACCAAAATATAATAATTTTTAAATAAAAAATGTCTTTGATAAATCTGCATAACATTTATCTTATCTTGATTCATTATCTAAAAGATCCTTATAACCTATAAAAATAATTAAAAACCTTGGGTTGATAACAAAAATCTCAGTAAGGGATATAAATAGAAGGAAATAAATCATTAGTCCAAGAATACATGTAACGTATAAAATCATTTAAAAAAAGACATACTTGTCACCCATATAAACAAACAATGTGAAATATGATATTTCCATGAGATTTCCACAAAACATATAGAACATAAATATAACCATAATAGTTTCTTGGGGTATTACATACATAATATTTTAACCATCTCGACTACCATATAATTCGTAATCCTCACAGCTACCTAACAATTTGTATAACCATCGTAATTACAATTGGAGTAACTATATGGCTGACATCCAAAATAAACATAAAAAATGGATTGGATGCGTATATAGGTCACAACCTTCATCATAAAAAATTCCCATGAACCAGAACAAAATCCTAAAACATGAATAATTTCAAAAGAACATTGTTTTTGAATTTCATAAAACAAAATTTTAAAAGAGGTTGGTAAAAGAAAAGTCCATTAAAAATTTCATATAATTGAATTGAGACATAATATAGTGGATAGAATATATATATAAACTACAAATACACATAATTAAAAATAATATAAAAAAATTAATCCCAAAAACAATTGTAATACCACATAAATAATGAAGTAGATTGTTAACCCAAAGAATAGAAATCAGGTTATGAATTCCCTTTATTTGGGTTTTTATTACATAAAATTAATTTAAACCTTATGTATAAACCTTAAAAGAGTGTTATTAATATCTTAAAGAAACATATTCATTTTTATAACACCATATACGATTATTTCATATCATAATTTCTCCATTTATTTATTATTATTTTGTTCCTTCCATTATTTTTGGTGCTTTCATTACATGATTTCCATGGCCGGTTTGTATTTGATTTTCATGTCATATGGATATAAAATTAAAAAAGTTGAATGAAATGGTATTTATAAGTTTATAGAATATATAATTATATCATAAATAGTTTTTTATCATATATGATGACAGATCATTAGATAAAACATTAATGGTGATTATTTTGATCATTTTGGTAGTTCCTTGATACTCATGAACTTTTTTCATTATATAATTTAATTTCATGCATAAAAGTTCATTAAAGAACCTAAAATAGGTTAAAATATAAAAACTAAAATATTTTTCAACCATTAAAATGGATTTATGATCATCTTTGAAGGATGTGATGGATATTTCAAACACATCGACCATGATTTTGGTAAATCAGAAAATCATGGATGGTGTCTTAATTTTTAGAACAAGTGGTAGGGGAGAAAAATGAAGTTGAGGAATATTTTATTTGAAAATGATAACATATAGAATATATAAGATTGATTATATTTCATATATCTTGGATATTTATATTGAAATATAGTATAATAAAAGAAACTAATTGGAATGAAAACACATGAAAAAGGTATAAGATTCTTACCTCCTGATATCTTCTCCATGAGATCCTCTTTAAGGCCTTTTGTTTGGGCCTTTGGGGGAGAACATTAGGTCTTTTACATGGGTAAATTCATTTAGGAGGGTATTTGTAAGAACTTATGGAATGATCAATGATTTGGAGGTGTGTGATAAAGAGTAGAATGAGGGTGTTATTTATAGTGGAGGCGAGGATTGATTTTACATTATTTTATTATTTATTATAATATTTTTATCAAGTCTATGAATAGTCATGATTAATGTGATAAAAAATAGTTATAATTTCATTTTATTTCGAACCAAGTGGTTTTACATTAGCCTCTCATCACCTATACTGCAGTAAAACAACTATTTCTCATTTATCGTAATTTATCGTATTTTACTATTCATAAAATAATCCAGAGTTTCAGAAAAATCACAAAAATCCACCCTAACCATTTTTCAATGTGTATAACTCAAAAAGGAACTCCATTTTTTGAAAATATTTTTCTAAATATTATTAATTTATTTTTTAAATAAAATTTAAATCTATTAAAAAACAACAATTTTAAATCAATAATTCATTTTTTAAGTACTATAAAAATTAATCAACATCTCATTATCTTATAACCTTAAGAAAATAAAATAATGATAGGATTTACTATTCATAAGGGTCATATTACTATTTCAATTAATATTCAAAAGGGTCTGTTACTACTCAAAAAAAAAATTCGATCCTATCAACCTCTAAATAACAATATGATCACATCTGTAGATAATGAGTTTTTTAATTCAAATCATAGAAGCTGAAAAATTATATCTAAATGATAGATATAACTATCTACTTAAAAAATCATGAATTTTAATTTATTTTCGGAAAACCTTATGGTGTTACATTTTCTACACCTTTTGGAAATTATGTCCTTGTAATTTTATTCACTTATTAAAAAAGTGTGGGTACAATTCCATCATAGCATTTCACACTCCCATGATTCTTCTTCAACAATGGGGTTTCTCCATAAAACCTTTACCTGGTGGTTTACCTCATTCCACAATACTTGTTCTCTTTGATCAAAAATATGAACCAGTTTTTCTTCATAATAAATGTTCTCCTCCTGTTGAACTGCTTCTGGGATCAAAACATGAGTTCAATATTGCATATACATTCTCAACATCGAAACATGAAAAACATTGTATACCTGAGATAAACTCGGAGGCAAAGATACTCGGTAAGAAACATGTCTAACTTTTCTTGGATTTCAAAAGGTCCAATAAATCATGGACAAAGTTTTCTAATCTTTCCAAAACACATAACACTTATCCATGGTGAGATTCTAATAAAAAAATTAACACTAAACTCAAAAAAATGCATTCTCTATATTTTCAACATAACTTTTCTATTTGCTCTGAGCTGTCCTCATTTGTTTCGGGATCATATACTCTTTCTTGGCAACATTTACTCCAAATTTTTTTCTCATCTACTTTCTTTCCCAAAATTCTTCCCAAAAAATGGATTTCTACACCATGTCCCATACAATTCCTTGAATGGTGCCATCTGTATACTGGAATGAAAACAATTATTATAATAAAAATAAACTAGGGAAATATGATGACCCCAACTTCCCTGATAGTCTATTGACCAAGATCTACTTATATCCTCCAAAGTCTAAATCATTCATGCTAACTGCCCATCTGATTGATAATGAAATTATGTACTTAAATTTAATTATATTCCCAATGACTTCTGAAGTCCCTTCCAAAGGACAGTAGTGAATTTTAGATCTCGGTCAGATACAATGGAAATAGGAACACTATTTATACAAAAAAAATCATTGAGGTTAAATTGAGAAATCTGGTCAAAATATATTGTATCTCGAATAGAAATAAAATGTTTAGATTTTGTCTACTGATCAATAAAAACCCAAATTTCTTTGTTACCTCGAGAGGTATTAGGTAGTCTAACTGAAAAGGCCATTGATATATTATCCCATTTCGACTTTGGAACTATAAGTAGATGAAGAGTCCCCTTTAGAAACAACCCCTCTTCTTTAACCTATTCACTTGTCAAACATTTCAGAGTAATATCTACAATATCTTTTTTGATTCCATCCCACAAATTATACTCCATATGGTTTCTTGTACATTTTAGTACTATCAGGATGAATTGAAAATGTTGAACTATGAGATTCACACAAAAAATATTCCATCAACTAGGAATCACAAGGTACACACAACCTTTTAACAAATAATAAAACACAATCTTTATGAAGGGTAAACTCTATAACAAAACCCAATTTAGCCAATTATTCCTCTTTCTCTAGCTCACGGTCATCCTTCTGCACATGCTTAATTTTATCTGATAATGATGACTGAACTATAACATGAAACAAAATAGAGGAAGTTCTTTCTCAAAAAATTTATAAGATATAATTAATCAAATCATTAATCAATGGATCATGTTCCGAACATAACATATTTAATGATGCCTGATGTTTTAGACTAAAGGTATCCACTATTTTTTTTGAATTTTATCGAATTGTAATTGATCATTAAATCATAATACATTATCAGTTAAAGGAATTTTTCTACCTCATGTTTAATTCCTTCTAAGTGAATATATACTTTCATCATTTATGGTTAGTATATATTTGACATTTAGATCTATATAAATGATGCATCCAAATTTTAAAATAAAACCCACATATGCCAATTCCAAATCATGTGTGGGATTTTTTATCTCATGAGGTTTTAGTTGTCTTGAATAATTTGCAACTACAAAAAAATTTTACATCAAAACACAACCAAGTCCCTTCAAGGAAGTATCACTACAGATAAAAAACTGACCATTTTGGGAAGGAAAGTCCAATACTAGAGTATTCACCAATATCTTCATCAATTCCTAAAAACAAACCATACATTATTCTATCCATATAATTTTAAAACATTTTAGCTGAAACTTAGTTAGCATCTAGATAACCATGAAATGTTTTTAGCAACCCATAAGTAATAACTAGCTAATCCAATAATACTATGAAACTATATATCATTTGTTTATCTTGTCCATTCATTGACCAATATTGTTTTGGCAGGATCAACTATTTTTCTATCCTTATTTATAATTTTCTCAAGAAATGAATTTTTTTAAATAAAAAATCAAACTTTATGAATTTTCCATACAATTTCTTGTCATTTATGGTTTATAGAACAACCCTTAGATGTTTTTCATGGTCCTCTTTACTCTTATAAAATACCATAATGTCATCAACAAACACAACCAAAAACATATCCAAGAACTCATGAAATATTCTATTTATATGATCTATGAATACGAAATGTGCACTAGTTAACCCAAATGACATAACAAAAAAATCATAATTCCCATATCTAGTATGAAAAGCTATTTTTTGGGTGTTATCATCTTTCTTCTCCAAATGATGGTATCCAGATCACAATTCAATCTTGGAAATGTATTGAGCTCTATGGAGTTGATTAAACAGATCATCAATATGAGGTAAATGATACTTTTTTGAAAAGAACCTGTTATTCTGAGACCTATAATCCATGAGAAGTTTAATGGAACCATTTTTCTTTAAAAAAACAATTTCACCCCTTGGTGAAGTACTAGGATAAAGGAATCCTTTATTAAGAAACTCCTACAATGGATTTTTCAATTAATTAAGTCCATTTGATACATTCGATATGAGGGTTTTGAAATTATCTTAGCATCAAGAACAGTGTTAATTGTGAATTTTCATTATTGATTAGGTATAACACCTGTTAAATCATTAGAAAATGCATCAAGTTATTCATTTACCACCAGCACATCATTAAACTGAATTTCTCCCTTGTTTTCAAAAATATGAGAAAGATTGATTTAATTAACATATTTTAATATTTTATCATCTTCTAGATATGATATCAATTCTATGAATTCATTCTTGTATAGAAACTGATACTATTTCTGATAAAAACTTCATTATATCTTCATTAAACCTTAGAATGATAAACTGAAAGCCAATTCATTCCTAGAATGACATCAAACACTACTAATGGACAAAAAAAGGTTTGTAGGTAAATTCATTCCACATACCACAATATAAAGATTCTTATAAATACTATTTTCTATAATATTTACCCCTGAAGTTTAAAAAAAATATTCTAGTATCTTTTTTTGAGGTGATATTTCTAATTTACGAGAAGATTGGTCTGAATTAAAGTAATGTGTAGACCCCATATCATACAAAACTCTACCAAATCTAAGTAAACAAACAAGGTACATAATACAACTTTATTAGATGTCCCAACATCTGCTGATGTAGTCGTAAAGGATCTCACTACACCTTTCTATTTATAGTATGCCTTCATTGCATCATTCTGATCACACTTTGGAAATTAATTTTCATAATTACCCATATCTCATCATTTAAAACACTTAACCGTTACCTTATCAGGATTAGTCTTGGGGCCAGTTTAATTAAAATATTACGCCATATTTCCAAACCTACCACATTAAAAACACCTCCCAGTTTTGGTAAAGCATTCTGTATGCTTATTTTTGCCACATTCTTAACAAACTAGAATCTAGAATATCTGACCATCATGTTTTATTCATTGATTATTACCCATCGATTTCGATCTAGACCTCTCCATATCCTTCTTTTCAAAGTGCATGTGATCATCTGTAAGCTCCATATCTACCCTCTCATCACATCAGAAACTTTTCTTGTAACTTTTGAATTCACAGGAGGTAAATTCCTTTATGTACCTTGAATTTTATCCTGAGCAAAGACAATTTATTTATCTACCAAGATTCAGAATATGATAAAGAGCATACCTTTCCGGTCAGGTGATGTTTTCTTCATACACGACCTATGAATATTCATCACTATACATCAATTTAAATAATATATTCTCCATATTAAGTCACACCCCCTTGGGAAAATATTTTTCAAGGAAATGAATTTTAAATTCATCCAACTATAAGGAATCAATATTCTTTCTATCCTTGATATTTTTGATCATTGAATACCACTGATCAGCTTCACGTTATACTTTATAAATGGAAAGACATACATTTTTATTATTTTAATAGCCCATAATATCAAATATATTTTCAATGGCCTTAATCCATCCTTCATCCGCTACTAGGTCATAAGATCCATTAAAATATGGAGGCTGTTGTCTCATAAAAAGTTCCACTATCATCATGTTTCATTGTGGAACCTCTCATTTTTCACATTCATGGATTCCACCACCATTTATTTCCTTTGTTATCATATCCAATACTCTCAAAAAATTCTCAGCTCTAATCCCTACAATTCTGGGCTGCATATTTTGAAGGATATCATCTTGTCGGTGCCTCTTCTCTTCAACTTCACTGTTTCTTATGAGGAAATCAATTATGAACAAGCATATCATAGTCTAAGAAACATGGTATTAAATATATTCTTTATAATTTCCAATTAACCATAATGTAAAAAATATTTTATTTTATTCTATCAACACCATCCTAACTGCTAATGTTATTTAAACCATCCTCTGATACTAACTATAAGGGCCTGACATTATTACATAATAAAATCTTGAATTTTATCCAACAACTCACATCCTTTTATATTTAGGGTCTATTCAAGTTTATATTTTTACATAATTGAGATATAATACATACCAGTCATTCCACATTCATATAGAGTAGATGCCACAAAAAAACAGTATCCATTTTCTCCAAAATATAAGAACTTTTAAAGAAAACATGTTTTCTTTGACAAATCTTCATAACATTTAACTTTTCTTCCTTAATCGTCTTTCAGATCCATATAACCTATGAAAATATTTTTAAAAACATTGTATGATCACAAAAATCTATTTAAGGGATATTAAAAATAAGGAAAGGAAACATTAGACCATGAATACATGTAACATATGAAATAATTTTCAATATAATACATACTTGTCACCCATACAAACATACTTTTTGAAACCTAATATTTTCATGAGATTTAAAAAAATAGATAAAAAATAAAACCAAAAAATTATCTTGGTGAAATACTTAATATTGTAACCCTATGTACTACCATATAATTTTGAACCCTCACAGATACCATAAAATTTATCTAACCATCACAGTTACACATGGAGTAACCATACACATGACCTCTGTCATTAACATACCCATTTAATTTGAGGGAGATATAGGTCCCAGAATTCATCATAATCAATTAAAAATAAATATAACACAATAATACTACATGAATTATTTTATAAATACAATTCATTGTAATTTCGTAATAATGAATTTTTAAAGAGATTTTAAAATGAAATGTCCCATAAAATATCATGTAATTTAGGTCAGACATAATAGAGTGGATGAAATATGTATATAAACAATAAATATACATAATTAAACATTACATGAACAAAATTATTCTCACATAATTTTTTAATACCACATAAATATTGAAGTAGAATTTTATCCCAATGAATGGAAATCGGGTTGTGAATTCCCCTACCTCAGGTTTGTATTACATAAAACACATTTAAACCTCATGTATAGTGTGTAAAATAGTGTTATTAATATATTTAAGATACATATTAATGATTATATCAGATTTTATGATCATATAATAACATCTTTTCACCATTTAATTATTTGTATATTGTTCCATCCATTGTTTTGGGTTCATTTTTCACATGAATTCTTTGGTCGGTTTGTATTTGATTTTCATGTTGTAGGGAAATGAAATTACAATAAGGGAATGAAATTGTATTCATAAGTGTCCAGAATATATTATGATGTCATAAATCAGTTTTTCATCATATATTATGATTGATCATTAGATTGAAGTTTAATGATGTTTGGTTTGATCATTTTTGGCAGTTCCTCAATAATAATGAACTTTTTTCATTATATAATTTAATTTCATGAATAGAAGTTCATTACACAACATAAAATAGGTTAAAACAAACACTTTACATTCTTATTCATCCATTAAATGTGTTAAATGATCGTCTTTGAAGGATTGTATGTATATTTCAAACACGCCATCCACAATTTTGGTAAATCGGCACATTATGGATGAATCTTTTCATTTTAAAACAATAGGTAGAGGAGAGGAATGACGATGATGAATTTTATATTTTAAAATGATAATATAAAAAATATATAAGATTCTGGATATTTCATACCTCATGGATAAGTAGAGGGAAAGAGTGAATAATAAAAAAGGAATTTGAAAGAAAACACATTAAAAAGGAAGAATATTCTTACCTTGTGATCTCATCTCATTGAGATCCTATTTAAGGCCTTTGGTTATGGAATTTTGGTGAGAGAAGTAGGTTATGGGTGTAGGGAAGATCCTTGAGGAGGGGATTTTGAGGAACTTATATATTTTTCAAGGATTGAGAGGTCTGTGAGAAATAGGGGAATGAGGGTGGTATTTATAGAGAGGGGAGGAGGGATTTTACATGATTTTAATCACTATTATAATATTATTTTCTCATGAAAACAAATATTTTTGATTCATGTAACCCCAAATAGTAATAATTGCATGTGAGTTCAAACCAAGTGGGATAATATAATAATTTCATCACTTATGATGCAGTGAATAAAGAATTTGTCGTTTATCCTAATTTATCATAATTTATTATTCATTAAAAATTCATGAATTTCCAAAAAAATACAAAATATTCATCCAAAATATTTTTTGATGTTTTAAATTAAAAAATTAAATTTATTTTTTGAAGATAATTTTCTAAATGTTATTATTATAATTTTTAAATAGATTCATAATTTATTCCAAAATAACTATTTTTAATGTATAACATAATTTTTTAACACCTTTAATAATTAATCAACATCTCATTTCCTTATAACCCAAAAAATAAAATATTAATATTATGTACAATTTATACGGGACGTATTACAATTCATAAGGGAAGGTTACTATTGACAAAAATGTTTCATTTATCAGCCTCCAAATAACATACTGATCAAAACCGTAGATGATTGTTTTTTTAAATTCAAATCATAGAATCATCAAAATTATGTTTAAAAGATAGTTATAACATTCTACTTAAAAAATGTTTCATACATTCCAATTTATTTTTTCAAAACCTTGTGGTGTTATAGTGAACATGTAATCAAGTTCTTGTAAAACCTTATGGACATGAAACAAAGCCCATGAATAACATTGTGAACATGTAATCATGTTAACACGTAACATTTATACTCACGAGTCATCCATAATTACCCAATTCATTAGATGGATATATAGATCCAATTCATCTAAAAAATCATTCATGCTTGTGGCACATGGTATTACAACATTCATCATATCATGAACCATAAAAATATAGCAGTTTTATGAACATCAAATCATAACCCATGAAATGAAATGGTTATCATTAACATTTCCTCACATCATAACCTAAAAAAATATGTAGGTTTCCAGATCACATTATAAAAGAATATCATTTGAAAAGATGCGGGTTTTAAAAGCATAAAACCCCAAGAAGTGAAACAGATTTCATATGCTTCATTACATCAAAACATAAAACATTCAAGAAATTATATTAATGGAACCTTTGGATCATTTCCTCAAATTACTTTATTAAAATAAAAATATTCCATCTTAAATGGAAAATAACTTGTAATGATATTTTGAAAATATTTCTAGTGTAAGATATACTTTATTATTTGAAAAAATATTTTTTTAAAAAAAAATATTAAACCATTATCATTGAAAATAAATTTAAAACATAGAAAGAATTTTTGGAATAATTTTCAAAAAAAAATTATTTTAAAACTTATAAAATAATCTTGAAATCATTTTGAAAACTATTTTACATGAAAACATGGAAAATAATCTCTAGAAGATTTAAAAATCATTTTCCATGAAAACTTATATAAAAATATTGATTTTTTTTAAAACCATTTCTTTAGGGATCTACTTTTTAAAAACAATTCTTAAAAATAACCTTTAAATAACAAAATAACACTATAATAAACTAACAGAAGATAAATCTTTATATGTCGTACGAGTTAAAAAGAACTTCTATTTTGCACTATAAAAAGGTTAGAAAAATTCCACATTTGTAAAGTGAAAATATGATACCTTTGAATAAATTGAAAAAAGAAATTAAATGCTACAAATGTCTTTTAATGATCATAGGATAATAGTATAACATTCTAGGAAACACTTTTTGGAAAACCTGGTTATAAATGAACAACGATTTTTGACCGAAGAGAGGGTAATGTCGAGCATTCATAAAAAACAAATTCCCAACTATATTATATAACCAAGAGAGGAATAAAGGGTTAAAATATACAAATAAATCATTAATAACCATATTAGATCAATATTAATGAATATTCTTGAGATATGGATCATAATATTTCATTAGAGAATGTATAAACATAAATAGTCTTGACAAGTGATAAGATTGTATCTATAAACTATTATAAGATGGTAACTTGGGATCATACTCTCCATGTGAGAAAAGGAAATTACATGAAGATTAAAATATCAATGAAAAAAATAAAATTCATGATATGACATATAAAATTTATGTATGTACACCTCTAAAGAGAATTTAGTTTCATTACAAAACACGAGTTTCAAACAAGAAAAATTGATACAAAACTATTTTATGGGTCTGTTAACTGTTGAAACCTAAAACCTAATAAATAAAGATCATAAAATGCATATGTGAATACTGATAAATTTTTATATAATATAAATTAATTACCATTTTTAGATGTATATACATTACACAAAAGGCATGTGTGGTAAATGTAGAAAGTATCTCACGGAAATAAAAAGTGAGATGAAATGCCCTTACCTTGTCTCTGGACTCTCATCATACTTATTCAAACCACCTGTATAATAATAATAAATTTATTATAAATCATTTATTGAACTATATTATTATATATAATACCTTATATGGTTTTATTATGACCTTATATTACCCACTTGTTAACAATCAAATGTTTGGGGTTTACTTTATGTAATATTCTCTTTATTCTTCACATTGTATTAATTTGTTATATCTTTGGTATTTATATTTTATATCATAATTTACATAATTTAAAACATGATATAAATATCATTTATATACAGTATTGTTTTATTATAATAATTTATATAAAATATAAGTCTGAAATAGAATACACCGTTCAAGGAGATGGTAGGCCATACATACGCATGAACGTTATATCCATTTTATTATAATGTTAAAAGAAAGAAAATAAAATTCTTATATATATATATATATATCAATGTTATATTAGATTTATGATATAATATATTTATTATATATTTACTAAATCTATCCTTAATATAATGCATGTCGTGTATGAACGAATCAAATCATTGGGGGGTAGTCAACACTTCATCAAACTAAATTATCTCATAAACACAAAATGGAAAGAAAAATAAATATATTTTTGTAAAAGTATTAAATAATATTATTGAAATAATAAATATAATATATAAAATATATAAATCTATTTTCCATAATAATTTACACCATGAGAATCGGTAAGGAAAATTGAATAATCATCGTTTAGTAAGGTGGTAGTTTCTCATACACATAAATAGTATGTTCGTTATCCATTTGATGGAGCTGTCTGTAAGTGTAAGTTGAAACCATAGAATAAAAACATCATAGTATATTTAGGATATTGGTTTTTTATAAAATCATATAGAAAATAATTTGTCGGGGTGGTAGATGAAAATAAATGAAAGGACTTGGGAGAAGACGTTACCTCTTAATTGTGTAACACCTTTTGGTTTGTGCCAAAAGGCTTCCATTGGTTTCCTTCTACCAAATGTAATGCTTATAAGCGGAAAGGATGATTAGTTAAAATTTTATTGGGTATTTAATTTCCCAAAATAATAGTCATGAGATGTTTGAGGAAGTAGTATAGGTGGTTGCCTTCATAGGGAATGAAAAGGACTCACTTGGAATTTTTGAAAATAATTTATGTTTATACATGTTCTTACCTACAAAAAGTCATTGAAAACCAACCTAAATCTATAATGGAAGGTTTTTGGCCAATATATGGACATAAAATTGTTTTTTAAAAGGGTTTATGTCATTTTGGAACCTAATATTTATGTTTATACCCTAATTAAATTTAATTTGACCATAATCATTGTGAATAGTTTTAATAACTTTTACTAATCATTTTTTTGAAAAAAAATGAACATGATCAAATTAGAATATAAATTTAATAATGAATAAAATTTTGTGTGAATTTTTTTTAAAATTAAATTTATATATTCGGAAAAATTAATATTAATGTTAATCCTACAGACGTGAAAATATAACGGGTTTTATAAAGTTCAATAATGTTCAAAAGATTATTAATTTTTTATATTAAATTTCACGTTGAAATTGATTACAATGAACTAAATGGTATTAAAATATTTATAATTTAATGAATTTATAATAAAAACAAATTTAAAATATAGTTTAAAATTATAAATTATTTAAACAAAAAGGTTGTAATTAACAAAAATGCTTTATATTTCACTATTCATCAAAAAATTATGTTTTTCAGAAAAATACCAAAATTCACTGTAAACTTATTTATTCATTTTAGGGTCCCAAATATATAACAACGGGATGTAAAATTCTCCCAAATTTTTGGTAAAGAAGATGGATTCATGTTTGATTTCAAATTTGGGAAGAAAATTGATGAAACTAAATTTTGAAAAGGAATCCATCCTATTTGTGAACCCTCACCGGGAAAGGTTAGCAGAAGACAAAAATCATGAATCACTGGTACTTAAATGGCCGATGATTCACTGAGCTAGGAGTCATTAGCCAGCGAATGAAGCTGTTCACGGTGAATTCCCACATTCGAGCTGAAGTTGCTGGGAATAGTTATCGTTGGTGAAATTCCAATAGAAATATGACCAGCTTAACATTCCCGTGAACCATGTTGATCACGGATGAGGAGTACATGATGGTTCCTTACAAATAATAGATCCAAAAATCGTGGTTAACTGAGTCATCCATAGGCCAAATTTCCTCAATGGGCATTTGGAGAAGGTGTCCTACGTACCGCAGTTACAGATTCCCCAGAACTCTATAAATGTACCACTAGGGGATTTGAAAAAATCATAAGATGATGGGTGGAGAGATTTGGAATGAGATAAAAGTGGACGAAGAATGTAGGGGGTGTGGGATAAATTTCTCTCACACTCGAAGCAGTTCTAGGGACTCCATCCTTAACCCAAAGTAGTTCACAAGACTCATTCCCATATCTGAAACAATTCGTCGGACTCCCTCCCAGGAACCATATATAAGAACTAGTTTGTAGAAACCCCCCGTGAAATATATTTGGATGACCCTATGAATAAAATTAGGAAACCAATAAAAATTATAATAAAAATGGTTCATGGATGACCATATGCGGAATACAGTTTGCAGAAAACCATTTGAAGAAGAGGGTTCATAGATGCCCATATGCGGAAGACGTTATACATATTCTCATATGGGGAAGTCAGTTCGCAGTAAGCTCCTATGTGTACCATTATATGTAGCCAACTCCTCCGTGTACCATCACAATTGGCAAGATCCTAGGCATCCAACTCTTACATGGACACCCTATGTAGAAAACCATTTGCACCACTAGTCTATTCCACGGGGGCTATGCCCCCATACCCTCACTCAGCATCAATCCTGGGCTATGGTCTCATCCCTCTGGGCTAGTCCCCTCACAACTGTCACTGAACCCCCATAAAAAAATTTGGAGTTGCATAATGAACTTTCTACGCCGGTTTGATGAAATTTTCCATTGCGCCCTTATACCACCCAAATAATTGTCCCATAAATACCATGAGAAGAGACATTCCTCATGAACCTACCAAAAATCCCTATCAACATCCTCTTATGCCAGGTTGACCCATAACTCTAGTGAAAATCACATCCTGAATGTTTCTTAAATGCTTGAACACATCCTTTCCATATATCAAACTCTGCGTCTCTGGTGATTTTAGATACTCATAAACCTCAATGGCCATCAGAAGTGGAAGGCCAGTGTCTTGAGGACACCTTTGCTTGACTATGCACATAATACCTCGGTGGCTCTACATATGTTGACCACAAAATGGAAGTCCACCACGGGAAAATTCTTATCCATGAGAGTACTATCCTACCTCTTTATTCCTCAATGACTTCTAGGCCTCATATAATTTCTCCTTATCCATGAATCCCTGAATTCATAGTTTACACTTTCCTTACCTATCATGTTCGAGTCTTGTCATAAAATCCCATCCTAATTGTCCTACATATAATCGTAGATTCTATAACAAGTGGTTCAAACACTTTACCATAAACTATGATTTTTCTTCCATACCTTATGATGTTAAACTTTATGTTACTAGTTCTGGAAACACGACCTTAAACATTGATGTCATCGTCCAAGATATATGACTTTAAATATTGTATAATTGGTGAGTTTGAATCTTTATAAACATCGATGGCCATTAGAGAGGGAGTCTAGTGTCCTGATGACACCTTTGATTGACTATGCACATCATGCCTCAGTGGCTTTGCATATAATCCCAAAAAATTTCCTATAAACAAGTGGAAAATTCATCCTCAGGAGAGTCCATTCCCACCTCTTTACGCCTCAATAGCATCCATGACTCATATCATTTCTCTTAATCTGGGATCCTCTATAATAATTGTTTATACATTCCATCCATCTCATGTTCGAGGCATGTCAGAACATCCCAACATGATTATCTTCTAGTTAATCATCACCCATGTTATATGAATTTAAGCTGTAGTACACCTCGCAAGAAATAATGGAACCCTCCCATGGAGGTATGTCCCGAATCATCTGAGGTAGGTCCATGTGATCTTCAATTTAATTTCACTTTTAAAGGTTCATTTCTCTGCACCCTCACCCATGGTCTCCCCCGACCTCTTCCGTCGTAGGCTCTCCCAATCCCACCTACAGGGGAGGAAGCGTGCATTATTGAATCATTAAAATACTTTTCTTTCTCCCACCAAGCATGAATCATGTGGTCTTAGAGGTTTATGATGATTTCAAAATTCACATGAAATTGAACTACAAGAAATCTGTTTCTTGATAAAGCCATCATACATAGGATGCCTACCAAAAGTCCGATGCTCAAAAGGTTGTTGTCCTATAATGGGGCCACCCTGTCATTTCTCCTCAAATGGGAATATTCCACGTGTAAGACCAACACACATCTAAAATAAGATAACTCTAATTCATGACCATATCGGGATACAAAGGATTCATGGTAGAAGGCCCGAGCTCATAAGGGTTCCATCCCTTGAAGGGTCCACCCAACCATTCCCCCCTCAATGGGAAACTTATATTCATAATCCCCAAAAATTATGAAATACATGGGTTTTTATTCATCTCCCTATGATACGTAGGAATCCCTTATTATGGGCCCTATCCCACCATCAAGTCATCATACACCCCCCTAGACGACGACAAACTCCTGAGCACCTTGTTATATGGCTCAAGTCTGCATCACCTCTGTTTCATCAAATATATGGATGACTACAACCATATGAAAAAACAATGGTAGTCTATGGACACACTCTTCGAGAATGAACCAAGGATTCGCGAACACATGAACATGACATAAATCAATAAGAGAGTCCCAAAATAGGCAACAATCCTCCCTCAGGAGTGTGCAGTGAGCCTGAAATCCCATCCTCTTGTCCAATGGAGTCCTTAAGTGTTGTTGGATGAATCATCAATCAACGATCGCCTGCCTTTGGAAAGAATTTCCATGAATCATGGTTACCTGGGCCGTTGGGCATTCATGGATCCACGAATAAACCCATTAGAGACCATCTAAGGAATTTATATCTAAGAAGGACTGATTTCACTGGTGCCTGACCCCCACATAATTTCCCACTAGGAACAACAGTTCTCATAGGGTCAGTCCAACTGTATTTAATGGATAATAATGCTGAAAGGGTTGAAACAAAATTAATGGTGTATTCAACAAGATCCCGTCTATACAGAAAAAGGGACGATTGATTATCCTCATCGTTCTATTTCTATACCGCCCAGAAAAACACCACCTTGGAGGTGGAAGAAGCATTATAAATTCAAAAATAATTTTCACTTTATCAAATTCTATTTCTATATGTGTCTAAAATTAATTTTATTATTTTTCATTTAATGAAATAAAATTTTGTTAATTTGAGATAATAATATTTTTAAACATATAATTTATATACCAAAAAATATATCTTCTATTAAAAATATGTTTTTTATAAAACCATTAAGAAAATATTTCTAAATTTTTTATTACTATTCAAATTACTATGTTCAAATTCTAATTTATAATTATCTAATTCAAATAATTATAACTATAAAATAATATTTCATAGAAACATCAGTGTTGCATGTAACATATTCTATGTTGATTTTTCATGTTTTGTATGCCAATTCCGTGTTGCCTGCAATGTACACCGTGTTGGTGTTGTGTGTATCATATTCCAATTCGTAGCTAACCTCAGTGATCCTTGTGGAGAAATATAATTTTTTTATTTTTTTAGTGTATGATTAACTTGGTATTTTTTATAACACAAGCCAAACATAGTATTTTAATATAAAAGAAAATATTTTTAGTGTTACATTAAATATAAAATATCACCATGTTTAAATTAACCCAAAAAGATACATCACAAAATCTCAGGGTGTTATATTCTACCCCCTTAAAATGAATTTCACACTCAAAATTCGGCTGGTTTATCAAATTTTTAATACTTGAAACATGCATTCACTGAATCCCACATCATAAATATGAATACTAAAAATTTAATTACATGGAATTTTGGGGAAAAAATGGTTACCAAAAGTTACATATAACTTGGTTTCCACATAGGATAACATAGGTTGGATGTGATAAAATGGACATTGAATGAAAATATAACTATAAATTTTTGATAGAGAGTGGTAGAGAAAAAGGTCAGGAGAAAGTTAATAATCCAAAAGCTGCATATCTATGATGAACTAAGGGAGCATAGGATTCATCATAAATAGAGGTACTAGGATAATTTTTTTATCATGATCTTTTTTCCCAAAAGTTATAGAATTGTCATGAAAACATATAGTTGCATTATTTCAGGAGAGCCTCACCCCTTTTGTTCAATGATCAACTTCACCTCTTTCTGCAAATGGAAGACTACTTTTTCATTACTGAAGTACTAAAAGATCATGAATTCCGTAATAAGAAAACCCATCTATATAGAGTTACCATCAACACAAATAGGTTGTTAAATATTCATAAGTCCTTATATGGTGAGATAATAAATTAATCTAAAAAAATTCATATGAATATTGACTTAAACATTCCATAAAGAGATAACCTTATAACCCTTGAAAAATATAATTCAACCTTCTTTACTTAAATATTCTATTATCTTATATGAAAAATATTTTTATTTAATACTTGGGTTCATCCATGCACTGATAGAACATTAAATGAAATTTTATTAATCCAGAATCCATGTAAAGGGGTATAATAACACGAATCTTCACTAATGTATGTACACAATGATTATCATTGGGATTATTTGTACAAAATAAAATGTGAACATCCCGAATAAGGTGAAAAAAATATGTTTTCCTCTAAATTTCATTTTTCCCTTCATCCATTGTGATTTTATAAGAATTGATTTAGTCATTTTCCTTATATTTTGTTGTGTCTTTTCATCTATATTAGCCCTTGTATTGTTGCATTAATTCTCATAATTCTCAAACTATAGGAACAGGAACCACTAAAGTGTGGGTGGTTCATTCTTTTGAGCATTATCTGAACTCATTTCATTGAGTTTCGTCATATTATCACTTCTACATTATTTTTCTCAATGGAAAATATTACAACATGTGAAACACCTTATTGACCATTTCAATCATCCTACAATGTTATATTTTCCACATTTTTGGAAATTAGGAAGTTGAGACGTTTTATTTTATCCATGGTGTTTAGATTCTCCATTGAAGTCAATCATCCTCTTATTTTTAAAACCATGAAATTTTTATGAAGCTCTGACCTCCATTTCATCTTCGATTTCACAACACCAAATCTATTCTTAGATTCAAAACAATCCTACGAAAAATTCCATTCTGATACATGGTTTTATACCACCAAAAAACCTATCATTATTACTTACAGCTTGGATGATAAGAACAAAAGCATACCTCATAATTCTTGTGAATCTAGCCTCATAGGCACTGACAGATTCATCATCCTTTTTCTTCAACTCATGAAACTCCTTTTCCATCTTCTTACCACGAACATGAAGATAGTAATTTTTGAAATATATTTTCTTAATCTAATTATAATTCATAGATTCAATTTCATCTTTCTCCCATATATTCCTGAATGGAGTCCACCACATGACTGATTCACCTTCTAACCAATAATGAGATATAATGACATTCTCATTATCCAAACTCTTGAGAATAAAGAATTTATTTTCAGTTGTAGTGATCTAGTGTTAAGAAACAAGTGGGTTAGATGACCCATTGATAAAAGGTGAATGGTGACTCAAGAAGGTGCCACAAAAAAAATTCCATTCCTTTCTCATTTTTAAACTCAGTATAATTCATTGATTTAGAATGTTTTGAGATTATAGGATTGAGATTTTGTATTCCATCCCCCATAACAATCATAAATTCAGGTGTAAATTGTTTTGCATTTTCTATCACAATCACCATTAACGTGGTTCCTAAGAGTTCCATCCATTTCATAAAACCAATAGTATACTATAAGAAACAATTATTTTAATGAGGAAGTATATAATAATTAAAATTAACTAATGTGATGTCTAATGTATGAAAAAATCTTTAATCACTGACTCCTTAGGATTATACTAGGTTATTCATAACCAACTTATATTAAAATACATAATGATGGTTCATGAAGTGTTTTGAAATTCAAAAAACATATCCCCATGGAGGGTAAAACTAGGTGTGAATTTACCTCAATTCAGGAATAGAATAGGTTGTCAAAGTTGTCACCACAAAGTACATTTAAACTAGAGAAACATCCACTTGTAATATCTAAATAGAGATGTATTTCTAGGAAACCAATAACTCTATCATTTATCGAAATTCTAGGACATTTTCATAAATGTAAAATCATCCTTATACTTATCCTTAGATACATCCCTAGAAAAATCCCTAGAAATACACCTTGAGACCTCTCTAAAGTTTTCACATCCATGTTTCCAAATGTTGGCTAAACCATTCCTTTGGTACCATGTATAATGACCAAATATTAACAAACATGGATATGGAACCATTTTAGATAAATATTCGGTACATTACCAAAACACATTCCTAAGGAACATAATAGTTTAGTGCATTTCAATGCTTGGAAACAAAATCATCTATCCTAGTGAAAGATATTCTATATCCTCAATGTTCATCAACACCTTTTGTACTTCTATCCAAATATTTTCTTCATAACATGGGGAATGGAAGCATAAGAAAGGGATAAGCTTAGAATCTTAGTAAGGGTAAATAATATAAATTCATTAGCAGAACAAGAACAAAATAATAAGGAACATGATCATAATTTTTGATGATTATACCCTGCATATTAGATATCAAAATAAAGATTGTATTTTCATAATTCATGGATCATAAGATAATTAAGGGATTGAGTTATGAAATCACAAAAAATGGAAAATATGTAAAATTAGTTGTATTAACATTGGTTTATAACATTTATTCTATATATAACTAGATATATATACACTATTTTAGTCAAGGAAATGCGATC
Source organism: Viscum album (assembly GCA_963277665.1). Classification (NCBI taxonomy): domain Eukaryota; kingdom Viridiplantae; phylum Streptophyta; class Magnoliopsida; order Santalales; family Viscaceae; genus Viscum; species Viscum album. Next base: position 426,450,126 of record OY728129.1, on the reverse strand, counting down.
AGGCCCCAACATCAACCAATGGACAAAAAACATGGTCCATGCATAACATTCTGAATGTGTAATTAGGTTTATGAATAAAATTAGGTACATGAAACCAAGTCCATGGATAAAATAGTGAACATGTAATCATGTTCACACATAATATTGGGAACACATAATCAGGTTCATGCATAAAATTATAGACATACAACCAGGTCTATACATAAAATTGTGAATGTGTAATCAAGTTCACACATAACCTTATTGAAATTAAAATAGGCCCTTGCATAGCACTATGAACAATTAATAATGTTAATTCATAACACTGTGAACATTTAATTAGGGTCATTCATAAACTTATGAAAATGAAAATAGGTCCATGCATAACATTCTGAATAAGAAAGTAGGTTCCCATATAACTCTATGGACATGAAACTAGGTCCATTCATAACATTGTGAACATGTAATGAGTTTCACGCATAACATTTATACTAATGATCCATCTATCAGTACCCAATTCCAAGTAAGAAGATATAGGTCCCATCCATCCCTTAATAAAATCATTCATACATCTTCCATAAGATAAGAAAACATTCATCAATCATGACCCATAAAAAAGATTGGTTTTCTAAACATCAAATCGTAACCCAAGAAATGAAATGGGTATCATTAATATTTCATCATATCATTTCATAATAAAATATATATGATTCCGAATCACTTCACTAATGTATATCCCGTGAAGAGTATGGAGTTTCTAAATCATAAAACCCTTGGAAGTAAAATGGGAATCATTAGCATCATTCCAGCAAAACATAAACAATTAAATAAATAATATTAATGGAGCCATTGGATAATTTACTACAAGTACTTTATAAATGTCAATAGATGTAATATTAAATGTAAAATAACTTGAAAAAAATTTCTAAAAGATTTTTTATGAAAAATATACATTCATCTTTGAAAACATTTTTCCTTCAAAACGTATCTAATATGTTTTGAAACATTTAATAATCACGTTCCTTGAAAACATATAAAAGAATATTGACAATTTTTTGAATACCAATTATTTTTTGAATCTAATTTTACAAAAAACCTTATAAATTAACCATTAAACATTCAAATACATTTTTAGTGGATTGAAAGTGGCTAAATCCAAACAATTTGTACAATGTAAAATAAATATTCCTTTTGCAGAGTAAAAATGTTAGAAAACTACCTCATTAAAAAAGTGACATGAAGATTCCCATAAAAATATTATATAAGAAAAAAGGATAAAAATGTATTTTATTGATAATATGAGAACATTATAACATTCTTGGAGACCATTATTTGACAACATGATTTTAAATGAACATTGATTTCTGACCGAGTAGAATGAAAATTTAGGCTTTCTAAAAAAATTATTCATAACTATATTATGTATCAATGACTGGAAGAAATGTATCAAATATATGGATAAATAATTAATAACCATATGAGAATAAAAATCATCAAATTTATTCAGATATTGATAATAATATTTCATCAATGTAATTATAAACATAATCAATCCTAAAAGCGATAATATTGCCTCAATAATCTATTATGACATGTATACATGGGATCATACTATACATGTAAGAAAATGAAATTATAGGAAGCTAAAAATGTAATGAAAATAATTAAATTACTGATGTATCATATAAACATGGTGTATGTACACCACAAAAGATAATTTAGTTTAATAACAAAACATTAGTCTGAAATAATGAAAATTGAGACAAAACTATTTTACCGATTTGGTAACTTTTGAAGCTTAAACCCCTTGAAAGATATATAATAAATTGGGTATCTGAATTACAAAAAAAAATAATTATAATATTAATTAAATATAATTATGTTCGGTACATATACCACAAAAAAGGAAAGAGTGGTGAATATTGAATGTAAATCACAAAAAATGATGAGATGTGAAATCCCCTTACCTTGTTTCTTGATTCTCATCGAACTCATTAAATCCACATGTATAATAAATATAAATATATAATATATCATTAAAATAACTTTATTATTATATCTAATACCATATATGGTTTAATAATGACCTTATATTACCCTCTTGTTAACAATCATATGTTAATATTTCACTTCGGGTAATATTCTCTTTATTCATCGCATCTATCTTAATTTGTTATATCTTTGATATTTATACTTTTTATCAAGATTTACCAAATTTAAAACATGATATAAATATAATTTATATAAACTGTCTGTATGTTATTATTATATATAGAATATATATGTATATAAAGTAATACAATGTTCATGGAGATGATAAGCCATACGTATGTACGCATGAACACTACTTTCGTTTAAATTCTGTGTGGAAAGAATGAAATTAAAAGACATATATGTAAATATATGCATATATATTTATATAAATATATATATATCATTATTAAATTATATTAATGATATCATATATGTCTCATGTATTAACTAAAATCATCCTTAATACAAATGATGTAGTGTATGAGTGAATCATATCTCTTTAAGGAGGTGATAGTCCACACTTCCTCAAATGAAATTATCATACTAACAGAAAATGGAATGTAAAAAGATATGTGTTTTATAATCAATATAGAAGATTAAATAAAAAATAAATATAATATATAACATTTATAACTATGTTTTCCATTGTAATTTCCACCATGAAATGTGGTAAGGTAAACTCAACAATCATAGTTTAGGGAGGCTGTGTTTCTCCATAAACATAAATAGTATGTTCGTTATCATTTGATGGAGATTTGGGAAAGTGTGGGTTGAAAAAATATCATGGAAACCTCCTAGTATATTTTGGATAATGCCTTTTATACATGCATGTAAACAATAAACTGTAGGGGGTGGTAAAAGAAAATAAAATAAAGGGATTAAGAGAAGATGTTGCCTCCCAATCAGGTAACTCATTTTCATCTGTGCCAAAATGCTTCCTTGGGATTCCTTCTGCCAAAGGGAAGGATTATTAGAGGAAGGGGGGATTTATGGGAAATTTATTTGGATGAAACTGGTTGAACATAATAGTATTTAGATGTTTGGAGAGGTGGGAGAGGTGGTGGACATTTATTGGGATGTAAAATGACTCACATGAAATTTTTTAAAATAAGTTATGTGTACACATGTTCTTACCAAAATAATGTCATACAAAAAAAATCCTAAAACAATAATTTAAGTTTAATGCCATAACTAGTTCCATAAAATGGTTTTTTTATAAGTGTATGTGTCATTTGGGAGCATAAGATTATGGTTTAGTACATAATTAAACTTTATTCGACTTTAATCACTGTGATTAATTTTAATAGCATTTACAAATCATTTTGGTCAAAAATAAACATGATATAATTAGACACTATATAGTATAATTAATACAAATTGGTATATAAATTTTTCAATATTCAACACACAAAGTCAAATAATTATGATTAATGTTAATCCCATTGGAGAGACAAAATAATGGGGTTTTAAAGTAGAAATATGTTCAAAAGATTGTTATGTTTTCATATTGAATTTCAATGTGTAATTGATTATAATGAACAAAATGGTGTTAAAATATTTATAATTGATATAATTTGACCATAAAAAATATTTATATTATAATTTAACACTAATAGTTATTAAATTGAAAATGTAGTTATTACTTAAATGAAGTATTTTTCACTATTCATCAAATATTAATTTTCTCAGAAAAACCCCAAAAATTCACACTATGATAATTTCATAATTATAAATTAAAAAATATATTTTATTTTATCATATTCAATTTCTATAAGTTTCTAAAATTTTTTTTTTTCATAAAAGTACATGAAATATAGTTTATTTGTGAAAATAGTATTTTTAAACATATAATGTCTTTAACAAAAATTATATCTTTCATTATGAATATTATTGTTATCAATAAAATCATTATAAAAAATATTTTAAAATTAGTTACTTTTATGAATATTACTATGTTTAATGGATAATTTATAATTATCTCATTTGAATAGTTATAATAGTAAAATGATGTTTCGTTGAAACATCAGTGTTTCATGTAATAGACGATATGTTAGTGTTGTGATTTTCATATGCAATGTTGGTGTTGAGTTTAATGTATGCCAAGTTGGGGTTGCATATATTGTATTCCAAGACATATCTAACCTTGGGGTTATATGTAGAGCAAGCTAAAATATTTGCTGTGTGTAGTTCATGATTAACTTGGTGTTTTGTAAAATGCAAGCCAAACATAGTACTTCAATATAAAATAAACAATTATTAGTGTTACGTGAAATGAAAAATATCATAAATTTTAAATTAACACAAATAAATTTACAATATCTATGGTTGTTACACTAACCACTAATTAAAAAAAATTCAAACACTATACACCAATCAATTTTAACCTACTCAAAATAAAATCCCATGGATTTTTTCCAAAAATCCAACTCATTCCATTCAATATATTTTGAGTTGATAAAAATATTTTATTCCATAAAGAATCAATGGATTAAAAAATAATTTCATTAAATAATTCTGCTTAATATTTTTCCAATTTTTTCTTAAAAATAAATTTTTGCTACAGAAAAAAACAATTTGGATAAACCCTATATTTTAATCACAAAAAATCCAATTATGATAATATCATCCATATTTCCACCAAAAATCATTTTATAAAAATCAATTTTCAAAATATTTCTTTAATATAAGTCTAAAAAAACATTTTTCATCTTCCCAAAACAAAAACATTAGAACTCTGAATCCATTTTTTACAATTCGAAAATAGGGTTTTTGAAAAAAAAAGATAATCAAGGAAGATAAAAAATAGTTAATTAGGGGAGACTAGTGTCGATGGATGACCCGACCATATGGTTGGTGGCTACATTACCATCAATCCACCATCATGTAGAGTCATCTTGGCCCATTTTTACGGATAAAAATGGCATTAAAAGCTCTAATATATCAATAAGATCCATATCCCATCTCTATTTTGATTTTATAAGAACAAAACACCCCACAAGAAAAGAAAAAAATCAAACCTAACTTAGCATCCCATGGAAACTCAAGGTTTGGTTTAGAAAGTGTCAACCATAGATTCCCCCTGACATACACCCCAATATCTGAAATTTGATCAAAATTTACCATTAAATAAAAAAAACATTGGTAACTCTAAAATCATGGTCCTCTAAAGAACAAACCTTATCTTATACCTATTTTTGTCACAAACCATCCTGTGTCATCCCCAAACGAGTCATCAGAGCTGACCCGTAATGAGGCCCAAGAAGAGTTTTTGATCCATTTAGGATGGAAACTAGTGTCAGGGAATCATCAATGAATCAAATGGATTGATTTCTACCAATATAAATGAACTAAACAGTTCAAATAAGTAGATAATTTTAAAAAAATAAACATCAAAACTAATCAAAATTTATAAAAATCGAAAAGAAAATACAAAACATAGATACAATAAAAAACCCAAACATAACCTGAGGACCACAACATATCCATGTGACCATAAGGGTTACTCTATGGCCCCAAAACCAACCATAATCCACGGTGATCAAAACCAAGAGGGAAATTATAGAAAAAAACAAAAAATAATAAATAACTATAGGTGTAAGTATAAAAACTCTGTAGGCACGCCAAAAAAACTATTACCAATGTAGTTTCATTTAAATTAAATGAAAATTAATGTCATGTTTGAAATAAAATATAAAAACTAGGATTTTCACGCATATCCTTGTTTTCAAAGAACACTATCCATTTATCATTTTTGATTCCTACCCAGATTCATTTCCAAAATTAAGACATTGTTATTTTTTTGAGCAATATGATGTTTTCATTTAAAAAGGGGGATAAGTGGTGTAAACAATTTCCCATGAATTTTCATAAACCCCATGAAAACAAAAAAAAAATCACTTTTATCTAAGGAGTACACCTAAAAATAAAGAAACAATAAATATCACATAATAATGGCAATGTGAAAAATATCACCTAGTGACCAACCAACATAGAATCTCAATCATTCACCACATAAAACTAAGATCTGATGAACATGGGAGGACCTAGGAGGTGAAGGGAATAATGAAGAAAATATTTTTCATCTTGATTCATCCCGAATGCATGCCTCACTTGATGATATCAATTTCACCCACGTTCTTGATCACACCCGACCCAGACTAATTGAGTTCCAGTATCCTATAGCAACAAAAACAAAATAAATCCCTAAATATGGGCCAATATCCAGAGTGGAATCCTACACTCTTGTAGCAACCATTCACAAAAAAAATCCACAAGTTATTCAAGTTTCTCATTTAAATCCTAAATTTGGGGTGAGCCAACAATTCCAAACAAGCATCCAAACACATGATGATATATCATTCACTAGAAATGCACACAATAAGTCACCCCATGTCAGCCCAAGAAATAACCTCTTTCCTTTCAACAAATATATCACAAGGGATACTCTCAATATGGGCCTCCCACAACAATAATCATAACGAAGAAAAGATAATTATATGAAGAATGTTTTTAAGATTACTAAATTTCAAAAAATATCCAAACCGGCCTCAAGAACCCTTCAAGAAACCACCATTTTAAAAGTAAAAATCCACAATTCCAAAATGTAAAAAGACACAATATTTTTCATTTCACAACCACATAAAAACATAAATTTAGTCACTCACACCATATATTCAAACCAAATATTCTTTCATCAAAATTCCAATCAGGCCAAACAGCATCAATAAATCACTTATTTTCAAAATGAAACAAATATATTTCCTTCACATGTCAAACTATTTTCATAATCCAAACACAATCCTTTTATAAAAACCAAACCCATTGGAAAATGTATTAATCCATCCAAATACCACATTTCAAATTTTACAAATAAAGATAGACCATTTATTTAAAAACACAAATCACTCACAAAATCGAAGAGGGCATATTATTGAACACTTGGTGTGCACAACTTAACAAAACACCTCCATTTACATCCTAGAAATAAATAAATTGCCTCTTTTCAAATAAAATAATTATTCTAATAAATATACACTACTAATTTATATCCACAAAATGTGAAAAAAGAATGAAATGAATAATTCTTAAAATTAAATGGAAAGTGAAAATGGAATCCTACCTCAAATCAAATGTGGTTCATCAATAACAAGCTAAAAAAACTCGACAAGGGTGCCATAAGGAAAGATCATCCAATAGAATCCTTAATAGAACAAAACCCCTAATTTAAACTCAAAAAATCAGGATCCTTTATCCAAAAGGACAAGGGAGAATAAATAATCAAGAGAAAATAGAGAAATAAGTAAGATCAATAAGATTGGAGGAGAATACCATAAGAAATCACCCATAAAAACTATGAATAAACAACTTGATCCACAGCATGGGATAAGTGATAAGGATTATAGAAGATTGGAGAATACCTATTTGGCCCACACAAACAAAGGGATGAGAGAATTGTGTATGTTGGGGATAAAATTTTGGGAACATTTAAGAGTAAAATCAAATTTTTAATCACCTATGAAATGTTCACAATTAGGCAACACAGTTTTCCAAAATACGCATCCCTTACTGGACACATGGGGATCTCACATAGTTTGACTGCGTAGTTTTCTACACCTTGAACCAATCATATGACATGGTTTTTTCCAAAATGGAATTAACACATGCATGACTTCCACATTGTTTTCATAACCATGCATGGCCCATGTTCCCATGGCCTAAGACAACCAAGGATATACATAGTTTCCTAGGAAAGTTTTCACAGTTCTACCTAACCCTATGAAAACTATGCACCAGCTGCTATCAACCCCAAAATCTCATTTTTACATTAAAAACTTTTGGTAAAACTAATGAATAACCACGAGACCCAATATAAACAAAATAACACTCAGAACACAAGGTAAAACAGAAGAACAAAAAAGATTAAACAAAATTGAGAAAGAAAATAAAAATCCATTTATGAAAAAAATGAATTTTTTTTGACCACACACCATTTATTTATAAACTATTTTATAATAAACCATACATTAGATACATTGTTATTACTTCAAAATTGAAGAACACTTATTACAACATATAAAAAACCATGAAATGACCGTATAGGTATAGTGTCTTTAGAAACTGGGAAACATAAACAACTGGTTCATAAATCATCTATATTGTATCCTATTTATTTCATAATATCTAGCATCCCTTTTGGAATACCGTACTTAATACCCTTATTCCTGACCTGGGGAAAATAAAACATACAAACGGGTGAGCTCAAATTCTATGTACGGGTAAACAAAATAAATATCAATCATATCATCTTTATAAGAACATAACATTTTGAAAATATTAACCTGCAAAAGAGATCATAATATCATAACATGGGATAAATCATAGTAGTGAAATGTAATTCCAATAATCGTATCATAAAATATGAAACTTTGTGGCATACACACATAATCATAGAAAATCATTTCATATTAGTCAACGCTCATTGCCAAGACCATCATAGCAGACAAATTCCATTACTGAACCGAGTTCACTCCTCGTTCCAGTCCTGTGTCACCGAACCGGATTAACTTTTCCTTCCATCGATGTCTATCTCATGAGATATAAATCATTACCCAATGCATTGGACGAAGATATAGGTCCCATACATCTCATAATTAAGCCATTCTTATGTGTTCTACAAAATCATAAATCATAGCATAACCCATGTAATAAAAATGGGACTCTTAAACATCATCTCATCATAAAATAATCCATATAAGATAAAAGGAAATCAAAAAATTAATTTCATCATAACATAATCAAATAAATGTAAAAATAGGGATATAAACATAACCTTATATTATCTTAGATGGAAAACACTTGAACTCTATTCTTGAGGAAAATCCCCTTTCTACTTCAAAAACATTTTTCCTTTCTTAACATTTCAAACAATTTTAAACTAATAGAATTGGATTAAAAATAAACATGAAAACTTGTATAGTAAGATTCATGGAAATAATGTTCTATGAAATCATAAAAATCCATTCATTCCATATTAGTTAAAAAACATTCTCCCGTACTTTGGCCCAAAAAGTCAAAAAGTACCTTGTACTAAAAATGAAAAAAGATTCATTTCATATCTTTTACTAAAAACTAAAAAATGGGTAAAATCGGAGTCAAAAAATTATAGGAGGATATAAATAATATTAAATACTGAGTAATCATGGATTTGGATGATAAATATTCCCTAATAAATTCTGAAGTATAAACAATCTCGGATAAAATGAGATTGCGATATTTTCCCTTACCTTAGGTATGATTTTCTCCGTACGTATCTGACCCTTTTGTATAATGATTTAAATAATGTCATTGAATTATTACAGAATCATATTCATTTTTATGATATCATATATGGTCATATTCTTATCTTCTTATTAGTAATATTTCATTAGTACTTGTTATTCGGGTGTTCATTTCTTTATATTCTTATGCATGTTTTCTCGAATAAATTCTTATTATTATTTTTAGGTTATAGATAGCTCATTTACAGAATTTTATTAGTGAAATATATATCATATTTGTTCATTCAATTCATTTATATAATCATTATTTATTGAATATCATGTAGAACAATTCTTATCACATCATGCAGACGGTAGACCGTACGTACGCACGAGCGATGATATCGTTCCCATGATCGTGGAATTGTATTGAAGTGTATGTATACTATTTCAGAATCAATATAACATTAAATTAATAATATATAGTTATTCTTTAAACCATTATACCCATCCAAGTAAAGTGGTGGTGGAAAACAGATTACACCATAGCGTGGAGACGGTATTCCGTACGTACCCATGCGCGGTGATTTCGTTTTCTGTAGGATGGATAGAAGGAGAAATAAGGCTGTTTCATATTTATAATAAAATATCAGTATATTAGTGATACTTATGTTATTACTTCATAATGAAACAACTAAAGAAGAGGAATTATAAGAAGAAATAAATTTGAAAGAATCGGTAATGGATATTACCTCTTCTTTGACACACCTCTTTGAAAACTCCTCTTTGGGCACAAAAATTTGTCTTTGAAGAATAGAAGGACATCTAGTATGTTTCTATGGATGTTTAGAGGGTAAATGGGATGGGTTTGGTCGAGCAAGAATGCTCAAAGTTGTGTAAAAAGATGAGGTGCCCTTTAATAATGGAAGAGAGGGGCAACTTTGGAAACCTACAAAATATTAATTTATAATAAATTCAAACCCAACATAAAAACTTCAAAAATGACTCAAATCCAAAGTATAGATGATATAAGGTTATAATATAATCAACCAATAAAATTTAGACTTGTTTGGAATTTATTTCAAACATTATAAACTTTACTTATACTTATTTAATCTATTTAATTTCATTTGTGGTAATAAGATTCTAAATTTTAAATTGTTACAAATAATTACTTATGTGTTGTTAATTGACCATAATTGGATAATTTATGAAATTTTATACCATATAACGTTTAATTTATAATTTTTAAATATTTTTGTGATTTTTAAACAATTCTATATTATGTTATTTTTATAAAATAACAATAATGTCAATTTTGACACTATTCAATTATTTGAATTTAAATAAAATACACACAGAAGATATCTTCGAACCAAAAGATTTAATAGATTTATAACATGTCATATTTATCTATAAAATTAGTTGATAACATTAAATAGTTCATATAATATTTATTTTAATATTTGTAAAACCATTTATTTGATATTTCAATCCATAAAATAGTTTCAACATCACTATTGTGTCACCATTAATGATACGTATTCAATCCATAAAAATTATAAATAAATTCCCATGATGTAGATAATTTTATTATATTTATAGATATTATTTATTTTAGAAGTTTCATGAAGTTTATCACTAAATTTAAAATATTATACTTATTATATTTAAGAGAGTGACATGTTGTCACTTTCTTTGGTTTTAATAATTATTAAATAATTTTCATGGTCAAAAGTCCATAAAGTGAATCTAATCCGACCCTTAGGTGATATGGGTCGACTTTTATTCATATAATAGAATTTTATCAGGTGTTAGGGTAATTTTATAATAATATTTTTACCCATAATTACCCGATTTACCTTTAATTGCAGTAAATAAAAATTACCGTAGTTACTATTCATAATATCAAAAAATAAGAGTAAACTCTTAACATAATTTGGACCCACTAAATTCAAATATGGAATCCAATTTTCAAAATTACAAACATATAAGTTTTAGTAATTAATTTAAAATTAATCCGTGATTAAGAAAATTGGCTTTAAAAGTAAAAACATTGCCAAAGATTGAAATGTTTTCACCTAAGAATTCAATTTATAATTAATGGTAGTGAAATAAATTATATTAAATGGTGAAAATATATTCTATTTATACATTAAAACCATTAAATATTATAATTTCACCATATAAATTATTGCGATGAAAAAAGTTGTTTTTAATTAAAATATTGCGTGTTTTTACTATTCATTAAAATATTAAAGTTATCCGAATAAGATTAAAAATTTATCCAATGTAAATTTTTATATCCTGATTCCAAAAAAGAATTTTATTTTGTCAAATTGAACTTATAAACATGTCAACAACTATATTTAAAGTGGGTGTTCCATCAAAAGGCGGCAAAACTGCATTTTTTTAAAAATACTTATTTTACCCAAAAAATTATTTTGTTCTCATAGCATGTTCTAGAAAATGTGTAAGATGAATAATAATGTTATAAAATTAAAAATTTAGTTAATACTATGCATAAAGTCTAGTCCATATTAATATTATAACAATATATCGTTGTTTAGTGAAACTCGGTATTGCGTACTACACATGCTATCGAGGAAGGTCGTGATTGCATGTAACACAAGCCAAGCCAGTGTTGGGTGTGGTGAAGGATTACTTTGGTGCTGTGTATAACATAAGACATAAAAAATATTTCTCATAAAATCTCAGGGTGTTACATTCTACCCCCCTTAAAATGAATTTCGCCCTCAAAATTTGTCATTTCGTAACAAACAGATGAGGATACATCTCCCTCGTCATATACTCAAGTTCCCATGTAGCTTCTTCTAAATCGTGGTTACTCCATGAAACATTAACCAAGCGAGTTGTCTTGTTTCGTAGAACTTTTTCGCTACAATATAGAATCTATATTGGCTGTTCTTCATAAGAAAGATCTTTCTCCAGCGGTACAACTTCTGAGCTTAGTACATGTGATGGATCATGAATGTACTTTCTCAGGAGAGATACATGGAACACATTGTGAACTTGAGAGAGATTCGGTGGACGCTCCAATCGGTAAGCTACCTTCCCAACATGATCCAGTTTTTCAAAAGGACCAATATACCTAGGGCTCAGATTTCCCTTCCTTCCAAATCTCATTACTCTCTTCCAAGGAGATATTCGTAAGAACACTTTATCACCCACATAAAACTCCAAGTATTTTCTTCGGTTGTCGGCATAACTTTGTCAACTATGAGCTTATCTTATGTTTTGTCAAATAGATCTAACCTTTTCTGCCATCTCATCAACAAGATCAGGTCCTAATATCTTTATTTCCCCAACTTCATCCCAGCAAGTTGGAGTCCTGCATTTCCTTCCATAGAGAGCTTCATAAGGAGCCATCTGAATACTGGAGTGAAAGCTATTATTATAAGAAAATTTCACCAATGGTAGGATTTGATACCAAACACCTTTGAAATCCATAGGGAAAGCTCTTAACATATCTTCTATAGTTTGAATTTTTCTCTCAGACTGACTGTATGCCTAAGGATGATAAACAGTGATGAAACTCAACTCTGTTTCTAGATTATGCTGAAGACTTCACCCAAACTTCGAGGTAAACCTTGGATCCTGATCAGATATAATGGAAAGTGGTTCTCCATGAAATCTTACCACTTCTTTTACATATATCCTGGCAAGCTGATCAAGAGATAAATCCTCTCTAATAGTAATGAATTGTGTCGAATCCGTAAGACGATCAACTATAACCCAGATAGCATTATTGCCTTTGGATATTTTAGGAAGTCTGGTGACAAAGTCCATAGTGATGTTTTACCATTTACATTTGGGTGTGGGTAATGGTTGTAACATTCCATTATACTTCTATCTCTCATCATTAAGTTTCTGACAAACCAATCATCGAGAGACATAGTTAGAAAAAATCCCTTTTCATGCCATCCCACCAGAAGTAATCTTTCAGGTCCCTATACATATTCGTGCTTTCCTGATGAATATAGAATGAAGAACTATGAGCCTCATCTAGTAGCTCCTTCTTTAATTCTGGTATGGGAGGAACACAAACCCGATTCTTGAACCTTATTATCCCATCATAACCATGGTTCAATTCAGGAACATTTCTCACCTTCTTTTGTAACTCTACATCTTCTTTATGTGCCTCTTTAATCTTCACATGTATAGATGGTTGAACATTCATTTGAGAAAGATAAGATTTTTCCCCTTACATTATAATTCCAAGATCCATCCTTTGTAAATCCATAAATATTGGATCTTTTGTGATCCTCATCATGGATAAGCTAGCATGGTCTTGTCGACTTAATGCATCTACCACCTTGTTTGCTTTCTCAGGGTGATAATGAATTGAGCAGTCATAGTCCTGAATCATCTCCAAGAAGCGTTCCTCATGAAAAACTAAATGATATACTACTAAGATGACTTTATCATGTTCAGAACATTGAAGAACTAAAAATATCTTTTCAGTGGTACTTATCCATTGTTCACCCACTAATAGATCAGTAGACCTGCTGAATGAGGGTGAACGCTTCCTCACGAAGGATTCAATAGAATGCGGCTCTTTACATTGCTTGTTTGGAAGTCCTACATGATTCATAGCTTGAGAAAGTTGTGTGAGCAAGGCTACAAGATTTTGCATTCCAGATCCCATAAAGTTTGGTTGCTCAGGGGGAAAATCATTGCCTTACCCATCACATTCTGCATTAACAAGGTTCCTTCGGGTTCCAGACATTGACTAAAACCAATAAGAATAGTGTGAGAAACACTAATTATAACAGGAAAACAACATAATCAGTAATAAAATTTTACACTTTAGGTCTTATCATAGGTTACTCATGGCCATTTCTAAAACACTAATATCGTACTCTATGCCCAGACATACCCTTAGGGTTCTTACTAAGGATTTCACATCCTAGTTTTCAAATGTTGACTATAACATCCCTCTGATACCAACTATAACGACCCATACATTACATACATTGTTATTACTTCAAAATTGAATCACACTTATTACAACATATAAAAAAACCATGAAAGGACCATATAGGTATTGTGTCTTTAGAAACTTGGAAACATAAACAACTGGTTCATAAATCATCTACATTGTCTCCCATTTATTTCATAATATCTAGAGTCCCTTTTGGAATATCCTACCTAATACCCTTCTTCTTGACCTGGGGAAAAGAAAACATAAAAAGCGGTGAGCTCAAATGCTTAGTAAGGGTAAACAAAATAAATATCAAGCATATCATATTCATAAGAACATATCATTTTGAAAATCATAACCTGCAAAAGAGATAATAATATCACAACATGGGATAAATCATAGTAGTGAAATGTAATCCCAATAATCATAACTTAAAACATGAAACATTATATCATACACACATAATCATATAAAATCATTTCATATTAGTCAGGGCTCATTTCCAAGACCATCATAGAATACAAAGTCCATTACTGAACCGAGTTCACTCCTCGTTTTAGTCCTGTATCACTGAACCAGATTAACTTGTCATTCCAGCCATGTCTATATCATGAGATATGAATCATTACCCAATGCGTTGGAGGGAGTTATGGGTCCCACCCATCTCATAATGAAACCATCCTTATGTGTTTCATAAAATCCTAAATCATAGCATAACCCATGTAATAAAAATGAGATTATTAAACATCATACCATCATAACATAATCCATATAAGATAAAAGTACATCATAAAATTAATTCCATCATAACAAAATAAAATCAATGTAAAAATAAGGATATAAACAGAACCCTATATTATCTTATATTGAAAACACTTGAACTCCGTTCTTGTGGAAAATATCCTTTCTACTTCAAAAACATTTTTCCATTCTTAACATGTCATACAATTTTAAACTAAATGAAGTTGATTGAAAATAAACATGAAAACTTGTAAATTAAGCTTCATGGAAATAATTTTCTATGAAATCATAAAAATCCATTCATGTTGTATATGTTAAAAAATATTATTCCCGTACATTGGCCGGAAAAGTCAAAAACTACATCGTACTAAAAATGACAAAATATTCCTTTCATATCTTTTACTAAATACTCAAAAATGGGTAAAATTGGATTTACAAAATTGTAGGAGGACATAAATAATATTACATATTGAGGAAACAAGGATTTGGATGATAAATATTCCGCCATAAATTTTGAAGTATAAACAATCTTGGATAAAATGAGATTGAGAGATTTTCGTTTACCTTAGGTCGGATTTGATTCATACATATCCAAACATCTTGTATAATGATTTAAATAATGTCATTGAATTATTATAGAATCATATTCATTGTTATTATATCATATATGGTCATATTATTATCTTCTTATTACTAATATTTCATTGCTACTTGTTATTCGGGTGTTCATTGCTTTATGTTCTTATGCATGTTTTTTTGAATAAATTATTATTATTATTTTTAGGTTATAGATAACACATTTCCAAAATGGTATTAGTGTAATATATATCATATTTATTCATTCAATTAATTTATATAATCATTATTCAATTAATATCATGTTGAACGAGTCGCATCACATCGTGGAGACGGTAGGTCGTACGTATGCACGAGCAATGATATCGTTCCCATGATCGTGGAATTGTATTGAAGTGTATGTCCACTATTTTAGAATAAATATCACTTTTAAATAATAATATATAGTTATTCTTCACACCATTATACCCATCAATGTAAGGTGGCGGTGGAAAACATATTACACCACAGCGTGGAGACGGTATTCCGTACGTACACACGCACGATGATTTCATTTTCTGTAGGATGGATATAAGGTGAAATAGGCTTGAATACTATTTATAATAACATATTAGTATATGAGTTACTAATGTTATTAGTTAATAATGAAACAACTGAAGAAGGGGAAGTAGAAGAATAAATAAATTTGAAAGAATCTGTAACGGATATTACATCTTCTTCGACACACCTCTTTGAAACCTCCTCCTTGGGAACTTAAATTGGTATTTTAAGAAGACCAGGACCTCTAGTATATTTTTAGAGAAGTTGATAGGGGAAATTGGAAGGGTTGGGACGATATTGAAGGCTCAAATTTGTGTAAAGAGGAGAGGGAGGAGGTTCCCCTTTATAATGGAGGAGAGGGGCACCTTTGGAACCCTCAAAAATATTAATTTATTATAAATTCAAACCCCACATAAAAACTTCCAAAATGACCTGAATCAAAATAATAGATGAGATAGGGTTTTAATCTCATAACCCAATAAAATTTAGACATGTTGGGAATTTTTTTCAATCATTATCAACTTGATTTATCCTTATTTAATCTATTTAATTTTATTTGTGGTAATAAGATTATAAATTTTAAATTGTTACAAATAATTACATAAGTTCTGTGAATTTTCCATAATTGGATAATTTATGACATTTTTTACCATATAAAATTTAATTTATAATTTTTAAATATTTTTGTGATTTTTAAACAATTTTATATTATTTTATTTTTATAAAATAACAATAGTGTCAATTTTGACACTATTCATTTATTTGAATTTAAATAAAATCCACACAAAAGATATGTTCGAACCAAAAGCTTTAATAGATTCATAACATGTAATATGTATCTATAAAAATAGTTTATCACATTAAATAGTTCATATAATATTTATTTTAATATTTTTAAAACAATTTATTTGATATTTCAATTCGTAAAATAATTTCAACATCACTATTATGTCACCATTAATGATAATTATTTAATCCCTAAAAATTATAAATAAATTCCCATGGTGTATAAAAGTTTTTTATATTTTAAGAGACTTTTCATGTTCGAAGTATCAAGAATTTTATCACTAAATTAAAATTATTATACTAATAAGATTTAAGACAGTGACATGTTGTCACTTTCTTTGGTTTTAAAAATAATTAAATTATTTTCATGGTCAAAAGTCCATAAAGTTAATATAATCCGACACTTAGTTGCTGTGGGTCTACTTTTATTCATCCAGTAGAATTTTGGCAGGTGTTAGGGTAATTGTATAATCTTATTTTTACCCTTAATTACCCTATTTACCTTTAACTGCAGTAAATAAAAATTACCATAGTTACTATTCATAATATCAAAAAAAAAAGAGTAACCTATTAACATAATTTGGACCCACTAGATTAAAATATGGAATCCATTTTTCAAAATTCAAAACATAGAAGTTGCTGTAATTAATTTAAAATTAATCCCGTTATTAAGAAAACATGTTTTAAAAGTCTAAACATTGCCAAATATTGAAATTTTTTTACCTAAGAATTCAATGTAAAAATAATGGTCCTGACATAAATTATATTAAATGGTAAAAAGATATTCTATTAATACTTTAAAACCATTCAATATTATAATTTAACCATAAAAATTATTGCGACGAAAAAAGTTGTTTTTAATTAAAATATATTGTGTTTTTACTATTCATTAAAATATGCAAGCTATTCGAGTAATATGAAAAAATTTATCCAAAGTAAATTTTCATATCCTGATTCCAAAAAAGAATTTTATTTTTTCAAATTTAACTTATAAACATGTCAGAAAACTATATTTAATGTGGGTATGCCATCAAAAGGCGACAAAACTGCATTTTTTGAAAAATACTTATTTTACCCGAAAAAATTATTTTGTTCTCATACCATGTTCTTCAAAATGTGTAGGATGAATAATAATGTTAAAAAATTAAAATGTAGTTAGTACAATTAATAATGGATATTCCATAATAATATTATAACAATATATCGTTGTTTAGTGAAACTCGGTATTGCGTACTACACACGCTATCGAGGAATGTCACGATTGTGTGTAACGCAAGCCAAGACAGTATTGTGTAATGGCCCGGACCTCTTCGGTCCACTAGTTTGTAAAATTTGATGTGATCAGACACGACCTGTGTTATAATAATAATTTTTGGTAATAATAATTGATAATGGTGGCGTGAAAATATTTGGTGTTAATTAGATTAAATGGTTTTAATTTAATCATTGTGAAATAAAAGAAATAAAATTGAATGTATTTATTTTCAATGAGGTGAGGTGCATGATTTAATTTTGATTTATTTAAATTTTAATAAATAATAAATTATCTGTGTAATGGACATGTACTGGGAGGCTACTCGGCGTTGACGTAATGGTGGTCGGACATGGTCAACACGGCGAACGTCAAAAATAATAATAATTAATAATAATAATTGGTGAAATGTTAATAAATTTTAACCGGGGATTTGTTATAATTATTATACTATATAATTATAATAATAATATTGGCTTAATTTCTGAAATATCTGTCAATGAATATTTAATGAGATTTAAACATTGAATTAAATGAAATGAGATTTGGGATATGAGAATAGAAGAGAGATGTTATTATTTATGATAATTGTGTTAAAAAATATATAATAATAATATAGGTTTAATATGTGGAGTGATGGGTATGGAATAAAAGGGGAGGTGCCACTTTAGGTTGGGGTGTGATAAAATTATGGAAGAATAAATGAGATTGGAGAGAGAAATAGTTAAAATAAATAATGATTTAAGATTTAATTTAATAATATAAATAAGTTAAATTAAAAAGGAAATCAATAAAGGGTCTGGGCGTGGTTGACATGGATTAGAGGCGCTATTTTTTTTGGTATCGTACTTTGGAGCTTTTCTTGTAATTGTACTTTTGTTTCAGTGTCGTATAAAACATGCATATGGGTTTGGTTTTGGGTTTGTTTTCATTTACTTGTCCCTTTTTCTTTTTGTGTTTGACTCATCCTATTTCTGGATCTTAAATAATAAAAATGTTAATGCCTCCCATATTGTGAAAACTCATACCCTTGTGCTAGTCTCCACTCCGGGGCCAACTGGAGGTGGGACTCGGGGGTCATTATCTCCCTTTCACCATTTCCAGCTCAGGAGGGGAATCTTTGGTGGGAGGGGGTCGTGATAGAATGGTATCAACAGCTGATGGTTGAGAGATAGGATAGTGTCTGAAGTTAGGCACAGTGAGGATTGCATGGGATGGTAGGGCAACAGTGTTGGCTAATTTTGGTACGTGACATAGGCCAGGGAAGACCGGCTTGGACACGGGATTTTAGGGCCCCCGTGATCCGATGGAAGGACTCTGAGATTACCGAAAGACCATGTAAGACTACATTGATTGCAGGGTAGAGACCCTAGGAAAGGTACATGCATCATCATGATTTTTGTTTTACTTGGTTTGGGTGTTCTGGGAAATAAATCGAAATAAAATGATAAAATGAAACCTTGAGAAAATTTCCTTGCTACTTGGGCTTAGGCGTTCCCTGTATACCGACAGCTATGGCACCTGGACGTCAACAGAAAGGTAGAGGAGTGGGATGCAGATAGTTGCACGCAACATAAGCGGCAACTGTAGCAAGGCCATAGATTTTGAGAGATGTTTTCGGTTTTACATAAATGCTCTCGTTTATGTTTTTTTTAAATTTAGGAGGATCACACTCCTTTGTTGAAACTCATTCTCGCCCATTCTTGGGCCTGGACATTGTTTTTCATGAGTCTATAATGATATGTTTTTCCATTTTTCCAATAAATGTGTGTGAAGAGTCCTAACATGTGGGGAGAGGAGGACCTGATCCCTAATCAAGACGCATTAATGTGGATGCGATTAAACCCGTGTGGGAGAGTCAGTGCCACCCAAAGAGGATAGTGTCTTGACATGTGAGAAGGAATTCCACAATCCATGTTTTAGGGCAGCATGTTTCTTGTTTTATGTGGTGTTGGGGGTAGTGTGTGTATGAGAAATCCTAAATTATAGGGTGGGGACCCTAATCCCTAATTGAGACGCATTAATGTGGATGCGATTAAACCCGTCCGGGCAAGTAAGAGCCACCTAAAGTGGATAATATCTTTACATGGGGGAAGGAATTCCCTGACTCATATAATTAGGGTAGTGGTTGGATTCTTGTTATAAAGAGAGCCCTGAGAGGTATCTTGAAATGTGGTTGTTTGGACCTTTCCCCTTTTTATGGGTTGGTTTTTAATTCTCGAGGATGAGAATGTTTTGAGAGTTATCTGATGTAATGGCCTGGATCTCTCTGATCAATTAATTTTAAAATTTGATGTGGTCAAACATGACGCGTGTTATAATAATAATTTTTGATAATAATATTTGATAATGTTGGCATGAAAATATTTGGCGTTAATTAGAATAAATGGTTTTAATTTAGTCATTGTGAAATAAAAAAATAAAATTGAATGTATTTAATTCAATGAGGAGAGGTGGATGAATTTTTTTTGATTTATTTAAATTTTAATAAATAATAAATTATCTATGTAATGGACATGTAATGGGAGGCTGCTCGGCGTTGACGTAATGGTAGTCAGACATGGTCAACACAGCAAACTTAAAAAATATTATTATTATTATTAATTGGTGACGTGTTAATAAATCTTAATCAGGGATTTGTAATAATTATTATACTAAAAAATTATAATAATAATTTTGGCTTAATTTCTAAAAGATCCGTCAATAATGATTTAATGGGATTTAAGTTTTGAATTCAATGCAATGAGATTTGAGATATGAGAATATATGAGAGATTTTATTATTTATGATAATTGTATTAAAAACAATATATAATAATGATAGAGGTTTAATATGGGGTGTTATGGGTGTGGAATAAAAGGGGAGGTGCCACGTTAGGTTGAGGTGTGATAAAATTGTGGTAGAATAAATGAGATTGGAGAGAGAAAGAGTTAAAGGAAATAACGATTTAAAATTTAATGAAATAAAATAAATAAGTTAACTTATAAAGGAAATCAATCAAGGGGGTGGGGTGTGGTTGACATGGAGTAGAGGCGCCATTTTTTTTGGTGGTGGCATGGGAATGAGTAGCATCCTTAGTAAGTTATTCTTATTATATATTATAATAATGATTAAAAGATGATAATTAAAATATATAAAAAAAGGGAGTCAATCATGGGGGGCTTATGCACTACACTTTTAAAAGAGGTTGAGAATGGGTTTTTTGAGGGGAATGAAAAATAAAATTGTTAAATAAAATAATAATAATATAATAATGTAATTATTATTTTTGTTGGGAAAATTGTGTTTCGTCTATAACTTATTCATGGTGCCTCGGTTTCACAAACCGTCAGCGGCAGTGCAACCCTGACTTTGAGACAGAAATTATGAGTCCAATATTGGATGACTTTTTCGGGTTTTCAGATCAGGTACCTGAAATGCTCGTAAATTAATATATTTAATATTATTATTAAATCTTCGACCCGCCATAACTCCCGCGTGCGACGTCCGATTGACTTTCCGTCAGTGGCAATGTGATCCTGCCCTTAATACAGCTGATTCAAGTCTAATGTTGGATATTAAATTATTGTTTGTGTCTTGGGTCCATGAAACACCCAATATTAATAATATCATTATTATTACGGGATATTGTATCCAACATATCTCCCTCATACGGTATCAGATTGATGAACCGTCAGCGGCAACGTAACCCTGAAATTATGATGGTCATTTTAAGAACAATAATGAATACCATTTTATGACTCATGTATCAGGTCAATAAAACATCTATTATTAATTGAATTTATTATTATCTTTAAACGCATGGAGACCGCGTGACGTGTTGTGTGTTGACCATTCAAACAACGTAACAATTGTATGGTCATGTTGTGTATTTATTAATACACGCTGCGCACCGTTTTACCTTTTCATTGCCTATATAAGAGTGGGTCATGTTTTATTTATGGACCCCTCTTCTTCTCTACACATCGACACTCTTGGATGACACAGAAGCCTTCCTCCTATATTCTTCATCAGGACTCCAATTGTTGATCTGTCGGTGGCTGTGGGATCATGTCGACGAGGCGAACATCGTGCACCTCATTCCTTTCCCTCTTCTTCGACTTGCTCTTCGTAGTTTCCTACCAAGGAGATATTTGATATTTGACGGGAAAGACGCTCTTCAACGAACGTCACCTTAATGGTATGTTCTACCCCGTTATTATTCCTTCCTCGATCTCCTCTTTTTATTCAACCTTACCATGCTATGACAAGTGACACCTTAACCCTTAATGGAGTATCTTCTGGTTGTTAGTGCAGTTGTGCCGTAGTGTCCACAGGAGGACGTAGTCGTCGAGAGGATTGATCAAAATCCTCGTGGTAGTTGTTCTCACAGAAGGAAATCATAACTTGTTAATTTAGGGATCTTACCTTCGTCTCTCTCTCTTTTGTGCATCATGAGGGGTGGTTATCCTCTTGTTTTTTTGAGATATGGTTGAACCAGTAATTTAATATAATAACTGGTTAAAGAACGGGGTTAGGGAGATTTTATTGATATTTTTGTTCTATTTCCATCAATTATTATCCTATGACTGTGTTGTGAACTGAATAGTATTATGCCTACTGAAAATCACGGCCGTTGGGGGCCTTTTCTTGTGCAATTAAATGTTTCCATTTTTTTCTGGATTGTTTTGTGGATGGAATTTCATCGAATGTGGAAATTGGTTAATCATGTAAAGTTGTCTGATTAAATGAATATCTTGAACCCTTGTATGATCACCCGGTTAAACTAAATGAAAGAATGAATTTGTGGGTGTTGGTTGGGGTTTAATTATGTGAAGGGGTGTTTCGTGGGTTGTTGTGGAACAGGTGACCAGCGGGGATACGGTTGGCGTGTATGATATGGTTGTGATGGGAAGAAGAGCTGCGGTAAAATGTATCAAAGGGATGATAATGTGGTACGAGTATTGTTTCTGATTTTTTGTGGTTATGGTGGTAGGCAGCAGGGATGTAGGGATGGGTTGTGCATATAAAGAAATGTGGAAGAGTTAACTAATGAATTGTGAAGGCATGGTAGTTGATTAAATACGGAAAATCAATGGAATTGATTGGCTGTTAAAAGAAAATGGTATTGTGTTGCTTGTGTTTTCTCTAACATTATTTGTGGTTGTAGGGATATGTTTCACGAATGATTGATCTGGTTTGGTTGTTGTTAGTTTCTCTGTAGTTAAGGAACAGATAAACTAAAAATTTTGAAACATGAAAAGCTTAAAGGGGTTTGGGGCTATTTATTGTGTGCATACTTTCGAGGTAGTAGTGTCGAGGCATGTGCTCAGATCATTTGTGTAGAAGCCTTAGGATGAGATGAGTGGTTGATATAATTATATAAATCTGTACTTTTTTTGTTTCTTTATGCACCCCACCCATGTGGAGCACTATGTTCTGAACACCCGTGGGATGGGAGGGCGAGATTATCAAACATCTAAAGGATCGATGGTTACTGCTTTTCCCTGTGCTCCCTCTTCCAGGTTCTATATCCCATGATCCTTCGGGCAGGTTACGAAATATGTTTCCCAAGTGTCTTCGGGATGAGGATGTGATATGTTCCTAGGTGTCTTCGAGATGAGATGTGATGTGGTTCCCAGGTGTCTTCTGGATGAGATGTGGTTATGGCTGATGATTGAGTGCCAGTGGGATACTATGATGGCCGAGGATTGAGTA
Organism: Viscum album; assembly: GCA_963277665.1. Taxonomy (NCBI): domain Eukaryota; kingdom Viridiplantae; phylum Streptophyta; class Magnoliopsida; order Santalales; family Viscaceae; genus Viscum; species Viscum album. Next base: position 426,426,320 of record OY728129.1, on the reverse strand, counting down.
CTGGCAGGATACTATGAGCTTCGTATGACCATGTTGTGGCACTAGATCGAGCTTCGTATGGCCAGGTTGCAACACTAGCTCAGGAAGAGGGGGAAGCATTAGAGTGTTATGTGTGAGGGCTTGAGAAGTATTCAGTGGGAAGGATGTGCGGGTTATCCATATATTGATAATATTACATTACTACTCTATTGACATGGGATATTTATTGAGTGTGTCTTGTAAGGTTGGGTGGATATATTAATTTCTAGGCTTTGGTTCCTTCTATTTCCTCATGGGGCATTAGGATGTCTCCCCACCTGTGCACTAGAGCTTTAGGTTTTCCTACTAAGTATACTTGTACGATCACCCAACGTTAACTTTACGGTTTTCAAAAGGGAATCAGGGACCATGCAGGACCTTCCTAGTTGGGCGTTGGAGTTTTCTGGTTGTAGTTTTTACTTTTTTTTGGTATCGTACATTGGGGCATTTCTAGTACTTGTAATTTTGTTTCAGTATTGTATAAAACATGCATATGTGTTTGGTTTTGGGTTTATTTTCATTTACTTGTTCTTTTTTTTTTGTGTTTGACTCATACTATTTCCTGATCATAAATAAGAAAAAGGGTAATGCCTCCCATATTGTGAAAACTCATACCCTTGGTGCTAGTCCCCACTCCAGGGCCTACTGGAGGTGGGACTTGGGGGGTCATTGTCTCCCTTTCACCATTGCTAGCTCAGGAGGGGCATCTTTGGTGGGAGGGGGTCGTGACAGTTCTGTGTAGTGAAAGATTCCCTTGGTGTTGTGTATAACATAAGAAAAAAAATATATTTCTCATAAAATATCAGGGTGTTACATATTTCTTCTAAAATTATAATGAAAGAATAAATATATATTATAAAGGTGTAAAAAACTTTTTCTTGATTTATATTAGGTATTTACAATATATTTTCTCTATTTTTTTCCTTCTCTAGCCATTTTTATCATATTTCCTCAATAAATATGATGTATTCATTGATCTTGAACTCCGTTATTATGGATGAATAACTCATTATGGGTTATCCTAGAAAAGTTACTATATTTATTCTTGAATTTATATATTTATTTCATATTCCATTTCAAATATAATTCATATAGGGTTGTGAAGATGAATTATAGAAAAGGTTATAGTCAATATATATTTCATTAAAAGAACATTACTCATCTACTATTGTTTCACAATATTCTCCCTATAATCAAATAATATTTCAAAGCAATGGTGTTGTGTTGTTTGAAAGGCTGAATGGAAAGTGTTTGCTTCTAGAAATATTATTAGAATCATTCACTCAATGAAGGAGTTATGTTTCCCATTTAATAAGGAAAAAAAATGGAAGTATTTGTTTTTTAGGATTCCATTATATTATTAGTGGCTTTATACATAAGAAAATAGTGGAGGATAAGTACATGAATGGAACCGAATCTTCTCATTGAATTAAGTGAGTTAGAACTAATGTAAATGATGATTTAATAGAATTCAATTCACCCTAGGAACATCTACATTGCATGTATTCATGCCATTATCCATTTTATTTCTAATTTTATGCATCAGCCTCATTTATCATTTTTCATAGAAATAAGGAAAATAAATGAAACAAATCAGTAATGTATTTTGATAGAGAGGATTCATCCAGAATTAATGAGACAAAACCCTGTTCAGTCACATGGACTCATTCAAAGTATTCATAAATATTCATTTCATGAGGGCCTAAGGAAGGATTTCCATTAAATGGGATCCATTACTGAGGAACAAATACAAATGATCTTCTAAAAAATTTATATATTAAGCTATTTAATTCCTTTTAAAATAACATAAAATTGGAGAAACTATATAGGATGAATTGAAAAAATATAGTGAATCACTATTCTATAGATGAAAACCAATTTTAGAAAATTATATATTTTAAAAATATAATAAATAAATAATTTCTATAGTTTCTATTTATATTAATGGGTCAATTCCCATTGAAAATATAAGTACAATAGGGAAATAAATATACTATATTACATTTCCTTTTTCAGCCTCTATGTATGAGTGTATCTAGATAAATGGTATTATTATTTTTGTCATACTATTTCTTTATAGCTTATTTTATCTCAATGTATCTATATTAATGTACTTTTTAGTGTTTTAGCATTAATCTGATTGTTAAATTTCGACAATTATGAATAGTTTTTTTCCTCTATAGGTTAATTTATATAGATTACAAAGGATAAAATATGATACAATATATTATATTTAACAATATTAATATTTTTTTCAATAGTAATTAAGACCTAATCAATTTAAAATATATATAATTAAATGATTTTTTATCATTTGTAAAATATGTAACATCCTATATAAATTTAATATTACCTATTTGAGTTTTATCTTGAATTTAATTTAATATAGAATGAAAAAAATAGTGAAAAAACTAAGTAAAAATATATCATAAAAGAAATAAATTAAACTATATAAAGTTGTCCTAAAATAATTGAAAACTCAACACATATCCCTAGAAATTACTCCACATTGATGGAAGGCCTTGAAATCTCCTCCTTTGTTAATATTTGTGATATTGGCCACATATAAGTGAAATATCCCAACCGTCTCACTTCAATCCTAAGTTACAAAGCCTATATAAAATTTACTAAAATAAATGACATAAAACATGTTTTATTTCTTTATTTTATGGTTTTATTCAATGGGAATCATCCTCCTAGTCTTGAAAAGTCTTAGGAGATTCATTTTTCTATACTTTGAATAAAAAATAAAACTTCATTTTAAAGGATATTATATATTTTGCACCTAATCTTGATAAAACCTAGGAAATTATTGATTTTTATGCTTTGTAATATCTAGAACTTCATTAATACATAGAATGGTCCCATAATTATGATTATCCATAATTTCTAATAAGAAATATAGAGGGAAAAATGGAAAATAAAACAACAAAATAAATAAAGTGTATATCAAATATTAATAGTTTATTTAATAAGGTTCACATGGTTTGACTATGGTATACTATGTTATTTTGCAATTTTAAATTAATTTTCAAAGGTAATTAAAACATAAATCCACATAAAAACTTAGATAACATTTACTTTTGATAATATGTAAAATATTGATCTTAATTGGTTACATGAATAGTCATGTTTTGATGCTTATACCAAATTTAATGTAATAAAGAAAGGGAGAAATAGGTGAATCCATATCATTAGATGGCCATTCATCCAAATACACTATGATATGGTGTGGATTGACTATGATGTAGAGGAACAAATAAGATGCTATTGATAACAAATATGCATCAAGATCCATTCTTTTCCTTAACCATGGTCTTGTTTTTCATTAAAGATTTAATGCATTTCAGAAATTTTAATTCTATTTCTAATTTTTTTATTTTTTCAGTGTTTTAAAAAGAAAAAAGAAAAATTGGTTTTCCATTTGATTATATGGTATCTTCAAGAGAGTGATAGATACAATGAGGTGATCAAGGATATAATGTCATGGGAATTTATTATGGAGGATTTAATGGATTGGATAAATGGAAAAATATGATACCTATGGGTAGTTTGGGTGTTTTTATAGATGGGTTACCCATATGGATTTATCATGGTAGTGTGGGATGTGTGATAAGGTGATAAAAACATTATGCAATGGTTTATTCATGTGAAATAATATGTAGGGATGCCTAAATGGGATCCCTTAAAAGAAGGGTATTATTATCAATATTGAAAAAACATGATTAATGTGTTCAATCAAGTATAATTGTTGAGTCTATATTGGTAGAATGATTATGTTCTAATATATTAAACATGTTCCGGGTTGATGCTATTATCTTTGTGTAGTGTTGATATAGATTACTTAAATTATATGATTCGGGATATTAGTTCTTTCAATTATTCTCTTTCAAGTTGATAGTTATTTATGGGATGGTAGGTGGGGACAGGGGTATGAGCGGTGTAATTATGGGTTTTCTAATATTTAATATATTGATTTAGAGTGCCTATGGATCATGTGATTATTGAGATGATGGCATAAGTTCCATATATTTCGGGTGGTTGTTATAAACATCCATTTGCCTTGTGTTCCCCAATATGATTATGTCATACTGTTACCTAATGGTATTCATATTAAAGGATTTAATAATGTTACACTTTTTCCAGTTGTGTTTATGATTTTTTATGCCCACATACTCATATTTGGTAATATAATTTTTCATATTTGGGATTATTATTAATGGGTATATCTATTTTAAGACATTCTTAACTATATTTACAATATGTTCTAAGTCTGAAATACATGGGTTTGGAAATTTTATTCCTATCTTGTACGTGTTTCTTACACCTGAGGCTGGATATATTATTTCTTTCCAGTATATTTTACCATGATATTGATTTAGATATTCGATGCCTACCCTAATTTCATTTTTGAAATGTTTCAGTTACAAAATAGATGATTACCAGTGTTGGGCAATGTAAGTGTTCTTTGTTGTTGAGGTATATTGGTTATCATACAACAACCCAACATGGGTTCTTATGCAATTTTTATTGTTTCTTGTTAATTATATAAAAATATAAAAACAAAATAGTTTATTGTAAATGAGGGAACCTGGTTTTGGTGTCTTAATAAGATATATTTCTCACTACATACGGATTCACTGTGACCCATATAGACACACCATAATGGTTCCTTGTACCATCATGTTTTAATTTTTTAAATAAATAAATAATGATAATTTTATAGAATGAGTTCCCAATTACAGATTCATTGAAGTAGTTGCATAGCAGGGGTTGTTTCTCTATCACTCTCCACTTGTTATCCCTCTTCAATTTTATTTTTTCACCATTTTTTGGTGGCTAAATGGTGGTTGTTTTATAATACATGATCAAGGAAATACCTCCCCCCTCTTCATGTCATCCCTATTTTATTATTCCTCAGAATTTGGATCAATCCACCAAATCAATTAAGAATTATCTTAATGGATCATAGTGAATCATATCTGAATAATAGATATTCATCATGTAATGGATAAGTAACACCAAAAGAGGAAGAACCCACCTTTTTTCATAAATTTTTATAGAAAAAAAATATATAGGTTAGATTTTTATTGGTCTCAAACAATTTTTTTTAAATTGGAGATCACTTATAAATTAATTCATTGGGAGTTTTATATTAGGGATTCTAGATTCATTTTTAGGACCTTTTACATACTATTGGTCATAGTTTTGATATTATAGTGATGTTTGATAATTTATCAGGGATAATGCCCCTTTGGATTAAATTGAGTAGTTTATTATAACAATTTATAATTAATTCATTGAGATTTATAGTGTTAGATAAATATTTAATATTATAGTAATTAGTATTATTAGATTCAATTTGGATGGAGAGTGTGGATACAGGAGTTGTAACTCTGACATCATGGTAGGTGTAACATTTAATAAATAACCACATGTGGTGTATACATGTGTTGGTGTGTATACTTGGAGCTTGTGCAATTCACTGAATCCCCCCCAATTCTCCCAATAAAGTGTGTTTCATGAGCTCATGCACACCTCCTCACATGAAAAATGTTGGAATATATTAGAGATAGTATATAATTATCATTGAGAAGAAAATACTCTCAATATCCTCAGACGAACTAATATGTCAATACAAAAATAATCAAGTAAAATTAAAGTAATAGAATATAATAATAGATAAGTTTTTATTTTCCTAAAAAATAAGTAAAAATATGTTATAAAATAATTGAAACCATTATTATCATGAATATGTATGACCATAACAATTAAAAAAGATGATCATGTAAAAATTAAAGTAAAAAAAAAATAGGAGGAGACTCAACTATAATAAATAGGTTTATCTGAGGATTAATTATAAATACTCTAACCAGCTCTACCAGCCAAATCCCAATATTATATTTCACCTAATAAAGAATCATAAGGTCTAGAAAAGAATCTATGTGACTATATATGGTGTCAAAATAAAACCCAATAGGGGAGAAAAAACATGTATCTCATATAAACTATTATATATAGTGTATTCATGTATGATAATGTAAATTAATCATAAATATAGAGCGTACAAGAAATCATTTTGGGTTATCATGTGCTTACATGGAAACCACGATACCTAACATTAATTAATTTATCCAACACTAGAAGATAATTCATCCTATAATTCATCGCATACCTATGAACCATAACATAGGGAGGGAACCTATTAATAACACTCAAAAAGTTTCATACCTCCTATTGTAGGGTCTCATACATATTCTGTATCTCATATCTAGTTTATTTAGTAACCCACACCCATAGGAATATGATTTACAATACATAACATACCACTTACTTATGATGAATTCTAATACAAAAACATTAAAACACATCTCATAACACCATAATATCATATATGATCACGTCTCAAACCATATTTTAAGCCATAACACATTCACATAGGGTGAGTTCCCATCATTTATTACCACCCCTACACCCTTTTTCATTGGGTGAGGTCTCATTGTAGCCTCACATCTTAACCCTCTCACTTAGACTGAGATCTCATACCAAACCCATCATTAGAAAAATGTATATGGTCAACAACAAATACCAAAATAAAATCCACTTATATATCAAATCCCCAAACTAGTAGAACAAACATCCTAGCCTATATAATTTCTAGAGTGTTCTATATGTTCCTATCACTAAAAATCCATATAAAACACCATAAACTACTTATATTTCCAACATCACAAATATATATCACTAAAAATAATCATAATACCTTTTTTATGCTCAACTCATAGACCTAACCCATAGGTTTTACCTTTCCACAACAAAATAAAAGCCTCCCACTAAGGCCATACACTACCCTATATACTCCATCAAAAGAACATACCAATATATCCCAATCTTAGAACATACAATGTACGAGACCATGATATATCCTAAAATATTATTGGCACTTTTATAATCACTCCAAATTCCTCACATGGATTCTCTATAACTATCTCAATCTATATCATGATTAAATCCTTCTTTATTGGGAACTCCATGAACAAAAAATCCAATGGCACACTTTACCCACACAAAATACCACATGAAACCCTTAAGAGAGAATGTTTATCTACTCCACAATCTCATCAGATGATAAGCCAAATCCCCATATAATTCCTTTTATATATAGAATCACTATTTTCATCCTACTCATATCACATGAAGAGTTTTGTGGTTAAAAGGTTATTCCTACAACTTTTAACATTTAAATTATTGGGTAAACAAATAGTAGGGACTTCAGCACAATGACTTTACCATTATTGAGGTCAAAAAAACTCACTCAGGTTAACCCTAGTCCATTAATAATTTACCCAACATTTTTATACCAATTTGTGGCCTATTAATCCATTCTTGATATTATGCCCCTTCGTGACATAGCCACCAAGTGATTGCAAAATTTCAAACTCATATGAGACACACTCTATTAATATAAAGAGGTTTTACCAAAGAACATTCCATATTTGTTTACTCACCCGGGTCCTTAAGAGATTTCTAAAACCCAGATCCATGGCTCACATATGGGATGCACCTGAAAAATCACATATAGTTTACTATTAATGGGACTATCTATATATAATATTGGGTAAACATCCTTAAGACTCAGTTAACAAACCTCATATAAGCCCAAACATTTTAATTTTACAATCTATTTTACTATCTATCATTAATGGTATTTTATAATTAACTATTAACATTTATAATCAATTACCTAGTTTAATTAAGCATGACATAATTGGATGAAACTCAACAATCTTCACTGAATCATCAAAATCACCACCAATGTCTTTTAGAAGGCTCATGTCACACCTTGGTCACTCAAATAATCAAAATCCCAAGGATTCAAAACATTATTAACTATAAATAAAAATTTAAACTATCAATATATATATAATAATACATAATTTGATATTACTCTAATGAAATGATAATAAATGGTATACATTATTTTTTTCATTGCATCCTCAAGTTAACACATTATTCAGCAGAAAAATAACTTTTGGATTTATCTATTTATAATTGAAATAGAAAATTAACCCTGCACTAGGGAAATGGAAATAATTGGGAAGAATGGGACAAAAAATTGTGTCATGGGAGAGGAATTACTTTTCTCTAGTGCGGTGAAACAACTATCATTAAACCAAAAATCCATGGGTGTAACGTGGGGACATAGAAGAAGAAAATGAAAGGGGATGGTTTGGAATACGGCTTATCATGTGTTCCATATTACTCATGAAAACATATGGGTATTAATAGAAGATATTATCCTAAACAAATTAAAATAACACGAAAATTAAAATATTTTGACTTACATTTAAGTTTCATGATGCAATTCCTTAACCTGGGGTTATCTTATTATGTGATTAAAAGGGTCATAATATAATAAAACATCCTAAAACCACACAAATAACCAAAAACATTACCTATTCTAAATGACCCAATGATTTATAGAAAAACAAAATACCTGGGGACAACCAGATAATCCTCCCACAAAAACTAACATTATGGTGAAACCCCCTAGTTTCAGTGTGACGCATCCACCTTAGTTATCCTTCATGTTGAAATTCCTAGGTTATGATGTAATCTCCTACATAACTAGAATTTAATCTCATATATCCTCCATTAAATTAAAAACAGTCCTATTTTTTTGTGATCCACATCCTCTACTATAAGACAATTCTCTAAATGTATTAACTATAAAATGGTAAACTCCACCATTGTGAAATACCACCTCACCCATACACATCTCATTTTATCTCATCAAGATCCTTAAATTATTTAAAAAATAAAATAAATAATATATTATAGCACTCTAAAACTGACTCCAAAATTATATAAGGACTCATGGAGACATTTAAAAAATTCTCCTCATGATTTTCTCACTTTTAGATTTCATATCCAAGAACCAAATAAAAAAACCTACTCAGGGGGGGGGGGGGTGATAATTCAAATTCACCATAAATTTCCTGAAATGCTAATGATGTGATTCAATTAAAACTCCCCACCATATTTCTTCACATCATTAATATGTTTCCAAAAATATTAATCAATACTCAATAGATACTCAAAATATGACACTATCACTCATCCTCAATATTTGTTCACTACAAATCTGAATAAAAAACGCTCATTCTAAGATTTTCTAAATTCACTAAAGTCACTTGGTTTGAAACCAAAATCACATAAATCAACAAAAAAATTATTCATCCTATTATAATAAATATCTCCCATCTGTAGCTATATGAATTAGCTCCCACTAACTCCACTACATACTAACATATATTAAATTGATATTATCCTATTGACGTACTAACTCTTGATTGAAATATGATTCCTAAATCTAGATAAAATGATTTAATAAATGATATTGATCAATCCCATTAATTAGAACATACCAACCCATCCTGTTTCAAATAAATTAATGGTAACTACAACTATAAACAACAAAATGAATATGATGTGTTACTAGAACTAGACATTGAATGTAACTCATTTACCAACTGAGATCAACATCTCTATGTATTATGATTTTTATCTCTACCCACCTAATGTTTGGGTCACCTGACAAATATTTCAAATAATTTAACCACTACGTGATTTTCCATTGCCTTATCCCAATTATATATTCATACCAAAACACAAACATACCATAATGATTTTTCTTCACCTGATACTTGACCATCAAATATCGACACTCTCTATCCATGAGAAATATTTCTAAGTCTTATATTGCAAAAAAAACTAAAATATATCATTATCAACCCGATAAACAAATAGTCATATCTGATAACCAAGAACACTCATCAACATTTAAGGGAATGCAAATCTCATTCACATGACCAGTATAAATTCATTTATGGGGTCCATAATATGTATGTTCATAATTCCTCAAGATCCTATGGTTTTATAAAAAATCACTCCCATAATGATCATAGAAATATATTCCAATTTCCCAAATCACAATAATTAATTCATTAATCTAAATCCAATAACTACCAATGATACTTTACTATAAAATATCCTCAGTTCCATTTAAAACCATCTAACATGATCACCATCACCACCTATTCCATATCCCATCACAAGGATATCTATAAAATCATCACACACACACACACATACTGTTCTTAGTTTTAACAATGAATAAACAATTAGGTATTTCCTTAAAAAATAATAAATATTTCTAGAACAACTACCAATTGGGTATTTATTTCTAACTCAATTCTACACACCTAATGTTAATTTATAATAGACTATTATTTTTTCATCAAATGAAAAAATATATTTTTCCCACTATTTATAAAAAAAGGCGCAAGAAAACCACTTATTATTCCAAAACATTACATTAAATTCATGATATATCATCACACTCCACAATAGAATGCATGTCACATTGATTTAGACTTTTTGATCAATTAATAGAGGCTCTAAAATGATCAAAAAATATACTCTGGTTCAAAAATTAAAACCATAAGTCCAGTTGTTTCCTTACCCAATCATTTAAATCCACCCAATCTTCAACAAAGAATAAATGAAATTCCGTTCTTATATAAAAAATAAAATTTCTACCAAAAAACCTAATGCTTGATCTCACACTGTTGATGAGAATTTCTATAATACACTTAGCATCAATCAATCCCCTGTTAGGCTATATTGAATAACCCAATACACCTAATACCTTTATCAATAAAAAATATATTTCATTCAACCCCTAAAATAATTAGGAATGGATAACTCATACATTATAACCATAACCAATTTCCATAAAAGTTACTACCACTAGCCCCACCCAGGAAAAAAGCTAGCCCACCTCATCAAGAAACACAATTCACCATATTGGGATAAAATATTAAACATATCATCACAATTGAGGGTCTATAATCAACTAAAACATCCAAAGGGGGGGGGGCAGGCAACAAAAATAACATCTTCAAGACTGAAAGAGGTATCTCATGCCCTATCCCAACTGACTATAGGGCAATTATCTACCCTGAATATAGTTGTATGGATCACAATATCCAAACAAAAAACAAAAATATACCATAGTATTTTCAATTAATTTAAGCTCCACAAATATGTTATTCAAGAAAATACATAGTATATAATTTTTTATTATAAAATTAATAATATCAACTTTTATAATAAAAAAGACCTCAAAATATTAATTTTTAAAACATTTTGTGACAATTTACCTTAAAAATCTATTTTTTACGATAATCAATAGTCATTTCTAGGATTAATGCATGTATTTGATGATATATAAACTATCACTCTCCTTTCACCCAAGTCCTAGAATAAAAAAATAAATAAAAAATATTCTATTCCCGAATATCATTATTTAGTAAACATCACAATAATAATAGTCAATATTAATGAACAACAATTCCATCCCTTATATCTTAATGTTTCTATAAACATGAATTAGTTATTCCCAAGATTATAGTCTATACCAATCTATGAAAATATCCCTCCTTCAACATCCTCCCAAAAATAGATAATCTGCCAAAATTTATTCTATGATATAATTTTTTAATTCCCCAACTAAAATCACCCATACAATACACTATTTCATGAAACCCATGACCTTAAGTACACATTCCTATATGATAGAGGCTACTGACTAGTGGTGATATTATATATCCATTATTGGTGAGACTATAATCTCAGTACCATGAAATGAAATAATAAGTATATAATTTAATCATCATATAATATCATAATTATCATAAGGAATATTTTCTAAGATTCATCCGAAAATAATATGTAAGTAATGACATAATATTAAAATATTATAATAAATTAAAATTATCAAAAAATTAAAAAGGACCACCTAGTTACACAAATAAGTTAAAAAGTAAACAAAAAAAATATTTGGATACTCAAATCTAAATTCTATATCTCTTTATAGGCTGGTCTCCTAGATTCCATCCACCTCCTCCAACCAGATCCCTATAAAACCAATCAACAAAAAACCAAATATAACATCTTCAAAACTACCAATGTTCTCATCATTGGTGTAAGAATAAAACTCAATATGGAATCACCAAAACGTTTTTAAATTTATTTCATAATATATATTATATAAATTTATTTTAAAGAAAATAATGAATAAAAATATAGTGTAAAATAAATATCTCTATTTAATTTATTATATAACCAAGGTACTATTACAAGAAACCTCCATTATGGAGGATTTCATATACCATTATTGGGTGAAGACATAGAAAGTAACGTAGTTATGGGATCAGAACAATGTACCTACTGACATAGGTAGTGATATTATATAAACTAGTGGGCCTTTAGACCAGTATGAAATGGGTATTTTGGGCTTGTTATGGATTTCAATTCATACATCCTTCATGCCAATAAATTGTGAGGGTTAGCTTGGTTGTTGGACTGTCCCTTGGGGGATGAGGTTTGATCTATTTTTGTCGAAGAGTGTGTTATTTGTTTTCATTTATCCTCTAGGACCTCTAATAATATTATTAAAAAAGTAAAGTTACACTATGGGAAAATCAATACTCGCGACGGGAATAAATCCCGTCGCCAATAATTGGTTATTTACGATAGGATTTTATCTCCCTTCACAAATAGTTTGGTGTGACTAGCGCGCCAAACCACGCGAATATTATTTGCGACGGGGATATGTCTCCCGTCACAAATAGTTTAGCGCGACTTGCACGCCGAACCGCGCGGCTTGCGCGCCAAACCGCACAAGAGTATTTGCAACGGGTACCCGTCGCAAACACCCGGCAGCGGTTAATTGCTTTTTGTGACGAGATATCGTCCCGTCACAAAAAGAGTGTCGGCATGAACTATTTACGACGGGGCTCGTCGCAAAATCCCGGTGCGGTAAATACCATTTGTGACGGAAAAATCTGCCCGTCGCAAATAGTATGTCAGCAGGTGGTATTTACGACGAGACCCGTCGCAAATACCCTTTTAACCGCGGACTGTAATAAATGTTGGCGATGTTATTTGCGCCGAGGCCCGTCGTAAATACCACTATTAGCGATGGGAAACTCATCGCAAATAACCCCTTCGCAACTAATCTAACCTATATATACCCCCACCGGTTTTTTCAAATCATTCAGATCTTCCTCTCTTTCTCTCTTCATTCTCTAGTTTTAAGGGAAAAAAAGTCTTTTAGTTGAATTTTTTTTATACAAGAGCAATTGGAAGGCATCAATATCATCAGAATATCAAAGTTTAAGGTATTTATATTTTATTTTTTTATATTTATTTTATTTTTTTATATTAATTTTAATTGTTGTATATAAGTTCTAATTAAATTAGATTTAAATTGATTATTATTTATATTTATTTTTAGAAAGAAATTGATTTTGTTAGTGATAACTATAAATAATTATTGTTAATTTGCATTAAATATAGATTATTATAGATAATTAGTGGAATTTAGTTATAATTAGGGATAATTAGTGATAATTAGTATTAATTAGATATAATTAGTCATAATTAGATATAATTAGTAATAATTAGATATAATTAGTAATAATTAGATATAATAAGAAATAATTAGAAATAATTAGATATAATTAGATATAATTAGTAATAATTAGATATAATTAGATATAATTAGTAATAATTAGTAATAATTACCAATAATTAGATATAATTAGATATAATTAGTAATAATTAGATATAATTAGTAATAATTAGATATAATTCGTAATAATTAGATATAATTGGTAATAATTAGATATAATTAGATATAATTAGCAATAATTCTATATAATTAGTAATAATTAGATATAATTAGTAATAATTAGTAATAGTTACATATAATTAGTAATAATTAGATATAATTAGTAATAATGAGATATAATTAGCAATAATTAGTAATAATTAGTAATAATTAGTAATAATTAGTATTAATTAGTAATAATTAGTAATAATTAGTAATAATTAGTAATAATTAGTAATAGTTAGTAATAGTTAGTAATAATTAGTAAAAATTAGTAAAAATTAGTAAAAATTAGCAATAATTATTAATAATGATATATAATTAGATATAATTATATATAATTAGATATAATTACCAATAATAAGATATAGTTACCAATAATTAGTAATAATTACCAATAATTAGTAATAATTAGATAAAATTACCAATAACAAGATATAATTACCAATAACTAGAAATAATTACCAATAATTACCAATAATTACCAATAATTAGTAATAATTACCAATAATTTCCAATAATTAGATATAATTAGTAATAATTAGATATAATTAGTAATAATTAGAAATAATTAGTAATAATTAGTGATAATTACCAAAAATTAGTACTAAATGGTAATAATTAGTAATAATAACCAATAATTAGTAATAATTACCTATAATTGGTAATAATTACCAATAATTAACAATAATTAGATATAATTAGCAATAATAAGCAATAACTAAAAATAATTAAAAATAATTATCAATAATTATCAATAATTATTACTAATAAACAAATTATATTATAAATATTTATGAAAAAACAATTATAATATTATTAAAATAGTAAAAATTTATAAAATATTAAAATTATCACTATTCGCAACAGGATTTTCTCTATTATTAAAATGTTAAAATCTAAAGTGGTCGCCAATTGTTAGGTCATGTGCAACAAATAGATTGTGTCAGCTATGTCCAATATAAACTCTATAATTGTCCATTCTTGGTTGATCACCATGCAAGTAGTGTTGCAATAGGACAACCCAAATCATGCTCTTCTCGTCTATAAAAATTATCTCATGTGACCCATTACATAAACCATTCTTCCTTGAAAATTTAAGGGAATGATACTGATGTACATAAAATTTTTAAGGAATAATGATCTATGTTAAGGGAGCGAGATGATTCTTAGAGATGAGAATGACCTTACTTTGGTCGTCCTATTGCAACACTATTTACGAGGTGATCAACCATGCAAGGAAAATTATAGAGTTTACATTGGACATGGCTGATACAAACTTTTTTATTGCGCATGACCTGACAATTGGAGAACCTTTGAGATTTTAAAATGTTAAGAATAGAGCAAAGCCTGTTGAAAATATAGGAAATTTTAATATTTTATAAAAATTTTATTAGTTTTATAATATTAATATTTTTTTCTTAAATATTGATAATATATTTTTTATTAGAAATAATCAGTAAATGAAATCTACATGGATAATGAAGGGGAAATTTGTAATCATCTCTACAACAATGAATACCAAATTTCCTTTCATTATTCCAACAGTTTTCATTTTTCTATGTATTGCTAAGTATTTCTAAATTAGTAATAAATTGGAATAATTAGTAATAAATAGTAATAAATTGTAATAATTAGTAACAAATTGTAATAATTAGTAATAAATAGTAATAATTAGTAATAATTAGTAATAGATTGTAATAATTAGAAATAAATTTTAATAATTAAAAATATATAGGAATAAATAAGAATATATAAGAATAAATAGGAATAAATAGGAATAATTAGTAATACTTAGTAATAAAATTCAAGTAGTTTTCATTTTTAAGAGAGTGTTTTTATAATTTCAAATTATTCAAAAACAGTAATGATATTATATTTTATGTAGAAAAATATGGAACATGGAAGTCATCATTAGTCATTATTAGATGATCGCGTTTGGATTAATCAGCACAGAAATCCAAATGGTTCTGGTTTAAATTCTGTATATATTGGGGGTGTTGAAGCTTTCTTAGCATTTGCATCATCGAAACCAGAATATGTTTCAGAAGGAATAATTAAGTGTCCTTGTAAAAAATGTACTCTGATAATGTTTGAAATAGTTGACAACATTGGGGGACATCTCTTGCGGTTTGGTTTTCAAACATATTTTTTTTGGTATCAACACGGTGAACGCAGTTCAAGAGAGGATCCTAATAACTTGATTCTGGATCCATCATGGTTTCAAAATTTAGTACCTGATGTTGTAGGTCCATCTGTACAACAAACTGAAACTCATGATGATATTGATTTAACTCCTTAGTTAGCACCATTCAAATTTTATGAGTTATTGAGGTCTGCTAAGGATGCATTATATCCTGGTTGCAAGATAAGAAAATTACAAGCGGTTGAAAAATTTATGGCTATTAAATCAGATAATGCAATGTCAAACAACTGTTTTGATCAGATATTTTCAATGATGAAAACACTGTTACCTAAAGGAAAAGTGTTTCCAGCAAATTACTATGAGAGTAAGAGGCTGGTTCGTAATCTGGGCCTTAGTTATCGGAAGATTCATGCATGTCTAAATGATTGCATCTTATATTTTGGTGAAAATGAGTCCTTGGATAGTTGTCCCACATGTGGAAAATCGAGGTTTAAAGAATCTCAACCAGGGCAGTCTAGATCGATTCCATTAAAACATCTGAGATACTTCCCCCTTATACCCAGGATGCAGCATTTTTTTATGTCTCATAATACAGCATCAATGATGTCATGACACAAAACAAATATTTCAACTGATAGAAGCTTGAATCATCCATCTGATGCTGATTCATGGTAGCATTTTGATTGTTTGCATCCATCTTTTTCTATAGAAGTCCGAAACATGTTATTGGGTCTTTTTACTTACTGTTTCTGTCATTTTGGTTCTTATGGTAATCAGTATTAATGTTAGCTTGTCTTTATAACACTGTACAATTTGCCTCCATGGATGTTGATGATGGAACCTTATATCTTTATGACTTTATTAATCCCAAGACAACTGAAAAATAATATTGATGTTTATTTGAAACCATTGATTGATCAGTTAAATGCATTGTGGAGTGATGGTGTTAATACATATGATGTTACTTCAAAACAAAATTTCATATTTAACGCTGCATTGATGTGGACGATTAGTGACTTTCTAACATATGGAATGTTATCTGGTTGGATTACACATGGTCCGAAATCATTCCCTTACTATATGAAAGACAACAAAGCCTTTATGTTTGTCAATGGAAAAAAACCTTTCTATTTGGATTTTCACCGTAGATTTTTTCCAACTGATCTTCCTTTTATGAGGAACAAATTTCATTTCAGAAAAGGTACAGTTGATAGGGAAGAACCTCCAATGATGATCTCAGGTACATAGTTAAAATCAGTGGTATTTTCATTACCTCCTATCACATTTGGACCAATAGTAAACCAACAGAAATTCATGGCTTTGGGAAAGAACATAATTGGATAAAATGGAGATTTTTTTTGGGATCTTCTGTATTGGTCTGATTTTTTTGGTCCGCCACATGATGAATGTTATTCATATTTAGAAGAACTGTTTTGATAATTTATTTCATACAATTTTGGATACACCAAGTAAGACCAAAGATAATGTAAAGGCATGATTATATCTTTCCCAAATTTGCAGGCGACCAGAACATGAACAATTTGAAAATGTCCGATCACAGAGGTTAATGAAGACAGAAGAAGATTATACACTATCCAAAGAGATTCGCTTATTATTTTATCAGTGGATTGCATATTTGAGACTTCCAGATGGCTATGCTTCTAATTTGGGCAGATATGATAAAAATGGTTCTATTAATGGATTAAAAATTCATGATTGTTATGTTATAATAGAAAGACTAATGCCGATTGCATTCAGAGGTTTGTTTAATTCTATGGTTTGGGATTCTATAAAAGACATATCATATTTTTTTCGAGACATTTGTGCAGTGACAACAGACTACAATGCCCTAAGAAAACTGTAAGAAGATGTTGCTGTAATTATATGAAAACTGGAAAAAATCTTCTCGTCGGCTTTCATTGACTCAACGGAACATCTGATATTAAGTTTTCCACATGAAGCTAAATGTGGAGGTCCATTTTAGTGTTGATGGATATACCCATTCGAGTGATGTATGCAGAAATTGAAGAAAAAAGTATTTAACAAAGCATCAGTTGAAGTCTCAATTGCTGAACCTTATTTGTAAGAGGAAATTGCTTTTTTCTGCTCTCATTATTTTGAATCTCAATATCCCTCAAAACAAAATCATATGGGATGAAACGAGGGGAATGTTAATGATGAAATAGACAATCATTTAACAGTTTTTAATCAGCCAAATATTGGTTTCGGTGGAATTCATGAATGATGGATTTCGGATGATTAACATCACAGAGCTCATACATATGTTCTACACAACTGTGAAGAAATGACATCATTTTTCCTGTGAGTGCTTCTATAACTTATTATATAATTTATGTTACATTATTTTAACAGATTTTATTTGTAGGTTATATGATAATAATATCATGAAAACAACTTCCACAAATTACAGCAGTTTCTCCTGAAGAATGCAGACAAAAAATCTTTTCTCAATGGTTTAAAAAACTGGTAACATATATTATTGATGGTTTAATATCAATTACATTTATTAGTTATTATATTGATAATTGTTTTACAAATTTTCAGGTGTCTCAATATGCTGATAAAATTGATAAGCGACTGTGTATATTGAGTAACCCACCATCAAAAATGGTTCAATCTTATAATGCATAGGTGGTGAATGGTTTTCGATTTCAAACACATGCATACGGGGAATCAAGAAAAACAATGAACAGTGGAGTTTTCTTGAGAGGATCACATCACAGAGAAACAGAAGTTAACATTTATGTCATTTTGTATTAAATTATTGAGTTGTGTTATCTAGGACATAATTACATAACAATGTTTAAATATCGGTGGTTGGATACTGACATAGGCTTGCGTGTTCAGCCGACTCATGGAATAATCGATATTAAATTTATAATTCTTCTTGTAGTAAATGATCCATTTTTACTTTCCCAACAGGCACATCAAATTTATTATGCAAAGTATTATGCTACTTCAAGAGACTTGAGTGATTGGTGGAGCATAATAAAAATGAAATCTTGGGAAAATCAGTTTACTCAAATTGAATGTGGTTCCGCTTAAGTGGAAGGAATTTAATTTTTTCAAGAGAGTGCTCAAAATCAATCTGATTCACAAAGAGACATGAATATCGATGATGACACCCGACAAATAAGGATCGATGGTGATGAAGATGTTAATGATGTTACAAATGAATTTTAAATGACAAAAGATGCTAAAACTGAAACTTATATGGATATTGATGATGCTGAGGAGGAAGATGAAGACATTGACATTGACGGAGAAGAGGATGATGATGAAAATTGACACAGTTAAATGCTGATTATAATCATAACTAATATATATCTACATTAAATAGTTATTTTAAACTATCTGCTAACAACAATCATTTTGTGTTTCAGATGGACTCTGATATATTCTGAAAGTTGTAGGAGGATGACCTACCATTGGGTGATGGAGATTTTGGATCATCTGGACCTCAGCCTACTGGCGTTTTAGGGGGTACGTAGAGGGGGAGCGGTCTTGCACGACTGATGACTCCTGACCCTATCCCCGAGCGACAGACACATCTTGGTTTCGATCCACATACACAGAGGTATGGTAACATGTATATTTTAGTTAGCTTTCATTAAATTATTTATATATATACTAATTGTTTGATTATTTATTTCTTTTTCATGTTTTTTCACATGTAGCTATTGGACAGGGTAGCTCTATCTTGCACAATTATTTCTCTCAGACATAGATCACATGGGAAAAGATCCCCATTGATGTGCGACGCGACATGTTCCATCATTTTCTGGTACGTAAATAAATAATATTTATTTTGAAATTTATTTTTTTAATAACAGGATATAATAAATTATTTGTAGGGTTTATGGTATCCTATCGATGATAGCATGCATGAATCTATCCACACGGCCTGTAAGTTTTCTATGCGTGGCCATTTCCGTCAGTTTTTGCAAAATTTGAGAAGGACATTCATTAAGAAAGAAGGACTTACTGAATTTGATGAGTCATGTAGAGATCACCAACCAGGGTACATTTTATCTCATGTTTGGGACGGATTTTGTTTACACTGGTTGGGTGGTGGATTTCAGGGGAGATCTTCATTGGGACAAAAGAACCAGGGGAGAGAGGAGGTGACGAATCGAGCTGGTAGATGTACATTCAGTTCTCATAGAGAGCATCTGGTAAGTATTTTTTTTAAATATTTTAAATAACTTTATATATAAATAGTTTATTTTATATTTGTTTAGGCAGTCGAGCATCCTGATATTATAGAGTTCGATGTTTATTGGAGGATGTTCAGTGATCCAGCCACTGGAGATATTAGAGGTGATCGCCAACTTAAGATTGTGGTTAGTATTATTTTTTCAGTTTGATAATTAACTACATATAATATTTTCACAATTTTCATTTTAAATTGGAATTGAAGGAGTCATATGAGGCTGTGACCTCACAGACACAGGCTGTGGGTCAGGACCAGATGACAAAGCAGAGCAGTGCTCACCATTTCGATGAGGCAGCATGGATGGAGGTGACTCAGTATGGATTTGAGAAGGGCTGAGTAGTTGGTATCAGCTCTCATTTAACTCCTGGCACTTATTATGGTACTTCTGCGATGTCAGCGTCCACCTCGAGAGGAGCTCGTGGAGAGATATCAACTTATGGCTCACAGTATCAGGAGCAGTTCCGAACTCAGGCTGAGCTTATAGAGACTTTGCAGAAGCAGCATGAAGAGATGAGTCGGCGGCAACAGCATCAGGAGCAGCATCACAAGGATTAGATGCGTCGATGGCAGTAGTAGCAGTAGAAACAACATGAGGAGGAGATGCATCGATGGCAGCAGCAACATCACGAGTAGATGGAGTACATGCGCTGTCTGACTCATAGTTTAGGGATGAAGTTTCCTCCACCATATCTTTCAGCTCCTCCACCTCCTCTAGAAGATGACCCCCAGTGATTTTTTTTATGTTAAAAACATTTGAATTTAACATTTTAATATAAATCTTGTACATTTTTTGCCATTTAAATTAGTGAAAATATTATATAATTTATTTTATAATATTTTATTATTTTTTTATGTTTTTTTGTTAATATTGAGGATTTTAACATTTTTATTATTTTTATTATTTTAATAATAATATTATTATTTTATTAAATATTTTTTTAGAATTATATTTTTTTTGTTTATTTACTAATAATAATATTTATGATAATATTTTTTTTTGTGAATATTGAGAATTTGAATATTTTTTATTTTTTTAGTAATAGTAATATATTTTTTCATTAATGGTAATTTTATTATATTTATTTTTTAAAAATTAATTTACTATTTGTGATGGGTTCTTTTGTGACAGGACCCCGTCACAAATAGTTTAAATAAATATTTTTAAAAAACATATTTGCAACGGGACTGCTTACCCGTGGAAAATACTTTCTTACGACGGGCCCGTCGCAAAAACTATTTGCAATAGGCCCATCGCAAAAAATATTATGTATATATAATGCATATAATCAAGGACTTCTTTGTGACTGTGATTTTTCCCATCGCAGATACAACTATTTATGATGGGCCCATTGCAAGTAATTGTATTTGCGATAGCGTTTTATGTAATGGGCTATTTGCGACAAGGCCCCGTCGCTAAAGATTATTTGTAACGGGATCCTGTCGCTAAAGCTTATTTTCAATGGGATCTTTTCGCAAATAACCCACCACAAATACCAAGAATTCCAGTAGTGTTAGGTTATCAGGTTCTAACATGGCCACCATGTTACAGGACCAAACCCAAATGAACCACTGTAATAGAATTCATTTTATAATGAAACCTAACCCAATAATCCATAACACAAGGAAAGAACCTACAACTTAATTATGATGACTACCATTTAACTAAAGAATGGGTATCATACTGATTCTCGATCTTTAATTGAGTCTCATACTACCACCCCCTTAATTAGTTTATGTTTTTCACCACATGTCATGCCACCACCCCCTGACTCTTGGTGAAGTCTCATACCACATTTCTAGCTAACACCCACTCACATTGGGTGAGGCCCCATTAGAAAAAACCACACCGGTACTCTCTCAATCAGGGAAAGGTCTTATATAGAACACTTCCTCATCTGTATGGTGTCTTTCAGAATATTAAATCAAGAGATTAGATGATATAATAGTGTATCACTCAATTAGTGTTACACAAATTCATGTTTATCTATTTTCTAGAGGATGAAAAAGATATATCAACCTTTCATTCCCTGACTGGCCCTATCATTCAGATTCATCACTCCGTCCAAAACTAGAAAACACTCATAATCATCATTGGATCTCAGGTTTTGTCCAAATCATAGGCAGGACCCATTTATTAAACCTATCCATAGTAACAACTAATAATCTCACTCAATCTATATAATACCATATAGGTCCCCTCAAAAAACACATTAAAATATCAAATCCAAACCATATATAATAATATATACCCGACAACACCCTAATGTGTCCCACATAATTATAAATCCTATTCTCATCACTAGCCATTCATTTCTCAGATTCCCTCCATCCCTCCATTGCTATGTAATGAATAGATCCATCTCCTTTGAGATTTCATTACTCAAAGAATCAAAAGACCCACATTACCATCACTATGAGAGACTAGGAACCCCTAATAGAAGGATTTTACTAATAGGTCTTTTTATGTATCAAAAAAAACTTTAATAAAAAAAAATATATAATCATCCCATGATTTTCATGTATAGAATAGTGAAACTGAGTAAAATTGGAAATTATTAGACCATAAACTAGTGAATACCTTACATTGGAGATCCAATAGAACATAATCATTCACTATCTAAAGTTTTTATGAATACCACTAAAGGGTATCCAAAATAAATCTCCCCTTATGTCAGGTCCATAGGTTAAACATAATTATAAATCACTATGATATGATTTTACTTCATCTAACACTTTTCTTGCACCTCATATATAAATATTTAAAAAATAGAGACCAATAGGATTAAAGTTCTATTAATCAATCATTAGGAAAGAATCACATGAATTTTCATCACATTGAAGTAATTTATATATCCTTGAGGATTCAACTTGGCCAATTCATGCATTGAATCATTTTTTATAATGTAGCATTTGATTTCTCATCTAGTTCATGATTTTGATGAAATAATGTAGGAAGATCCCACATGTTTCATGACATGTAATTGTCATTTCACGATAACCAATGTGAAAGAAAAATGTTATCAAATAATATCTGACTCCCGAATATATTGAAGGTGGTAGTATCCAATATACTATATTATATATCTACAAAGATACAATTTTATTGATCAGGGTTTTCGAAGGCATTAGAATGGTCTCTTAAAACATGAATGTTTATATGGAATTAGTAAAATCACATAATAATCAATCGATAGTAGAGTGAAATATCATTCCATTCTATATTATTCACCTTCAATTCTAAAATATGTTATTTATATAAGCATATACATAACCATTTCATATCAAAAAATTCATATGTTATGAATTGGTTATATCATACATTATGATATTACTTATATATATATATATCATATATATATGTAGGATATATGTCTTATATCTCCATCAGTCCCCCACTTTAATTAATGCATAAAAACATTCTGCAATTTAACATTATTTTGTATCACATAAAATGAAATGTAAAACTATATTGAAATATATTTTCGATATATTAAAAAACCCATTTTAATTTTTTATTAAGACACCACCATCTATCACATCATTTACAATATGTTCTAAACACCCATAAAAAATTATTTTGGATTAAATCTAAACCACTATTAGAGTAGCTCTTGGTTTCAAAATCAATCCCCATTTTGTCAACCAAAATGTGTGACCCCATGAGACCTTGTTGAATTGAAAAAAACTAGATCCATAAATTTAATAATAGATAGTCCTATAGTAAATGTTTATATATACTCAAGAGAATTCATGATCTAGAATGATCTCCACCAATCAGATGTACCCCTACACCTACATCCACTATCCATATATATTTCTAGAATATATTTTTATATGTTCCCTTATTCTAAAAATTGAGTGACCATGGAAAAAAAGGTAATTTTAATTCTATATATCGTACTCATATGTTCACAATAATCTGATTAAAGGCTTGGTTAATGGATACATTTCACGTTATTCATTTTTATAAATAGTTTCATTACGTGGTACTCATCTGTATAGAAAACCACATCATATGTACTATCAAGGTGTTACCTAAAACACCACATTCTATTTCAATCAAGGTCCTGGTTGTCATACTGGTTATATGACACCATTATAGTTCAACTCTAACTGACACAATTTAAAAAACCTACCAAACCATCTCATGATTACATAATCTAAAATGGATTTTATAAGAAATGAATCAACATATGGAGGATCTCATGATAGTTATGTCACCATCCTCTATTAGTGGAGAATAAAATATGATCTATACACTATAATTATAATAATGAAAAAATGTATGAAATTCAATTAGGTGAAACTACAAGGTCATCTAGTGCACAAAAATAATTTTTATAACACATGATTATTAAATATATCTCACACTAGAATCCCAATCATTTTAACCATTAAATTTTATCATAATATATAATACCCCATGAAAATAATTAGTTAGAGACACATAAATGGCATACTTTGAGAGGTAGACAACCATTACATTTCACAGATAGTATTGTTTTGTCCTTATATGAAAATGAAATATTGGTACAGAGGGGGGGGGGGGGGGTGAATTGAATTATATAAAATAATTTTATTAAATTACTTGAGTTAATATAATTTTTGAAGTTGAAATAAAAAAATATGAATGCATGAATTTTAATGTTTTTTATTTGAAATTAATGCTAAAACTACTCCTAAATTTTCAAAAAAAATAGAAATGTATGGCACTATAATAAAACCTATGACTTTTTAAGGGAGTCATTACACTTTAAAATTCCTTTTTTAATCCCATGGGAATAAACCCAAGAATTAAATTTTCACAAAAAGAGTAAAAACCCAAATAAATAAATTTTGATGTAGTGGGAGAAACCAAAACTTCCATTTTTTATACTAAGGAACATATGAAAGACCCTTACTTTTAATGGTTAGTGATAATGCTTACATACTTTATTTGGGTGGTATAAATAAAAGAGTTTTACATTTCAAAGGGTTGTATATAAGACAAAATTAACCATATAAAAATAATATAAAAAATTAAGAACCATAAAATATTTTTGAATAATTGGATCATAAGTGAGGAGGTAGAAGTGTTCACTTCAATATCAATAGATTAATGAATTGTTGTTTAGTGGAGAGTTTCTAAGTGATTGATTGAATAATGTTTGTCACACAATATTTTTTTAAAATATACTCAAACTAAATGTATTAAAATTAGTTCTATAAAAATAATTAGAAATATTTTCTTCATTCCCACCATATTAATAAGTTAAATGTGATTTTATTTTATATTTCTAAATAAGGAGATGCATATGAATTCAATGAACTAATTCAATGTTGTTCAGCGTAGCTTTCATAGAACGAAATTATGCGACTTCTCCCTTATTTGTGAATATATAACATACCCACATGAGCTATCCTAATAATTTTTAAAGATATGAGTAATATGAAAAATAATATTGGATATAAATTTTTTTCTAGTATTATATTTGGTACACAAATAATTTTCATAATCATTGGAATAATACATAATTTCATGATCAAATATAAAAACTTTTAAATTCCAAGCAGTTCATATTTTGAATTACTCCCAATATAAATATCTATGGATAAAGAAATTCATTTATTCAGAATTTAAATATTTAAAAAATATATCAATAGTGATGCACATTAAATAAAAAATATAAATTAGTTATTAAGGAAAAAATAAATAAATAGAATTATATATTTAATTAAAATACATATTTTGATAAAAAAATAGCACATATCTGTAGAATTAATTTCTTACTGTAGATCAACCCTATTGGTTGGTCAATACATATAAAATGTTAATTCCTCTATAAGATGAAACATTAAAATTAGTAGTAAAATATCCATATGGTTGATCGTAATCAACATCAATTCAATAAAAAATATTTTTATATATATATGAATTAATGTGTGATTGATCTATGAATTTACAAAAAATTAATTCATAATCGTTTGAATGATTAAAGTAAATAAAAATATATGTTTAGTTGATCAGAAAATATAAATGATGTAGAATACTAAATTTGAATAAATTTTATTCATGCTCATCTGAATGACATGGTTTGCTAAAATTGTTTATATGGTTGATTCAACAATTGGAAAAATTTTAATTTCCTGTATGTGGTGATTTCATGTTTGATACAATTGATAGTCTCAACCATATGTCCGTCGTAGTTCATTCATGAAATGTTATGGATCCATTGTATATGTGTTAGAAAAATTATACATAAGGTTGATTCATTATACATAAATTTTATTATATATATATATATATATTCAATCCATATTCTGCATCATGATTGATCCAAAATTAGATATATTTTCCAAAATATACTAATAAAAAAGTAACAATATACATACATTATAGGAGATAATAACCAATATTTTTATGGTTTTTATCTGAAAAATTAGATCATAATGAATACAAATACATTATAATCTTAGTCTTGTAAGAGATAATAATGGACTAAAAACCCCTGAAAGAAATTATAAATATTAAATAAATTGGTTTTGTTTTTATCAAAACATAAATAAATATTGTGGTAAAAATTCACTATATCATAATCCCACATTTTAAGAATTATAAATGTAATAATAATTTTAAAAAAATTCCCAATTATTAAAATGATCAGAAAATTATGAAATTTTGTGATATGAAATATGAACAAATAAAATCTTTTAAAAGAAACATATAACTACTAATCAAGCTCTCTAGAGATTAAATAATCATTTATTTTAATTAAATGAACTCTACTTTAGTTATAATTTAAAAATTGAAGCTCCCCTTAAGATAAAAAATGAAAAAAATCACATAGTTCCAATTTTATATGCCTAATTTATAAGATTATAATGGAATTAACGTAACTAAATGTATATAAAAATTTATAAAATTTCTATTGGAAATATTTTATAACTTATATGTTTCAAAATATATGACAAGGTCCCACTGAGTAACAATATATTTAAAATAAAAGATATTAACATGAATTTCTATAGCTATATTTTAAATTATATATTTAGCAATTCCAAATTTAGAATTCAAAACACCGATAAAAAATCAAAACTGAAAAATAAATATACTTGTATGGTGCCCATGTCAAATTTTTGTTTATCCAATTTTTCTAAATCAAATTCTTTAGTTAAAATATCTAGGGGATTAATTTTTATAGAAATTAATTATAGATTGATTTTCCATTTTTGAACATGATGTATATTAAATTTAAATTTGACAATAATATTCTATTTTCTATAGTGTTAGATGATATTTTTAGAAATAAAAATTGTAGAGGAGTTATCTAAATTAGTAAAGATATTTTAGAAATTAGAACCAAGATTTGAAAGTGTTTTTTAATCCATAACAATAGTGAATAATATGATCAGAAAACAACATATATACTTTCAAGAATTTAAAAAGATACCGAATTTTATTTCCTAGAGATCGATGGAACTAAATATTTACTAATAAAATGATACATATTAGATGTAATTTTTCTATATATCTTGCATCCACTAAAATAAGAATCACTATTATATTATAAATAAATAAAATTATAATTCCATTCACAAATTTTATAGCTCAATTAATATAATTCAAATTACACACATTAGGATTACTTTTAAATGTATATCACAAGAAAATAGTAAAACTTATATCATTTGTTCAATCATTTAATTACAATAATATTCTAATAATTCCTCTAAATGTTTTAAAATCAATATAATTTTTTGATTTATCTAATCTCGTTTAAATTATATACTCATATGAATATTTGAACTATTTCATGTATCTCATCTAATGATATTAATTAATTCATTATAATGATATATTTTATTGAGAAAAATAACATCATTTCTTTCAAAAAAATTGATTACTATGAAAAAATATAAGTTTTCAAATTTTAATCGTATAAAATGATTTCTAATCATGTATAAAAATTATATTTAAAAAATTATTTGAATATCCAAAAATATTTTCATCGACAAAAATTTGAACAATTATAATTCCATTTCAATTCTTCTTTAAAACATGGAAGGTTAAATTTCACCTAATTCAAATTTTATTAAAAATAAAATTTGATATAATCTTATAATAATATTAAAGAGGTTATTTGAATCCTTATAATATAGTATACTATCTTGAAACATTTTTGAGAAACTTTTAATTTAAAATATAGGTGGTTGTCTCACATATACTACTTGAGAAATATAACCATTCATTAATTAATGCTTAAAGTCAAGTTGAAATAATATTAATCCATGAAACAATTCATAAGCATATAATATTCTATGAGCTTCCGATCTAGATTAAAATAAAAACAATTCTCGAATTTAACAACATTTTTCTTATGAATATCTTTAAGAAATTGATGTACAATTACTTTCAATGATATAACTATATTCATTAAGCTTGTTTCTAATGTTTCATTAAGTGTCCTTATTATGAAAATAATTATGTTGATTAAATAAAGTCCAAATATTATTTATATTAAATTTATTTAAATCGTCTCATATAGAAAGATCCAATTATAATACTTCAATGAATAAATAATATAGTTTGAGGTAAAAAATTAAATAAAATCAAGATATAAAACTAAATTCAATAAAGATCTCCATTTTTTAACATTTTATTCAACATATAAAATTATATTTTCAATTAGGTCCTATTATTTAATTTTAATGGTTTTTATATATGGTGTGGCTCCATCTTAATATATTCATGTAAAAATGATATATTTTTTTTCTCCAATTTAAAATTCCTAAATTCTTCTTTGGACTTCCTCTCAAGAATTTCATTAATTTTAAAACGACATTCATAAAATTTATCAAAAATAGTATCTCTAAAAAACCTATTTATCATATTATATATTTTATATTATTTTCAAACATTTCAGTAACAAAAAAAAGTTTTTCCTATTATTTATAATCAATTTTTTCCTATGATTTCTTCAGTATTCAAATTAAATAAATTGAAAAAAAAATCTTAAATATATACATTTGGATTTTATTCCCATAAAATGTTTATATGTTATATTTTTTAATATTATCCTTACAATAATTTTATTTGAAATAGGAAAATTATTATTTATATATTATTTATAAAATAATTTCGGTAAATTATATTCATCTAACATAGTTTTTGTTATTTTTCAATGTGTTTTACAATTCCTCTATAAACACCTTTTTTATACTATCCTCGGAAATAAATTTTTTTGAAGATACCCATTTATATCACATAAGTTTTGAAATTATAGATTTAAAATTTATCAACATCTATAAATTCTTGATGATATAATTAGATATCCTTTCTCATGTTTATTTGATTCGTAATATTCCAAAAAATTAAATAATAATTCATAATAGTTTGGAATAAATTTAAACAATTGAAATCTTGTAAAATAATTTAAAATGACTAAATAATATTTCATAAAAGCTAGTCATAGTGGATTAAGTTGACTGGATAAATCATAAAACAGGAATTATATAGGCTTTGTACTGGTCACTTCTTTTATTAGTTTAAAATAACTATTATGTTGTTTACCATTCATAAATGAATAAAAACATAGGGGTTTACTTTTTAATTTTGAGTAACTCAAGAATTATTTGGGTTTCGGACAAAATGTGTATCAAACTTAAATTGGCCTGAAATAATATTCTATTCCAATATGGTTCCTTAGTTTTTATAGAATTTAAAATTTTAAAATTTTTTTATGTTAATTCTGTAAAATATATTGAATAAATGTATCTAATTTTTTTGAATGAAATATAAATACCTCATCTTTAAAAACAATATTGTCATCATTTTTAAATTTAAAAAACCTTCAATCATCACATATCTAATAAATTATTATAAAATTATACATTGAACCTTAAAATATATCACTTTTGATATGATTACAAAATTTGATATTATAACTTCTCCAAAAACTTTGACATTTCCTTTAGTTTTTCCCACAAATGTAGCACTACCACTATCAAAATTTTTTAGTATTAAAAAAAATATATTTAACAAGTAAAATATCATTTTCATCTAAAATTCATGTTCCAAGTGTAATTTTTGATAAATAGAATAAATAATTTTTATAAAAAATATTTTAAATTATTTCAATTCCTAGGAAAATATGGGTTAAATTATGGTAAAAAAATAATTCTTGTGAAAGAAAAATAATTTAAATTTTTTAACAATTACTTTAGAAGACAATGATTTTGTTATAAAATCTACAGTTTGACCTAGAGATTTTAGAAATGTAATAACATGATATTTTAATATATATTTTTCTCTAAATAAATATTATATTTATTGATCGATTCACTCACACGGAAAATGTAACGTTATATATTAGATGAATATTATTAACAATGAAATAAAAATAATAAACTTATAATATATAATTATATTGTATTCAATTACAAATTTATAAAAAACAAAATTAAGTAAACATAAATTTTTAAATATACATTAAAAAACATTTACTCATTTTGTACTGTATTTTCATTAAAAAGTTAAATTCATAAAACATAAAATATGATTTTTTAAAAGATAAACCATATTTATGAATTTATAAATCCATAATTATGAAAGGATATACTTTTGGGATATTCCAAAAATAATTAATTTTTACATGAATTATGAAAAATAGCTTTTTGTCCAAAAATAAAATTCTTATGAAATTATGGATATATAATTAAGACACATGTTCATAAATCTTGAATATAAGTAAAATTTCACTCAAACATAATTTTTTGAGTATTTTATTTTAATTGAATACATTAATGATTATATTCATTTTTTATTGTTTTGGAAGCCACATAATTTTTTTTATAATAATTAAATTTATATTACAACATTCAATGACATTTATAAATATAAACCACACATAAATTGGAAGCATAAATACACACTTTTCCTAAAATATTATTTTTTATGTATTTTATGTCCTAATAAAAAAAATAACATTTCAAAAATATAGATTTTCTACTACAATATTTCTTAATTTGAAATCAGAATGTTGAAATCAATTAGTAATTTTAATTTTAATTTTTATCATTAAAATTAACAACTATGTTTAAAAAAATAGGTTTTCATGGTAAAATTAAATTAGAAAAGTGTTTACTAACTGTAAAGATATAAAACATTTAAAAATTCATTCTCCGAGAGTGTGGATAAATGGTGCATCATATAACAATAATACCTTCTAATATTAAAAAATTTCTAAGCCTTATACTCTTCAATAGTGACATAAAATTATATAAATGTCATGGACACTTCAAAATTTACCATTCTCGTCACTTATAATAGGGAATCACTTACACCAATTCATGATAAATCATTACCTATTAATTTTAAACATATAAATGAGCATTATTTTTTAATAGTTATCTATATAAATTTTAAACCACCATTGTCCATTATTTAGCCTATAGACTTCAATACCAAGGTGTTTTTCAAGATAAATATAAAACTCTCAATATAAACAGTAACATATATCTAACATTATTTCTTATCTATCATTCAATTTAAAATATATTTTTAAAAATATTTCTTGATCAGTTTAATATTTTTTTTAATAATAAATATTTTTATATTTTTGGAATAACCATTAACCACATTTACCTTTTTATTTTATGGGAAATTGTAATGAAATTTTGGTTTATGTGAAAATTACTACATCCACAAAACATCATGATTCATTTTCCATCACCATATTACACTGATTGTATTAATATGGAGTTTACTAAAATAAATATTATAGTTATGACATGTTATATATTCATAAATAAAAAACCATATTAATTTTTTCTCCCATACTATGAAAAATGAAATCATCATCAATGTGTAAATGTGGATTACCACCTCCATGGGTGGGTGTATATATTTTTTCATCATTTCCATTCATGGAAAACTATGAAAATGAGATGAATGGATATATATATAATGTTTAGGAATTTATATGTAATATGATATTAAAAATTATATAACCAAACAATAATATGAGAAATATACAATCTTTGTAAATTCCACTATATAAACAAGCGTACTAAGTGGGAAAATAATTTATTTTCACTATATAATAGATTTATATCCATTAAATATTTTTTTATTTCTTCAAAATTATTATTAATAGATTTAGTAAATCCAAAAAAATATCATTATGAATTTCTAATAATTATTATAATATTAATAAAATCATAATAATCTATTAAATATTGCATGATCATGTTTCGGTTGGTTTAACACCAAAATTTAACCACTTAATAAAATAATGTCATGTATTAAAAGAAGAACATAATTTCTTATATAATTTGATATAAATAATTAAATAATCATTTTTTGGAATAGTTATATCAAAATTAACCCTAATAATTAAGATACTTATTTTTTTTGTTAAAAATCACTAAAACGTGCTCATCATACGCTTCATTTTTAAGGATTTTAATAATTACTCACATAGATTGAAAATTTTAAATTACAAATAATTACAATGCATCAATTATAGTACCTTTAAGGATGTATTATATATGTAAAATACTATAATAGTGAATAATAAAACCTATATTATGAAACTAGATTAATTAGTTTAAGATTACCTACAACAGATTTTGAATATATATAATCAGTAACTGATATAAATATATATAATAATTATAATTGATGTTCTTAGAAGGTTATAAATATGACTATCTTTCTAAAATTGTTGATTAAGATAATATTATTCATATATGAGATTCAAGAAATT
Organism: Viscum album; assembly: GCA_963277665.1. Lineage (NCBI taxonomy): Eukaryota > Viridiplantae > Streptophyta > Magnoliopsida > Santalales > Viscaceae > Viscum > Viscum album. The sequence goes on along the minus strand of OY728129.1, from coordinate 426,393,435 downwards.
TATTGGAATTCATGAATTAAGGTTATGGGTTATTTCTCTCCAATTTAATTTCTTAAAGCATATTTCATATTATACACCATGATATATTTTATATGGTGTGATTTCTACCTAATTTATTATTTTTACCATATTCATGTAGTTAAAGGGGATTTTAGATTAGTATCATATTATTTCTTTCAATGGATTTTGATTTATGGGGTACTATTATTATAAGAGACTGTTTATCTCATTTTTATGTCCACGAGATTGTTTTTAATTTATGTCACATTTTTTATATGGTGTGTATAACACCCATTTAATTTTTTATATCAGTAAATAAATTTTAATCGGTGCCTTTTTATTTAAATATCATTCCCCCTCTTTAAATGCATTTTGATTAAAATGATAGCCATATCATATTGTTTTTCTTGGTCATAATCATAACTCATGAGAGATAATATATATTGTAAACCATGTATCCTTTTAATTTTATGAAGATTTGATTTTCATCAAATGAAATTATTTACATAGTTTATTAATGGGATATAAATATTTAAATCCCTTTATTTTCATTATTCTTAATTATATTTCAAGTGTTACTAAACTTTAAGAAATGGTGATAAATCAAATATCCTTTCTTGGTGTTACAATGTCTCTTCCTGAAAATATTTATTATATGATTGGGTTTTTCAACCTTATGAATTTATTTCAAATTAATTTATCTTCCTCTTTAAAGGAAATTTAAATTTTATTTCAAGTTCGTTTACATGAAGAGACAATTTCTCATGAAGTATATCATTAATGTTAACAAATATAGTCAAATTTAATAATTATTTTACATACTTTTCAACATATTTATTTCATAAAAATGTTATCCTTTATATTTGGTAACCCAATTATGTTTTATATCAGGTTACCTTTACATTTACCATTTCCTATTTTCAAAAGGAATACCTGTTGTCCCTATTTTCAATTTGGTTTTAAAAATTGGTTTTTTAAAATACTAATTTGGGATTCCTTCCTTTAAAATTTTATTTATCCACAACATATTTCATCTTGATATCCTTAATTTATTTTTCAAGGATCCATCATTGATGTTTTTATTAAAAGAAAGTATTTTGAAATGATTTCACATTAATATATCAAAAATATTATTTTGAATATGAACTGTAACTTATTATCATATGATAATATTAAAATCATTTTCTAAAAAATCATTTTTTGGTTTCAAATACATTTTAGGCATTATCAAAAAGGTTTTATTTCTTCATAGAATATTTTTCATAAATTACCCTTCAAATTTTCTTAAACTATTTTAGGGTATTGATCTCAAGGAAATCATTTTATTCATTTGAATTTTCTAATATTCTATTATGTGTAAAAATGAGGCTCTTTATAAAGAATTTACCCAATGAAAAAAATCATATTTCATTTCTATGATGGAATCAGGTTCACTAATATTCCATAACTTAATTTATCATAGATATTATTGAATAAATCATAAAAATTGTATCTATGTTTTTTAAGAATCATGTACCATATCATATTAATTAAAAGGTATTTAACTATAATTTTATTGAATATCTTTATAGACCCATTTATTTTCTATTGGTTTAGATTATTATGATTATGGATGAAACTATTAATGATTTATTTTTAAGATTCTACTTGAAAAGGATAAGAAAATCATTTTATTTTCATAGTGTATTTTTGTTTTGATGAATTTTTTATTACAAATAGAAAAAATATGTATAGATAGATGTCTGGTGGGGACATGTATCTCACTATAATTAATTGGTAAAAAAAATTATCTCACAAAACATGTATAATGAAAAAATATTATAAAAATTTCAATAGTGGGTGCAACTGCATTACTCATGGAGATGATGTATACGTGGGTATAATTAAGTTTCCTCATAATTTTTGGTGTGTACGTTTTTGAATCCTAATTGATATGTTCCCTTATACAAATTATTATAACAGATTTCTAAGGCATCTTAAGGTTATTGTCCCAAGTCTCTTTATTATTGACTAATTTTCCAAACTATTCTTATTTTTATCCCATGATAAGCCAATCCTTATTCTAGGAATATTTTTTTTTTATCTATACATTATTAGGTATGATTATATTAAATTATTTCCATATAACAAGATTATAACCATATCATTATATTATGATCACTATGATCATTGATTATTATTTCATATTAGTACCCTTAAAATTCAGTTCTGTTCACCACTTTCTTATGTTTCAATTTCTATAGGTTATGATAATTTCTGTAATTTATGGGAGGTATAGAAGAGGGAAAGTATTTATCTATTATATATAAAAGTTCATAAGTATTATAAAATATGTTTCTTATGAATTTTATATTTAAATATGTTAAACCTTCCATTATATGTATTGGGTGTTTATTTACGATATTAAATGAATAATTTATAGAAATGTTGAAAAATAATGATATGTTTGGCTTGGCCCTTAACACATTTTATCAAATCCAATGATTAATGAACAATTGTTTAGCACTAAACGGTAGAGGGTGGCTTTGGGGAACCACCATAAGAATAATTAAAGATTTAAATTGTATTTTAAGATATGTTTTGCTTTTTATAGGATATTATTATTAGAGAAATTATAAAAAAATTCTTTCTTATGAGTCCAATTATAAGATAAAATCATTAAATATTGCTATTTTTTAAGTATGTGGTTTTCATAAAAAATATATCCCTATTTATATATTTAAAATTGGATCTAGATATGGAATATATTCACATATGGGTAATAAAATTGAAACATTATATTTGATTATCAACTAAATCTTCACATGGTGCATGGTTATTGTCATATGACGACACACCTAGCTGGACACTTATGAGAGATATGATTTATTTAATTACATTCTATTTAAAACCCACTATGAAGGATTTATAAATATTTAGGTATGAAATACTAATTGGAAATTAATATCTAATAGAAATAGTAACACCTACAAATTCATGGGTTTTGTTAGATAATAATTTATATGTGAATTTAAGGATAAAGGGTACATTTAATTATTATTGAATTGATTTTATTGATTTTTTTTCATAGAAATATTTAAGAATGGTCATTGAAATTTTTGGACAGTTATTATTTTGATCAGTTTAAGAAGTATAAAATAAAATAACATAATGAAATTTTCATTGAATCGAATGTATCATATGACAATAAAAATGTTTCAATAGAGGATACATCTTATGACATTTTTTATATATTCGTATAATCATGTGACCTAATTTTATTATATAAAATCCTAACAATTTTGGTTATTGTTTTTGGTTGAAAATTGAATCATAAAAATGAATATCTAAAAGATATCTCCCATGAAACCCCTATAACTAAATAAGAAATTATATTTGGTACAAATATTTTAGATAATGTAAAAAATATCAACACATTCCCATTATGCTGGAAATGGAGAGTCTTTTAGTATCTATGATTTTGAGGTTAATATCCCATTAAGATAATATAGTTTAAATTCTATTTAAATCCATTATACACTTTCCTTAGTAATATATAAGTAAAAATTATGGGGAAAACATTACATAAGGAGGACGAATATAACAACCATGATATTTCAAAATATATTTTCCCTTAAATAAATATTTCATTGTTAGATTATTTCACATGAAACACTTATCTAAAACAATCCAAGATATCTTTGATAAATAATTTTAATACTTTTTATGAATAATAAAACCTCAATCAATTATAATTTTTTAAAATATATATAAACAATATATAATGTTTTAAAAGTTCATTTTTCATTAAAACGATTTCTCTTTTTTTAATTGTATTTTAATTTTTAATATTTATTTATTAATTATATATTTTAATTTTATAATCTTAGATTTATTAATTAATTATTAATGAGAAAAATATCCTCATATTAATTTTGTGAAATATTCTAAAATGACTAATTTTTATTTTAATAGTGATAGAAATAGCTCTTTTATGATAAATATACCATTTATGAATTTATTATTATATATGTATGACCTATAATTTTATAAAATAATTATTTATTTAAATATGAATTTTAAAATTAATATTATTTATTTTATAATTATATATTAATCCAAAAAAACATATGCTCAACATTTTATAACATAAGTAACATTTAATAATAATTTTAGTATTTTCATTCAATTAAATGTTTTAATGGTTATATTCAGCCTTTGATTTATTTGAATACCACATAAATTATTTTAACCAATTATTTTTGTCATAAAATTCATTGAAAATGAAAATTTTGTACTACACATAATTTTTAAACATAATTTTTTTCTAAAATATATTATATTATTTTTATGTGCACTAAAACTTATAAAATATTTAAAATGTTTAGAAATTTTATATTTGAAAGTGACATTAATATTATAATTAGTCGGGTTAAAATTATTTAAGAAGTTGAAATTTAATTTTGATTATGAGAATTAAAAAATGGTTAAGAAAATAAGTGTTCGTGGTAAAAGTGAAAATGTTAAAAAACATTAACTGTGGTTAAATGACCTAAATTATTAAAAAATTGTCCCAAAATGGGTGGGTTATATTTGGGTGATACAACCCACATCCTTATTTTTTATTACACTTCTTGATCCTTTGAACTAATAATAGTGACCTATGATTATTGAAATTTAATGGGTACTTCAAAAAATTTCACTTCTCAACAGATTTATATGGGGATCACTTCCGACAATTCATGTCATACGTATCCTTTAAGATTTTAAGTTGAATCTCTAACATCTATCGTCTCATATAATACTATAAAAAGTTAATAAGATTCTTGTCTAAATTAATTATCTTGTTGTAACATCTCTACCTTCTATATTGTCTTGCAGAGTTATGGGGTTTCACTAGCCTTAGGTGACAACACCTAGACACCAAAGACTAGCAATAAACTCCAAGGGATTTTGAATCAGTAGTGGAATAATTTCTCCGTAATTATAATATAACCATTCAACACCAAAAAATAAGTATGCAATACTCAAATAAGGTCCAAGAAAAGGAAATAAAATCTGAGGTAAAATTATTAGTAGAAAAAATCATTATAGTAACAAAGGAAACAAATTCGACAAATGGAAAAGAATAAAAGATGAACAAACCAAATGACACCCATGGGGTATCCTCCGCAAGGAATCCCAAACTATCTCTATGCTTCATATTTTCCTGCTCTACCCATGATATCATGCTCTATCACTAGGGAAATATAATATATTTACCTCTCCTATGTTATAATAGATAATATCTTAAAATGATCAATTTTCTATGTTGGGGGGTATAAACTAAATACGAATTCCAAAATGACTTCCCAACACATTATGTTTAGAAAATAACCAGATGGCACATTTTATACAAATTAGTTTTGAAGAATATATTACATTTTATATCAAAATAGTATATCATTTCAATGTAAAACTATAAACAATGTATTAAACCCATTTCTAAACATTTGACATACCCATTACCATGTATCCACACACACACACACAAACCCATGATTTAGGAGTGAAAATTGCATTGTGATGGTATGATTATTTTCTATAACCACATCATTAAAAGGTGACCAATATATATGTTACCTTAAAGAACATGCCTCTTATATGAGTTCATATCGATGAAATTCACTCCCAAAAACCATGTATGCCAAATTCCATGAATTATTTTTTAAAACAAACCATTGTTTCATGGAAAAATTTTATTAAACTCATGGAATACATCCCAATAAATAAATAATTTTAAAATTATGGATTAAAATTATAACCAAGTATTTTCTGAAAAAAAAAATTATTTTAAATATTAATAGAGCTAGAGGGAAAAATGGGTTTCCTTCAAGAATTACATCTTGTTTCCCTAATTAAATCAATCAAATTTTTTTAAAAAAACTATGACTTGGAATATACTAAATACGTAAAGGAGAATAAAACCTTAGAACAAGACCCTTTTAAAATACTTGAAAATAGTGACTCTGCTAATCAGAAGTAGTATCCTACAGATGCTTTGGACACTGTCTAAGAAGCCTTTTCCATAGATGATTCTAGTGTGGAGGTGACACCAAGTATGATTCCTCCCACTTTTCCCTATTTATCTATTGATGGTACTCAAGCATTAAGAAATGACTATCCTTATTCCTTGATAAGATGTGATTTGAACATTGCAAAATCAACTATAAATGCATCAATGAATGAAATTACTTAGAGGACTGTAAAAATAAAGAGTTCAAGAAACCCCCTGTTATATCTAACAATGATCCTACTCTAGAGATGAATTATACCAACAAAAACATGGTTAATGAATTAGGCTCCTCTCACTCTAATCACATTAAATTTTCCAATAGTTCTAAGGATATAGAGACCACTCGTTGCCCTATAAAATATGGGAATCCTAATATTAGTTGAAATTCTGTTAAAGATGAGGCACAAACCAAACATTCTAACACTGATAAAAAATGGTTCCCTGACACTGGAACCTGTAAAACATACAAATTGTAGCACTCCCTTGGTACGGGACCCCATTCTTATGCAGGCACTTCCTGAATCCACCAGGAAGAGGTATCTTCCTTCAGTTTTGGATGTAGTCACGTAGTTGAATATAGATTCTTCAAAAGACCTTGTTACTCTTACTTCTTATAATATTAACTTACCTTTTGATGGTGCTCAATCTGTAGATAATAATAAATTTTCTAAGAAGCTTGGTACACTGTTATCTAACCAAAATATAAATTTTTTGTTGCTATGTAATACGAAAAGTAAAAACTAAATTATGAATGCTTCCAAAAATGAACCCACAAATAATAACCATGTAATAACTAACAATGAATAGGAACCGATAATTAACAACAAAAATTCTCAAAACTTTAGAAGGTTTTATAGAAATAAAGGCTCCGTAAAGATGAAAAAGGGGAGTTATAACTCCAAAATAAGGTAAAAATGAAGATTATTTTTTTGAATTGTAAGGTTATTTCCAAATCTGAAACATTCACTTTCCTAAAAAGAATAGTTAAGACTCACCATCCTATTTCATTTTATATTTCTGATCCAAAAATTGCTTATTCTTCTAAATTCTCTCACTTATGTTCACATTATTATATCTTAACTGGTGCAATCTCAAATATCTACAATACTGAATCTCTATGGATTTGTTCACACTCTTCATTATAGAATTTTAATACTTTTAATGTCTCTGATCAGATTTTTACTTGCAACTTTAATACTGATGGAATACACCACTTCTGCTATTTTCTTTATGCTAAAAATAGATTCCAAGAAAAGAGAAATCTTTGGAATGACCTTTCTTATCTAGACACTAAAATTAATTCCCCTTGGTTTCTTTTTGGATACTTCATTTCCATTCTCAAATAAAGTGGAAAATTGTAATTTCTCATGATTCTATTTCCACAAGAGAATTTAATGCTTTGATTAAAGACAACAATCTCATTGAAATGAATCTCAGTTGTGCGAAAAAACACTTGGTTTAGAGAACTTTTTGATAGAGTGGTTGCTTCAAAATTAGATAGATCCTTGTTGAATTTCCGTGCTTTAGAAAAATGGGACACTATCTTCAACACCACCCTTCATAGGATGAACTCTAACAATCACCCTATTCTTGCTAATGTCTCAAGGAAAAACATGAAACCCTAGATACACTTCATATTTAACAATGCGTAGTTCTCTGATGTTGATTACATTATTTTCACCCAAAACTATTGGTATTAAATATCTCACAATAAAGATGCCTTTGCCAATAATGTCAAGTTAAAACTTCTCAAACAGGCTCCCAAGAGTTGGTGCAGTTTTAAAGCCAAACAAATTAATAATGACATCCTTCTTCTTAAGGAAGAACACAATGATATTCAAAACAAAACACCAGATCTGACCTCAAAATTGATTCAAATCAAGTAATAATCCTTTCAGTTAAACTCAACTCTTCTTTTTTTAAAGAAAATATTTGGAAACAAACTTTTAAATCCAAATGGCTAATAGACAATGACATAAATACTATGTTTTATAACTCTCTTAAAATAATTAGAAAGGTCTACAAGACGTTAAACTATCTAAAGGATAGAGACTGGTAGCTTGACATTGGATATGACATTTCTCATCATATAGTGTCCCACTATGAAACCATTTTAATGGTCCAGATATCAATAAGGACCTCCTTTCTGATTTCATTCTAATAATTTCCACTGATGGAGATAACACTCTCCTTCTCAACACTTCGTTGGATTATAAAATCAATGACACTATTATTAGTCTGAATCCAAATAGTGCTCTAGGTCCTAATGGTTTCATTAATGGTTTCATACAACATTATTGGGATATGATTTGTATTGATTTTTGTTAACATTTCAAATATGTTGTCTCCAGTGGTGTCCTTCCTCATGCTCTTAATGCACAGTTTCTCACCATGATTCAAAAAGTGGAAAATTCCAGGGAGATTCTTCTGTTTTGATCCATTTATCTTATAAAAACTATTTACAAAATCATTACTGAAATCATTGCTAATAGTCATTAAAATATCACTGACAATCTTTCCTCCTAGAACAAAATTGGTTTTATTAAGGGTCGATCTTTCATGAATGAATCTCTCTTGTTTCTGAGTGTCTAAAAAATATTGAACAAGGATAATAGAGGGGGAAATATTTCCATTACATTTGACATCATAAATGATTTAGAATCCATATATTAGAGCTTTATATTTAAGGTTCATCAAGGTTTTGGATTCAGAAAAACTTTTATCACTATGATCAAAACATTGTTCAACTAGGAATCTATCTTCATTTTGATCAACACCTCTCTTAAAGGCTACATTATATGCACTAATTGTGTCAAACAAGGTGACCCCCTTTAGACCAATCTATTCTAAATAGAAGAGTACTATCTTAGTCATCTGATCCCCCAGCTGTTGTAATAGAACAAGCTGAAACCCATACATGTATCTAGGAATGTAAATGCTCTTACACATCTTTTGTATGTGGACGATAACATCATTTTCCTTCATGGGGACAAAAGAAACATAATCAAACTCAAAACTTCTCTCTCACACTATGAAGAGGTCTCTAGTCCAATCATTATTTGGAATAAATATTGCATATTATTTGGGAAGAACTTTACTACCATTAGAAAATGTAACATTATCAGTAACCTAAGTCTAATAGAAGAAATGATCCCTTTCACTTAACTCAATGTTCCCATATTTTGGTGCAGACCCAAGGCTTCCCACTTTTCCACTATAGTTGACCAAGTTCTAAACCAGCTATCTTCTAGGGACGGAAAATCTCTCTATATGGCCAGTAAGACTTGACTCTGAAAATCCACCATTATCTTCAAGATAGTCTCCTCCATGATGGCCTATAAATGTCTTGTTGGACTTATCAAAAAAAATGAACACCGCTATTAAGAATTTCATCTGGAATGGTAGTATTCTCGAAAGAAATCTTGTGACTATCCCCTGGTCATCTTGCTTCAATCCCAATGAGAAAGGTGGTATATTAATTAAAAATATAAAATAATTTAATGAAGCCCTTCAAGCTACGCTCACATTGACCCTTTTCCACAATAATTCAGAAGCAATTACCAACCACAAAAATTGATTTCTTGATAATTAAAATTAAATAAATTTTAATTTCATTTAATAATACATTCTTCCTTCCATCAAACAATTTTTCTCCATTATCTTGTATAATTCCATAAGGGTGGTCTCCAGGGAATCCTGAATGAAATTCTTGTTGGATAACTAGGCAGGCACACCATTAATTTCTATAATATCTACCGATCAGACCCCTGAGAATATCAAATTCCCTATTAAAGAAACCATAAACTCTCAACTTGACCAAATCACTGATACTATTATGAATATCATTGAAAACAACTCTTACACTTACACTAATGATTTATTAATTTTGGAACCTGCTCAAAATGGTCTGCTAAACTCCAAAAATTTCTATATTCATTTTTCCCTAACTCTGATAATGATTTTAGTTGGTTAAAAAATTTCAAAAAGCCTTTGATAAAACCTTCTAGATTCATTCTCATCTATAATCTTTCTCATAACAGATTTCCCACAAATATATTCCTTCAATCTTTTTGAATTTAACTATAATCTATGTGTGATTTCTATAATCAACATATAGAATACCCTAACCACCACTTTCTTTCTTGCACTACAGCTTTTGCAATTTTGAAATATATTCTTGAAATATTTGACTACAGATAGTTAAATTTTGACTTCGTCTAAGCTCAACTAAATAAATGTACAAAAATGGAGGGTTCAAAAAATCAAGTTCCTTTTCTTAGCTATAGTTTCTAAGATCCACCATGTGATATGGTATGATCAGAATGAAATTATTCATATGAATTACTCATACTATCAAAATGCAGGTCAGATGCGTATCCTCATTGTCTTACATGAAACTGCTCTGCTGAAAAAGGGACATTTCCACAACGCTGTGAATAACATTAAATCTTGAAATTTCTTCAGATTAATTACAATTTCTACCAACCTCTCCGCACTCTAGAGGTGTTATGGGTACCTCCTCTTCCTGGATGGATCAAAATTAATATTTATGGTTCCTCCAATGGAAATCTGGGCCATGTGGGATGTGGTGCTATCTTTAGGAATCATCTAGTTCAGATCCTTGGTTTATTCATTAGTATTTGTGGCATTGAAACCTCCCATAAATCTGTGATGATGATCCTAATTCATGCTATCACCTTCATCTTGCTTTTTGGTTGGAAAAATCTCTAGAATAAAAGTGACTCAACAACCTTCATCCAAGCGATTTGAAATGGTATTATTCATATTTATTGGACGATTAATACTTGTTGGATGGAATGCACCTGTTCTCTTATAGATATCAATTGTATCATCACTCATGTTTATCGAGAATAAAATACGGTTGCTGATGGCCTGTCAACCATGGGATTAAATCAAGACATCACCTAGTTTGAATACCTCCCCGTTGATCTTATTTACTTACGTGAAAATGATTGTGATATGATCATGTACTTAAGAGTCATGTAAACTTTATTTTCATTTTTATGCTTTGTCTTATCTTTAAATAAATCCTCCATAAAAATAAAATTGGTTTTTTTTATTAGAGTCCAGACCATTGTTCCTTAATTTCATTTTCACTATCCCACAAATTTTCCTAAATATGAAAATTATTCCATAAAAAATATACTAAACAATTTATTTAACTATATAATATCATATATTTACTATACAAAACCTATTCAAAAACATGATGCAATATAGCTTCTGGTTCAAGGTCAGCATATTCCCACCATATTACATGATTTGGGTCAGTTTTTTAATTCATTAGTTGAGATACATGAAATCTATTATGCATGGAAATGAACATTGGTATTAAATCCAACCAATTTACCACATAACCACTCATTAAACTATTTCAAATTGTAAAATTTATTGAGAAAAAAACATTCCCTATTTACAAAAATAATGATCCCATGGCATTAGGGATATTCCAATAAAATATTGATCATTCACCAAAAATTATAACATTAATCGTTATTGGTAAATATTTGTTTTCATGTGCCTTTAAAATATTTCCATTCTTTTTTAACCATAAAAATCATCTCCTTTGATTCTTCTACAAGGTTTTTTATTTTAAGTGATGACTTGCTAATTTGCACCCAAAAAAGTGGATAATGAAAATGATGAATATAAAGTTATTTTATAAAATACATATATATCAATTACTGAAAATTATTATTATATGATAAATCCATTAGTGGAATATGATCCACCCATGATCCACCAAAATCCATCACACAAATACTATTGATTTATTCCCATGTTTAGATTAACCTTTCAGATTCTCCATCTGTTGGAGGATGATAAGTTGTGATCTTGGTCAACTATGTTCCAAGGTAATTTAGAATAAAAGTAAAATGTAAACCTTCTTTCCTGGTTAGATATATGAGAACCCAGTTTTCCATGATCTATTATGATTTTCTAACTATAGAGTTTAGAAAAATCCTCCAATGAATTATATTCATCAAAAGGGATGATGTGAGAAAACATCAGGAATTCTTCCAAAATTACCCATATAGAATCAAGATTATAAGCCATACATGGTAGACCTATTACATAATACAAATTTAACTAATCCTATTTCAATACAATAATTGGTAAGGAAGGCAACATAATATCTAGTCGTTTGTAACGACCCCAACCCTAGTAGCTCGGTATCAGTACCTTACTTTATAACATTGGTACTATGAATAAATTATCACATCCTAAAGGACCAAATAGTTTAGTAGAATTGAAAAACCATATACAAATATACATTTACGTTACAATATAAAAAAATACAACATATAAACTCCTTTGAAAACATTCATATTCTTCTAGTTTATTCCAACATGTTAATCATTATATACATCATGGTATACTAGTGATAAAATAAAACATATGGAAGGGGTGAGATTATATTATTATCAAGGGTAATAAATAGAATGGAATCTATCTTAAATAAACATAAACTATAAGGAATTGTGAACAACTAAAAACCCATTCCCTAAGAACATTAACATATGAATAATTTTGGATGGAATAAAATATTCTCCAAATTGTTCCATAAAAATAATAAAATAAGAATTATACATAACAAAGGATATTATATGCATTGAATAATCTCATGAATTATTAATAAATATTCTCATAATTAGAGAAATCATAATTCCAGGCATCAAAAACATATTATCAAGGCCTATGACATGAAGTCTACATAAATGGGTAAGGCCTCACTGAAAAAGTGATCTAGTTTATCTCACGAGATATACTGATGATTAAAGGAGCTATAAAGGACACATCATGACACTTTCTAGGTAAAACTATTTCCTCAAATGAAAGGGGTTAAACATAATCAACATATACAATCATATAGAAGCTAGTATATAAAATCTAAATAATTTAACAAATTAGTAAACATAATCCTATACTATGTAGAGTAAAAAGGAGAATGGAATAAGGATAGTACATCCTAAGTCAAAATGTTCATAAACCATTCGATAAGAAAATGGTAGATGGTATCATAATAAATCAACCTCAATTAATCATCAAAAATTAAAATAAAGGTTACCCATGTAAATATATGAGCACCGTAATCATGTCCTAAGGCATAACAAATCGACATATCATAATGGGGTCCATCAATTAATGGATTTAAAACATACATGGACATTTATATGGTAAATTAGGCATAGATAATGATAATTTTTGTCCAAATATAGTGAAAACATGTAAAAAAGTGTTTATGGAACTTTAGAAATGAGCCACGTCAGTGCGGTTTAAGGGAAAATATAAAGGACTCATTGAAAAGGAAAAATGAATATTTGTTTGAATAAAACAAAAAATTAACTTATTTAAAATTGAATGACAAATATAGTTATTTTAGAAAACTATTTGGGCCTTAAAATATATTATGAAGTTTACTTGGAAATGGATATGAAATTGGGAAGTTTTCTTTAATCAGGTTTCCATATCGGGAAGAATTAGAAAGAGAACCTTATAAAGCACATATGTCCACATCAAAGAATAAATAAATGCACTATATACATGTCTTTGGAACATATAATAATAATTTATAAGAATTATATAAAAATAAAAATAATATACATTGGGGTAAGAAGAGATAATGTGTAACCTCATGGAAAAATGGTGGTTAGTGAAGAAAATCATACGTTATGTTCAAAAGTGTGTTGTAGATGTATGTATTGACCTGGATAATGAAATTAAATTCATTAATAATTTAATTAAAAAAATATTCAACATTTATTTCATTTAGTATAATTTTATTAAGTTCATTTATTCCATTTTTGATGAGTTTAAGTACTCTATTTCATCATTTCATGGTGTTCGTTTCCTTGGTTTTCATGACTGGTTCACATGTATACATGTAAGAATTACTTTGTGAAATGGGAATAGATATCCAAAATATAAATTATATGTTATTAGTGAAATTATTAAATATTAAATTGTCTTATATATATCATTTTTCTTGATATAATTGTGATACATTATATAATCATTAATGACAACCGTTTTGATTATTTTAGTGTTTTTTCGATCATCACAAACTAGCTTCATTTTAATAATTAATATAATGTATTTATATGGGATCCAAGATAGTAAATAAGTTTAAATAAACCATTTATAATCTGTTTTAACCATTATAATAATTTTTTATCCAAACATAAATGTTTTATTAGAAAATGAATAATCATTATCCACGAATGTGGTGAATGGATGCATCACATATGAAGTTTTCATTTTTAGAACAAAATGTAGATTATAACAGGGTTTCATGAAGTGTATTACATTAAAAAAATAATATTCAAGTATATATAATATAAAATAGTTATAATTTCACTTTCATAAGGGTAGCTGAATAAAGGATAAGCAAAAAAAGGAAATTAAAAGAATACGAAGTAGGATTTTACGTCTTGAACTTCTTCACCTTGATAATCTTTTTAGGGATATTAGGTTTGGTATTTTTTGAGACTAAAGCCTCCACAACATGGGGGAGATATTTGGGAAGTGTATTACTAAGAAATTGGACAAGCATAATGTATTTTAAGGTGTTATGAGAAGAGGTGCTGAGGGTGGTATTTATATTGGGAGTAGAAGGGTGTTTAATTATTATTTTATTCATTTGTTTATTAGTATTTCTCAAGTATATCAATAGCGATGATTATCATGACTAAATAAATTAAATAGATGATGATATTTAGAGAAATTCTTTATTCCAATAGTAATACATCAACAAAGAATCAAAAAAACCCATTTATTTAGTTATAAAGTTAAATACCCTAAATTACGGTATTTCACTATTCACCAAAATTTCTACTATTTTTAAAAAATCCCCAAAAACACTGCCTAACCATTTTTTGAGGTGTAGAATTAAAAAATGGAATTGATTTGATGAAAATAATTTTATATGTATAATAAATTTAATGATTAATTAAAATCATTTTTTATTCCAAGAAATATCGATTTCAAAATTATTACTATTTTTATGACACATTGAAATAGTAAATAGGGTCCAAATAAATCATATTACAATCATAAGACAAAAAATATTATTTTATGAATTTTATTTTTAAAAAAAATATTTTAAATCATTTTATTTTCTAAAAAATGGAAATAAAAAATTCATTCCCCAAAAATACTAGTATTTAATTTATCATTTTTAAACCATTTATTTATTTATAATTTTAATTAAATATATTATATTTTTATTCTATAGGTTACATGAATTTTATTTATGCTTTAATAGGTTAGTTTTCTATTCGATTAGTGGGATTACAATTACTAATTGTCAAGTTATAATTCGGAAAACTATGTTGATATTTTATATCACAGTAATTTTAAAATCGGATGCTATAGAAGATGTTAAATTTAAAAGAGACATACCATAAGATATCAAGGTGTTAAATTCTTCCCTCGTTAAGAACTTTTATCCTATTAATTTCTTGAATTTCACCTCATAAAAATATTTGGTTAGTTCTTCATCATAATTTCTTATGGTTCCCATGTCACCTCTTCAATTTTATGATTTTTTCAAAGATACTTCACTAATTGAGTCATCTGATTCCTTTATACTAGTTCTCTAGTGTCAAGAATCTAGATAGGCTCTTCACAATAATATAAATTAGGTTCTCATTCTATTCCTTCATAACTGAGAACATGCGTTGGGTCTAGCAAGTACTTCCTTAAGAAAGATATGTGGAACACTAATCTACTTTAGAAAGGATATGTGGAATTTAAAAAAAAAAAGCCATAGATCAAATTATCTATATAATTTAAAATGGTAAAATATAAATGGGGTTCATTTTCCCATTCTTAACAAACATTATGACACCCTTCCATAGATATAACTTAAATATTTCATTTCACCCACTTAAAACTCCAAATCTATTCTCCAGTAGTTAGTAAAACTATATTTCCTATATTGATATTCTTTGATATGGGTTTGAAAAGTATTTACCTTTATTTTTGTTTCCTCCAAAATTTATAGGCCTACTTGCTTCCTTTCTCCCTATTCATCCCAACATGTTTGTGTCACGATCTCTTTCTTTATAATTCTTTATAGGGTTTCATTTGAATACTTGAATCGAAAATATTTTGTATGAAAACTCTACCCATGTTTAATATTGATCACACGTACCTTGAATGTCAGGTGAAAATCTTCTCAACAGGTCTTCTAATTTTTGAATATTCCTTCCAGGATGCCCCTATATTTGTGGGTGATAAGCATAATAGAAATGAAGCTCGATATCTAATGCCTTCAAATGAATATTCCATAATTTTGATGAAAATAGTGGATCACAGTTAGACAATATTTATATTGATGCACCACGATTTATTACAAATTAATTAATATATGGTCATGAAATTTTATCTAGTGGATATTCCTCTCTTTTAGTGAGTAAATGTAAAGATTAATTATGTGGATCAACAATTTTTCATATTCCAAAATTATTTTTTAGAGTCTTTGGTAATCTAGTGAAAAAATACATAGTAATTTTGTTTCATTTTAATGTAGGAAAATGTAAAGGATGTATGACTCCACCAATGTTGAGTAAATAAGGTTTTCCATATGAATTTTATATTCCTTAATTTTTGTGGAGATTGTTGAGTCAATAAGGTCTCCTTATGACTTTACCATTAATTCTTGTTTTGAAAATCACAAATATATTATCTTATGGAAAATTTTATTTTACCCTATACTTTGCTTTCATTAGGATAATTTCCTTCCACAAGTAAATTCATCCATACCATGTTATTCATTGTTCATTATCTTGTCTAAAATCTAAAATTTGGTTTCATATCTAAAACCTCAGAATCATATAATACATTGATAGAGAGAATTCAGTTTTCAGGATCTGAATTCAGGTTCCAAGTTCTCTGAATTCAGACTCCAAACTCTTCTGAGTTCTGAATCCGAGTTCTCTGAATTTAGAATCTTAACTCTTCTGAGTACTAACTATGATTTATCTGAATTCAGACTCTGAACTCTTATAAGTTCGGACTCTGAGTTCTCTGAATTCAGACTCTAAACTCTTATGAGTTTTGACTCTGAACTTTGTACATTTAGATCCTGAATTCTAATGAATTCTGACTCCAAACTTTATAAGTTCAGACTCCGGAATTTTTAAGTTCTAATCAGAATTCTCATGAACTCTAACTCAGAAAATTGTAAATCCATATTTTGACTTTCCATGAAATTTAGACTCTGGAATTCAATAGAGTTCAAGTTTCTAATTCCTTAAAAAACAGAATCTAAATATCCTTGTATTATAGACACCGAATATGTTTTTGGTTAGACTCCGAATTTTCATTTTCTTAAATTACGAATATTTGATTTTGGATATGTAACCATATTTTTTCTTTACCCTTGTTTTTGTTATAAAATGATGTCGTGCTTTCATTTACTAACTAACCATTGTTTTAGTGACACGTGTAAAATTCCCTCCAAAATTCCAGGACAAATAACACCATTGTAGGTGGGAGTAGATCGTTGATGCTCTACCTATAAATTAGAGCTCATTTGAAAGAGATCAACACTTTTCTATGACTCTAGAGATTGCATGATGTTGAAGTGATTTCTAGAGAGAGACTCTCATGCCTTGTGTGTACTAAACACCTTGTTCAGCTTTGCTTTGTGTGAATTCGAAAGTTACTGATTACATTCTAGGGCCTCTGGGGATAGGAATACATAGGTTCCAACTACCTTAATGTTGGAGGACTTCTTTACTAAGGAAGATAGAGGTTCTAACTACCTTGAAGTTGAGGGATTGCAGGGATATCAAGACAGACTCCGATCTTCATATCGAGGACTTACCTTGGTGTAAGTAATATAGACTTTCTTGAAAGTATAAATCAAGGGACCTTTATCAATGTTTATTGGATACCCTTCTCTTTGGGTGAAAATACTTACTAATTGTTACTTGGTTTGTTTCAAGTTTTCTGCTGTACATTGATTTTTTATGAGAGTATAACTATCTTATACATCCTTGTACTTGTATACTCTGATCTAGTAAAATACTATACACATTAAGGTACAATATTTTTCATTGTAAACTTTTTTTTTTGGTTTCATTTCCAGATTCACTTTTCCAGAATTGCTTTCTCCGATTCATATTTCCAGAATCTAGAATGTGAATTGAACAATAGGTTTTTTGAAATACTTTGCTTAACCCTGTTAAGCAATAAAAAGGTTTCTTACCAACTTTAAAAGTTCCCAATGAATTTATAATGTATAAAATTCACCCCACCTGTATTTTGAGCCTTATTAGATACTAAGTTCATTATCTATATTATTTAGATCCTACATTTGGTATTATAGAGTTTATAATACTCCACATACCATCTCAACAATTGGTATCAGAGGTTGGAAACCTCATACTCTGAACCAATTCAACAATTGGTTTCATAAAGATGGTTAAATCTAAATTAATCTCACAATTAGATTCAGAAGAAAAATATTCATCTTCATTTTTCCGGAATTATATTTTCGGACTCATAAGGATCATATTCATATTTTTCATAGAGATACTCTAGTTCTATTTTCCATGAATAGGATATTTACAAAATTTTGTTACTACCAAGTTTGTGTGGACTGATTTTCCTTAAGATGGCAGGTTTAAATTTTGGTTCTATCGATAATCTAAATCCTACCAGACCTCTTGTTTTTGATGGAAATGATTATTATTACTGGAGAGATAGGATGAGGACTTTCATTATTAACACTGGAGTTGATAAATACCTGATTTTGATAGGAGTCTATAAGATTCTAAATAAGGAATTGAGAACTTTTACTAATTAGGATAAATCAGAAAATCAAGCAAATTTCAGAGTCAGAAATACTCGGCTATGTTCTATGAATAGAAACATATATAGTCAAAAATATTCATGTAAAGGTGCAAAAATTATCTGGAAGAAACATGATGTTACACATTTTGGTTCTTCCAAAGTTATAGATACAAGAAGAGATATGTTGAGAGTTGAATATAATGGCTTTAAATTTTATTATGGGGAACCTATAAGAAAATTTCAGCAAAGGTTCATGACTATTGTGAATAGAATACAATATATGGGTTAAAAAGGTTTATATGATGAGTATCTTGTATATAAAATCATATACATCATTCCAAATGAGTGGGAGTCCAATAGAACATCAATTGATGAGAACAGGAAAGTCACCCAGATTTCCTTAGATGGGATTTTTTGGAACACTACTTTAGCATGAGACTATATTGAAGAGATATTATGATAATGTTAAAAAGATGAATGGGAGTAGATGATTTTCTTTTACAACTACTTTAAAACATTTGAAATCCAAGAATCTAGAAAGAGTAACTAGATCAAAGTCAAATAAAGTCATTATTCAGTCAGAATCTAGTGATCTAGAAAAATCTGAGAATGAATTAGCTAATCTTACTCAAAGAATGAACATGATAGTAACTCATAAGAACTATCAAAATATGTTCAAGAAGATAGACTAAAAGGATAATAAATATATGGATGTTAATTGTTATGAATGTAGAAGAATAGGTCATATCAGACCCGATTTCCCTCTATTGAAAAAGAAGGAAAAGAAGGAAAGGAATTCATAGAGAAACAAGAAGAAGTTATATCATTCTAGACATAAGAAAAGTCTTAAATCATATGACACTTGGAAAGCTA
This sequence comes from Viscum album, assembly GCA_963277665.1. Taxonomy (NCBI): domain Eukaryota; kingdom Viridiplantae; phylum Streptophyta; class Magnoliopsida; order Santalales; family Viscaceae; genus Viscum; species Viscum album. The sequence continues at coordinate 426,373,703 of OY728129.1, read as the reverse complement.
CCTATGGAGACTCATCGGGAAGTGAATCTTCTTGAATATGGATCATCGGCACAGAAATATATTGGATTAATTGCTACGACTTCTTTCCCAAATACATGTTTTATTGCCAAGGTACGCTCTGCCGAGGCTTTAAAAAATTTATCTCCTTATATGAATTACTATTCTGAAGATATTACTTCTAATGAAGATACTTCATCATCAGATAATGAACAAATACCTTCATATGAAGAAGTTTCTAGATTTTCCAAGTTGTTAGAAGAAAAAAATTGTAAATGTTCTAAGAAACTAAACAAGGAAATTACTAGAGAAGAAGTTAATACAAAAGGGATTTCAGAACTCTCTAGAGGTCTTAATGATAGGGATGAGATTTTAGAATAACTTTCTAAAGACATTATGGAAGTAAATTCTGAAAAGTAAAAACTTTCTAAATATCTTAAGAATGATATTTGAAAAATCAATGTTTTTGAGTAAATGTGTAACTCTAAGTAAATAATTTTTGAGGATAGGAATTTAGTCACAAGACAAAAATCTGAAATATATTCTCCTAAGAAACTTCTTGAAAACTTTTCCTCTGGTAAATAATGTTTTGACACGATGTATTCTCACATTAAACCTCAACGGAAGTTTACTGGAGTAGGTTATATTAAGAAAACATGTCTTTAAAAACAACTATTTTACACCATCTAGAGCTCCTTTTGTACTAAATTTCAAAGTGGTGGTAATTGGAAGAAATTTGTTTCTTTGAATAATGTTCAGTATCTTGGGTTTCATAAAGACTATTTTTCTAAACAAATGTGGATACCCAAAATTTTATTGTCTAAAAATTCTGGATCCAAGAAAGTTTTGGTTCCGAAAGTCTAACTCTTTTTTTAGGAAAATAAAGAAATTACCAACAGAAATACTTCGAACATGGATAGTGTATGTTCCCGGCATAGTACTGGTAACAAAAACTACTTTGAAAATGTTATCTAGACGAAAGGAGGGAAAGTACCATCTGAGACAATGTTAAGGGAGAAATTATTGGTATATGTAACATTGTTTTTCGTGGAAAAACATTGATTTAAAATGTTTTCTTTGTTAAAAGGAGATAACATTCTTCAATTTATTGGAACACAAGATCAACATGCTGTTATTTTCACAAAATCCTTACCCTGCGATAGATTTGAATACATTAAACAGAATTCAGGAATGATAATAGTAAGGTAATCATCCTCATTAAATTTTTGATGACATAAATCTCATTATAGTAATAAACTCTTTTTCATAGGGGGAGTACATTTTTTTGTTAGTTCAATAAAAGTTTTCGTAGTTAGTTTTTCAAAAAAATTCATAATGAAATTTTTTGTACTCAAAAATTTTTGTAATGAAGTTTTTCATAATCAAAATTTTCGTAATGAATATTTTCGTACTCAAAATTTTCTTAATGAAGCTTTTTGTACTCAAAATTATTCATAAAGATGTTTTTCTTTTCATAATCAAATTTTTCGGTATCTAAATTTATTCAAGGAAAATTTTTCCTCATTACAAATAACCTTCCTAGAAATCCGAAAGGTATGTTTCCTTTATTATGTTTTCATAATCATATTTTACATGCTGGTATTTTCATTTGTTCTTTAAAATTTATCGGATTGACTTTTCCTTAATTTTGAATTATTTATTAAAAACCTCAAAAGATCAGATTCTATCAAATTTTCCTTGCTGCTATCATTTCAACATTCAGATCTAATTAGATGTTTTCTCAACCATTGGATTGACATTGGAAGTTCAACTATCACATCAAATGCCTATATAAAGGACCCTCGAAGGGTTATCCCACATCATATTTCAATCCTTTACGAGCCTAAGCTGAACCCCTCTTTCAAAAACCTATTCTGAACTTCTCAAATATTGCTCAAATCCGAATGTCTGTTGAAGTTCCTTATCAAGAGATGTCAACTGTCAAGTCGATTTGGAAGGGGCATATTTATAGAGAGAGGTTGGTCCATCAGAATTTCTTTGGCAAGTACGATTCCATTATATCCAAGAACATCAGGTTGAATGGATGGGAAAGCATTTTCATATCAAATCCAGGAGATCGAGATGTAGTATATCTGGATTTGCTTTTGGAATTTAATTAATCTGTGAGTTTCTTCCAAGAAGAAGATAGGAGTCAATTTTCTTTCAAAATCTATGGAAAAACATATTCCATTTCACACACCAAGGCTGCTATCTTAGTGGGGTTGTCTTATGAAGGGGAAGCTGAATTCTGTTCCCATAAACTATCGGATGTTCAAGGAAGTTTTGTAAAGGTGAAAGCTAGGGAATTCCTTGCTTGTACTGATATCATGACTTAGATGATTGCTCACCTCTCTACAAATAATTGGATCCTTGAACTATGGGTGCAAGGTTATATCATTCCAAGAAAAGGTGACAAGGATACCTTCAAGAAGAGTGATATGTACATTCTTTATTTTCTAGTAAACCAAAAGAAGATCAACTTGATGAAGCATATTCTCATTACGATTAAGAATATTATGAATTGAAATCTGAAGGCTTAGATTATCATGTATCTATCCATCCTATCTAAGATAATAGTTCTGTACCTTGACTCTTTAAAGATTCCATGTAGTTTCAAGCCATGGAATTTCAAAGTCATGTTAGTAAGTGATGATACATAAAAGATAATGAATATTAGTTTTTCTAATGAAGAAGGAATTTAAGGATGTAGTAGTTGAAGGTAAAACCCCAAAATCTACGGAATCCCAATCTGCACCTCCAAAACCTAAGAAAGAAAAAAGCTTATCTAGATGAGGTTGTAGCCAAGTAGAGAGATGATAAGAAAAATCAGAATGAAGGAGAGCTACAGTTTGGCTTGGATCTTGTAGAATCCAAGGCATTAAAAGAGAAGACCACTGAAGAACATGAGAAGAAAGAAAAAGAGAGGAAGAAAAAGAAGAAAATGAGTGAAGCTGAGTTTGTCCAATCCCTTCTGAAGGTCCCTGAAATAGCATCCGAGAACATTCTAGTACCATAATCTTTCATGGTAGAAGATTTACCAAAAACTCCGAGGAATAAGTTTTTCAGTCTATGAAAATCTCAAGAAAAGATTGTTGAAGAAAAAGGATAAGAATAGGTAGAAAGTAATGGGGATACAGAAGACTTGATTAAGAAAGTGGTGGAATTTCATGAAAAGGAAACACCTTCTGAGAAACTTCCAATCCGAACTTCTAAAGTAGAGGCTTCAAAGCTCTCAACTCCAAGGAAGGATGAGGAAGGTGAAGATGAGAAGGTCGAAGAATAAGTTAATAAAAATTCTTAGGAAGAATGTTCAAACCATGATTTCGTACAACCTAATGATGCTGAGGCTAGATCTGAGAAAGGGAATATAGATGAAAATATAATTGTTCAGCTGACGGATAGTGAACACAAATCTCTGGACGAGGAAGCTGTTCTGAGAACTGAAAAAGGTAAATAGGTGATTGTCAATACACCCACTAATGCAGTTTTGAAGAAGAAAGATGTTTGTGCAACATCAAGGAGGAAGCTTTTTGAGTTATATAAAGAGCCCTCGCCAAGTAAATACTTGGATTCAAAATCATCTTCACTTGGACAAGATTTCATTGTCCAGTATTTGAAAAGGTTGGTTGGCACTATTCTGATTTTCCCAAGCATTGATTCTAGATACTAGATTCTTCAACACACACTAAATCAAAAATTGGATTTAGTGTCCATGGTGGTGGACAAGTGTGTCAAGCTGGAGGAAGACTTCAATTATTTCCTTATCAATTATGAATCCCACAAAAGGTCCTGCAAGAAAATGGTTGGATGATCAAAGAAGATAGTTGAATATTTGAGAGAACATAATGATTTTCAAGATGGTGTCAAGGAGGATTTTGAAATAGAAGATGGTAAAATCAAGGATCTCACAAGTATCTTTGAGGAAAATATAACCCATGATTATAATAATCAGATTCAAGAAGTAAAGGATTTGAATGGGAAGTTGTATTATATTGCTTAATGTTAGAAAAGGGAAAGGGGTCTTTAGATTGAGATTGAAGAAAATCTTGTTAAGAAAGTGGATGTCCTAAATGCTCAGGAAGAGGTTCTCAATGCTCATGAAGATAAAATCAAATATCTTGAAAAGAAAGCATAGGATTAGGATCAAATTATTAAGAAAGAAGATAAATACCACAAAGATCAAAAAATGCTAAAGACTATTGTCAAGACGATGTTTCTGAATAAAAAGGAAGGATAACAGTGTTCCAATCCGATCTTTTTTTTGTATTTTATTTCTTGTACAAATTATTTCTAACCATAATGAAATTTTCGGTTACTTGTCTTTTGGATTTGTCGTACTAATATTTCAGGTAAAAAAATTTCTTTTCCTTTCCCTCAAACTATTTTTGAAAATTACAAAGGGGGAGAAAGGAAAAAAGAATACTAATAAAGAAGATATATCCCTATCTAAGGGGGGATTTTCATCACCAATATTTCCATACTCAAGATAATAAAAAATCTTATTCCGGATATCTAGAATACGATCCTTAGTGTTCCAAATCCTAAGGAGGAGTTAGTCATATTCATCACTACCCATATGATAAGGGAGTTATGTTTTATTTTCAATGTCTAGAAAAATATTTTCTAAGACATTTTATTCTTTTTTTAAGTTGTTTGTGCCTTCCAAAAAGGAGGAAATTATTGATTCAATAAGGTTTTCCTTATGAATTATCCAAACCTTCATGTTTGGGGGAGATTTTTGAGTTAATAAGATCACTTTATGACTTTACCATTCATTCTTGTTTTGAAAATCACAAACATCTTATCTTAAGGAAAATTTCATTTTACCCTATACTTTTCTTTAATGAAGAAAATATCCTTCCCCAAGGAAATTCATCATTAAAATGTTTTTCATTGTTCATTATCTTGTCTAAATTTAAATTTCAACTTCACATCTAAAACCTCGGAATCATATAATACTTAGATAGAGAGAATTCTGTTTTCAGGATCCGAATTCCGGTTCCGAGTTCTCTGAATTCAGACTCTGAACTCTTCTGAGTTCTAACTCAGAGTTCTCTGAATACAGACTCCAAACACTTATGAGTTCTGACACCGAGTTCTCTGAATTCAAACTCCAAACACATATAAGTTCTAACTTTACGTTCTTTGAATCCAGACTCCGAACTCTTATGTGTTCTGACTCCAAATTCTAATGAATTCTGACTCCAAACTTTGTAAGTTCAGACAGAGAATTTTAATGAATTATGACTCTGAACTTCATAAGTTCAAACTCCGAACATTGTATGTTATGACTTCAAATTATCATGAACTTTGACTCTAAAATTTGTAAATCCAGATTCTGAATTTCCCTAAAATTCAGAATTTGGAATTCTATGGATTGCAGGTTCTGAATTACATAAAAAATAATCCAAATATCCTTTTATTATAGACACCGAATGTGTTTTTTATTAGACTCAGAACTTTTATTTGATTACATTCCTAATATTTGATTTTCGTTATGTAACCATATTTGTTCTGACAATTGTTTTGTTATAAAACTATGTCGTTCTTTCAGTTACTAACTAACAATTGTTTGTGTGACACGTGGACAGCTCCCTACGACATCCAAGGAAAAATATGACCATTGGAGGAGGGAGCCGACCATTTGTGTTGTGCCTATAAATAGGAGCTCATTTGAAAGATCTCAACACTGTTCTATGACTCTAGAGATTACATGCTGTTGAAGTGATTTATAGAGAGAGACACTCATGCCTTATCCGTACTGAACACCTTGTTTAGATGTGATTCATGCGACTCTGAATGTTACTGATTACATTCGAGGGATTTCGGGGATAGGAAGACTGAGGTGCCGACTACCTTAAAGTTCGAGGACTTCCTTGATGTGGAAGACAGAGGTGACAACTACCTTGATGTTGAGGGCTTCCAGGGATAGCAATACAGACTCCAATCTTTGTATCGAGGGCTTAACATGGTTTGGGTAAGACAGACTTTTTTGAAAGTATAAATCAATTGACCTTTATCCATAGATGTTGGATACCCTTCTCTTTGGTTTAAAATATTTACTACTTGTTACTTGGTTCGTTTTAAGTTTTCATCTATACTTTGATTGTTGAGGAGAGTATAACTATCTTATACTTCCTCGTACTTGTATACTCTAATCTAGTAAGATTATATACGCTTAAATGTAGAATCTTTATCTTTGTAAACTTTTGTTAAGTTTCATTTCAGGATTCACTTTTCTATAATTTCTTTCTCAGATTTATATTTCTGAAATCTAGCAAGAGCATTGCACTAGAGGTTTTGTGAATTACTTTGTTTAACCCTATTAAACAATATAATTGTTTCTTACTAACTTTATAAGTTCCCAATGAATTTTAAAGTATACAATTCACACCCCTCTTGTATTGTGAGCATTATTAGATACTTCATTTAGTATCTATATTATTTTGATCTGACATTTGGTATTATAGAGTATATCATACTCCATATACCATCTCAATATCCAAGATTTTTTCATTCATCCTTTTTCTTTTGAAAAACTAAACACCTTGACATATATTCAGTATTATCTTAGTTTATATAATCCCACAAAAAATATCCTTCAAATAATTGTACATCTTAGTGCTTCCAGGGTGTATACAGAGTTTTGAGCTATTATAATAATCCAATAATTCTCTATTTATACTAGGGATATATAGAATACAAATACTCTTCCCAAATTTGAAAATTTCATCTTCATATATGAATACTAAAAATATCACATCATTCAAAGCATTAATTGTTTTTGAATATTCTCATCATAAGATAGAGAACACTTAAACCTTTCCAAAAATGATTGTTCAGAGACAATTTTAAATAGTATTGATGTTTCACCTTCCCTTTTCATTCCCATATCCATCTTTACTAGATCCAGGCACATAGGATCCCTATCAATCCTAATTTTGTCTAGAAATCCATGATTCTTCTAGCTCATTGTGTTTGAGACCTTATTTTCCGTCCCTCGGTGGTTGGGTATAGAATAATCATAATCATTGATTATCTCAATCCATCACCTTGTCTACATATTGAGTGATTTCTGTGAAAATATATATTTCAAACACTCATGATCAGCATATATCTCACATATTTTACTATAGAGAGAGTACCTCTATATCAACATAGAAAATATTTCTTCTACTATCTCAAGATCATGTGTTGGATAGTTCTATTCATGAGTTTTAGCTACCTTGATTCATAGGCAATATTTCTATCAATCTATATAAGTACACAACAAGTACTCTCAAAGATTCCTCACTATCAATCCCATATCTTGCATTTGCCAATAGTACATTTAGGATCAGATCATTCGTTAATATCAATATAAATTATTCAAAGAATTGTTCACTTTCTTTTATCCAAATAAAATTAACCCCATCATGAGTAATCTTGGTAGATAGGTTTTTTAATCGGTAAATATACTAAATAAAATGCCGATAGTAACATATTAATGCAATGAAAATACGTACCTTGGATATGTTCATTGGTGTAAGACATTCCTATGATTCCTTTTTCTTCACATGACCAACTATGATTAAATTCATGGAGACAATATTACCATGAAAAAAAACTGTTGGAAGCTAGAATTCTCACATGTTGAAATTCCTTTGAAACTCTTTTTGTCAAAGTGTCTCTAGAATAACTTGTAAGTGGTTATCATGGTCCTCATTGGTTTTGGAATAAATCACAATATCATAAATAAATACAACAACAACATTATTAATATATTCCTTTAATACTCTATTAATTAAATCCATAAAAACAGATGCTGTGTTAGTTAGTCGAAATGGAATAACTATAAAATCGTAATGCCCATACTTTTTTCAATATTATTTTTTTGGAATATCTTCAGTATTTACATGAAATTGATGATATCAAGATCAAAGATCAATATATGAAAATATTGATCTTCATAAAGTTGGTCAAATAATTCCTCAATGTGAGGAAATTGATACATGTTCTTTATTTTAATAGCATTGATATCACTATAGTCAATGGAAAATCTCATATATCTATATTTCATCTTAACAAAAAGTGGAGGAGATACCAATGTTTAATCATAAGGGAATTTAACTCCCTTATCACAAAATTAATCTAGTTGTTTATTTAACTATATTAACTTCACTATGGACATTCTATAGGGATTCTTTGATATAGGTCTTGAATTAGGGATTAAATCAATAGATAACTAAACTTCACACTATAGAGGATGTCTAAGTAAATCCACTATAAATATTTCAATGTATTCATAAAAAATAGGCACATCCTTAATCTGAATATTTCCATTTTCATCTGCAGGTTTTATCTGCTCTTCTTCTCGAATAATGTCATTTAGAATAGATATTGGAGGTGGATCCATATATGAATCAGGTGATGAATTGTCCCCAATAAAGCTGATAAATTCCCAATCATCATAACTAATCATAATTTCTTTCTCATTATAATGCATTTTTGCATTATATTTTGAAATACAGTCCATGACATGGATTATATAAAAATCAACAATATGTATTATAATAAAATCAGAAATTAGAGGACGTTTATAAGTCATAATAGGAATTATTCAACATTTATTTATTAAGATAAGGTTTCCACAATGAGTTTTGACTAAAATCTCCATTGATAAGGTAAATTATAAATATATTATTTTTAAAATTAAAAATGGAAGCTATAAAGGAATATAATGATCCATAATAAATTAAATCATTAGCTAAATTTTAGGATATGATAAAATTTCATTCCACAACATTTTTAGAAACATTAACCTCAGTTTTTGTGACTACAAAAATATGGCCTTGTTCACTCCGAATTTTATTGAAAATGTTCCCTTAAATTCTAGGACATTCATGTGCACCGTGTCCCATCTCCATATTGATAAATCCTTTCACATTGATGTTATAAAGACCATAAATTTCAACGAATTTTTTTCTCTTAATTTTCATTGGAATTTTACAAGAAGGCAGTTTCTGACGGCGCCTGATTCCGAGGCCCGGTGTGCCCGTAATCATTTTCCGAAGTTTAAGCTCGGGTACGTTCAGTGAACGAACGAGCGGGTTTTTCTAACTTTTGAACCGGTGCTCGGAATCAAATTCCGAGGGCACCGATGGAATCACAGCACCGGTAATTTCTAGAAACACCTCTTCCAGAGTTGCGTTTTCTGGGTGTGGTTTTTAAATTTTTGGGCTTTAACTTAAGAAATAAAATAATGTGGTACGACAAACTTTATTTTATTTTTACTTAAAGCCTCTTAAAGCTGCTTAAGCTGAGTTGAAGCGGATAGGATGGAACCCAAAATATCCTACCCTCTTGGTAGGATATTTGTGAGGTGGGGCCCACATGAGCCCCACCATTTCTTTTCCGCTAAGTAACACACCCGCGAAAACCCCTATTAAACGAAAGTCAACTGACGCATTTTCTAAATTCTTAACGCCCCTATTAATTGGGCGGTTAGTTCGTTACAATTAATTCTATGAATTAATTGTTCGTTACTTATCTTTGTTTTTCAAATTCTTCAGTTGATAATAAAATAAGACGAGGACTTATTTTATTGTTGGCTTGTTGTGTTAGACCTTTGGAGAATCTCTAATGTTCATCACCCTCCTCCGCGAAGAACATGAAGAACGCGAAGAACATGAAGAACGCGAAGAACGTGAAGAACATGAAGAACGCCGACCTCCGACGAAGGGTGACGAAGAACGCCGGACCCCTGGAGATTGACGCTGACGATTCTCCCTCCGCAACGCTTCTTCCACGACGATCCAACCACGCGACAATCTTCGATCGACAATGAAAAGGTAGGGGATTGCGGTCTTTTTAATTATTTGTGGATTATTACATCAACATGGATTTAATTGTTATAATTAAATCTGTATGTTCTTGATCCTCGGAGTTTGTCTGCGTGACGCCGAGTACCGCGCGACAGCGATGCCCTTCCGCGATGCGATGATCATTTTCATCTGCGACGGTCAATTCCTCGACGAACTCACGTCCGATGACGACATTGAGGTAGGGGTTGTTTTGAAAATGATAATACTCCATGTTTTTTTCCCTTCAAGGAATGAACGCGGACCAACTAATTAACAAGTTTGTTCGTGGATTATTATTGCGGTTCGGGGTTTATCAAATTGATGGGAAATATTATGGTGTTGTTTGAAACTGCTAACGCGGTGGGTGCGGACCAACAAACAAGTCCGAACCACCGCATTCTTTCTCGTTCTTAGTGTGCTGAACGACGGACGATGACAAACGTGGCCGCAAGGGCGATTAGAGGGCCTTGTAGTGAAGGTCGGGTCTCGGAAGGACCACTGGCGAAGACCGCACGTAAAACGTACCACCGGAGCGCGTCCGATGGTCCGCGGAATCTCACGCCGGCCGGAGGCGGCGGCCGGCCGCACGACTGAAGCCACGAAGGCAAGGCGGTTCTGCGACCGCGCGGAACCGGGAGGCGGGATGCGTCCGGCCGCGTCAGGGTGCTGGGGAGCGGCCCCCGCGCGGGGGCCGCGGTTCCTTCGCTCGGCCGCTCGGCTGGGCCGAGCCGAGTCGAGCCGACCCGCCAGGCCGGGTCGGGCCGCCCTGGCCGGGCCAGGTCGCACCAAACCGGGTCGGACCCGGGTTGGGTCGACCCGGTTCGGGCCGACCAAGGGGGGTCGGGCCGGGTCGGTCCGGGCCCAGACCCCCCGTTTTCGGACCCTCTTTGATCTTTTGCCCATATCATTGGCTACGGACCTCCGATAAACGTACCGTCAGTTGCGTAGCGATCCTTGGAATGAGACGGTCGTTTCGGTATATCGCACTAAAGGTTTCATAATACTTTGGATTCGTCCAGGTTGGTTCGGATACGAAACCAATAGGGACCTCAGAGCGGAAACGCTTATATCTCGAGCTCCGGACGTCTGATTGACGTGCCGTCGACTTTGATTGATTCCTCTAAGTGAGACGGATCTTTTGGATTACTCCGCTCGAGGTTTATATGTCATCGGAGTGCGGTCGGGTTGGTTCGCTCACGAAATCAAACCGGGCCCCTGGAACGAAAAAGCCAATAACTCACAGATCGGGCGTCCGATTGACGCGTCGTCTGTCTCGTTGATTTCATCTTGTTGAGACGGAACTTTTGGCATACTTCGCCTGATTTTTGGACGCATTTGGAGTATGGCCGGGTTGGATTGTACCCGAAATCCAACCGGGCCCCTGGAACGGAAAAGCTGATATCTTTCAGACCGGACGTTCGGTTGACGAACCGTCAGCGGCGTTGGTGATCTTGTTGAGAAGCGGTCCCTATGATTATACCCTATGAGAGTTCAGGGTACAGTTGAGATACGGCCGGGATGGTTCGCTCATGAAACCAACCGGGCCCCTGGGATGAAAAGGCTAATAACTCACAGACCGAGCGTCCGATTGACGCGCCGTCTGTTTTGTTGAGACCCCTATGACGAGGCGGTCCTTTGAGATACTTCTTAGTGGGACTTTGAGATACTTGGAGTATCGACCTGTAGCTCATGGAGTGGACCCTCATGGAGACGAGCGTGCGGAGTACGGAGACCGTGTAGCCGGCTGAGACCTGTCGACTACTTGACCAATCGACTCGGTGTGTTTCGGATAGCCCAGTGGGGAGTGCTTGGTTGTAACGGCAGACCCGCGGTGGAGGAGCGCTTGGTTGTAGAGGCAAACCCTTGGTACTCCACAGAAGGAGTACCTCTGGAGGCTATGAGGGGGAGCACTTGGTTGTAGCGGCAGACCCACGGCGAAGGAGCGCTTGGTTGTAGCGGCCGACCCGCGATACTCAACAGAAGGAGTACCTCTTGAGGCTATGGTGGGAAGCGCTTGGTTGTAGCAGCAGACCCACAGTACTCGACAGGAGGAGTACCTCAGTAGTCTTATGTTAGTGAGCAGTACCTCAAAGTCATGACATGACCACTATACACTCCAGAGGCGGGGCTCTTCAGCAGTTAAGGTTTCGATGATGAAAATCCTAGTTTGAGCTGAGTCTATGACCTTTGTGTTTCCTCATGATTGAGATGGGTTATTTGATAAGTTAGGTGTATTTATGGGCATATACCTGGGTAGTGGTTATCCGTTGACTTCATAACCCTTGTGTTTCCCCTTGATTGAGATGGGTTACTTGATAACTTAGGTATATGTATGGGCATATACCTAAGTAGAGGTTATCTATTGAGATCTTCTTTGTGGTTATCCTTGTTGGTTTTAGAGAGACCTTGAGGGTCTCGGGGTCCCTAATTAGTATCGTTATACTCACCCCTGCACGGGTTATGCCTGCACCTCGTTGTGTTGGTTGCAGACGACGGACAGTGCTAACGGAGGCCGAGTGTTCAAGGACTGGACGGTTTCTGGAGGTGGACTACACGACGAGCCTGTATCCGGAGGAGGACTTCATGGCGAGAGGACACTCGGAGAAAGTTGATGGGAGAGAGCGTTGTGGAGGCTATCTGTACCTACCCTTCAGGTAGGATCCGTGGTGGATGATCCAGGAGCTACGCCATCTGTACCTACCCTTCAGGTAGGATCCGAGGAGGATGACCCAGGAGCCGCTTCCGTTCTTCCAGTTGTTGTCTTTTTTTTTCTGTTGTACTTTGTTCAGTTGTAGTTGTACTTTCATTTGGGATTGTATTCTGGCCCATTTACCTTTCAGAACTTCTCTTTGTACTTAGTGTTTTACTTCCGCTTGTACTCTGTGGTGTTTTGTTAACATTTATAAAGGCAATGCCTTCCTAGTTATCGGGATTTTCACCTTTGGTTCTAGTCGCCAGCCCCTGGCATATGGAAGGCGGGTTTGGGGTAGTCACGACACAGTCCCCGAGGACGGGTCATTATAGCTGAAATCATTATTTCCCTTTCAATCAAAGGCCTAGTGGCCTTATTCTCGACACTTGTAAAAATATCACATTCCACACAGGCTTGTTCCATGATTTCTCTTTCCATATTTATTAAAATTTGGAAATTCTATCCTTAACTTCCTACCTTTTGACTTATTAACTTATCTAGAATACTCAACTCCCCTCTTCTTATGTTTCTTACCTTTTATGCCATATGCCTTGGAAAAATAATTCTTCTTCTTGATTACACATGGAATTATATCCACATATGTTGAGAAAGTTATGGAGACTAGTTACCTTCATATTATTGGTTTAAGGCCATAAAATAATTGGTCAATATTGTTCCTTGGATTATGTATATAGTACATGACATGCCTTTCTAGAATTGTAAAGTTGGATACATAACTATAAATGTTTTCATCCTCATTCTTTCTTGGACTCAATATTTTTCTCTCCATATCTTCTCAATGCTTTTGAGGGAAACGATATTTTGACAAAACTTATTTCAAATCATTCCATTACATATTTATAATTTATAGCTTCTAATTTTTGTTTTGAATTAATAACTACCAATAATCCACATCTCCTGAAAGATTATAAACTTCCATTATAACATTATCCCTTTCATTACATCTCAAAGCGAGAATTATCTTTCTAAGGATCTAATCCATTTCTCATGTACAAATGGGATTGTAGTCCCATTTAATGATAAATTATTTTCCCTCGTAAAGAGTTTTGACAATGTTAAACCCCATTCTGGATCCAGATTTTCCATGGGAGTAATTTTACCTAATATAAACTAAGTCATTTTTTCCAGTTTAGTATAAAGTTCTTCAACTATAATTTCTGATCCATCCACAACATCATTATCATTCATAGGATTAAAATACCTAAATTGAATACGTGTGTTGATAAGGTTTCCATTCCTCACAATATGATCCATTTAAAATTAATGGAATATTCTAGATTAGATTGTGAAATTTTAAAACTAGCATAACACATAAAGTATTACTAAACTCAAAATCATAACCTCCATTACACTGCGAATATTATCACTGATAGTTCTAGTGGTATATTTTTCTAATCTAATTTTTCCTAGATATAATTTCCAAGGATCCAACTAAACATTATATGATACTAGTAGAAAATACATTGACCATAGTAACATGATGTTGGTGCCTTAATTTATTACATAGGAACTATTAAAAAGAGATTGTATCCAAATGGGCTGAATATTTTTGTAGAATTAGGAAACCAGATAGAAATATAAGTTTACATTATAACATGAAATTAAGAACAATACAGAAACTCCTTTGGAGAAATCCATATTCTTCTATTTTATCTCTACATGTCAATCATAATATACATCTTAGCATCTCAGGGAAGAAATTAAACGTAAGAAGGGGGATCTCAGATTCCCAGTAAGGGTATGGAATACATCCAAAGTTTTCCTAAAAAGCGTAAAAAATTAGTCAATCTGAATAACTACAAACACTATCCTTTAAAAAATAAACTTGATTATAATATGGTATGGGTAAAAGATAATAAAAATAACACTATATAAATAATCAGAAAATAAGGATACTTAAACATTGATATTTTACTAGTTGAAAAATCTCAGGGATTTTCAATAAATATTCTCCTAAGGAGGAAATGAAAAATATGGGACAATATATACATACCATGAAGGATTCAGTCAAAAATTCCACATAAATGGTAAGGCCTCTTCCAAAACCTGATCTATTTTGTCTCATGAGACCCGCCGATTCATCGAGGAGAAATAGAGGGCCTTTAACAACACATACCATGTCTAATTAATTCCTTATATGAAATGGGTGAAACATAATCAACATATAAAATCATATGTAAACTAGGATAAGAAATATGAATTATTTCCCTAATCAGTAACCATAATCAGAAACTATCAATAGTAATAGAGATAATAGTATGAAGAATGTATATACGTAGTCAAAATGATCATAACCCATTAAATAAAAATTTGTAGATGGTATCATAATAAATCATCTTCAGAAAATAATATTAAATTATCCTAAGGGTTACACATGGTATGAAATGGGTATTTTAAACATGTCAAAAGGCATAAAAATTAGGCATATCATAATGGTGTCCATGAAAGAACGGATTTAAAACATACATGTACATTAATAGGAGAAATTAGGAATATATCATGACAATGTACGTATAATTAAAGTAAAGAAATGTATAAGAGTGTCTAAGAAACATTAAAAATGATCCACTTTAGTCTGTTTCAAAGAAAAATATAAAAAGGATTTAAAGAGGAAAAATGAATTATTGTTCACATTAAACCAAAAATAGACTTATATAAATTTTCATGATAAAAATATTGATTTTATAAAAAATTATAGGTGATTAAAAATATTATGGAGTGTACTTGGAAATGGTAATAAATTGAGATGTTCCCTTTAAATGGTCCTGTTTATCATGGAGAATTTAAAAAGGGAACCTTATAATACCTATATTTCCCCATAAGAAAATTGATAAACTAATCTGGATACATGATTTTGGAAAATATAAATAGAAAATATAAGAAATATATAAAAATATAGAAGAATTTCATTAGGGTAATGAGAGAGAAAGATTAAACCGAATGAAAAAATGGAGGTTCGAGAAGAAAAGATTACCTTATGTATGAAAGTGTTCTACACATATACATAATGTCTTTTATAATGAAATTAGATTTTTTAATAATTTAATATATAACCTGTTAAAAATTTATATCATTTATTATAATTTAATTATGGTTTTTATGGCCTTTTTAATGAGTTATAAGATTCAATTTCATCATTCATGATTGTTTGTTTCCTTGGTTTTCATGCTTAGTTCACTTGTATACAAGTAATAATGATCATATGAAATGGGAATAATTATCCATAATTTAAATTATATGTTATTAATTATCTTATGGATGATTAAATGGTATTTAATATCATTTTTTCATATATGAGGATGATTCATCAGATAAATCCTTAATGAGGACTATTTGAATTATTTTGAAATTTTTTCAATCATCACACAATAGTTTTGTTTTATTAATTAATATTACATATGAATACTGGTTTGAGGAGACTAAATAAGTTATTAAATACATTATAATTTTTTTAACCATTATAATGTTTTTATTACAAGTCATGAAGTAGTTATTAGACAATGAACAATAATCAACCATGAAGGTGGTAAATCAACCCTTCACAAAGGATGTTTTCATTTTTATAAAAAAATGGAAGAGGATAAGAGGTTTGATGATATCTTTTCTATTAACATAGTAAAACTTTAGTATATATATATATAATATTGAGGATTTATCATTTCATTTTGATAATTGTAGGTGATGATAAGATAAGAAAAGAATAGAATTTAAAATAAAACAAGTGCATTTTACCTCTTGAACTTTTCACTATGAGAACCTCCATAGGTAACTAGGATTGGTCTTTTTTTTAAGACCAAAGGGTTGAAGTATTGGGATAGAGAATTCGGAAAAGAATTAGGTTGAATTTTTAAAAGATTTATGATTTTTATGGTGTGAGGAGACAAAGTGGTGAGGGGTGGTATTTATAGTGGGAGGTGATGGGTGTTTTTGATTATTTTATTCATTTGTTTATTATTTTGAATCAAGAATATAAATAGTGATGATATCCATTACTAAATACAGTAAATATTGAAGTATAGTTATAGATAATTTCAATTACATTATCCATACATCAATAATGTCTAAAAAATTCATTTAATTTCTTATAATGTTAAATACTGTAAATTATAGGGTTTCAAAATTCTACTTAAATTAAACTATTTGTGAAAATACCAATAATTCACCCTATACTTTTTTAATTTGTATAATAAAAAATGGACTCTATTTTGGGAAAATTATTTTATAAATATGATCAATTTTATTTTTAATTTAAATCATCATTTATTCAAGAAATGCATATTTTAAAATAATAACACATTTTATGAATCATTTAAGTTTTAATTGAGGTCTCATAATATAAGTTTACAATCAAAATAAAAGAATTTTAATTTATAAATATAGTTTCTAAAAATAATTTTATTTTAAACAATTATATTAATTAAAAAATTTAAATAAACATTTACCATTCAAAAAACTACAAATGCTAAAATGTACATTTTCAAAAAACTCATGTAATAATTTGGTGATATAAATATATTATATTGTGATTTATATGAAACCTAAATTTAATTCATGATTTCATAGTTGAAATTTAATGATCTATTGGCCAAATTACAATTCGTAATGATCACATTACTATTCCATGGGTCATGTTAATATTTTATATCATAGTTCATTTACTCTTGGTGCATAATAAATTGAAGATGTTATGTTTAAAAGATAAATAACATAAGGTCTCGGCATGTTATATACTTAATTATATCAAATATTTCATCGTCAAAATTTCCATAATATCACTCCATAAAATTGTTTTGGTAGTTCTTCATCCTAATTTCTTCTAGTTCCCATGCCACCCATTCAATTTTATGATTCTTCTGTATCAACATTACTAGATTAGTCGACCGATTCCTCAATACCTATTCTATGGTGTCCTGTATTCAAGATAGGCTCTTCATAGTAAGATATATCATGTTCCAATTATATTTGTTCAGAATTGAGAACATTTGTTGGTTCGGTCTTTTACATCCTTAACCAAGAGATGTGTAACACATTGGGTACTTTAGAAAGGATAGGTGGCACTTCAAAAAGATAATAAATATCCCTAATTCTCTCCAAATTTTCAAAAGTTCTAATGTACATTGGGCTCAATTTCCCATACATACTAAACCTTAGGACACCCTTCCATAGATATACTATCAAGAAGACATGATCTCCCACTTAAAACATCAAATCATTTATTTGGTATTCAACATTACTATATTCATTAAATTTAGATGCTTTATATTGGGCATGAATACTCTCTACCTTTTTTCATTTCCTACACATGTTATGGGCCTACAATATTCCTTTCACCAACTTCATACCAATATATTTGTGTACAAAATCACTTTCCATATAAGGATTCATATTGTTCCATATGATTACTTGAATGGAAACTTTTATTATAGTAAAACTACCCCAAAGTTAAATATTAATCCCACATACCTTAAATGTAATTTGAGAAAGATATCAACATGTATTCTAATGTTTGAATATTTCTTTCATACTTCCCGTTGGTTCTAGGGTGATACGATGTACTCAAATAAAGCTTACAATCCAGAGCATTCTGAAGTCATTTCCAAATTTTTGATATAAATAATGGATCATGGACAAAAACTATTGAAATCAATGAAATATAGAGTTTTAAAAGTTCATTAATATAGATTCTTGTAAGTATTTCTAGTGGAAAATCCTCCCATATTGGGAGGAAAGGTGTAGATTGGGTTATATGATAAACAATTATCCATATTGCATAATTATTTATTTGAGTATTTGGTAAAAAAATAACAATATATATAGTAATTTCATATTATTTCTATATATGAATAGGTATAGGTAGCATGACCCCACCCAGATGTTGACTTTAACCTTCACCGTTTTACAAACTAAACACTTTTATACACAATTGGAAATTACATGATTCATATTATCCCTCAAAAAATTATCCATAAAATATTTTTACATCTTATTACTTCCATGGTATATATAGAAATTCATGTTATGACCATCTACAAATAATTCCATTTATAGATAAGGTATTGAGGGAACACCAAGACACTTCCCAAATTTAGAAAACACCATCTTTATATATGATGTCTTCTAATTTCCAATCATCAACATATTTAATTTAGTTTTCAAAATTCTCATCATCAAACTGATAACGTTTAATCCTTTCTAATATAGATGGTGTGGAAACTATTTGGAAAGGTAGTGATGTTTCAAATTTTATGATAATTCCCATTTCCATCATTACTATATCCATGTACATAAGATCCCTATCAATACCCATTTTTATCTTAACTCCATCATCCTTCCTACCCAACACATATGCTACCTTATTGTCCATCCCTATGTCGTAGTGTATTAAACATATATAGTCCCTAAGTAGCTTGATCCCTCTCCTTTCCTTAGGTTAAGTCCATTATTTGAGAAGATATATTTAAAACTATTCTAATATTTTTATATATATCACAACTTTCACCATTAAGGTAGTGTCTCTATATATTTAGAAATACTATTACAGCTACTAACTCAAGATCATGAGTTGGATAGTTCTATTCATTACTTTTCAACAACCTTGATGGATATGAAATAACTATATCATTCATAATAAGGAAATTGTGAAGTCCAGTATTTTTGGCATCACCATAAATTACAAATACACAATTTCTAGATAATAGATTCATGTATGGATCATTCGCTAATATCCTATTCAATTCTTCAAATAATTCCTAAAATTGATTTTTCCAAACAAAAATAACCCTATTATAAGTATGATTGGTTAACGGGTTAGCTAATCGGGAAAAATTCTGAATGAAACGCTTAGAGTAACATTCTAAACCAAGGAAACTACATTACGTAGTCATGTTTGTTGGTGTAGTACATTCATGTACTATATTTTTATTCACATTATCAATTAAGATTCCATAATTATAGATAATATAGACACAAAAATAAACTAATTGAATCTACAATTCACACTTGATAAGCTTCCCATATAACTCTTCTATTGAAAGAGTCACTAGAATAACTCATATGTGGTTCTCATGGTCTTATGTTCTTATGTAATACCCCAAGATACCATCAAATAATACAACAACAAAAAGTTATCAAGATATTACCTGATTACTTTGTTCATTATATCCATGCATATAGAGCGTGTATTTGTCTGTCCAAATGGAATTACATTAAAATAATAACACCCATACCATATTTTAATTGTTTTCCTTAGAATATCTACCTTAAACACATGAACTTGATGATATATAGATCAAATATCAATCATTGAAAAATATTGAGCTCTGTGAACTTAATAAAATAAGTCATCAATATTAAGAAAAAGATACTTGTTCTTTATCTTAATAGAATTGATCTCCCTAAATTCAATGTATAACATCATATATCAATCATTCATATTAAAAAAAGAGATCCTAGTAGTGAAAAACTCAGAAATATAAATCACATATCACTCAATTACTCTAGTTTTTTTATTTAACTCTATTAACTCTACCGTGGACCCTATATAGGGAGTCTTCGACATAGGTCTCGCATCATGGATTAAATCAGAAGATAACTCAACCTACAAATCCATAGGATGTCCAGGTGAATACTCCCTACATACATCAATATATTTCAAAACAATATTCACATCCTCAATTTGATAATTACCATGTTCAACCATAGGTTTAATCTGTTAATCTTCTCTAAGAATCTCATTTAGAAGAGGTACTGGAGGTGGGTTCAGATTTGAATCATATGATAATGTATCCCCTATAAATATGATAAATTATATATCTTTATCATGAATCATAATTTCTTTCTCACTCTAATAATGTTTTTCATTTTATTTTGAAATCCAGTACATAAAAAGAATTATATAAAAAACATCCATATGAATTATAATAAATTCAAAATTTGTGCCACTTTTATTTGTCATAATAGAAACCAATCGAAACATCTTTATTTAAATATGGTTTCCATTATGATTTCTGAATGGCATCTCCCTTGTTGTGATTAATTGGAAATATATAATTTTTATAGAAAACAAAGAAGATATAAAAGATTGCAATTATACACAATCAAATAATGATTTATCTAAATTTGAGATGATGACTAAAGTACCTACCACTACATTTTTAGGAACATCAACCTCTCTTAGTGTGACTGTATGATCTTTTCCTAGTTCCCATAGCCTTTTTGGGGGAATATCACTTAACATATAGGAAATTAACGTGTGTAGTCCTAATTGTTAAATAATCTCACATTCTTGGCTAATTTCATTCCCTTATAATCATGGGATTGGTGTATTTTTATCCAAATCTATAACAAACTCATATTCATAATATTCATGTTCCATGATGTTTCACTACAAATTAATTGCATGATGGAAATTATTTTCTTCCCATATTCTCTTTTTCATTATTTTCTTTTCAATGGTACTCAGTATCCCTCTACATATATTGATTCCCATCGAAGCCATATGGATTGAAATATTCATTCTCTATTTTGATGGAACATTATATTATATCCTCATATGATGAGAATGTTTATGATACTAGTTACATTCGTATAATTTGATTAATACCATTAAATAAATGTTTAATCTTTCTGCATGAATTATATATGTAGTCTGTAGAATGCTTGGAAAACCGTGTATAGTTGGCTCCATACATTGCAACATTTTCCTTCCCCTTTTGTCTGATACTAAATAAATGTATCTCCATATCTTGTCACTATTCGTGAGGGAAATATTTTTCCAAGAAAATTTCCATCCCATATTTTCAATTTTTCTTCCTCCTTTATGTTATGAATTAATGAACACTAGAACAAGCATCACCCAATAGATGATAAGATACCCTAAAAACCTTATCCCTTTCATTGCATCCCAAATAATGAAATATATTATCTAATAATATTATCCACTGATCAACTACAAATGTATTTTTTGTCTCATTGAATGATAAAGAATGTTTTCTCATTTATGGTCTGACAATTTTACAATGTATAGTGGATTGGGATTCTCTATACAAGTAAGTTTATTGTTTGTAATATGAGTAATTTGTCCCAGTATATTACTATGTTTTTCGATCGAGTTGTAACTATAGCTCCTTCACAATTATATTTCATAATAGGGGAATCCTGACAAGGAATACTTGCATTGTTGTGGTTTACATTCTTTCCACTAGGCACCATTTCTAAACAATGTCATACACTAGATAAGATTTTTAAATTTGAAATCTATTGTAACACATAATGTATATATTAATTCAAAATCATAATCCTAGTTAACATGAGAATTTTTTCAAAATTCAGTTGTAGGGTTATATTTCCCTAATCGAAATTTTCTTAAATCTAGTCTCCCTTGATCCTATAAACAATTTCATATACCAAATCTAATGAATCAAACCCCAGTAGCATAAAGGTGGTACTATGCTTTATTACAATAGAACTATGAAAATGTTATCGTATCCCAAATGATTGAGTAGATTTTTTTAATTTTAAAACATGATGAAAAAATGTGATTAAATTAAAACATGAAATGAAATGAAACATAGAAACTTTTTTGGTCAGAGTAGGACACTCAAGAGAGGGTGAATTGTGTTACTATATAAAAATTTGTTAAAAAAGTTTATTTAAATGATTCCAGCAAATTAAAACTTAACCAGTCAATTAATCAAAGTAGAGAATATATAACATCATGACTATTAAACTAATTTTGTAAAATATTTATTATTTCTCAGTTGTAACAATGTGAGATATTGATAAAACTTTTGAAACTAATATAATACTCCAAAATAGTTATAAACACTAGCCCAAACTAATTATCAAGGTGAAATTCAGTTTTATGAAATATATGTAAAAACATATAAAACTAAATTTGAAAACACAACATATATAAAAAAAGGATAATTCTCACGCTGAAAATTAGTCCTACACACTTAGTGATCACCTTCCACCAAGTAGTCTATAGAGATAATTGTTTTGATCCACACCCTAGATTGGGGTATACACAATAGTTTACTACTATCCTGGTCACCTATCATCTACACAGTTCTTAGTGGGAATAAAATACAACTAGGTCACACATGACCTCTACCATAGTTCTACATGGGATAAAGAAGGGTAAAGAGACAATTGTGTGCGGATATCTAGTTTTCCTCAGTTCATCACAGGCGAAAATGTGTGTTTTACATAAATATGCACACACATCTCGAAAATGTAATAAAAATAAACACAATAGAGTATAAATATTAGATAGGTTTGGACTCTTTGATGTATCAGAGTTGAAGTTGGATCCTATTTCTAGAAGAATACAATAAAATTAAAGGTTATAGAGCAAAGTGTTCTTTCTTCTAGGACATGAGATGTTCTTCTCCAATGGTTTAGTTTAATGAGGTAGATATGTTGGAACCTTGATGGAAACAGTTCTGTGGTTCACTGCAAGAAGGTATAAATAGTTCCTCATGTGTTCTTCCTCTAACTATGTTGATAGTGTGGATCTGCTGCTATATCTACATATATCTTTGTATATATCTTTCATGTTGTACTTCTTTCTGCTCAAGTTATTTTATTTTATTTTATTTTAATCTAAAAATGTGCAGGTTTGAGTATGGTGTTGTACCGCATATTTCTGACATTCCAATAAATGTTGTTTGCAAAAAAGTAATAACATTAATTAGTAGCATTAAAAACCATCAAATATGACTATTGGATTAAAAGATATAATAATTTATATTTAAATAGTCTATTGGTGAGTCCTCTGTTGGTATAAAATTATGTCATTGACTCATTCCATCAGTGAGACCTTCTATCAATATTGGTGTTTCATTGTATTAGTGTATCCTTCTATAGGTATGTCCATGTGTCGGTGCGTCTTTGTGTAAGTAGAACCATGTGTCAGTAGCACCAGGTGTCAGTAGAACCATGTGTTGGTAGGTCATTATTTCTGTCAATGAGTTAATTGAACTGTCGGGGACTCATTTGGTCAATCGGAGAGACATTTTTTCTATCACTGTTAGAGAGTCCATTGGGTTGTCGGCATTAGTGAGTTAGACTTATTCTATGGCCATCAGTGACTCTATTTTATGTCAGTGTCAGCTTCTCATACATAATAAATATTTCAGTTTGGACAGTCTTACAAAAAATTACTATCATAATGTGTTAAGCTTATATGTGATCATATAAAATCTGAAATAAACTTATTTAAACATAAAAAAACATGATTTAAATTATTAGACATGATTAATATGATTTTAAATGATTTAGATAATTAAAACAAGAGAGGGCGGACAAAAAAATTTATAGTCCAACAATCATCTCCGTTTGGTGATCAAAAATCATGGCATTATAAAGTAACATAATTTGATGTGTACTATAACCATTCTAATTATCATCTCCCATTATTGATGAATTTTCTAAATATATAGATATAGTACATAGGTAAAATAAATAGTAATGGTATCAAAATATAAAAACAATGGTGTCAATGACTAATAAATTTACTTCTTTATGTGCAATCATTAGTAAGGAAAATAAAATACATAAGGGTGGTATCAATGTTAAAATAAATAATGATAATGCCAAAAACTTCCCCCTTTTGCGTTTATCAAAAAGTGATTGTTTATCAATAAATAAAATCATTATTGAAATGGAATCAATATAATAAGATGTATTAGAGAATAGTAGATATATAAAAATAGATTAATGGTAAGAGTTCTGAATCCCACTAAATAATGATGTAGAAGGTTTTACAATAGTTAGTGAAAAACAACAAAAGTACAATATAATAGCCCTATCAAAAATCAGCCACCCAAATTCTTTGGGTTCATAGGGGCTTTATCTTTCTATGATGGATAAATTAATGCTCTAGAAGAAGGTGGAAGCTGAGTGGTCGGAGGTTCAGAATGGATCTCTAGAGGAGGTAGGATTACTCCTAATACAACAATATGGGTAAGCATAGGCTTGTGTTTTGGAAAAATAAAACGTTGATTATAATCTTTGATCATTGGTAAAATATAACTAAATTCTTGAGAAACTTTAATCTGAGGTGGAGCAACCGATCCAGTAGGTCCAATAGGTGCATCAAAAAACACCACAATTACTTCACTCTGCACATGAATGTATGTCTTCAATATCTAGATAAAATCCTCAATGATTTCATAACAATACATCATATCTTTCTCAAACTCATATTTATTCCCCATGAAAATTTTAATTGTTGGGGTGAAGTCCTTTAATCATAGTACATGGTCTCTGAGGGAGTTGTTCAGGAGAGGAAAAGTCAAATTTTCTGTCAAATATTTAAAAATTCTTGTCAGTTAATTCTTGGAAATAATATTCAGGAAATATTTATCCACATTCTCTATAATCTATTCATTGTTTGTCTAAGTTATCTTCAATTAGAGAATGACCATATAGGGATCATGGTCACTATTCTTCTCATTATTTTCAAGGCTATCGAATCCAGAAGAACCGAAGATAGCTTGCAGTTATTCTTTGATAAAATTTATTAATTCCTCAATGTTCAAGGACTATGATTTATGACTAGAGAAATAATAAATAGCATGAGATGAGGTTTTAGTCGTAAAATCTTTATAAACAGTCTTGAGACAACCTGTATACTTTGAGGTCAAATTATTTACTATAGAGAAAAGCCCATTAATTTTTTATATTCTTTGTGGTGTTTTAAACTATTTTTTCAGCCATTGTGATTTTTTTGGTTGAATTTATTCTATAAACTTTTCTAAAACTTTGACTGCACCATCCTCATTCACACTAACTATCTCAACTGAAAAGTGATTAGCTTGCCCAAGATGCCTCATCTCTTCTATTGAAGATTTGAGAGAATGTAATTCATTACTCAAATGAGTGTTTTCCATTGTATATTATTGAATATCATGGACCATATGAGATTGAACTAATACTGTCACAATTGAACAAATATCATCTTTAACTTCTCAAAATCTGATATATTGACATAGTCACTAGGAACTGAAACCACAGAAGGAGAAGGACTGAGGCAGATGTCCCCGCCCGAGGTGTCTCAATAAGAACATTCTCTTCAACCGGTGTTCTCAGTGTAATTTCTACACATTCCTCAACATCAGAGTTAGAAAAACATAATTTGATGACAACAAACCAATGATTTCATTTTTCTTTTCAGATAACATAGAGGGTTCTAAAAGAGTGTGTTTTATAACTATCACTATATTGGATTGAGGAACCTCTTCATCTTGAGCTCTTCTATATTAGAGATCCCATCAGTCTATTCTCTTCTAAGTGGTTTCATTCCATCAACATTAGGTACACTTCTTTTATACCCGAAATGTGGTGCATGGATCATTTGAGATTCCACTTATGTTTCTCATCCAACTATTCTTCTTTCTTCAATAGCTACTATAGAAGGTTCGACAACAAAATTTTGAACCAAATCATAAACCATGTCTACATCCTCACTATGGCCATCCTCATGGTGGACACAATCAGTTTAACTTCCTTCACCACTAACATCATCCTCATCATCATTTCGAGATTCATGCTACTTACATCCATTACCACTTGCATTTTCATCATCTACTCTTTCACTACCTGAACAAGAACCACTTTCATTGCCACTATTACATTCACCATCATAACTTCATTATTTCTCTTCCTCTTTTGATTCTTATTCAAAACTACCAAACTTGCTAATATACTCTATACTGCATGGGAATTTTGACTCCTCATCCCTATTTGTACCAAGTGTGGGTTAATATTAGGGTAATGTTAGTGGGGGAATTGGAGGTCCAAATGAAAATCCATTTGGTTCTCCTACGGTTTTAGGATCACTCCTATCATAGATAGGTGACCCTTGATCTCTGACTAGTGTGGTAGGATCTTATTCCTCATATGTTTAAGAATCTTTAGAATCTTTTCCAATACTAGAATCATCCATAACTCTTGGCCCAGTTGGTTGATCTACTGGATTGAACATCTCATGTAATTTATCCCCATCCCTAACCCATTCATTCTTATTTGGGTTCCACTTCATATTCAACAGATTTTAGATTTATTTACTTATGTTGATCCCAATAAACTCAGAAAAAATATCATCAGAATAACTAACACATTCCTTAAATTTAAATATGGATGAGATAATCATAGTGTAAAGTAATGTGTTGGTCTTGCAAAAAGTCTTGATCATCTCATTGATATGAACCATAGGATTACTACATAGGATTTCCTTAGTTAAATTATTTAGTAGGTACAAAAAATATACATCATGATATTTTAATATAGAAATTTCCTATTTCCTAGGAAAAATTTCGTGTAGAATGAATTTGAATATAATTCTTCATTCAACATTTAATTTTGTAGAAATGGACCTCTTATGCTCTTTATTATCAGTATATTTCTTCAGAGCTATCTCAAAGATGAAAAAGACAATCTCGGGTGGAGAACTACCTTGATAGTAATCAAAAACACATTTATGGGGTTCCGTAAGACATTTAACCCACTGACTTGATGAAAAAGAATTTCTATTTCTGTTCACAACAGACTTAATCCAAGAAACATCACCCCCTTCTTCGAAAAATCCAAAATCATCAAAAACTCTAGAATTAACATTGGGTTGAATGGTATTTCGTTACCTAAGAACCACCCAATCCATTCTTAATCCTGTAACACTATGAGAAAAAAATAATTGCACTACAATAACCATTCTATAAAAACAACTCCTTTTGGAGTCACTACAAGATTCCCCAGAGGAGGATTCATAGGTTCAATAGAATTTTTTGACTCCTCTTTTTGTTTATAAGTTTCATGAGACTCATCACCTAAAAAACTACAATAGTTCGCTTCACACACACCATTTGAAAAGTTCAGTTTTAAAGTTGGGAGATGAAAGGTACATGTTAGAGATTGAGTAATAGCTGAGTGAGTGGTTGGGTAAAGGAGTAGAGTGGATCAATATGAATTTATATAATTTATGGAATTTGAGATTGCAAAATAGTCAACCAGGTAAAAAAATTAGATAGAACAAAATAATTTTGGTAAAAACATAATATAAATAAAAACAATGAGTCATCAGTGTTGGAATTCCATATATTTCATAACACTATTGGTGTTGGCATGATATGAAAACATTTTTGGAATGTCATAACATCGGTATGACAATGTTGTCGGTGTCATAATGACATTACCAGCTTCATAATATCAGGGTCAGCATGACACTATATGATTGACTTTACCAGTGTCAGTATAACAACATCACATAATATTATGAAAGTAATAATTGAATAAGGCCCTATAGATTTATCTTTCTTAAAAAATTTCTAATATAGTTCATTTTTTCAGTGTCCAATGGATTACTGAAAATGTCCACAATCTTTTATTCCGTGATAATAAATTCTAAAGATTTATTGATTTTTTTATAATGGTATCTAAAAATGTGATACCTTACACTAATGTATTTTGTCCTATAATATCAAATAGTATTCTTATAAATAATAATAGAACTTTTTTATCAGAATTTATAGGGACATGTATGAATTGATATCCATAGTATAGCAATGTGTGTTTCATTTACAAAATTTGTCAACAACAACTACCAACAACTATATATTTAACTTTGGTAATAGATAATGATACAATATTTTGTTTCATACTACACAATGAAACTATAGGCATTCACAAAAATTGATGTTTTCCAGAGGTGTAATTTCTCTCAAATATATTAAAACTGAATTCATTATCTGAATAACTCACCAAATAAAAAGGGTGTCTTGTAGGATAGTATAATACAAAAATCGGTTTATATTTGATGTATTTAAAAAATCATTTTGATCAAATTTAAATTAGATTCTTTTTTGTTTCCATGAAAACGTTCCCATATGCACACACTAAATATAATATCATGCCTTCTAGTAATTAGGTAGAATAAACTACCAGTCATTCATATGTATGTGGTCAAATCAACAGGGTTTCCATCAACATCATAGTCCAACTTACAAGTATTACTAATTACAGTGTCACTAATTTTAGTATAGTAATATCCATTTTTTAAAAAAACCTTATAGTATTTACATTTTTTCAAAACAATACCTTCATTATATTGAAATATTTGAAATCCAAGAAAGAATTTGAGTTCTACCATCAATCTCATTTCAAATTCAGATTGCCCCATCATTGAAAAATAAACACATAAATAATTTTTAGAGGATCCAAAATAAATATCATCTACATAATTTTTTACTACTAAAACATCTTATGAAATTCATTTTATAAAGAGGGTATGCTCAGAAATAACTTTTTTAAAATATTTAGAAATAAGAAAAGTGTGGATAATATCATACCAAGCTCTTTGATCTTGCATTAAAAAATAAAAATCTTTAGTTAATTTCAAAATATGATTGTGAAAGTGGGGATTTGTAAAAGTAAGACATTTTCAACAAAAACATCCTCAATTATAAAACCATTTAATAATGTACTTTTTACATCCATTTGACAATGTTTAAAATCTAGATATTGATCATAGGCAAGCATGATTCTAATGGCCTCATGTTTATCAACTGGTGAAAAAGTTTCTTTATAGTCAAGGAATTCTACATGACTATAACCATGTGCAACCAATCTAGCTTTATATCTAAAAATATTACTAGATCTATCTACTTTATTCAATACACCCATTTAGTGCCTATAGTCAAGGTGTATTTTGGCCTATCTAAAAGTTTCCAAAAATTGTTTCGTTAAAACTAAATTAACTCTTCATTCCTATCCATCACAAAAAACTAATCATCGATATCATCATTGATGTTGTTAGGTTCATGTTGTGACAATAAATCATAATGTTCAACATGATTTCTAGGATAATATCTAGTCTGAGTTTCTTTATCTAAATCTCCAAATATAGCATCTAAAGTATGGTTATTGAGTGTTCAAATTGGTCTAGAAAAAGAAGGGACAGTCACTTCAGGTTATTCTATGACTTCAAGTTCATCATGAATATAGTCTGGATATTTTCTATATGTAGTGGTTTTAACAGATTACAGAATAAGACGGTTATACGATTTAGTATTGATATCTAGGTTTTACATATCATCCTAATGATTTTCTAGAGAGGTATTTAACTCATGTAGATCTGTCTCATCAAACCTGAAATGTATAGATTCTTCTACACAATTGGTTCTCTTATTAAAGACTATATAGGCCATACTAGAAACTGAATAACCTTGTAAAATTCATTCATTACTCTTGGAGGAAACTTTTTCCAGATTATCCTTATTTATAATAATATAGTCATTACATCCAAAATCATTGAAGTGGCTAACCTTTGGTTTTATATCATTCTAAAAATCATAAGGAGTTCTCTTAAGGATAGGTCTAATGAAGACACTATTGATTCTATAGCATGTTGTATCGACATCTTCTGTGTAAATGTACATAGGTAGGTCATACTCACTAAATAGGGTTCTAGAAATTTCATGAACGGTTCTATTCCTACATTATATAAATCCATTTTTCTGGGGTGTCCTAGGTGTAGAGAATATATGACTGTAGCCATTGATTGAGAAAAAATATTTGAAATCATGATTTTAAAATTCTTGTCCATTATAACATATTATTGTTTTAATTATAATACCACATAGATTTTCTACAATCCTAGAATACTTGGTGAAATTAGAATAAGAATCACTTTTTTGAGGCAATAATATTGACCAAGTATATATAGAGTAGTTATCTATCAGAAAATAGACATAATTCTTCCCACTTATAATTGAAACTCTAGATGTTCCAAACAAGTCCATGTGAACCAATTTGAGAGGTTGAGAAGATGAAAGTCCATTCTTTGGTTTGATAGATATGTTTTTTTACCATTTTGATAAGGATTACATACATTTTCATTCAGAAACTTATGTTTGCATTGATCATTGACTAATCATTTTCGAGTATGCTTTATAATTTAGTATACATTATAGTTCCCTAATCTACTATACAAAATTTATGTCTCTTTATGAAAATTAGCTAAACAAGAAACATCTTTAGAAATTAATGAATCTAAATCAACAGCATAAACATTTTCATTTCTAAAAGAAAAAATTAGAAACTCATTTTTAGAAATAAATACATTTCACGAATCATCATTAAATTTAACATTAAAAACATCATCACATAACTGAGAGATAATAAGTAGGTTGTATTTTAATCCATAATAAAATTACATTAAAAATGAAAACTGAGTTAGAGTTACTAATCTGGCCAAGGCCAATTAATATTCCTTTAGCATTATCACTAAAGGTGACATGCCCACAATAAATATTTATCATGTTCTTGAAGCATGAATAATATCATGTCATGTGTCTTGAACATCCACTATCAAAGTACCATAGACTTCTATAGGTGATAATCAAATAGATTTCCTATAAAAAATTAGATAATAGAAGATTCTGGTACCCAGATTGTTTTGAGTCCAGTAACATAATTAATAAGATCATTGAGAACCCACATTTTCTTCATGGGTTTCCTATAAAGAGAATGTAACATATTTGAAAATTAAATACTATTTGGTCATAAAAAAATTTGAATAAGTATAATTTTATTCGTGGAAGGATCTTTCAAAAAAATTTACAGAACTGGGCATAAAACATGATTTTATATATTTAAATTCAAAATTGGTTTTGAAAACATTTATTTTACCAGGCTGTTAGCCAATATCACTACTGTATTTCGGAACAAAATTTTTACCAAGAATATGAACCATGAAATCATTACCATTTGTAAAATTTTCTAAATCATTTTTCACTTAATTATTTAAAAATTTAATATCATTTTTTTACTTAAGCATTTGAGCATTTTTTCTTTTTCTATAGAAATTTTAGGTTTAACAGTGATATTAAAACAATGTTCCCACTTTAAATATTTGTATTTATCTTTTAATTCATTATAATTTACCTATATCATTTTTCAATATTCAAACATTTCCTCATTTTCCATATTTTTATAATCACTTTCATCTCTATAATAATAATCATTATATTCAGGAGTGTTCAGTGTTATCTTAGATGTGTTTATCATAAAGTGCATAATTTTTTATTATCCTTTTCATTATGAGAGGATTCTAAGTCACTTGAGATGTCCTTAGAAGATCTCCATGTTGCTTTCATTTCCTTTTTAAACATTCTGTCCTTATCATAATACTAATTCTTTACCTTTTTTTTGGGATAGTCAGCCGTTACATGTCCCTGTATTTTTCATTCATAATAGTTGATTTCATTTATAGTGTCACTTATTTTCCAATCATTTTCCCAATATACCTTATGATATTAATTTCCTTTATAGTTTGGATTTCTAAATAATTTATTCTTTCTATAATATTTCTTAATCCTTATGGATATTTAAACTATATATTCATTACTATCTGTTGACTATTGTTCGTCACATGAACATTCAGTTTCATCTTGATATTTTTCCTTCTATTTAGAAGCTATAGATTTGAAATCAATGGATTTTATTTTGGGTTCATCACCCTTTTCATTGTTTTCTTTATGTTCTTCCTCATACATAATCAACATTTATTTTAAATCATTCACTCAAAATGTGTTGAGGTCACATGATTCTATTATTGATGTCGAAGACCATCTCCATGTATCTTGTAAGAATCTAAGTATTCACATGAATTTTTCCATATCTATAACTAGTCTTCCCTGAGATATAATGGTTTTCAAAATTTCATTAAACTTGAGATACATTTCATAAATAGGCTCATCATGCTTTATCTTAAAAATATCATACATAATACTATATGTGTTAGGTCTCATTAATTAAACATTATATGTTCCTTTATTTGAAATAATTAAATCATTCCAAATTTCATAGGATGATGTACATGCATATATTCTTTTAAATTCCTCATCGACTAGTGAAAAATAGGGAATTCATAGATTTTAAATTGTTATTATAAGAATTATTTGTTAGATAACTCATGGTAATCCTAGAATTCTTTGTTATATCATATTTATCTTATATACCTATCCAAATATATAATCCAATACACTCTAAATGATTTTTCATCTTAATACTCTACTGGGAATATTTTCATCCAATAAAGTATGCTTGTATTTTTTTAGAATAACCTTACAATCCATTATCTACACTAATTAAAATATTTATAAAAAGATAAAAATATATAAGTAACAGATATTTTGAGATCATTACAACACAACTAAATCAGATTTTTAATTATTTTAAAATGATTTTAAAGAATATATGATACCAAATTTTGGTTGGAGTAGGAAAATGAAGAGGGGGTGAATTGAGTTCCTATAATTTTTTTTAATAAAAATGTATTATTTAAAAGATTCCCCAAAATTAAAATTTATCAGGACAATTAATCAATGTAGTGAATTTATAATAGTCATATTGTTTAAATAATTTTTCATAAGATTGATTATTTCATTGTTTTTACAATGTGAGACTTTGATAAAACTTTTGAAACTAATATAATAATCCAATATATTTATAATCACTTTCCAATAATACCATTCGAAGTGAAATTTAATTTTAAAAATTACTTGAAAAAATAGAGAACACTAAATTTGGAAACATAGAGGATATAAATCAAGAGGTTTAGTCTCAAGTAGAGACATTGTCCTATCCACTAGGTGATGACCTTCTACTAAGTAGTCTATATTGATAATGTTTTTGATCCACACCCTAGAATGGGTATTACACAAAATATTACAACAATCTAGGTAACCTAACCACTAACATAGTTGTGTGAGGTGATATGGTATCCCCCAGTTCAGTGTAAGAGAAAATGTGTGATTTATAGACATATGCACACACTACACGAAAATGTAAGAAAAAGGCACAAAATAGGGAAATAAATATTATATTTTGTTCAAAAGGTATTGTGGGTTATTTAGTTCAGATCATGACAATTTTATGTATCATAGTTAATGTTGGTGTCCTATTAGTAAAGGAGAAACCAAAACAAAGTGTCATATATAATAATGTTCTATATTCTAGAAATATGAAAATATCTTCTCCTTGTGTTCAGTTGAATGCTGGAGATATGTGGGAACATTGATGAATGGAAGTTCTATGGTCCACAGAAAGAATTAATGAAGAGTTCCTTGTGTGTTTATACTTTCTCTATGTTGTTAATGTCGGTCTATTACTATGTCAACACATATCAATTTATATATCCTCCATGTGCTACTTCTTTAGCTCGAGTCCATTTATTCTATATTCTTTCAAGCTGACAATATGAATGTTTGAGGAAGGTGTTATACCTCTTACATATGAACTTCAAATTAAATTTTTCTAGAAAAATGTAATAACATTAATCAGTATCCTTAACAACCCTCAAATATGATTGTTGTAAAGAAGTTAGAAAAAATAAAATTTAAATATTCTGCCAGTGATTCCTCTCTTCGTATATCATTCTATCAGTGACTAATTCCATAAATGAGTCCTTCTATAGGTATAAGTGTCTTATTATATCATTGTATCCTTCTATCGGTCTGAAATTGTGTTGATGAGTCCTTACATCAGTACCACCATGTTTCAGTAGGTTATTCCTTCTATTAGTGATACAATTGAACTATCAGTGATTTGTTTGAACTATCGGTGAGATATTATGTTGGTCGGTATTATTTATTCCTTTGTGTTGTCGGAATCGGTGAGTCAGACTTATTATGTCAGCATGAGTGACTCAATTTTATATCAGTGTTAACTTCTCATACTTATGAAACTAATTTTCATTGGACTGCCTTATAACATAATGATTATTAGAATGTTCTAAACTTATATGTGATCATAGATAATCATAATTACACCTATTGAAATGTAAATAAACATGATTGGAATTATTAGACATTATTATTAATATTTGAAATTATTTGTGATTATTAATACTAGATAGGGTCCAAAAAATCTCTTATAGTCCAACAAAACTCGTTTTAAAAAATATCTATTCTTCTAGATTATCGCTACATGCTAATAATATTATATATCATAGATTCTTGGTAAATAAAACATAATAAAGGGTTGATATCAGATTTTCAGTAAGGGTAAGTGATACAGTGGAAGCTATCATAAATAAACATAATCAATAAGGGAGGGTGAATAACTAAAAAAAATTCCATAAAAACATAAACACGAACCGAATATGGCTGGAATAAAAGGTGTTCCAAATAATCCCATATAAATAATCACATAAGAATTTTGATTAACCACATATATTCTACTAGTTGAAAAAACTAAGGTATTATCAATAAATATTATCATAATTAGGGAATACCAAATGTGGGGTATCGTAAACAAATCGCCAAGGCCTCATCCAAGAAGTCTATATAAATGGGTAAGGCCTCAGCCAATACCGGACATAGTTTGTCTCATGAGATCTACCAATGCATTTAGGGGGTATAATAGGCCCCTACCAACACTTACTAAGTCCAATTAATTCTACATATGAAATGGGTGAAACATAATATACATATAAATTCATATTGAAACAAGAATATGAGATGTATATAATTTCCCCAATCAGTAAAAATAATCATATAATATACAGAGTAATATATAGAATGGTATAAATATAGTACACCCTCCTTAAAAAGGATCATAAACCACTCATTAATTAAAATAAAAGATGGCATCAGAAGAAATCAACCCCAATTAAGCATCAGAAATTAATACAAGGGATACCTATGGAATGAAATGTGTATCGTAATCATGTTATAATGCGTCACAAATTGGAATATCATAATTTTGTCCAAGAAAGAATGTATCTAAAACATAACTAGAAATTAATATGGGAAATTTGGAATATATCATGATAAATTATATCTAATTGATGTGAAAACATGTAAAAGAGTGTTTATGAATATTAAAAAATGTGTTGCTTCCATGTGGTTTAACATAAAATATAAAAGAATATTTAACGAATAAAAAGTAATTATTGTTTGAATAAAACAAAAACTTAAATTATATGGTTTTTTGTGATAAAATAATGATTTTATAATAATAGTGGTGGATTAAAACATTTTATGGAGTGTACTTGAAAATGGATAAAAATTTTCGATGTTCCATTTAATCAGGGTTTCTTATCGAAAATAATTAAAAAGGGAACCATATAAAATATGTATTTACACCTTGAAGAAAAATGAAATGATCTGAATACATGAGTCTAGATAATATAAACATAATTTTGAGCAGTTATATTAAAAAATAATTACATTACAGTAAAGGGAGAGAATGCATAACTATACAGAAAAAATTGAGGTTCGGGAAGAAACCATTGCCTTATGTCTGAAAGTATTCATCAATTGTATATTACATCCTGGATAATGGAATTAAATTCATTAATAATTAAATTAATAACTTAATAAAAATTTATTAAATTTATTATAATTTTATTTATTTGATTTATGGGTTTTGATGATTTATAGTAGTCAATTTCATTATTTGGGAGTGTTTAATTCCTTGGATTTCATGATGGGTTATCTTCTATACATTTAAGAAAGATCATGTGAAATGGGAATAGTTGTCCAAAATTTAAATTATAAGTTATTAATGAACTTATATAATATTAAATAGTTTCACATGCCATTTTTTATAGATATGAGAATGATTCATTATAAAAGATGTTAATGATTACTGTTTGGGTTGTTTTGATGATTTTTCTATCATCACACACTAGTTTTTCTTAATTAACTAATTTTATGTATATATACTTGTTAAAGGAATCTAATTAGGTTTTAGTATAAATTTTATAATATTTTTTAACGATTATAATGGATTTATGACCATTCATGATTGTGGTTTTAGAAAATGAACAATCATCATCCATGAAGGTGGAGAATCAACAACTCAATGATGTGTTTTCTTTTTTAGAACAAAAGGGAGAGGAAAACAGGTTTGATGAAGGATATTCCATTAAAATAATAAAATTAAAATATATATAAGATAATTAAGTAATCATGAAACATGGATAACGGGATGTTAAGAGAAGATAATAAATTAAAAAAATTAAAATAAAATGAAAGATTATTTTACCTCTTGAACATATTATATTTGGGAAACTCCTTAGGGAAATTTGATTTGTTATTTTGTTAAGAAACATCGATCCAAAACATGGAGTATACATCTCAATATGATTAGAGAGAAATATTACAAGAATAAAGGCTTGTATTTTATGATTATAAGTGGTGGTGAGTGGTGTTATATATAGTTGGATGAGATGGGTGTTTTTTATTATTTTATTCATCTGTTCATTATTTTTGCTCAAGACTATCAATATTGATGATTTTAATGAATAAATACTATAAATAGATAATTATAGTTAGATAAAATGGCTCTTAAATCCTCCATAAATTAAAAATTATAGAAAATTTTATTTAATTAATTAAATGTTAAATACTGTAAATTCCCTTGTTTAACTATCCAAAAAAATCGATAATTTTACAAAAAACCCAAAAAATCACCTGAGTCATTTTTTGATGTGTATAATTCCAAAATTGACTCCATTTTATGAAAATAATTATCTTAATATTATATATTTAATTTCTAATTATAATAATTTTTTATTCGAATATACAAATTATAAAATTGTAAATGATTTTTTGACACATAGAAATATTAATAACGGTCTTATCAAATTATCATACAATAATAAGGAACAAGAATATATTTATTAATATTTTATGTGAAAATAGTTTTCTTTTTAAACATTATATTAATTACAAAACTGTTTATAAACATTTATGTTTTAAAAAAATTAAAAATAATTAATTTATCCTTTTTAAAATGTTTATTTACTTATATCATTATAAAAATATATCATATTTTAATTAATATGATACCTAAATTTCATTTAGAGTTTCATAAGTGAGGTTAATATTTTATTATTTGGATTACTATTCCTAATGGTCGTATTACTATTCGAATGGTCATGTTAATATTTTATATCATGGTTCATTTATGTTCGGTGAATAAGTTATCAACGATGTTAAATTTAAAAGTGACATACCACATGATCTCATGGAGTTATATCATTGGTTCTCCTCCACAAATTGATAACATGTGAGGCATATCGTGAAAAATTATCCCACTTATTTTTCTTGACAACCCAAAAAAATATTACTTTCATCACATTATAAATCATTTTAATTCTCTAATTAATATCCCATCTTGAATATTCAAAGGAAAAAAGTACATTTTTTAATAAGTTGGAGGAACTACTATCTAGTAAATAAGCGAGAAAACTAATTTCCCATGTAGCTCTCATCCCTCAATGGTCTCCCCACAAGTGATTTGTGACATCAAGGTCTAACATTTTGGATTTGATGCTTGATAATTTCAAATATCCTAACCAAATAAAAAACAAGATAAACAGGAAAACAAATTCCAACATCGCCATAATATGGAAAACCTAAATACATATCGGATTTTATTAACATTATATTACATTGATATAAGTCCTTGTTATCCAACTGATTATATAAGATTATGCACAATGCATCTTTCAGTGAATTCCCTTACCTAGTGTATACATAAATTTTATGTCAAACATCTATAAATATTAAATCTATATGCATTTCCCTATGTTTAAATAACTCTATGAGAAAATTTTGTTCAATCTCTTATGATCCAAAAACATTGTGAATTTCTCATAAAAAAATATAATGTCTCCAAGTGATTAAAAATTAACAATAATAGCCTATTACAAATCATGTATTGGTTATATTTTCTCATTCACTCATAACTGCAATTTTCCATAAGACAGAACAAGATCATTGTACATGAGAACACAACCCAAGACATTTCTCAAGGAATCATAGTATACCACATACCTATATTCGGAATCATGAAATGTAATGATAAGTTCTGATGTAAGGTAAAAATTAATTTCCTGAAAGTATTTTTGGAAGTTATCACCCCAACAGAATAGAATTACATTACTTATCAACGACGTCATTAATGAGGCAAGATGTTAAAAATTATGAACAATAATTCGGTAGTATAATGATAATATAAGGATACATTATAACTCAAAAACATTCATTTTTTGATTTTCCATGTGAAAATATATATTTCATTTTCTAGATCCACTAAAACATCACATTTATAAATTAAAAGACCCAGTATATAAGCTTTATGTATGAAAAAGTCACAATTTGAAGTCTTGTCATAAATATGATGTCACCTCAAGGTAGTCAACACTATATTCAAGGGTTTCTCATGATCCTATTTTATCTGACAATTCAATATAATTCCATTAATTATCACCACCATAATAGAATAAAGGTACCAACAAAAAATTAAATTTATCAATTCCATAAATAAATCTATTGTATTTACAAGAAAAAAGGGTAAAACTATGTATTATTAATGGCCATAATGGCTCAAAAAATATAGTTTTGATAATTTATGACATTTTAAATCATAGTTAGCAATACCAAGATCATATATCACCTTTTTCAACCACTTGGCTCCCCAATATTGATAAAACAAGTCATCAATGTGTAGAAAAATATACATATTCAATATTGTAACATTGTAAACTTTATATTATAATAATAATTTTTATTATTTAAAATTTTATTTTTAATAAAAAAAATAGGTTTTTCCCAAGGGTATGTTCTCATTCGAGTGAAACCTTTCCTTTATAATTCTTTATAATAGACCATTTGTACCCTTAATTATATTGGTTATATCTAGTAATAAAAAATTGATGTAGGACCGCTCCCTGATAGTAGATCAACTCTATATTCAACTTCTCTTTCAGGTAGAAACCCTATTAATATTTTAGGAAAAACATCAAGAAAATGGTTAATTGTGGATATAAAATACTTATTTCTGACCTTATCTATTAATTCCATCCCAAAAAAATATATTTCTCAACCAAGACTGATACTATTTGTAACATCCCTCCCATATAAATTTTCAAGAGACATGATGGGGTGCCAATCTCCTTAGGTGGAATCCTCAAGACAACAATGATCATCAATAAATTCCAAGGGATTATGAAATATTGTGGATTATTTTCAAATTAAATATAAAGAAAACTATCAAAACTAAATAATAAATATCTATTATTTTTATACGATAAAAGTGTATGCAATAAAGGCCAAGGTGAAATACTATGTAGACAATAACATAGAAGTAACAATGGAAATAATGATAATAACTGAAAAGTAATGAAATACAAAAAGACCCAAAGAAACCCATGTGGTATCCTTATAAGAGAATCCAAAACCATTTCTATACTCCAAATCCACCTTTCATTCACATGTTATCATGGTGAATTAGTTGAAAAGTAAATTACCTTTCTCTTTATTATGTCACGATAGATATTATCTATAACCACACTGAAGATCCCAATAATGGGGTGAGAATAAACATAAAGGCATTATCCAATGACTTTATAACTCACGACACATGAATAAGAACTATATAACACATTTTATATAAATTAATTTTGACGAATTTGAATAGTTTATATAAAAACAGAAAAATACCATGGGAAACAACAATAAAAGGAAGAAATGAAAATTCTCAAAATTTGACACATGTATTAAAAAGTTTACACACACACCAACTTGTATTCCATGTGAAAAAACCATAATCATTAGTGATTTTTTATTGATCCACAATTTCATAAATAGGTGATTATAACTAGGTGACCAATTGGAACACACCACTTATATATGTCAATATCGAGAAATTTTCTCATGTAAATAATTTATGAAAAATAAAATTTTAATCTATTTCCTTGAAAAGAAATTTTTCTTCGAAACATTTCATCGAATAATCCAGTGGAATCAAAATAATGTCATTATTTTAATAATATATTTTTAAATTTATAATAACATGGTTTACCAAAATTCCTAAAAGTTTTCTAATTTCCAAATAATAATGTAAAATAAAATTTCTTTCATTAATTAAATCATTTTTCTATATGGAATTCAAGAAAACCATTTGAAAAATCAAATCCTTCATGTTCTAAAACATTGATATTAGTGGAAAGACACCTATTGCTAAATGTATAGAGAAAATTAATAATGAAACATAGATAGTATTTATTTGATCTCAAAACACATTTATAACACTATATTCAACAAGATCTTGTCATGATACGCATAACCAAACATAATTCTATCAATAAAAATGATATATATAGATTTAAGGTAACAAATTATAGTGGATTTGAGAAGAAAATGTAAGTACACAGACATACTAATGAATCCATGCCTCTATTTTTTTTGATTCAGCTAAAATTTCAACAAAATAATTTTCAATTTACAGAGGAGTCTTCATAGGGAGAGGAGTTCATGACTATAGAATATTAGAATACAAATCTTAATTTCATGGCTTTAATCCCAATTAAAATGAAAAGTGTAATGTGATCAAGCCAATACACTATTATGTTGCCTAAGTACCAATACATATCGGTGATGGTCAAAATTAATCAAATATCATTGGTGATCTCTATTCCATTGATATGAAAATTAAAGAAATATATTGTAGTACAATTAAGGAAACAATGTCTTAGGTTGTACCCATTGGGTAGAACATGAAAATTTCCCCCCTTGAGGAATTACGTTTCATTTATCCCTTATAAACAACAGTAATTGAATAGCAATTTTCTATCCCTATATCATATCAAATAAATTTCTAAAAAGAAATCATAGATTCAAAAACCCTACTCCATAGACCCTATTTCTACAACTAAACTATCCACAATGGATCCTCAAAAGGACTTTGTTGTAGCCCTCTGCACCAGGGTGTAGCCATAAAATTAAAGGAATAACTCCCACTAAAACACCTTTATAACCCAAACCGGGGGATTCAAATATGTGGCCTCTAT
The DNA here is from genome assembly GCA_963277665.1 of Viscum album. Taxonomy (NCBI): domain Eukaryota; kingdom Viridiplantae; phylum Streptophyta; class Magnoliopsida; order Santalales; family Viscaceae; genus Viscum; species Viscum album. The sequence continues at coordinate 426,332,284 of OY728129.1, read as the reverse complement.
TTAAAAAGATATTTCCAATAGACATATAATGTTTTCAACATAAGGACTACTTTTCTATAACATTGTTTCACTTATACAATTTATATTAAATTCTATTTTTACCAATATTATATTATTAATTGAGTATTTATATTATAATTAATTTTTTTTATTTTCAGAATAACTATTAACCACCTTTCTCCTTTTAAGTTATGTAAAAAACATATTCCTGTATATGTGTGAACTACCGACTCCATAAAGTGTCATGTATTATTTTACATCAAAAAATTAGAAAGATAATTATAATGTTAAATTTAAAAAATATTTATTATATAGTTTATGTGGTTTATATATTTAAATAAAAAACCATATTATATGTTTCTTTTATTGTATATAAAATGAATTCACTGTCTATGAATACATGTGCCTACTGCTTCCATGGAACAATGTCTTTAATTTTTTATCACCAAATTTCATGGATTTTTACTAGAATGGGATGAATGTGTAAATTTAATATTTGATAAATTATGTACTTTTTAATCAAAATTTGAAAAAAATATAAATAATATGGAAATCAAATGATTCTTGTAAATTCAATCATAGAAATAGGAATACTAAGAAGAAAAACAATTTATTTGTAATGCATAATTGATTACTATCAATTAAATATTCTTATATTTCTATTGAATTGTGATTTATCACATTAATAAAACCAATAAAATATCATTATTCCCATTGAATAATAACATTATAACTAAATAAATTATGTGTTATCAATTAATTATTATATATTCAAGTTTGGGATGGTCTAAATTCTTAAAGGTAATTATGTAACAATTCCATTGATAACCATGATAAATTATTTTCTGATAAAATATGATATTAATAATTAAATAATGATTTCATTTTTATTTTATAATAGTAACATTAATATTAAAATTACTAATTAAGATACCAATGAACATTCATTAACAAACCATGACACATGCGCATCACCAATTTCATCTTTTAGGATCGTAACCAAAAATCCCATATAAGGAATTTATAAAAATTTAAATATTAATAAATAACTAATTTTAGTTCCTTTAACGAATATTTAATTATAAACATTGGAATATGAAAAAATAAAAACATTGTTATTATGATACTAGATTAAAATGATCAAGATTACTCACATCTGATACTGATGATAGAGAACAACTAACTAAAAAACAGGTAGAAACTAATTATAAATAATGTTTATTCAATTTTATTGACATTAATAATCCTATGAAATTGGTTATTAATATATTTATTATTTGATATAGTTTATTCTTTCACATTAGTGGAACTCATAATTAGGATAAGGGGGTCTTTATCTCAAATTTATTTTCTCGAGACATATTCCATTACTGTGGACCATAATATCGTGGATATTGTGTGATTAAGTCCATAAAATTTAATTTTCCATATTCATTTAATTCATGGGGAATGAATTTTCAAATAAATTTCTCTATTTAAATAGGGTTCAATTCTACAGTTACCATGATTTTAAGGATTTTTTATCTCATTTTAATATCCATGAGATAAGTTTAATTGTGTGAAAAATTTTTAATATAGGGAATAAAATTATAATTAAAATTTTTTTCCCATGATTTGTAATTTTACTCCTGGTATATTGATTTCTATTTTACCCCTCATCATTAAAGGGGTTTTGAATAATATGTTACTCAAATCTAAAAGCTTTCTTGGTCTCAATCCTATCTCTTGAGACATGTTATATTTTGTAAAATATATTTCCACTTCATTTGGTTATTTTTTATTTATATACAATTAAATTGTTTTAATATTTATGCGTTGGATTTAATAAAAAAAAATTGAGTTCTATCCTTCATTCAGTATTCAGTTTATGAGTTTCTAAAAATGAAATTGATCTTGAAAAGATAATACCCTCTGTTTGATTTATAATTCCCCTTCTTGAGATTAATTATTATTTGATAAGTTTAATCTAACATTAAATTATATTTCACGGTAAATATTAATTATATATATGAGAATATACTTTCTAATTTAAATAATTTAACCATATTATATTCTTTATAAAAATTAATATAATTGTCGATAATAAATCACCTCATCTTTAACAATGATTTTCTCTCCTTGTACATATTTCACATTCCACTAATTTTATCAAATATATATGGTAACCCAATTTTCTATTATCTCATGTAAACATGACAGTAATATCTTGATATAATTAAAGAAAGGACAATTTTTGATAATGTTCAATATAGGTAATATCGAACATAAACAACCAACAAAACATTATTATTCAAATGTGATTATTATAACATGTAAATTGAATTGGAAGGTATGAATAGGGAAAAATATGTATGATATAAATATAATATCATACACAATATAAATTTAGTGGTATTTTCTTATAATAAAATCACTAAATTTTTAGCAATATTTTTTTATTCTTGAAAATAAGTTTTCTTCATAAATGTGTCTTAATTTTTTATCTGTAAATATTATAATTAATTTATATAAATTATAATAAAATTTGAAACAATTAATTAAATTAGGTATTTATATTATCTGTATTATCTTAGGATAATTTTTTCATAATTTTCTAGAAATAATATTTTTTCAGTGAATAGTGAAAACTACTAGTTATTAAGGAAAATTAAATATTATTTTTCAATTATTTACAATGTAAAATTATTTTTTTATATTAGTATTAAAATTTTATTTATTAAATTTAATTCTATTATTGTTTTTATATTAATTTATTTTTCAAATTGAGTATAAAAACATTGTTACTTTAAAAGGAAAATTTTTTGAAAAATCATCTGCCATCAATTTTTTCTAATTTAAATTGAAATACAATTATACCACTTATAAGTATCAAATCATGAATAATTAATTCCATATTTTGAATCAGTAGGAAAAAATTTATTAAATAGTTCCCTTTTCTATTTTTTTTCTCTATCAAATGAACCATTAGTAATTTTTGATACCATTGTAATGGGTTAATCGAGTAATTAAGGTAAAAAAATACAAAGAATAAATAATATAACTATTGAAATAAATTATTTGGTTGATTCCATGTAGTCCAAAATCAGACATGATTCAATTATAAGTCCTTTTTCATATGGATCAAACTATTACCACTATAATATTGTATTGAAAGAAAAGTAATAATGTCACATCCATGTTTTAATGAACTATAATATTTTTAACATTTGGATTAACAGAGGATATATTCTGTTATAAATATTTTTTCTAAATAAAATATATTTATCTACACCATGATATTTTAGTTTTTACTTTTTAGTGAATATATAAATAACATAAAGACATAAAAATCATCGATTCTTTAATTATTTAATTAATGGAAAAAATGAAATAAATGATATTAAAAATATTAAAAATATTAAATGTATTATAATTTTAAATAATTAATGTGATACACAAATTCTATATATGAAGATGAAATATTATGGTTGTATTAAAAATTTGGTACTATTGTTACTATTTGTATTTATTTTAGTAAAATAAATGTATTGAATAGTTTTAAAAATTAAAATTAATGAAATATTATAATAAATAATATTTTTTTCCAAGGATATAAAATTTTTAAAAAAAAATTATTCAAAAAAGATATTATTATAGGATTTATAATATCAACCCTAGTCCATTTATTATCAGTATTTCCATTTATAGTAATTATCTTTACCCTCAAAGAGTAAAAATCAATTTTGTCACAATAAGTGAAAAATGGGGATAATGAGGGGTTAAACAAAATCATAAGGTTGTTAAAATGTTCTATAAGTGATTAATTTTTATTTTATGATGTTATCTAGATCTACACTCATAATATATTATAAATAAATTAGTTTGGATAAATTTAGAATTGAAAATTAATTTATATTAATTTAATACTTTGTAAAATTCCATGATTTTCTCACCCATCTTTTATAAAATGGAACCTATTCTTATCAATAACTAAAAAACCCATTTGGATCTAGAAATACCTACTAAAATTTCTTCCTATAATACCTCCCATCATTATAGTGGTCTTTGATTATGTGTTACATCAACCATGGAGGGCGTAAGATGTCATCTAGAGGAGACTTTATAAAAATGAGATATAGTTTTAACCGTGTGTTTTTGTTCAATTTATTTATCCACTCATTTTAAATATTCATCATATATGGTAAAATAATAAAAATAGTATCCTCAATATATAGAGTTGTTTTTATGTTAATGTGAACACATATATTTATGTCCAACATCCTTAAAATGGGAGAGAAATTCATCATTCATGTGTACAGTGGACTACCGCCTCATGAACTGATATAATTCATTTTCCATAACCATCTATCAAAACAATTAATAATGATGTATTAATGAAATATATATATATATATATATATATGATTTTAATTAGATATTTAACATTATCGAAAGATGAAATAAAACTTATCTTTATTCCATAATGAACATTGAATAATGTAAATTTTACTCATGCATATTAATGGCATACTATCTATAGGATTATACCGTAATTAGATGTTCGTAAATAGAATAAATGATTTATTTTAAACTATAATTCATTTTAAAAAATTATAATTATTTCATGATTATTATTTTCGAGATGATGGGGTAATGACTATTTGGACCATATTCAACGTACATAAGATATTTTAGACTTATGAACCAAATAACATCACCATATATAAGGTAAAATTAATTAATTGAGTCATTATAAAATGCATGGTATTAAAGAAAATAATTTAATAATAAACATGAAAAAATTTCATAGAATGTATAAATGAACATAATTGTATTATACTCTAAGATAAATTATATACTTGACAAGTCTGAATCGTGGTGATAGAATTTCTTTTTAAATCATCATTTATTGTCTTCCATAAAAACATATTCATTCCATATACATATTTTCTAAAAAATTTAAATATTATTTTAATATTATTTAATTATTTTTATTGTTATTTTTCCCATGTTATACATTTTGTAAAATGGTTTTACAATAATATATGTATCATTTAACTAATGATGTATTTTATCTTTTGTTTCAACAGTACAAAATGAATGGTTTTATATCATATATGACAAGAGAATATTTTCCCACAGGTATGACTAATCATTGAATTGAAACTAGATATACATGTCCATAAGATTATTTTGAAGGAATGGTTTTCTCATATAATTACATTGTTTGTTAAATAATTGATTTCAAAAATGGAATGATTATTTTCCTCAAGAATGATTTTAAATAAATTTTAATGGTATATCCATTCATAAAAATGATTAACTATTGATGTTACATACACTTTACTAGGTTTTTTATAATAAAACAATCTTTATTATTTATTTTGATATATTATTAAGCTGTCAAATATAATTTTTAAACGTTCTCTTTTCTATGGGTAAATCAAATTATTAAAGGAATAATCGTTTCTTCTATGTGTTTTATGATGAATTTAAATCCCTATGTACATTATTATATATACGGTTATTGGGAATTTTTTATAATGATGGGTTTTTTTATAAACCGAGGGTGTGTGGGCTTGTTAAGATCTTTAATGCATTGGATAATGTAAAATAGTTAATAGATTAGTTCTCTCTTATGATATTATAGAATATACTATATCGTTTATTAAAAGTACAATCATAATGCTTAATTTAAATGTACCTATTATAATTACTCAATGTGTAGACGCCATGGTTATCCCATTTATAAGAATGACATGAAAATGATACCCCAAGATTTCTAAAAGTTTTACATATTCCTTCTAGGGTGTCTTAAGGTTAACTTTTATAAAAAAGGTTTTATTTTTCATGTTTCAATGATTTATTTCATACGATAAAAGAATAATTTAATAATGGTTATATTTAAAGGGTTTTCATATATTTCACCTGACTAATGAATTTCTTCCTTTTATATCCCTTTCTAATCATTTTCTACTCATCCCCTATTTTGATGATATCTTTAAAAAAATACATATTTGTCGGGGAAAAGAAGATGGAAATTTTAAAGGCATGAATATTTATTATAAAAAGAAACTATTTTTATTTTAATTTTTTTATATTTTGGAAAAAAGGATACTCATTAAATGTTTCAAACTTTTAATTAATAGTTTTTTAATTAAGATTAATTCCCTAATACTCTCAAAAAATAAACCAAAAATATCATTGGGGATTCAATAATGTGTATTTTGGTGTAAAGATACTACATTATTTTATGTTTAAGGTACGGTCCTTACATTAATATTTATCATTACAAATATAAAATATTATGATTTTTAACACTGTTAACAACTTGGTTTTCAGTAAAGAATTTTAAAATATTAAAATGGGTTTACTTCCAATTTTTTTTCTCTTCGATTAAATATTTCCACATCATAACCTTTTTATATATTTTAGAGATCCATTATTTATTATTTTTTGAAAAAGTAAATGTTTTAAAAAAATTCCAAAAAATGTATTAAAAATACATTTAATAGTTACCCATAACATCATTTATGAAAATTTTAATAATGATTTCTAAAACCTATATTACGACTTTGTTCCATTTTTTCTTTTTATAAAAAATTGGTCTTATTTACTATGAAATTATTTTTCATTACATACCCTCTGAATTATCTTATAACATTTTGGGGGATTAATCTCAAATAATTCCATTACTTATTTTTGCGTGACTAATCATATTATTTTTATAATCATTATCTTTATTATAATTCAATTCCTCTATGGACACTCTATATTTACTTCCATTGATTGCTATATTTTAACTAGGATTACATATTTTAAAGGAATGGAATAATTATTGAGTAAACCAAAATACCATTTATCTATGTGGTGTATGTCCAATTTACCTCATCATATGAATTAATAGCCATTTACATATGACAATATTGAATATCATTGGATACCGATTTATTTTCTATGATTTTGTCATATTATGATTATTGATCAAATTATGAATGATTTATTAATTTGATTTCATGGAAAAACAAGATTATATCAATTTTTATTAAATGATTTCATTATCATTTTATGATTGATTGATTTTAGGTGGCACATATATGTATGGAAAAATGATGGTTGGGGATCAAAAAATTGGTTTAAAGTTTATTTCTCATAAGACACATATAAAAAATAAAATTTCTGTTTCTCTCAAACATGGGTTTAAGTGCGTGAATCATTAAGGTGAGGTATACATAGGTACAATTAATTTCTATTGCAAGTGTGTATGTATTTGTATAAATCAAAAGGTGATGTTTCAAAATGATAATGTTTGTGTGATATTTTAAAGGTATGTTGATGTTATTGTCTCATGGATTTTTTAGACTAATGTTTCCACACATTGTTGATTAATCACTTATCTTATGTCAAGACTTATTTCATGAATCATGATTTAAAATATTTTATTTATTAGGTATGATTATACTAAAATATTTTAATTAACATTGATGATATCTGAATGAATTTTTTATACCAACATATGATCTTTTATTTTTATTTCATATATTTTTCCTTATAGAGAATATTTTCTCACACATTATTTGTGTTTATATTTTCCAATTTTATGATTTTGAGTGTAATTTATGATAAGTTAAGAATAGATTCTAGAGTGAATAAATTTTTTAGAAATGTTCACACGTATAATTCTTATACAACCAATCATTAACAACATTATACCCTTTTTTCATGGTATTGTGTGTTAATTTTTGGTATTCAATTTTTTAGTTATGGAAATGATATAAAACAAGGTATTTTTATCATTGGTTTCTCACATTGAATCATATAATATTTTTAATGAAATTATTTATATCCTGAGACCTCATATTATAGGTTTGGGGTGCCATTTTAAATCTCAAGGAACAATCATTTACATAATGGTTGTCAATTTATCATCTAAAACAAGAAAAATTTGAAATAATTACATTTTATCCTTTAAAAAATTTGTTAATAATGACTTTTTTAAAATATATTTTATGAATATACCAGTTTTAAATTTTATTTTACTTATTCATGCTTATCTAATTTATCAAAATTTTCCATTCCATGAAAAATATCTGAAAATATATTTTGTGATGTTCATTTTAATTTATTTAATTTCCATTATCCTCCAAAACATAATAATTATTTGTTAATTGAGCTTAATTACATTTACAAAATTAATAATCTATTCTTAAATTTTCAATTTGAATATATTCTTTGTTAGAAAAAACATATCTCTTTAATATAAAGTAATGTTTTTGAATTTAACATTTTAATAAAAAAGATTCTTAATTTTAGCATGTGTACTGTTTATACAGATTTGAATAGATTTAAATTATATATGGGTCTATACATTTGTAAAATAATTCCGTAAAAGATAATATAATATATATATTTTCTATTGTTTACTTTTAAGAGCATAGTGTAGACCACAATTTTTTTATATCTCAATATTTGATCTTTTCATTTCATTATGCACTTTATCATTGGTTAGGTTTCTCAGAATTAGATTTTGAATATGAATAAATTTTTTTTACTTAATAGGTTTGATAAAAAAATTAAAAATAGGGTTTTCTAAAACCTTTTATAGATAATATTTTATAATTAAACAATAATCCCTTATACAACTCAATCTGGCTGCCACGATTTATTCTCAGTCTTGAACTATTTTTTATTATTATTCTGATTCATATAATAAGAGTATTCATGATTTGTGCAACTTATCATTATTTATTTATAGAAAATAATTTTTTAAGAATCATTATATATATAATTATATTTCTTACTTCATATATAATCAATGACACAAACCTCATTGAATTTTTCATAAATTATTTATATACATAACCATACTTAATACATATAACTAGTATAATGGTGAGTAGTGTGTTGATTTCATAGATAAGGTGAATGGTGTGTGAGATTGAAAAAAAGGAAAAAAATAAAAAAAATAAAAAAATAGTCAAGATGAATTATTGGATAAATAGAAGGAGTTCAGGGAAAACATGATTAAATAATGAGACAAAAATAGGTGAATTTAAGATCATTGAGTTTTTTTGAAATGATAGAAATGATTTTATCTCATCCTAACCAGATTAATTTAATTATTCATTGGTTGAAAAAAAGTATAAATTCAATGATTTTTCACTTCAATGAACTTTCACAGCACAATTATCCTTCTTTAGTTTATATCTCTAGATCTTAACTTAAGTATTAATAAGATAAATATAAATAAGAGATTAATTACCCAATTCTAGTTTTTGGTACTTTTTTTAATGATCAAAGGTTAAATGATTTCACAATGGTCAGACAATAGGTTTTGCGTAGAGTGAATTTAATCTCATATATGAACTGGAAAGAACATAAAACATGAAAATAGACTAAAAACATTTTAATAGAATAAGAATGAATAAATGTATCCATCTCATCCCAACCCAATTACCCTATTAAATTTAGCTACTCATACTAATGAAAATAGAATATAAAAATAACAAGAATAAAAAGATTAATATGCATTTCGGGTGTAATTGGTTCCCTTTTAAAGCTTGACTATCTGCACTTGTCTATATGCTATATTTGTTGAACAATAATGTGTGGATTGTGGGAGGGATCATATGGTTTTGGAATGGATTTTCGTCTCCAAGGAGTATATGGAATCATCCTAGGGAAGGATTGTTTTCCCAATCTCTATTTATTTTAATTGAAAAAATTATTCCCCCTAGAATATTTTTCCTCTACTCCACATGGGATTCCCTGCGTTTCTCGTCACTATCTTTCAATGAAGCACCTACTGGGTGGAGAAATTCTTCTATAACATAATATGATCTCCATGTGAGGTCATCATAGACTCAAGGGACCACCCAATCTCAACTTCTATAGGAATGGATCTCTATATGGATAGTAAAATTTCTCAAAATCAGAACCACTATTGTTACTAAGATGGTGCAATCATTTATAATATACAAATGAATCGTCGATATTATCAACAAAATAAATTACAGCATTAATTTTTTTTGTAGTGTCAACACTCTTGAGAAAAATATCGTTATTATTCCTTTAAAAAATGTTTCATTTTCTAACAAGAAGTGGCATTGTTATTTAGAGAATCAAAAAAATTAATGAATCCCTTCAATATCAATTCACATAGAACATTATCAACATAATCTCTATGTTATCATTATTACTCAAGAAAATATGTATGAATATAATAAACCAATGAAAAATTTCCTAAATTGATTTATCTCTTTGGAACTCAATCAAAAACTCATATTTAAATATTATTTCTTGATTTAGCTGGATTATCAATAGGATTTCAGCTCTCAATTTCTAGATGTAATATATTACATGAACTCCTATGATCTCTAAAATTAATCTTTTGGATTATTTTCCAGACATACAGATCTTGATTATCAATTTTTTGAATGATCCTTTAATAAATTGGTAGGAAGAAATTAGTGAAATCGTCTGAAATAATAATTTATCCTATTAAGAGGACATGTTTAACTAGAAACTGTCCTAGAATAATTTCTTTAATGGTTGATTATACAATAAGTTTGTTACTGTAGTTTCAAAACGTGATTTTTATTAGGTGAAAATTTTATTTAAATCATAGTTCTTTCATTCATGACATTACCCTATCTTGATATTATCACATAATCAGACTCCAATATATTATTTCATATAATATTTGGTCTCACTCTTCTCTCTAGTCAGATATTTCTCATGGATTATGTGGATATCACCATCCTCCATATCTCCTATATGATAAATCATCTTTAATAGACAATTTTAATGATACCATAATTAATAGTGGTGGAATAAATTCATGGGATTGGATTCATATCTACTTAATCATGGGTTCAACTAGTTACAGGTGGTAGCCTTCCTCCATATTCGTTGATATAGAATGGTGTGGGGTGTTTCCAGATCTAGTGGTGTAAAGAATCTGAATGATGTTTTAGTAGCGGTGTTTCTGGATCTCGGTGGTTCTTTAATTGAATTATTCAAAGGTTTTCACTAGTGTTAGCCTATCTTTGATTTTGGATTTCAGACTACTAGTCAGCCTCAGCATCAACCATGATCTCAGTTTGGGATTATTTATGTTCATAATTTTATTGTTCTTAGATCTCCATTGGTGTGATCATCATAAATGATCATCGACATGGGTCATATTTATTGGTTATCTTCCACGAATTGGTTCGTGAGCACCGACCTGGTTTCACAGCGGCGGCTTTATGATCTCAAGGGTCTGTGGTTTGCAAATTCCTCTACATGGTAAATTAATTAAATAATAATTAAATATTTTTTTTAATGTTTGTGTCTAAACCCTCATTTTATTATTAAATAAAATAAAATTTTCTTTTTTTCAAGGTAGAGGGAGACCAATAACATAGCCTGAAGGCCCCGGGGCATGAAAATCTATTTTTTCGCCCAAAGGGCCCTGTGGGGAATAGTTCTTCTATAGTACCCTAAATGATACAGTAAATTCTATAGTACCACCACCACAATTGTGTCACCACCACTATAGTGTCACCACTTCTATAGTTCCCTCCTATAGTGCTACTATAAAACATGATAATATCATCCCAGCTCGGAATCGATCCACATTCTTTTGGATGTAGAGAAAAAGACTTTACCACTTACATACTTTCTTGTTGAATATAATTAAATATTAATAAGTATTATAATATTTAAATTAATTAATTAAAAAATGTTAAGTATAATTTAAAATTAAATTGAATAAAATAAAAAAGATAGGATAAAAATTAAATTTATAGAAGGCAAATATTGACCAATAACTTTTTAATTTCACAATAAATTAACCATTAAGAAACACATAATCGTTAATTAAATACTTTAGTCCTTCAATTTATAGTTATTCTACTAAAAATATATGTCAATAAAATTAAATAATTGGAACATATAATTCTCCCACACATAATCAACTTCACCCAGACAATTGAATTAACAATATTTATTTACACAAACCTTTAAAAAGAAAAGAGGGCATCATGCATATGGTCTATATATAACAACCATTCTCTTTTATTACAAACATAAACATAATTTTTTATATAAAATATTGAATATCAAGAGGTGTAGTGTCATTGGGGCATAAGATAATTACATGAAATCTTAAAATATGAAATACACATATTTATATAAAACTTCTTTTACATGACCACTTGCATTCCATCGTACTTAGCATTTCATGGGGTAACGAGAGGAAGTGCATAAGTAAAGGGTGAGATATAAATCCCATTAAAGGATTTAAAAATGGATAACATGATCAATACAATATGTTTTTTTCAATAATCATATCAATGGATCATAAGATAAACATGAGCATAAAGGCATCATATAAACTGATTATCATAACATGGAAATGCAGAATAAAAATTTTACATGATACTATCATGATCCAAGGATCATTGATCATGTATAATGAGTAATCCCTCATTTAAATTGAATTATAATTAGTAAAACCTCACTGCACTAGACATATAATTATACTAATCTTTACTGAATGCATTGGAGGGATATCAGTGTGCACCATTCTTAATACTTTTATTTCATGCATAAGTGTGCCACATTGATCCTATAACATGGATTCCTTAAACATCATAATTTATTCCTTGAAAATGAAATCTGAAATTCATACATGAAACTTTTTAATCTATAATTAAATGTTCATAGAGGTGAATACCATTGATAGATTAATGGTCATGGCATTCAATACCCAATGACTTTGGCTTCGAAAATCATGGTACAAGTTCGGTATCATAACGACATGACATAAGAATTCATAAAAATGATTGATGAGAGAGAAATGGTTTTCAAATAATATGTACATTAAATGGATTGTAATGGGGTCAAATATAAACATGTCCCAACATATTTAAAGGAATTTAAATTCACAATACAATAGAATTTATTTAATGTAAATGAGGAGAGAAAATTCCTTAAAGAATTTTGTCATGGTAATTAGTGTACATGAGAGGAATTAGTGAGAGAGAAAGAGGTATTTCATCATTAAAAACTAAGGATGGAATTATGCGGGAGTAGAGAAATCATACCCAAAATTTTTTAATTTAAAATAAAAATATATAATAACATAATGAAATTTGGACAAAAATGTGAAAGGAAGAAATCCCTTACATGGATGTGTGATACCAGTGGCATGGGAGAGGCTTGAGAGAGTCTTCTTGGTTGATTTGGGTGCCTTTGGAGGATTTTAGGGTTATGATGGTAGAGGTTTGTTGAGGTATGAAGGCTTTGAGTAAAGATGAAGTGGGAAATTGGATGGGATTATAAAGGAAAAGAGAGGTAATTATTCATTATTTAGGTTTTGGACACAACAAACTAATATAATCAAAACCATAAACCATCCCATGGTTTTTTCCCATGGTTAATTCCCATGGGTTTTTCCAAAATGGTGTGGAAAACATTATTTTATAATTCCAATGGAAAACTTCTTAAAATATTAGTCTTTCTTATATGGAGGTGAGTCACACTTTCAAGGAAATCAATTTAAAAAGTTAAAATGTTTTATAAGTCATGGAGGGTTAACTAAAGCACCATAAAATCAATAAAAAAATATAACATCACTTTATTTTGAATATAAAACATATATTTACCAAAAATATAATTTATTGTTTTTTATTACATCAATATAGAGTAATTATGATATCATAAAACACATTATATATTAAAACGATATTTAATTTTTACCTAACATTCGTCTCTCTCATAAAATTATGAAAATTTCACCGTTTGATAATTTATAATTCATGATTACAAAATAATATTCTACATTATAAAAATAATTTTCAAAATATGTAAATTTTGGACTTTTAAAATAAAAATCTACATTAATAAAAAATTCATAGGTTTTGTCAAAAACAACTTTCAAATTGGTTTTTTTAAAGCCCTATATTTATACAAATCAAGTGATTATTATTCAATCGCTATATTAGCAATGATCATAATTATTAATTTTATTTTGAATTCCAAAAACATAAAAACAAGTAAGTTCAAATGACCATTTTACATTATAATACATTTGGTTAGATCAAGAGGAATTTTAATTAATAATTATTTTGGTCATTACTATATTCCCACCTTAATAAATCTCACCCTCAAAATTTCCATTTCCCACACTAAAATAGATATGGGTAAATTTTCTTCATCACTTACTTCGATTCCCGCATTGCCTCTTCAAACATGTGGTTTCGCCACAACACCTTTCAAAGGGGCATTTTCTTTTTTCATATAACTTTTTCCCTATGATCTAAAATCTTCACTATCTTCTCTTCATATGATAAATCATTCTCCAATGATACCACCTTTGGAATAAAAACATGAGATGGGTCAGGTTTGTACTTCCTCAAGTGTGATGCATGGAATACATCATGTACTTGAGATAGGTTCGATGGGAGTTTTAATCGACATGCCACTTATCTAATGCGATCATGGATCTAAAAAGGGATGATGTACCTTGGACTAAGCTTTACTTTCTTCCCAAATCTCATAACTCTCTTCCACGGTGATATGAAATTAAATTCCATGTCTCAATCATCAAACTCTAGGCCCCGTCGATGATTATTAGCATATCTCTTTTGTCGACTATGATTGAACTTAATGTGCTATTTTATGGCCTTAACCTTCTCCACCATTTCATGGACCATTTCTAGACCTATAAGTTTTCACTCCCCAATGTCATCTCAATGTTTCGGTGTTCTAAACCTCCTTCCATACAGGGATTTATAAGGATCCACTTGGATGATTAAGTGGAAACTGTTATTTTATGAGAACTCAACCAGAGAAAGATGTTGATCTCATCATTATTTGAAGTACATTGAGCTTTCTATGAACATGACCTCTTTTGTTTGGATAGTCTTCTTAGACTGGCCATCAGTTTTATGATTATAATACATACTAAAATTCGTCTTAGTATTCATACCATGTTAAAGAATATTCCATAACTCGTACTTAAATCTTATATCTCGCTCGGATACAATAGATAGTGGTACTCCATGTAGCCTTACCACTTATCTGATATATATCGGGGATAATTAATCTAATGAAGAGTTCTTTTTAATTTCAATAAAGTGTGAAGTATTTGTAAGACGATCCACAACAACCCAAATAGTAGTGTTTCCTTTGGATGCCTTTAGATTTCTGGTGAAAATGTCCATGGTTATGTTCTCCCATTTCCATGAGGGTATGGGTAATGGTTTCATCATCCCCTTAGCCTTCTATGTCTCAACCTTGAATTGTGGACATACCATGCACTTTTATGTATTTTTAGTGCTCTCATTCTTCGTGTTATCCCACCGATAATTCTCTCAGAGATCTCAGTACATCTTTGAGTTTCCTGGGTGAATAGTGAAATTTAAACTCTATGCATCATCCAAAAGTTCATTCTTTAACTCTAAATTTTAATGAACATGTAGTCCTGACTAAAATATCTCAATTCATTCTTCATTAACATTTAATTCTAAGGATTTCCCTAGTCTGATAGTTTTCAATTTATTCTGAATTCCAAAATCATATTTTGAGTATCCTATTTCTTCTCCAAAATAGAAATTTGAGAAATAATTTGTGAAATGATTGATGATGTTCCCTTCATTATTATTCCCATGTCCATATTCATCAAATATAAGAAGAAAGAATCCCTCTAATTTATCATCAACAATAGAATCACTTCATCATTTCTACTTAGTGCATCTTCCACATTGCTAGCTTTCCTAGGGTGGTAATGGTTTGAGTAGTCATAGTTTGTTATCAGCTCTAACCATCTTCGTTGGCGCATATGAAACTCTTTCTATGTGAATATATTTTGAGGATTTTGTGGTCCTTGTATATTTCACACTCATCCCCAAAGAGATAATCCCACCAAATTTTTGAAGCTAAGATCACTACAGCCTACACCAGATCATGTGTTGGATAGTATTTCTCATGAACATTCAATTGACTTGAAGCATAGGAAATGATTTTATCATTTCTCAACAACACAAATCCCAGGGCCTCCTTCAAAGCATCACTAAATACCACAAAAAGTTCTCTACTTTGGGGTTGTGTGAGCATGGGTGTAGTGATAATCCTTTTTTCATCTCCTTGAAGCTATCATTGCATTCATCACTCAAAGATAACATGACTCCCTTCAGAGTTAGCTTGATATGTGGGTTTGAAAATTATGAGAAATATCTCAAAAATTGGCGATAATGTACAACTAACCCCAAGAAGCTATGGATATCTATTATCGATGTTAGACTCGATCATCTCTCAATTGCATCTCTTTTGGAGGGATCAATAGGCAGACCATTGCTTGTGTTGATATGAACCAAGAATGAGACTTCATTTAGACATAACTCACACTTGTAGTACTTTTCATAGATATTCTCCTTTCACAAAGTCTCTAGTATAGTTCGTAGATTCTCCTCATGCTCCTCCTTGGTTATGGTGTATATTCAAATATATTCAATGAGGACTACCACAAATGTGTCGAGGTAATCTCTAAACACTATATTCACTATGTCCAAGAAGATTGCTGGAGCATTAGTGAGTCCAAAAAAATTACTTTGAATTCATAGTGCTCATACCTTGTACAAAAATCAGTTTTGAGGATATCCTGCTTTTTCACCCTTACATGGTAATATACCAACCACAAGTCAACATTGGAAAATTATTGTTCTCCATGTAGATTATCGAACAAGTCATCAATTCGGGGGAGAGGATAATTATTCTTTATCATGATTTTGCTGAGCTCTCGATAATCGATGCAAAATTGCATTGACCCTTCCTTCTTCTTGATGAAGATGATTGGGTCTCCACATGGTGAAACACATGGTCATATAATCCCTTAATTCGAATTCTCTTATAATTCCTTCTTCATATCCTCATGCTCCACAACAATAATTCTATACATAGTCCTGGATATTGGAAACTCCCTAGGTATAAGAACAATTGAGAATTCAATATCTCTTCTAGGAGGAAGATTGTACAATTCCTCAGGAACCAACTCAGAGAATTCCCTCATAATAGGCATGACTTCATGGATGGTTTCTTCATTAGAATCAATCATCTGAGTAATATATGCTTTCTCATAGGGAAGTAATATCCACACTTGAGATGATGGTGAAAAAGAATATTTATCCTCCTCCTTTAATTTGTATATATTCGGTGGTAGATTCTCTATATTGAGAGTTATATCCCTCTCACGAAAATATTTTCTGTATCTATATAGAGAAATCTCATCCATGCCAAAAATTGCATCATATTCCACCAAAGGGATTATAATGAGGATTAATAGGACGTTAAATCCACAAATTTTGATAGGGGATGAGATATATTCAATGGATGCAATGATTTCCCCATTTTCAAATCTCACCGTTATATTTACTTCCATGATTTTTGGTGGTGTTGGGATTTTTCTACTAATCATTTGGGATATAAAAGAATGATTAGAACCAAAATAAAAAAGTATGTTTGATATTATTAAATGAATAACAAGAGTACATGTCACTACATCGATGATAAGGTTTACTTATGTGGTAGTGGTGGAAAAGGCTAACCCTTCCTGAGTTGGAGGTTATTTGTTGCCTTAAAAAAACCCTTGGAATTGGGAACTGATTTTCAAAGGGCCCTAGTTATTTTTATTCGATTTAATGAAAAATGCATTGAGGATTTAATAGAGTATTCATCTTCTCTATCATCGTTTTGGGTTTTTCTTGCTGGCGGTTATTAGCCATGTTAACCTCTCTTCCACACCTAAATCATTTCTCATCCCCTTTAAGAAATTTTTTTGGTGATTCTTTCTGTACCTTGGGAAAGTGGGGTGAGGTATTTTATTATCATCCTTGTATTTATCCATTGGAACAACAGAATAAAATTCCGCCTTATACTTCTTATCCCCATTATACCCCTGAGATTCTCCAATATCTTTTTTGACCTTGAGGGCACATCTAACAATTTAATCACAGCTCTTGAAGTCACGAATCAAGATGGAATTCCATAGGATTGGTTTTATCCCACTGAAGAAGTGGTCAACCTTGACTTTAAGAGTAATGACAAAGCCAGAGGCATATTGTGAAATACTTGTGATGTTTGCCTCATACTCTTTGATGGATTTTTCATATTTTTTCTTGAGGGCCAGGAAGTCACTTTCTATGTTAATTCGGAGGGTGTGAGGAAAATATTTATGGAAAAACATTTTCCCAAAATAGTTTCTATGCAACACCTTGATCTCCTCCTCATGCATCGTATTTTTGATCAATGACCACCATTGATCAGATTCACCCTCTATATGATAAGCATCAATAAGTACCTTTTCTTTTTCAAAACATTGAAGGATGAAGGAGATATTTTCAATGGATTTGATCCATTTTTAGGTGATTGAGGGACTAAATAACCCATTAAAATTAGGAGGCCTCCGTCTCATTAAGCTCTCTATTGTGACTTTTTCTTTCATTGGAGGATTGAATGTTCCTCCTGACCCATGTATCTAATCAAAACATGAGTTAACTAAGAGAGTATCATGAAAAAGTTTGTGATTCTTGCTCCCATCAGATTGGGCATCTCATTAGAATAGTTATCTCATTGATATTTTCATCAGTTGTTTTCCTAAGTCCCCCTTTTACCAGACATGGGCTAGAATAAATGGAAATTCAGGTGTAACACATAAAGGGTATTCAAAGGGGTAAAATTATGACTTATAAATTACTTTATTTCCTTATGATATGAATTTATAGGCTGCAATATATGTTTTACATGATATATATCCAAATATATATTCTTAGGGGATTTTTTATTCCCTAAATAATGGTTCATACTATGCTTATAAATTTAACATAGCTTATCCCGATAGAGTTTCATAACTAAGAGTGCAGAAAGGCCTATTGCCGTGCAACATTTCCTGTTCATGTCTAGATCAGAGTAGTGTTTTGGGGGTTTACACCTAGATACATTGGTTCCAAATGTGCCTCTACCAGCTTGTATCCATACAAGGATGTATTTTATTGATAAACCACTTAATAATTACTTACCAATATTTATGGATGCTTTTATTGTACTTATTCTTATCTCTAAGACACTCACTAGGGGTTTCAAAACCTAATACCAAAAATAACTAAACCACCCTTTGATACCTACTATAACAACCCTGCTATTTTATTTCACACTTAAACATAATTTATTACCTTAAATATTCCCTTGAGACAAAATAAAATATCAATAGGTCTAGTTTCTTTGGGGATTAATATCAATACATGACATCATAAAACATGAAATACGTATCATTATTAAAAATGTATTTTACATAACCACACACATTCCTTTGTAGTTAGCATTGCGTGGGATAACTTGAGGACATGCATAAGAAAATATTGAGCTATAAAGCCGAGTATGGGAGTAAACAAGTAATAACACGAGGAATACAATACATGTTAGGTGGTAGGAATATCAATGGGGAATTGGAGAAAGAAGAACATAAAGGCATGATATATCATGATTATTATAACATGGAAATGTGGCATCAACATTTTACATTATACTAGGGTGAGCCAAGGAAAATTGCCCTTTCCGAATTAATACACCCTCATTACACTTGAATTAAAATGTGAAAACCCTAATTTCACTTGGTGTATCATGATACTAATCTTTACCCAACACATTGGAGTGCTATCAGGGTTCACCCTTATTAATCATTTCATTTCATGCATAAGTGTGCCATATTGATCATATAACATGGATTCATTAAACATCATCATTTATTCTACTATAATATAATATGTAATTCATACACAAACCTTTATATTAAATATGTAAATTTTAATAAAGGTGAATACCCTTGATATATAAATGGGTATGGTATTCACTACACAACGACTTTGCCTTGGAAAATCATGACGCAATTTTAGTCACATAACAACGTGACATAAGAATTAATAAAAATGGTTGATGAGAGATAAAGGTGTGTCTCATAAAATTTTAATTAAATTGATACTAATGGGGTCATATATAAACCTTTACTAACATTTTTAATGGAATTTAGATTCATAATACAAATTCATTGCTTGAACATAAATGAGGAGAGATAAATTTCTTAATTAATTTCGGCATGGTAACATATGTACATGGGAGGAATTAATGATATAGAAAAGGGAATATCACCAATAAAACATAAGGAGGGATGTATTTTGGAGGTGAGAAATCCTAAACCAATATTTCTAATTGAAATTAAAAGGGTAGAATATTATAATGCAATTTGAACAAAAATGAGAGAAAAAACAAATCCCTTTAATGGAAGTGTGATCTCAAAGGCCTAGGAGAGGCCCGAGATAGGCTTATTTAGAGTTAGGTCACCTTGGGAGAATTATAGTGAGAGGAGGGAGTAGTTTGGTCGAGCTCAAAAGAATTTTCGTGAAAAGTAAGTGGGAGCGTGGGTGGATTTATATCATAAAATAGAGGGAATGTTTTATTATATTGGTTTTGGACACTACACATTAATCTAATAAAAAAACCATACCATGTTTTTTACTCATTTTTTACCCCAGTAGAGTGGAATATATTATATTATAATTCCAATGGCCTATCCTTTTAAAATATTAGTATTTATTATGTGGAGGGGAGTCACACTCTCGGGAAAATAAATTTAAAAAGTTAAATGATTTATAAGTCTTGGAGGGTCCACTAAGGCACCATAAAATTAATCAAATGAATCTAATATCGCATTGTTTTAAATATAAAACATATTTTGGATGAATAACTCATTTATAGAATTTTATCACATCACTATTAGGTCATTATGATGTCAAAAAATACATTATATATTTAGACGGTCTTTAATTTTTTCCAGAAACATCTATTGTCTCAGAAAATTATGAAAATTTAATCATTCTATAATATTGAAATTTGATTGCAAATATAATATTCATTTTATCTAAATAATTTTCTAAATTTGTGAATTTTTACTTTTAAAATAAAAACCAATATTAATAAAAAATTCATGGGTTTTTTCAAAAATAGATTTCAAACCTTAATAAAAATTACATTTGTAATCTTGAAAATTAAACAATTTTTTATATTTAATAAAAATTAATTTTGTAATAATATTTTATTAGAATATTATATAATTAGAAAATATATTAATTCATCAAAAAATATTTCATAATTGAATATTAACTAAAAATACTATTTGTTCTTTAAAAACTATTTACAAAGTAACAATAATAAAATGAATTTATATTATTTATTATATAAAACAATAGTGCACGAAAACATATTTATATGGTTTTTTAAATAACCCTTTATAACACCTGCATATTACTTAAGGGTAAGGTGTGTAATAGTGACAAACACTTAGGGTATCTCGGATAACATCGCTAGGTTGGTAATCTCTATCAACATCTACTTCTCCTATAAGTATTTTCATTCAAGCTTATCACGTTGAATATAGGCTAGGTCTTGTTCAAGAGAAAATCCCAATGACACCACATCCTTTTCAATCTCTGACAAATGGGCTTCGTACATATTATTTCTACTGGATGTTCTCATTGAATTCTTTGTTTGAGTAAATAGGTTTTGTTAAAGCCCTATGTTTATACAAATCATGTGATCACGGTTCAATGGCTATATTAGAAATGATCACAATTCATAATGGAATTTTTTAATCCAAAAACATAACAAAAAGGAAGTATATAAAAACAATTGACATAATAAGACATTTAATTAGATCAATAAGAATTTTCATTAATACAATTTTGGGTCGTTACCCTAAGTAACTCCAAAACCAAGGATATAAAAACCCCTCTAATAATTGAAATAATCAGGCCTCCTATTCTCATTTAACTAATCGCCACATATCCATTTACAAAATGAATTCCAGTTCTATGAGTGAAATTGGTTAGAACAAAGTGAAATTAAGATTTTAACTACATACACTATCAATTATCAATCTCCCCTAGCTACCTTAGAATTGAAGATAGATTTTTTTCATCACATCATTAAATCCACTCAAATGATAATTAAATTAGTCAATTATTCCCTTATTTATTTTTATTAAACATTCCCCTCCCCATAATGAACTCATTTATTAATATTAATACCATTTATTATTACTATTTTCATTTTTTTCCCTCAAACTGTATGTGAAGAGCACTATGATAAAGACCTTATATTATATATAATGTTTTCTTACACATACCCAATTATAAAAGTCTCATATATTTACCCGCATAACTAATTTTCCAATTTTACTCCTATTGTAAAAGAATAATATGATTAGCATTTGAGTTGGCTCTATCCGGTGTTTTTTCAAAAGAATGGTGTCACATAGATACATGTTCAAATATCTAGTTTTTTAATTTTATAATATCAATTCCATAAAATAATCTGTTATCACATTTCATTTCTATGTTCCTAAACATAATTTCTATAGAATCAGTTTGAAACATACACTCAACAATCTTACAATTATATAGATTTTATATATTTAAAACCCCCCAATCTAGAATTATAATATCACCTAAGTAGAATGCAATGATATTTTTTAAGGAATTTTTAATGATTATATTTACAATCATAGACTATATTTATAACTTAATAGAGAGGTAATATAAAAACATTTATAGTTTTTTAAGTGTTAACTATGAAACAAGTTTATCTAAATTAAGGAACCATGATCACAATTAAAAAAGACAATGTCCCCATTTTTGATCTAAAGGTAAGAAAAAAATTAAAATCGCTGGGCTCAGATTTTTTTTTAAATTGTAGAAAAATATTTCTTGTATGTTGGGATGATAAAATTCAAACTAAAATTTCTTCCACCCAAAAAACAAACATAAAAAATTTACAGTCAGGGTAAAAAGGGAACTTACAAGACTATTTATTGCTATCTAGCACAGGAAATTATTTTTAAATGTTTTCAAAAAATAAGTGAGTTAATGAATGATATTCAATGGACTATAATAATTGACTATACAATATAAAAATAAATAGATGTAAAATGAATGATGATAGTGACCAAAAAAAGATATAATAATGATGCAAGTAAAAACACATCTGAGTAATAAGTTTAATAAAATGAATTTTATATCAGAACCAAGACAATTATTTTCTGTAAATATATTATGGTATTTGTTTCATTTCAATCCACATTGGGCCAATCAATGAGTTTTCATGGAATGTGGTCTTATGATTGAGGTTGAAAGAAGTATTGAAGTTGGTGTAGTTTCTTAGTGTTTGCCAAATTTTTGGCCTCAAAATCGTTGTTCTTTTTGAAAATGTAGAGTTTCGGTGAAGGAATGGTACACCATGAACCATGTTATGGGAATAGTTCTTGGATCAAGAAATTTGGTATATAGAATGAAAAACTATGAAACATAAAGCACTAACGTTATGAAAATTGTGTAGGAGGATGGGTTCAAAGAGCGAAGGAGGTTTGCGGGATGTCTTGAAGTTCATAGAAGAAAAATGGTTTGTGAGATTGGGTGTCATTTATGAGAATGATGTAGTGATTTGTGCCACTGCGTAGGGATAATGGTGTCACACCGACCACATATGGATGTGGTTGGCGGGAGATGCACAGTATCTGGAAAATGAGGTTTTATATCGCATATTTGGTAAATATAAGTTTATAAGATTATGCAGATCTATTTTCATATATAAGGATCACTAATACATTTATTAAGAAGAAAAAATGGGATTAATAAAATCCAGGATAAATTCGGTTAAGACTAGAATGGTTCATAGGTAAATAATCTTGTATGAGATAATTGGTTCACGATGATGATTTTGTGAGAAGAGAAGTGGTTTACAGAAGAAGAAGAGTTCATGGAAGAAGAAGTCAGCTGAAGGAGATGGTATGTAGAGAAGAGTCTATTTACGAAGGAAGAACACTTTCTACGGTGCTGTGATGGTTCATGGACTAAGTGAAGAGGTACACAGATTATGATAGTGCAAAAATGAATGTAGTACGCAAGAGTAAAAGAAAAAGATGTTCGTTGACGTGGTTTTTGAAGGAAGTATGAGGTTTCATCTTGTAGAAGCGATATTCAGAGTCTGTACATGGATGAAGAATGATATTTAGTGGAGGAAAATGTTTATAATGACTACTACATAGAAAATTATATTTAATGTGATGGGGAAAAAGGAACTTCAACCTAGAATCTAACTACATTTAATGGTGTATGATTTAATTCCTACCCATTGAAGCAACCTTCATGTCAATAAAATGAATTTATATTCTTCCCAACATAGTGACCATGTGGGATTCAACAGATGTGATTTTTGGGATATAGTGTGCTATCCTCGAATCCTTGTAAAGTCAGTGCACTTGGCATAGTATTATTGTGATAATATTTTTCAATCCACAACTAGTGAAGACTAGTGGACATTGTTATGACCGACAACCTATCAGTGTTGGCTCATTGGACATCCCTTAGTGTTGAACAAGGTAAAATTGTTGTGACCTCTCTTTTCATGTGATTTTTTATTTTAATCACTTTTTCATCAGACCGGTTTAACAGGTTCATACAAGCATGGTAACAAGATCCATAAATTTAAAAGATATATTTGACACCCTAATTCACTCATCCCCTCTTAGGGGGTTTCGAGGCCCTTCATTTTAAATAGCTAGAAGAAATATTAAAAATATTAAGAAATAACTGACACATTTACTCCCTAGTTATGTAAAACATATCCTCAAGGTTGTACATAAAAATTATATCATCCCTTTAAAACCATAAAAAAGTTATCTGGTTGAAAATTTTAAGATCCTTAAAAGGAACAGAAAGACATGAGAATTTAGAATTTATGGAAGATTTTTAAATTGAGTAGATTTTTAGTTGGCAGAAATTTTATCCCATGTTCACCCCCTGTGAGCTTCTTTTTTCAATGACGTTCCATATGATTTTTTTCACAGGTAAATGTTCTTACAACCCACCAGGACCCCTGACCATAGACCACCTAATCCTCATGATAGATTTTAACCAATACATCAAAACAATAAATACTAATCATGAGTAAAAATATTAAAATAAAACTCTATAACCTATGATTCATCAGTCCAGGGTATCACATAACCATGTGAGAAACTATTATTCAATGAAATTTAAAAATTTAAAAAGTAATAATTAATTTTTTCCTCCCATGCTACACATACTTTCATCTCTCGATCCAGAATTTAGCACCTAAATTTTTTCAACCATGATCATTCAATGGGTTTTTCTTATTAATGGTTTTAACTTCACTATTGTCACTGAAATATTCAATATGGACTATCATGAAATATTTATCTTCAGAAGAAAGTAAAACTCTTTAAAAAATCCAACATAGTGGAAGAAAACATGCGGTATAGCTCCACATTACCTTTGAACACCACAACACATGTAATGACTCGGATTTTATGAAATATATTTTCATAAATTAATTAGAAATATTCAGAGACCAAATGTTGAGTTGGTGTGAGATTCTAAGGCTAGTTATTCCTAGAATGATTTATCCTATAAAGATTTATTTTTAATAAAATTTCATACGTAGTATATGTTTTAACTTGAATAACTTGTAAACTGGTGATGGAATTTGAAATATGGTGGAACTGTTTCATTCAGAATGACTTTACATTAGGTGGGATCTAACCTCGACTTGTGGAGGTTAGGGGTGAAAGTTATTTTATGGACATGAAATACATTAAAATATTTGATTTTTTTAATTTTTTTTGTAACATATTGAAGAAGTAGTAATTTATTTTTTTTAATAATACCTCTTATATGAATTAAAGGTTTTCTCCATAACCCATGAATTACCCTAATGTATGAAGAAGGAAGATTTCTCCAGACAACGAACGTCGGCGAATTAAGGATTGATGATGAAACAGACCTCCATTCTTCATCAATGACTAATCAAATCATTGAGGTATGGTTTAAATCTATTTTTGATTTCCTTTCCCCTCATATGTTAAAAAAATGAACACAGGAAAACCCATGAACAGTTTGATCTATTTTTCATTAATTCTTGTGGGATGGAATAATTTATGGGGGGGATTAAAGGGATGAAAAATCAATGTGAAAATCGGTTGATTTTTCATCGCAAAATCATATAATATGAAAGGATCAAGGACAAAATTAATAAATCTATGATCCTTCAATTTTGGAATTCATATGATTTCTCTCTTTCCCCCAATGTTATCTATTCCAGAAAATTTGCGACCATAGGATCGTTGTGCCTTTGATCCATGGAACAATGATTCTGGATGGGGATCTGAAACTGTCGCCTTATAAGATAGTGACAGTGAAAGGTGGTGTCTCCCACCATTTTATGTGGAGTGCGGATGGACGAGGCCTCTGGTGGGATGACTAGTGGTGGAGGAAGAACATTCCTGGAATGGGAGGCCTAGCTAAGTGAAGCATGGTAGGATGGCCGATGGCAGGGTGGCAGGTGGTGGAGGGGGAAAGAGATCTGATGGGATCACATGGGAGCCCGCGACAGTGGATGATGAATTTCGTGACCATGACGTGGTGAAAGGGGGTACCAGACCATGGTAAGGGGTCCGTGTGGAACCCGCAGTGAGGGAAGATGTGGGGAAGGGTGTAGGTACCCAGTACAATCTATGTTGACTGGGATCACATGGTCGGGTCCTGCGCTAAAGGAGCTGGCCCGCATGTGAGAGACTGGGCTAGGTCAAGTTGTCCATCAAACCATGTCCTAGTAACCCAAGTTCAATGGTTCGAGACCAGCAATTCAATTGGTCGGGCTAGACAAGGCCCAAACCAATCGGGTCAGGTCAGGTTACCAAAATCGGGTCGGGTCGGGTCAGTCAGACTTGGTTAGGTTAGACCCGTACAAGACCAACCACTTTATACTAAATTAGCCATATCTTTTCCAAACTTGTATCCACTAGAAAATCGGTTTATATTGTTGGGACCATTTAGATGATATAATCTTTTTAATATACTCTATGTGAGTTTTGGTGTATGTTAATTTATGAATTATGGCTAGAGGAGTATTTTATCCCGGAACAATCACACTATGAGCAGAATCCTACAGCTGGCTATGACTATGAAATCTTGGTGAATATGTCACTTTCATACTGCATGAACCATTGATGCTCTGTGGTCCTTTGACACTCTGTATTCCATACTTGCTTTATACACCAACAATGCTCCTTGTTCCATCGATACTTCATACGCCATCATCTCTTCTTGCACCATCGACGCTTCGTGCGCCATCGATGCTATGTGCACCATTGATGATCTGTGTGCCATCGACGCTCCATGTGCCATTAATGCTTCATGTTCCATCAATGAGATATTCTCCTTTAATGTTCACTGTTCCATCGAATCTTCTTATGCTATCGATGTCTGGGGTCCATCGATGCATTTTGCTCCATTGATGCTCTGTGCACCATCAAAACTCCATAGGTCATCAATGTGTCATGTTCCATTGATGCTACATATGCCAACGACAATTCTAGTGTAATAGAGATTGGGAGACCTATGAACTACAACTATAAATCACTCTCTGCATGCTTTAAATTTATAGATGTGTGAGCTAAACATGTTTATTGTACTTCATGTGTTTACTTTGTGGTGTATATAATGTGTTTTCATTTGTGGTATAGGTTGTGTATTTTACATATGGTGTACTTCAGTTTTTACTTTGTGGTATACATCGGGTATTTTATAGTGGTATTCTCCATTGTTGTTTTGGGGTCCCTACAGAGTATTTTTCTACTCACCCTTGCACGGGATATGACTGCACATGTCATGAATTGAGTAGATGATTCATGTTTTGATAGAGTACTTCATGGACTATGTCCATGTTGTGATTTGAGAGAGGCCTAAAATATGAGGTGTTCTTCAATGAATTCAGAAAGCGGTTTTTTGTACCTACCCTTCTGGAAGGGTTTTTGAAAAAGGTGTTTTTGGAGATTGTACTTTTCCTTTTGGATGAGATAGTATTATTTTCTCGTTGACTTTCCAGTTTTGTACTATTACTCTATGTGGGAATTTTAGTAGTATACATTCATGTATACTTACTATTTTTAGTTCATCACATTTTCATGGAGACATGTTCGTGTGTACATGTACTTAAAAAAATTCCTCCCAATTGTGGGATATGCCTACTCAAGGATATTCTCTATCCCCTAGCCTATTAGAGGCAATATTGGGGTAGTCATGAAATGGTCCCTAGGGGATGGTACATGAAAGAGTGGTATCATAGGAACGGCTTCATAAGACCCGGTGTTTTATGCTAGGCGGCCCCAGTTTTGTATTCCAAGAAGGATGACAGGATTTTGAGGTTATTTTTGGACATCCAAAACAAAAATCAGGTTACTATAAAGAATAAGTATCCACTACTGAGGACTGATGACATCTTCGAACTGCTGAAGGGAGTGACGTGGTTCTTGAAAATACACCTCATTCTTGGCTATCATCATCTTCGTGTATAATATGAGGATGTACAAAATATAGCCTTTAGATGTCGGTACACCACTACGAGTACATAGTTATTCTTTTTGGCATGAGGAATACCCCAGTAGTGTTCATGGGACTCATTAAGTGGATCTTTTGGCCATAAATAGATCGGTTCATCATGTTCTTCACTGATGAAATACCGGTGTACCCGACACCCCAAGTAGGAGCATGAAATAAACATGAGGATGACCCTGGACACACTCTGAGGGGACTATATTTATGGGGAGCTCTCAAAGTTTCAATTCTATATGGTGGAGTTCCACATTCTGGGATGCATCATTTTAGAGATTGGAGTGGTAGTAGATCTAGTGAAGATTAAAGCGGTGCTTTCTTGGGTGCCACCCAAAGTGTTACTGAGGTGTGGGGTAACCTTGGTTTGTCTATATACTATCAAATTTTTGTACCCAACTATTATATGGTATCAGCACTCTTTATAGCCATTACATGGAAGGGAAAACATTTTGTGTGGAAAGAGAATTGAGAACAATGCTTTCAGTTGCTGAAGAAGAGATTGATGAGCGCTACCATCATTAGATTACCAGAGGTGGGTGTTTCCTATGTGGTGTTCTGTGATACATCTCAGGTTAGGAATGGTTATATTTTGTTGAAGTAGAATTTGGTGATTGCCTATGCTTCATTCCGGTTGAAAAAACATAAGAAGAACTAAGTGACCCAGGATGTTGAGCCAGTAGCATTTGTCTTCATATAGATAATGTGGTAACAATACCTGATGGGCAAGAGGATTACCTTATACTATGACCACAAATGTGTCATGTATATCTTCTTCCATGAGGATATGAACATGAGATGGAGACTTTATCTAGATATCCTCTAGGACTATAAATTTGACATTATCTATACTCCTAAGAAAGGGAATGTGGTGGAAAATGCTCTCAAACGGATATCCATATTATAGTTGCAGAGTAAGGCATCAGATTAGTTGTCCAAGTTGCAGATATCCTTTAAGGATGGATATAGAGCATTGTATCTCAAGTCGATGGTAGTTACCCATCCAATCGTATTGAGATTAAGGGAGGTATTTCTCTATGACACCAACTGTGAGACTTTTCATGCTCAGATGTCCATAGGGAATACCTGTGATGGTTATTCGAATGGTGGGGAGCATGTTGTTGTTTTCAGAGGGTGCACAATAGTACCAGTGATGTTACGAGAGGAGGAATTAAGGGTGTTCTATACATCGTCTTTGGAGATAAATCTAGGAATGAAAAAAGATGAATCATGGCCTCTGATGCCAATTCTGGTGGTCGAAGATGATTAAGGCGGTGGTAGAGTTGATTTCACGATGCCTCACTTTCTTGCTAGTGAAGGTTGAGCACCAGGTTCCCGCTTTCTTGACCCAACCACTTGAGGTTCCAGAGAGAATGTAGGATGGGATATCAATGGACTTCATGAAGGGTTTACAATAAATATCCATGGTAAACAATACCATCTAGGTGATGGTTTACTGACTCACCAAGTTAACCCACTTCCTACAGATCTATATAAAGAAATCATTACAGATCTTGTGAAGCCTTTAGATGAATGAAATAGTTATACTCCATGGATTATCATCTATCAAAGTCTTGTATTGTGCTTCTCTCATTAAATCATGGTTGTGGAGTGGATTGAATGAATTGTTTGGGACAAAATTTCACTTGAGCATAGTGTTTCATGACCAAATAGATATCCAAATAGAGAGGACCTTCTTGGTTCTTGAGGACATGTTACAGGAATGAATCCAAGTATTTGGACATAGTAGGTTGGATCACCTACCACTGGTGGAGTTTTATATGACAACAACTATCACTACAACACTGTTAGGGAACCATTTGAGATCTTATACAGGTGAACATGTAGGTTTCCACTTTATTGAACCGTCCCAGGAGTCTTAGTACTCATGGGGCCGAATTTGGTGCAGACAACAACAAAAAAAGAATAGGTCATCCAAGAACAGATGAAGACTACATAGATCCATCATAAATTATATGCTGATAGGTTTCATTGGCCTTTGGAGTTCATAGAGGGAGACCATGTGTTCTTTCGGGTCTCACCTCGACGGGGATTGTGGAAATTTGGTCAGGGTAGAATTGTATATATAATATAAATATTTTCATATTCTGAGTAGAGTTGGTGAGGTGGATTACCAGAAAAATATACCCCCATAGTTTCAATGGCTGCATGATGTCTTCCACATATTGCAGTAGAGGAGGTTTGTGCATGATCCATCACATTTCATCAACTGGGGAGAGATAGAAATTGCTGATGGAGAGGCATTTATAGAATAACTGGTGGATATCAAGGATCAAGATGAGTAGATCCTTCATGGTTGGTCAAGTCCTCTTTTGCACATTCTGTGGAAACACGTGAATCTCCATGAGAGAACCTAGAAGTGGGAGTCTCAGATTCATGTCCATCACCCTCAGTTTATGTTTAGAAGCCCTTATTTTGGATTTTTCGGATATTAAGACCTAAGGGGGAGAGAACGTACTAGATCAGACTATATTGAATTTATTTTTTGAAATTAATTGGGAAAATTATGAGGCCAGGTGCAGAGGCAGAATGGGATTCTGAGATTCATTATTCCCATAATGATTCATTGAATAAAGAACAATTCTTAACTAAAATGTGTGGATATATTATGTTTGAAATCTATTGTCTTTTAAATATAAGCATTGATAAGAAATATGATGTCACTATTTCTTTTAGACGAGCTACTTTACATTAGGTAGGGCCTAACCTCAACAAGAATTGGTCAAGGGTGAATGTTAGTTTTTGGTCATGTTAATCACTAAAATATTTAATAAAAATATTTTATTTATACATTACGTGTTGATGTAGCAGCGGTTTCCCTTTTTAATATGCTATGTCAATAAAATTCAGGGTTATCTCCCATCCCCTGGAATTCCCCTTATGAAAGGAGATGGAAGATCTCTGTCGATGATGAACTTTGGTGGATTGAGGATCGAAGATGACACAAAACAATTTCTTTCATACACCACTAATCCAATCATCTAGGTTTGGTGTAAACAACTTTATGGTTTCCTTTCCCCCCTTAGATTCAAATGATGAACACAGACAAACCAAAAAATAGGATGATCTATGATTTCTACGTTCTTACAGGATGGATAAATTTACTGAGGGGAATAAAGGGATGATAAATTTTGGAGAGTATCCATTTATTTTTCATTGATAAATCTTATAATATGAAAAATTCAATGGAAACATGAACAATGAAGAGATACAGCCATTTGGGCATTCATGTGCTTTATCTATTTCTCCCAATGTTCCTCATTCCTCAGGATTTACAATCATAGGATCTTTGTGAATTTGATCCATGGCGTAATGATCCGGGAGGGGGATCTGAAACCATGGAAGCACACGACAGTGGAAGCATAAGGTAGAAGATGGGGAGTGATGAATTCTACTATTTCAGGTGGAGCACAACTGGGCAAGGCCACCAGTGGGGCAGCTGAGAGAAGAGGTAGCACAGACCCAACAAGGGGGTTGTGTCTGGTAGAGTGTGGTAGGACGATCTCAAGCTGGGTGGCTGGCAATGGTGGTGGAACATAGTCTGGCAGTAACACATGGGAACTTGTGGTAGTGGCATCTATGAGTTGCGATCAAGAAGCATTGGCAGTGGGACCATCATGCGGTTGTGGTCAGTGTGGAACCTTTAGTAGTGGAAGCTACATGGAAGGGGGCTAGGACATGTTGTTGTCTGTGTTGAATGTTTCGGCAACATTGATGAGGAGCACATGGATAGGTAGTGCATTAATGGAGTGGGCCCACCTGAGGTTGGTCATGATTGAAAGACTTGGCCCACGCCAATCAAGTCGGTCGGGGTCCGCTAACCCATGTCAGGATGGACCAGTATTAGCCTAGACCATACCCTTTTTACTAAACTGGCCATATCTTTCAAACCATGTGTTTGTCTGATGATTCGTTTGTGGTGTTAGGAACATTGGAAAAAGATGATCATTTTACGTTACACTAAATAATTCTATAGAAGTTTATTTAACTCCAAATATCTTGGTGAATATGTTCTCAAAGAATAAGAGTGCTATGAGAAAATCCAATAACTGGATGTGACTATAAAAATTTGGTGACAATGTAACTTGGGGGATGCATGACACATCGATGCTCCATACTACACCGAGGCTCCATGCGCCATCGAAGCTCCATGCACCATCAACACTTCATGACCCATTGACACTACATGTTCCATTGAGGCTCTATGTTCCATCAACACTTCATCCATCATCGACACTTCATGATCCATTGATTTTCCAAGCTCCATTCTCATCTCGGGCACCATTGTAGCTCAGTACACCATCAACTCTTTGTGAACCATTAATTATATATGTTTCATCAATACTCTCTGCTCCACCGATACTCTATGATCTATTGAATCTCAGTTTCCCAGAGACACATTTCATGTTGTCAACACTTCTAGTTTCTTATATATTGGGTGATCTGTGGGTTATAAGTGGAAATCCTTCTCTTCATTATTTAGACTTACAACTTTGTGACCGGACCGTATTGACTGTAATTATTTTGATTCCTTTATGGTGTACTTCATGTGTTTCTTTTGTGTTGTACATTAGGTGTTTCCTTTCTAGTGTACTTCATGTGTTTCATTTATGGTATAATTCATGTATTTCTTAGTGGTATTTTTTGATGTTTTAGTGTCCTTACTAAGTATTGTTTTACTCAACCCTATACAGTCGATGACCACACATGTCATTGCTTCTGCAGAAGAATGATGATTTTATGGTGTCTTTTATGGACTAGGTACAATTGGTTCTTAGGGAGAGTCCAAATAGATGAGGTGTTCTTTAACAACTTCAAACAACTATTTCTATACCTATCCTTCCGGTAGGGTTTTCTGCAGAATAATTTTAGGTGATTGTAAATTTATTTTTTGTTAGGCTTGTATTCTAGCCCATTTTACTTTTTAACTTTGTAATATTACTCTGTGTAATAATTTTAGTGGTATTCATGAATGTTTACTTTGTGTTTGAAGTTAAACACTTTTTAATAGATATTTGTTAATGTGTATAGTTATTTAGTAAAATTCCTTCCATTTGGGGGATATTCTGACTCGGTGATACTCATGAGCCCTAGGAATATTGGAGTAGGGAATGAGGTAGTCATATAATGGTCCTCAGGGGATGGGTTTTGACATCCCATGTTCTAAAAAAGTTAAAAAATGCCCATAAAAATAAAGAAGTTGATCAAAATTTATAAACCAAATTTCCCCACACTTAGATTATAGTAAAAACTAAGATAACAAATAAAATACATCTAAAACTCCACATAATTACATGATAATAATTTTAAAACAACTTTCATATTTATAAGAAGTGAAGGTTTCCATTTGAAAATTTTGAATTAAAAATCCAAAATATATTTCCAGATGTCCAAAACAGACATAAATGATTTAAAACATTCATGATATAGTTATAATTCATCACAAATAATATAAAACTCAGTAGGTAACAAGTTTTCAAGAAAATAAAATTTATCATAATGGGAAAAATAAATTTTTTCTAAAGTATGTAAACTTGAACAATATCTAGATTGAGGATCATTGAAATATTAAAAGTAAAATTGTAAAATTTCAATATCTTGTTCATAGAACTGATGATTTTATTATTCAAACTCTAAAATGGGTTCTATGGAAATAATTTACTTATCAATAGATTACTAAGGAGAAGGAATAGAATCTCGAGTAAAAATTTCAATGAGTTGGAGAATCCTAATCACTGTGAACTCTAGAAGAAAGGAACCATACTAATGTCTATCCTCAATTTTTAAGAACACATTCTTATTAACAAAAATTCGGTCATTAAAAACCCTATGTTTAGGAATTTCAAAAACCAAAATCTCCTTCTCCTTATCCACTACTAGAAGTTTAATATTTCTATTGGACAAATCAATAATAACACCTCTAGTAGAAATGAATCATTTTCCTACGATAATTAGCACTTTTTCATCATATTCAATATCATGATTTAGAAAATATGAAGGTAGTTTCAGTTCTCATATACCAACTAATAAGTCATCCAAGCATCCATAGAGATGAGTGAGTGACCAAAAAATTAGTTGAAGAGTGGAAACAGTTTGTAGAAAATTCATAAGACACATATTTTTAAACAATTAGTAATAAATTAAATTAATACTCTCTCATAATTCAAATAGACAATTAATTTTTCCATTTCCTCTTATTTTATATTGAATAAAAAATGACAAGGTCCATCAAAATTGGACGTAGCTTCATTAAAAGAACATCACTACATCACTAAATTCCTCACTATGATTTAGGGTATCCATCTTTTAAAATCAATTTTTTATCTAAAAAATTTTGGTGAACATACATATGATTGAATTTTATCCAAGATATTCAAATAATTCATGTTGGTGATGAATTTTGGAATCATTTTTAGGAATCGTATGTAGATAGTTTTTAAATCTTTTTTATTCTTTCAAAAATGGTAATGAGAGTGTCATCATGTTTTAAAATATGTTAATTTATCAAATTCTCCTCAAACCCAACCTTTATTTTTTCTTCATTAATCAAATTCCCAAACATTTTCATTAGTACATAGTATTTTTTGTGGGTGGGTTCAAAATTATATTCATTTTGTAAAAATCAGTCCAAATTTATAGAATATATGTTTTCCAGAACTCCGTCCTCATATTTGGGTTTTACATCATTTTCTACTCTCTCAGATAGTTCATTTACATGTTATTGGTTTTGAAGGCCATATATTGTGGTGAAATACCACACATACTATCTTATATTAGGAACTGTAATGATTGATTGCATTCACATGTGACTACTACCTAGGTCCAATCCATTTGACTCATTTCATGTTAGAAATTTTGAGTCCTTTGTTCTATATCATTACAAAGTGAACAGATCGCACACAACAACTAGAACAACATTCCCATTAATTATCCTTGAGAATTAGATGATTAAACCAACAATTGACTTTTAAAATATGTTGTGTGTTGTGTTTTAATAATTTTGGAAAGTGTGATATTTAATTATAGATTTCCATTTGTAGGACATGTTTGGGTGTTTTTTATATCAAACATTATACTATTTTGAGAAGGAATTTTGAAAACCCTGATTTCTAGCCCTACAATCAACAAACTATACACTCTCCTCAAACTAGAAAGGGAGGTTAAAATTGGGATAACAACATTGGTTGTGACCAGACATCCCAAAGTGAGTGGACTGATCCATATGAACTCTATAATCAAAAACCACATCATGGATGTTTGTTTCACTGATATAAATGACCCTATTTCTTGCATACTAGTTATTGGAAATGTTTTCATTTTATTAAATAATTATTTAAGATCATAAATAGTTAAAAATTGATGTCAATCCCACAAGACTGATTTTCAAAATTCTGATTGTATGGGGAATGTTGATTATAAAATATATCCATGAGATGATTTGGGGATAATTGATGTTTTAATGATAGCCTAAAAATACATCTAATAAAATACCATGCTTTATGAAACAACTTTTAATCATCCTGGAGAAGACAAATTATCTTATGCCTAACCACTATGGTTATGTTCCTGGTACATAATTTTGATAGAACGAGATTGAAAATTTTATCCCATGTTTCCATGATTTCCTTATCCATGTTTTAGAACCATGTCCTCACCCTCTCCTTAAGGAAGAAACAAATACCCTCAAAATCAACTCCTCCTCACTCAAATATCAAAGATCCAATTTCTATATAGAATGATAAAAAATATATGATAAACTTTAATGCTCCCACTATTAGAAGATCATTAAATGGATAAAGCAAAGAGATATGAGGTTTTTGGATTTAATAGTTCCTAGGAATATAGGAAAACATTATGCAAGAAGGGATACATGATATTTTTTTATTTGAAAATCCATACATATATGTCTCTTTGTGGTAAAAGAAATGGGTAGTGGAACATTATTGTTTTGATTATCGGCTTTTCCTTCATGATTTCCATTTTTGATTTATTTTGTTTTTTGAGGACAATATAATTTATATTTTTTTAGATATTGGAGTTTTATGTTCTCGCATACATGTTTAGATGTGTATATAGTTAGTGCAGATACATTAATTAATCATAAAACAGAACTGTGTTTTTTTATATAGCATTTTTTATTTATTTTTAATATAATATTTTCTTATTGTTTTGTTCATATTAATTTTTTGATTGTTTTTTATGGTCTCTCATGACTTTCTTTAAAATAGAACCAAAATTTTACATGAACAACATTGAAAATTACATCAATTAATTATTTATATAACCAATTTTCTTACATATGACAAGTATAAGGGTGATCGGGGTGTCGATTCCAAAGTTAAAGAGAATGGTTTTTATAATAGGCCAATACAGTGATAAAAACAGTGAAAGAAAAATGATAAAAAACTGAAAAAGATAATTACATGGGTAAATGGATGTGGGGAATGGAGAAAAATATCATAGAAAGAGACCATCGGTGGGTAAATTTTGGGTACGAAGGTTTATTTGAAATGATATACATGATGGTATATGATCCTATATATATTAATTAAATTATTCATTGGTTGAAGAAAGATGGAGATTCGATGAGTTATCGCTTCAATAAACTTCAATATCCAGATAGAACTTCTTTAGTTAAGATATATTTTTCATACCATTTTAATTAATTGGATAAATATGGATAATAGATTCATTAACCTTTTCATGTTTTTGGTACTATGGTCAATTATTAAAGGTGAAATTATTTCTAAATTGTCACATGTTACTGTTTTTAGTACTATGAATTAAAGATCATTTTTACTACAAAAGAACATAAA
This sequence comes from Viscum album, assembly GCA_963277665.1. Taxonomy (NCBI): domain Eukaryota; kingdom Viridiplantae; phylum Streptophyta; class Magnoliopsida; order Santalales; family Viscaceae; genus Viscum; species Viscum album. The sequence goes on along the minus strand of OY728129.1, from coordinate 426,294,969 downwards.
ACAAGAAAGATAATATAATAAAGGTCATAATGAAATAAAAATGGATAAATTTATCTCAATTCATCTCAGTCAGATTTCCCGGAGGTGTTTAGTTAATCATATTAATGAAAAAAATTAACAGAATTAGATGACAAAGAAGAAGAAATATCACTAGTGAGATTACTCCCCTCCACTAGCTCAGTCTTATACTCTTATCTATTCACTATGGTCATTTAATGATCGTGTGTAGATCAAGGGTAGGATCAGATTGTTTAGGATTTATTTTTCCTCTACCAACTCCTAAATGGATGTGTTCAGGTGAAGGATTATTTGTTTTCCTCTCCCATTCGATCTTAACAGAAATATGTCATGAACCTCTACAATAATATGCCTCTCCTCTATGTCGGATTCCATAATCATCTAGTAATGAGGTTCTTGTGGAACTCTTACTGAGTGCATAAATACTTTAAAAATATAACATTCTCTTTACATGAGGTCAGCATATACTCAAGGGTCCTCTCGATCTCACTGTAATTCTAGCCATTTCTACCTCCTTTGACAAAAACATTAATTAAAAGAGTTACTAATATTATTATATAAATATATGTAGTTATTATAATTATATTTACATATTTATACTAATAGAATCATTTTGTTCTATTAAAATTATTAGTATATATATTATTAGTATTAACTATTATTGTGTTCATTTTTTTTATTTTATGTATTTTATTTTAATTGTGTTCACATATTCTCTCCAACATATTTATTTTCCATCAATGCTCAAGACATTGGAGTATCTCAACCATCTGCAACATCTCCTCCGCGATGGATCCTCTTCAATAAATGTCTATAAAGACAATATTTTCAATAGGGTTCACATTGGGTCGGCATAATGGCTTAATATATTCTCGGTCTCTAGTTTACATTGTCATTGGTGGTATCCTTCCTCCCAATTCACCGGTGGTAGCTGATTTATCTCATTTCCAGATCAGGCACAATGAAGAATGTTTGTGATTTTTTGGGTAATGGTTTGGTTGGATATCAGTGGTTCTTTGGTTGAGATTTTCATCGGTGGTTAGGGTCATAAGCTAGTCTTTGATCTAGGATTTTAGTCACGTTAGAATAGGAATAAAATTAATCTATGTTGAAATTATATTGTATTCTTCCAAAAAAAATTTGCTAAAAGGATGATGATAAAATTGGTTACATGCTTCTAGTTCTATAATAATTAATAAACATTGAATAAATAATCAATGAAGAATTAAATAATCTTTTTTTAATTAAATATAAAACCAAACATTAAATATGAAAACATTTAAACTAAGAATTAATAAGACAAAACAATAAAATATTAATAACTAAAAAAAATAAATTCTCTTAATTTAATTAACTAACTAATTAAGAGAATAAATAAATGATAAAAACTCTCAATGTATTAAATACTGATTAAATATTGTTAATATAAAATATTTAATGAAAAGATTTTAAAATTGGTCAGCTTAATTTAATTATTTATTAGATTAATAGAAAAAACTAAAATTATATTAAAAAATAAAATAATTGGAAAAAAATATAATATATTTAAATGAATTTATAGATTCAATTAATATTAGTCAGCAAATAATTAAAAAATAAAAAAAAATGAAAAAATGAAAAATTATATAATAAAACAACAATATTATAATAATTACCTTTAATATTCTAATTCGATAAAAAATTAACCACTAATAATAAATAGTCAATAATTAACAAATGTAGACATTAAATACACAGTTAATTCTCCAAAAGGTTGTGGGAAAACAAATTAAACAAATTCCACATCAATAATATTGTGGGTAATTGTTTTGTATCTCTTTGAGTAACATTTATTCCATCTTCCATATGAGAACTAACCAAAATGTTCTCATTAATTTATTTTAAATTCCTAATCAAAGGATTTTGTGGTAAAAATTATTTTTTATTTAAATCCAATTCCTTTCATCATTTCATCTTTCTTCTTGAGAATATATTTTCCTTCTAAATCATATTATAAAAAAGATCCAATAATCTCATAGATATTTTTTTCATTGGATATTTTTCTTTAACTTGTATTAATTTTTAATATGACATTTGTTAGGTAAATGTTGTAAAACTATCTCTACCTAATAGGGAATTATATATTGTTTATCATAAATAACACATTTCATTAAGTATACTTACACATAATTGAAAATGTTGATTAACTTTCTCTTCTTCTCCTATTTTAAATTCCTCATATTGAACCCCTAAAATGGACAGGTTAATTCTTATTATGTTATTTTTTAGAAACCAATGATACATGGGTTCTCTATTACCATGATGCGATAAAAAAATCCAAAATGTCATCCGAACTAACACTCAACCCAGCCTGAGATAAGGATCGAAGGGTGTTCCCGATCCCCATGCGCTCGAAACTAGTGCTAGAAATCAAAACAAATCAATGAGAAAAACTTAACCCAATAAACTACCCCGATCAAATTACCAAAATTGAACAGGCAGAAAAATCCACAACTGAACATCAATAAATATATAATGAAATCCAAATACCACAAGTATTTAACAAAAAAAGAATCAACAAATCAATCAGAACCACTCTGACACGATCTTTACATGACTTTTTGTTCACCAACAAACACAAGACCAACCTACACTAATGGAAAACACATGAAAAAGAAACCTAAAACTGCAAAATAGCTCAGGTATACCAATGCTGAGAGGCACAAGAAGGGTATGATCTCAATCAAATCAGTTGGTAGTCACCATATATTCCATGAATATTCTTTCCCCAATCATTCCACAAACCCTAGTTTGAGGTACATACAGAAGTTTCCTTTTAATCATTTTAAACAACCAACCATATCCATCAAAAAATTACCTTTTAAAATATCAAACATATCATTTATTTTTAAAAACCGTTCTACATTCCAAAAACTTATTCAAAACCCAAATCCAGTTACAAATCCATACCAAATCACCCAAATGAAAATTTTCTAATAATAAAGGAAATAAAAAATACATACACAAACTAGTAGGAATAATAACAAAAATGTATCTGAAGAATAACATAACAAATAGATAGATAATCATGGGTATCTCCTAAACACCTCTAGAATCATTCCCTAGATGTACTCATTGTTGAATTTCGTATCAGTATATGGTGTTACTCTATAGTCTATAACAAACTGGCCTCTCTAAACTAGTTAATACAGGGTAACTTCTCACTAAGCCTCTCAGAAAATCTAGGGGTACCAACCCATCTAATCAGGATTGACAACCAACTGTCCCTCGACTCTCTTATTGACACCCACGAATCCCATGATAAAAGTAATTGATGAAACATGGTTTAGAAACCAAAACCCACAACGTCATTATACATGATCCACCAGATGTAAACACATACCATGGTCTAGTGGTTTCCAAATATAATCCAAATCCTACAGTGTTTTCATGATTGAATCGCTAGATGAGAACACATTCCCCAGTATAGTGGTTTCCAAACACAATCAAATACATCATTTACACACAGTAAAATCCATTTAATTTAAAATAATGTTCATAAAATAATAAAAGATTAGATGGGAACCACTATTTTCCATAATCAAAATGATTTCCCAAAACTCAAAAAATACCAACCATGCTTTCACATCACATAATCTTTCATAACCACTTTACAAACAATTAAAAAATAGCAATCAACCCTTCACACCACATTATCTTTCTTCCATTTTATCCAAAACATACTAAGAATCCAAATGGGATTTCACATCCCATTAGATCAAAAATTACTTTCCTAAGGCAACACCAATTACCAATGAGGCCATTAAAATTTTCATTCAAATCATATTTTAAAATCCATTTTGAAATCATTTTTAATGTTAATATGAAACCCCATTTTTACATTAACAATGCCAAATTGTCCTATAAATTTCAAAACCAATACCATTTCGAAGAAAATTTTTAACCATGGAATAAAAAAAAATATAAACAAGACCTTGTGATAATTATTTACCAAAATATAAATCAAAATTACAAATAGGACTCTATGCAAACTTCTCACAAATACATATCTCAAAATTACCAATGGAACAATATTTAGAAAACACATTTTATTTCATATTCAAAATTACATGAGGCAGCAACAAACCATTTTGAAATCAAGGAACTATTTTAGGAAAAACAAAGAATTATGGGAGGATATGCCTTTTAAAAACCATGTTTCAGGGAAATAACATTCCCAATTTCCATTATCATTTACATTCCCATCCCTATGTGCACCCCATACACATATTGATGTTCCAACATCCAATTAAACAAGTAAAGTATCCATGAAATCACCCAAAACCATTTTTAAAGAAACATCACATACTTCTAAACAATCCCAACAAGCTACAAATAAGTTTCACACCATTGTAGTCACTAATTTATACAAACATAACCCAAATCAAATCCCAACCACAATTCCAAAACCTATCCAAGGGAAAACACCACCAAAATAACCAAATATCACTATAAAAGATCACTTGAAATTTTTTTAAACACCTTGTGTGCATTTTAATTTATTCATAAATAAAGAAAAACTTTTGGAACCATTTAGAACCGATTTTCCATCATGAAAATACCAAAACTATTTGTATTAACAGGCCATAAGAATGTTTATAACATGTTTAAATAATTAAAGGATGGATCTAGCATTGATAGAATGTTCCAAAAATGAAATATTCAAAAAACCTACCCCAATGTCATGAGAACACAATGAAAATCTTGGATAAGGATAAATAAGGCCAAAGGAACAAACCACAAACCATAACAACAAATAAATCAACCCAAATTATCCAACCCCTATCATTGGTTTTCTCCAAGATAGATCTTAGCCACGAGAAACCATGAAACCATTATAGGAAGAGGAAAAAAGTGTAAAGGAAAAGATTTGATGAGAAAATCATAAAGAATCACAAACCTTTTCTGAGAAATTTCCCAAAAAGTTTCCCAAGATGAAGGATAATGAAGGGGTAATCCTCTAGTCAATACCCAGCTGAGAGGGTATAAAATGGGAGGTAAGAAAACATAAATCAGGATTTTAAAATAAAAATTATTTTGGTTTTAATTGGTTTTATGGTTTTTATGCCTGTTTTGTAAACCATGCACAAATCGTTATAATGCTACAGAAAACATTTTTTTAACATATAGATATACATTTCACAGCTTGGAGAAATAGTTCTCAAACAATGTGACCTAAAAAATTGTTCAAAAACCCTCAAATGACATCCCAAACACTAGGAGAGTCTGCCAAAAGATTTTTGAATGATTTAAAAATAATGTAGTGACACTATGGGTGTCACAATATCTTGACCCTTCCACTTTCCCCTAATATCATTTTCAATAACCATGAATAGGAAAAAACGACTAAAAAACAAATTATATTGAGAGATACTAAACCTGAACCTCAACCAAAAGATCACACATCAATAAATAAATAGAAATAAAATAAAAGTGTGGTTGGGTTGTGAAAATTCTTCCCACCACAAAGAAATTATAACCCCATAAAGTCTCCTTAACAAAATATAGAGAAAATGTGACACTAAACCCAAATAAAGCTGAATGAAACCAAAAACCTTTTGGAGAGATTTTAATACATCAGTCACACATGTCCAAATGTAACGAAAAATTCAATAAGTATGACCAATAGAAAAAGAGGTGGGTTCTCCCCACCACGAAAACCTAACTATCACAACTACCAGAACCTATAATCCAATATGAACTAATATAAAACTTCTTCACACAATAAGAACAACACAACTAGAAAACCCAGTAACATCCCACCCAATCAAAAAAACTAAATATAGTCCTTGATCTAAACCAGAATTTGACATTTCTACAAGACTCCAACATCACTGAAACAAACAAAATAGAAAACAAATACAAATAAACAAAAAGGATATACACACATAAGAGAGAAAAACTATTATAAAATTGACATAAAAAAGATACAACCACTAGAATTATGAGAGAAAAATATTACCAAAATCATTACAACAAATAAAGAAACATAGAATAGTAAAAAAACTATAATAGTGAAACTTCATCTTTCTCCATTACAACACCAAAGAAAAAAATTGGGCCATGGTTCCCCACACCCCCAAAAATTATTGACTATGTAAAAATATTCTTGTTGAGGAAAATGGATGGAGCACTAATGTCATGAAGAATATTCTACCTTACATTCAAGAGATAAAATCCTCTGATCAATAATTCTTATTCAAGAAACACTTCTTAAAAAATGTTTCAAATGATCATATTTCCACAAAGATTATGTGAATTTAGAGGCTTACGAGAATAAAATATATAATTCTCAAACCTAAATCATTTTAAACTGATAAATGAATAGTCTGATGTGTGAGAATCCGAATTCGATGAAAGTGGATTCTCATAAAAAGGCTTTGGAACACACCCCTCACCATATGGGGATCCTTAACAAGCATCAACTACCACCAACTGTACATCTAGAACCAAATCAGCAAAGAATGCCTCATCCACAAATTTATCAAGGTGACTTGACTGGATGATAGTTCATTACCCTTTATCACTCGATAATGTCCAATAAGGAGAGATGATCTTTCAACTGATTTTGGGATGTAGTCTCCATAGAAAGGGAAACGAGCTCCATGATGTGGTCAAACTAGCTTCACCATTCCAAGAACCTACTAAATACTCAAGACTTATTCCTCCTTCCTTGTATTCACATCCTCTGAATGAAATATAAGATAAATTGGTCTTAAATAATTCCCATTTCATTCCAACATGCATCAACGACATAACATTCACCCTCCATTAATAAAAAATCAGACCCTCAACCCAGAAAATAACAACCTTGTGTATTCCCAAATACATTAAGATGATCTCAATTTCTATAATCCATTACAAAGTCACTAACAAAGCTTGATCACCATGAGATGTGGGAATATTTGAGAAGAATTAGATTCTAGAAAAGACCCATAAAACTTATTGGAGATCTTTTTAGGCTGTATATTTTGAATATAAGAAAACACCGAACCAAAATCAACATCACCCAAAAATGAAACCAAAATACTATCCCATGGTAGAACAACCAGCTCATAATCCATACATCATAAAAAAATACAAAAATATCCATTTAAAATAACCACAATTTTTTTCCCAATTCCTTGAATTTCCTTATTCCAAAGTCACTAACCAAATAAAAAAATCCACTTTTTCCCACAAAAAGAAATCACTTTTTTAAGAAAACCCAATTACAAAAATACATTTTCCGTTCAAAACCTTTTTGAAAAAAAAACAAGCTAAACTATTGATCTCAAATAGTCACATGTGGTATCCTATAAACCATCACATATGTTTCCACCCCACCTCCTCAAACATAATTTATGCACCCATGAAATCATGAACTTTTCATACACACCCATTCATATGTGAACATCCATAAGGAATACCAAGGGTCAAACTTACCACATTTTCATAAAACCAATGAATTTTCCAAATTTTCAATTCACATTTCCTCCGAAATCCCAAAATATTTATAAATTATGAATCACTTTCTCAGTTAATAAACAATTTTACTTTTTAATCCAAAACCACTAGTCAATATCATTTCATTTCTAAAACCATTTTACCACTACAAAAAACCTAATTCCTTTGTAAACCCACTCACAAAATGAATAAAAAAACCAATAAAAACATTCATCTAAATCATATATTGAGGAATAAGAGGTAATGTATAAAATAATGACATGGTTAGCTAACTATGTACTAAAAAAACTGACTACTAAGTGGACCTTAAACCATACACTCAGATTACACATTGGTAACTACTTCATCTGAGATAATGGCATGACACCAAATCACTTATATTATCATTCCACATCCACATAAACCAAAAACCAAAACAAAAGAATAAATTCCTGGACTACACCTAGATACTCATGGAACAGAATAATAAAGGGTTCATGACATCCATCTCATGCCAACCAATCGAGTCAAAGAAGTCCTAATCTATGATCTACATAACACCCTAAATAAAAAGAACCTACTCTGATACCATTTTTTCATGATCTATGATGTTATTCCATCCAACTTGACACCCAATCCAACCTATGATATGGACCTAAGGGGATTCTCGATCCCCAAGGGATGAAAAATATTTCCAAATATCAAAATAATTCAATTTGAACAATTTATCCCAATAAAAACCAGGATAAAAATTCAAAAACATAACATGCATAAAAAACTAAAAACAAAACATTAATAAATATACAACTTAATCCATATAAAATTCCAACTAAACGTAACAAAAAATAAATCCAAGAATAAATTTGAACCATGTTGACATGATCTATACATAACCTCTCGGTCCACACCAATTATAAGACCAACATTATCTAAATGTAAACACACAATATAGAAACCTGAAACTTGAAAATATCTCAGGTCAACCAAAACATAGTGGCACAGTTAGGGTGTAATCTTAATTTTATTTTTACTGAATCACTACAATGTTCTTGAATTTCCATTCTTAAAGCATTCTACAAACACTAGTTTGAGATACATACACAAAATATTATTTTAATAATTTTAAACAATCGAACAAAAATTTCCATGAATTCCCTTTTAATACTACACATTAAACATTTATTTTTAAAAACAATTATACTTTCTAAAACCTAGTTTAAACAAAAATCTAGTTACAAGTCCATTCGAGATCTCCCAATGGAAATGCTAATGATAATACAGGAAACAAAACATGTAGGAAAACCTAGTAGGGATAATAACAAACATGTAGGAAGAGAAAAATAAAACACACAGATAGATTTTCATGGGTATCTTTTAAGCATCTCTAGAAGAAATACCATGATATACACTATTCATATTCACTTGCCAATATATGGGGAAACTCCATAGTCAAAAACCAACTAGCGACTATAAAATACCCAATCTAGTGGCACGTTCCACCTGGCCTGTCGATAAATCATGGGGGTACCAACCCATATAATTGGGTTTTGATAAGAAACAGTTACTCGACCTTCAATATGATTCCCATGAATCACATGATAAAATTAATCGATGAATCATGGTATAACAACTTCAACCCATAGCATCCTCATCCATGATGCACTATAGGGGAATGCATCCTAATGCCCAGTAGATTCTAAACATTATCTAAAACCCACATCATCCTCATGTATGAGAAACTAGTGGCAGGCACATCCCAAGGTATAGTGGTTTCCAATCATATTCTATATCATCATGGGAACACATGAAAATACATTTCATTTACATGAAAGTTCATCCAAAGATTAATTCTCACATGGAAACTAACATTTTCCATAATCCCAACCATTTTCCCAAAAATCAAAAAATACCAACCAGGCCTTCATATCACTTATGATTTCAGAACCACTTTATAAACCATTACAAAACACTAATCGGGCCTTCACAACCCATAATCTTCTAACCATTTTTTCCAAAACATATGAATATTCAAACCAATATTTCAAATCACATCACATCAAAATTTACTTCCTCAAGACATCATAATTTACCAACCAGTCATTTAACATTTTCAATTCAACCATATTTACAAATCCATTTCCAAACCATTTCTAAAGTCAATATGAAACACCAATTTCACATGAACAATGAAAAATGGTCCATTACATTTCAAATTCAAAACCATTTATAATACAATGTGAAAAAATGAAATAAAACAACAAGTTCCAAATAATACCTTATTCTATTTATGCATCGAAATTAATATAAAAATGAAAAATGAACCTTTATGTCAATTACTCACCAATACATATCTCAAAATTCTGAACCTTCCAATCTATATAAAACACATTTAAAGTCATGTTCAAAGTAACATGAAGAACTAAAAAACAATCTAAAAATATAGAAACTAGTTTGGGAAAATGAAAGAGGGATAGGAGGAGAAGGATTCAAAAAACCATGTTTCAAGGAAATATCATTCCCAATGGCCATGATTATTATTTTTTCATCCTTAAATGAACCCATGCACTTATGGATGTTCCAAAAAACAATGAGACTCTTCATGTGTCGATGAAATTAACTAAAATCCATTTTTAAAGGAACATCACTTTCTTCTAAATCAATACAACAAGCCATACATAAGGGTCAAAACATAAAAGCCACCAATTTACACATATGACACCCAAATCAAAACCCAACCAAAATTCTGAAATATAACTAATTGAAAAAATCCAAAAAAAAAAGAACAAAAAATTAACATTATAATATCAGTTGGCATTAAATACACACCTTGTGTGCATTTTCATATAGGAATAATTTAGTAAACCCTTTTGAATCCATTTCACACAAACATTCCATCAGGAAAACACCAAAAAATAATAATAACACAGAAAAAAACAAGATTGTAACAAATTTAAAGAATTAAAGGAAATATCAAGAATCAAAAAAATGTTTCAGAAATGAAATGGATGGAAAAACCAATCATAATGATATCAAAACACAAAAAAACACCCAGAGAAGGAAGAAAAATGTCAATGAAACAAAATGTACACCCTAGAATCCATGAAATCAACCCAATATACCAACACTCTTCCTAGGGTTTGTTCATGATGAACCCAAGACATGAAAAACTATGAACCCATGAGAGGGAGAAGAGAATAATTACAATACTAAATATTTTAGAAAGAAATCATGAATAATCACTAACCTTTCGTGTGAAATCTCTTAAAAGAGGCCCAAGATAAAAGGGATTGAGGGGCGTTCCCTTTGGTAAATAAAAAAATGAGAGGGGGTAAAATGGGAGGAAAAATCTAATAAATTGGATTTTCAAAATAAATATTATTTAGGTTTTAATGAGATTCATGGTTTTTGAAGCATGATTTTTCAAAATATTTGAAACCATGCGAATTTTACCTGAAACATTTTTTAAACATGCAGAGTCCAGTTGTATCGTTTGGGAAAACTATTCTCAAACTCTGTGACTTGGGAAATTTACCATAATCCCTCAAATGGAACCCAAACACTAGAAGATTCCACCCAAATATCCTTCGATGATTTAAACACAATTTAGTGGCACCATGGGGGTTAAAAATCCCGAACTATGTATCTTTATCCTAATACCTTTCACAATAAGACTATTGAGGGACAAATAGAGAAAAAACCAAAATCCAAAATATCATGGAGGATACTAAACCCAAAACCAAAAAAATATCAAAAAAACAATAAATTAATAAAAATATGTGAAAATTGTGGTTTGGGTATGCCACATGGTGTGGTAGAGCACATTGGATCTTAAATTCACAATGTGAACTATTTTCTGAGATGATTATGTTCATGATGAATGGAAAATGTTAGGTTACATTAAATAATATATGAAACTCTAATTTATATCATTATAATACTGAAAGATAGTTTTATCCTTTCAATGAAAGAGGAACACCAATATAGGGCTACATAATAATATGTCCATAGAGAAGATCAATGACCATGGTGACCTTGTTATATTAATGAATGAATATGTCTAGAAGTGATTGAGTTCATGTGTTTATTTGGAAATGTAAAATGATTTAAAGGATGAATATTCTAATTAGAAGTTACATTAACATGGAGATTCTATGCCACCTTAAGAAACATGTAAACTGAAGGAATATTTTAGTTGAACATTTCTCATAAAAGACAGAAGAATATTTTCAATGATTGAAAAAATTAAAGATTCATGAGGGGCTCATTGAAAATTTTCAAAAGAATAAATTTTATAAAAGAGAGTCATGAATTTTAACATATTCATGAACATTCCCAATGTTTTGTGAAATTGGTTTTTTGATGATTCGTTGTTGGTATTTAGAAAAGGTAAGGCTTTCACAACTGTTAGTAGAGTTTGTGAAGGTGTGGTTTCATAATGAAAAATTTGTTACCAGAACCCTATAAATATAGATGTTGTTGTTAAACTTTGGTGTGTTGTGAACTAAAGTAAATGTAATATCATGGAAGATTTAGGATATTTGTTAATAGTGTACACAGTCTATAGTGAATAAGGTATTTGTGTAAAAGGATAGTCGTGTATATAAATTAATGGCTACACCGATTATTATTTGAATCCTAACTTATTAATGAATTGAAGGTATTGAATAATAAAATAATTAAGAAAAGGTTTTTCTTGTGTGAAGCATTCATGAAAACAACATTTTTATTAAGAATGTCCTTATCTCAGTTTGAACAAGTGTGTTAGTGAACACATTATCATAGAAATTTATTGTTTGAAGGAAGAAACAAGTGTCATTATTGAATGAGTACGAATCCAAAAAGGATAAATGCCTCCAGAATGTGGGAAGTTTCATGATATAGAATAAATTTCTGGAAAGGGTGGATTTTAAAAACACAAATATAGTTATGTTATAGGGGGAGTTTTACATGATAGGATAAGTTTAATGAATCGTGAATGTTGTGTGAAAGAGTAAGAGATGGGTGAAAATCTAAATAGTTGCATAAATGTGGGTATTGGGTAGTAGTATTAGGATAATAGTACATAATGTGATTGGAACTTATTGAATTCCTTTCCAAACAAGATATTAATTTAATAATAGTTCAATAGGGAAAGTGAAGCTATTTTAATTTTTATATTCAACACATTTTTTTGATGGGGAAATGGGAAGATCAATGAGAAATAATCAGTACATATCAATAATACACTGAATAAATGAAAAAGGAAACTGTTAAAAAGTGTTTTTACTACTAAGTAGTGAACATAGTAGGATAAAAAAGGGAGTGACACTTGGGTGGATTTGATCCAAACCATAAATCATGCAATTATAGTGATACTAAAATAGAGTAATAATAGCCAAAACCTTGTACGAACAAAAATAATAATGACTATTGGATTGTGGAATAAAGAAACAATAATAGTGTGTTCTCCTCAGATATAGCCCATTTCGGGTGAACAAGTTAAAATTAATTTTTATTGTGTGCTTTATTTTCTTATAGTCTGATTGATTATAATTAGGTCTTATAATGTGAAATATAAACAAACATATCTTAAAAAGTCTTTGATAAGTGAACTATTTAGTTAGTTATTCAATTAATACATAAAAACAATAGTGGAGAAACTTATAAGTGATGTTAAGAAAAAAAATATGGTGATTGTTTCATCGGAACATGGCGAAACACAAAATAGTTCCATACCCTAATTCACCCTCTTGAATAATCTATCACAAATAACTCTATTCGGTCTATTAATTAGGATCATTGGTATGTTGCAATAACCCACATTTTTAAAAGAGGAAAATCATTTTAGATAGTGTATATGTAATACAACACCAAGATCATAAGAAAATGTACCAATCATATAATTTATATAATATTTATTTCTAAATTATATTAATATATTATATAGCATTCAATCCACAGAACTTCTGGATTGAAAAGAACATAATACTCTATTGAAATATTATAATTATTTAAACATTACCATACTAACATAGAAGTTATGATGGATATTATGAATATTATTAACAAAATTATGTTTCTTATATGGTTTACAAATTTAGTAAATAAACTAAATTTTTATATATTTATTATAAATAAAATAATAATCATTTGAATGAGAATGAATTGTTTTCCGTGAATTTGTATTATTGTGAATGGTTTATTAATCACATTATTCAAAAAAAAGTAAAATTATTTTTAACACTTTTATAAAAATAATTTTACAAAATAAAAAATATTTTTAAAATCTAAATATAAAAATTATCTTTCTGTGAATTTTTATAACTTTTTGAAATGTTTATTTTTTTTATGAATGGAAAAAAAATGTTATTTATTGAAATCTGGATTTTTTGTTAAAATAATATAAAAAATTAAATTATAAATTAAATATTATTTTTAATGTAAAAATATATATATTTTTAAAAAATTATAATTTATATCATTGAAATAAATATCATATTCGATTTTGATATTAAAATTTCTATACTTATGAGAATTTTCTCTTTCGATACAACTCTTTCACATCGTATTAAATTTAATTTTATACTGTATTCAAAAACATATATGAATTTAATTTGAAAAAATGACTTCAATATAATAATTTAGAATATTTTATATAATATAATAATTCAATCAATGTTTTTGACAACAATGAATAGTGAAAACATAAAAAATTTATTATAGTGGTTAAGGTAAAAAAGGGTTTGCCAAGTGTTCATATAATAATACAAGGGTTAAAAATAAACTAAAAAATCCCAAAAACATTTTATGGACATAATTCAACCCTAAGATATATAGTATTATATAAAATTTTATATTGGAGTATTTTGAAATGATAAAAATGAGTGCATCACATTCTATTTTCAAAATTTCAATGTGTGTCCTCTGGCCAACTTAAAAAATGCCACCAAATCGATTTTTTTAATCACACATTAAAACCCCATTATATTGGAAAATATCTTTCCAAATACCATATTATCATCCATAATAAAATTCTACATTCTTTTGTTAGATGATAAATCCAATCTATAATGACTTTAGATTAAACATTCAGTGGTTTCCCAAATAAGAAGTAAATTTTTTAAATAAATTTTTTTTTACTACTTATAAAAACATGAAATATTATTAAACTATGATAATATAATAAATAAAATAACAGATATATTTTTTATTTTATTATCTAAGATACATATTCCATATCCACCTCCACTTCCATCTAATTGAAAATAAATGGTCAATCATGTGTACGACAAACTAACGTTGAGTGAACCAGTGTAATTTATTTTCCATAACTACTATTTAATGACTGATATAATGATATATTTAAAAAAATTATATTATATTTATGAAATTATTATACTTTTATAAATATCATTTCACATATACCTTATTAATTTATATTCCATGGGGGATACGATAACATCGCTCGTGTGTACAACGGACTACAGCCTCATGAATCGGTGGGAATATCATTCCCCATACGTGGTACATGGAATATATTAAGGTTATAATTAATGAATATATGTGATATTTATTACCTAAAAATTCCCTTTTCATTATATTATCACATATAAATTTTTACATTCCATTATGTTTGAAAACAATAATGTCGCTTGTATGTACGTGTGGCATACCACCTCTACAAAACGATGTGAATTTCATTTCATTTTATTTTGACAAGGATGCTAATATGGATTTATTTCATTAATATAAATTATATATATTACACAATAATTATTTTTTAATGTTTAATTATTTTTTTATTTTCCTAATCATTTCTTTTTTTTAAATGTAAACGACGTTCATGTGTATGTTTGGCCTACCATCTCCATGAATGTTGTAATTAATTTTGTATCAATAAAATTATTATATTAATATATTTAAATATATAATTATTATATATTATATTTATTTAATCTTTGATATTTTTATTATTATTTATCTATTTTCAAATAGAAAGGATAAAAAACTAAAACATACCTGAAAAACAAAGTAATTATCACATGAAAAAGTGATCTTAAAAAATAACTGTTAATATAATTATGATAAAATAAAATAATTAAATATTATATGGTACTAAATATATTATTATCATTATTTAATATAATTATAATAAAACTATGTTTAATATATAAGAGGTTCAGAAATAGATGAATGAATATGAACCTCTGATAAGGGTTTTTATTGTCACTATTACTTCACTGAGACATGAACCATATTCACCACTTATTCCATTATATTCTTTATATAAACCCTCATTGATATGATATATCTTGAATATAATATTATTCATGGTGTATAATTTTACCTTTTAGTTTATTTATTTTATGGGGCATAGGATTCAGAGGTCACTAAAGGTAAATAAGTTTACTTCACAATCTCATCATCAATCGAGATTATTTTTGTATATATATTGGGAGAATTATTATATATTTAAATTTTAAAATAAATAAGTTTTCATCTATTTAGGTTATTCATGATAATTTTCTTATAATAGTAACAATTTTACACACTTTGGTACAGAAAATTATTGAGAAAATGGTTTTAACAAAAACTGATATAATTTCTCTCTTCTATCGAAAACAAAATTACATCAAAATATATGTTTTATAGAATATTCATCAAACATGTTTTTAAATATTTGAAAATTATTTATTAAATAAAATTTAACGTATTTAGAATTGTTATGTAAATTTTATAAAGAATATTCATATCATTTTCAAAATAATGTCCGTTTAGCTTATACTGAAAATGTGAAAGCAATATTTTTTTAAACATGTGAGACAAGAAAATAGTTTCTAGTAGTGATGACCAATAATTGTTTTAAAGATTATTAAACATGTTTTGAAAGGTTATTTTCAGGGAAATATATTAAAAAAATGTTTTGTGATTATTTTTTTATAATGTTTTTTTCTATTTGAAATGGATATTTTCCTCAAGATTATTTTTAACGAAATTTTTAGGATATTTCTATTCATCTATGACATAATACCCTTATTATAATTATGATCTGCAATGTATATGTTTTATTGATATAATAATAATTCATTAATTTTATGTTTTATAATCAGTTTGACTGTGAATATTTAATTTTATTACAATTCTCTATATAATTCTGGATGGTTTATGATAATGTTTATTTAATTGGGGTAGGTATTAAAATTTCATATATTCAATTCTAAATATGATTATTTATGTTGTTTTTATTTCATCCCATTGATATGATGAATGCATTGGACATAGAAAATGAAGGGTTAGCCCAGATTATATATATCCCCTCGATACATTGACACATATCATGAGAAAAATCAGTTAGCCAAATTATATGTGTTTTTAATTACAAATATAAACTATATTGTGAATGATATGGATAGTTTCAGATGATTAGAATTATGAATTCCCTCATTATGTGATCAATTATTTACATGTGATCATTTGATTAGATATAATCTTTTTGGATACATTTCAATATTATGTGATTATTTAGAATATTCATCAAACATGTTTTTAAAAATTTGAAAATTATTTATTAAATAAAATTTAACTTAGTTAGAATTTTCATGAAAATTTTATAAGGAATATTCCTATCATTTTCAAAATAATGTCCGTTTAGCTTTTTCTAAAAATGTGAATGCAATATTTTTTTAAACATGTGCGACATGAAAATAATTTCTACTAGTGATGACCAATAATTGTTTTAAATATTATTAAACATGTTTTAAAAGGTTATTTTCAGGGAAATATATTTAAAAAATGTTTTTTGATTATTTATTTATAATGATCTTTTCTATTTAAAATGGATATTTTCCTCAAGATTGTTTTTAACGAATTTTTTTGGATATTTCTATTCATCGATGACATAATACCCATATTATAATTATGATCCAAAATGTATATATTGTATTGATATCATAATAATTCATTAATTTTATGTTTTATAATCAGTTTGACTATGAATTTTTAATTTTATTACAATTCTCTATATAATTCTAGATGGTTTATGATAATGTTTATTTAATTGGGGTAGGTATTAAAATTTCATATATTCGTTTATCAATATTATTATTTATGTTGTTTTTATTTCAGCCCGTTGATATGATGAATTCATTGGACATAGTAAATGAAGGGTGGGCCCTGATTATGTATAACCCCTTTATACATCGACACTTATCATGAGATAAATCAGTTAGACAAATTATATGTGTTTTTACTTACAAATATAAACAATATTGTGAATGATCTGGATAGTTTAAGATGATTAAATTATGAACTCTCTCATTATGTGATCATTTATTTACATGTGATCATTTTATTAGATATAATATTTTTCGATACATTTCAGTATTATGTGATTATTTTTATTGATTAATTTGATCATCATTTATTTATAATGTATTACACTTAGTTATTTTTATTAAAAAACATGTGTCAAAATTATTCATATTTCTATATTTATTATTATTTTTTATTCATGAAATATTCTTATATAGGTGTAACCTTACTAACCATATGATCTCACTAATTACATATGTTTGTCCCTAGGATACTAGGAAGTAATTTGTGGTTAATATGCAAGGATACACTATGGTGAATAATGGAATTCCCATAGAAAGTAAAATGCATGTTTATGTTTTAAAATGAAATGTGAATTTCTTGTATGAATATATTTTACCATGTATACCAAACTATTTGGTCCATTGGATGTTATTTCTCGTATCTAGTTCCAATGAAATAAAGTCGATAATTTCTCTGGGTTTCTGGTTTCATGGTCATTACCATTGGTATCATAAAAATATTAATATAAAACATTATGACCAAGATTTTTTAAATTATATAATATGGAATATAACCCTATAATATAAATTGAAAATAATTATATAATAACATCATAAAATTATGGTAATATTGAGACAATATTTTTTCCCCAGAAATAAACCACTATGTGGATACTACTTGTAAATGTTGTTATAAAAAAGATGTACCTAGGGGTAATATCTCTGATTAAGGTGCATCTTGATTGACTCAATTGTTTCCTAACACAAGACAATGAGACTTACTATATACCTAGTTTGAATCTCCTAGGGTGAATTCAAGGGATAATTAACATTTTATTTTAAAAACCATTATAAAGGGTTTGAATATATTATTATTATTTCGAAACATTCAAAATGAAACCAAGTTTATGATTATGAGATTATCACACATATATTTTTTAATTTATGTTAAGTATTTTAATAATTTCGGGAATTGAAATTATGATACATAATGTTATGATCTAATCTAATATAATCCATTATTTATAAATATAACCTAGAAGATGGAATGGAAACTATATCAATGCACATAATATAAAGAATAAGGATGATCATTTCATAGATGGGGGGTTAATCCAACAATTTAAAGGTAACTAGTATCCCAAAAATCATTATCATAAAAGTACATAATATCAAGTGTTATCAAAAAATAGAAACAATTGTTTAATTATTATGTATTAAAATCTAATTAATATATGAATCGAGTAAAATATAAAATAATGACAAGTGGAATATGTGAACCAATGGTTTCCCCACATATGATAATTGTGGAAAGAAATACCCTTGTAATTTTTTTAGAGAATGGGATTTTTATATAGGTGTTTATAGAAAGTACATCATGCTCATTATTTCAATGGAATAAAATAATTTTACATTATTAAATGCCCCATCTATAAGGATTCGGGGCACTACACAAACTAATTTCACATGAATCAAAGGAATATACCATGGAATAATCTATGGGATCAAGGTTATGTTTATGAAATTATTAATGACAATGTGGAAAGATTAATGTGATTGTGTTTAGATTAATGAATAATATTACCTGAGTTTTTTAACATTTATATTCTCATTATAAGAATTATTAAATTTATAATGATGGTACTATAATTATTTTTCTTTACATTTTTGATAGTATACATTTAATGGTATCAATGATCATTAAAACTGATTCAATGACATGATAAATATCTTGGAAAACTCATGATTATATGAGTATAACCATTAATACATGATTAATTTTTAGAAAATAATGTGGCGTTTATGGGACAATATCGGAAATGATGAATTTCATCATAGGTTTGACGGATTATTTAATATTTTCTGGAGTTTAATATAGGTATTTATTTATAGGATATATTAGACAACCTATGATGTTTTTAGAATCATGCATCTTTTTATTATGTTTTTGTGGTTATATATGTATTAAAATATTTATAATGTGAATTTAAGAAACACATTATATTTTTTTGAGGAATATAATGTTGATTTCGTGACCTTCTTTGAATGATTTAGGAAATTGAATCTGATTAGACAGAATTTTGATTATTCTTAATGATAAATATATTTGGAATAGATTAATTTGAACATCTATGGTTTTTTTAATAAACTAGTATAAAAAAATTTATTTTGGGAAATATCTACACATATGAGGAATGAAATGTCATTACTGTGATCTATTAAATGTTCTTCAAGCATAAAAATAATTTTAGATATTCATTTCATAGAGTACAAAATGAATTGGGAATTTATCTAATCAAAAACTAAATATGATATTATAACTATAAAATATAAATATATCATGTAATTATAATTTAAATTTTTTCTTAGTCATGCTTGTAAATGAACATATCAACTCTAGGAAAAGGATCTTGAAAGTGAAATATTATCCTAGAATCTTAATTTTTGATGCATCAAACGGTCTCTTAGCTCATCCTAGTTTTATGATTTTTTGGTTATTGAGTTTCCCTTGATAATTATATTTCTTATCCTTAATTTATTCTACGACTCTCAATCATTTTTCAGTGAATTATTCTAGTCTTCCATTCACACATATTTACTTCACACATATGCACACATACATAGAAATCTAGTAGTGTGTTTGTTCTAGTTATCCATTAAACTATTATTTATCTCTTATGAAGAAAATGTTTTATTAAATCTACTCATGATGTGATATTTCAAGAAGGGTGTTTTAAAATTTAAAAACCATGATTATTAATATGATGATTAAATTACAAAGACACAATTTATTAAAGGGATTAGAATACAACACCCAATGTATTTATTAGTAGAACAACATATTTGAAAGAATTTATGAAATTAAATACCAAGATTATAAGATGATTTTACACAAATAAAATTTATAATATATTTATTTTTAAATTATTTAATTCTCTTCTGTAGAATATAATATAGGAAACATGCTGTTTGAATGAAACATGGTAATTTATTAAAATATTATTATTATTTAAACATTTCAATTATAACTTATCCATCATGATGTAGGGTATCAATATCAATAACATAGTTATTAAAATAATATAGTTCAAACATGTATAAAATCAATAAAATGTTTTTCTATTGATTATAAATAAAATAAGAACCATTTGAATGGGAATGAAATGTTTTGAAAAACCATTATTTTTCTAAAAGGTGGTTTAGTCATGCTTTGTGCAGAGAATTTAAAAATAATTTTTACTACTTTTTTAAAATTTATTTTTTACAAAAATATATTTTGAATTATTCATGCAAATATTATCTTTTGGTAAATTTTATAAATTTTATGAAAAGATTAATTTTGTCATAAATAGTGAAAAAATGATTTTTATCGGAAGGTGTCTTTTCATTTAAATTATTTACAATGTTATATTTTAAATATTTATTAATATATTAAAACTAGTCAAAATATATTAAAATTTAACTAATTTAGTTTATTTATTCAATATCATATTAAAATTTTGTATTAAAATTTTTTATACTTATGGGAATATTCTCTTTGGAAAACCTCTTATTTATCGTATCTGCAATTTAATTTGAAATTGAATTCTTCCACATTCAGGAATTGATTTTGGGAAAATTGAAACCATATTTGGAATCAAAAAAATATTATGTATTATGGGGAACCTAATATTTGACCGAAATTAATAGTGGAAATTGTAAAAATTAATTACAACAGATAAGGTAAAAATGTGATTACCGGGAGTTAAAAATTGTGAATAAGTATTAAAATGACAAAAATTTGTAAAAAACACATTTTTTGGACCATATAATGATGGTATAATCTCTAAGATTCGTGAATGAGCCATGTTGGAGGATTGTTTCCTGAGAAATACACGGGTACCACTTTATTATTTCAAAAATAACATATGTGTCATCTTCCCCACTTATAAAAGAACACCACGTCTAATCCCTTATACAAACTTCCAAAATGATTTAGTATTTACAATAACTACTCAAATGTCATTCTTAAAAACCTAAAAACTTCTAATTTTCTTTGGATAGATCACATATCTAATCAATAAGGTATTAGTTTAATACTAATGAGGTTACAATTTAACAATGAACATTAATTTAACTTCTTTCTTCTAACTCATTATAGTCTCATGGAAATTTGGTTCTATTTTATTATTTTTATGGTATATAGAATATTCATCTCTGCATCCATCAAATGGGAAATAAAACAGTTGATTGTGAGTATGGAAAACCATCGCATCATGAATCGATGCTATTCGTTTTCCCATATCACATTTCATGGATGGATATAATGATTGATTTACCTTTTTTATATGATATTTATTTTATTATTATAATTATGTAATTAAAATTTGACATAGACCTTGTTACTTACCTTTTCACGGGGGATATTACAACGTTGCATGTGTGTACAACAGAATTTTTCCTCACCAAGCGGTGTGATTTGTTGTTCACATGTGCTTTACATTGTTGGTATCAAGGATTAAATGGAAAAATATATTTTATATTTATGAAATAACCATAATTATGGAAATATAATATCTCATGAAACTTCTTACCTTCTGATCCACTCAAAAAAAATATTGTTGCTCATTCGTATGTGTGGACTACAACATCTACACACATATGTGAAATGTTTTTCATATTATTTTTAGATTGATGGTAATAAGTATTTATTTGATTAATATAACTGATAAATATATATAAATATTTATAATTATAATAGAATAATTTATTTAAATTTATTTACATTTATTTTTTATTTATGAAATCCATTATCTAAAAATGAAACATCATCCATGTGTATATATGACCTACAATCTCCATGGATGGTGTAATCTATTTTCGATATCCAAATTTAATAGATTACCCGAAATACATATGTAATGAATTTATATGAAATTTAAATCATGTTTAAATTTCATTAGATTATTTAACCACAATAAATTTAAAATGAAAAAAACAATAAAAGTAAAACATACATGAAAAATGAGGTAATTAGGATCCGAAATAATGATTTTAATAAATAATTTTTAATTAAAAGGTGATAAAATTGTATATGTAAATCATAAATGTTATGAAATTTATGATAATTATTCTATAATATATTTTTTATAATCCTATATTTATTATACATTAGTTTTAGACACATATGAAGGATGTCTAACCTAAGGTAATGGTTTCCCATCTCACTTATACATCTATGATAAAAACTCCACATTCACCACTTATTTATTTGTGTTGTGTATATATTACTTATCATTAATCAATATAACTAAATGGTGTTTAATGATCATTTTTATTTTATTTATTTTATGGGTATTATGATTCATATATTACCTAAGTCGTAAGAGTTTATTTAAAAATATCATCAATATTAATGATTATTTTTGTGTAAGTATCCCTTAATGGAATTATTTTACATTTCTACTTTAAAATCATTATATTTTTTCATCCTTAGGATTTTAATGAACATTTTCAAGTAATATTAAAATCTTTAGACCTTTTTCACTGAAAAGTATTGATTAAATGTTTTTAAGAAAATTGATCTTTATTTATACCCTAAGTCGAAAATCTTATTTCATCAAAATCCTTTTTTAAAAAAAGATATTGAAAAATGTTTTTAAACATATCCAAATGATTTATAGAAGTTATTTTTAACTATTTCGACATTTCAAAAAATTATTCTAACAAAATATTCATGTCATTTTAAAAATAATGACTACTTAACTTTTACTAGAAATATGATTGGAATATTTTTTTAACATGTATGAAATGGAAAAGAAATTATTCCATCATAATCTCTATATGTTTTGAATAATATTTTAAGTGTTTTAGAATGTTTTTCTCTAGAATATTATTTTTTATTTTTTATCTTTTGGGTTAAAAAGATTAATTTCAATATGCAAAGGATGCATTCCTCATTGATTTTTTAAATAAATGTTTAGGACATTTATATTCATCAATGGCTAAAACCCATTATTATAATTATGATAAACTAGGTATATGATGTATTGATATCATTATTATTATTACTTTTGCATGGTTTATGATCATTTCCATTTATGATAATCAATTTTAATACCATTAACCATATTATTCTGGATATTTGTGATTATGTTTCTTGGATTAGGGTATATATTGAAATACCATATGTTATTTTTTCAATAAAAATTTTATATTGATTTCATTTCACCCCATTTATATTAGTAATTCATTGTACTCAATATGTGAAGGGTGAAGCCTAATTATAGGTATCACCTCAATGCATTAGAACGTATTATAAGTCAAATATTTATACCAAATTTGATATGGTTATATCCACATATAAAAACTATTGTGTAAACGGTTTTTATTGTTTTAGGCTTATGGAATTATGCATTAAATAATTGTGATATCAGTTATTTATATGTAATTATTTAATTTTTTATAAGTTCCATGGATACATTTCAAGATGTGTATATTTTTATTACTCTATTTGATTATCATTCATTTCTACCATATTATTCTTAGTTTAATTATTAAATGGAATGTGTTTCAATTATATACCATAACATATTTATTTATTTTTTATTAAATGTATATTTTTTTGTACAGCTACCATTACATAGAATCTAAGATCACATGTTTCATTGGTTTTCTTTTCCCTATGGTACGATAAAGTGTTTTGTGATTGATGTACATGAGTACGATAAGGAGAATAATTGAATTCTAAAAAAAATACATTGTGTATTTTATGTTTTAAAATGTAATTAGAATATAAATTTTGTGTCTAGTTTACCAATACTAATAAACTATTTGGTACATTGGGATATGATTTCAATTTTCTAGATAATAATTTAGGAACCAAGACTTGGTTACTATGGGCAGGTTCATTATTGATGTTTATCTTATAAGATGTTTATCTAAATTGATATAATCAGTCTTTGGAGGTGAAATATTTTCATCATTTATAATACGAGAATGATAAAATATCTAAAAAGAATAATTATTAAGTAATTTTAAAAAATTTATTAGATTTTATGAATTTTGTCATCAATATAAAGGATCTCATCACCACACAAATATGGTTGGTATAGATCTTATAGTTTATCTATATGTTCTTACAATGATATTATTGGACTAAATGGGGATAATAAGCTACCAAGGGTTGTTGAAACTACATATGATAATGATATATCAAGATATTTGAAGGTTGAATTTTTCTATTTATCAGTGAAGATTGATAAGGGACTGAAGGAAGAAGACATGGATGTTACAAAATATAAGGAATCTCAGGAAATCCATATTGATGAACAAAAAATTGATGTTAAAAATTAAAAATCCTAAATTAAATAACAATTTGAATTACAAAAAATCCAATGGAGAAGAGTGATAATCACGATAAGTAGTTAGATGAAATGAATTATAATGTTCCAATGTATAAATTTATTTCTAATAAAATTATATATCACTGAAAGGAGGTCCATAATATATGGTCATATATGGATGAATTGGTTTTAGACATGGTAGTGCTGGCTTTTGGAAAACCGAATGTTCGATAATGTAAAATTGGGAAAAAGTTAAGACATTATGATGATTTATTAATAAATGAACAGTTAAAGTGACTTACTTTAAGAACTTCCATGTGAAAAGGAAAACAAAATGGTCACATATAAGGGGTAGAAATATAGATTTTTTTCTATAAAAAATAACTAGATGGGTGGTTAAAATATAGAATAAAGGAAAGATTAATTATGTAGAATATTAATTCTTAAATGAAAGAGATGGATTGGAAGATCAAATATTCTGAAGAGAAGATAAGGATCCCTCTTTTAGTAGAAAAAAAATTAGAGTCCAGAAATGTGGAAATATAGATTCAACAATTATATAGAAGCATCTTCGAAAACATGAAATAGATAACTCTCTAAAGTAGGTATCCATTAATTGACACTACATTACCATCAAGTGATATTCTATGATCATTTCAATGTAATCTCTAGGGCCTAAATCAAAACGATCATCTACTATAACAATACCTCAAAAAATTTATAGGTGTACAACACATTATTTTAATATGTGATGCTTTATTTATGCAAAATAGGGTTAAAAGTCTATGAATCTCAATAATAATAGATCAAAAAGTGCTCTATAAAATCCAAAATTATTGTGATAGTTGGGAATAAGATTTTCACTGAATGAAATAATGTTAATATGGAGAACATAATTATAAATATCTGGGAAAATAATAGATCTAACCTAAAGGTATTTCAATCACAAATATCAGTTTACTCATGACATAGTTCATGGAAGGAAAGGGAAAAAATCAGGAAGAAATATTAGGAATCTTATTTAGATATGATAATGTTAGATGAGCATTAAAAGAAGGATCCAAAAAAGAAGAAAACATTGAGGTAAATCTATTTCATTCTATTGAGGACATGCATGAGTCAAGCCTACGTTGGATTCAAAATAATTCATAAATGTTAGAGGAGAAGAAAAATATTAGTGTTTCTATGAAATAACATGATAGTTGTTTGGATATTATTTCTCAATCTTATGTTTAATATAATATATCTTGAATAAAAATAAGAATATTTTTAAAATTGAGAGGACTCCAAAAGCTTCAATGTTAAAGATATACTCCAAAAAGAACATGTGTTGTGAAGGGTGATAAATAAATAAGGGCTCAAAATACCTACAAAAATTCAATGAGAAGAAGGATCCAATTAGTAACATATGGGGAGTAATTGTTTAAAATAGTTTTTGAGGAATAATATATTGTGAGTTATGATATAAATAAATGTAAATAACAAATATAGAAAATGGGATATTGGAAATTAAAATATAAAATGATGGTTCTATAAGTGGAATCACTCAAAGAAGTTTCACATTCGTGCTACAGAATAATATTACCTTAACGAATAATCAATAAGTATTACAAGTTAATGAGATGATAAAATTACATATCTTGAATATGAAAAGAGGAAAAGTTTAGTATGAAACATATAGGTTTTTTTCAAGACTAGCCTCATTCCTTAATGTTATGAAATGAGACATCCCCTCTCTCAATGTGTTTAAATTCTATTAACTATTGTTGAAGTGTTTTAGGTTAATGGGGAGATACAATTATTGGGGAGGTTACCTCTAGATATGAAATGTAGTGTATTGATATACTACAGAGTTCTAAATTATTAAAATTAGTAGAAGGAAAATTTTAATTTCATATAGAATCCTGATAAGTTATAATATAAGAAGATTTTGAGAATTAACGAGGACTTTCAATGATTTAGATCAGAAGACGAAAGATTTTATTTAAATTTATTTCATTTCATATCAAAATTCATTAAGTATTGATATGGTGATAAGCTGATCACTCAACTCTAGATCATGAATAAATAAAAATTGGTAAGTAACAACAAAAGTGGAGTTTTGTTTGATTTTTTTATGTAACATGTGATATCATGTGATTTTTCATGTGGTGTCAAATGATTCTATGGATATAGAACTCTCATGATTAATTTTAGTGTTATATTAATTTAATAAACTAATATTTTTAGGATTATTTTTAAAATGAACAGTTGATAGATGTTATACCAAATAATAATGGAAGGATACCCTATCGATGAAAGAAGAAATTTATTAACAAAATCATTTCAAGATGTGATCTAAAATGATTAATAAATAAATCATAATTTCTAAATTTGGTATATAGAATGATTCAAAATATAGTATCATCATCATGTTGGTATCTATGATAGTTGGTATCGATTTCAACAATTATCATCTGATTACTGTCTCATGTTGATGAA
Source organism: Viscum album (assembly GCA_963277665.1). Lineage (NCBI taxonomy): Eukaryota > Viridiplantae > Streptophyta > Magnoliopsida > Santalales > Viscaceae > Viscum > Viscum album. The sequence continues at coordinate 426,267,389 of OY728129.1, read as the reverse complement.
GAAATAAGGCAGAATTCTTTAAAAGAATCTAAGGTTATTTGGCTAGTTGAGATGTTTTGAATTTATTTAGTGCAACATAATGAAATTGTATTATTTAATCGATTTTTTGTTAATACATGTATACTTAACTGAGTATGCTTAATGGTATTGATTATAATCTTTTTCTATGTGGTATATACATCGTCTAGAAATTTGGATGAAGGTAGAAATATGAGAAAAGTGTTTTCAGGATGGATAGATTTTATTAAATTATAGTCACGTGTGAATAAATGGTGTAGGTGAACATGTGAATTGATTTTTCAAACCAGTGGGCCTAATTTTTGGAGATAATTCATATAATAGGGGGATTATAATCTCGCATTATTAGATTCAAAGACTATATTGATAAATGGGGAAAAGATTTAATACCCTTATACACATCATTGATAAAGGAGATAGAGTTTGATGAATAAATATATAGTCTTAATGGTATAGAAGGAATGGAATCAAATGTTGTCTGAACTTCTGAAAATAGGTGGATAATGATATGATTCTAAAAATACTATATGTATTTCCCATGTTTATAGTTTTCTTGAGATTTTATATCAAGTATATATGGCATGAAGTCAACATTATATTTTATTTCCAATGGGTAGAATAAATGACATTGAGTCCATGTCCCATTTCTTTATTCTAAATAAAGGATCATTATTCTTGATGTATCAATTGCCATTTTATTATAGGGGTAGTAAGTGAAGGATAAAATATTCATCATAACAAAGATTTGTATTCAATGATCATAAATCAAATAAGAAGTTCATTATTAAAGAAGATAACTAACAGGTTTGAAGAAGTTTTATTCTCATGGTCCTTACATTATTCTTTAGATTATATAGATCACCAACTAAAATTAATAATTTTTATTGATATTTATTGATAGTTGGTATCAACAATGTTTTATCAAGTCTCATTGAGATATGGTAAAATTATTTATGAAATTGTTTCAAAAAATTCCATAATAGGAAACTGATGGACACCAATGAGAATTTTCATATCCATATGTTGTTGGTCATATTCATTGACAACCCCATCACTATCACCCTTGGAGTGTTGGATTGTTAGAGGCAGTGTTTCCATTAACAAGGTTTGGTGGATCATGTTGGATTTTCTATTCACATTTTCAATAATTGCACAAGGTGATGATGTTTCTAGTGAAGGATAAATAGTGTATTGTATGAAGCAATGTGTGAAACAAGAATACTGATCATGATAATACTATGAGATAGGTTGAAACCTTTTAACGAAATAGTATCACCTAAATTGGGATGCATCATGAGTTGGTCATTGATAATTTACAAGGCTATATGAAAAATCCCATATTCATTAAGGAATAGGTATAATAGTGTTTGAGTGCATGTGGTAATTTTCTGAAGTAAAACATTACAAAGGAATAAAACTCATGAAAATAATATATTTCATGAATATAGTGATTCAAATATATCATAATAAAAAATAGAAAAATAATTATTTTTATTCATGTGAGTAGGTTTCATGAAAGGTTGAAAGGGTTTCTTGATATTTGAAAAAAATGAAGATTATTTATCCCTCATCTATAATTGGAAAAGGCATGAATTTTTTGAAAGATTTTCATGAAATGGAAATGTTTTATAAACATGAAAAATATTTTACTAAAGTGGTGTTTTTTAGTTTCCTTGTTTATATTTGAAAAAATAAATGTTTTACCAAAAGTGTGGACAGTTCATGATGGTAGAGTTCAATGAAAATGATAGATTTGTGTAAACCATGTAAATATAGATGTAATATCATGAATTTAATATGTTATGAACTAAAGGTGATTTCAAATCATGTATGTTTGGTAAACAAAGAAAGATACACACTAGGTTGGTTCCTAGAAAATGAGTCGTGAAATGGAATAAATAAATATTTAAATAAGAAACCTTCCCTATATATTTATGAAGCTATACATTTTTAATATCAGAAGGCTTAGAAACATGATATAAATGCATAAATAAGTTATGAAAACAAGAGTTTCGGGATGAAATTTCCTATGTATGTTTTTCTGGGAAAGTTTTTTGAACTCCTTGAAAAATAAATTATTTACAAGAATGAACTAACTTTTTTATAAAAATCATGTGACTTTCATGAAATATTTAATGTATCATGATTTTTTGGAGTTTAATGATGTATCAATGGTTCTAAAAAATGGAGGAGTTTTTTTATCACAACTAAAGTGTCATAAATGTGGATAGTTTCATAAAGTATGGGAAGTAACATAAATTTTTGAAGTTGAACAAATATTTAATATTTGAGGGAAAAAATACTTTTTGTGAAAGTTAGTGTTTAGTATTCACAACTTGTTAATAGGTTAGAAATTTATTTGAAATTATTATAGACCTTTCCAAAGGAAATTTTCATTGATTATTCAGTAAATATGTAAATTAAAGTTACATCGATGGTGATTTTTACAAAATCTTAATGTAAGAATATTGTGATGATACATGATAAAAAATTAGTGTAATATCAACAAGATAGTGAATTGGTGTATTGGATTGTCTTCCAAAAATATTTTCCCCATGAAGTACTGAGAAATGTGATAGGATAATGAGAGTTACCATTATATGGTAGTGATCCAAATCCAAAATCATGTATTATATGTGATACAATCATGGAGTTACATTGATGAAACATTGTATCCCTAAGAATAATTATGTTTAGTGGATTTTTTAACATAGTCACAATGTCATTGTGTGCTCCATAAAAGTATCCCACTTTGGGAGAATAATGTAAAATTATTATATCATGCGATCTTCATTTTAATATACTACATAGGATAAAAATTAGTTAATATTTATTGATAAATCATTTATCTTATCAGAATAAGGCTAAAATAAGTGAACAGGTTAATCGTATCTCTGAATAAAATTTGGTCACAAGACTGGGTATTATGGCAAGTGAATTCAAGATTGGTTAGGATATTTAGTTTTTGAAGACACATATAAAAAAATTAAATGGTTTCATTCCCTAATTCAACCCTTATTGAGGGAATCTCTCATTGAATTCCATTTATGGTCAAACATTATTTGATCGAAGATGATTGATTCAAATTTTTTTCAAAATTTCATGTTACATTTTACAATAAAATACAAGGATATAAATATGTATATAAAGTTTCCAATATACAATATTCATTACTATTTAAATAATAAAATATATAATTACATTATTTTAATTAAATGTACCATGAAAACGTTAAGTACTTTACAAGTCTTGCAATTATTTATCAATAATTTAATGCATAAATTCTTAATATAAGAATTCATATATGAATGTGAATATCCATATCTTATTGAACCAATTAATGACATCCATTGATGAGTCCATCTATTATTTGAAATTTAATATTTCCATATCAAAATATCTATTCCCCTTGATTAATAAACTAAAATATTATTCTCACAGATAATTATATATAAAACAATTTTAGGGGTCATGATTTGATACTATTTATTTTTTCATAATATTATGATTTTTTAATGGCCCAGAAATTGGGGAATTTACGCTTTTTAATTACTTTAAAAGAATAGTCAAATTCAAAATAATTATTTTGTGGACATCAATTTAATAGGAAAAATTTATTATTATAGTAATTTTGATCAAATTGATCCAATATATATTCTTCACTTCCCTTAGTCTAGAGAATGTTTACACCCACTATAATGGCATATGTAACTTTTAATTGGGAGTTATAAACCTTTATAATTTAATTTTTAATACTTGGTGGATCAACCTAATAATAACTTTTTAATACCAATAATCACTACCCATTAAGATTCATTTTTAGTTGTATATGAAATCAACAATACCATTATCTGAACCATGCTAAACCCAAAACTCCATTCTTTTTATCACATACGATAACACAATAAATATTTTTCCTTATGGTTATATAACCCAAAAAAGGTCATAACCTTTAAAATGTTGTATAACCCACATAATTACACAAACTCAAAATGAATATCAAGGATTGTAAACTGAAGAATCCTTATTAATAATTGGAGTTGGACTATTGAGGACACCGTGTTCTCATTAATATAAAAGGATATGAATGATGTAGTTTAGTGGTCAGTATCCCAATGGTTGATCATAAAATGTGCGTCTCAATGTAATTTTTGAGAATACCCAAAATGGTTATACATTGATTTATTTATATAAAAATATTTAATATGACATTATTTATGAACACCCAACTCAAAATCTTCATGAAAATATATTTTATCTATTCCAAATAGTAAACTTCATGTGATTTCAATGAACCAATTCAGATTTGTTTACTATTGGTTTCCTAAAAATTCTTCCTATGAATTCACTATTAAATGAAAATAAAAAAATACTCATGTGAGTTCATTAAACAATTTATAAAAATAAGAACAAGTTTTCAAAAAATAATTTTTATAAAAATTAATTAAATAGTAGATATACCTAAAAAAAATTTCATATTCCTTGGAATACTCATAGAAATCTCAAAGAACTAAAAATAAAAATTCTAAGATGTTTGAATATTGAATCACTCCCAATATGAATATAAAACTACACATGAATACTTTTATAATTCATTTATATAGGAATAAACTAATTTAATAAAGATTATAATGGAATTAACAAGATCAAAAAATATTTCAAAAATAAATTTTAAAAATTAATCAATAAAAAAATGGCATAAAATAAGTATAAAACAATATGAAATGAGGAGAATATATAAATAATGAAAATATATTGGATGATCAATCCTTATGGTAGGTAAATCACAATTGTAGTCCAATTTTTTTGGTGTACCTAAATATTCTATAGGTCAATACTTATTTTAGGTTCTCACTTTCTTCAAATGGTCTATTAGAATCAACTTGTGGTCGATCAAAATGAGGGTATGGTCAATCAGAATGAAGAATTTGTTGATCAATGAATTTATAGAAATATTAATCCGGACTGACTGAGTGATACGGTCAATTTATATTATACATGTGGTTGATTGAAAACACTATATTAATTCAATATTTTTACTTTAAATAAATTTCATTCATAGTTAGTTTAATGATATAATCATTGGAAATTCTTCATGTGTTCAATTTTATACATTAAAAAACCTCTCTTATGGTTGTGATGGTTTCTTTTATGGTATAGTTGAGTGTGATAGTTTATTTTCAATCATGTACAATTGAGTACATAAAATTTATCCATTATATATATATATATAATTGATTAATTACACATTCAATTGATTCATAATTTATGTGGTAAATATATTATAAATCAAATCAATCCATATTATTTCTCATTATTGATTGAGACATGAAAGGATTTCTCAAAATAGAATAAAAATAAAATAATATCATACATTCAAAATATGATATTTGAAACCATTTTCTAGATTATTTTTCTCTAAAATCAATTCAGAATAAACAAAAAGGCTCTGTAACCAAAATCATGTTACTAGGAATAATGCAATTTCCAAAATCGTTAAGAAATTATAATTACAATATAGAGAGGTATTGTGATTGTAAAAACATAAATAAACAAAGGCATACTGAGCCAATTCAGTAGGGAAATATATTTAAACATGTATTACAATAGGAATGAATGATAAAATGGAGGTTTACTTATGTAGGGTATATTTTATATATTTAAAACGTTTTTAATAATAAATTATAATCCTACAAATGAACCTCTATATTTTATAATATATTATATTCTTTAGAACCAGCCTTATGTTTGCAGCACATTATGGGGGGTTTTGTTTACATTGTATATTTATATATACTACCACTCTTATGATTATATGACCATATGACAAAACAAACCTCCTAAACTAATTAGTGAGTAACATTTATGAATATAGAAAGTATTAATTATGGTGATAATTAGGATCATATCTCTAATGATCAACTTCTTGAACATATTCAATCTTGTTCACTTAATAATATCAAATGTTACAATGTCTAAATCAGGTTTATACTTATAACATTTCCATTTATAACATAACTATCCTAATAAATTTTCGCTAAAAAATTTTCAATGAAATTATATATTAATAATTTCATTTATTCTCATTATAACCTACCATAACGTTGAACATACTTTAGTATTTGTATTATTCTATTTTTTATGGTAAAGAAATATAAATATTTATTGTTTAATTTATAAAGAAAAATAAATATTGGTTTATGATAATAAATGAATAATAACTTTTTTTTTGTTTACCAACATATTAATTTTGTAAATAGTTATATTCCATTTCACATAGTAACTAAATATTAATCCCTATATTTTTCCATACTCACATTTAAAATATTATTAATGATATTATGGGAAAATCAAATTTATTATCTTATATTTTGTCATTGAACTTCTCTTTATCTTTCTAAACTCCAAATATACACTAAAAAAATATATTCTTAAATAAATTTAAAACAATTGTAAACAAACATTTTTGTTTTAATAAGTAAAAAATTATTTTCTATTGGATAGAAGAATTAAAAAATAATTTTTTCCATATATAATTTAAGGTACTCTATGTGTTGGGAACATTTGTACTTTGAAAAGAGGATTACTGATCAACGTATTGAACATATGGGTAGTGAGACCATCTATACTCTTATTTTAAAAAAATATACGGATAAAAAAATTCTTGGATAAAACATTTATATACATGTATCCTTTCAAATCATATTGTTGAATATGATGAATCATAAACCATATTTATTATACTAATAACCTAAATTATTTCATAGCAATTATTTTTATTAAAATATACTATATTATATATAAAATAAGAGGAAGATAATCATATTTTCCATAGATTCATATGATACGGATAATTTCATTTATAGTCAAATTATTTATGTAACAACCCATTCAATAATAATTATTCTATTTAATATTATCTCCTGTATATTTTTCAACACTTTAAAGGATATATTTTTGTTCAAATACCCTTTATAAACAAATAATAAAATTCTATAAACCTACAATATTAAATAGAAATTTTATTTAGTTTCATGAATTCCCTTAGGTATCATTGATAATTTGAACATATATGATTATTAATACTCATTCTGAATAACAATTTTATGTTTAAGAGTCCTTTTCAAGATACTTTTAGAAATTGTTTTTGACTATCTAACAGAATATTTGTCTTATAGTTTGAATGTTTACCCACTTATATAGTTTACACAACACTAGAACATAGAAATAACATACCTACATAATATATTCTCAACACTTTTATAATATACGATAATCATTTTATGAAGTCATACACATTTTCAAGACATTTCCACAAATGAAAATAAGATGAATTCCATAACCAAAATATGGTTTTATATAAATTTATAATCTTATTAGGTATTTAGTATAATAAATCATATTTTTTATTTTTCCAATATTCAATCAGGTTAGGTATATGATACGAAAAATTATATAGGTAATTCTACATCTAATTCTAATGAAACCCATAGTTATGGATATTATTATTCATAAAAAAATAGATTCTCCTATTGAATAAATTCATCACCTAGTGGATCATATGTTGATTAAAAAGAAACAATATTCACCTTTTTGAATAACTCAAACACTTGGTTACACTATATAGTGTATCTCTAACATAGAAAAAATTTATTGATAAAAAACATTTATTATGCTACTAGAATTTGGTTTTGATTACAATAATATTAACCTTAAAAATATTAATATCAAAGTTAAATTTGATAATGATTGTGTTAGTTTTATAAAATATATGATTTTATCAGATTAGTATCATGCTTTATGACTATTTAATAAAGAATATTATTAAACACCAGAAAGATGATGAACCATTTTAAATTTATCATTTACACTTGTTGGCTAAGACCCATATTTCATAATTAAATTAGTCTATATTATTAGTAATATCACTAGATATCGATTTATTTTTGGCATTATCCAAATATTATCATTTATGATTCTCTTATATTTAGGTGAAAAATATTTTTACAATCTAACATATTGATAAACCCCACTCTATTCCTATTGTATCATATATATTAGGGTTTCCCAAAAAAGTGTCACCAAAATTTTATAATGGTATTTGTTTAGATAACCTTTAGGATTATTAATTTCACCCTTAATTACACAAAACAATCCTTTATAGACATACATTTATAGAAACTAACAAGTTGAATTATCAGGGTCTTGACATGTGATTCCATGGAAGGAATCTAACACTTGGTATTTCGAAGGGGATTTAACCATAATATACTATCTTAACTCATTCTCTTTATGTATTAGTTCTTATAATTATTTATTTTTGAATCCTATTCAATCCACCAAACCAATGTTTTAAAACCTTATTGATGTTCAACTCTTTACATAGCACATAACATGGTCCAATCACCCAAAAATATAAGCAGAACATAGTCACACATATCTAAATACATTTCATGGTTAAGTTACATCAACAATTAAATTAAATTCATAGATTTATATGATTTTAACAATCTCAACATGATTAAGTCAAAAGAAACAATTAAAAAACCCTAACCATTATAGAACTGTGAATAATTCAATAGAAAAGTGGGAAGTCTTACCCAAATTACCTTTACCGAGGGATAATTCACTCAAGAGATAATCCAATGAATTTTATCATTAAAACATAATATACATAAAATAAGATCATTAAATAAATTTAATCTCATTACATTGAATAGAAAAAAAGGTCACGCTAGCTTAAAACTAAATCTTATATTGAGGTTCCATTAAGGTAAATCAAGGATTAAAAATTTATAAGAATCGGTTTAACTACTTATACTAAATTATAAATTCATTCAAATTTTAAAAAATTATAATCATGAATAATAAACAATTTAATAATGTTAAACAATTGATCTTTTCAAATATTTAAACAAGATATTATAAAATAAGAACAATTAATAAAAGTATCTAATTATTAAAAAATTAAAAAAATTATCTGATCATTATAAAAAATCAAAAAAAATTATATTTAAACACTTTATATTATATTTATAATATGATATGTTCGTATTATTCATTATATATCCTTTTTACATCAATTATATGATTTTTCAGGAATTATAGTCAGTTATTTATTTAATACTCTAAATAAATAGTTTACATTGTCTAAATATTATATATTAATATTATATAACACATAATCAAATCAATAACCAAATATCTTTTTAATGAGGTGTAAATTATATTCCAAGTATGGACCATTTATTTGAAGTAATAAAATTAATTTTCATGAAAATTTCATAATCATTAAACATAAACACTTCATTTTTAATGATTATTTATCATGTTATAAATACTTTATAAATTACTATTTTGATTAACTAAAATCATCATTTAATTAAAAATATATTCTCTAAAATTTGATAAAAAAGTATTTTTAATATTCAATATTAATATTAATATTAATATTAAATAATATTTATTATTTAATTTTACATAAATATTAATTTAATTAATTATAAACTAATCATAATTTACTAATTCAAAAACTCTTTATAAAATTTTAAATAACTCTTAAAAACTTTTCATTATTATTTATAAATTATTTATAAATAAAAAATTCAATTCCTAAATGAATATAGAGATAAAGAAATTTTTTCTTCATCAATCATATTTTATAATTTAGATAGGATTGCAGAATACAATATTAGTCATATATTGTGGTTCATAATGAATCACAGTTAGTAATTGATAAAATACAGATTTTTCTACTATTAGTCATACTTGACAACTGATATCCAAATTACAGTATACATTATGTTTTTATTCCAATTGATCGTTATTGTTATTTCCTAGTATTACATAACATATTAAATGATTGAGGTCAATAACTTCCTGATAATTAGTTGTATTTTTTTTAAATAATTTCATATTTACTCATATTATATGACATGTTAACTCTATATGGTATAATTTGTTCAAAACTATAGGATTAAACCATGTTTCATCTCACAATATCATATATTTTATATAATGTTATTATTCTCATAGATAAAACATTCATACCATACATTATGATTGGAAAATTATACTTAATATTATATAATATGTCTTCATTTTATATGTGATTTAACAAATATGTGAATATGTGATAAAATTATACCCTTAAGGGATTCATATGGGATCACATAAAATTTTTTATCTAGAGGAAGAAAATAAAAACCCAACACAAGATCATCAACCATAGAAAATTAAAAACATGTGAACATATAAATGATCAAAATCATAAACCAATACATACCTTAAACAGAATATCCACTATAATATATTCATTCTCTAACAAATGGATTGAAAGAGATCAACAAAAGGAAACCAAATTAAAAACTCTCTCCATGTTGTATCCCCAGGTTTAGCAGAATCATTCACCATATGGATTGGATTTCACTTCTTATCACAGTGTGTTATCACCTTATACACAATTCAATAATTAGGGAAAACTCATATGTTTCACTAAGTAATAGTCTATAATAATGTATGTATTAAAAAATAACATCACGTGAAAGAGGTTTATATATATTGATTATTCTCCACAGATTATTCTTGTATTATCTTATTAGTTTTTATTTATAAGATAATATATAGGCCAATTATTTCAATTCAAGATTGAATGAAATGTTTTACCTTATGTTACATAACATGTAATGGTCCTCTTAAGATAAACACCATTGGAATGAATGTGAGATCATTACATTTAGATACAAAATATATCAATTGTGGGAGGTTCTCATATAAAAAATATGTATGTTATATAAAAAAATGATTGATTAGGTTTTTTGAATGTAGTAACATGGTTTCATAATAAATGTTTAATGACACAAACTTAATAATATTATATGACAAACATTGGAAGTATCCCCGATTCTCATTCCATTCTATAAAATTATCCTTCAATATAAAAATATATATATTTTTAATATGAAAAACCTTTTGTTGTATTAAATTCATATGTTACGATTTGGGTATACCATACATTATTATATGTCACATATATATATATATTATATATATATATATAATATGGAATATATTTCTTTCTGCTACCCACTCCATGATATAATCTAGTTAACTTCCCATGAACCATAGCTCACCATATATAATTGTGATCCATCTCATTATCCCACTCTTCTATCCTGATAATTTTTTCGATTTGAAGGTGATTACCATATTCATTACCAAAAAATTCACAAGGCCTAAAAAAACTGGGACCTCTTCCCATGTTCCTCAGTGTAATAGATGTCACAAAACCACTCAAAGGGTCACATCTTATAACAGTCATAATTTACAAAATATTCTAATAATATTAATGGTCACTTAATCCATTCTAGATATTAGTCCCCTCAACATCACCCCTTGTCCTCATTGTTTTCTTGAGACTCATAGTTCTTAAACTAATGTTTGACACACTCAATTACTAAAAAATTGATTGACCTAAGAATACTAAAAAAAATTAGACTAACCTATCCACTTCACATATTTCTAAAATCTAATCCCATGGCACATATATAAAATTCACATTAATACACACATATGATTATATATTAAATAGACCACGTAAATTTAAAATTGATTTAATATCCTTATGTCATCCTTGTGACAGCCTTGTATAATCCAACAATAATCCATACTAAGGTTCATATCCTAATATAATATCACAATGATCATTTAATTAATTATAATATTTTATGAATAATTAAAAAAATTAATCAATAAGGTATAATCCCTAAAAACACACCATGTATCACCTACATAATGAAGTATCATACTATAATATGTGAATTGTTCAAACTGAACATTTGATAAAAATTATACTAGAATCATAATCATTTGATACTAAATAATTTACCTCTTAAAATATAAATTTATGGAATCCCTAGAAAACTATGCACTGAGAAACCCCTCTACTGAAAAAGCGTGTAATGGTTAAATTATTCCTCTCATGATATCATCTAGCCAGCTAACCTTGAATCCCAAATTTATTTGCTATATTTCATAATTCATTAGTGAAATCCAGCATTAACCATAACATAGAAACAAAATGGGGAAAATAATGGTGGAAGAAAAATAGATCATTGTGGGAGGAAATATGCATCTCTCATGTATTGAAACAACCATATAATGAAAAAAACAAATTGGAAAAATATGGAGCCTTAATGTGGGGGGAAATAATGGGTCGGGGAGATATTTATAGTCCAGAGTGCACTCTCAACCAAGGAAGAATAGAGGGACGACTTGGAGTAGATATATAAAACAATTATTTTAAAAAATATGAAAGTTTAATATTGTGTCATGACCCCATGTTTCTCAATGAAACCCCCTAACATAGTGTAAGGTTGTTCTATGTATTAATGGTACAAGAGACAACTGTACATCACACAGCTGCACAAAAAAACCCATAACTACCCATTGATATTGTGACCTAATGAATCATGACATAACCAATGACCTATGGGAAAATCTATAATTATCCTCTTAGAAAACCTACACTAAACAATTAATTTTTCATGATGTGACACATATTCATTGTTTATCTTCTAAGGTTCTTGCATGGTATATACTGTGATATCCTCTTGCTACAAAATTCAATCTCAAATAGTCTCTATGAAATAATCAAACACCTATATTAGGTCATGATCCATTACCTTCACAAAAATCTAATACCCTAAAAATAAATTATCACGACATGGTCAACGACTCCACGTTGTCTGACCCACTTTCTATGCTATAACCCTTCAACTTCGATATGATATTCAACCTGTAGTAAAACCAACTATTTTATAGAGGAAAAATACTTAAAACTAACTTCTATAATACACCATAAATCCTAATATCATGTAGAAAAATTCCCCTATGACCTCCTCACTTATAGAATTAAAATACAAGACATAAATCTCAAAACACCAATACCTGGAGTCTTCAATTCAAATATCCTTAAATTTCGAAAAATTATAATGACATGGGTGATTACATATCATATTTTATTTGTGAATATGATGGGAATAAGCGTTTTCCTTTTGGCATAAATAGATAAATTAAAATCAAAATTAAGTGCAATAAACATTCTATGAATAATTTGGGATATCAATATATTCTTAGAGACATTAACACCATGGGTAATTGCATTTAATTTTACTTTATGAACTACTAAATGGTTTTAGATAGTGAACTATGTTATGTGTATATGAGAATGATCTTTATTGGCATATTATGATGAATCTTATTTGGACAAGTAATTTTTTAGTGGTTCAACAATGTTACTAAAATAGAAAATGGGTTGAAAATGTAATGGATATGACAATTGAAATTGGAATTATCTAGAAGGCATTGGATTAATTGGAGTGGGTGTATTGGAACTTGATCATCCTATATGTCTCAATGTATCAAGCTGATTGGTCTTTATAGAGTGACTTTAGGTTGTGATAACTTCTATTGGGTATTAAAACACTCGCAATATTGATAATGTGTGAAATGGGTTTCCATATGGTTTTATGATCTATTAGAGAGAGAGAGATAAATAAAGGATATAAGATTCAAATTCCTATGACATTAATAAGAATAATTATTTGTCTTTTATGGATTGTTAAATGTATTACCTTTAAGTATTTTTTGTGATTATTTGTGGAAGGGTTTTATATAGGGATTAGGATCTTATGGGGGTGAAATTGAATAAGTTATTGAATCAATATGTAATATTCATATGAGTGAATTTATATCAGGAGAAGATTATATGGCTTCTCATATAATAAGGGTAGTGTTATAGGTATGGCTCTAATATTATAAATAGGATAATTGAGTAAAACTAAAGAGTTGAGGTTTCTAGAATGATTAGGTACTAAGGGTTATAATATTAGTAATTGGTTGTTCTTGGAAGGATGATTTTTTAATGATTTACTAGGATAAGGGTTCTTGTTATTATTATCTTATAGGGAACAAGATATGGATGGGGTTTTATAAGAGGTCTTTGATATATATTGTGTTTCTATACTCATTTTTTCATCTATACTATGTTTATCATGTCTATAGAATGTAATATTGATGAAGTGGTTTCTTAAATTCCTATTTTTTATAGTATTCCATTTAGATTCTTATTAGCTTGGGACTAGATATTCTATTCCTTCCCCATATGTTTTTCTTATATATGGGTCTGTTTATGTTATGCCTTTTATAAATTAGTTCTTAATTTTTTTTTCTGATGATTATATGCCTATGTTTGTCAATATCAAGCCATTCTATGATTGGTTTCATATATCTATGTTCTTATCAGTAATTAATTTCCTATATATATTTGATATATTAGTATTCAAACATATGCAATAATGGTATCTTAAGAATTTCCCAAAATTAATTTCATGATTCACAATTTGGTTTCATTACATATTTCTTATATCATTTTCATTCACTTAGGGTTGGATATATTATGACTCACCTAAATTCATTTCTTATATTATAATAATATGATATAATTTGATAGTTGTGTACATTAATTTAGTTGAGGTTTGGTGTTATAACAAACTTGCTATGACACAAAGATATGACATGATTACTTGTGTAATAAATATTGATGATTATTTATTTCTTATATATCAACATAATAGATATCATGAAATTTATGAAGATCTTGTTATTAGTTTTCTAATAAAATGTATTTATAAATTCCGGCATATGGACACTGATGGAAATATAGAACATAGTTTTATAAAAATAATAATATTAAATGGTTGTATGAGATATCGATTTGTAGTAGTTCCATAGTGTTGGGAGGTATAACCAATGTTGGGTTTGGGATAGTGGTAGTTTCTATTTATTTATTCATATTATTATGTTTATAATTGTTTAAAACAAGTGATCTATTCTTTGATTCTCCATAATGTATGGTCACTTGTAGTTTTTGGTGTTAGTTATGTTTAAGTGTAAATTTTAGGTTAAATTATATCAGTTTTTATTTAATTAAATATATCATAGAAAATGCATGAGGTCCATGCCATGAAAGAAAGCCGAAAATGAGTTGTAGGAAGAATATCTTGCACACCACCATCCTTGAAATCATTTCATATGGTATGGAATCTGGGGAATGATCACACGATGGTATGAATGCCATGATAATTTCATATCTCACTATTATGACTGGAAAATAAAATCATTCTTGTAAGAGATTATCCTATTGCAAAACATGCTAAATCGGTATGGAAAGGGTAAAACACGTGATTATATCATACTGCAAATTAAAAAAAATTAAGACCATTTTCATTTAATAAATAAATATTATGTTACACCATTGAGATGGTACCCTTGACACAACGTTTTTGGTAGTTAGTGGAAACAACATAACATTTAAGGTCATTTAATGAGGACCAAATTAGTTTCTTTTATGTTTGTGTATACATGGAAAATTCGAGTTAATTTTAGGGTTTTACATCAAGAAACTATTAGATTTAAATATTATTTTAGGAGTCTTAGACATTTTTAAATTCCTTTCAAGCTCACACACTAGAGAAATTTTTTTTTACTTAATTTCATGAATCAGTAACATATGAATTGTTGGGATTGAACCTCATAAAGACTTTTTTATATATCCTATTTAATAATAATCAAAAAAAATATAATTTTAGTGGAATATTTTATGGTTATATGTTATGAAAGGTCTATTTAGATTAACATCGTGCACTATGGATATCTGCATCACAAAATGGGATAAAAAAGGAGACTGAGATGGGATTACACATAGATATACCTTTCTAGTTTAGCCAATTTATTTATAAAAATATATAAAATGTTATAGTTTAAAACATATTGAATATATCACATTATATTTGAGGTAATCATATTTTTTAAAAACAATTATTGAAAGAGTAATCATAGAGAATGTGACCAGTTGGGGAAAAATAACTCTTAGATAATATTGATCATTGAGGAGAAGGTTTCTCAAAATGAATATATCATATTGAGGAGTGATGACATGAATTGAATTTGACTTAGCAGGTTACATGTTTCTTGTAATTTATTTAGACCATTCCAAAAAGTAAGATCATAGATAACATATCCCATTAATGTAGAGGTTTGTTAAGGGAAATATAAACCATTAAATAATAATGAATCCATAAGAATAAATATTAATGATGAAGTAGTTGGGGATTATATTATAATGATGGAACATATGCTATATATAAGATGGAAGGATATGACTATGGAATTTATTCATATCCTACACAATGGTATTCAAACATATAGGTTACTCAGGAGAATGTAGGGATTTTAAGATTACACCCAACCAATGGCCCATAATATGGTATATATAGTACATTGTGTGGACTAGGGTGTCTAATTTCAGACTCAATTTATCTAGATAAGCATAATTTTGCAGGATGAGTTTTACATGTATCCCCACTATCGGTATGCTTCATTTTAACAGAATACATGATCTTATTAATCCTTAAGGTATAATAATATTTGGAGGAAAATCTAAGTATAAAATCTATTAGGATGTTAAATTTCTATTATACATGAAATTAATTATTTTATATAGTAACACATATTTTTCATACATAAATATTCCATTTTTTTATTATTATTAGATAAATATGATTATAATCCATTCCGAAAATGTATAGGTTTAGCTTCTTTGGAAACAGAATAAACAATATTCTTATATCATGAAATACCTTCAATATATCCCATTATGATCATCCCATACAGTACTCCTCTTAGACATAACCTTCACAAATCATTTATTCATAACATGGGAAAGGAAACATAATAATTCATGAGTTTTTCTTCTCTTTAGGTATATAAAACTATGATATCAATAATAATTTAACCCAAGTAGTATCATAAAGGGTTTTAGTAATTTTGCTTATCATTTGAAAATCACAATCATTGATTCTTAGACAATTAAAATTTTTCATAGAATAAATATTGGTATCACATAAGATAATAAACAGAAATTAATGGAAGGAAATAATTTATGAGACCATAACATAGTCATATAATCATATCATAAAATAGTGGAACAATGTGTGGCATAATCATAATAAAAGACAAATTATATCAAGGGTATCTAAAAATACATTCATAACATGTTAGTCATGGGATAACCACCCATGTACCTCCTTAATTATGGGAATACACTCCAATTTATCCTCTTTTAGGATTGGGATAAAATTACTTATATCCTATTTTGTGCAAGGGATAACCTTCAATATAACTTTGTTTTTTGTTGGGATAACCTCCCATGTACCATATTTTTGAATTGGGATAACATCTGTTATACGATTTGAGTTCAGGACACATTAATATTTATCTAATTCATTATGGTGATAAATAATTCTTATCCCACCCATGCCATAATCATAAGTCCATTAATATTTATTATATAAGATCATAATAACATTCATCATAACATATCCCATGGAATAGGGAATTAGATCCATTTATATTTCATCATCATTACCACAAATAATATATAGAAAAAATAAATAGTGTTTCATTGGATAATATCACCTGTAATGGATATATAACATTAATGTATGTTATCATATATTAAAAAATTATTTAAAATATCATTGGAATATTTCATGAGAAAAATATCTTTTTAATATTGAAATAACGTGTATAAAATTTAAAATTTTCCAAAATTATTTTATTTAAAAATATTTCTGGAAATATGAAATGTATGATTTAAAAAATTGGAAAATCATGATGGTTGAAACTTCTATTCATTCCATATATGTTAAAATAATAATTTCATTCACATTTTTGGTAATAAGTCTGAAGTACCATATAAATAAAAAGAGAATAATATTTTTTTAATTTTTTTTAAAATAAACCATGGTTAAATACATAATTAAAAAAACATTGGATAATATTAAAACCATTATTGAATACATTTTTAGAAAAAATGGGAAATAAATAAACTTTATTATTCTTTGATGATTGAAATAAATTCAGATTTTCATAAAAATATTATTTCAGTATATTGGGTATACAAAGAGAAGATAATTAAAGGAAACATGTAATATAAAAAAATAACCATATGATAATATAATTAATGAGATTATTGAGATATAAGTTATAAAATTCCATCATAAAAAATATAACCATAAAAAATCATTTTAAATAATGAGATTGTAACCTATGTCCTTTTAAACTATGGTCACATTTGATTAATTAGCGTCGTGAAATAATAACATTAAATGAATCTATAAAAATGACTATTTATAAATTAATTATATAAAAATTCAAAGGGTAGTAAATAAACCACATAAATTATTATTGGTTCGTAACAAAACATATGTCATAAAGAATAAAGTTTGAGATAATAAACCACTTCATCAAGTTTTACATACTTGAAAAGTGGTTTAACCGCCTATATAATAAATTTAAATTTATTATAATTATATAACATAATCGTTTAAATTCATATAATATAATATATTATACCCTTATATCATTCCAATATCCACTTATTAACAATTATTATAATTTTAATTTTTGGGAGTTAATTGTTTCATTTTCTTGGGAATTTTAGTTTGGTAGTTCGAGACCATATATATGGATCATTGTTACGTAATCTTAATAATGTAAATAAATACTTTAATATCATATATATATATATATTAATCTATATAATACAGAGACAGAAAAAATAAATTAGACAGATCATGGAGAGTTTAGGCCGTATGTACGCATTCACACTATTTCACATCGTTACCAATGGAATGAAAGAAATGTAAATAATAATAAAATATTAAGGAATAATTATAATATAATATAAATCAGATATATTCATTAAATTTATTATTATTACCAACCATGTAATTTGGAAATGAATAATGGGTCATACCGCTTCATAGAGGTGGTAGTCTGTACATATGCACGAGGGACATTATAATTTTCCAATAGATGCCAAAAAGATGGATAATAGTTATTATATAATAATAGTAAAAAAATAATTAATTTAATATAATTAATTTTTTATATTATAATGTAATATGGATATATATAGGATTTATAATTAGAAAAAAGTTGCAAGGGATCAGGTATGATAATTACTTCTTCCTCGGGAGATCTTTTTTAGATGCTTTATTTAAGACCCTTTGAATTGTCTTATAAAAAGAAATACACATCTAAATTCTATTTTGGAAAGTTTATAATATAATTTCATCGATTTTTATTGATATATTTGGATTAAATTAGTGTATTGTAAAAATAAAAGGGGTTTCCTTTTATAAGAGAGTGAAACGACACATAAGAATTTACTGAAATGTTTAAAATATAATTAACCTGATCCCAATCAAAATGATTCAAAGTTATTAGATATTTATAGAAATTAAAAATAACATTTAAATATCATTATAACTTCCTTTCAAATTTTTTAGTTTTAATTTAAACCTTATATTTTTGTTTAACCCATTGTTCAACCAATATTAATCTTAACTATGGTAATGAAATTTTAAATGTTAAAGGGTTATAATTTTAGTTATAATGTAACAATTTGATAATAAGTGTAAAATTGATATTTTTTAATGATTTATCACCATAATTTTCCTAGTATATTATTTATATTAATTTTTTTAAAAAAATTAAAATAATTTTTTAATATCATACTATTAATATAATATTAAGAAAAATTCCCTTAATTTTAAATTAAAAAAATAATTCGTCAATGGATTTGTATCTAAAACATTTATAGTACCAAATATGTTATATTTATCATAAAAATTATTTTAACACAACAATTCATTGAAATTTTATTACTATAAACATTTTATAATCAAGATTTATATTGTTCTTTTAATTTAATTAATAACGTGGCAGAGTTGCATAATCATTTATGTTAATTACTCAATCCATGAAAATTCAAAAAATTAAAATGATAGTAAAATTAATATTTAAAATAATAATTTATAACTAAAGTTAGGCTCTTTTATACTTATGTAAAAATATTAGAGATAATAAAGGTAATATAGGGACATTTTTTATTTATTCTTTTCTTAAATGAATACAAAGGTCATAATCAATGAAATATGGCACCAAGTGCCCACATATTCAAGACACAAATGGTTATAGATGAAATAAACTAATAAAATATAATAAAATAATATGTTTGAAAATTTTTAAAGCCTTATCTCTAAATTTTAACATTATTTTACCTATTTTACACTTATCATAGTGAAATTTTTAAAAATGGTTACTATTCATAATGGAAAAATAAAAAAGGGTACAATTTCCGAAATTTTTTCCTCATGATTACAATTATGGGTATTTTTTTTCAATACTAATTTTCTATAATTTTATTAAATTGTTTATAAAATAGGTCTACAAATTTGATGAAACCCATTTTTTTAGAAAATTACTTTTCTAAGGATAAAATTAGATTTATTATTATCCCATTCCTTGAAAAAAGAATTGATTAATGTTAAAAAAATATTCAATATAGAATATGTAAATTTAAAAAACATATTTCACTAATAGTGATTATATTTAATTATTAATAGAAAAAAATTGTTACTATAAAAATAGTATTTTTAAAATCAAGTTTACATTCAAAATATTCTTATATTCATTTTTAATCAATTAATAACTAGTAGATTCATCATATAAAATTTTAAACATTAAAATTTTCGAAATTTATTTATCGTTATTCAAACCACATAATCAAAAAACTATGTGATTACTATCAGATTTAATATGAATATTTTAATAGTATAACAAGGTTCATTTAAAATTGGTGTTGAGTCTATCAAAATTTAAATTTATTTAGAGAAAATAAATCAGGGTTATAAATTATCCACCCTTAAAATTAATTTCACACATAAATTCTATCTCATAGATAAAAATAATTGAAGAAGTCTTTTTATCTTATACTCAGGTTCTAATGAATCTTATTTAAAATTATAATTTCCTAAGATACCATTAATAATAATAGTAGTCTTATTATATATCACCTTATCACTACATTCTTATATTTCTATAAGATTTTCATCCATGAAAATATCAAGATATAACGTTATGAAATCTGTTTTCAATACATTTAATGGATTAGGTATATATATCTTTAAAGGGTTGGAGTAGTGCTCATCTTCTCTTCTCTATCACATCAATGATCTAACCCTAATTCCATATAGCCCTGATCCCCCATCCTAATTGGATGGGGAGTTTCGTGATCTCACCCTCGTGAGAAGGGTATCTTTTTCTTATTATTCCCAAACCCTAAATATTTGTGATCTTTACCAAAGATATTAATTTCTTTAAAGGTCCCTAATCTATTTTTCGATGGGCCCAGCTCTCTATTTCCATGGAAACACTTAATAAAACAACTGATCTATTAAAACTCAATCTAGGGGCTCGGTTTCATCTTCACTAACAATCAGTTAATGAGTTCGATCAGGTGTTCATTGATTCTTGGGATCGACATGAGTGTGAGGTTGTTAGAACACTTGATCAGATGCACATCATGATCTGGTTTGGGTCGAAGGAGGACATGATCACTGCCTAGTATAGGGATCCTCAAAGATTCAATGGATCTCTCTTTTACATATTACTATGGAGCCTTGAGTTTCATATCTGGCGTGATCCATCGATGATGGAAATATGGGTATGTCTTCTTAGTTTATCTCTTTACATTTAAAATCCATCAATTTCATGTCATCTTGGGAATATGGTTGGATGATATCTTTTCTCTGATTATTGAAAAAAGTTAGTGTGTCACACCATCTTTCCACAAATTTTCATTGAGGGATATGTTGCAAGACCACCTCTGAACTTGGTTTGGATCAAAAGAGGTAAGGAACTTTGGTGGAAACATTAGGCCAATTTTGAGTCATGGATGCAATTTTGTGTTTCTTGCAATCATTTTGGAGACCTAGAGTCAGTATGTAATAGAAGAAGTTTTAATGGGATCTCACAGTTGGTGGAGAATAAGTGTACTGGTTGTTAGGATGCTACTATTTTTGGATTAACCAATGCTGAGGGATCATACTATGAATGTTCCTATAGGGAGAGCTCCTATGGAGTTGAGATGTCTTAGATGAGCTGAATTGGGAGTTTCCTATGAGCAGGGAGCATGAGTAGTGTCGAATTCTATTGGTCGTGCAGTTGTGGTGGAGAAAATTCAATCATGTGTAGAGTAGGAGGTGATACAAGTTGATCACACATAGGTCACTACACATGATAATGTTTGAAAGTATGTGCATTGGATGCAACCAGATCCAACAGTGAGTTGGGTTTTTGATTGAATAATGCATGATCTTAGTGTTGATAAAGTGAATTTATTGAAATATTATGTGGGAACTTGTCATCCGTGGTTGAAATATGTTAATGATGGGGCTTTAGGAAATGTTTTTTTTAAGATGGTGACATGATCACTAATACTTGAGTCTCAGGTGGTGATGCAGACCCGATTTTCTTGGGGTTTATTTTTGATAATGTTGGAATCTTTAAAGGGATAGAATAGAGAGATTTACTGAAAAATTGGATGAAGTTTTAGGTCAAATTCTCTACTTGTAATCGATTTCAAGGACTAGAGAATGAGGGAATACAACAATTGAAGCACGGTCCTCAAGTGAATGATGATGTGAGAATGAAATTGGACTCAACAACTCATTATGAAATTATCGAAGAGGATTAAATGAACAAGGATTCCATAGATGAATATGAGACTATGGTGTAATTACAATGTTTAGGCTCAACTGATACTAACAGGAACTCCCAGATGCTGGGAGGAGGGAAATAGTCTACTTTAGAGGCTTCATTGTTGGGAGAGGCTGATGGATTCCCAAAATATGTCTCACTGTATATCTTGGACAAATGGGGTAAAGTCTTTGATTTTGATAATGAAAATGAAAGTAGCATTTTCAAAACTTCCTATAGTGATATTGTCAAATGTGGAAAGAATAAGATCTCCGAAAGTGAAGATGTTGTGATAGCACCACCATGAAGAAGGCTGAGAAAATACTATTCTAACATTCCAAGGACAGTGTCTACTATGTTTTTTCTATGAAGAATATACTGGATATCATTGATCTGAAAACTGACTGTGTCGACCAGCCATCATATAAGGAGAAACACTCTTTGGAGGAGATAAAACTGAGAAATAAGTACGCCAGTCTGTTAACGAAATATTAAATGCATTCAGAGTGGGATTTGGATACTGAGGAGGAAGTAACTAGTTATGGATGTGGTGTGGGGAGTGAATTTTTTTATTATAGTTTTTTTTCTGGTTGGGATTTTCATTTGGATGTGGGAAAGCTATTTTCACTCATCCATTTCCTTGAATTCAGTAGCTTTTCATTCCCTTTAATAAATGGTCATATGATTTTTCCTCTGGCTGGACATTCATGGGTATATACATCTTCATGACAGATACATAGAACACATCAAATAATTGAGAGATGTTTGGGAGAAGTGCCCCACTATAAGATATTGTATATAATTGATAAAGAATCATAAAGGGTCAAATATACCTAGCTACGTGATTTCCTTTCCTTCCAAATCTCACAAAATTCTTCCATGGTTAAATATTCATAAATAATTTCTCACTAAATTCTATTTCAAGATATAACCAATAATTTTTTGTATATATTTTATATTGACCATGATCTACATTGATAAGCTATTGAAATGTTTTAAATTTCTCTTATATTTTCTCTGCTATCTTAGTTCCAAATAGACTTAATTCTCTAACTTCATCCATACACATTGTAATTAGAAATATCCTTCTACAAAGGTATTTATAATGAGACATACAAATACTCGAGTGAGAGATATTCTTGTAGGAAAATAAAACTATGGAAAGGTAATGTTTCCAAAATCATTAAAAAACCATAAAAATATCTAAAAATATCTAAAAATATCCTCTTGGTATTGAATAGTTTTCTCAGACTAACCATCTATTTGAGGATGATGAGAAGTATTGAAACTCCACTTTGTATCTAGAGCATGTTGAACACTTTTGATGAACATCAAGGTAAATGTAAAATCCTAATCATATTTATTAGAAAGTGGTAATCCATAAAACCTTATCAATTTCTTAATATGTATTATGGAAGTATTACCATGAGATAAATCATATCTAATATCATGTAATTTATCTGAATTTATAAGGTGATCAAATACAACCCAAATAACATTATGTCCACTAGTTGTGTTAAGGAGTGTAATGATACAATCCATATTGATGTTTTCAGATTTCCATTCTAGTAAAAGTAATGTTTTTCAAATCCCTTTATACATCATTATATTGGAGTAAACATGTTTAAATTTATTTCAACAAGATACATAATCTATAATATCTCGAGTCATGTTATCCAATCAAAAATACTCTTTCAGATCTCGATACATTTCCATACATCCATGATTAATAGATAATGATAAACTATTAGATTCATCATGATAATCATTCTTCAAATATCATATTGATGAGATACATATGTGGTTCATTATAATTATCTTTCAATCAAAATCATGGTGAAATTCAAGAACATTTCTCACCATCATGGGAAACACTGCCCCTCCAATATATTTTTTAATGTTTTCAACCAACACTTTTAAAGGTAAGTGTGAATCCAAAAAATTACAACAAAATATAATTTATTTTTAAGTAAAAGACAAAAAATCAATACAATTTAGAGCTACCCCTCCTCCGCACCTACATCAATAAAAACAAGAACCCAACTTCGCATGGACACTTGGATAGTCATATCGTTCCTAGTTGCATGGTCCAAACACCGATGGACAGTTCCTTACCCTATTGTTTTTTAAATTCCAGATGGCGATGAACTGGTGGATGCTTCCGGCTTTGAAACCACATCTGAGCCAGATCCACGTAGTAGGACTGATTACATTCTCATACAAAAAACATAACAGAATAACCCGAAGAACTAACAAACTGTCATTGATTAAGGAAAACACATTATAAAACATTCAAGTGGAACAATATATGACTCGACTTCTCAAGAAAAGTCTGTTACCCATGTCAACTAGTGCCATATTCCTGGATTATCACCATAGGGATAGGGGAGGATAATTAGTAATATTTGGGATAAGGATTCATAAGTAGGGGACACACCTCGTTTCCCAGACCTAATTGATGAATGGTTGAACCGCCACCAATGGTGAGTGGGGAATTTGGCGTTTCAATTCTTACAGTATTTTCCCTATGTTTAGGAAGAAAATATAGAATCCATGCTTCATACCCAACCTTTCCAATTTTGGAGGGGATGTCCTTGAGCATTTTTTATAGCCTCCCTTGGTAGAGGGTGAATCCATCCTCATCAACCACCACTTATTTACACCTCTTCACAGGAGAGCTACGGGGATGCTTATCACCCGAAACCACTAAAGCTGATACCAGTGAGGGGTGTGCCTATACAATACCAGCAATTAAAACATGATCATTCCTTGTAGGAAAGTGAGAAAACGAGGCAATACACACCCCCCAGATCCCTTTTTCATGAAGAACATCAATCTTATCAGCCTTTAGTAGGTGGCTTGGGGAGCCATAGATCACCAGAACCGGGCCATGAGATGAAGAGGGAGTTATTATCTGCACTAAGGGTGGTTGCGGATTATTCTCCTCATTTTAGTGGGGGACTGATTAGAGTAGGGAACCATCATCTACACAGAGGGTGGAGTTAGAGCAGGATACTCATTCTCAAAGGAGGGCTCATCCACCAGAGAATCTAGGGGGGACCTTTTCGATGATGGCCTCCATGCCTATGACATATGGATTTCGAAAAACCTTGACAAAATGAGAACAAAAAGAATCCCACAACCTCCTTATAGTTGATTCTTTTCCTGAACCCGTCCTCACCACCAATAGAGATCCAAATTTGGTGAGTAATAACCCTTGTCATATAAGTTTCAATTCAAACGTGCACATTCTAGGGTTGAATCACTTGAGTTATAGCATCATCAGCAGGAAGTAAACAACCAAGATGATACTCGATCCCCTTTAAGACATCGGGTTTCTAGAAAGGCAGAGGTAGGCTAGGAAGGTGGATCTATAGGGACGAGCATTGACAATTGCATCCCCTATGAAAATCATCAGTCCACTGAAACTTAAGAAATGTTCGATTATCACAACTCTGTGATTCACATGACCAAGCCTATGAAAAATCCTCAAATGAAAAGAGATGAATAATAACATAGAATTGGTCAAGAACCCAAATAGAAACTATATTCCCCAACTACCAAGAGGAAATCACATAGAGGAAATCACATACCTTTCATAGATACGTACTGAGGGTCGATCCGGACCGAACATTGCATCCACAGTACGTGAATGCACCGCAAGAGCTTCATGGAATTTCGTAGGTGATAAAGAGAATGCAGGAGACCCATTGAGAGATTCGGAATCCATCAGTGAGATCATGATACCAAGCACCTCTGAGAGAAGAGGGAATGAGTGGGAAGGATGATATGAGATCTTTAGTGGCACTAGGAGATAGGAAAGTGGGGGCACTGGTGGTCCTACGAGCCCGAATTCCGAAGAAGGACTCGCTGCCATCACATGCATCACTAAGGTTAGCCCCGAGCCTGGGGGAAACCTATCCCTATCACAACCACATTTTTTAAATATTCCTTATAAACCTTTATAATCGTTACATGGATAGATGGTTGTATACTCTTATTTTGAAGATATAATTTCTCAAATTCCTTCAATATTTCTAGAACTTTCCTTTTAAATTAATGAAATATAGTACATTTTTTTTCCTCATCATAGACTTGATAACATGATCCATTTGAAATAATGCATTGACCACCTTGTTCACATTCCTAGGTTTGTAATGCATTGAGAAGTCATAATCATTAATATATTCAAACCATATTCTCTAGTTCATATTTATCTATTTCTAAGTTAAAAAATATATTTAGATTTAATTATCTATATTCATATTATACCTTTATGTATATAGATAATTCCTTGAAATAATTACCCAAAAAATTATTATAGCTAACTTGAAATCATTAGTTTGGTAATTTTATAGATGAACATTTGATTTTTTGTATACATAATATATCACCATATCATTATGTATTAGGATTAATCCTATCCCTTTATTTTATGTATCACTACAGAACACAAACTCCTTTCTGTTTTAGGATATTGTTAGTACAGGTTCACTAACAAACCACTTCATATGTTCCACGAAAGATTATTCACATTCACTAATCTAGAGGAACATGGATCCTTTATATGTTACCTTTATGAGTTTATCAGGAAATAATATGAAATTATCACAATAGAATTGGTAATATATAGCCAACCTTAAATTAATACGGATCTCAGTCAATGTGGTTAGTCTAGGATAATACTCAATAATATTTTCTATTGACAGATCCATTGATATACTATCACCTGAGATTATACAATAAAAAAATAAAATATTTCTTATCCAAAATTCACATATAGGAAATTTTGCACATAAACTATCCTTCCATAGGTTTCTCAGTATAATCCTTATGTGATATTCATTCTTTTCCAATATTTTGATTATATATGAATATATTGTACATGGAATAGAAATAATATATCAATTTAGTATCTAAAAACCATATTTATTAAATTAATATGTTAGAAGGGAATGAGTAATACCAAATGGAATCAAAATAAATATACAATGTTCATACAATGTAGGGAATTTGGTATGGGTAATATTATCCTTCTCGAACCTCAATTAATGATATCCAAAATGAATTTCACTCATACAAAATCAGTGTGCTCTCTATTGTTGGTCAAAAAATTCTGAAATATGGGTTAGCAGATACTTATTCTTTATAGTGATATTTTTTTGTTTCCAATCATCATTGAAGAGTTTCACTGGTCCCTATTTCTTTTATAGAAATGAATAGGTGCATCACAAGGTGACACACTTGGATGAATGAATCCATTCTATGGATTCTTCAAATAGTTCATCTCCAATTCATGTAACTCAATTAGGATCCTTCTACATTGTATCCCTAAAATTGGTGTATCCCCATAAGAGAGTTATATTGAAAAATAAACATCATGGTTTGGTAGAAAACCTTATAACTCTTTTGTAAATACATCAATAAAATACCACATAATAGAAATGTCTTAATGTTTAGTTTATCTCCAACAATTTGAGATAAACACCCCTTATAAATAAGAATCATAAACCATATAATGGAATTAATTTCCATTGACAACTCATAATGTTCATCACACTATTAAAATATAATAGGTTGGTTCATAATGTCATATATGACTTCCCTTCCTCACCAATTGATGTGGGGTTTATGTAACAAAATCCAATCCACTCATAATATAACATAAAATTAAACTAGAGGGAGAATAATAATATTTAAAGGAATAACATTCCAACAATAATTAATTAGTGAAGAATAATATACTTGATATGTGATAATTGAACATTTATGGGTTATGATTACTAATTCATAATCATATCAATTCGGTTATAAATCAAAATTTGTTAAGATTTTCTTGATATAAAAGAAATTACAATACCTATTCTCCGATAGAGTACTTCAATATTTTATCATCACTGTAACCACATCTACATTATCATAATACCTTGAATCCTTTAGTAACACCAAAATTGTTATAATGAACATAATGTATCATTAATTCGAGTGACAAAGAATGAAAATTCCTAGGATGTCGAAATGTTGATACATTCTTCTAAATATGTAACACCATATTTTTAAGCTTTGATAATCATGTTCATCATATATTCAAATCCATCATGATGGGTTTTAAAAAAATGTTAATTAACAGAAGAATATCCCTCATGTGTGTCAAACCAGATGCACATTAAGGGAAACTTCATAATGAACTAGAATATTGACATAGATATACTTGACCAAATATTTTTAGTGTTATCAGCTCTAGAAAAATCTATTCCAAAACAACATCCTATTTTAGAATACAAAAATAGATTT
This sequence comes from Viscum album, assembly GCA_963277665.1. Classification (NCBI taxonomy): domain Eukaryota; kingdom Viridiplantae; phylum Streptophyta; class Magnoliopsida; order Santalales; family Viscaceae; genus Viscum; species Viscum album. The sequence continues at coordinate 426,238,409 of OY728129.1, read as the reverse complement.
ATTTCAAGTAAAACCATATAATATATTCTAAAAAAAACTTTCGGATGTTATGCATTACATAGACTTATCCCCAATGTTTTGAAAAAAAGTTCCATAATACGAATCTATAATTATTAACTGATCCTTGAATTGATACCATATATATTGTTTCAAAATTATCATATATAAATAATATATTTTATTATTTGAATATTCATTTTAATACATTATGATCCATTTTAAAACCATATAGGTTTAGTGATTTGCAGACTAGATACACAATTATCACATTTCATGAAATATCTCCAACCTCTCTTATAAATAACATCCCACAATGTACACGTCTTATACATAAACTACATAAAACTTTTCATAATATTATGGGTAAAGGATAAATAAGAAATGGTCCATTATAATACTTAGTAAGAGTAAGAAATGGAGATATCAATAATCTTTTAAATATAATATGAGCATAAAGGAAATTACTCCATGAGTTTAACTATGAAAATAATACTGATAAATTATTAGTTCATAAAAATGATTGATGGAATAAATGTTGAATGTTCATATGTCATTAATCACAAATGGTTAAAAAAATATAATCCACGAGAATATAACAATGGAATAAGTTATTTCTATAAAATGGTTGCATAATGTGTGGCATATTCATCCATTTTAAAATATTATGTCAATGTGACCCCTATGAATTTCAAAATATGTTAGGCATGGCATAACCACACATGTACCTTATTTGGAATAGGGATAACCTACCATATAACATATTTCAGACATCTGATATGAATCTATTTACTGTATTTTGGGATAGGGATAACCTTCTATGCATCCACTTTTGGGAATCAAATTACGTCTGGTGTAACATCTTTTTATATTATGATATCCTCTTGTGTAACATATAATATTGTAAAATATTTATCTTTACCCAACTCATTAGAGTGATATATAATTCTAGGCCTACCCATCAAATTATCATAAATCTATTCACATGAATTCTACAAGATCATAAGTACATTCATCATAACAATGCCCATGGAAAAAAAGGTATCCTTGATATTTCATCATGACTACCAATAACTATATCAAGAAATAATAAATATTACATTATTATATTTTATCCCAAGTAAATCATATGTAACATTATCAGATTTTATTATAAATTAAAACATATTTTAAAAGATCAAAAAATAAATTATTTAGGAAAATGAATTTTTCACTATGAAATCACTTATTTTAAATATAAAAATATCCCAAAAATGATTTAAAACTTTTCATTGAAAATAACTTTTAGAATTTTTAATTGAATCGTCAATGAATTGATATGTCTGGATGGATGTAAATTCTTTTAATTTTTTATACATTAATACAAATTTTCATTCCTTAATTTATAAAAAGATTAGAGAACCATGTTTGAAAAATTATAAGAATAATTCCTTTAAAACCAAGGAATAATTTTAATCATATAAATAATTTTTTATTTTTTTGGAAAAACATGGACATGGATGAAAAATGATTTTCTACCAAAGAGAGAAATAATGTCTGATTTAATTTAAAATGTTCTCCTGATATCTTGAGTACATAAATAGAGAAAAATTAAAAGAAGGAATAATATTTAGAAAAAAATAGAATATTATTAATTATATTATTATGATCTATCATATAAAATTACATTATTAGAAACATAATCCTAATCATTCCTGATAAATAATGAGACTATAACATAAACCCCTTATAACATTGGTAACTTATGAATCATAAGACCAAGGAAATAATTACATAAACTAAACCATAAAATATCATTAAAATAAATAAATTTAACATATAAAATATTAAACGGACATATTTACACCTCATAAAATAATATAGGTTCATAACATAGTATTTTTCTCAATGAAGATAATTTTGGATGATCAACCCCTACATTATGTTCCACTTGATTAGATAGTTCAATAACCTCATGTATAAGAAATTTAAATTAATTATAATTTTATAATTTAATTATTTATGTTTTTATATTCTCATATATGATCCAATTATACCATTTTCACACCCACATATTAACAATTAATTATTAAAACCATTGTTTATAGGTATTAACTATTTCATTTTCCATGAGAATTTCGGTTCTGTAGTTCCAACACAATCCATTTGATCATCATTAAATCATATCCAAAATCTTAATCATGATAGAAATATAATATAAATTATATATATAAATATATATTCATCTATAAAATATAGATACAGAAAAAATAAATCTTGGAAACTTTGGATATGGAACTATGGAACATGAATGCTCGACCAATTAATGTTTATTGGAGGAATCATAAATTTGAGTAAGATACATTGGAACCAGAGGATATGATAAATCATTTAATCCCAGATATGACTATATAGGAGTGAGTAAATTTCAAGTAGGGAACTAATTTAAAGATGGGTATAATTTAAAACGCCAACCTTTTATCAATTTTTCCTTTTTAATAAAACAATATGTATTTGATAGCTTACCTTACATGAAACCTTGAGTCCATATGAATAATAATAAAGTAAACATTTATAACCTAGATATTAAATTTTATGATTTTAATAGTACTAATAATTTTATAAGAAATTTTTATGAATGTTCATAATAATTAAAATTTACTTATTAATGAAAAATATATAATTACTATATTTACATAAAAGATATTTAACGGTTCAAAAACTTACTTTCCCCCAAAATGTTTTCAATCACTTTTATTTCAAAAAATAATTATTATTTATTTTAACAATTTATTTAAATTTTATATAAAATATATATTCTCATTTTTTAAATCGTCCTTTCAATATTATCTTAGGGCCAACTTATATGATTTTTATACAAAGGTTTATTTTTCAATGAATAGTGAAACATACTAATTTTAAAAAAATATCATATCATTTCATGTAAAAGTTGCATTAAATTCTGAATATGATATTAAATTAACATAAGTATACTTTAATTATAAATAATATAATAAATTACATAATTAGTATACTTATACTTTATTTTAGAAATTTTTCATTTTTGGAAAAAAAAACATTTTTCTATAAATTTTTTTATGCACACAATGATTATTTACATAACAATGAAAATTAATATATAATGATTAATATTTTTAAAGAAATTTTTTATTTTATTGTCAATAATATATTTCAATAGTAATTTTATGGTTTCTATGATGAATGGATGGTAAATCAATTAGGTTTTATATTTAAATATTCAATATTCTAAAAGTGATTTTAGTTTCTTGTTTCCCAATTATTTAAGATTAAATGAGTCCACTTGTTGAAATGTAATTTTTTAAAATATATTTTATATCTTAAAAAATAATAATTAATATAATACAATTGGGTAAACATAATTTTTCTCATGGCGAATAGTAAAAATATTAATTTTTTTATTATGGTTATGTTTAAAATGAATTTACCCAGGGAAGTCTAATTAATAGATAAGGTTGGTACTTCCAACCACACCAATAAAATTATTAATATTTATTATATTTCACAATTATTTTATATTTCCTTAAATATCTATCCATTTGGATCCACTTCTCGAGGAAAGAAACAATATATATTTGAAATCATTGAGGAAATTTCTTATGTGTCTATCCCCTCACTTAGATAAGGGAACCTCTTCTCCACCCTTATCCTGACCATTTTAACCATATATCATGCTAAATACCTACTAAAAATCCTTCCTATAACCATTCAATTAATCCTATATATGTTTCTATTATTATAATACGAATCCATTATAGTTTAAGATGTAAGCCAAAGGAGGTCTCTCAAAGAAGAGGTATAGATTTTAACCAATCTCTTTTAATTTTATTTCTACTTCTACCTCATATAAACATCATTTATTCATAAAAACATGATGATTCTAGTTTCTAAAAATTCGTTTATATTATTATTATATTATCTCAACCATTTACTACCTCTTATTATTCAAATGATAGATAATAGTATTTCTTGTGCATATATTTGGATTATCGCCTCCACATAGTGATATGATTAATTTCACATATCCATATTTCTTGAATGTTTATTTTGATAGGTTAATTGTTTTTTATTATAATGATGAAATATTTATTCCACTGTGACTATAATATCATAACTACCTTCTTACATTCCTATCCATTGGAAAACGATGACACCAATCATGTGTATATGTGGACTGTCACCTCTTTGAATTGATATGATATATTTTTCATTCCTATTTACATAGATGATCCAATGGAAATATTTAATATGTGTATATATATATTTATATTATTTATTATTTAATAGTTGCATTGAAAGGAAAATTAATCTGCAATTTGTTTCATTCCATCCATTGAAAAAAGTTAACATCACTCATGCGTACGTACAGAGTACAATATCTATGTAGTGATGTAATACATTTATCATCATATATTTGAATTAATAGTTTTAAATAAATATATTATTTATATATATTATATTTATATAATTATTAAAATTATAAGAAAATTATATAAAATTTTAAGGTCCATAGTCGATGAACTAAAAAATACAAGAAGAATGAATCAGTTAACAACATAAATGTTGATGATAATAAAATATTATTAATTAACAGCTTATCTATGTAATATATAAATCATATTTGGAATTATAGGTATTATTATGGTTTTTATATAATTATAATAAATTTAAATTTTCTATACATGTGTTTATAATCCTTACTAAACCTAAAAAACATGTGGTATGGGCATTATGAAACAATATCATTTTTAGCAATATTATTTATGCATAAATATTCCAATGTTGAAACTATATTATTTAAATCTCATAAAAAATATATAATTTCGTATACTCTAGTTATACTTTCAGATATAGTTTTTTATTTTAATTTTCCTCTCATTATGTACTCAAGAGACCTAAAGATTTTATATATGGGAAACATACCTTTTTTCCTTTGGCCGAGAATACTTTCATTCAATGCCCATATTTTCATTAAAATGTTGTAAAGAATATTTTTACTATTTTCCAATGATTATATACATTTTATTAATATATTTTACACTATTTAACATGGAATATAATTATTGTTCTTATCGTTTTCCAAATATGTTACTTTTTAATTTTTACTAAAATTTTGAATGGAATTTGTGTTTCGACATACACTACATGGACAACTTTATCCACCATACCAAATATTATTTTTCATTAAAATATGATTTATATGTCTTATTTTATATTTCAAATGAAAAGATTTCATTAATATTTTATAAATTTTCTGAATCTAAATCTTTATTTTCCAATATAAAGGGTATTTTCCTCATGGGTTGTTCTAGTGATCATTATATTGTATTTTTATAAATAAAAACATATTTTGTTGGTTCTTATTATTTACTAGGGATGGGATATGTTGTAAAACTATTTAATCATTATATATACGGGTTATGATAATTATTATGAATCACATATCATTTCCATTGGTTATCATTTTAAGATATGATGAATGTTTTTGGATGTTGTAGCACACATGCATATATATAAAAGGAGTTTATTATGTGTTGGAAGAGATAATAATCACATATCCCTCCAATAATATTTAAATTTAAGGATATATAATGTGATAAAAAAGAATTTATTGAGGAGTGAACCCAGTTGAGTAAGGGATGTTTTCCAAATAATAGTCTTATGATTGAACATTAAATAAGGAAATAATAGAATGGGGAGTGAACCAAATATGTTATTGTAGTCTTGGTAGTGTTAATTGATTATTAAAATAATTTTATATGATTATTTTTATGAAAGGAAATATTTCCCATTATTATTATATGTTCTTATGGCTCAAGATTTATAATTAACTATTCATCAATATTTTGTCTTGTGTATTATAATGGATAATGATTCATTAAATGATTCAATATTTTGATCTATGAATTAATTGATATGATTGTTTAATGTTATGATCATGATATCATACCGTTATTTATTTTTTAGTACCACTTATGATCACTGATTGATATATCATATTTTTAAACATATTGAGAATCTCATCTCACCATTTCTTTAATTTCCTTCCCAAAGATATGGAGAATGGTTTTTAGTATGTTATTTCAAATTTTGGTGCTACTTGTGAAGAAAATAATGGGTTTGATGAAGATATTTTATGTGAAAGTTGTTTATATATACATGTTCTATAGGCACTGAAACCTTTATGTTCATGAATGGTTCATTTGGATATTTAATTAATATTTCTAGGACTCTGATATTGTATTTATATTTAAAATGTGTGTTTCACTATAATTGATATCTTATATGGTCATATAGAAAATTTTAAATAACATAACTCATAATGATATTAAAATATGACATTAAAATATTACAAATATATAATGATTCTATTTATATAAATATTAATAATATAATTATAATATTATATGATATATATATATAATTAATATAAATATTTTAATCCAACGACCTCAAACCCGACTTGGAAGGGATACTTTTTGGAATCCAAGAGGCATAGGTTTTAAACATAGTGGGTGTAAATTTCTAGGTTTTTGTAGTAGTTACAATAGTGGTACTATAGTAGGAACTATTTAGTACTTCAATAGCCATAACTATTGTTTTGATTTGGGCCTTCGGGCCATCAGTTTGGGATTTCAGGTCTTAGGGACTTCATTCCATTAATGGACTTCGAGCCATATGTCCTCCAAGACATCAAGGCCTATTGGACACATGGACTTTAGGCGATAGAGACATGGTAGAAGCCTAGGAAGAAAATACAATAACCAGCCCTAGAAGAGGCTTTAGAGAAATTAGCATCCACATAGGCAGAGGAAACTCGATTTGAAGAACTAGAGGGTATGGAAATTGGCATTGGTACATGGCCACATGTACCTCTACATTGGGGACTTTATAGCAGACCAACCATGTGAAATGTAGAGATAAAAACTTCAATGTTTTAGTTGAATGAGAGGGGACATTCCAAGGTTCATATTTTGGAATTCAGTTCATGTATTAGGCATTACACCTCAGGACCATCGGGTCATGTAATGAGCCACATTCAACTGGGCCTTTGAGACATCTAAGGGTTCCCACTCAAACCATAAAAGGGGGATAATCCATAATAAATAAAAATATGAATCATCAGGTGTATTTAAAAAAATTAATTTTTTAATATAAATTGATTTGTAAAAATAAATTCTAAAATATAAATCACTAATTTTAATTATACTTATTGAAGCATTTTTAGTACAAAAATTTAAAATATTAAAAGAATCATTTTATTAATTATTTTATATTATATCACAATAGATTATATTTAACAATTTGAATATATTATAATATATTAATTAATATATTGACATCATTAAAATTATGAATTGACATGGAATCATAATAGGGAAAAAAATTAAAAACACCATTATTTCAATGAAAGCATTTTATATTTATATTTTCAATTTTCATCAAAAAGATAAATATATAAATTTTATTATTTTAATTAGACATTATTAAAGTATTTTTTTAATTTAGAAATTAAAATTTCCATAGGATTATATCATTTTAATTATCTTAAAAAATAGTTTTTTAGATGAATAATGATATATGTTGTTATGAAAACTGCTCTTTTTCCATTATTAGTATATCTGTTCGAATGAGAAATTTTTGAATATTTTTATTATGAAAATATTTATTTGAAAATTTAAATTATATATTTTTAAATACTTATTATTATTTACAAATTGATGATTGATACTTTTTATCTCAAGTTATATTTTTCTAAAACCTAATTTTAACACGTTAAAAAATTATTATATTAATTTTTATTAATTTTTTTTAAATATAGACATTAAAAAAGTATGTAATGTTTATAAATAGTAGGTCAGATTTATCTATGGAAAAATACTTATTATGGTAAAATAAAAAATGGTAAATGTAATAATTCAATCGGGAATGAGATTGAAACATAATAAAAAAATGTGTTAAAAAATTGTATGATGAGTTATTGAATTATCTATTCCTGAAACCATTATTTATCCAATGACAAAGCCACTTTCTTTAATAGAGACATCCCATTATTAAAAATTCATAGGAATTTTATAGAAATGTCACCAGTTTCCCCTTATAAAAGGGGCTCTGCTCCCTTCACATATCATAACACAAAACCCCCTATAATCATACCGAACTCTACCCAAGCCAGGCTTGAAAACTCTTATATACCTAATAGATATAATTTTATTCTTACGTGTACTTACCTCAAAGGATTAAGCCCATTTGAAATGGGGATAATCCAGGAAGTGACATATAACTTCCTAACATCTCATTATATTTTGTATTTATTTATGTGCACTTTTTCATTATAAAATTTAAAATTGACCATATTAATATGAAAATATCATTACCAATATTATACTAATATGTTTTTATAATTATGTTATAGGCATTAACCACTCATCCCTTTTTCCCATAAGAAAAGCACAATCGACAATTTTTTATGTACATAGATTACCATATCCTCAAACGGTGATGCATTGTTTTCCATAACAAATTTATGTGGATTGTCCTAATGTTTAATTTTAATATAAAATAATTATATTTTTAAAATATTTTATGATACGAGATGATAAACCATATTATACCTTTATTCCATTCTACGAAAAATTAAATTATTAATCATGCTTACATTTAGACTACCGCCTATATAGAATGATTGATTTTGATTTTCCATTTTATAATATCTTTTCATAAGGGGAAATGAAAACACTAAAAATGATAGTTATGTTATTATGATAGAATAAATGTTATTTTTTTAAAATTTTTATTAACTATTAATAATATGATCAGTAAACAATCATCATCAGTTTAATCATTTCAATCCATTATATGAAGATGAAAATATTTTATTCAAATTATATAATATATTAATATCCTTTACTTATTCCCCTAATTACACTCTATTTCTAAAATGTACCACTAATATAAACTAAATTATATCATTATTATATTAGTGTAATGATATTTTGAATGAATTACCTCACTATCATCCATTATTCATGAAATGTTCATGATTGGATCGATTTGACCACCCACTTGAACAATACTGTATAATTATGTCATGGATGACTATAAAAAAGAATTAATGAAAAAGTATGATATAGATATTTTAATGATTATTTGGTTCTATTTTTTGAACAGATTCACCAATAATAAAATCTATAATAAATAAATCACCTTTCGCAGGCTATAAAAATCATCGTTTCTGGTATACTATAGATTTTATCTTCAAAGATAACGACTCAAACATGCTTCATAATAAATTGAAAACTGTAAATAATTATAATTATTCTACTATTTAAAATTTAATAAAAATTTAAAAATGAAATTATTAAGAATTAAGAATATTAAAATTACTCATGTGAAACAAGTACAATCATTTGATGCTATAACCAACTTATGTGGGAAACTAGGGAATAATTCCTAATATAGATGTATATAATGATTATAAAATAAAATTATAGATAGTTTTAAGTATTAATAATTTTTTAAAATATTATATTTTGATATTTCTATATTTAAAAGTGTTCAGTGTTTATTGGAAATTGTAGAAATATATGAATGTGGGTTTTGATGACTCAAATCATTTCTATGTATCATAATAAGTCCACATTGACTATTTTCTCTCAATATTTATCTATTAGAAAATATGATGACGTTACATTGTAATTAATCCTTCCTTTATAAGGAGGTCATGTTTCACACCAATGTTCCCTCGTTGGTGATAACATTGTCTTATGAAAATTAATTTTGTTTAAGGATAATTCTAATTTCATTTAATGAATTATAATTCAATATCCATGTTTTTACTTCCCAAAAATATTCTCCTTTCTCTAGGGGAAATTGATTTTTTATTTTATTTGATCCTTTTATTCATTTTTAAACACTATCATAAAAATAGTTCATTATCCTTTAAAAGATATGGGTTTTCAATCAAGGGTATTTAGCATTTTTAACATGATTTTCCATTAAATAATATTCTATTCCTCCATTGAACCTCATATTTGAAAATGTGTTTTATTTATTAACCGGGGTATTAATTGGAATTTATTTTAAAGTAATGTATAAATTAATTTTCTCGTCAACATCAAATTTTTTGGAGACTAACTTCAACATCGCGTATTTTTATGATGATTTTAATAAATGATATCTAAAAAATAGATTTTTTGTAATTTATCTTCCATATTTAATGGATTATTCCCCAACAGAATAGAGGTTCATAAATCACCCTATATTTTCTATTATTAATTAATCCCCATTGAGATTAATTTTTATATAAAATTATCATATTTTTTATGTTATACTATTCATAAATTTCATTAAATTCATTTCCTTATTATATGTTATTTATGATAAGATAAATGAATTGATTTTATGTGGAACTTGTCTGTATGGATGATGAAGGATTGGGTTATATTTCTCTCTCTAATTAATTGTTATGGTTTTGTATATCATGATATTATTTATCATGGACATATATGATTTTTTACAATCTAAAGGATGTAAATACATGTATTTTTTCTAAAACATTGTAGGGTCACATTGAATTATTCCAAAATTAATTGGTTTACAGACATAGATTTTTTTCAAAATATTTTATTATGGTAATGTAACACCCCAGGTAAATAAAGAATATGAAATTTTTATATTTATCCATATTTGTGAATAAAATATTAATATTACTTTAAAGTGGATTCTATTCTCGATGGCGTACCCAGCACACAACAATGAGTTTCTTGGGAATCCTACGTTACACTCTAATAATAAAATAATATAATTTTAAATAGTAGATAACGCCTAGCCGTTGTAATGGAGGGAATGAACAGAACTAAATAAAAAATGATTATATATGTTTGTTAAATATTTTTACTTTTTACAATAAATGGTAGAGGATTAAAAATGCAAATGAATCCAATTTTAAGCGTAAACATTCTAATATTCTTTAAAAGGTCGATTAACCGTCTTTTGATGGAGAACCTCTTTTAAATCCACTTTTTGAAAATTTTATGTGTTATATTTGGAAAAATACAATTCTTATTAAGAATTGGGGCATCAAAATTTACTTCGTGTAAATTTTTGGTATTTTTCGGAAAAAGATCGATTTTTAATGAATAGTGAAAAATGATGTATTTTAATTCAAAACCTCTTTTAATCTAATTTATTTATATGATTAGATTATCTTTTGAATTGGTTTTAAAGTGAAATTAGAATATATTTTTACGATTTAATCTAATAGTGGTTGTTGGAATTAATTTCACTTTGAAATCAGACTTAAACTAGTGTCAATCTTTTGATACATTTTGTTTCATAAAAACACGCTATTTGTTTTGACAGCGGGAATTATTTATTAAATTAATAAATTCAACTTATATGTTTTGAATTTTTTAAAATATACATCATTTTTTAATTCGGAATATCAAATATATCTTAGGGTGAACTTTTGGTAATTTTCTGAAAAACTTCAATTTTTGATGAATAGTGAAACCACTAAGTGGTACTTCTAAAAACTGATTTTCTGTTTAATGAAATTTTTCCATCTTTGTGTTTTGAATTTCAAAAATCCGACATATATGGTTGTCATTAAGAATTAAAATGTGGTTCAATGGGATTAAAATAATTTTTCGGTGAACAGTAACTTATTAATTTTTTAATCGCAATTAGAGGTAATTAATGTAGTTTAAGGTAAGAATAATGTTTAAATAAAATTAGATGACCTAGAAACATGTCCTACCCTCATTGGATGTGTCATGGCCGACCAAGAAAATCCATGGGTCAACTTGGGGACCCCATGGAACTACTTTGGTTGGAAAATGACATAAATACCTTTTTATTTAATGTTAAAGTAAAATGATACAAACATGAAATGTTTTACTAAAACAATTTTTACATGGGGTTATACAAGTCATAATTTTGACTATAAGTATTAATTGGAAGGATAAAAATATTTACTACATCATAGTGATTTTTTTTATAATTTTTAGACATTAAATAAATTAAATTATTTATGACATCATGATGATGCAATGATGACCTCATTATTTAACGATTTAAATAAAATGAAAAGATAATGTAAAATATAAGACCTACAGATGTCCAAAACCTATTGGATTTGTGGAATTAGAACCCTAATCACCTTATCCTCGAAACACATCAATGTGGGACCATTAAAATCCGAAAATCGTTCTAAAATAAAGTAACATTTCTTTACTTTCCAAGAGTGTCCCTCCTCTCCTCATATAAAAGGCCCCCACCTCTACCTCTTTACCCACAAATCCAAAGCCTTTGTCTCAGCCAAACCCTGACCATTTTGTCTCTCCACATCCCTATCTAACTCCTTGAAGCCTAACTTTGGGCAGAAGTCTTCCCAAGGAAGCCTTTGAGCTCAAACCAAAGGGAGTTACCTGATTTTAAGGTAATGTCTTCACTTGTGTCCTTTTGTTTTATTTTGCTTCTCCAACCCCCTAAACTCGTTTTATTCATTTCTTTTGTAACAACTGAAGTATCATCAATATACTATTATGTTGTTATAAGAAGTATTCGAGCTACACTTACACAGACAATCACTTAATGGTTAAAAAACATACTGTTTCTGTGGTTGGCGATTTTCTGCCTCACGAAACGATGATTATTCAATATTATTTTAACACCCTTAAAGGTAGACATTAGGATGTCACTGTATTTTATATATGATATATATGTTATTTATGTTTACTATATTCGTTTTTATTTTATATTTAAACCATAACTTTATTCTTTTCATGTTGTGTAGATGCGATAATTTCATATGAGGAAGTGTGGACTACCGCCCCCTCAAGTGATGTGACTCGTACATGCAATACATGGAACGTATAAAGAATGAAATTAATGAACATATGTGTCCTATATAACATATATATTATACTGTAATTATATTATATACATATATATATCATTTATTTATTTATTCTGTTAATATGACAAAGAAAAAACGAAAGTAGTGTTCATGCGTACGTACGACCTACCGTCTCCATGAACGGTGCTTTTCGTTTTTTATCTCCAAATGATATGGAATAGTATAAAATGAATATGTACTGGATATATATGATATTGTAATCATTAATACTATTCTGGTAATTATTTACTTATAACTACATGGACATCCATTTTTCAAAGAAAGTCATTTTTGACTCATGTACCAAACATCGGAAAAAACGTCTGATATGAACTAACATTATTAAAAAATTATTATAACATTATAATATGTGATATGAACTGAATAATAATCTTTAGAGGAGGTCCTAATGAAATTATAAATTGACCAAAGTTTATTATTCAGGAATATAAAGAAACGAACAAGACAATTTGGACTTGAGGTAAGGGATCTGACTCCTCTCTTTCTTTTAAAGTACACTATTTTATGTCATTACTATTAAAGCTCATATTTCTTGTTATTGGGATATTCTTTTATATTACTCTTACTGTAATTTTTATGTTCATATGATGAGAGACCCTATTCTCTCTCATTAATTCATTTTGGATGTTTTGAGTGGCGCCGTTAGGCTGCCGAATTTTCGTAAGAGATCCAACCTCTCTCTTTCATTTTAAGTACTCTCCTTTATGTCACTTATTTTAAGCTCATCTTTGTTATGTTGGGGGATGTTATTTTATATTCCTATTTCTGTAAAATTTATGTTGATATGATGAGAGACCCTATTTCCTCTCATCAATCCATTTTGGAAGTTTTAAGTGGCGCCGTTAGGTTGCCGAGTCTTTGTAATAGATTTTTCATCTCACTTTTATTCCCGTGAGATTTATGCTACATTTGCCAAAATTTCCTTTCAGTGGTGTATGTACTGCCCATTATTTTACTCATTTTGTAATATAATTTCATTTATGAGTATTTACATCAAAGTTGTATTGTCCTTCTTTCACGGGGCGTATGTTTCGAAAGATACCCATGTCGGTAAGGGAACCATTCACCCTCCTCTTTTTAAAAGACTTCTTTTGTTATGTCTTTTAATTAACATAATATTATGTTGGGATATGTCCTTCTATATCCTTATTGATTTAAATTTTATGTCCAGGTGATGAGATACCCTTTTTATCTCTCATCAACTCATTTTCTGAATTTTGTAGTGACATCGTTATGCTGTCAAATTTTTGCAAGGGAACTTCTTATCCCAAATTTGATTCTTTGGGATAAACATGTAGTCCTTGAATATGTCATTCTATGAATATGTGGGAATATCCTCTGATTGTTTTACACTTAATATACACTTATATTTGGTGTATTCGTTTGTCACACATAATAATGTAATTGATTTATCCTTAAACCGAGGACACCGTCTTTATAAGGGACTTAGTCTCAATCTCCTTTCACTGAGGAATATTTTTCCATATAAACAACTTTATTTTATACGGTGTATAAACCCCTTTGAATTTTTCGTTTATCCAAAAAGAATATTTTTATAAGAAGTGTTTTACAAAACGGCAAAAGGGAATGTTTTTGTCATACGTATGCAGTGACAATGACTTCTCCGCCGCTGTGACCATTATTTGAGATTCGTCTTTCTCTACAAACCATACATTTTTTTAAAAGAAAAATAAATACCATGTTTTACTTTTCTTTTATTTTGGTGTTAAAAATGGTTTTCATAAGTTTTTTATATCAATGTGTTTTTTGATATCTTGTGATTGAAATGTGGAAATGTTATGTTTCATTTATGCATGTATTATGTGGTACGATTATGTTATGGTTCTTGGGCATTGTTATGAAGACGAGTGGTTATGTGATAAACTAAGGGCGGGTGGGATCGATATAGCTCTCTAATGCATTGGTTAACGCGAAGGAGTGAAACGTTAAGGTTTTTCCGAAGAGATTTAGGGAATATACTATGGTGGGTATTCCAAACGTAACCAAGAGGGTTACTCCCTACATAAGAATGTTATTAATGCCTCAAGTTACCTTTTATGTCTTATGATTCCTATGATTTATTCATGATTTGATGAGGTATGTTAATGTGCCTATGTTTTATGGGTAAAGTATTATTTCATTCTTATGTATATATGAACTCATGTTTCCTTTCCATATTTTTTATAACCCTTATGAGCTTTTTATGCTCATTCCATGTTTTTTTAAATGTTTTTCACAGGTAAAGGGAAAGGTACATGATATGATTATAGTGTCAAGGATGTGTTAAGAAAGAATCCATGCTTTATTTTTAAATATGCTTCCATTGATGGAAAAAAAATGAATACTATCTTTTATGTAACAACTTTGTTTAAATGTGGAATGTAATGAATGTTTTATGATCTAATTCTATAAAACTCTAAACCTGAAAATATCCTCAATGTGTAATCTTGTAATAACTCAAGATTAAGTAAGGTTTAAGGCTGGGGCCTTACAGTTGGTATCAATGGTCGGTTTAGACAACTTTAGGGATTATGAGTTTTTGTTAGACACATGATTAGTCCCTATATCTATTATTTCAGTTAAATCCTTGTTTTATAACTTTTTTTCAGGTCAAGTAACGTCAGTTACAAATGGAAGGAGAAGGATCTAAAATGACATTCCTATCTCTTCCTGATGACATGCTTGCAATAATTATTGCAAAGTCGTGTTCGGATGATTGTGAAACTTTTTCTAGCATACAACTCACTTGCATGAAGTTGTTTGAGATATCAAACACCTCCTATATACCTCGTTATCATCATGGATCATGGGTTGTTTTTAGACAAATACTATTTTCACAATATTCTAATATTTTCAAGAAAGGTAAATATTATCAAGGTATTTTCAAATATTTTACCTTATCACAAGAATTTGAAGCATATTATGATTTTAAAAATGGTGCTAAGGAAGGAGACCCTTACATAACCTATTTATATTTGCTTTTAAAATATAGTCTCATAGCACATACTTATGGTATTTTAAAAGGACTAATAATAGAATGTTTCAACTCAATTTAGGTCCGAAAATTTTATAGAAATCATGTTTTATCAGATATTTGGAATTATATGTCATACAAGATTATTTTCCAAAACTATTTTTCTGTGAACACCCATATGACCCATGTTGTACGAGGTGTATTTGAATGGAGGAAGCAAATGATTTTGAAGGATATCTAAATCATTGTTATAATGCATGGGACTTCTACCTACGTCAACAAGATGACGATGAAACAGAGTGGACGCCATGATCAAGGTATGATGTTATTCATTTTGGGAATCGTTTTATTTTTTATGGTGGTGAAATAAGAATTCAAGAATTAAGATGTTGAGATCATAACGAATTTGGATGAAAATGAGAGGTATAATGAAACTATTGATGGTAAAACATGTTAGGGTTATTTTTGAAGTTTTATAAAAAGGACAACACGCAGACTGTGTGACAACCCGTCACGTCGGAAAAAGCTGCGGGAATCAAACCCACAATCAAAGTGCAACTGGTATTTATCGCCTACCACTGGACTATGTGAAATCCCTGGTTATTTTGACTAATTCTTTTTAGTTAGATGATTTTATGAATTATGAGTAAGTTGATTTTGGGTTATCTATGGAAATTTATTAACCTATCATGGAGGATATGTGATTAGGTTAATTACTTTTCAATACGAGACATTAAGAGCAACTGATGTTGTTTGGAGATAAATGTTATGATTTAACTTGGAAGACTATGTGATTAAATCCTTCAAATATTTCGGTTTCAATCTTATTTTGGTTTACTTTGAAGAATTTTATGGACAAATTGTTTATCCAATGGTCCTCGTTGAACTTTGGGTTTTGTTGGACAAATTTTGGAGATTAAGAATAGATTTTCTTTTTATAAAGGGTTATCCTTTTCTGGATTATCTGATCTTGTACTAACCTTTTTGGTTTCAGTTTTTGTTAAAGTCTAAATTCATGGGAAGTATATAGTTCTCTTTTGTGGATTAGGTGATTCTCTAGAAGTTTATTATAGTACTCTTAATGTGAACAAGTCTTCTTAAATACTCGTATTTTGGAGAAAATATGAGTTTGTGTAAGGAATCTAATAAAAGTTGAAAGTCAACATGATAAGTGATTATGTTTCCTTATGAATAAATTCCTCAATAAAAAGTAACTTTAAACAAAAATGTTTTCTATTAACTTTTTTTACATGGGAATCGAATACTGTTTAACCCATCACAAGTTTGTGATTTTCTTGTGGTTAACTTTCTCCTAAAAAAGTTTTCTATCACTCTCCATCAGAACATGACCCTATGTTTTCTCCTCCATGTCAATGTTTTCCTACATGGAATCCTAGTATGGGTTTACTCGGGTGACCTCTATAATTATCTTTCTTTATTTTAAAGTGATTGTTTTACCGACTTTTGTTCTGATGTGGGACTTTCAAGGATGTTTCCAAGCTCAATTTCAAAATTGTGAGGACGTAATTCCCAAAAGGGGGGAAGGATGTAACACCCCAGGTAAATAAAGAATATTAAATTTTTATATTTATCCATATTTTTGAATAAAATATTAATATTACTTTAATGGGGACGATAGGCTCGATGGCGTACCCAACACGCAACAACGTGTTTCTTGGGAATCTTACGTTGCACTCTAATAATAAAATAATATTATTTTAAATAGTAGGTAACACCTAGCCGTTGTAATGGAGGGAATAAACAGAACTAACTACAAAATGATTATATATGTTTTTCAAATATTTTTACTTTTTACAATAAATGTTAGATGATTAAAAATGTAAATGAATCCAATTTTAAGCGTAAACATTCTAATATTCTTTAAAAGGTCGATTAACCGCCTTTTGATGGAGAACCTCTTTCAAACACACTTTTTGACAATTTTATGTGTTATATTTGGAAAAATAAAATTCTTCTTTAGAATCGAGACATCAAAATTTACATTGTGTAAATTTTTTGTATTTTTCCGAAAAAGTTCAATTTTTAATGAATAGTGAAAAATGTTGTATTTTAATTCAAAACCTCTTTTAATCTAATTTATTTATATGATTAGATTATCTTTTGAATTTGTTTTAAAGTGAAATTAGAATATATTTTTACCATTTAATCCAATAGTGTTCGTTGGAATTAATTTCACTTTGAAATTAGACTTAAACTAGTGTCAATCTTTTGATACATTTTGTTTCAAAAAACACGCTATTTGTTTTGACAACGGGAATTAATTATTAAATTAATTAATGAAACTTATATGTTTTTAATTTTTTAAAATAGACATCATTTTTGAATTCGGAATATCAAATATATCTTAGGGTGAACTTTTGGTAATTTTCTGAAAAACTTCAATTTTTGATGAATAGTGAAACCACTAAGTGGTACTTATAAAAACTGATTTTCCGTTTAAATGAAATTTTTCCATATATGTGTTTATAATTTCAAAAATATGACATACATATTTGTCATTAAGAATTAAAATGTGGTTCAATGGGATTAAAATAATTTTTTGATGAATAGTAACTTATTAAGTTTTAAATCGCGATTGGAGGTAATTAGTGTAGTTTAAGGTACGAATAATGTTTTAATAAAATGGAATGACCTAGAAACATGTCCTACCCTCATTGGATGTGTCATGGACGACAAAGATAATCCATGGGTCAACTTGGGGACCCCATGGAGCCACTTTAGTTGGAAAATGACATAAATACCTTTTTATTTAATGTTAAAGTAAAAATGAGACAAACATGAAATGTTTTACTAAAATATTTTTTACATGGGGTCATACAAGTCAGAATTTTTACTATAAATATTCATTTAAAATATAAAACGATTTACTAAATCATAGTAGTTTTTTTATAATTTTTATAGATTAAATAAATTATATTATGTATGACATCATGATGATACAGCGATGACCTCATTATTTAACGATTTAAATAAAATGGAAGGATAATGTAAACGCTAAAACCTACACATTTCCAAAACCTATTGGATGAGTGGATTTATAACCCTTATACATTAGACTCGAAAAACATCAATTTGGGACCATTAAAATCTGAAACTCATTCTAAAATAAAGTAACATTTCTTTACATTCCAAGAGTGCCCCTCCTCTCCTTTTATAAAAGGCCCCCACCTCTACCTCCTTACCCACACTTCAAAAGCCATTGTCTCGGCCGACCCCTGCCCATTTTGTCTCTCCACATACCTCTATAACTCCTTGAATCCTCACTTTGGGCATAAGTCTTCCCTATGAAGCCTTTGAGCTCAAACCAAAGGGAGTTACCCGATTCTAAGGTAATGTCTTCACTTGTGTCCTTTTGTTTTATTTTGCTTCTCCAACCCCCTAAACACTTTTTATTCATTTATTTTGTAAATAATACAGTATCATAAATATACTAGGATATTTTTGTAAGAAGGATTATAGCTACAATTACACACACCTTCGTCTAATGGTTAAATAACATACTGTTTCTGTGGTTGGCGATTTTCTGCCTCACGAAACGATGATTGTTCAATATTCTTTTAACACCTTTAAAGGTGGCCATTATGATGTAACTATAATTTATATATGATATATATGGTATTTAAGTTTAATATATGCTTCTGTATTTTATATTTAAACCATACCATTATTCTTTTCATGTTGTGTAAATGTGATAATTTCATTTGAGGAAGTGTGGACTACCACCCCCTCAAGTGATGTGACTCGTATATGCAATACATGGAACGTATAAAGAATGAAATTAATGAACATATGTGACCTATATAACATATATATTATACTGGAATTATAATATATATATATATATATCATTTATTTTTTAATTCCGTTAATATGACAAAGAAAAAATGAAAGTAGCGTTCATGCGTACGTACGGCCTACCGTCTCCATAAACGGTGCTTTTCATTTTTTATCTCCAAATGATATGGAATAGTGTAAAATGAATATGTACTGGATATATATGATATTTTAATCATTAATACTATTCTGGAAATTATTTACTTATAACTACATAGACAATCATTTTTCAAACAAGTTCATTTTTGACTCATGTACCAAACATCGGCAAAAACGTCTGATATGAACTAACATTATTAAACAATTATTATAACATTATAATATGAGATATGAACTGAATAATAATATTTAAAGGAGGTCCTTTGGAAATTATAAATTGACCAAAGTTTATTATTCAGGAATATAAAGAAATGAAGAAGACAAGTTGGACTTGAGGTAAGGGATCCGACTCCACTCTTTCTTTTAAAGTACACTCTTTTATGCCATTACTGTTAAAGCTCATCTTTCTTGTTATTGGGATATTCTTTTATATTAATCTTACTGTAATTTTTATGTTCATATGATGAGAGACCATATTCTCTCTCATCAATCCATTTTGGAAGTTTTAAGTGGCGCCGTTAGGCTGACGAATTTTCATAAGAGATCTAACCTCTCTCTTTCTTTTTAAGTACTCTCCTTTATGTCACTTCTTTTAAGATCCTATTTGTTATGTTGGGGGATGTTCTTTTATATTCCTATTTCTGTAAACTTTATTCTGATATGATGATAGTCCCTATTTCCTCTCATCAATCCATTTTGGAAGTTTTATGTGGCGCCGTTAGGCTGCCGAGTCTTCGTAAGAGATTTTTCATCTCACTTTTATTCCCGTGAGATTTATGCTGAATTTTCCACAATTTCCTTTTAGTGGTGTATGTACTTCCCATTATTTTACTCATTGTGTAATATAAATTCATTTATGAGTATTTACATCAATGTTGTATTGTTCTTCTTTCACGGGGCGTATGTTTCGAAAGATACCCATGTCGGTAAGGGAACCTTTCACCCTCCTCTTTTTAAAAGACTTCTTTTGTTATGTCTTTTAATTCACATACTATTATGTTGGGATATGTCCTTCTATATCCTTATTGATTTAAATTTTATGTCCAGGTGATGAGTTACCCTTTTTATCTCTCATCAACTCATTTTCTGAATTTTGTAGTGACGTCGTTGGGCTGTCAAATTTTTGCAAGGGAACTTCTTATCCCAAATTTGATTCTTTGGGATAAACATGTAGTCCTTGAATATGTCGTTCTATGAATATGTGTGAATATACTCTGATTTGTTTACACTTAATATCCACTTATATTTGTTGTATTCGTTTGTCACACATAATTATGTAATTGATTTATCCTTAAACCAAGGACACCGTCTTTGTAAGGGACTTCATCTCAATCTCCTTTCATTGAGGCATATTTTGCCTTATACACAACATTCTTTTATACAGTGTATAAACCCCTTTGAATTTTACAATTATCCAAAAGGAATCTTTTTATACGAAGCGTTATACAAAATGAAAAAAGGGAATGTTTTTGTCATACGTATGCGGCGACAATGAATTCTCCGCCGCCGTGACCATTATTTGAGTTTCGGCTTCCTCTACAAGACATACCTTCTTCTGAAAAGAAAAATAAATACCATGTTTTACTTTTATTTTATTTTGGTATTGAAAATGGTTTTCCTATGGTTTTTTATATCAATGTGTTTTATTGATATCTTCTGATTGAAATGTGGAAATGTTATGTTTCCTTTATGCATGTATTATGTGGTACGATTATGTTATGGTTCTTGGGAATTGTTATGAAGACAGGTGGTTCTATGATAAACTTAGGGCGGGTGAGCCCAATATAGCTCTCCAATGCATTGGGTAACGTGAAGGAGTAAAACGTTTAGGTTTCTTTGAAGAGATTTAGGGAATATACTGTGGTGGGTATTCCAAACGTAACCAAGATGGTTACTCCCTACATAAGAATGTTATGAATGCCTCAAGTTACCTTTTATGTCTTATGATTCCTATGATTTATTCTTGATTTGATGAGGTATGTTAAAGTGCCTATGTTTTATGGGTAAAGTATGATTTCATTCTTATGTATATATGAACTCATGTTTCCTTTAAATATTTTTTTATAACCTTTACTGAGATTTTTATGCTCATCCCAAGTTTTTTTAAATTTTATTCACAGGTCAAGGTAAAGGTACATGATATGATGATAGTGTCAAGGAAGTGTCAAGAAAGAATCCATGATTTATTTTTAAATATTTTTCCATTGATGGAAAAAAATGAATACTATATTTTATGTAACCACTTTGTTTAAATGTGGAATGTAATGCATGTTTTATGATCTAATTCTCTAAAACTGTAAACCTGAAAAGATCTTCAGTGTGTAATCTTGTAATAACTCAAGATTAAGTAAGGTTTAAGGCTGGGGCCTTATAGGTAAGGTATCTTAAACTTCGTTAAAATGATTATTATCTATGAGATGTTCTAGATAATTATGATATTAAATTTTCTAGTTTTGTTTTGTTTTATTATGCTATGATTTCTTTTTTTATATTATGTATTTATATACTAGGTTTTGATGGTCTATCTTTAGTATCTTATTTCTATTCTATTATCTAAAATTCTCAATCATGTTTTTTTATTTTCACTTATTATTTAATGATATTTTTATCATATATATCTCCTTTGTTAATTTTGTCCACCATGTATGTATATGATATAATATTTTTGACTAGTTGACAAATTTCACTTATTGAATGTTTGAGATCCACATTTTTAAATGTTTCGATTACACAAGTTATTATAATGATTATATAAATTGATATATCTTAAATAGGTTCTAGAGTATCACAAGTATGGATAAATTTACACACCTATTATAAAATAATATTTTTATAGGTTAGCCTCCAACACAATAAACCATTTTTTGTTCAGGCTGTGAAACTATTTCGAAGATGTATTAATTCATCCATAGTAACAATGTATTGCTTATTAAATTTTTATATTGGGAATACATAGTTGGTATTATCTTGTAGATTAGTTATTTTTATAGTTTAGTTTAGATAAATTTTGTATTAAGGTCATATGTCGTTAATAAAAAACATATTGTTGATTATATATATATAAATAATGATATCATAAAATTAGGATAAAATCTATAAATCAGATTTTCCGAAAAATAAATCTCTATATGGATACAAAAACGTTGTTATAGTTATGTAAAATATGAAATTATGTGTAATCAACCAAAAAAATGTTTGTTTGATAATTCAATAAATTATCACTCTAATTCATGATGAGTGGGCCTAAGATTGAACACTAGGCTAGACACACTCCATGGATATGAATTGAAATATTATATATCTTTTTATAATTATTATAATGTGTTTATTTCTTATTAATTAGAGTGATTGCGATAGGTTATATATGATAACCCATCATATAGTAACCAATGTGAAACTAAGATAGACATATGTTGAACTAAAGGGACTATAAGTCATTTTGATTATGTAAATGATAAGATATTTTAAATATGTACTACTTGTATGATTACTATAATTTTTCCACATTGTTAATGTTTCATAACAAATGTAAATAATTTTGGGTTTTTAATGGATAAATCTAGAAGGAACCTTGGGTTCAAGGTACATTGTCAAGTTTACCATAATGAACAACAAATTAAAATGAAAGTTGGAGTGGGATACTTATGATCATACCAAAAAATATATCATTAAATAGGATTAACATTATGAACATTGTCAAAATCCCAATAATATAAAATATGAACATAATGAATTATCATAATATAAAAAGTTATAAAGAAGAATAAGCAATGAATGATAATTTTATATATGTCAAAAATGTGTAAATAAGAACCATTAAATGTATATCGAGTGGATTTGAAGAAACATTTATCTTAGAATAGGGGTATATAATGATTCAAACTATTGAAGAAATAAAAGAGTTAAATTAATAAAACTAAAAGGAATAGAGTTCATCATAAGGTTCCTTTAATAATAAAATGTCTTATATATTAGGAACATGATAATTTTATTAGTCAATTCATCAATCCAATGACTAACAACGATTATTAGAATGACTAACCTATAAGGCCAATAGGATAATGTAATTCCTTTATAAGAATAACTCCCTAAGTGGATCCAGATAATGTGCCTACTTGTAAAATCTAATATACAATTGTAGATATCTTTTTGGTATTTTATTCAAGGGACTATGGTATATTTATTAATTTTGATATGATTATAAAATCAATATCCTGATTATTTGATTATCAAATAAAACTTCTATGGTTGTTATTATTGTATTTCAATTTGATTATTATCGGAATTTTCCATGTAGAAATGAGTTTTTTCATCCTTTAGATAAATTAAATGCGATTTTAGTAATGTATGGGTTCCCTTCATTTAGAGGAAAATATATCCGGAGTATGGAAAACATCTGTCATATTAAGCTATGATAAATGATTTGGGAACGGATTGTAATAAACATCTTCTAAAAAAATTATATAATGTTGACCTTGATAAAAAATTTATTATAGTTTCATGGACTATATAGTTGTATAAACACATAATATTTAAGATGTGCCTATTATAAGGAACGATATATATTTCCCATGTTTGTATGGTAGATACATATCAATAAATTATAACATGAGTTATATCTATCAATTATAAACTATGAATTATTCAATTAGAATATGACAATTAAAATTGTGAGGATTCACATTACTGTGTGGGGCATGTAATTCCCTATATTATTAATTTAAAGAAAAATTATTTAAAAAAAATTGTTTATAATTCCATTTTTTCCTTTTCAATAGAATTGAGGTATATTTTGTATCAAGTCACTCAAATTAAGCATTAATATGACAAATATTTAATACATCATATGAAAAAAATTAATATAAAAGTAGATGAAACTAATTGTTACACATTATGGATAATATATCCAATAAAACTGAACTAAATTAAAAGGGGAAAATAAATTGAATAAATAAATAAAATTAAATTCAAAATATCCCTTGGACTACCATAGACATTAAGAATCACTATTAGTATAAAAAAATTAAAATAAGTAAGAATATTATAAAAGGAGAAACAATGTTGTGATATCTAAATAGAAAAAAAATAGAAATGAGAATTGTGAATGCAATATGTTTTATAAGTTTATATATATAAGAATGAAATTTGAAAATTGAAAATATAATTATTTCTAATTTGGTTTTTATAGATATGGGTATTTCAAATTTGGTAACTACAAATATGGTCATTGGGTATATATCTTATAGGTGTAATGAAGTCGTTTATTTTTAAGTAGAAAATTAAAAACAACATAACTCAGAATGAAATAAAAATATGGCACTACAATATTATAAATATATAAATATTAATCCTATATCATTATAATATAATATGATTATATATATAGTTTTAATAATGATATTAACACTATAGGTATATTAAAATTAAATTTTATAAAAACATAAATTATTTTCTTTGTATTTCATAAATATTATTTAGTATAAAATCATTATTTCTTATTTTTCAAAGAACCTTTATGTTAAATAATGTATATTTTATCATAAAATACTAAATATATCACTTTTAGAATATAAATATTTATATAATAATTTAATAACAATGTTTATATTATAAATTGATTTGAAATTACTACAAGAACATATAATGTTTAATGAAACTATTTTTTTTAAACAGAAACAGTTGTCCAAATAATTTTAATTTTCATTATATAGATAAATATATAAGTTTTTATAATTTTATCTATATAAAATTGGAAACATTTTTTAATTTATAATATCCAATGTTCCTTAATGTAATTTTTCAATTTTTCTATAAAAAAATTAATTTGAAGATGAATAGTTCTATATTTCCTTTTTACAGATACTATTCTTTTTATAGAGTTATTATTATATAAGGATGACCAATAAATTTATGAAGCCAATTTACAATAATAATAAAAATTATATAATTGAAATTAAATGTTTTACAATATTTAGTATAGTTTAAAACCCTATGATGGATATTTTAGAACTCAAGTAATGTTCTCAGAATAAATTTTAATACATTATATAAATATTACAGTGAATGCAATTTTTAAAAAGTTTAAAAAAATAACAATAAAAAATTAATTTTAAAATTAAAAATAGAAGATTTTTCTAATATTATAATGTCTACATTGTTTTGATGGATAATTATTTTGTTATATTATGTAAAAACTATTAACCGTAGTAAAAACTAAAATGGAAATGGTAATAATTTAAAGGATAAAGGGATTAATACCTGTCTAAAATGTCTATGAAAAGTATTAGTTGAAGGTTTATAGAATATATATCTTAACTAATAAATTATTTCTAAATTTTTTCATCCAATTTCATTGATACTAACTTCCCCATATTTAAAATATATGTGTATTAGTAGAAATCTAATACCTTTTCTCTTATAAAATGGACTCTTCTCTCTTCGTTTCCCCTCACACCACGACGTCCAATGTTCCACCCATACAATACATAAAAATCCCTCAAAACTCTTATAAATTTTAAAGGGTTTGGGTTGTTCCCAAAATACCATCCCTCATTTATTTAACTTCCATTATGAAGGAGATAATCCAAGAAGTTTTGTATAAGTTCACAACCTCTCTTTCCTTTTTCTATTTCATTATGTTTCTATATTCATCCTAAAATTGAAATAATATATTTTAAAATAATAACATCTAAATCAAAATTATATGTATTTGTTATTAAATTAATTGTACATGAATTATCCATTATTCCCATCTCCCATAAGAAAAGTGAAAATGAAATTCATATTGGTTTGTCGACTACCTCCTATAGAAAGTATCATGGTTAATTTTACAGCAAAAATTGAATTATTTGTACTAATATTGAATTTAATAATAAATTGTGTATTTTTAATATATTTTTTATTCATAAAATATAAATGATATTATAAATTTCACACATTCTATAGAAAATTAAATCATCATCCTTGTTTTGATGCAGACTATTGCCTCAGTGGAATGGTTTGTTTATATTTTTATTTTATACAAAAACATTCATATATGGTATTGAAAATGGATTCAATATATAAATATGATTTTTATGATATCATTATATTTTTTGAATGATATATTTTATACCCAATTATTTATATGATCAAAAAACATTCATCTTTAATTCAATCGTTTAAATCGAGCATGCAAAGAGGAAAAACATGTAATCCAATTATGCAATATTTAAATATCCATTAACCATTCAGGTAATTAATTTATAATATTAATATAAATCAGTAATAAATTATAAATTACATCATTATTCTACTTCAGTAATGTTATTTCATCTATATAACTTTATAATCAACAATCAATCATGTTATTTTCATATTCTGGACAGTTTGACCTCCAACATGAACAATTCCATGAAGAAATATTGGGGAATATGAAAAAATAATTAATGATATAATATGATATATATATACAAATAATTATTTTTATTTTTTTCTAGAGTAGAAAAATCAATATTTAAGTCCATAATTAAAAAAAACTGTTACTTTTTAATAACATAACAATTTTCAGGTTATTATTTATTTCCTCTATAAGGATGATGAGTTAAACCCACATGAAGGGAAATTTAGTCATCATAAATAAATATAAATAATCAGTTTTAGTAATATTAGTGAAATTATAATGATAAAATTTGGAAGAATAATTAAAACTGATGTTTTCTTACCAATGGATTATATATGATCAAAACAATTAACACCCGATGTAGGAAAATATGACTAAACAAACTATTATACATATCAAAAGTGATTATTTATAAAATTATAAATATATTATGAATATAATTATTAAATTGTACATTATGGTTGTTATGTTTTCTTAGGATTTTAGTGTCCATTCGACTAATCTTTAATCAAGAAAAGGTATTTTCTTGAATCCTATCATTTAAGAGTTTAAATTTGTTATTTTTGACTATTATCTCTGAATATTTTTCAATTATAACCTTTTATGATATTATATTGTATTTCATCATTATTTTATAGGAAATTTTTTTAACACTATTGTTTTCCTCTATGGTTATTCTTTAATTTCATGAAAATGAAATTTTTTAAGAGTAATTCCAATTTCTTTTAATGTCATTTTCTTCCATATCAATGTTATTACATTCCAGTAACATTATTATTTCCCTAGTGGAAGCTAATTTTTTTCCAAAGAAACCATTTTCCATTATTAATTTTAAAATAAATATTTCATTATCTTTTTAATGATGTCAGTTTTCAATGAAACTGTTTTATTTTTTAAATTATTTTCTCACTATAATCATAAATTATTCCCCAATTATTCACGTTAAGAAATATGTAATATTTAAAATAAATTTACCTTTATTGTAATTTTTTTATAAATTTTTTTAATAATATATTTATCGAAATCTAATTTTTTGGTATCTAACATGAATATCACAACTTTTTAAGAGGATATTGATTAACACATTTTAAGACTAATCCTTTTTGTGATTCCTTTTATATTTTGAAATGATTCTTATATAATAGAATTATAGTTCATAAATGGACCTATATATTTTCTTCTTAAAAACTCAATTTGGGATATTTGGTTTCTTTATAAAATGATCATGTTTTTATGTGGTAACTTTTAGAATATATATGAAAACCATTTTATTCTAATTGGTAGTTTATAATATGATGAATGCTTTATTTAAGTGTGGATTGTGATTAGTGGGGTCTTGTATTTCCATCTAATTGGTTGGTAATATTTTTATATCCCATGAGATAATGATGAATTTATATAAATGGATTTATTCACAAATTATTGTACAACTATTCATGGATTTTATCACACAATTAAATGGAGTACATACATGGAATTGTTCAAAAATGTTTTCCTATACTTATATTTGTGAAACTTTTTTAACATGTTCTATATTTACAATATATAAAAATGTATTATGATATTACTTGTTCTAAATATGTTCTTCTTTATTATGTTAATATATCATGATTTGTTAGATTTATATTATATTTTTGTAAGCCATGTTTTGTGTCCTTTAATTAAAATTATTTATTTATTCAATAGTCCATAATGCTAAATAATTTTTTTAAAGTTTCTAATGATTCCATGAAATTTTTATATGATATTTAATCCTTGGACATATTTTACTTCATGTTTTTGATCTATTGGTTATGACTAGTTGATATGTTTCCCTTATAATTTTTTATATATTCCCCCATTGATAAGATTCCACTATAATAGTTATGAATATGATTATATCATATGAGATGTCTAGAAGAGGATATAGAGGAGAATAGTTATGGAGAAACTATTTTAAGTGTTTTAATGTAACATTTTTATGTTTATAGACTCCAAGACCCTAAACCTTTAGTTACATGGGTTGTTGGACTATTTTTGAGATTTATTAAAAAATCACCGAAATAAATGTATTTTTTAATATTTTTTATTGGGTTACTATATTTACAAAATAAGAATATATTCCTAATATAACTACTATTGATGAATTTATGAGTGGGTTCTTACAGTTTAAGGCCACAATGATTGGACCATAATTTAGAGTGTGTAATGATAACCCAAATGGGCATCTAGAGCTTGGTGAGATATAAAACATATAAATATGAAGTGGATATGATGTAAATCACAAACTGAGGATATTGAATGATGATGTAATGAGAAAGAATTGGGATGTTGAGGATGAACACTAATTGATACTCTATTGAAGGGTTCTACTGAAAATCCATTAGTGAAAAACAGGGCTTGTAGACCATATCCTTAGTACGAAAACATGACACTATATAGAAAGTTGAAAGTAAAAACACATATATCATTTTGATGATTCTGTATCAATTTAAATCAAAATCAATCATTAAAATTAGTCAAAAAAGGATTTATAGTGATAAAAAAACCTATGGTATAGAGTCTCATTTATGGATAGAGGATATTAAAAAGATATTATAATAATCCAGTTATAAATTATCCATTTTTTAGTTATTATGGGTTTTTTAATAGAAGAGGATGTAGATGTTGATCTATGAATGTTTCAAATATTTATAACATAAACACTAATATGCATATTCGAATAATAAAAATATGGAAAGAAGTATTTATTATATTTATTCTCTATATAAATTTGGATCATGTGCAATGGAAATTGAAATAAATCTATCATTGAATTGGGCCTTGTGATAGGATGAAATGATAATGAGAAGAACCCCTATACTAGGATTAAATGGGAATATGATCTTCTAGATGGACTGAATATGGGATACTTTTGTATAAAAACACATTAATTAAAAATATAAATCAATCCATTCATTTTTTTAATTCTTATTGAGATGAGCGACTCGACTCATAAGATTTTGTTCTTCTAAGGAAATGAATGCAAAGATATAAGAGGGTGAGGCATTTGATTCCATATTTATAAATTTAACATTAAATTGAATCTCAAATCAATAACACCATGATTTTTTAAATCCACATAAATTGGAGGAAAATGGAATTTATACATCATATCTCATGATTTTTGGATTAGTCAATAATGAGATGAAACAATATGTTTGAATAACTTCTAAACAAAATTAAATTATGGATTCTAATAAAATTTTATAGATAATACATTAGTTTAGAGGAAATAGAATTATAATTAAAAATATAACATGGTTTTTTGAGGTTAAATATAGAGGCAAAAATATCATCACTTATCATAGATATCCTTTAGAGTTTAGTACGTTAATTAGTAGTTTTCATGGAATGTTTTAGTTGATCCATAAACATGGATAATTATGTAATTTTTATAGAGATAAAGGTTTTAAAAAATAGTTTGAAAACCTTAATGGTTATTACTATTTTATTAAACAAACTCTTTGGGTGAAGGGATGTGTCTTAAGATAGATTGATTACCTTAATATGAGAATCCACTTTATGTGATGAAATGACCTTCTCTTGACTTGAAATGTACTTATTATAGAACTTAAGTTGTCATATAGGAGAATAGAAGATATGATTTGAATTTGGGGTGGATCATTGGGTTCAATGAGTATATCATGAGTTTTTATATGGTTATATTGTACACCTTGTACACATTGTTTGTATTTTCATTTAATACAATATTTTTCTTAAAATTTTGATGAGAATAGTTCAGAAAGAAGAGACATTATTTTTTCTATGGTTTCTATTTATGAGTTTCCATAAGAATAACATTTATTTTCCTTTTATTTTATAGATTATGGTTATGAATTTTAGACTATATAGAGATGAGTTATCAGGTGATATATATTTAATTAATGGATAGGTGAAGTGATATCAGAGATATTGGCAGGACATTGATGAGATGAACCTAACTATAGGACATGGTCCTTAGGGAAGGGTAATTTTATCCTATCATTTAATTTTATTCATTGAAAAACATTCCAATGAATCCTACATGGATTTTACATTCAACTAATTGAATTTAGGTCATTAAATATGGACCAATATAATCTGTTTAAGGCTATTTAAGGTGGAACATATAAATTAAATTTAACATAATGCCACATTAAATCAGATGTTATGTAATTTATTATTATTAGATAAGGAATTCTATCCTAATAATGAAATAATAGATACATGTTTTATTTCAAAGAAAGAAGTTAAATTTTTACATTAATATATAAAGATTCATACAAAAACATAATTTTGATTTCTAATTTGGAATTATTTACCAGTTGATCCCATGATAGGAAATTTTACATGTTTTTGTTTATAAATAAGTAATATAAATCATTAACTCAATTGTTTTTTTATGAAAACAACCCTTTCATATTGCGTCATCTTTTCTCACCCAATGAAAATGAGAATATTGAAACACTAGGATGGAGGGGGTATATGGGAGTGATAATATTTTTGAATAGTCCTAGAATAGGATATCATAACATTAATATGTAACCTATGACAATATAGGAATGACGCCACTTGGTTTCCTATATTTGGTAGTCTCTATATATATCACACATTGAAAAGAGAAATTTCCATTTTTTATATCAGTATGGCATTAGAAATAGAAGTAACTCATTGGGTTATACCAGGGATGAGATATATGGGTTTCTTTAGGAATAATAACTTTTTATGATAACATAGGATTATTGATATAAACCATATTCTCAACACCGTACTTGTATTTATTTATTATTTTATATTGATTAGATCATATATAGTGTATAAGACTCCGTAGTTCATGATATTTCAAGGTGGATAATATGTAATGAAGTTTAACATCCTGTTATAAGGACTCAGATGTCATAATATTTATGGTCAAAGTGGCATTATATATATTTTAGTTATGGTCTTGAAATGAGTAAATTAATATATAGGGGTTTTCCTATATTTGTCTTATACATAAAATGAAATGTTTTTATCAAAATGTTTAACCCATGGTTGAAAAAATGACATGAATTAGTGGGTCCTATACATCATGGTAAAGTAAGTGTTTAATTCTGAAAAAACTATTGATTAATACAACATAACATCATATATACATAACATCATATCATATAATATCCTTAATCAATCAACATATAGTTTACATTATATAAACCTTAACACAAATCAGGATTCTGTTTAGGGGAAATAATATCATCCAAATGCAATAAAACTGTGAAAATATTCATAAATTAATCTCAATACCTGGATAGAAAGAGGGTTGAGGTGAATAATACATAAGGTTTATCCAAGGAAATGATATCCATGAATCACTATATATCATAAAATACATACAATTTAGTCACAAATAGTTTATTAAAGGGTCTGATTCATGTGTAGGAGTACATGTTAATTAAGGGGGTGGAATTCTTGGCGTGATAATTTATCAAACCTTATGTAAATAGAATACCAACACCAAGGCAACCAAAACAGACATCATATTGATTCAAATCCATAAGAACACATGACGTTAGACGGATTTGGTATCGTGTCTAAATAAAAACCATATATGGGTATTGATGTTGTGGCTGGGAATGGGATATGATATTCATGTGTCAATATATATCTTGGAGTATTGAAAATCAAAACACATGTTGTGATGGTAATGATATTTTATCCTAATATAGTGTATACTATTGAATGAATCAATATGAATGATGAGATAATTCATTATAAAGGGACAAATATTGATGGAGTAAATGGCAGATCCCATGAGTAGTGATCCATGATTAACTATGTATCACAAAATGATTGAAATCATTCCATTTGAATTCCATGATATTATATTTCAATATATAGATCTAAATCATGTGTATGATGGAATGATAGATATGTATGAAATATTTCATTACTTAAAAAGATAAAAATCATTGTAAATAAAGAGTGTCCTTATTACCATTGGAAAAAATGTGTAAATAATTTTTCTAAATAACCTTAGGTATAAGATCTAGGTATCGCTATGTATCATACGATAATAGGATTCATGCAATATATAGTTCATGAAATGATAATTTATATCATAGTTCAAGAAGAAAATTAATTAATGGTTGTAGAATGTATCAATTTTTATTAATGTATTACCATTATATAACTATTTGTTAGTCATTTATATTTTTATTTTTTTAGAGTTTCTAGTTAATTTTATTTGTGTTTTAGGGTGTTTCAGGTGACCTTTGTAGTTTTATAGGCTGCAAACTATATACTAAAGTTGTAGGCTATATAATGTAGACTATACCACAATCCTAGACTTTGATTAATAGAGTCTGTACACATGGATATGAATACACAATATCTAGTGAATATATTGATTTGAGAATGGGTTAAATAAGGGAATGGCCTTATAGAGACCTATTGGGGGGCTTACTCTACACCGTAGAGCACCGGGATGAGTCATAGAGAGTGTCTTATATGGGTACTGATGGAGTTTTATAAAGTTAGGGGCCACAAGGTTGGTCTACATATACACTATGGTGGACCTCTATGATGTTATTTCTTGGTTGATGTTTATAGGTTACTCATGATGGTGTTCTATATTGTGTAAGGGTATAGCCATGATATTGAAGGGCATTACACTATGGAGGAGTGTTAGCTATATTGTTCTTCAATGGACACACCACAGAAAGTTGGGGTGATGGTTGAGTCTTGTCTTACTTTTTTAGAATATGTCCACAATAGTCCCTAGAACATGTCATAATGAATCCTCCCTAAAAATTGTTGTCATATAGTCTGTAGACCATAAAATATCCTATACCAATCTAATTGTTTTAAGGGAAAAAAATACCATTCAATACTTATCAATTCTAATTGGTTATTCCATTTTTTCACCCTTATTTTGTTATACCAAAAGGGGTGAAATTCTTAGGGGGTTCTCCCTCATCCACATATTTTTGGGCCTTAATGGTTAAATTCCACTACTGAAAAAATGGCCTATACCCACGGTTCGAAACCATGGGTATAGCCCCCAAAACCGTGGGTATAGCTTATACCCACGGTTTTTGGAACCATGGTCTGGAACGGCATCAAGATAGGTCCCCAGCCTATACCCACGGTTTTCCAAAACCGTGGGTATAGGTGTCCTGCCACCATGTCACCAAAACATAGCCAATTGTCACGGTGTCAACAGCTTTTACCCACGGTTTCAAAACAGTTGCTATAGGTCCTAAAATAATGCAGGCGCTGAGTTTCGATCTCGCAACCTCTTCTCTGCAAACACCGCGTCTAACCACTACCCTAACATCACCTATATATATATATATAGTTAAATATATTTATAAAAACTGTGGGTATAGAGGGAAGAACCATGGGTAAAGGGTTCCCGCCAAAAACAATTTCCATCCCGCGGAAAAAAAAACTTTCCCGCGCACACAAAACTGACCTATACCCACAGTTTTTCATAACCGTGGGTATAGAAATTTTATCCCAAACCTATCCCCACAGTTTTGGGAAACCGTGGGTATAGGTCACTTTTTAGGACCTATCCCCGCGATTTTGGAAAACTGTGGGGATAGACACCCCTATACCCACAGTTTTGGAAAACCATGGGTATAGGTCTTGAATAGACACTTATACCCACGGTTTTCCAAAACTGTGGGTATAAGGGGGGTCTATCCCCACGGTTTTGGAGAAAACCGTGGGGATATGTCCATTTTCCAGTAGTGTTCGTAGAATAATTATTATGATAAACCATTATATTTATATTCTTTTCTCTTTTTCATCCCTCATTTTCCAATTATATTTGAACTTCAATCCCTTCTCAAAACCCTATGGGATTTCATGGATGGAATTGTGTTTATGAATGGGAATATTTTGGTGATTTTATTTATAATGGGGTAACAAGTCATTTTCATCATTGTTTATTAATTTTTAATCAATATGGATAAATTCTGAACCGTCGGGACTTGATTCCCTCTCATTAGAGGAAGATATTTATTTTTCACTTCATTTTTTATTCAGTTTCACTTTTTTATTGATTATTTCAATTTATATTATTCTTTGTTATATTATTTAATGATTTTTTTTAATAAATTAAAGGTGTGGTCACACTGCATAGATGTGTGATGGATGTTATCTTCCTTATTTTCATGAAATGATGGATTTATGTGTGTATTAAAATTTTATAAAGGGTTGTATAGAATGGTTATTGAATTATAATGATATTTTAACACATTTCGGTCAAGAAATATATAAAGTGTTATGTTTTTTTATTTTTATGAGTTTTATCAAAATGGGGACTGGTTATTTATATGGAATTTAGTATGGATTTAAATATATTATTTGTAATGACTATTTTATAAATGAATTTTAAATAATAATAAAATATTCATCAACCCATATTAATTTTAAAAAGGAATGTTGGAAAAATATATTGGGTTTTAAAAGGAAAATAGTTTTGATACCCTTATGGTGCCCAATTTCCTTGTTACCCATTTTAGGTTGTTCTTGATGTATGTATAGACTTGGTTATAGATAAAAATAGCTTGTTTAGCATGATAGTGTTGGAGGTGACAATGAGTTATTATTTGCGATTTATAATTTTTATATGAATTTATTTTTTATCTCCCATATTTGGTGTGGTCATGGGCTACTAGGTAGATATGTGGGATGTTTAGACTAATGGAACACTAGATAGTTACACACTAATAGTTTTTTCTCCTGTATGTTATATGACTAGATTGGGAATTCCTATGATGATGTTGATGTTGTATAGTTGAGTGGTTAGTATTATTTGGATATACTATAGGTCGTTATATTTTTCAATGATTGGTAAAATATAGGACAGTATCACATTAAGACCTATAAAAAAGAATATAAAACCTATTATTTGGTTGGTGGTTTTATGTAGTTGATTCCCTTGATATATCTTTATATCTCTTATTTCATGACATATATATATATATTCTTTTTCTGATTTATTTGTACATTGAAATATTTTTCATTTGATGATTTTGTTCCATATAATTATCATTTATTCAAGTGGTGTTGGAGTATTTTACAAAGAATTTTGGTAATTGGTTTAAAAGTGATGTTTGAAATAAAAAATGGGATACCTTGTATGAAATTTCAAAATTTTAAAGAAATATTTTCATGTGGTCATTTTCATATAAAACAAAAGTGGGATAAAGGTTTGTTAAAAAAGAATAGATGTTATTTTTTTCATTCCTCAACAAAAAACATATATAAGACTTAATTTTCTATTATATTTACGACTATCTCAAATTAAATATATTTTTAATGTAATTTCACAATCTCTTTGGTGAAATTATACAACTCTTTTTTTCTCAAACCCCAGATATACTATTGGGTATATATATCACTCCTTTATTCATATCAGTTCACCAAGACAAATGGTCTATTTTCTTGGTCGATGAAAATGTTAATTGGTGGATGCAGCTTAGGCAGTGGAGAGTGAATTTGAGTTACATTAACGTTGTCAATAGTGATTTTGTTTTTTATTTATTTAGGGTTGTGTATGTATTGTATTTACTATCCTTGTCCTCTCATTAATTAGTTTTTTATTTATAGGATGTTGTATATTCTATTATATTTAATTTATTATTATTTTAATTTCTTTTGATGTTTAATCATTCCTATAATTATTACATAAATTTGGATATCATTTTTTGTTCTTTTAGCATGGATAATGGAAACCTAATATATGGATATGTCATGATGTGTTTTTAAGTGAATATAAAATAACGGGGTTTCTATTTTTGGGTGTAAAAGATACCAATAGTGATTTATATATTTCATGGGACTAGTTTCTTATTCATGGGTATCAAGAACACCATTTTGGCCATATAATATGTCGGGTCAGGTGATGGTTCATGTTTTCCAATGTTGGTTCATTAAAAAAGGTATTTGAGTATAGTTTTTTTGAAATGGATCATAGGTTTTTGAAAATACCTTTTGTTATTTTGTGGTTTTGTGGTCGAATGGATATTTGGATCAAGTTTGTACAATATAGGTAGATCCCATGTAACTACATGATCAGAAATATTTGTGATGAAACATGAGTTTCTTTGGCCCATGGGGGGGTTTTTGCTTTTGAGTAGGGTTTTTTTAAAAACTTTTATTAAAATATTTAACATCTTGAGGGATTCAATGTGATTTTTCTGATTTTTTGCGAGGAAGTTGGAGGATACCCAATTTTTATTAGGTAGATCACATGGTATAGAAAATAGTTTGGATCTATGTCAAATCCGTTCTTGGATTTTCAAATAATCTAAAACATGATTTGAACATGGTTGACCAAATCATGTGGCCAATCCTTTCAAGGATCTACAGTTGTTTATACATATTTTTTATCTATTATATACTATAAATTGGTTATGGTGGGGTATATCAAAAATTATATCTAAATTAAAAGTAGTTTAATCATGTCATTATGATATTATATCGAGATATATTTGATGGTTGTGATAGTTTCTATTTTTGTGGCCATTGAGAATGTGTATTTTAATAAAAGATGGAATGTTTCATAAAAATATTATTTTTTTAATTAATATTTTATAAGATGATTAGATATTTGAGGATATTTTTTCAAAGAGAGTTTGTGAAAACACATTTTTTGTTTTAAATGTTTTTCATGTATATTTATTTTTTGATAGATTTCATTACTTGGAACTTCATGTTTAAATGAACTATGATATAAAATTTAAATATTAATATTTAATGAAAGATTAATATCCTAGCCATTAGATTGGTGGGTATGAAAGTGACCAAATAAATTATGAAAACTTTACATTTCACATATCTATGAAATGAATTATTTTGTTATCAATTAAATAGAAATGAAAATAAAATCCAATTGAATCATAAATAAATTGTTTTCAGAAAAACCATTTTTATGACCACAATGTGTGTTTATCTTAAAAAATTAAATTTATCACTATGGTTAAATTATTTCAATGAAATATATATATTATATATTCAATAAAGTAGATTATATTTTTTCAAGTAGTTTTTATAGGAATAAAATAAGAATAAATAATATTTCATTGTTAAAAATATATACTATTTTCTTTTGAAAATAAATTTGGTTGAATTATTCACACATATTATGAAATTACATTATGAAAATTTAATAAAAATTATTTTAAAAAATGAAATTAATTTATGAAATAAAAAATTCAGTATTTTCTTACAATTATTTTTTAAGCATTTATGAGCAGATAAATTTTTCATTGAAAAATGAAAATACTGATTTTTTTTAAAATTATCATTTCATTTAAAGAATTTAAAACGTTAAAATTTCATTTAACATAGTTTAAATAGTTAAAGTATTTCAATATTATTATTAATCATAAAATTGTTTTTATTGTAATTATATTTATTTTCGGATTTGGATATGAAATCATTTTATACATATGAAAATTTCTTCTTTTAAAAACACCTTTTTCATCACCCTTTGTGTGATTTTTATTAAATAGAATTAATCCAATCCCAATGATTGAATTTTAGAAAATTAATTTTGTATTTTTGTTAATAAAATTTTATATTATTAAAAAATGTCTATTTAATATTTGGTCATAATGAAAATTAAAAACATTAAAAAATTGTCATCATAACAAAAAGGGAAAGTGATTTAACCTAGTTTATAACAAATTGAAAATTTCACTATTTATCAGCATAAATCTTAGATTAATTAGTTACTTCCAACAATGTATGCTTATGATAGATATTTATTTGTTTATTATAAACATTTTGATGAAAAGACCTATATTAGATAATATGTAAAAGAAAAGAAAAAGAGTCCCACTCGTTCTTTTAAATACATTTTAGGTGTTCATGTAGGAGAAAAACTATGTTTTGAAGGAATCAAAATAGTTATATTTTTAATAATTAAATTATATTATTGATGTAATATTTTTATTATTAATTATGTAATCACCTTAAATTCGTACACAATATCTACACAATATTTCTTCAGTTAATATACAAATATTTAAACAATATTAAACATATTAAAAGTAATATAATATTAAAAAATTGTTGTATTCCTTGCATTTTTTAGATATATATAAAGTTTTAAAGAGTTTTTCATTAAATATATATGAATACATATTAATTCAGGCTCATTACATTTAATATTAATTGAATTTATCTAAAATTGTCATTAAATATATTTTAATAAATAATATGTTATTAAGTGATTTAAAAATATTAAAAAATGTTATCATCAAATAGTTGAGTAGAATATGGTTAAGAATATAAATCATGGACAATTTATTGGTCCTTTTTGAGTTTATTGTAACATTCAAAATCCTTGAATGTTGAATTAGTTGTTATCACAAATAATGCTTAAATAGGTTAACTAAGGGGTTAAACCAACAGATAATGTTTATAACACCAAATAATTATACAAAACAATTATTGGATAATTGGAATTTGAAAATATAATACCATATATTAATATATATAAACCTTTGGAAGAATTTTGTATATAGAATGGAATTTAAATATTAAAATATTTTACGAAATTCTAAAAGTTCCCCTCTACTTAGTTAGAAAAGGTATCCTCTTATATTTTCTTCACACATAAAAATCATTTTTTCCATCCAATAAATTCTCAAATAAAATTATTACATAGATTGGAAATATCATAGATCCCTTAATTGTTTATAAAACTATTCTTGGAAATATTCTTGTGGAAACCTTAAGAGGTTTTCCGAAATGGGGAATCGTTTTTAACTGAGTTTTTTGGTTTTATTTCATCTTCCACCCCCGTCAAATCTTATTAAAAAAATATGATATAATTATGTTATTATGTAACATATTCTAAGAATTTATTATTTCATCCTAGTAATCTATATCCATATCATATTCTATAAAATTATAAACAAAATTTTTGATCATGTGTATGGAGGTATACAATCTCGAGAATAGATTTTATTCCTTTTCCATCAACACCTCTCATGACTGGACATAATTATGGATTTAATATATATATATATATTATTTATGAAATATTATATCTTATTTAATTTTAATACCATATATTCTATCTTATCTTACAATCTGTTGGAAAATGATAACATCACTCATGTGTATGCGTGGACTACCACCTCCACAGAGTGATGTAATTCATTTTTCATTTTTATTTTACATAGAATTTAATAAGGATTTTTTTTATTATATTTAATATATATATGATATAAAAATTATTATTTAATGTTGAAATTTTATCTTAATTTCTTTCATTATAAATATCAGAAAATATAAATAGTGTGCATGCTTATATATAGGATACCATCTCTAGGAACAGTGTAATTTACATATATATATATATAATGTATGATTATAAATATGTATATTATTAATATATATTGTATTTATATCATTATTAAAATTATAGATATATTTTATCCATAATCAATGAAAAAATAAAAATATTTCTAGACACAAATATACATGAAAAATGAATAAATTGTCACCCGAAATAGTCATTTTAAAAAATAATTGTTAATAAAGGGAAGATAAATGTTTATAAGTAAATAATATATGGTATGAAATATATTATTATGGATAAATATTAAATTTATGATAAAAATATATTTATTATGCAAGTTTTTATAAAATGTATGAAGGAAGTAGGACTTATTTTAAGGATTTATCATCTAAAATTTTCTTCTTTGGGACTTATGTTATCTTATGCACCTAAATTTATTATGATTTTAATATAATGAAATGTTCAAAATTTATATTTTATGATAATTATTTTCATTATATTTAATGTTTCATTTTATTTTATTCATTTACATGGATTATGATTGAAAAACTTTACCAAACTGTAATGGTTTTACATTACATTCTCACTATCCAAAAGGATTGTTTCATGAATAGATTCCAATGATAAAATTTTGTGACATAAATATCAATAAAAATATTAATTTTATTATAATAATTATTTTCCTTCCATTTTCAACTCATTCAAAACTAAAGAGTCTTAAAAAATGTTATTAGGGAAAACAAACATTATTTATCTTCTCGACCAAAAGAACATTATCATCTTTATCCATGATTTCTGAAAATATTTTCATGAGTGATTTAAATTTTATCAATTTAATATTTAATTAATATTATTTAAATTATTTTATTTCGATAAAATGTATTAAAAGTAACAATTTTTTCATTTTTTGAAAGAGGTATCATTCACTTTTTCAAAACAATTGTGAAAAAGTTTTTACTTTTCACATATATGACCTGAAATTAATTTCCTAATATAATTACCACTCAATCTTTTCAATATTATATTATAGTTTTCCAATTTTATTTTAAAATAATTTTTCTTCTTTAATAATTTGGATATTTTTAGAATTTAAATAAGTGATTTCTAAGTAAAAATTGTTATTTTACTCAAGAAATTTTTCATGTGATTAAATCAATTTTTCAAAAAAGTTGACATAATTTTATGTTACCTAATATTTAATTAGGTTTATGATGAAGAGATAAAATAATTGTTTTTATTTTTATTGTTCATGAGTATGATGGAAATATTTTAATAAAACCCATTATTTTCCATGGGTTATTTCATTATTAAATACTTATGAAACCATTTTATTCTTAGGTGTTACGATATGATTAATATTTTATCATCTTATAGAACATATCTATATAATTTTCGATATGTGACAGGTGGTCCTAGAATTATATATCCCTCAAATGAATTTGAATTTTTTTGATATATCATGATATAAATAAGATGAAAATAGGGAGTTAAATAATCTTAGTAAGGGACTTTATTACCTATGATAGAATTGAGAGTAAATCATGATTACTATAATCAATTGGTGGGTTAACCAAGTATACTAGGATATTTTTAGGAGTTAATATTTGACTAAAAAAATAGTGTTGTGAGTGAACCCATTCCACTATGTATGTATTGATGATGAGCCTTGAATACTAATTAAATGATTTTTTCTTATGCGTATCCAATAAATCTATGTATTATTCCAAGGTTATGATCTCATGGATCATGTTATTTTATTTCTTTATGATTCATGTATTAAAAAACTTCCATTCTTTATTCCCTGAAACAAGATTATTATCTATGATATGTATTTTATAGTTCTCAAATATAATTATTATGTTCTAATAACCTTATAGTCATGTTATGGTTTTTTAATCATTGATATCTCCCTTTATCAACATTATTGTGAATAAAATCTATCTATTTTAGGTTAATTTTTCCCAAATTTTAAAGAAATGTTCTAATCAGGGTATATATTAGGTGATTACTATTATGTAGTATCTTTTTGGGGGATATAGGATATCCTTAATGAAAGAAGAAGATTGTTCATCTTGTATCCATTGGTACACAAATTTATAGTATATAGAAATGTATTTGAAAATTATATTAAATATCCCTAAAAAAATATTTAATATATATTTATGAACAAATGTGTCCTTATATTTGGTATCATTGGATAGGTTTATTCAACCATTTGATATTTGGATTAGGTAATATTTGTGAAACCCCTCGGGAGACGTATAAGTATTGGATATTATCCAAAAGAGTATGTTAGAGATTTGATGTCCTTCTAAAAAATACGTCAATGTCTAGATACTACATGTTGAAATGGTTTCAATGCATATGAAAATAGGGGTTGCAACCCCAAAAAGATTTAGTAGAGTATATCCCATCCATTTTTTCCCACCATGTTTTTTACACTACTGTGAACCTAGTTTAACGTTGTCGGTGATTACTATTTAGGTAAATATAATTTCATACCTGAACCATCTAGAAAGAATTTTAATAGATTAAAATATTGAAAGACCTCGGTTAACCCTAAGGCGTCCT
The DNA here is from genome assembly GCA_963277665.1 of Viscum album. Lineage (NCBI taxonomy): Eukaryota > Viridiplantae > Streptophyta > Magnoliopsida > Santalales > Viscaceae > Viscum > Viscum album. The sequence continues at coordinate 426,195,286 of OY728129.1, read as the reverse complement.
AGAGTTAAAATAATGTGTCATGATTGAGATAGAATATAATGTTTTTAATTAATATTTTGTTTCCCACTTAGATTATTTATGATCTCACTATATTTTTTTGGTTTTATTAATTTCATGGAACCAGGGAAAATTGTACTAATGTTGAATAAGATGGAAAATTGAATTATTTTCCATATGATCAACCAAATGAATTATTAGCTGGAGGTTGGAACGATATAATAATTCCCAGTTTTCTTTCTCAGTATATAATAATAATCTCCACATGGGGGAGTCTCTTGATAGGCCATATAAGTGGAAATTATTTTTTTAATATCATATAGCGAAGAGGATTAAATTTCATACAAGTAAATAATGTGGGATGAATCACCCAAGTGATGGTCTCAAAGGAAGTGGACGGAATTTTCTATATGAAAATAATGGTCATAGAGTAATTAATTACCAAGTCAATAAATATATTACGTGTGAATAAGATTGTAATTATCCATGTCATTGTGCTAATGTAAGAGTTAACTACTAAACCAAGGAAATACATATTCTCTTAGAAATGAAAAAGAAAAAGGATTGAATTATTTATGTATTAGGATTTGATAATTATATTATAGAGTTTTTATATCAATGGAATTATTCTTATATGAATCATGAAACATCTAATGATCGTTCCACATATGTTTTTAATTATTTTAAAACATATATTTAATCGTATTGGTAACTAAAAACTTTTATTTTTATAGTTATATTATTTAGTTGGGATAATGATATGATTTAAATCAATAAAGTAAATTGGATATTATTAATTTCCTTTAAATTGGTTAGTTGTTTGACTAAAATGTCATTTAGGTCATCATTGATGAATTTTACAAAAAAAATTATTTTTGAAATATATTCAATAGACCTAAAATTTATTAGAGGAATATAGAGTCTGTTAATTTTAAAAGAATAAATTTCCACAAGTGAGGTTATCTTACTAGTAATATATACATTCAATAGTCTATGATTATAACGATTATCATAAATTCAATTTCAGAGATACCTTTTTTGAGGTTTTACATGATGAGATTTTGAGGTGGTTTGAAAAATTTATTATTTTTAGGATGGATACTCTATTTAGGATTCAATAACAGATTGGATTTGTACATGATTTGATATTAATTTAATTATAGTCTATCTGATAGAGTGACATAGATAAATTTTCTTGTTGAAAAGTTATTCATTGGGAAATTGATATTTTTTACATAATTATGGTCTAGATAAACATTATTTATTATGTTAGTATCTAAATTTCATTCATGATATTTTGGTGAATTTCCCTATGTTATAAAATTATATAGTAACTTATTATTTTTATTAATAATAATTTGGAATATGCATAATTTGTAGGAGGTATATGTAAACTTTATTTTTTATATATTATTCAAGATTAAAAAATGTTAAGGAATATTGCAATTAAAAATTTTAATTTTAAGCTGAATGAATAAGTTATATTTGATTTTAAAAAATTATGTAATATTTATGCTATTATGAAAATTTTAAAAGTAGGTTTATTTTTTATTATAGTGATCTATGTTGAACCTTTGTTGTTTTTGTGAAATTATTAAAGATAAAATTCAATGGCATTTTCACATAAAGGGTTATAAATTTTTAATATTATCTTACCTTATGAAAACCATTTTGGTTTTGTTTAATGTATAAAGATAGGTGAAATATATTATTATACTATAAATAACTATGTCATTCTTAATGAATTAATTTTAGAGATTTCGGATTGAAAAATTAACCATTAATACTCATCATTTGGAGAAAATATTATATTGTTATGAAATTGATTAATGAGATAAACTTTAAATTTATATTATGTATATGTCATTATGTTATTGATATCATTTTTAATTGAAATTTTAAATACTTGGAAAAAGGATTATTAGTTTTGTTAACCATATAACCTTTATTTTAGATGAATCTATGGCCTTTTTCATCTATTATAAATTTATTGTTTTGTAATCGTTAACTTTCCCTTGATCATTCTATTTATTATGTTCAATGATCTCTATCAATCTCCCAAATTATTTACATGTTATTGTTTTTTTCTAATTATATATTTTCACTTCCTAGTAATGTTGTTCAATATGGAAACCTAGATTTGTGATGACATTCAAATTGTTCCAGGGCATGAAGAAGGTTCCAAAGAAGGTGAGGGTTACCTCATTCCTGGAATGACTGAAAGGTATCAACATATTCATGTCTCCTCTCCTATAATTTATGGGCCACAAAATCAAAGTGATGGTGGTAAAACATTAACCTTTCATTAATAAATAATTAAACTAAGATAAGCTCATGGAATTCAAGGATGTTTGGGGGATATGGAGGATTACTCTCCATGTAAATTATCCTTTAGATAGGCTTTTCCCATATTTAAACATGTTTCTATGGATATTGAAGTGGTTTATAATACCCCATATAGGAAACAAAAATATGTGGCCATGAATCTTTTAAAGAATCAGTCTTGAATATAATGTCTAAGGTGACTGACATTGAAGGTTCCACTCCAGCCCCTTAAATGAGAAGGCTATGGAAGCACTACTCCAACACACCTCAGAATGTCTCTACCCAATCATCTTCCAAATTAGAAAAAAAACTCCTATGAAAAAATCCTAAAGATATTTAATATAAGGATGACCCAATTTGAGTGGGGAACTGCTGATGACTCTGATTCTGGACATGCCATGTCATTTTATGATATCTGGTATGTTTTTTATGGATGAGGGAAATCCCCTTCGGTTTTTTTGACCACTGACCATGATCTTGAATTAATTTTAAATCTAGGATCAGATGGAAAATATGACACATCATTTGAGTCTAGAATGAGGGTTTTACCCTAGGCTTGACATAACATTGCAGCGTTTTTGATTCTTGGGTTTAGAGTGATCTTGGTAAAAATAATAAATAAATAAATAAATGTATTCTTTATTAATTTTATTAAAATAATATCCTCTATAAATAGACTCTTATTCCAAAATAAAATGTTTTTTGTATAAAAATTGTTATTTAATAGGATATTATAGATATGATTGGTGGAAAATAGGATCATGGATCAATGATAAAAGTACTATAGAAATTTCCAGTGAAAATAAAGTTGGTGGATCCCACTAATGACAATGAAATGTATCTATTTTTCCTTGAAGATTGATCTAAACCACAAGTAGGATTTTTATTTGATATATCCCATTTTAAATTAGAACATTCTGATAAAAAATTAAGTCTTCTAATAGATTGATTTTCTAGCCGATGAGTGATTTATGGTTGATGTTTTATATTATTAATATATTGTAATTGATAACTTTTGATTATTCATGTTCATTGTTTATTATAATAAAAATGGACTAAGGGAAACATCAAAAATGGATATGTTTTGTTCTTAATGTTATTTTTTTATTCATTTAAAAACCCATTCTATATGTTATTATCTTCAATAATTCATTTGGATGCCTATTCAATAAATACCCAATGATCAATCATAGTTCAATTGATCATTAATTCAATAGATATGTTACCTTGAATTTAGGATCGAGATTCATGATAAATATATAATGTTAAATGATTACATAGTGTTATGGTAGGATATGAATATTTTTGGTTATTGGATTCTAGAATCCCATCTTGATGAAGCCACTAGTGGTGATTTATGGGTGAATTTGTGGAAAAAATCTAGTTTTCAGTGATGGTAGGGCTCAGTTTATCCTAGATCCAATATTATTACTAGACTTGGTGGACTAAATGGAAGTATAAGTGGAATGGGAGAAAATTTGTAAGAGTATAGAGTTTATGGAGAATTCATAAATACATGGTGTGTAGTCCAAATAATACAAGTTTTGAAGTCCCCATTTTTTGGTGATTGGGTTTCTACCTTAAAAAAATATCACACACCGTGTGAAATGCATAACACATTGTGTGAGCCGGTGTTGGTGGCATGTTGTATATCACAAAGGGTGGTATGGCACAAACATGGCCACAAACATGAGGATGACAAGATTATATGGGGATGACCATGTTCACTGACACAACTGAGGACCTAGACATGGAAAAGTATGTGGAAATAACTATAGTACATGGGTGGGAGCCAAAGTACATGAGCAAAGGACAAAGTACACAAGAACACACATGGTATAGAAAACACAATGTTTTTTCATAGTAAAAACTATATACATTCTCCATGGTAGGTTGAGGATCCCTATCTATTCTGTATGGAACTATTTCAGTTGGGTTTCACTCCTTGATCTATTCCTATTAAAATACTGTGTGGAATTATTTGTTGGGCACTGGATTGTGACCCCCTCTATGGGATCAATCATGGTTAGAGTTTTAGTAATAGATATAAATGACCAGGGTGGGATCCTTTATCATTTAATCACCTTCCCAAGGTGGAGTTTTAGGTATCATTTTGACCAAGATACAATGGTGTATGATCCCCTGTATAATAATGTATTCTTGATGGGTGTTGAGGTGTCCCCTTCAGCTTTGGGTGTGACACCTATCTATGTATTTAGATCATTGGAGATCTAATGAGTACATATTTTCTGAGGTGAGCAGGACCTCTTGGATGAGAACTATCATTAATAGTATTGAACAAGGAGTGAGATCATTGAAATGTGTGTTACCTTGAATTCTAGATTAGAATAATATGGATAGAAGTATAGTTGAGACCTCTATAAGACTTCGTGTCTGTTTTGAGTGTTTCTAGGTATTCATTCTAATTTTAATATCTCATATTGTGTATAATATACCTTTCATTGTGATGAGTGTGGACTAATATCTTTATTTATTTTGTATGTTAATTACTTGGTGTCCCATTGGATATTATTATACTGATACCACAATGGTCTCTTGAATCACTTGCCAAGAAATATTTAGATGACATTATTTTTTATAAAGTCGTAAGAGGATTGGAATAAGGTAGTACATAGCGAGGAAGAAAGGCCATGTATTTTCACAAGAGGTTCGTTGGATAATAGTCAAATTCGTCATAGTTTTCGACACTATTTTTTTTGTTTTTTGTGGGATTTTATTATAACACCTTTTATTTATAGTAATTTTCTCATACTATGATTATGGTTTTTAAATGTAAGCATGAATTTTCTCTCACTTTTACATAACCTTTAATCACTGTATGGGATGATTTATGTGTGTATTTATGCATGTACCTTAGGATAAAACCTCACATATGTATAATATTCCTACATGGAACAGGCTGCTGAATCCTAGCCTATTGGAGGTAATATTTTTTAGTCACACATGGAATACTTCTATCCAAGAATGAACTATTTATTTGGGTCATGTAAGAGTGGTATCAGAGGAGTGTCCATCCCAGGAATGGAGTTTGGAGTTTACCCAATCTCCAAGGTCTGTTTTTAAATTTTTGAAAATCATGATAATGTGTTTCAATTTCATAAATCATGCTAGAGAATATAGTTTTTGTTTGTTGGATGATTTATTGATTCACCAAAACTATGAAATCCATTTTATTGACTCTATACATGTTGTAAATGGTTTCAGGGAATAACATTTCTATACAGATAATATAGAAATGGTTTGTAGTTTTCATTTACTTTCTTATTCAACTCCCAAGATATGATTGCTGACCATGGAATGTTTTTAATTTTATTTCGGTATTCAATTGTGATGGAAACTAGACAAGATTTTAAAATAGGATCATGAGGATGATTCATTGAGTGATAATGATTTAGTAGTGGTTCCTTTATAGTAGGTGGTACCTATGGGTTGTTTTTTAGTTTTTTGAATATCCTGTAAAGGATAATTTTGTGCCTATAAACTCGGTTGAGGACTAGTGTGGGAGCTATGGACTCTATGAGTTTCAAAGGTTGTGACATCCCATGTTTTAGGGTGTTCTAAATTACCAGGTACCCAAGGAATTATTATATGATTTTATCCATATTTTTTTCAAATGAGGACAACATTAGATAAATTAAATTCCTAGAACTGAGACTTCCTTAGGAATCCAATGGGATATGTGGGAGTTTGGAGACAAAGACACATGATGAGAAAAAACATTTTTGGAAACATTTTGAGAATATCATTAGAGATGAGTTATATCAATCTATATTGAGAGCGATATTCTTCCATGAGATTCTGTAGCTTTATTACTACATTATAACCATGGATGAGTATTTATATAGATTCAAAAACCTATTGTGATACTTGTTTTAGATGTTTCATGATATTTTCAACCAAGAACTCACTTCTAAAAAACTACCATATCCCTACAATTTTGAACAATTGGTATATCCAGTAAAACCATTGGTATAACCCTAGATATTCTTTTATACCCATTGTTTATCCAAAACTATGTGAATATATCTATACCCACAATTCATCAAACTGTGGGTACAACTTATCCATAGATAAAATAGATACCAAGGGTTCATTGAACCATGTGTATAGGTATCTATACCCAATTGGTAGCAGCCACAACACTTCCATCCCATCCTAAACCTATAAATAAAATAAAAACCATAATACACATTCAATTTCATTCGTATATTTTATAATTATCATTCAACCAACTTCTTGTATAATTTTTAATCCATTTATAATACTATAAAAACATATACATCCATATAACAAATCAATTTAGGCAATTCATAAATATCCACAGGTCTCATTTTAAAAAGTAAAAAATGGATGAGGAAAATATCTCCCCCACCACCAAAATCCTCATATTCATCACCATCTACAACATCCTTATCACCAAAAATATCATCAGGCGATCCAACATAATAATAATAATCATCATCATCATTATCACCAAAACCACCAACAACACTTCCACCACCACCATAATCTCAAACGCCACTAGAACCCTCATTGACATCACTGGGGTAATATTTTAAATAGGGAATGAATTCCATATAGGAGTCAATAGCTAAAAAAACTCTAATGGAAGTGATTGAATTACAACTAACATAGATTTCAGGAAGTGTTTGGTGATCAGATGAATTCTTTCAAGCTCCAGTAAAGCTATTTTCTTGGCCACAACTTCTCCTACATGGGAAATTTGAAAATCAGTTATTTGAGAGTTTTTAGAGAATCTATATGAGGACCAATACATAGTGGGGATTATTTTTTTCCTGAGTTTTCATCATACTCTCCCTTAATGATCTTCACCTAATACCTAACTCAAATGTTCATTTTTTCTTAATTTTTCATCTTTTTTTATCATTAAGTGAATCCGGGGAAGAATGTTGAAAATATAAACAAGATATATAATTATGAATTACATATAAGTATTTTAAATATAAATAAAAAACATAAAATCTTCTATTATGTCGGTAAATTTACTGGACATCAATCTTTTTTCTTCCTGCTTAGGGAAAATAATTTTTTTCAAGGCACACAATCTTCAATGCCCAATAGTGCTTCAAGAAAATAATATTGATTATTATAATACTACATTATTGAGTAATATTGAAGTGATATAAAATTAATTAATTAAAATTATTTTAGTTGAAGAAATCGATAAAATAATGAAGCATCTAAATATAAATTTAATTAAAAATTTAATAACATTTTCAAAAAAATGACAATACATAAAAATTACCTTGATAAACATGGGTATCATATTAATTCCTCTTTTATGTCGATTTTATTTCAAATTATATTTTTTTCTATTTTATTTGGATATTTGATCAATTAGTAATTTTGAAAAAAATTTCAATATGTTTATTTTATGTTACGTTGTTTGGTAAATTAGTAAATTGTCCAATTGGTTAGTTGGATAATTAATCATTTTTAATTTTCAATAATTATTCCATTTAGAAAAATTAGAACATTTGGGCCAATTAAGATAATTAGGAAAATTATTCCAATTATTCCATTTAGGTCAATTCAGAAATTAAGTCAACATAAGCCAATTATTCTATTTTTTCCAATTGGGCCATTTTAGAAATTTAAGCCAATTTATCCCTTTAGTCCATTTTGGAAAATTATGATAATTAGTTTATTTATTCCATTTTTGGATATTGAGATAATTATACAATTGAGATAAACTAATATAGTTAGGTCACTTAATCCATTTAGGAAAATTTAGTACAATTAGGGTAATTGTGCAAATTAGGCCATTTATCTTGACAATTTAAGAAAATTAGACAATTAATAAAAATTATGCCAAATTAGGCTGTTTATTTTCTTAATTTATACCAATCATTCTATTTAAGAAATAAATTTCTTATTGTCCATTACCCATTAGACCATCAGGCCAATTGTCAAATTGTCCAATTTCTCATTACGCCATAAGGCCTAATATCTAAATTAGACCAATCGACTATTATTTCATTAGGACAATTGGGTGTTATTCCATTAAGCCATTAGTCCAATTGGAGAATTATCCATTAGTCCAATACTAAAATTGGACATTAGGAAAATTGTCCATAATTCCATTAGAAGAATTTCCCATTAGGGAAATTAGACGTTAGACCATTCAGTTAATTGGCCATTATTCCATTATGCCAGTTGGCCATTAAGACATTATCCCACTAGGATATTTGGAAAACTATCTATTGTTATATTTTTACATTATTCCATTATCCCATTAGGTAAATTTTCCAATTGTACAATTGGACAATTGACCATTATGATAGTTGGTTGTTAGGCCATTAGGCCATTAGGAAAATTGTCCAATTTTCAATTAAAAAATTATGCAAATTTTCGTTTAGAACATCAGGACAATTCAATAATTTCTCATTAGGTATTTTGGAAAATTGTCTATTATGACTTCAGGAATATTTTCTATTAGTAAATTATTCTAATTGCATAATTTTACATTAGGAAATTATACCATTTGTCAATTAATACAATTTTTTAATTGAGAAATTGGACAATAGGCCTTTAATAAAATTGTCCATAAGTCCAATATGCCAATTGGCCTTTGGAACTTAAGTGGTTAGGCTAATTATCTCACCACCAAACCCAAGTTGGGGTTCAATATGCAAGAACCCTAATGCCACCTACATTGGTCAGAGGATGGTGAACAACATCGAAAGAATAACTAACATGGGGTGAAATTTTCATAAGTACTTGTACACACATGCACAACCACCTCAATGAAAAAATATTGAAGGAGTAAGTGTAAATGCAGATAAATTGTTGGGAAACAAACATGTATGTAAACCCACAATAAAGAACAAGATTAAGGTATTGTAAACTAAAAATTTATTTGGAAATTACCCACAAAACCAAAAATATGTCCCAACCTGAAAATTTTAAAAATGAACTTTTTTTAGAAATACCAGCTCCAAATATCCAAGATGAAACCAATGTATACGGTCCAATGTACTAGGTGTCCCTAATCTCATCTGAGGTCACTGAAAACGTGTTCTCTATCTATAAAAGATATGAAAAATGTAGGAAAAGACAATAAAAGGGTGAATATATACATACTTAGTAGGATTCCATGCAAGCTGAATGGTGGAATTAAAAGATACAATAGGAATAGAAGAAAATAGATAGAAAATATTATTTAATGAAAGTGAAAAACTCATCCCAAACCTAGAGGGAATGTATCCTCATCCAAATATAAGGGGATCAACATGGTGTGTAGATGAACTACATGTAAATTATTTTCTACCCATAGTAGGATAATGAACTCATCAAACCATGTGAGGGTAAACATGGAAATCATGTGGCACAACTCACATGTCTTCTTTTCTCAGGGAAAGATAGTTATGAAATCCAAGGGTATGGACACACACACACAAACACACACACACACACACACACACAAATATATATATTCTTAGGGAAAATAATTTAAGATTAGAGAGTAAGGGGATATATATTTCAAAGCTCAATCTAGGAAAATGATTTGTCAACAGTTCCAAAATTCCATCAAGGATGCCCAGTCTCCCCCATTTCATCCAAGAAATAACCATCTAGGTAAAACCATGACTCATCACTATTATGAATAGTTGGGGGGGGGGGAAACCTCTATGTAGATGACCCATACCATTGTAAAATAAGAGGGCCCCACTTTGATAGTTGATGGAGGGCCCATGCTCTGTCTAGTAGGAGGGTTTAACTCTATAGGTCATCAAGGACCCACTTTCCACCTCTACTGGAGGGTTCCACTTGGAATATTTCAAGGACCACTTCATATCTCTTCTAGATTATTTCTATTAGAAGATGTTGAGGACCCACAGAAAATATTTACTTGAGGGTTCCACTTGGAAGTGATCGATGAACCACTTCCCAGCTCTATTGGAGGGTTCCCCATAGAAGTAACTATAGAGGACCCACACCCATGATGATGGTGGGTCCCACTATATAATAAGCCTATGATAATCCAATTAGAGAAGGTACATAAATTTTATAAGAGGAAAAACAGTGTTCCATCTTTATCGATTTCCAAAAACCTAGCCTCCATAGCCAGGGGCTACACTGAGTGTGTTCATCATGATACATGACATGTAGTCATGAGTTCCATAGTTTTTAGATCTGATTCATATACCTTAATTCAATACATTTCTCTATAAATCCTACCTATTTTACACCAAAAATTGGTGTATCTAGAGAAGGTCCTTCATTTCCAGTTATTTTTCATGAGAAAACAGATTCCATCATTCCTCATTGGTTTCTCCATTTGACTCGTATACATCACACCTTCTATCAATGATGTATTTTTCATAGATCATTGAAAAAATATTACATATCCAATAAAAATTATATATCTAATTGTATTTCATCTATCAATACCTCACTCATTTAATTGTCATGATTTTTGGGGGTCCAATCATGCTCAGAATCACCAGACAACATCGAACCGAGACTGCGGGGTCCAACTGGTGAAGAATGTGAAGTAATTTAACGATAAAATCACATGAAAATATGTTTAAACTTCATTGTCTAAGTGTTCATGGACATCAATCAAGAACATTGATATTTGGGTTATAAAACCAAATAAATAATCAATTGAATTGGTACCTGGGAACATGCATAGGCTATAATTGATGAACACCCATAATAGTGATCAATATTATTTATCATTTTAATCAATCAGGGAAACTCCAAAAATTGATGAGTCCTATATGGATTTTTTATCATTCATTTTCAATTAAATTTCACACCAATGATAAAAGGATTACGTGGTGTTTGTTGTGTCCCTAATTGCTTTGATCTGTATCATCATAATCTTTTAATTTGATATACAATAAAAGGAGGAAAGAGATGCTCATGACAAATACCATGATTATGTGAATAAACCTAGAGAATATACAAGGATGTATATTATTAAAAAATTTACTTAGGTTAAAATGAATTAACTACTTAGTTAAATAATTAATTAATCCACTACACATAAAACTAATGGGTGATATGTCTGGACGCCCCACGCCGACTCATTATAAATTGCACATATGGTGAAAAACAAACTATAGACTCAACTATGTTCTCAGATTTATCATCCATGGTTCGGTTTAAAGAGATATTAAATATTATTTAAGAAACTATGTATCTATAATATATAATATATTTATTATTTTAATTAAACTAATTTCGGGAATACTGGGCCTCAGAATGTAATGTCTTCTTAGCTCCATACTCTAGAAATATTTATAGAAATATTTAAAATACTTAAAAAAACAAAGGGTCTCTAAATCATATCTTACCTCATTAATTTATTCCTCAATAATAAAAAACAATCAATCAACTCGGGACATTGAGCTTGAAGTTGTATCTCTATCTCATAGGAGATCTCTTACATGTTCATGTGTTGTGAGAACATAAGAACCAAGGGGATGATCCATCCACATAGTTTCTTATCCAAATGATCATATGTCATCCTTTAGTGCTTTGAAAATATTGATCCATCCTCATTGTACACCTTACCCCTATGAATGATGTGTATGGGGTCATGTATAAATTTCATTAGATACAACACATGGAAGACTTCGTGAACCCACTACAGTTATGGGGGTAGGGAAAAGTGGTATGCAACATCAATAACATTATTTATAGTCTTAAAGGTCCCAATGAACCTCTAAGATATCATTATTCTCTAACCAAACCTCTGTAATCCTCATTGGGTGTAAACTCTCAAGAAATCACGGTCCCCCTTATTGAAATATAAGGGCCAATGATGGTGACCTGTATAAAATGTTTCCTCTGCTATGGGATATCCTTATCTGCAAATAGATGACATAGACTTTCTTCATCATCGCATGAAACATTTATTAACCCAAAAATGATCTCTCATTAATCAATATTCATCATAATAGTGGCCTATATGGTCACCTGTATAGGGCCTAAAAAATAACCACAATAATAGTAGAGTGATAGCTTTTGTTGTAGGAAAACTCTAACAAGGGAATGATATACACCCAGCTTCAAAAAACGTCTAACACATAATCTTTCAGCATATCCTCTAACATCTGAATAGTGTTCTTGTTCTGTCCACAAGTATGGGGGTCAATGGCCATAATCATTTTCATTTGGGTCCTGAATACATCTTACATGCCTCTCCATAATCGTGACATAAACCACACGTCATGATTGGTGACAGTCATCAAGAGAACACCATGAAAGAGAATACTCTCCCATATATACAACTTCCCCAAACACTACATCTAACTGTACTCCCTAATAGTAAGAATGTGAGATGACATCATGAGTTGTTCAAAAATCTCCCAGATGGTGTAATGCCATTTTGATGTCCATGGAAGCCCTTTAAAAATTCCCATGGATATGTCGGCCCACTCCCACTCCTAGATCTTAAGGGGATGCAATATACCTCCTAAAACATCATAGTAATCATATACATGATGACATGTGAGGCACCAAGAGATTTATTGGATTCACTACATCCCTTGATGGACCATTGAAGAACACTTTACATCATACCCATGCTAGGATGTATAGCTAGGGGATAAGTGTGGAACTATTTTATCACCTCCTAGCACATTGTGACTGGATCCACCATACATCCCTAGAAAATTTGACATGATTCCCTCCTTCATATAATCCATATAGGGAATCACCATTGGATATCTGGCCACGTAAGACCTCACAATCGATGTCTCCTCGATGGGACATGATGGATCTCACACAACGATGTCATTAATTAATATAGCATGTATCAATTTTAGAATTTATAAATGGTCCCAAATTATCACTATCTACAGAGACGTAGTGTAGTGGAATTAAAGGCTTAAATCCATAGGGAGATGGCAATTTGATTTTTGGTAAATCATGTTCTTAAACCTCTAAGGGAGTCCATTATAGAAGTATTCATTTGGGATTTTGATCTATGTTCTATTTTAAGATGACTTTAAATAATTTGTGATGGGTTGATATCAAGTCGAGTGTCTAACTAAAGGATATACTATAATTCAATCCTTTGAAATATCCTATTTCTTAGTCTATAAAGAATACATGGATCACTAGATGACTTTGGTCATAGACTCCTTATTCTAACTAGGAATTATTCATCCCATGGTTGGGAGATATTGACAGCCTAGGTACATTTAGTTTGGATTCTTAACGTAGAATGTTTGTCATGCTTGTGTTCATAGGTTATTCTACTTAAATTAGGATATGATAATTTATTTTACCACACTATGATCGGGGACATTCGTAAAAATGGGGTAAAAGGTAGGTTTATATCCTAGTTACTAATTCAATTAGTTTTTCCAAAATTAGAATTAATAGTGAATTTAATTATGTAGAGATATTTCTTGATCCCTACCACTAAAAAATTTAGCTACTCTTGGCGTGGTCTGATGCATTTAAAAAAGTGAAAGACAACATGCTTGATGGATTTATTAGAATTAATAGAATCATCATCATGCATATGTTCATTAATGGTAACTAATAATAAACATGCACAATATAAATCACAATTATAAATAAAATAATTACTTGATAAAGTGAATCAGAAATTGAAACTAAATGAAATGGAAAAAAATGAATTCATTGAAGAAAGAAATCTCAATGGTTCTTGGATTAATAAAAATGCACAAATAATAATAATTTGATAGTTTGAGAGGGGAAAGGGTGAATTAATTCAAAAAGGAGACAAAAGGGAGAATAGAATCACGTCTGGGAATATATTGAATGTTATGCCACTCTACTTCTTATATAATCATATTACATTATGACGTGTTCCATAGATATATGATGTGTATCCTTGATCTACATCATTTTCCATGGGATCTAAATCATGGCATGCATGTCTCACAGATTTAATAGCTTTGACCATGTACCCGGCGTGTTCAAGTTGTTCACGTAATTTACTCTACGTTTAGCTGGATTTTGTGTCGAATCTTCATGACTTTCTCACTAACTGGTTTGACTGGAATCACGACGGGGCCTTCCTAGACACGATGTGTAGAAACATTTTTCCTTTAGGCCTTGTGGCATGGTCACACCTTGTCTCCATGACTTAGGGTAGGTTGTGATCATCAGGTACCTGATGTGTACCAGTGGATCACGATGTGTACTTTTCCGGTTTTTTTCTTTTTCTTCCTTTTCATCCTTGGAATCCTATTAAGCTCTTATTCCTGCAAAATTAAACAATCACCATGGGAATTATGATGTATTTTAACAAATAACAATAAACAATTGACACCAAAATGAATATATTAACTAATAATATCAAATCCCCTACACCTGAATAGTTTCTAGTACACAAGTAATACATCTCAACAAGGAATTCACCAAGGAAAAGTAATTTTTTGAGAATGAAATATTCCTTATGTTGGTTTAATTATATTTTGTGTGTGAATAAAAAGTTTAATGTTCCAGAATAAAAACTATATATAAATTTATTCAAGCCTCACTGTCTAGTTTTCAAAACAAATTCTAGTCTTCTAATCATAACCTCTTAACTTTTCCTCAAGTTATATTCCCAGTTGTAATCTACCTCACCATTATTTTCTCTAATATCTTATGGTATAAAATGTAATTTTATGTATACTCATACCCTTAGTTCATGTTCCTAACCATATACTTGCACTAGTTCAATCATCTCTACTTTATAATGAAAATCATATGATTAATCTTTAGCGATTCAGTAATAAGGTTCAAGTGACTTTCTACCTCTAGGAAGGTTGGTAAAATGTTGAAATCAGACTCAAAAAGAGGGTAAGCTCTATAGTACCATGAAGAATGTGAATGAGCATCTGTGATGACATTCTTCTTTCTGGCCTGTCAAATATATATTCCATTATCTCGGGTTGGATCCATATGTGTATCAAGTATATATTAAAAAATTATTATTTTGGTTTACATTTTATTTTTCTATTGCATTTTTTTTCAAAATCAATGTCTTGGATAGATCACACATTCATCACCTAACCACATATGATCCTTCAAGAGATTAATTGATCTTAAAAATGGGTATTTTTTACCCTCATAGTATGCAACCCACATCAATATTTCTTTTATTTTTAAATTTTACAAAGGACCAAAATAAGAATGAAATGGAAAAAACTAGCTATGCATCACAAAAAAGTAGTTGGGTGAGTACATCATACATATCTGGAAATTTTACGAATCCCATGTTGTCTGAATGTCTCCCCCACACTAGTTCAATGATATCTATTGGCATTGTACAAAGGGAAGTGTGGCTTGGATAATAGTATTGAAATAGATTCATTCTAATAGGTTATTGATGGAAACTATGGGATATATAAATGATAAATGTTATGTGGGTCTTAGAGAAAGTGGTTATCAAAGAATTCCACAATCATTTTAAATCCAACCCTGTTCAATCATCATTTTTATAAGATCCCAGTGCAAGATCTAGTTTGTTTCCATTCCCTATGTACCGCACAAAATATATTATTAGATAAGACTATTAATTTTACGACGTAGATTCTTCTCAGGTAGTGAGAATAGAATACAAACTATCAATTTAAATGGGAATAAATACAATATAATATATCAATTATTCATAATTCCAAATATTTTGAATTTGAATTAGTTCTCTAAAATCAGCAATCATTCAAAACAAGTCTCAGAAGGGGTGAAACAAGGTCCTTAACATAATGTCACTTAATTTTTTCTTTAATTACAAGGTTGTAATGATTTTATTGTATAAAGAAAGCTTATTATTTTGAAAAATGTCTCCTATAAATGTGGGAATAATAAAAATCCAATTGTGTTACCAGTGAAACCATGAGAAGTCCACCCCCCCACACATAGTAAGAGACTATGTCCCCACCTTCAATATAATTATTTTGGCAGTAGTATGAAAGTGAATTTTAAGTAATTAGGAATGTAATATTGGACACATTTAAAACAATATAGAATAAAAAACTCACTTGAACAAGTGGTATTCCATGGGGGTGTTTCAAGTTCTCATAGAATACAAATAAAAAGTAACTGAAAAGGTGTTATAAAATAAAATCCTTCACTATATATAAAACATTAGTCCATAAGTATAAAATATTAGAATAGTAGAGAAAATAATCAGTAACATAGAGTGAGAAAATGGAATATTCATTTTTATTCAAATTTTGATAGTTTTACAATGTAACTCCACAAAAGAAATAAAAAGCAAAATGAAAAGAGTTGAAAAATACATGGTAATGATTACCTGAAAAAACAAGAAATTAACTATGGGTTTCCTTCCATAAAGAGCTAACTAAACATCATCATCTAGATGGGTGGTTGGAGAATTTTTTTTGATGGTCCCCCCGACTCAGTTGCTCAATGGCTTCTTACATCTACCTGTGGATGTTTCCGAAATATCATGTGGTTGCTTCGGTGGGTTAATCACTTTTCTCATAGCCGCATCATCAGGAATTAGGTATGTTAATAGTGGAATCATTGGTCTTAATGGATAATTCTAGTGGAGAATTGTGAGAGATATCTTGTCAAGCTATTAGGAAATGTCGATGACGTGCTCATGTACACTAGGTTTTAAGTGAACTAGTGGGACTGGAAAATCAAGGATGGAAGATGATTCTAAGGAGCGTGACAAGATTAATATACAAATAAAAGATATTTAAATGAACATGAAATAAAATGTAAAAACTAAATCCCTTGAATATATATAGCCAAGGGTCATACAGAGGTTGGAAAAATGTATAAAACAATAACCTTCTCATGAACATGATAATGGCCCCAAAAACCCCAAAAGATATATCGAAATCAGATCAGAGATCCACCCTAAAAATCTCCATGATTGTCATCCCATTGTATTGTGTCTTGTTTGACTGGACAGGTGTATCTGTGCTAGTAGATGAAGAAAGAGAGGTTGGAGGTGTCACAGTGGTGGGTGGTGTGGTAGTGGAGTTATGAAGATTGGTTGGGGTGGTGTGTGGGGAGGTACCAATATGTATTGGGTCCCTAGTTCTGGAAGTTAGATCAATTAATGGAACCTTGATTATGGGTTTTGTGGAAACACACTTTCCCATCTTGTCCTACACTGTTCGGAACTGATGTTGGGCAGTAGGGTCGGCAAGATCGGGAGGGTGGTCCAGCTGGTTGGTAGGTGGTGGGGGAAGGGTAGAGGATAAAGGTCCAACTGTGGTATGGGTTGGTAAAAGGGTAAATGTAATGAACTCAATGAATGAGAGATATAGGTGGGTCAAAATTTGGAACATATTCACCAAAACACATTGGATATCGACTTATATCTCGACGAGGGTGTGAGAAAATGGTGGTTGTATGGTTGAAGGGGTGGAATCTGATTTGGTGGTGGGTATAGTTATAGTTTATGTGTCTATCTGAGGAGGCTGGGGTGGATCTTCTACTACTGCTCTACCTAGCTACTCTTGAGGTGTAGCCTCCAGGATTCCTGGTGAAAAGAAGTAAATGTCATCCTCTTGTAAGAACATATGCATCTTGTGGAGAAGCACAATATCAATCAGATCGACATGTACAACAGAGGTGAGGGGTAGAGATGAATCAGTTACTCCTAGGTACATGGCCAGGTGAGTGATGAAGGATCCAACCATGAGTGTTCCCCACTTCCAAAGAGTCAGGACTCTGAAATATAAAGCAAACAGGGTGACCATATTGATGGGTGGCCCAACTATGGAAACCGCTAGAATCAAGACATCCATCGGACTGCCGCTCCCATGGGTCTCTCCCCTTGCAAACCAGTCATGCGCCGTATCAATATGCATGATACAAAAATTCAATCCCTCTAGCTGATTCGACAACATGGGTCGAGGGTCATGATACGATTGAGGGTCATGGTAAATTAGAGGCTATAGTTTCGGTACAATCCTGTGGGTTGGTTGTGACTGTAGGGTGGGGTAAACATATAGATAATTATATCCTTAGTGTAGATAACACAACTGACTCCAAATTCTTAAAAACCAAGCCGGTGAGGTCTTACGCCAAGCTGGAAATATAGGTATTCAATGTTAATCTCAAATGTAGCCAAGAAATCAAGGAATAGCTCTTGTCACATCCCCTATCATACTGCGATATTGCTGTCAATATGTAAATTCTATCAATGGTGCAATACATCATTATAAATTTTCAACATGGAAAGAATATACAAGTCCAATTTTTTGTTGGTTTGCATCGGCTTCACCTATAGGTGAATAAGATTTACCTGATGATGTTGGTTGCTGGAGAAGAGTAAAGAGTGAAAATATAGGTTCTAATCAGTGTATGGAGAGGATGTTTTATCCTGATATTTAAACGTAGCATGGGGGAGCGTAGAATCTAGTTGTTGGATCTCGGAGTTAGAGGAAGATGTAGAGGGTGGGGGATCCAGCTATGGTCACTTGGAGTGAGCCATAGATATAGGTGGGTGGTGCGTAGGGAGGGTGTAGCTAGCATTCTAGAGGAGGTCAGTTGTGTGGTAGTCGATTTGTGAGGTTATGGAAGAGGAGAAGGTGGTGGAAAGGTTTAATAGAATGTATTCATGGGATTGAGAGTGGAGGAGTGGTGTGGGAGGGGGTTTCAAGAGTAATGGTAGACGAGGGAGTTGGGGGAGATGAGGGGTCAGGAGAAAATGTCGTGTGGGACATGACTTGCTGGTCATGACCATAAATTTTTAAAAATTTGGTCTACAATGCAAAAAATTTGTACAGGTGAGTCACATCATGTGTGTGGAATAAAATTTGGATTTTTGGAAAAACAAAGTTGCATATCACGAACATAGGTTACATGATGTGCACTGAACTGTGTTTGGCCCATTTCTTGTTTTCTTTTCTGCACATCATCCTCTTCTATATGTATGATTCTTGCACATTGATCCTAATATACTTATCTAAAACATTAATAACCTAGGTTGCATCATAGATAGCTCTTCCATTATAGTTATGATCATTACTCCTTCAAATCTAAGTGTTTCTTGAGGCTGATGACATAGCCATAACAGAATGGCTCTTGAAATATCTTTAACCTTTGACAATTCACCTTGAATGGTGGACCTTCATCTCATTGAATTTCACTTATTCCATAAGGAAAATATTGGAAATCCCTAAAAGGAAAAGACCAACTCGACATCATCATTCCTAGAAATAGTTTTAATCTTTAATTAAACAACAAAACCTTATTCCATGGGATTATGGTACATCTTGTAATTCATTAGTCCTTCCATTTTCTCATATTTTCCTTGTACCTCCTTTCAATTTCATTGGAATTGATTATTATTTCATATAATTCAGTTAAGTTTAATAAATTTTCCTCTCCAGCCTATTTTACATACAAAATTATCTTTTTAATTACATAGAATGAATGATGTTCTAGCTTTAAAGAAAGATTACATGCTTTACTGAAAACCATTATAAAAGGGGTAGTTCCTATGGTTGTTTTTTATACCATTCTATATACTCATAATGCATCTTCCAACACTTGGATCCATTCACATCTACTAGTGTTTAAAATTTTCTCTATTATTTTTTTGACCTACTTGTTTGAGAATTCAACATTCCTACTTGTTTGTGGGTGATAGGTAGTTACATACATGTATCGAATGCCATATTTTTCAACCATTTTTTGTACTATATGATTTGGTAAATATGTTTAATGAAAATTGATGAGTAATCATAGAAATCCAAAACATGAAAACAAATACTTTTTAAGAAAATTCATGACCACCATTGATGTGTCAAGTGTTATGGCTTCGACTTCAACCCAGTTTGAGACATTGTCTACTGTGACTAGAATGTAACTCCAGCCTTGTGACGTTGGAAATGGTCCCATAAATTCAATAAACCAGATATCAAAAAAATAAAATTCCAAAATGGGGTTTTTTGGTATCCCATTTCTTTTACTAATTTGCCGCATTCTTTGACATATATCACATCGATAGAAGAATCCATAGGTATCATGATACATTGAGGGCCCAAAAAATTATCTTTGTAGGATCTTTTTCTCTATGCACTTATGTCCATGATGTCTAACAGTTGGTGATGTGTGGGGCATTTTATGACATAATGTATCTCTTTCTATGGGATACATCACCTTAAAAGGCCATCAGTAGAATGCTTTAATGACAACTATTTATCCCAAAAGTAGTGTTGTACATTAGATAAAAACTTCTTGTGTTTCTAGTATGAGAGGTCATTATAGAGATATCATGTGGAAAGATAATTGGCCATGTCTGAGAACTAGGTCTGAATATTGACACTAAATAATGACTCATTTGGAAAATATACTTCAATATTAGTCTCAATGTCTTCTTTAATGATGGTCAGGGGTAACCAGGAGAGGTGTTCTCCAATGACATTCTTTGTTCCCGTGGTTCCCTTGATTACGACAT
The DNA here is from genome assembly GCA_963277665.1 of Viscum album. Lineage (NCBI taxonomy): Eukaryota > Viridiplantae > Streptophyta > Magnoliopsida > Santalales > Viscaceae > Viscum > Viscum album. The sequence continues at coordinate 426,174,555 of OY728129.1, read as the reverse complement.
CAAAATATTGTACTAAAATAATCCAACATATCAATCATGGTTTATAGTATTTATTTTTCAGTATTATTGGAAGAGAGGAATGATATTTATATAAAATTAATTTTGATAGACCATGGATTGAATAGAAATTTTCAAAGGCATATATGAAATCTACGATCTTCTTCTCGGTTGTCGTATAATTTCCCTCAGCATCATTTAATAGATGGCATAATATATTGGAAAAAGTTGTTTTCATTGTATTGACTGAGCACAGCTCCTACAGCTAGGTTTCTAGCATCACAAATAATCTCAAACTCATTTTCCCATTTTTGTACAGTGATAACTATAGTCAAAATAAGACAGCTTTTCATTATTTGAAACGCTTTTCAATAGTCCTCATTGAATTTGAAATTAATATATCTTGACAACAAGTGTGTTGGTAGACATGCCACTTTAGTAAAATATTTGATAAAGATTCTATATAACCCAGCATTCCAAAGGAGACATCTGATCCCTATAACGGTTGATGTTTCAGGAAGATCTTTGAAAATGTGGATCTTTGTAAAATCAACCTCAATTCCTTTTTTTTAAATCATGTGTCCTATTAAAATTCCACCTAGTACCATAAAGTTACAATTTTCCCAATTAAGTTCTATGATTCAATCCTCACAGCATTAGAGAACCTGTTCTATATTTCATATAAATACATCGAAGGATCTCCCATCGAATGAGAAATCAACCATGAGTATTTTGATGAATTCTTGATCCATTAAATGAAATATTTGTGTCATGCATATTTCGAACATTTCTAGTGTGTTTTACATAAAAATGACATGTTTAAATACAAGAATGTACCAAATTTTAGGTAACGGTGGTGTTGGTCTAGTTAGTTGGGTCGACTGCAATTTGATTATATTCTATATATCCATCCAAGAAATAGTAGAATTCTTTCTCTACTAGTCTATCTAAGATTTGATCAATAAATGGTAAGGGAAAATTATCTTCTATTATTTATCAATGCAAACATATCTAGTATATGAAAAATATTCCTCCAGTGATGGTGTGTGTGGGAATGAGTTCATTATCATCTTTTCTTTCTATTGGGTGTCCTCCTTTCATGGGAATGACTTTGAGGGGACACACCCATTCACTTTCTGATATAGGAAATATTATTCCAGCATCCAGGAGGATCATTAATTCCTAATTGAAAACATCCTTCATTGGTGGTGTGATCTACCTATGAGGCTGTCTTTTCATTTTTTCATCATCTTTCAATAAAATATGATTGGTTCACTCTGATGGATTAATTCCATTAATATCTACTACTCTCCGAGAAATTGATTGCTTGTGTCTTTTCAGTAAATCAACCAGTTCTTCTTTCTGATCATGGTATAGTTAGGCATTGATAATGATGGGTAAAGAGAATGACTCTTCTAAATAGTAATACTTCAATGTACTAGGTATAGGTTTAAAATCCAACTGGGGTGGATGAATGATGAATCCAATAAATGGTGGAATGATGTCTATAGTGAGTCCCTCAAGGAAGAAAACTTCATCAAAGTCATATCTGTTTCCTTTTTTTACACTAATCATCAATCTATTCCTAAATATACATGTACTCATCTCTGTGATGAGTGAGAGAGACGGTGTTACAGTCCACCCTATCATCTAAATGTTGTGAAACCATTATCGGTTTAAACACTACATTTTAGTCTCCAATACTGAAGATGACACATCCTTGATGAGCATAAATCAATTTTTTTCCTATCACTAGGAGGGGTCTTCCACGAATAATTGGTACATATCCTTCCTATTTCATATCCAAAATGATACATTCTTCTTGGAAATTGAATTATACAACTTTCACCAGAACAGCTTCAAAAATACCACTTGGGTATTTAACTGAACGATTAGTAAACTAATATTCTACCTTTTTTTCTTAAGATCTTAGAGTCCTAGCTTGTGGAAAACACTCATCGCCATTAGGTTAATGTTGGATCGAATATCATAGAGTACTCTTCAAAATTCTCACTTTACTATCGCATAAGGGATTGAAAAGCTTCTATGATATCTCATATTTGGTGGGATTTTCTATTTTACAATATAAGATCATTCTTCGTTTAATGATATGACTCATAGATCTTATATTTTTCTTTTGTTTTATTGGAATCCTTTGAGAAATATTTCATACACATGCCTTTAGGTGATTTCTTTAGCGAAAGGAATATTATTATGCAATTTTTTGAACATTTCAAGGAACTTTTTGTTGTGATCATACAGCCTGCCTTTCCTTAGTCTTTCTGGAAAGGGATGAGGTGGCTAGAATGGGTGCAGGGCGACATAAATGGTTTCCTTGTCTTTTTTGGGGATTTCTCCATCTTAGATGGGGGTTTCTTCTTATGATGATGTGGGAATGGTTTCCTCTACCTATTTCTGTTATTTCTTGGGATCTTTTTGTGGCCCTGTCTCCACTGGTTATTGGAAATATAACACTTTCCCACTTCTTATAACTAAATTATTAGATCCCTCTTATGGGTATGTCTTAGTGTTACCATGTAGAGTCCCCAATAATCCATCAAATATGGTTTTGGATATCTACCCCATTTGAATCTGACACATTTGAATCTCCATGTTTCTTAAAGATGCACACTAGTATTGAATCTCCCTCTCTTATTTGTTCATCCATTGATCTGAATTTTGATCAAAATATGTCAGGAGGTTATCCAATTTACTCTGTAGTGGTGGAGGTCGATTTTGTGGTCTTGGCTGTGTGTGTGGAAATTGTTTTTTATTGATGGGGCCTCAAAAGGCGTTATTGCAGATATGTATACTGTTGAGGTATTAGGATATGGTATATTGGTGGATACACTTGTGGAACCAGGTTGAAAAATTAAGCTTGAACACTATGCTATTGAAAATATACTGGATTTTTTTGAGGCTATTACTGAGAAGGCCTCTGCTGATAAAATGGATATTTTTCTTGCTGCCAGAATGGCTAGTTTTATTGATTGTAATTAATATAATTAAAAGCATGGGGTTATTCATATCCTAATTTTTAATCTTGATCCATGTTCATTCCACTACAAATATTTCATGATGTAATTACCATTACTAGGGTAATAGGGGGTTGTGTTTTTTGTATCTCAAATGAATAAAGATTCTTGGTTAGCACTTTAACTTGCACTGATAACCGGGTGGTCTCATCAACTTGGTGGATTCCACATCACATTTTTTCACAGTCACGTTCCATAGACATTCATTTTTTGATAACTCGTCCAAAATAGATCTTCCTTCATTAGGTGTTTTAAACATCGAACCTCCATTAGCGGCAACATTGACGACTGTTCATGCAGCTGGTTGGTGTCCTTGATAGAAGGAATTAATTTGAATATAAATGTTAAATATATGATGTGGAAACATTCCAATTAGTTATTTTAATCGATCCCTTGATTCATATACAGATTCACCATCTTCTTGTGAGTGTTTATGAATGTTTTTCTGGAGATTCCGGGTCTGGATCGATGGAAAGTCTTTATCGAGAAACCTTTTGTGAGCTCATCCCAAGTCGTAATTGACTCTGGTGCTTGGATATTGAGATAATATTTTTTTCAATCTCTTGGTTAAAAGGGGATGAAACTAAGTCTTTTAGAATTTTTATGATACACTTTGATTTCGATAGGTATTTCAGTTTTCCAGGAAGAAACAAATATATTCATGGGGGTTTCTCTTTGAAGATCGTTGAACTGGTCTATATTCTTGATCAATTGAATGAGTCCAAGTTTAATTTCCAAACTTTTGGTCTTGGATAGGTGTGGGTAAATTTCTTGTTGTTTCACTAAGTATATATGGTAAACCATAGACCAGGATGGTCTACTCTAGGTGCATAAGGCACTCCACAATTTGATGGGGGTTTGGAGGGTTCAATCATGTAGGGTGATGTTTCTCATCCATTGATGATTGGGGGAGTAAAGACAAATGAATTTTGATTCCTAGATCAAGGGACAAGGGTTTGAGTGCATTGATGTTCCTTTATTGGGTCAAGGGACCCTAGTACACTCACTAAAAATAATAAATAATTTACAAGGGAATCAATAATAAAGGTGATGAGGGTAACGTAATCCTAGGGAAGAAAAATTGAGTTATTTTCATTCAAATAGAGTTCATCTTAGGCAATGATGCAAACAATTTGATGGCTCCACCAAAGTGCTGTCACTAATTCCGATGGCACGTATAAAATTTATAATTTATAAATTGTCCAAAACAATCGAAAAATATAGTGAAATATTTTAGTGGTAGTATGTTCTCAAGTCCACAGGGAGATAGCCATTTCATTTTAGGGAGATATGGTTCCTAAACATGTAAGGAAGTCCTTTTTAGAAATCTTCGTTTGAATGTTTGACCTATCTTCTATTTTAGGATGAATTTAAATGATAAAAGAGGGTTTTTGATAAGAGTATAGTGTTTGAGTGAAGGGTGTCCTTTAGTTCTAAACATGGAAATATCTTATGTCTTAGTCTGTGAGGAAAATTGGGATCCCAAGTTGTTCATGGTTTGGGCTTCCTAGTTATACCTATAAAGTGGTTATCCTATGTTTTGAAGATAATGAAAACATAGGTGATTTTTTTGGAATCTTAAGGTATAATGTTTCCTAATTTAGTGGGTGTATCTTAGTCTATCCAATTGGGATGTGATTATTTGATTGACCAACATGTGGTTGGGGATGTTCGCACAAATGGGATAGACTATTGGATTATATCCTAGTTACTAATTCTATTATTCTTTCCATGTTTATATACAAAGGTGTATTTAATTGTGTAGATATATAGCTTGATCCCTACACCTATGAAATTTAGCTACTCATGGAGTGTTCTGATGCATTTATACTTGTGAATGAAAACATGCTTAAATGATTGATTAACATTAATAGAATCAGAATCATGTGAATGTTTGGGAATGTTAACTGATGTAATCACGATCTAATTAAATAACAATTATAAATAAAATTATTACATGAGGAAGAGAAATGGAAATTGAATCTAAATATGGTGGCAGGAATTGAATGTGTTAAATAACTGACCCACCAAAGCTCATGGTTTAAAAAAATGAACAATACTAAGAATTTCAGAGTTTGATAGGGGAAAGGGTGAAATAATTTTGAATGGAGGTGAGAGGGAGATAAAAATCATGTTTGGGAATGTATGAAATTCTTTTCCACTCTTCTGCTTTTATATGCATATTTCCTCATGACGTCTACCATAGATACACGACATGTATCCTTGATCCGCATCATTTTCCCTTTTGCTATATTGCATGGATTGTGTGTCTCATGGATTACAGTGGTTTGACCTGATACATGACGGGTGCAATTTGTTCACGCTGTGTACTCCGCGTTTAACTATCTTTTGTGTAGAATCTTCATTACTTTCTTGCTAATTGGTTTGATTGGCATCACGACGTGGCTAGTCTAGATTCGACATGTGGTGGATTTTTTTCATTTAGGATTCATGGAATGGTCACAACATGCCTTCATGATTTGGGGCAGGCTGTGATCTTCAAGTACATGACATGTTATAGTGGATCACAATGTGTACTTGGCCAGTTTTGCACCTTTTCTGCCTTTTCTTCCTTGGGAACCTATGAAGCTCTTATTCCTGCAAATTAAACACATAAAACTTTCATTATTATGTATTTTAATGAAAAATTAGAAAACAATAATAGAAAATTGTACATATAAATCAGTCTTTTCAGGACTCTCTCACACCCTTGAGAATCAGATCAGTTAACCCAATCAACTAAAGAAAATTTCTAACCTATAGATCAACCAGGTTAAGTTATAGGGTGGTCAAATGCTATGAAGCTTCCTATACTATGAAATCTAGGGAATTACTGATATGGTAATGTACTACTATGTTTCCCATCCCTGGACTATAGTCTATCTCTATGTTATTTTCCCATAGGAACTCAATACAACACTATTGTATCATGGTGAAGTCTCCTCGTGTGAAGTTGTACCTAGTGCTATTCTAGTTTGAGTAAGACACAAAGTGATCCCCCAGATGGTAGTGCCTCCACATCATCAAGTAAAAGACTAAAGATAGAATCTATTGGTCATTAGTAGCATAGTTTTTCTCATTTTGTCCCAACTACCTTTACCCATATGTGATAACTTCCTGTTGCTTCATCAACACACAAACAAGACTAGATCCCGAGGCATAACAACAAAATTGTTACTCCATGAACTCCTCTAGTAGTCTCAAAAAATGATTACTCTTCATATTCAACTTCAACTCCTCAAAGGCCATCTGGAACTCCTCGGACCTGATAAATAGTTTCCCTTTCCACATCCGGTCGATCAATGTAGATGAAAATATGGGGATGTACAACACAAACAACTTAGAGATATATACCAAGCAAAGAAATCTCTACATCTATGATACGAGCATGGGTGGCTCCTAAGAGAGAAATTCATCAATTTTCTATGGCCCGTGGATAAACCCTGGTGAGAAATTAAATTCCCTAGAGTGTGAACCTTGTGAATCATGAATATTCTTTTGAGAGTTATCCATAAATATGATGCTCACATATAAAATCTTGAACCATATTTAAGTGTTCTGAATTCTCATCCTCTAATGTGGAGTAGATGAGTATGTCATCAAAGAATGTGACCATGAAATGTTCTATGTATATCAAGAGGATGTGTTTCATAAAATACATAAACACAATAGGGTAATTTTTCAAACTAATAGGTGTTACATGGAACTCATAGAGTATGTAGAGACATCATAATTACAACATTGGAATATTATATTTGTGAATCCTTAATTGGTGGTATCTGAATCATACATCAATATTTGAGAACAATCTTGAACCATAAGACTAGTGAAAGAGGTCCTCAATTCCCTAGAATTGGTGGTTGTTCATTATAGTGTCATGGTTTATGTGATGATAATTTATAACAATATGAAACATCCCACACAACTTTTTGACAAACAATACTAGTGACCCCTAGAGGACACACTTGGTCTACAGCAACCCCCCTCTCAAAGGTTTTCAAACTAAAACCATATATCCCAAAGTTAAATATTTTCCATTATATATGCCAAAGAATATATTATTGTTTTCTTAGAATGTATATAGATGAAAGGAATCCATCTCCGAATTTAAAGGTAGTCCTGGAACATCCTCGTGAAGACACCCATATAATCCTCTACAACTAATGGTATCCAGATTCTAGAAGAGATTAAAAAACCAAGGTATATCATCACTAACTTATGGGTGATGGGATGAATCATCTTGCTCGCAGAGCCCACTCATCCCACCTTGAGATCTGTTTAACCCATAATGGTGAATTTCATCCCACTAGTGAAAAGGCATCTGACTCATCTATGGTGAAATTCAATCTTGTATTGGACCATGGAAAACCAGTTCATTCCTATGATGTTGTCATTGGGTTCCATAATGATGACCAAAATTTCCCACATGATCATATCTACACTAAGTGATATGTCACACTACTGGAAGATATAATATATAGAAGAATAACTCCCTTAAAAACCTCAAGATGATGCTTCTATGATAAAACCTAAACATAGAGCTCCAACTCTCACACCAAGAGTATAAATATTAATTACTGACTTGAACCTATGAATACTATTAATTAAACAAGATTAGAGTAAATAAAGATGGTAAATATAATCATATCATGCATTGTATGGTCATAAGACTCCATAGTCTACAGTAGTCTGTGACCCTGGCTATTAGGTCCCTGATCCTGATGTGGGATACTTGGTGGTAGTAGCGGAGGGATCTTATAGAATCTTAGACCACCCCAATATCCTTATCCTTTTCCATATCCACCTCTTAGGGTAATACAATATCCTCTAATAGGAGATCCCTGATCACGGTGTTGCTTCAGCCTTGGTGGTCCATCAGTTGCCTTTATGCACACCATAGGCCGTCGGGTTGGGCAGTCAAACATAATGTAGCCTTTCCCATCACAATAAGATAACTAATCCTCTACGAGATTCCCAAATTCTCTATCATATCCTTATACGATATGAAAACATGCTTTAGTCTGATCAAGAATGGATCTCTTGTGCCGATATTCGACCAACTAGAACATGTTAGTAGCTATAGATCACTATGATATGTGACACCCACTACTATCTCTAGCTTCCGGGAATCCATCTAAAATAAATATATTCATCACTTTGGTCTCCTCTAACACCCAGACATCGGTGGAGATTCACAAAATCACCACACTAACATGAATCCCTCTATGGGGTCCCTTCTCAAAAATTGTTTCTAGGAAGTATCTATCACGAATCATGTCAAGGGAGTATCAGGGAAGGTCTATGAACATTGAAGTTTACTCATCCACTGGAATACTTAACTGATGTATCTATAGAAGCTCTAAAATATGAACTGGATGAAAATAGGATGGGTAGTACTTCTCATTGAACTACTACTAGAAGTTAGTCCTTGAGTGTGTTTACTTATCATGCATCTGTGAAACAATATTCCATTGGTATCCAACTGATTCATGGAAATGGCAAGTTGATAGTGAAGTCACTTAATCTATAGGGGTCTGAACAAGCATGAAGAAAAGAACCGCTAACTCTATCCAATCCTTTACTACCTAAGGATCTGTCTTTCTGTGAAACCCCAACAGCCACTGGCACTTGAACTCATAGAGAATAATAAAAATGCACACATTCTCTTTTTTTACTATAGATATTAAAATATTTATATCCTAGAAATTAATGGAATGAGCCAACTAAACTTTTATGGAAAATAAAATGGTGTTCTTTCTGTATTTTCCTTCCATCAATATGTACCACATTCTTTATGGTCATTAAGATTAGTTGTTTCATCACAAAATAAACAGCCATCTTTCAGAAACACATGAATTTTTTTAGTAGAAAATATGATACGCTGAATTAACTTCTATGAATTATAATGATAAGATGTAATATCAATACTAGTAAGAATATACTCCTTCAAAAGGTAAGAATATAATCCTTGGAGGTATTATAAATTACATACATTTTTTCATGATATAATCCCATTAAAAATCCCATCTTTTTTTATTTTTGTAAATTCCTAATATATAAGAGTTATAGAATCAAACCTTAAATTTTACATTATCTCAAAATCATCATCTTTAGACTCTTCCTCATGTTTATTGATATCATTGACTTTAATCATGATCGTACAATAAATGTATCAGGATGATACATTAATGGAAACTGAACAAATATCAAGTTACACATTACAATTCATTCATTTAATTCATGAGTAGTAGATTATTTTCTCATATCACCACTCTGATAAAAATAATAATAGTTTGTATGAAATCAAACTATAATAACATGGTTTCGAACTGCTTCTCAAATTATCCATGGTCTTCCAACATAATTATAAAATGGAAGCTACATATTTCATCCATATCAAGCATTATAAAAAAAATTAAACAAATTAAATATTCTATTGAAACTCAATTGAAATATGATTTTTATGAAACATCCATATTCTATCCATTCTATTATAGGGAAGATATGTTATCTTCCAATCAAAAAAGTAAACCGTAATTCCAATGATATCTAAATTCAAATAAAAATAAAAAATATAGAGTAGATATAATTAAATAACAATAATAAGAAATATAATTGAATACAATTCATGATGTGTGTGACCATTATAGAATACCCTAATATCAATCCAAACAACGAACACGGCATATCATAAAAAAACAAATTAATACTCAATAAATTCCAAAATAAGGTACATATATTCTATTAATAGAAAACTAAGGAATACTAGTAGATAAATATATTTATCATCAATATAGGTCTTCTCATTTGAAAACATAATTGATGATAAAATTTAGTAGTGAATGGATTTTATTTATGGTTAACATTAATTATATTATTAAAACAGAAGGAAATATATTTTACATGATTTTCTATTTCAATTTGGGAAGTATTTAATTTCAAGAAGATCCATTAAAACTAAATAATTAATCTATTCCATCTAATAATAGGAAACCCATAATTTATTTTATAGGCAAAGAAATATTCTAGATTTAAATATAATAGTATAATAAAGTACATCATTGTAAAATTATTTATTTTTCGGTTAAAAAATCCTAAAAAAAGTTTATCCATGGTTCATGATATGAAACATTAAATTCAAATTTGTAAATCCCATAACTCCAGGATGATAAAAATAACATCAACCCCTACAGTTAACATAAATATGATTCCCATCATAAAAATATCTAAATCCCTAAAATATTACACAAAGGAATATGAAATTTAAGTTAAGTTAATAATAAAACTTATGATAGTTTAAAAAAAAATATAAATAAAATTGTACTTTTTTGAATTTAATAAACTATATTTGATATCTATTAGAAGATAAATTTAGAAACACAATAATATAAGTGATTCCAACATTCTCTAGTATAATCTCATGCATAGAAGAAAATTAAAATATCATCCAGTTGGAGAGAAGAAGGATTTGGAAGTCACTAATCTGATGTCAAAGACGATCAGAATCAAAATATCCTTGAATTGGGAGAGAAATCTAGAGAATATAATAAAATAAATTAGAAGAGTGAATGAAATATTACCTCTCAAATATCGCAATAAAAATTTTGAGGAATAGGGGAGAAAACATGGTTGATGTGTGACATTTCAGTTGTGCAGGGGAGGGGGACACCAATGTAACATAAGGTATTAAGGGGGGTTGTTGAGGTTGGTGAGAGAAGAAATAATTAGGTATTAAAAGGAGGATAGAAGGGGGATATTAGTGAGGCTAACTATTTAATGGGATATACCAATTTGTTTTTAAAAGCACCTGGTAAAGCTCATCCTTTACCTACATTTTTTTCAATCTGTGGTTATAGGTTTGGGGAGAATATCTATACCCATGATTTATCTAAACCATGGGTATTGATCTGAGGGTATATAGCCAGTTTCTAGTACTGATTGATCCTCAAGCTGGGAAAATAGTGATGTTTTTGGGAAAGAGTTATATAACATTATATTCAATCCCATATTGGAGTGCTTGATCTGGATTAGGTAATATTGAGATTTCTAGGAATGAGAACAACGACATTGGATATTGATAGTGGTAACATAAGTGTTTATATATCATCAACATGTAGCTAATAGAATGCATAGGGATTTAGACATGCAAGATGATTTATTTGAAAATCCAATGATAAAGGGTCTACAATTCAGGTCTCTCGTGAATGTTTTATCCATCCTATAGTGGGAAATTTTTTCTGTTGAGTTGGTTTGGTAAATATCACATGGGAACATTTATTACTAGCATGAAACTGGAAAAGAGAAAATTGATCAACCACTATGTTAGAGGTAGTGATAAGATAGGATAATTATTTTGGTTGGTGGATCTGGTAGAAGATCTGGAAGAGCAGTTGGAGGTGGAATGCAATTTTGACTTACTTCCATCACCAACCCGATGTTTTACACATTAGTCTCATATATATTGTGGATAGATATGAGGATAATTGGAGGCTATGGATTCCTATAACAAATAGGATCCAAATATTATTAATTTTATAATCTATTTCTTTTCTAAATTTTAATTAGTACTAATAGAAATAGGTTCAAGCCACTATTTTCTTTCCAGTTCACATATTTAGATATAGAGATTCTAGCTTTCCATATGGATCTATCCTTGTCCTCAGAGATAAAAATCAAAGGGTACTCAATGATCACCCACTAATATAGATAATTTGACCTGAATCCTATAGGATATATCTTCTTATACTATATCTTTGTAAAAGCTATGAGGATTTATGATGTTAACTTATGTTTGTAAGGTATATTTATAATAAATGCCCAAATTTACTATATCATGTGTATGATGGAGTGTGTCCCTTGTTAAGGAATAAGGTTTTACTTAATGAGTTATATTTAAACCAGCGATGAGAAAAATATGATCATACTCAAGAGGATAAAACTTAAAAATCAATATTTTTCTAGTATAACCCTTGGAGTAATGGATATTATCGGATTTTTGTTCCTTATAGGCGTGATAGAGTGAAGGGATGAATTTCCTAAGAATTAATTGAGCTTTCCTGTTAACTGAGAGATACACATATGAATTTACATAAAACCATGGATGATCTTGATATCTTGGTCAGTATATTATATGGATCCATCATAGCTTCTTGATTTGATGGTTTAGTGAAAGGACTTATAAAAAAATGGATGTGTCAAAACCTATGCTACTCTCTAGAAAACCCCAGTGATGTTCACTAAGATAGAATACCAGATCCTAACATTGTGTGATGATTCACATCACATGAACTAGGTTGATTTAAATAACAATTATCCTATACTATCATCAAAAACCACTTCAACCAACATAAATGGGTTGTATGTTTATTTAATTTATCTCTAGATCATGTAATCAACATATTTGGGTATTAGATGACGATATAACAAAGATTAAATTTTTATGTCTCTAAAATCATTTTGTGAACTATGTGATGTATTTTGGAATTATGAATACCCCTCTAGTTTTCGTGGGACTCATTAACCAGACCTTGATTCCTTTTTTATATTGAAATGTAGTTTTGTTCATCAATGACATCATAGTGTACTCGACATCCATGTTGCATGACACAAGAGAGTTGAGGAAGGTTCTGAACATACATTGATAGGTCCAACTATATGGGAAGTTCTCAAAGTATCAATTACAGATTCTGGAGGTCCACTTTCTATGAAATGTCATCTTAGAATAGGTTGTGGTAGTGGAACCAACAAATGATGAGTAAATTTTAGATCAGGATACTCCCATGAGCATGATGAAGGTGTAAATATTCTATGGGACTATAAACTAATATATGAGTATCATACAGGATTTCTCAAGGATATCATAACCCTTGACTTATTTTAATCACATGGGTTAACCTTTTAGGGGGAAAGAAAGGTTCAAATAGTATTTCTAGGAGTTATAGAATAGTTTGACGATCACCCCCATCACGAGACAACAAGAAGAGGATATTGAGTATGCAATTTTCTATAATGCTTCGGAAACTATTCTTAGATGTGATCTAATGAAAGGGTAGGTAGTTATACCTTATATTTACTATATGTTTCTTCCACATGAGAAATACTAATGACCCATAATATAGATTTGGTAGCGGTTGTATTCACCTCGATGTTATAGTGACACTACCTTAATTGTGAGTGGTGTATCTTCTATTCTAACCACAAGAGTCTGATGTATTTCTTATCATAAATGGATCATTACATTATATATAGGCAATGTCAAGAGGTATTACTAGATTAAAAATTTGATATTGTATATAATATTGGGAAGGGGAACGTTGTGGAAGATGATCTCAATGGGAGAAACAGTTTATAGTTGTAAACTAATGTGTTAGTGTAGTTATCATCATTATAGTTGTATTTAGTGGATGAGGAAGGTGAAAATTTCTTATATTGAATGGCTGTTGCCCCATGACTTCTAAAACATTTCAGGGAGTCTCATCTTGGAGATAACATTACTGAGACCATACATGGTAATATATCCACAACAAGTGCTCCCAGGTTTTTTTTGAAGGTGAAGAGCATATCATCCTATATAGAGGATCCATTAAAGAATGTTTTATTTTTCATGATATAGTTTTTAGGAAGATTCATACACCACCCATGCTTATATATCTAGGTGTGGTGAAGATTTACCAATACCATCAATGATAGTCCTAGTTGAAATGAATGATGAAGTGTGTAGTGGAGTATATCTATCAATGCATTACATGTCAGTAGGTCAAGGTCAAGAACCAAGTTCCAATAAGTTTTGCTCAAACCATTGAGGTACAAGAGGGTAATTTCGATAGGATAATAATGTAAATTTTGATGGGCCTTCCAAAAATGTCTTGATGACATGATGCCATCTAGATGATCATAGAGAAACTCACCATATTTTTCCAATTTTTTGCAATCAAAGAGAAGATGTAAGGGGATATCAAGTGACACCATTATGCATATGAGATATATTATATTCAATGAGATCCATTGATTATGGTTTCAAATCATGATTCTTGATTCACATCACAATTATGGAGAGGATTATTGGAGGCCTTTGGGACTCAGTTGAATTTTAGCATTATGTGTCACCCCAAGACAGATGGCCTGACTGAGTAGACCATTCAGATTTAGGAGGACATGATATGATTATTAATGTTGGAATTTGGTCATATGTGGGAGTAATACCTACCATTTTTAGTTTTTACCTATAAAATAATACCATTACACCATCATTTGAGGACTTATATGGAAGACCATGAAATTTTCCACTTTATTAGACTAGTCCAGGTGATTCATAACTCAAAGGCCTAGAGTTTGTGTGTTGGTTGATAGAGAAGGTGAATATCAAAGAAGAGTGGAATAATAATTACCAAATACACTATAAGTATTATGCATATAGATGATGGAATCATATGGAGTTTGATGAGAGAGACAATGTTATCTGGATGGTCTCATCACAATATTGATTATGGAGATTTTTTTAGGGTTGAATGTTATCCCTTAGATTAGTTGGACCATTTTAGATACTATGTATGGTTTTTATGGTGGAATACCAATTTTACCTACCACTTTAGTTATATCGGGTACACGATATAGTGTTTTAGATGAGGAGGTATGTGCACAACCCATTACATTTCATTGACTGGGGTAAGCTAGACATTGATGATGGAACTACCTTTGTATAGTGCCAAGTAGATATTGTGGATTTGAAGGAGATATTACATAATTGGAATGTAATTATATTGGTGAATGTATAGTGTCCACATGGTAACCTTTAGTGGATCACAATAGAGTAGGAGACCAATATGAAAGCCTAGTACCCTCATCTTTTTAATAGGATTTTTTGGGATGAAACCCAGTTAGGAGTTGAAATTGTAACATTCAAATTTTAATCTTGTAATTCATTGGAATATTAAGTGGAATATTTTTGGAGATAGTGGGTGATATTTCATGAGATTATAAGACCCAGTGGACCATAGTGTTTATATGACAAAAAAATTAAATATTTTATGTCATGCATGTATTGTTTTCTGAAAATAATGGATTAACTCCCATATGGGGACTTAGATGGGAAATCTGAGATTGACATTGACTCTAGAATAATGTTTTGAACATACATGTTAAATAACCTTATAGACTGTTGGACTATTGGTTTCAGAATGATCATGGGAGGAATAATAAACATATAAATAATAAATTTATTTGTTGTTTTTTTAATTCCATTTACCTAGTCTACAATATAAATACACTGTTATAAAAACTGTAATGTTACACTCATAACCCAAGGAATTTTAGTGGAGGGAGTAAAGGAGCATTGGCAGACAACGAGATCACATATAAATGATCTATGTACCATAAGGGTTACCATCAGTGGAAGAGTTCATGAATCATTGTATGGAAAATGGAAGAAAACCATTATTCACTAATGTTTTATCCACGCTCAAGGTAGGATTCCGTTTTTTTGATATATTTTTATAGTTATAACCTAGTAATTTGATTGATAGTTATTAATATGAATATTTTTTTTAAAAAATATTTGTTTTAAAAATGTATAAATGTTATTATTTGGTTATATATTTATATAAAAAGAAAATTATAACCTATTTAAAATAAAGGATATGTTTTTATAAAAAACAATTCACATGCATAAAATTGTGTTTATTTGAAAAGTATACATATAAATTATAGTTGGCGAATTGATTTAATGAAATTTATATATTAAATATTAAATCAAATTTCTAAACATTCATATAAAATTGTATCACATTTGAAATAATAACAGATCCAATTTTATAGTTAAAAATATATTTTTTTCTCTAAAAAGTTGGTTTGTCACATTTTGCACACTTATTAAAAAATTAAAAAAAATAAAATTTAGAAAATTTATTTTAAAAAAGTCAACTTCATGTTTAGAACCAAAATTTAACAATTATCTTAATGTGAATTTTTTATTGTTTTATGAAAATATTGTTGTTTCATCAAAAAGTTAAAATACAATTTTTTATAAAAATATCATTTTTACTTATAGAATTTAAAAAGGCCACATATTTAAAAGGGATTGAAAAGTTTCATTAATTCATATATGTTATGATTAATCCAACATGGATTATTGGAATTAATTTTATATTTAATTTTGATATGAAAACTTTTTATATTAAAGAATATATTTTCATTGCCAAACAACTTTTTGTCGCGCTCTTTAAGATAATTATAAATTGTAATTCTATTATTTATAGGGATTTAATATTATAAATTGGGTTTTTAAAAGAAAAATTCATATTTTTTAATAATTTATATTTAATTTATTTTCATAATGAATAGTAAAAAATGTAAAAAATTCCATCTCAATAAAACAGTAAATCTGATTAACCATGGTAAAAACTAATTTATAAGGCCATCATTATTCATATTAAATATTATTAGATGAATAAATTTTTACCCATACCACATTAGTATTAGTATTTAATTATTAAAAATATTATTTTCATGAATGTAAAATATATAATATTTTATGTTAATATAGAATAAAATGTCACTCTCATGCTTTTAAATCGCTAATATGTCTTAACATAGATAAAAAAGATATTAATGAATGAATATTAATGGTTATTTTTAGAAATATAAAATTATTTCTATGGTGGTATTTTATTTATTATTTTTAGTAATTATATAATTACATTAACTTCCTATGCAACACGAAAAAAATATTGCATTAATTATTGAAAAATAAAATAAATGATTTCAAAAATATTAAAAGAAAAAAATTCAAATAATAATTGTTTTACATTAATATAGTAGATAAATATAACATATTATATATTTATTAATGAAATATCTTGGAATTACATTATTTCCATGATGCTTTCAGTGTGAAATTAAATGAATAGTTCCAAAATTAACATTAAAGATTTCTATAATGAATAATATTTTATTAATTGATTCAAAATTCATATACATTTTATCATTTTAAAATTTAATAAAATATTTTTTATAATATCATCCATTATAAATTTAGGATTTATTGTTTCATTTATTTTTACATTCCTAATTCTTTATGGTTCAAATAATTTTTATCACGGTTAATGTTAAAATTGGTTAAATAAAGGGTTAAACAAAAATATTAGGTTTAAAAAAAATTAAAACCATATAAATTATTTTGGATGATATTATTTCAAAAAAATAAATCCTAATATTCTAATATATTTCCATTTGGTATAAATTTCCAATAATATGACTTTTTAGTAATTTAATCCTTTGTGAAATTCATTAAGATCCCCTCCCCTCTCTAATCAATGGTTAGATGCACTTCTCTTTTCCTAAAACATAAAAATACATTATGATAAATACCTTCCTACCCATATACCTTAATTAATTCCATTAACACATCCTTTAGGAATTTATTTGGTTTGAAAGCCCTCTTGGGAATGATTTCTGTGAAAACATATAGTTGTTGTCTAAAGAAGAGGAGTCGTTCTTAACCAGGCGTTTTTATTTTATTTCTTCTACCACATGAAAAAATATTATCAAAAAATATTATGTAATAAAATTATTAAACATAATATAATTATTTGTTATTATATTAATTAAATAAGTTATATCAATCTCGTATTCTATAAAATTTTTAACCAAAGAATTGGTCATGGGTATGATGAATTACCCATCACAAACTGATGTAATTCATTTTCCATCACCACCACTGATGGATAGAAATAATGATGGATTGAATATATATATATATATATATATATATATTAAGTAACTATTTTTATGTATTTATAATATCACATCTATGATCTTACCTTCCAATCCGTTGTAAAATGATAACGTTGTTCGGATATATTTTTAGACTACCACCTCCTCATAGAAATTTGATTCATTTATCAATTCCAAATTTCAGGAATGGTAAAAAAGATTTATTTAAATAATTAGTATGATATAAATGATATAAGTATGATTATTTTAAGTTGAAATATTATTTACCTTTATTTTTTCCATCTGTTGATAAATGAAAATAGCGTTCATGTGTATGTACGACCAACCGTCTCCAAAAATGGTGAATTTTTTCTTTAATTTATATATTTGACTCTATGTATGTATATATTTAATAAATATTTAATATATATGAAATTTATATCATTATTAAATTTATTTTTATGAAATAATCTGAATTAATAAACAATGAACATAACTACAAAATGAAAGCATTACAAAAAAATAATGCAGTTAACACATGAAAGAGTGATTTAAATGAAGCATTGGTAATTAATTGGTGGTGAAAATATATATATATATCATATATGGTATGAATTATATTTTTATGTTTCTTTAATATTTATAAGAAACATATATTTATTACGAAGGATTTTTTATCTAGTATGAAGTATGTTTGACATGTGAAATGGAATTTCCATCCAACAGGGTCTTCATTGGGAATTATATCATCCTAAAAAACCTATATTCTTTTATTAGGTGTATATAATACCCCTTTTGCTGGTTATTTCGTGTATTAAATTACTTTAATGATATATAAAGTATCATTTGACGATATTCCATGATAATTATTATGATTTATATGTATCCCAAGAGGTGCGATTTTTATATTACTATTTCATTTCCTATCAAGATAGTTTTATAAATATTTTTAGATGACAAGATATTAACCACAAAAACAAATGAAACAAATGAATTTTATTATTTTTTTCTTATATATTGATAATATATTTTTTTAATTACATTTTTCTCTTTTTAATAACTCATGATACCGAGAACATGTTTATAAGTAAAATCAACTTTATTTCTCTCTTTGTTTGAAAGTTATTTTTATTATATATGTATTATTACTAAAAAAATTCAAGTGTGTTTTTAATATTATACTATGATTTTTTAAATTATTTTTTTGAATTATTTAATTTTTTAAAAATTGTTTAAATGGAATAATTTTTTTCATTTTCATAATGAGTTACTTTCACATTTTTCTTACAAATATGTGAAAGGAATATTTTATTTCGAAATATACAACATGAATAGAATTTATAGTATTCTATATCACTCAATGTTATTAATATTTAATTAAAAGTATGAATTTTTATTTTCAGTTAAAATGGTTTCTTACATAGTTTTTAATTTTTTTATATAATTTTTTTTTCAATGTAGAAAAATTATTTTCATCAAGAAATATTCCATGTTATCATTTTTAAGTCATTTGTTTATCAAATATGTCATCATTTGATGTCACCAAATCATTAATTAGAATATTATTCAATGATATCATTATAATTATTTCTCTAGGATGTTTATAATTATTATTAAAAGTTTTTTAATAATCCCACTTATTTTCTATGATTTATACTGTGATTAATGGCTTATGAAACAAATTAATTTTCCTATGTTATGATATGATGAATAACTTTTTTTCATATGGAATAGATCAATATTATTTTCATTTTTTATGGGTAGGGTCATTATTATATAACCCTCCATTGAAATGGGTAAATATGGTTATCTCATGAGATTAATGAGACTAGAATGTGGTGTGAATGGAGTCCAGTAAGTCAGTCTATCAAATATGATTGTATTGGGAGTGGAAACTGAATATTATGATGGTCTTGGGAGTGAAACTAATTCATTATGATAATCCTCAATGTGAACCTTGATTAATTTAGTGGTTTGGGGAGTATACCCAGTATATTATATTAGTCTTGAAAATGATACATGACTATTGAGTAAAGGATTTTCTATGATTATATTTATGCCATAAATCTATGTATTATACCAATTTTTGATCTCATGAATCGTGTTCCTTGATTCCATCATGATTAATGTATTATTAAATGACTAGATTTATTTAATGACCGATGAATATGATATATGATATGTAGGGTAGAGATTTCAAATTTCATGCTCATGTTCTTTGACCCTTATGGCCATGTTATATTTATCTATTAATTTATATCTCCTTTTTTACCCTTAATAATCATATGATCTCGTCCTTTATTATGTTTATTTTTCTTGAATATGATGAAATATTTTACGTAGGTTATGTCTAAGAAGGTAACTATGTTGGATGATCATCGGGGGAGATGATGAATATCATTCACAAAATAAGAATATAGTATAGCTATTATCCAAATAAAATATACATTTATGGTCATAACTAATGTATTTATAATATATATTATATATTCATATAATAAGATATAATATATATATATATATATATCATAAGTATGGTATTCTATTGGTGTGTTGTTTTTATTACTAGGAATTCTACTATTAATGTAAATTTTTGAATGTGTTCTTAATGGTAATTGAGGTTCTTAATTCAATGTTAAACTTTTATAAGATGATGTTTTCTTTAAAATTAATGAGGAGTGTTTTAAAAAAACATGGTTAGGGGGTTTTACTAATGTTTCATGATTTAAATGGGATGTTATTATAAAATATTATAAATGGTTTTTTGAAAATTTTATTTATTTTTAATTATGTGATTCATTTTGGGATATAATTTATAGATGTTTATATTTTATTTTTTTGAGTATTCCACCAATAGAATACCTAAAGAATAGTGGTAAATACCTTCATTGGGATAATATCTTTGGTGTTTCCCCTTATTTTTAGTAGTGGTTTTCACTATTACTAAATCTACCAATATTAATAATTATGTAACGGATCTAGAAATCATCTTACACTTAGAAACTATCAATTAATTATTAAATATCAAGGTTATTTTTTTGAAGATCAAGTTCCCATTTTGGAAATGGAGTGGATAATGGGATATAGAAAGTCCTTAAGTTCTATAAATACTCTCAAGGCTTTATGGGTGAGAACCAATGTCAGTATATTATAAGGACCAAGTCACGTGTGGTGGGGATATGTAATTCTTTATCAACCACATAATAATAATTCATGGGATGAAGGAGATAATTTAGCTTGGGTTGTGACATATAATTAAGATAGGTTAGTCATATCATATGGGGAATAGGTAATTAGTCTACTTCTAGTGTAGATAACTAGGCATTTGAAGATATTGTTTTGGATGATATGGATATTTTTAATCTATGTTCATTATAGGGACATTTTTAGTGGTGGTGTATATTGATGAATTAGGAAATGTGGTCTTAGGTGTAGAATTGGTATTTTAGTGATCATTGTATTGGGATTTTTTTATATTTTGAGTTTTTTATAGGTATTTTTGGGCTCTATGGGTATTTGATAGAGGTATTGTGGATGTTTTCATATGGTATGGTTATAGACTTTTATTTTTAGATTTTTTAATTTTCTTATTGGGAAGGGTTACTTAGTGTATTTTTGATTTATTTAAATGGGTTGAGGTGTGTTTTGGTTTCATGCATTATTATATAATCTATTTTGTTAGTCTTGAGTTTCTTGGATTCTATTATGCTTTAGATAATTTTCGGTTGAATTTATTTTGTTAGGGTGATGTATGAACCCTTTCGTGTAAATTTGGTGTACCTTGAAAATCATGAAATTTCTATATTAGATCCCTTTATAGTGTTGTTAATTATTTTTATAAATTTTACTTGTGATGGTACTATATAGTTGGGGTCCTAGGATACCATCCTTCAAAATATATATAACGGAGAACCCAAAAAAATTTTGGGTTATGATGTGGTTTATTTATCCTTTTATGTTTATATTGATAAATATGTTTTGGTGATATTGTTCCGAATTTTTTATTTTTTATGTTTCATCATTTTTGGATAAATTTTATTCGGTTGTGATACCTATGTTAGTTTTTGTATTTGTTTGTTCATATACCTTGTGTTCATTGCTTTGTTGTTCATGGTGAAGTGTGTGAATTTAAATGGAATGGTTCTGTTATCCAATATTATTGCTTCTTTTCAATGGTGTTATTTATTTAGGATCCTCAATAATAAATTTCATAGCCACCTACCACCTGAAGTGTGGTGAATGGGGGTGGGTTTGTCCTCATATTCATTATATCTACTATCATTTAAGACTTTATAATTTCATAATGTAACAAATTATGGATAATTATAACAACAACATGTTATTTTGTAATAAATATTGATTTATTTGAATCTATTACATTTTTTAGGTGATTGTATTTGTTTTTGAGGTCCTTAATGCAAACTAAGTAATTGTTGAGGATTTATGTTATGGAATACGGGCTATAGAAAACTCAAAAACCATATGAATTGTAGCACGGGTTGTGTTCATGTGTATATTAATTCACCATATCATGGGGCCTTTTCTTGTGGATTGGGGGGGTTACAAGGGTATACTCTTATGAAAACCGTCGAGGGGGAATAATCTACCACATTGGGTCATGTGATATGTCATAGAGGGAATCACATGTATGTGGTAAAGTATTTGTCTAATGGTAGGGACCACACATTACAGTTGACGCTTATCCATTTATGTGTTCTATAAGCATATGTCTTCGGTGATATGTAAGGATTACATATGAGAGTGTTAGGAGATGTATAAGGGTTTGGCTATAGTGTATAATTGAATTGTGGTAGGGAGGGGAGTTTGATGTTAAATGGGATGGTTGTTGTACCATTAAGGGATGGTATGAGGAGTGGGGCTTCTCTTTATTTTTAAGGATATCTATTCCATGTTCCTTAGAACACACCATATCTTTTCCTTCTCAAGAGGCACTCTATCGTCATCTATAGAAAACATTACAACCCTTCCCTATCAACTTTTTAACTGTGAAAAGACCATTCCACCATTATTTATTTTAGGAGATTATCTAAATGATTCACCCACATTTCACTTATCCAAGACAGGTTCATGAAATATAGTTTCATCCCAACTTCAACTATTCAACTCTGAGTCCATTGATTTTATTCCTAGTATATTTCTCAGGATAAAACTATTTGGTCATATTATTTTCCATTTAAGTTTCCTTTTTGTTTTATTATCAATCAATTTCACTTATTTCCCATAACCTAGGATGATTATATGGTTTGATTAGGGTTTGGTGTGGTTCTAATGTAGTTACTTTTTTTGTTTCAGGGTTATAGGGTTTATATTATTCCTTATTTATTAATTTTACATTCAAGGTGAGGAATTTTATATTATTAATACATGATTATCACCCCTTTAAGGTTGGTGTTTTGTGAATATTTCTTTTGAATGATATTCCATTGTGTTCTTGATGAGTTAAATTGCATATTTACTGTATAAATTAATTATATCTATGTTTTAATTGATTCTAGAAGATATTAAAATAAAAATAATTATTTTTAATTATATTTTCTATTTTTTCTATAAATATATAAATTTCAGGCGTATTTAGTATGTTTAATGGTTTATTTAATAAATGGGTTCAAATTGTATACAACTTTAATCCCATTTGAGTCTTGAAATTAATTGATAATGATGTTTTAAATTTTTTTAACGATTATTAAATGACTAATTTCTTCTCTAAATGGGTTTGAGTGTGGTTTTAGGTTAATTACTTCATAGAACTATTTTAAAAATGATTTTTGAATCGTAATAAAAGACTTCCCATCAAGAGAGAATTTAAAAAAGGGATATTTTGTACTTTAAAATAGTTCTCAAACGGTTTGGATGTGCAGTTCCCTCTTCATAAGCCTTTTAAATGTATCTCTATATGTGTGGTTCTTGGGTATTGTTGATATTTAATTATAGATAAAAAGAGGATCTTTTTTAAGGATACAGAGGTGATGCTGAGTAATTTTTGGCCTTTATGAATGTCTTATGGCTTATTTTCTTTCTCACACTCACTTATTTCGCGTATTGAGGACATGGATAATTATGTTGTAAGTGATGATCTATTCTACAAAATACAGTTATAAACTAGTTTTTTACACAATTGTTTGATATTTCATTGGATAGGGAATTCCCATAATGAGGCTATTATATGCCAGTCTTCTGTTTTTCATTATTTGGACATAACACATGCTAGTGGGTTTTTTCTATTTCATTAATTTTATGGAATGTATCACAATATGATCTTTGGTAGATCCCAAGAAAAATATTAATGGTTTTGTGTTTTTTTGAA
This sequence comes from Viscum album, assembly GCA_963277665.1. Classification (NCBI taxonomy): domain Eukaryota; kingdom Viridiplantae; phylum Streptophyta; class Magnoliopsida; order Santalales; family Viscaceae; genus Viscum; species Viscum album. Next base: position 426,150,489 of record OY728129.1, on the reverse strand, counting down.
GGGGTTACTGTGACTTTTCATTGTATATCCAATTTTTTAACATGTGTGGTATCTTTAGTTGAATTATTTTGATGGGTTTTTTTATTTTTATTTTCGATGACATGATGTAATATGACTGACATTTATTCACAAATGTGTACATCTCTGTAAGTGTTTGAATGAATTTTCAAATATTTTATAAGAAGGATGCTTGAAATGAAAAAGTGATTTACATTTTATGTAATGTTTCATTATTAATTAAATTATTTCAAGTAATTATTTTCATTTAAAAAAGCAGTGTGGTTTTTTTGAAAAGAATATAAATTTGATATATTTTTCATCTAAATAAAGATGAAAATATAATTGTTTATTTTATTTGAAAATACCTCGATTTAAATCTCCTTTTTATATAATTTAAAAAATACTATGATGAAATGAAACTAGGCTCATTCACTGACACCCTGTATATATGAATCGGAATATGAATCCCTCCCAATATTTGAGGATCCGAAAATGATATCTCTTTTCTTATTCGATGACTAAGTCAATTTATAGTATCCATTTGGGATATAGGGTGTGAATAGGGGTCATGGGGAGGTTATCATTGGTTTTTTGGTTTTGAGTTTTTTTGTAATGCATATGTACCAGTTTCATTGATAGAGACATCTATTTTATCTATTTTTTATTTATGTAATTAAATTAATTATTTTGAGTTTAGTTTTTTATTATTGGATATTTTTTTGAGGTTTACTATTTTTAGGTACTTAACACCCTTATTTTGATGTCATTAATATTGTTTTCGAAAAGAGCAGTGATCTTCAATGTATAAATATTCCCTTTTAAATTTTTATATTGAATTCAAGATACATTCTTTCTCAAGGGGATTTAGAATTATCATAAAGATATGACATGTTCTCAATCGGGTGACTAGTTATGTAAAACTACACTGATGATAAATGTCCCATGGAAGTAAAAAACATCATGTTGGTGAAGTTAGAACATATGGGGAATTTTATGATTTGAGGTCACATTGGATAGGCCTCTCTAATAATTTTTTGGTCATATTATATAAAGCAGAATAAATAATTGAATATCATATATGATAAACCATTTGAAATATAATTTAACATCATGCAACAAGAACTGTGTTTTATTTAGTTTAAAACATTCTAGGATGGAATTGGTTATCTTGTAGTTTATGTTTTATATATAAAATAGACCTTTATATATCACAGATTATATGGATATGACTCGTATAAAAATTGAAATAAATATATCTTAATTCCATGAATTCTACTCATAATAAATGAAATCATGGTACTATGACTAAATGAGGTCGTTCCATTAAAATTTTGGGCTATTAGGTTAACCAATTTTTATGGTATAATCAAATAACTAGAATGAGATTCTCGAAGTCTAGAGAAATTTTGTCTAATTATAATTTTATGGATAAGGAACAATCCAATGGGGATTTATAGATAAATTGGTTCCATATATATAGAATCCATGTTTCATGGAATATAACAGTATTTAAATTTTATGGTCCTTTAGAATGGATCACACACTGTTCATTTTAACATTATGAAACTTGGACTAGAATTATATATTTCATATATTATTGTATAAAATCTATTATCATGTAGTTCTACATTATATAATGAGTGTTTTTTATGTAGATTTACATAATGGTACAAGGACAATATTTTTAGAAATTATGTAATTCAATAATAATACATTATAGCCATTATTAAATTTGAATTATAATTTTTGAGAATCTTTTCATCAATGATGTAACACCAAGAGATTTTATAAATGAAAACATTATTTGGTAGCATATTCAACACAAAGCAACAAGATTAAATTACCAGTGATATATATAATTATTTTTATGTAGCCATTAAATTAAAATAAAAGAATAGTGTTATATAATTTATGATATATATATATATATATACTTTTAAATTTAAATTATATATAATTTATTGTAAATAAACAGTCCATTTTTTTCTCCAGATCCTGATGGTTTCATTATTTTCATACCTCAATGTGATTAAGAAGTCATTCGGAAGGAGGTGTGCTTGTCTGTTATGCATTTTTTTCTGGGTGGGAACTTCACACTAGGGTTCAATGCTCAGTTCATTTACCTCATACCTAAGTTGGAAAATGAAATTTAAATTTGTCAGTTCAGACCGGTTTCCAAGGTGTACACAATACAAAAAATAATTACAAAACTCTTGAAGTACAATCTTTCTCGGGTCTATGAGAAAATTATATCGTGGAATAAGTTTTGTTTTTTCAAGTGCAGGAATATCCAACACTGCCTCCCCACTACCTCAGAGTGCTTCAAACTTCACAAGAATAAAAGTTGGGAAGGAAATATGGATATTATGTTTGACTTTAGAAATTATTTTAATATAGTGGATTGGGGTTTCATTTGAAAAATTCTCTACAGGTTTGGATTCAATGTGTTGTTTGTTAAATTAATTATAATTTTGATAGAGTAAGATGACATTTGAATTTTGGATAATGGGTCACTAGAGGGATATTTCACATGCCCAAGGTGATTGAGGTTTGGGTACCCCCTATATGACATTATTTTTGTGATTGGTGAAGATTATTTGAGCAGGATTATTATCGATATGGTGGATAAAGTGAAACTCAACACTATCAAAGTGTCTAAAGGTATTTCTTCCCCATCTCACCTATTTTTCACTAATGATATAGTTATTTTCACAAAGGTGGATAGGAAAACATTAATCATCTCAAAGAGTCATGTCTACATTATGAGAATGTGTTAGGACAGGAAATCAGGTGTAAAAATCATTTATTTATTTGGGAAAGAAAATCACACTTCAAGGAAGAATCACCTCATAAATAATATTGGTCTAAGGGATGGATCCCTAAAATTAATTTATCATAGTGTTCTAATGTTTTGGGGAAATCATAGGGCATGACTCTTTTGAAAGACCTTATCCTAATTTAGGAAATCTATTGCCACATGGAAAGGAAAATCACTATCAATGGTAGTGTGGGTGTGTCTTGACAAACACATTTTTATCTCACAACTTTTATATTCCTTCATTGTGTACATGTTTACTTCTTAATCCCTTAAGAAAATAAAATCATTATAGTAGAAATTTGTATGGAGTGGGAACTTGTAGGAAATGAATCTCATCACTGCCATGGGAAGAAAACGTTGCATGTCTACCATTCATGAAGGACTAGGAATTAAAAACCTGATATGTTTCAATCATGTGTTATATGATAAATTTCTCTATAGTCCTATTGGAAAAAATCTCCCTGTCATGATTTCAAATGAAGTATGATTATTTCAGGATTACTGATGGGAAACAAAGGTACATGGACTCCTCCATTTTCTCTATATGGAATTCTGTTTTCCATAACATTATGAGACACTCCCATTAGGTGGTTAATATAAAACCCGCAATTCAATTCTAGCTTGCTAACTAGACTAACACCCCTCTTATTAACAGGTTAAAAAATGAATAACAACAGATTTATAATAGCGCCACTATCAAATAACAAATTGAGAATCTGTATGAACTTCCAGATGAAATTGTATCCATGGTTGAAGGATATGATTTTATAAAACATGATGACCTGCAATTATGGTAAGGGTCTTTGAGTGGATTTTTTGACTGTAAATGTATTATAAAAACATGATACAAGGATATTACAAGTAGATTGGTGCCTTAGACTGAAACGGGTTACTCCCCTCAATATTTACACTACATTGGATACTTTTTTATAACCAAATTCTATTGAATGAGATAATTTAGAAGGTTAGGATCTCTATGTGCTCAAGTTGTGTTCTATGTTATAAACATCGTAATGTTTTTGATCATTTGTTCTTGTCATGAAACACATCATGCTCCCTGTAGAAATACCTTATCAAAAAATTCGAGCTAAATACCCCAATACTGATACTGTACTAAATTTTATGTATTCCCTATTTGAAATACACTAACATAATCAACTCAATTCCTTACTTCCAGTTGCTTATACTAAAGTTATACATTGTGTTTGGAGATTCGCAACAACATAGTTCATCTCAAAGCTAGGTTTCATAAAAAAACTACTTTCACCAATATTATTGTCTCCATCCAAAATGAAAACTCCATGGTAAATAAGCACTACAACACCTTCGTAATAGATTTTATGATTCTTTGGTATTTGAGGTGATATGTTTCTTTCCTAAACCTAGTGGCATGATAGAGGTTCTTTTGAAGGCCCCTTTTAGTGGATCGTTGAAGTGGAAATTGGATAGGGGATCTTGGGGAAATCTGGGACTATTAAGCTTCAGGTATATTTTTAGTGATCACCTGGGTGATGTGGTTGATTGTAGTTATGGTCCATGTGGAAATGCTACTTCCTTTGAAGCTGAAATTATGGTGATTATCAGAGCAATGGATATTTATTTTCAATGAAATTGGAGAAATATCTAGTTTAATTGTGATTCAGTAACAGTTGTTAATGAAATAAGGATGGGATAGAATCACCTATCATGGAAACTAAAAGATAAATGGATCAATATCCTTGAAAGGATTTCCTCTTTTAACTACTTTATCACACACATTTTTTAGGATGTGAACTACATAGTATATGGTCTCACTAACAATGGAATATTGGAAGAGAGAAGCATCCACCAGACCAATGTGCCTAATCACATGATGCCTCTTCTTGTTTAGAATAAATGTAAAATTCCAACTTTTCTCATTGTGTAACTCTTTCCTTTTTTATCAACATAAGAGCCTCCATGCTCACTTTTCTCAAAAAAATCAATCTATTTTGAGTAAATTAATTTTATTCTTCAAAATAGTTCTTTTTAAAATGTTCTTTATTTGTTTTAATGAAAAAATATTATAAATATTTTTTATAAGATTTGAATTTTTTACCATTAAATCAAATTCTTTTTTGAAATTGTCGTACCAAAATTCACTTTGAGATAAATTTTGGTATTTTTCGAAAAATATTTATTATTCAATTAATAGTGATAAATAATGATTTATGTAAAAAATTAATTTTGTTAAATAAAGTAATCAATTTAAATTTAGATATATATTAAATATTTTTGGAATTAACATAAGTTTTACTTTGTTATTTCCAATGCACATAATATTATTTGATCAAGTTTATATTAGATTTCAGTATAATTTTTTCTTTGGGTTTAAGCATGGATTTTTTCTGAAAATTATTTCAATGTGAAAAATGTTTCCCAAATTAAATTAATCAAGAAAAACTAAAAGGGAATGATTTAAATTAATTATATAGATTATATATCTATGAATATAAATTTATTTGATTACAATAATTATTATTAGACATACAGTTAATATAAAATCATGTTTTTATTTAAAAATAATGTTCTTGAAAACCTGCATCTTATTGAATTTCAGAGTTCAATTTTAAATTAAATATTCCCATTTCTATTGTTAAATTCTATTAAATATTTTTCATCATAATTATTTATATTATATAATAGGTGAAACTTATATTATGATTGAAATGAATTGTAAAAATAATATAAAGAAATTACCTCTAATAAGTTAAAAAAGTATTACCGAGGGGTTAAACTAAAATGATAATGGTCAATATGAAATAAACGCATTTAGATCCTTGTATTGTGAGAAACATGGGTGAAAATTTTTCTTTCAAAAAATTACAATTATGCCACATAGCTCACTTATAAACGGCCACCACTAATCTTATCACATTCACACCTTCAAACCTTTTTGGTAATGAAATTACATTACAAAATAAATTTTAATGTTATTAAACTTATCCTATGGGCTTTTGTTTTAAAAGTAATCCTTTTTATGAATACATTAGGTATATTATTAAAGAGTTGTTATGAGAAGAGGTAAAATAACTAACTATGAGTTACTATTTTATTTAGTATTCATCCTTGATTAAATATTATTCAAATATGATAATATCATGTCAAATGTGTCTTATATACAATAAAAATTTATTATTTTACTTTAATAACTAACATCTATCTCCTCTTTCATAAAATGATATGTGAAATCATCTTTCATGTGTATAGAAGACTATCGACTCGCAAACAAATGTCATTATTTTTCCATCATCACCTATGAAGACTTGTTGTAATGATGGATTTTAATTATATATATATATGTATATATTATTTTTATTATATTTATACAAGGGATTTTTTATTTTACAATTTCTATTTTACATTCATTTTCATAGGGGATATGATAACATCACTAGTGTATATGGCGGACTACCGCCTCACGAAGCAATGTTTTTTCACTAACACTTTATATGGAACTTAATATGGATAATGTTAATAAATATATTATATATATATGAAATAATTATTATATTCATGAAATGTTTTTCATTATGATAAAATAATATATTGTTTTCTTTCCTACACTAAAAAATGATAAAGTCATTCGAGTACGTGTGGACTACCACCTCCATGATGCGATGCAATTATTTTTTCACCACCAAATTAAAAAAAATGTTATATATATAAATATATTTAAATAATTAATATGTTTTTATAATAATTTGATCATTCTATAAATATAATATAATACATACTTTATTTTTATAATGATAATTGAAAAATTGAAACGTTAGTCATGAATATGTGCACCTGACAGTCTCATGGATCGTATTGTAGTTCATTTTTCATATCCATTATCATTAATAGTTTTAAAAGTATAATTAATGAATAAATGTAATAATTATTTCTTGATTATTAATATGGATATATTGAAATAATATCCCCTTTGACCATGGTTAGCTCACGAAATCCATTATGAAATAATTAAGTAAAAGTCCTAAAAAACATGATATATACTCAATTAATTAAATATATAAATATTTAATTTAAAAGTAAAAGATAAATTACTTTAGTATATGGTATTAAAAATTTTAAATGTTATTAAAAAATAAAAAAATTGATTTAATCTTATTATATAGGAGTTAAAGGACATATATATAATTTCAATACACGGGTTAACTATTTCTTCTCATGTAATTTATTTACTTTTGTGAGACATATTCCACATTAAACAACTATTTTTATTATGTGTTTTATATACTAGACATGAATTTATTTTAGGATTACATTCATTAAAATTATTCGGATTTAAAAATCCATATGTGGTTATCTCTTTCCATGGTTGAAGGATATGATTTTATAAAACATGATGACCTGCAATTATGGTAAGGGTCTTCGAGTGGATTTTTTGACTGTAAATGTTTCTATAAAAACATGATACAAGGATATTACAAGTAGATTGGTGCCTTAGACTGAAACAGGTTACTCCCCTCAATATTTACACTACATTGGAGACTTTTTCATAACCAAATTCAAGTGAATGAGATAATTTAGAAGGTTAGGATCTCTATGTGCTCAAGTTGTGTTCTATGTTATCAACATCGTAATGTTTTTGATCATTTTTTCTTGTCATGAAACACATCATGCTCCATTTAGAAATACCTAATCAACAAATTCGAGCTAAATCCCCCAATACTGATTCTGTACTGAATTTTATGTATTCCCTATTTGAAATACACTAAAATAATCAACTCAATTCCTTACTTCCAGTTGCTTATACTAAAGTTATACATTGTGTTTGGAGATCCGAAACAACATAGTTCATCTCAAAGATAGGTTTCATAAAAAAACTACTTTCACCAATATTATTGTTGCCATCCAAAATGAAAACTCCATGGTAAATAAGCACTACAACACCTTCGTAATAGATTTTATGATTCTTTGGTATTTGAGGTGATAGGTTTCTTTCCGAAACCAAGTAGCATGATAGATGTTCTTTTGAAGGCCCCTTTTAGTGGATTGTTGAAGTTGAAATTGGATAGGGGCTCCTGGGGAAATCTGGGACTATTAAGCTTCAGGTAGATTTTTAGTGATCACCTGGGTGATGTGGTTGATTGTAGTTATGGTCTATGTGGACATGCTACTTCCTTTGAAGCTGAAATTATGGTGATTATCAGAGCAATGGATATTTATTTTCAATGAAATTGGAGAAATATCTAGTTTAATTGTGATTCAGTAACAGTTGTTAATGAAATAAGGATGGGATAGAATCACCTATCATGGAAACTAAAAGATAAATGGATCAATATCCTTGAAAGGATTTCCTCTTTTAACTACTTTATCACACACATTTTTTAGGAAGTGAACTACATAGTATATGGTCTCACTAACAATGGAATATTTGAAGAGAGAAGCATCCACCAGACCAATGTGCCTAATCACATGATTCCTCTTCTTGTTTAGAATAAATGTAAAATTCCAAATTTTCTCATTGTGTAACTCTTTCCTTTTTTATCAACATAAGAGCCTCTGTTCTCACTTTTCTCAAAAAAATCAATCTATTTTTAGTAAATTAATTTTATTCTTCAAAATAGTTCTTTTTAAAATGTTCTTTATTTCTTTTAATGAAAAAATATTATAAATATTTTTTTTAAGTTTTGAATTTTTTACCATTAAATCAAATTCATTTTTGAAATTGTCGTACCAAAATTCACTTTGAGATAAATTTTGGTATTTTTCGAAAAATATTTATTATTCAATTAACAGTGATAAATATTGATTTATGTAAAAAATTAATTTTGTTAAATAAAGTAATCAATTTAAATTTAGATATATATTAAATATTTTTGGAATTAACATAAGTTTTACTTTGTTATTTCCAATGCACATAATATTATTTTATCAAGTTTATATTGGATTTCAGTATAATTTTTTTTTTGTGTTTAAACATGGATTTTTTCTAAAAATTATTTCAATGTGAAAAAATTTTCCCCAATTAAATTAATCAAGAAAAACTAAAAGGGAATGATTTAAATTAATTATATAGATAATATATCAATGAATATAAATTTATTTGATTTCAATAATTATTATTAGATATACAGTTAATATAAAATCATGTTTTTATTTAAAAATAATGTTCTTGAAAACCTGCATCTTATTGAATTTCAGAGTTCAATTTTAAATTAAATTTTCCCATTTCTATTGTTAAATTGTATTTAATATTTTTCATCATAATTATTTATATTATATAATAGTTGAAACTTATATTATGATTGAAATGAATTATAAAAATAATATAAATAAATTACCTCTAATAAGTTGAAAAAAGTATTACCGAGGGGTTAAACTAAAATGATAATGGTCAATATGAAATAAAACCATTTATAAAAATGATTTTATGGCCAAATTTCGTAATTAAAATTTATAAGGGTGGATACTGATCCATTTTAGATCCTTGTATTGTGAGAAACATGGGTGCACATTTTTCTTTTAAAAAATTACAATTATGCCACATAACTCACTTATAAACGGCCACCACTAATCTTATCACATTCACACCTTCAAACCTTTTTGGTAATGAAATTACATTACGAAATAAATTTTAATGTTAATAAACTTATCCTATGGGCTTTTGTTTTAAAATTAATCCTTTTTATGAATACATTAGGTATATTATTAAAGAGTTGTTTTGAGAAGAGGTAAAATAACAAACTATGAGTTACTATTTTATTTAGTATTCATCCTTGATTAAATATTACTCAAATATGATAATATCATGTCAAATGTGTCTTATATACAATAAAAATTTATTATTTTACTTTAATAACTAAAATCTATCTCCTCTTTCATAAAATGATATGTGAAATCATCTTTCATGTGTATAGAAGACTATCGACTCGCAAACAAATGTCATTATTTTTCCATCATCACCTATGAAGACTTGTTGTAATGATGGATTTTAATTATATATATATATGTATATATTATATTTTTTATATTTATACAAGGGATTTTTTATTTTACAATTTCTATTTTACATTCATTTTCATAGGGGATATGACAACATCACTAGTGTATATGGCGGACTACCGCCTCACGAAGCAATGTTTTTTCACAAACACTTTATATGGAACTTAATACAGATAATGTTAATAAATATATTTTATATATATGAAATAATTATTATATTCATGAAATGTTTTTCATTGTGATAAAATAATATATTGTTTTCTTTCCTACACTAAAAAATGATAAATTTATTCGAGTACGTGTGGACTACCACCTCCATGATGCGATGCAATTATTTTTTCACCACCAAATTAAAAAAAAATGTTATATATATATATATATTTAAATAATTAATATGTTTTTATAATAATTTGATCATTCTATAAATATAATATAATACATACTTTATTTTTATAATGATAATTGAAAAATTGAAACATTAGTCATGCATATGTACACCTGACAATCTCATGGATCGTAATGTAGTTCATTTTTCATATCCATTATCATTAATAGTTTTAAAAGTATAATTAATGAATAAATGTAATAATTATTTCTTGATTATTAATATGGATATATTGAAATAATATCCCCTTTGACCATGGTTAGCTCACAAAATCCATTATGAAATAATTAAGTAAAAGTCCTAAGAAACATGATATGGACTCAATTAATTAAATATTTAAATATTTAATTTAAAAGGAAAAGATAAATTACTTTAGTATATGGTATTAAAAATTTTAAATGTTATTAAAAAATAAAAAAATTGATTTAATCTTATTATATAGGAGTTAAAGGACATATATGGAATGTCAATACACGGGTTAACTATTTCTTCTCATGTATTTTATTTACTTTTTTGAGACATATTCCACATTAAACAACTATTTTTATTATGTTTTTTATATAGTAGACATGAATTTATTTTAGGATTACATTCATGAAAATTATTCGGATTTAAAAATCCATATGTGGTTATCTCTTTCCATGGGGTTTTTATTAAGATATTACCAAAGTCATAAGTGACAACATCTTAATTATCCTTAATTGAGGAATTTTTCAATGTGACACATCAATATTACTTTTTTAGTTTTATCTACATACCATTTTGGTAGTTTATACCATGAAACTCATTGTTTTCATGATATTTAATGATTTTTTTTGTTTTTATTTACTGTAAATTGTGATTGAAAAGGTGGAAATGATTTTTGTTACAATATCATTTATTTCAAGGTTGTTTATGTTCTATGATTCATTGGATGAAATAATATGATGCTACATTTTTGAACCAACAATATATATTATCCACTGGTTATGAATTTCGTTAACATGTTTTATTTTAATTTACCCAATTATTTGTTAACGAAACATCAATAATTTATTTTATAAGTTATAATGAACTTGTATTTTTTCCTTTAGATTGGATTTATTTTTATTCCATATACATGTTTTCTAAAGTTATTTAAAAAAAATTATCAAAAAAATACAATTTTATCATCCTATTTATATGGTCTTTTTCATAACTTCTTTTTACAAAATGTTTAGAAATGAATATTTATTTTTAACATTTTAAACATTAATGTATTTTCCCAGTATAATGAGAATTATTTGCATTCAACATTACTTCATATGTTTCTAATGTTGTTTTCATATAAATGGATATTCAAAGTGTTTTTTAAATTTTGTTTCCAAAAAAAATTATTTTCAATATGAAAAGGTTGTATCCCTAAAAAAAATTGATGATATTTTAATTGTATTTTAATTCTTCAATGTCAACAAATATTATTGTTATATATCTCTATTTGTGATATTTTTTAATGATACCATCATCATTATTTCTCGAGATAAATTATGATTATTTTGAAGAGATTTTTATGGAACCCATCTACTTTCCAATGGTTTATCATGTTTCAAAGTGATTGTCATGGATCCCATTTTTTCCATAGTTTAATCATGTTTCAAATAGATTATTTTGGAACTTGTTTAATTTATATAGCTTTCTGGTTTCAAAATTATTATTTTGTAACCCATTTCTTTTCCTTGGGATAAAAATGTTTCAATGAAAATGTTGTGGAATCCATTTTTTTTCAATGGGTTATTCATGTTTCAAATCGATTATTAAAGAACCCATTTGCTTTCCATAGTAAAATCATGTTATGAAATGGAGAAAGGTTATTTGAATAATTTTATAATAAAATTAATTCAATATGTACTATATTCATGACATGCTACTTTTATATTGTTTTTAATGGTGTGTTTTCACATTTTAAACCTAGTACGAGTAGTTCTGTTATAATCCATGAATGAGTGGTTTCATTATTAACCATGTACAAGTGTTTCCATGTATGGAACTAAACTTAAACCTAAATTATTCTATTATTTTTCAACGATATTTAAAATTTGATTATATTTTCATTTTAGAGTTATTGAGAATTAATAATAACTCATACAATTTAAACCCCAACATTATATGTGGATACTTATACTCTATATCAATTTTTTTCACCAAAGGAAATCATTATAAAATAAAACATGGTGTATCATTATTAATAATCCTCACAATTATTTCATTGATCTCATAATTTATTTATTACCAATTAAATCCTATAAAAAACATTTTAAAACTTGTTATGAGAACAAAAATATCAGGTTCAGACAAAAATAAGGTAAATCATTGGTGTAATGGAAAAATGAAAACTCATTGAAAAACATTTCTTAAATAAAACTCATTAGAAAAATTGAAAAATAACATAAGTTACTTAGGAAATCATTACCATGTCAATCTTATATTAACCCTTAAAATGGAATTATTATATAGTCTAATTCCCTCTCTATAGTTCCCAATACATTAGAGAGATATAATGGGGCTCAACCTTCATATAAGCTACATCGGGATCACCATTTTTTCTTTTTCTATTATGGAGATCAGTCATTCCTATAAGCTATATCATCATCACCCATTATCTATAATGGGGATAAAACCTTCATATATAGTTTCCATGGTCCAAATCAATCAAAAAACCCTTAAAATCTATTTTAAACTAATAATTAGAGTACTTTCATATATCAAAATACAATTTCGTTTTATGAACAAATTTTTAACGCCAAAACACCATTTTATTTGAAAAAAAATAACAATAAAAAAATTTACCGAAAAATGAAAAAAAAATATTTTTATTTAATAAATCATGTAATATATTAAATATAGATATACATTAAATAATAATTATAGCGGTAGAAATGTTTTTGTCATATTGTACATTACGAATAGAGAATTCCTCTTGTAAATTATCTAAATATTTCATTAAAACATGAAAACTATTTCATTAGAAAAATTATTTAATGAAATTAAATATATACATAATATATCCATTACAATACTTTTATATATATATATATAAATAAATATAAAAAATAATATCAATAATATTTATATGGATTAAAAGACTTGTTAATTAAATCATTAAACATTTAAAGTGTCCCATACCACATTGAAAATTTAAATCACAATTGCTATTTAGGAATAATATTTAAAAAAACATTAAAAACCGGATAATTAATATATTCATTAAATTATAAGTCACTAAGGAGGTATATACACCTCATTAAAGAAGGTGTGTGTATAACATCGAGATATGCCTCAATGAAATGAGAGTGAGAAAAAGTCCCTTACATTGAGTTTGATTCATCACATAAGTCCTCTACATTCCAAAAAAATAAAATTTAGTTAATTAATTAATTTATTGAGAAGTTTTTTAGTGTTTATTATTTCATTGATATCATTTTTATGATGTTATAATAGTTTTTAAATAGTTATGTTCATATCGGATGTTTTGAAGTTATTCATTACTTGAGTCCAAAATGAATTCGGTATGATGTAAATAGAAAAAGATGTAAATTTTCTATGATCCAAGAATAATATTCTTTCCATAATATTAAATTTCATACATCAAATGTACTTTTCATTCCATTCAATAAAAATGGATATTTAAAATAAAGTATATCACAATCATGGAGACAATAAATCGTATTTACACATGAGTAACACATTCATTTTTCAATGACTATTATGGATAGAATGTAAGTATTATTCATTTTTCTATAATTATTATAATATTATTAATATTTTATTAAAAATTTAAATATACTTATATATATCATTATAGTGATGTGGTGATGAAAAAAAATCAAATCGCTTCGTGGAGGTGATAGTTCACATGTACGCACGAATGAATTTATCATTTTAATGTTCATGGAAAATTAAGAACATGAATTATATATTATCATTTTATAATGATAAATATGTCATAAATATCATATATAAACATTAATTACTTTGTTATAACCTGTCTTGTGAGATGGTTTGGAAATAAAATTATATTGGTTCGTGAGGCAGTAATTCTCCGTAAACCTGAATGAAAATTCAGTTCACATTCGAAGAGAGTGGAGATTTATTTAGGTGATGGTATTAAGATAATAACATCTCATTATAATAAATATAATGGTGTTATTATTTTATCATGGATTGTGAATTTTTTATGTATGTTGGTGAAAAAATAAATTGAAAACACTAAATTAAAAATGATACATCTTCTTTTGAAGATCTACATTAATAAAAACCTTAACCTCTCTAAGGAGGGGTTTCTGTCTCATGTAAGAGATCTAGAATTTGTACATGGATTCTTTGAAGTATTTCGGGTTGATAAAACTGATTCAAATAGGTTTTGAGGTGTGTGTAATAGATAAGAATTAATTCCCTTTTATAAGAGAGAGAAGGGGCACTCTCGCAATTTATCTAATCATTAATTTAATATAAAATATTTTTCTAATAAAAAGAGTTAAAAAGGTTTTATTTATATTTTATGATGATTTAGCGTCGCATTTTAATACCCAAAGATTCCACAGTACATTTCCCTAATAATAATGAAGCAGATTGCATTGTATGCAACATGGAGTTTCAACACACCACGACCAATCAAACTTGCCATTATAAATTATAATACCCATTTATTAAAATTTTGGAAATTTTATTTTAAAAAATGGACTTCATTTTCTATTTCATATTATCAAAATTATCTTTGGGTGAATTTTTGGTATTTTTATGAAATCATTCAATTTTTGATTAATAGTGAAAAACACTGTGTTATTGTTTAAAACCGACTTTTTATTTAAGTAATTAATTATTTTAATTTATTTTATTTTAGTTTATAATTGATACATAATACCTATATATGTTCAATGTAATTCATTGTAGTCATTTTATAATAATTATATATATATATATATATATATAATTTTATTGAACTTTTTACCGTCTTTTAGCCCTTCTAGGAGCATTTACAAATTTATATAATATATAATTTTACTGATTCTATGAGTTGAATTTCAAAAATCCAAGAAACATGGTTGACATCAGTAAGTAAAATTTGGTTCAACAAGATGAAAATAATTTTTTTTGAGAATAGTAACTTTTGACTTTTATTTACCATAGTTAAAAGTAAATAGAGTAATTATGGGTAAAAATGATATTATAATTACCCTAACACATGTTCTAATTATAATGGATAAATATAATTTGACCACAAAAACCCATTGGAATAAAATATGATCCTATTTATTTTCCATGGATTAGATTAGGACATTTATTATTATTTTAGTTAAAGAGGAGTTAAAAGAGTTAGATTCAATGTTTTATAACTAATTTATTTTTAATATAGGGTTATACATATGATGAATTCGACTATTAATATTAATTGGAAAGATAAAAATATTTCATACATAATGGTATTTTATTTATAACATTTAGATATTAAATAATGTAATTTATTTATGACATAATGATGGTGTAGTAATTACCTTATTAATGAAATATTAAAATAATTGATATTATAAATATCCAAATAAATGTAAACTGAGACTTCTGATAAATTACACTTATTTTATCGGTTAATATGACATGTTAGTATTGATTAAATAATTTTTATTTTAATTTAAAAAGTTTATATGGATTTCAAAAAAATCAAATACCAAATTGTGTCAAAATTTGCATAATTGAGTTTTTAAAACAAATACTATATTATTGATTGATATGGTATTTCTAAAAATCTATGGTTCAGAAAAAGGACATATATAAGGTTATATATATTAATAATGAACCACTTGGGGTTATTCTGGAAGGTTATAGTATGTTTATTAAACATATAACATAAAAATACAAAAAAGACATCGTAAATGTCAAACAACTTAACTAAGAGTCAAATCTAAAATATAAGGTCAATATGGTCACCTAAACCTGTCTAAAACCTATTGGATGAAAGGGTTTCGACACATCCCCACATTAACCTAGAAATAAATCGTTTTGGATCCATTAGAAACCGAATATTATTTTATTAAAAAATAATATTTCAATCTTTTCCTTAAGTGACCCTCACCTCTCCTATAAAAGGGTACTCCCTACTCTTAATTTCCCACCTATAAATTAAATTTTCTCATCCCTAACCAGCCCAACTATCCTATCAACTATACTCTCTTCAACCTAGAGGCCTTATTTTTATCATAAATCCATCCTAAGGAGACCTTTATATCAAATAAATAGGATACACCCGAAGAAGAGGTAATAATTTCACCACCCACTTTCTAGTTCTTTTATTCTTCCACTTCCAATTTCATTGTTGTTCGCATAAAAAAATTATAACATCGGTACCTTTCAAATAATTTGATGTTGTTATAAATATTGTACAACCATATTCTTTATTATATCCATCCTATAAACGATAATGTCACCGTACGTACGTGTGTACGGCTTACCATCTCCACGTCGTGGGGTAGTTTGTTATTCAGACACTTCATTATTTGTATGGTTATAATAATGAGTAAAAATAATGTAAATAATAAATATAACTTTTTAATGATTCTTTATATTTGATATAACTTCCAATTACATAGTATTTAACCATCAATATAATGATAATGATGCTCCTGCATACGTACGGATTACCGTCTCCACAAACACGATGAGATTCATTTCCCATCGTAATCATTAAAGAATAATTTTTATTTTATGATTTAAAATAATGTTTATGAACATAATAAAGTTCAATATATGACTAAAATACATCCTATCCATAACAAACATTTCTTATGTAACCAATCATATAAAGGAAAATGAATGAGTTAACACCCAAAAAGATGATACTACTGATAATTATTAACAAAGAAATATTATATGTTCATATATGATATCATATTTAGTTATATAGTTTTTGTAAAATTTAATAACAATATTTTAACTATTATAAAAGTGGTTAACTTACCATCAACTAAGGAAACGTACAATGTAAGGGTTTATTCTACAATCTCTTTACTTATCCGAGGTTGTTAATATGTATGTGTCTACTGGGACCTCATTTTCATCCACATCCGTGTTGTCATAAAAAATATAATTCAAAACATTTTTACTATTTACTAGAATATGGATTAATGTCATTTATACCATTATTTGACCACATATGTTTTGAAAGGAATCTTTCTATCATTTTCCGAACAAGGCACTTTATGGCCTTCTCAACAAAAGTAAGGTAAGAATGACTTTTTTAACTTATACGGTGGGTGCGGCTATTTTCCGCCATTATAACATTGTCGAGGCTTCCCATTCCATCTTATAAGAATATTTTCAAAATAAACGTTTTCTTTTATAATTATATGACTTTTAAAAGATTTCAGAATTGAAAGAGATATTTCTCTATATAAAGTTATGATTTCATCTATGTCAACATCCTTTGATGAGTTTTAAGTCTATTTGAAGTTTATTTATTATGATACAAATCTTTCATATTATATTGAAGGTTTTGTGATGTGTTTCACTATGGATGTGTTATTTTTACACCATTCATGGTTTATGAATAATGTATTGACATTTCATATGTTAGTTTTAATATGAACAATTATGTTAAGTTTAAAACTTTTCAAATGAGGAATATATTGGACTTAGTACGTGATGGGTGGAGCTTGATATAGATTTTCGATCCATCATAAGGTCTCATGAGAAAAACTAGTTTTTTAGAACATGGCCTTTACAAAATCGTATTTATAGTCCTGGAACAAGGCCTTGACTCTTTAGTTATGAAGTCTGACATTATGCATTCCAACATTATAAAATTGGTTATTGATATTACATGTGATTATTAGACTAGTAGAATATCCATGTGTAAAAGTAAATGTAATTATTTGATTTATTTTTTCCATATTATGCTGAATTTTAGGTTTAAAAAGATTTTGTTTTAGTCTTATACATTGCCATAAATAATTATTCTTATTTATGAACGTTTCTGCTATATAGTTATCCTTACTGAGCATCTGAGCTCACCCCTTTCTATGTTTTATTTTTCCCAAGATGTGAAGAAGTATCTTATGGTTGAACTGTAGGGATGGGATAAGGATATATTTGTGTACAAAGGGAATAAAATGTTTTTAATGTATTTATTTAATGATGTAATGTAAAACAAATGAATCTTTCTAGTACTTCTAAGGCTACAGAACTGATCGGTCTTTTGGGATTTGATCACTTCTGATCACAAAAATACTATGTAATAATGCATTGACTCTAGTTAACCAGGGTCAAGGTGTTATAGTAAGAATTAGAGGAAATTTAGTTCAAGCCATGGAAACTAGATTTTGATAAAATTTTATTAGAGCACATTACCCTATGATAGACTTTGAGGATTGGTATAAAAGAACATCTTTGAATTTTGGTAATGTCGATATTTTGTGTATTTTCAAGAAATACATCCTTTTCTCAATACACTCATGTATAGGTGGATCGGGCATATATGTACATAGGAGTAAAAACTCTGACAGAGTTTCGGGCATTACCCGAGTTATCCTGGTACACAAAAATGGGCCTTGTTGCACTCTTAGTTATGACACTTCTAGGGGATATTCTTAGGATAATTTCTATTTTTTTTTCAAACCAAGATTAATGATTAATGAGTATATACCTTCTCAAAGAATTTTTTTATGATTATAGATTATATCCATACACTGTTCAATTTATGTTAAGTGTTTTACAAGTTTGAAATTATGTATTGCGATTCATAAGCTAATCTAGTGTATACAATTTTTTAGAAATGGCACCTAGTGGATGGAATGGAAACTATATCAACAATCATAATCATTGTAGGGATTTCACTCCTACTCAAGATAATTATAGTGGAGCTGGGGATGCACCTGGTTCTGATCAGCTTATCACCATAATGGGAGAAATCACTCAGATTATGAATAATATCCTTACCCATATGGAGCACCCTGATCCCCAATGCAGAGGATCAATGTTAGACCACTTCTTGAGGAACCAACCACTAAAATTAAATGGGAGTACAAATCCATTAGTATCTGAGAAATGGATAAGTTCCTTAGAGAAAATATTTCATGCCTTGGGGAGTAGCGAAAGGGAAAAAGTTGTTATGGAAGTTTATTTCATCACGGGAGATGCAGATCAGTGATGGTCATCAATCCAAAACAAAAAGTAAGATGAAGAAGTATCGAACATGGAATAGAGGGAGTTTAAATATATTGTCTTAGAAAACAAATTTCCTTGTGACCATCGAGCGGATATGTAAAGACAATTTCTGAGTCTGAGGAAAAAGAAGGATGTGAAAGTCGCAAAGTATGAGGGTAAATTTACAAGGATAACAAGGAATGAAGTAATTTGTATACATACCCCAAGGAGTAATATTGATCTATTATTTGATTGGTTAAAACCATCTCTCCACTGACCATTAGTCTCACAATTATTCTCATCGTACAAAGATATTGTCTCATGCACTCTCAATACATAAATGGAATTCTTTAAGTCTTATGACATCAAATAAAATATAGAGAAGAAGTGGTCTTTTGATCACTCTAGAAATAAAAATAAGGGGAAGAATGGAAAATTTGAATATCCATCCTATGGTAAATTTTTGAAGAAACACCCTGTTACTTGCCTGAAGGGAATGGGAGTCTATTAAAAGTCTAGTGAAAAAGGCCACCAATCTCGGGATTGTAATTGAAAAAAGTGGCAGTCAATGTTGAATGTTAATTGTAGTGAAAAGGGACCTTATGCAAATGAATTTATTATCCTCTAAGGGAACATACCTCAGAAAAGGACAAGGGAGAAAGGGAAAGATTTGGTGACCACTACTGCTGAGGTTCAAGCTTCGAAAGATTTAGTGGTAGATAATTTAATGGTTTCCTCAAGTTTAGCCAATTATTTATTTGATTCTGGATCATCACATTATTTCATATTTTAGTAGTTTGATAAAAAAATAGATGTTTTCAATTTTACTTAACAAGGGAGTTTTCTGTCCAAAATCCAAAGGGAAGTATCATTATAACAAAAAAATTTTGAATCAATTCACATTGGCACATATAAATTTTGTTTATCTGTTGATTTCAGCGTTATACTCGTGATTAAATTTGATATAATCTTCATAATGGATTTGCCTTCGGATCATGATTTGAATATTTTTTATAAGAAGAAGGAGGTTACAATTTTTGATGATGATAAAGAGTACCTTATTTTTATAGAAGAAATGTCACCACCTGATTCATATCTAGATCCACCCCTAGTAGCTCAACTAAATTCAATTATTGGGGAGGAAGAGAACAAAATAATTATGGGTGAGGAAAATAATGTTCTAATAAAGGATGTACCTATTTTGCAAGAATATGTTGATGTGTTTCTAAAGGATTTATCAGGACATCCTTCAGAATGAGTAATTGAGTTTTCAATTGATTTAATTCCTGGTTCAAGCCCCATATATAAGACCCCTTATAGAATGGAAACATTGGAATTAGTGGAACTAATTAAATAATTAGATTAATTGAGTAATAAGGAATTTATTTTCCGTCGTGTTTCTCCATGGGGAGCCACTGTCCTTTTTGTTGAGAATAAATATGAATCTATGAGCTTATGCATTGACTACCGAGAGATCGATGTTATAACAATAATGAACAAGTATCCCCTACCTATAATTGATGATTTATTTCACCAACTTCATTGAGCTCAATATTTCTCGAAGATTGAACTTCGATCTGGATATCATCAGTTGTGTGTGAAGAAGGAAGACAATCTGAAAACAACATTTCGAACCAGGTACGGGCATTACGAGTTTATAGTAATTATTTTTGGATTGACTAATGAACCCTCTAGCTTCATGGATTTTATGAATTTAGATTTAAGACAATATTTTTATGATTTTTTAGTGGAATTTATTGATGATATCTTGGTATACACAAAAATCTACAAAGATCATTAAAATCACTTGCGCACTATTCTGAAAACCCTCAGAAGTAATGAATTATATGGAATGTTTGGCAAGAGTGAATGCTGGCTTCAAGAGATTTCATTATTTGTCCATATTGTCTCTAAGGATGGAATCTCTATTGATCCTTCAAAGACCAAGGAAATCCATGAATGGACAGCACCGACGAGTATAACTGAGGTATACAGTTTTATTGGTTTACCTGGTTATTATCGATGTTTCATCTAGAATTTTTCTCAGTTTTCTAACCAATTAAACAAGCTTACACATAAAGGGGTTAAATTTGTTTAGACAATAGATTGTGAAAAATGTTTTGAAGAAAAGATGAGAGGATTAGTCAAAAATCCTATCCTGTCTCTATCATTATAGAACAATGGATTTGTTATTTATAGTGATGATTCAAAGAAAGGACTTGGTTGTGTCCTTATGCAGAATGATAGAGTTATTTCCTATTCATCATGAGAGCTAAAAATTCATGAGTAGAACTATTCCACTCGTGATCTTGAGTTAGTAGATGTAATATTTTCTCTGAAGATAGGGAGACACTATCTCTATGGTGCAAAATGTGATATTTATACTGATCCCAAGAGTAGAAAGTATATTTTATCACAAAAAAACTGAACATGAGGCAAATGAGATGGCTTGAAATACTCAAGGATTATGATTGCAGAACACACTACCACCTAGGGAAGGAAAATAAAGTGGTAGATGATTTGAGCAGAAAGAATCAAGGAGTTTTGAACAAGATGAGAGTTGAAAGGGACCATAATTTCATGGATATAGTAAATATGGATATAGGAATAACCATGGAAAGTGAAACATCAATACTTTTTTAATTTCTTTCCAAACTATCTTTACAGGAAAGGATAAAACATTCATAGATTAATGATGAGGAGTTTCAAAATAATATTAAAGCTGTAAATGATGGGAGATTGATTTACTTCGTATATGAAGTTGGAATTTTGAAATTTGAGAAGAGACATTGTGTTCTCGATATACTGGATCTTAAAAGAGAATTGTTGGATGATGTTTATAGCTCCAATTTATCTATACACCCTAGGAGCACCAAGATGTATAGAGATTTAAAGGAACATTTTTAGTGGGACAACATGAAGAGGGATATTGCAGATTTTGTGTCAAGATGTCTGGTTTTTAAAAAACTGAAAGCTGGAACACAACAGCCTGGAAGAGTCATGAAACCTCTTCCCATACCTGAGTGGAAATGGGATTATATTTTGATGAACTTTTTTATGGGGCTACCAAAGACTCCAAGAAGGAATGATGCAATATGTGTCATTATTGAACGTCTTACCAAGTCAGCAGATTTTCATGCTATAAGAGAAGATTTACCACTTGAACATCTAGAAAGAATATATATTAATGAAGTTTTATGACTCCATGGTATACCCCTATCGAGTTTTTGTGATCACAATCTCCATTTTTCATCAAGATTTTTTAATATTCTTTATAAGTCCTTGGATACTGATCTTCATTTAAGCACTGACTACCACCCTCAAACCGATGAACAATTAGAAAGGACTATTAAATCCTTTAATGAAATGTTGAGATCTTTCACAACTGACTTTCAGGGTATGTGGGATCAATATTTACCTCTGGTAGAATTTTCCTATAATAGTAGTTTCCATTCAAGTATTCA
The DNA here is from genome assembly GCA_963277665.1 of Viscum album. Classification (NCBI taxonomy): domain Eukaryota; kingdom Viridiplantae; phylum Streptophyta; class Magnoliopsida; order Santalales; family Viscaceae; genus Viscum; species Viscum album. The sequence continues at coordinate 426,127,700 of OY728129.1, read as the reverse complement.
GATGGCACCATATGAAGAGTTATATGGAAAAAGATGTCGCATGCCAACTTGTTGGGATGATGTTGGTGAAATAAAACTCGTAGTCCCAGAACTTGTTGAGGAAACAATGTAAAAGGTAAAGATTATCCAAACCCACATCAAAGCAGCTCAAAGTAGGAAAACTATCGATACCGACAATTGGAGGAAAATTTTTTAATTTCAAGTAAGAGATCTTGTTTTTTGAATGTATCTCCATGGATGGGTGTTATAAGATTCAGTAAGAAGGGTAAATTTAGTCCCAGGTACATCAGACCATTCAAAATTATAGAATGAATTGGGGTTGTGGATTATTGTTTGGCAATGCCTCCAAGTCTCACCAAATTTCATGATGTGTTCCATGTATCACTGTTGAGAAAATATATGCCTAACCCAATGCATTATTCACCAATGACGAAAATTGAACTGGTACCCGATCTGTCTTATTGTGAAGAGCCCTCCAAGATTCTTGTTACGAAAAAGTGTTTAGAAACCAGACGAATAATTTGGTAAAAGATCTATGGAGAAACAATAAAATAGAAGGGGTATCGTGGGATTCCAAGGAACTTATGTTGAAGAACCAATCGAATCTTTTTATGTAGTATGATTCATTAAATTTAGAGGAAAAAATTATTTTAAGGAGGGTATAATGTAACACCCAAGATTCCACGGTATGTTTTCCTTTGAATAATTCAGTATCTTGCGTTGTACGCAACTTGGATTTTTAACACACCATGACCAATCAAACTAGCCGTTATAAATTGAAATACCCACTTTTTTATATTTTATAAATTTTATTTTTCAAAAAGGGACATCATTTTTTCATTCCAAATATTGAGATTTTCTTAGGGTGAATTTTAGTTATTCTTCTGAAAACATTCAATTTTTTTATAAATAGTGAAAATCATTGTGTTATTGTTTTAAACCGACATTTTATATAAGTAATTAATTATTTTAATTTAATTTATATTAGGTCAAAATAGATACATAATACCAATATAGGTTCAATTTAATTCATTGGATTCATTTTATAATACATTTAGATATATAAAATTTTATTGTACTTTTTTCCATCTTTTACCCACCTTCTAAGAGAATTTTGAAATTTGAATAAAACCTAATTTTACTGCTTTTGTGAGTTTAATACCAAAAATATGAGAAACACGGTTGACATCAGTATTTAAAATGTGGTTCAATAAGATGAAAATAATTTTTTTGTGAATAGTAAATTTTGACTTTTATTTGCCACGGTTAAAAGTAAATATGGTAATTTCGGTTTAAAATGATATTATAATTACCCTGACACATGTCCCAAATTTATTGGATAAGTGTAATTCGACCAAAAACAACCTTAGGAATAAAATAAGATCCTCTTTGGTCCACTTGAATTAGATTTGGACATTTATTATTATTTTATTTAAGGAAGAGTTAAAAGAGTTAAATTCAATGTTTAATAACTCAAACATTTTTAATATAGGGTTATAAATAAGATAAATTAGACTATAAAAATTCATTAATAATACAAAAAAAATCCTACATAATGATATTTTATCCATAATTTTTAGACAATAAATAATTTAATTTATTTATGACACAATGATGATGCAGTAACTACCTTATTAATAAAATATTAAAATAATTGATATTATAAATATCCAAATAAAATTAAATTGAGAATTATGATGAATTAAAATAATTATAGGTTAATATGACATGTTATTATTGATTAAATAAATTTTATTTGATGTGATATATTTTTTATGGATTTCAAAAAAATCCAAATACAAAATAGTGTCAAAATTGACATAATTGATTTTTTAAAACAAATACTATTTTACTGATTGATATAATATTCGTAAAAATATATGGTTAGGACAAACGACTTAGATAAGGTTATATTTATTCAAAATTAACCACTTGGGTTTCTCTTGGTAGGTTATAGTATGTTTATTAACCATATAATATAAAAATATAAAGAGACATGGAAAATGTCAAACTATTTAACTAAGAGTTAAATCTATAAGATAAATTAAATATGGTGCTCTAAACCTGTCTAAAACATATTGTATGAGATTTTATAGACCCATAAACACCTTATCCTAGACATAAATCATTTTGAAGACATTATATATCGAAATTTATTTTATTATAAAATAATATTTCAAGATTTTCTTAAAGTGACCCTCACCTCTCTTACAAAAGGGTACTCCCCCTTCTCTTAATTTCACACATCCAATGCCATTTGCATCAGCCAAAACCTATCCAAATAACATCTCAACTACCCTTTATTCATCCTAGATTCCTTATATTGATCATAAAGCCAAAATAAAGATCCCTTTTCATCAACTCAAAAGGAAACACCCGAGGAAGTGGTAAAAATTTCACCACCCCCTTTCTAGTTCTTTACTTCTTCCACTTCCTATTTCTTTTTTTTTCTCTATAACAAAATAATTATTCCAGTTCCTTCTACATACTGTGATGTTATTATAAATATGGTACAACCATATTGATTATTCTATCCATCCTCTAAATGAAAAATTCACAATACGTGCGTATGTACGGCTTACTCACTCCACGTCGGGGTGTAGTTTGTTATTCAAACACTTCATTATTTGTATCGGTATAATAATGAGTATATATAATGTAAATAATAAATATAACATGTTAATTATTAAGTATATATGATATAATATCAAATTACATATGACTTCACCATCAATATAATGACAATTTCGATCGTGCATACGTACGGATTACCGTCACCACGAACACGATGAGATTCATTCCCCTTCGTAATCATTCAAGAATAATTTTCATTTTATGATTAAAAATAATTTTTATAAACATGATATAATTCTATATATGAATCAAATACATCATATCCATAACAAACATGCCTTGAATTACCATGAATATAAAGGAAAATTACTCATTCAACACCTAAAACAACGATACTACAGAAATATTATTAACAAAGAAATATTATAGGATCGTATATGATATCATATTTATGTATATAATTATTTTATAATTTAATAACTTTGTTTTAATTATTATACAAGAGGTTAACATACCATATACTAACTATAATTATAAGTTAAGGGTTAATTATATAATCTCTTTACTTATCTGAGGTTGTTAATACGTAAGTATCTACAGTGACCTCTTTATCATCCACATTGGTGTTTTCCTTAAAATATAATTAAAAACACTTTTAATAATAACTAGAAAATTGGTTAAGGTCATTTATACCTTTATTTGACCACATATGGTTTAAAAAGAAATATTTTCATCATTTTCCAAACACTGTACTTTATGATATTCTCGAGAAAATTAAGGTAAGAATGTATTTTTTTAACTTATACGACAGGTGCAGATATCTTCTTCTGTTATAACATCGTTGAGGCTTCCCATACAAGCTTATAAAAATATTTTCAAAATAAACGTTTTATTTTATTAGTATATTAATTTTTAATGATTTCAAAATAGAAATATACATTTCCTTACAAAATGTTTTGATTTCATATATGTAAACATCCTTTGATGAATTTTAAGCTTGTTTGAAGTTGATTTATTATGATATAAATTTTCCATATTTTATTAAAGGTTTTGTGATATGTTTGACTCTGGATGTGTTATTTTTACACCATTTATGGTTTGTTGATAAAGTATTTAATTTTTTTATTATAATTTTAATACGAATGTTTATGTTATATTTAAACCTTTTCAAAAGAGGAATGGATTGGACTTAGTAAGTGATGGGTGGAGCCCACTCTTTCTCCTCAATGCATTGATAGGTCTCATGAGAAAAACCAGTTTCTTGGCTCAAGGCCTTGATAAAATATTATTTTTTGTCTCAGCACAAGTCCGTGACTATGTGGTTTAGAAGTCTGGCATTATGCATTCCAAAGTTATGAAATTGGTTATTGATATTACATGTGATAACTCGACTAGTAGAATAAACGAGGGAATAAGTAAATGGTATTATTTGATTTATTCTTGCCACATTATTCTTAAATTTTTTATTAAAAGTATTTTTTAGTCTTATACATTTCCTTAAATGTTTATGCTTATTTATGAAAGTTTTCGCTATATTTTTATCCATAGTAAGCATCTGAGCACACCCCTTTCTATGTTTTATTTATCCCATGATGGGAAGAAAAATTTTATGGTTGTCATGTAGGGATAGTATAAAGATATAAGTGTGTTCAAATTGGGAAAATGTTGTTGATGTATTTTTTTCATGATGTAATGTAAAAGTTTTGAATGTATCTAGTACCTCCAAAGCTACAAAACTGACCGGTATTTTGGGATTTGATCCCCTGTGATCATGCATGTGTTATGTAATAATGCACCGATTGTGGGTAATTGGGTTCAGGACGTTACAATAATAAGCTTCATCCCATTAAAATTATATATTTTTTGACTATTTTATAAACCATAACTATTTTATATTAAACTTTATTTAACTTTTGAGGTTCTTATCGTTATATCATGTAATTTATAATTTTAGGGTTAATATAATTACTAAAAAATACCAAAATACATATAAATGACTCATTGATGAAATTTTGAGACTTATAAAAATTATTTTTTCTAGTTTTATTTTTTATTTATTTTATATCAATTAAATAAATATTATTTATTTTAAAATATCATTAATGTCAATTTTGAGACTATTCATCACATGACATTTTAAAACTTTCATAACTACGTGATATCTTAATAAAACAACATTAAATCATAAATAACAAGAAAAAGTCATCCAAAAAATCCTTTTTTAAAATTAATTATACAAATAAAATTTAGTTTAATATTATTAATAAAATTTATTTTATTCTACCATTAAGTAAAAAATTACTACATCATGATTTTTTCACCATTTAAGGTAATTATTTTATCACTAAAAATTGTAAATAAATTAACCTGATGTACATTAAAATTTTATATTTAGAAGTACTTTTTATTTTCAAACATCTCTATTATATAAACCCTTATTAATATTTTCCCTAGTTAAAATAACAGTAGACCAAAATTGACTTTCCTATAAATATAATATTATAAAGGTTATATTCTCATAGAAAGGGAGTTAAATTTCCTCATAACCAATTATTCAAAGATTACGGATTAAAAATAATCAACCAATAAATTTATGACTTGTATTAGGGTAATTTAATAATATTTATAATATCACTTTTACCCTTAATTACCCGATTTACCCTTAACCGCCCTAATAAAAAAATTACTAAACATACTTTTCAAATTTTCCAAAAATGAAAGGGATATATTTAATAAATTTGGAATAAACTATTCAAAACATGGAATCAGTTTTTTAAAATTCAAAATGAATATATTTTATAAAATAAAAAAAATTTAATATTGTTTCCAGAACGAGAAAACGAGTTTTTAAAGTAAAAATGTTTCAATGTTCACAAATGTTTTATATTTAGTTTCAATGTGAAATTGATTCCAGTGACATAAACATGATTAAATGATATAAAATATCTAATTATACATTAAGACCATTAAAAATAAAATTTAACACTTCAAATAAATTTGATGAAAACGTAGTTTTCAATTAAAATACAATATTTTCACTACTCATAAAAACATGAAACATGTCAAAATATATTAAATAATTCAACCAATGAAAATTTAATACTCCTACATAAACAAAGTGGTTTTATTCAAATAAAATTTATAAAAGTTTAAAAACTAGATTTAAAACATGTGCACCATCAAATGGAGGAAAAAATTATTTTTTTTGAAAAATACGTCTTTTATTCGTAAAATTCGATTTTTCTTACTGAAAAGTTGAGCTCACCATTATTTTGTTTATTCTTCCATAGATTAAAAATATTAATGTTGAATAAATTACTTTAGATTTTTTTTCATATATATTATAACAATAACCTAATGTTCAATATGAAATGATGCGTATAATGGGAGATGATGTTAATCATTATGAATGAGTTGTTTATGAATCCATGCTGTTATGATTTTTTCAAGTTGAATAAAACTCTAAACTAAAACGGTCCATGATAATGTAAGTGATCAAATATTTTCGTTATGAGGATTTATGTTTTGGATATTGATAATTGGGTCACATTAATCATTATTAATAATTATTTAATTTAATTTTTATGTCATCAACACTGGATCTTAGAGTGTAGTTTTGAGGTAGTTTTATTTAGAAATATAGGAAAGTTTTAGATAACATTGATTATTAAGATGTTTTCATGTGAGTTTATCTTAAGAGTTATGGATACCAACATATATTTATATGATTAATTATTATCACAAGTTAAATGTTGTAGACATACCATTGATGTTTTTACGAATGAGATCTTAAAGTTAGTAATGAAATTTTCAAAGACATTTTATTAGGTTGAGTTAATGTAAAGAATTGGAGTGAATGATGTATATATTTAGATCCTGTTGAAATAATTTTAAAGGTATTAATAATATCTAATAATCACATGGTCTTGGATATTTAGGTAATTATCAGAAAATATTTTTTATAATATAGATAACCATGAGATTGAAAAGTGATTTGGAGACTAAGTGATTATTTTTATTTCAAAAAGTTGATCGCAATATTTTTTCCCTATAGGAATAATGGAATGAGATATCCTCTGAGGATAATTTTTTTTAAATATTGATGTTATTTAGGTTAGTTGGAATAATGTCATTTATTTATAGAATGGTTTACTTTTTTCTTTGGGTATTATTATTGTGTTTTGGACAATAAGGTATTATTTCATTATATCATGTTTTATCAATTTGGGAATCATCTTAACATGTGCTATCCATTTTGGTTTTGGTTTGTGTATAGAGACATGTAAAATATCTATATTATCCCTTTTAATTTTATACAGACTTTAAAAGACGACTTTAGTGATTTATATTGGAGTATTCAAATTTTATACTAATTGTTTGGAAAATATATGGCATTGTGGTTTAAATGGGATAAATGATGAAATTATAAATGTCAAGTAATTATATTTCACTATGATTTTCATCTATATGGTGATCTAATTCCCAAAATAGAATAATTTTATCTTGAAAAAAAATTACCCAAGTGACTTCATTTGTAATAATTTTATGGTCTTTTCACTAATCACAAATTTACAGTTTTGAGGTCCTTAACATTTTATTGACCATTCAATTTCAAATAATAAATTATCTTTATTAATCATTAAATAAAATTAGGATTTTATTCCATTTCAAAATCATCAATTCCCACCAATGTTATCGTATTAGGAAATCTAGTATGTGTTACCCTAGATGACCTTCGTGCATCTGTTTCTCTCTTATCGGGATGAGGTTTGGATAATACATTTTACAATGTGGGTTTCCAAAAACATTATTTTCAAATTTCAAACATTTTATTATTGATATATATTTCAACAACATAGTAAAAAATTTATTAATTTTTGGGAGAATGTAAAAAATACCTTTATATTTTAAAATTAAATGTTACTGGATAGCATATTTTACACACAACCACATGCTAAAACAACAACAATATATTTACACATTATAACCAAACTATTAAATTGGTGTGTATGAATCTTGTTATCTAATTTTCGATATATATATATATATATATGTTCTACAAAACACATATTATTTATATATATTTTGAAAATAATCAATCGATTTTAAAAAATATAATATATTCTTTAAAAGTCTTTTTTTAAAGTATTTAATTATTCATTATAAAAAAATATTATAATTAATTTTTGGAAATTATAGATAATGTATTTGTTAAATTTAAGTTAATTTTTAAAATTGGAATACATAAAGTTTATTTTCATTGATTTATTTTGGATATTTCAAAAAATAGATATTTTTCAGTGAATCGTGATAAATACAGTTTTTTTACATGTCAGTTATTTTTTATAAATTAAACAATTATAAATCCTCAATATATATTGAATATTATTTAAATTAACCTAATTATTATTTATTTATATTTAATAATTTTAATTTATTTTTAATCATTTTCAAATTCTATTTTATTATAAGTTTTTATTTGGGTTTAAATATTGGATTTTTCTGAAAATGGCTATAAAGTGCATAATGTTCCATATATATAATTAATTAAAAACCCTTCATGATAAATTATTTAAATTAAATTTATAGATTATATATCATTTTATATTAATTTATATTAAGACAATAATTATTATTAGTGATATAGTAATGCAAAATCTTCTTTTCTTTGAAAAATTAACATATTGAAAAACCACTTTTTCATAGAATTCGGAGGTTTAATTTTATAATTTAGTTATTTCTATTATGTGAATTGAATTTATTAAAATGTATTCCAGATTTTGGAACATAATAATTAATATTATTAAACATAGTGAAATTAAATCTTTAACATAATGAATATTGGAAATAATGAAAATATATTATCGTAGATAAGGTTAAAATGAGCTTATCCGGGGTTAAACTAAAATGATATGGGAAAAAATAACCTAAATTATTTTCTCAAAACTATTTTATGGACATATTTAGGATGTATAATTTATATTTCTTTATAATTCTTCATTTTTTTATCATTTAACATATGAAAAATGAGGATGTAACTTTTTATTTTAAAAATTTATAAAGTTCTACTCAACTAAATTTCAAAAAACATTTCCACTCTCCTCTCTTATTAACACCATCAAATCATTTTTTATGGGAGATGACCTACCCAAAAAAACATCGCTTCTTTGATACCATATTCATGGGTTCATTTTTTGGTTTTAAATAAATTTTAGGAATACATTAGGGATAATTTCAAATAGGTGGTCCGAGAAAAGGTCAATTTACTAACTATGCATATTTATTTTTCTCTTTATTCCACCTCAAAAAAATATTCATAAAAAATGGTCATATAATAACAATTGTATATTCTTTATACACAAATGTTATTATATTAATTTAGTAACGCAAATCCATATCCTCTTCCATCAAATGGGATACAAAGCTGTCATTTCTCCGTACAATGGACTACAACATCACGAACTAATGTCATTAATTTTGTATCATTTCCTCACAAAGATTGTTGTAATCAAGTATCTAAATAATAAATATTTTATTTTTAAAATATTTTTATTTATAGTGTTATTATATCACATGTAATGTTTTTAATTTACATTTTATGGGGGACACGATAACGTATCTTGTTTGTACGAAAGACTACCGCTTCACGAAGCGATGTGAAACATTTTTCACTAGTGGTTGACATGGATGGTAATAAATATAATATTAATAAAAACAAGTGATATACATGACATAATAATGATATTAAAGAAATATTTATTAATATAAAAATATAATAAATCATTTTATTTCTTATATATAAAAATGATAATGTTGTTCTTATAAGTATGTACTACTGCCACCATGAAGCAATGTAATTATATTTCCATAAAAAATTCGCACAAATGATATCTGTAAAATCCTAGACTTAACTAAGGTAATGAATACTTAATTTTTGTTCTAATTCCTTAAAGAGACTAGGGCGCGCGCCTAAATGACCTTTTGCGGGTCCAGAGAAATAATTCGAATATAAAATTATTGCTCAATATATATGTAAAATAATACACCATGCCCTAGCATAGAGTTTTAGTTTAAAAATAATTAAAAAGAACTAATATAAATAAAAAAATTTCAATAGAAAAATATGTAAAATGAATAAAGATAAATAATAAAATTAAATGAGTACACGAGAAGAATAAAAATAATTTAAAATGTGTTTATCCCTTTTTTATTTTATTTTCTCTTCCGATTAATTTAATTTTTATTTTATTTTATTTTTTCCATTTACTTTATTTTATTTTTCATTGTTTCAATTTACATTCATTCATTCATTTTCTTTCTTCGTCCTATCCTCTCCTCACTCTCTTGTGCGTCACGCCCCCTTGCCTACGTGCTGCACCACCCCCTCCTCCTCCTTCAGAAGACAACTACACATCTGATTATTCTTCATTTCCAAATCTATCAAAATTGGATTGAATCACTGAGTGAGACAAATAATCCTCACAAATAATCATTGAGTTTTATTCACTCCCGGTCATGTAACCTTTCATATAATTTTTCTACCCAAAATTGGGTTTTTTCTAAATTCCTTGATTTCTTCTGTTTTATGTCAAATAAAGGGTTTTGGGGGATTGTAAAATATACTAAAACTATGAGGTAGGGTGAATTTCTTGTTTATTATTATTTCATCACTTTATTTAAATTTCACTTTTGTGCCGCTCATTGGTTCATACTGACCAATCCATGAAATATGTTTAATTTTGTTAAATAGTTTATCCTTAATCATTACGACTCATATTTAAGAAATAATCCTTATATTTTGTTTTCATGTCATTGGATACCCCTTTCGGTGTGTTTAAATAGTTTTCCTACCTTCCTTTTTCCTTGAACCATTAGTCTATCATTATGTGTGTGTGTGAGATAACTTGGGTCAAGGTTTTAAATTGATTAAATTATTCAGGATGAATATTAAACCATGTATTTGGTTTTCCTTTAATTTTCTTATTTCTAAATAAATTTTTATAAGTATTATCTTTCCTTTATATGTAATAAATCACATGCCTCTACATACAATGATAATGTTCCTCTTTTGTTTAATATTGTTATATTATTATTATATGTGATGATTGGATGAAATTAACTGTAAAAGTGGAATTAAATTAGTTAATTAAATAGAGTCAATCATAAATTATTTCTATTATATATATATATATATTATTTACTTGAAATATTAAATATACCAGGCCATGGAAATAATTTGAGTTCTGTATTAGGGACCCACATTTGGACTCTCTGAACTTAATGGTTTATCATACTACGTGCCCAAAAAGTGATGTTTTTGGCTCTCTAGCCAAGTGAATTCCATAGGGTTTTTATATTCTATTGGGTGACTATAGTTCTATAATAGGAAACCGAGTATGGATCTGTTATAAAAATGTCTACGCCCATCCTCAGTTTACAACTGATCCCTTACGTGTGATACTTTGGACTGATTTGTAGTTACCATACCACGAGTGATGCATGTACTCCTTTGAGGATTACATTGGACGTGCATGAGGAATTGTATTTAATTGATTGGATTTTTTGAAGAGAACCTCAGTGATGTGCTCAGACTATACCTTTTAATTTTTTAGTATTAATATTAATTCTTGGGATGTTTAATTTATAAAACATATATTTTTTCTTCATGCTTTATGATACCCCTCTTGTGCTTTTAGTGCACCTAGTTTGACACATGGATTAAACCCTAGGAAAAATAAGAAGATCAGGGTATTCCATTTTGGGTGTGTCGTTTTACTTCAGAATTATATATATGCGCTTTACAAGGTACCCTTTAAGACTCCCGACATTGGTCGAAGTTGGTGGTGTGGACTGGGTGTCCACTCAGGAACCCGAACCCAGTTATAGTATTTTTTGATTACTCAAATGAATTCGTTTATTATATATTAAAATTTTCTATTTGATTATAGTATGAAATGGATATTTATAGAAACTGTGGGTTCCATCCTACTGAGAGTATATCTTAGACCCTTCATGGGTGTTGTTTGGTACTCAAATAGAATTTACGTATAGAGCTATGGATACAGGGAAACATGCCTCTCTAGATGCTTGATTTCATTACTATTTTGGATGGAGCTTCGGGAAAATGTACCTAGCCGATGCTTGGGAAACAAGGTATCATTTTTTGTTCCTTTGATAGTTTTTTCCAGGATGCAGTCTATTCTTTTACCTTGTATCCCTACACTTTTACAATTAACATTTGGCATTATTCATTAACATAATCTTGGTATTGTCATGGTTATTAAACATCCTCCTTTTATCTATTTTTTGGGAATTTTTTTTATTCGGTTGTCATCTGTTTGATTTTCTATATTCTTCTACTACTTGATTGAATATTGTCTTCATATATGAAATACTTTTTTATGAGGTAATAATATACCCCACAAACATACCCAAGGACCATGATACTTTTCATAAGCCTCTGGAGTTGGGGGATATGTGCTTGAGGTCTTGTGGACCACTGTCTCGAGGACTGTTTTGGAGGAACTCAGGGCTGGATGATTCAATGTGATACCAAAGGAAGGTTTTTCCTTTTGACTTATTTTTTGGGATAAACAAGATAATATGAAATAGGGATTTAAAACATACAATGTTCTTGGACGTAGCTAAACCATGTATAGGGGAAATCAAAATTTTATAGCTTGGGATCATAATATTTGATTATACCATTTATTATTGATACTATTTCACTGTTGGTGACACATTTATTTTATGTTGTTAATGGTATGTATTATTTTGATGATCAATTATACTTGTTGTACCCTGATGACATGATGGAAATGCATTTACATACATCATATTACACACCTTAGGAATTTAAATGACATGCATTTTGCCATTCAATATCTCCTTTCATTGCGCATTTTCCTATTTTCATGTGAGTTATTTTTTGTTTAGTTGTGATATCATGTATTACATTTTTTATAAATATTAAGTGTACCATATATTAAAAAGAAATGGTCGTCATAAGCCGAATTGGTAGACTTTCAGTTAACATTACCTGGGAGGTCTTGCACCTGCCCTTTTTTATACAACAACTTTATTTTTTTAACTCTTTTCTCATATAATCTTATAGAAGTTGTGCATTTGGAAATTATAGATCATTTCCACTACAATGTCTTCATGTTTTACGCTAGGTGAGTAGTGATGAGAACTTTCAAGAGGTGGTGGGTAAAGAACCACCTGTAGTGATTCCTATAGAACCACCTGTAGTGCCTACTATAGTGCCTTATGTAGAACTTCTTATTGGTCTTCCACTAGGGGATGATGATCAATTTATAGATAGTATTTTCAGGGTCATTCAGTCATATGAAAGTGTTGTTAGGCCTACCCCAACTATAGAAGATCTAAAATAAGTTTTTATATGGAGAAATCATCCCTCTTTTGTGGGTTGGTTGTCCTAATGATGTGGAGTCAAGGATAGAAGTTATGAAATCCATATTAAACCATATTGAGATGCTTCAAGAGAAATGGTTCAAACTAGTAGTCCTTATACTGCATTACTATGCCATGAGTTGGTGGGATGTAATTTCATAGTCACAAAAACCCAAATATATGGTTTGGGAAGACTTCAAGACAAAAATCAATGATAAATTCTTCCTAAAGACTCTGAGAGATGATCATTCTTGGGAGTTATTATATCATTAGTAGGGTTATAGGATAGTGATGGGGAATTCTACTCAATTCAGTGAGCTCAATCATTTTTCTCTATCTATGACTAGTGAAATGTAGACTAATGTGAGGATCATTGAGGATGGAAATTCATATCATTTATTATCGTAGGTGAATATATTTCATTTGATGAAAATTATATAGATCATGAATCATGTCTTAACTAAAAAAAATATTTGGGAAGCTAATCCTCTAAGCCAGGGTGGTTTAGTTTCGAGGTATTGTAATGGTTCTTCAGGCAGTAGGATGAACCGTTTTGAGGGTTCACAATGGGAAAATTCCTTCAAAATGACATGTAATGAAAACACTATCATATACCATCAGTGCGGAAGGAATGGCCATAAGAAGCCCCAGTTCACGAGGAACCCAATATAGTGTTGACCTTAGGACAATATGGGTAAACTTTTGAATTTAATTCATTATATCCTTTCAGAATCTAGTGGAAGTGGATCTATGCTAGCACCTTCATCAGGAATGGGATATATAGATCCACATAAGACAATGAGTTAGTTTTTTATTGTCCAATAAGACCGAGATAGTGGAGGTTGTGGGATAGGTCGTCATGTTCCAAAAATCACATGTCTGCATAGTGGACCTTCTCATAATACTCTGGCGGCATCTTAGTTCCAAGGTATAGACCATATCTATGCAGTTCAACCAGCTCTAGTTGAGTAGAGCCCAGGGCCTTCTACGGTTAGATATAATATCCTTATTTCCTCTACATTATTTTATTCCCTTTTCGATAGTAGTTCTTTACAATCATTCATATCTGCTACAATTGTTGAGAGTTTTGGTCATTCCATTGAATACATATGTGGCGTTATGTCTCTTGACAGTCATTTGAGGGTTTTAAAATAGGTAATATTCCAGTTATAGTAGTTCACCCTTGAGATAGGTAGGTACCATTTCATCTAGAATTTCTTCATCCTCTAGATAACTGGATTTGATGTAAATATAGATATGGAATGCATCATTCTTTATCATTCCCATGATGATTGTTATTTCAACCAAGTGTCCTTCAAAACACCTGATAGAATCACATTTATACATACTAGGGAATGGGATATCCTGAACGATTGAGTTGTAACCAAGTGTTCTAGGATGGGAACCAAGAAAATTCATCTAGGAAGTCAATTTATGAGCGATCAAGGACTATAGCCAGTGGAGTTTCCTACAGTTGGGGATTGTTTTAGGGATGTCTTTCCTGATGTTATATCTAGATTACCTCATGTGATGGAAGATGAGTTCTCTATAGATCTAGTTCTAGGTGTGGCTCCAGTGTCCATTCCACCTTATAGGATGAAACATGAAGGGCTCTAGGAACTGAAGAGGCAACTTGAATTCCATGAGGTTATTGATTTTATTATACCTAGAACATCATCATTGAGTTTAGCATTCCTTTTCACCATGAAGTAGAACATTAACCTCAAATTTCGCGTGGATTCCCATCAAATTAACCATATTATAGTGAAGAATCAATATTTGTTTCCTCGTGTAGAAAAACTATTCAACCAACTCCAAGGAGAAACTGGTTCTCCAATATTTCATCGAGGTTGGGATATCATCATGTGTGTGTGAGACCATCTGAAACATGATTTAAAACATTCCTTAGTAGGTACAATATGCATTAATATTTTTTTACTTCATTCGGTCTTATGAATGCATCTACAAATTTCATCGCTCTGATGAATCCTGTTTTCCACCCATAACTTTATTTTATTGGGGTAGTCTTTATTAATGAACTCATGGTGTATCTGTGGTCTATAAAACACTATTCCAACCATGTTGAGACTGTTCTAAGTGCACTGAGAGAGCACCAGCTATACGAAATGCTAAACAAGTCCCACCTTTGGATCGATAATGTTCACTTCTTTTGTCACATCATATACAAGGTAACAATATCATTTGACCCAAAAAAGTGAGCACAATAGTTTCCAATGGTCATCCCGAGAATGTGTTTGACATACCCAGATTATTGGGGATTCTAGATATTATAGACATTTCATCCAAGACTATTTCATCTTAGAAACACCCTTTACAGCCTTGACTAAGAAGCTTCTACAGTTTATCTAGTGTAGATCTTGTGAAAAATATTTTTAGAAGATAAGAGGAAGACTCGTGACTGATCTGATCCTGATTCTTTCTGAGTCAAGAAGAGTTTAAAATATTTATTGTGATGCTTTAGGAATCAGATTGCGTATAGTTCTGTTTCAAGGTTATTGATTCATGGAATATGTACTTCCCCAACTGAGGCCTCACAATGGAACTATCATACACATGATCTTGAATTTGAAATTGTGTTTCATGGTCTACGATGCTGGAGACAATACATGTTGGTAGAAATGATAATCATTTAAATGGATCATTAAATCATGAAATATATGTCCACACAGTAGGACATAAATTTGAGGAAGCATAGGTGGGTCCAATACATACAGTCCTTCTACTTTGAGCTTCCTTATACATTTAGAACATGTAATGTCATGGCTGATGCTTTGAACTATAAGACTTAGATATAAGGCATCTTTTAAAATAATAGTTTGTGGGAAATTGTGGCCCTGTTCTCTGAGATAAGTCTGGAGGTTCATGAACTATACAGACAACTAGTTCTATCAGCTCTTGCAGTGACGCCCTCTCTTCTATAGTGAGTCTTTATTAAACAATTTTATAATCCATAGGGGATTGTTTTGGGGAAGATAATCATAGGGAGAACCATATTCCTAGTTTGGTTATTGATGGTAGTGAAACATTATTCTAAAGTGGCCGTATATGGGTGAATTTTTATATTCGATAAGTGTTAAGGATGGAATCTCATGCCTTAGGGGAGCATTCATCCTGGAATTAAGAAGATGAACATATATTTTCATCATTAGTATTGGTGGGAAGGTATGAAGAAGAAAATAATAAGTTTCATTTTTCATTGCTCCACCAATTAATAGGTGAAGTTAGAGTAGTAGTGACCTGCTGGAATCCTATAGCATCTGCCAATTCTTGATTTGAAATGTTACAATGTCACCATGGATTTTTTATAGGCTTGTCGAGATCTCCTCAAGGAAATGAATTAGTATGGGTGATCTTTGAAAGGATGGCCAAAGTTTTTCAATTACAACATATTTGATATACCTTCTCTTTCAATTAGTTAGGGAGCCTATATATTTGGGAGATAGTTTGAAATCATGGTATGCCCTTTTTTATCATGTCAAAATGAGTATACCATTTTACATCATGATTCTTGTAAGGGTTGAAAAAGAAATTGGGTTAAAAAGTGCTTTTGAGTAATGCATATCACCCCCAGACAAATGGGAAGTCCAATCAAACAATTTAGCTTTTGTACGATATGTTTTGGGACTATTACCTTGAAATTAGTGGCTCTAGGGAAAAACATATTCATCTCATTGAGTTTACATATAATAATATTCTTCAGTCAATAATTAATATGGCTCCTCTAGTTTGGGTGTTATGGAAACAAGGACATATTTAGGATAAGACACGAGAGTTGGAGACTTATGTGCATACTCAGTGGCCGAAATGTTTCTCAGATGGCGTTCCATTACCCTTGGAAGGGAAACTCAGGGACAATATTTCTTAAGGATTGTAGATTGTATGTTTCTAGAACTATCCATGGTATAGACCATTTAATATAAAGTCCAGTTCCATAAAGCAACCGATTGAATGTTCCTACATAGCCTATTGTAGTTCCCATGCAGAAATTAATTTTTTTTAATGGTTGTGTTATATTTATGTAAAATAATAAGTTTCACCCTAGAATAGTGATTCAGGTTATGAATAATTAAAAATGATTAAAATAAATAAAATAAAATTTAATGAAATAAAAAAAGATTTAAAAATAATGAATGTATATAATAAAATAAAAATTAAACATGAGAAGAATAAAAGTAATAAAAAATGTGATTACCTAACATTTTTTATTTTCTTTTCTCTTCAATTTTATTTTCTTTATATTATTTTAATTTCTATTTCTTTCTTTTTCTTTTTTTGATCCTTACCTTATTTATTTTATTTTCCTTTCTTCCCTTCTTAGACCCCTCTAATCCCTCTCTTGTGCAACACACCCCTCATTCCCAGGTGTTGTGCCACCCCATCCTCCTCCTTCAGAAGACTATTTTCACCTCTGATTGTTCTCCATATACAACATAGTTATAAGTGCAGTGAAGTTATTAGTTATTCTAATCATTCACACCAAGAATGGTTTAGATTTATCCACTCTACGATGCATAATCCTCTGTAGAATTTTGCAACCCAAACATTGGTTTTTTCCTAATTCCCTTGATATCTTATATTTTAAGTCAAATCAAAGGTTCCTCAGGAATGTGGGATATAATATGACTACAAGGTAGGGTGTCTATGATATTTATCGTAGTTTTTTTGCTCTATATAAATTTCACCATTGTGCCTCTTGTTGGTGCCTACCAGAGAATCCTACAAAATGGGATTAATTTTATTAAATTGATTTTTCTTGATCATTGTTACTATTGTTGAAAATAAAACCCTCTCATAGGTTGTTGTCATGCCATTGTATACCCTTTTGGGTGTGATGACCTTTTTGGAATATTTTATTTTTTCCACTAACCATTATTTTATTAGTATCTATGCATGTGAAATAAAGTAGAATGAGATTTTAAAGTGATTATATTATTTAAAAGGAATATTAAAACTTGTATTTGTTTTTACTATAATTTTTTATGCCAAAATAATTTTTGTTATTAATCTTTTTGGGCCTTGATATATAATAAATGTAATGCCTCCAATTACATTGATATGGATCTTTATTTGTTTAATATTGTGCTATTGTTAATTATTATGATGTTTATCTAAAATGAGTAGTAAATGCAATTATAAATTGGTTATTTAGATAGAATCAATCACAAATTCATACTCTATTATATATATATTTATTTATTTATTTATTTATTTATATTATTTAATTTCTATTTTAAATATATCATGATGGGGAGAGAACGTGGGTTCCATATTAAAGACCCACATTTGGACTCTCCATTCTTGATGGGTTTGCATACTACACTTTAGAAAAGTGATGTTTTAGGCCCGATAGGCACGTGATTCCTTTGTGTGGTTTCTATAATATTTGGTGATACTAGTTCCCCAAGGGGGAACCAAGGATGGATCCATTAGAAGATTGGATACGCCTATCCTTGGCTGATACTCGATCTATTATGTGCAATATATGGGATGGACTCATAGATAGTATACCATGAGTGATAAATGGACTCATTTGAGGATTACCTTGGATGTGTTCATTTCATTGGATTTAATTGATTTGGTGTTACGAAAAGAACCCCATGGATGATCTTAGACTCTACCTCTTAATTTCAATGTTTTAATATAAATGATTGATATTTTTTATTTAAACTTCATTGTGTTTTTATTAATTATTTTTGATACTCTATTATGACTTTAGTGCACCTAGTTTGACACATGTATTAGACCCTAAGCCAAAACACAAGCTTGGGGGTATTCCCTTTTTGGTGTGTTTTGTTACATAGGCCTTGATATATATATATATATATATGTGTGTGTGTGTGTGTGTGTGTGTGTCTATCATTCTCATTTACTAGGAACAATTTTAGACTCCTAACATAGGTCAAAGAAGGTGGTATGGAATGAGTGTCTTCTTAGGAACCCATACCAAGTTATAGTCTTTCTCAACTATTTAAATACATATATTTATTAGATAAAGAACACTTATATTTGTTTACATCATGAAATGGAAATGTATAGACACAGTTGGTGCCATCCTACTAAGAGTATATATCACCCCCTTCTTGAGTGATGTTTGTTACTCTTGTATTATTTAAATATGTAGGTATGGATATAGGGATTCATGCCACTCCTAATGCTTGATTACTTTACTATTTTGGATGGAGGTTGGGGGTAGAGGACTAAGCCCATTCTCGAGATGTAGTGTGGCAGTGTTTGGTATTTTGGAATTTATTATCAGAATATTGTCCATAATAGTATGACACATCCCCAAAAATTTAATATTTTCATTTATCAGCATATGTTGACATCATCTTGGTATTCTAATGGTTATTTAGCTTCTGTAGTTTATTTATTTGTTGGGTCAGTTTTCTACTTCGGCTCCTGCCTATTTTCTTCTTATATTACTTCATATAATAGTCATAATATTATCTTTTATTATACTATGGATTTTTATATGATTTAATAGTCTCCCCACATACTTACCCAATTTCCCCACTACTAGTCAACAACCTCTAGCATTCGGGGAGATGTGGTTGACGTATTGTATCCCACCGTCTCAGGTACCATTTTAAAGGCACTTGGGGAGGGATGTTACAATATATAAATGTATATATATAAAGAAATAAAATTTTATATATGATATTAAGATCATTATTTATTGATAATACAAGACATAGCTTAATTTTATTATGATCATTGAAAAATTAAAACGTTACTCATGTGTGTGTACGACATACATTCTCTATGGTCATTTTCTAGTTAATTTTTCATAACCATTATTCATGATTCGTTTTCAATCTATAATTGATGAATAAATATGATAATTATTTAATTATTATTATTCAAAATATTTTGAAATAGGAAAAACTTTGACCATGAACAATACACTTCAGCCATGTTTTAACAGTGAACCAATTCTCCTCAAAACACCTGATGTGGAATAAATTTATTATATATTAAAATATTTCATTAAAAAAATTAAATAAATGTTTTATTTCTATGTAATTAATTTTTGAAAATTCTAATATAAAATAATATAATTGATGTAATATTATTTTTATTGTGTTAATGTACATATAAGTAATGTTATGACTAGGGGTAAGGGATTTCCTTGCCTCGCATCTAGTTCTGTGTGATAAAGTCTTTATTAACCACTTTTTTCTTATTTTGTGGTGTATATACAAAATGTAAATATATTTTATGATTCATTACATCAATGTTATCAGAATTTAAAAATCTGTATGATTTTATCTTCTTTCATGGGGTGATGATCTAGAGATTTCTAATGCTACAAGGGACTTCATCTCAATTTCCATTAATTGAGGAATATCGTAAGGTTACACAGTTGTATTTTTTGAGGTGTATGTAAAACCCTATTATACTTGTTATATCATGAAAATAATTGTTTTCATGATATTTAATTTTTTATTTTATTTAAACATTTCTTGGGGATTATGATTGAAAGTATTACTAAAGTGAAAAGGATTTATGTCACAATATCCTTTATATGGGATTGTTTACGTTCACGGTTCCATCAAAGGAAATAATATGATATTATTTTAAAGAACAAAATATTTTTGATATACACTGGTTATGAATGTGGTTAACATTTTATATTTCTTTTTCCTCCGTTATAGATTAATGAAACTTCCATAAATTAATTTATTAGGGATACTAATCGTTTATTTTTTATTTTAGATTTCTCATATTTATATTATATATCCATTTGTATTAAATGTTTCGAAAAATTTTGTTTCAAAAAAATAATTATTTCCTAAAGCTATTTTATATGGTGTTTAAAATTATTTAAAAATATTTTGAAAGATATTTTCTAAATATTTTCAGAATGAATAAATTATGACTCCCTTTTACAAAATGTCTTTAAAATAATTTTTAATTTAGTAATTTTAAAAATAAATTGATTTTTCTAGCATCGTGACAATAATTTTATATTAATGATCTGTTACATTTTTTCATTTATTTTTTCTAAGAAAATTATATTTAAAATATTTTTTGAATCTTTAGATTTAAATGTGATTTTAAAATTTAAAACTTATTTTATTTAAAAAAAATATAATAATATTTTAATGGTATTTCCAGTTTTCAATGTCAAAATCACTTTTTAAAATTATTATCTATTTTTGATATTTTATAATTATTCCATTATCATTTTTTGACTTTATAGATTATGACTGTTTGAAAAATATTCTTATGTAACCCATTTCCTTTCCATGGGGTAATAATGATTCAAAGTGATTATTATGGAACCAATTTCATTTCCATGGGTTAATAATGTATCAAAGAGATTATGATGGAAGTTTTTTCTTCTACATTGGTTAATCATGCATCAAAGATATTGTTTGGGAATCCATTCTTATCAAAGAGTAAATCTTATTTCAAATAAATTGTTATGGAACACATTTATTTTCCACGAGTTAATTGTGTTTCAATGAGATTGTCATAGAACCCATTTCATTTACATGGGTTAATCAATATCAAAAAAATAAAGGTTATTTCAATGATTTTTTTATGATATTAATAATCTTTGTACATTATTCATGATATGATTCAAGGATGTTGTTTATAATGGAATTTGGTTTTTTTATACACCAATGATAGATGGTTTCATTTTTAACTAAAAAATGGTGGTTAATTATTATAGAAGTATAGGTGGTCCTATAATAATCTAAGGACGAGTAGGACTTTTACATACCTCCAATGCATTTGGTATTCTAGATATGGAATAAACAATATTGGTTATTATATTTGGAGGAAGTGATGTGGTGATAATATTATAAGGTAGAAATATTTTTTAGCTATTTCATCTATTAATTTATAATGTTTCCTATGATCAATATTGATATCCCATGTATTATGATTATTTATTATGATGAATTATTCATTTGTTAAAGCCCTATGTAATCTTTTCTAGTTTGATTATCCAGTAATTATGGTTTTGGATATTATTTTTTTATACGCTTTCACTTTCATTATGTCATCACACACTTCTAATCTTCTTATTCTCTATAATAACATTAAATTTGTAATGCTTATGTTTACCCTTTTTAAGGAATTTTTGATCACCCTTCTTATGTTTCTTTTTCCCCATGTTTAATGATTAATGTTAAATGAATTATTTATAGAATGGTTTCATATGGATATCGATAATGGAAACATATGTAATATGAAAAGATTGTTATAGTAGGGTATGGTGTTCATATTTGTCAACTAGTTGTTTATGAGTCTAAAAGGGTAAGAGTTTTCCCGAATTCTATAAAACATCCAACATAAAAGTTCCTTGAAAATATAAGTGATCCAATATTTCTATTTTCATGTTGTATGTTATGGACAGTGAAAACGAGTGAACCATTATCGGTACCATGGAATGAAATATAATTTATGTGTTTTTAATGATGGATGCAAGATTGTTGGTATTGAGATATTATAAATAATGGGAATGATATATCATTTATGCATTGTAATAATTTTATATGATCATTTAGAATAAACAATATATATGGAATATTGTCCTCTCAATTTGAATTCCAATTATAGGTATGTCTTCTCATGTATCATGGAAGTTCTCAAATCCAGATCTAGTTCCCTTTGAGTGATTTAATAGAGGAGAACCTTAATTATTAATACTCATGCAATGTTATTTTGATGGATTTAAATGTTTCATTGTTTTCTTAAAATTTTCTCACCAAGCTTATCCAACTCATCTAGTTGAATACGAGACCCCACATCATTGGTCAACTAATTTCAAATGGTATCATGAGGTGAGAGAAACTAATAATTAATTGCAATGAATGACTAAATCTCATATACACATTAATATAGAGTTTCTTGTGAGTAAATACATGTTTTGGTGAAACAATCTCATAGAAAATATAAGTGTTTGTCTGAAGAGATATTTTTTTACTTTTCCAAACATTTATAAGAAATTAGGTGAAGTATAATTGAAGGAATCAATATATCCATTCATTACAGCATGATAGTTGTATGAATTTTTGGAATACATATTTTATTATAGATATAATAAATTCATTACTAAATGGGATAATTTTGTGTCATTTATTATCAATAAAATTCTTAATGTGAAAAATCATTTAATTACATTAGACATTCTGAGGTGAATGATGACATTTTTACCAACATCCTTGAGGGATATATTCTTTTTTTACATGGAAAATATATATAAAAAATATAAAAAATGTAAATTCCTTTTAGTAGATTGAGGATAAGGACTCAAATAAATAAATTCACTATATTTAAAAATTCAAATTGTTTCTGGTCGTGTGTAGTAATTATGGAGATTGATGAATAAAGTTGGAATTCATCTAAAAAGAATTTAATTTTATATAAAATCAATTATTTCAATCGTCATTAAGAAACATTAATATCTATATATTATGATTTGATGAAAGAGCATGGATCCTAAGTTGTGAGAACCCAAAGCACAAATATGGACTTCTAGAAAAATATAGTGAGTCAACTCCTTTAATGAACTCAGAGAAGAATCCATTAAAACCTCATTTATAGAGTATATTATTTGAATTTACGCCATTATAAAGGGAATAGTTTTATTCCAAGTGATATTTCATTATCTTATTGGTTCAATATATTGAAAGAATTTAATTTTTTATATAGTTTATTGTGGAATTCATCATTACACTTGTGGAATCAATCAGAAAGGGGAAGAAGGTTTCAATTATATGTGTTGGTGTTACCCACTTTTATTTTAACTATATCATTACTATTGAATGGAGATACCATCCTATTATGTTAAATATGAATGTTCATCTCATATAGGTGTGGATTTTCCATGGACATATAATCAATTCCCAATATATTTTCTTATAACACATATGGATCTAATATTTGAAATAGTGATATATCCTAGTAGAATTTATCTTTCACCCATCATGAATAATCATGATGGGGAATAAATTATTCCTTAATAATGGAATAGTCATAATTTATTTTCTTGACTACTATATCCATGTCACCCATGATTTTTAATTAGCTAATTGATATCAATATGTCCAATTCCAATCCTGTAATGGGGGATGGGTATTCTACCTTATTATTTTTGAGCCATTATTTTAATAGAATAAAGTAAATAAAGACTAGTTTATGTATGAAATTGGATACAATTCCTATTATGACCCTATTGTGAATTGGGGTTTCCATCCTTCAACCTAATAGTCAACTAGAAGTGGCATCAATATATATCACACATGTGTTGGATGCAACATTGTCATCTTAATGGTTGTATAAATTGGATATCTTCTATGACATTACCATTGACAGTCTTATATGAAAAAATATGTAATTGAACTAGTTTATATTGAATCAAAACATACTATACTCCTAGTTATAATTATATAAATAATGATATACTCATGTTTATTACTATGGAATATTGGATGGTCTGCAAGGTGATGAAAATAAAATATGATATTTTTATCTATGAAAAACAATACAATGAAATTATTCTTGATATTAGAATATCATTTGTTAGTATCCAACATAACTCTAATGAGATATTAGAAACTATTATGATTTCATAAATAATTCTTCCTTGTGAGGAAGGAACCATGTAACAATCTATGATTGAAAGATAATTAATGGGAGACCACTGTTATACAAAATACATTTTGATAAGATGACACATGTTGTATTTTCATTACATCATTGGATGATCAATAAAAATCATGATACAAATTATAGTAAACCCCTATTATTATAAATAATTTTTCTAGAAAAAAAATTCTAAACATATTTTATATGGTGGAAATAATATAGGAATGGAATCTTCAGACATCACTCAACTCTATGGTATTTTATTGATGGGTCATATGATGTATTAGTTAAATATTATTTCAGTTTAATTTGGTGATTTAATTCCACTCAAAAAATATAAAACATTTCCTTAATATTCCCTTAAAAGGCTATTTTAGTGGATTCATATTCAAAAGTGTTGTTATAGTTTTCAAAAGACGACACTAAAACTAGTAACATGATTACAATGTTGTTAAGACATAACCATTAGATAGTACACAATAAAATCCATGATATTTACCAAAAAGTACATGAAGATATGTAATAGTTCTTATTGGTATTTATCACTAACATTTTTCAATACAAAGGTAACTACCAGATAAATGTATACGCCTTTAGTATTATTGATTTAATTCTTTCCTTTCTTTATTGACCATTCATTATTAGTAATAATAAAACAACCCATACATAAAGATGATTTCTAGGAAGCTACCCATTTTTTTATTAATAAATTAGTGATTAGTAGGTGGAAAACATCCTTTTTGAAATAAAAACTGATATTCATTATGTTGATGAAGAAATTTATTGTTTCATTTTTTTAGTAAAATATCGAGAAGCCACTTTGTGCATTGGAATAATTGAATAATTTTTTATTTGTTTATTTCATCAAAATCAACTTTATTTATGTCAGAAAGGGATTGATATATTCTTCTTTATTTTTTAATAGACATGATGGCCTTTCTGTGAACCCAAATGATGAGAAGCCAAATTGGGACCATTATTGTAATATCTATATTGTACCATGCATAGATATGTTTTTTAGTTATAAAGAATAGGATATATATTTTTAATTATTTTGGATTCATGGAAGCACTGATCATTAAAGGCCATAGGTATTCATCTATATCAACATTATCTTGTATGAGTTCATAGATGGTGGTTGTGATACCTTCCATGAATGGTGGAGGTGTAACCTATAGAAACTCATTCTCCTCTTCATCTACTACTACACTATTTTTGAAATAGTAGGATGGTTTGTAATGTAGACAAATATGGGGAGATATAATGAAATTGAAACTTTTTTGAGATAAAATACTTCCACTATGTGGTTGAGTTAACTATATGTAACAGATACAACATGTAAAAGAGTGAATGTCCTCAAACCTCATGATATTATTCTTTAGGTTTTCATGTCCAATAATTCAAAGAGACTTAGCTAAGCTGTCTAAATATAGTTTCTACCCTTCTTATATTTGAGAATCATATGGTTGACATTAATACCAATGTGTTATGAAGTAATTTTTTTCATGGTGGATATTTATAACGAGTAGAACATAAACATTAAATAAAATAGTTAATTCAACTTGAATTACCTTATTACATTCCAAATTTTTTTTTGGGTTTGAGAGTTATAAAATTTATTCATAACTCATACATGAAACCCCATAGTAATACAATGTGGATACTACTAAAAAATATCCACTTTTTCATATACAACGTTTAAAACAGAGCATGTTTTATTTATTTGACAAAATATCATGACATTAAACTTGAAGTCCTTATTTTATTGTGCCTATCCATAAACCCTATGGAAAACATTTTAAATCATGTCATAACATTAAAAACCACATTAAGGGATATAAAATGAATGGAAACGTAAATACAGTAATACTTATAAACATATGAAATCATTTTCACAAATATATACTTCTCACCCATATGTTATCATATAGTTACATTATAAAAACAATAGATTTACATAAAATATATAAACATAAATAAACCATTTAGGTTACATGGGGAATCATTTACCATAATTAAATATGATAGTAACCCTCATGGATATAATATCATTTGTAACCCTCATGGATACCTTGCAATGTAACCCTCATGACACCCTTATGATGTAACCATCACTACAACCATATTGTGTAACCATCATAGTTACAATAACAATATAAATTACATTCAAAATCCAATATAATCATACCCAAAGTATTTTAGGGATATATTGGTCCCACCTATCATTATAAACAATGCCCATGAACCAGATCATGATCACAAAACATGGAAACATTCATCATAAAATCATTTCTTGAGGAAAATAACTTATTTTAAAATAATACTATGAAAATAAAGAGGAAAAAAAATTATTGTAAAATATAAATTTAGAATTATAATAGAAAATTAATAACATTAAGGAATCATGAAAGTGAAAAAATATTCTCATGTCATACAAAAAATCTTATTGAATTCTGTAAAAAACATTACAGAGTATTTTCAATGAAAAATCCATTACCATATGTTCTTATTACTTACAAATCATTCAAACCAATTTTATAATGAATTAAAGTGTGTTGTTCATGTATTAATGAAACATATTCTTTTCTATAATACCTTATATTATCTAATAATAACAAAATTACACCCATTTATAAAAAAAGTTTGTTATTTCAATTATCTCATGTGTGTTCTTTTCATGGATTCCATGGTGAGTTCATTATGTAAATTCCTGTTAAATTGAAATAAAACTCTAGATGTGAGAGAAAATATATATCAATATCATTTTAAATAATTATATGTATAATTGGAATTTCCCAAAATTCAGTATTGGGAAATGAAAACTTATCATCCATGAATGCGGTGAATTGACATCCCACAGATGAAGATATAGTTTTTAATAATAAAAGATGAAAATAAAATATTTGATGTTGAATATACCATTAAAATAATAAAAATAAAGTATAAATATTATAATAGAGTTATCTTTAATTATTAGATATGGGGAGAGGACATGGTAAAACTGAGAAAGAATTTAAAAGTTAAAAAAGGATTTTACCTCTTGTATATTTTCTCTGTGAGAACCTCCGTAAGGCTCATGGAATTTTTCCTTTTATGATACATGAAACAATAGAATGTATTAATGGATTATTAGAAGTTAATTATTCAAAGTATAGTCATGCATGATGTCTCAATGTGATGAAATTATGTGAAAGAAGCAGTCTCTTTTTATAATTTAGGTCAGAGAGAATTTAGGAATTACTGAAAATATTAAAATATAATTTGTCTAATATATAGTTTAAGACTTTCGAAATGCCCAAAATTTATATGAGATCACATTTTATATATAATATCATCTTTTTTTCCTTTATCAATATTTTTTTCATTTTGAAATAATTTAATAAAACATTTTCTTTATAAAAAATATTTCCATCAAATTGAAAACTATTCATAAATATGGCATTAAAACATAAAAATGTTTCAAATAAGAATTTATTTAATTATATAATACACACATCATGTTCATCTATATAATTTATGTATCAAATTATATTTATTATAATATTTCCAATATCATTTATTTTATTTTTCCATTAAATTTATAATTACTACATCATTATTGTGAAACCATTAAGGTAATTTTTCATTCAATAAAAAATTAAATTAAATTTCAAAAAATAAGGTAAATTTCATTGATTATAAATAGTTATATAGTTATGATTATATATTCTACAAAACAATATATTAAAATATTATACTAATAAAAAATAATAGTGTGAATGACATGAAATAATTTTAAATAAAATATTATAATGTTATTAAATTAATTAATGTGACTCAAAAAAGACCTAAATTAGAATAAAAAATATATATTTTCCAAAAAAAACACATAAAAATAGATTTATTCTGATTTTTTGTCATTATAGGGTTATTAACATTTTAATCAAAATCACATAATTTATTTATTTATTCTTCTGGAAGAACAATATCATCATTGGACAAGAATTAATGTTAATTTTTTGATCTGTAATAATTAAAAATTAATTAATATCCTACAAATAAGTTAATATAGTTCAATATAATCATTTTTTCATTCATTATTCATATTAACTTATATCCATATCAATAAAAGTTCTTTAATTTGTTAACTTGTCTTTTCTTGCCTTACACAAGAGTTGCACATGAATTTGGTTAAGACTCAAGTTATATAACTCCAAATTTTAAAATTACCATAAAAATCATCAATTATACTTAAAAATTAATAAATAAGTCATTTAAATAATTTTTATCACTCTATTATTATCTATAAGTAACTTCAAATTCCTTTTTCAACATTGTGAGGACACTGCCCTGACATTATTAATTATTTTTATACTTATCCGAAAATAAATTGTATGTTACATGTTATGAATAATTTTTGTATAATTTTTATAAGATAATTTAATAATATATTATTTATATTTGTTTTATAAATTTTACATCAATATTTTATCTTAACGTTGTAACAAAAATATTGCATTGTATGTTTTTTACTAAAAACATTAATTTTTTTTAAATTATAAAAAATTTATACTTTGATAATTTCAACATGATTATTTCAAAAATAAAATTTGATTTTTTTCAATTTATAATTTATAATTTGAATATTAATCTTTCGAAAATAACTATATCATAATTTTTTAAAACATATATTTATTTTAAGTATTACATAACAAAATGAATTTTACTATTAAATTCAAGAATACTAAAATATATGAATAAAAATTATTCTACTAGTAATTGTGTAGTTGCATTTTCCCCATATTAGGAATATAAATCTCACAGTTTTATTCAATTATTAAACAAATTGGGATAGCTTTCCCTTGTATCATTAATAGATTTGAAGTTTACATTATCAACCATGTGTTTTTTCCACAAAAAATTTACTTGGTAAATTACCTTGTATCAGAATACTTCCTCCATAAGATCAAGAATCTTAATATGGTTCTTCTTATATTATTAGTTATCTTTTAGCTAAACTAATTATGGGATAAAAACATGATATAGATCTAGTACATATATTCTTAACATCAAAACATCAAAAAAATTGTTTACTTGATATAAACTTAGAGGAAAAGCAACTCGATAAGCAACCGTACAATTTTAAATATTATATAAAAAGGTTAAATGAATCATGGAATTAGTATTCCTTTATTACCAAAACACCTAACACTTTTCAAAGGATATATATTAAGGAAAAATTATCACTTAACATGAAATAAATGTCTTTCCTCTTATTATCTGCATAAATTTTCTTCCTGCTATGAAGAGTTCTCATCTGTTTCTAGATCATCTTCACATTCTTAGACACATATTCTATAAATTCTAGCACTATAGACTACCTTTCCATGACCTCTTCCCAATATCCATGTGTTCTACACTCATTTCCATATAATTATTCAAAAGGTTTCATCATTATATGGGAATGAGTAATGTTATTTTATGAAAACTCAACAAATTAAAAATGAAGATATCAAAAACCCAGTTAATACATTAAATAATAAAGTTCCATATCATCCAATATATAAATTTTTCACGTTTACAATACATCATATTAAGAATGAAATTATATGCTAAAATTTAATTCAGATCCAATAAATTTCTGAAGGTCGCTCTGAACGTTTGTAGTGAACATGGGATCATAGTCATATACAATGGAGAAAATAACCCTTTGTAACCTAGAATTCACTTTAAAGTCAATTTTAGAATGATGATCTAGAGAAAGATTTTCTTAAATATGAATAGAATGTGCATATTTATTCGGCCGATAAAAAATAACCCAAATCTCATTGTTATCTCAAGATGTCTTTTGTAGTACCCCCACAAAATCCATTAATATATTTTCCCATTCGCACTCTGAGCGGGAGAGGATGAAGAATCCTTTTAGGTAGGTTTCTCTATCCTTTAACATACTGAAAAGTCAAACCCTTCATAGTAAAATATGCAATATCTCTTTTCATTTCCTCTATCCTGTAATACTCCCAAAGGTATCTTTACATCATAGTTATCTTAGGATTAAAAAAAATTGAGAACAATATGATTCACTTAAAAAATTATTTTATCAGTGGTGAATCACAATGCATACATAATCTCTTTTCAAATATCAAGACATGATCATTATCAAAATTATATTCAGGTAATATACCTTTCTTAACCAGTTTAGCTGTTTTATATAACGTAATATATTCTATATAAAGATGCTTAATTATATCTCACAGAGATTATTGCATTGACACAAGAAATAGAGTAGTGGAATTTATTGCACCAATAACATTGAAGCCAAAATTCATCAAATCATTAACCAAAGGGTTATGTTCGAAAAATAAAATGTTTATTGTAGCATGATGTTTTTTAGTCAAGGAATCTTCTAGTTCTTTTTCCTTTTCTGGGATGGTAATTGATCATGAAATAATAATCCATTTTTAGTTCCATCCATCTTCTTCACCACAAGTTTGATTCTTTCTGAGTATATATATATATCAAACGTTTATGGTCTGTATATATTTCACATTTGTATCAATATAAATCATGCCTCCATAATTTTAAAGTGAAAACCATAGGTTTTAATTATAAATCAGGTGTGGGATAATTTAACTCATGGGGTTTTAGTTTTCATGAATCAAAATAAATTACCTGCTAATTCTATATTAGAACACAACCATGTCCTTATAATGATGCATCAATATAGATGAAACAAATCACCATTTCTTGACAGTGGGGACAAAACTAGAGCATTCACCAATAGTTATAGGGATGATAACCATGAAGTGTTTTTAAAAAACTATTGGTAATACCTTGCTAATACAATAAAATTATGAATCTCAGTAAACTTTTTAGGAGATTTTTATTTATCACCAATTCAATTTTAGGAGGAACAACTATTATTCAATCCATATTTCAAATATTCTCAAGGAAATAAGACTGTTGAAAGAAAAATTCAAAGATGCTATATTTCCCATATAATATATTTTCTTATAGATTTTACTAAAAAATACTTAGATTTTTTTCATGATCCACTCAACTTTTATAATAATCAAAAATACCATCAATAAAAACAACCAAAAACTTATCCAAAAAATATTGGAAAATTTTATTCAAAATATCCATAAATATATAATGGGAATTTTTTCTACAAAAGATCATAAAAAACTCATAATGCACATATCTAGTTCAAAAATATATTTTCAGAATTTTATCCTCCTTCTCCATTAGGTGATGGTTCCCGAATCTCTAGTTATTAATAGAAAAAACCGAGCACCTTAGTGCTGATCAAACAAGTCATTAAAACGAGTAAATATATACTTATTCATTATAGTATTGTTATTGAAATCACTATAATCAATGAAAAAATAATTAATAAATCTTTATTTTTAGAAAAAAAAAATGGATAATCACATGGTGAAGTTCTAGGATGAAGGAAAACATTTTTAATAATCTCTTACCGTTTTTTTAAATTTAAGAAGTTCTACTTGATATATTAAATAAGGGGGGTTTTGAAATAGTCTTAGAATCAAGAACAAATTCAAATGTATATTCAACTTCTCAATAAGGTATAAAAATGGGTAACTGATTAGAAAAAAATATGAGGTATTCATTTACCACTAGAAAATCATTTATCTAAATAGCTTTCCTGTTTTATAGAATATGTGAAATATGAGATTCATTTTAATATATTTAATGTTTCTCAGGTTCCTAATATTTTATGAATGTAGTGGATTCATTATTATATACAATATGAATCACTTTCTAAAAAACTAATTTATCTCTACAATCAATTATATAATGGTAAAAATTAATCCAATTGATACCTGGAATAACATCAAACTCTAAAACGAAAAAACAATAAGTTTTATATGTAATTTCTTTCCATAGGTAATAACATGATGATTCTTAAAATTATTTTTTTACGTAAATATTTCCCATAGTGATTAAACCATAATTCATGATTTCAATTATTAAGGTAAAATTTCTTATTTATTATAAAATTAATCAAAAATAATGGAATGTGTAGACCCAGTATCAAACCAAACATTAAAAAAAATCTAAGTAAATAAAAAATGTAACTGATACCACGTGATTGGATGGAATAACATCTATTGAAGTTGTAAATATATGGTTTCACAAAACCTGTATGCCAATATTATTCATGATTCCCATCATTCCAATATTTCTTTGCGAATGAATTTTCATAATTATTTATCGCACCATATTTGAGTCACCTTACATTTTGCTTATTATAATTAAACACACTAACACTAAGATGATCTTCACTGAAATGTTGATCCATATTGTAACATCCCAAGTAAGTAAAGAATTATGGATTTTTTATCTATGTGTATTTATAAATTAGATAGTGTTTTAGAGGTTTAAAATGAGAATAAATCCAATCTTAAGCATAGAATTCTCTAATATTTTTAAAAGATTGTTTTACCGCTTTTTGATGGCCAACCATTTTTAAATAAATATTTTGAAAATTTTATAATCTCTATTTTTCAAAATAAAATTATTATTTAGTATTGGGACATTGAAATTTACATTGGATAAATTTTTGGTATTTTTCTGACAATGTTTATTTTTTAATGAATAGTGAAAAATACTGCATTTTACTTCAAAACTGCTTTTTCATATAATTTATTTATATGGATATATTATCTTTTAAATTAGTTTTAAAGTGTAATTATAATATATTTTTACCATTTAATCCAATGGTGGTCATTATAATTAGTTTCACTTTGTAATTGGGCATAAACAAGTGCCAAGCTTTTCATAGATATTATTTCCAAAAAACCCGCTATTTGTTTTGACAACGGTAATTATTTTTAAATTAATTATTGGAATTTATGTGTTTGTAATTTGGTAAAATGGATTCTGTATTTGGAATCATAAGGTCCAAATTATGAAATTAAGACTCTTTTGTTTTTGAACATTATGAATAGTAACGACGACAATTATCTTTAATTATCGTGATTAATTAGTAATCGGGTAGTTAAGGGTAATAAAATAATATCATAATAATAAAAAATGACCCCAACATGTGTCCTAATGATACTGTTTGTGTCATGGCCGACCATGGGATGCCTTGTTCCAAACTTTGGGACCCCGTGGAATCACTTTTGGGTGATAGTGACACTTTGTCATTTTATTTTTAAAAGAAAGGAGAATATCACAAAAGTATATAACACCTAAGTAAAACAATTTTAATTTTGTCTACATAAATGATCTCTTGGACTATAAATAGTCATTTAAAAGATAAAAATATTTCCTACATCATAGTAGTTTTTTTACAATTTATAAACATTAAATAAATTACATTTTTTATGACACCATGATGATGCAGTGATTACCTCATTAATGAATGATTTAAATAAAATGAAAAGATAGAATAAAATATAAGAATTACACCTGTCAAAGACCTATTGGATGAGTATATTGCGAACCATTACCACCTTATCTTCGAAATATATCAATGTGGGACCTTTTAAATCCGAAACTCATTTTAATATAAAGTAACATTTCTTGACTTTCCAAGAGTGCCCCTCCTCCCTTTTATAAAAGGCCCCCACCTCTACCACCTTTCCCACACCTCTCAAGCCATTGGCTCGGCCATGATCTGCTAATTGTATCTCTCTACATCCCTATATTCATCCTAGAAGCCTTGCCTTAGTTAGAACGCTCTTCAAGAAACCATTTTGGTTCAAACCAAGAGGAGTTACCCGATTTAAAGGTAATGTCTTCACTTGTGTTCTTTTGTTTTATTTTTCTTCTTCAACCCCCTAAACTATTTTAATTCCTTTATTTTGTAACAACAACAATATCTTCAATATTCTATGATGTTTTTATGAGAAGTATTCTAGCTACACTTACACACACCTTCGTATAATGGTTAAAGAACGTACTATTTCTGTGGATGGCGAATTTCTACCTCACGAAACGATGATTGTTCAATCTTCTTTTAACACCATTAATGGTGGCCATTAAGATGACCTTATATTTATATATGATATATATTATGTTTATGTTTTCCTTATTCTTCTTTATTTTTCATTTATGGAATTCCATTATGGTTTCCATTATGGGTAAACGCGATATCTTCATTTTAGGATGTGCGGACAACCGCCCCCTCAAAAGTGATTTGATTCGTTAATGCCATATGTGGGATATATAAAGGATGGAGTTAATTATATTATATATGATATCATATTGTAATTATAATACAACTTTATATCATTATGATTTCATTCCATTAAATATGAAATAGAAATTAAATTAGCGTTCATGCGTACGTACTGCTTACCGTCTCCATGAACGGTGCATTTCATTTCTTACCTATAAATGTTATGTAATATTATAAATGCATGAATATACTGGATATATATGATATATATGATATCTAAATAATGAATATAATTCTGGATATAATGGATATTTTTCTATATGAACAACTAGTAATTACAAAAAGTTAATTTTTGACTCAAGTGCCAAGGGTCGACAAAACGACCATTATTAACTTAAATAATTACATAATGTTAACAACATGGTAATAAGTGATATAAAAGGAAAAATGAACTTGAAAAAGGTTCTTAATCAAGTAGAAATTAAATTTAGTTTATTATTCAGGAGATTAAATAATGATCGAGTCAAGTCGGACACGAGGTATGAGACTTCGTCTCAATCTCCTTTCATTGAGGCATATTTTGTTTTATACACAACATTCTTTTATACGGTGTATAAACCCCTTTGACTTTTACTTTTATTAAAAAGCAATCTTTTATATGAATCATTTTACTAAACAACAAAAGGAATTTTTTGTCTTACATTTGCGGTGACAACGACTTTTCCGCCGCCGTGACCATTATTTGAGTTTCGGCTTCCTCTATAAGCCATAAGTTTTTTTAAAGGAAAAATAAATACCATGTTTTACTTTTATTTTATTTTGGTATTTAAAATGGTTTTGATAATGTTATTATTATATCAATGTGTTATTGATATCTTGTGATTGGAGTGTGGAAATGTTATGTTTCCTTTATGCATGTTTTATGTGATACGATTATGTTATGTTTCTTGGGAATTGTTTATGAAGACGGGTGGTTCTGTGATAAACAAAGGGCGGCTGAGCCTGATATAGCTCTCCAATGCATTGGCTAATGTGAAGGAATTAAACTCTTGGGTTTCTCTGAAGATATTTATGGAATATATTGTGATGAGTATTCCTAACGTAACCATGAGGGTTACTGTTTACGTAAGAATGTTATGAATGCCTCAAGTTACCTTTATGTCTTATGATTTCTATGAGTTATTCGTGATTTGATGAGGTATGTTAAATATATTATGTTTTATGAGTGAAGTATTATTTCATTAATTCTTATGCATACATGGACTAATATTTTCATTTAGTACTTTTATATCCCTTACTGAGATTTTTATGCTCATCCCATGTTTTTGAAATTTTTTTCACATGTCAAGGGAAAGATACATTATGGGACGATAGTGTCGAGGAAGTGTCAAGAATGAATCCATGTTTTATTTTAAATATGTCTCCTTTTATGGAAAAAATGAATACTATTTTTTTTATGCAACCACCTTGTTTAAATGTAGAATGTAATGCATGATTTATGATCTAATTCTCTAAAACTCAAAACCTGAAAAGATCCTCAATGTTTAATCTTGTAACAACTCAAGATTAAGTGATGTTTAAGGCTGGGGCCTTATATATATTTCCAAACATACCACGTTAAAACAACTTCTAGGATTTCCTAATTCATTACCCTGGTTTTTTTACCACACTTCCCACAAAACTAGATACAATATTTTCTTTCCTTCATATTTCTTTTACTAATTCTTACCCATTCACTACATTCTGGACCCTTTCTTATAATTTCTATCAAATTACATATGATCTTCATAAATCTCAATTTCTACCCTATAATTACGTCAAACAAGTTTCTAATAAATCATTGAATTCAGGGGAATCCAAGGTCCTTCGATATATTGGCCTCAATCCATAGTAAAAATGATTTATTTAACCATCGAGATCTCAAAAAATATTTGGAGCATACCTTTCCAATCAAGTGAAATTTTCTTCAAACATGACCACTAAATCATTCTAATTTTGTTTCAAATAAATGAATTTATTTTTTATCTTATGTCCAACCACAATAAGAAAATAGTTTTCAAGGAAAATATTATTAAAATCATTCAATTAAAATAAATAATCCTCTTCACTATCATTGATATTCCTGATCATTTACCAACACTGGTCATGTTTACCATAAAAATGATAAATTAAAAGACTAAAAATTTGATTATTCATGTACCCCTAAAATAAAATATCATTTTAAGGGATTTAATCTCCCTTTTGGCCACCATTGGGTCAGAATAATTACTAAAACCCAAAGGGTGTTTCCTTATAAAATGTTCCACTATTGTTATATTTCGTCGGTGTAGCTCTAGTTGTTATCTTTTATGGATACCACCATCATTTATAGACTGTGTAAACAGATCTATTATAGCCATGAACTAATTGGTTTCAATTCCCACTATTCGTGGATGCATATTCATAAGGATATAATTCTGTTGGTTCCTTCCTATGATAGCTTCCCTATATCTTCTTTGGAAAACGATTTTGAAAAGACATATATTAGATGACGTAACATGTTAATATTTAAATTTTATATCATTTAAAAATAACCATAAGATAAAACCAGTTTACGAGTATTCTATTAAAATCACTATAACCATTAAATATATTTCAATTGTGCTCAGATACCATCTTTAAAGACCCTACCTTAATAATTAAAAACACTATTTAATTCAACTATAAATCACTTATTGCATCCCGAAAGAAATTTTAATTTTATAGTTTTTGGGAATTAAGTCATAACACATAAAGGAAACCCCAAAATAATATAATGTGGATATTAAAAAAAATATCCATTTTTTTACAATATGAATATTTTAAAAGAAAACATGCTTTATATCAGTGAAAAAACTACATGAATTTAATCTATTAATCCTAAATTTCATTTACACTTCCATAAACCCAGTTAAAAATATTTTCAAACATGGTATGATTAGAAAAATATAAATATGTGTCATAAAAAAGAAAATAAATATTTAGTACACCAATTCTTATAATCAAATGATTTTTTCTTAACCAAGGCATACATCTCTTCTATGAAGTATCATATAATTACTTTTTTATAATAAGATATTTATAAAAACATAGAAACCATAAATTAACCCTTTTCGTAATATGGGGAATCATTTACCATATATACTTATGATTTTTACACTAGAAACTATTATATTATTTTTACCCTTCATGGATACCTTTCAATATTAATCTCACAAGTGCCTTATGATGTAACCCTCATGGGTTCCTTATAGTGTACCCATCGTAGTTACCCATAGAATAGAAATTTCAGTAAACTCCATATATAATAATAACCAATGAATTTAAAGGAGATATAAGTTCCACCCATTAATATAATCAATTCCCAAGAAATATAACATAATCATAAAACATGAACACTCTCATCATGAAAACTTATCTTGGGGAAATTCACTTTTTTAAAGAATACTTTGCATAAAAAAGAAATATTTTTCTTTGAAAATAAACGTAAAATATTTTAAAATATACTTCAAAATATAAATGATTCATGAAATAAGGAAAATATTATAGTTCCATATACGTTATTGTTTTTTTGAATTACATAAAAAACATTAAAAATTATTTTAAAAGAAAATTTATTTAATTCATGTTCCTGTTACACAAAACGTGTTCACACCCTCTAAAAATCAGTTTAAAGAGTATTATTAATATATTAAATAATAATATTCCTATCTATATTACATTATATTATCTTTTTATAACAACATTATAGACATTTAATAAAAATATTTTGTTATTTTCATTGTATCAGTTGCGTTCTTCTTAGGGTTTCCATGGTCGGT
Organism: Viscum album; assembly: GCA_963277665.1. Lineage (NCBI taxonomy): Eukaryota > Viridiplantae > Streptophyta > Magnoliopsida > Santalales > Viscaceae > Viscum > Viscum album. The sequence goes on along the minus strand of OY728129.1, from coordinate 426,089,117 downwards.
TCGTTATGGATTCTTTTTGAAAATGAAAATAATACTTCAGATGTGAGAATATATATATAGGTCATTTTAAACAATTATATGGGAATTTAAATTTTCCAATAATGTCATATTGGAAAATGAAGACGCATTCTTCAAGAAGGCAGTGAGTTGACACACTAGAGAAAACAATTTCATTTTTAAAAATAAAATAGGAAAATAAGATATTTTATTTTGAATATATCATTAAAAAAATAAAATTACATTTCATATATATATGATACTAGAGTTATTATGAAACATTGGATAGGGTGTGTTGATAAGGTAGATGTGAGAATGAATTTAAAATTGAAAAAGAAGGAATTTACCTCTTGAATCCTTTCTCCATAAGAACCGCCTTAAGCCTCCTGGAGTTGGTCTTTTTGTGAAATAAAAAAACACTATAATGTATAAAGGGTTGAGGATTTGTGAATTTTGTATCATATAGTCAGGAAATAAAAATTAATGTGATGAAATTTATTGAAGTATTGAGTCTCTTTTTATAATTCAGGTGAGGGGAAAATTTAGGAATTTTATAAAATATTAAAATATAATAAGTACAATAGATGGATTAAGACTTATAAAAGACTAAAAAAATATTGGAAATAATATTTTATGTATAATCTCATCATTTTTGGAATTTTTCTATATTTTTTGGATTTAGAAATAATTTAATATAACATTTTATTCATGAAAATTAATACCTATAAAATTAAAATCTATTCATATCAAGGACATTAAAACATCAAAAAAGTTTTAAATTATAAAATAATTGTTTTATTATAAGCTATAAACATAAAATCCATCTATATAATTATTTTATAACCATAAAAATATAAAATTATATTTAAGTTTTTATTTTTAATATAATTTATTTTATATTTCAATGAAATGTATAATTAATGTATCATCATTGTGGATGCCTAAAAAGTAATTATTTATTCCCTAAAAATGAAAAATAAAATTCCATGAAGAATATAAATTTTTTATATTTAAAATTTAAATTAGTGGTCAAATAATTATTGTGAAAACCCATAGATTAAAATATAATAAAAATTAGAAACTTAGTGTGGAAACATTAAATACTTTAAAATTAAATTTTATAAAGGGAACATGCAATTCATGCGGGTTAAAAAAATTTCAAATTAGATCAAAATAAGTTATTATCAAAAAAATAAACATCAAAATATATTTATTTATGATTTTTGGTCATTTAATGGTACTTATAATTTTATTTAAAATCATTTTATTTATTTTTCTTCTGCTCGCACAAGAATTGCATCAATACTAAATTTAATTATATCATATATAAAAGTTCAAAATAAATTACTATAAAAAATAGCATAACTAGGATTAATATAATCAGTTATATTCGTTCATTATGTATATTTACTCATATCCAGGTGAATTCAGCTTCATTAATTTTTTAATTTTTTATTTATTTCCATGCACATGTATTGTACATGCATTTAGATAAGGCTCAATTTATATAACTCTAAAATCATAAAATCTCATCCAAAAACATCGATAATACATTAAAATTTAAAAATAAGCTATGAAAATAATTTTTATCACTCAATTATTATCTATAAGGAACCATAAATGTCTTTGTTAACATTGATTAGGTATTGCATCGACAATGATAATGATTTTTTTAATAATCATGAAAAAATAGATTACACGATATGAATTATTTTTATATAATTTTTATAGTATAATTTAATAACTTAATAATTTCATAAGTTTAATAAATTTTACGTCAAAAATATGTCTTTAAGATGTCCTAAAAATACGGTAAGTTTTTATAAAAACTAAATTTTTTACTATTCACCAAAAATAATATTTTTTTGACTTCTAAAAAACCATAATAATATAATTTAGACATTATGAATTGAAAAAACGAACATATTTTTATCAAATTAAAATAATATAATTTAAAATTAATTTTTTAAATATAACTATATAAGAAATTAGGTTAAAAATATATATTTATTTTAAAGATTACTTAACACAATGAATTTTTATATTTAATTTAACAATACTAATAAATAAGAAAAAACATTATTCTACATGTACCTGGGTTATTAAAATATTAATCTATGAATTTATCTTCATAAAAATAATATGATAGGAAGATAATTGGAAGTATTAATTTCTTATCTATCATTGCCCACTTGACCTAATGACATCCTTAATCAAGATTTATCGCCTCAATTTAATTGATAGTTTACATGTAATATTTAATATGTTTTCCTCATAAGTATATAGTAGGGGAGTGAATATGTAGTTACCATAAAGAATAAACATTACCTCATTATTACTTCTCTAATTTATGAAAACCAATTAGGACTATATTAGTGAAAATGATATCTAATTTCTATGAATACATTCATAAGACCAATATGAAATTTAAGGAATCCAATGCGACCAACTCGGGCACCGTCACGCCACTTGTTTAGGAGCAAACTAAAAAAATATATTATTATTTTTAAATATTAATATTAATGAATGTTTATTGGATATAAAGGTTAATTATGGTATCATATTTCTGAAAAACTTCTCCAATATTATGAAAGAATAATAGAAATACTTTAATGTGGACTCATTCAATGAATTTAGAAGATCAAAAGATAATATTATTAACCTGAAATCATAGGAACACGAAAATATGTATAGGGAGATTTATCCAAAAGTCTTCAATAAATTGATAAATAAATTTTATGACACACAACATGATGTTAGTTTTCTAAAATTTAATGAACTTATACAGTAAGATAACTACCTTGAAGTCTCAGAATTCATAGAACTATTGATCGAGAAAATAATATATCATCATAATGCCATTTAAATGAGGGATTTGACTTGGCAATAATATTTTGGAACAAATTTCTTGAATATTAGTTATTTTATTGAGGTGTTTATATTTGTGATTATTCGAGGTTGGTTTGATCGGTTTTTTGACATTGGTAATTTGGGTAAGGGTTCTTAATAAAACCTTAAAATTTATTAATAAATAATACCAAAATGTTATTGAGATATTGTTAGGAGTTGTTTACATGAAAATAGGATTATAAATATAAATATAATTGTTCAATACCGGCTATTTCAACTCATTTATAGAACAGTGTATCTATATACCGAATCATTCCAAAATAAGTGGTGTGATATATTAATAAAAATTACAATTACTTTAAAATAAATGGAATATTTTCGTCATTTATATTATGATGTGGTTACAAATACATTTATTTGGAGCCATAACCTTCTATGAAACACATTGAATTTTATTTCTTGATGATCCTTCATTAATTAAGAGGTATAAGTGAGGTCTCCAAATTCATTTATTAACATAGTTTTTCAAATGGGATGATATTCAATCTTTTTGCATATAAATGTTAATAGTTTTGATTGTAAAATTACGGATTCACTTTATCCAAAATCGAATAGTGTTTTTATTATAATGATGTTGATCCCATAAATAATATCTTCTAAGGCCCAATAAAAATTTATATCAATATGTTTTTTAGATATATTTAATAGTGTAATATGTCCCTATAAAGAATTCTCCTAAATATTTGACACTGAAAATAAGAAATATCCACACTATATAACTCGGTTATACTAAAGTAATCCATATAATAATCAGGGTTGAGGAGAGCCAAAATAAGAGCTTCCATAAATTCATTAGATAGTTTAAGAGAATATAAGATATAAATATTATCTTGAATGATATAAATCTAGTTCATTATATAATACTTTTGGATGAGGTTCATATCCTTATTATTATGAGGTTTCTTCATGACTTGATGTTTAGAATACATTAATTATTATTCTATAATTTCCATTAACATACAATAATTTGGGGTCATTTTTGAGGTATGTGGGTTGGTTTGGGATGAACTTCTTACAGTCCCATATTGATTAATTAATTGCATGTATGATAGGCATTCCTCTAGTATAATTATGTCCAAATGATCTTAGAATAGTTTGGGATAATACTGATGTTTATTTTTAGCAATATATTTTTCTTATATTTATGTTTCCAAAATATATATGGATTTATAAAAAATTATACCCAGAAATTGGGGGTAGCATAACTTCTTATTTCCTGAACAACGTGACATTTATAACCACATACATAATCATTTTCATGAAACTAATATTCAAATTCATTTGCATCAGGATGAGTAAAGGGTTCATTCAAGTAGATGGCATTAGTAAAACCATATTTTGATGTCTCATTCGATGAGAATACCATTTGGTTGAATAGTTTCTACTATCTTATTTGGTGGGATAGTTCTTATCCTCTAAGTGATTGTGGTAAGTTGTCATGGAGAGACTTTAATAACCTATTCATTGATATAATTATTCCATCTTGAAATTCTCTATTTATTTTGATATTTATTATTCCATTAGGATTAAGATGATGAGTTTTTACTCTTATAAATTTTATGGGATTATAGGTTCAAAAATAATTGATTCAATGATCAGAATATTTTTCATGTAACTAGTTGTCCTATTCAATATTTATCCAATCATAAAATTTTGTATACCCCTCTTTTTGGGAAATCCTACCACTCTCCCTCTATAAGAGAAATATAAACTTTTGATACATATTCAAGTGGTTTACCCAATATACCTTTATAGGTTATACTTTTAGGGTCAATTGAATCAAAGATCTTGTGACCAAAAATTTAGTGTAAGAGGAAACAATCAGTGTAATCAATCATTCTAATTTCATTGGGATATAAAAAATCTAGTAATTTGTGAATTTATATTACATTGTAGTGATTATAAAATTTAGAAACTACTCATATCATAATGAATATTATTTTTTTCTTTAAATGTTCAAATTTTATGTAAGGAAGATCTTAATTTACCACAAGGAAAAAGAATTTTTTGGTTGATGTTGTTGTTCTAGAGGGGGTACTCCATGATATATTTTATGTTTTGGTTATTGATCTAGAACTGGTATTGGTCTGAGAATAATGGTTACAACCACTGTTATACAATATTTATTTCATTTTGGTAATGATATCATTAATGTAAATTCAAAAGATACATAGAAAACATATTCAAATCACTGTGAAACAATATGAAAATATAGAAAAAGATTATATTTCTTCTAATTAATTAGTGGAGATTGAAACTAGTCATATTATGTTTATACAAATATAACAAAAAACTATGTTTGAGGGTTCTTCTTATTCAGGGAGTATGCTAGGAATTTCCAATTATTGATGAAGTCTCAAACGGTCTAATTTTAATATAATTCTATTATTTTCGTGGTTAATTTGTTTTGGTTTTCCTCAATGTAGAGAAAAACTGGAAGTTGATCTACCAATGAAGATCTTGTCTATTGGAAATCAACTTGGCAGAATGATTTCTATATATGATGAACTCTAATCTCTATAATGTCTTGATGACGAAAATTTGTTCTTTTATTTCTGTAATAGTGCTACTATCCTTAGTCCACATTAATAAAAAATATTGTTCTATGGTTCTTATGTACCATTATATGTTAAAAATATGGTGTTCTATAAATATAGATGGGGTAGAGTATATTATACCCATTTAGGGTACTATATACTCTCTATTTTAAACTGATATGTACCTCACATCCATGGATTCATTTTTAATATAAAGGGAATCAATGTATACATGTATTTCAGGTGGCAATATTTCAAGAGTTGACACTCATGTAGAATTATGTTATAGTGATTCATAAAGTTAGTTCATTATTTAGTATCTGTAATATCCACCTTGACTTTTCCTTAAATAGTTTTTAGATTTAAGTGGTTTTTATGTCCCAATAGAGGATATAACTTAGAGTTTTTGGTGAATTAGTTTTCTGGTTATCATGTTAAATGAAGTAATGGGCATTTCTCATACTGACTGAGAAGTTCCCGCTTGTTGAGGGGGATTTACTGATGTAGATATATTCTCTTAAAATTAATAATTTTAATTATAATGAATATTAAATTTTATTTACTCTATGATAAGTCATTGCAACCTCTCTTATATGATTTCATGTTGATAAGTACTATACCTTAGAGAGAGATTATTATTTTATTAAAGTGAAGTAATGATATAGACAATCCATTGTGATTATCTTCACTCGACCTTCACCATAAAAGTTATACCAAATGTTTTGGAGGATTTCCCAAGTCACGAGTCTACCAAAGATATTATGTATTTTTACCTTCTTTGTGGTCATTACTAATAAGACAAAACATTTAATATATTCCTCTTTGTCTCATTCCTCTATGCCAATATCATGCTTGATTCCATATACATGGTAGCTATTAATGATATTAACCAAATAAAATCTCACTAGTGGAAGGATGTCCTTATTAGTTTTATATGGGGATTTATCATTTTTTTTATTATCCCTTGAGTTAAAAATCATAGATAACATTGATTGTTTCCTTCTTAGTAGGTTTTTTAGAACATTTTCCATATTAGGCTACTACATTTTTTTTATTCCTTTAGAATGTGTTTATGAGTATTGATATTAAAGGAACCTATAGTGGATTTATATAATGAAACAAGATGTTAAATCATTTTTATTACATCTTTATAGATAAATATCCATTACACATAAAAAACACATGCTCTATAACCAAAATAGTTTTGTGTCTTTGGAAACAAATAACACATTCTTTAAATTTGGTGAAATATCTTCAAAATCTCCCATAAAAATCATACTCTTTATGAATCGTAGATAAAACATTCATTTATAACCTGATGAATGGAAATATAGGAAATGAGGATCTCATATTCTCATTAGTTATAAACATGGATAATAGATAAGCATAATTTTAGCAGAAGGGTATGAGAACATGATCATAACATCTTAAGATCAGACCTTAAATATCAAAGATCATATACATGAGTCATGGAATAAATATTGGTAGTTCTGAAGATATGAATCACATGATAGTAAATGACATGATCCATGAGAGTATAATAATGGAATAATACATGTAATTAATCACATAAAAATAAGCTTATAATACGTTGTGGAAATTATACCTAGTAAGACATTCATTGTATGTTAGGATTTTGATAATCACTCGTGTACCTACATCGGACCTTGAATGACCTCTCATATACCTTCCAGTTTCATTCATACGATGACCTCCTATGTACCCTCTTGATTTAGGCTTTTGGTGACCTCATGTGTACCCTATTAATGTGGGATTAAGAGGGCCTCCCGTGTAACCACTTATTATGGGCCTCAGAATACCTCTTTTGTACCCGTTGAACATATAGAACGTTTATCATTACCCTATAAATTGAAGGGGAATATAGGTCCCACAAATCACTTAATGAAGAATTTAAATATTTGTACCACATAACCATAAATCAATCATCATATTATAACCCATGTAATGAAATGGATTTCATAAACATCATTAAATCACAATATAACACATAAAATGAAATGGATATCATATATATCATTCCATCATTAAAATAACCAAGAAATAGGAAAGATAGGGATAATATAATTGAAAAATATACCCATTAAATAATATGTAATATCATATAGTGTTATCATAGATGAAATATAATTTTTAGGGACCACATGAACATATTGTTTGATGAATATTTACTTTCTTTTATGAAAAATTTTTTTTTCTTAAAATACCACACAATTTTAGAAGAAAAAATTTTATTTGAAAATAATATTTTAATATTGTTAAATAATATTTATTTAATTAATAATTCATAATTGTGTAATATTTCATTCATGCAGTACAAGTAAAAAAATCATTCTGTATATTTTTGTCAGTAAAGTCACAAAAAACAATATATTGAAAATGAAAAAAAAAATATTTTTCAAACCAATTATTAAAAATTAAAACATGGGTAAAAATAAATTTAAATATTCATAATATAACAGTAAAAAAAATTGAAATAATTTTTATTAAACATATATTTGGAAGATAAATAATCCATAATTGTCATTTAAATCGAAACAATCCTAGTTATTGAAGAGATTATGAAATAATCACATTTTAATCAGTGGAATCATATACCCCATTAAATAATGGAAATTATATGGATTAAAATAACATAATATTCTGGTTATTACTCATAAAAGACATTAATGGGAGGTATATACACCAATAATATAAAATAAGTAGTGTATAAGGCATGTGTCCTAGAGAAATAAAATTGAGACTAAAATCCATTACCATATGTCTGGACACTCTTAGTACTCATTGAAAACTCATTTATAATAAATATAAGTTTATTATACATATAAAAACCATATTAATGTATGTGATATCATGTATAGTATTATTATAGAATCATATTGGTCGTTTATTAACAATTACATGTTAATGTAATGTTCCATGTAATTTATTGGTTGTATATGTTTTGACTTGTAAATATTGATACTAATAATTATATAATGATTTACATCTTTTTAGAATCTAAAACATGATATAAATATTATATATATTCAATAAATAAGTATTTATAATAATTTATTAAAAATATTAATATGAAGTGTAATACACTGTTTATAGAGATGGTAGGACGTACATACGCATGAACACTATTTTGTTCAGTTATCATTTTAAAGGACATAAAGTTAATGAAATATAACTTTATAAGTATATATATTAATTAAGGTATCATTATTAATAAATTTATATCATAAAATTTTAAATAACCTGTCCTTAAAGAATTCAATGTATAGTTTGAGTGAATCACATCCCATTGAGTAGGTGATAGTTCACACTTCCACAAATAAGGTTATTGTGTTTAAAAAATTGGAATCATGGAGATATGTGTTATATATTAATAAAATAATAACTACTAAATCAAAAATATCAATAATATAATATAAAAATAATGTTCCCATCATAATTTTTAATCGTGAGAGGCGGTAATATAAAAACAAACTATATCATTTTGTGAGGTGGAAGTTCTCCGTTCACGCGCATGGTATAACCATTATCCATTTATTAGATGTGTTTGTAAGTTTAGGTCTAAAAAATAATATAAAAACATATTAGTATATTTAGGAAATTGTGGTTATTATATAAACACCCAAAAATATGTGAAGTTTTTTAGATATATCCTTGATGAATATAACCTCTTCTTTGGGTATATCCCTTTTAATTTTTTAAAAACACTTATTTGGATAGATTTCTTTCCAAAGTAAGGATTCAAATATGAAGGTATTAAATTTGGGATAAGATTTTAATATATTGTTTGTAAAAAAATAGTCTCTATAGTGTGAATAACAGAGAATAACCAGTTCCCTTTCATAATATAAAGAAGTGGCACATTTGAAATTTCTCAAAAGATTAATATATACTAAATTCAATATCAAAAAAAATTATACCAGTGCAAAAAATTTAGAATATATGATATTATAATGTTTTAATATAATAATTAAATATATTTCAGACATATTTTTTTATAATTTTAAAAAATATCATTTTTATTAATCCATAGTTAACGCGTTTTTATTTTCACTATCTTAACAATTTTTTTCAAAATTTAAAGGAAGTAATTTTTATATATAATTTTAAATTAGATCATAAAGCAACTATTTAACATATTTTAGACCATATATAATCACACAATCCCTATTTAATTTTTTTATTATTTTTAATTAATTTAATAAAATATTATTTAAATAAAATATCATAAGTGTCAATTTTGGTACTATTCATAACATGTATTTTATGAAAATACATAAAACAATATAACATTGAAAAAATTCATTTCAACAGAACCTAAATATTTTATATTCACATAGAAAATATGTGGAGAAACATAATTTAGTGAAATTGTTTTTAATTTAATATTTATCATATCATTTAATTGATTGTTTCATTAATTTAATAATTACTACATCATTATTGGGAGATTATATATTAAAATTATATATTCAAAAAAAATTTAAAATAATTTGAAATGATGTATATAATAATTTTTTATTTACTAATAATATATATATTTGAGAATATATTCTATGTAACACCATGATAAAAATACTATACTTATTAAAAGTTAGATTGGGACATTTTGTCACTATCGTCGATTTTAACGAAATCCATGTCATTTTTGTGGGAAGGATTCCATTAAATTATATAATTTTGTTTACCATGTTTTAAGGGACTAATTTAATTCATAAAATATTGTTTGGGAACATTTTTCGTCCGTTTTATTGTCTTTATCACTTTATATTTAACTTCAATCGCCCTATATTCTCCTTACTATGATAACAAAATTTCCAGAGTTATTATTTATGTAGGACAAGAATAAAAAGGGAATAATTTCAGATATGTTTTCATTATGATTCCAAATAAGAAATCAATTTTAAATATTAAAAAACAAAAAAATTTAGAATATTTATTTAATATTAATCATCTTGGTGGAACGTGAAAACTTTTGTTTTTAAGTGAAAATGTCCCAAACCTTGAAATTTTTCTATATCCAAATTTAATAAAAAAATTGGTTAAAATGGCCTAAATTGGATTGAATGATAAAAAATTGATCTTATTACACTTTAAATCCTAAAAAATATATAATTTAACATAATAAATTATTTCGATGATAATTTAGCTATCAAATAAAATTCATAATTTTTTAAGTATTTATCAAAAAATGAAACTTATCAAAAAATGAAAAAATCAACTAAGTTATATTTTTATTCCACATTCAAACAAGAATTATATTTTTCTAAATATTATTTATAAATGTGAAAAAACTATATTTTAAACAAGTTATCTATGAAAATGTAGTAAAAATTCATTTTTAGAAAAATAATTCTTTTTTTGCGTACAATTTGATTTGTTATTGTATAATGAATTGAAAAACATAAGATGAATATTAACCATTAGATTGAATATTATATATATATATATATCATTAAAATAATTTAACTCAATTTATTTTTTTATTTTTTGGTAATAATGAATCTATTTTACATTTAAATAATTTTTCAAAAAACCATATCATTTTATTTTAAAAAGGGTTTTACATTAATTTATAATTAATTGTTCAAATAATTATGGGTAAACAATAATTTCAAAATTCAGTTAATCATTTTCATACATGTCTTTATAACATCTAGGTTGTAATTTTATTTTTTAAATAAGTATAATAATAAAATCAGTTTTCATAGAAATTCATCATTGAGTGTACGAAAAGATAAGCCGATATTGTGTGTAGAGAAAGTTGAAATTGGTGTAGCGTATAACACCATAAATCAAATAAATTTGATTTATTAAAAAAATTTCATAAAAACGTTTGTGTTAAATTATACTACCTTTAAATTGAATTTACCCTGTAAATTGGTCATTCTACTACAAAATATGATGATGCTTATAACTCATCATATCCCTATGTTAACAATAAAATTCTTCAAACTGATGGTTTTCTCAATAATAATTTAACATATTGATATGTCATGTTTTGTAAAAAAATCTCTATACAATCTAAAATTTATATTGGTTTCTATTCATAAAAATGATCTTGCCATATTGGTATGAACTCTGTTTTTAGTACATGTGAAAGACCATGTATTCGCTTCCTTAAAATAGATACATGAAACACATCATGAACACGAGAGAGATTTGGTAGATGTTTGACAGCAAAGGATACCATTCTAAATTGATCAGGTTTTTTAAAAATTATCAAACCCTTTAAATTTCAAATTTCACTTGAAAATTAATTGTAGATGATTGAGAATTTATTTTTATGGAACCTACATCATACAAATAAGTACTAAATCTCCCTTTTAATAAGGGAAGATAGAAACATAACAGTTACCCAAAGTAACTCATGACTACATATCCACATAGGTTTACATAAGTGGTAGGTGAAAACATGGACATAAATGATAATTTAAATTTTCAAGTTATAATAGAGAGTGATATAGAACACTATCATTGTAATGTTAATTATCATAGAATGATAAATCATTGATGATCTAAGGGGCCATTTGATTCATAAAAAATAAAGGTACTATGTTAATTTTTTGGAAGTACTGTCTAATAAAGATAATTAATTTTCCCAAGAAAATATACTTACTTTATTTAATTCTGTATTTCAAGCATGAGCAGATACATCGATTGTGACTTGATCAATTTCAACTTCATATTTTAGCCTACAAAATGAGGTAAAAATTGTAATGCCTGGAGAACAATTATGTCATAAGACTTATACTGAGATTATTATTCATTACTTTTATCTCTAGTTATCATCCCAACAAAATGGTTAGCACATTTTATCAAATATTCATAAATTGGAACACTAATATCTAAAACAACATCCAAATTTCAACATTACGAATTTCAGAAATATATACCATTATAAACAGCCTAAAAGAGTAAAATACAATACTTTTTAAAAAAGGTTACTAAAATTATCATTAATCCCAAAAAACATAATTTATCCCTTTATTTTGACATATCAAACATGTCAATAACCTTATACTATATTCTATTGAAACATGGTAATAACATGAATTACCATAAAGTAATAGTGAAAACATAATTTCTATCAAAAATTAACTATTTCCTCATACATTAAATCCAAGAATTCTGTAAAATCAATCCATAAAATCATAAACCACCTTGTCATCATATCAACCCCAATGTCATTAATACTATCCCATTTATTTTATCATAATAAAACATCCATGTATTTTATTTTCCCAACATTATGCACATATTAATGGTTATCCTTCACTTAATGACATTTTATCTAAAAAATATCATCTTCCGTTAAATAAATTTTCTACTCCATCGAAACCATTCCTGATATTCTTATAAGTCATTAATAAAAAATTTATCTATACTAATATATTTAACAATTCATATAAAATAGTTATTGAATCTAAATAAAAAAACAATTTGACTTTTTCATTTCATCCTAAATACATTAATAAGGCTAGATTATCCTATTACTAAATACCTATTTACTTTCACATTTCACTTAAAATATCATCATGGGAAAGAATATAACCATTACTTATACCACATTTCTTATTATCATTATGTTCCTTCCACATAAGGACATCGATATTCAAAATTCCCATTATTTCCACATTTGAGAAATTCATCAATTGATAGTATTTTAGGGAGGCCAATATTCTTATTCATTACATTCACTGAAAATTTAGATTCCCCTTTATAGTTACATTCCTTGTTACATTCTTTTCCACAGTCAAAACATATTCTTGTTCCTATAATACATCTATTTGGGTATTTATCCGATCATTCTCGACACAAATGAAAATGAATCTTTTATCCTATATGGTATCCATTACAAGAATTATTCGAAAAATCATTACTTCTCTTCTTTGGTGAGACTAAAAGTTGGTTAAGGTACATGTTGTTAATCATATTTCATGAAAACTGATTAATAATGATAAATATGTATTTCAATCTACTGATTATCCAATTTTACTTCTCATTAGAAATTTTTTATAACATTAAAAGTAAATTCATCTCATTCTGGTTCCATCCATCAACAAAAACAAGAATGTATAGAGTAAGAAACACTTATAATAGTGGAAAAATACATAAATATGAAAAATCACCTATAATATGTGTAAATTATGACAACTTATTTAATATATTACACCTTAGGCTTATCCTTAGGGACATCCCTAGACACATCCTTAGAAATTTATATAGGGATATCATAAAAAAATTCATCCCTGATTCCAAATATATACTTAAACATTGCTTGAATACCAACTATAAAACCCACAACTTTTCAAATATGGATTTTACATCATTATATATAAATATTCATTACATTTAAAAAAAACACATGCATGAGGACCATAACTATGTAGTACTAGAGGAAAATTAGAACACATTCTTCTAATTTGGTGAAAGATCTTCAACATCTCCCATAAATATCCTACCCATTAGTTATACTAATTAAAAACCTTCTTTATAACAAAATGAATTTACCCTTAAGAAATGGTGATCTCAGATGATCAGTATAGATAAACATGGAAGATACATAAGCATAATATGAAAATATGATTATGAGACAATGATTATAACCTCTGAAGATCATACCCTACATATCAAAGATCATATACATGGGTCATGGCATAAACATTAGAGCTCATAAGACCTGAATCATAATATAATAAAATAAAATGATCCACGAGATTATTAAAATGGCATAATACATGGAATTTTTTTCATACATATAAAAATAGAATATCTTATGTTAATGATACCTACCAAGACATTAAAAGAATGTTAGGATTGGGTTAATCACCTGTGTACCTACATCAAGATTATGATGGCTTCCCATGTAACTTCTAGTTTCAAGCCTTGGATAACTGCATGGGTACCCTCTAGTTACTATCCTATGATGACCTCCCGTGTACCCTCCAGATAAAGGCTAATGATGAAATATCATGTACCCTCTTATCGAGAGCTTAGAATGAACTCTTTTGTAACCTTTAAGATCATTGAATGTTTATAATTACCCAATTAATTGGATGGAGATGTCAGAAAAATCCATAAATTATTGAAAACTATACCTACAATCGACCACATAACAACAAATCATTCTTCATATTAGAACACATGGAATGAAATTGATTTCATAAACATCATTGAATCGGAATAGAACTAATGAAAAGATATGGATTTCATAAATATAATTTCATCATAAAAATAAACTAGACAAAGAATAATAGATATAATATACTGAAAACATATCCCCATTAAATAATAATTAACATAAAATAATGTTATCATATATGGAAAATAATTTTTAGGGATTACTAGAAAAAATTATTGAGTAAAATATTCAATCATTTTTATAATATTTTCCATTCATAGAATGTTACGCAATTTTAAAAGAAAATAGTTCATTTGAAAGTGATCTTGTAATAATTTAATTTAATATCCATGTAATTAAGTAATAATGAGGGTATAATATTCTATTCATTCTATATAAGTTAAAAACATTCTTTCAGTATATTATTGTAGGTAGATTAACAATGATCCTTGTTTATAAAATGAAAAAAAAATATATTCATTTCAAAAAAAATTTAAAAACTAAAACATGGTAACCAATATAATTAAATATAAATATAATAATAGTAAAAAATATTTGAAAACAATTTTATAGAACATGGATGTGGAAGATAAATATTCCACCGTAGTGATTTAAAAACAAACAATCCTAGTTATTTATTAGATTTGTAAAATAATCACTCATAACTTTATAATCAACAGAATTGTATTCACATGACATAAAAATGACTATATGGTAAAAAAATACTATAATATTAATTTTAATACTCAGAAAATACATTCATGTGAAGTATATACATTATTCATAAGAAATAAGTACTGTATAAATCATGTGTACTATATAAATAAAAGTGAGATAAAAATATATTACCTTATGTCTTGACTCTCTTCATACTCATTCAAACCTCATGTATAATAAATATAAGTTTTTTATAAATATACCAAAGAATAATATAAATATCTCTAATAATGTATTTGATTTTATTATGGAATTATATTAAATGTTTATTAACAATTCCATGTTAATGTTACATTTTGGGTAATATATACGTTATATTTGTTTTGACTTATCATTGTTGATAATCTTACACAGATCAGGATTTAAAAATATAAAAAATTTAAAACATGGTAGAAATATCAGTTATATTCAGTACATAAATATTAATAATAATTTATAATAATTATGAATTTTAAATGGAATAAACTGTTCATAGAGACGGTAGGCTGTATGTACGCATGAACACTATTTTAGTTCAATTATCATTTTGAAAGAATGTATGTAAATGAAATATATGTTTATATGAATATATAATATTTATAGTATTATTATTAATACATATTTATCATAACTGTTTCCTAAAACCATCCATAATTTATTCTATATAGTTAGTGATTGATTCACATTGCTTTGAGGATGTGGTTGTTCACACATCCACAAATGAAGTTATCATATTTACTCAAAATTAAAAGCATGAAGGTATGTGATATATAATAAATCAAGAATCATAAATACATCATAAATATAATATATTTTATATAAAATCATATTTCACATCGTAATTACAAAGTGGAAGAGGTGGTAATGGAAAACCATACAACATCATTCCGTGAGGTGGTAGTTTTTCGTGCATATGAACGGTAAGTTACATACACATTAGATGGGCAGTGCTGGATAAAGACCAAAAGAGCTTTTTCGATTGTCTTTTCATTGCGTGGGAACCAGACCGTTGTGTTTTCTCCCATTCTACCTCGGGCACCTTCACCTCGTAGGACTACCGCCTCTCTCGGGAAATCACGGAGGTCAAGGATATTTGGGGTGATTTTCTGTGGTCCAAAGAGACTCCTTAGAAACTCAATTTTCTTATTTGGACGATTAGGCACCAGCCCATCCCCATAGATGATAACATCAAACATTTCGGTATCCCATTTGCTTCCCAGTTCCCCTGTTCTAAATCTCCCCAGAAGGAAAGTGTCAAGCACCTCTTCTTCAACGGAGAATGGGTGTGTGGAGTTTGGAGCTTCTTTGGTGAGTTCACAGGTCTACATGTAAACAACCTGTTGGATCTTCCATTCATAAATAGATGGTTCAATGGATCAGGATACCGAATCTCAGAGAAGAGGGCGCGCCTGACGATACTAATGGCGGGCTGCTGGGCAATTTGGCAGGTCGGGAATAAGTTGAGGCATGAGGGGACTCCTTTGGATGCTATGGCCATTATCATCAGAATCAAGGGCAGTCTCCTCAACTTGGCTCATCTCATTGGTGGCTGGACGAATGCTCCCTCCTTTTGGTGGATGCTTCCCCACATTCATGGTGGTCATGAGGTCGACTGCAGAAATAGTGGACGATGGTTGAGAGGGAATCCCCCCTCTAGAGGGGTTAAGCTCAATACTGATGGGTCTTGCAGGATGGGGGCTCTTCGCAGTGGAGGGTTGGTCCGGGAGTCTCAGGGTTCGGTCCTCATGGCCTTCTCCTCCAGTTTGCGACATGGTTCCTCTTTACATGCTGAAGCCAAGGCCATGTTCATGGGTATCAGCCTCTTCCATTAGAGGGGTTTCTCTTTATTAGAGGTGGAAACGAACTCGAAGATCCTTCATGAGGTGATGAATGGTTATATCCCCCTCCTTGGTCGATTATCTATACTATAAAAAAGTGAAATGTAATGATCAATAATGGCATCAATATCCTACATTCCTAGAAGGAGGGGTATCAAGTGGTGGATCATCTGGAATCAATTGAGGTTCCTGGGAATGCCCAAGTTTGGGTGCATGATATCACATCTCTGAAGGCATAAGGGGTTAATCTGATCAGAGAGGATTCCCTTCAGCCTTAATAATTTTAGGACTCCCTAGGCTTTTTGTTATGTTGTTGGAGGTTTTGGGTTGATTGTTGTTGGTTTGGGGTTATGGCCTCTTTATTTTTAATAAAAAAAATGAAACTTTGGATGGATGGACAAACACATTAGATGTAAGTGTGTGTATTTTTAGATTTAAAAATTAATATAAAAAACAAATAATTATATTATGGATCCTTTTATTATTATATAAACCTGAAATAAAAAAATAATTTAGGGGTTTTAATGAAAAAATAAATCAAAGACATTCGTTGATGAAAAGTGCCTATTCTTTTGGTATCTCATTTTGATTTTCACAAAAAGACTTCATTGGTTGAATTTATTCCCAAAGTAAAGATTATATGATTATGGGAGTGAATATGAAGGATATTTTAATATTGTTTTTAATTAAAAAATAAGTTATAATGTGTAATGAAAAGAGAAGAATGGGTGACCTATTATAAGATAGGGAAGGGAAAATTTTAAAATATATCAAAAGATTCATTTCTAATAAATTAAATATCAATATGAATACCTCCATAAGTTAATTATTTATAATATAAGGAAGTATAATGTTATAATATCATCAATTAATACACTTTAGACATGTTTTTTATTATTTTAAACCTTATCAATTCATTAATTCTTAGACAATCCATTTTAATTTTAAATAGGATAAAAAAAATTCAATATTAGTAGGATGTAATTTTTATATATTAATGATAAATTGGACCATAAATGGAAAATATAAGATATATTAGATCATATATAATATCCATTCACTCATTTATTTTTTTAAAAAAAATTAAAAAATTTAACAATATATTATTTTCCTAAAAACATCATAAGTGTCAATTTTGACACTATTCATAACATTGAATTTAGACAAACAAATCAAGAAATATAAATTAAAAAATTAATGTAATAAACCCATAATAATTCATATTAACCTAGAAAATTAGTTTATAACCTTAATTAAGTCATATAATATTTTGTTTAATATTCTTGTTATCATTAAATTGATAGTTTCAGTAACTGAATAATTAATACAACATCATTGTGTAATTATTTGTGAAATTTATTTCTAAATGAAAATTTAAATAAATCATGATGTAGATATATTTTTTATATTTCATAATAATATATATAGTTTATAATAACTTCTAATTGACCCCATATTAAAAATATTATACTTATTGAAAGTAAGAGTGACATTTTGTCACTCTCTTTGATTTTAATAATATCCAAGTTATTTACATTGAAAAATGTCCATTAAATTATTCAATTTCTATATTATTTTTTAAGTGTATATTTTAATAAATAAAATAATGTTTTTTACGTTTTTGGATCATTTTATGATCCTTATTACTTTATTTTAAACTTAAATTGCTCAATTTTCTCTTTACCATGGCATTAAAACTTTCTAAAGTTACTATTCACATTGTCCTAAAATAAACGAGCCTATTTTCATAATTTTTACCTTATGATTACAAATATGGAATCCATTTTTAATAATTCAGCACACATAATTTTTTTATATTAATTTAAAATTAATCCTATTGACGGACTGAGAAAACATGTTTTAAAAGTTAATAATTCAAAAAGATTGAAATGTTTTTATTTCCAAATTCAGTGTGAAATTGACTAAAATTACATGAATTGGATTTAATGATGCAATTTTATCTAATTATACCTTAAAATCCAATATAATATATAATTAAACACTATTAATTATTTCAAGGAAAATAATGTTTTCAATTAAAATTCAATACTTTTCCATTAGTCATAAACATGAAACTTCTTTGAAAAATGACAAAAAATCTACCAAATTAAATTTTTATGTTCAGATTAAGAAAATGAAGTACTTTTAAAATATTATTTATGAAAATCTCAAAAAATATATTTAAAATTATTTTGCCATTAGGAGGCAGAAAACTGCCTTTTAAGAAAAATACTTCTATCATGCATAATATTGGATCTATTCATATATAATGTATAGAAAATAGATAATATGAATATTAAAAATTATATAGAATATTATATATATATATATATCAGAATAATAATTAAAAAATATTTATTTTTTTATTGGTATAAAACACACTAATTAACATTTAAATATTTTTTTAGAAAAACATTCCTTTTATTTTAAAAATGTGTTTAAATACTTTTTTAATAAATCGTTCAATGATTTATATTTAAACCATAATTTCATAATTCATTAAAATATGTTAATACCTATCATTATAATTGATACATTATAATTTTATTATTTATATAAGTTTAATAATGAAATGATGTTTTATAGAAACTCAGTGTTGCGTGTAAAGAAAGATAAGTTGTTGTTGCATGTAGAAAAATCGTAACTTGGTGTAGAGTGTAACACAAGACAAAAAATAAATTTAATTTATTCCCAAATAAATCATACAAAATCAGGTAGTTATAATTTCACTATGAACTATCCTATTGAGTTAGAAGGATTGGACATTGGAATGATTTCTGATAGTGATTCTAGTGATGTTCCACTTAGTCTAATAAATACCATCATTCTTGGTTGTGGGTGAGGTAATAATACTCTATGTTTAAATTACTATGGTTTATGGTCATCAACCACTATTATATCTTGGATCCACATGAATATTATGTTTCCAAGCCAAACTGTGGTGGTAAAAATCCCAATTTTGATGGGTCAGGATTACTCCTTTAATACCAAAGAGGTATCATTTATCTCATCCTTCATGGATTTTTTAGAATCTATTAAAGACAAAGGTTGATGTATTTCCCAATCATAAAAAGAGATTATTTCCACAAAGGGAAACTTTTTATCATTAGTTTTCCATTTATTTTGACAAGATGACTTTTGGACCTTCTGACAAGCATTGCATAGGATCCTGTCAATTTATTACACCGACTATGTGTGCCTCCTCTAGGTTTTATGAATTTAAATGTTTTATTGGTTGGAAATATATATATATATATACCAAGTAAATCAAATATGGCGTAATGTGATGAAATTACAAGATTTATTCTCTAATACTATATGTTGTCAAGTTAGCGGTTTAAAAATTAGAGTATTAATTTTCCCAAACAATAATGTGAACATTTATTGAGGTGTTAGTGACTATATATTGAAACATCTTCATACTAATTAAAAAATATTATTGATGGCTCTATCACTTCATCCTTGACATGAATTATCATGAAACGTTAGTGTAAACCATTTTAACTTATATTTAGAGCTCATTTATCAACAATACATGTTTATCACACTAGAAGAATGATATGTATTTTTTCTTGAGATAGAAAAGAGTATACCATATGTTTTGAAAAGGTAGTTCATTTAGTCCCCTTTAAACATATTTGGAATATATTTTTGGTTAGTGTAAATAAGGTACAAAATTAATAGTAATATTCACTTAGAATCAGAGCTCATTTATCATCAATACATGTTAATAATACTACGAATAAGATATATATTAATTGTTTAGATAAAAAGAGTATCACATATGTTTTTATAATGGTAGTTCATGAAGTCTCCTTTCAACATCTTTGGAATCTGTTTTTGGGTAGTGGAAATGGGGTACAAAATTAATAGTAATTTATCCTTTGATAAACCCTTATATAAAAACATAAATATCTTATAATCCTATATAAGGGTTTTTAGAATTAATTATAACAAAATATTTACATCTATGATGATTTTTCAATAGGATATATTTCATTTAGAGACTCCCAAATTATAGATTAGTTTGAAAAATCTCAAGAAAAAAAGATAATAAACATAATGAAAACTAAATTTTTTACAATGATTAATTGTTCTCAATTAGTTATGAGGTGTATAATGTCTTTTTCCTTGGTTTCTGGAGATATTATTGGTATGAGGGGAGAAATGGAGTGGTTGTGACATGGGTAAGAAATTCAGGTCATGAAGACGAATCATTATGTGGGGGAAATTAAAAATATTCCCATTGGGTAGATTCCATGGTATATTATTTTGTTATAGGGATGACCTCCATAATATATAACCAATGTAGGACCTTCAATGTTTCTGAGAATGGTCTCATAGGAAGGACCTTCACAATAAACAGCACTGGGAGGACCTCTGTGGTTGAATAATTTATCATAGAGTTTATATCTTTAACATATATAATTTATAGGTCCTCTATAGTATCTAATATTGGTATGATATAGAGGAATTCCATTACCATATATTCCATATCTTATCAATGAGGAACTAGAATATTCACAAGCCACTAATAAAGTATGATGGAGAATCATATAAATATAAACACTAAAAAATATTGTAACATGATCCAAATAATTTATTGAATATTTCCCTTAGAGAATATTCATTTTATATGTCCTATATTAGGTACCTATATAATGTTCCCCTACACATCACTCTCTCATGTGTCCATAAAGGGTTGGTTACGAGACCATGATCTCACCTCCTATTATTCCGGAGGCTACTGACTGGTAGTCGGGGTGTGATTTGTATAGTGAAGAGACTCTACACCCAGGTTACTAAGTTACAAAACTATTAAAAAATATAATAACAATAAATATAAGAGTGAAAAATAAAATGGAAATAGTAAAATATGATAGAATACTAAAAAACCAACCTAACTAAATAATATAATAAATAATAATAGATTAATGACAAGATATAATGTAACTAAATGTCATGATAAATGTAAAACAAAATAAAATCAGAGTATAATCCACAAAATACTCAAAATTCCCCAGTCCTGAACTTCATGTCAGTCTCATCTCCAAAATCCAACCCATCCAGTAAGCAGACAATCAACAACAAGGTCTCTTTTCCTTATCCAACTCATCATCCATATAATATTCTAATGTATTAAACAATGGCCTGAATATGGAAGGATTATAACTCAGTAGGTCAATAACACCATGTCTATGAATAACTACTCTCGTAATAAGTGTATTAAATAATTCATTAAACCAATGTAATAATTAATTAAACTATTAAATTAATATAAAGTCTTGTTTATTAGAAACCATTCCAGAATGTCTCTGAGAATGTCTCACAACCATGCCAAACATAACCATATAACCATGTTAAAACATATCTACCATGGTTCAATTCTATAATGTCTCTGAGCATGGACTACCACCATGCCAATCATTACCAAATAACTGAGGTATAAATCACACCAATCCGGATCTAACTCTATATATAATCATTTCATCATGTGTCATTGGGTCTGGCCTGCTATATAATCATTTCAATATTTCAACTAGGCTATGCCCACTATATAATCAGTTCATCATGTGTCACTAGGCCAAGCTCACTATATAATCATTTCACCAAATTGTCCCTGGGCATAGCCTACTATATGAGAGTTTTAGCATATGTCATTGTGCATATCCCACTATAAAATCATTTTAGCATGTATCATTGGTCATATCCTTATATATAAGCATTTCAACATTAATCACAACACATGTAATAGAAACAATGATATCACAATATCACATTATATAAACTAATGGTTAATTGTTAAAATTATTATTTAACATTTAATTACATATTTCATATATCAATTGGTCATATCCAATGTTATTCTGGTTATATAAATAAACAAGAAAAGAAAACGGTAAATCAATAACATGAAATCACCCACCATCCATTTCATTATAAACACACATTAATCCATTAAAAATTCATTTATATTAATGGGTTATCTCACCCTAATCGTGGCCACAAGCTAGGTTTATGACCAATTGGATGCCAAGGGATTACAAATAATAATTCAATTCATTCTTTCAATTGATTCGGTGAATGATATGATGATAAAATTGAGATATTTTACATACATGAAAATTATCAAACCATCGGGTTAGTGTTTAGACACCATATCATTAACTGAGTATTAAAAAACTTTTGAATAGAAAACGTATATGAAGAATAATGGGTAGATGATCATATGAAGGATCCTATAAAAATTTATAATGATCAATACCAATAACACACATGATCAAAAGACTACAAAAAATTGTAAAAATAAGGGATAGGATGGAAAACAAGAAAACAAACTTAATATGTATTGATCACAAAAGCAAAATTTCTGGAAGGTAGCATGGAACTCTAAAATCTCATGGAATGATACCAATGATCGAGAGGTTGAAGTTGTATACATGATGAAATAAAAATAACCGTGTGACATACATTAAAACTACAGGTTGGGGAAATAAATAATGTTTAATATAATTAAATTTCTTGTAATTGTTTTTAATGAGATATGTAAAAAAACTTGTTGCCTTAGATGAATAGTAAATTCTCTCGAACATTACACAATGTGTAATTCATTTACAAGATGTTTAAATGTTCTAAAAATATATTTTCCTTATAAAACAACATGAAACCCTTTTAAAGATTATCAACTTAACAATATCCCATGGAACCACATTACACATTTACCAATAATACATTTAATTAAAAAATAATACATCTCATAACATCATGTCATTTTCCCCAAAATGGATCTCTATCTTCAAAAGGGACTCTACTATTAAGGATCAAATGAAAAACTCAAAGAGGGAAATACATGAAAAAATTTGAGATCCCAAAACCTCATCACCATATAATGTATCATTCTAGAGTTTCACCAAGTATCACTCTGGGGTCTTAGAAAAAAAGTTTAGCCACTATGCGTGCATCATACTCTCTCTCATAAGCCTTATCTTGAACTCTTCCATGATGTAACAGAACATTAACCAATAGTATAATCATACCATTGAGATAATTCTCACTATAATACACAATCCATATAAAAATATCTTAAAAGGATACATCATAAATAATCTTGACGTAGTTTACATCTATCATATTAGAAGGTTTAAAATAATATCTATAATGTTGCGAAATGTGGAACATAGCATGCATGGCACTTTAGTGCTATTGATGGGATAAGCGACACATCAATGGAATGACCCTATCAACAATATCAAAAGTTCTAGAAAACTTAAGTGATAGATTTACCGGTGTCTAGAAAAAGAATTTCCCCAACATAGGTGAAACCTGAATGAAAAAAATATGACTTACCTCAAAATCTAGAGGTCATCTATGAAGGTTATCAAATTATTTTTTCCTACAATGTAGGGTCACCAACTACTATCTAATCAACTAAAACTACACAAATCACTAACTCACTTGCCTTAAACCAGTAAAGAGGAAATCAAAACTAATCTATAAAAATAATCAAAAGATTACATTTGGATGTGTTGATGCAGTTATTAAATGCAAAGTCCATGAGTTTCATATGTTGTTCCCACAAAATAGAAAAATTCAAAACACAGATTCAAATCATATCATACAGAACATGAATATTCCTCTCAAATTAACAATCAGTTTTAGGATGATAGGTTGTACTCAAAAGAACTTTTGATTCTTAATTATTTTTAATAACACACTAAAAAATGACATCATCTCATTTCCATGTAAGAATGGGAAAAGGATGAAAAATCCCAGTTGGCATCTGATCCTTGAGTTTCACCTTCTAAAAAGTAAAACATCTATCCACATATCCTTTTACATACTTCTAAAGTTTTTACTACCAGTACTATCTACAATGATTGTGACACATCTCTGATAAACCAGGATGTAACACCCTTCTGGAACTATGAAACTCTTTCATCCTATCCTTTGGAAAACCAAAAGAACCCATCATCGACCATATAAAATAATTGAGTTTCCCCTACCAGGAGACCATATCGATGGAATCTCCCATTCATATAATCTAACTCTTAGAACTATGGCATCCAGATTAGATAACTAATCGATCATGATCTAGTCCATAAGCACGGGTATAATAGATGTTGAAGTCAGAGTTACTCATCTCTAAGACCCCTTAACATCTAGATTCTTGTTTAAAAATAGGTCCATTACCTTATACTATTCATTATACACCCATAATTCCTATTTCTATATATTCATGTTCAATTCATCATCAATAACATTTCCATTTTCTATTTTATAAGATAAATCGGATGTGAAATACTTCAGATACTTGACCCACCTCCACTATTAAAAGTTTAGGTCCCACTGAGAAAAGATGTACCTAAGGCTCTTGTGGTCAATGTATACCAAAAATATCTCACTCAATATGTAATGTCTCTAGCATCTTAGGGCATGTTAACACTACTTATAACTCTAAATCATGTGTATGATAGTTTCAATCATGTGTCCAAAGATTTATGGAGCCATAATAAACCACTTGATCCTCTTGTATCAGTCCAAATATGTGTCCAACTCTGGATGGTCATAGTATAAAAAATATTATTTACCCTATATAGGTAATTTTAAAATATGTTTTGAGGTTATTCTTCCTTTATACTCCAAAAAATCTCTCCCACAATCATTTTAACAAACATGCATCACCCCTTTCTGGGTCACCCCTAACATCAGTGATTCCAAATGGTAGAAGTACTAGATAGTGTACTGAAAATAACCCGCTAAACCTAGTAATATACATATATAAATTGTATTCTTATGTTTTTACCATGTTACCATGACTGTAAATTTTTATGGGTCCACTAACATTGCAGATTCAATGATAACATATCCTAAGAGGTGCATATTAATAGTCAAGAATATATATTTGTCTAAATTCGAAAAATGATGATTCAATATCATTTTACTCATGAGTATTTAATGATTTTTTGCATGATCAACATCATACTAGGATTAAACTAAAATATCATTGAATAAACCAAGAAAACTGGTCCAGAAAATGATGAAAGAACGGATTCATCAAGTCTACAAATATCACTGGTGCATTAGTCAATCCATATGGAATCACAACTAAATAATACAATCCATACATGATCTTAAAATAATTTCAAGTTATTCAAATTGTATCACCATAAACATATGGTATCATGATCTGAAATCGATCTTGGAGGAGATCTTGGAACCTCTAAGTTAATCAAAATCATCAAGGCGTAGAAGAGGATAGCGGTTCATGACCACCATCAGGTTCAATCTATGATAATCCACACACATTCACAATGTCCCATCATTCTTCTTGGGGAATAGAACAAGATAAACCCATAGAGATGTACTCAGCCTTATAAAACCATTAGCTTCTAGATATTTCAACTGGACTTTCAACACTATACGTTGTGGTGGTGCCATTTTGTGTGGTGGAATAAAAAAACACACTACTCAGGGTAGAAACTCGATCATAAACAAGATATATCGGTCATGTGGTAAGCTATATTACTAATTAGGAAAGACATATTGAAAATGATCTAACATTTGATTAAAATAAAAACCCTTTATTTCACTATAATCTAGTGGAATATTGTATATTTGAGTTGTGAGATAATCCAACCTACACTAAATAGGTCTTTCATGATCAGCCTGAAGACCCCACTCACCCTGGTAGGAATAGCTGGCTCCTTATGGTGTTAAAATAGCAACTCTCCTTTGATTGTAGTGAATATGATACTAGTACATAACATACCAATATATATACAAAATCAAATCAAAATACAAAATTTCTAGCATAAGTTATTTCGAAAATAAATAAAATCCAAGAATATTTAGAGAACATTCCTTATAATTTCGGATACGCTATGAATTCACTCCCAATGGTGTGTATATGGTTAAAATACCATCACATATTCCCACATCCAAGACCAAACCATATATAAAAAGAGTGGATAAAAAGTAATGTGATTCTATTGTATCAAGAAAACATAAAAAATATGGGATGATACATGTATTGTACCACTAATAGTTTATGATCATGAATCTATAATATCTATAGTATTCTTTATACCATTAAGGTGACCAGACCCTCTATACTAAACTTCAGTAAGAATCCCATTAGCTATACCCTCTTCCTCATACTTTTATTATTATAATGGGGTACAAAATCCACTAACTCTACTAGAAGATAGTATAAAACACCTTATACATGTTTGATGATGTGTAGCTACATCATTCCTAGACATTGCAAGAAATCATGTTCCCAGACCACTTTTATGCTATTTTATGGCACTACAAAACCTATCTAGTTGTCCCAATATACTATAAGAAGGACACTCTAAAGGGGTGTATAGACACTGAGGTTAGGTTTGTTGTATATTTCCACATGTATAACATTTTAATTGAACAAGGACATGAGATGGATAACCACTTGTATTCTATTACCACTACCACCCAAGTGAAAATGGTCATAGTAATGCATCTTTCTACAGGAATAAGAGTACACTATTTTCCTCACTGAAACAACTAAGGCACTGGTCAGAGCCTCTCATATATTATATTCTATTATGAATTCACGATTCATCCCATCTATATAACTACTCATAATAATCATGTTCACATGAAACCTGATCTAATATGAAATATCATCTTGAAAATATCTCTCCTTAGAGATCTAAATAGCTACCAAAGATGGTGAAAAGCTCTGTAGGTCAATGAAACGTTGAAAACAGTCTAAAACTAAAATTCCCTCCCACATAAAGTTCTTGAAAACATGATACATTTCATAATTAAATTCATTTTAATAAAAATGTATCTTGAACTTTGTCTCGATGTTCTTCTAGAATAACTCCTCTTTCTTGCCCACCTACTCCAGAATTTTCTACCAATGATTGACTGGTCCACAAATCATATATACAATAAGATTCACCATCATTTTATTGGGTGTCTCAAGATTCATAAATATTGAATGGAATAAATAGATCAAGAACTCAACTTTCTATTGTCCTCCCTCTATAGTAATCCTTGGTGCATGTTGCAGCTAAATATTTATCTTTAACTCAGATATTGAAGGCACAGTGTGACCAGTCTATATTTCTATGAATCTCATGACCCACAATAATATGTCACGAAGCTAAGAAACATATGATCCTAAAAATTGATAAGAAGTTATGATTTAGATGTGTTAGGAGTATTTTTATTATCACTCTCGTAACACTCATCTAAAATATGAGAATATTTCATTTTCTCTACAAGAAAAACAAACTCCTTGTAACTCTGGCTATAATAAAGTCAACCTCAACAAGTTACTTCAACATATAACCAATGACTCATGGTTACTGTAATCATGGAATACATGTGTTTTAGCCTGAAATACAAGTTCATGTATTTTATTTCTGAGTTATAAAAAGTATCTCATATCACAGTTCAATTGGAATGTATACATCACATGACAAATAAATATGTCCTGATCATGAAAAATTCATGTCAATATATATCCCTATGTTCTTATTATGATTCATGAATTAAAATCTCATTCCATACCAGACTAGGATTATAAATTTTAAGAACCAATAAAATTATTAAAATAATAATATCACATAACAAGTTAATCACTCAGGGTGAAATAACATCATTCTTATCAAGAATATAGTATAAACAATAGTACATCCCAAGGTACATGGATTATCGGTCATACATGGTTACGATAATCCCATGAACAACATCATTACCATATATAGAAACATCATAGTCTCCTTTCTACCTTTACCATATATTAAATTAATAGAAAATAATCATTTACCCTTTAATACCACTTTGTAATGTCCACCGAGATGACACATGATCACATGGTCAGAAAGGGTTGGTTTTCAGACCTCAAGTGCACCACCCTACAAGTTATATGATTTATACTAGCAGTGTGGGTGTGATATGTTTAATGGAAATATTATACCACCTACTTACAGATTTAAAACATAGAAGAATAAAAAAATAAGAATAAATATAAATAAATACCATAGGACATAAAAATTGGAAACAATACAATACAGTTGAATACCAACAATCAATGTAAACTGAATAATAAAATAAATAATAATAAAATAATTAAATGAAGAGCTGGAATGTAACTAAACATCAAAATAGAATTAAAATAAAATAAAATACTAGAATACTTATAAAAGTCTCAAAATCACCCATTAAAAAACCCCGTGTTGATTCCATATTCAAAATATATCCCATCTAGCAAGAAAAAAAATTCCATAGCAATGTCCTTCTCCCATGTCCAAAGCTACATCAATTTAATCTACTTGGGTACAAAATGGTGACCCGAATAGGGTGTGAGAGTAACATAGTAGGTAAAAAGTAAAGTGTCTAATGAAAACCCATCTGATAACAAGTGTATGAAATAATAAAATAAATAGGTGTATAAATTAATTACCCAATTTAATTAATAACACTACAACCTTCTTCAACACCATGTCTGAATGTCTCTGAGCATGCCTCACAATCATTCCAACCATAAATATATGACCTTGGTAAAACATAAAATGACTCAACATCATACCAGAATGTCTGTGAGCATATATTACATCCATTTCTTCTGTATCCTTGTAACCAAGTTATAAATCACACCAATATAGGTCAAACCCCCTATATAATCATTTCAACAAGGGTCACTAGGCTTATCCCACTACATAAGAATTGCACCATGTCAATGGGGCCAAGCCTGTGATATAATAATTTCAACATTAGTCATTTGGCCAAGCCTTATATATGTGAGTTTCCACTTGTTTCACTGTGTATATCCCTCTTTATAAATATTTCAACATCTTTAAATGGGAATATCTCACTATATAATCATTTCAACATGTACAATTGGGCATTTCCCACTATATAAACAATTCAACATTTAATCTCTCAAATAATTACCAATATAATCATTACAACAATTAATCACAACCCATGTCATAGAAATAAGGATATCAAAATATCACATCATATGGATCAATGGATAATTATTCAAATTAACATTTACATTCCAATTACACATTTCATATTTCAATTGTTCATAACCAATAACATTTTTGTTATCTCACAAAATAATCCATGCCAAGGTGAATCCATGTCATGAAATTACCCACAATACATTTTATTCTAAACACACATTGATCTATTAAATAATTAAATTATGTTCAATGGTTCACCCACCGTAATGGCTTCCACATGATAGGTCTCTAAAAATTCAATCCAAATGAAATTCAAAGGAATAATTCAATTCATTCTTCCACTTTATTTGGTGGATGATATGTTGACACTATTTCATTTTTAAAACTAAATGAAAATTATAAAACCTTGGGGTTATTGTTTAAACCCCATATGTTTAAATAATAATCAAATACTTTTTCCAAAAACAATCTTGTTACACCCCTAGATTTTGTGAAATATATTATTTTCAAATTAATTTAATATTCTGATATTTTCAATTTCACATAACATTAAAAATAGTTTATTTTATATTAAAGGTATATATCCGGATTGAGTTATATGCAAAAAAACATTAGTCTTGAACTACACTCAAAATAAATTTTATTTTTCTATACATGGAACACAAAGGATAGCTTAAATTACATGCAAGACTGACTAACCTTGATGGCTTGCATAACACACAAGGCCATCTGTTACTGAATAATAAATCATTTTTAAAATATTATTCTTTATTAGGATATAAAATAGATTTCAATTTGAATATTATAGAATTATATAACATATTAATATATATATTTTAATTCATTGGTTTCATATTAATTAGAATATAATATGTAAACCAAATGAATACAAGGGGACTAATTTTATAAAAGTCTATTTTAATGTGAAACAAATAATTTATATGAATTTGTTAAATTAATTGATAATAGAGAAAGATATTATTAAATTTATATGTAATATATTCAAAAAAATATATTTTATAATCATTTAATATATTTGATAGATATAAGATAAGAACAAATCCAATTGTAAACCTATATTTTAATAAAGGCAGTTTTATATCCTTTTAATGCAGAACCCATTTTAAATCCAATTTTTTCACTTTTAAATACATAATATATCACAATAAGCCTTAGATTTGAATTATAAACAAAAATAATATGTTATAATATATTTTTAGTATTTTTCGATAAAGTTTCATTTTTTAATGAATAGTCAAAAATATTGAATTTTAATTCAAAATAGTTTTTTCATCTAATCCATTTATAAGGTTAAATTATATTATAGATTGGTTTTAAATATTAATTAGATAATAATATTTTAAATTAATCCAATTTAGGTAATTGGAAACAATTTCACTTTGAAATTGGGTATAAAACAAAACAAACTTTTGAACGTTTTTACATTAAAACCTCATAGTGTCATCTCATGAGGGAAATTATTTGTAAACTAATTTATGCCACTTTTGTTATTATAATTTATAAAAATGGATTCCATATTTAGAATCATAATAATTTATAATTTCTAAAAATTTAATCTTTGTTTTTTATCAAAAATGTTTTTGAATGTGATTAACCTTAATTACACTGATTAAGAGAACAATTAGGTCAACAGAGTACTAAACCTTATATTTAAGATCCAAAAGAACCTAGAAACGTGTACAAGAATCATTGGAATTAAATTATTCAGAAATTAACCTTCCATTATTTTTTTATGTTTTTATGGATTTGTTAATGTAAAAACATGGGTATAACAAACTTGTTTTTAAAACTGCCAAGTCTGCCATTTCCATTCCCTATAAAAGGCCACCAAATTTTCATCTTCTTAACACCCCTTAAAAATTAGGTTCAGCCAATATATGACCATTTCACTTCACAAAAACCCTAAAATAATTCTTGAATCCTCCCTTATTGTGTAGATCAATTCATGGAATCCTTTCGGCACAAACCAAAAGGAGTAACCTGATTAAGAGGTAAAATCCTCTCTCAAAGGACTTTCTTTTATTTTCATTCTCCACCAACTAAAATAGATTAATTATATTATATTATAAAAAAATAAATATCTTAAATATACTAGTATTTATTTATGCTATGAGATTTACCTACACTCACAAAACACCTCGATCTAATGGGTAATGAAAATAATTTCTACGTGCATAATGAACTACCACCTCATGAAATGATGATTATTAATTTTTACTTTAATGCCTCTCATGGCGAAAATTATGATGGAAACTATATTTATATATGTTAAATATTTTTTTAATTATTTATCTAATATACTTTAATTCTTTTATAATGCATGTATTTATAATTTCTATTTTGTGTCAATACGATAATTCCCTTTGCGGAAGTGTCAACTACCTCCCCTCAAAGCAATATTATTCATTAATACACTACATGAAATGTATAAAGGATAGAGTTAGTGAATTTATATGATATATATATGACATAATAAAGCTAATATAACAATTATATATGTAGATATATATATTTTACTTTCTTTCTCACAACATGACAATTAAACGGAAATAATGTTCATGTGTACGTATGACTTACCATCTCCACGAACAGTGTATTTAGTTTCATAATTATATATTATATGGATTATTATAATGCACATATAATGGAAAAAATTATATATATATATAATGATTTAAAATTATGAAATCATGATCTATGTATGAGGACAATTTATATAACCAATAAAGAAACATGAAAAACAAAGTGAATATTACCCGAAGTGAAACCCTAAAATAGATTTTTAAAAAGTGGGCAATATAAAGCAATAATAAAAAAATAAATGGTATTAGAAGTAAGAATATGGTTATGTGATAGATTTATAATAATGATATATCTTATATATTTGATTTTTTAGAGAGTATGATGAGAGTCAAGACATAAGGTTAAGGGATTTCATCTCACCTTTTATTTTTTTGAGATACATTCTTTTTTCACTACCTATTCATTTTATCTGTTTGTATACTACACATGGATTTATTCAATGAATATTTTAATTAAATTTATTTTTATTTAAATATCAATTATATCATCATTATTTCATGGATTTAAATTTCCAAAATCAACCAAGTCGGTAAGACTGTTTTGTCTCAATTTTCTCTTTTTAGAATCAAGTTTTATGATGAACCGAAATTCTTTTTGAAGGTGTATATACATGCATTTGACTGGTTATATCTTGAATATACATCATTTAGTGATATTGTATAATCATTTAATTTAATTTTCTTAAATTAGGGAATGGTTCAATTTTATTATGTGATAAGAGTTTAATGAAGCAATATAATCACTTTTCGAGGTTGTTTTTGATTATGCATCCTTTGTTGAAACCTTATAATACATCCCTAAAAACCATAATTTATTTTATTATCCTCTAGTTCTTCGAGCTATATTCATGTATTGGTACAATATTTTCTATTTTTTTGTAAATATTTCGTTAAAAACGGTTTTTCTAGAAAGACCGACATTACACACTCTTCCGTCGTAAATCTTGGTTCTGTAAAAAATATTTTATAAAAAGGTTTTTCAACAATATTATACATTCTCTTAAAATATTTAAAATAATTATTTTCCCTTTTTTTAATAATTTTTTTCAATGGAATATTAATTTCAGTTTCTGAATGATTCATTTTTAAACATTTTTACCATGAAAAACGAATGTTATTTTTACCTCGTATGACATGAATGGATTTAACCACCATCAATTATTTGAAGATTAATTTTCATGATTAAAAGGCAAATTTTTAATAAAATATTTTCAGAATATATTATCACGAAATGTTTTACAAGTGTCATTCAAGATTAATCTAGAAAATTTTAAGGAAAATGGATATCAAAAGGCTTTATGTTTTAAAGATACTTTTTCAAAGAAGAAATGATATTTACCTAAAGACGTGTTTTCAAAATATAATTCCATGTTATTTTCCATCTATGGTAAATATTGTTGATTTTACTCATTCCCTTTTAGGATATGATCCAAAGGTTTCATTTGTATTCAATATTTAATCGTTTATGTTTTGGTGGAATGATTCTTAAAAAACCATTCCAATTCCTTGGGTTTTATACTTTCGAAACCCCAATATTTTCGTGGGTTATTCTTTCAGGAAGTGATTATAAAAACGACCTATTTTCATAGGTTATGATTTGATAAAATGTTAATGGAATTTATTTTATTTCATGTGTGTTGTCACCAAAAATCACATCCATAAAATATTTCAAATGATTCCATACATGATCTATGAGAGTATCCCATATCGCAAGCTTGGATTTGACTTTTCATAGAGCTCGAACACTGCTATATGTTAGAAGATAGGGACAATCGATGTTGGGATAGAAAACTAGTTTTCGGAGACCATTCGTGAAGCTCCATATGTGATTGCGGAGTAGGGGAATTTGACCAAAGCCACTAAAAACACTTTTGAGGGAACAAAGGAAGCCTCTGCGCGATTTAGGGGATGATGGTCAAATCCATAGTAATGATAGACTAGATAGAACTACATTCATATGCGGAGCATAATTTCCTTTGCGACATCATTTTTCTTCATGACACACATTATTTCTTTGCGTTGAGCTCTAAAGACCAGCATCACCTATAAATATCCATCTCTCCCCCTTTATATGGATAGTTAGGTCACCCCTTCGGCGGATGATCACTCCTATTTCGTAGTGCCCATGAGAACAGGGAAGTGGTACCCTTTGAGAAGGCCTCCGCCCATTGCGAAGGAGGGAGCTCCTTCGGGTTGCTCAAGGATCTGTTAATCCCCATGATCCATGAGACCTTTAGCACCGTGAAGCCCTATACTCCCTGAAGACATGATCCAGGATCACCTTACCTCCATGAAGCTAATGTAGAGACCCTGACCTCTTCGAGAACCTGAGATCCATAAGGTTCCATGCTCCACAAGAGACTCAACTCCACAAACACTATTCCTCTGTGAAGTCATATCCTTCATTAAGCTCTGACCTTCAGGACCATCGGTCCATACCATGGGGAATGCGCCTCGTTACCCCTGCATGGGATAAATGTTGTGTTGTCGTCTTGGCCCTCTAGGCAAGTCCCTTTGATACAGTCACTGGCCAATATTAACAATGGAGAGCTGTACCATGAACATTTCAGGTCAGGACATCGGCATATTCCATTTCACCCTTATGCATAGCCACCATCCACCTATAGAATAACAGGATTGTAGATATTCTTCCACACTCCATGAAATAACATGATTCTACTTATTTCTCTAGGTCCTTTCACATTTTGTGAGTTAATATTCTCATCTCTAATTCCTTGAGTGACTTGAGATGAACCAATCCTAAAGTAACTCATCCAGCCCCCATCACATGACTCTTATGCTAGGTTGAACCATAATGGGTAACTCTTGTGTAAGAACCAACACCAACTGTTTCTATACACCTTATTCCTAATAGTCCAATCTATAAGAATATAAAATATAGTACTCCATATATGAAAAATATATGATTCCTATTGCTCCAATCAAGATAATCCTTATGCACCAAGCATGATTTTCCAATAGTCCTTACAATACGACTTTAAACTATAGTATTCCCTATCATTCAATAATAGGATGTATCTTTTTCCAAATAAGATAAGGATTATTTGTCAAGCATAAGATACATCATACCATAATTACAGTGGAATAATTTCAAGAGCATTGGAAACCGTTCGAGAATTCAATCACTCAATATCATGATTAATGTGTCCTTTAGTCAGATCTTCATCCTATTACATGTTTGAAGGGACCCCCTAACAGCCTAATCCCATGCCGCTTTGGTTTACCTACCATTGTGGGCTAACTCTGAGGAATAATTTGGATGAAAATTTGGGTTTTTTCCATTTTGTCGAATACAGTTAGTAGTTGGCCCCCATCTGTTTTTTTCTATCTCTGTCTAATGCGATGTGGATTCTATTATTCGAATTTGGTCAGCAGTTATCTCCCTTTTTCATTCTCCCCCCATTGTGTTCCGAATGTTGGCCATGTGATTTATACGTTCATATGCCTTTGTTTTGAATGATTCATACTCCCATGTCATTATCCCTCTTATGCACTAGAACATAGGTGTATGTCAATTATATGCCTCATCCCACCAATAGGTTGGGATGCCCTCCTAGAAAGACATGAGGAAGACATTACAGGATGCTTCCAGGCATAAGACCCATCTACCATTGTCGGTCCTTAGTGGAAACCAAGCTACCTCTAGTCATTAACCACATCCACCATTTTCGCTCCACAGTGTCACCTGTATAGAAACAATGCATAAGCCCCACCCACTATTTCCACTTCTTAGCGGCACCCAAGATGCTTCTATGTGTATGCCCCATTGACCATTGTCTCTCCACCGTATCACCTGACCAGCTTCTATGCATAAACCCCATCCACTATTTCCACTACTAAGCAGCTCCTCAGATACTTCTATGTGTAAGACCCATGCACCATTGCCTCTTTATAGTGACACCCGGGCAGCTTCCATGTGTAATTCACTTTCACCATTACCACTTCAGATGGGAACCCAGGTTGCTTCAATGCATAAACTCAATCCACCATTTCCCACTCCATAGTGGCACCCAAGAAGCTTCTATGCATAAGCCCCATCCACCATTTCCAGTCCTTAGTGTCACCCATGCATCTTCTATACGTAATACCCAATCATAATTCCTTGTGGACACACATTTTCACCACAATCGTCATCTATGTTGTTTCATTTAGTTTCTCACACCGAGCATGACTCACATGAGCTTTAAGTAATCATCGACCATGAAACCCTTTTTGGTTAGCCTTAGTGTGTAATCCCTCTACCTAACATTAGTGAACTGTACTAAATTTAATCTTTTACCCATATACTCAAGGTATGTAGGAATCCTTCCAGTGGTTCAAGCCCATCCCCCATTGGTCCCAACAACTTCATGTCGGTTCACCCCCATCTTGCATGAAGTTATATTGTGTGCCCATTTTCATCCTGCATGACACTAAACTGTATGTATATGAACTACATGGTTTTGAATCCTTATCTACAAAGGTTACATTAGAATCTTCTCTGAGATTCAATCCCAATCTACGGTAAGTTGTTGTATCCCCTTTACTGGGATCCGACTCTCAGGTCTGCCCCCAGGCGTTAGATCAATATCAGGCTTCTAACCATGAAAAATCCCCAAAATCATATATGTATCATTGTACTTCACTCACACCTTTATCCTATGCATCATCATGAAGTACGTGGTTTCTGTTCCCTGTCTCCTAGACAAGGTACGCAGGAAGCCTCCCTGAGGTTCAACCCCAAGCACTAGTAAACTTCAGTGTCCCCTTTTTCTAGGAATTACATACTTGGTTCGTCCTAGTGGCATCAGATCAACTATAAGGCCACTAACCACATGTAACCCTCATCACGTCATAGGGTTTTTGTCCTTTGTGTAAATCTGGATTTTCTGCCTCACTCTGAACTACATGGGTTCTCATCCCTGTCTCCTAGAAAATGTATGTTGGAAGCCTCCCTAAGGTTCAACCCTAATCCCTG
This sequence comes from Viscum album, assembly GCA_963277665.1. NCBI lineage: Eukaryota > Viridiplantae > Streptophyta > Magnoliopsida > Santalales > Viscaceae > Viscum > Viscum album. Next base: position 426,051,454 of record OY728129.1, on the reverse strand, counting down.
GTAAACATCGTTGCCCCCTTTTGTTGGGACCCACATCCTTCATCCGTCCTAGTGGCGTCAGATCAACTCTTGGGCCGCTAAGCATGAATAACCCCCATTATTTCTTTAGGTCAATGTCTTTTGTATACACCATGATTTCAAGCCTCAACCACAAAAATACATTGACATTGATCTTTTCCCCTTCTAGGAATGGTACGTAGAAATCTTCCATGAGGTTCAATGCCATCACCTATCGGTCTTGACAACTTCAAGTTGGTTCACCCCAATCCTTCATGATGTTAAATTGTATGCCTCTTTTTATCCCGCATGATTCTAAAATATATGTATATGAACTATGTGGGTTTTGATCCCTATCTACATAGGGTACGTAGAAAGCATCCCTGAGGTTTAATATAAAACTACGTAAATTCATTGTATCCCCTTTGTTGGGATCCAAATCTATGGTCTTCCCCTAGGTGATAGATGAATCTTGTGCTACTAACCACATATAAGACTCAAAATCATCTTTCGGTCACTATCCTGTAGGTACACCCCAATCATATCCCTCACCCTGAACTATGTGGTTTTTAGTCCTTGTCTCCTATACAGGGTACATATGAATACTCCCTGAGATTCAATCCCAAGAATTGGAAAACTTTTGTGTCCCCGTTTGTTGGGACCCACATCCTTGGTTCGTCCAAGTGGCGTCAAATCAACTATTCAGCCGCTAACCACCCATAACCCCCATGATGTATTTAGGTCGTTTTCTATTGTGTACACCCAAATTTCAAACCTCATCCATTTTAACTATGTGGGGTTTTATCCCTATCTCCTAGATAGGGTACATTTTAATGCTCCCTATTGTTCCATACGAAACATTGTTAAATCTATTTGAACTATGTGGTTTGTTATCCCTGTATTCTAGGAAGTGTTCGTAGGAAGCTTCCCTAAGGTTCAACCCTAAATAATGGTAGACTTTGGTTTCCCATTTTTCAGTACCCACACCTTTTTTCCATACCTTAGTGACATTTGACCTAATCTAATGTTTTTAACCACACATAGCCATCATTATTTCTCCGGGTTGTTGTCCATTGCGTACACCCCGATTCCGACTCCATTCAAACTATGTGGGTTTTGATATATATTTCCTAGATAGGATACATAAAAATCCCTCTAATGTTTAACCCTGAACACTGGTAAACTTCGGGATCCCCTTTGTTGGGACCCATATATTTGGTTTTTTCCTTAGTGGCGTCAGACTAACTCCCGACCCGTTAACTACATGTAACCTCCAGCATTTTTTTGGGTCAATGTCATTTGCATATACCCCAAATACATACTGAATTCTTATGTATGATGACTTTTGTTCCTTGCCACAGGGATATGTAGGAAGCCTCCATCTGGTTAAAGCACATCACTCATCTCCCATCCTTTCCTCTCCCTTGAGCCTTGGTGTTACGGGAAGGTCATGACCCACCCTAGGGATTCTACATCCTCTATGTCCCATCCACCAGTCCATTCCCACAGGATGCTTCCTCAGTTGTCCCATCACCCCATTGAACTATGTGTAATTTGATTCCATTCCACAAGGATACGTAGGTATCCTCTTAGAGGATCAAGACCAAAAATATTGTCATCCTCACGTCGGTCTCGTCCCATTCCTCTCATCTGCTTCGTTCAAACATCCATCACCCATCATGAGTCTTACATGGCCCCCACATTTTAGTGGGATCATTCCATTCATTTGGGACGCTAACCAGGCATAACCACACAAAATCCAAAACCATCCAACTAAGATTGTACCTTTTTCGATGGGTCATTATCCATGCATAACCCCTAGCATGACTCTGTGTTTTTGTCCTCTGGGTACACCTTGGTTCATCACCAAATCGAACTATGTGGTTTTTGGTCCCTATCTTCAATACATGGTATGTAGGAAGCACCCTGGAGAATAAATCCCAACCAATCGTTCACATGGGTATCCCATTTTTCAAGAGCAATCATCCACTAATCCACCATTTGAGGTGTCTAAATCAGTATTCAAGGTACGATTTCATCCCTTTTTGAGACACATCACACTGGGTCTGCTCTCATTGATCATTATGATCCATTATATCATTGTAACCCTTTTGGGGTGAACATTCCTTGATCCTCCCTCAGTGGTGTCTAGATCAAGTATTACAGTGTGACATATTCCCTTTATGGGACACACCATCTCGGGTACGCTCTTATTGATTGTTCTGATACATCCATCCAGTAAACACACTAGGCGCCCCATAATAGGGATTTACCAATCTGATTTGCCTGCATGGGGTATTCTGATCATTCTCATTCCGTCTCTACAAGAAGTTAAACCCATGGCCTACCTCATGTTAAATAAGAGATTCCTGAGGAAATCCCCCAAAACTACTACTTTGGTGTAACTGTCTCTGCATGACATTAAACCCACGAAAAACCACATGTTAAACATGGGAATTGGAGGAACACCATATAGAAATACCTCTATAATATGACACCCTATGATGGAGGTTTTTTTCATTAGGTTTTAAAACATTGAGATGACCTCTTATGATAAAGAATATAGGTTCCCCACTATCAAGGCATCTAGATATTCGCCGACATGCCAGATGTTGTCATCTACTCCAACCAAAGGTTGCTTCCCTGTCATGACGATTTAGAATTTCTGTACATAAGCAGCGTAATTTAAAAGAATCTAAAATGATATGTCACTGGGAATGAGATTCATGAACAAAAACTCAAATATATAAGGGAGACACAAACTAGGTGATGAGTTCCAAGGAGGAATCCATGGAAGGAGAGACCAACATCCCATCATCTTGTTTCAATCAAGGAGAATGCATGTAACGACCCAAAGTATTTCAATGGAAAATCTCCTTCATATATTTATGTCATAAAAACACAAAATAATGAACTACTAAGTGATAAGTGACCTTTAAACATAATTTTGTCACCCCTATGGTTGGAATTTTAAAAATCCGACATATACGGTTGTGTTCAAGATGGTTTTTGGAGTCTAATGAAACAAAAATAATTTTTGGTGAATTGTAACCTAACCTTATGAATAGTAACCTACCCTTATAAATAGTAACATGCCCCTTATGATTAGTAAATAAGAGGAACATTACCTGTGAATAATAAAATAAAATTTAGACATCTTAGAAAGTGACAATTTGACCTTAGTAAGTGTTTTTGGTGTTTTATAAGTCATAAATAATTAAATAATTAATTTAAAAGAATATTTATTCCCTAAAATGTATTCATAAATTTTTTAATCAATGAATAATAGTTTTTCGATAATTTTATAAGACCCTACGTAATTTTTGACAGAACTATAAAATCAGTTTTAATCTTAAAACTGTTTTTTATGTAAATTATGATTTTAATTAAATATTAAATTAATAATATTTAGAAAATTATTTTTCAAAAATGGAAATCATTTTTGGATTCTACACGTTGAAAAATGGTTGGGGTAAATTTTTGAGATTTTTCTGAGATACTTGAATTTTTTATGAATAGTGGAATCCGATAATTCACAATAAAAGCTAAATAATGTATTAATTGAGTCATAGATGATTTTCTGCTGATTTAAGCCCACTTGGTTCGTTATTACATTATAAAATTACTATTATTGGTCATCCAAGAATCACTATTCCTTGTCTTTGATGAAATTAATAAACTAATCAATTTTATATTAAGGAAACCCCTCTCCCCTCCACTACAAAAGCCACACTTTACTCCCTCTTTTCCTCACACCTCTCAAGCTTCAAGAATTGTCTAATCTCTGCCCAATCATCTCCCCTAGCCCCTTCCCCACGTCCAAGAGATTCTGGTCTCATCAAAAGACCAAGCTTAGGCCCTTAAGGAGGTTCTCAAGTGAAGGATTCAAGAGGTATTTTTCCTCCCTCTTCTCCTTTAATTTTCCTTTCAAGTTCAAGTTTATTTCTTGATATCTCTCTACCTATCCTCATCCAAATTGTTTTCTAACTCCAGTATTATACATATACTATAATATTATGATTCTAATGGTATATTATATCACCCCACACCATTTCCCTCTTCCTTTTATTTTATTGAAGAGAACATTGTTCGTGTGGTGATAATTTATCACCTTCAAAAACAACATGCTCTTTTCTTCCATTTCTAACTTCAATCTGGTCATGAAACCATTTTGATGGCTGAACCAGAATATTATATATGTATTATTTTCTATTTTAAGTTCTTTAAATAACCTATGGCCATATTACTAAGTGAAAAGTTAAAACGAGTTCGTTGTGATCCAAAAACCGCTCAAATTAACCCAAATAATCTTCATTTAATTCATATCTAATGATTCGTCCACATGGATCTAATATAACTAATTATAAAATAATTAAAGATTATTTAATATCATTAATAACATGTAAAATCAGTTCTGGATGTTTCCCCATGATCTACCCAAACATAAAATTAAGAATACAAGTGGACCGCTCAAGAAAACCATGAAAACAAACATCCCCGATCAATGTTTTTAACCTCTATAAGTCATCCAAAGGAACATAATATGAAATAATGAAACCATAATGAACCCTATTAATGTATAAAAGGTTCTGGAATTTCTAATTAATGAATATAATTTCATTATACATGACATTAAAGAGAAGGAGGCATTCGAGTACAAGGTAAGGGGAAATCTCGAACCCAATTTTCTTCCTTCGGGTTCTCCCTCTTTCACTCCATTTTTGATATGGTTACTCCTCAAAGATCATTTTTTCATCATTCACTTTACTTTTCTGGGATATACATGTTTTTCACTGTTTTTTATGTCCATAAAAATTTTTTCCAAAAGAACTCTTCTTTCAAGATCTCACCTTTTACCTCTCATTCAAGGTTGATGGTTCTTGTATCAAGTTTGTTGTTCCCTCTTTATTTTGGGAACCCAAAGCTTATGAATGTGTTATTATGATATGAAACCCATTCCTTTCCATGGGTTATTTATGTACATGATTGATATATTTTCTATGTGGCAATCATGATAATGATAATGTTATGATGTGACGGGTGCGCCCGGAATTATATAGCGCTCCAATGCATTGGGTAAAGTGATGAATCTCATTAGTAAATTTGAAATGATGTGTGAAAATGATTCTAGCTTTGTTCACAAGTATGTGTGGTAGTTAACCACTAAGACATGATGTTTCATTTTTATGCATTTCCACATTTCAAGTTTATTATTTATGCTCCTCTCATGTTCATGATCTTCTTCCTATGTCATGATTATGCTCACCCCATGCTATATTGTTCTTATCTATCCTCTTACTGGGATTTTATCTCACCCCTTTTGATGTATATCCTCAGGTGGCTACATGTACTAAGGAGAGGACAAGTGCCACTAAGAATCTAGTGAATAAGAAACTAAATAAATGTTTATGGTTGATGTTGTATTTGTTATGTGTGGTCCTAGTTTTCCCAAGACAATAAACCTTTGGATCCTCCATGTGTAATACTATTATGTATTTTATCTTTGTAATGATGTAATAGTAATGTAAGAAAATGTTGGGTCTCTATAGTTGGTATCAAAGTAAAGGATTAGTTAATTTGGGGATTAGGATTAGTGAACCCTAGAGAAAACCTACAACATGAGACTAAGTACAAATATGCACACAAGGATATTTACCTAGGGATCCCATATGTTATGTTTTTGGTATAATTTTAAATGAATAAGTTATTCATGACTTGTTTAGTTATGTTTTGTTCTATCCTTTTCTATATTAGAAAATGGTTGGAACCAGGAGAGGTAATGAAGGATAAGTACCCTCACCTGTTTGTGTAAAGTGAAATTTCGGGGGCGAAATTTCTTAAGGGGGGAATAATGTAACGACCCAAAGTATTTCAATGGAAACTTTCCTTCATATATTTATGTCATAAAAACACAAAATAATGAACTACTAAGTGATAAGTGACCTTTAAACATAATTTTTCCACCCCTATGGTTGGAATTTTAAAAATCCGACATACACAGTTGTGTTCAAGATGGTTTTTGGAGTCTAATGAAACAAAAATAATTTTTAGTGAATAGTAACCTACCCTTATGAATATTAACCTACCCTTATGAATAGTAACCTACCCTTATGAATAGTAAAATTACCCTTATGAATAGTAAATAAGAGTAACATTACCTGTGAATAATAAAATTAAATTTATACATCTTAGAAAGTGACAATTTGACCTTAGTAAGCGTTTTAGGTGTTTTATAAGTCATAAATAATTAATTAATTAATTTAAAATAATATTTATTACCGAAAATGTATTCATAAATTATTGAATCAATGTATAATAGTTTTCAGATAATTTTATAAGACCCTACGTAATATTTGAAAGAACTATAAAATCAGTTTTAATCTTAAAACTGTTTTTTATGTAAATTATGATTTTAATTAAATATTAAATTAATAATATTTAGAAAATTATTTTTGAAAAATGGAAATAATTTTTGGATTCTACACATCGAAAAATGGTTGGGGTAAATTTTTGAGATTTTTCTGAGATACTTGAATTTTTGATGAATAGTGGAATCAGATAATTCACAATAAAAGCTAAATAATGTATTAATTTAGTCATCGATGATGTTATGCTGATGTAAGCCCACTTGGTTCGGGATTAAATTATAAAATTACTATTATTGGTCATCCAAGACTCACTATTCCTTGTCTTTGGTGAAATTAATAAACTAATCAATTTTATATTAAGGAAACCCCTCTCCCCTCCACTATAAAAGTCACCTTTCACTCCCTCTTTTCCTCACAACATTCAAGCTTCAAGAATTGTCTAAGATCTGCCCAATCATCTCCCCTAGCCCCTTACCCACTTCCAAGAGCTTCTGGTCTCATCAAAAGGCCAAGATTAGGCCCTTAAGGAGGTTCTCAAGTGAAGGTTTCAAGAGGTATTTTTCCTCCCTCTTCTCCTTTAATTTTCCGTTCAAGTTCAAGTTCCTTTCTTGATCTCTCTCTACCTATCCTCATTAAAATTGTTTTGTAACTCCAGTATTATACATATAATGTAATCTTATTATTCTAATGGTATATTATATCACCCCACACCCTTTCCCTCTTCCTTTTATTTTATTAAAGATAATGTTGTTCATGTGGTGATAATTTATCACCATCAAAAACAACATGCTCTATTCTTCGATTTCTACCTTTAATCTTGTCATGAAACCGTTTTTATGGTTGAACCAGAATATTTTATATGTATTATGTTCTATTTTATGTTCTGGAAATAACTTATGGCCATTTTACTAAGTGAAAAGTTAAAACGAGTTCGTTGTGATCCAAAAACCGCTCAAATTAACCCAAATAATCTTCATTTAATTCTTATCTAATGATTCGTACACATGGATCTAGTATAACTAATTATAAAATAATTCAAGATTCTGTAATATCATTAATAACATGTAATATTAGTTCTGGATGTTTACCCATGATCTACTCAAACATCAAATTAAGAATACAAGTGGACTGCTCAAGAAAACCATGAAAACGAACATCCCTGATCAATATTTTTAAACTCTATAAGTCATCCAAAGGAACATTATAAGAAATAATGAAACCAGAATGAACCCTATTAATGTATAAAAGGTTCGGTAATTTCTAATTAATTAATATAATTTCATTATACAAGACATTAAAGAGAAGGAGGCATCCGAGTACAAGGTAAGGGGAAATCTCGAACCCAATTTTCTTCCTTCGGGTTCTCCCTCTTTCACTCCATTTTTGATATGGTTACTCCTAAAAGATAATTTGTTCATCATTAACATTACTTTTCTGGGATATAAATGTTTATCACTGGTTTTTATGTCCATCAAAATGTTTTCCAAAATAACTCTTCTTTCAAGATCTCACCTTTTACCTCTCATTCAAGGTTGATTTTTCTTATATCATGTTTGTTGTTCCCTCTTTATTTTGGGAACCCATAGCTTATGAATGTGTTATTATAAGAGTAAACCCATTCCTTTCCATGGGTTATTTATGTACATGTTTGATATTTTTCCTATGTGGCGATCATGATAATGATAATGTTATGATGTGATGAGTGCGCCCGGAATTATATAGCGCAATATGAATGTTTAAATGTGACGGGTGCGCCCAGAATTATATAGCGCTCCAATGCATTGGGTAAAGTGACGAATCTAATGAGTAAATTTGAAATGATTTGTGAACCTGATGCTAGCTTTGTTCACATGTATGTTTGGTAGTTAACAACTAAGACATGATGTTTCATTTTTATGCATTGCCACATTTCAAGTTTATTATTTATGCTCCTCTCATGTTCATGATCTTCTTCCTATGTCATGATTATGCTCACCCCATGCTATATTGTTCTTATATATCCTCTTACTGGGATTTTAGATCACCCCTTTTGATGTATATCCTCAGGTGGCTGCATGTACTAAGGAGAGGACAAGTTCCACTAAGAAGCTAGTGAAGAAGAAATTAAATAAATGATTATGGTTGATGTTGTATTTGTTATGTGTGGTCCTAGTTTTCCCAAGACACTAAACCTTTGGATCCTCCATCTGTAATACTATTATGTTGTTTATCTTTGTAATGATGTAATAGAAATGTAAGAAAAGGCCGGGTCTCTATAATACATCCCTGAATAATTAACAAATGATGCCCACCTTTGGAAAACAGGAATGTGGGGAAACATCCAGCGTGTCCTTGACAGACGGATGCACACCCTGAAAAAAGTGTTAGAAACAATGGGTTATGATTTGATGTTTAAAAAAACTATATGTTTTTATGGGTAATGATCTTATGCAATTTTATTATCTTATGAAACATGTATTAATGGTTTTATTATGAGATGGAGGGGACCGTTATGTCCCTCCAATGAAGTTGGTAATGATATGTTTTGTATGAGCTCGAAGGGTACCCATGTTGTAGCACATGACCAAAAGAAAGATGGTATATGGGTTGTATCCAAATCCTAAAAAAATAAGTTACATGGGTTGTAGCTCAACCATAAAAGTAAGGGGTAAAAATGTTGTAGCCCATTCCCAAAAACAAGAAGGTACATGGGTTGTAGCCCATGGACGAATATAAGAAGGTACACGGTTTGTATCCTATGATCAAAACTAAGAAGGTACATGGGATTTAGTCCAAGCCTAAATATAAGATGATATAGGATTTTTTCCCAACTGTAAAAGTAAGAGGGTACATAAATTGTATCCTAATCCTAAAAAGAAGATGATACATGAGGTTTTTCCCTATGCTGAAAAACGTGAAGGTACACAGGTTGTAGCCTAATCTCAAAAACTAGAAGGTACATGGGTTGTATCCCAATACTATATAAAAGAAGGCACATGGGTTTTAGCCCAACACTAAAAGTGGGAGGGGCATGAATTTTAGTCCTAGAATGAAAACAAATAGGTACAAAGTTTGTATCCCAATCCCAAAAAACAAGAAGGTAGAATGGTTGTTTCCCCAACCTGAACACTAGATGGTACACATGTTATTGCACATGCCCGAAAACAAGAAGGTACATGGGTGTTAGACCAAGAAATAAAAGAAAAAGGAATATTGGTTTTATCCTAATTCTAAAATTAAGAGAGTACATGGATTGGTATCCCATACATGAATCATGTATATGGGTCATATCCCATTTCTAACATGTTATAAAGATCTTGGTAGTTATCCTTGTCATTGGATTTTATATTCTTATATTCATTCCACAAATACAATGTCTTATTCCTCAATTATGATTTCATGGATCATGTCATTTATTTTCATATGATTCATGTACGTCTAACTACATTTTTTTATCCCATAACTCATGTTAATGATCTTTGATATGGTGGATATGACATTATAATGTTATTATCACATTCTCATACCCCTATGTTCATGTTTATTCTAACATTCCTCCCATGTTTACCCTTATAGAGCATTAGATATCACCCCTTTGAATTTTTACATCACTACGTTATGAATATATATTTAATTTTTGATATGTATAAGATGTTTCATAGTCTTGGAGAACATAGTGTGAGAATATTAAGCATAGTTATGTACCAATGTTAATGTTTCCATGATTCCAAAGGTAATAAACTAATAGGATCTTTGGGTGTCTGTTGGGAAAAAGTTTTTAAATATTTAAAAAAGGTTATGTAATGTTAATGTACGAAGTGTCTGGGATGGTATAGTTGGTATCATAGAGAAGGAGTAATTATCCTCTGGAAGCTAGGATGAGAATATAATAGTGATAACCTTATGAAAATTTCCAAGGATAATTAAAATCATAAGTAAACATTTAAGAAAATTTCTTGGACTTTTGTTAAAGGATAGAGTTATTGGTTTCCTATAAACAAATATCTTTTTGGATTACATACGTGGATGTGGCTCTATATCATATGCAAATTTCGGTAAAAACACTGAAAAGTTGTTATGGGCCTCACTTAGGTTAATATGGAACACGACAATGGGACTTACTGCACACATGGTTGGACACACATAGAAGAAATGATTTGAAATTCACAAACCCTTCACGAACTATCATGAATGATATAAATAGAATATGGATTTTAATAACCTAGTATTAACCTAGGGATTCATGTATTAAATAATATGTCATGATGTAAACACACTATAAGTAATTATTTTCATTACTGTGTGGTTTTCTTCAATATTATGTGTTTCTCACCCCCTGCTTTTTGATTTTCATTAAAGGAGAGAACATGAAGGATTATGGTAAAAATTGAATGATTTAGATATTTAATAATTGGAATTATATAAATTTAATTGCTAATTGAAAAAAATCATAAATAGAATAAGGAGGTATTATGGGTATTGCTTATACTTGTAAAGATAAGGAAACTGAAAATGATATATTACATGTATGTGATGTTCTTACAGTAATATTTATATTAATCAAAATAATAATGATAATATTGATGTTGAAGAACCTTAATACGTGATTCAAATTTCATATTCTAGGAAAGATGTATTAAGTAATATGTTTTTAAATCCCGAGTAAATGTTTAAGAATAATGTTGGGTGAATGAAGTACTAATGTATTGGTATTAAAAAAATATGTTATATGAATAATCAAATATATAATTATTTTTTGTATAATTTTTCGTTATGTATTGAAAAGGATATGTTGAATTGTGATGAATACCTTGAAAATTTATATTTTTTTAAAGGTAAGGTAACACATAATTTGATTAATAGGATGATTAAATTGTGTTTAGTTTGGATAAAGAGATGATTGATTTGGATAAATTAAATTGGATTATAATGATTACCCATGAAATTATTATCGATTAGTTGAAAAAGTGGTCTATGTCATCATAGATGAACTCTACAACTTATTGTTTTTATGGAATATATCCAGTACCCATTTTAATAAGGAAGCATGCATGATATCCAAAAGTATTTATGGTAATTCAGGTAATTACCATGTTTCTAGAAAATATATGATTAGGGTATTCACATTTTTTGAATGTAACAACCAAGAACTACTTTGTGATATATAAGGGATCCATGTTAAATTGATTTTCTAAATATTTATAAAAAATTACATCTTCATCATTCAGATGGGTTATAAGGTTTAAAATTTATGGGATGTTTATGTTAAACTTCAAAAGAACATTTTTAGATTGAATTATTATCTCACCACATGAGGATTCACACACATTAGAAAATAAACTCTCACAATTTTGGGTTTATGTAAATATAAGAGAGATGGGATGACTCATCCAAGATCTCATTATCTATTAGTGCTTCTACAATAAAAAAATTAAGCTACCTTTTTAGAGAAATTGGTGATGTGAATCAAGTAATAAAAAAGGTTGAAATTTTCCTAAAATCATACAGGTATATATTTTCATAAAAATTATTTAGCCTTAGGAAGATGATCTATAGATAAAATTTTATCCTAGTACCATTTTTATGATAGATCAGACGGTCTTTTATATCATCCTGGATTTATGGATATGTGATTTGTAACATTCTCATGATCTTATTATATATCACCCTCTATTATAACCTCATGGTTAGATTTATCTTCCATGTCTATGTTTTCACTTACCAGCTATTTTGTCCTTTTTGGGAAGCTAGTTAGGGGTTACTATGGGTAACCGTTACAGTTCCATATTTTTTTAAGGATGTTTTATTATTCATTTTTATAATTTGGGTCTCTATGAATGATACTTTCAATCATTAAACCTTTAAAAACCCAAATTAATTTCGAAGAAAAAATTCATTTTAAGGGGGCTATAATGTAGCACCTAGATATTTTGTAATTTTTTAATATTAATTTAATATTTATGGTATTTTTCATTTAACTCAATACTAAAAATAGTTTATTTAATATTAAATAACTAGGTCATGATTATGTTATATGCAAAAACATGTTAATCGTTCACAATAAACAACATAAATTTTAGTATTCTCTACATTAAACACCGAGGTTAGCTTACGTTAAATGAAAAACTGGCTATCCTTGATGGATTATGTATCATGTAAGACAAAGTTTTACCAAAAAATGATTCATTATAAAAACAATATTATTTAATATGATATAACATGGCTATTAATTTAAATAGTATAGTATTAAATAACTAATGAATATATATAGTTTAATTTATTAGATTCCTATTAATTAGAAAATAATACAAAAACCAAATGAATATAAAGGGATTGATTTTATAAAAGTCTATTTTTATGGGAAAAAGATTATTTATATTAATATGTTTAATTAATTTATAATTGTGATGTAAATTAATTAAATATATAATTTATATATTCAAACAAATATTTTCTATAATTTTCCAATATATTTCATAGATATAATATATGAACAACTCCGATTTTAATAATATAACCTATATTTTTATAATGGTAGTTTTACAAAATTTTAATGGAGAAATCATTTTAAATAATGTTTTTGTTACTTTTATAGATTTAATATATCAAAATAAATATAAAACTTGGAATAGAAACATAAAAAATATTTTGGGTATTTTTCTATAAGGGTTTTGTTTTTAATGATTAGTTAAAAATACTGAATTTTTATTCGCAATATATTTTTCATCCTATCCATTTATAAGGTTAAATAATGTTTTAATTTAGTTTTAAAGATTAATTAGATAATTAATTTAAAAATTTATCAAATATAGGTCATTACAATATGTTTTACTTTATAATTGTGTATAGAAACATATCAAACTTCTGGATGTTTTTACTTACAAAACAAAAATTGTCTTCTCATTAGTAGGATTATTCTTAAATTGATTTCAATAACTATTATGATTAAAATTTGGGAAAATGGATTTAATATTTAGAATCATACTATTTTAAAATGTCTAAAATTTTCAACATTTTTTTTATAAAAAAATTAGTGAATGTGATTAAAATTAATTACAACGATTAGGAGAAAATTTATGATAACAAATTACCAAACCTTAATTTTAAGACCCAAAAAGACCAATACACCTTTTCAAAACCCATTATCTAGAAATTAATGGTCCATGGACTTTAATTTTTTATTCTGGTTTTTTTGGTATGACTCTCATTTGTTAGATATGTGGGTGCACAAAACTCATTTTTAATAATGTCAAGTGTGCCTTTTCTTTCCCTATAAAAGGCCACCACATCTTACTCTTTTTCACACCTCTATAAACAAATAGATTATGCCAATATAACCCATATAAACTTCCCAAAATCCATCCCATTGTCCTTGAAGCCTCCCTTTAGGTGGAATTTAATCAACGTAATCCTTTTGGAACAAACCCAAATGAGTTACCAGATTAAAAGATAAATGTCTTCTCTCATGATCCTTTATTTTATTTTCGTTCTCCACCCCATCCACTCTCTTTATTCCATGACAGTATTAAAACACCATTATCATCAATATAATAGGATTATATATTCTAAGGGTTGACCTATAATTACACACTATTATATAATGGGTAACCGACATATTTTCTATGTGTATGTTGTAACACCTCGACCCCAAATACCCAAAGTCGATGCATTATTTTAATACATTGAAATAAGTACGAGGAATCAAGTCCCGATGGACCAATCAGTTTGGCAGTCTTTGAAAATAGATTACATAAATGAATGTTACATTACACATTCATACATATAAAAAAACATAATTAATCCTTTGAGAACACCATTATTCCCCTATCTTAAACTTTCATATCGATCATAATAAAGTTCTTGGAATACTAGGAAAACAAAACATAAGAAAAGGGGGGAGCTTAGACACTCAGTAAGGGTAAATAATTTAGCGAAGGCTATAAACTTTTAAGGAAAATGTGTAATAAAAACAAAAATCTTTTTAAACATAAAATTGAACATAATATGGAAAAAATAAATCAATAATTGCCATATAAATATGCACATGGATATTCTACTAGCCTAATAATCACATGTAATAACTAATTTCATAACAAGAGAATGCATAATATCAAACATCGTAACCACATAGTCAAGGTCTCATGCCAAGACTACAAATAAATTTTCTATCAAAGCCCTATTCCAAGACACTAGGTTGTCTCATTAGACCTATTTCAGCATCGATGAGCTATTAAAAGCTCCACCAATCACTTACTAAGTCCAATTAATTCCCCATATGGAAAGGATGAAAGAAAACATAAACATTCATATTAAAACTAGCATTTTAAATGTTAACATTGTAACCATAAGACATGAATGATATAAAAATAACACATCCAAAGTCAAAAATATCACAAAAATGAATGTTTTTATAGAATATTTCAATATCTTAAAATGATTTATTATTATTTCAAATGAAATGTTATTAGTGAAATGTTAATATTTTCATTATTTTATGTGTTATGATTATGTAATGGTACTTTGATATTTGATGGGTGGTTATGTGATAAACCAATAGAGGGTGGTTATGTGATAAGAAAAATATGGTTTGTTCCATGATAAACCAAGGAAAGGTGGTTAAATTATACCCAACAATGCATTGGGTATGTAATTTGGTCGTATGGCTATTCCATTTAGTGATATGTATGGATGTTGACCGTATGGTTATTCCATTTAAGTATATTTATTTCCCAAGTAAAATTATATGTGTTATATGTTATATTATATGGGATTTATGGTAATATGTTTATTAAAAAATGGGTAATAAATGAGCTTATATTCACTGAAGTATATTCACTACTTCATTAATGGGAAATTTTTTAATTTATGATATTGTATCCATAGTTTTCATGTTTTACAAAGACTGAAAATTTTCCTTATTTGTATATTCCTTACTGATACTTTTATTTTCATCCCATGTTTTGAATTTTTTTTTACAGGACTTAATTAAGAATAGAGTCAATGATGGGATCAAGGAAAACCTACGCTGTTAAAAATGAAATGATACCATGTATTTTTTTAAAGAGTTTTTTTTATGAAAAAAAGGATAGTGAGTAGAAGTGTCTACATGTAATATTTTAGTTTTTATTTATGATTTATGATAGAATTCATTAAATATCTAAACCTGGAAAGATCCATGATTTGAATTAAAGTCAAAATATTGATTATCTCAAGATTAAGTTATGTTTAAGTATTGGGCCTTATATTAAATATGTGATTGGTGAGTTTTTTAATTATATTTATCCTCTATGCATAAATAGGTACCATAAGACAAAACATCATGGGTTTTGGTAAATACCCATCTCTATATCAATATATTTTCTTATATTAAGGCCTTGAAAACCTGTTTTGATACATTACATTATGCATTCAATATGTATGAAATTATTGATTATTATTATACATGTTTTTATTTATTATCATACATATACGATACTCTCAGAATTGGTTGATTGGAAATTCTACTTATTTATTCAATACTTCTATATCACTTATGGAATTTTTATGTAATAATATATCCTCCTGTAGGATACTCTTTACTGGGTATCTGAGCTCACCTCTATTTGTTCTCCTTAGGAAATCTAGAGGAGTCTTTAATTAAATTGTATGTGATCCTCTTAAATAGATAATAATGTTATCTTTAATTTTTTTATATTATAAATTATATTATAAAGTCTAATATAAAAAATATTCATGTATGTAGCCTTAAAATACAGCCAATATGTTGGATCCTTTGGGAATGTTTTTATTTTTTTACAAAAATATAATTTAAATAATTACTATAGGTTTCTGGAGTCTGGGATGTTACAGTTGGTATAAAAGAAGTTAATTAAAAAAATGGGGACTATATTTGGAGGAACTTAGTTAAATATAATAAGTACAATTGCAGCACCTTAATATTTTGAGGTATTTTTTCATGAAAACATAATAATAATTATATTTTAAAATTAAATATCATAGATATTTTTTGAGAATATTTCATCAATCCCTAATGATATCAAAAAATTATTTTAAAATTAACATAAGTGATTGAAATCGTATTTCAATTTAGGTAAGTAAATCAGTTCCAATTATAATTCATAGATGTATTCAATTTTCAACCATTGTTGTTATAACTCTAGTTTACTTGGATATGATCCATTTTATGGATTTTTTTTCAATGTTTAATGAAAAAATTGTTTCTAGGAAAAATAGATTATGATTCAAGACATTGAGGTGGAATCTCATGATTTTAATGGGGAGACACCATTATCTAAATAATGTTCACATCCACCCAAAATATCTCTCCTCAATGAAAAATTAGGAAGAGTGGAATATCATTCAATATCTATGGAAAATATGATATCCTAATAATAGAATATTTACAAATTTTACAAAAAATAATTTATAGTTTTCTATAAGAATCACATAGTCATCTATTTGAGCGTGAATTTGAGTTCTCTATTGAACTCATTATTGATGAAATCCCTATATATAAAAATACATATTGAATTGAACCAGTGGAGTTGGTTGAGTTGAATATAAAATCACAAGGGTTTTGTGATACATGATTTATACACCCCAGTGTTTCATTCTAAGGATCCCCTATTTAATTCAAAAAAAGGATGGGTCTACGAGAATGTGAATCAATTATTGGAAGATAAATTCAATTAATATAAAGAGTAATTATCTTTTATCTTGCATGGATGATCTATTTTATCATCTTCCAGAAGATTAATAATTTTAAATTATCTATAATTTCTCTTGTTATCATTAGTTAAGGATGATGAAGGATGATATACCATAGATGGTATTTTCATGAAGGTGTAGATATTAGGAGTTTAAGGTAATTATATTTGGATTAACTAATGGAACATTTATATTTATGGATATTTTAATTAAATATTCAATGATTATCATTATTACTTTGTGGTAGTATTCATCTAATATATCATAATTTAATATAAGTTCCATGAAGAACATGATATTCATTTAATAATAATTATGGAGACCCTTAATAAAATAATTATATGTAAAATTTAGTGGGTTTGAATTTTGTTTCAATGATGTTTACTTTCATGGAAATATTTTCACCAATTTTGGAATGTCAATTGATCTATAAAAAATAAATGTAGTAAAATAATGTTTTATACCTATGAATATAACCGATATCTAAAACATCCAAGGTTTTGAAAGTTACTACTGGTCATTTTTTATGATTTTTCCCAACTGTCAAACTTGTTAACCAAGTTAACATGTAAATGAGTTAAATTTATGTGGTCAAGGTAATTATAGTAAAGTTTGTAAGAGATGAATATGAGAAAAATTAATTTATTTGCATTATCATTACCTTCTATTAAGGAAATATTTGTATTATATAGTGAGTTATCAAAGAATGGACTTAGTTGTGTCCTTTTGTAGAATGATAGGGTGGTTTCATATGCATCAAGGTAATAAAAAACTCATTAATAGAGTTACCCAACTGATGAACATGATCAAGATGACAAGATATTTTCATTGTAAATATAGAGACACTACCTCTATAGTGAAATATGTAATATATATTTGTACCACAAGACTTTCAAAATTTATACTCTCTCAAAAGGAGCTTAATATTTTTAATAGAAGATGTATGGAAAAGATTAAGGAATATGATTTCTTTATACACAATTACCATGGGAATGAAAACATGGTGGTTGATGCATTTAGTAAGATAGACCATGGAATTATGATCATGATAAGGATTTATATGGACCCAATATAAAAAGATATATTAATGATGGATATGGTTACTTTTGGAAAGGGAATCCATCATTAGTTTTCCAATGAATTTATGAAGCATCCTTACTATAATATATATATATATGTACCAGTTGGATGATGGAGGCCTATAAAGGAAAATTAAAGTCATAAATGATGAGAATTTAATAAAAATCATCTATATGGATTTAGTATTGAAGTTGGGGAAGATTATTTGTGTTTGATCCATACCAGAGTTGAAGTGATAACTATTAGATGAATCAAAATGCTCAAATTTATCTATACACCATTATAGTACATGTATATATAGAGATTTTAGATAAAATTCATAGTGGGAAGGTCTTAAGTGTTAAACTGTGGACTATGTGTCCATAATATTAGTGTTCTAGTATATAAATGATTAAATATAACATCCTAAGGGATTCATGAAACATCATCCTTTAACTATATAGAAGTGAGGAAATATGTTAATTGGATTTTTCATCAGAATTTTGAATACTCTAAGGAATTACAATTTTATTTGCATCATTGTTGGGCACCTTACAATGTTTGTTCATTTATTTGTTATTAGATAAGATCTACCCCTTGATCACTATTCTTAGATTTATATGGAATAAATTGTAAAGAAACATGGAGAACCACTGTCAATTGTATCTGATCATGACCCTAAAATCAAAATCAAATTCTAAAATAATCTACAACCGTATCTCAATAATGAGATCACTTTAATCATTATTTATCATCCCTGGACTATTGGGTAGTTTGAAAAGACATATTGACATTGTAAGTTATGTTTAGATCATGTTTCATTATCTTACAGGCTATGTCGGATCAGAATATATATCTTTTGTATAATTTTAATAAAATAATTTCGTTTATTCATGCAACCAGATGTTACTATATAAATCATTTTATGGGATGAGGTGTCTTACTATAACCAATTGAGAAAATTTTTTAGAAGTAATTTTAGTTATCCAAGTGTATATAGAGGTGACTAATACTAAATTATAAACAAGTCATAATCAAATTAAATTATCCTAGTTCATATAGAAGAGATATAATGATAATCAGAGGAAAAACATGGATGTGAAACTAAAGAATAATTAATTCTTGATGTCTTCCACTTAGAAGGGAGTTGTAAGATATGGTTAAAAGGGGATGTTAAGAACTAGGTACATTATTGATTTGAAAATACTAGAAAGTACTAAATCTTTAGCTTATTGATTGGTTATTCCTCCCAAACATTCAAAAGTACATGATGTCTTATATGTTTCATAATCATGTAGACACATGCTATATTCAATTCACATCATTGCATATAAGGGAATAGAGTTTGATCCTGAATTTTATTATAATGAATAGAATATCCCAATTCATGGGACTAAATATCAATATTTGTAAATTTTAACTAGTGGGTTAGTGAAAGTCCTTTAGAGAAATCACAAACTAGAAGCAGAATCATGGGATCTTGATGAAAATATGAGGAAATAGTATCTTAATTTTTTTAATATATTATATATACCCATATTTCAAGAAAGAAATTATTTAATTGGGGGATAATGTAATACAAAATACCCTATTATAGTAGGTCAACATCATTTCATGAACAATCACAAAATACACACTATAATGATATTTTAATAATGAGTATATTTTAATGTTTATTTCTAAATGTTAGATTTTTTATGAAAAAAACTATTTTTTTAATATTTTATAAATATATTAAATTATTATAAAATTTTCTAATTATCCAAAATATGTTTTGATGTGAACAGTGAAAAATATTTTTTGTTAAAACTGTGAGTTTTATTATATCTATTGTATGTAATCATCAAATAAAAATCACAAGACCATTATATGAATCATTTATATGTATTATAATTAACATTATATATTGTAAGATATATTTTTAAATTATTAAAAAATATTTAATATTTTAAAACCCATGTAAAGTTTTTTACTAAAACAATTATTATAAAATATACATTTACTATTTTAAAGATTACATATAAAAATTTTATTAATTTTATCTTATTAAATGAATTTAAAATTTCTAATCAATAGCATAAAATTATTACAAAAATACTATTTTGTTTTTAGGAATAATGGGTAAATTACTATGGTAAAAACTAGTTACTACGGTAACAGTAAATATAGTAAAAGTGGAAAATATAATGATAAATACTTTATCACAAGTGTATAACTTATGTGAATATTAATGGTATAGGATTTAACAATATTATCACTTATATTATCTATTATTTATCATGTTTAGAAATATATTCCTAGAGATTCAGTTGAAATTGTTAATTTGTTATGGGTATTTACAAAAATGGAATCCATTTTCACTTATAAATTTCCTTTAACTACCCCGTAAACACCACTACTAAGATTTGGTTTCTCAATGAAAACATCAGTTTAAATTTCCCTTGAACCCTCTCTTACTTCCATAATCCTTGTGTCGTAAGATATTATCGTTGTCCCTCTATTTCCAATGGATCCTATAAGAAAATTTCAAAGTGGTCAACCTGAGTAATTATTTTTACTTAAATTTTATCCTTTCTTTCTAAGATTTAAAAATAAAATTTCAATACCCCACTATGGTGAAATAATTAAATATATATAATTAATATTATTATGGTTAAGAAATAATCATTAACCCATTTTCCCTTTTTCCTTAAAAAAACAAAAATGTGATTTGTGTGTGTGTGGACTACTGCCTCCAAAAAATAACGTGTTTATTTTTCCTTCACAACCTACCAAGGATGGTAAAAATTTAATATTAGTAATTAAATATTATATATATATATATATATATAATTTTATGTCTGTTCATATAGTAAACCATGTTACTATTTTATTCCATTCTATGGAAAATGAAAACCTCATCCTTGTGTATGTGCAGGTTACCACCTCCATGGAATAGTGTATTCTATTTCTGTCTCGTTACCACCAATAATAGATAGAATTAAGAATTGGTTAAAAAAATATATATGATTTTATGTGACTATTAAGTTTATATATATATATGAATTTAATATCCTATTAATGATATAAATAATACACAATTGCAATAAAATTAAGCACCTTAAACAAGCATAGAGGGAAGAAAATAGTTGTATTCATATTAATAAATATTTTAATATCCAATAATTATTTATATAATTTATTTAAATTATAATATATAAAACTAATAATAAATAAATAACATCATTTTACATCTGTTATAATGATATTACAACTAAACCACCACATAACCATTACTTAAATTAGGGTATGTTCATGTATGGGTCAATTTAACCACCCACTTGAACAATACTATGAAATTATATGATGAATGAGTTTGGGGACATAATTATATGTATAATATGATATAACTATGTAAATAATGACTCTTTTGTTTCTATAGATGTTAAATAAATATTTAATTCATCAATTAATAAAACACCCTTTAAATATCAATAATCACTAAAAAATTATTGCTATCAATTTATTCTTAAATGATAAAGACAAACACCCATGAAAGTTATATTAAAAATAATAAATTATTATAAATAATAATTAAAATTAACATTAATGGTATATGAAATTTTTAATAAAAATTAATTTTAACACCGTTATTATGAAAATTATATAAAAAATAAAACTATAAACACATGATGTGTGGTAATAGGTAAAAAAACTAACATTAATTAATATAGAGAATGACTATGTATAAATATTACAAAATAATGTGTTTTTGAGTAAGGGTAATAATTAATTTAATATGATATCTACATTATTGATATATGAGGTTAAAGTATACTTGTGGAAACGATGACAAGAGGTAAGGTTTTTTTGTCTCATATTTCTATCTTTGAGACACGTTTTATATGATGAAACAAATTTACCTTATGTCTTTAATATAAAAAAATTGAAATTTTATTTTGAAAATGAATTATATTCATTTTATTTGAATAAAAATTTCAATCCATATCATTTAAGAGGTATTAATTTAATTCTTAACCAATACATTAGTGAATATTTTTTCTATATTAATTTACATTATTTGTGACTCATGTTACATTCACCACTTATTTCATTTTGAATCATGCATAAATTTTCATGGAATATTTTTACTATATTTCTCATAAATTTAAAAGGATTTACATTTTTATATTATTATCACTGTATCATATTTTTTGATTCAAGAGTGATAAAAACCATTATAAAAATTATTCTTTTAAATGGATGAAAAAGTATAAATGGTTTCTATAAATTAAATGCCTTTTTAATTACCTAGAAAAAAACATCTATATCTAGATATTAGGAAGTAAATAAAGATGTGGAATGTAATCAGTTAGGGGGAAATCACCCAAAAATGGTTGGTTCAACATTAACTCAATCATCACTCTGATGCACAATGAGTGAGCCTAAGACATAACATATATCTATAATCTCACAAGGGATATGCTTTAGAATATTCACACACTCTTTGTGAACCATGATGAATGTTGGTTCCTATAATTTCCTTAGTCTACATCCAATTAAAACTATTGAACCCAATTACCATGTTCCATTAATATCCTAGGAAAATGAATATACTATTTCCACTATATTTTATTAAAAAATCACTTCCTACTACTTTTATGATACCCCACATCTTCATTGTTTTTTACGGGATGTTCTCATAGACATAAAAATTATTCAATTGAATGAGTTAATATTTTTTTTCATGTTTTTCTTTATATAGATATCTATGTTTTTATGCAACTAGTGGTTATTTTGGGAGTAGTATGAGATATCATGTTGGATTTTATGATATATTCATTAGAAATTTATATGAGACTAGTTGGGATCGTAATTATATATCCTCTCAAATCATAGACAGGACTCACAAGAAAAAACATATTTAATTTTGGTGCATACATCTCCCCATATTAGTATATTGTCTTGGTATAAGGCCTTGAAAGCACGATTTTATGTCTGACATTATGAATTCTGAAAATGCAAGATAACTTAAAAATTTTATACATGTTTTCACTTATTATCATGAATATAACATTACCTCACTTTTAGTAGCTTATGAGTTCTTTTTATTTATTCATTACTTCCATATAAATTGTTCAATGATTATGTTATGATACAACATATTGTATACTACTCATTAATAATCATCTAATCACACCACATTTTGTTTTCATTTTCCCAAGAAACCTAGAAGAATTCATTGATTAATTTTCATGGATCCACAAGAATAGATAATAACATTCTAATGGATTTTATATGTTTTACTTCATGTTCTAATGTTTAATCACAAAAAATGTATGTGTCTAGTCATTAGAGAAAACTAAGTTGTTGGATCATTCATTAACTCTTGTATAATATACCAATAATGTAATATAACTATAAAATCTATATTTTTAGATTCCTAGATGTTTTATATCATAAATAGAGTGATGATTCTTAAATTATCCCCCTAATGATATTTTTGGTATACTTATTTTCAGAGAAAAAGTTTTTTGTATCAATTGACCTAATTCTGGATATCATTTTTTTTAATACCATTTGAAAATGTTATGTCACCGATTAAATTTTCATGGGTTTTTTCTAATGAGATGGATGAATTGATTTTATGTAACATGAATATGTATGGTTTATCATTTTGTGATGAGAGGGTTTATATATATTCCATCAATTAATTGGTAATTTTTTTAAATCATAAGATAAAGATGTTCTGTGAGGACATGGTTGATGTTTAGTTATCTTCCCAATGTTATAAATAGACCTGATTAATATTTGTCAATGATCACATATTTTTTCAAGGACAAGATTTCTATTTAAATATGATCAAAACCTTGTGTGCGGACATTATTTTTTATATATGTTCAAAAACTTGTTCATTAAAATGATTTCCTTTAGCTTTGTACAAAATGTTATGATATCTTGTGTCTATGGTTACGCCACATTTATATGTTATGCTACATGCCTATGTCATGTCCATGTCTCGTGATTTTTTTCTAATGTATTTTAATTCTTATACCATGGTATTTTAGGGTATTTTTAAGTTATATTTCCTTCTTTAAAGCCTTATGTAAAAAATCATTTGACTATATGTTCATTTTAATCATATATTTCTCCCATGCATAGGTTTTATTGCATTATTATGAAGTAAAATATTTATAAATTATTGAAATATTTTCATTTACTCTTCCATTGAGATCTATCCTTAATTTTTCCCCATTTTTCTATGTAATTATATGGAGAATCATGTTTAGAAGGAAGTCTTGTTTATAATAATTTTTGATACATGTAATGAAATAATGAATAAAAATATATTTATTTAGCTAATATCCAAATACACAAAACCTTTGGGTTTTAGGATTGTGTGAACATTTTTGAGAAATAATGTTTAAATAATGGAAATGATGTAAAATGTATGTATATCATGTTTAGGTCATCTTAGTTGGTATCAATTCCAATGTGGAAAGTTCTTTTAGCATCAGATCTTGGAGTACGAGTCTCTAGAATCCCAATTGGTATCATAGTGAGGTCTAGTTATTTTTGGGTATTAGGATAAAAATAATTACATAATAAAACTTAAATGAACATAATATTGAATAAAAATTCTCTTTTGATAGTGATATGGTTTCATTTTAGAAGACATCTGATGATTAATTTATCACATTCATGTAATGTTTTATTTTTATTTTATAGGATATTGTAATAATAACCATTTTTTAGTGTTTGGTTTGAAATATTATCATGAAAGTGAATATATTAGTGGTATGTTTTAGAAGATCATATGTATTTCAACCAAATAAGAATGAATATTTAGAAAAAATGGTTAAAATGAGGAAATCTCAATATTTAATTATTATGAATGAAAGAAATTATTTTCCTATTATTACCTAATAGAGTGAGCATGATATCGCATTAGAAATTTCATTATGTGACATGTCTATCTTATTAATACTCTTAGTAGTTTAATTTTGTATGATATAATTAAAATTATGATAATGTAATTTATTAAAGGGGAATAATATACTATTTTATGTTTCTTGAACTATTTTAAAAATATAATTCTATCATTCATAAATAGGATTTTTTGTTCTTTCTAAAGAACTAAACATGAGTAAAATTTATTATAAAATAATTCATATATTATATGAGTTGAACTAAAACCACATTACACAATCATAATGAAACATTTAAATGAAATAAAAATAAACCATGTATTATCTTGACTATTAAATACCATGGATAATTACATCCCTTAAAATTATATATATTATAAAGGGAAAATAAATAAAAATTAATAATATCTTTATTAGTAGGAAATCCTCTCAATCATCTTAACTCTATAGAATCACTATTTTTCAAAAGTAAACATATAATGATAAAAATAAATCATGGATGGATAAATAATATTATAAAATATAAAAAGAATATTAAGTGAATATGAAGTGTAAGTAATTAAGTTATAATGGAATGAATTTATAGGTGGTTATAGGGTAATATATTCTCTTTAAAATGGTATATTATCAATGGGTATGATATCGGTAAACACATTACAGTTTTGAAATTACTTCTATATAGTTTATATACATTTTATTTATTTAGATATACATTTTCATAATTTAATTAAAATAGAATAATTATTTTTAAAGGAATTAGGGGATCCTAATTCACTTCTAAAAGGGTATTTTATTTTTAAATATATTATTTTAATGAATATTAATTTTCTTTAAAATTATAAATTATAAAGAATGTGATAAATAAAAGGGAATAATAAAAATGAATGATTAATAAATTAAATAAATAACATAAACGATATAATTAGCTAACTAAAATGAAGAATAATTTTTTTCATTGCAAAACAAATTGTTTAATTTATGTAAAAAATATTATATATAATATGTTTTTATGTAAATGGTGAATTCCTCATATTTGGATTATTAAATTATGTTTTCTAAATATTCATATAAAAATTTATAATAACTTATACACTGATTATCATTTTGTTAGAAATGAATATAAAACCAATTAATTGTTAAAAGTGTTATTTTTCAAAGAATAAAACTTCTGTTATATGTTGAATCTTAAATATTAAATAAAATAAATTGTTCCCTATTTTTATTGACAATAATTAAATATATTTATAATATAAAAAAATTTAATATTTATTTAAATATATTTACTTGGAAAAGAAAAATAGTAAATTAATGTTGTGTTTAAAAATAAATTTTTAAATTGGTTTTTATACATTATTTGGTTTTATATTAATTTTAATGTTTATCACATTGAAAATGTTAGTCGAAAAAAGGCATTTAAAATGTTTAATTAGAATTTATAAATTAGGTAATAGGTTAAATTTTATTTTTTAGGCATAAAAATAATTTACCATGGTAAAAGTTACATAAAGGGGGTATTTTTTTAGAATTAATTTCATAAGTGTTGAGTAATTTTACATAATAAATTAAATTGATATATTTAAACGATGGATATAATTTAATTTTTATATATAAAAATAAATATATGAACACTCATTTAAATTATAAAATGATTGGAAATAATAATAAGAACACTTAATGTTTAAGAATTTATTTTTAATAAAAACAATTTCTTTTTTATACTATATTTTAATTCAAATGTTAATTTTCACATAACTTTAAATGGAATTTGATTAAATAGACATTTTTTTAAATATTCATGTAAAAATTTAGTACGAGAGTTTATCTTATATTTTTAGTAAATAATAATTACCATGTTAATTATATAAACATGGTAAAAATGGTTAAAGGGGGGAAAATATAGTGGAAATATTTATGATAATTAAAATGAAAAAAACTATATCTATAAGATATCTATTTGGTTTGGTAGTAAATCCCACTAATCACACCAATATATATTTACCTAACTTTCCTAACTCGTATGTGATTCTATCTCTATCAATCACCTAAATTAGGTTTCTAAATAAATATCCCTCATTTTAACCTATAAAATAAGTTCTCTTACACACACTCTATTCCACTATTCTCCATAAAATTACTCTTGAATACCTATATATTTTCATCTCTTAGAGTACTCTCCAATTTTTATAATCCTCCGGTAAAAACAAGGAGGCCTAATCCCATTAGTCTAATGGATTCTATCATGAGAATGAGTGATTTCATAGACTGATATATTAATTTTTATTTCCTATATTTTTCATTTTAAACCCACCCTTCATAAACCTTATTCAACATAAAAATGAAGATTTATTAACATATTTATTTTTTTTAAATGAAATATTTAGAATAAGACTCTAATTTCTTAGTCATTCATTTATTATTGTATTTTCTCCTTTGAGCATGTTCTATCACCAATATGAATGATGTTATAATGATGATATCATAAATTGAAATACCCAAAGGGCAGTGATGGTGAAGTATTGTATTTTTTATCAATGTTTCTTGTTGAAGATAATGAGAGAGGAGTTTTAAGAATAAATTTCAATCTATCTATGGGTTTTCTCAAAGTATGTTCACTAGATGTATATACTCCAGCAGGTGGAATCATTAGAACTAAGAACAATAAAAATGGATATTATACTACCAAAAGACTAAACTGAGGAAGTTGTAAGTTATTTATTCCAATAATGTGATTCTTGTGTTGCAGAAAGTAAGGAGAAGGACACTGGAGTAAATGTTACATAGACGTGAAGGATTCATTCATATAAAGTAATATATCTAGAAGTAACCCATACATCTAAGGATTAATGAACTACTATTTTAATTATTTCTTGAGAAATTTTGAAGGTAAAAGAATCTATGTCTATAATAATTTCTAAGATATTAGTTACTGAATATATATATATAAAAATGGGAAACTAAAGATCTAATAATATGGAAAGATAGTTGTTTGAATGACCTAAGGTAATAGGAATGAATAACGAGAAGATAATATTCAATGATGAACACATTAATAATGTATTCAAAGATGATAATATAGAGAATATATATAAACCTAATGTGTGTATCTAAGTTAAGAGAACTAGTAGATAAAAACTCAAAATATACATGATGATCTATTAAATAACGTTACCCTGAACGTACAACCATAAAAATATACTCATTTAAGATGGCCAAAATCCAGACTATATAGATGGAATATATATAGAAGGAAAATTAGAAAAATAATTGATTAATTATTATATAATTAAACCTTATTTAATAATTTCAAACCTGAAGATTCTATGGTTTACTTAAATTTAATAAGTGTAGTATTTCAATGATAAATAAGTAATGACCTAGACTTTGTAAGATTCACTTTTCGTCTCTATAAAATTTATTTGAAACATAATATAGGTCATTTTATGTGGTCTTAAGATTAATTTTGTCTATTGTATAAAAATAAGGTTATGTTTTGGATCTTATTGAAAATCATGTTACAACTATAGAAGTATGAAAATCAGAAGAAAGGCTAAAAATAGTTAGTCAAAAGTTCTCCAAAATATGAAGCTTCTAAGATGTTTTAAATCCCAATATTTATAAAGAGTATAAGAAATAAATCAAGTGATGTATTTATTTTTAGTTCAATGGAAAATGCATCATGGTTATTTTTGGTCAATTATAAGTCCATATAAAATTGTAAAAAGTATATATTTCTAGAAATTATTGATTCTCTTGGAGCATCATGAATCTGTTATATCATTGGAAGCTATAAGAATGTAAGCTGAAAAAAAGGAATTAATAGAAAAGGATATTTATAAGTAGAATGTATCATATATGAATAAATATGTAGAAGAATTCCCACATGTTGGGGAAAAAAATATAAGGTATTAATACATTCTGATTACATTTAAAGATGATAAGGACAAAGTGTTAGGAGGTTGAATGACCCATCTGAGTGTTAAAAAGATAAGTTTTGGGTTGAATAGATAATATCATGATTACTTATTGAAATAATAGAATGATCTGAAAATATAGATTTAAAAAATCTAAGAATATCATAAGTTAGATTAAACCACCAATAATAAAATTCCAATCCTCTTGATGGAGATTACGATCAAAGATTATAAGATCAGATGATTGGAAGAATAAATGGAAAACTGAGATTCATACATATATTTGATCAATGGAATGTGGTCAATGGAAATATATGTAGGTGTGCTAAAAGTTTATTCAAAGACCTGAAGGCTTAAACATTTTAAGAGATATAGGCAACAAAGGAATAACTAGAAGATGTAGTGTAATGTTTACTAAATTAAATACATCAGAAGAAGATGCGTTACTATTCATTTTTGAATGGATAAAAAATTAGGACAAAGATAATATTGATGTTAAAATTTATTAAAATTTTCAAGGGATGTATATGATTCATTCAATTATTTATGGATTTGTTGAATGATTTTGATTCCATTTTTTTGGGAATTTTCATAAAGTCAAATCTCAATATCTTTGGAAGCTTTAAATGTAGTTTAATAATGATTTCTAGTTGATGGTAGAATAAAATACATAGATTGATTTCCTCACATTTTTTGGATGATGAATGGATATATAAATTTGGATAAAACTTAAAAATATAATTACAAAATAGATTTATTTTAATATTTTTTAGAAGTATAAAATTGAGGGATATGCTGACCTAGTATATTCCAAAATATTTTTTGGGTCTAAGATCCAGAAGAGTAGAAGTTATAGTTCTATGAAATTAACGAGTTGTCTAGATTTATAAGACCATATGATAGGAAAAGGTAAATTTCTATTGCTTACATATTGATGAACCATATTTATAAGCACTTTAAATTGTGAGATAAATAATTTCTATTTATAAAAGGAAAGGAATGTAAAGACTGACATAAAAAACAATTAGTATTATTAAAAAATATCGTTGTGCTCAACATTAAGGGTTCGAAATATATTTACTGTAAGTAGGGATAATACAACATTTATGATGAGTACAAAATAAAAATATTAGTTAGTTGAATTTTAATCTCTATAGTTTAGATAAAATTTTTAAAAGATGGAGGTTATTGTATAAAAAACACCATAATTCCTACTAAGAGGTATAAGGGTATTTTTGGTAGATATTCTAACCACAGATTCTATATTATGGTAACAGAATTATAGTATTATTACTATTATTTTTGGTGTTAGATAATATGTTTCCTATATTTAACACTTATAAGAATAGTGAAAATATATGTCTCCAGATAATAACTAGATATAGAAAGGTATAGTTTTCCCATATTGGGAGAGAACCTTGTAAAAATATTTGATTGTTTTTTCTTTTCATTATATTAATTGACATACGGTGTAATGTTTGGGGGTATTTATGAAATATTTATACACATAAACTGATGGAAATGGTTCACAAAACATAATGTTGGTAAACGTTTATGTTGATGTTTTTTGGTAAAATAGTGACTACACTGATTCACCTCCTCCCTTAGGATAGCTGCATGGTCTATTAAAAGTCTAATAAATGATAAATAAAATAAATATTCTAATAAAATTACATAATAATGATTACTTTCGTATTTTTTCTTAATTTTGGAATGTTAATATTAAGATTTAACTCAATATTAAAATACCACCTTTTATTTATTAAAAATTACTAAAACAAGAACATTATGTATTTCATCATGGAGAATAGTACCCAAAACTACCTTGAAAAGAACCAAGAAATTCATAAATAATTGTATAACCTATATTATGTTTCATTTAATATTATGAAGACCATGTACTCATGATCATTGATGACGACCAAAACAATTATACCAAAGAGTGACAAGTAACAATTGATAATAAAAATAACTGAAGAACTATATTAACTAAAAATAAGTAATAAGTAATTTATAAATAAATATAAAACGGTAATATAAAATATAATATAAATTAATAAGTTTATCAAATATCTGATCAAAGATCCTTTGTTTATTATACTTGAATTTATAGCACACCCGATTGATAAGGAACCAATGGAAATGGTTTTTCATAACTCAAAATCCTTTATTTGAGTCATAATATTTCATCTTTGACAATGATATTTTATGTTTGTTTTCTTATATCATATTATTTTATTATATTACATTTTTATATTACAGAGATATAAATAAATTTTCCTGACCTAATTTCTTAAAATTTTATTACTTTATAAATTATGATGTCTATAATTGTTATTTGTATCACGTTTCATTCCTTGAGACATGATTCAAGTTCTACACTAGGTTTTCTTATATATAGTTTAATAATTCCCCATTGAATTATAATTTAATTATATAAGTTTCCTTTATTATATTTTCATGTTTTTCTCCTGACTCGTCCCCTATATTCTTTTTTATTCAATTACGAAAGAAGTTGTAAGGGGATTTGTTAATTCAACATCCTTTCATTGAGTTATAAATATTATTCATGAACATAATTATTCTAAGATTAGATTGTAAAAAAGTATTATTTTATATATCATTTTTATTTATTTACTTTGGGTTTAATTTTATTTCACGTCATGTTCTTTCTAAATGATTATTACATAAAGTTCTTTCCCATAAGGGTTTTTCCATATCATCTTCTTATTTTGGATATATGTTTCATATTGAACACATATTTTCATTTATATGATGTATATAATTCATATTTAATATATTATATCATTATTTTATTTATATTCTTTCAATTTAATGTCATATTTCAGGTTATCTCCTTCAATGTTTTTTATTTTAAAGTTAACAATGATATAATGTTTTCTTTTTAATCTCACTTTCAAATCAAGATTTCAATTATCTGAACTAATTTTTATGGGAATGTGTTTATTATTTATCTCATTAATCCCTTATATTTTCTTATCTTGTGTATATTATTTTTATTTTATATATTGTATTACCATTTTACCTTCGTTTGATTTTCAATCCAATTTGAATGATGTTTTTAAAGGGGATAGCCTTATCTCTTCCATTTAGATTTAAAATATTTTTCCTTAATATCCCTATTATTTCATTCTAATAAGTATTTCACCTTATTATTTTTAAATTTAAATACAAATTATATTCAGTAAACTTTATATTTCTCTTGAAATCTCTCAAAGTAATGGTTTTTAACCTTTTCATCTAAAGGAAATTCATTTAACTTTTATCTTTTATGTATTCTCCACTCCACATGGCATAACAAGTGTTTTAGGTCTATTAAAAGTTCTTTTCTTGGTAATATTTTTAAAATGTATTGAATTTTTTTTTTCACTTTATTGAGTATTGTTTTTTATGGTTACTTATAAACTCATTTTTTATGATAATGTTAAAAGTGTTTTATGAAATATATTTTTATAATTTAACTTCAATTTTACTCTTTATCCCAAAATTTTTTTATCTATTATGATATTATGATTCATAAATAAACAAAATTAATTCTATTTTTATATACTTATTTTGGGGGATTGAATTTTTGGTATCAACCCATCTAATTATTGATGACATTTTTTGTGGTAGTATTTGAAAATTTTGTGTAAGACTTTTAATTTACATGGGGTTTTCATGATGGGATGTATGAATTAATTTCATGTAAATACATATGTTAGATTTATCGTTCATTGATAGGTGGGATTTTATATATCCCTACAGTTCATTGGTATATTTTTATATCTATTGGGAAAGAGTTGTTGTGTGTGGATATAATTACTATTTTCTATGTTTATAACCTTATGAGTGGGAATTATTGTTTTTTAGATATGTTAAAAACCATGTACATATACATGATTTATATTTATCTATGTTCACATCCTTGTGTGTGGACATTATTTTTTTCTAGCTATGTTCAAAACATTTTTCATGGAAATTATTTGGCTTAGGTGTGTTCAAAATGTTATCATCATCAACATTGCATTTTTATTAAAAATAATAAAACCCCTAGCAAACATGCCCTGGGAAAAACACAAAAAACGTAAGGCGGTTTAAAAGTGTTCAAAATGTTATGATTTTATATGCCTAAGTACATGCCACATTTCTATGTAATTCGAAATTCCTATGTCTTGATCTATGGAACATGATTATTTTATCGTGTATTTTAATTATTTTAACATAGTATAATTTTGATATTTTGAGGTTATATGTCCTCATTTAATTCATTATTGTAGAACTCTTATGATGTCACATTAATTTTATTCAGATATTTATCCATTCATCAAGTTTTCTAAAAAAATTATGAACTAAACACATTATGACTTATTAATAATATTTCCCATTCCAAGACTTTTATATTACTATTTGTGTTTCCTGGTTACATAAGGAATTATATGATGGATAATGTTTATAGGGAATTGATATTTACAGGCATTTTTGTGATTTTTTGAGGTAAGTAAGTGTAATAATACATTTACATAGCTAATATCGAAAGACGCTAAGATGTTATGTTCTATAATGATTCGAAATATTTTGAGATATAATTTTTATATTATGAAAATGATACAAATTGTATTTATGTTATTTTAATGTCTTCTCACTTTATCTCAAATACAATGTGTAAATTATATGTTTCTACCACTAGATATGGATGTGTGGGTCTAGGGAATCTCATGTTACTAGTTTTATTTTACATTATATGATATATGATATTATAATCCCTGATATGAGATAAAATTTTAGTTCTAAACTATTTATATGATAAAATATCTTGATATCTCAAATTATGATCTACCTATGTTTTTCTGAAAAATTAAGGGTTGAATTACACTTTTGATATCCCATTTCACCAATAAATGATAAAAATATCATATTATATGGAATGAATTCCTATCAAAAAATTTACTTTATATCATAATTAATAATTTCACTATCTATTGAAAAATATGATATATATATATAATCTAATGGGATTGCATGTGTTAATGATGCATTCATATCCTTCAGTTGAAGAACTATCATTAAATATAATATATTTAAGAAAATTTTATTATTTTATTTTCAATTTAGAATTTAATTTAGTTATTTATTAATAGTTTATAAATATTTTAAAATTATATTCTAGGATATTTGTTAATTTATAAAAGTGATTTACAAATTAATTAATTATATAAGGTTTAATATTAATTAATTAAATTCATTAGAACATTTATAAATATTATAATAATATATTTGTTTAAAATTAAAATATACAACATCTATTTATGTGAAATTACTTATAATTATATATAATGTGTTTGTACAAAAAAATATAAAGATAATTTAGAAACAGTATATAAATTATAAAATAAGGTAAATTTTTTTTATAATTATTAAAATTACTAAAAGATTATAATGATTAATTTGAAATGTTCAAGTTAAAAAAAATCTGAATTTTTTAATTATTTTAACCTTATTAAAAATGATTTGATGATTAATCAAATAGATTATAAAAGGTTTATATTTCAAGAATATATTGATATTAAATTCCATATAATGAATAACATGAAATGTTAATGTTATGAATGAATATGAAATCTTTATATTCAATAACTATAGAAAATCAATATTAGACATAGCAAAAAAATTGTTCATATTTTTTATTTTATTATTGTTTTCATGAATATTTTCCACATGTTTAATTATATGAAATTTTTCTTTATTTATTGATTATTACCTATCATATTCATAGTTATAACTTTTTATATTATTAATATGTGCATTATTTATTTTAAATTGCTTAAAATACCACTTATAAATTTTTAATCCCTGCATTACATGTTTTTTATGTCAACATGAGATTTAATTTTTTTTCTACCATGACATCAGTTTTTAATTTATGTTATTAGATTCAATATATTTATTAAATGTTTTTTATAATTTATAGGTGTTAGAGTTATGTTTCATTGGATTCTATCTTGAGTAAATTTCCACTAAGGAGATGGATTAGGTGTTAGAATACCATCTAGGGTAGAGTTTTATAACATGTTTTAGAAATGAAAGAGTAATGTTATCTATTAATTTGGGTCTACTCATGTGAAGATTTTTAGTCTCACATGATTCTAAAATTCTATATGAAGTGATCATGTTCCTTAGGAATCAAATGCAATTGGATATTTGTAGATATATTTGGATTTTATATCAACATTAGTAATATAAACTATTGGTGGTGTAAATAATTATATATCAATATAGATTGAACATATTTTTTAGTGTTTGTAATTGGTTTCTAAAAAAATAAATCGTTATAAACATTCAGATATAAAAGCTAATAACATGATATAATATGCTGAGAATAAATCTAATTCTAAATACTAAGTGTTAGATTCCTTCTAAAGAGTATCTTTTTATGACCTTGATTATCTAATTAGGTTGTTTCATAACAAATTAGAGTGGTCCTTGATTATCTTATATAAGTATATCAAGTAATGAGGATACCTTACCAATTAGAAACCATGTTCTTATAATTTACATTTGGTTACACCTGTATGGGGAACCCTATCAATAAGGATATTGGAGGAATATTTTTTGGTTCTTCCATTTGATAGAATTAATAAGGATTTATCCAAACGACTACCCAAGAATGACATATTATTTGATTAATACATGTTGTGTACTAGATATATGCCTAAATTATTTATATGATTAATCTAAGTGAGTCCTGATGAAATATGGATCATATATTACTTATGTATATGGTATATTCTAAAGGTTTCATCATTTTAATGGTGTATTATTTAATAAATGTCATTATTAATGGAAACAAAATGGGATACATATCTAATACAAACTTATATTGTATATAGTGTTATCATTAATATACATAACCATAAGATAAATACCTAGGAATGAGTAGATTTATCTATAAAAATAGTCATATTAGTAACTTAATAAATGTAATTATGTATAAGTATATGTTTTATGTGATAGAGAAAAAAATATCGAGTAATCGAGTGTTGGTGTTGTTCCACAGGTGAGTTTGATATTTTTTGATTGTAAAATGACTCAATTAGGGTTTAAATGGTATTTTATACAAAATTTCCTAAGTAATTGTGTCCCATATCATATATTCACTATATCTAGATATGCTAATGACTAGGTCGGTCTAGATATTTCCTTAAAACATTTTCTAGAAAAAAACTTTTTCTTATTATAAACTATGATAATGTTTCAAAAATATAGCTGAATTTAATAAATGTTTACCTAGTATTTTAAAATATTTTGAATTGTTAAACAAGGTATATTATGTCAGATTGTTGTTACAATTTAGATATTACAACTAGGTAAACGTTTAAACCAAAATAAGAAAAGTTAGTTTGAAATTTGAACAATGTAATTTCTAGTATCCAATCAGGGTCATTGAAACCTAATCGCCAAATAAGGAGGAGTAATAATTACATAAGATGAAATTTTGTGGAATATCGAAAGAATTTTAGGAAACTAAAATGGAATATCTATGATATTTATTTGTGTAATATAAATAAGTTTTTGGGTTTGAAGGGTATTTTATACCAATGTATACTTTACAAATGTTTCAAATATAGATTTATTCAAAATTTAGATAGTATTTGATAATATCGTGTAGTTTTAATTCGAATTATAATTAAATATCTTATAAATCAAAGATTTTAATATAAAGAAACTTATTAAGTTCAGAAGAATCTATGTAGAGGATGTGTAAATTCATCAAATTTATATTATATGTTAAAATAAGTTGATCATCATCAAAGAATTTTTATTAAATAAATGAGTTTATTAATTGTATACACATGGTTTATGATTGAACATATTTTATATCGTGTATTGAGAAGATTTTAAGGATTAAAATATTTGATATAGTATAAACTATTTTTCTATATATTTGTCAAAATATGAGGGAAGATTTTATTTCCACGCATCAATGGAATATTTTGATAGGTTGTATTCCTTTTAAATAGAAGTAACCCAATCAAATTTGATATCATATACGATTCGGAAAAAATGATTATTTTTTAAATATTCATATTAAAACGAAATTATCATTATTTTCCAACCAAAAAATAGTTATTATTTTTCATCTTGATATTATAATAATAATGTAATGTATAAGAGTCTAGTGGGTGTATATTTGAACATATAAAATTTCATAGTTAATAAGTAAATTATTATCCCATCCTAAAGTAAGTGATTTTCACATAATATCCTAGGAATTTTAAGATATTTTTATGGTAATGAAATATGTAAGTGTTACATTTAGTAAACATGAGATATTTAATATCACTATTTCTTTAATGATTATTCATGTTAAAAACAAATTGAATGTTAATTTATCCTAAAATAGTTTATGATGTGTTTGTGAATCATAATTTAAATTGATACTTTATTATTCAAGTAAAATGATTGAATTAATGGGGTTCCAATCTTGATGATTTTAAACATAAGAAGAGTTTTATATATAAAATTAAAGATAACATCATAACATTTGATGTTGTGGATTTAAGAATGTAAATATACTCTAGGATTTAAACATTAGGAATATGATTACTAAGTCTCATCATTATTATAACTAGTTTTCTTTATATGTTTCTCACTAAATATTTTAGTGGGAGAGTTTTATCAGATGATCATATAAAAATTTCATGCAAATTATACATCGATGTAATAAGATAACAAAACACCCCAAAATACGAAAAACATATGGCTGATCAGGTAGTTTATCATATATGTTATGATATACTTTTTATTATTTTAGATTTTGGTAAGTATTATTTAACTAAATTTATGAATTTAAATTTTATCACATTAATGGAAATATTTATTTTATCATTCATTGACATTGGATGTATACATCTATATATAAAAATATATTTTATGAAATGAAATGACTATTAACCTCTCAAAGTATGAATTTGAGTTATCCTTAACCCATGTTCACCATGGATTATTATAGGTTATGAATAAAATTTATGGTTATCCTGAGTAGTATTCTGGTATATATATAGATAGATAGATTATGCTCATGATGTATGAAAACAAAGAAAATGTCACTTTGTATATGTTTGATGAAAAAATAGGTATTTCACAAGGAGTGAAATAGACTCTGTCTTTGGTATAATATGAGTACATGGATCATAACAAGTCCCCATTATCTAAATTTAATAAGATATCTACCATGATAAACATTATATATTTATAACATTATTATAAAATCAATTGTTTCTTAGAAAATCAGGGAGGTGTTTGAGTATATTTTATATCATGTATTTAATTAGATTTATCCCAAGATGGTATTTTCCCTCTAGTATAATGAGTATGACATCTCTTCCATTTGTAGAGATAGAATGGGAAATGTACAGCCACCCATAAATAGTATATATGATGTTTTTATCTATTTGTATGAGGGTCATTTCATGTGCTCGAACAAAAAGATGAATGACATGTGATGTATTCATTAATCAAGTTAGTCTATACTTGGAGAAAAAAATTATATGGGTTGGCCATATGGGATTTAAATACACTATGTCCCATGATCACGTGATATCTATTACAAAGGTAAAAATGATAATTTATGCTATCATGATATATTATTGGTGGAAACTGGTATAGAGATACATATGTTTTATATAGATCATACTAGATACAATTATAGCTTGAGTAACTTTTAATCTTTTATAGAGGATTCTCTTTACCTACATAAAAGGATATAGTGATTAGTATTTTAAATCCATGGTATAAAGCCTGGTGGGGTTACACTTTTTGGTTTACTATATATAGATTGACTTTAACCTATATGGCTATTATAAGATTGTATTCACATGGAATTACATTCAATGTAATATGTGGTAAAATTTATTATAGATTACAAAAAGTATTTGTGAATATGTCCAATAAGATTTTTCATATGATTCCATGCATTTTGATATGTTATATAATATAAGGTGAAATGGTAAAAGGTTTATGTGGATTTATTTCAAGTGGGATATTTGAGGGAATATTCCATAACTCCCCTAAAACCCATTTATATATGACATAAATGCAACATTAATTTTTTATAATATAGGGATATCCAAAAGGGAAATAAGGATTGAAATATTATTTCATTCCATATATCAATTCAAACTCAATAATATTCAATTATTGGAGGAATCATAGAACATTATTAGCCTTTACATTCATATGACTCATGGTAATGTCATTTTCTATGATTAAGGTGTTCCATAAGGTGAATAGAATATGATTACATGCTACTAGATTTACATGAATAATATTTTATGATTTAATTGGAATGTAAATGAAACACATTGGAAGCCTGTATTTATCATGAACAAATTCTTATTTCTTCAAACATAAATAAATAAATAAATATTGAATTATAAATGATTTAACATTCAGGAAGTTAATTATTCATTCATAAGATACAGTATTCATACATATCATTTAAACATTCATTATAATCCATGAGTAAATGCACTATCACTTTAGGTGTTTCCTGGATGGATATATAAAGAAACTACACTATAATGGTGGGAATGATTATAACATGATTCATAGCCAAGACTTATCCTAACCAAAGAACTCATCTTCCGTCCCCTTTTCTCGATCGGTGCTATAATGTCATGGGGATGGGAGTATTCTATTATTATAATGAATAAATAAATTTGATTAATTGATATTTCAAAAATAGGGAATATTATTTGGCCTCCCTTGGGGATCCCCCTCAAGCTCATATGAAGGTGAGGAATACTTTGAAGTAGCCTTACTGTGTAAAGGTATGAATGGTTTACAATTTATTCATTATAGTTTATTTTTTCAGTTTCAAATTCATGGAGTTTATTGGAATTTATTATTATTTTATTTAAATCATTATTTTAAGTGTTATTTAATGCATAGATCTTCCTCACTGTAATCCTAAAGATGGATTAACCATTATTATAATTTTCAAAATCATGTTAGTTATTTATTTTTATAATTTATGTTTAATTTTTATGAGAATGCAAGGATGAAATATGATTACATATGGTAGTCAAAAAACATCGAAAATATACGAATAGATTATTCTGTGACAAATGATAACAATTTATAAATGTTTAATGTTTATAATGGGGAAAAGAACATATTTTAATAAAAATGATAAATAAAATAATATTTCACTCACTTGGAAAATGATGATAAAAACCCCTAAATGAAATATGACATTTCTAACATTGTATATCACTTGAGTTAGGAAGAAACCATAGTACATGGTGCCTCTTAGCCATTGTTAAAGGTGAATCCTTTTATTTGGGGGTTATAATAAGATTGGTGGGATGAATTAACTAAAATTTTCATCATATAAGTATCTATAAAGATATTAGTTCAATTTTAAATACAAGTTTTAATTAAATATAAGATTTGGATTTATAGGAGTTAAAAATTCATTCACAAGATCAAATGGCTATAAGTTAATTCATTTGACCATCAAAATCATAAATGAAACTCTATATGTGGTGTAATAGATATATATTGGACTATAATGATGTGTTTAAGGATCCTTTCCCACCATAATATTTAAGTATATGAATATTCTTAATCTAATTGTTGAGGGATATTATAATTTAATGAAAATAATGTTTGACCGTAAATAAAATTTAAAATTTAAATTAATAATATATTTGTATTGAAGATAAAAGTTCCAATATACTAGGTTTTTTTGTATAAAATTAATATTAATACCATATATTTACTAGAGTCAACATTGGATAATAAACACATCCTATCATATATAATTTTCTAAAAAGTATTATTGGTTCTTGCACATAATACATTGAAATAAAAAGTAATGTTTTAATATTTTAGTGTACATTAATAGTTGAGACACCTCCTTAAGTATGAAAACCCATACTTAATCATCTAGTAATTATATAACATAATGGAAATATTTCATTACAATACATTACTAATACCTTTATAGTTTGTGTTTTTGAGAATTATGAAAAAATATTAACTAACAAATC
Organism: Viscum album; assembly: GCA_963277665.1. Lineage (NCBI taxonomy): Eukaryota > Viridiplantae > Streptophyta > Magnoliopsida > Santalales > Viscaceae > Viscum > Viscum album. The sequence goes on along the minus strand of OY728129.1, from coordinate 426,010,469 downwards.
ACTAATATTTTTCAACGTATAGACACTTTTCATTCCAATATGAGATATAATTATTAATCTATATTAAGTCTTGAACATCTCCCAAATATTTTTCCCATAGGTTACCCTTCAAGAAATATAATACAAAGAAAATTTCCTCACCTGAGTCAATGGAAATATAAGAAATGGGCGAGCTCAGATGGTCAGTAAGGGTAAACATAAGTTATGACAATAAAATCTTATAAGTTTGCACAATATGAGCATATGGGTATAATAAAAATAAATAATAAAATCACAAACAACAAATATTTGGTCAAAAATAATGGAATAAATTTTAACCTAAATTAATACATTAATCAAAATATTATTCTAAAAAACACGATCCATGAGATCATGGCATAATCATGTGAATGAATATAAAATTCTAAAACATATTTCCAATATAAAACATGAATTTGTATAGGAAACATCACATTCAAGAACCATGCCATCAGTTCCCATTCTTATGAGTAAAAAAAGATTACTCATGAAAACTTATCTCACGAGATATAAACTCGAAAGTAATGCATTGAAGGCTGATATAAGATTCTACCCATCACAGTCTATATTTATGAATGCCACTTGAAAATAATTCACATATCATATCATAAAGAACCTATATAAAGAAAAATAATTACATACAAAATTCCAAATTAAAATATTAACTTTTATATCATAAAGAAACCATTTAAATGAAATAGGATTTCATAAAGACCTCTTTAAGAAATAATGGAATTAAACTTTATTCCATCCAACATATCTTAAAGAACCCATGCAAATGATATGGGTTTCAGTTACATCATGTACCTTTTTTGGTAAATACAACTTAATAAAGATAAAAAAGAATATAGTATTTATACTATATAAAAATGATATGTATTTAAGACAATAATTCCTCAAAATCAATCTATTTATGGAATTTAGGTGATCACCCTAAAATAAAAGGAATGAAAAATTGGGTATTTATAAATGAGATACATTTGAATAAAATTATGGTTATACATAAAAAAGATTAGGCAAGACCAAGGAATCGATGGAAAATTTCTCTAAAATAAAAGGAAATTACATAATCTATTTTTATAAATATGTTGGAGGATTAAAAAAACATATCCCTAATTAAATAATAGAAATATAAGATAGTGTTTACAAAAATGAAAAACACCCACATGAAATGCATGATTCGAACAGTATCACAAAACATGGGATCAAGAATTGAATTTTTTGATACCACGATTTCAATACCAAAAATGATAATATATATATATATTATAGGATAAATCATGAAACATAATGCACATTAGGGTTAATCCTTTTGAAAATGATAAGGTAAATCAAAGTATAATTATAAAATATCTTTAAGAAAAAAAAATTAACATTAATATAAAATAAAAATTTACATATCAATTTCAAAGGTAACTTTGGAAAAGGGGACATGGAATCCATTAAATGAATTGACTTTAAAAAATAATTAAAAAATAATATATAATTGAAAATTAATAATGTTTTTCTTGGAGAAATGAAGATAAGAAGAAAAAACTTGTGAAATAGAAAGTAAAAACCCTTTTTATTATTTTTAAAATACCTTTATTTAAAACTCATATCATAAGTAGAGTAATGAAGATTATCTTTTCCAATATGTATTGTAAAATACCATGTAGTAGAATATTAATATTAGACAACCAAAACATGAGAGAATAATGTATATGGTAAAACATTATAACTCAAAAAAAGAATATTTGAGTTATCAATATCCCTTATGGGAAACATAGTAAATAAAAAAGAGATATTTAAAATGGGGATTATGTGGTAAAATTTTGAAAAATTAGGGAATAAAAAAAACAATCAATTAATATAATTTTCTCAACATGTATGAAATAATTTCAATACAATGATCATAACTAAATTAATGGAAATTTAGTTACCAAAAACTCTTACGACAAGGGTAAATATTAGTTAAAAATATAATTGTTAGAAAGAAATTAATTTTGATTAGTATAAAATAATTATTAACCAAATTCACAAATGGGATAAACATGTAAATGATATTAGGATTATATTACCAAAAATATCTTGATGAGAGAAATTTGAGTTAAAAACCCTTATCTCAGTCCCGATTCATTATTTACTTTCACAAAAAATCCTGAATAATTTTAATTAAGTTCATAAATATAATACAAAATAACTTTATTTATAATTATAACCATTTATAATATTTATTTACAATCATTTTGTAAATATTAAAATAGTTAGGTTTTACCTATTTCCAACATCAGGTGTAAGTTATCATTGTCACTTTAAACTAATTTCATAAATATGGTGGTGGTATCTATTATTTTTTCAAAGTACATCATTATTCAATAATATAAGGTACTATAGTATATGTTCAATGGTTTTTTATTAAGATATAATTTCCTTCCATGGTATTTTTTGTTATAAACCACGAAGATTAAATTGTTGTTGATCATGTTTCAATGCTTCTTAATAAATGTAAGGTGTTTTCTTAATTAATAATATATATATTGATATAACTGTAACAAAACCAAGTAAAAATATTATTTACATATTTATATAATATTATAATATTAAATAATATTTATCAGTCATTCATTGTATGAATATATATTCATTTTCAAGTAGGTGGTTAAACTGACCCCCAAATGAACTTACCATGATTAATGGATGATTATGAGGTGGTTTAGTAGTAATATCATTATATGAGGATCATAATGATATTACATGGTGATTATAAGTTTTATTTATAAAAAATGTAATGATTTATAAATCTAATATAATTTATAAAAATTATTTTCTTAGAAACAAGACATTCTATTTTTCATAGTCCGCTCGTTTTAAATGATAGGATTTAAAATGATCATCTTTTATATAACATAATTAATTGGTTCTAAAACATTTCACACCTGATCCTTAATTATATAATAAAAATTATATTTATCATATAATCCCTTTCCTATGACAATCTATGTATATGAGTGATGAATACATGTGGAAGTCTATCATTCCATGGAGGAAGTAGTGCACACGTACGCATGGCTGAGGATTTCAATATACATAAAATGAGAGAAAATGAATAATATGTTTTAGTTTTTATGAATCGTAAAAAATAAATATATTATTATTATTTATGAAAATTTCCCTTTTATACTCGGATTGTAATATGGTTATGGAAAAAAACTTGATGTTTTGTGGAGGCGGTAGTCCACGCACACCCAAATGTCATTTTCTCTTTTATTAGGGAAAATGGAAGGGTGGTTAAAGATTGTAAAATAATTTCAATAAAATAAAACTGCTTTAATGATAGAGTTATTATTATTTTAAAATGATGAAAATAAATTTGAGAAAAAATAAATCCATAAATGGAAAAGAAAAAAGTGAAATGGGGTTAGGAATCAATACCACGCTACTTGGGTTATCTCCTTTTTGAAGGGGGTTAATTCTTTAAAAGATGGTATTTTGAGATAAACATAACCTCCATAAAGTGTATCTGAGTTTTGAGGATTGTTTTTCATAGATATTTTTATGAACTAAGGTGGTTTTTTGTGTGAGAATGTGAGTAGAGAAGATCCCCTTTCGGAAGTATAAATGAGTGGTAATTTTGAAAATTCAAAAATAATTTCAACAATTGGAAGTCACTATCAAGGAGAGTGGATACAAAATTGATAAATAATGGATATTAAAATATATAAGGTTAATAAGCACCTAAACCACTCAATTAAGAACATGGTTTAAACATGTTAGGCCTTTTATCTCTTAAGTTACTCATTTTTTCATTACAGGTTCTACCATAGTAACTAGTTTTTACCAATTTAATGCTTCTTTTATTCCCAAAATGAAAATTTTAATTACAACATAATTTGAACCTAATGATACTAATTTCCAAATCCATTTTTGTTCAATTTTTTAAGTGTTAAAAACTAATTTCAAAATACTAAATGTATAATAAATTAAAAAAAATCTTTTGAAAAATATGACTTAAATTCTAAAATATCAAATATAGGGTTATAAATTGAAACCAAAATTTATAAAATTATAAATTTTTTTATAAAATAAATATTTATTCTTATAAAAATAATTCATAAAATTCATATTCATATTCATATGCTAATAATTTCATAAAATTCATGTTATTAGTAAAAATGATACTTTTCAATATTTACCTAAAAATCAATAATTTTAGAAAAATAATTTTTTCTACCATTATATAATTTTAAAATTATAAATTAAGAAAATTAAGTTATATTTGGGAAATTAAAATTATTAAATTTATATATTTATTTATTTAAATAAAAATAAAAAATAAAAACAAATACTATTTTTATTAAAAAATGAATTTTTAAATATCTGGAGTCTCAAATATTATTTCATTTAAATTTTTAAATAATTGAATATTAAAATATTATTCTTAAAAATATAATATTACCTGTTAAAATAATATTTAAAATGTTTTAAATTTAATTTATTAAGTTAATTAAATGTACCCTTTTTTGTAGTTGGTTACTTGAAATGCATCCTTTTATAAATTTTTATCAAAGAGAATAATTAAATACAATCATTTAAATTGATTATTTTCCTTTTATATACAAATTATTATAATATTAATTTAATTCTAATATTTTGTGGAACATTTTATATGGGTTTTTCTTTACTTTGGTGGTGTGTGTGACATAAGTTATTGAATAAAAAATTAATTAAAATGATTGAAAATATCATGTCGTTACATTCTACACCATTTAAATAAATTGATTCATATAAATTTTAATTACTCATAAAAAATTAATATATGGTATGGTATTCTTAAAATATTCATCATTTGGGTTATAAATTCTAATATTAAATATGCCTTACTATCTGAGGCTATACCATGTTACTTTTATTTCCTCAAACCACATTGATTATTCTTACAATCATATACCCTAGTATGTATATAATATAATAATATATTCTCTATAATATACTTATTCCAAAACCATTTGAATCTCAAATAAATTAAACCACTATTATATTATATATTTCCCTAAAAATTAACTTTATTTTTAACTCTAAAATGTATTAATCACTAGTTTATAAGGTAAAAAACTAGTCAATATATATCGTAAACACCAAAATTAGAAAAACCTCAAAAAAATTGGATTCATTATTATTTAAATGAATAATAAATTATAATTATTTCTAACTAAAATTTCTCAAAATCAATAAACTCGTTTTTACCTTATCAAAAAACTTATATTAATGCCAACGGTTATTTATACCTCAATCATGGGTTCTCGAATAGTTATCCTGAAAAATATAAACCTCTAATAAAATTAAATTCCATGGTTTTTTATTTTATTTAGTATATTCTTAAAAAGAGTTAAAGTGTAAATAATTATGAATAATTAATATATTTTTTTAAAAACCATCATAACATTTTGAATATACCAAAATACCATTAATAAATATCAATTAGTAATGAAAATAACTATAATTATCAAAAATTAATATCTATTATGGTATCAAACTCACTAACTTCGGTAAGACCAATAAACTAAAATTTTATATTATAAAATGAATATACTATGATCCTATTTTATTTTAGTATGATACCTTATTTAGTTATAATATATAGTGGTTTTGGATGAATTCCTTTATCTGCTTCATCTTCATGTTTATGTTTCCACCATATACTAAAAACAAAATGGTTATGGTAATATCCAAAATAATTAGAGTATATGAATATGAAAACTAAAGGAAAACATTTATTCTCAAATTAAACCTTCATTTAAATCTATGATACATTCATTTTAACTACATAATACTTGGTTAATCATATAACTTTCTTTTTATACTTAGTTTATTTAATGTTTTTTTCTATCTCACTTTTTTACAAAATCCCTTAAAGGAACTATGAAATAAAAACATTTTAATTTTTTTTAAAGATAATTTCATTAGTCAAAGCATGTCCTTTAAGAGTGTCAATTTGGGTGTGAAGTTAGACTTCATTATCATTCACTAAGTCATAGTTGAGTTAATACCCAGTGCACTAAGTCACATTTGAGTTCATACCCAAGACACCCTGGTCAGGGTTATTATCCCTAGTTAAAACTATGTCAAAGCTAAAATCCACTATTCAATATCTATGTAGGGATGTATTTTATAGGAATACCAAACAACATATAATTTAGAAAAATATAAATATGTTATCTAATAAATAGATGTATCCCTTATACTTTTCCCTAGGTTTACACTAATGTTATCTTTTTCTGATCAATATATTTTTAAATATTACCTTAAAAAACATAAAGGGTTTTCTATACCATTAAAATTATAATAAACCATAGTTTATCATCCTTTCTTGAATTTTATAACTCCAAATTTATCCATAATTGATACCATCCTAATATCCAATCATATCTAAACCTAGCTCTAACATTAATTATGATAGCCAAAACCTAATTATATAGCTATTACATTTCTTATATAAAATATTTAAAAAAACACAATCCCATAACCTTTTATGTTTACTATTTTATGTAATTAGGATAAAACTTTAACAAAAAACTCATGTATTTTTAACTATTAGTCCTTTTTCATTCCATAAAGATTGACTACTTAATCCATAACAAGTCATCAAGATCTCCAATATATTCTTATCATTATACTCCCTTATAGACATATCATACTTATTACTTTTCATCATAACCTAGGAAAATGGAATAATAATAAATGGGTATGATTATATTCTTAGTAACAGTAAACATAAGTGATAATAATGAAATATCAAAAGTGATCCTAAGATGAGTATATGGGTATAATCAATATAATAAGAAATTTCTAACAAACAAAGCATAGGACCTAAATTAAGGAATAAATCTTGACATAAAATAAGATATGAATAAAAAGAGTGTATCAATAAGCATAATTCATGAGAGCATAACATATCCATGAGAATAAGAATAACACTATGAAACCTATTTTAAATATGGATCATATATTAATATAGGGAATATAGATTTCATGATCCACACAATTAGTTCCCATGCTTATGAGTAACTAAAAAGTACTCATGAAAACCTTCCTCGTGATATATAAACTCTTAAACAATTCATTGGAGGGTGATATATGACCCCAACCAACATTATCCATACTTATAAGTGATATAAGAAAATCATTCACTTATCAAATCATCATGAACCCATGAAAATAAAATTGATTTCCCAAAACATTCCAAATTAATATATTTCTATTTCATTTTATAAAGAAACAATGTAATGAAAATGGACTCATTCAATACATATAATGATTACATTGAAGGAAAATGGGTATCAATTAAAATATCTTAAAGAACCCATTGAAGATCATGGTTTTAATTTAGTTGAGGTTTATCTTAGTGGTGAGAACATCATAATAATATTTCCAATGATGGGGGATCAAAACCCTTTTGACACATCTTACTATGGAAAGTTACTCTTATTGCGATAGAACTATAGAAATAGTAACACTGTATCTATGGTGGGTACTAAAGAATCTAAAATAGTAGTGGAGGTACTATAGTAGGTACTGTAGCAACATACATACAATATAAATACTATTAACTAGAGGGGCCTTTGGGCAAAAAAATGGGCCTTCGATCCTGGAGTTTGGGATTCTAAGACCCAAGAATTTACATGTCATACTATAATGGGATTTAATTCTCTGTGGGCAATTTACTAAGTCTCATATTCCCAAAAAGTGGTCCTTTATTTTTATAAAAAAGTGGTTTCATCCCCAACATAAAAAAATGTTTCAATGACATTGAGTAAATTTCTAGGTAAATACCATTAAATCAAAATAATAAAGAATATAGTATTTAAATATTTTATTTAAAGGATATATGATTTGTAAAATAACTATACCCATTAAATTGTAGTATGTAATATAGTAAAATTAAATGGAATCACATGATGCAATAATAGGTTATTCACAATGGATAGGAATTGGAAGAAAATTATTGTTATACATCCAAAATTATTAAGCGTGAAAAAGGTAGTGATGGCTCATATTTTCAATTGAGAATGAAATTACATAATACATCTAGAGATTTAAGGTATATGATTAAAAATAAAAAATCCAAAATGAAAAAAATAAAACCTAGGATAGTGATGACATTAATTAAAAACACAATCATAAAAAGTATTCTTTATGTTGTATCATTAATAAAGGGAAAATGAATTGAATAGTTTGATATTTTTAGTTCACTCCCCCATATAATTATATATATATATATATATTTAGATAAATCATGAAACATAAAATCCATTAAGGAAAATCCTTTTGAAAATGATAGTGGAACTGGAAGTGAGAACATAAAATATCCTTTAGAAAACATTTGATCATTGATGTGAAATACATGTTTACATATCTCTTTCGAAGAAACGTTTTTAAAAGATGACATGATAGCCTTTGGAAAAATAATATTTTGAAAATAATATCCCATAATCTCTACTTTAAATGTAGAAGTTTTACCTTTGTCATATGACGAGAGGAAGAAAAAACATGTGAAAATGAATAGAAAAAATGGTTTTTATAATTTTAACAATACCTTTTTTTAAACTCACAATTCAATAAGAGTAAAAAAAATTCCTTTTATTTAAAAATTATTTTTCAAAAGTGTTTTAAAAAATATTATATAATATAATATTATGGTAATAGAACCAAATAAATGAAGAATAATGTTCAATATATTAGTTTATAACTCAATGAAAATAAATTTGGGTTATCAATATCCTGTTTAGAAAATATACTCCATGAAGTCTAAAATATTTGAAATGAGATTTATTAGGAAAAAATGTAAAAAATGAGACAATAAAACATAATAAAAATAAAATGAATGTATTTTCCCAACTTATCTGAAATATGTTCAAGAGTGTGATCATAACTCAATGAATGAAATTTGGGTTACGAAAAACCCTTAAAACTAGGGTAACACTAAAGTCAAAATATATTTTAAGAAAACAAATTTTTTTTAGATTATTATATCCCAATAATTATAAGGGAATTTATTTACCATTAATTGGATATAAAATTAATATAATACCATTGAAAGGAAACATGGTGCATAACATGTATCATGTCTCAAAGAATCAAATTTGAGACTAAGAGAACCCATACTTCATGAGAAACACTTTAATCAAATATCATTGAAAGAGTGGGATGGAAACTAAACATAATATAAAATGATTAAAAGATAATCCATGATATAATATCTCAAATATGAAATATGTTAACCAAATAATTTAAATTAGGTGCATAATACAAAACATTTCACAAAAAGAGAAATTTCTAACAAAAAACACTTACCATGGTCTTGATTCATTCTTCACTTGATCCAAATGCCCTAAATAATTAAATAAATATCACTAAATAGAAACAAAATAAACTTGTTTATAGTGACATAAGATTTTCATACATGTATATTGCACTTTATTATATGAATATTCCTTACATTATAAAAATACACATCTAGGGACAGTAGTAATTTAGTTCCATGAGAAACATGGAACACACTATTCTTAATTTATAAAAGATCATCAATGTAGTCCATATTGATCTTCCCTATTAATAATCCTAAATAAACATTAATTTATAAAATGAGTAAAAAACATAAGAAATCATGAGAATATATTCTAAATAAGGGTAAAAAAAGGAGATACATAAGGATGACATGAATATATTTATAGCAAAACAGGGCATAACATATTAAAACAATACCATACATATCAAAGATCATAATCCTGATTCATGACATAAATATTTATAGTTAATATGATATAAATAATAATATAATCAAAGAAAATGAGCCATGAGATAATGATATTGGCCTTATACATTGAATTGTGACATATACGTAAGCATAGAAAATCATTTCCTTAGTAGTTAAGGCTCACTTGAAAAACTTATATGGGAACTCTATTGGTGGATACACCTCCTAGATAGGACACACCACCATCCTAGGTGGTATCCCTTTTTTATAAATGAATTAGATCACTCCCCAAACCATAATAGTAGTTTAGGTTTACTTCCAATACCCTCATAAAAAACCAAGCCTCTTAATAAACTGGGTTCACTCCAATCTTATGTCCTATATATCTCATGAGATATAAATTTTTACCCATTGAATTAGAGGAAGGTAAAGGTCCCACCCATCATTGGATATAATTTTACCCCTATAATTGGTTATAATTTAAAATTTTTTCTTTAGTTATAACTCAACCACCACAATATAATTAAAATAATATATATTTGTTCCACAAGAGCATAAAAAATTCATCATATCATAACCTAAGAAATGACAAGGTTTTCATAAACATTTCATCATACCATAACCTCTCAAAAGGGATAGGTTTCGTAATTATTTAAACTCTTCATCATTGAAAAAATCATGGAAATAAGTGAGTTTTATAAGATTTATATCATGGATTAACTCATGGATGTGAAATAGATTTCATCAACATCCTTTCGTCATAAACATGAACCACAAAAATGAATAATAAGAATTGTATCCTGGGTTCATATCCATAGTAAAGCATAAATTATATCAAAGTATGTCATATTATATGGAGAAGGATTTTTAAAGATAACATGAATGATTATTATGTAAATTAAAATTTCATTAAAAATAAATTTTTAAATCATAAATAATTTCCAAAATCACTTTAATTGAAAATAACATTTAAAACATTTAACGAATACTAAAAAATAATTTAAAACATTTATTGAGGAAAACATCTTTTACACATTAAAAAATAATTTTTAAAACTAAAATAATTTAAAATTCATTTTATTTTAAAATAACCTTGGAAACATATAATAGAATATTTGAATAAATTATTATTCATGATGTTAGAAGCATTGATTCATGCTATACACATTAAAATGATGGTTCTTTTCACGTTTTTGGGGAAAGAAAAATGTGAATTGTTTAGAAAACAAAATGAATATTCCATTAAATTTTTCAAAAAACTCAAAAAATTAGTAAATATTTATTCATTAAATAATTTGGATAATAGTAAATAAAATATAAAAACATTTTTTAAAATTGTGGCTCTGGAAGAAAATATATTTCCAATCGAAGATATAAATAATGTCAGTGTTTGTTAAAAATATTCTTAATTATTTTAAGTACCCATGAGTAGAAGATTGGTAGTAGTACTTTAAAATATACATAATAATCATAGTATAAGAACATTAATGATTATTATTTAGAGTTATATCATGATATTTCGTCATTGGATACTTAATAACAAACAATCCTGATAAAAAAAGAGATTGTAACTTAAAACCCTTACCACATTGGTATCTTTGAATCAAAAGACCTATGAAGGAATACCATATAATGTAACATAAAATATCATGAAGATAAATAAATTCATGATATTACATGTAAAAAGGGTTTTATATACACCTTTTCAAATAATATAGGTTCATAACATAACATACGTCTCAAATAAAGAAAAATTCAGACAAAAATATCTTATGGATTTGGTAACATTTTAACGGTAAATCGCATGAAAGAGTTATCCTAAAATGGACATTCAAAAACTAATAATTATTACTATAATAATAATAATATTAATTCATATTCAGTATGAAAACTAAATAAAATAATTTTCTGATGAATATGTCATGTGTCTCACGAATGTAAAAAATTGAGACTCAAATCCCTCATCATAAGTGTTGACATCCGTAGTCATAGTAATAAATCAAGTATAATAAATATGAGTTTATAAAAATATATTAATAGACCATGTTAATATATATAATTATATACTTTATTTTCTTATGACCTGTTGTTAAGCGTTTATTAACAATTCCCTGTTAAAGTCACGTTTTGGGAAATAACTTCATTTGATTTTCACGTATGATTTATCATTTTGTTTATTGATACTATTATTTAGATAAAGGATTAATTATATAAAGAATCTTAAAAATTTTATAAATATCATACATAATCATAATATATGTATTTATAGATATTAGTAAAATTCTGTGATAGGAAATGAAATACATCGTTCATGGATACGGTAGACCGTACGCACATATAAATGTTATTTCAATTTTCTTATTGGATTAAAATAAAGAAAATTAAGAGATATATATTATCAATAAAGAGTCATTATTCGGTCAAATATATCACATATCTTTATTAAACCCATCCTTAGTACCTTTCATGTAAGGAATGAACGAATCACATCGCTTTGTGAGGCGATAGTCCACTGTACACGTGAACGACATTATCATATTACCAAAGATGGAAAATATGATGGTTCATGTGATATAATAATTATAAAATCATAATAAAAACCTAAATATAAAATATATAAAAATAATAAATATATACATCATTATTTACAGCCTCAAGTGGTGGTAATGGAGAAATTAATGACATTGGTCAGTGAGGCAGTATTCCGCGGTACATGCAAGTAATGATTTTTTAACCCATTCAGTTGAAGTGGAGATTGTTGTATATCATTATATTAACATAAAAAATATCAGTATATTTTAAATACTGATATTATTATATAATAATGGTATAATAATAATTTAATTGGTTGGAGGAATAAATTAAATAAAAACAGGCATTGATGAACATTACCACTTCTTTTGGTATCTTTTATAGATTTGCACCAAAAGACATACCATGTTGAATTTATATCCAAAATAAGGAATATATGATAAGAGGAGGGAATATTTAAATTTATTTGGGTAGCTATTTATAGAATTTTTTTTGAAGGATTGGGCTATAGAGGAGATGGGGTGTCCTTTTATTACTATGGGAGAGGACACACTTTGTATTATTGAAATGATTAATGTGATCCCATGTTTTTAATACGTAAAAAAGGTCTAAAATGGGCCATTATAAAAAATTAGAGGTTTAATAATCTAAATATTTCTATCCAATAGTTTTTTAGTAAATTTATTTGGTCATTTTTACCCATATCATTTTAGTTTAACCCCTGGTAATCTTATTTATACCATAACCGTGGTAATTAAATTTTTCTACATTCCCTATTAATTTTAGTCAAAATTTATGTTTAAATTATTATATATTATAAAATATTATAGTCATAAACATGGAATCCATTATTATATATTTATTTCATAATAGTGAAAAAATTAGCTTAAAATTAATTTTGTAAGTGATGAGAATGTTTGTTTTAATAATAAACTGTTCAAAAGTTTACAATGTTTTCATTTTAAAATTCTATATTAAATTTATTATAATAAATTAAAATGTGTTTTAGGGTGTATAATTGAACAAATTTAACATTAAAATAAATATAAAAATATAATATATCTTTATAAATTAATTTAAAAAGGTAGTTTTAAATTAAAATTCAGCAAATTGCACTATTCATCAAAAAATAATTCCTATCAGAAAAAACACAAAAAAAAAGTATAAAATTATTTTGATATAAAAATTTTAAAAATTAATATTATTTTAAAAAATGGTTTTTAAAAAATTAATGACATTTAATTTTAAAATAAGTAAACCAAAAAAGAATAAACTATTTTTTTTCTTTCAAGAAGACAGTTTTAAGCATAAAATTGTATTTATTTTTATCAATTTTGTTGAAAAAAATATAAGATCAATATTAAAAAATTTGTTGAATATATAATTATATATTTAATTTAATTTATCTATTAAGTTTTATTCGTTTAATTTTTTAAGGTAAAAAATATTTGTTTCTTAATAATATTTTTTCAAATAATTATTTCCTTTATTTTAAAAAGGATTTTTATTTTTATTTTAATGCAATTTATCATGAATGAATTCATTATATATATATATATATATATTTTAAAAAAAATATATTTTTATAATAAATTAAATCCTACTAATACACAATATTCTAACATCTAGGTGATTAATATCATATAATAATATTATCATAGTATGTCAGGTTTCATTTTATCTTGGTGTTTTATCTAATGCATACTAAACTCAGTATTTTGTGCAAAAAAAATAAAAACATAGTGTTTTCTGTAATGAAAGATAAACTCAGTGTTACTAGTAATAAATTACAAAATTAGTTTTATATGTCCCACAAAATATAGGGAAGATCAAATTTATTTAAAAAACAATTTTAAAAAAATATTTCACTGTATATTATGCATAAATATTAATATTTATAGTCCACATTCAAAATAATTATATATACTTGACTTTGAGTTAGTTTTTACCTATTTTGAATACTATGTGTAAGTTATCATTAACTATTTTAACTAGTTGCATAAATATGATGTGGGTATCTATCCTTTTTCTGAAATGCATCATTATTAGATCATCTAATGTATTATAACAGATGATCAATGATATTTTATAAATCTATAATTTATTTCAATATTAGTTTTCTTTCAATCTATGAAGATGAAATTGATGATGATCATTTTTTTTGTTATTCGTAATGAATGAAATGTGTTTTATTGATTAATGTATTAAATGATGATATGACATTACCATACCAAAAAACATGAAATTATTTACATTCTTATATAAAATTAAACCAATAAATATGTTCTCATAGACAACCACGATATAAAGTCATAGTATTGTTGAGGTAGGTGGTTAAACAAACCCAAATAAGAACCTACTATGATTAATGGATGATTATGAGGTGTTTTAGTAGTAATATATTTAAAATATACGCATAATTTTCATATTTTTTAATTATTAATATGATATATTATAATTATAAAGAATTATAATGGAAAGACAATTTATATAAATACATTAATTAGAAAGAAGATGTCATTTTTATTTTAGTTTTATTGTTTAAAATGATTGATTTAATGATATGATTTTTTTGATCATTTCATTATTAAATTCTAAAATTTTCCATACCAAAAAATTAATAATATCATAAAAAATCAGATTTATCCTTTAATCTCATTGTCATGACCATCCATGTAATGTAGTGATGAAAAGAAAATTAGAAAACAATCATTATATAGAGGTTGTAGTCCAAACATACACATGGTGGATGGTTTTTGTATTCTATTTAATGAGATAAAATGATTAATATGGTTTACTGTTTCCAAAATGAAAAAAGTCTATAAATATATTTATTATTTTAAAAATTCTTATTTAACACCATCTTTGTAGTATGGTTAAATAAAACAAAAAATGACATTTTGTGGATGTGGTAGTCTACATACAAAAAATCCATTTTTTTCATTTCCTTGGGAAAAGACAATCATTGTTAAGGATTGTACCATAATTATAATAATATAAAATTATAATAATGACAATTATTTCATAATTTAATGATTTAGAAAATAAATTTGATAACTAATAAATGAAAATAAGGGAAATGAAAAGAGAATGAGTGGTTATAAATCTATACCTCGCTACTTTAGTTTTTTTTCCTTTTGAAGAGGGTTAAACCATTAAATGATATTATTTTGAGAAGAAATGAACCTCCATAATGTGGATAGAAGTTTTCAAGAGATTTTTGAGAGTTTTTAGCATAATTTATGTGGTTTCTGTTTCATGTTTACTAGGAGAGGATATCTCCTTTTATATGTGAAAACAAGTAGGATTTCTGTAAATACACAAAATTTTCAGTAATTGGATGTCAATCTCAAGGAAAGTATCTTAATATTTTTTTAAATAATGTATAGTAGTAGAGATAAGGTTCATCCTCACCAAAAACACTAAATTATAATTTCTTTAAACATGTTAGGCCCTTTACCTCTTCAGATACTCATTTTTACCATTTTGGTTTTCACTACGATAACTAGTTTTTACTTATGTAAATTTTCCATTAAACCCAAAAATAAAATGTTATTAGTTATATAATTTGGAACAAATGTTTGTAAATTTTAAATTTTTTATATTTGTTTAAATTGTATAAATTGGTTAAAATTAATTTTAGAATACTTAATGAATAATATATTAATTTTTTTAAAAAAAAATATAAAATCATAAATAAAAAAACATGTTTATAAACCGAAAATAAAAGTTTGAAATTATAAACTCACATATAATATGGATAAATTCTAAATTCAAAATTATATACTATTAGTGTCCAAAAATTCATGGTTTTTGTAAAAAGTGTGTTTTTCACTATTAAACTAAAAAATTAGTATTTTTTAAAAAAAATACACAAAATTATCCCTCATATAATTATAACCTTATAAATTAAATTATTAATTAATTATTATCAAAATAAAATTAAATAAAATATACATTTATTTATTTAATGAAAAATATAAAATATGAATAAATCATTTTTTTATTTAAAAAAATGACTTCTTGAACTTCATGTACCTTTTATATTTTTCTATAAATTTATGAATAATTAAATATTTCAATATTAGTTTTAATAAAATATTTTATATTATAATAAACATTTCATTTTGATTAGTTTAGTTTATGTAGCTAACATACTAAACCCTTTTTAGTAACCATTTTTTTCAAAAGGAATCATTTTTAAATTATTAATCAAAGATAATAATAATATATAATCACTAAAATTAATTATTATAATTTTATATACTATTTATTATACTATTCATGTAATTTTAATATGATGTGTCTCGTTTTATTTGGGCTTTGTGTAACATACCACCCCTATATCATGGGGTTTAAAGGGAGGGGGAATGCTACTTAGCTTTAAGGTACATTCCCAATTGGACAATTGCTAGCACAAAATTCCATTTTATTCAAGAATAAATTGTGGAATTACTTTTCCCATGATACAAAACCAACCAACCAAACAATCCACTATTCAAAAAATGCATGATGCATGTCACAAAACAACCAAACTCATACATTTCCAAAAAGGCAACCAAACTATTCCATAACAATCCCACGTGCCAAATACAACCAACAAAAATACCAGAGTACCAAGAGGAACACTAAAAAATGACTCCAAAGAACTAGGACACCATCGATATCTCCACACAAAGCTCCATGCTTTAAAAACTACAATATCACCAAAGAATCATGTCAAACCGCTAGCAAAATGAGATGTTATAATCTTACATGTTTCCCAGAATACAACATCTGAAAAATCACCCATGTTCCAAAGCAGTGGGTGAGTAAAAATACTCAATCGGTTATCCAAAAATAACTTCCATACACACACCACTAGGATATAACTGTTAGCACATTTATATAATATAGATTATATAAACCATTCAATAGTGAAATATATTTAAACAACCCAAACACACTCTTACCAAGACATATTTTCCCAAACCATGCAACCCAAGGGAAATCCATAAAACTATGCCATAATCCATTACACCATTTCACATTAACACCATAATTCCATCTTACAAATAAAAACACAACAAGGTTACCAAAATTGTGGACTTTCCATCTAAATCGTTCACTATATTTCCAACTAGTGGTGCTTCACAACTACTATACAAAATGGTGGTTCTTCCAACCATTATCCATCACCGTTTATTGTGAGACTTCCTAACTACTTCCAGACATCCAACACAAGAAATAACACATAATTTCCCAACAAGAACAAATCACCATGGCCACGCAAAATAACACCATCATTCCCATTACAAGCCCATTCACTTAAATAAATCACAGATTTATTAAAAACACCATTTAACCAATTTTACATACCCAACAACATATAAATATAAAAAATCATTATTGAAAAAATTCTTTCAAAAAACATTTTCATTATAAACCACTTACAATTTTACAATCGTTATTTTAAATTTGCACAACAAATCCCGTATTTTGTAACAATAACCTGTTTCCCCCAAAATTCCCAAATCACTACCAAATGGGTTTCCAACCAAATTAAAACATCATTATCATAATTAATTTCAATAAAAAAAATTAATTTTACCCAAAACAATAGTTATAACCAAGTGGATTTGAGGGAGAAGCCACCTACCTTTAGTGTTTTAGTGAATTCTACCCACAAGAAACTGCACCCCAATCTGTGAAAATACTCCACAAAAACCACTCTTGATCTACCTACCTATCATTAAAATCCTTAAAATCAATACCCAAGGAAACCTAAACCTACGATCTACACACAACAGGTGTAGATATAGAAAATGGAGAGAGAGAGGGAGGGAGATATAGATCTAGAGGAAACCACTATGAACCATGAGAGAAGACTTACCCAAGAAGAATAGCCTTAAATTAACCAAGAAAACCCTTTTATTTCCTTCTAAAATATGTGGGAGAGCACATTCAACCATTGAGAACCCAAAATCCCAAGTGAGGTTTTAGTGGGAGGGGGTTTGTAATGAAATAAAGAAACCCTGAGGGATCCCGAGTTTAAAAACCCCATTTTTAAGTGGTCGCATGGTTAGCTCGCATGGTTGGGAAAATAGTGCGCTAATTGTGTGAAAAAAACATATTTTAAAGAAGGGGTATACACCATTGCCTGTCATTTTTTGGAAAACTGTGCACGGGACATGTGAATCCCAGTGTCCCCCTACACAGTTTCCTAGAGAACCCGCATGGTTTTCTTTAACTATGCTCAAACTGTGTGACCTTAGTAAAGCCTCCAAACAAATTCATAACCATTCAAAACTCTACTAACCTATTCCCAAATCATCCAAAATAATTTAAACACATAAAAATGCATAATAAAAGGCTACATACCTCAAATAGGGGGTGCTACATTCTCCCCACCATTAAACATTCTATCCACGGAAAGTATGGAACCATTTCTTTGCCGAAATAGCTCGGGCCATTGCTCAGCCATCTCTTTCTCCCGTTAGAAAGTCACCTATTGAATCAAACCATGTAGCCACAAAACATGAGATAAACCAAATATATCACCATGTAATACTTTCTCTTTACTATCCACAATCCACTTTGGCACGTGCACTAAGGAAGAATCTGATTCAAGCTCTACATGATCCCAATGAATCACTTGGTCATGATCAGGATGATACATTTTCAACTACAACACATGAAACAAATTGTGCACCACAATAAACTGTGGCGGAAAATCCAGACGATAATCCACCTCTCCAATCCACTCAAGTATCTCAAAATGCCTGATATACCTTAAATATATCTTACACTGCTTCCCAAACCAAATATGTCCCAACCTAGGAGAGAGTCTAAAAAACACATGATCACCAACCTCGAATGACAAAGATCGATGAAGATGGTACACATATTATTTTTTATGACTTTGAGCCATCTCCATCCACTTCCTGATAAACATTATTTCTTCCATACACGTTTCCCCAAGGATCGATCCAATCATCGATGTCTCACCTTTTTCCACCCATCATAGTGGACAACGACATGGATTCCCATGCAATTCATAAAACGGATCCATATGTATCGATGCTTGATAACTATTATTATCATAGAACTCTACCAATGGTTATTTATCTTCCCAAGAACCACCAAAATCCATCACACAACTCCTAAACATATCCTTCAATGTTTGTATTGTCCTCTTGGATTGGCCATCCGTTTGAGAATGATACACCGTTCTCATAGTGAATTATGTCAAAAGAGCTTGATGTAAGGATTTCCAAAAAATGATATATGAACCTCATATCTCTATCTGATACAATCAAAATAGGAACACCATGCCTCTTTACCACCTCCAAGATATAGATTTTGGATAGATCCTACACCATATGAGATTCACGAATTAGGATGAAATGGGACGACTTTGTGAGCCGATCCACAATCATCCATATGACATCGTGTTTCTAGAACATTATCGAAAGACCTATCACAAAATCCATTGCAATCTGCTCCCATTTCTACACTAGGATAGTTAAAGACGGTGACATTCCTACTAGACACGGATTCTCTACCTTGACTTGGAGACAATTCAAGAATCTCGAGACAAACCTGGCCACATCCCTTTTCATATGAGCCCACCAAAAATACACATTCAACTCCTTGTGCGTTTTTTGAATTCTAGGATGGAAAGACCACCTAGAATGATGATATTCCTTGAGAAGTTCCTCCCATAAATCCATTGGTATCATCATTTGATTCTGAATACACAAGACAAAATTCCTATTTAGTTTTTAGTTCTCAATGGTCTCCCCACCAATAAGTTTCAACCCCATCACCACACACATGGATTCTGATGAATGTGCCTCTTTAACCAAACCATCCATGTCAAGAACCAATGAAACCAGAAATAATAACACTCTTCCACCTTGGTCCTCAGATTAATACCACATTTCTTCTTTTTCTGACATCAACTGCCACTTATCTGATGCATATTTCACCACTTGATCATATCATTTCTTACATAATGCATCGGCCACCGAATTTCCCTTAACTGGTGTTTAAATTAAGTTGAAATCAAACATCTAGAGAAATTTCATCCATCTCCTTTGCCTCAAGTTCAAATACATTTGTGAGAAGATATGTTTTAAGCTCTTATGATTGGTAAACACCGTGAATTGCTCACTGAACAGATAATGAGGCCACATATTTAAAGTCTGAACCACTACCGCAAAATCCAAATCATTTGTTGGGTTGTTCTTCTCATGTAACCTCAAATGTTGTCTTCCATATGTAACCACATGATACCCCTACCTAATAACACACCCCAACCCTGATCCCGATGTGTCAAAATACACCACATACCCTTTCTATGGTTTCAGAAAAACCAATACTGGTGTTGATGTAAGGCGACCCTTTAGCTCTTTAATATTTTTATAACACTACTCAAGCCATTTAAATGGTATATTCTTCCTTGTAAAAGCAATCATCGTTGAAGAAAATTTTGAGAAATCATGAACAAAACATCAACAATACCTATCCAGAACAAGGAAGCTCTATATCTCAAAAACATTCTTTGGAGATTTTGATGAGATAACAACCTCTATCTTTTCCATATCAATAAAAACACATTTATCAAAAATAACATGGCCAAGGAAGCAAACCTCATGTATCCAAATGTCTCACTTTGAAAATTTGGCATATGAGTGATGGTCCTTCAAGACCCCCAACACTATTTCCATGATCTCGTCATGCTCTACCCTTATCTTGAATAATCCAGTATATGATCCACAAATACCTGCACAAAATTATTCATATATCTCTAAAATATCTGATTCATCTATTCCATGAAAATATATGTTGCATTTTTTAGATCAAAGGGAATAACCACATACTCATAATGGCTATATCTACTTCTGAAAGTGGGTTTCAGAATATCCTCCTTCCTCACACGCAATTAGTGATACCCTGACCTTAATTCAATCTTAGAGAACCACTAATCCTCCCTCAAATGGTCGAGAAAATCATCAATTCATAGAATTTGATATTAATTCTTTATCATTACTTGATTATGTCTATGATAATTAATACAAAGATGCAAAGTTCCATCCACCTTTTTAACAAACAAAACTGGGACTGCCCACAGATATGTACTTGGATGGATGAACCCTTTATTTTATAACTCTTCCAATGTAACCTTTAATTCCCACAATAATGTGGGTCCCATTCTGTAAGATAGAAGTGAGATAGGAATGCTCCTCAGAATGAGATCAATCATAAAATCAACCTCTCTCATCAGTGGATTGCCTAATAATTCTTCAATAAATACATCTAGAAACTAATCCACAACTACTGGAAGTTTACACTTTTCAAAAACTTCCACCGATACAAAAAAAATCCTCTAACTGGTTCAAGATCTTTCCAACAGTAGGTGGGAACGAATCTGTGGTACCCATGTTTTCACTCTTCTCCCCGATAAATAAATTTTTAACACCATCCGCCACTGTAAAATTCACCATTTGTGTACAGAAATTGATGGGGGAATCATAAAATTCTAACCAATATATTCCCATGATTATATAATAAACATCTGTATCAAGAATTGATATATACCACATCAATTAAATGTTATCCATAATTAAGAAACACACTCTACATAGGAAGGATCGGTACTCTCTTTGACCCAGATGTTTTTGTATTGTCAAAACAGAAGGCATTATTTCCATGTGTAAATACAAAAAAAATAAATGATGTGAGAATCAATAAAATAATTCTAAGCACACATATAAAAAAATCATGTATCAACATTGAATTTAAAAGAACCATACCTCACACTATGGATAGTACCGAATGATCATCCACCAGAAACTACTCAAATCCAATCAACTTCATGCTTTCTAGGCTCTGCTCTTTATTACCTTACTGAGGAATCATGGTATTGTGAGAATCACCATGACCCACTTTACTATTCTATTGAGGGGTATGCTGCTAACCTCATCCCGTCAAAGAATAAGACCCACGCGACCCCTGAGGAGTGTCACTGACACCCATCCTCAGAGTATTCCGAAAATACCACTGATAATTCCCCATACTCTTACAATTATGAAATTCTCGAGGCTATTCTGTATAATCCCAATTAATGTGTTCTGTAGAGCCACACTAAAAACATACATGCTTACTCTAAGTATTTGGGGGAAGATTTACTGATCCTTCCATTGGATTCTGAGCTGTACTCCCTCCTAGGAAATATGTTCCCCTCTTCCACTTGAACCCATCATTCGAGTTCCCACTTTTTCTCATGGGTACCAACATACTTCCCCCACCTATCGCCCCAAAATACTTTGCTCAACCACAATGACTCTATTCAAAATTTTAGTGTAATCATCTATATAGAGCACCGCAATCATGGAATGAATTTTCGGGTTCAACCCAGCTTCAAAACTTTGTTCTTTAAACGATGTACTGCCCATCAACTTGGGTGAAAACTACACTATGTTCATAAACATAGCTTTATATTATATTAAAAACAAGTTCCATTTATTGAAACAGAATAAATCCAATGTACATTGAATTTTGAACATATGGGGGTATAATTTTTTATTGAACAATTCCTCAAAACCCACCCATGTCACACTTTGGTCCATCCTAGCTTGGACAGCCAACTCCCACCACTGAAGTGAGATATATTCTTACATATATATGGATAGATTTAATTTCATCTCTACTAGTTTCCCCAATAAGTCAAATATCCTATTCATTATTTTCATCCATGCTTCAACCCTTTTTGGCACTGAATCACCATTAACATGGGTGGATTCTGCCTTTCAAACTGAACCTCATGATCCATATGCCATGGTTCATCCACTTTATTACAACTTTCCATACCATGGAAAGATTATACTATACTATGAACTAGCTTCTAGTTCACCTATGGATAAGGTGTAACCAAAATTTTTGCAGCTTCTTCCAGTTGGTCTCTACGACGCCTACCCAGTGCCATTTATATGAAAACAAAACCACTCTAAGTCCCGCTCCCTTAAAAAGAAAGGGTATATAATCTTCAAATTAAATTACATAATAACTACCAAAACCAGGCATTCCACAAGTTTACATTTCCAATATTGCACTATTTTGAAAGATATATCATGTTTTGAAAATCCACCCATTTTAAAAATACCACTAGATTCCATGTTTCAAAACCTTCTGTTTTTTAACCCAATTTAGATTTTTCAAAAATCCACACATTCATTCAACACCATAGACCATTATATCCTAATGAAATATGAATCCTAATGGAATTTCATTTATACCATGCATGCCATGCTCATCTCATTGGCTACACCAAGGACAATGATATTTCTAATGCTTAAAATTATCTTAGAACACTTAAGTACCCAACACCCAGGTGACATGAAGTTCAACATAAACGGGTTAGCTACGTCATTTTAGTCTATAAATACCATGTTCTGATAATCATATTCCTTGCTAGCATCCAACTCAAGGAATAGTCCCAGAATGAATGTCAACACCAAGACCAACAATCAATGCCAAATGACTGAACAACTATTCTAACTTGAAAATAAAGGACCGAGAAAACTGATACGACATGTAACATCCCCCCAACTCATTAGTTTGAGAGGGTAGGGAAACGCTAATTAGAATTAAGAGATGTTCACAAGGTGCCAATGGTTGGAAATAAATTTCAATGGATTCAAGAATAAATTGGGGAACAATTTTACCTTGATCCAAAACCATCCAACCAATCAATACACTATCCACAAACTACATGATTCATGTGATAAAACAACCAAACTCATGCATTACCAAAAATAAAACCAAACCATTCCATAATAATCCCACATTCCAAATACAATCAATCCAAATAAAAGAGTACCAAGAGGAAGACTACAATAAGACCCCAAAGAACTAGGACACCATCTATAGCCCGACAATAATTTTTGTGCTCCAAGCAACACAACATCACCAAAGCCTCAGGCTGAGACAGTAGCAAAATGGTATGGTTTACTCTTACATGTGTCCCAGAATACAACATCTACAAAACCAACTATGTTCAAAAGAAGGGGGTGATTACTAATAATCCATAGGGTTTCCCCAAATTACTTCCCTACACACTCCACTAGAATTAAACCTTTATCACCTTTATATAAAATAGATTATATAAAACTTTGAATAGTGAAATAGATTTCAATAAACCAAACGCACCCTTACCAATCCATTTATTCTTAATCCATAAAACCTAAGGGAAAGGCATAAAAATTCTCCATAATCCATTTCACCATTTCACATTAACAACACAATTCAATCTTGTAAAGCAACAAAAAACAAGGCAACCAAAATGGTGGAGCTTCCATCCAACCCGTTTACTTCGTTTCCAACTAGTGGTGTTTCCCAACCACTATTCATAATGGTGGTTATTCTGACCATTATCCATCACCTTTTATAGTGAGACTTCTTGCCAAAATTCACACAATCAACACAATCCATAACATATAATAGACCAATAAGCACAAATAATCAATTCCAGACAAAATCACACCATCATTCCCATCACATGCCAATTCACTTCAATAAATCTACCATTTCTTGAAAACATAATTTAACCAATTTTTCATGCCCTGCCGAAGTAAAAAAACAACAAATTAATTGAAAAAAATCTTTCACAAAACCTTTTTTCATAATCAAACAATATTGATTTTAAAATCATCATTTTAAAATCAAACAACAAATCAATTTTTTTCAACAACAACCCATTTTCCCCAAAATCACCAAATCGCCACAAAATGGGTTTCAAGCAAAATTCACAAATCAATATCTCAACTAATTTCAAGAAAAAAATAATTAATTTTACCAAAAACACTAATTCTAACCAAGTGGAGTTGAGAGAGAAGCCACCTACCTTTAGGGTTCCGAAAAATTCGACCCACATGCAACCACACCCCAATCTAGGAAAATGGTCCACAAAAACTTCTCTAGATATCCTTCACTATCATTAAAAATCCATAAAATCAACACCCAAGGAAACCACAAACCAAGATTTCCATAAAATGGGTGTTGATATAGAAAACTGAGAGAGGGAGATTTAGATAGAGAGGAAACAACAAAGAACCATGAGAGGAGACTTACCTGAGAAAAATCACCTTCAATACACTAATAAACCCCTTATATTTTATTCAATAACATATGGTAGAGAACCTACAACCTTGAGAACCCAAAATACTGAGTGAGGCTCGAGTGGGAGGAATTTTCGAATGAAATGAGGCACCTTCAAGAGAGCCCAGATTTAAAAACCCCATTTCATGTAGCTGCACGGTTAGTCTGCACTGTTTGGAAAACCGTGCACACACCACTGCCTCGAGAGAAGGGGTTTTCATGGTTACCTTGAATGTTTTGCAAATACATGCACAAGTCATGGGAAGCACACTATCTCCCCCCTGCATAGTTTCTTGGAGAACCTTCACGGTTTTTTCTAACCGTGGTTAAACTGTGCAACCTTAGAGAATCCTCCAACATTATTCGAAACCATTCCAAACTATCCCAAAATCATCCCAAATAATCCCAAAAACTTTAAACACATAAAAAGGAATAATCATAGGCAACATACCTCAAACCAGGGATACCTCATTTTTGTTAGTTTGGTAATGTTTGTGAGAAACGTTATTGACAATAAAATTAATTTAATGGATCTAAAAACATGGGTCGTCACATAAATCAGGTATGGTTGGTAAGGATGAATATAAAAGATATGTTGATGATGAATTATATGCTTATATAATCTTTTTTTATTAATTTATATTGATTTTATGAAACTAATAAGAAGATATGGGTAGTTATAACAAGTTGTCATGTCTTCATGAACATCTACATGAGAAAGTAAGAAAATAAAATAATGATATTATCAGTATATTATTTATGTGTAAACTAAAATATGAAATCTAGTATGGTACCCATATACTCAAGATGATAGGTTACATTAATTAATTATAAATTTTTAGATTCATGTTAAATAATTATTTATATGTATATGTTGTTCCCTTGTACTTACCACTCTCTAAATATAATTTCATTGACAATATTAAATGAGAAGTATAGAGAAATAACATAAATAAATTTTATCTAAATTTCCCTAAGTTATAATAATATGAAAATTGTTAAATATTTTTTAATTATGGTAAAAAACAACAAAGACGTGGTATAATATATAAATGATAGGTATAATGATAAATTCACCTTCATAGTTTCCTTTAAAGAAACAAAATATTAAGTGGGAGTTAATTAAAGAGAAGGTTATTTTCATGTCATATAGAAAGAAATCCTATTGTAAGAGAAATTTCATAAATTAATGAATATGGATAAAATATTCTACTTAAGGTATAATCATAATTGAATGCAATATTTCTACTTTAAATTCTAGGGTATTAGATATAACTGGAGACTCACACATTTGTGTCCAAATATATAAACATATGAAGTTAATAAATATTTCATGAGTTGATATGGATATTTAAGTAATTTATGGAAAATTAATTCTACACCATTAAGAGAATATCACATTATCATATTTCCTAGGGTAAAGGCTTCATAATTTGAAAACTTTTATGATGTAATGTGGATTACCAGAAGTATAATATCAATATCAAGATAATGTGAAATAGTATTTTATATAATGTTTAAAAATAGTTGTTGTTAAGGTATACCATTATTGAATTATAGTTTATATATACCTAAATAAAATATAACCAAAATTGTAAATAAATTAATAATATAACATACTAGATACAAATAATACCTAGTTATGAGGATATAATACTTGGAAAAAATAAGTCCATAAGAAAATTTAAAAGGATTACCAAGATTGGTAATTAGAATATTTTGAGATAAAACTATTTTCTATTTTAAATATATTATTATAAGGTATAATGGTCAAGAAACTATTTGGTAATAAAGGTAATCTTTCCATAATGCTTCTAAAATTAGTTCACAATGATATATGTGAACAATAAAAAGTATAATATGGAGGTAAATTCTCATACATTATGACTTTCAGTGAAATAAAAATATATATTATATTCCATTAAGATATATAAGGGATGTAAAAGTGAAGTGTATAATGATTTTGGTAAGAAGGTATAAGATGAATCAGGCATGATGATCTAGAAAACATCTCAATAGTGATTTTATTGATCATTAAAAGTAGAATGGAAATTTTTATTAAGCCGAATATTCCTTATAAAAATTAATTAAATGGTTATAATAAATGGATGAATTACGCATTTATTTACATTGTGAGATCAATTATGAGTGATGTTATTCTACCATTATCTTTTTAGGATATTATTCAAAAATAATTAATTCGATACATAACTATCCAAATACTAGAAAATGAAAATTATGATCCCTTGTTAATTCTAATACCTGAACAAATAAATCATGTCATAAATTATTTTATGGAAGTGAATTTTTTTGAGATTAATTGTTGAAAATAAACTAGAATCAATAAACATTATGTTCATTTTTATGAATTAATCTAATATTACAAATGATGATTTATATAATATCCCAAAGAAAGAAAATGTATAGTCAAGTGAAAGACTACAATTTTATAATATGGTGAATATCTATAATTGAGACACTAATAAGAATATATACTGTAATAAAATTGATGGATTAACATGAACAAAAAATTATCATAGGAATAATTTCATTAATATATTGTTGAAATGAATGTTCAAAAGACACATATACTACATAAGAAAGATAAGAAACCAAATTTGTAGGGTTTTTTCATCACTAATTTAAGTTAAGTTTAATTTTTTTATAATAATTAATAATTTTCCTATAAGAAATATATATGTGAAAAATAAGATACCAAATGAAAAGTAGAAATAAATTATGAAATACATTCCACATACCAAAATCAAGTATTTATTTTTGTAGAACATTTAATAAATATAAAACTCACTATGTCTTAATGAGTATTTAAGAAAGAGTTGTACATGAATTATAAAGTGAATACCTATTAATAAATATTTTTAAATAGATGTATTATGTTATGTGAATATATTGATAGAGATAATATAAGTTCACAAATAGGGAAATTGGAATCTATTTTAATTATAATTGTCATAGTAGATTACGGTGATTATAATTGGAAATATACAATGATACATTCCTGAAATAATGAAAAAAGTCAGGGGATGATCACATTAATGATCATATTTTAAGCATTTATAACAGGTCAGAGGGAGTAATATATTTTTCTAGTGATGTATACTAATAATATATATAAAATGGATATTTATCATTTATTTAGTTAAAAGATAGTGAAAAAAATTTCTATATGAATGAATTAAAGTTGAACCTAATGTTATAGAGAAAAAATAAACCGATATGGATCCAGTAAATTTCTAAGAAAATTATATATTTTAAAACTATATTAAGAAATAAAAGAAATAAAATTTATATAGAGGATAGCTACCTATTTTACATTGAATAAATAAATCAAGATAATGTGACTAAGAAAAAATAGAAGATTAATATGATTTGAAAAACTAGATATGATTCAATAATGAGATTTATCACATATGTCATGTTATGTAATAGGTTTGAACTATCTTTTTTTAAATCATGATGGTAAAATATCAAAAAAAATAATGAAATTTTTATTTGGTTTTAGTAGAAACTATTAGAAAGTACTTGAGAACTATGAAGTATTTTTTCTATTACATAGAGAAGAAATATGGATAGTTATGAAGGATAAGTAAAATTACCCTTAAAACTAAAAAATTTAATATATTATCACAGTTAAACTAATAAAATTAGTAATAAAATTTAATCATGTATTGTGGTATCCAATTATATAAAATAAAAAGTATGATGTGGCTATGAATATATCAAAAGAAGGAGTATAAATACAAAAAATATTTCCTATATATTGGTATTGTACCAAGAAAGTAAAATATTATTATATTGTTTATTATCATAAAATTACTCTGGTGTAACATTCTAAGAAGTATAAATTTTGAAATTGTAAATATATTATTTATTTTAGAAAATTCTTGTCATGATAAATTTTTACTCAGGGAGATGAATCATTGTTGTAAGAGAAGCCATAAGGAATAATCTGGGAGGCCTAATAACTAAATCCAAAAATTACTTGAATCCTTATTTTCCTATGATATGTAATAAGTTAAATAAAAAATTTCAAGTTTGATATAGTGAAATTTGAAGTGTTAAGGGGGTGTATTACTTACACCGAAATCAAAATTATACGTTTTGATTAATATATTAGGATTACAGTGTTATATATTCATAATTTATACTTACCATGATAGTAACATTACTTTTTCATGTTTTATCTATAGTAATATCCTTATATTAGTTGTCATATAAAAAGGTTATACAAGTTACTAATTATAATGAGAACCTTATTATAATATTAAATTCATGTTAAATCGATTACTTATGAACTATATACATCAATTTTAAAAAGTAATATATTATATCGGACTATAATATTCTAGGGAACAATAATAATTTGGAATTATTCTTATTAATTACATAATTATTGATATAAATAATAGGATATGATGATGAATAGATTTACTATAGGAACACCACATGTTTTTCATTTAATTTTTTGTTCATATAAAAAAATATATATATTAGTCTCTTGAAATGAAATAATTTTATTTGTATTCCATGAATAATATACTTTTATTCATGATGAAAACCATTGTAACTTTTCTATGGAAAAGTATATTGAATTTGGTGTGTCATTAGTGGTATGAAATTGGTTGAATTATCAAGAAAATATTTTCTTTTTATTTTGAGTAGAGTATGAATATATATCTTACCCTTTGACATGGATTGTAGTGTCTTAATATAATGAATAAAAATATATTATAAATGAATGAATATTCAATAATTAAAAATAAAATAAAAAATATAGCATAATAGGATAGATAAAAAATTGTACATCATATATAGAATAATATTAATTTAATTTAATTTTAATCATATTAATTTAATATAATGGTTTAAATAAGTGAATAAACATTTTATACAAAAAATAAATTTAGAGGCTCGTTCATCTTATTTAGGAAAAAATGAGATTAGTTAAGGGTTCATATTTCCTCACATGATGTTATGGAGTGTCACGTGTGAGGGGACAAATGAACCCAAATTTTATGACAAGTTAATTATTTCATAACATATGTTTTGGGTTCCCTTTATGATTCTAATTTCTGTAGGGGATATATTTGAAATAATTAATCTTTTACCTAGGTAAAATGGTTTTTCTAGAATAAATTTTTTTAGGGGTATACTTTCACAAACTTTCTGGCGTCCCTCAAATTCTATGAAATTCTATAGATAGAATTTTAATGTGGAATGAATTAGATATAAACTTTTTTTCATAGATCATCATCATTATGATTTCATGATCATAAAAACATACTAAATCACTAGTTTCTATCATGCCAACACATTGAGGCTAAAAAAAATTAAAAAATAACTTCAGTACACATTTGGATGATTTGAAGGGTTCTTTTATTAGTTCCATTGAGCTATAAAGATTTCTTAATGATTGGAATAAATCCGGATCACAATGTAGCACTATCTTATTGTATATTTTTATTTTTTATTCTTATGATTATGTTTACATGATTCAAGGGGAACAAATAAACTAGTTTCTTGGGTCTTGTGTTATGATACAAATCCATTATAAATACTTTCAAAAACAAATCAGTGAATGCTTCCACTAAAACCAACTTGAAAAATTAGTATGAATAAGAGGTCATCTTCTATGGGTAAGTAATATCCCTTAAGAAGCAAAGATGGTGTATTTTTTAATATTTAAAAATTTTGTAACCATATATGAAAGAAGGATTAGTGATTATAGAAGCAATTCCTAAAATTAATTGAATGAAGCCAAGTGAGTATGCAATACTTAATGGATTTAACGAATAAGGATAGAAAAATTAATTTAGAATAAGTTCTGTTAACCAATATTAGTAATTTTTTTATTTTAATATCCAATTTATTTTCAAGTAAATTAAATATTTTATAAAATAATTAGTAGAGGTAGTTGATATATCCTTATGATCAATATAGGTGCCTTATTCCTTGAATTTTCTACACAAAGGATAGTTTGAGAATTATTATAACTCATTGACTTTAAACAATAATGATTTTTATATAGAGTATGATTTTTTTTCAAAACATTTTATATAGAAGTACTTATAGATAAAACTATTATAGTTATTAGAGAAAATATTATTCTAATAAAAATACATCAACATATGATCTTCTATATCAAAGTATATTTATCTAACATGTGGTATAATGATGTGACATTTTATATATTAAGAGGAAGGTTTATAAAATTAATTCTTATAGATTACTTATGAGTAAAATTTAGGAAGTGTGTAATACTATGTCAAAGGTGTTGAAAATTCGATATTTAACTATTATTTCAAGGGATTTGGAGGATAATGGTTTAGATGAAAGTGTATAGAAATATTATAAATAATTTTGTGATTTATTACTAATTAAAATAATATATTATCAAATGAGAGTTGTATATAATTCATGGAGACAAGAATATGGTAAGGAAATTGAATAATTCAAATTAACTTTACTAACATCCATCTAAACCAAAGGGAAACATTAATGTAGACCTTAATCCTTATGAGATTATTTATAATGGGGATGTCCCAGCTATGAGACAAAATTTTGTATAAGAAGGTATTAGTGAACATGGAAATAAAAATATTAAATTATTTAAATATTGGACAAATATATTTAATGAAGTTCTACTAGTCCATGAGCACAAAATTAAGAAATCATTTCACAAGGTAGAATAATAATATGTTTTTCATTAATAAAAAGATATTTGGTAGTTTCATTAGAGTGTAATATACAAGTGGGAGGAAGAATCACATAATTGTATTGAAAAATATTAGTAATTCACCAAAGAATAGTGAACAATCATTATATGAATAAATTGGTGAGGATGAGATAGATGTAAACCAAGGAGATAAATATCAAACTCAAACTAAAATAATAAAATAATCAAATACGATCGAAAGAATAGTTAGAATCATATAGAAAAATAGTTTTCTGAAATCATTGATTTGGATAATATTGTTGTGACACCTCACATATTTCTTATTTTTGGTTATGATAAAATAGAAACCATTAATTGGGATGAGATACCTAAAAATGGTTACTAGTACATGCATGTTGAGTATGTGATATCAAATTATAATAATGTTTTTATAATAAAAGGAACCTATTGAAATTGAAACCTTCATTATTGTGAATGAAATTAATGGACCTATGAATAATCTTTTAGAATTACCTAAATAAATATAGTATAAAATTTTTAAATATGGATAACATCATGATTATGAGGTTGTGTGTTGTTTTTAACTATATTGAATTATATTATCTACATTTTAGGTTTTATCCCATAATTGATGATTTTAATAAGGATATAAAATTATATTTTTCAACTATTGAAAGGAAAATACAAGAATGATATCATGTGTTAAATTTATCAGATTTAGATATAATGGATGATTATATATTTTAAATTTAATATTATAAGAGTTTTTTTTAGTTTAGTGAATTAATAAAGTATGAATGGAACTATCTATTATGACCATTATTTGGGAACTTAAACCCAAATTCTAATCTATGTGAAATATAACAATTTCACAGATAACTAACACGTAAAGATAGTCGGATAATTTAATTATTAGTTTACTTTATAATATATATCATATAGTTGAACATTTTATTTTACAAGAATATTATATAGATTTAGTTTTTATTGATATTCATTAGAACAATTAAAAGTTAGGTTTGGTAAACTCAATGAAGCTAGAAATTAGTTAGCACCATTGATATTTACTATTGTTATAACTATTGTACATGATGTTTTACCTCCTTGAATAAAAACATTTAGAAACAAATTTTCAGATTTTATTAGTGATTTATTTCTAATAGAGAATAAATAGCATTATAAAACATAAAAAATACACTAATTGTATAAAATATATGAATACCAATATATTGGATCAAATGGAATTCTAGACTAAAACACAATGATACAAGATAAATGTTATGGAGTAAAATGTGAAAAATATAGAAGGGATTTTTTATTCCAATTTAAATATAAAGAATCAAATTGATGTTTTATCTCTTAACATTAAAATGATAAAGTTCATCCATTTCTACAAGTTAAATATAGAAATCATGGACCATCCATCTCACACTTTTAATGAAATGAGTTGATATAAAGGATAAGTTTGAGGGAAAAATATATACTAACTATGAAATTCCTCAAAATTGTAACATTATTATAAATTACCTAATATATTAACTAAATTTATTATGAGGGATTTTATCTTCCTAAATTATTACCAATATCATTATATTTATATTAGAAATACAATGATTTTTTATTCCAACCTATCTTACTCTAGTAGTTAAAAAATATTTACTCTTTGGTATTATTCCACCCACCACATCCATTATTAGTCCATCTACCTAATGAAAAATGAAATCTCCATCTAAAGAATATAATTTTGAAAATAGATTGACTCTAATGATAAATGAGGACATCTTAATTTTTATATTATTTCTTATTTCTTGTTTATTAATGTACATTTATGGATGAGCCTTAATTAATGAAATTAGAAGATCTATTTATCTTTAACATTGTGTTTAATTATTTGAAAATTATATTTCAAAATTATTAGAATGATTATTTTTTTACATTTCAATAATTATACTATTTTCATATCACCTTTGTATATTCAAATATGAATTTTTTTTTTAATTTTCATAAAGGGGAATAAAATTAAGAGTAATTTTAAGATAACATTCTTCTATGATATTAAACTATTATAAATTTTTGATCTATTTAGAGGCATATTTCATTTAACAATTATTTTTTATGACTCTCCAATGGGGTTATATTTTTTATCCATGATAGAAATTCTTTGATTTAATATTCAAACAATCATGTTTATTAGGCTTATAATGTGTTTATTTAAGGTGAAGGATGATTAATGAAAATACTAGAAGTATTTAAATTCATCCATACATAAAAATCAATTTAAACTTTTACAAGGCATGATTGACAATGTATAATAGAAATTCCACCAATGAATTATTTTTCAAATCATTCCTAACACATAAATTCAACCATTTATAGTAATAATATCAATCATGTGGTTCATTTTTTTTATCAAGATGACTTGTGGAGTCTACCATGAAGTTCGACTGGTTCCCGAATAAATTTTATTTCAAAGAAAAAAAATCAATTTAGGAGAATCATGATCATCTATGTGGTAAAAGACATGTGACTATGTAGTTGAAAATGATAATGTCATGGAAATATAATACAAAACAATATGATAAATTATGGACGTAATCATGGATAGGTACTTCAACTTACTCTCACTATTTTTAAAAGATTAGAATTAATTCCTTATAGTAGTCAGAAATACCATAATTATTACCATTAAATACAAAATTAAAATATATAACATATTGGAGTTATTGTTGATAGGTTAATATGGATTTATTAGTACTTAATCATCATAGTTAATATAACTCAAAACCCTATAACCAAGATCTATCGTTCATTAAATCAAAACCATGTAATTTTAAAATGAATATATTACTTTTACCTTGAACAAAAGATCTTCTACTATAATATACATCATATTGTTTTGATAAATATTCAATAGATGTATCCATTTGTATATATCCTACATGATGTATCTATGATTTGATCAGAATGACCCACCACAATCTCTATGTCATAAGCCTCTAAATAAATCCATCGATACATTCTTGAGTCACTACAGTATTTACTAATTCATTACAAAATTTATGAGTAACCCTTTGTTCATTCATGAATTCACTACATGAATGAATCATTATAACCTACAAACATTTCATCTTATAAAAAATTAATATTAAATAATATTCCATATTATTGAGGACCAAACTAATAAGGGTTATCATTTTGTTTCCTAATAAATCATATGGTGTGTCCAATTACATTCCCAAATAGCTGTATACAATATCCATAACTCATATAAAATGATATTACCATGTTTTCATGAAAATGGTACATTATGATGTTATTATATATTTTAAAATATATTCAAAGCACCAGATGGTTTATATTATGTATAGTGAATAATTCTTTCAGTGTCCTATGTTTATAAATCCTAATAAGATTTTTTCCATTTATATTGTATCATATATAATGAATTTTGAAATCATACAAAAAAATACATTTCGATATAATTAATAATAAATTTTAAATACTCTCGTTAACATTACCTTGGATCAAAACATATACAATACATTGTGAATATCCATTGAATACTCATTTATAAATTACTCTAAAATAATATCGTAGTGTCTCACTGAGTTAAACTTAGTTCCTATTCATCTAACCACAAATTGTGACCCCACATATCATTGTATCATTTAATAGATATATGAAATATTAAATTCATAAATACAAAAAAAATCCGTATAAGAAATCATATGTGCTACTGAACATACAAAAGGATCTAACATGATCTCTATAAAACACTTGTTTCTCTCTACAAAAATCCACCAGCTACATCATATGAAATCATACATTTTTATATAATATTTTTTCATAGTACATAAAGTGACTATGTGACATAGTTTAGGTCTATCCCATAGAACCTCATCATATATTCTCAATTATCATAGTATAAACTGACCAGGTTGAGGAATAAATAACATAAAATTTACTCTTATGGATAAGCACATCACATCCCCATAATCTAATAGATAATAAAGTTATATTTCTTATCTATATATGACCAT
This sequence comes from Viscum album, assembly GCA_963277665.1. Classification (NCBI taxonomy): domain Eukaryota; kingdom Viridiplantae; phylum Streptophyta; class Magnoliopsida; order Santalales; family Viscaceae; genus Viscum; species Viscum album. Next base: position 425,974,306 of record OY728129.1, on the reverse strand, counting down.
AAACATTTCAATATACCTCAATAGAGAGCCTAAATTTCATAATTTTTATATGAGTATACAAATAAAATCTTAGTTAAGCTAAAACTGATGACATGATCTGTAACTTCACAAACCACCCCCTTATTAGTCATGCCTTGAGGATTGCATAACAAGGTATCAAAATATAATGTTTATCATGCTATGTGTATTTCCAAATTGAGGTATTAAATTAATAAAAATATTAACCACACACCATTATTATACTAAATACATAGTGTACAAAACACCATATGGTAAATTTTATTGGTGATCCTATAAGGATCCGGAATTATTACATTACATAATCGTGAATATTAGTTAATAAATCACTTCCTTTAAAATTTAGGACCATTTCATGTTTAGTGTTTTATATAGTTTTGATATTACACATACATAACATTCAACATTTATATAGATTTTATAGCATAAAAACAATATTCCATTCTTCTAAAATATAAAACTTTTCAAATAAAACATAGATTTTTTTAAACATAATACATAACAATTATCATGAAATCCTTAATTTTCTTAGAAAACCTCATAACCCTTGATAATCATTCAAAAACATGGGATGATCAGAAAAAATTCAGTAAGGGATATAAAAAAAGGAAAGAAAATATTATCCCATGAATACTTGTAATGTAGGAAATAATTTTCAAAAGACATACTTGTCACCCATATAAACATACTTGTGAAACATGAGATATCAAAAAAAAATTAGAACATAAATAAAATCACAATGGTATCTTTGGGTATTACTAAAATAATTAAGTAACCCTCTTGGGTACCATATAATTTTTAATCCTCACGACTACCTTACAATATGTGTAACCATCGTAGTTACACTTGGAGTAACCATATGGACGACCTACAAATTATACATACCCTATGGATTTTAGGGATATATAGGTCCCACCATTCATCATAAATGATTCCCAAGCACTAGAACATAATCATACAACATGAATAATTTAATAAAAACACAGCTTTTGAATTTTGTAAAATAGAATATTTAAATGAATATTTTAAAATAAAGGCCCTTTAATATATAATATACTTGAATTGATAATTAATAGAGTGTGTGGAATATGTATATTCACTGTGAATACACACAATTAATCATAATATGAACAAAATTCATCACTCAATCAATATAAATAACACGTAAATATTGAATTAGAAGGTTAACACAAAGATTGGAAATCAGGTTATGAATTTCTTTACCTTGGGTTCATATTACTTAAAATGTGTTTAAACCTTCTTTATAATGGTTAAAAGAGTGTTATTAATATATTAATGAAACATATTAATATTTATAACATCTTATATAATAATTTCATAACATTATTTTACCCTTTAATTGTAAGTATTTTGTTCTATACATTGTTTTGGGTGTGTTCTTTACATGATTTCCATGGCCAGTTTGAGTTGGATTTTCATGGCGTATAGAAATGAAATTATAGAAGTGGGATGAAATGGTATTAATATGTTTCCATAATTTATAAGGATTCCCTTAATCATGTTTTTATTATATATGATTATGTATCATTAGATAAAACATTAATGATGTTTGTTTAGGTCATTTTATGTGGTTCCTTGATAATCATGAACTTGTTTCAGTATATAATATAATTTCATGAATATAAGTTCATTATAGAACATAAAATTGGATAAAAAATATACTTTTGATTATGTTTCAACTATTAAAAGGGTTTTATGATCATATTTTAAGGATGTAATGGATATTGCAAACACATCATCCATAATTTTGGAAAATTGTTCCATCATGGATGGTGTTTTTATTTTTAGAACAGGAGGAAGATGAGAGGAAAAAAGATTATTAATATTTTACATAAACATGGAAACATATGGAATATATATGATGTTGGAGATTTCATACTTCTAGGATAAGAGGAGGGAAATATTGTATAATAAAATATTGGTATTAGAAAGAAAACACGTGAAAAAGGAAGAGGATTCTTGCTTCTTGATCTATTCTCCTTGAGATCCTCCTTAGGGCCTTGGGTTTTTGCCTTTTGGTGAGACTAGAAGATCTAGGAGGCCTGGAAGATCCATGTGGTGGGGGTTTATTAGAATAGAGAAGATTATCATGGCTTGAGAGGTGTGAGAGAAAGAGGGGAATGAGGGTGGTATTTAATGTGGATGAGAGGAGGGATTTTACATTGTTTTAATCATTATTTAAATATTTTTTCTCAAAAATATGTATAGTATTGATTCATGTCACCCAAAAATAGTAAAAATTGAATGTGAGTTTGAAACAAGTGGGCTAAAAACATCCTTTCATCACTTATGATGAAGTAATACAAGTATTTATCATTTATCGTATTTTATCGTATTTTAATATTCATCAAAAAATAAAGAATTTTTAAAAATCCCAAAAAATGAACCTACCCATTTTTTGACATGTAAAATTAATAAAATAAATGAATTTTTTGAAAATAATTTTATATATATTAATACTTTAATTTTTAAATAAAATCATACTCTAAAACATACCTATTTTAAAACTATAACCACTTTTATATCACCTTGAAAAATTAATCAAGATGTAATCATCTTAAAGTCATAATAAAATAAAATAATAGTGTAATTTACTATTAATTAATGTCATATTACTATTCATATTACTATTCATAAGGTTGTTTTAGTATTCACTAAAAATCAAGTTGGTTCCAGCAGACTCCAAATAACTTACTGATCATAATTGTATATGATCGTTTTTCGAAATTCAAAACATCGAAGTGGAAAATTTTTGTTTAAAGAATAGTTAAAAATATGTAATTAAAAAAAGTTTAATGAATTTTAATTTATTTTTAAATCCATTGGGTGTTACATTGTCCCCACCTTCTGGTAATTGCATCCTCACAATTTTATTTACATATTAAACCAGTTAGGGTACCTTTCCCTTGTAGATTTTTCAGACACCCATGTTGTTTCTTCAACCATGTGGTTTCTCTACAATACCTTTATCAGGTGGATTACATTATTCCGCAATACCTGTTATCTTTGATCAATAATCTGAACTGGTTTCCCTTCATAAGAAAGGTTCTCTTCTATCTGAACTACTTCGTGGCTCAAGACATGTGTTGAATCTAGAACATACTTTCTCAACATCCAAACATGATAGATATTATGTACCTATGATAGGCTCATAGGAAAATCTACTCGGTAAGATACTTGTCCAACTTTTTATAGGATTTAATAAGGTCCAATGAACCATGAACTTAGCTATCATTTCTTACCAAAATGCATAACACACTTCCATAGTGAGATTCAAAGAAAAACATTATCACCTACCTCGAAAGAATAATCTTTCCTCATATTGTCTGCATAACTTTTCTGCCTACTATAAGCTATCCTCATGTGTTGCTAGATTATATTCAGTTTCTCTCCCACTTATTCTACAAATTCTTGTCCCATAAACCCCCTTTCCCTGACTTAATACCAAAAGGATAGAGTTCAACAGCACTTCCCATACAATGCCTCAAAAGGTGCCATATGTATACTAGAAAGAAAGTTTTTATTATAAGAAAACAAAAATAAAGAAACATGTTGATCCCAACTTCCCTGGTAGTCTATTGAACATGCTCAAAGAATATCCTCCAATGTATGAATCGTTTGTTATGACTGCCAATATGATTGAGGATGAAAGGTATACTGAAATTTAATTATGTTTCCAACAACTTATGAAGTACCTTCCAAATTTTAAAAGTGAACCTGGAATCCCGATCAGATACAATGGAAAGAGGGACACCATGAAACCTAAAAATCTCTTTGAGGTACAATCAAGAAAGCTGATCCAAATACATTTTATCTCGAATAGAATGAAAATGTGCAGATTTTGTCAGACAATCAAAAACAACCCAAATCACATTGTTACCTCGAGATGTCTTAGGTAGTACTACCACAAATTCCATGGATACATTCTCACATTTACACTCTAGGACTAGAAAAGTCTGAATAATCCCCTTCAGTAATTGTCACTCTAATTTAACCTATTGACATGTCAAACATTTCATGATAAAATCTACAATATCTCCTTTCATTCTATCCCATCAATAACACTCCTGATGATCTATGTACATCTTAGTACTACCAGGATGAACTGAATATGGAGAACTATGAGCCTCACAAAACAAATATTTATTCAACTAGGAATCACAAGGGACACACAATGCTTTAACAAATCTTAAAACACAATCTTTATCAAGGTTAAATTCTGGAAACTTACCCATTTTAACCAATTCTACCTTTTTCTGTAGCTCATAGTCATCCTTATGTGCTTACATAATTCTGTCTAATAATGATGAATGTCATGAAACCTGAAACTAAACTATGGTATTTCTTACACAAATAACATCTAATGTTAAATTCATCAAATCAATAATCAAGGGATATTGTTCCAAACATAACATGGTTAATGAGGCATGATGTTTTCAACTCAAGGAATCCACCACTTTATGTGCTTTTCCAAGATGGTAATTGATCATGCAATCATAAGCATTTATCAGTTCAATACATCTTCCCTGCCTCATATTTAATTCTCTTTGAGTGAATATATACTATAGACTTTTATGTTTGGTATAGATTTCACAATTGGCTCCATAAAAATGATGCCTCCAAATTTTGAAAGAAATAATTGTATCTCCCAACTCCAAATCATGTGTGGGATAATTTAACTCATGATGTTTTAGTTTATTTAGAGAAAATTAAATTTCATAATTATTCTTCATTAGAACACAACAATGTCCCTTTAATAAATCCTCACTATAGATTACAAACTCACTATTTCAGGAAGGTAAGTCCAAAACAAGACCATTCACCAATCTCTTCTTTAGTTATTGAAAACAAACATCACATTCCTCTATCCAAATAAATTTATCCCCTTTTTTCATTAACATAGTTAGCAGGAAAGATAATAGTAAAAATTTGTTATCAAACCATTGGTAATAAGATTCCAATCAAATAAAACTATGAATTTTTGTAACATTTTTATGTCTTGGAAATTTATCAAACACTTTTTTTAAAGGATAAATTGTTATTCCTTCCAAATTTACAATATTATGAAGAAATGAAATATCTTGCAACCTAACATCACAGATGCTGAATTTTTCATATAGTTTATTTTACTTTATGGGTTTAAAAAGACCCTTACATGTTTTTCTTTCTCTTATTTAATCTTAGAAAATACCAATATTTCATTATTAAACCCAACCAAAAACATATCCAAGAAGTCATGAAATATTCTATTCCTAAGATTCCTGAATATAGAAGGTGCATTAGTTTATCCATACGGCATAACAAGAAATTCATAATGCCCATATCTAGTATGAAAATCTAGTTTCAGGATGTCAACCTCATTCACATTCAACTAATGGTATCCAGATCTCAAGTCAATATTGGAAAAGTACTGAGCTCCCGGGAGGTGATCAAACAAGTCATCAATATGAGGAAAAGGAATATTGTTTTTAGTAGTGATGTTATTAAAGTCCCTATAATCAATGAAAAGTCTCATTGAACCACCTTACATTTTAATAAACAAAATTGGATCACCCCATGGTGAAGCTATTGGATGAATGAAGTATTTATCGGGAAAATCATGCAATTGGTTTTTCAATTTAATAATTTCCATTTCAGTAATGCGATATGGAGGTTTTGAAATTGGCATACAACCAGGAACTAAGTCAATTATGAATTCTACTTCCCGATCTTGTATGAAACTGGGTAACTCATAAGGAAAATCATCAAGTTATTCATTTACCACTGGCACATCATTAATCTAAGCAGTTCCCTTATTTTCAAAAATATGAGCAAGATAACTTTCATTTCCACCATTCAATAGTTTCTCAGCTTCCAGATATGTTATCAATTGTATGTGTTTATTCTTGTACAAAAACTGAAAATACTTCTGAAAAAACATCTTTAGCTCTACATTCAATCTTAAAAAGATAAATTGAATTCCAATATATTCCTAGAATTACATAAAAATCTACTATGGTTAAAACAACAATGTTTTCAAGTAAATTCTTTCCATAGACTATAATAGAATGATTCTTATTATTCCTTTATGTCTCATTTTTTGAGGAGATATTTACAATTTAGATGCAAATTTCTCATTAATGAAGGTATATGTAGACCCCGTATTAGAAAAACATAATCAAAATTTGAGTGAACAAAAAAGGAACCTGATACAACTTCGTTGGATGGCCCGACCTTTGTGGATGTAGCTGCAAAGGATCTCACTACACCTTTCTTCTTATAGTCTAGATTTTTTTGTATTTTCGGATCTCTCTTTGGGAAGGAATTTTCATAATGACTCATCTATACAAATTTAACTCAGTTAACAATTTTCTTATTAGGATTATTCTAAAGATCATTTTCATTACAATACTGGGCCATATGTCCAAACATACCACATCTAAAAAACTTCCTTGTTTTGGTTAGGCATATCCTAGGGTGCTTTTTTCCACACATTTTACAAACATGAAATTTTATTTTCTTACCATCATATTTCATTGATTGATTCTTACCCATGAATTTCTATATTTACCTCATATTATACTTGTTTTCAAAGTGAATTTAATCATCAAAAAACCCCATCTCTACCTTCTCAGCACAATACACATACTTCTCATAACTTTTGAATTCACGAAAGGCTAATTCCATTCGATACATTGTCATTAATACATACTAAAAGTGGTTTATTTTTATATCAAGATATGGAATAATATTTGGATCATACCTCACCAATTAGGTAAAGTCCACTTCATATAGGGCCACTAAATATTCCTCCTTCAGAATCAATTAACGGAATTTCTTATCCATCCTAAGTACAACCACCTTAGAAATATATTTTTCAAGGAAAAGACTTTTAAATGAATCACACTCTAAGGCATCAATGTCCTATCTATCACTGATATTCTTGACTATTGACCACCATTGATTAGATCAAACTTCAAAATGTTAAATGGAAAGACATACCTTTTGATTTTATGAACTTCCCATAACATCGAATATCATTTTGAGGGCCTTAATCAATCCTTCAGCAACTACTGTGTCAGAAGATCCATTAAAAGTAGGAGGGTTTTGTCCCATAAAATGTTCCACTATTGTCATGTTCTATTGTGGTACCAATGGGTTTTCTCATTGATCTATTCCACCACCATTTATTTCCTATGTTAGCTGAACCATTATTGTCACAATCTGCTTTGTTCCAATTCATACCATTCTTGGTTGTAGATTCGGTAGGATATCGTTCTGTCGGTGCCTCTCCTCTTCATCTTCCCTATTTCATCTTCAGAAAAACAATCTGAACAAATATATCTTAGACGAAGAAACATGGTTATATTTAAATTCTATATCATTTCAAATTAACCATATAGTAAAAATCATTTATTGTATTCTATTAACGTTAACCTAACCCCTAATGTTATCTAAACCATCCTCTAATACATACTAAAGGACCATACCTTATTACATTACATAATTATGAATTTTAGTAATGAATTCACTTAATTTCACATTAAGGATATTTTCAAGTTTATAGTTTTAGAGATTTTGGATATAACACATACATAACATTCCACATTTATACAGATTAGATACCATAAAAACAATATTCAATTCTTTAAAAATATAAAACTTTTCAAATAAAAATTGATTTATTTGAAAAATAATCATAACAATTAACATGGCTTCTTTCATTTTCTTACACATCCTTATAACCTATTAAAATCATTAAAAACATTGGATGAACACAAAAACATCATTAAGGGATATAATAAAACTGAAAGAAAACATTAGCCCATGAATACTTGTAACGTATGAAATCGTTTTCAAAAGACATTCTTGTCACATATATAAAAATACTTATGAAACTTGAGATATCCAAAAAACAAATAGAATGTAAATAGAATCATAAAGGTATCATGGTTAATTACCTACATAATCTTGTAAACCTCTTGGATACCATATAATTTTTAACCCTCATGACTACCTTACAATTTTTGTAACCATCATAGTTAAACTTAGAGTAACCATATGACTGACCTCCAAAATACACAAAAACAATGCATTAGATGGATATATTGGTCCCAACATTCATCATAAAAAATTCCCATGAACAAAAACATAATCATTCAACATGAATAATTTCATAAAAATATTTCTTTTTATTTTTGTAAAACAGAATTATTAAATGAGGATTTTAAAAGAAAATCCTCTTAAAAGAGTGTTATTAATATATTACAGGAAAAATATTCAAGTTTATAACACCTTATATGATCATTTCATAACATTATTTAACCCTTTAATTGTTAGTATTTTGTTACTTACATTTCTTTGGGTGTGTTCTTTACATGTTTTCTATAGTCGTTTTGTATTTGATTTTCTTATTGTATGGAAATGAAATTCCAGAAGTGGAATGAAATGGTATTTATATGTTTCTAGAATATATAATTATACCATAAATAATTTTTCATCATATATGATAATGGATCATTAGATAAAACATTAATGATATTTGTTTAGGTCATTTTTTGTAATTCTTCGATAATCATGTACGTGTTTTATTATATAATTTAATGATATGCATAGAGGATCATTACAGAACATAAAAAAGGTTAAAACATACACTTTACATTCTATTTAAACCACTATACAGTTTTTACGATCAGATTTTATGGATGTAATGGATACTGCAAACACATCGTCTACGATTTTGGTAAATCGGCACAACATGGATGATGTTTCTATATTTAGAACAAGAGGGTGAAGAGAGGAAGGAATATGGTGAATATTTTATATGAAATTGGTTAAGAAATAGAATATATAATATTATGGAGATTTCATACCTCCTAGATAAGTGGAGGGAAAGAGAGTATAAGAAATGAAATGAATTGAAAAAAAACACATAAAAAAGTAAGAGGATTCTTACCTCTAGATCTATTCTCCTTGAGATCCTCTTTATAGTCTTTGGTTTTGGCCTTTTGGTGAGACCTGAAGCTCTATGACCGGTGGAAGTTGTTTTGGGAGGGGATATAGATGAACTTAGACAATGCTCAAGGCTTGATAGGTGTGAGAGGAAGAGGGGAATGCGAATGGTATTTATAATGGAGGAGAGGAGGCATTTTACATTATTTTAATCATTATTTTAATATTTTTTCTCATGACTATGAATATTCATGGTTCATGTGACCTAAAATAGTAAAACAATCATGTGATTTAAAAAAAAAGTGGGCTCGAATCATTGTTGCAACACCTATGATGCAGTAATGAAATATTTATCATTTATCGTACTTTATCTTAATTAACTATTCATAGAAAATTCAAAAAATTTAGAAAAATCAAAAAAATTCACCCTAACCATTTTTCGGCATTTAGAATTTAAAAATGAACTAAATTTCTTGAAAATTATTTTCTAATAATTATTAATTTAATTTTTAAATAAATTCATACTTTAAAAATTTTAAAAATTTAAACTATAACACCTTTTATATAACCTTAACTAATAAATCATGATGTCATTATCTTATAGCCTTATAAATATAAAATAATAATATAATTTACTATTCATTATGATCATATTTCTATTCATATTACTATTCATAAGGGTATGTTACTATTCACCAAAAAATCAAGTTGGTTCAATCAGACTCCAAATAACTTACTGATCGTAATTGTAGATGACCATTTTTAGAAATTCAAAACATAGAAGTGGATAAATTACTTTTAAAGGATGGTTATAACTATATAATTAAATCAAAGATTCATGAATTTCAGTTTATTTTTAAAACCATGGGATTTTACAGATCCAGTGCATAGAACCCATTTTGTTCCTTATTAGCATATTATTTTTCATAAGAAAATAATCCCACTAATTTTAACCTTAAAATTATATCACAACATAAGATACTCTATGATGAACAATGATTAGGGATAAGTCAAATTCTTACTTTGAGAGGTCAGTTATCATTTCACATTATGATTATATGTAGAAAACATGGAATGATAGTAATGTAGATATTTCCTTTTATATAACAAGATACATTTTCTATTCATATAATTATTTAAGAATACTTGAAAACAACATCAATTAGTGTATATATCATCATATCATATAATATAGACTCCCAAATACACCTTATTTTGGTTTTACTTTTAGTGTTTTATTAAAGTCATTACATCTATATATAATTTTATCACATATTAATGAGTAAATTTAATAACATTTTCCCCCAAACTCTTTTCTATGTATAATCTATAAATAAATAAAATTTAAATAATGGTGGGACTTAGGAATAACATTACTAATGTTCAAAACATTTAACATAGTATTAAAACTCTTTAATTTAATAAAATAAAATTTTAGGATATTAATAAATTCTATTTTTTACATAGAAATAATTCTAATTTCATCATCATTATCTTTAGAACCTATTCCATAAAACATTTCCTTGAAATATTTTTTTGAAATGTAACTATTGAAATTATTCATTTTTTTAGTAATATCCATAAACACATTTTAATATATTTTATAATATTCACTTTAAATACTGGAATAATATTTTATTTATCAGTATTAAAATCTTCAAATTATAAACATACATCTACAATCCTCTTAGAAACTATATTCATTCCAGAATATTAATCTATGAAAAGAAACATTTTTATTTTTAAATAAAACATATTTACTATTATTGAGAATATTTAACAAATACACCATTTTATCCAAAACTTATATGGTATTATCTATGATAAGATTAATATTAAAAAAACAATTTATTCTTTAAAAATTTCCCCTAATAGTTGGGGGATCACATCTCTCACATTTTAACCAATAAAATCCATAAAACCATTAATAATGATAAAAAGTTATATCATTATATTATTTCCAAACATGTTATAAAAGTTGATGAATCATAAACCATGTATATTAAATTCATCATATCATATTGTTCATATTAAATCCTTGTCTAAAAAAATCTCTTATCATATAAGTGAAAAAATATGAAAACATAAATCTGTTATTAAGATTAATCTAAGATTTATATATTTTTTCTTTTTCATACATTCCAGGATTCAACAAGACATTGATATATCAATAAAATAAAAACATCAATATATTTATATTATTTATTTAATTTTGAATGCTGATAAATTTAAAACACAAACAAAACATGGATTTGGTTTCATATTGTTGGATATACACTAAAAGTGGGTAGTTATATTTTATGACTATTATTACATTCATGGTATGATTTTAATGAGATTTATATCATACCATGTGATAAAAAGATATCATAAAAGGAGTATTACATGTTCCCAATTATAATATTGCATAGTATGAAAGGTGTTATGATATTCTTTACATTTTATGCTTTCATCTTACATATCCCTTCCACATAGTTTAATTTTGTTTATAATACATTAGATGGATTGCACTATATTTAATAAATATATCATTTTGAAGTAATGCTCTGGTGACATGATATAGAACCTGAAGGACAATGATCTTCATTAAATGAAGAAAATAAATTATGGCTTTTAAAAAGGAATCATTCTCTACATTCACAATTCACCAAAGTATTATGAAATAATTGACCCTCTTTTTTAATTCCCAACCAGCCCATATCCTCTCGACAATGCCCTAAATGGTGATGCATCACATGAACATAGAAATTCCTCTCCATACACCAAAGGCTAAAAACAAGAAATGAATTTATACAGGGTTATAGGGGACAAACAATAACCTATAGTGATAAATAATAATAATAAAATAAATAATGCAAGAAACTAAAATAAACTACAATAATGAGAAAAATATAAACATATTATAAGCATAATAATATCCATATTTCATTCTAGTTACACAAGAGTAAAAAAAATTTCTCATGGATGATCATACATGTACATGTATAAAATAACCAAAATATTTCCATCCTGATATCATGAAACCAGTTGGCCCATCTATATAATACTTTTATAGCAGATGAAACATCTATGCTCCCAAAATCACTAGGTTTGAAACACTAAACATTTTCTCTTACCTACAGAAAGAACCATAAATTCATTACAAATATTTAATTCCCTATGTAGGTTTTGATTCTAAAATTTGTATTCCAACACTAACAGTTTCACTCACTTGTATCTAAATATATACTAGTGTATGTAAACACATAAATAATCAAAAACCAACACATAAGGCCAAAACCAATACACTCATTCTTTTTTAGTATCATGTGACACTTTACCTACTTTTTCCTAAGCTGAAATAGAATGATACATACATAGTTTCTAATATTATAAGATTTATTGAACTTCTATCCAAATCTATACAACATGGAACCAAATTCCATCATTACCACCAAATCTATCTGAGTCATCCTATCACCCTGAATAAAAATAAAAAAATCATATCACAAGTCCAAAGTACTTCTACATTCATTTGAAAAAACCATCGGTATAAGAACATAGTGAACCCAATGCACAATGATATTGATCCTTTCATAATCCTGACCCATTGGCCCCAACAGAAACGAAAATCCTCAAACCCCGATCTGGTGGTCCCAACTACCACAAAAATTTTTATTCAATGGTGAAAATTTACTCCATATTGATGAAAAAAAAATTTTCTTGTGACTCTTAATGCATGGAGGCCTCCACCCATAATTAGTGGATAACAACAAATCATAAGACAATATCTATTTGCACACGGCCCCAGAATCCCCATTGGCCAATCTATAGTGAGCACCATCACCAAAAAACTAGGACACACCATCAGTGAACCTCTATGTTCACCTATGAAAGATATCACTAACCCTTGGAAATAGTCAATACCATCCACATAAATTTTCAAACCATGTCACCCTAATCTTGGTGGTAAACATCACCCAAAATTTGACAAGCCTCACCAAACTTGTTCTTATATAACCACATCAGTCACTATATAATAGGGATAATATCCTAAACCAGTGTCTTTGAGCCGAACCAACTGAAAACCCATGTATCAATTAATAAATGACATATTAGGCATAAAGCTATATTTTTATACAATGTTATTCCATTGGTATCCCATATGAAAAATGAAAACTCTATGTGGTTTCATTTCCCAACTGACCCATATCACCCCACCCATGCTCATTTACTATGAATCATATAACACATATATAACATAATAATAATCTAGGAACCACATTCCTGGAGTTCATAAGACTCCACTCACTAAACAAAATAGGAAGAATCATTTCCAATCACCAGAATTTTATAAAATATGATACATGATTTAAAATTTGTTTTTTTCTATGAAATACAAATAAAATGTAATAAATCAAAAACTTGTACAGTTACAGACTATTGTCCTTTACCATATATTCTTACTAATTTTAAAGAAAATAAATTTTTGTAATAAATAAGGGATATCTCACACACATAGAAGAAGAATCAGAGGGTGGGAATGTTTTATGTGTCCACTAATACTATCCTATATGGCCCCTCTTTACCCCTTAATAAACTACTCATCCTTTGGGTTGCAACACAACCTTGAGAGTCACAGTGTGTCCTATCCTAGAATTAGGACCTCTCCTCCACCCCAATTCCATCACCAAATGACCCATGGGCTCTGAAGCCACCATAAGTTTGTAAGGGCTAACACCGATCTTCATAAGAGTCATATTCATAGTGTAACACCCCATTCAAGGTGAATCCTATTTTTTAATCAAATATCACAACACATGTATCTGACACATATCAAACTATAAACCACTAGTCCACAACATGGTACTCTAAAGAAATATTCAATATAATAAATCCAATTACCAACACATTGATATACACACATCATAGTGTAATGAATGACAATATTATACTACTATAGTTTTTATTGCCTAATTTTTTTCCAACCATTGAATCCAATATTTAGCCTACACAAACACCCTATACACCTCAATATTGTCTAGTCAAAACTATTTGATCTATGATCTGATCCAATTCAATGTTCTTAAAACCTGGGTCTATACAACCACCCCACCATATTAAAAACATCACCATACCTATCTCCACAATCCTAGACAGTAAGATGATGATAAAAAATCCATCTCATCTCAAATATCCCAAACTACCCTTACTACCAAATCAAACTAGCCAATTACTTCCATGGGCCCTTTACACTGTAGAAATAAACTACCCAATATCATATCAACCCAAATTATTAAGAAATGACTGATTCAATCCTATACACTCTTCAAAAACATGCTATCCACATGTACCTAATGATCATATCACATTATCGTGTTTCACTATCTTGATTCCCATATGTCATAATTAATCATAAATTATTCCCAAATTTATCCAAAATCATACATAATTCCCACATTAATGTCATATCATCTCTGATTCCCACTTTTATTGCACATCATACCCAATTCACACTTCTAACCCACATCATATATGATACCCTCTTTTATCCAACATTATACATGATGCTCACTTCCGTATCACATCATTATTGATTCCAAAATTTACATTCGACACTAAATAATCCCACATTACCATGAATTGTACCAAATTATAAGATATTAACCAATACCTAGTTAATCCATTTATCATACATGAACCTAAAGAAACAATATCTATCATAAAGAAACCAGATAATATAGTCACACTCTCATGGAATACATCTAAATATAATTATATCTCCTTCATGGGATGAATATATTGGCTCAAATGAATACAGTAGGACCAAAGCCTAAGAAAAAAATGTTTTTCTTTCTTGTAGAGATATACTCTCTGCCTCCCATTATCTCCAACATTTTATATTTCACCCATTATTATTTATAGTTTGTGTAGTCATGTCTCAGGTATCAGATGTGGACACTACCTTTGGTTCTACATTAGGTTCTTGAGTCTTCCCTAATCTATGACTCCCAAATATATGTGAGGGATTTAGAAAAGACATCAAAAAATAACTCATCAGGCCACACAACTGATTCTACCTTGATGCTTGATTATGCATAATGCGAACATGTCCGACATGACCACATTAGATACATGTAATTTCTGATCCACTATATTGAGTCATCATTGCACCTATACTCTGACTAGCCTATTGGGTCTCCTTATATCCCATATTCTAGCTAACCAACGCTCCACCACATATCCTACTTAACTTTTCTATCATTCTCTTTATGGTTCCTTCCATTAATTGATGCATTTATATCAATTCCAAGTTCACTGCCTTTTAGAATGAGGTCAACCTGAAATTGTTTACATGCACATTTATAGTGTGTCATAAGACCATCCTCAAACTATCACATCATATAATTATCATCTCTGACCATAGTAGGTGAATAAACCCATGGTCGTGGACCACTATTAACACCTTTGGGAACAATTTCTCCAAAAATGGAATCAAAATCATTCAACATCAATCTAAAATTCCAAAATTTATATACTTATACATCCCACTAACTGTTTACTAATTGTTTAAGAATACACATGTCCTACTTCACCATCCACCATGGGGGTATCATAATCTAGTCGAATATCATTTTCATAAACTCTATACAATAATATTCGTTCTACGGTTCACCCTCCCCCTAAAAATGGAAGATGAAATTACCGGAATACCATAATCACATATTCTATAGATATCCTAGCTCTCTTAGAACCACAATAAATTTTTTGGATAACATATAGTAATATTATCATATGATTATCATCTCTACACTTCCCCAACTCTACTTCTTGTTGTTCTTGTCCTACCTACTTTGTCACCTCGACCTTTGGATCAAGTTCTCACTTAACCTATGATGACTCGTTGTATACACACCCTACCGAAACCTCATCTCTACCATCATAATGTTCTAATATTGTTCTTATAGGGGAAATCTCATGGAGAAACAATTTCCATAATAACCATAGATACAACAGTCTAAATATTGAAGATAGTGAATCTTATAATAGGAATTGTGACCCACTCAACCTTACACTTACCTACCTCGTCCAAGTCACATTCCATTATGCACTTTCTCTAACCCACCCATATTTAGGCCAAAATCAACTCATATCATACAAACATTGGATAATATACCCATTGAAATCAGGACTCAAAAACATAGGCAAGTTGAGTAGACTACCACAAGGAAACTATATAGTAAAGAAAAATATAGGTTTTTATTAACACCTTAAACAATCAAACCCCTATTTATTTCTGAAACTACTACCCTTCCTGAGTTAGTTGAGTATAATTCCATAAAGAGACTTTATTGAAAACCACTATTTTGCCTATTTTTGAAACATTAAATATTAAATATATACCTTTAATTTCAGCTTTCAAATAACTATCAAAATCAACAAAAATATTCCATGTGATCCATATGTTCCCTCCATGGTTCATGAGTAATCCATATTTACTCACAGATCTAAAAATATGAAATATAAAATGAAAATATAAAAAATAGTTTAATACACCCAAAAACAATTCAATTGTAATTAAAAATTCTTAAAAAACAATTATAGTTCCCTTGGTAACATGGACTTCATCTCATGTAAGTGATGACTAGACACAAAAGACAGTACTCTTTCCTTGTTTTAACACTTCCTCAATTATCCAATCTACCAAACCTTAAATAAAAAATCACATTGTAATAACCTATGTTTAATAACACTTAGTGATATCACATTCGAATCTGAACATTGTATTTCATGAAAGGGGAATAAGCTGAATTTAGGCCTCTGAGCAGCATCTCCCCTACCTTTTGCGCATTAGGGTTTCTCCATCGTTCTATTCTCCTTACCTCCACCAGATCATAAAATGGCTTGGATTTGTCGCTCTGATATTGACTCAGCATCGGAGTGGTCTGCTGATGTTTCAGGTTCGCGGTGCTTTGGTATGGTCTAGAACTCAGCGTGGCCGGTTCTGGGGTCTGGATCTCAGAGTCGGTTTCTAGCGTGTTTAGTCTCAGTGCTAGCGCGACGATGCTTTTTGGATTCGGGGTCTCGGCTTGGCTTTGGTGCGCATCGGTAGGCGATGGATTCCAAACATTAGATCTGGTCCTGTATTTATTCATCATTGGGTGTGATCTGGTGCGGCTCATTTATGCTCCAATGCATTTTAGAGGGGGGAGGATTGTTTACACTTTGTTTTTTAATTTTGGAAAATATTTGGTGTTCTTATCGATGTGTCGATGCTGGAGGGGACCCTATATTCCCGCTAGTTCCTTCTTCCTCCTGCAGTTCAAACGAATTGAAGTCGGTGTGGGTTCTTCCATGGCTTGGTCATGTTCGGCTCCAGCTTAGAGTGGCATTGTCTACTCAGACCTGCTCGGACCCCCTCAATGGAGATTCTCCATCGACATGGTGTTGGATCTTCCAGTCTAGGGTGATGAATATTTGTCTTAATACTCCTCGGTTTTTCCTCCATTTTGGGTTGTTGCAGATGTGGTCGAAGGGTGGCATGTGTTTGAGATTAGGCTCTTCTTTTTTAGGATCTAATGGTTATTGTTGTGGGAGATTTTTAATTTTCTATACCCATTTGTTTGTATTTTGGATCTACTGATCTTTTCATGAAGTTGGAATTTTATGTGTTTGGTGGAACTATTTTGTTTGATCATGGAGGTGGGAAGTCAGTGCAGTAGGACTCGATCACTTGAAACATGCCCAGAAGAGGTTTCAGAGCTAGTTTTTCATCTTTGTTGCGATTTTTGGAATTGGTTTTTTGAGAGGGTATGGCGACCGCCATCGGATCAGGAATGTGCTTTGACACAGGGCACTTTCTTTTCGATTTGCATCGCAACATTGGAGTTCTTTAATAACTTTTATGCTGGGGAGGGGATGCTCTAGTTTTTATTTTTGTTTGCACTTTTTTCCTTTAGGTGGGATCGTCCTAAGTCCTTGATGTCCTTTAGGTTCTCCCCCATCTTCCCTGAAAAGGATTATTTATTAATAATATAGAAAATTGATGGCCTTAGGACCGTTAGGAGGAGGTGTGATACCACATTCGAAGCACCCCACACTGGTACTTCATTGTAATGCCCAAATCATAAATCAAATTGTAATTCTAAATAGGTCGACGACTACTCAATAGTTCTAGGATCAATGATACATCAAATGATCGTAGGAAGACTCCCTATATGAAAAATGATTCCAACTAGTAGTGAGGTTATATGGAGTGATAGTGGATAGAATATATCCTTGGGTGAAAAATAATAATAATAATAATAATAATAATAATAACAACAACACAACATGAGAAACTAAAATAACCAACAATAATGAGAGAAATATATACATGACATAAACTAAATAATATCAACATTTCATTAAAATCATACATGAGTAAATAAGAACACATGTGGTATGATCATATATATACATTCTCAAAATATCCAAAAGAACACCAGTCATACATTGAGGAACCACCCATACCATCTGCAAAAACTTTTTCATCTTTCACACCATTAGTACTCCAAAATCCACTAGGTTTCATAAATTAAACCTTTTACCTTACCCGTACCAATCAATATAAAATATACACTCACCTTGGATGTCCTATGTAGGGTGTGAGTATGAAATCAATAACATACCACCGATGGGTTTCCTTGATGATATACATACATATATCAATTTATGAAAAAAATGTAAATAAACAATGACCATAACATAACTCGAAATACATTCCACTTGGGCTTAGCTAGATCCAAATTTTGCTTTTCCTATATTTTCCAATGAGGAAGTGGAATTATACATTCATAGTCTATGATATCAGAAGATCCCTCAACCTTCCAACCAATTCCACTATGCAAGACATTTCATGCCAACCACCACCTAATCAATCCATGTCATATTGACACCCTAAAAGCATGACTATAAAACATATAACATGTCCCAAATACTTAAAAATTTATTTTACAAACTGTCAATTGAGAATATCGGTGAACCAAATGAACCACAATGCCAATCCTTATATAACATCTTCCCATCGACTCAAATATAAATGGTGAGCCTCATGATCCCATCCAGGGGTCTTAACTGCAACCAATTATGACCTTCTATAGTGATAACCTCCACAAAACTGATGTGTAACACTATTCCATATTTAAATTAATATATAGATCCCTATTCCAAAATGAGTGGTTAAATAACCTTGTAGTCTATTTCTTATGTTCACACAACATTAGTAATCATATCAACAAATATATAGTGACATATAATACCAAAACTTTGTCCACAACATTAGTGAACTTATGTCTCCGCCTTTATCGAGGTCTCCCACAAATGGAAATGATAAAAATTATATATATAATCCTGATGAACCTTGTTTCCTCACATTGAGTGATCGCCATCACCCACATCTTGACAAGCTACATATAACATATTCCCATAGAACTACACCACTCACTACATCACAAGATCAACATACATCATTAGAATCATTCTTTCCAACCAACAAAGAAATAATATACCTCACGATACATGTTATATCAGGCCTAAAAACATATTTTCAACCATGGTTCTATACTTACAATTCCTTATGAATAACATAATCTATAACCAATTTCATTCTCAGTCCAACTTGGACCACCCCACTCACACTCATTTACTATGTGTCACATAAAACTTATAAAATATGAATAATATTGCAACAAGATAACTATAATTTATAGGACTCCACTCACTGTATATATTTGTAAAATTCATCTTAAATAAGAATATTTATAAAAATATAATAAAGTCTATGTAATTATGGTTTTCCTATAAAGATAAAGAAATGTGAGAAATGTGAAATATAAATTTTTTTAGAATGTTATCACTACCCTTGTCTTCCTTCATATTCATAAAAATCCAAATGAGATATGAAATTAGGGAGATAAAACACTTGGATATGAATAATGATAGATAGGAGGAGTTTATGGACTCCAATACAATTGTCCAAAATTACCCCTCTTTACCCTTTTTTAAAAAACTACTCAGCCAATAAGTCATGAAGCATCCTTGAGGGTAATGGAATTACAACACCTAGAATGAGGGACAATCTATAACCCTAATACCATCATAACATGACCCATAAGTCAAGGTGTGACCATAATTTGGTAAGAGTCACCACTCCACTTCAAAATAGTCATGGTCTTTATGTGACTACACCCTTCATAGAAGGAAATACTTTTTTCCTAAAATTTCACAATACACATATGTGACACATGTCACCACATAAATACAAGTGTTCATTTATGACCCTCTCAATACATAACCAAAATATTACATCCATTATTACTTATATCTCAACCCACACATCCCAACACGATAGATGCTAATAATATCATGCTGTAGTTTTTATCCCTAGAAATTAGTTAACACCTAAACCTGATCTATGGCCTACTCTGACACCCTCAAAACCATAATAGGGTTAAATCACACCTAGTAGATATAATATCCAACCTAAATTGATTTTCAAAAAACAAATTTACTTACACTCACTTCTTCTTTTACTGCTATTTATCATTGAGTGAAGGTACTAACACTCCTTTGATGATTGATTGTCCTCCAGATATGATCTAGGATCCACTTTTTGGTGTAATACCTAGGATGGTGGGATATTTTTATGAATATAGATATCAGAATAAATATTTATTCATCATGAATAAGGATATGGATACCACTACAATTTTAATTTTGGTATGATTTGATTTTATATTACTCATGCATTGAATCATTAAAGATAGATTAGGAAATGCGTTTGTTTTATCCACTACCTAAGAACATTGGATGATCCTATAAAACATATTAGTTTTATAAAATCCTCTTTATTAAATGAATTAAAATGTTAAATCAATTATTTTTTCAAATAAATTGATATTGTATTTTATCAATGGTTGTATCATAATGTGTGATATGTATATAGTTTATGTTTTGATCAACTGTAGTTTATGATTGATCCATATTTCAAGGTAATATATTTAGAAAACATATATATTTTAACTATTTCATATCATATCACATATGAAATCATTGAATAATATCCAATACTATTTTTATGGAAATCATGGGATCATAGTCTAAATATAATATATACTGAATCATTAAATACAATTAGTCCTTTATGATTTGGCCTATCATAAGTGGTGATAGGAGTCATAACCTTTGATAAAATTTTATATTATATAATACAATTTATATACAGATATCTTCTCCCCATTATCTTTTATATTTTTCAATTGATAATAACCTTATCATTCATAATATATGTCATACCTAAAAAATTTAATTTTTTTTTGAAATGTTCTTATAAATTTTTAAAAAAAATTAAAACTATTATCCTTGTAAAATGGGTTTTTTCATATATATATATATATATTAAATTTTAAAATGTCATATTTATTACACTTTTTTTATAAATATTTTTTATTTATTTATTGGTTTATTTATTTTATATTATTTATGCTAATAAAATGTTTATAGAATGTGAATAATGTGTTTTCTTACATTTATATGATGAATTAATTCGAGGATATATATCCCTACATTAAATTCTTGGTGTGATATCATAAGATTTGGTTTTCATTTACATTGACCTTGGTTTGTTTATAGAGTTCTGATCTTGAGAATATTTTGTGAATATTTTATTCCATATGCGGTTTTAGAGATAGGTTGATATGAATTTTCAATTGAGTGAATTATCCTATATAAGAGAGACATGGGGTTAGAATTACCATCATCCTAGAGGATTATTTATTATTATTTAAAGGTATGGGGTTTCCTATATATCCCTCCAATCTTACTCAATTTTAGATTTTCAATCTCATATAAATCTGTTCTTTAAAATTATTTCTTTGTGTGCCTTATGTTTGAGATGTATTTGAATGTATATGTATATGTTCATATTTTTTTGGGTGAGTAACACAATCATATGGGCTGTATAAATATCTACACATTAATGAGATGTGTGTGCAAAAATTTGCTGGAACGAATGGAATTCCAAAACAAAATCATTAGAAGTATGCATACACAAAGGATTAAAAAATGAGATAATAATAATGATTTCATCTGATACAATGAGTTGAATATAAATGAAAATTATATTAAACATGTGAAAAGTTAAATAAAATACTTAAAATAATAAGTGAATTATTCAATCCAAATAGGAACTTATCAATATAAAAATAATTTAATATGGATAAACCTAACCATTATGTTTCCATAAAATATCTTTTGTAAATAAATAAATTTATGAGGCCGACTTAACTATTAGGTTCCATTCTATTTGAATTTTAATTAGGATATATTTTACTAAGAAAACATAACTATTAGGTTATAATAGAAATATATTTGAGTAATTCCTTGAAATATTTTTATAAAAAATTATACACATAGCTATGAATGAATTATATATGAATTGATTGAAAAATTTGGTTTCTAGTAGATATAGTCATGGATTATTTAAATGAAAAATACAACATAATTTATAACTAAGTATAGATCTTAGATCACTAAATAGATATAATTTATGGGGTAATCAATTTCTGTGAGAGTAATCTCATTAAAAATTATTTATTGAAAGATAGAAAACATGATACTCCCCCACAGATATGTCATTTTGTATAGATTATATCATAATATTAATATAGAGATCCTTAATAGGTATGACATATAAAATAGTTCTAAATTGTTATCTATGGATAATAGGGGATAAAAAATAAAGGAAGTATTATATTAATCATAAAATGAATTTTATAAAGGTCAATGTCTCTAACTCTAACTTATGGGAATCGAATACCATGTGTGAGTCAAAATTTTGTGATAAAAAAATCAAACTAATACATTAAAGGGAATTGAAAATGATGAAATAGATATTCATACCAACAATATAGAAAAAATTTATACATTAAAATATGATTCTTATAATCATAATAAACCAATTTTATTAGTTCGTGAGTAATATAACTATTATTATGTTCCCACCTTAAAAAACATTTAAATTTTCTATCTTGTTTGTATGATATGGGTTTTTCATTAACTATTAAGAACACAAGTTTTCTATATATATTAATGAATTATTTTATGGAATTGGGAATATGATAAATTGTTTATATATTATAGATAAGGATAATCTAGTCTATAAAATTCAAAATAAGAATTTTAGGGTTGATTTAAACTTTTCAATCTTTATCATTATCTCTGGAAACATATAAATGATAAATGCATCAAAATTATTAATAGATATGGATCATTTGAACCATTTGATTATTATTAATTTGAAATTTACAAATCTAATTTCTTATTAATGATATCTAAATAACATTTTAGTGAAAATGTTAAAGGGCTAGTGGACTATTGGATCTTATACATAGTGATGTATGTACACCAATGAGTATATAAGAGAGTGGTGGTTAATGGTACTTCGTTACTTTGACTGATGATTTTTATAGGTATGGATATTTTATTATAATGAGACATATGTGAATAACCTTAAAAAATGGTCAAACCATTACATAATGAAGTAACTAGGTAAAGGTATTATGTTCCTTTGATCAGATCATTATGGTGAATAATTATGCTAGAAATCAATGATAATTTCATAGATTATGGAATATTTAAAAATATCACTCCTCTGAGAACAACACAATGTAATAGTGTGTTTTAGAAGAGGAATCCTACCATTTTTTCCTGTTTCAATATATAATCGGTATGGGTGACCTTCTTATTTCATATTTGGGAATTTCCCTAGAGGTTTTAGCCTTCCTACATAATTATATTCTATCAAAGTTAATCATAATGACATCATATGATATATGGACTATGAAATATACCTATATATATTTTATGATGATTTAGGGTTGTAAAAATATTTATAATATTTTAATTATGATAAAATCAACCTTAAATTAGATAATTCTCATTTTTTGGTAATTGCATAGAGACTGTGGAATATAATATTTAAAATGAAACTAAAAAAGGGGTAGTAGCTTGATGTTATCATTTACTAGAGAAATATTTCATAATTTGAGGAGTCATTTGGAATATTTTATAACTTAAAAAAGATAATGTCTAATTAATGGGAAGTTTTCCATAGGTGTAAGTTGAGATGGTTCAACAATGATTTATCGAAAAAGAACATACATAATATAAATAAGAACCTCAAATTTATGGTAGGATTCATCAAATGATCCTTTGAAATGGATTCCAGAAAAGAAAATTGATGATCTAATATTCATAAATTATAATAATATTACCCTTTAGGGGTCATAAAGAGTTTTAATTATAAGAAGTGTTAAAATTACAAGGAATATTAAGTTGACTACATGTACAATAACCATGTTTGGAACTCAGTTGATACACCTGAAGGGGTGAGAACTATTGGTTGTAAGAGGGTTTTCAATAAGGAATATTACATGAATTATAGAGTTTATACCTATAAATAATGAAGGGGTGTAAAATGTTATATTAAAATTTATGCTATAGACTTTGATGAAACATTTTCACCTTTTGA
The DNA here is from genome assembly GCA_963277665.1 of Viscum album. NCBI lineage: Eukaryota > Viridiplantae > Streptophyta > Magnoliopsida > Santalales > Viscaceae > Viscum > Viscum album. The sequence goes on along the minus strand of OY728129.1, from coordinate 425,949,786 downwards.
GAGGACAAAGTTCATTCATATTTTTTCTAAATCAGATCATTTTGAGTTTGATATATATCAAATGGATATAAAAACATATTTCCTTAATGGGAATATATTCTCGGAAATTTATATGATACAACCCAAATTTCTAAATCATTCTCCTAATGTATATAAATTAAAATGATAGATTTATTTTTCAAAGCAATATTTTTAGAGTTAGATATCTAGTTTTATGAAGAGATCAATGATTTTGGTTCCATAAAAAATAATGATGATAATTTCTTTTAAAATTTTATTAGAAATTGTGTAATGTGTTTTATTTATTTCATATATTGATTATATAATTATTATCATAAATGATATCCTAACTCTCTAATATTTGAATATGTAGTTTGGAAAATAATCACCAATACCATGGGTAAAGAAATCTACATACCAGGTATGAAAATCTATAAGGATAAATCTAATATGAATCATAGAAATTGTTAGTGAATATTAATCAATAAATTGATAATGGGTTTTTATCATGAAAAACCCAAAAAGGTACTTTCATATTATTTCATGGAAATAATTTTAATAACATTCAGGACCCTTCTATGTAGCTAGATAAGATGTATGAAATTCCATATACTTTATATATATGATTTATCATGTATTCCATGATGTGAACCCAGTGTGATGATTCCCTTTATCTAATATTTATTTCTAGATACAAATGTAATAATGGTGAGATTACATGGATTTTTAGGAATAACATACCTAAGTACATGATATAGACTAATGTTAGGTTCTTTATAGAGACTCAGATTTTCCATGTTTTATTTTTGGATATTGTATGAAGTGATTTTGAGACTAGTATATACGACCGAGTGTTATTTTGAAGCCCGATGTACCCAAAATAAATATTTCAAATATATAAAATATAATAATAAAACACCATCACAAATTTCCTAAAATTTTGTTGTAAATATCGAATGGGGGCCAGATTATAAATCCAAGGGCACTGTTGAGTTCAAAATACAGGTTTTACCTTAGGCATGACCTAACCTTTGTTGGCTAGGGGTATTTTTGACAATCTAATCATGGGCATAAAATGGATAAAATAAATAAAATAAGTTGTTTTGTTTTGTTTTTTGATGAAGTGACCTATATTCTATTTTAAATACACTGTTATATCCAAATTTAACGATTATATGCCAAACTTTAATATTATAAAGAGTTCATTGGAGATCCATTGGATGATGTAATTTTGACAAATTACAATTGTATTGAAGATCAAAAATCAATGTGAAAATAAATAAAAAGAGATCACCAACGAAAATGATGCAGATTCATTCATTATTAGTGATCTATCAAAATCAAGGTAAGGTGATGTTTTCTTTGGTTTTCATTCATGTTGTTTATTTCTATGATGAAAATGAATTAATATATGAATGGATTAATATGCTTATTGGTTTAATTACGGGATGGGTTTATTTACTTGGTCTGATATGAGAATTATTTATATTCATTATCTCTTTGTTTTTCATTTTAACAGAAATGAATCAAGTCCAACATGAAAATTGTCCAAGATGTGTTTCTAATGTTAGTGATCACTTAATTCTTACCCATTCTTCATTTATCATAGGTAATTACTTTGGACCACGGTTCGATAAATACTAGTGAATCAATCATTTTGGACATGATTCTTGGGGAATCATATCGATATCATTGATCTAGGTTTGGCATTAATGATAGATTATAATGTGATGATAATAATTATGGATCATGGATGCAAGAAAGTTATTGGTGTTTGGTGTTTAGATGAACGATGAAGGAGTAGAATCATCTATAATTTTCTTAAGAATCAAAATCTCAAATCTGAGTGTTTGTGTAGGAAAGGCCATTGAAAACCATGATTATAGTTATATGGGAAGGGCTGATAGTGGTGGTAAAATATTCCAGAAGCTGCATGTGAAACCTGTGGGTTTCTGGAAATCCCAATAAACGTGGCATGTAGTTCTGGAAAACATGTTGTGTGGGATCCCATGTGCGGTGGATAAGGTTTTCTCAGGGATGTTATATATCACATGGTGTTTGAATTTCTCACACGGTGATTGTGTTGATCTAGAAGCTCAACTTGTACATCAATGGGTACACAGACATGACTATGAGTACATGGGATCATACAATATGTGTATTACAACACATACATGGTGATGAAAAGTGTACACAGGAAGATCCATGTAGTTTGACATAGTCAAGAGTATACATCCTCATACACTACATTTAATTTGACATATACACTGGAATAAGATGTGTGACATAGGTAAGGCCTGGTGTAGAAGGGGCACACCATGTATTCCTAATACACACTATGTACTCCTTCAAAAAAGGCTTAGAACACTATTCCTATGTATCATGGAAAAGTTTTATTTGGGTGAATTACCTATCTCCATTCCCTAAGGGTTAGTACTAAATCACTTCTTATGCTCAAGATAGTGATTCCTTTAGTGGTAATTCTTTGATTTAGTTGTTTTAATCCCTCTATGAAGTCCAAAGTTTAATCTTCTATCAATTTATTTCTATAGGTGACGTTATTGGTATCATCATTACCAACATTATGTGGGAACCAATCCTGTATATAGAGGTTTATTATAGATGGATTTGTTGGTATACCCCATGGTCTTAGGTGTGATCCTCATCTATGTATCGTTATCTTTAGACTTCTAGAATATCATTATTATGGAGGGTCTCAATGGTAATTACATCTCAGAAAGGTTCCATAACTACTATATGAATCATATAGTGTGTTCTCCTTGATGAGTTTTATATGGAATCTACCAGCAGGATCCCTAGATTGGAAATGTCTTTATGAAATTACCTTAATAATATGTGTCTATTTTTAGTATATTTAGATATTCTTGTTATATGTACTATATATATACTTTTTTAGATCTAACTATTATTCTTATTGTCATGTGCTTAGTGTTTTTTGAGTGTTATACTAGGTATTTTTATACTCAACCCTGCATAGGTTTTTCCGCACGTGTTGTGTATTGTGAAGAAAATCAGCCTTTCGAATGAATATTAGAGGGGCCCAGACCATGTGATGTTTAGTGAGGAAGACAGACCAAGTTGTGTTCCGACTATTTTCTTGACATCATTCCATGTCTTTACATTTAGTTTGGTCTTTTTATACTCTTTTTGGGTATTTTATTTTACCCTTTTTACTTTCCATTACTAGCTATCATAATCTAGTTGTAATATTTAGATGTATAAATGAATGTTTTATCATGTGTTTTACATTTCCTCATTCTATAGGCTTGGAGATGTGTGTGTCTGTAAAGGTAATTTAGTCTTTCGCTACCCATGTTAGTGATATACTTACTCAATGCTAGTTGCCATCACCTGTCTGATTGGATGTGGGCTTGGAGGATCATGGGAAGGACCCCATTCAGTTGGATCATGATACAGTGGTATTAGAGGACACAATTATGCCTTAGGAACATAGTCTATTATATTTTTTGGGAATAATGTTACATGTTTTGAGATCAACATTCAGGTCGAGAAATCTAAAGTTGGTGAAGCAGCAGGTGTATCCATGCAACAAGACTCTAATCACCTATCTTCCAACTCAGTATACGAGGACACTGGTTGAAGGAAATATTAATGTTACATGCATGATATAGGAATGGGTTTGGGTTTCTATGTCCTTATTTATTTATCTCTCTAGATATACTCATTGAGCCATCTACATATTATTTATTTATGGATTCCTTCATGACATATACTAGCTATAATTCAAAATGATGAGTGAAGAGACATCGATACATGGCCCACATTCGGAAGTTTTAACTTTAGGTGGTGCACTATTTATACCACAACCTATTGATAAGTAGATAATACCAGTAGTACTAGAAGTTGATATGGGCAGGTTGAGCCAATTTTGCAAGTTTCAGTGTTATAAACCCCTCATGTTCTATGGAGATCCTGCCCCACCCGAAGATGAGGACCATCTCAAAGAGATTACATGATTTTTCCATCCTCTTAGGACACCAACAGATTAGATGGTGGTATTGGTGGTGATCTATATCCATGGATCAACAAGATGATATTGGGGTCTAGTGACCTAGTTTTATGATGTGGTGACTCAAGTACGGTCAGAGTTCAAGATAATTTTCATAGAGGGTTTCACTCAATCTATTTTGAGTAATTTTTGCATCCAAGATATTCTATAACTCCAGTGGGGTTTTACATTAGTGTAAGAGTATTCATTGAGGTTCACTAACCTCTCCAAGTACTCAATGAATATATTTCATGATTAGTTCTTTCAGGATATGAACACTGATAAATGATTGTGTTGATACAAATGATATACTGTTATACCTCTATGAATTATTAACTATATGGTCTTAAAAAGTATGATTTGGTGGTTGTGAGTTTACCGGTTGAGTAGACGTAGAGAGTTTCCACTAACAGTGGGAACTCATGTGCAAAGGCATCAATAATAGGTAACTGACCTTAGTCACAGGGACCTGGATGTTTGAGTAATTTTAGGAGGATATACTAGGATAGGGGGATTGTGGTAAAAGGCTCATATGATGGTTCTAGTCAACCCAGAGAGAGGTGGTGCTAATATTGTCCTAGTAGGGGACATCTTGCAAAATATTGTACCCCTCTATGTGGATGAAATAGAGATATTGGATGGTATGTGGAGCCAATGGTAGTGATAGTAGAATACATACATTGAGGGTTGATTATTTTTCATAGGATCTTGGAGAGCAACTATAGGTGGTAGACTAATCGACTTGTTACAACCACCACCCCCAGATGGTCCATACCAGGTATAATGTGGTGGAGGATAGGGTGGGGAATGTTTTAGGTTGTTGAGTTATATTACCTAGAGGCTCTAAGGATTATATATGGTACGACCTATTTATTTTCTACATTTTATAAAAAATTTATAGACAATGGTTCTATTAATTCATTTTTTCCACTTATTTGGTTCGAAAGTTAGAGATTCTGGTGGAGCCCTTGGCTTAATCCTTATGATAGGAGACTCCTACTAGAGATGAATTAGTGATCAAATAGTTGTACCGACAGTGTGACCGGAATCTTGGTGGTGATAGTTTCTATTGGGATATATTTTTAGTTGTGACGATTCCATATTATGTCATCAAATGTATGGACTGGTTATTTAAATTTCATTCCTAGATACACTATTTTAGGAGGAGGATGTGGTGTGTCTGAAATGATGGGACTAGGTTATCCTTTTTAAATGAAAATAAATCCAATTCATAATAGGATGGAGTCATTCATAAGATTTTGTAGCTGATTAATCATCAGTTGGATAGCATGGCCCTTTGTGTAGTTGCTGTTATGAGTTTTCAATTTCTGTTATGGGGGTAGAGTATGAATTTTACTTCTATAAGGATGTTCCAAGATTACCTCCACACCAAGAGATATAATTACACATTTATATAAACCCATGGATAACCCTTATATCTACACCACCACATTGGTTTTCTCACATAGAGCCTTACAAGCTGAGGGTGAAGTTAGAGGACCTACTGAGGTAGGGCTTCGTTAGACCTAGTTATTCACCATGGGTGGCCCTAGTTTTGTTTTCTAAGAAGGTGGATGGGAGATTAAGGTTATTTATAGACTACTTTATACAAAAATAGGTGATTTTTTGGAATAATTATCCATTATTTAGGATCAAATACATCTTTTATCATTTTAGAGGGTCATCATGTTTCTCGAAGAATGACCTCAGGTCGGTCTATCACAAGTTGTAAGAATGGGATGAGGATATATTGAAGAATGCATTCAGATATCGCTATAGTCACTATGGTTACTTGGTAATGTCCTTTGGAATGAATAATTCCCTATAATTGTTTTTTAGACTCATGAACCAGGTCATACATCCAATCCTAGACTAGTTCGTAGTAGTCTTCACCGATGATATACTTGTGCACTTGACATCTGAGGAAGAGCACACGAAACACTTGATGATTCTTATAAAAATAATCCGAGAGCACTATCTTTATTTGAAACTCCCAAAATTCTATTTTTGGATTTAGGAGGTCCACTTTTTGGGGGCATGTTATCACAGAATATGGTGTTGTAGTGGACCCAGTGAAGTTCGAGGAAGTATTAGTTTGGGATCCAGTCAAGAGAGTGATGGAGGTGAGGATCATCATTGGGTTGGAAGGCTAATATCAAATATTCATATCTGATTTCTCTAGGACATTATATCCCTTGAGATATTTTAACTAAAAGGGGAATCCCTTCATATGGACAAATATATTCCAACATTATTTTGAGGAGCTGAGGTAGATATTGATGATCACTCCCATCTTGATATTTTGAGACAAGGTTATCAAGTACATAGTGTTCTATGATGCATCATGAATAGAGTTTTTTGTTGTTTAATGTAGAGGAAGATAGTGATTTACTACTTTTCATGTTAGTTGAGTCAACATGAGCATAACTACATGACCCATGATCTTGATTTAGTAGTGGTATCATTTACACTAATGATGTGATGACACTAACTAATGGGTTAGTGTTTTATCATCTATTCTAATCATAAGAGTCTGAATTATATGTAATATTAGAAGGATATTAACATGTGATAGAGGTGATGTCTAGAGTTCCTCTAGAAATATGACTTAGAGGTTTTCTATACTCAAGGGAATGGGAACATGGCAAAAAATTCTCTCTGTAGGCGATCTTGTTTGAAGTTACTAAATGAGGAGTCAGAGTAGTTGGACTCATTGTAGTTATCTACTTTTCATGGAGATGTATTATCTTACCTCCAGGTGATGGTTTTAACTTATAATCATTTACAAAGAGTTATAGAGGTACTAATTGGGAATTCCGACTATGAGACCCTATGTACTGAGATATCCACTGTGCATTCTCCTAACAAATTTTCTAGTGGTGGGGTATATTTCATTGTTTTTAAGGGATTCACAATGGTCACAATGTTTTTTCGAGAGGAGGTTCTAAGAGAGTTTCAGAAATATCATTTAGTAGTAAATCCGAGAGTGTAAAAGATTTATCAGGACCTCTGATGTCCCCTTTGGTGGCCATGTATGAAGAAAGGAGTTTTTGAGTTTGTCTCTCGATGTCTTGCCTATAAAAATGTAAAGGTTGATCAACATGTTTCGGTGGGTTTATCTCAACCCCTTGAGGTTCCAGAGTGGATGTGGGATGGGATGTCAATGGAATTGGTGTGAGGGTTACCATGTATGTCCACAGGACATGATTCCCTTTCGAAGATCATAGACCGACTCACCATGTCAGAATGCTTCCTAACTATTAGAGAGTAGAGTTCTGTAGAGTACTTGGGATGCCTCTATGTGTAGGAGAAAATCTAAATCCACATAGTTTCATAAAATATTGTCTCTAACCATGATGATCGCTTCACATATCAACTTTGAAAATGATTTCAAGAGTATTTGGGACTCAACTATATTTTAACAAGGATTATCAACCCCAAACAGATGACCATATTGAGTGGACCGTTCATGACTTGGATGAAATGATGAAGGTTTGTAGGATGATCATGGTTTGTAGTTGGGAGGATCATCTACATTTGGTGGAGTTTTCATAAATTAACTTATATTGGTCCACCATCAATATGGTGAAATTCGAGGCATTTTACAAGAAACCCTGGTTATCACCGCATTGTTGGACTGAGCCAGGATAGTCAGCACTTATGTGTCTAAATTTGGTATGCTCTATTACTAAGAAGGTGAAAATCATACAGAAGTGGATGAAAACTATACAAAGCCATCAAAATTCTTATGTGGATAGATGAAAAAGGCCTTCGGAGTTTGATAAGGGAGACCATGTGTTCCTCTAAATATCAACTCGACGTGGATTATGGATATTTGTTCAAGGTAGAAAAATATATCTGGGATTCAATATACCATTCTAAATACTATATAGAGTTGTAATTTTTTAATACCACTTAATTCTACCTCCATAGTTAGATCAGGTACATGAAATCTTCTACATGTTAGAGTTGAGGATGTATGTGCATGATCCATCACACATTATTGACTAGGGTGAGATGGAATATAAGGATAGAGATACCTATGTTGAGTACATAGGTTAGATCAAATATTGGTATGATGGGATCCTTTATGGGTGAACGATTCTTTTAGTGGATGTCTGGTGGAAGCATAAGAATCATCTAGAGATAACCTTGGAGTGGGAGACCAAAATACGAGATTAGTACCCAAATATTTTCATATAGACACTTGTTTTGGCTTTTAAATATGTAAAGACTCAAGGTGGGGACAAATTAGTGATTTGTATTTTTTATTTATTCTTTTTGGATGATGTATAAATTATTTTATTTTCCATGCACTATGAATACATGTGATTCTGATGTCTATTTTTCCTGAGAAAAATGTTTGAAATATATTAAATATATTAATACCATGTGTGTGAGATATTTGTGAAAAAGTAGAATAACTCTTGAAAAGGGTCCAAAATAAGAAATATATGACCACTATTGATATTAGAACATGAGTTTTTTAGGCATTCCATAACCATTTTCTATGTGAGGGGTTCGTGAAAAATTCATCGTGTGCATAAAATGAACATAATAAATAAAATAAATTATTTAATTTTTTTGTTGGCACTATGACATAGATTATCCTTTAAATTCTTAGTTATATACAAATTTAAGGGTTATCCACTTAAGCCTATAATTTTTGAGAGAGGGCATTGGAGATCTATTGGAGGAGTTTTCAATGAAAATATACAACTGGATCAATGATCGACAACCAGTGTGAAACAGAATTAGAGGATCATTCCAACGATAGTGAAAAAAAAAATTTATTTGTCATTAATTGATCTAAATCAATGTGTGATTTTGTTTTGTTTTGTTTTATTTCCCTATTTTTAGTCCAATGATGAATACAAATAAACTAATGAATGGACTTATTCATAAATTGATCATACTGTGGGATGTGTTTATTTATGGGGTTTGTTTAGAGAATTATTTATATTCATTATCTATAAATTTATAATTATAGTAGATAATAATATATTCCAACATGAACATTGGATGAGGATTATTCCTTGTGTTTTTTATTGTGTAATTCTTCTCCCATTATTCTTTCATCACGAGAAATTCCTTTGGTCTATAGTTTAAAAAATACATGTGATTCAGTCATTGGGAACTAGATTCATAGCGCAAAAATAACTGATATCATGGTTGTGGGTTTTTTTTATGATAGTATGGGATACGATGACAAAAATTAAAGATCGGGACAGGATTAGAGGAATTCATGCATGGATTTTGGATGAATTATGAAATTATAGATTAGGGTTTCATTTTCTAGTGAATCAAAATCTGGAATCCATCCATTAGTGTCGGCAAGGACATCTAAAAACTAGATCTATGTTACATGGGTTTGATTTTTGGATGAAATGAAAGATTTGGGAAACTTCATGAAGAACATGTGGGTATATGGAAATCATGATATATACTGTGTGTATTTCAAGAACACACACCCTGTGGGACCACTAGTACGGTGGATAGGGTTTCCACTGTAAAGTCAAATATCACACATAACGTGAGTTCATCACATAGCATGTTCCTTCACATGGAATCTCTTCATGTACCATAGTGGGTACAAAAACATGGCTAGGAGTACCCCAAATATGGAATGCTTTTTTACTACAACATAGAAATGGCCAAGCCATGTGTACACATGAAGAGTCGTGTAGTTGGACATGGTAATGAGTACACAGGCTCATGCATTCCATGTAGTTTGACATGGATACAAGAATGGGCTATGTTACAAGGGAAGAACCTAGTTCCAAAGGGAAATTCCATATACTGCCAGTAAATGCTGTGTAATTCTTCAAAAAAAAATTGATCCCCTGTTCTTTTTTTCTTGGACAAGTTTCATTTGGGTTCATTTACTATATAAATTCCCTAAGGGTTTATATGGAATCACTTATTATGCTCAAGATAGTGATCCCCTTAGTGTGACTTCTTCAATATAGTTGTTGGAATCCTTATGTGAGGATTGTAAAGTGATCCTCTATAATCTTCTTTCCCAAGGTGGTGTTCATGGTATCTTCATGGAAACCACTACACATGAACCAATCCTCTACTTAGAATTTTATTTCAGAATGAGTTTTTGGTATATCTCATGACCTTAGGTGTGATCATCATATGGGTATCATTCTCTTCATATTTCCAACATACCTTTTTTTACTGGAACCAATGATCCGTACATCTCGGATGTACATTATTAGTGCTATATGACTCATGGAGTGTGTTATCCTGGATGAATATTATTTGTAATATAAAAGTAGGATCCCAAGACAGGAATTACAGTTGTAACATTACCTTGATACTATGTTTATTTTTTGAGTACATATGGATATTCTTTTTATATATACTGAAGGAAAATACCTATGTAGATATGATTGTTTTTTATGTTATTATATGCTGAGTGGTTTCAAGGTGCTCTTCTAGATATTGTAACACTCAAACCTTAAAAGTCAATGCTCACACGTGTCATGTCTTGTGTAGATGACTAACCTTTTGATGAAGTCCTAAAGGGACTAGGACTCAGAAGTGGTTAGTGATTCCAAAAGAATGCGGTGTGTTCCTATGGTTATTTTGATATTAGTCCTCATATTTACATTTAGGGTGTACTTTTTTCAGAATATTTGTGATGGGATTATATTTGGCCATGTTTACTTCCCATTACATATTGTCATACTCTGGTTGTGGGATTTATATTTATGAATGCATAGTTTATCACTTGTTTTACATTTCAAAATTGTATGGGTTTGGAGATGTGGGGGGGGGGGTATATGTACTTTATGGTAAGTCTTATAATGTCATTGATACAACTACTCAATGCTAGTCACCTACCACAGGCCTATTGAATGTGGGTTTGGGTAGTTGCGGCATGGGCTACATTAGGACGACTCATGACATTCTTAATCATTGGAGGGGAGGATGATCTCTATAAAATGGATTACACTGATAAAAAATTCAATTCTAATAGAGATGATATGAAAACTCAATATAGTTTTATTTCTTTCCATAATGGCAGAGTTATTGATTGAAGAGTTATAAACAAGACATAATAGAAGATTCAACAAAAAAGGTATAGTACATTTTTTTATATGATGTGGTGAAGGAATATATTTGGATCAGAATTTTTATATCTAACCTAAAAGTTGTTCCAAAATCAAGAGAGGTATTGGGATTTACAATAAAATAAATGTATCTATAACTTAGTCCATTTAACCCTCATCTCACTTAAGGACCAAACACTTCCTTTTAAAATATTATCTTATTTGGGAGATCATTGAGAGGGGTGAGGTTAAGATCTGTTGTATGGGTAAAAAAGACAATATAGTAGATCCATTAACAAAAATACTATTACAATAGAAGCATGAGGATGATGTAGAGTATATTGGTACGTGATACATATGATATTATAGTGATAATTGAATAATATATAATATATTTATAATAAAGGAAATCTTTATTCATCGTTAATTCATGTGTGTATTTACATACTTTACAGAAATGGTGGAATTGTAAAATCACCTAAAAATATGCATTGACTTTTTCATAACAGATTATAATAATGGAGTATTATAGGTTGTGGTGATATGATAGGATTATAATGTATAGTGATCTCATTAGAGAATAAGTAGAGACCTACAATTTTAACTAACCCTCCAAGTATATCCATTGTAATGTCATACAGTTATTGATATACATAGAAGTGGATGCCTATTATCAATACTTTATACCAAAGAGAATAAATACACATAGAATGATGGCCTTCATACCTTAATACATTTCATAAGAAATTAATTGTGAATTATATAATATTTGTTTGTTTAGTTATATTTTTAATCATTTCATCAGTTGGATCTTGACACATAAGTGATTTTTACACTTGTATGATGAGAAAATATATTTTTTCCATGATTAAATTCGACTAATAAAATGCATGACCATGATTTTTTTATTCAAATGAGTTATTTTACATTACATTGATGAGGAACATCTGATGTGGGTATATTCTAGATGAATTATATGTGATTTATTCATAATCTATGTAAGTATTTCTTAGAGAATTAAGAAAGTATGAAATGAAATATACAAGATTAACATTGTAACATGTCATGTAATCACATGATGTCTTGGGAGAATGCATTATATAGTTATAAAAATGGATTAAATGATACATATTTGGGTCAAATTTTAATATGATCTATGATTATGTTTTATGGATATCATACTAGAACCCTTAGTAGTTTGAGTAGCACAGATTCTTTTCAATAGGAAAATCTTTGGATATGTTTATGAAATATTGATTTTATATTTGATTTAATTTCTAATAAATCATATGTATCCACAAAGTTATGCTACTAAATAAGGATTATGTATTGAAAGGAAAATTATACCAAAATAAAGAATATTTTATAAACCATACCCAAAAGAGTTTTGGATGGATTCACAAAGAGTTGTGAATTTTTCATTAAGTCCCTAAGGTAATTTAGTAAAAGTGAGAGATTTTCGTATATGAACTAAATGGGAGAAGTTATATTTAATAGATGACCAATGTATCATGGTATTATATTCCTGATATTTATATCGTACAATAAGATATGTTAATTTTTTAAATAGGTCATGATATGTTCCAACTGCCTATATTATATAGTATGATAAAAATGATATTATTTACATGGGTTGAATGTATATTCCACATCCCTACCTTATAGTTTTCATAATTTTCAATCCATTATATGGATAATTTAATTCATTCACACCATTAATTAAAATTTTCAATTATGAACACATCAATTGGTAGTAATGCTCAGGTTTCATGAGATAAAACCCAATGGTCGATGTTCTTCATTCAATGAAGAGTGTCAAGGTAGGATTATAATTCATAATAATTATTTTAATTCATGTTTTAAAAAATTACATCCAATAATGAATGTATATTCTTCCATGATAATTTTTTATCATTATGTGAAGGTTATTTTTCTGCATAGGTGATTTAATGTCCTCATGATAGGATCTAGGATCCACTATCTAGTGTAATACATATAGATTTGAGAAATTTTTTATCACCCAAACATTCAACACAAATCAAGATTCATTAGTGTTAAGGAGATAGTGTACACTTCTTTTACATTTTAGGCATTCTATATTTTTATATGACATTTTATATTGAATCCTTGAAGATAGATCGAGCATTATTTAGAGTTTTTCACTTCCTATGATCATTATATAATCCCATGAAACCCATCATATATGATCATTCAATATAAAAAAATTTATAGTTATAACACTAAAAAATGATACGAAATTTACATAGAGATTCTCAAACTCATTATAGCATTTCAGACAATTTCATACTTTGGAATCACTACTTCTCCTTCCTAACACCTCCTTCTATTTTCAATGACCATGGCCAGATAATCAAAGAGGATTTTTTTTAAATTTCCAATATTCTATCTATATGAACTTTTAACCACATGTATTGTCAATATAGAACGACAACCCAAACATCATATTTTCTAGTTCATTTATCCAGTAAAGGTATTTTCAATATTCAAACTCTCAATTTCTGAGATCAATATTAAATTGTAATGAACAATATTAATTAATTTGGGTATAATGTAACACCTCATGGAATTAAAATATATGTATTTTTAGATAAATTCAATCTCTATGATATCTTATGATGTATGCAATACCGGGTTTAAATAAAATGTGATACTCAATTAAAGTATTATTATGTAAAAATGAAAACTATAACACAACCATTATGTTCAACGATATAAATAGTAATAAATAAATTATGAAAATTATACGGTTTACACATGTGTACAATAAATTCAATGGATATCTATTGAATATAAATAAAATAAGAATCCTTTGAATAAAAAATAAATGTTTTCTAAGAAAATGTACTTCTCTAAATATTAGTTTAGTTGTGCTTCACACAGATAGTTAAAAATTAACAAATAAATAGTTAATAAAATTTATTTGAAATAATAAGAATAATTTTTTAAATCTAAATATAAAATTTATATTTGGGTTATTTTTTTATTTTTCTGAAAATATTATTTTCCATGAATAGTGGAAATACTGATTTTCATTAAAAACCTCTTTTTCATTTAAATTATGTACAAGGTTAAATTATATTTTATATTTATTTTTAAGTAAAATTTGTTAAATTATATTAATATTTAAATAATTTAGTTCATTTTAATTAATTTAATATTGAATTATCATATTTAAACAATTTAATCTTTTGAATGTTTTTCCTTTGAAAAATAATGTTTTTACGCATCTATGGGTTCAATTTTTAATTGAATCTAAAAAAATATGTGTATTGAATTTTAAACAATTTATTGTTTATTTGGAATCATAATAATTTATATTATTTAATAACGTCAACTTAATTTTGTATCATAATGAATTGTGAAAATAGTAAAATTTAATTTCTGCGATTAATGAAAAAATGGGTTTGTCGGGGGGAGAGGGGGTTAAACTAAGAAGATAAGTAGCAAAAATATATTAGGACTTTTCAAAAACAAATTTTATGAAAATAGTTATACCTTATCACCTAAAATGTTCTATAATAACCCATTTTGGAGGGTTTTGGAATGAGAAAAACATGGGTATCACATTATATTTTATTTTAATCCCTTGGGTTCCTTCTTCCTCAATTATAAAAGGATAAAAAAACATTGGATAATAATATAACATTAAATATATATTCCATACTTTCCTACCCATATACTATAGGAATTATTTACATTATGAAGACCATATATGTATTCTTTAAGTATGAACCTAAAGATGCTCACATAAGAAGAGGTAAAATTATTAAACATGCATATTTGCATTATTTTTTTCACCTCTATATAATAATATTAAACTATTATAACATAACAAAACCATAATCAAATATATACTTAGATTCTATTATTTTCGTTGAATAACCTATTTCCTTCTCCACTACCATAAAATGAAAAACTAAGCTATCTATCATGTCTATGACGAACTACCACCTTGTGAAACAATGTAATTAATTTTCCATAAACATCCTTATAGTCCAGATATAATTATGGATATAAAGTAATTATATGATATTTATAATAATTTTATAATTATTCATTTATTATATTACCATTACCTTCTTACTTTTTATTTCATGGGAGATATGATAATGTCGCTCATGTGTACGGAGGACTACCACCTTACCAAGTGATGTGATTCAATTTTCACCTATTATTTAATTAAAATGTATTAATGTTAAAATTAATGAATATATGTTATATTTTTTATTTGAACAAAATTATATAAATATAATATAACATATAACTTCTTTCCTTCCAATCAATTGGAAAAAATAACACCGCTCGTGCGTACATGCAAACTACCACCTCCATGTAGTGATGCTTATTTGTTTTTATTTTATTTTTACTTGGAATGTAATAAGAAAGGATTAGATTAACATAAAATATATATATAATAATATTTATATATTAAATGTGCATTAATATTTTTTTTCCTTTCATTACATTCTTTGAGAAAAAAAAATAATGTTTGCGTTTAAGTACGACTTATTGTCTCTATGAATGTTGTGATCCATTTTCAATGTATATATTTTATATATTAATATAATTACATATGTAATTAATATATATGATATTTAAATCATTTTTAGCATTACCTAGATGATGGACCTGTAACAAAATTTAAATTAATGAGATTATTGAACCAAAATATACATGAAAAATGAAGTAATTATCACATTAAACAATGATTTTAACAAATAATAGTTAATAAATAGGTGATAAAATCCTATAAGTAAATAATACATGGTATTAGATATATTATTATATTTATATAATATATTTATAATAAAAATATATTTATTATATAGAACGTTCGAACATATATAAATGAAATCTAACCTGAGGTAAAGGTTTTTCATGCCATTTTTACTTCTTGTGAGACATATTCCATATCACCACATGTTCTATTGTGTTGTGTATATACCAACCATTTTTATATATAATATCATGAGTCTATTTATATTAATTGTATTTAATGTTTCATTCAATGTTATTTATTCCATGGGGCTTATGATTCAAACGTTACCAAAGAGGTAAGGGATTATTTTATAATCTCATCATTATTGAGAATTTTTTATGTTTATATCCTACTTCAAGTAATTATTTTAAATTTAAAACATTAAATCAATTAAATTTATTCTATTTTGGTTATTTAGTATCTTTTTCAAGTAATATAACCATTTTTATTCTCTTTTTCACTTAAAATGTTTGAGAAATGTTTTTAATAAAATATGACATTATTTATCTCTTCGGTAGAGAATCACTTTTCTTACAAAAGCATGTTTAATAAAAAAAATACAAAAATGATTTTAACATTATCTAAATAATTTATTTAAATAAATTATCCTTGTTTTTATTTTTGCAAAATAACTCTGATAGGAATATTCAATTCAGTTTCAAAATAATTCTCATTTTTATTTTCCTAAAAATGGGAAACGAATCTTTGTTTTATCATGTATGAAATGAATGAAATTTTACACAAGCCTAAAAACTAAATGTTTTAATGATTATTATAAAAGTTTGAAAATTTTATTTCCAAATAATTATATTTTCAAAATATTTATTCAACTTTTTTTAAAAAAATATATATTTTCAATGTGAAGAGGTTATTTTACTCAAAAATATTTTTAATGTCATTTTAAGGTATTTATATTCATCAATAAAATACCAAATTTATTTTATTTATGACCCACTAGGTATAAGTTTTATTTATATCATCATTAATTTTTATTTGGATGGTTTATGATCTCTTTGACTTAGGGTGTACAATTTTGTTACCATTTACCATATTAATTCAAATGGTTGATGATTATGAATATTTGATTGGTGTATGTATTAACATTTTATATGTTAGTTTTTAAATATAAATATTTATGTTGATTTTGTTTCACCCCATTCATATGATGAATTCATTTTATTAATTAAGTAATGGGTTACTCTCATTTATAGGTATCCCCTCAATGCTTCTATATGTCTCATGAAACAAATTAGTTGGCCAAATTAGATGGGGTTTTACCCACCTATTTAAACTATCTTGTGAAAGATATTGATAGTATGTTTCAGATGTCTGAAATTATTCATTCCTTCATTATGATATTAGTTAATGATGTCAATGTGATTATTTTATTAGTTAAATTATCCATGGATAAGTTTCAATATTATGTGATTATTCATATGGTTTTTTTATCATCAATTATTCCCCCCAAATTATCCTCAAGTTTTTATTTAAATGGAATGTGTTTCTTTTATTTATTATTCCCTATTTATTATGATAATTTATTCATGATATATTTTTCTATACGCATATTCCTACTGAGTATTTGAGATCACCCCATTTTAATTTTTTATTTTTTCCAGGATACAAGGAATAATTTTGTGATTGAGATACAGGGATACACTAAGGGGATTAATGGTGTAATAATAGAAAATATATTTTATTTATTTTATTTTTTAAAATGAAATGTGAATTTGAAGTATTTATCTATTTTACCAAGAATACTAAACTATTCAGTACTTTGAGGTATGATTACTTATATCTAGTGTCAATTTAATAAGGTAGACGCCAGATTTGGGTTACTTGGGTCAGGGTATTTACAAAAAATTTATGAATAGATATGGACTATGTGAGTTTCATTTTATGCCTTTTGGTTTTATAAATTCTCTATAAATTTTCATGGATATCAAGAATAGTGTTTGAAATCCTGATTTTGACTCATTCATCAGTGTATTTGTAGAAAATATATAGATATATTAAAGGAAATCAAATATTAATGTTAGGAACCTCGATATTTTTTTGTGTGCACATTGAGAACATCACATTTATTCCATACTATAAATGTTTTGTTTTTGGAGTTCTAAAATAAGAATCCTCATGCATGTAATTTATGGGGCAGGAATTTCAATGGACTCAGAGAAGGTAGAGGTTCTGATGAATTAGGAACACTCAAGAATTGTTTCTTGAGATGGAGAGCTTCCTAGGGATTATGAGGTACTATTGATATTTAATTTGGTAATTATCTCCTTTTTTAATTCCAATGATTGATATGACTATAAATTTTGTGATGGTTGAGTTTTATAATCAATTTGAAGAAGAATTCCTAGATTTTAAGAGGAGATTGTTGGAAACTCTATTTTTGATTCTTCAGTATCCTTGTATTGGATATACAAAGTGTTGTATTGTCTAAAAGGTTAGGATTGGTGATTTGTTGATATAGAGGGAGTAATTATAATCTTATGGGCCATTTCATCTATAATCCCAAGATAAAAACACCCCAATGCACCACTTGTACTTCACAACTATGGTCCACTCTTTAAAGTGTTGGTGAAAATACCACTTCAATAAGAGACTTATCATCCATTTAGATCCCAATATCTTGTAAAACATTTCTCTAAATAAGATATGGATATGAGCTAGAGGAATTGGGAGGTGTATGTATAGATATTAAATTTTTATATATACTATACTCTAGATAAACATAATATAGTTGAAGATCTCTCAGTAGAAGAACATCAAAGATGGAGGAGTTTGGAGAGCGGCCCTTAGATGGGGAAGGAAATATGATGAGTTTTATAGTTGAGTATCTGAAGGAAAAATATGTGAATCATGGAGTTATGACATTTGTGAATTTGGTTATCATGTATTATTTAGTGTACTAGGTAAAGGAAAACCAATATTCAAATTCTAAGTCCGTAGTGATGTGGTAAATATTTGTGGGAGATTATTTATTCTAAATGTGGCCTTAGATGATGATGATGTGATCACCATTCATGGGAGGTAAATAGACCCAACATCCTTTTGGGAGGATCCGATGAAAGACTTTCTCATTTCCAAATGATATGTGCATCCAAAATGGATGAAGACATATAATGATTTATGATGGCAGTTTTGTGGACCAAGAATGAAGAGAGATTTCATTGATTTTGTTTCAAAATGCCTTACCATCCTAATGGTAAATTACAAACACTATCATCCTTGGGGGTTTCCCCATATACCTCTAGTTCCTATGTGTAAGTTAGTAGAATTAGTTATGGAATTTATGATAGGGTTACCCAAGAACCCGATAAGTCAGGACGTCTTCTGTGTGATAGTTGATAACTGAAAAAGGTGGTTAATGTCTTCTCAATTTGGGAGATCCTTTTAGTAAATGATTTGGTAATACTGTATATATATATGAGATTGAACACATGCATGGATTTCAATTGAGTAAGGTATTAGGCCATGAAACAAAATTTACATCATGGTCTTAATAGTCATTACAAAATGCTTTGGGTACCCAAATTAAACTGATATTAGTGTTTCATCCATATATTGATAAAAATTTAGAGAGGATAATTTGGATATTAGATGATATAATTTGGGTATATTATTTTTTTACTTTAGTGGATCATGGGATTATTACTTTAACTTGGTTGATATTTTTTATAAAAATAGTTTGTAGGATTTGATTCAGATTGAACCTTTTGAGGGTCTTTATAGTTGGTCATGTCACTCACTGCAATGCTTTTGTGAGGAGGGAGACAAATAAGTGTTGTGTATTGGTATGGTCTAAGAGATTTCCTAATTCATGAAACCAATATATAAGTATACAATCACCTATGAAAGAAAAAATCACATATCGATAGGTGGAGGAGAAATTTAGAGTACATTGTGGGTAACTAAGTGTTCTTACAAGTTACACTCTAAAAGGGAATCAATGATTATGGAATCAAGGGAAGCTAGAGTTGATATTTTTTAGACTTTTTTATATTACCAGTAAAATAAAAATAGTTCCCTACCCTTGGATCATCCCATATAGTATTTAGGATTTCATGATGTCATCTATGTCTCTTAGATTCAGAGGTATTTTCTTGATCTGATGCTTGTAATTGACCATGAGGACATCAACCTAGATTCTGAATCATCATTCATGGAGTGATTAGTGTGGATAATGGACCAAATAGTGATACTGTTTCATGTAAATCTGATTCCTTTTTTTTGATTATTTTGGTAGAATATTTGGATTTTAGAAGAAACTTCGGAGAGTGAGTCTCATGTTCGTTTTTAGTGGACCATGTTTTTTTATCAAGACTGCTGGAGACACGTCTCGAGGATGAGATGTTTTTACTGGAGGATAATTCTTACATATTTGACTTTAAAGGAATGTTTTTTATATTTAAATTCATATTTTATTTTCCACATCCTCATAGGTGTGTACTAAAGGTAAAATATTCTTGTATTTTGTGTTTTACTGAATGGAGGATTATTGGGATGCACTGTGCCTGAAACAAGTCCATTTGCTAGCAGATATGGTGCACATGCTAAATGTTGGTTCTAGTAGAGGGATATTAAGTTATGTAAATCCCAGTGGCCAGAATAGGGGATCCCACTTTCCTATAGGTAGATGAGGTATAATTCATAAATTCTACCCAAGAAGACTAGTTTTATAGGGAAAACATTGACCAGTCAGTGGTGCCTATATTTTGGCATCATTAAGGGTATTTTAAACTTTTTCCTATAATCCAATTATTTGACCTTCTCTTACAAAAATATAAACCATTTGAGACCAAAATCACTTAGAAAACTCTCCATTGGTTCTCTTAACATCAGATTCCTCTCCTATTAGGTGATGGAAGTCAATATCAATATGTGGCATCAATTGAGGTTAGATATATCCATTCTAATCCTAATTCTAGACTATTATATGTAATTTACCATTGATATATTCCATGTTGGAAATATATATGAATCTCTTCCTAGATATATTGTATAATTCATTATTTATTGATCTGTTTTTGTTATATTACTATATTTAGTGGCCTCTCTTGATCAATCCAAGATCTACTATCGAGGATGAATACATTTTTTTGTAACATGATATGGATTTCACTCAGCATGATATCTTCCATTAATTATAATCATAGAGGTTATATGATTATGGATTAGATATTTTTCTGATTTTTGGTGGAAGAACGTGATATGGGTATCATTTATAATCGAATACTTGATTTTGGCATCAATACGTTAAAGGTAGAAAGTCCTTACCATATTGGGATTTTTATGGGGGTTTTTTATCATGATTTGTTGTTTTGTATTCCTATTATTGATTCCTTCTCCAGATATGGTCTGTTTGGAATATTTGGGTCGCTCATGAGAAATTATATATGTATAGATTGTGTATTTATTTCAATGTTGTGTAATATTTATATAATATTTCAAATCATGTAGAATGTTTGATTTTTCATGATTGTTACTTTCTATCTTGTAAAGTTCATATATACTACTCATATTTTGGGGATTAGTTTCTATGATATGATGTACTTTTCTATTTTAAGGTTCACATGCATTTTTGTGCATAGTCAATAGGACCTTTCCTTAGTGTTCAGGTTGAAAGATGGCCCTGATAGCCCTAGCCAGCTCATTAGATAGGGAGTGTTGATGGATGACCTATTGATTTTGGCTCTGCATAGGATGGTTAGAGTATGATCTTGGAATATAATTAGAACATGGGAGTTAAACACCATATGCTTTTGGAAGAGGGTTAGTAGGCCAATATGATGTACCATTGTGGAATGTCCATGCATTTGTATAAAGTTACATTGCTCAGGCATTCCAACCACATGTACTGTTGAAGGAAAGAAAGTAGCATGGTGTTATTCTTATAGGTGGAACATTTTTTGTCTTTAAAGGAAATTAGATTTATATAAAATTATTTAATTTCTAAGATAACCACTTATGATATTCCTCTAGTGTAGTGTCGAATCATGTATGATCATGGTTCATGGTAGCTTTGTTATTACACGATTTCTCGATACATGATTGGTGTGCATTTACTTTTCCATCGTGAACTAAACTTCTATATGAATGTTCAATTGTTTTAAGGATGCATTAGTGGTACCATTATAGGTTTATAATCACACCCTATACAAGAATATTGGTTCTTATGAAGACTTCATGATCAGGGATCCAATGGTGTTTAATGTCCCAGAAACACGTTGTTGAGGAGATTCATGTTCTGAGATGGATGTAGTATCATGATAGACTTGGGATAGTTACTAAAACACTCTTATTTGTTATCATTTATATTTTTAATTCATATTCTTGTTAACTTACCACATTTGGGGTTTATTAGTTTTTCCTGTATGAACTGACATTATAACTTTTATTTCATATTTTTATATTATATTATACTATGATTATTTATTGTCTTATATCTTTGTAGTTCAATTCTGGTGTATAGCCATGATTACAGTTATTATAGTCCATCCAGGTCACTTTTAGACCCTTTCCACTAGTGAGTTGCCTCTTATATATGATAATGTGCTAATGAGGTCATGCAAAACTTCAACATAGACCCAGTGATTTGGGTCAGGGTGTTAGTACTTTACACACTTAAAAAAATTCATTGAAATGTTCATTGAATGAATTACTCCAAAGGGTTGAAACAATCGACTTCCATGTGACGCCTACTAAGAAATGATAAATACTCATTTAAAAAATAGTTATTATAAATTGGTATGATCCTCACATGTTGGTGAATTTCATGTTTAATGACATGATTGAAAATCTCCTCATTCTTGGTTTTTATTTTTCACTCAGTGAAGGCCATAACACCCCTTAGTTAATCAAAAGTACTCATATCATGAATGTAGATATACTATATAGTGTTCTACCTATAGAAGTCATATCCTTTTATCACTCTATTGGTCTCAATCATTCCTCAATGGTTTCATATTGAGAATTTCAAATTACTATTACACTCTTAGTGTTATTATTTTTCCATTCATGTTGACTCTATTGAAGGTATATTATGATTGTTCATTAGTTTTTTCTAATACTAATGATCTTATGATGATCTACCTAAACCCATAAATGGTATAAAATCCTTATTATTTAAGTATTCAACATGTGAATCAACATGTTTTTTTGGATAATTATGGAATAAAAATGGTTTTTTATATATCTTAATGTATGATATGAAGAAATTATTCTCTTTTGACTATCCATTTTATACGACTAATACATATCATAATGAATAATTATGTTATATTATATGATATTTGATATCATAAAATATTAATCAGGTCTTTTGTTATGAAAAACAACATTTCAAAGTGAAAATATGATATTGGTTATATTTTTAAATATGGTAGGGTGATATGATTCAGCCTATCGTATTAGGGGATACCAATTATAGAATATTATTTACAACATTTTATAGAATTTAATTGGTTTATGCATGATATCTCTATAGTATTAGTTGTAATTTTCAACAAATAATAATATTATTAGTCATTATATGAAAAACCTAAATATGTTTAATAAAATATTTTTAATTTTTTTACTTATTATTTATAAATTATAAATATTTGGATTTATAAAATTTGATTTTTTATACCTAAATAAAATATAAATACATCATATTTTTTCCATATTTTTTGAAAAAAAATTATAATGTTTTTATATATTTGTTTATTCTTTCCAAATATTCATCATTTTTAATTTTTAATGAATCATGAATATTATGTATGTAAAATATCGAGATAAATTACTTATATGAGATTTTTCATTACATTATATGCTAGGTAAAAAACCATAAGAATTAGTCCTCATATACCATGATCATGATTTATTATTTATGCTGTGAGTTTTAAAATAGTTAATGAATACATTGTAAATATATTAGGTTTTAGTGTTATTATGAATTGGATTAACTCTTAAGTAAAGTATCCCTAGGAAGAGTGATATTGTATTAGACTAACCATCAACCTGGAGGCCTATGCCTTGTTTGCAAATGTGAGGGTTTTGTTATCTATAAGTTTTGGCTTACTCGTGTGGATATTTTCAATCACATATAACTCTATTCAATTATATTATGATTTATATTACCATATGCATAACATTCATTTGGATATTTGAGAATATATTTGTATTTTAATCTTAGGTGAAGAAAACATATGGGTTGCATAAATAGTCACACATTAATGTGGTGTGAAAACATTAATTTGGTGGATGAAATTGGGATCCCAAAATAAATCGTTAGAATCATGCATATAATGGAATAAAATAATATATATTAATGATTCCATGAGATGAAATTAGTTTCATATACACGTGTTGTGTGTTAAAATGGTGAGTCTTCAAAAAGGAAATCCCCTTAAAATATTTTGTCTAATTTTTCTTCAAAAGAATTACATGTAATGATCTCTCTAATTATGCTGAGAATGTTTTTTCCAATAAGGGTGACCATGTATTATATTATGTAAGGTATGTTGGAATTGGCTAACCCAAAACATTATATAACCAATTCCCACCAAGAAAATGGGTTACAATTAGCAAGAAAACTCTAAGAGAAAGTATACAATAGGAATCTAGTTCTGTTTTTTACATATTATGGATATTGGGAAATTGTTTCTTATTTAACAATCCATGAATCATGACAGTTTTGATTGGGATGATTCCCTACCTAAATAAATAAGTTGTGAGATGAACACACTAGAGGACTCATTACATAGTAAAATATGGATCTTGGGTCACTAAAGAGATATAATGTATGGGGTTATAATTTTTAATGGTATTATATTATTGAAAAATACTTTATGAAAATATATAAAACATGATAATCACCCATAGATATTTCATTTTTATTGATATTGTCTTACATCATCATAATAATATTGTGAACCCTTATAATAATGACCTACACCTCCAAATTAGTATCTAATGTCAAGATGTTTTATAAAAGGGGAAAATTTATATCATTTTATTGTAAATATTATATAATTAAATTTCAACAACCTTGAATTATGGGTATTAAATATCTGGTGTACATCACACATTTTCATAGATAAACATAGACCCTAATATGGGAGGGAATTGAAAAAGTATGAAGTAGATGTCTTTGTTAATAATGCTTCATGAGTTTTTTTATTGAAGGTATTCACTTATGATGTGAGTTTAAAATGTGTATTAGTCCATATATTAGAGAATTTTTATTATGTTCCCGTTATAAACAATATATTGTTTTTTATCCTGTTTTTGAAAGAATTGATCTTCATTATTTGGTTAAAAATATAATTTGTTATATTTATATATATGAATTAATCTTTTTTGGGTTTGGTATTAGGATAATAATTTTATATATTATTGATATTTATAATTCTATCAATAACTTTTAGAATAATAGGTTCAAAAGTTTAATTCAGATACCAAAAACTTTTGGAATTTTCCCCATGGACATATACATAAGAAACAAATCCAAATATTCCCATAGTGTTGCATGGGACTAATGAGTACTCAATCAAGTGGTAGTTGTAGGAACTTCCTTACTTTTACTAATGGTTTTTGTTATCAAAGTTATATGTTTATGAGGGGAGACAAGTATGAATCATTAAAAAGTATTAAATAGTTTCATAATAAAGAACAATGTCAATTAGTCCATAAAATTAATATTCCGTTATTAAATCCAGATGGTGAAAACCTGATATAGGAATTTAATTATCATCAAAGAGACTATATAATTATTTCAAAACTCACTCCTACTGGAGATATATCGTGGAATTGGTTTTCTATGGGGAGTAATCATACCATATTAGGCATTATTTGATCAGTGATGAGTCATTTTTCCTTCCTATTTCATCTTGGTGTTATTATTTTAAGATAGATACAATTTTACTAAACCATGTCCCACCTAAGGTGTTCATAATGTCACCATATCATATATAGTATGTGAAAAATCCCGGTTTCCATTTCGAAAGATTTATGGTAATGAATAATATGTACAATTGTTCCCTTATGGTAAACATGTCTAAAAGTATGAACAATATTTATTTTTTGTTTATTATAAAAAAATTAAAGGATAATAATCGAATAAATGTAATGAGAACTAAGTGTGTATTGTTCTATTTTCTACATTAATTGAGTAGGAATATAGTAATCATGGATTCATTGGGATGAAATTTAACCTTGTTGAAGTTCAAGACTAACAAGAAAGAAGTATTCTTGATATGGAGGTTGAGATTCTTCCAAAAAGAGTTTTGGAAGAATGGTCATATCATGATACATAAGAAAGCCAGAGATTAGGTATGATTCATCAAGATTATAATAGATATGGATATCTCCTTGATAATGATGATGATTTAATATTCATGGTTTATGAACCTAACACCTACTATAATTTCATTAACAAAATATATGTGGATAAATAGTTAAAATCTATGAAATCCAAAATGGACTCCATGTGCACAAACAATGTTTTGAAAATCATGGATACACCTAAAGTGGTGATACCCATAACATTCAAGTGTATTTTTTATATGGAAAATAATATGTATGGTATCATGTATACAAATAAATCGCACTTGGTTGTGAGAGGTTACAATAAAAGTATTGGTATTGACTATGAAGAATCCTTTTCACTAGTTATGATGATAAATTCCATTCATATTTTTATAGCCATAACATCTCATTTTTATTATGAGATATATAAAATGGATGTAAAAACTATTTTTTAATGTTATTTTAGTTTATGACATTTATATGATATATATTTAATCTTTTGAAGTAACAAATGACACTGCTAAGGTATTTATGCTACTATGATCTATTTATATATTAAATGAATATTTTCAAAGTTGGAATGTAATTTTTTATGATGTGACCAAAATTTTTGGCTTCATCAAAAATATAGATGAATCGTGTTTGTGAAACAATATTAGTGGGATTATTGTAGTATTTATGATGTTGTATGTGGATTAAATATTACTTTTATGAAATTACATCCCAACATTACATTTATTATAGATGAGGCTGGGTAAATGCTTCTTGATGAAAGAAATAAGTGAAACTACCTTGTGAAACAACCAAAATAATGGGTAAAAATTTCTATAGAGATAAATCTAAGAGTTATCTTGGACTTATTCTGGAAAATTACATTAGGAACTTGATAAAGTGGTTTACCATGAAGAATCCTATAATTGAATATTTACCAATGTTACATGGAATTAATCAAAAAATGACTTATGATCCTTATATAGTGTTATAAATGATAGATATAACTACTTATGTGTTCACTATAGGTTCTATCATGTATTACATGTTGTTTAAATAAATTCATGTAATAAATAATTTAATAATTATAATCAAATAGTAATATAATCTTGTTTATAGTCATTTTATTATTTTGAATAACATTATAAAGTACTTAATAATATCTAAGGGTATGTTCTTTTTATTTGTAGGAGAGGACGATCTCTATGTAATGGGTTATAGAGATACATGTTTTCACTTTGATAGATATGACATGAAATATCAATCTAGTTTTATGGTTTTTAAATGGTGGAGCTACAATTGGAAGATTTCAACATAATCCATCATGGAATTATAAACAATTGAATTTGAATAGATTATAGTTTCTTATGTTATAGAGGAAGATGGTTGGATTTGGAAGATCCTTACTAAACTAGAGCTTGTTTCAAGAATATAGTGGTTTATCAAGCATTACTATGAAAAAAATTGATCCATCACTCAGTCCAAGGAACATTAGTCTCACCAATGGACAAAACCCTTCCTTTTCAAATACCACCTCATTCAAGAGATTATTGAAATAGGAAATATTGGGATCTATTTGGTTGCAGCATACAATAAACTCATGGATATACTAATGAATACATTAGTAAAGTGGAATCATGAGGGTAATTTTTATACCATTAATATAAAATACTTAATAAATTTTGGTAATGGTTTCATAATTCATCATGGTTTTTATAATATAGCTAAACCTCCTTTTATTATCCATTCATGTGTTCTTTAATTTACATTACATGAATAGTGTAATAATAATATCCACATAATGTTTGAATTATAGTTTTACTTATTTGATGATCATTAAGTAGTATTATGGATTATGATTATATGTTTATATTATCATGAGTAAAAGACTCAGGAGATAATAAGTGGGAACTTATTTTTTGGATTGACCCACCAATAATATCTCAAGGAATATCAGATAGTCATAAATGTAATTATGGTTGAATGTTTATTATAAATCCATTGTACAAGATGTTTGTAAGATACCTATAATGAGAACCATTACATGATAATAAATTTTTTATAAATTCCTTTACATATTATCTAATAAGGGTGTAGATTGGTATGATTTAACCATGTCATTGATTGGAGATTAACCGTGATGTTATTTTGTTCATATATATAATGAGAAAATACATCTAGCCTTTGATTAAATTAAACTAATGAATTGAATGGTCATTGTAACACCCCAGGTAAATAAATAATATGATATTTTCATATTTATCCATATTTGTGAATAAAATATTAATATGTCTTTAAAGGGGATGCTATGCTCGATGGCATACCCAACACGTAACAACGGGTTTCTTGGGAATCATACATTGCACTCTAATAATAAAATAATATTATTTTAAATGGTAGTTAACATGTAGCCGTTGTATTGGCAGGAATGGATAAAAATAACTAAAATATGATTATATATGTTTTTAAATATTTTTGCATTTATCCAATAAAAGTTAAAGGCATAAAATACAGAAAGAATTCAATTTTAGGCGTATATGCCCTAGTTTTCACTAAAGGTTCACTTATCGCCTATTGATGGAGAACCATCATTAAATATAGTTTTGTTCACTCTTATATATTCTATTGGACCAAATACAACTCTTCTTAAGAATTGGGACATCAAAATTAACTTTGTGTAAATTTTTGGTATCCTTCCGATACAGTTCATTTTTTTAATGAATAGTGTAAAATGTTGTATTTTAATTCAAAACCTCTTTTTAATCTAATTTATTTATATGATTAGATTATCTTTTGAATTGGTTTTAGAGTGAAATTAGAATATATTTTTACTATTAAATCCAATAGTGGTTGTTTGAATTAATTTCACTTTGAAATCATACTTAAACTAGTGTCAATCTTTTGATACTTATTGTTTCATAAAAACACGCTATTTGCTCTGACAGTGGGAATTAATTATTAAATTAATTAATGTGACTTATATGTTCTGATTTTTTTAAAAATAGACTTCTTTTTTGAATTCGGAATATCAAATATAGCTTAGGGTGATGTTTTGGGATTTTTCTGAAAAACATCAATTTTTGATGAATAGTGAAACCACTAAGTGGTACTTATAAAAACTGATTTTTCCGTTTAAATGAAATTTTTCCATCTACGTGTTTTGAATTTCAAAAATCCGACATACATGGTTGTCATTAAGAAGTTAAATGGGGTTCAATGGGATAAAAATAATTTTTTTGGTCAATAGTAACTTATTAAGTTTTTAATCGCGATTAGAGGTAATTAGTGTAGTTTAAGGTAAAAATAATGTTTTAATAATATGAAATGAACTTGACACATGTCATATCCTCATTGTATGTGTCATGGCCGACCAAGACAACCCATGGGTCATCTTGGGGACCCCATGGAGCCACTTTGGATGGAAAATGACATAAATATCTTTTTATTTAAGGTTAAAGTAAAAATAACACAAACATGACATGTTTTACTAAAAAAATAGTTACATGGGGTTATACAATTCTTATTTTTGATTAATAATAGTCATTGGAAAGATAAAAATCTTTCCAACATCATGATAGTTTTTTTATAATTTTTAGACACTAAATAAATTAAATTATTTATGACATAATGATGATGCAGCGATGACCTCATTATTTAACGATTTAAATAAAATGAAAAGATAATGTAAAATATAAGACCTAATCATGTCCAAAACCAATTGTATGGGTGTATTTCAAAACCTTATCACCTTATACTCGAATTATATCAATGTGGGACCCTTTAAATCCGAAACTCATTTTCAAATAAAGTAATATTTCTTTACTTTCCAAAAGTGCCCCTCCTCTCCTCTTATAAAAGGTCCGCACCTCTACCTCCTTACCCAAACATCCAAAGCCTTTGGCTCTGCCAACCCCTTCACATTTTGTCTCTCCACTTCCCTATCTTACTCCTTGAAGCCTCACTTTGGGCAGAAGTCTTCCCAAGGAAGCATTTGAGCTCAAACCAAAGGGATTTACCCAATTTTAAGGTAATGTCTTCTTTTGAGTCCTTTTGTTTTATTTTGCTTCTCCAACCCCCTAAACTCTTTTTATTATTTTCTTTTGTAACAACTCCATTATAATAAATATACTAGGATGTCGTTATATGAAATATTCGAGCTACACTTACACACACCTACATCTAATGGTTAAAGAACATACTGTTTCCGTGGATGGTGAATTTCTGCATCCCGAAACGATGATTGTTCAACATTCCTTTAACACCTTCAAAGGTGGCCATTAAGATGACACTATATTTATATATGATATATAATAAGTTTATGTTTTCTTTAAGCTTCTGTATTCTTCATTTTGGGCATACCTTTATGGTTTCCATTATGGATCAACGCGATATCTTCATTTAAGGAAGTGCGGACTACCGCCCCCTCAAAGTGATGTGATTCGTTAATGCCATATGTGGGACGTATAAAGGATGTATTTAAAGTTATTATACTGGAATTATAATATAACTATATATAATTATTATTTCTTTCCATTAAAGTATGAGATAGAAATGAATGTAGCATTCATGCGTACATACGGCTTACCGTCTCCATGAACGGTGCATTTCATTTCTTATCCCCAAATGTAATGTACTATTATAAGTACATGTATATAATGGATATATATGATGAATGATAAATCTAAATGATGAATATAATTCTGGAATTAATATATACATACCTCTCATTTAGTTTTAATTCCATTAATATGACAAGGAAATGAAAGTAGTGTTCATGCGTACGTACGGATTACCGTCTCCATGAACGATGCATTTCATTTCATTATGTAATATTATAATTACATGTATATGCTGGATATATATGATTTATATGATATACAAATCATGAATATCATTCTGGATATAATGAACCATTGACCACACGATCAACATGTAATTGTAAGAAGTCCACTTTTGACTTAAGAACCAAATATCGACAAAACAAACATTATTAACTTAAATGATTAAATAATGTTTATAACATGGCGATAAGTGATATAAAAGGAATAATGATCTTGAAAAAGGTTTTTAATGAAGTAAAAATTAACTCAAGTTTATTATTCAGGAGATTAAAGAACGATCGAGTCAAGTCGGACCCGAGGTAAGGGATCCTACTCCTCTCTTTCTTTTACGCTCTTTTATGTCATTCCTTTTAAAGCTCAAATTTCTTGTTATTGGGATGTTATTTTATATTATTCTTACTGTAATTTTTATATGATGAGAGACCATATTCTCTCTCATCAATCCATTTTGGATGTTTTGAGTGGAGCCGTTAGGCTGCCGAATTTTCGTATGAGATCTAACCTCTCTCTTTCTTTTTAAGTACTCTCTTTTATGTCACTTCTTTTAAGCTCCTCTTTGTAATGTTGGGGGATGTTCTTTTATATTCATCTTTCTTTAAACTTTATGTTGATGTGATGATAGACCCTATTTCCTCTCATCAATCCATTTTGGAAGTTTTAAGTGGCGCCGTTAGGCTGCTGAGTTTTCGTAAGAGATTTTTCATCGCACTTTTATTCCCGTGAGATTTATGCTACATTTTCCACAATTTCCTTTGAGTGGTTTACGTACTGCCCTTTATTAGACTCCTTTTTTAATATAATTCCATTTATGGGTATTTACATATTCATTTTATGACACTTCTTCAATGGGGTGTACTTTTCGAAAGTTACCCAAGTCGGTAAGGGAACCTTTCACCCTCCTCTTTTTAAAAGACTTCGTTTGTTATGTCTTTTAATTCACATACTATTATGTTTGGATATTTTCTTCTATATCCTGATTGATGTAAATTTTATTTCCAAGTGATGAGATTCCCTTTTTATCTCTCATCAACTCATTTTCTGAATTTTTGAAGTGACGTCGTTAGGCTGTCGAATTTTACCAAGGGAACTTTTTAACCCAATTTCGCTTTCTTTGGGTTCAAGATGTTGTTATTGAATATTTCATCCTTTGAATATGTGTGAATGAACTTATATTGTTTTGCACTTAATATCAAATTATATTGGGTGCATTTATATTTTTCACACATAATTTTGAGATTGATTTATCTTTAATTTAAGGATACCTTCTTTATAAGGGATTTCATCACATATTACATCTCTATTGAGACTTCATTGTTGTTATGCACCAATTCAATATTATATGGTGTATATACTGTCATTTGGAATATTATATCATTAATCCATTTATTCTCATGATATTATAAAGTTCTGATTAAATGTTATTCCTCAATTATTGTATTCAAGTGTCTCTAATTTTGGTAAAAACCCTTTAACCAAAATATCGCTTTAAATGTTTTAATGATTTGTTCTTATTAATATCCATGTTTTAAAAATGGTTTTAAGGATTTATTTATATGGATATTAATGGTTTAAAATGATAAAATCTTCAAGGTGGTATGGGACACTTTGACTCAGAAATCTCTTTATTAAATGTTTTAAATGGTTTTGAAAATGGTTTTTTTAATGGATTCATTATTTCAATATCCTAAAATGTTATATTGTGATTGAAATGTGGAAATGTTATATTTCATTTTTGCATGTTTTATGTGATACATTTATGTTATGGTTCTTGGGAATTTTTATGAAAACGGGTGGTTCCGTGATAAACTAAGGGTGGGTGAGCCCGATATAGCTCTCCAATGCATTGGGTAACGCGAAGGAGTGAAACATTAAGGTTTCTCCGAAGAGATTTAGGGAATATACTATGATGGGTATTCCAAACGTAACCAAGTGGGTTACTCCCTACGTAAGAATGTTATGAATGCCTCAAGTTACCTTTATGTCATATGATTTCTATGATTTTATGAGGTATGTTGAAGTGCTTATGTTTTATGGGTAAACTATGATTTCATTCTGATGTATACATGTACTCATGTTTCCTTTCCATATTTTTATATCCCTTACCGAGCTTTTTATGCTCATACCAAGTTTTTGAAATGTTTTTCACAGGTCAAGGGAAGGGTACAGGATGTGATGATAGTGTCAAGGATGTGTCAAGAAAGAATCCATGTTTTATTTTAAGTATGTTTCCGTTGATGGGAAGAATGAATACTGTCTTTTATGTAACCACTTTGTCTAAATGTGGAATGTAATGCAAGTTTCATGATCTAATTCTCTAAAACTCTAAACCCGAAAAGATCCTCAATGTGTAATCTTGTAATAACTCAAGATTAAGTAAGGTTTAAGTCTGGGGCCTTATAGTTTTTATCAAAGGTCGGTTTAGATAACTTTAGAGGTTAGGGTATTCTCTAAGCACAAGTGACATTACCATAATGGTTAGGATTTCAGAAAGAGTCCTAGTTTTAGATAATGTGACTGAGTAAGTATATCTTAGTGTTTATCTTCCTCATTAGTACATGATGGTTATGTTGATATACTCACACTGACCTTTTTGTTTTTAGTAAATGGCTGGATCTAGCAGGCACCAAAGTGACAATGGGTTTGAAGGAATCTGTGGTGGTTCTCTGATTAAGAGACTGGATGAGATGGGGGATTCAATGAGGAATCTCATGGTTGTTCTAAACCAACTATCAAGGAGTCATGATCAACCACTTCAACCTTGGTGAGTTCTCTAATGCATCATGTACGAGATGGCCAACTCGATGTGGAAATTCAGTTAAAAATTATTAAGGTAACCATTATGGTTTATATGATCCTTACTTTTTGGGTAATTACGGGTTACTCTATGATATGATAGAAAATGAAAGGAATGAGATAAACTTGAGGTTAAAATATGTTATGATCATTTTGAAGATTTTTTCTCATTTTGGGGGATGTTTTAAGAATTATATAGTTTTGGAAAAAGGACAACACGCAGACCGTGTGACAACCCGTCGCGTCAGACAAAGCTGCGGGAATCGAACCCACAACCAATGTTCGACTGGTATTTATCGCCTACCAGTAGACTACATGAAGTCCCTAGTTAGTTTGACAGATTCTTTCTAGTTATATGATTTTATGAATTAAGAGTAAGTTGATTTTGGGTTATTTATGAAAAAGATTAACCTATCATGCAGGATATGTGATTTGGTTAATTACTTTTCAATACAAGACTTTAGGAGCTACTGATGTTGTTTGGAGATAAATTTTACGATTTAACTTGGAAGACTATGTGACTAAATCATTAATATAATTGGGTTTCGACCTTAGTTTGGTTACTTTGAAGAATTCTATGGACAGATTGTTTATCTAATGGTCCTCGTTGAACTTTGGGTTTTGTTGGACAAATTTTGGAGATTAATCATAGATTTTCTTTTTATAAAGGGTTATCCTTTTCTGGATTATCTGATCTTGTAGTAGCCTTTTTGGTTTTGGTTTTGGTTAAAGTCTAAAGACATGGGAAGTATATAGTTCTCTTTTGTGGATTAGGTGATTCTCTATAAGTTGGTTATAGTACTCTTAATGGGAACAAGTCGTCCTAAATACTCGTCTTTTAGAGAAAATATGATTTTGTGTAAGGAATCTAATAAAAGTTGAATGTCAACATGATAAGTGATTATGTTTCCTTATGAATAAATTCCTCAATAAAAAGTAACTTAAAACAAAAATGTTGTCTATTAACTTTTCCTACTGGGGAATCGAATACCTTTTAACCTATCACAAGTTTGTGATTTTCTCATGGTTAACTTTCTCCTAAACATGTTTTCTATCACTATCCATCAGAACATGACCCTTTGTTTTTTCCTCCATGTCCATATTTTCATACTTGGAATCCTAGTATGGGTTAACTCGGGTGACCTTTGTACTTATCTTTCTTTATTTTAAAGTGATTGTTTTACCGACTCTTATTCCGGTGTGGGACTTTCAAAGGTGTTTCCAAGCTCAATTTTAAAAATTGCGAGGACGCAATTCCCAAAAGGGGGGAAGGATGTAACACCCCAGGTAAATAAAGAATATTACATTTTCATATTTATCCATATTTGTGAATAAAATATTAATATGTCTTTAAAGGGGACGCTATGCTCGATGGCATACCCAACACGCAACAACGAGTTTCTTGGGAATCTTACGTTGCACTCTAATAATAAAATAATATTATTTTAAATGGTAGTTAACATGTAGCCGTTGTATTGGAAGGAATGGATAAAAATAACTAAAATATTATTATATATGTTTTTAAATATTTTTTCATTTATCCAATAAATGATAAAGGCATAAAATACAGAAAGAATTCAATTTTAGGCGTATATGCCCTAGTTTTCACTAAAGGTTCACTTATCGCCTTTTGATGGCGAACCGTCATTAAATATAGTTTTGTTCACTATTATATATTCTATTGGACCACATAAAACTCTTCTTAAGAATTGGGTCATCAAAATTTACTTTGTGTAAATTTTTGTTATCTTTCCGATAAAGTTCATTTTTTTATGAATAGTGTAAAATGTTGTATTTTAATTCAAAACCTCTTTTTAATCTAATTTATTTATATTATTAGATTATCTTTTGAATTGGTTTTAAATTGAAATTAGAATATATTTTTACTATTAAATCCAATAGTGGTTGTTGGAATTAATTTCACTTTGAAATCATACTTAAACTAGTGTCAATCTTTTGATACTTATGGTTTCATAAAAACACGATATTTGCTCTGACAGTGGGAATTAATTATTAAATTAATTAATGTGACTTATATGTTCTGATTTTTTTAAAAATAGACTTCATTTTTGAATTCGGAATATCAAATATAGCTTAGGGTGAATTTTTGGGATTTTTCTGAAAAACTTCAATTTTTGATGAATAGTGAAACCACTAATTGGTACTTATAAAAACTAATTTTTCCGTTTAAATGAAATTTTGCCATCTTTGTGTTTTGAATTTCAAAAATCCGACATACATGGTTGTAATTACGATGTAAAATGGGGTTCAATGGGATAAAAATAATTTTTTGATGAATAGTAACTTATTAAGTTTTTAATCGCGATTAGAGGTAATTAGTGTAGTTTAAGGTAAAAATAATGTTTTAATAATATTAAATGAACTTGAAACATGTCCTAACCTCATTGGATGTGTCATGGCCGACCAATACAACCCATGGGTCAACTTGGGGACCCCATGGAGCCACTGTTGTTGGAAATGACATAAATATCTTTTTATTTAATGTTAAAGTAAAAATAACACAAACATGACATGTTTTACTAAAACAATTGTTAAATGGGGTTATACAATTCAGATTTTTGATTATAAATAGTAATTGGAAAGATAAAAAGATTTCCAACATCATGATAGTTTTTTTATAATTTTTAGACACTAAATAAATTAAATTATATATGACATAATGATGATGCGGCGATGACCTCACTATTTAACGATTTAAATAAAATGGAAAGATAATGTAAACTCTAAGAACTAAACATGTCCAAAACCAATTTTATGGTTGGATTTATAAACCTTATCACCTTACCCTCGAATTATATCAATGTGGGACCCTTTAAATCCGAAAATCATTTTCAAATAAAGTAATATTTCTTTACTTTCCAAAAGTGCCCCGCCTCTCCTCTTATAAAAGGCCCCCACCTATACCTCCTTACCCAAACTTCCAAAGCCTTTGGCTCGGCCAAACCCTGCCCATTTTGTCTCTCCACTTCCCTCTATTACTCCTTGAAGCCTCACTTTGGGTAGAAGTATTCCCAAGGAAGAATTTGAGCTCAAACCAATGGGATTTACCCGATTTTAAGGTAATGTCTTCTTTGGAGTCCTTTTGTTTTATTTTGCTTCTCCAACCCCCTAAACTCTTTTTATTGTTTTCATTTGTAACAAATACAGTATCCTAAATATACTAGGATGTTGTTATAAGAAATATTCGAACTAAACATACACACACCTACATCTAATGGTTAAAGAACATACTGTTTCTGTGGATGGTGAATTTCTGCCTCCCAAAACGATGATTGTTCAACATTCTTTTAACGCCTTCAAAGGTGGCCATTAAGATGACAATATATTTCTATATGATATATAATATGTTTATGTTTTCTTTAAGCTTCTGTATTCTTCATTTTGGTCATACCTTTATGGTTTCCATTATGGGTAAACGCGATATCTTCATTTAAGGAAGTGCGGACTACCGCCCCCTCAAAGTGATGTGATTTGTTAATGCCATATGTGGGACGTATAAAGGATGGATTTAATGTTATTATACTGGAATTATAATATACATATATATCATTATTATTTCTTTCCATTAAAGTATGAGATATAAATGAAAGTAGCGTTAATACGTACGTACGGCTTACCGTCTCCATGAACGGTGCATTTCATTTCTTATCCCCAAATGTAATGTACTATTATAAGTACATGTATATAATGGATATATATGATGAATGATAAATCTAAATTATGAATATAATTCTGGAATTAAAATATACATACCTCTCATTTATTTTTAATTCCATTAATATGACAAGGAAATGAAAGTAGCGTTCATGCGTACGTACGGCTTACCGTCCCCATGAACGGTGCATTTCATTTCTTACCTCTAAATGATTATGTAATATTATAATTACATGTATATGCTGGATATATATGATATATATGATATTCAAATCATGAATATCATTCTGGATATAATGAACCATTGACCACACGATCAACATGTAATTGTAAGAAGTCCACTTTTGACTTAAGAACCAAATATCGACAAAACAATCATTATTAACTTAAATGATTACATAATGTTTATAACATGGCAATAAGTGATATAAAAGGAATAATGATCTTGAAAAAGGTTCTTAAGGAAGTATAAATTCACTCAAGTTTATTATTCAGGTGATTAAAGAACAATCGAGTCAAGTCATACCCGAGGTAAGGGATCCTACTCTTCTCTTTCTTTTACGCTCTTTTATGTCATTCCTTTTAAAGCTCAACATTCTTATTATTGGTATGTTCGTTTATATTAACTTTACTGTAATTTTTATATGATGAGAGACCCTATTCTCTCTCATCAATCCATTTTGGACGTTTTGAGTGGCGCCGTTAGGCTACAGAATTTTCGTAAGAGATCTAACCTCTCTCTTTCTTTTTAAGTACTCTCTTTTATGTCACTTCTTTTAAGCTCCTCTTTGTAATGTTGGGGGATGTTATTTTATATTCCTCTTTCTGTAAACATTATGTTGATGTGATGAGATACCCTATTTCCTCTCATCAATCCATTTTGGAAGTTTTAATTAGCGCTGTTAGGCTGCCGAGTTTTCGTAAGAGATTTTTCATCTCACTTTTATTCCCGTGAGATTTATGCTACATTTTCCACAATTTCCTTTGAGTGGTTTATTTAATTCCCATTATTAGACTCCTTTTTTAATATAATTCCATTTATGGGTATTTACATTTTCATTGTATGACACTTCTTCAATGGGGTGTACTTTTCGAAAGTTACCCAAGTCTGTAAGGGAACCTTTCACCCTCCTCTTTTTAAAAGACTTCGTTTGTTATTTCTTTTAATTCACATACTATTATGTTAGGATATGTTCTTCTATATCCTTATTGATGTAAATTTTATGTCCAAGTGATGAGATTCCCTTTTTATCTCTCATCAACTCATTTTCTGTATTTTTGAAGTGACGTTGTTAGGCTGTCGAATTTTACCAAGGGAACTTTTTAACCCAATTTCGATTTCTTTGGGTTCAACATGTTGTTATTGAATATGTCATCCTTTGAATATGTGTGAATGAAATTTTATTGTTTTACACTTAATATCCAATTATATTGGGTGTATTTATATTTTTCACACATAATTTTGAGATTTATTTATCTTTAATTTAAGGATACCTTCTTTATAAGGGATTTCATCACATCTTACATCTCTATTGAGACTTCATTGTTGTTATTCACCAATTCACTCTTATATGGTGTATATACTGTACTTTGGAATATTATATCATGAATCCATTTATTATCATGATATTATAAAGTTCTGATTAAATGTTATTCCTCAATTATTGTATTCAAGTGTCTCTAATTTTGGTAAAAACCCTTTAACCAAAAGATCGCTTTAAATGTTTTAATGATTTGTTCTTATTAATATCCATGTTTTCAAAATGGTTTTAAGGATTTATTTATATGGATATTAATGTTTTAAAATGTTAAAATCTTCAAGTTGGTATGGGACACTTTGATTCAAAAACCTCTTTATTAAATGTTTTAAATGGTTTTGAAAATGGTTTTTTTAATGGATTCATTATTTCAATATCCTAAAATGTTATATTGTGATTGAAATGTGGAAATGTTATATTTCATTTATTCATGTTTTATGTGATAAATTTATGTTATGGTTCATGGGCATTGTTATGAAAACGGGTGGTTCCGTGATAAACTAAGGGTGGGTGAGCCCGATATAGCTCTCCAATGAATTGGGTAACGCGAATGAGTGAAACGTTAATATTTCTCTGAAGAGATTTAGGGAATATACTGTAATGGGTATTCCAAACGTATCCAAGAGGGTTACTCCCTACGTAAGAATGTTATTAATGCCTCAAGTTACCTTTATGTCATATGATTTCTATGATTTTATGAGGTATGTTAAAGTGCTTATGTTTTATTGGTAAACTATGATTTCATTATTATGTATACATGTACTCATGTTTCCTTTCCATATTTTTATATCCCTTACTGAGCTTTTTATGCTCATCCCATGTTTTTGAAATGTTTTTCACAGGTCAAGGGAAGGGTACATGATGTGATGATAGTGTCAAGGATTTGTCAAGAAAGAATCCATGTTTTATTTTAAGTATGTTTCCGTTGATGGGAAGAATGAATACTGTCTTTTATGTAACCACTTTGTCTAAATGTGGAATGTAATTCACGTTTCATGATCTAATTCTCTAAAACTCTAAACCTGAAAAGATCCTCAATGTTTAATCTTGTAATAACTAAATATTAAGTAAGGTTTATGGCTGGGGCCTTATAGTCATTCTTTTATTATTCATATATAATGATTTAATCTACTTGTATATGAGGCTTGTAATGTTCTATCCTGATAGATTAATGGAATTTGATTTATTCATCAACCATGTTAGTCTTTTTTGAGAATCAATAATTTATGAGAAGGTTATTTCTAGATTTACATTATTTCATATCTAGTGGTCACTCAATTTCATTGGAAAATGGACTATAAAGATATTCATATGTTAAATATGATGCATCTCATGATGTAAATGATCACTATAGATATGAGTTGGTTTGATGGATATCACACCAGACCCCTTAGTAGCATGAGTGGAACTTATTCATTTCTAGTGGTCCTTTTTTAATTTCATTTATAAAATATGGATTTATTATTTATTCTCAATTCTACTATGGTTCACAGGGTCACTTATTTAATAATTTTGATAAGGTTTTTATTCTAGAAAATTGTTCTGTGTAAATTGAAGTGAGTTTGATAAACTGTTTAAAAAAGTGTTTTCAAAAAATTTACTAAATTTTCTAATGTTTTGAATTAAGGCCCTATGTTATTTTGTATAGGTGTGAAATTTTTTTTTGAATTAAAAAAATTAATATATCATAGTTGATAATATCCTTGGATCATAAATATTGATGCAAACATATTGATTATTATATCATATCATAAGACATGTGGCCATCTTAATGATTGGTGGTACATAAAATATAAAATATTTAGATACCTTTATCAAATAGTTATTTCATTTTTTATAAATAAATATTATTAATTAATTAAATGGTGTTTCACATTGAAATATATTCATTTAAATTATAAAAGAATGAAATTCTCTACTAGGATGAAAGGATTTTATTCCATGAGATAGCAACTGATTCATGATTAGTCTATATTTATTTAAGAGTGACTGTAAAAGGATTTGATCCTCCAATTCTAGTAAATACCCTTATTTAATTAAATATCTAAAACCCTCACCATCTATAATAGTTTTTTTTCAATCAGTCAAGGTGTTGTAATACCTTTTAAAACCAATACTCCTCACATTATGAATGTGTATCCACCATTTGGTGAACTATCTATGGATGTAGGGTTCTTTTTTCACTCCATTAATCTCTATTAATAAATAAGTGTTTGATATGGAAGCATTTTCATTTTAGGTGTACCCATTTGGTTCTTCAGTTTCCATTCATGTTAGTTATCATTAAGACAGATCAAACTTTTTTTTGGA
This sequence comes from Viscum album, assembly GCA_963277665.1. Taxonomy (NCBI): domain Eukaryota; kingdom Viridiplantae; phylum Streptophyta; class Magnoliopsida; order Santalales; family Viscaceae; genus Viscum; species Viscum album. The sequence goes on along the minus strand of OY728129.1, from coordinate 425,908,471 downwards.
TATTATTCAATTCCAAAAATAATTAGAGGGCAACACTAAACCCATCAAAAATACCACCAGTACTAGTCTCCAATTGAAAGATGCACCATTGAGACAAATCCAATAGGTGAATGATATACCACCAATATGAATCTTCTAGTGGATAGTATATGAATAAATAAAAATCTATAGTGCATGAGGTTTCAAAAATTTCATTATCCCCATGGTGAATGATAGATAAATTGACATATTCAATGGGATGAGATACCACCACATCACAAGGGTGGATAATATAACCACCACAGATCAACTATATTTTGAAAAGGTAATACCAATTTACCATGCACCAGTCTTAATGAATGATTTATCATTTAGGGATATTGTAACTAATTAAAAATTATTTAACACATAAATGGTTATGTATTTATGCCACTGAATTGACCAAAGTTTTGTTCCTAGGCCAACTCATCTCTCGTCAAGTGCTTCCTCAAGCAAATAATTATAAAGAAATCCAATTGGACTCCAAACTAATCTTTTAAGGGTCAATTATCAATAATCAGCATACTTCTTGGGACTAATGAAATGGTAAGAACTCTAATTAATATGTAAAATGTTCATCAATGACCAGTGATGTAAAGACAAAGCTCCCTCAAACCACTGATGTCCTCCCTAAGTTCCATGCGTAAAAATATACATTTTAAAAATTGTATTATTTTAGTTTTAGGGAATCAAAATAGTTTTCTGTTTCCCACATCTCATACGTCATATTCCATGAATGTAAAAACTCATGGTAAATCAAGGTATCACTTACACAGGACTAGCATGACTATAATCAGTTAAGATCCTATTTTGATTCCACCTCAATCAAAAGAAATGAAAATAATACTACAAAAAACCAAATTAGGACATACAAAATTATTATGGAAAAATTTCATGTGAAAAATATTAGAGAAGTAATATGATATGTTGACTTATCCATTAAAACCCTACACAATGATTAGCTCAAAATCTGTGCTCACAAGAGATTCTACCACCATGGAAGGAAAACAAACATAATAGAGTGAAAGGAGAGGGTTCACTTCTACTACATGGAGGAAATAAGGGGATACATCATTTAAAACAATATAAATCAATTTAATTAAATTAAAAATAAAATTTAAAAAAACATCATGGTTTCACTTGAGCTCCATTGGGAACCCACCCGGACACTAGTATCCCATAAAGGTTACTCTGCACTCCTAGATACCACTTAAAACCCCATAAAAACTATAGTGGACCACTAACCAACTTTTAATAATAAATATACTATTGTGTATATTTTCATCATCATCTCAATTTCTCAAAATATGAACTTCAGCCACCTCTTACCCTTACAACACCAAAAATAAACCACAATATAAAAGGTTTGGTAAGAAATAGGCCATATCCATACCTCCAAGAGTTTGAGTTATTACAAAAATGAGGTTTCAAGATTATTACTTCTCTCATTTTATATAGTCCCATAAAAAAAATAGATATAATTATTTTATTTCAATCAATTATTCATTATCAAAATTAACATGGTTGATTGAATAACAACCATACACATTTCATGATTAATTATGAAAATATCAATTATAATTATTATACTTTATAGCCATATAATATTTACTTTTAAATGTTTTAAATTTATTATAAATGATACTTATTATATGGTTAATATTAATTATAATGTTGTTATAAAATAATATGACAACTATAGATGTCACATTTTTTCATGAGAAATGATTCCCATGGGAATATTTCATATCGACATTAAATCCCAAAACATTATCACAATTCATAAGTTTTACTTTTTGGATATTTCTTGGATAATGGTGATTAATCTATGTTAATGATTATATTATCATGTAATACATACATATATATATATGTGTGTGTGTGTGTGCGTGTCAACATGATAATCGAAATTCAAATTTGTTTTATAATATCTTTTTATCACTTGTCTTTTTTGTTAGGTTTATATTATAATTATACTTTTATAAATTTTTATATTTATTTCAAACATGATCAATAATGAAATTCATCTATGATTGACCATGAACTTAGAATTTCAAAATAACATGTATTTTTAATCTATTCCATGATCCTTTTTCATCACATTATTAACAAAAGACCAATTTTTCTAAAGAGAAGAAATTTTCTATCATGGATTCAAGATGTTGAGATGAATTTAAATAATAATTGTCTTAGTGTGACAATAAATTTCTCTACATTGAGTTTAATAATGTGATTCCATCCATCACTAGGGAGGTATTAAACATTATTATTTGTTTTTTAATGCTGAATCCTGAATTATAATTTCCAAAAACAAGGTTTATTTTCATATAATTTGAATCATGATACACTACAATTTTTATAAGTATTTATCCATAATAATTTTAATTGAAATAATTAAAAATTAAAATTAAACATAAAGATTCATTATAATGGTAGAAATGTTTTCATATATGATATAAAATAAATAAAGCATCCCTAAAGGTCCACATAAATATAATAATTTTACTCTAATGTAGTTAATATAAAATAATTCTACATATAGATAAAATAATTCCATAGAGTAGCTGAAAATGATCAATTAATATGCATGTTATTGATCTCTAAGACATTATAAATCTAAATCAATTAATTTTATTCAATTACATTAAGTGAGTGTAATTATTTAATAAAAAAATTGTCTTATTTTCCAAAGTGAATGTAAATATACATGATATTTTAGAATCGAGGTCCAAATTAATGTGTTATTTGTAATGACCCTTATTAAAATCAATAGAGCATAATGAATTTTAAAATAAATTTCCATTAAATGATACTAGTTTATAACATCATATACTAAAATAAATATTATTTAAATTTATAACATATTGACACCCATAATAATGATATGAAAAAAATCCCTTTTGAAATTATGTTGAAGTATATTTTTTATTTATAAAATTTTATCCTGTAGTATAAATACTAGAATATAAAATTTTTGTTATTTGTTTTTCTTTAATGAATTAAAAAAATTATTATATGTGATTGAATTTGATATTATTCTTTGAAAAGTATGTTTTATTTCTTATAGTTAATAAAATATATCGTTGAATTATATAATTTATATGATCAAATATATATAACAAATATATATATATATATACATAAATTCGGGTTTTCTCTTGAGGTGTGGGTCTATTTAATATGTGTTGACCCTCATTATTTCCGTTGGTATATTTGTTATAGTGTCTATTATTATTATTTGGATTGGTTATAGAGGATTTTTGGGTTATAAAAGTAGCATGAGAGTGAGTTATTGGGGCTTGGTGGTGTCAATAGGTGAATGGCCCAATTACAAGTCACCACACAAAGGACAATGAGTAACCAAGCTACGGTGATGGTCTGAGGAGGCCTGAAGTTCCTGATAGAAAACTACAATATTCCCTATTTTTAAGTCCCATAATAGTGGTAATTTTAGCTGACCATGGGGAGTACCATGTTTGAATCTTCCGGTTGTACAAGGAGGAGTCCCTTATGTAAAATATTGAGGAAGCCACTTGTAACGTCCCACCCTTTATCATTGGACTTAGAGGGCAGAAGGGTGTTACTTGGCCTTAAAAGAAATCCCCAAGATGTAAGAGGTAAGAAATAAATGTTTAATGGATTCAATTCATGTGGGGGATGATTTTTTCCTTTAGGAATAAAACCACAAAAAAACATTTTATATCCAAAAAATCGTTATATGATGCATGATAACAGTAAAAGAAAACTCAAAATTTCATTTATCAAAATCATACAAATAAAAAGTTCCACAATGTAAGACTAACATATCAAAGTAAATAATGGATGAAAAACTAATAACAATCCAGTATAATGATATGACTCCAAGCTCAACAAGCTCTATGCACAAACATCATGAAACAACCCAAGTATCACGAAGTAGTGCTAAAGACATGTGATACTTTACCTCTTCCCATATCCAGGTAGATGATATCTAAAAAAGCACAAATGTTCCTAAGTAGGGGTTAGTACTAATACTCAGTAGGTTTTCCCTAATAAATTTCATACTCATGCCAAAAGGATATAAAATGTTAGAAACATTTATATAAAAAAATTATAAAAAATAATTTATAAAATAATTTATTTCAAAATATAAACTAAAGCCATTGAAATCATATTTACAAGGAAATCACATAAACTGTTATTTAAATTATCTCACATTCCACTTTGGCATGAACCCTTTTTTAACAAAACCATACATAAAACTATTCCTGAAATCCATGGACCTCCCTATACTCATGATTGGTGAGTCATCCTTCCACTATGCCTTCACGTAGTCAACCACTTCGATGGTGGTACATCACGCCCTTATCCATCCCAACCATTTTATGGGGGTAATTCACACCCTTATGCATCCTAATGAATATGAACACACGCTACACCACCATGATAAACTCATACCAAAATCAAGTGTGTTAAAACCATTTCAATAAAACATCATTATTTTTAATGAAACCCATTTTTTCCATGCATCACAACCTGAAATTATTTTAAAACAATCATTTTAAATTACTGTTATCAAAAAACATTCCAATAACACACTAATCTCCTCAATTTCGAAAAACTTTCACTCAAGAGGTTTTTAACAATCATTTAATAGTGGATAAATGATTAATTTCAATCATGTAAAACAATTTTAAATTATGTCTTCAAGTTCAAAAATAGTGGAGTCAAGGGTGAAGCCACCTAACTGGAGTTTTTTTGGAGAAAATGATAAACAACATGAAAAACGCCACAAAACTGGGTTGAATCTCCATGGACCCACCTTATATGTCTTCCCCTATCAAAAAAAAGAAAAAAAACATAAACATATTTTGAATCCATAACCTCAGATACGCTGACAGTGGGTGTATATCTAAGAAACCAATAGTGAGGGAAACATAGATCTAATAAAACACCATGAACGATCGAAAATGATAAATTACCCTGAGAATCGGACATCAAGACACCATGTAAATGCACTGTATTGATTCCAATTATCTGGGAGATGTTTTCCATCCTTTGAGAGACCAAAAACTTGATTTGTGGAAATTTTGGGTGGAAAATAGGCACTAAGAGATAAAAACGAGTTAGATTTACAATTTAAAGATTTAACTTTGACCTGAGTATGGTTTAGTCACACGGTTAGATAAATCGTGTGATGACCAAGCTCTGGATTCTACCTTAAAAGAGACCTCAAATGATTTCCTAGCACAGTCTCAAAACCATGCTCCAACCATGCTAAATCCAATCCCTCTAAATAACCAAATCCATTTTTTTCAAATCAGACCATTTCCCCTTAGAGGATGCATGGCTTAGTCAAATTGTGCACTGCTCGTACTCCATCCCTCTTTCAAATTACTCACTATGCAGAGTTTCTTTCAAGTGTTGCACAGTTTTTCCCAAACCAAGGACTTGTAGAAAATCCCCAAAAAAACCTAAATTTCTCCAAAATCACCAAAACTCACCCGTATAATTCATATACATAAAAATCATAATTAAAGGTTACATAATAGATACCTAGGGTGATACACCCCTCCTAGTGGAATCCCCAAATCTAGTTGTTTTGGGTGAGGATATGTATTGTGGATAGACCATTGGGAGATCCACATCATATTCTAGGCTATAGTTCTTGGGGAGGCTATCCTATTTGAAATTCTAAATGACACCCATATTGTGGTGCTCAAAAGAGTGTTTCACGGCCATTTTGGATATGTCCTTATTGAGATTCATGCCATAGATTTGTCTATGGTGATTCAGGTGAGGTCCCATGTGTGAAATGGTGAGGGAAGCACTTATTGTAGTTTCTTATGGTTATTATGGTTTCTAGGACTGGTAGAAGGTAACTAGGTCATATTACTTGTGGTCCATATCATAGAGACTCTATGATAATCCATCCAAAATTTTGTTTTTTGTTTTTTAATCCCCCTTGAATTAGACAGTATTGGGGAATATTTTCTTCCCCAATGCTCATCCAACATGCATTATTATATTCCCTCTTCCTTATTCCTCATGATTTGGTGTTTTCTCCCTTAATTCAAAGTAAAAAAAAATTTCTGATCATTGTGATTGTTAATAAAAGGTATGGATATACTTTTTTTACTTTCTATATAGGTTTATTTCATATTATTTTTATCTCATTCCATTTAAATCTATTTATTCCATAGTTTAGATTGCTTGTATGATTCTTCGATTTCATCCGTTAAAGCTCAAATCTGAAGGTTATATATATTGAGTATATATAAACATGGATAAGGTAGGTGTACATGATTTTATCCATAAAAAATATTGTGGTTTTCGTTTTTCAAATGATGTGTGTTCATGCTAATATACAGTGTTCTTGGCCTCAATTATAAATAAATGTTGGGTGGACTTAATACTCAAAATTAAACCTTCCCTACAAGCTTCAAGTAATCCATTGGAAATTGTATATTGAAATTATATCCACCATATTTTTTTCATCACATTGAAATTAAATTGGCAATTTATGAGGCAACCCTATGGGTTTTATAGAATAACTATAATAATCTTGTGAATTTATGAGGACAACTTAAGCATATCCAAAGACTTGGTATCCATGAATATCATGAGAACACCAAAATAGTTAAATTAAATGAGTCAATAAATGAATTTGACAATGACTTTTAATTCCTTTTATTTTTCATTTTTTTTAATTTTTTCCATTGTAGTTATAATTCCACAGATATTCTTGTACATTAAGGGGTGTTCTTATGGTTTTGGGAATACCATGGATATGTTCATTAGATTTATTAGTGAGCCTATTGATTTTAATTCCATGGATATATTCAATGGATTTCATAATGAACCTATTAATTTAGAATTCCTTGGATATATTACACAGATTTGGAAGTAACCCTATTTATTTAGAATGTGTTATATATATTCCATAGATTAAAATTTAATCATATTGATTAATATTCTTAGGATATTCTCCATAGATTTGGCCTTCTGCCTAAAGACTTAGAATTCCATAGATATGACCCCAGGTTTTAGCTTGATCTTGTTTACATGGTATATTGTATTCAAAGAAATTATGAACTAGCTGAGATTGGTATGATTGATCCTGGGTATAAACATAGAACTAGTGGATCGATTATGGTTCATATAATCATTTTGTTTCCTTTATTTTATTATTTACATCATCGTGAATAGTACACTTATACTGGATGTCATTATAGACATTGGTGGTGGTGACCTACTGGGTTCTAATCTCAACCTGCATGTGCTACCTTTAATAAATGAGGATACTTAATAGTTGTAGGTGGGTACAGTGGAAAGGGTCTTATGACTAATGATTGATTTGTTTTAATTACGATGGAATATGTGATGTAGGATTGTGTTAGACTCGAAACCATTTTTTGGATTTTCATCTAGGTTGTTGTTTTGTATCCTTTTGGGTTTTTTAGATGTGTGATATTCCATGTGGGATCTCTATACATGTATTATTTTCATGACATATATATAACAACATTTTTTATTTACTAAGTTACATTATTATTATAATTTTCATTGATTTCTATATTATTTATTAACTTTATCTATGAAATTGGAATTATTTTTTAATTATTTCACTTCAATATGAGTGTATAATATCCCCACCATACCATCTTATATATATTCTACTAGTTAGTAGCCTTTTGAATAAGGTAATTCACACATGTGTTCATATAGATAATCTATCCATGCCATAAATTAATGGTCACTGGAATGGGGATGTCATAAAGTGGTTTCAAATCCATTCCCTTTTCTAACTATTTCTAAAATATATTCATGAGATATGGTATTTTTGAGTATAAAACCCAAGTATGAGGAATTTCTGCATTTATAAGGATGGGATTGCTATTGTTATTTCCATTTTTACTATTGTCCTATTTCACCTCATGCGACACAAATGATTTTGGAATTTATGGTTTATAAGATATTTAACTCTTATCCAGATCAGAACAAGTGTGTATATTCATGTGTCATATCAGGAGAATAGGATTCCAAATACGTTATTATGATTTCTAGTGATTGGTTACATTTTTTATGACATAGATTCATTTATATAATGTGGTCATTGTAATTTATGTGGTGTTTTATCAAATAAAATTTTAGAGGTATATTATTCTACTAAATATTAAGGTGGTTGAAATATCATTAAAAAATTATTTATCTTTATTATTATTATAAGGAATTAATTAAATTAAATTCCAATTATGACTTCTAAATTTATTTCTTCTACAAGTTATAATCAAAATTTCATTTAATTGATCCTCCATTATTAAAAAATTGGTTTAATAAAAATAGAAAAGCATGATAATGTGGATCCAACATGTATGATGTGGAACTTATGTGTATGTTGTGATGACCCTATGAATAGGTAGATGGGGATAGTGAGAGAACCTAAGTTATAATATTCCTATGATATAATATGTATATAATAGTGAATTTTTATGCCTATTATCACTTCCCTTGACCTTTCATATTCGAAACTATCATAGTAACTTATTATGAGGATTTGTTTGGAATTATAGCTTAATTCCTCCAAGAATTCCTCCAGTTGAGCACCATGATGGTAGTTATAATAATTGTACAAAATTTGTTTGGACAGATATTCTCATAACACCAGGTTTAGAAATTTATGGTCATATATGAGAGAGATACTTATAATTTGTTAAATTAATGGGGAGAGAGAGAGGTTTCACTAGTCAGGTTGATGATTTCAGATCCAACTAGAGAGTTTTAGTTTCATAATTTACCCATATTCTCAAGGAAAATTGGAACCTACATTTTTGTTCTTTAGGTTGTGTCTATGAAAATTATTTTTGGCCATATTGAGACACATTTGTAAAGTAGTGTGAATATTAATATATATATTCATTGAGGACCAATAATGTTATGGGGGAATGTCTTGATTTAGGTAAAACTATATAAGGGGGTGAAGTGTGAGGAAATTCAGACCAGGTTATTTAACTGTTTATTTCCTGGGAGCCTGGGGGTAAAAATGGATAGAGAGTTCAAGAAGGTGAGAAATTATGTATATCAGTAATGGACTTTTTTACTTTTTTATGTATTGGTATTAGTTTTCCCTGATGCTGACAGGGGCTGAGGTAAAAGGGTAATAAATTTTAAGTGTGGCTCCAGGTTTGTGATATGAGAATATTTCAATGTTTTTCATGAATATACATTTTCATAGATAGTGAATTAATCCCTCTTTATTGAGAGTAACTTGAGGGAAAAAAAATTTATAGCTATATACCTTCAGTTATTGGGAATAGTATTGGGTTATCAGACAACAACAAGCATCATTTTTATGTATCTCACTCAGAAAATAGTGTGTACAGTAGTCAAGGTGATGGTTCTATGTAGTTCCATCACTGTGGGATGATTGTCCTGATAGGACCTCGGTGAGAATAACTGCCACTCAGTTTTTGAACATATGAGAAGATTTTAAATTTTAAAAGTTATTATAGATTTTTTATTATATGTACAATGATAGATTATCTGGTTAGTTTCATTGTCATGGAGTTAGGTTAGTGCTACTGTTGAAAGTGGTTAGTTTATGTTTAATCAAATTTTTTAGTTAGGGTGGAGGTTTTGGTTCCCAAATATTGAGGCTAAAACACTATTAGTGTGGTATAGATTAGGGTATATGTGTAAAAATGAAGTTTCATGGAATTATCTAGTTATATACTATCCATCCTACCACAATTGGTCAATATGTTTTACCTTATATAGTTTGAGGTATGATTCTAGTGGACTCTACAATATCTTATTTTCTGTTTTATAAGGGTTGTATTCATTTATAAATTCTTGGTTCATACATATCTATGGATTAGACAATGAGTACTTATAACAAGGTATGTTCAATGATATTTCTTTCGGGAATGTGATCTGACTGAATTTTATAACGTAGCAAGTGTGACTTTGTGGTTTAGGGCTATAGGTTTCTCTAGTATCTCATTTTTTTTATAGATAACTATATTTGATCTTATTCTTGGGTTGGAGTGGTTTGTTCCATACCAAGACCATATCTATTGTTACCATTAGTATGTATCTTTCAAAAAACCCAATGGTGGAAGTTATGTTCATGTAGTAGAGATATATATTCAGGATGGTCACACAAAATTAGATCTTTATCTATTTGGTGGGGTTATAGCTCAGGTTTTTATACTTTTACTAGATGATGGGGGATGAAGAAGTTATTTTCCCACCTATTATAGATTGGTTTAGGGATGCTTTTTCAAATGATTTATCATGGTTTCCAACCATAAAATAAATTAATTTTTTGGTTGATATATTTCCTAGGGAAAATTCTATATCTATTTCACTGTATTATATGGCTCCGTTGAAGATTAATGATCTAAAGTTCCAGTTAGAGGAATTAGATTCCAAGGGATTCATGTAGATGAGTACGTCTCCTTGGGGTTCTTATGTCCTATTTTAAAATAATTAATATATCTCATTGATATTTTTTGTGTATTATTATAAGATGAACCATCTAATGTTTAGAAACTAATATCAACTTTTCCTTATCAATAAATAATCTAATTATCTTAGGGGGTAATATTTCTCTAATATCAACATTAGATTAGGAAATCCACATTTGAGAGTGTGACATTCCGATATACCATGAACTATATTTAGGAGTAGGTATAGTCTATATGATTATTTCGTGATATCATTCCATATGATGAATACATCCATAGTGCATATGGATCTGGTAAGTTATGGGTTCCAAATGTATATTGACAACTTGGTGGTAATTTTCATTAATGGTATTCTCATATAATTAAAATATAAGGATGAGCACAAGAGACACATAGATATTGTCTTTGGTACTATTAGAAAGTATTGGTTATATTATAATATCTTAAATTAAAATTTTTATAGACCAAGTTTATTAATTCAGTCATATTATATCTGAGGTGGGAGTATCATCAATGTTTAACAAGGTTAGGTAGATAATTATTAGATGAAATAAAAGATTGTTTTTAATATCTGTAGCTTTCTAGGATTATCCATGTTTTTCCAGATATTTATCACAAACATCTCTAAATTTGATGTGCTAATGAGAGGCCTAGTAAATACTGGTATGTGCTTTTCTTGCACTGATGCTCACAAGAGTTTCTTTGAAGATCCATAAGTTAGATTATGCATATAACAAATATTAAACATATTGGAGATAGGTAAGAAGAATACCATGTATTGTACCATGTCAAGGGTTGTGTTAGGAATAGTATTGATATAAGGAAGTCATTTGGTTGTGTATGGTCCCATATTATTGAGTTCAGATGAGAAGAATTACCCTATGCATGACCTTGAGCTAGTAGTTGTGGTACATGTCACGAGGTATATGAATGATTACTTATTTTAAGATATAATTTTGGTATATACCAACCAAAATATCATGGAGTGTATATTCTCATAGTAGGAACTAATAGATTTGTACTAGTCCTTTTATTTCAATCTAAAATATAACCTTGTGAAGGGTAATGTGGTTTCAAATGAATTGAGCTAGAAGACATAGACTTGGGTGGTTTGAGAGTGTTGTGGCTAGTGGTAGTTTATGGTCCTCTTTAATGAGTTGATTTTTGATATTTGGGAGTACCAGGTTCCAACAACCATTATATTCTAATACATTGATTTGTTACTTCTCAGGGAGCTAAAGTGATAGAAACGGTCATATTCATAACGGTTATCCTTGGGGAGAAACATATATAAATGCTAGGCACTACCAGACTAGACACATGATGATGACGATATTATTCACATCCATGGTTGTGTCTTAGTTCCCATATACATGAATAAATAGTTTATGAGTGAATCAAATGCCTCAATTTTGGTAGTACATCTACGTATGACTGAGATGAAGTCTGACATACTTCGATAGTAATAGTGAGTGTGTATAGATAAGGAAATTGTCAGTTTTTTCAAGTAGATTATCACATATTAGTATGTGATGTTCAAGTATCAACAAACAACTAGTTGTTTTCATCCACAACTTGGAATAAGTTTGAAAAATCTATTTATGAATTTTCTGGGTGTATGTATTTTGTTCGCAAAATTGTATTTTTTTCATTAACAAAAATCAGATCACTTTGTAACATTTTTTGAAAAAGGAAACCATATAGTGAAATAGATTAGAATAATTTTTTTAGTAATGATAAAATATTAGATTAAAATTAGATAAGAAATTAAAAATTATCATATGAACATCCCTTAAGAAATTTAAGTGAAAAAATACCGGAATGTGTTTTTTTAAGAATATTTTGAGTAGAAAGATACCAAAAAAAGAAGGTACAGATAATTTAATCTGATGATTCCTTTATAATTTAAAATTTTCAAAGATCATGAGTCATGAAATACCACTATCCATTCCTTTTTAAGAAAGGGGTAGAATGTTTTTTAGGCACACAATGTTTTAGATATTTTTTATGTGCAAATTTGTTTATGAAGTTTACAAAATTTATGAAGTTGGGAATCTACAGCTATATGAATTTTTTAATGGATATTTTTTAAGTATAGTGGGTAGAGTAATGTTGATAAATAATAGAAATATTATAAAAAATTGGATGAAAGAATTTGAAATTTGGGGAACATTTCAGATGAAAATTATTAGAGGGAAAAGGTCAAAAATTCAAATGAACATTTAAAGAATATTTTTAGATGTAATAAGAGGAAATTGTTTTAAAATTTCAGATAAAAATGATAGATGAAAAATGTGGAAATTTTAGATGAACATATCGTATGATCAATTTTAAATAAACAAATTGAAAATTTATAATGAACATTTCAGATGAACAATTTCAAATGGAAAAAAGTAAAAATTTCAGGTGAAAATATTTATCAAACACTTTATAATGAATAAAGTGAAAATTTAAAACAAAGAGATTATATTAACAATTCATAGAAACATTTTTTGAAAAACATTTCAATCCAAATTTTTTGGGAGATTCTCTGAGAAGTGAATTACTTTAAAAACATTTTTTAAATATATTAAAAGATAAGATTTTATACTAATCATTCAATGTTTTAATTTGATGGGAGGTAGACCAATGATTCCTATTGAGTTAGAAGGAAGGTTGTGAATTTTTTAATTTAGGATATTTATTGAAAATTATATTTAAATTTTGAGTTTTAATTAAGCAGGAATGTAAATTGGGAACCTACATTTTTTAAAATACATGAATATATAAATATTATTTATGTAAAAATTATGGTTTATATTGTTCATGTCTGAAAACTTTGAAATGTTGGGGGATTTGTTTCAAAAATTGATTCTATAAAAACATCTAAATCCTCAATTTGAGTTCGAAATTTCTAACTGATGAATATCTGGGTTATTAAATAATAAAAGGAATTTGGTTTTGATCAGAAGTATTTAAATTAGAAACAATGTGTGAAAAAAAATTCGTGGAAAAACTTTTATAATACGTGAAATTAGATGATCAAAAGTGTACATAAGTTTCTAATGAATGAAATTTATGGAATGAAAAAGAGGACAGAGAAATCATAAAAACCATGAAGGGAAAATGATATCCTAACAAAGAACAAGAAGAATGTTCTTACCTGCTGCTAGGTAAGAAATTGAAAGAAGAATAATAATGGTTTTTGCAAGAATAGTTAAATGTGATGTGTGTATAAGCAGTACAGTAACAACATTCTGATCCTATTGGTAAAAGTATATAAAGTTTTTACAAAATCATTATTACATATTTTATCATTATAAAAATAACTTGAATAATTGTTTTGATAAAATTGAAATGTAAGTGTATGAATATTCCATGATTTTTGTAACCAAATAAAAGGACATTTTCGAGTGGATGGTGTGGTATTTGGTTATTTCCAATCTGTTCCAAAGATTATATGCACTTTTTGAGTAGTGAAACTTTTTAATACTTGTGTTGTTGTTGTCGTGTTTGGATGCTTGTTTTTAAGCAATTATATAACTCTTTAATATGAGTTGAATGATATTTTATAAGAAAGAAAAAATTCAAAAAATAAAAAATATCACTAATTCACCCCTTACCCATCTCAATGATCACATTATTCTTTTTAAAAGGTATTAGAGGGAATATTTCCATTATCGGTTCTTTAATAAAGATGTAATAAATGATAATTTTCTATAGATGTTCATTATTTTATAAACATCAAGCGGATTCTAGTTTTTGATGGAATTAACTATCATATTAATATTGATAGAATGTTTCTGTATATTATGTCTCTTTTTGTAATGTTCTTGAAGATATGACATTTTTTTTCTCTACTCATATTGATAATGTTCCTCTAACAACTGTTGATATAAAACAAATATAAGAATGATGTGTGATGCACACCTATTGTGGGGTGTTCCAAAACAATTTCTATATTCCCTAAGTGTATTCTAGTGATTAACTATACAAATTCTCCCAAAGAGGAATGCATAAAAAATAGTTTTTCACCTTTAAACTTGAGTAAAAATGTTGTGTTTCAATAAGAAAATTATTCAAATGAAATTTGAAATTTAAATGATTGAAAACTATGATATTAGAAAGTTGACTAGTTTAGGGTCAGATTCCCATTTGTACTATTTTCTTTATTCAATTTAATTAAAACCACTTCTTCTTAGATGATTAAATTGAGATTCTACAATCGTTTCCTCTAACTTTTTTAGTGAAATTGAGATGGTGAGAGAAAAACATAACAAGATATTGGTTAGGTCGACTCTCCTTCCATGTAAAAAATAGTTTTTATGAATATCCTCAATTGAAAAGGACAATACTTTATTGGGTCTTGTTTATACCAAATAATTAATAACATACACTACCCCTTTTATACATACTAACGATCATAAAGTACTTTACCACTAACACCTAGTCTATTCCATTGTATATAAACCTGAAATATGTGGAGAGAGATAAAGATCGTTTACCAAAAAAATTATATAACAGAATTAAAATTCAATAAAAATCTCTCTTTATAATAAAATCCTCTATATGAAATTTAAAACAACGTTGAAGAATAATGAAATTTTATTCAATTATGTCCAATAACTCAAGTATTAAAAAATATAAAATCATCCCTTCCCCAATCACTCAAAATGTTTACCTTATAATGGTAAGTGTAATAAATGTGAATAAGAAATAATATGGCACTAAAAATCTATTAAAATAATATTAATAAAATATATAAATCCAAAAAGTTCTCCCCCTTTGTTTCCAAGAAAAAAATGAGATGGAATGAGATTCTTTGAGAGGGAGAAGCTCCCATCCTTTTATAGGAATAATTTATTCCTATAATGTTGATGTGTTGTAGCCCAAATAAATTTCCTCTTCACGAATTAAACCCTTCTTGATTTTTGTTTCTAAATATATGGGCCGTCTCTCCTCAAAATTTTAGCATATTTTGACATTTATTCCGAGAGTTATTCCTGTTTTACTCTGTGAATTTATTCTGTACAATCAGACTCTCCAAATTGAAAACCATCAGATTACAATGTCTTAATGACCATTAAAAATGAAAATTAACAAAACCAAGAATTCATAAAAGTTTTCCTAAATCACCTTATACATCTACCCACTTAATTTCACAGTAATTGTCCCTCCATGAATGAGTTATAGACCCAAAACCCAAACTATAGAAATCTTTAAATGGTTCTCATGGTCCAACTAGTGAACTTATTTTAAGATTCCATATGGTAAATTCATATTTTGGCCAATAAGGAGGGGATTAATCTCAAGATGTTTAGAATCCTAAGAAAACACTTTCACAATATGTATTAATATAGAAGATGTTGTGAAAAAAAATACAAAAATAATTTAAAGCCGTTAAAAATCAATAATGGTATATTTTAATAATTACGCTCAAAATACCACCAATATCATAAAATATGGAAATTTATCTTAAAGAAACACTTTGGATGGAGTTAAAAAATGAAATTCAACATAAATTTATTTAAAACAATTGATCTATCAATTCCACCACACTTATTACATAGACTCCTAGACAAGTAATCATCAGAATTAAATCAAATCAAATCAAAAACACACACCCATGATAACTACCAAGTCCACACTAAGAAACAAAAATATGTCATACATCATCAAAAAAAATATTCCATGTTCTCCATTTTGATAATTTAATATTTTTCCACTTCATTTTTTATCCCATGCACAAAAAGAATTTTCCTCAAATAACTTTTCTCTAATATAAAAAATATAAATATTCAACTAAGATTTTCTCATAAAAACTCTTGAAAGGGTCACTATAGGATTGATAAAATCCTACTTCTCCACCTGACGTGAGTCAAAAAAAATTGTTTCTAATGAGTATGTTTCTGGGTTATTTTGTGGCTTCTAGTTATTAGGATTTAGATGTTAAAAATTATGAGGCCAAAAAAGGAGGGCTTGGTTTTTCTTGAAGTAAAATTTCAAGATTATAATTTTCACTCAAGTATTGTATCTTTATTTTACCCTTTGAATAAAATTAGATCCATAATCAGGAAAACCCAAGGAAAGTTCAATCCATTTAGCATTTCACTAGAAAAAATTTCTTCTCAAACATATTTTTTTCATAAAATCTCTAGATAAGAACAAATTTCTTTCTCTTTTGGAAGAACCATAAATGAAAAAATATATTTTTTCAAGAAATCTCTAGAAAGGCACAAATTTTAATAAAATGAACTCTTTAGCAGAGACATTATCTCTTCAACATTTAATTTTCCACACAAAGTATCTCTAAATGAGGTAGTACACCACTAGACATCCTCCCCCACTCTTAAGCTCAACTTGATCATGCAATTTCACTTCAAGATTAGGTTGGATAAGAAATATTGGTCTGTAATGTGGCTAACCTTATAGGATGTTCATGGCTTCTAAGGATTAAAAGTCTTAATGTAAATGGTAGTCCATAATAATAAGGGATTATCTTGAAAATGGGGGTTTAAAACCAAATAATTTCATAAATAATTTTAAACACAAGTACATGAAAACCTTGAGTTTTGACCGTAATAAATAAAATTATAGTTAAATAGGCATGGTCTAGTACTCTCAAGAAATGAGGTGAATGTAAATAATATTAAAAAAATGGTAAAGAATCCTCACAGTAAATTAATTGAGAAAAATAAATATAGTGAGATGTGACATGGGATTTAAAAATCAGAGTTTTTTTCATAAAATTAAAAAATTATTGAACATGAAACAATGTAATTTTAGAATTCATTAAAGGTCAGATACATGGAATATATTGGTTCACTTATTGACATGGGTTTCAAAAATGGAAATGATAACCCTTTCACCTCAATAATTTTGGAAAAATAATAAATTTTAAAAAGAAACACACAAATATATGAAAAAAAACGACAATAGTGTTTATAAAAATAGTAAACCAAACAGAAAATAAAAATCCTAAACTACAAAGGTTCCCTCCCTGACACAATAATGATGTAGTGTCCTCAATGAATTAAGATGGATTTAACATGTAATAAGACTTAAAAAGTAATCACATCATGTAAGAAAATGTAAATTAGTGGTACAAACTGATGGATTTTATTGATAAACAGGTTGGAGGAGTGTGATCATCTCTACTGGATCTGATTGCAGGGTCCTAAATAATTTCTTCAACCTATGCCCATTAATGGTGAATGGATCCTACTCTCCATCCTTCATAATTATTACATCACCAAAAGGATATACATGAGTAACTATAAATGGACCTTACCATATGGAATGATGTTTTCCTAGAATCATCTTGATTTTTGAGTTGAATAACAACACATTATGTCCAATATATAATTCTTTCAGAGGGATCAACTTGTCATAGGATACTCTTGTTATTTCTTTGAAAATATTGTAAATTTATAATTATTCTCATATAATTTCCACCATCTAATTAAACTTCAATATTCTTTCATTCCTAGCACTTTCAATGTCAAAATTCATCTTCCTCAAAGCCCAATATGCCTTATGCTCCAATTCTACAGTTAGGTGGCTGCTTTTACCATAAATCAGCCTATATGGACACATTCCAATTGGAGTTCTGTGGGATCTCCTATATTATTATAAGGTAAATTCCAACTTTTGACTATAATCCTTCTTATTTAGATTAATAGTTTTTCCAAAATTCTATTTATTTCCATGTTGGACACTTCATCTTTCCCATTGGTTTGTGGATGATAGGGATTTGATGTTTTATAATGCACCCCACACTTCATTAGCAAAGTCTCTATTATCCAGTTGAAAAACAGAGTCCCCTTACCACTGATTATGGATAAAGTCACTTCAAACCTACAAAATAGGTTATCCCAGACAAAATCAAAAACAAATTTATCATCTTCAGTCCTAGTGTCTTTTTCTTCCACCCATTTGGAATCATAATCAACTGCAAGTAAGATATAAGAATTTCCAAATTATATCGGTAAGGGTCCCATAAAATCTATCCCCCTAACATCAATTTTTTTTAAAAATTTATTGTATTTTATGGAATTTCTTGACTCTTTGAGGTATTTCCAAAAAATTAACAATTTTTACACATTTAAGAAATTAATGAGCATATTTAAAAAGGTTGGGCCAATAAATTATTGATTCTGAAAAATTCATTTCAATACAATTAGGTCCAAAGTGTCCTCCAAAAACTAAATTGTGACAAAACTCAAAGACAGATTTAACTTCACTTTCAGGAAAAAAAATTCTCGTTACTTGATCATTGAAAATATTCCAAAGAAATGGATCATCCCAAATTTAATATCTAGATTAGGATTTCAGATTATAAATTTGGTGAGAATTGAAATGAGATGGAACCTATGATGCTACCATATAATTGTCCATGTTAGTATACCAAGACATATCTCCTTCAATCATATACAACTAATCTCTTAAAATTTGATCATTCAGTGGGTCTTCTTCTGTAATTTCAATTTCAGTAGTGTTTGGAATTCTACTTAAGTGATCGGTCACTTTATTCTCAGATCATTTCTTATCATTGATTTCTGTATTTAACTCTTACAATAGTATCATCCATCCCACTATCCATAGTTTAGAATCATATTTTTCCATCAGCTACCTAAGAGATGCATGATCAGAAAACAAAATTATTTTAGTTCTAAGAAGATATGATCTAAATCATTATAAAAAAAACTTATATGAACTCCTTTTTGTGGTTGTGTAATTGAATTAGGCCACATATAAGGTTCTTGAGGCATATGAAATGACTTTCGGCCTGCCCTCAATTTGATAAGAAAGGTTTTCTCCAACTTATTGGTTGGAAGAATCCCAAAGTATCTCAAATTGTTATTCCCAAATTGGAGGCTGCATCATTGGTCGTGAAATAAATCTCTTCCTCAACTCATTAAAGGATACCTTACATGAACCATTTAAATCAAAATTAGAACCTTTAAAAATTAATCTATATAGGGGGAGAGAAATCTTTCTAAAATATTTTAAAACCCTCTTGTAGAATCCTACATGTTCTAAACATGATCTAACTTGTTTCACACAAGAAGGGTAATGAAACAAATTTATAACATCAATTTTTGATTTATCGACATCAATGAATTTTTGGGAAATGGAATGACCATGTAAAATTCATCTCCCAACTACGAAATAAAACTTTTCAAACATCAAAACAAAATTTTTTTTCAATGCAGGTTTTTGAAACATTTTCCATATTTTTCAAGAAATGGTCAAAAAAATCTCCACAAACTGTTAAATAATATAAGAAAGAATCCAAGAAATTTTAAATGTAATAAAAAAATATACTTACCAAGAACCGTTTAAATGTACTTGGATTATTAAATAATTCAAATGGAATACTCTTATATGAAAAAATACCAAAGGGACATGTAAATTTTGTCTTCTCTTGATCCTCGGGAGAAATGGGTACCTATAAGTAACCAAAAAATCCATCCAAAAGGAAATAATGAGTTCTCCATGCCAATATCTCTAACATCTGGTCAATGAAGAGGGTGGGGAAATGATCTTTACAAGTGGAAAAGTTCAATTTTCCAAAATCAATGCATACTCTCACGTTATTTTGAATTCTCATAGGGATTAACTCATCATTTTCAATCCTCACAATGGTAAGGACAGTTTTATAGGAATAAAGTGAATGGGGCTAACCCACTATGAATCTAAAATCGGGTAGAAGATCCCATATTCCAAGAGCTTCTCAATCCCCTTATTCACAACTTCCATAATAGTGGGCTTCAACATCCTTTGGGCAGCCTAAAGGGTTTGGAATATCCCTCAATAAAAATTCTATGTGAGCATATTTATGGGTTTATTCCTGGGATATCACCTATGATCCACTATATTTATTGAAAATTCTCTCTTAAATTATCAATCGATGATTTTTCATGGGTTTTAGGCAGACTATTTTCAATTATCACAAGTAATTTCTCTCATTCCTTAAGGTACTCATATTACAAATCATTGGGGAGTGATTTTAATTCCAATTAAATAGGATTCTCAAGGGATAAAATTAAACAGACATTACCCACTTCCAATGTTTAAGACTCCTATACAAATGAAACCATATCATCTTCCTCATCACTCAACAAATCATCAAAGAAATCAGATTTTACCTCTTCATCATACATAAAATCAGAATCTACAATGTTTTGGGCATTCAATTGTTCATTAATGTAAAAAATTTCTCCTAAGTCAATGAATTAATAGAACATACCAAATTCTTTATTGGGTTTAGTACCAACATCATGGCAGAGTGCAAAGTGGGATTTATTATCTTATGGGTGACTCATGGATTCAAAAATGTTGAAGTGGATAGTGTTATCTCCAAATTCCATGGTGAGTGTACCTTCGTGATAATTGATGACGGTTTTGCATGTCATCAAGAAAGGTCTCCCCAAAATGAAGGGTGAGTGTGATGAGATTTTATTTACTTCTTTATTCAGAACCTAGAAGTTAGTTGGGAATAAGAGATATTTGACTTTTACCAGGACAACCATTAGATCTCTAGCTGAGAAAACTGTGGATCTGTTAGTAAGATGGACCACCACTCATATGGGTTTTAAGTCTACCATCTATAAAGAAGTGTATACTGAGTGAGGAAATACATTAATTGAAGAAACTATATCACACAAAGAATTAAACAAATTTAATGAACCAATGCTTCATGGAATGGAAAACATCTATGTATCTTGACATTTGGTCAGTATCTCTAGTGTGATAAGGGCTGAGACACTTTTCTCCAAGTTGATTCTTTTACACCTATGAATTATTCTATTTTTGGCTGAAAGGATTGTTCGAAATTTTTGCATAAATTGGAATTTATTGAGTTCTTCATGTATGGGGATATTGATTTCCACTTTCTTAAATGTGCCCAAAATTTCATTTTGAAGCGTTTCTTTGGGTAATTTCATTGATTCTATTATTCTGGATAGAAATGGTTGGGGTAAGTATTCCTTCTACCTTTTTCCATTGCGTTGGTGTTTCTTGTCTCTTCTTCCATGGACTATACTTCTCCTAATTTTTCTTTTCTTTTTATTGGTGGATTATTACATGATTACAGAATTTTCAACATCATTTCCCCTCAGAACATGTGATATTGTTTCGGGTTCAAGGTTGGATGGATGTGGGTTTTCATTTTCACTTATTCTTATGATTGCATTGACATGCTCTTTAGGATTTGTGGTTGTTTTAGAAGAGTTTTTTCTTGGGTTTTTTTATATGATTTCAACAAAACTTCCCACCGTGTCTTCAAGCTTATCGACCCTATTCGCCATTCCCTCATACTTGGATTGTAGCTTCTGTATAGGGGGTCAATTTTTTAGCATATTTTTTTATGTTTTTTTAACATTTTTACATTTTAAAAAAGTTAGAACACTCAATGCATGCCTTCCCCGGAAACGGAACCAAAATTTGTTGTGGCCAGAGGTTTTCAAAGCCGTCAAAATATTATTTATAACTCCTACACAAGAATAGTGGTGCAGGGTCAAACCCAAAGGAAGCTAAATGATAAATCTATGGTTTTATGAAAAAGTAACTCCACTGTTGTCTACAGTGGAGATAATGAACAATGTTTAGTTTTATTTTATTATTTTAATGATGAAGTGGAAACAGGATAAGGAAACCATATTTTTTTCAAAGAAAAAAAAATTCAAACTAAATACTGATAAAATAAAGAAATATTCTAAACTAATATTAAGTAGCAGGTAAAGGAACAATGATCAACTGTAATACTCAAAAATTCTAAACTACTGGTTAAAAGGATATCTTCCCCACTACTCTTTATTGAATCATACCTCAAGAAAAATGTGAAAAGTCTCCCCCTCTAAAAAAACTCAACACATTGAAGACTGGCATTAAGAGTTTTCCATTCCAAAATCTATTGAACTTCTTGACTATTATAAAAGAATAAAATATGGAATTAAACTCTCTGTTAATTTCCAAAGATAAAGTCATTAATGCTTTGATAAACGTATTCAAGAACTATATCTTCAGTTGTTCTCGAATTAATGATTTATGAAAACATTTGAGGTATGAAACAACAAAATAGATCATCATTAATCAATCTTGCTGATCGATTATGTTTCTGAAAAATTTGAATTGAATGAATAAGTTTAAAGGATTAACCACCAGAATGGAATTGTCAAGTTAAGATAATTCACACTCTAATCATCTTGATTAAAGTAGCGAACGACGTCTAATAACAGAGTACAAAAATTTACGACAGAGTGAAGAAGAACTCCCCAAATATTACTCTGCTCTCAGGCTCCTTGGCCTCCAGCTCATCTCCAATGTTACTCTCGGGAGTCCTCTCTCGAATTTGGTTTGTTCATTAAAGGAGAATGAGAGTCTTGACAATTTTGATGATACTCTACTTTAAATATCATTCGTCATCTCCTTCACGTCACCACATGTTTCCACCGACTTCAAAATTCCCTCACATGAGCTCTGCGCACATGGGTTTTTTCGTGACACACACGTTGCACTAGTTTTTCCCTTGTAACTAACTCAAGATGAGGTAGTTGAATGTATTTAGACATGTTTCCAACTCTTGTATGAACCTACACTGTTAAAAAAATGAATCAATGTTTTAATGGTAACTTTTTATAAATAAATAAAAGTTTCACTAAAGAATTCGTAAATGTTATTAAATTTAATTTAATAAGTATTAGTTACTATTATTTTTTATATGACAATTAATTAATTGTGCTTAATATTGTAATAAGTTATTATTTATTTAATTTATTTATTTTTATAAGATTTATTATTTTATTATGTTAATAATTTAAAATTAAGTAAAATTTTTAAGATTCAATATTTATTTATTAATAGTATTAAAACTTTACTATATTCTAAATTAGATTAATTACTTTGTTTTATTAATTTAATTTAATTATAATTATTATTAATATAATTTATTTAGTTACTATAAGTTAATAATTATTATTATTATTTTTTTACTTATTTATTTTAATTTTTTAAAATATCTATCCTCCCCCATCCTTCATCTTCACATTCTATGGAGGAGGGTTCCTCTACAAATCTCCCACGGCACGGGCGACTCCTCTCCAACCTAGGGGCAGTCATCCCGGAAGCTTGGCCTCGATTTATCCTTAGCGGTGTATTAGGGGTTGGGATGGCTCGAAATCATCTCCATCAGCACGACTCAGCTCAATAAATGACAATACTTAATAGTGGAAGATCATGGTGGCTCTAGATCTGCGGGTTTCTATGTACAACAACGATGTGGCATCTGGTGATTTCATCTGACGGTCATTCAATCCCATCGATCCATATTTCAGATCGATGGTGATGACATCTCAACATGACTTCAACAGCATTGTAGAAATTTAGCAAGGTGGCATCCAGACCTATTTTCACAGTAACAGGACACTCCATCCATGACAGCACTTCTACTGCAGTGACGTAACATCCTGTAGTAGCATATGGCTCCCTGCTGGCATGAATTAAGCTTCGAGTCTATTTGATTTAATCATTTTGATTGTTGAATATCTAGTTCGAAACTTGTTAATTGTCTGCCATGCTTGTATTCTTGAGTAGAGGTTAATCGGATGAAAATAGTGTTTGTTTCTATGCTTTGGAAGTGTTTTCCCATGCGTGTTTTGTTTACGACCATTTGGTTTTGTTTTGCTATTAGAATTCCATGATGTTTCCCATGCCTAGTACTGTCGTATGGAGTGATTATTTTATCTGACATGCTTGATATGTTGTAGACTATTTAGCCAATTAGTTATTGAGGTTTACTTTGGCCGTATTGAATTGATATGCGTGTTTGACTTACACATGACAGTGAGAACTTGGTGTAGTAGACTATAAGGGGATTTGACCATGTGAGCTTCCTCACAAATTCTTTATCACTTTTGACTATATTTATAATTGACCGTGTGAGCTTCCTCACAAATTCTTTATCACTTTTGTACATGTGTTTTGTACTGTATTCCAGCATTTTGTTTTGATTGTCTAATTTCCTAGACATATGTATCAGTCACCATATATATATATATATGTGTGTGTGTGTACTCCAGTTTTTTCTTTTATCAATCTTTCATTTCTACTATTGTTTAGTATGTTTACTGCTTCTATTATTGTATATCTATTTAATTATGCTATGTTACTCAGCCATTGAGGGCATAGTTTCCCCACTATCACACCCAAGAACCTAACTGCTAGTCATCAGCCTCTGGCATTCAGGGAAATGCCCTTGAGGAAATTTGAATGTCCCAGTTCCGGAAGCCGCCCAGAGACGCCCCGTACCCAGTTGGTCACATGGCCTCAAGCGCATTTCCCTGAATACCAGAGGCTGTCGACTAGCAGCGAGGGCCTTGGGTGTGATAGTGGGGAATCTATTCCCTCATTGGCAGAGTAACATAGTGGAAGTAAACACATATACAATAGTGGAAGCGGTAAAAATCCTAAACAATAGTAACATCATATGATTGATGAAAGAAACAACTTGAGCACACACACACACACACACACATATATATATATATATATATATGATGCATGATTCATATGTGTAGGAAAGCATCCAAACAAATCATAATGATGAAATATGGTACAAAACCAAAGTACAAAGACATGTAGTAACAAATCCACAGCATCACATGCCTAAGCTTGGTTACATTCTCTCTAGATCCAAAGAAGTCAAAATCCTAATGTAGAAGGGAACTTTCCCTTATCTATACGTGCAGCAATATAATCTGTTGGGGCCCAAAATCCGGACCCAAACAGGGTGTGAGACTAATCCCAATAGAAAACCAACAAAATATTTGTGCCTAATAGTCAGTGAACAAATATGGTATGTAATAAGTTAAAGAGTAGTAAACAATGAAGTACTCAGTAGTAAACAATTCCACAATTTCAAAGCATTCAATTCCACATATCGTGTAAGCAGCTAAACGAAATAGGTAACCCTCTGGGAAGTACACACAGCCTATCCCCTCTAGATCCGTTATAAGTATACTACAAATACTATCTGAGGAAGCTCACATGATCAATTCCCCATATAGTTAAAGTGGACAAAGACTCTCTAAGGAAGCTCACATGGTCAATTCCCCATATAGTCAAAAGTGATAAAGTCTCTCTAAGGAATCTCACATGCTCAATTTCCCTTATAGTCTACTACACCAGGTTCTCACGGCCCTATGTAAGTCAAACAAGCATAGCAATGCAATACGGACAAAGTAAGCCTCTAGAACTACTTGGCTAAATAGTCTACAGCATATCAATCATGTTAGATAAAATAATCACTCCATCCTACAATACTAGGAACGAAAAACATAAAGGAAGTCAAATAGATAAACAATACCAAACGGTCGTTAACAAAACATGCATGGGAAAACACTTCCAAACCATATCAATCAACTCAATTCGCATCTGATTAACCTCTACTAAAGCATACAAGCATGGTAGACAATTAATAGGGTTAAAACAGTAAACTCACAATACCCTATTCAAAGGTATTGGATAAAATTGAAGATATAACACAAATAATTTCAATGGAATGGCACAGACCACCTACCTCGGTGTCAGGAGATCGCTATATGTGAGCCTCAAGACTTGAATTTCCCAAGAACACTGCAAATCTAAAAAACGTATAAAATGTTCAATAGAATATAACTTCAGAAGGAGGAATCATGAAATGATGCTCTATCAGAAGGAATAGCTTACCGAGGCGATCCCATCTCAATTGACGGGGGTCGAATTAGAGATTGGATGCTTGGTCGGGGTCTCGGAGGAAGTTCACGGCCGTATGGGCGCTCTCGGTCGATGAATGCAAAGAAGAAGGTGTTTCTTTCGATAAGATGTGATCGTGGTCTGTTTAATGAAAAAATAAAGTACATGGCATGTAATTCTGAAATACATGGTTTGTAATTTCCTTTACCAGCCCTCGCATTAGGCAGTCTTCAGCTCACCACACACGACCGTGTGCATAGCCGCTACACAGCCAGCACCTGGCTACACGTGGTAATCGAGTACACAGCGTGTACTCATAAAGTACATGGTGTGTACATCAAAAATTTCTAGAAACTCCTCATTTTACTCAAAACACAAGAAAACAAAAACATACCTGAAAAGAATATCTGGGTTCTTAAAAACTTCCCCCCTTAAGGAAATTCGTCCCTAAATTTCCCTAGCAAGGCGACGTAGAAGAAGAAACTCCAAACAGCTCCGACCACTGTGATCATACATCGGCCTCTCTCTCCCAAGTCTCATCCTGAAATCACCTATGTTTCCATAGAACTTGTACTAGAGAAACATATCGGCCATAGTGAACCTTCGTACTTCAATCAATAGTCCAGATAGGATGCTCCTTGAATGATGCATCCACCTCCAACTTGACCTCCTCGGGTTGGAAGACATGAGATGGGTCTGATAAGTAACGTCGAAGTTGAAAAAAGTGGAAGACATTGTGCATATCCTGGTACCTCTGAGGTAACTATAACTGATAGTCAATTAGACCAACTCTCTCCAACACCTAAAACGGCACGACGTACCTCAGTGAAATCTTACCCTGTCTCCTAATCCTTCTATGCCCCAACCTCGGTGTGATACGCAGGAAAACCTGATCCTCGACCATGAACTACAGAGGTTGTCTCTGTTGATCAGTATAAGATTTCTGTCGAGATTGTGCAGTATCCATACTCTTCTGAATCAACTCTATCAACTTTGTGGTCTCTTGTACCAGACGAGGTCCCAACATAACTTCCCTTCTTGCCTCCATCCAACATAAGGGTGATCGGCATGGCCTACCGTACAAAGCCTCAAAAGGTGCCATCTAAATAGTTTCTTGATAACTATTATTGTATCCAATTCCACATGACGTATTTAATTCTCCCAAGAACCTCCAAAATCCAAAATTCCAACTCTTAGCATGTCCTCAAGAACCTGAATCGTATGCTCGGACTGGCCATCTGTCTGGGGATGGTAAGTTGTACTCAAAAACACTTGTGTACCCAAAGATTTCTGAAGCCTCTGCTAGACCCGAGAAGTAAAATGTGCATCTCTGTCTGAAACAATGGAGTGTGCAACCCCATGTAGACACACAATCTCTCGGATATAGAACCATCCTACCTCATCAACACTGAAGGTCTCCTTGATCAGCAAGAAGTGAGAAAACATCATGAGTCTTTCAATGAAAACCCTTACCTGCATTATTCTCTCTAGGTGACCTCAAAAACCCTATCATGAAATCCATCGTGACATCATTCCACTTCTACTCGAGAATGGATAACTACTGCAAAAGAACTACTGCTCATTGATTCTCCACCTTCACATGCTAACAGGTGGAAAACATAATGAAGAAACCAGCAAAATCTCATTTCATACCAGACCAACAATACTAACGGTGCAGATCACGATAAATCTTGGTGACACCAGGATGAACTGCCCAATCTAAAGAATGAAAGTCTCGCATCAGCTCCTCGTGTATGTCTGCTGGCACCCATATGCACCCCTGGAAATGCAAGATATCATTCTTGTCTATGGTCCATCCAGGAATAGGGTCCTCTCCTGATGCACTCTCCCATCAGAATAGGCCTTCATAATCTGATAGCTTCTTCATTCTCACTCGATCAATAAGAGTATAGGTAACAACCACATAAGAAATAAAAGTATGCCCCTATCTGTCGTGCACCTCCAATTGCATCTCAGAGAATATAGCCATAAGATTCCACTCACTGTTGGCCTCTTGAACTGCCTATATCAGAGTCCTCCTGCTCAACACATCATCCAGGACGTTGTCTTTCCCAGGCGTATAGGCAAGCTCAATGTCAAAGGACTGAAGGTACTCAACCCACCTTAACTGTCTCAAATTCAGATCACACTAAGTGAAGATGTACTTGAGACTTTTTTGGTCAGTGAAAACTAAAAAATTCTCTCCCAAAAGGTAATGTATCCAACAATGTAAAGCATGAACAACAACATCTAACTCAAGATCGTGTGTCCGGTAGTTCCTCTCTTGTGGCCTCAACTACCTAAACCTGTATACAAAGACTCCTTCCCCCTGCATAAGCACAGCTCCCGGCCTGATACCTAAAGCATCACATGACATAGTATAGCTCTTGGTTGGCTCTAGAAATACTAGTATCGGTGCTGAAGTCAACCTCCCTTTCAACTCCTGAAATCCTAACTCACAAGAATCTGACTACAAGAACTTTCCACTCTTCTTAGCCACACTAGTACAGAAAACATTTTTATTGTCACCATTTTTTTGCGTCGGTTATATATAACCGACGTGAAAATCTGTGATATGTGGGTTTTTACGTCGGTTATAAAATAACCGACATCAAAAATACTGAGAATAAATTTTTTACGTGGGTTATATTAATAACCGACGTAAAAAAGGCGGCATCTGAAGCCTTTTTCACGTCGGTTATTTGATAACCGACGTAAAACCAATCCCGCAGAATTTTTTACATCGGTTTTTTAATAACTTACGTAAAAACTATGGTGTATGATGTGTTTTTTTCTTCGGTTATAGAATAACCGACGTAAAAAATCAACACACGGCTTTTTTTAAGTCGGTTATAAAATAACCGAGGTAATAAATGTGGTATCTGATACATTTATAACATCGGTTATTATAATAACTGACATTATAAATGTAATAAAAATAGTTTATAGCTTCAGTTATTAAATAACCGACATTATAAAAAAATTAATAAATTTATCACACCCCATGGATTGTCATTTCTGATTTTTCGATTGACAGACCTGCGACTCGTCTCTCTCGCACAGAAAACCATGAATCGAATCTTCAATCTTGTTTCGAAAAACTCATTTTTCCATCATCGTTTATCATCTTTATTCTCCTCAGAACTATCATCTCCACTCGCAACACTCAGGTGAGCCTCCCACGACATTATTTCGATCTTTTTTTTTCGTATAGTCTATATTTACGTTTTGCGATTTTTTTTGTTTAAACAAGGTAAGATACTTTGATTTCAAACCCTATTACCTCGTTTTTTCCTCATCATCTTATTTATTATCACCAAATCTATTAGATAGATTCACAATATTCAAGTAAGCCTCACCTACTTCTATTTTGTTTGTTTTTGTTTTGCGGATGCCCTACATTTATGGTAATGTCTGTTGTCATTGAAAACTAATTATCTCATTCACCTATATTATTGAAAATTATATCTAAACCATTGTGATACACCCATTCTGTGTACCAGTGTGATTTATTTTTTATGTATATATGGTTTTTCATGGTGGAATGTTTGTTTTCGATCCTTGGTGGTTTCTATTTTGGGTATCACTTTTTGTTGTTCCATAAACTATTTACGTCGCTTATATTCGTGGACTATTATAAGTCTTCATATGTTATTAAAACCCAATTCATTAGCATTTTAGACAAATAGGAGATATAGTTCATGGTTCTCATTTTGTATAATGAAATGATACCAAAACTAGTATCTTGAGGTTAAAATCCCTAAATATGCCAAAACTAGTAGCTTGAGGTAAAAATCACATGGTTCTAGGGGGTTGTCCCGAGGGTTGGGGGATGTCCAGGGGGTTGGGGGTTGTCCAGAGGGTTGGCGGCTGTCTAGGGAATCCATGGAGGTGTGGGGAGGGGGGGTAATCCAGGGGTGTGTGGGGGGGGTGTCGAAGGGGGTGGGGGTGTCGAAGGGGGTGGGGGCTGTCCAAGGGTGTGCGTGGGTGGGGGTGTCCAAAAGGGTGGAGGATTATCTAGAGGGTTTTGGGGGTTGTCCGGGGGTGGGGGCTATTCAGAGTGTTGGGCGGTGTTCAAGGGGGTGTCCAGGGGGGGTGTCCAAGGGGGTAGGGGTGGGGGTGGTGTCCAGGAGGGGTGGTGGTGTCCAAGGGGTGGGGGTGCTGTCTAGAGGGGTGGGGGTCTTTCTATGGGGTGGGGGCTGTCTAGATGGGTGGAGGCTGTCTAAGGGGGTGGTGGTGTTCAGGTGGTGTCTAAGGGGGTGGGGGTGGTGTCCAGAGGGTTTGGGGGTTGTCTAGAGGGTTGGGGGTGTCCAGGGTGTCCATGGAGGTGGGGGGGGGGGGGTAGTCCAGGTGTGTGTGTGGGGGGGGGGGTCCAAGGGGGTGGGGGTGTCTAAGGGGGTGGGGGCCTGTCCAAGGGAGTGGGGGCCTGTCCAAAGGGTTTCAGGGTTGTCCGAGGGGGTTGTCCAGAGGGTTGGGGGTGTCAAGGTGGGTGTCCAAGGGGGTAGGAGGTGGGTGGTGCTGTCCAGGAGGGGTGGTGGTGTCCAAGAGGGGTGGGGGTCCAAGGGGATGGGGGATGTCCAGGGGTGGGGGTGGTGTCCTAAGGGTTGGGGCTATCCAATGGTGTGGTGGTGTCCAGGGGGTGTCCAAGGGGGTGGGGGTGGAGTCCAAAGGGTTCGGGGGGATGTCCAGAGGGTTGGGGGTGTCCAGGGTGTCCATGAAGGTTGGGGGGGGGGGCAGTCTAGGGGTGTGTGTGTGTGTGGGTGGGGGTCCAAGGGGGAGTGGGGGTGTCTAAGGGGGTGGGGGCTGTCCATGGGGTGGGGGCCTATCCAGAGGGTTTGGGGGTTGTCCCGGGGGGCTTTCCAGAGGGTTGGGGGTGTCCAGGGGGTGTCCAAGGGGGGTAAGAGGTGGGTGGTGGTGTCCAGGAGGGGTGGGGGTGTCCAGGAGGGGTTGGGGTGTCCTGGAGGGTGGGGGTGTCCAGGGGGGGCTATCTAGAGGGTGGGGGTGGTGTCTTGAGGTGGGGGGGGGGGGGTGCTGGCCAAGGGTGTGGTGGTGTCCAGGGGGTATCCAAGGGGGTGGGGGTGGTGTTCAGGGGGTGGGAGGATGTCCATGGGGGTGGTGGTGTCCAGGGGGTGTCCAGGGGGTGGGAGGTGGTGTCCAGGGGGGGCTGTCCAAGGGGGTGGTGGTGTCCAGGGGGTGTCCAAGGGGGTGGGGGATAAGTGTCAGTTGGTTTTGACTATTACATCATGGTTTGTGAGATTATGACATGATGATTGTATTGTTTCATGGATATTAGTGTTTCAATATGATTCTATTATGCCGTGATGATTGGCTTTAAATTGTGATTTTCTCCATCCGAGTTTTAATTTTATATTTGATTTGATTCTCATGTTTACTCCATTTTCTCCAATTTTCTATCAACCATTAGAGGCCCCATGGTTTTCTTTGATTCCATGTAATTTTAAACTGTTATATCTAACTATATTTTCTTTTTAAAATCATATTCAGTCATATTTTTTTTAAATACGCATAGATTTGTTTTATATTTCAAAATTGTTTTACATTCAAATTATGATTTTTTTCATATAAACATATATTTGTCTTATCTTAAAAATATGTATGATTTTTATATTTGTTATAGGTAATAATGAGTCTAAGTTGGATTATGGAACATTGAATGAGAAATGAATATGAGGAAGGTGTAGATGCCTTTTTGGAATTTTTTAAACGAAATGTTCCAAGTAGTGACATTTCTTTCTGCCCATGCCTGAAATGTTTGAATATGAAGAAGTTGAAAAGTAGAGAGATAAAAGATCATCTGATTTTTTATGGTTTTAATATGAGTTACAACCCTTGGATTTGGCATAGTGAAGCTGGAAGGAATGTCACTGATGATGATGATTTTCAAGATGGTGACTCCTATGGAATTGAAGAAATGATTCGCGATATTGCAGCAGAAAAAATTGAGATAGAACCGATAGTTCTGCATATATATGGTGATGCTAAAAAACTATTATATCCTTGTTGTACAGATTTTATGGTTTTTTCGACGGTGCTAAGATTGATTAACCTGAAGGAAGAACATGGATGGAGTGACATATGTTTTACAAAGATGCTATAATTGATGAAATATATTCTTCCAAAAGATAATGATCATCCAGATTCACATTATAAGGCCAAGAAAATGTTATGCCCGATGGGATTGGGATATAAGAAAATACATGCCTATCCAAATGACTGTATGATATATAGAAAGTAATATAAATTTCTGTCAGAGTGTCCTAAATGTGGGACATCACGGTATAAGGTGAAAGAAAAATCACATGCTGATGTAGAGATTACAAAGATCCCTTCAAAGGTATTTTGGTATCTTCCTATAATTCATAATTTCAAATTTTTATTTGTTAATTCAGATGACGGAAAAAGGTTAAGATGGCATGTTGATAAGCGGTTATGTGATGGAAAAATACGTCATCCAGTTGATTGTCCACAATAGAAGAAAATTGATGAGCAGTATCCTATATTTGGAAATGAAATTAGAAATCTCATACTAGGGTTGTGTACAGATGGAATGAATCCATACCGGACCCTCAGTATCACACATAGTTCATGTCCTATTTTATTGGTAATTTATAACCTCTATCCTGAAGTTTGTATGTAGCAAAAATATGTCATGTTAATTATAATGATCTCTGGCCCGAATCAACATGACAATGATATTGATGTTTTATTTTCACCATTGATTGATGATTTGAAACTTTTTTGGGAGGATGGTATTAGGGTGTATGATTCTTATAAAATGGAATATTTTCAACTGCATGCAGTGCTTTTGTTCACTATAAATGACTTCCCAGCATATGGAAATTTGTTTGGATATAGTGTTAAAGGGCATAAAGCATGTTCAATTTGTGAACAACAGACGTCATATTGTCAATTACATCATGGGAGGAAAACAGTGTAAATGGGTCATCGAAAGTTTTTGCCTATGGATCACTCTTATAGAAGACTAAAAAAGGCATTCAATGGCTCACAAGAATTTGATATTGCTCCAAAAACATTATCCCCTGATTTGTATTTTGAGAGGGTGAAAAACCTTGATGTGACATTAGGAAAGACATAGAAATTTGGTAATGATAGACATAATTGGAAGAAAAGGTCAATATTTTTTGAGCTACCATATTAGAGACATCATGAAGTTAAACATAATATTGATGTCATGCATGTGGAGAAGAATATCTGTGATATTTTGATTGGAACATTGTTAGATATTAAAGGAAAGACAAAAGGTGGGTTGAAATAAATATTAGACTTACTATCAATGGGAATAAGTTTGGAGTTAGCTCCCACTCCTAATTGAAGATGAACATTTCTTCCCTCGGCTTGTCATACAGTATCGAAGAGGGAGAAAATTAACTTTTTTTAGTGTCTTCATGATATCAAAGTGCCTCAATGTTATTCTTCAAGTGTAAAAAAATTTGTCACATTAAAGGACTTGATGTTGATTGGTATGAAATATCATAATTTTCACGTCATGATACAACAACTTCTACCAGTTGCATTGCATGGAATATTTCCAATCCGTTTCAGAAAGAATATAATGAAGTTGCGTTATTTTTTCAATTCAACTTGTAATAAGGTGATTCATGTGAATGCTTTGAACATTTTGGAAAAGGATGCAATTTTTATACTTTGTCAATTGGAATTGTATTTTCCTCCAATTGTTTTTGATATAAGGGTGCCTTAATGATTCATCTGGTTCGAGAAAAAAAGCTTTTTGGACCTTTATATCTTCATGGGTGTATCCTTTTGAAATGTATATGAAAATATTGAAGGGGTATGTGAAGAATCCATATCAACCTGAAGCCTCCATTATTGAAAGGTATATTTATGAGGAGGTTGCAGAGTTTTGTACGAGCTACATGGCTACGGAGAAACACATAGGTTTGCCTCCATCTTTCCATGAATGAGTTAATAATGTGGGAAAGGGGATTCGTGGCTTGAAAGTCAAATCATTGATAGCTGAACAGATGAAGAAGTTAGAATCATACATCTTGAATAACATAGCTGATGATCAACTGTATATCACATTTCATATTAATGAGTTGAAATAATGTCATCCCATGAATAAAGAAATGTGGATTTTGAATGAGCACAATAAAAGATTTTTGTCATGGTTTAAAACGACCTTGATTGGTAGATCAGATGTATCCGAGACAATAAAATGGATAGTGGGTGGTCCATGTTTAAATGTGATAACATGGTCTAGATATGACATTAATGGCTATACATTTCATACAAAAGCTTAGGACAATAGAAGTGTAGTTTAGAATAGTGGTGTATTGGTGTTTGTAGAAGCAATGAATTTTTCGAGTGCTCAGGAAAAAAACCCAATTTCTGCATCAAGTGCATATTATGGAGTGATTGAATACATATGGGAGGTGGATTACATTAAAATTTAAGTTCCTATTTTTAACTGTAAATGGTTTATTGGTAACAACAATATTAGACACGATGAATTTGGAATGACAGTTGTTAATCTGAATAGATTGGAAGACACAACTGATTCTTTTATAATGGAAACACATGAAAAACAAATTTCCTATGTAGTAGATCAATCAGATATGCAGTGGGCTGTTGTTTTACAAGGTAAAAACAATATGTTGGTGTGGATGAACTTGATGAAGATGCTGATTTATGTGAGGTCCCTACTTCCATGGAAAGATTAATAGAACATAATGATGAGTATGTTAAATACATGGTTTGTGCCATAAGGAACGATCACAACGAAGGAATTTGGGAAGACAATCCATTTGTACATTCCTAAAATTATAGGTAACATTTGTTTATTTCTTGTTTACATTTATTATTTTCATAAAATGGTATATATTGTATGTTTTGTCTTTATTAAAAATTGTATTAAAACAAAATAAGTATAAGTTTTTGTTTGTTTTATTTTGGTTCGGTTTACTTTATCATGTTTACCATTACATTAATTATATATCTATTGTTTTTGTTCAATGACAATTATTTTACCTTGTTTACCATATTTACCAAGTTTGCCATGTTTTAATTTTGTTTAGTTTACTTTATCACATTTACCATTACATAAATTATATATCTATTATTTTTTTCAAAGAAAATTAATTTACCATGTTTACCATGTTTACCAGGATTACCATGTTTACCATCTTGACTATCTTTACCATTGTTTAACATTTTTACCATCTAAACCATGTTTTCTATTATGTAACTTAGTACAATTTTCTATTTTCTGATTACAGTAGTATTAAAATATTTGAATTTGTATATTTGTGAACTAATGTTTGTCTTTTTGATTTGAAGGATAATGACAAATCAATCAGTCAATCAACCACATTATTCTGGAGATGAGAATATTGGTCTTACCACTAGGGAGGAACATTCACATGCTCCTATTGATGTTCCCCAATCTTTCTCATGTCCTCCCATTACAATTAAGAGTTCAAGAGTTGGTAAATGTTGGAGCACACGTTTAACAAAATTATCACTTGCCCATACGCAGGATCAGAGGATACTCATTGAGTATGATGAGGATGATATTCCTAGAGGTCCAAATGAAAAATATTTTAAGAGTTTTGTATCCCCTTAAGGTAAGAGAAAAGTAATAATTTTTTATGATGACTGGAGAAGTGTGGACAAAGTGATACCATCTCAGTTGTGGGAGAAAATTTTGGTATGATCTTTTGCTATTTTTTTCCTATTTTTTAAATGTTTCTAGTATATATAATATGTTTAACCTCTTCATTATCAGATGACAATTGATATTCCTGACACAGGAGGAGTCAGGAAGATATGTTTATTGGTGGTTTCCAGGAGATGGAGGGATTTCAAATCAACCCTCGCATCTGATTTCATTTTTGGTCATAGGAGTCATGACAATCCATGTCGTATATATCTTTTCATATATTAAGACACATGGAGATAGTTTGTTGCAAGTAGAAGAAAAAAAATCATTTTTGGTAAGGTCAATGTAAAATTTTATAAGATTTCTTATATAAATGAACTTATTACTATTTTGTTAATGATTTCTTATTCTTAATTTAAAACAAATAAAGAAATATCCTCAAGATATCCAATCTAAAAATGTATACCCTCATAGTTTATCTCCTGGAGGGTATACATTATTGGAATAAAAAATGATGACAGAAAAATTAAAAAAACTAACGGCTGAGTCTTCAAGCTCTAGAGAGGTGGACCCTACATCCCCTCCATCTAGACATGAAAAATGGAAGAGAGATCGGATGTGAAAAACAGGGAAATACATTTCAGAAGATTTGAGAATCGTAGCTGAGAGGATTGTATGATATCTATTTTATTTATTTAAGTTAACTATTATCTTCATATAATTTCAATCATTACAGAAATGTTCAATTAATTAATACAGGATTATCTTGAGGAGAAGAGCTCACATGGGGTATTTACAACTGTTGGGAGGCAAGATATTTTATATGTAATATTGGGAAAGCCTGAACATCCTGGTCATGTACGAGGATATCCGGAAGGTGTCTCAGTAAGAAAAGTATTTCCACGTTCCTCAACTACTTACATTGAGGGTCTTTATAAAAAAATAGAATCCTTGGAGGCTGAAGTTCATAATATTAATGCGACGATGGAGGAAAATATTAGATCATCGGTACAGTCTATGTTTCCAGACATGCAAAGACAATTTCAGACTGCAACTCCCACTCCTCCACCTCCCCTTGCAGACCCCATTATTTATCCACCACCTCCGCCAGTAGCTCCCACTCCCCCACCTTAGCCCGCGGACCCCATTTTTTATCCTACTCCTCCGCTGCAGCTTTCTACTTATTGTGAGTTGTATGTTGATGATCCTCAAC
This sequence comes from Viscum album, assembly GCA_963277665.1. Lineage (NCBI taxonomy): Eukaryota > Viridiplantae > Streptophyta > Magnoliopsida > Santalales > Viscaceae > Viscum > Viscum album. The sequence continues at coordinate 425,871,417 of OY728129.1, read as the reverse complement.
ATCATATAGTTGCATATGGGTTTGTATATAGTATAGAAGATACAGTTCATCATAAAAAATTAGAGGTAGAGAATCAGAGGGTCATTGTACAAGATATTATAGATAGATCAACTCGAGTACCATTACCTACAGATGAGGTGACGACAGTTGGAAATAGTGTCATCCATTTTTTAATTTGGTCATCCATACTTCTTCAACTCGTTACCATAGAAGTATGTATGTTATATCTTCTATTTTATTTTTTTATTATAGTTGTTTAATCATTTTAAAACTAATATATTTTTCTATTTATTTTTACAGGAATACTTCAAAGGTAATGAAATACTATATAGACAACAAACAAGACAAATGGCTATGAAATCATATAAGATTCTAGTAGTCTTGACAGATTGTCAAGATATTCAAATTTTTTGGCGGATCATTATGAGTTTCCAATGGAAGCTCATGTTTGTGGACATGCAATAACTGTGTGGATTATGAAAGCTAGTATCATAGAGCTTGTTACTGGAGATAAGTTGGGCATCAACGTGGTGCAAATTTTTTCCATGTAAGGCTTAACACCTTTTCCCTGTGTTATATTTATTAAAAATGTAAACTTATGTGTATTTTGTATTAGGTATCTTTATAAAATTTGTGAGAAGAATGAGCGGACGGATGTATATGGGTTCATGGACCCACATTTGATTTCCCCTGAATCATGTGCATTGGATGAGGAACAAAGAGTGGTTTATATTGCTGATAGACTTGAACAAGAATATAGTCACACAATGATGGATGATGCCTTTTTGTGAGAGGTATGAAACACATCTCTCTCAAAGAGTTCATTATCTTTTAACATAAAAAACCACTAACCTTAATTTTTTTTATCAGTGATCATTGGATGTTAGGGGTTTTTCACCCAAGGGAGAAGGCACTTTATTGGATATGATTTGTCCATGGTGATGTGCAGGAATTTTTTAAGAAATTGTTGGAAAAGTAAGTTTCAATTTCTCAATAGTTTTCTATATAATAATGAATTTTAAATTTATCCTATTCGTGTCATTTTATAATAGGGGATGGGTCTACTTTTGAAAAAACACAAAGAAAAGGAATGAAAAGATCAAATATGTAAATTTAAAGGTAAATATCCATTTATAATTTGTACTATTTGATTTATTACATACAAATAATATATTGAATTTACACTCATTCAAACAGAATTTTCATGAATAACAAGGCGTCATCGAATGCGGATATTATATGTTCGGATTTATGTATGAAATAATAACTATTGGGACCATTGTGAACTTTTACCTGCTAAGATTTAAATTTAAACATTGCCATAATATTTCATTTGATTTATTCATTATACACGTTAACAAGTATCCTTTTAATTTGTAGCTATTTGATGACCCCCAACCCTATAGTTCTGAAGACGTCAAACACTTACAAGTGGAATGGTCAAATTATTTTACAAGTTTGATTGATTTTTTGTTGTTTGTAGTGTAAAACGTAATTTTGAATACTATCATTGTAATTGTGTATTTGGTAGTCGTTTAGGTTGGATTTATTTTTTTACGTCGACATTTTATGTCTTGAATGTTATATATGTGAATGTTTAATTTTTCTATACTTCTTATTTTGGTCTACATATGATGGTTTTTTTTGTATGGATTCTTCTCTAGGGGAGGGGTTCCAAGGGTTTGGGGGGTGTTTAATGGGGTGGGGGTATCCAGGGGTGTGGGAGGGCTTTCCGGTGGGGTGGGGGGTATCCTGGGTGTCAATGAGTGTGGGGGGGGGCAGTCCAGGGGGTGGGAGCGTTTCCAGGAGGATGGAAGGACTGTCCAGGGGAGTTGGGGGCTGTCTAGGGGGGTGTCCAGGGGTGTGAGGGTGTTCTGTGGGGTGCAGGGTGTTTCCAGGGGTGTGGGAGGGCTGTCCAGTGGGGTGGGGGGGGGGGGTCTAGGGTGTCCATGAGGATGGGGGGGGGGAAGTCCAGGGGGTGGGAGAGGAGGTGGAGCCATCCCTCGCGGGGCTGAACAACACTGGAAGGTACCCATCACTCCCACATGTGAAACATTTTTAGATCTCACACTTTGCATGTGGGAGTGATGAGTACATTCTAGCAGCATGCCCCCCGAGGGATGGCAGTGCTTCCTCTCCCAACACCAACTATCTAGGGGTTGTCCATGGGTTGGGGGTAGTCCAGGGGTGTGTGTGTGTGGGGGGGGGGGGTTTCCAGGGGTGGTGGGGTAGTCTATGGGTGTGGGGGTGTCTAGGAGGGTGGGGGTTGTCCATGGGTGTTGGGGGATGTCCAGGGGGTGGGGGAAGTCCATGAGTGTGGGGGGTGGGGGCTGTCTAGTGGGGTGAGGGGGTTTTGGTCTGGTTTTCGTAACTTTTTGGTCTGTTTCAGGGGAGTGGGAGGGTTGTCTAGGGGTGTGGGAGTGTTGTCCAGGGCTGTGGGAGTGCTGTCCAGGGGGTGGGGGGAATACAGGAGGGTAGGGGATGTCCAGGGGTGGTGGTGATGTGCAGGGGTGTGGGGGTGTCTAGGGGTGTGGTGGGGGTAGTCCAGTGGGGTGAGGGGGTTCTGGTCTATTTTTGGTAACTTTTTAGTCCTACTTCAGGGGTGTGGGAGGGCTGTCCAGGGGTGTGGAAGTGCTGTCCAGGGGGTGGGGGTATACATTAGTGTGGGGGGGGTGTCCAAGGGTGTGTGGGGCTGTCTAGGGGGTGGTGGGGATGTCCAGGGGTGTTTTTGGTTGTCCTGGGGGTCATGGGGTAGTCCAGGGGTGTGGGGGGTGTCCAGTGGTGTGGTGGGGGTAGTCTAGTGGGGTGAGGGGGTTCTGGTCTGTTTTGGTAACTTTTTTGTCCTGTTTCAAGGGTGTGGGATGGTTGTCCAGGGGTGTGGGAGTGCTGTCTAGGGGGTGGGGGTATACATGACGGTAGGGGGGTTGTACAGGGGTGTGAGGGGCTGTCCAGGGGGTGGTGGGGATTTCTAGGGGTGTTTGAGGCTATCTAGGGGGTCGGGGGGGAGTCTAGGGGTGTGGAGGGTTGTCCAGGGGTGTGGTGGGGGCTGTCCAGGGGTGTTGGGGGATATCCAAGGGTGGGAGGGTAGTTCAGGGGTGTGGGGGTGTGGTGGGGGCCTTCCGGTGGGGTGAGGGGGTTCTGGTCTATTTTTGGTATCTTTTTGGTCTATCTCAGGGGTGTGGGTGGGCTATCCAGGGGTGTGGGAGTGCTATCCAGGTGGTGGGGGGTATACAGGGGTTGGGGGATGTACAAAGGAGGTGGTGATGTCCAGGGGTGTGGGGGTGTCCAGGGGTGTGGTGGGGGCATTCCATTGGGGGGAGGGGGTTTTGGTCTATTGTTGGTAACTTTCTGGTCCTGTTTTAGTGGTGTGGGAGGGCTGTACAGGGGTGTGGGAGTGTTGTCCTAGGGGTGGGGTGGTATACTTGAGGGTGGGGGGTTTTCCAGGGGTGTGGGGTCTGTCCAGGGGGTGGTGGGAATGTCCAGGGGTGTTTGGGGCATTCCAGGGGGTCGGGGGGCAGTTCGGGGGTGTGGGGGGTGTCCAGGGGTGTGGTGGGGCTGTCCAGTGGGGTGAGGGGGGCTGTCCAGGGGGTGGGGGCTATCCAGTGGGGTAAGTTTTAAATGTTATCAATGTAAATGCTTAATTTTGTTTTGGTTATTGTTTTGGTATACTTCTTTTTTTCTGCTACGAATTCTTGGTTTGGTATCTGGTTGTTTCTGGGGAGAGAAGATGACTTCTTTCTATTTAAAAACATTGGTTTTTTACCTCAGTTATTTAATAACCGACGTGATAAACCCCGCCCCCCCACACTGGTTTATCACGTTGGTTATTTAATAACCGACGTGATAAAACCTCCCCTCCATGTTTTTTCACATCGGTTATTTAATAACTGAGGTGATAAACACCTCCCGCACTGGTTTATCACGTCGGTTATTAAATAAGCAATGTGATAAATGCCCCTGGTTTATCACATCAGTTATTTAATAACCGACATGATAAAAGCCTTGGAATTGGTTTATAACATTGGTTGTTAAATAACTGACGTGATAAACCATTTTCCAGGGGTTTAGCATGTCGGTTATTTAATAAGAGGCATGATAAACACCCCTGTACTGCTTTATCACGTCGTTTATTAAATAAACAACGTGATAAACCCTCCCCCTCCTCGTTTCTTCACATTGGTTATTTAATTACCGATGTGATAAAAGCATGGGAAATGGTTTATCACGTCAGTTATTAAATAACTGACGTGATAAAAACCGCGATGTTATATATCTTTATGTTGGTTTTTAAATAACTGATGTAAAAAACAATATTTATAACGTCGTCTCTATTAACTTCGGCTAAAAACAGACGTAAAAAATGTAAAATAACCGACATAAAAAACATTTTTTGCACTACTGCCAGGTCCGTTAGTGGCACTTCTAAGCGTGAAAAGTTCTTTATGAAATGTCTGTAGTATCCAGCGAACCCTAGAAAACTCCACACCTCAAAGACATTATTTGGATGTTCGTAGGAAACTACAGCTCTCACTTTCTATGGGTCTACTAATACTCTTGTCTCTGATATAACATGACCCTATAAGTAAATATGGTCCATCAAAAAGTATCATTTTGGCATCTTACCATATTACTAATGCTCTCTCAGTACTTAGAAAAATATCAAGATGGGTTGCATCATTGTGTCGAGTGTGAGAGTACACTATGATATCATCCATGAACACCACCATGAAGGAATCTATGTATGGATGGAACACTCGGTTCATTAGTGCCATGAAGACTGCAGGCGCATTCGTGAGACCGAACGACATAACCAAATACTCTTATAGAACATACCTGCTCTGGAAGGCTGTAAGAGGTATATCAGATGGTCTAATGTGCAACTGATGATAACCAGATCTAATGTCAATCTTAGAGAACACCCAGGCTCCTTGAAGTGGATAAAAGAGATCATCAATCCTTGTCAAGGGATATCAGTTCTTGACTATCAACTGGTTTAGCTTCTGATAATCCACACAAAGCCTGAGGGTACCGTCTACCTTCTTCACAAATAGGACAGACGAACTCCAAGGAGAAGTACTGGGTTGGATGAAACCCTTTGCCTACAACTCCTCCAACTACTTCTTGAGCATATGTAACTCTGGTGTATCCATCCTATAAGTAGAAATGGACACCGGTGCCACCCTTGGCACAAGATCAATAGAAAATTCTACCTCACGCTCTGAAGGAAAACCTGCAAAGTCCTCTAGAAAGACATATTTGAAATGATCTACCACTAGAGGAAATTCCATCTATGAAGTCCCCTGGTCATCCAGATATAGACTAAAAATATGGGTTTTAACTCCTCCCAACCCATTATTCTCAGGTCCTACTCTGCATTCACGGACATCCCATTCGCCCTTATGAAGAAACGATTTTCCCTATGGTGATGTAAGACTCACCCTACGACAATAAAAATCGAAAAAATCCTAGATGTGAACTAACCAGTCCATTCCAAGAATGACATCATAGCCAATCATCTCTAGAACATAGAGGTCCCACAAAAAGTGACACCCAATGACCTTTATAGGGAAATCCTTGCCCTGATGTACACTAGTCGGTCTAGTCTCCAAAACAGTGTCTCACATCAAGATATCAACAGAATAAAAGATATAGATCCCAAGGCTTTACACAAAAAAGACAGATATAAAGCTATGGGAATCCCCTGTATCAAAAAGGGTAGAAGATAAAACTATGGAAAATAGGATCGTACCTGAAACTGTAGAGGGTCTGGGATTCTACTACTGTTGGGTCTGATCCACTACAAAATTCTAGCCTACACTACGGCCCTGTGAACCTGCCTGACCACTCTGCACTGATCGACCCTATTATCGCTGAAAACCTGGTGAATGGCTACCATGGTCACAACCTACACCTCGGCCTGAATGGATGGAAGAACCCTAGTTTCTAGACTAGTGAGGAACTGGTGGTGATGTTCCTGAATGAGGAGTCATTGAAGAACCCCTGTCACCAGCTTCTGGTGAAAAGAACTGACAGAAGCGCTGAAGATGACCTATCATTCCACAATATTGGAACTCCACTGGGTCCCTCAGACAATGTGGCCTCGTATGCCCAACCATCTTGAACTGGTAACACACCACCTGGCTACCATATAATGCATCTTTCCTACTCAGATCTCCTCGTCCAGTCTCCCTGCAGTTCTTCCTGCTATCGGACGGAGAAGCATTAACCCTAGATGCTGAACCTCCCTAGCCCACAGCTCCAGAATCCCTCAGATTGTGCTCGGTTATCTGTGTCTGGTTGACTATGGAAAATATCAAAGTCAACCTGATGATGTTCACTAGGGATCAAATATCATGTCTGAGACTATTCTCAAACAACTGTGCAAGGAACAACTCATATCCCCCTAGAAAGGGTGTAAAAAGATGAAGCTCAATGAAGGGAGAATAATACTCCAAAAAAGAAAGAGCACCCTTCTCCAAACTCATGAACTCTCAGTCAAGATCAGACCTTAAGGTCTACGGATAGAAGTCACCGTAGAAGGTTCACTGAAACTCATCCCAAGCCATATTCTGGTGGCGTCCTGCCTATGAGATCACATCCCACCACCTCTTGGTAGAGTTTTGAAACTTGTTGGTAGCGAGATTGACCCTCATCTCTAGAGACATATCTAGATGCTCGAAGATCGTCAACGTAGCTTCTATCCATGACTCTGCAGACCAGGGTCCTCTATCCCCTGAGAAAGTGGGAGGATGTTGCTGCTGAAATACTCGTGTCAATTCATCCATTGATGGGGCAGGAGGTGGCGCTCCCTAGATGGTCTGCATCATCCTCATAAAGCCCTCCCTGAACTATGCATCGACACCTATGTTAGGTAAAACTGTTATTTCCTAGACTGACACAACGAGAGGATCTATTGGTTGTCCCTGATCATCCATATCCGGTGTTTGATCACTGCCCTGTAACTGGCATACAACCATAGGATGTCTCGGTGGCATGAATATGCACGGTCAATCACACATCTTAGATCAAGATTAACAAGGACTGAAAATTTGAAGTGTAAAAAGGGAACAAGAGAAGGAAAGAATATATGTTTTCCAAAACATGTATACACCATGTGTATAATGACTACATGGTGTGTTCCCTGAAGCATTTCACATGGGCGTGTACTTCTTCCCAAACTGGTCATGTAACACCTCATACACACAACGTGTTGTCCTAACACACGATATGTACTTGGCTTCTCTTCCCCTATCTGAGTTCTCTTACACGGATAACCCACATAGTTCTCCAAGAAGAAGACTACACGGCATGTTCTATCCATACACGGCATGTACAAAATGAGCTTCACCGACCCATGTTGTTAGTGACATGGTCAGATACACAGCTCACACTACAGGGCATGTTTATGCCAAACATGGCGTGTACAAGAAGAGACTCAACCGACCCATGTTGTTAGTGACATGGCCAGTTACACAGTTCTTTAACACGGAATGTACATCCTGTACATGGAATTTCTTTCCATTATTCCATACCCCGTGTCTCTACCCACACAGTGTGATACACGATTATATACTACACGACATATACATAAATTACACAGCGTGTACTTAAGAAAAATAGTTTCTTCCCGAACAAAAGAACACATGGAATGTATTCAGGATTACACGTAGTGTATTCTATGTTTTTCCGAACAGTAAGCCTCAAAAACTACTTTGGAAACCATAAAACACTAAAACGAACAATGAATGTTCCAAATTCCGATCCGTGAGGGCCCATACTCCCCGCGAATCAAAACTTTTCATCTTAAACATGTTATAAACAAACATAATAGGAAATGATACACCAAATTCCGGTCTATGAGGGCCCATAACACCTCCAGAACCAATGTTTAGCGTTCATTCAAACAAAACCTTATGCAAAAAATACCCTATCAAACAGCAGGTATTCTATAAAGAATCTATCACAACAGTATGCATATCTAGAACAACATCTTTCACAACAACATGCAATCACTAATTTACACTATATGGGATGGAAAAATGCATGACATGTGATTTCTAGAAAGTGCCAATATAATGCATGAGATGGAATACCCTCATCTCATCAGGTTTCAACAGAAATAGAACCTCAATAATATAAACAATAAAGACAGAAAACATGTGAATCACCCAATGGTGAAATCAAATCAACTGTAAAAGTGGAAAAACAAAAAAATTGCAATAATGGGGTAGATTGGCTATTACCTATACATGGGTTAGCTATGCCTAGGAACAACATATTACCAAGTACCTATTCCTTCTTATCCATGGATATAGTCTCCAAACAGTAAGTCAGGATGAAAGAAATTCCTCTGATACCACTTTGTAATGGCTAGGTTCCGGAATCCGCCTAGTGACGCCCCATACTTGGTTGGTCACATGGTCTCAAGTGCATTTCCCTGAATTCCAGAGGCTACCGACTAGCAGATAGGGCCATGGGTGTGATAGTGGGGAAACTATTCCCTCATTTTCAGAGTAACAAAGTGGATGTAAATAGATATAAAATAGCGAATGCAGTAAACATACTAAACAACAGTAACAGTGGAAGAATAATGGAAGAAACAACTAGAGCACACACATATATATGATTCATGATACATATGTCTATGAAAGCAGGAAAACAAATCACAATGCTGGAATATAGTACAGAACCCAACTACAAATAAAAGCAGTAACAGCTCCGCAACATCGCAAGCCTAAGCTTGGTCCCATGCTCTCCAGCTCTAAAGCTGTCAAAATCCTGAATTTGATGGGCGCTTTCCATTATCTATACCTGCAGCAATATAATCTATTTGGTCCCAAATGCAAGTCCCAAATAGGCTGTGAGACTAATCCCAAAAGGCAACCTCTAAAAGATCTGTGCCTAACATTCTGTGAATATATATGGCATAAAATAAGCAAAAGAGCAGTAAATGAGGAAGTACTCAGCAGTAAACAATTACACAGTTTCAAAGCATTTAATTCCACATATCGAGTAAGTAGATAAAAAATAGGTAACCCTCTGGTAAGTACACACATCCTATCCCCTCTGGTTAAATTTTAGGGATTCTACAAAGACTCTCTGAGGAAGCTCACACAGTCAATTCCCCTTTTGGTCAAAAGTGATATAGACTCTCTGAGGAAGCTCACACGGTCAATTCCCTGTATAGTCAAAGTGGTCAATGACTCTTTGAGTAATCTCATACAGTCAATTCCCCATATATTCAAAACTGATAAAGATTCTCTGAGGAATATCACATGGTCAATTCCTTCTTATAGTCTAATACATCGGGTTCTCACGGCCCTATGTAAGTTAAACGAGCATAACAATGCAATACGGACAATGTAAACATCAAGAACTACTTGGCTAAACAGTCTACAACATATCAAGAATGTCAGATAAAATTATCACTCCATCATACAGTACTATTAATGGGAAACATGAAGGAATCCTAATATCTAAATAAGAACAAATGGTCGTAAACAGAACATGCATGAGAAAACACTTCCAAAGCATAGAAATCAATTCTATTCGCATCTGATTAACCTCTACTTAAGCATAAAAGCATGGAAGGAAATTAACAGGGTTAAAATGGTAAACTCACAATACCCTGTTCAAAGGTATTGGAAAAAATTGCACATATTACACAAATAATTTCAATGGAAAGTCACAAACCACCTTCCACGGTGTTGGTAGATCCCTCTATGTGAACCTCAAGCCTTGAATCGCCCAAGAGCACTATAGATCTACAAACAATTATAAAAAATTTTAAAAGAGGAGAACTTGAGAAAGAGGAGAAATCATGAATCGAAGCTCTAGGAAAAATAAGAGCTTACTGAGGCCATACCAACACAATCGATGGCGGTCGAATCGGAGATTGGGTTCTCGTTCAGTGGATCAGAGGATGTTTGTGTCTGTACGAGTGCTCTCAGTCCAAGAATGTGAAGAAGAAGGTGTTTCTATTGATAAGACGCAACCCCAGTATGTTTAAGGGAAAAATGAAATTACACAATGTGTACTTCTGAAATAAATGGCGTGTACTTGACTTTACCGGCCCCCGCATTAGGTGGTCTCCAGGTCACCACACACAGCCGTGTGCATGGCCGCTACATGGCCAGCACCCGACTATCCTCGGTAACCGAGTCCACGGTGTGTACTAAAAAATTACATGCCGTATACTTCAAAAATTTCAATAAACTCTTCATTTTCCTCAAAAACATCAGAAAAGAAAAACATACCTGAAAAAAGATCTGGGTTCTTACAAAATGTTTTAATAAATATGTTATAAAAATAGTTGATTGTGAAGATTTAAAGGTTCTTGAATAATGGGAAAATAACATTTCTAAAATAGATTCATATGTAGAAAATAGGGAATATGAGGACATTAAAGTTGAAGAAATTGAAAATGTTGTTTAATATAAATACCATAACTCAACTATCTCAATTAATGATGAAGGACTTTGTACATATCATCCTATGTTGAGAAAAAAGGTGGATGTTCAAAAAATCATTATTTATTAGCAATAACAGGATCATACTAAAATAACATCATGTTTATATTTTTATAATTATTTATATTTATATTTTGATATAAAATATGTTATTGAATCTTTTGAGAATCTATATTGGATTGATATTGTAAATAAATATCTATATTATATTGAAAATAGTGATACTTCATAACCTGTTCCCAAACCAAATAATAAAAGTGTTATTGGAATAAAGTGGGTTTTCCAAAAAACGTTGGATGAACAGGGTGAAGTGATAAGTGTCATGGTATGAATAGTTTGTAAAGGTTACTCACAAATTTAAGGCATTTATTTTGATGAGAATTTATCTACAGTGTAAATATTATAAATTATTATAATTCTTCTCCCTATAAAAGCACAAAAAAAGATTATTTTTATTCATATGGATGTAAAGAAAGCTTTTATTAATAGAGAACTTAATGAAGTTGTTTACATTGAAAAACCTTGTGGTTTTATTATTGGAGAAGTTAATCGTTATGTGTGTTATATTGAGAAGACGTTGTTCAGGTTGAAGTAATATCTGAGATATTGGTATTCTAAATTTTATTCCTTCTAATGGATGTTAAACATCAAGAAATGAAGTGATTATAGAAATCTATATGTCGAATAAAATCAAGAGGTTTCCCTAATTGTGATTTTTTATGTTGTTGAAATTATATTTTCTGGTCATGATAATGAAAATAGTGAATAATTTTATGAGAAGTTGAAGATTTTTTTTTTAATTTCCATTATTTTTGAAATCAAATATTTTATTGGGTTATACATTTCACAAAATAATCAACATATTTTACTATCTCAAAAAATATTATTATAAGATACATCTAAGGAATTTTGGCATAGAATGTTCAAAACATGTTTCCACAAAAATTTCAGTTAGAAAAATGTTGCTGAAGTACAGATAACGTAATGAAATTGATCCTAATGAATTTAATAATATGGTTGGAAGTTTTCTATATCTTACAACATTGAGGAGATATATTTTTTATAATGTTACATTGTGTTAAATATTTTAATGTGCTACAAATAAAATCTTATCACTTGCCAAAAATAATAATTCTCGTATATATCTGAGGAACAATTTCTATTGGAATAAATTATGAATTATTAGAAAATATTAAATAATTTAGTTTTAAAAAGTATTATTGGGGAGAATTATTGATTGTAAAATATTATCATAAGGTTGTGTATTATTTTTGGGGGGAAATAGTATAAGTTAACATATAAAAAAACAAAATTATGTAACTATTGGTATGGATGAATCCAAGTATGTCACTACCACTCAAGATGTAACAAAACATATGTGTATGAATAATATGTTGGAATATTATTTTCATGAAGTGATTTTACCCCTTCCATTGGGTTATGATAATAATTGTTCTTTATATCTCAATTAAAATTTTGTAAAAAATTCTTGTTCAAAGCATATTGATATCAAATATAACATCATCAAACATTACGTGGAGAATAATGAACTAAAGCTAGAGTATTTACTTATAATGGAATGAGTTGTCGATATAATCACTAAACCATTTCTAAAGGAAATATTTTATAAGATGAGGTTGAACATGGGTGTAGTGCCTCCATCCCTTCAAGGAAAAGGTATGTGTATATGTGTCTTGTTTAGGGGGATTAATTTAAAGGGGTAAGTTGTGATATCAACATGTGTGAACTATTTTAATAAATTATTGAAGTGGATGTAGGAAACATTTTTATTATAGAAAATATTTGTAAATGATCATGGTTTAAGTAAAAGGGTGTTGAGGAGGTGTGGAAGAGAAATTTTCTTATGTCACTACATATGAACAAAATTGTTTTCCTATTAAATGGTTTTTATTTCCTACATTTTTTTTCTCACATAGGCATAGAATTTCTTGATAACTGATCTATAGTACGAGTTAAAAAATTACGATCATTTATGATTGTTGGTAGAAAAATATCCAATGGAGGAGATTTTTGGGACCATTTTTTCTGAAGAAATTTCTAAAGTTGTTGGATATAAGAAGATTATTGGAAGAATTTTATTTTTTTATTTAACAAAAATCCCATAACTTTTTAATGTTTTCTAAAAAGATAATCAGATAATGTAAAATATCATATTAAATATTCTTAATGAATTGAAAAGGACTGGATGAACATTCCATAAGAAAATGAAAAATGTCAGATAAATTTTTTTTATGTGAGGTGAAAAAGATCAGATAGACATTCCTTAATAGGATTTTGATAATATAATTGATATAGAAGGTGGTCAATATAAAATCTAACTATTCTTTATTATTCAAAAATTTGTGAAAATCATGAGTTATAAAATATCATTATCCACATGTTTGATATAAATGTTTAGAAGACTCTTTGGATTTAAAAAATTGGATATATTTTTGGCTTAGGAAATGTGTTTATACAGTTAATGAAGTTTACAAATATTATGATTTTGGGAAGCTATAATTTTATAATGTTTGCGTTGGATATTTTTGAATTATAGCATGTAGAGGAATATTTCAAAAGAATTGAAACATGATTAACCTTTTCAAATGGACAATGTAGTATTCATATGAACATTTCTAACAAAAAATTTTCGATGAACAAATTTAAAATTTTGGAAAAATATTTAATAAGGTCATTTTCATATGAAAAAAGTAGAAATCAGATGAGAATTTGGGATTTACATTTTTAGATGAACAAAGTGAAAATTTCATATGAACATTTTAAAATAAAATTTTTAGATAAACATAGTGAAAATTTTAGAACAACATTTTTATTGAACATTTTCATATAAAAAAAGTGTATATTTCATATGAACATTTTCAATGAACATTTTAGAAGAACATTTTGTAAAGAAATTTTTTTAAAATTGTTTTTAGGTTTATAATAGATTTATAAACATTTAAAAATTATTTTTTACTGATTGTTAAAACATCTAAATATCATTTCAGAAGATATTTGATTCTTGTCGAGTTTAATAGATGGTTTTAATGATTTAATTTAGGAAATGTATTAAGAAGAATAATTGAATTTCATGTTTTCATTAAGTGGGAAATTAAATTTAGAGTCACTCCTTTTCTCCAGGTCATGAATCTATGAACATATTGTATGTATAAATTATGGTGTCTAGTATTCACACATATAAAACTTGAAGTACTAATGAATTGGTTTTGGATAGAAATACCATCCAAATATCAATATCCAGAATTCAAGAAGGAATAGTTCCAAACCAGTTATCTCTTGGTTTTTGAGGAAGAATAAAAAGGTGTTTGTTTCAATCATACTTTTTTAAATAGAATTAACAGATTAAAATTTTTTCACTGGAAAAACATCTGTATTAAATGACATCATATTAAAAAAATTGTAAGAATGTTTTCAACTTATGAACTTTCCATATGGACTAAACATACAGAGAAAATCATTAATTTATTAATGAAAAAAAATTTATAACAATGTCCAATATGAGTTTTCTTTCATTCTACTAAGAATGTTGTTCGTGGTTTATAAATTGTTTACGGAATATTTTTTACATATTTTATCAATCAAAAAATAACATGAAACGTCGTTTTGATAATGTTTCAATTCAATTGTAAGGATATCACTGATTTTTCAACAATATAAAGGGTTTAATTTTCTAGTGGAAATGAGATATACCAGTTGTCCAATACCAATGGTTTTAAAAAATCATTGGTATAGGTCCCTCTATATAAATGGTTCATAATTAATAATTGAATATCTTTTTTATTTGATTTTTATACGAAGGGTTTAATATAACAATTAATATATATATTTTTTAGATTATCTACCAATGGTTTGACCAAAACCATTGTAATAGAAAATATTATACCAATGGTTTTATATAACCATTTGTATATCCTGCAAAAAGAAATTATATTGAATAGTTTTAAAAAATAATTGGCTTAAATATTATATACCAATGTTTTTTTAAACTGTTGGTATAGAATTCCATATAAATGCAGTTTCAAAAAATATGCACATCACATTTAACTCCCATATAGAATTATTTTTATAAGTTCCTTTAATTTTCTTTCTATCTACGGTGACTTATCTTTGTTTCATGTTTTCATATGGTTGTTCTTAAAAATCAGATTGGTGTGTTACAAATCCATATTATCCTCTTGGATGAATTATTTTAATTTTTTATTATTATGAAACAATAACCTTTATTTTTTTATGGAAGTATTAGTCTAGATTTATTTAAGATGGGTTTCTACTGGTAATCATGGATTGTATTAATTTATTTTTTTCTATATTCTTTCTTGGACATCCTTACTATAATTAGATTTCCATTGGGTATATATTACTATTTTTATAATTTGAATGATGATGTTTTTTATGTGTTGGAAGTGTTTTGGCGTAGTCAATGAATGATTTTTTTGGGGGGAGGGGATTTGTCTATTTGTCTATTGTTATCTCAATCATTGGTGTGGTGACTGTTTTTTGGATAGGTGCATTTTTTGAAGAAATGTACAACATGTTTTTATGTTATATGGGTTCAATGTGATAATGATTTAGTCATGTGTGTGTGGAGTTGGTGAGGTACCACTATGGTGTGAGGTTCTTGGAAAATATGTAACTATATGTCTGGATATAATTATTATTGTTTTCCCTAGTTGGGGAATTTATATATATGAAGACTAATTATTTGAAATTATTATAAATTATCTTTAATTGAATATTTATTTAGGGTGTTAAACATATACTAGTTTTTGAGATAATTAATTCTGATATTTTATACAAAATCATCAAAATGTCACCTTTTATATAAAACCCAAAAGCATTATCACTTGATGAAAGGAAACATAGAAAAACATTTATAGTTGATTCACACAAAAACGTTGTATTCTATGAAGAGTAAGTGAAATTGAAAAACACTTTAGAATATTATAATAACGAGACACTACTAAATGAAATTTAAACTAATTTTTATGTAAAATAAAAAACATATGTATTTCTATCTTTCAGTGAGGATTGGGGTATATATCTTGATGTTCTTGATCTATAAACAAAGTAGTGTTGGAAATTGGATTTTTATGACATTATATTGATGTTATGTGAGTGAAAATGATACAAAAATTATTCATCATTAAATGTTAGTGGATGAATATGGGAAGAGTTGTGTGATATCTATAGAACATATGAATTACAAAATCTATAATGAGGAAGAAACCAAATTATTGATTCCCTTAATGTATATTTCAAGTAAAAAGTATATAAAATTGAAAAACATGAGTAGGATTTCATATGATTGATAATGAATCATATATCAATGGTAAAAATATATGGAACAAACTTGAATATTCCGTTCTAAAAATTAATAGATTATCATTGAGATGAAAGGGTTGTTTGAGTCATGAATTCATGTATAGAAATGATGTTTGATCAAAGATTGAATGTTCTATTTTTGGAAACTCTCATAATAATAAATATTGATGTCTATATAATAGATGTAACCACCTTGAAAAAGTTATCTGGGATTATCCCTTTGACGGGGAGACAATTGAACATGTTTTTATTCATATGTTTGTTCTACCATTACTATTTATTTCGCGAAAAATTTATTTTTGTTCGGAAAAACTTCTTAGATCATTTTTTATCTATCACATAATTAAGAACCCGAGAAGTTATATGAATAATGAATGATGTTTTGAAACATGTTTTATTTATATAAATGAATTATTTTCCACTGATTGTAAATTTGACATGTGTACCTTTGTTCTCATAATGGTTACTTTATATGATGATTAATTCCAAAAAATGAAAATATCATCCAGATGGTTGGAAGTTTGTGAAACCGTATTAGTGATTTATTCCTTATGGCTAGTATAAAATGATTTTTTCATTGGAAATATTGCTAAAATTATAATATATTTACATTGGGACATGTGGAAATATTTCATTTCCACTTCTAGTGTAGGGTGTTTAAATAAATAGAATGAAAAATATGAAAATTTTACATCTATTTATCATTGATAATGTTTTTTATACATGGATAGCCTTTATACTTGTTATTTCTTCTGTGGAGATTAACTCCATAGGGTAATTATATGATAGAATTTTGGCTCCTTCATTACCTATTATAGAATATTTAGTATAACAAGCCTTCTTAATAACAACTCACCATTATTTCTAAGGAGTAAAGGAATGGATTTTAAGAAAATATTTTTAGGGAAAGTGGGGCCTTCTAGTCACCCTAATAATAAATTTTTATCAACATGTAGTTTGGTTTAGAATAGATACCTCAGGGGTCATAGAAGACACAACAACAGAAGTGGGATCTCATTGATCTATGAAGATGGTGTTCCCATAAATTAATGTCCTTTTGGGTTCCCAAAATTATAATATTAAGGCATAAATACCCAATATGTGGTATATAATGAGATATATTGATGGTGACGTTCATGATGAGTGTGATAAATTTATGGGGACAACCTAATATCCAATAAGGAATATGTAAATCCTCATATAAATCTTTAGATATGAATTGAGATTTCTATTATGTTTTTTAGAGTGTGTCATTATGTTTATATAGATTTTTATGGGTTTTTTCTATACTATCTTGATCTGCAACTATCATGTTTTCCATCATGTATATATCCTCTTCAAATTATATATTGTTACCAATTATGTTTTCATCAAAATAAAAAACATGTGCGCCACACTAGAATATTAAACATACTTAAATAGATATGTTTTTTAGATAGAGTATGATATGTTTATTTAATTTTTATACACATCAAACTACCTTTGAAGAAAAATTGGCCATCATTTTACTAATGTGAAATTAGGTCACATATCCACAAAACAATTTCAGGTTACCTAACATATATTGGGTGTTATAGATTCCCCACATATATTAATACAAATTTATATTATAAAAATTATCTAATTAATGGTACATGTAACATATATCTCAAGTAATCATGTATGATCTATAAACCACTTTCATAGGTAAATTATTCATGTTATGATAACAACTTTTTGTTCACATTTCATGTTGCATGTCCACTTTGTTTTCTTGGACCATACCTATCAAAAATAAGATGATGATATGTAAACACATCCACCCAAGGATATCATATTGATTTGATAAATTATCAAAAAAACGATTATTAGTTATAATAGAGTATAATTTTATATCTCTTGTTTTTTTGTATGGGTGAAAAATAAAATAATTGGGACTAATTGACTGATTCATGTAAATAGAAAATGTATCAGTGAAACTTTTTATGTTTTTATTGTGTGATGCATATTATTTCTTTTACATGAGGAAGTTTATATGTTTTATAATTCAATGATTTTAAAATTTATAGGAATTCATGGAATTTAATTCAGTTATGGAGGTGGTAAATATATTTTATGTCTACACACATCGTAAACAAAAGTTTATTGTTAATTGGGCAATCATCCATGGTTAGGTTCATTAGTGTGTTATAATTAAAGACACTGGTTTAATCTCTCATAAATAAAATATTAAAATATATACTAGGTCATAACTAGAAAAAGTATTGTAGGATCATCACTAGTGAGATCACTAATACTAGTTTCATCAATAATTGATTTATTGATTCATCACCAATGAGATGAAATCAATTATTGGAGTTTCATTACTTATAACAAGGGTTATGAATATATTCACATATAACATATCCATGATTTAATTAAATGTTAGGTTTTCATTATAATATATGTTTGAAAACATTAGGGTATGATGGGATTTAATATCTCCCAACATGTTTTAATATCACCAATATAGGATTGAACACCATATCTTATTATCTCACATATTTATAAGGGTAATTTTTCAGAAATTTTTTATTGATATCCCACTGTATTATCTTCATGAATTTTAAATTTCATTGAGGTTTTATTTCTCTATAACTTATTCTCGTAATATATTTACATAAAAAAATATTTTTCATGCTTATGTACATCCTATATTCACCAAATTTTAGTTTTAGGATTATAAATGTATGTAAAAAACATAAATATTTATAATTTTAGTATGATTATGTTTAACTATAATTTTTGGGACAACATTCTAAACATTTTGGGATGAAATGTCATTGAATTCCTTAGTTTTGTTAAAATATTCACACCTTATTTTCATTAAATTTTATGCTTTATTATACATTTATTATGACTTATATAACATTTCTTTCATTATGGTTTGTTTTTATAAGTACTTTTCACAATTTCTTCTTTTTAAAGTATTTTGTTTAATTATCTACAACATTCACATAGAATTTATTGGTTACAATGAAATCATTTTGTTAAAAAATAATATTATTGATTAATAATTTTATACATTCATTGTCATAGAGGGAGGTATTTAATATTGATGATGGTGAGGATGGTGGTGATGAAGATTGAGGGGATGATGTTGAGGATGAAGAGTGGATTATGGTGATGATGATGGTGATGACATTAAATCTACTAATAGAGATATTGGTCCATTGATTTTTTTCTATAATTTATGACACATGATGTCTACTGATTGGTTGTGAATGAATATATGTGATGTTTTAAATGTGTTTTATCATTTTTTTAAGGAATTATCTAGTTTATTAAATTTTTTAGACCGTCAAGTAGTGTGTTTTCATGTGTAGGTGTTTTGGGAAAGGTGGATGTATGTTGTTTGGTATTATTTTTTTATTTAAATATATTTTGGGAATGTTGAGTGTGCTGGTGGCTAGGAAGGGTAACAAATATATACCAATGATTTTTATATTGTTGGTATAGTTTCAATGAAGATGATCTATACCAATGGCTCTGAGTAGTTTGTATAGACTCACACCAATGTTTTATATAAACTTGTTGTATAGTTTACATATATTGGGCCAATAGCAACAATTTATAAAATAACCATTGGTATATGACTATACCCATGACCATACTCCATAGACATGGAGAACCATTGGTATAAGATACACCATTGGTTTTACATCATATAAAAATGGCTAAGAACTGTTGGTATAACTCTAATCTCCAACAATGTTTTTAGTGGATTGGGTTGTTTTGGATTATCCCCAAACCATGCCAAGGAATTCTTACTCTTGTTGAGTAGTGAACATTTCAAATACATGTGTTCCTATGGTTGTTTTTTTATTCTTATTTTTCAATAAATTTATAACTCTTTCACATGTGTAAAAGTTTTTTTCATAAGAAATAATAAATTATAAAAAGAAAAAAATCACTAATTCACCATGCCCCCCTCTCATTTATCACATTTTTTTTCACCCAATACTGATTCCTGAGTGGAAATGGAATGGTTTGATTGTGTATTGCATAATTAAGCTATTGATGACACCCTAAGGTAGTGAAATAGTATAGGTGATCATGAATCGATTAAAAAAAGTGGTTCATTTCTTCTGACCTAGGAGATATTCTCTGTTATGATGAGTTAAATAATATACATGAGAGAGATATAGTTATATTACATAAGATTCCATGAATTATTGTTCAAGATAATGATTTATGTTTTAAATTTAATTTCTGTTGGGGATTACATAAATATCTTGGTATTTAATTATATCTTTACACTACCTATCATCTATAGAAAAATGGATTGTCTTGGAATAATATTCAGATCTTATAGGACATGATGGGATAATTCATTCAAGATTTTGTTGTCTCTTGTGGGTACTACACAGAACTCATGGATATCTCTTATAAAAATAGTTATCATGTATCTATATAGTTGATTAAAATGTTTATGTAGATCACCCAGAGTAGGAAAAATTTCTTTTTGGACTAGTTATGATAACCTATTATGTTTTAGGTGGGTGATCGAGTATTCATACAAGTAACTATATGGTTGGGACACTGTTTTATTTGAATAACACCAATGTTGGCACCCATGTACACTGATCCATGTAATAAAGTGATGAGTATTGGTCCATTGGAATTCCAATTGTATCTCTGATAGTTTTTTTGTTATATATATAATTTACTCTATGTATCACATCTTCAACAATCCTATATCTATTCATCTCATGTAATTAATACTGATGATGTCAATTTTTAAATTAAAGTGTCATTTGAGTGATGTCTAGTTTTTATAGTAGATCAAAAAGGGAGGACTTGGAATGAGATGATAGTTCCTCTGGTGCTTGTATAGTTATAACAAAGATGTATCTAGGAGTATAAGTAGGAGTGATATTCCAATATACAGGCTCCTTGGCTAGCGTTATTCACCAATAAGACCCATTGATTTTGGTACGTGCAACACAATGAATAGTTTTTATATGGTAGGGTGGTGGTAAGATATTGGCCTTGTTCTTGAGGTGAAAGACCTTTTAATTGTGGTTGTACCTTGTTGTTTTCATTTTTTTTATTCATGATATCATTGATTTTGTGGAGATGGAGTGATTTTAGACATGTTTAATGTTCTATAATTATCCGAGTAGTGGGTTTTGAAGGCTTGGGGTGCCTACAACTGAATGGGCTAATTAGAGTTTTCCATTCCATGGTTAGGGAGATGCCACACTATAGTGACATTATCTGGTATAATGAACCACTTAGAGACTCACCATAGTATACATTAGGTTGTGGTACCAAAATAGTTTCTTGGCCAACCATGAGGATCCCCATGTCATGGACCTTCTCATAATGCATGGTAGAGTCCCTTATGCGAAACAATGATGAAGCCCCTCACTATGGTGTCTCCTAGTCTTTCTATTTTAGGATAGGCCATGTCATTTGGTTGTACCATAGTTAGATCTACATCAAGGTCTAGGTAATGATTCTTGGGGAGGGCCTCCTTTCCTAAACCCTCAGTAACCACTATGTTTTGGTTTATACTAGATTGTTTCATAGTAATATTGGATTAGATCATTGTGATATATACTATGTGGAGCAGGATGTGGGGAAGGAGGTGAGGCCCTCTATGCTATATTATTAGGAAACACCTCACTGTGTAGTTTATAGTTCACATATTGGTTGGTAATGATAGAACATAACCATATTCTAGCCTTTTTTAACCACACTGTAGTGAAGACTATCCAACAATTCAAAAAAGTTTTTTATTTTTATTTTAAACTTACTTTAATAAAATGGTTTTATGGCCTCTTTTATCCCCTTCTGCTCAACAAATATTCTCCATCACATGCCCTATTACTTTTTCATTATAAGTTGGTTTTTTCTATCTTGATTATTAATGGAATCGATCACCATTCGTTAAAATATTGTGAAAGAGCTAAATATATCCATTTGTAATCATTATTTTTTAGTATCTTCATACATCTCTTTGTCTTATTCAATTTATTATATTTGTTCCCTATCTTATGGTCTTATCTTTAATCTTTTATTTTTTCTATTTAAAATAAAATCATAGGTTTGTATCTGATGAAAGGGAATATAAAAGCAAAACATGGGTAGTTTTAAAGCTATCCTTGAAGATTGTTGTCATTTTAGTTGTGTGTATGATGTGTGGTCATATTGAAAACTTTTGTAGCCATAACTCTCCAAATTGAACCTTCCCCATAGGGCCTGTGTTTTCTATTATCATGTGTTGATTGAAATTATAATCACCGCATGAGGTTTCCCTAAAATTTAAAAAAATGTTTTTTTTAATATGTGACATATGGGGATCTATGGGATTAATCTATTCACCATGTGAATTTTTTAGGATTCCTAGAACATATATCATGAATTTTTCATCATAACAATCATGTGTGCCCTAAAATAGCTAAATTAAATGAGTAGATTAATATATTTCCCAATGACTTGGAATATCATGACACCCTCCCCCAAAAAGGTACCCCTACTATAATGGTAAGGAGAGAATGAAGATAGTGACCGCATGAAGACCACATCAAATATCCCATTGGTAGTTAATAAGAACTAAGGGTGTATCATACATTTAAATTGGAGGAATTACCCTCTTAAAGAAAATAAGGAATGATATATAATAAAATTACACCCATCAAACCATTATCATAAAGGTAAAATAAGTTAAATGTATAATAATTTTTTGTCATATAAAACATATCAAACTATTATGTGAATTACATGTACCAAAAGATAAACTCAATAGTGACCATTAAACCCAAAAAACTCCCAACGAACCACCAACTAGAAATATCAATATTCATCTACAACCTGATCATATAGACCTAAAAAATAGTTTATATATGTAGGGTAAGAATAATTGGCATTTTAAGTAGGATCCTCCCAAAATCATCTCTTAAAAAAAGAAAAAGAAAGAATAATAAGGCATAGGGAACAACACATAAAAATAACTCATCACCAAAATTGGTACAATAAATTCTCCACCTCACCATGGATATCTCTCACTACATAATGCATAAAAGATATCATATATTATATTTATAAAAACATTGTTACCCCTCCACCACTCCCTCACTAATTTTCCACTCTGCACCAATATTTTATGTCTTGAGCCATCTCTCTTCAAATGAATATGACTCGAAGACACATGGGATAAAATTTCATAACATGAATCTTGTGCATCACATCATCTCATAATTTCTTTCCTAATATTCATATAGTAATTCAGTAGTTTTTCAGATCCACACAACCCATATATCATGTATCATATATCGGGTATTGTACCTCATGTTATCACAACCCAAACATCAAGTAATGTACATCAAGATATCACAACCATACATTTCACACCCATAATAATTCTCAGGATACAATATTCCAAAATGAATGTGTGTGAACTAATCAAAATCCATTATATCCCCATACAAATATATATGTGGAAATATAATCACTATGTATACCGTAACATAATACAAATAAGAGATGATAGTGGGTCCATAGGGGGTAGTAAGCCATCCATCCCTCACCGACCAGAATGTTAGGGAAAATACCCTCCTAGAGTCCATTACGTGTCAATTTCCATACCAGAATGGGTGGGGTATCTTATTAAATAATACAAAATATAGGTTATATTATATATTGAAAATAAAATATTGGCATTAACCTAGTCCTAGGCTCAACTGATAATATCTCCCCTCAAAAACATAGCTTCCACTACTAAAGACTTAATATCCAATAATCCCACAATAATTAAGGTCAATTAATTAAATTACTTCATTAATTTTTATAAATTAACCTTACATTAATTAACCTATTATACATTAATTAACATTATTTTTATTAAATTTCATTAACCATAAAATGTGAATTCGATTCCTTTAAGAATAATTAAACTGAGTCCAAGATTTCTCAAGATTAACATTTCTTTCATTCCAACAAGCACCAACCCCATGGATAAAAAAATTATTAAACATTAATATCAATACATAATTCCAGGTATTCTATGAAATATCATAAGGTACCATAAATAAATTCATAACTAAGCACAACCAGCTACCTAAAGCAGTGGGGAAAATAATATATATAGACAAAAAACATAACAATCATAACACTGAACATATTATAAATAATGAATAATCTGATCATTTAGAACAATAATGTGAAATCCTAGCTTCAAAACCGTCCATAAATCCTAGTACCAACCCTAGTATAATTATGTATATCATTGTGCATCTTACAATCAACAATTTCGACTACTACCACACTCCCTAGGACTCCCCACCTGTATCTAATCTACCAAAAAGCATCCAAATATCACATCATTATAAATTTCAAGGATAACATACATAAAAACATATAATGCATTAAAACAGGAGTCAAAAAGTATTTTTAAACTAAAAACAAGTCATAAATCCTTTTTCATACAAAGGGTCTCTCAGGACCTAAAACAATTATCATTTATAAACAAATAGTTTTAATTCCATATTGTATTAACTGATTCATTAACATAGGTTAAAATTAAGGGTAACCTATGTCATACACTATAATATATAGTAAATTTATTAAAAAGGCACCAAAAAACATTTTATTTCCATCAATTATAAGATAATACCATTTTATTAAACATGCATCATTACATATAGTAATCTAATAAAAAAAGTTTATGAAATTACATTATTTAACCATTTTTAATTAAATTAACTTTCTAACCCAAGAAAAAAACATGATAAAAACATTAAAAATATATAATAAATTATCTATTAAATAAAGTGGAAAACCATTATAATGATGTAAAAAACTGTAATCACTTACTGTACAAAAATTATTTCAATAATCTGGTTCATTATATATAAAATTTAGTCCTAACATCACCGAAAGCGATAAATCAAGGTCAATCTATGATTAAACTTAAAAAAGAGAATAAAAAATATATATACTTTAAGGAATAAAATTTATTTAAATGTGATTGAAACAATAATGTGGATATTTGATCACATTTCTCACCAAAAACTACATCCCTCCAATGATTCCACATCACATCGCACCAAAAACATAAAAATAAACATAGTTCTAATAATATTAATAAAAATATTTAATTTGGAAAAGTTATTATGGGAGGAAACAAGACTATTCCAATAATAAATCAAAAAAGGAAGAACTCACATGATATCACCACTGATCCAACACGGTAAGTCAAGGATAATATCTGATCAAAAGGGTATTCAAAGACCCTAGAAAATACCTCTTAGGTGACTAGGTTTTGAGAGATAATTTTGGAATAATGTTTGGTTCAAATGGTGTTATTGTTTTTATAGGAATTATAGAGAAACTAATACTACAATATAGCCCCATTCGCCACATCGTAGAACTATCTAAATTTGGAAGGACTATAGTGCAACACATGGGACCATGCCGTAAGCATCCGAACCAAACTACACATGAGAACCATATTGAAGATCCATAAAAAAATATTATATTTAAGGAATAGGACCATGACACAACTAAGAATTTTTTTTCTTTAGAACGTCACATCCTCGAGGAAGGATATGCCATGACTATGATCTCCACCCACACCCCTTGACCGTTAAAGAAGGTCCTAGGCCATAACTTGCTTCCATGTCATAGAAATCCTTAATATTATAATACCTATGAATTACTCCCCAAAGACCCTATATCATAGTTGGGAGACCATATTGAAGCTGCCCAAAAATTTGGGAGAGAATTCTCAAGGTGATATGACACAGTACAAAGCTCCATACCATAGTGACCCAGATTACTATATAGCCCTAAGCCCTATGCCAGATAATCTCATGTAACTAAAATTATCGATTTCAAGTCCACATTTTTCACTATGAATTTCTGAAAACATTTTTAGGAAAACTCCATCACCCAAAAATCATAATGGAAAAAGAAACTAGGAACTTCTTCCTTTGATTATATACATCTCAGACAATTCTCATCCCCAAGAACATAAAACCAAACTCCTAGAGAAAATAAGGGAAAATGGTTGTCTGAACAACCACCCCATGAGATACCTCTCAAAAATTGCACCAGCAAAGGACCTCAAACACCTTTTATAGAAGAAAAAATTGAAAAAAACATTCAACACTAACAACCATCTCAAAAAATATACTTCATCGAAGATACCTCTTTAATAAGAGAAATGCAAAAAAAACAATGCATCAGAGGATACCATCCCATAATCTAGATAAAGGTCAAAAATGAAAAATGATCTTTATTATTAGATAAGTTATAAAAATTAAAAAATCTAGTTAACTTGTTCATATCTATAACCCATATTGCCATGTTTTCTCATCCATGCCACCATGTCTCCACAAGACATGAAACATGGGAATTATAAACCCTCTAATCTCCTTTTGGAGGTCCTAGATCTCCACAAGACACTCCTAAAAAGTCACATCAACATAACTATGAATCAACCCCAAATAAATGTTGTGATATTAATCATGAATATAATAGCGAAGCTATGATACATGTAAGAAATCATTTATTATATCATTTATGATGTAATTTTTATCTAATATTCCATGTCTCCAATATGATCCCGCACCTCAAAAGGCCCCAAAATCGGAAATTAAACTTACTCCCATCAAAAAACCTTAACTGATGATTAAGAGGTTCCCCCTTTCAGAATTTATGATCTCCAGTGTCAAATATATTGGTATCCTTTAATTATTTACAAAGGATTTATAAAGATCCTATGTTGCATTCATCCTTTTGTGAATTTCCTTAACCATCTATGTTGTGTTATATGATAGATCTAGCCCAAGAATTAAAAACTCTCCATATCTATTCTAGTGGAATGGAGAATAAACATGTAGTCTATAAAAAGAGAAAAATGGTTTCATACCAATGGTGGAGGGAAAATTATTTCTATAAGAAAAATCAACCAATGGTGTGTGTCTCATCGACAAACTTCAAAAATCTAGGACATAAGAATGAAATATGTTTTCAACATTTTTGTGGGAGCACTCTATCCGACCTTCCTTATTTAGCTTTAATATAGTGTTAATACATATTTGAGTGAAAAAAGTGTATTAGGGACCTCCCTACAACCTAGAGGTAAAATGAGGATCATAAACAAAATTGATCGACCTCAGAAATACATTATGTCTCACCACTTCCTCCAGGTATTTCCTCGATAAAAATTACACTGATCACAATTCAATTATTAATATAATGTGGGATGATTTCAATAAATAATACACTATAACCCATATAACATCAATGAATCCCTAATATTGAGGTAAAATTTTAATTAATTCAATTGATATGTCCTTCCACATCCTCCAAGGAAAATCTAACAGATTGAGAAAGCCTCTCTGAATATGAAACATAACCTTAAACATTCCGCAAACAAGACATTAAGACACAATCTCTTTACCTACACACCTCATAGAAGGCCACGAAAACTACCCTTTAATATCTTCATACATATTTTTTAAGACTTAATGTACCAAAAAAGGTGAGCAACATAACACATGGATAACCAAGTCAGGAATCTCTAATGAAAAAAATAATTCCCTAGAATAACAACTGATTATATTCATCATATAACCAACCATTAGGGTAACTACCAATGATAAATGAGTCACACCATCCATCCACCTATGATTAACCAAGTCTATCTACTACACCAAGGATGGTTGCACTATCATTTTTAAAGGATAAAATTTCTGTGAAACCTCACTCATGTCATGATACATTATTGATATATCTACCATCGTCCATCATTCTATATATTCATGGATGGTATCACTAGGTTACTTCCTTCTTTGCGCATCATCTACAACATTTAAATTTTCTTGTGTATAAAAAATCATGGTTTCATATACATATAATAATTAAATACACTATATCTATCATAAGATCATGTCACATTGGGAGAAGATATACCTCAATCTCTTATGATCAGAAAAATACACAAAGAACTTACTGATGAGTTAACACCTCCATAACTTCAATGAAAACATGTCTAATTCCAGATCAAAATCATGATCATTATAATTATTTTCATGTAGAATTAACTAATGAGACCCATAAGGAATAACCAATCTCTATTGTATTAAACAAAACCTAGTCTAAGACATGAAACATCATTAAGAACCACAAACTAAACTCTCTCTTCTAGAAAAAAATGAACTAGAGTGGTAAAAAACAAAATCTTTATGTATTTAAAGTCTTCATAACACTAATAAGACCACAATATTTTCCAATCCACTCAGTTAAAAGATGCTAGTGGATTCCAATCCTGAGATAAATCATCTTTAAACCTCATGTAGAAGCATGAAAGGCCAAGGAAACCTCATACCCCTGCAACTCTCTTAGGGGATTCTGAAGAAATGATTGCATGTATCATCAATGCATCTATATATAAAACTATGTGGAACATGAAATTACTCAAGAAAAAAATTTCATTATACCAAAACTCACACTTATTCGCCTTTTTGAATATATCCTTATGATTAAGAGCTCCCAAAACATAAAACATATACTCTGCATTCTCCTCCTTATATGTAATTACACAAGGATGTTGTTAATTGAAACCACAATGAACCATTATCGAAATTATATAAACACTGAATTTATCAATCCCACGAACATGGATGGAGAATTCATCTCAAAGAATGAAATCATAAAAAACATGTAATTCAAATATTGAAATTAAGAACCAAGCTTCCATACATCCTCTTATTTCACCCACATCTAATGATTTCTTTATCACAGATTATTATTCAAGAACCAAATAGACCCATTAAACAATTTAAATAAATCATTAATACATGGAAGAGGGTATCCTTACTTCACTATCACCTTGTTTAAGTGATGATAATTGATACAAAAATGAAAACATCCATCTGGCATCAGCATGAACAAAACTGGTGCACCTGAAGGTGACAAACTCATTCAAAAAAACCTCAGAAAAATATATCATTGATCTATAATCAAATCCCTCAAAACTCAAAATGGGAATTCCTATATAGATACATAAATATTAGATAAAATTTTAACAATATAAATTTCCCAAACTAGATATATCATAGAAGGGGTAAATCTACAACCACCCCCAAAACACATCATGGGACTCTTCCACAACCCTAGGAAACACCATTGGGTGAATAATAGATAAAATTACCCTTATATAATTTATCAAGGAAGATAGGGATGTAACACACAATTGACCAATCCAAGGGTCTCTCTTTATAATGAACATTATAGACTCACTGTCTGCATCTTACTACAAAATCTACCTCCTAAAGAAATCCAAATTAACTTTCATCAAATATAGCTAGTCCATTGAGGAAAATCTTTTATGGATGAATCAATAAAAATATTATTTCCCATAAAGAAAAGTGATTATTAGAAAATATGACATGTTATCAACATACTTTATCAAAATATGATCAAACTTCAATTGGCATAGTAAATTCCAAGGGCATTGGAATCCTTTCAACCTCAAGTCCCAAATCACAGGCTGGGTTACGTGATATGAGGAGCGTGTAGCTCGTGAATCTGACAACAAATGTTCCCTTGTATGAAATAATAAAAGGTTTCCTTGAATAATGTACGGCTATCCCAGCACTAGAAACACTAGAGCATGCATATGGGAACGACATGCCTTACTTTTCTTTGAACCTGATAGTGATCACCTCTACAGGAACAAATATATTATCTAATGATGTGGGGTATCTTGAGGCAATTCTCCACCAACACCATATCCTCCATATTGATCCCAATATGGGGTAACCTACTGTCGATGCCTCATCCAAAACAACCTCAATAGAAAAACCGGAAGTGGAACACCTAATACATGCTGTATCATTATAATGGTTAATTACTGTTGCCACTGATTACCTAAACAACTATAAACAAGAGCATATGATCCATGAAAATTGGCCTAAGAGAATCCTCCCCTAGTGAAACTGAATGATGAGCACAGAGAACTTCCCCTAGATCTCTGAAATCTATTTTTTTTTAGGAAAATGGTAAACCCATACCATATTTCTGGTACATGGGGTGTTCTGATGAATCACTTCTTATGATGAACTAGTTTTGGATAAAATCATCTCAAAAACATATTATCTCGTTAATACCTCATGATATATAAACAATATGAATAGGTTAACCCATTATATGATCATTATATGTAAAGTCTCTTTAAAATTCCTCTCCATAGCCTCCACATCTGGTAACATGTCTAATTCAGAATGGATAATGGAATGAAAATTGATCTTGAACCCCTATTTATTTGATCTCCATTATAAAAGGGTATGCAACTCCATGTGACTGGATTCATTCATTTAAAACAATGAAAATATTTTTAGAATTTATCCCTGAATATCTCATATGAGGTCTCCAACTCCTCATGATCCCCAAGGAACAAGATCCAACATTATCCCACTGCTAAATGTAGCATTGTCACGACCAATAAACCCCAATGATGTATTCAAGAATGGATGGAAATGAAATATATTACTACTTAATATGACCTATATTTTGTGACTAATTAAAAAAATGACCCATTAATCTTTTTCATAATCTTACACTAGAACTCTCCAAGTTTCATCATCATCGGCATCTACTCTATAATGATCTACCGGCATGTCCAGTTGAACAAATTTATAAAAAACATGATGGGGATTTCATCCTAAGGCCATAACTTCAAAATAAAAAATGTTTTGAAACTTAGAAACCTATATATGTAATATATAATATTATTTAACTAATTTATTTATTCATGGTTATCCTATTCCTAATGTCTACCTATTTCTATTATAGGAGCAAGGAAGAATGATTCATGATTCTGTCATAGGTCTTTAACTTAGATCCAATATCATTTTTCTTAGTAGGATTGGTAAAAATAAATGTTATCTAAATAGATTATATAGATCCATAAATACCAATGTCAAATATGGAATCCTTTTTTTACATTTCTTACTAATCATAGGCAGTATTGTTTTCCAACCAACTTTTGATGCCTCAGATGTGCCTAACTCCAAACTACACCTTATCCCTCAACCCAAACCTTGGATACCACTATGAAACAACCCCCTCCCCCTAAAGAAATTCTCCTGAGATGTAAATGATATAAGGGA
This sequence comes from Viscum album, assembly GCA_963277665.1. Taxonomy (NCBI): domain Eukaryota; kingdom Viridiplantae; phylum Streptophyta; class Magnoliopsida; order Santalales; family Viscaceae; genus Viscum; species Viscum album. Next base: position 425,840,462 of record OY728129.1, on the reverse strand, counting down.
TATGATGACCACCTTAATCCCACCATTAATAGACAATAGGTTTGTGACAGGCACTGAGGGTGTATCATACATACAAATGGGAGGTATTACCAACTAAAGGAAATGAGGAACGAGAGAAAAGACCGCTACAAAAAAAACTATGATAATAAACGTAATGTAAATCCAGAGTATATACATAAAATTTCATAAAAAAAATATATATATAAAGGTAACTAGATGTACTAAAAGAAAAACATGGAACTGACAATGAAGCCAAAAATTCTCTAAACCAACCACAAGGTAGAAATATCCATCTTGATCTCAAACCTTCTCATGCTAACCAAAAAATGTTTTTAAATATATGTAGGGTGAGAATAATTGGTATACTCACTAGGATCATCTCTAAATCCTCTTAAGTGAATGAAAATGAAATCATACTAAGGCATAGTGAATAATAAGTGAAACTAAATCATCCCCTGAATAGGTAAACTATTTTATTTTCCTCACTAGGGATATCTCTCACTAAGTAATTCATACAAGAGAACATATAATTTTGTGATAAAATCAAGGGTATTGTACCACAAATTCCCCATTAGTTTTTTGATATTCTCCAACATCGTACATCATGAGACATCTCTCTCCAAAAAAAAGGCAGCTCGAAGACACCTTGAAAATTTATCATAACATCCATCTAATGCATCACTTCGTCTCATTATCCTAAACCTAATATATAAATATATAGTAACATTGTATTGAATGGGATCCACCATATCCTATATTCCATGAATCATATATCAGGTATTGTACCTAAATCCATCATATCCCATACACTAACTAATATACATCAATCTATCACAAACCATACACATCATACCTATAATAATATTTTGAGTACTATATTTTCAGATAAATGTGTGTGTACTAAAAATATACAATTATATTCCTCAACAATGATATATTGGGAAAGATAACCACTGTGAATACCAGTACTTAATACTACTAGGAGAAGAGACCAAGGCTATAGGTGGTAATCATCCATCTATCCATCACTATCATGGTTGTTGTAGAAAAAACCCTCCCAAAGTACACTGTGTGTATATTTACATAGTTAAATTAGTAGGTAAGTGTATGAAGTCATAAAACATGCATGATATAATATATCTCAAACCATGTTATGTCTGTAAAAATTTTCCTAGGATCAACTACTAGTATATCCCATCAGAAACCGAGCTTCCACAGTTAAAGACCATATATCCTATGAGTACACAATAATTAAGGGAGTTTCCTCAAATTAATTATTTCCTTTAAAAACATTATCCTTATGTTAGTTAATTTATTAGAAATAAATTTACATTATTATGATTACATTTCATTAACTAAAAATTGTAATGTTTATGCCCTCTAGGAATAATCCAACTAAGACTATGGTTTCTAAAGATTAATATCTTATTCATCCAAATAGAAACCAACCCCATGGGATAAAACATTTTATAAAAATTAATATAGTTTAATATTCTTAGGAACTATAGGAAACATATAATGACACCATAAATAGATGCATGAACAAGAACAAAAACCTTCCTAGAGAATTAAGGAATAAAATGAAGATAAAAAATAAACATGAAAATTTCACCATTAAATAGATTATAAAACAGAAAAAAAATAAAACATTCATCAAAAAATTGGAAATACAATATTCAACTCATTCCATAAATCGTGATTCCATATGCCACACTATCATGTATATCACCAAGAATATCATCATCATATGCGTCAAATAATGCCATATATTTTGGGCCTCCCCACCCATATCATGTCAACCAAAAACCATCCCAGTCTCACATCATGTCACATTTTATGAATCGTATCCATATAAATAAGAAATAGTGTCAAAATGGAATCTTATCCCTAAAAATAATGAATTTTTACTTCTTCAAATAGATGATCTCTCATGATCTGAAACATTTATCTTTAACAAAAAAACAAGTTAAATTTTTATCTTTGATAAACTGGTTCATTTTCATATGTTATATCTTTTGGAAAACTAAATAATCCAGTATAAAAAATATTAAATTAATTAAAAATGAACTAATAGTCATTTTATTTAAATCAATTATAAGAGATAACAGTTTCATTAAACATGCATCTTTATATTTATTTATCCAATCAACAAAAATTAAGATCTTTACATTCCTTAACCGTTTTCAACAAATTAAAATTATAACCCACGAATAAAAATATTATTACAGTAAAAACATAGACAACACACTATCTAGTAAATCAAGAGAAAAACCATTATCATAGTGGTAAAACATTCCATCAAAAAATATAACGCAATTATTTCACTCATCTGGTTCATTATTTATTAATATTAATCCAAATATCACCCAAAGGGGTAAATCATGATCGATTTATGGTTTCATATAAATAAAAGTATAATAAATGAGTCTCATAACTCAAGTAATTGATGTTATTCAAATATTAATGGAACCATAGTGCGGATCTGAAATTCACTCTCCTGCCAAAAAACTATATTCCTCTAAGGTTTCTATGTAAAAAACATGAAAAAAAACATGAAAATAAAATATTTTAAAATAACCTATATCAAATTACATAACATGGGGAGATTACACGAGATTAAATAAGATTGATATAAGAATAAATTATAAGAAAAGTTTAATTAAATCACTTAAAATCACCACTGATTGAACCTAGGAATCTAGAGATCCAATAAAATATAATAGAACTTTAAATACCTTAAATATAATATTTCATATCCATGTAATATATCATATATTTCAGGAATAGGGATATTACATAGATGATCCCACCATAACCTATAATTCTATACCAAATAGGAAGGATATGTTGCATTTAGAACCTCCACACGAAAGCCTCTTAACCACCAAGGATGAGCCTACTCAATTGCTAGCCTCCGTGCAGTAGCTATGCATAAAATAGATGTATATCTAAAATCCCCACAAGAACCTATTCCACAGATGGGATACCACATCACAGGTACCAATAAATATAGTATATCCACCTTGAGGTTCTATGGTACAACCCAATGCATTATTCTTCTGCAACCAAAATCACGACTCAACCCCCAAGATCTTCACCATAGAATCACCTATAGCTGAATTTTTTCCTTGAATTATTCAAAAATACTCCCAAACATCTCAATCACCCAAAAGTCACAAAAAATGGATAATATGATATAGTCCCCTAATGTTAATTCCTTTTATGTTTTCATTGAATTCGATAAAGATTCATTTGTTCTTTGAATTCCCTGCATATTTTACTTTGATTCAACCTTATTCTGATGGTTTTGGTAATTCATTAGATAAGTTCCATGAATTAAACAATGAGACTATTTATTTATAATTCCTTGGAAATATTCATTATATTTAGTAGTGTGCCTATTAATAATAATTCATCCAATATATCAGTGATATTTGGGAGTAGACCTATTGACATAGAATGGATTAGATATATTCAATGGAGTTAGAAATTGGACAATTGATTTATAATAACTTGGATGTTCTCCATGGATTCATAAAGGGTCATAGAGACTTATAATTCCTTTGATATGATCCTAATATTTTCCTTAATCTTATTTACTTAGTATATTATTTTCAAAGAATTTCAGAAAATGCGATAGAATGTATGGTCGATCCTGGGTTTCAACATAAAACATGAGGATAATAGTTTTTTATATAATCATTTTATTTTTTTCATTTTATTATTAATATTAGTATTGACTATATAATCATATATAATATTCTTATATATGCCATTAGTGGTGGCCAAATTTGTTGTACTCATGAACTGCTTGTACCACCTTTGGTATATAATAAAACATCATGGTTGTAGTTAAATATAAGAGAAAGGGACCTATAATCAAAGGGTAGTCTCTTTTAAATATTATTTATTATGTGATGTGGGACCAGCTTAGACTCGGGACCAATTTTGGTATTTTTATTTTATGGATGTTTTTATTTCCTTTTGGGGTTTTGATATATGTGATCTTCTAGGAAGGGTTCCCGTGTACATGTGACTTTCATAACATATATATAGTTCCATTTTTTATCACATGAGTTTTTTAATTATTAGAACATTTCATGATGCCTATATTCCTTATTGATTTTCCATATTATATTTTTATTATTTAAACTATTATTATACTCTGATATGAGGATACTATCTCCCCACCATACCACCTTAGACCCTCATTTTTATTTATCTTCCTCTATTATACTGGGAGGCAAGCATAAGGTCATGTAACTTAATCTCAGAATGGGATACATTATATTGTAAAATTAATTTTACTACCTATGGTTATTAAAAATTGATCAACATAACAAAAAAATTATTGTTTTTCCATGAGATGTTAATTTTTTTAACAATAATAAACTACCTTAAAATATATATCAAATCCATTGAATGACTTCTCAGATTCATTACATGGTGTGAATATAATTTGAATGGAATTTTCCCATTTTTTAAAGAGAATGAAATTTTGCTACTCAATATAAATATTTGATAAATAATATATTTTTATCTATTATTTAATGTTTTTAAAAAACTAATATGGATTTTAAATTTGATTTTATAAATTAACATTTTTCAACTAATAAAGAATATTTTATGAATTATTAGGATTTTTAAAGGTCATTTCTTATGATATATACACATATTTAAAAATAAATGGGGTTATATAACTCTTAGTATTCATGTATTAAAACATACATGACCCATCAATTTCAATTATATAATGAATGTGTTACATTTTAATAATGAATGATCTTGAATATTTTATAAAGGTCTATATTTAAACACAAGTTTTTTATTACATTACTATAAATAAGTTTCTTTAAATAATGTAGATATGTTTATAAATAATCTAATCTCTTGAAGGGATAGTATATACTTATGTAAGTTCCTTTAATAGTAGTGTGAAATTAATAAATAGTTTTTAAAGAGTAAATATATTTAGACCCGATGATAGAAAGATTTTACTAAATAATGTTTCTTTCTATAAATTCTAGATGAAATTCATTTATATTTAAATATATTCCAGAAGGTGGATATAATATTGAGACTATCATGATGGTGATGAAAAATACCTATATACATAACAAAAAGTGCTAAAATAATTTTTTTCTTAAACATAATTTTTCATGGTTTCATTTTTATTTTTACATTATATAGTAAAATCAAATATCCTAAACCAATATTTTACCAATACATTTATTATATGAAATTATCATTCAGGTAATCAATGATAATTTATGATAAAAAATATTGGTAAGTATATACATGATAATCAATTAATTGATGAAATAATATATATCAATACTAGGAGAATAAAAAATTTAATTGATAGATTTATTTAAGTTAAATTTTTGTTTGTGATAGAATTTTTTATTCTATTAAAGATGATATAAATTCTCCTTTTATAATTAAAAATAAAGGGTAAATTATTTATATTATCAAAAAATTTATTTTTTGTGATTTTTAAAATTTATATGAAATATGAACTATAGAATGTATATATATATATATATATATTGGTGCACTAACCTACCCTATAAAATATATAATATTTTATGAAAGATTCATTTATAAAGTAGTCACATGTGTTGTTATTTATTGTTTAATATATATCACATGTCTTGAATCTTGATTAAAATAAATATTTATCATAATTTACATAATATAAAATGACCTATAAAAAATAATTTATAATAATCTAACAATGCTAACATAAATAATTTAGTTTCAAATAATTCAAAATCAGTAGTTTGATATATTAAATTTACACACTATAATGTTTGTTGGACTAATATTACAAAATAATTGTTCATTGAAGATAAAAATCCAAAAATAAAATTTTCACCTAAATATGAAAATAAAAATATCAGCCGTAACATGTTTTTCAAATATTAATCGAGAAGTGGAACTGGTTCAAAATAAGTTATGAGATCTTATTAATTTTGATTACTGATATGTTTATATTTTAACATTATTTTGAAACTCATTTATAACATTTTTTTCAAGATATATTAGTATTAAAATAATTTCCCAAAAATAAATGAAAAAATGTATGTAATGTTTACCTTATTATGCATTGGATTAGTTATCCAAACTATTAGGTTTTTTAAATATGAGTTGGATTATTGTGGAATGTTTTTCTTTTTAGTATTGGGTTATATGTATAATTATATTATAAAACTCTTACCCTTGTAATCTATAGTTGGTGGTTACTTTATTACATTGGTATAAAATAAAATCTATTGCATATTAAAGGATATTATATAATAGTATTCTTGAAGAACTATATACACACATGATTCCTGTTTTTAATATGAAAATAAAATATAAAACATAGTAGTAGTCAAAAATCTACATCCTTAAATTCATTAAAATATTTCATTTTCACATCTTATGTAATAGGGAAAAATGAGTATGAGTTCAGATGCCCAGTAAGGGTTGCGTATAATAGAATCTTTCATGGGTAAATAAAACATGAATAATATAGTTGAGATAAAAAATAATTATATTTTCCATTTAAATAATACCATAAAAAGTGGAATAAATCCATAGATAATATGAAAATAAAAATAATCACATGGATAATAATTACTAGTTTCATAATGATATAATTTATAATTATGGAAATACTAATCTTACAATCAAGGCCATATTCCAATACAACATTCTAAAACTGGTATAGTGAACATAAAATACCTAAACAAAATTTTCTCATTATACTTATTAATGTATCGAGGGGCTATAACAGGCCCCACCCATCACCTACTAAGACTAAGGCATTCATTATATGAAAGGGTTGAATAAAAATTCAGTACATAATCCACATAAACATTTATATTGAAAAACTAGCATGTGAAATTTTAAATGTTTCATCAATAAGATAATATAACATGATATAAATTCATCCATAGTAATATGAAAGATAATATCAAAATATCATGTCCCTAGTAATGAAAATAACATTCTTAGTAAAATACCATATATATATATATATATAAATGGTATATGGTTTAATAAATAATAATAACTATCATAGAAATAATATTGATATTTAATAAAAATGTAAATTCCAATGAAAGATGATCACAAGAAAGTGAATATAATGACTACAAAATTAATAAGACATAAACTATGAATATTAATTTATTATAAATATTGGTTTCTATAATAAATATATGACTTTTGACGAATAAAAAAATGGAATCCAACTATTAAAATATGTTTAAATTAAATAGTTTTATTTGAAAACCCATTTAATACAAACAAAAGAATCTAAATATAATAAATGGTTATAATGGTGGGGAATTTCATATAAGTGAAAAAGAAAGATTCCATTTGAATTTTTATAGAAATATTGAAAATGAACCTTTTGAAAAATATTATAAATATTAATTTAAAACCTTGTAAAAGTAAAGGATATTCTAAAATGTAATTAATATTTTTTATACAAAAATATAAAGAAATTTCATAAAAAATTGATAAATATGGACATGGAAGAATAGGATACCCAATGGAATAGAAAAAATCCAGTTTTCCTTAAAAAAATTATTTTAGTATTTTGAGTTCTAAAAGAGTAAAATGAAATGAAAAGTTTTAATCTCCAAAATAACTAGTGGATAATGAAATATATGAGTTTCAAGATATAAATTTCATATAAATTCCCTCAATGTAAACTTAAACAAAAGACCTGAATAAAGATGAGATTATGAAATGACACCATACAATGATTATGTAATTGATATGAGAATTAATTAATGAAGTGATTATTTGTGAAAAAAATTAATAAAAAAATAATTACAAATAGAAAAAAATAAAATCAAAGTTCATTTAAAGTGTAATACTGGAATAACATTGTCAATGAAGTAGAATTATAATCCAATAATTGGAAATTCGGTTAAGTAATCCCTTACCTCAGTCTTGAACATAGTTGAACGTGCATAAATATCCAATATAAAAAATTTAAATTTATTGTAATTATATAAAAACTGTTTTCATTGTAATAATATCATATATGATCCATATATATCATTTGAACATCCATTTATAATCAATTCTTAATTAAAATCATTGTTTCTGGGTCCTAAAGGAGTGGCATCTCGGTGAGACCGATCGGCGCGACCGATCGGTGAGACTGATCGGTGAGACCGATCGGGGAGACCGATCGACGACCAATCGGCGTGACCGATCGGTGAGACCGATCGGCGTCACCCGGCCTTGTCGAGTTGTTTCCAGTAGCGCTCCTTTTTGCACAAATAGGGTTTTAAACCCTATTCTAACTCATTTAAGCATGTTTTAATGACCCGTAACGCGCATAAGAGTTTTAATTAAATAATTAATCAATTCATGAGTCGGCTTAAACCACCCGACCCCCTTTTATGACGAGTGGAGCCGCGTGGTCAACCCACGACCCCCGTGCATTACGTGGTTTCACGTTTTCACCTGAACTGTCCCCAACTCTTATAAACTAAGGGTTAGCGGTGGTTTCTCCTTTCCTCGATTGTGGGTTTTCACAAACAGCTTTTGGTGCATCGGATGCATCATTATCCATAACTTTCTGCGCCCGGCCTAGACGCCAATCATCCATCAACAAGTAGGTAATTTCTCCTTTCTCTCTCTATTTTGTGTATCATGCGGGGTGGGCGTGATTTTGATTCTGTAGGATTGGATAAACCAGGCCTAATTAAAGATAATGAACGACTTCTATAAAGAAATGGGGGGTTATGATCGTTGATGTTGTATTATATTTTGATGATGTTTCTTCTATGACCATCTTGTTGAGTTTTGCTGGCTTATGCCTCCTAAAAATCGAGGCTGTTGGTGGTCATTGTTTGTGCAGTAATGAACCCCTGCTAATGTTTTAAATGGATTGTTGTGGTTGTAAACTCCTACTGTGAAAAGTAATTGGTTGATCACGTATATCCGGCTGAATAAATTTAAAGCACTAGGATAAATCCCTTCTGTGCTAACCCCGGTCAAAATAGAATTGAAATCATGGAACGTGTAAAATCTTTTAAATCTGAAAATACATGCTTAGCCTTGCTTAGTGCTGGTGGAAGTGTTTTGGTGGTTTTCTCTTACGAGTCGATTGCTGGAGATGTGGGAGTGGATGGTATCCTCTGTTCTTTTATGCTTTCGGTGGTTATGAAACTGGGGATGGGATCCCCTGTTGGTATGGATCTGGTGGTTGTGAGTTTTAAGACCCGGTGGTTACTTGTGTATATCACGAATTGGGGTGGAATCCTCTGTTGTTGAGAACCTGGTGTGGGCGTTTTGGTTGATGTTTGACTGTTTACTTTTCTGGACTTATGCCTATTCCTACTAGTTGCCCAGTAGTGCTTAAACTTAAACATTATTACTGAACATGAAACAAGAATGCGAAAAATGGGTTTTGTCGTCGAGAGTCGTGACTTGTGACTTGGATGTAGTGGTGTTGTGTGGTTAGAAAAACCTAGACTTTGGGTGAGTGCTTGGTACCTATATCTATACTTGTAGTTTTGTGTTTCTTATTCATGCCCCACCCATGTTGAGCACTTAAGTGTCGCACACCCCCATTTCATGTGGGAGGGTTTTTTTCCCAACAATATCTTTGGTGGCTGGTTATTAGCTCATTTTCTGCTCCCTTTCCCGTATAACCAATGTATCTTCGGGCATGTTGTGATAGCCTGAGGTCCATTATTAGCCCAAGATACTTTGGGCGGGGTAGTGTGGTGGTTGGCCAGGTGTGTGCGGCGGGTGGTTTCCCATGTGTCTTCGGGATGAGGCCCAGGTGTCTTCGGGCGTGGTAGTGGATTTTCTCTAGCCCAGGTGTCTTCGGGCGTGGTGGTGGTTGTTCTGGCCTAGGTGTTTGCAGGCGTGGTTACGTGTGACAGTTGTGGCCCAGGTGTGTGCGGGCAGGAATTCGGCAGTGGGAATGCGTGACAGTTGTGGCCCAGGTGTGTGCGGGCAGGATTTCGGCAGTGGGACTGCCTGTGGTTGTGGCCCAGGTGTGTGCGGGTGGGTGTGGCATTGGGACTGCGGTGAGAATGGCGGGATTTGTCCGATGTGTAGGATGTCTCAATAACCAGTGGGAAAGTGGCTCGGGGTAACGAAACATTGATGTGCTCTTATTATATATATTACATGACTTGCATTATTTGGGGAGTGTACCTTGATGAGGATTGGATGGATAGTTTACCTTGTTAGGTGTTTGGTTTACTCTTTTTCTCATGGGACTTTAGTATGTTCCCCCACTTGTGCATGAGAGTCTTTGGTTTTCCCTACTGAGTGTACTTGTATGCTCACCCAATGTATATAAAATTTCTTTCAGGTTTCTAGGAGGACTTCAGGGATTGTGCGGGACCATACTAGCTTGGATCCTTGGAGCAGTTGCAGTTGTCGTTTTTCTTTCTTTGGTACTTACCCTTGTAGACACATTTTCCACTTTGTGGCTTTTTATTTTGAAACATGCATATAGGAATGGTTTGTTGTTGTCTTTAATTTTCTTTTCACCTTGGTATTGTTGGGTTTTCTTCTTCTTATCTCTCGATCCTATAAAATAAAAAGGTTAATTCCTTCCATTTGTGTGAAATTTCCATACCCTTGGTGCTAGTCACCACTCCGAAACCTATTGAAGGTGGGTTTCGGGGGTCATTATCTCTCCTTCAACTTAAATAAGGAAGGGTCTGGCAATCTGCTGACCCTTTCCTCCTTTTGGTGAAGGCGAGTCGTGACATCAGTGATGGGTGAACAGACCGTAAATTCAATAGGAATTATTGTAAAAGGTAACATATTATTGGTCAAAATTACATCTAGGTAACCTTTATGTATTTTTGGGTTGATTTATTTTGTTGAAAAAGTAGGTTTCCATGATTAGTTGAGGAGATAGAGAGATATTTTCTACGTGGCATGTTGAAAAGGCTCCAAGAGGAAGGAGTGAATTCTTTAGAATAGTTACATTAAATTGTGTACATAATGCGACATTGTTTCATAGGGTTTTCCAAATTTTTTGGGTACAAAATTTGGAGATTAGTTTTCTTCGTGAAAATTATATTTTCTTAAAGGTCATATTAAAATCCGGTAAAGGCATGAATTCCACAAATACGGGCTTCAAGAAGAGTGTTTTGGGAAGGATCAAATAATGTTGATGGTGATCTAAATGAAAAAAATGAGCATTGTGAATGGTGAAGGTGAGGAGCATCTCAAGTGGAGAATCATGGTAGTGTGAAGTGTAGATGGAGATCTCTTTGTTTTTTGAAATCATCGCAAAATAGAATATTTCCTTGGAACATCACGAAAATAATAGCATCGTGAAATAAATTAGGGGTTTCATGAAATGATGATGATATGGCATGGAAGCTTCTAGAATCAATGGAAACACCTATAAATATGTCTCTAAACCCTTCAGAAAATCCACCGAGACTTAATGAGAATTATAAGTATCCAGGTTTATGAAGTTGGGTCATGAATGTGGTTTACAAATGTGTTTTATTTGAATATGTTCACAAAGTATATAAAATTCAATTCAATGTTTAGAGCATCCCAAAAGAATGGAATTCACGAAGGCTGTAAAAATACATCCGAATCATGTGAGCTTCATGAAGGCTAGTTGAGAATCCTGAAAGGGGTGTTCTTGGTGAAGACTAAGTTAACATTGAAAAGGCATGAGCTTCGCAAAAGTGGTATTCTTTATGAAGGCAAAGTGATCTTCTTAAAAGACAAGATCTTAATGAAGGTAGTTTGAGCTTCATGAAAGAGGAGATTCGTGACGTCATTGTGCATCGTGAAATGTGTTTAAAAGGAATTTCCCAGTAAATCAATAGTAAATTGTTATTCATAAATTAGATGAAATTGAAACATCAACAAAACATCCACCAATAACTGAGAAGTCATGAATTCATGAAAAATAAAGGGACCTAAATGTCTATAAAATGTGTGTGGATCCCTTCTTAGAGAAGTGAGTGATGGAAGAGGAAGACAATGATCCTTTCAAACTGGTAGTGATCCAGAGAAAGCGACATAGGGAGTGACCCTTGGGAATATTTTGAGGATACCCTAAACCATGTAATGTCAGTGATCCTATATATAGACGAGATCTACCACGAACCACCAATCTTGGCAGTGAGCCTTAGTGGATTTGGTACAATTGGCACATCATCATTGTATACTCCTTGGATTTAGCCTAATCAGGAAAAAAAAGTAAAACTTCTTGTGTCCTTGTGCTTTCAATCCTACATTACATTCAAAACATCATTTTCCAATAAAAATGGAAATAACTACATCAACATTAACACAGAAGTGCAAATAAAGTGACCCATATAATAAAAGAGGTCAAGATCAAGTGGGGCAGGAATAATTTTGAAAATAATATCTATACCATGATTCACCCCCTCTCATGGAATCTAGTACTATTTTGGACCTAATACATATTAATTTCAGGATCCTTTATATAATGTAGGGTGATTCATTTTCTATCATGATATACATTAAGGGAATATTTTATTACAGGATATATTTCCATTTCATAATAAAAAATTCATCATTTGGTTGTGCTTATATGAATTTCCATTTCAAATATTATTCCATGAAATGAATATTAATTATAATTCATTCATGCCAAAAGTAGTTAAATTACATTTTAACAAATAATAAGATCCATAAACGAATGAAAATTCAGTCCTTATTTTTTAAAATGTTTCACAAAACCAAAATAGATAACACAAGATATCCAGTATGGATAAATATAATATATTAATCTATAAAACCTCAAAAATAATCCTTAAAGTTCAAATTAATCCATTCAATAAATATTTAACCTTAAGAATCCTTCAAAATATGATTATCCAAATCAAAAAAACCAAAACATTGATATATTTTATCGAATAGTTATCCCCAAACAACAAAAAGTATCTCATAAAGTCACATACCAAAATGTGAATACATTGATCATATATTATCTTAAAATATACTAATAATATAAATCATTATAAAACCTAAATGAAGACATATATGATAATAAAATTAACATAATATGTATTCATAAAATAAAATCATTATTTATTGAATATATTCCATAAATCAAAAAATGAAATAAACTTTTTAAAATATGACCTATATCACTTTCCCTTCAAATCACTAACCAATTTCAAGGTCCAAAATACTATAATATTTAATTCATCAATTTCTTTCATCTATTTATCCTAACTAAACATTATTAACTCATCATCAAGAACATATTAATGGTTATCTATTTTATAAAACAAATCTTACCAAATTGTAATAACCCATAAATACCTAAACATAAAATATCATATTAATCCTTAAGGTTATCAATAACATTCATCGCATTATCTCAAAATTCACATTTTATATCCCTTACATTTAATATTAGTAGAACAATCCTTATATTTCAATATAATTTCAATACATACAAATACATCGTAATTTTTAAAACCCAATTAATAGGTACATCAACCATTCAACTTCATTCATAAAATTCTAACTATGATTTGTTATTTTATTCATTAATATTTGTTTCCAATAATTCTAAATACAAATCATATATCGAATTTATGAAATATCAATCCAATAATATTTTATTTTAACGATAAAATATCTTATAATTCATACCACTTATATATTACTCATAAAATCTTCATCTCCAGATATATATAATTTAACATTTATAATATTTTTTTCATATGACCTTGTTGATCCTCTTCTTATTCATTCATCATCAAAACTTTTCAGTGAAAATTTTATTGTCTTATTCCCTCTTTCTCCACATTTAAATCATTGTCCTATTCAATTATGGTATTTCCCCAAACCACTCTTCTTAAATTCATGAAATATAGTAAATTGAATCCTTTTTTTCTCATGGTTTTTATCACATGAATTTCTAAGAAAATATATCTCTCTCTTATTATGAGTTTCAAGAAAACCATCTAATTTTATATTTTTAATCATATAATGAGATATATAATTATTAATAATCACCAGGTTTCTACTTCATTCTCGTATTTAATTTTTTTATCACGCGGATAATCATTCTTTTATCAGTCACATTTAGTGTTAACATGGATCCTTTATGTCAAGACATTGACTGAGAGGAAAATGGATTCTATAAGAAAAAATAATAATTTTTGGAGACCACATAATCAATAAAATCGTTTATCGGATATCTAAATCCTAAAACATTCATCTCAGTTAAATAATCCTTATATTTAACCATGGATATTCTAGATTATAATATATTAAAATCCATTATAATGGATCATAATGAAAATATTATTTAACCCAGGAATACCTCATGGGAGTGTCAAAAAAGGTGCATAGTAATTACACAGTCAATGTTCCCCAATATTATGGTTGTGATATATGCAATGAATGTTTTTTAGGGTTATTACCCCTGGATGTATCTATGTCAATACGATGTCAACTTGTAGTATCAATAAAAAATAAATTTCTATAAAAACCACATGACCACTTCTTTAACCAAACTTTTATGATTTTATACTAATTATATATGTTCTCAATGAATATCATAGTTTTACCTTCTATAATCAAAATTTTAATAAATATTGTTCATAAAAAATCCAAAAAATTTCTTCCCATACCAACTGTAAGACCTCGACCTTAGTAGACTATAGAAGGTGGTTACTTTATTACATTAGCATAAGATACAAGTGATAACATCTCAATGTATTAATTTTTTTGTAATCTTGATGAAATATATACACATATTATTCCAAATTTTTACATTGGAAAAAATATACAACATAGTAAAAGTTAAAAAATCATCATTGAACTTATTCATAGATTCCATCATCATATCCAGGGGAAGGGAAAATAAAATAAGTGTGGGATGAAATTCTCAGTAAGAGTTACATCCAACAAAATTTATCAGGAGTAAATAAAACATGAATAATACGGTAGAGATAACTGATAATAAAATATTCTATATAACTGATACCATAAAAGTGGACTAAATATTTGGATTACATAAATGAATAAATAATCACATGGTTAACAACAAATAGTTCCACAATGATAGAATTCATAATGCCAGACATCATAGTACTACCATTATGATTTTATGCTAAGAAACCATATGTAAAAAGATAATGAGTATGCCAAATATCCAAATAATATTGTCTCATGAGACCTAAAAATACATCAGGGGATATAATTGGCCCAACCCACCACTTACTAAGTCAAATGCATTTATCGAATGAATGTGGTGAATAATAATTCATTACATAATAAATAGAAATATTTATATTAAAAAAACAATAATAAAAATGTTAGTATTTTCCCCAATAAATAAATATAACATAATCATAATAAATTCAAAGTAATATAGATGACGATATTAGATGATTTTGTCCCCACTAATGAAAATAAATTTCATATTAAAATTCAATATGTAGAAATGGTATATGGTTTAAGAAATATGAATATTCATGATATAAAGAATATGGACATTTAAGGGAAATGTAATGTACAATGAAATATGATCATAAAAATGTTAATTCTTAAAGATAAGGTTAATGAACTCAAAATTTACTAGTGATAAATTATGACTATAAATTCATTTATAATATTGGTTTTTTAATAAATTCATGTCTTGAGGGGAATAAAAGAAAATGGAAGTATAAAATTAAAATAATTTTTTTTAATAGATTTTTTTAAAACCATTGTATTTTTTTAGAAGAATCTAAATATTTTTAAATGTTTATAGAGGCAAGAATGTCTATTTACACAAAATTCATTGAAAATATACATTCCTTTTGACATTTATAATGAATAACAAAAATAATCCTTTTGGAAGAAATTATAATGATTCATTTAGGAAACACAAAAGATAAGGATAAATTAAAATATCCTTAATTTTATTTTAGTAAATAAAAATTACCTAGTAATTTTTTTTGAAAAATAGGGACATGGATGAAAATGATTCTCAATCAAATAGAAATAAAAGTTTCTTTTTCATAAAAATATAATTTCGATATCATGAGTATTTTAATAGAGGAGAATGAAATGAAAATTATTAATCTCTATAAATATATATACGTTAAGTAAATATATAGTGTTAAATATAGAAGGATCAAATAAATTCCCTTTATAGAAACATAAACATAAATAATCCCAAATAATGATGATACTGTAAAATAACCCCTTACAATGATTGTATCATTGAAGTGAGAATTAATTAATAAATTTCTTGTATGTGAGAAATATTAATCCAAAAAAGTTTAAGTACAAAATAATAAATTCATAGGTCATTTGACATATAATAATGGAATAATATAGTCATTGAAGTAAAATTATAACCCAATCATTGGAATTTGAGTTAAGAAATCCTTTACCTTATGCCTTCACTTAGATAGACATGTTTTAACCTAATATATATTAAATTGAAAAGTATTATAATTCAATAATATAAATATTTTCATACTTATAATATCATATATGATCCACATATAATATTTAAAAACCTATTTATTATCAATTCATCAATAAAATCTTCATTTCTAGTTGTTAATCGTTTCGTCTTTCATCGAAGTTTTGGTTTGGATGTTTCGATTCATGCCTGTTGATTAAGGTTCCATCTAATCATGAAATATAATCATTTTAAAAATCATATATTTATTCATTGTATAGTTATTTATAATCATACCTGAAAGTTATAGGTATAGAAATTAGTTAAATCATTTATGGATATGATATGTCATAAGTACGCATGATCACTATTTTCATATTTAGAGGAATGGAATGAAAGATAGGTAAATATAATTATACTCTAAAAGATAATTATTAGATAATAAATATCATATTTATTCATTATATATATCTCTATTATAATCCATGTAAAGTATATATAAAAAACAAACCATATTACATTATGGAGGTGGTGGTCCACACGTAAGCACGAGTGACGTTATCATTTTCTAAAAGATATGAAGGTATGAATGAAGATTTGATATTATAATTGTATAAAAATAATTTTATAATAAATATCATATATATTCATTAGTTTCATATTTATAACCATTCAATTATAATGTTAATGAAAAATGAATTACACTGCAGCATGGATACAGAAAGTTGCACGCATGCACAAGTGATGTTTTCTATTTTTGTAGGTTCAAAAAGAGATGGAAAATGGTTATCCAATGTAACATACCGACCCAAGATTCACACACCATTTATGTGATATGGTTGGTCACATGACATAAATAGTGAATACCCACACTCCAGAGGCTTTTTACAAGTAGCGAGTGACTAATGTCGATCATGGGGAGACTATACCCTCTATATCAAAGAAACCCAAAAAAGGGAAATAAATAAACAATAGCTAAATTATATAACCATAACTAGAATAATTATAGTATCACATGATGACTAAAGCAGTAATAAAATACCCAAAACTAATGTATTAGATATATCATTCCAGGTACATGTCTATTTTGAAATAAAAAACCCAAAGTGAAGACACTGGAAACTCTATGTGGGTCCCGAAAACAGGTTTGGTTCCCTCATCCACGATACATGATAACTCATAAATCTACCATAGGGTATTTTCCCTTATTCTATCCTAAAAACAGGATGTCTATATGGGTACTAATTAGGAATCCTGAGTAGGGTGTGTATATAACTCAATAGGTAACCACCAATGACATCGAAAAAAATATCATGTCAATAACAATGTATGGAGGTTTATAAGGAATATAATACAATAAAAAATGTAAAATGTATACATATTCAATAAATATTTATTTAACAAAATACCACCCAAATTACAAATGACACTTGAATCATCAATACATTCTTAGTCTCGTTCTAGAGTCTGAACCATATAACCTGCTCACTTTACGATTCATTATAATTTAGGTGCTTTCATTATCCATTTCATTCCATCTCAAATCGTAGTCATTTGGAACCATAGTACAATTCCATTATGATGGGAGTAAAATTTCATTTATAGAGACCCATGGGTATTTGGGTCCTTTTTCCCTATCCCATACATCAATGTCACATGGGTATTTGGATCCTCGGTCAACGTCCCACACTTTCTGTCTCAAATGGGTATTTGTAGCTTCATTCCCTATCATACTCCTCCATTATCGCATATGGGTTTTTATAGCCTTAGTCCCTATTGTAAACTCAATTTCACATGTGGGTGTTTTTAGCCTCAATTTGTGTCCGACAAATGTATTTAAATAAATCACACATACATTATACTTATCACATCAATAAATGTCAGAAACGATTAACCCCCTTTTTATCAACAGTTAACATCATTTTATACAAATACAATTATAAAAAATATCATGGTTCAATTCTCTCATAACATGGAATAATATGAAAAATTCATCATTAATACACATTTCAATATTTAAATCATATAACTCATTAACCCATTAAGGTCATGTGAACCATCTCATAATACCCATTATTAATTAATTTGTTATCACATTAATTGACCAATCACAAGATTCTAATTTCCCATCAATTCCAAAATCACAACATTCGATTAATTAATTAACCAATTAATTAATCCCATTCACGAAATGCATAATCTCAATTTCCAAAATTCAATTTTCCCATATTCAACTCAATTCCAAATCCTATGGAAAACCAATTAATAAATTTCACAATTCTATATATTAATAAATCAAATAATCTGTTAAATTCAAGATTCAATTATCAATTTTCCTAATTGAAATTTCACAATACATACACACAATTGGAATTTAGGACTATGGAAATTAAATATAGACCACAAACCGTGAGATCGTTAAAGGAAGATTACTGATAGAAACCCCCAATTGAATTTGAATAACCAAGATCATGATGAAGAATGAGATCTAGATACAAAAAATCGATCTATAATCATGATGTAAAATGATATATACATACATAAAATAGATAAAATATAAAATGAATTAGGATCCATAAAACCTAGATCAATCTATCCAACAATGGAGGAAACCCATCCCATTTTTATTTGAAATGAGAGACTACAGAGGGAGAAAGCAAATTGATAAAAAACAACATACCCAGAGAGGTGAAGATCTAAAAATACAGCCTTGGATTCATCAAAAACATTGTTCAAGATCCCTAAGAATTTATGTAGAAGCCTACGAAAATTGATGAATGAGTTAGCTTCGATTTGGGTCTACTTTGGTTGATGTTTGGGGGGGTTTGGTAATTTTAAAACCAGTTTTCAAAATAATTAAAACCTCTTTCACAATTTCCTGGGCAGGGGCACCCGATTTCCCAAACCATGCACCCTAACTATGTGCCACTCCTGTGGGGGTGCATAGTTACTCCTATGATGGTACATGGTTTGAAAACTTTGTGTCAACCATGAAATCCATCTCAATATGGGGTTTTACTATTTTTTGGGATAGGGTGCATAGTTTGGGAAAGCTATGCGCCAACTGCGCACTACCCAAAATCATTCCAAAATTTTCCAAGTTTCACCAAAAAACAACCCTGATAAAACACTAACAAGATAGAGAACAAATAAGGAAAAAAGAATACATGAAAATGAGCTCGATACATCTTTATAGAATGTTTGGATCATAAAATCTTCCCACATTATAACATCTCATCCTTGAGCTATACTCCTGTAGACACTCCTTTTCGACATATATTCCATAGAATGGTAAAGGGGAATACATTAAGCACAAAGATGGTCACCCTTTGAAGAACATCAAAAAAATTGAAAAACGCATGAACTAGGAACCCATTAGGAGTATGTCGCGCAAGTCACGTTCTCACCACTTATGGGTCGCGCAGCTCACATGTGCACCTCATATATTTTTTCTCCCAATGTGCAAGTTTGCCTATAAATATCCTTATGCGGGCCCCTCATTTCAAAGAGGGATTTTTCAGAAGTCAAATTCAAGCTCTAGTCACCCAAGTAATCAACTCAACTCTTCCACATGCTTATAAGGTAACTTTTTACCTAGAATGGAAGACTTGAAGGAGTAGGATAAGTCTTATGTATATAGAATTATTCAACACTTGCACACCTAAGTGTCCAGACCTCATTAAAGATGAAAATACTTGCGCGCCGCCCAACACTTTCGATGAAACTGGCGCACCTCCCTTTTGGAACCTTCTTAGGATAATACTAAAGGCTTCAGTTAAGTCCTTCCCAAGTATTACACTGTAGATTCTCCGTCGCCCAGGTGAACCCATGACGTGCAAGTGTACTTGTGCGGCCAAGACTTGCGCGCCAAATGACTTACGCGACCTACACTTGCATGTCAACTTCATTTGTGTGCCTTTATCCCATTCACATCTCCTATTCAAGATATTAGCCCTCAAAACCCTTTTTCCAAAACATTTTTGGAGTGGTTCCTTTGTTGGATTCCTTATCTAAAAGTAATTCTGTCAGAACCTCTCCCAAAACATCGTGACTTACAAGCTTTATGTCACTACGATTAGAGGTTTCCTCTATATAACCTCATCCTTTATGATGAAAAGATCTTTTAATTAGGGAATCCTCTTCAGAAGTAAGCCCCAAGTCCCCTTATCCTGGGCCTCCTTCTCAGGAGTAAGCCCCTGTCACAAGTCCCCTTAACCTGGGCCTCTATCTCAGGAGTATGTCCCAATCATAAGTACCCTTAACCTGGGCCTCCATCTCAGGAGTAATCCCTAGTCATAATTTCCTTTAAACAATGGGCATCCTCCTTAGGAGCAAGCCCCAATCTTAATTTATTTTGATTTGGGGCTCCTTCTCAGGATTAAGCCCCAATCATAAGTCCCTTTTTAATTTGGGCCTCCTTCTCAGGATTAAGCCCCATGTTATAAGTCCCCTTTAATTTGGGCATTCTATTTAAGAGTAACCCCTGGGTTAAAACTCCAAATCTCCATAAAGTAAAAATAACTTTATGGACCTTGCTCCTAGGCTTCAATCATGAAGTAAGTCCTAGTCTTCATCTACTTGGGCAGACATACATACGTTATCCCCACATCATTTCACATGACTACATCATTCATTGCACAATCCTCAGGTTTACTGATACCTCGTGTTTCTCACACCGAGCATTACTCACGAGAGCTTAAAGTGTAATGGCAATCACAACATATATTTTGGGCCGTTAACCATGCATAAGTCCCATATTTCCTCACCCGAATTACATGGAATTTGATCTCTGCCTTAATAGTATAGTACGTAGGAAGCCTTTCTAAGGTTCAAGCCCATCATTCATTAATTCTTTTCTGTCCCATATGACATTAAACTATATCCTTCATATCAAACTAAGTGGGTTCTGATTCCTTTTTAACAAGGATACATAGGTATCCCATTTGTGGGTATGATCAAAACTCTGATATAATCCTTGTCTTTCCGAAGAATAATAATCTTCAAGTGCCCCACTAAGTGTCTTTAAAACCAGAATGGTCATCGTAATGACCAAGAGATTTCTATATAATGTATTGAAGGGTACCATTGAATAAGAATATCTAATACATACGGATGATTCTACATCGATGAAGAACCTTAAATACATATAAAAGATTCTCTAAATCCCAAACATATCAATCATCGATTTCCAAAATCTAAAGGAAAAATCATTTTAATGCTTGGTGAATTAATAAGGATTTGTGAACATAACGTAAAACTATAAGAGAGTCACAGAGTAGGAAATAATTTCCCCCCAAAAAAGTGTGATGAGCCTGACCTCCCATCCTCTTGACCAATGCAAACTATTAAGCCTCATTGGTCCACAACTAACGAGAAACTGCCTTGGGAAAGAATGTCCAAATGGATATTGAATCATTGGGAGTTTCCTGTTCTACATATAAACCAGTTAGAAACTGATTGGAAAGTTTGAACCTTAAACAAACAAGGTCATCACCATTTCTAGAGGAAATAAAAAATTGTGAACACAACGTGAATCCTTAACCAAGATAAATAATGTTTTACTTATTTTTTAGGCCCATATTAAACTCAATATGAGGGCCAACAAAGAAATCAATAACATATGTGATCATCCAAAAGATGTAGTCTGGCTAGACTTATCTTGATTATGTCTTCTATATCAAACATGCAGTCTTTTTCAAGTTCACTCTACAACACAAAATAGCTTCTTTAAGGTTCACACCTGTGAATGATTCTACCGCTACTCATGATGGATCCTCATCCGCTCTAAGGATGACATCACCTACTCAACGTCTTCAATGTTGGGTCTCAAATGCTTTGGTGAGGGAATACCGTCAACACGGTACCATCCCGACTCTGGAGGCCACTCGACAAGCCCTCCAAGTAAATAACTCACCCTGGTTGTTCGCACAATGATGGCCAATGTTCAAGAAGTAGGTGGTGCCAACCACCATCTCAAACTGTTTCAAGTCATTACCCCGGGAACACAACAACTAGTCCCTCCCATATTACAGGGAGGTGAATCAAGAGGTCACTCAAGGCCTCAGTTCAAGAAGACATGAGTCCTTCCTGAGGACTCCCACCAACAATTTCCGCCAGACTCGTGCGGTAGTGCACCGTCAACATGATGAGGGTATCGCTTCTAGGTGTTCGGCTCTGGTTCCTCATACTCGAGCATGCAAGAAAACCGTCAGAGGCGAAATTCGGCCAACAGTGAGCAGGTTCTTACCTCTTCCCCCTTCGGAGAAGTCCATCAACCTAACTTTTGATGGAAAATAGCTAGTGGGCATATACACCCGTCCGTCCTAATTTAGTTCCCAGTAGACTCGTCTGGCAGTAACACAACAATCCTGTCAGGAAATTTTTGCAGAGTACTATATGCAGGAACATACACCTGTTTATAAATCATCAGTCAGTTAGCAGGCTTGTCTGACTGCATCCAAAGAAGCCTGCCAACCAAATGTGGAGACCACATGTAAACCGGCACATATACCTGCTTACACTCATCAATTCTTCTAAATGTCTCGTCTACCAGTATTGAGGGAAGTTCATCAATCATATTCGGTGGAGAAAACTCCTCAGGAAAATACACCTGCAATTCATCAAGCTAACCAACAGTCTTGTTTGGTAGCACGTAGAGATGTCAATTGGAAAGCTCAAATTACAAACAAGAGGCATAAACAACTTTCTTCTCCCATACATGAGTATTGTCAGAATTCAATGATAGGAATAGGAGGACAGGAGTAGGAACACACACCTACTCCAAACATAGAATGGGCGTATATTCCCATTCGGTAGCTGAAGTCACCAAGCATATTCTGACAATGGTGAAAGAGCAGAAGCAAATCCTTGCCCATATTCTGGATACCTGTCAGAATATTATAACAACATCAGAAACATCATACGGAAAGAAACATACATCTATCCCTATAAGTGGAGTGACTCATCAACATGTCACCTCGAATCACATACACACCTCTGTTTCAGTCCAGGAGGGTCATTCGGCATGCTCCCCCATGTCATACGAACAATCAAATCGGGCACATACACCTGATTTAAATGGAGATAGTCAGTATAACCTGACTATTCCTCCTAAGCAGGAACATACAAATTCCCATAATAACCACTTTCGTCAACAATTGGTTTCTATAGTGAGTAAGAATGCATCCAAGAACTAGACCCATCCAAGATAGTTAAAAAATCAAGAGCCAATCTGCAATACATCCTTTCTCAATACTGGAGTTCTTGAAGCCCTCAGACAATTATCTGTTGCAGCTCGAGATTGTACTATCTCATTTCCAAATTCTAGAAATAACAACAATAATTACAAAGTTATTCATCAGACACTTCCTCATGGAGGCTTTCTTCATGACAATTCGGTCAATCTTGATGCATTTTTTTCAGATGAGAGCCACGATAACCCTCTACATATCCGGAAGACCAAGGAGAAAAAGGTTTCATCTTTTTCTATATCACACCATCATGGTCCTCCCCATGATTATGAATTTAGATACGAAAGTACTCTACAGAGTAGTAATTCGCATTTCCTGGAAAATTCTCTAATGGACAATGCAGTAATGAGAAAGCCCTCTCATATTGAGGCACTTGAAAATGCGAAGCTATTCATGTCTGATGCCTTACCTCTAGAAGGTGAAATACTTTCTCAGTTAGAAGATAGCTCGGGGTGTAGGTCATTATCCAAACCACCCCTGGGTCATTCATCTTCTAATTTGACAAATGAATTCTCTATGTTGAATCTGATTAAGAAACAAAAAAGAATGAGATTTAGTCCAATTAGGTAGAATAATATTCATCAAATGACAAAGTTGAATTGCCGAATATGAGAAACCAATTGGAGAAAGGTGAAATACTGGTCATGTTTTGGCCTTTTGATGACTCCCACTATGATATTCGAGAAACATTGACAAGATAATTTTATTCACCATATTCGTCTCAACATGTGGATAACTCTTTGTCACTTAAAAGAGAAAAAATTACCTTACGATGAATATCAAAATCATGTTAAGGTAATAGAAGGGTTGAAATTCCATATTGAATTGGCATCTCTCTCAGATTACAGACATAAAAAGGTTGAAAAGAAGTAGAGAACCCTTCAGTGTACATGCCTTGGTGCATTAAAAATGTTGCGCCAGTTAATTACCAGTTCCCCATATGATATTCATATTAGATGATGGGGTGTTCATGGAGCATTTCATTTCACTCTGATCTCCAGTCAACAAAACCCGTCAAAAGTTGTCTCATTCAATGTTATTGTCCATGGCTGGACACATCTAACTGGTTTTGTGTGTATTCAAAGGCATTCTCAAGAACATGCCTCAATAAGTTCTTCCCAATGTTAGACATATAAAGAACATGTTGTTGAATTACTCTTGCATCAAGAAAATGAGAATATTGAATAGGCTTCTCATTTAGATCGTGCGCATCATCAGGTGACAGAAGTGTTAGAAATAATCCAATGGTCATCTGAGCCAGGTGATTTGAGTGGATTTTGGATGACGCATCCGTTCAATTTCCGTACTAAAATCCAAAAAATCAGGAGAGATTTTAAGAATGTTTCAGATGTACCAGCTCAAGAGCCACATTATCTTTCCAGGCTGAGGACTCTTTTAATCCATCCCTCAGGATCAACAAACAGGATTCGAGTAGTTGATCAGGAAAAAAATGAAGAGCCCCAGTCCACCGGACTAGGGACTTTTTCAAATTATCAATCTCTACCCCAATAAAAGTCAATCTTTTATCGATTAAGGAAGAAGACACAAGAGGAACACAGATCCGAATTATCAGGAAATTCCCTTCAAATTACGGCTCATCAATAAGTTTCCGAGGGATCAACCAAAGAAAAAGAAATGTCTCATAAAGTACATGGAAGAAGATAGTATCGTAGAAACGCTAATAGAGGGATAAAATGTGTTATGCATCAATAAATGTCATCAATTCCATTTTCACTGATCCCTCATAACATGAGGATCACTCAGAGGAATCATATGAAGAAGTTCATGTTCAAGAGGCTGTATAAACCGAAACAAATAAAGAAGGTGTGTGTACTCGAAATCAAAGGCTTACCCAGAATCTAGGTTTTCCTTCAAATAGTCAACTCCCCCATCTCAGAAAGGTGTCCAATAAGGCGAAAAGAAAAATTCAGGATACATTCCACCCTACCTCTAGTGAATTCCAATCACTCCCATTAGAGAAAATGTTCGCACAGCAAGGAAGACAAATAAAGGAGTGAAGGAGGTTAAATGCAGAACTACTTCAAGATAGTCTTCCTCCTAAGCATGTTGGAGTTAATCAATGAAGGGAATTTGTTGCAGCTATTGGGATGGATCAAGAATATACCCATTTACAATTACACCCTCACAGGTCCAATGTTGTGGGTTATATGCGACATCAACTGATAATACTACCATCAGTGACAGTACCGGTCATTACACCCATCCAAACTCCAGTTATTTTACCAGCAAAGAATCCAGCTCAACCAGATGTTTCTCAAACATTAATCACTACTATTGAGTCATTAACTACTCAGTTGGAAGCTATAGAGGAATGACGAGCACCGGTTCAACCAGATAAGAGAGCTTAACCTAAATGGGTGGATGCAATTCCTCCTCCATCAAATTTTGTGA
Source organism: Viscum album (assembly GCA_963277665.1). Lineage (NCBI taxonomy): Eukaryota > Viridiplantae > Streptophyta > Magnoliopsida > Santalales > Viscaceae > Viscum > Viscum album. Next base: position 425,814,410 of record OY728129.1, on the reverse strand, counting down.
GTACCATATTCCCAATTTTTTATATTTTGGGAGATCCAAAATAACACTTAACACATTTTGTTTCTCGTTGTGATCATATGATGGGAACTCCTCAACAACAAGAAGTAGTTAAGCTCATGTAAATTGTGTATTCATTACAAGGACCTGGTTTTTTCTAGTATACAAGTTTACAATCACGGTCAATTACTGGGTAAGAAGATCTCCGTCAAAAATTCCTTCTTCAATTTAGCTCAACATTACCAATGACGACATTTTTTGATCTTACCAATTTTATACAAAGAGAAAATGAAAAGTTTCAGATTTCATTGCTCACTGGAAGGGATTAACATATTCCTTACATTTAGCACTCCCTGAAAATGATTTACTGCCAATCTGTGTGAAAAATCTAAGTGATGAATTACGCACACCATTGATCCCTTTGAAATACACAGGATGGTTTGGAGACTTTACTTCAATTGCTCAGTAGATAGAAGACTCTCTTATAAAGACTAGGGCTAAAACTTGTGTAATTCCATCAGTTCTAAGACAAAAAATAATAAAGGAAGAAGCTTCTATAGTTACACTTAAACAAGCACATATACCTACATCCACTTCAAAACCTTCATCACATCGAAGGGCTCCACCTCCTGAGCATCAACAAAAATGGACGCCTTGTCAAGACTATCAAAGAGATCAAAGGTGGAAATTGTTTGAGGATTTAAAGAACAATGTTTATTCTTTCCGGAATGAACAAGTTCCTTGTTACTTCATCTCGGATCTGGAAAACAATCTGGTTCAGTTTCCATGGCCCAAAAGGCCGAAAAAGGAAGAAGATGAATTCCTCCCTAACTAGTTTTCTCTTCACAGATGTTGGGGCATCCCATTCAGGCGTTTTTTTTCTTAAATGACCTCTTTAAAAGGATGGTGGACTATGGACAAGTAAAAAAAGGAAAGGTTCTTCCGCCCAGGTAGCATGTGTTACTGCTACTGATCCAGAGGAAGAAGGCGAGTGGCACAAAGCCAAAAGTAAAAATGTGCAGAAATATGATGATTGGATGGTCAGGAAAATGATCAACCAAAATCATCCCATTTTATGAACACAATTGAATCAACTAGTTGTGTCTTCTTCTATTTTTACCACAACAAAACCCCCTTCATCAGAAAGAAAATATTTAAAGAAGTCGCGTAATTTGAAGAAAGAAGAGCAGTTAGAAGGAGATGATATCATGTCGAAGCCTATGTTGTCATTGACTTTGGTAGATTTTATGCCATCTGCTTCAAAAGCATGGGCACCGCCCCACCAAACAGCACAATCTGAACTAGTTCATCAGGAAGAATCTTCATCAAATGAAAAATTGATTCTTGGTTCTGTTAACATGATTCATTTAACATATCCCTATACCAATGACAGTTTCAATCATGATGAGCCTAAATTATCTATATCTAATAGAGGAATTAGAGGAAGAGACAGAGGTCTAGTATATAGGGGAAGACATGGATATTCCAAAAGCCACTATTTCAATCCTACCCCTACTAGAACTCTATATGTGGTAGAAACTCATGGAAAATCCCTTCAACGGGATCAAAAAGAACAAGAATGTTCTTCCACACGTGGCAGATTTGGTCTTGACACAGTTATTTTGGAGGACTGGTTAGAGTTTACACCTTCTTCATCATAACAAATAGATAGACCTACTCGGTCTAATCTACCGAAGCCAGGAGTGTTTCCAATTCTTGCCCCGATACTGGATGCATCTACAACCAAAGCTTCAACATCCAAGGCACCTGAAAAACTACATTTTCATATTGGGAAATGCAGACCATTAGACCAAAAGTATGATGTCTTGAAACATTTGGCCGAAGTACCGGCCAAGTAATCAATTTTGGATGCCTTGAATCTATCAAAATATATCCAGGATGCGCTTATTGAGGCTGTTTCAAGTCCTCAAGAATTTGAAAATGAAATTGTTGTGGCTGAGGTCTACCATATAGAGAATGATCTTGCAGAATGCCATGCAGTGATATCTTTTACAGATGAAGATGAAGATGATATTGTACATGGACATATCAGACCTTTGTATCTATATGTAAAATTCAATGACATAGACATCCGATGAGCTTTCATTGATAATGGCTCAAGAGTTAACCTCATTACTATTCATACACTTCGTCAATTCGGCCTCACCGAATCTGATTTATCTCCTTCTACTTTGAAGTTTCAAGGATATGATAAAAACAAACAAGAACCTCTGGGAGAAATAAAACTCAGAATTCAGTTTGGAGACCCAGTGTCTAATTCAGATTTCATGGTTGTTCGTCAGGACACAGCCTTTAATATTTTGCTTGGAAGACCTTGGCTACATCAACATGTGGTCTTACCTTCTTCATACAATCAATGTATTAAATATTGTTTCAATGGTCTAATTAGGACATTTTATGGTAAAAATTCCCCATTAAAAATGTGTTAATATCAATACACTGAGGCAGAATTTTATCACATAGAGGGAAAGGAAAAATCCATGGAAAATAAGGTCACAAAAATTAATGCTCCAAATGGTTTGGAAAAGATTCTAGTAAACCCATTCATACATGTGAGTGCAGATTATGTGTTTCCTATCAGTCAAATTGAAAGGATAGAACTAAATCAAAATATTCTTTTAGAAACATCCATAATGTTAATTATGGAAATCGTGCTAGATAGCATGGGAGAAATTATTGATTCGCCAAGAAGTGATAAAAACTTAAATGGAGATGTCTTTATTTCATCTGCGAGAATCCAGAAATTCTATACTTCATCAACCAGGATAGATGATGTTATAGCAATAACAGAGGAAAATAATGATGTTGACTCCCAATCCATCATCTCCTCTCTATCACCCCAGGAAGGCCCTTTATTATCAATAGGGTCATAAATAGAAGTCTCTTCTTCAAGATGTTAAAATTTAAACTTCTCCCCTAACCATGGAAATTCTGCTTCATCATCTACTATGCAAGAAGAAACAAAAGAAGTAACAAATATTGACTAAGAAGAGGAATATCTCAGGAATGCTCCTCCAGCATTTGAAGAGGGTATCTCTACCACTGTAGATGAACTCAGAGAATTAAATATGGGTACATAAGAAGATCTATGCCCCACTATAATTAGTGCAGCCATGATTGTTGAAGAGAAATAAATGTATACATCATTTCTAAAGAAAAATTGAGATGTATTTTCTTGGAATTATATAGAAATCCAGGTCATGATCCCAATGTTTCCACTCATCATTTGGGTTTTCCAGAATAACATCGAGGAATCAAGAAAGCAGCACGAAGAACACACCCAACTTATACGTAGAAAATTGAAGCTGATGTTGATAAGATTATCAAGGCTAACTTCATCAGAGAAGTTCAATATCCCAAATGGATGGCCAATATTTTCCCTGTGAAAAGGAATAATGGAAAAATTAAGGTTTTCATTGTCTTCAGAGATCTTAATCAGCATTGTCCCAAGGTTGATTTTCCAGTTCCAATCATATTACTCTTAATTCATGCAATAGCTGGCTACAAAGCTCTTTCCTTCATGGATGGTTACTATGGGTACAATCAAATATGAATTGCCCAAGAATATGAGGATTCTACTACCTTCATATCTCTTCAAGGTGTGTTTTTCTATCTGGTAATTCCCTTTGGCATGGAGAATGCAGGTGTAACATATCAACGTGCCATGCACCATATCCTTAAACCATTTTTTAGAGAAATTTGTTGAGTGTGATGTGGAAGATTTGGTGGTTAATTCCAGAAAATGTTATGATCACTTGGCCAATATGAAAATCTTATTCAACAAACTTTAAAAACAAAATTTGAAGATGAACCCCTTGAAATGTGCTTTCGGGGTGATCTCAGGAAAGCTTCTCGGCTTTTTTGTATGCCATAATGGTATCAGAATTGATCCTGAGAAGACCAAATCAATCCTTGACATATCACCACCTATAAATTTGAAGGAATTAAGAGGACTTCATGGATAGTTGGCCTATATTCAGAATTTCATTTCCAATTTGGCAGACAATTGTTTACCCTTCACCAGATTAATGAAGAAGGGAGCCACCTAATAGTGGACTGAATAATGTCAATAAGTATTCTATACCCTTAAGAAATATCTCTTGATTCTACTGTTATTAATGCCACATGTGGAAGGAAGACCACTTATTCTCTATGTGATAGCTTTAGAGACATCATTGGGTGCATTCCTTGCCCAAAAGAATGATGCTGGGAATGAAAACAACCTTTTCTATCTCAATCACACTATGCTTGAGGCAGAAACTTGATATTAACATATTGAAAAGTGCTGCCTAGCATTAATATTTGCAGTTCATAAATTGTGACACTACCTAAAACATCATGATGTCCAATTAGTATCTCACAATAACCCGATCAAATTTATCCTTAGTCGTCCAATGCTTACAGGATTTCTAGAAAGGTGGGAAGTTATTTTGCAGCAGTTTGATATTCAGTATGTGTCTCAAAAGGAAATAAAGGGCCGAGCTATGGCAGATTTCATTGCTGAACGCCCATCTGTAGAAGATACATCTTTAAATATTGTACTTTTAGATAAGGAAGTCTTCTCTATTCAAGATAATCCCCAAACATTGGAAATGTACTTTGATGGTGCCTCCAGAAGTCCAACAGGGAAGAAAATGGAAGATCCTAAATTCAACAAAGTTGGGTTAGGAATCGTGCTTATTTCCCCAGAAAAGTCAGTGCTACCCTATTCCTTATTATTGTTGGAAGGCGGTAAAAACAATGAAGTAGAATATCAATCTCTAATCGCAATCTTGGAATTGGTGCTTCAGTCACAGGTGAACCACTTGATGGTAAAAGGTGATTCAGATTTGGTAATCATACAAATCAATTGGGATTATGCCATTAGAAAGGCATAGTTAATCCATTTGTGTGATTAAATCAGAGAGTTAATGGGAGAATTTCCCTCAGAACTAACATTATATTATGTACCGCGATGGCAAAATGCCCAAGCTGATGCACTAGCTAATGTAGCCATAGCCTTGGAAGATCCAAATCGGGACGAAACAATCATCAGTATTTCCCACCGTCATATAGTTTCACCTTTTGTTCAAATCAGAATAGAGGAAATCAATGAAATTAGTCCCATGTCTGAACCGTATGGTCATACTACAGGATGGATGACACCTATCAGGGAATACCTTCAAAATGAAACACTCCCACCTGATAGAGCTCAGAATGAACAATTCCAGCAACGTGTGGTAAATTTTACTCTTTATGATAGCTTTGATCACTAACAAATTCTCTACAGGTGAGGTTTGATGGAATTCTCTTCAGATGTGTTGATGGTGAATAGATAATGGATATCATGAATTATGTGCATGCAAGAGTTTGTGGTTCCCACCAGTCTGAACATAGACTTTCTGGTCAAATTTGAAGGCTTGGATACTTCTGGACTTCAATGATGCAAGATTGTGTTGATTTCGATATGAAGTGTCATTCTTTCCAAGTATGTGACAACTTCATTCATCAACCCACAAAGTTTCTTCATAAGTATAAATACTCAGGGCCATATGCTACATGGTGAATGGATGTAGTAGGACCTTATCCTCTGGATACAGCCAAGCAGTTTAAGTATATTATTACTACTACTGACTTCTTTTCCAATTGGGCAGAGGCAAAAACTCTCAAATAATTCAGTGCTAAATGCATTGTTAGCTTTGTCAAGTCCAACATAATTACCATATTTGGTGTTCCTCATACCATATTGACGGATAATGGTACCAAATTTTGTTCATCCGAGGTAAAAAAATTGTATCAAGAATACAATATCAGATCCAACCATTAATCTCAGTATCATGCAGCGGCCAATGGTCAAGTAGAGGCTTTCAATAATAATCTTTCAAACATACATCAAAAGTTGGTGGATAAAGATATGAATTCATGGCCTGATAAAATTTTTCATGCACTGTGGGCTTATCGGACTACCACCCACACTGCTACACGATCAACTCCATATTCCTTGGTATATGGAACAGATACCGTCTTGCCTATTGAAGTCCAATTACCTTCACTTAGAGTTGCCATTTGTGATTGGTAATCTACATATGAACAATCTCAAAAGAGATTGGATGAATTGGAATGACTAGATGAAAAACGATTGTGCACACCGCACAATTTAGAAGTCTATCAGAATCGAATAGCATGAGCTTTAAATAAAAAAATCTGTCTACATTAATTCATTCAAGGATAATTGGTATTGGTCCTTAGAACCCCAATGATACCAAGAAAGAAGCCTCAAAAGCTTGAGCCAAAGTGGGAAGGACCTTAATCACCACATTAGGTCTACTCCAATGGAGCTTATTCTTTAACCTCAATGGATGGATAACTCATTTCAACTCCAACCAATGCATGATTCTTGAAGAAGTATTTTTTGTAAAAAAATACACCCTTTGTCTTTGCTGTAGGAAATTAAACTACATAGACCCATCTATCATCCAACATGAAGTTAATTATGTCCCATCTATCATCCAACATGATGTTAAAAATTTTCCCCTCTATCATCCTACATGACGTTAAACTGTGCATCATACGAGCTATAAGACTTTAAACTGCCAAGCATCCCATTTCTATGACACATGACATTAAATTGTGATCATTGCATGTGCTATGGTCTTTTAAACTTTTTTTCCATGTGTGCCCCGGGTAGCTAACCATGCATAAGCCCCACACCATCCTTCTTGGTTGCATCTTTCATGAAATGATCATCAGGTCTGTTACTGCCTCTTGTTTCTCACACCGAGCACGACTCACATGAGATTAGAGTAAGCTTCGACCATGAAATCTTCTCTAGGCAACTAACCACACTTATGTCCCAAAATCATCTTCGGATCATTTCCCTCAAGTACACCACGATCACCAAGTCCCTCTTAATTAAACATTGTAGTCATTGATCACTACCTCCTAGGCTGGGTACGTAGGCATCCTCCTGAGGTTCAAGCCCAAAACCACTTTCTTCACATCGATTCACCTCCATCCTATACGATGTTGATTCGTGAAGCCCCCACCAACTGTCTTATTCATATCGGTTTACTTTCTTCCTACATGAAATTAAACTACATATGTCCCATCATCCTAGCTATATGACGTTAAATTATACTGTCCCCCATTGTCCTTGATGCAAGACATTAAACTGCATAACAATGGTCCATGCATATGACCTTAAACTCCTTGCACTTGTGTTATTTTTGAAAATAAACTACAATATTCCCTGATACCCTCACTCAAGAGTAAACATCATTGACATGGTCTCCGAACATGTAATATTTCAAGAACTATATATGGCTTGATTCTCATCCTTAGGAGATACGTAGTGACACCCAAGTCTTTAATCTTGGGTCTAGCCATAATTTCCATAATGTTCTCTGTACCCCTCATATATACGAACCAAATATGTACAAAGGGTATTTCAAGAACTACGTGAAACTTGATTCCCATCCTCATGGGATACGTAGGAACTGTCGAGTATTCCTCGAGTCAAGGCCCGAGCCTTCGGGACTAACCCCAAACTCCACTTTCAGTCCCTTGGCTAAAAAATCCCCCTAGGAGCACATGGTGTGATATGGAACACCCTGGTCTTTATTCACATCAGGTTTATAACAAATTCATTATGTGTTTACCTCACTATGGTCTGAGCTCTACGACCCTAAACTAAGATCTTCCATGCTCTAGTCCTGCTTGACATTAAACCGTATTTCAAGAACTATGTTTGGCTTGATTATCATCCTAAGGAGATACGTAGTGACATCCGGAATCTCAATTTGGGACCCAACCACAACATTATACAAATAATATTCATGGTCTCCATAACCCTTTTCTTAACTTCTGGTCACAAAATGTCTGATACCTGGGAGTTCTTTTGCCTGACTATGCAGAACGTGCACTTATGTGGCCTTGCATAAGTTGTCTACATAATGGACCTATCAGCTAAAAGATGCTACTATTTGACTATTCAGCTTATGTCCTAGTTGGCCCTGCGTAATTCAACCTCCATAATGGGTTTGTCAAGTAATGGTAACTTCATTCTTAAGAGAAGCCTCTTTTGTCCCTATTGGTCTTAACAACAATATGTAGGGATCTACAAAAACAAAAAAATTCCATCCTTAACATATTTTTTCCATACTTTTTTTCATGATCTGAAAGTTTTGAAGTCTATGGTTTATATATTCCTTCTTCTCCATATGTTCAGAGGAATATGAAATAACGTTTGACCAATAGAAAATATGTCATATAATGTTTCTATCTTCAGTTTTATTTATACGATTTAAAACCACAAATACATTTTTTCTTATGTTTGGGTCAAACATTCATAGAAGTCACATTCCTCTAATTCATTGACAATTCTGATTGTAAATTTCCTCTCCATATTCAAGTACCTTTCTCTATATAGTAGAATATGCTTTGGAAAATTCGAATCTCCATAACACTTTCTTCAACTTTTAGAAATAGAAAGTCAAATTTCTGAGAGTTCTTTTGCCCGACTATGCAGCATGTGCCCTTAGGTGGCCTTGCATAAGCTGTCTACATAACGGACTTGTCATCCAAAATATACTACAATTTGACTATGTAGCAGATTCCCTAATTGGCCCTACATAATTCAGCCCCCATAACGGGTTTGTCAAGTAGTGGTAACTTCATTCTTAGAAAATACTTCCTCTAATGCCATTTAGCACTTTTCCCATGTCATTCCTCATATTCAAAATTTCTCAATTCATGGTTTAAATTTTCTTCCCTCCATACATGAGTATGGTAATATGTTTCGAGACAAATTATCAAGAATTGAATCAAATTCATCAGTTCAGTCAAAGCTATTTGACCTTAAATATTAGCTGTTTTATAGTCCAACATGCATGACTTTAAACTTCCAATTCCAAAAGACATGGTACTCATTAAATTGGGAACCCGTAAAAGGTAATATGAACAAAACTCGAGTCCCAGCTCACTAAACGTACATTTTGTATGATTTAGGAAATATTGAGAAACAAAAAGATGAAAAGTGTTTGGGGTTGTTTATATAACCCTAGTAAAAATCAAACTATGTATACTAGATATAAGGACCCGACCTTAAACATTACATAATATTGAATTAAATGAAATCTTCACATTGAGGATCTTTTTAGGTTTAGAGTTTTAGAGAATTAGGCCATAACCATTACATAACAACTTAAATATTACATGTAGACACTATAACCTAGTATCCTTTTTTCATAAAATAAAAACTCTTAAAAAAAGCGACATGTCCAGTTCCATGTTTTAGACTGCATGACTTTTTCTATGATCTCATCCTCGACCCTATTCATCTTTATGTCCTCTGAAAAACTTTTCAAAACTTGGGATGAGCATAAAAAGCTCAGTAAGGGTTATAAAATAATGAAATGAAACATTACCCATCAATCAATACAAATCAATGTAACCATATTTTTCAATCATAACATACCTTATAAAATCATAAGATTATTGAATAACACACACAAATCATAAATCATAAAGGTTACTTATGGAATCCATATCAAACTTCAATTGCAGCAATCACAGCTACATAGGGAGTTACACTTGGAATACCCATCATAGTATATTCCCTAAATCTCTTAAGAGAAACATCACGTTTACCTCCACCGCATTACATAATGAATTGGAGAGCTATCACAGGCTCACCCGCCCATGGTTTATCATGGAACCACCTATATACGTAAACAATGCTCAATAACGATAACATAATCATAACACATAACAAATTTATAAAGGAAAGATAACATTTCCACATTCCAATATATCAAATCATGATACTGAATTAAACAATTCTTTATCGAATCATTTTCAAAACCATTTAAAAATAGATTTTTGAATCAAAGTGTCCCATACCACTTTGAAGCTTTTAAATGAATTATCATTTGAATACATTATTTTCCATATAAATAAATCCTAAAACCCATTTTGAAAACATGGACATTAATGATAAATATTTAGAATAATATATCTTTAAAACATTTAAAACGATATTTTAGTTAAATAGTTTTTTTAACAAAAAGAGGGACGCTTGAATACAAATAATTGAGGAATAGAATTTAATCAAAACATTATAATATCATGAGAATAATGTTATTCATGATATAATATGCCAAAGTACAGTATATACACCATATAATAGTGAATTGGTGCATAATATCAATGAAGTCTCAATGGAACGTAAATTGAGATGAAATCCCTTATAAAGATGGTATCCTTAGATTAAGGGTAAATAAATTACATAATTATCTGGGAAAAATATAAATACACTCAATATTATTGGATATTTAGTGTAAATAAATCAGAGTACATTCACACATATTCTTGTAAAATCAACACCAATGAATTGGATGTTTAACTCAATAAATAGAGATTGAGTTAAAATTACTCTTATCCAGTTCATATCGATGAGTTGAGAATTTATCAATGGAGTGATTATGTGTATCAAAACTTTATCCACAGAAAGGGGAGTGGAAATTACTACAAAAATAATAAATAGTGATTTTCTACATAAGCATATCATGACATAATCAATAGTTAGAATATTAACCCATGGAATGGAAATTGGGTTAAAATGTTCCCTTACCGATTTCGTAACTTTCAAAAAATACAACCCATGAAAGAAGGATCAAAAAATGAAGATGTAAATATCCATATATTTAAGTATATTACACAATGAATACAATCTTGGGAAGTAAATACACCACACAAAATTAAATAGTGGAAAATATAGCATGAATTTCACAGGAATAAAAAGTGAGATGAAAATCCCCTACCACGTTGTAATCAGTCGAGTCGTATGAACAAAAGTTAATAACCACATAATTTACCATAGAATACCATGAATATAATGAGAATCATGATAATATATATCAAATGGAAGTACACAATACACCACATGCAATGAATAAGTGGTGAACTATGGAAATCTCACGGTATTTATAGCGAGATAATAAAATTCCTTACCTCATGTCCGACTTGACTCGATCGTTCTTTAATCTCCTGAATAATAAACTAAAGTAAATTTATACTTGCTTAAAAACCTTTTTAAAGTTTATTATTACATTTATATTACTTATTACCAGGTTATGAACATTATGTAATCATTTAAGTTAATAACAGTCATTTTGTCGATATTTGGTACTTGAGTAAATAAAATGAACACCTTATAATTACAAGTTGTTCATGTGGTAAGATATCCATTATATTCAGAATGATATTAATTATTTAGATATCATATATATCATATATATCCAGTATATACTTGTATTTATAATAGTACTTAACATTTAGAGGTAAGAAATGAAATGCACTGTTCATGGAGACGGTAAGCCATACATACGCATGAACGCTACTTTCATTTCTATTTATTATTTTAATGGAATTAAAACATAATGATACATAGGTATATTATAATTCCAGTATAATATCATATATAATTTCATATATAATTTCATTAACTCCATCCTTTATATGTCCTGCATATGGAATTGATGAGTCATATCAGTTTGAGGGGGCGGTAGTCTGCACTTCCTCTAATGAGATTATCGTGTTTACCCATAATGGAAACCATAAAGGAATGATATAAATGGAAAATAAAAAAGAATAAAGAAAAAATAAACATAATATATATCATATATAAATATAGTTCCATTATAATTGCCACCATGAGAGGCGGTTGGAGATATTTGAACAATCATCATTTCGTGAGGCGTTAGTTTTCCATCCACAGAAACATTATGTTCTTCATCAATTAGATGGAGGTGTGTGTAAGTGTAGTTATAACACTTCTCATAAAAACATACTAGTATATTGAGGATACTTGTTTTGTTATAAAAGAAATGAATAAAAAGATCTAAGGGGTTGGAGAAGTAAAATAAAAAAAACAATTTTAGAGAAACTGTTTCCTTTAATTTGGGTAACTCCCTTTGGTTTAAACCAAATGAATTATTGAAGTGTATTATACCTAAGGTAAGGCTTCTAAGAGAAGTAAAATAATGTAGGGAGATTATTTTTTCAGAGTTTGGATGATCCAAATGTCTTGAGAGGTGTGAGGAATTGGTTAGAAGTAGTCTCCTTTTACAAGGGGGAGGAGGGGCTCTTTAGGAAAGTGTGAAAATATTATTTTATTATATCATGATATTAGGTTTCAAAATGTCCAAAAATAATTATAGTTGAAGATAAGATGACTCATGGTAGAAATAAAACCATCCAATAATAATTGGATAGGTTTTGGATAATATTTTAATCATTATAATCTTATTTATTTAAATCATTTATTAATGAGGTAAATATTGCATCGTTATCGTGTCATAAATAATTTATTTTATTTTATCTCTAAAAATTATAAAAAAAATACCATGATATAGGAAATATTCTTATATTTCCAATTAATATTTATAGTATAAAATATTACTTATATAAAACCATATAAAAATTAATTACTAAAAGATATTTGTTTATGTCTATTTTGCCTTTACTTTAAATTAATTAATCTAAATTGTCATTATCACTCCAAAGTGGCTAAAAAAGGTCCCAAAATCGACCCAAAGATGACAATTTTCGTTAATGACTCCAAAATAAGGTTTGGACAAGTTTTAAGGTAATTTTGAATTATTATAATATTCTTTTTACCTTTAATCACCTTATTTACCTTTAACGGCGGCAAAAAAAATTCAAAAGTAACTATTCACCATAAATTATTTTCATCTTATTGAACCACATTTTACTTCTTGATAACAACCATGTATTTCTGATTTCTAAATTCAATTCACATAAGCGGTAAAATTTAATTTAAATCAAAAAGTCAGTTTTTTTAAGTACTACTAAGTGGTTCCCCTATTCATCAAAAATTGAAGTTTTTCAGAAAAATACCAAAAATTCAGCCTAAGAATTATTTGATATTATGAATTAAAAAATAATTTTTATTCTTCCAAATTCAAAACATAAAAGTGTCATTAATTAATTTTAAAATTAAATTCCGTCAATAAAAAAATAGCATGTTCTTAAGAAACAATAACTATCAAAAGATTGATACTTGTTTATGTCCAATTTCAAAGTGAAATTAATTCCAATGACCAACATTGGATTAAATGGTAAAAATATTTATTAATTTCACTTTAAAACCAATTAAAAAGATAATATAACAATATAAATAAATTAAATTAAAACATAGTTTTGAATTAAAATACAATACTTACACTATTCATTAAAAATGAACTTTATCGGAAAAATTCCAAAAAATTACCGAAAGTAAAATTTAATGTCCCAAATCAAAATAAGAATTTTATTTGGTCAAATAGAACATACAGAAATCACCAAAACTAGATTTAAATAGGGTTCTCTATTAAAAGGCGGTAAATCGGCATTTTAATATAAATTATGCTTAAAATTTGATTCATTCATATTTTAAGACTCTATCTTTTATTGGATAAAAGTAAATACATATAACAAACATGTATAATCACATTTTAGTTTGTTTTGTTCATTCCTGCCAATACAATGGACAGGAGTTATCTTCCATTTAAATAATAATATTTTATTATTATTGTGCAACGTAAGATTTTAAAAAAACCCGTTGTTGCGTATCAGGTACGCTATCAAACATTAAAACCCCTATAAAGTAAAATTGATATTTAATTAACAAATATTAATAAATATTAAATATGTCTTATTATTTATTTACCTGGGATGTTACATCCTTCCCCCCTTTTGGGAATTGCGTCCTCGCAATTTAAAAAAATTTTGGCTCAGAAACTTCATTGAATGTCCCACAACGGAAAAAGAGTAAGTAAAACTATCACTTTAAAAGAAAGAAAGAGAAGAACAAAGGTCATCTGAGATAAGACATAATAGGATTCCATGTAGAAAAACATGGATATTGAAGAGAAAACAAAGGGTCAAGTTCTGATGGAGAGTGATAGAAAGCATGTTTAGGAGAAAGTTAACCATCGGTAAATCACAAACATGTGATGGGTTAAACTGTCTTTGATTACCCAGTAGGAAACATAAACCGACAATTTTTTTAAATTACTTTTCATAATTTGGTGGAATTAATTTACTACATAGAATAAGAACATAAATAAATATACTTACTTTCAATTAGAGTTTTGTCCATTAACAAGTTTCTACCAAAAACTAATCTTTTCTCCAAACAAAGAGAATTCAAAAAGACATGGTCACATAAAAAGCACAAGAATCATCTTCTTGAGAATCACGTAATCCACAAAAAAAAGAACTATATATTTTCCTTGTCTTTATACATCAACTAAAACCAAAATTGTTAGTGCGAGAATAGATAATACCCAAAAAGGATAATCTTTTACAAGAACAAAAACTACTCTAAATCTCTAAAATTTGTCAAACAAGACCCAAAGATCAAAAAAGACCATTAAATAAACAAATGTCCCTAAAATTCATCAAAAGTAATCCAAACTATGATTGAAACCCAAATCCCTTAAGGATTTAATTACATAGTCTTCCAAGATAAATCTTATCATTTATCACCAAATAACATTAGTTACTCATAAAACCTCATATTGAAAAGTAATTAACCTAACCACATATTCTCCATGAAAGGTTAATCAGTTTCAAAAATAAAAAAAAATCATCATATGTCCATTATAAAAATATATATTCTTCCAAACTAACCATTATTCCATAATTTAAATCCCATAGTATTCTATCTTCCATAGGCATGTAGTGATTCCTCAAAAGAGAGAACGTCTTCCATAACAACCTTTACCACTTAATCACTAAATAATTTTTATATACTAAGTAAAACATAAGTTCTAAAAATAAACTTATTATTGTTCCATATAAACATTTTACTAAAATATTAAGTCATACTAACCAGGGAATTTAAGTAGGCTAGTGGTAGGCGATGCACCCTTGTTGCCCTTCAGTTGTGGGTTCAATTTCTATAGCCTTACCAGATGTGACGGGATGTCACCCATCCTACGGGTTGTCCTTTTTGTAAAACTCAAAAATAAACCTAACATGTTTTAAACATAATGGTTTCATTATACCTCACATTTTCATCCAAATTCCTCATGATATCAACATCTTAATACTTGAAGTCTTATTTCACTAATATATGGTAAAATAGAATGATCCCCAAAATGAAGAAAATTATACCTTGATCATGGTGTCAATTTGGTTTCATCGTCATCTTGTTCATGTAGGTAGAAGTTCCATACATTGCAACAATGATTTAGAGATCCTTAAAAATCATTTTCTTCCTCCATCCAAATACACATTGAACAACATGGGTCATATGGGTGTTCACAGAAAAACAGTTTTGGAAAATAATCATGTATGACATATAATTTCAAAACATCTGATAAAACATGATTTCTATAAAACAGACGAACTGAATTTGAGTTGAAACTTTAAATTAACATTCCTTTTAAAATACCATAAGTATGTGATGAGAGACTATATTTTAAAATCAAATATAAATAGGTTGCTCAATGGTCTCCTTCTTCAGCACTTTTTTTAAAATCATAATATGCTTCAAATTCTTGTGATAAGGTAAAATATTGGAAAATGTCTTGATAATATTTACCTTTCTTGAAAATATGAGAATATTGTGAAAATAGGATTTGTCTAAATACAACCCATGACCCACGATGATAACGAGGTATAGTAGAGGTGTTTGATATCTCAAACAACTGCTTGCAAGTGAGTTGTATGCTAGAAAAAGTTTCACAATCATCTGAACAAGACTTTGCAATAATTATTGCAAGTATGTCATCAGGAAGGGATAGAAATATCATTCGAGATCCTCCTCCTTCCATTTGTAACTGACATTCCTTGATCTAAAAAAGTTATAAAACAAGTATTTAATATAAATAATAGACAAAGGGACTAACCATGTGTCTAACAAAAGCTCTTAATCCCAAAAGTTGTCTAAACCGACCTCTAATACCAACTATAAGGACCCAACCTTAAACATTAGATAATATTGAATTAAATGAAATATTCACATTGAGGATATTTTCAGGTTTATAGTTTTAGAGAATTAGGCAATAACTATTACATAAAAACTTAAATATTACATGTAGACACTATTACCCAGTATCCATTTTTCATAAAATAAAAACTCTTACAAAAGGAGACATGTCTAGTTTCATGTTTTAGACAACATGACTTTTCCTTGAACTCATCCTTGACCCTATTCATCTTTATGTCTTGTGAAAAACATTTCAAAACTTGGGATGAGCATAAAAATCTCAGTAAGGGTTATAAAATAATGAAAAAAACATTATCCCATCAATAAATAAAAATCAATGAAATCATATTTTTCAACCGTAACATACCTTACGAAATCATAAGATTTATGAATAACACACACAAATCATAAATAATAAAGGTTACTTATGGAATCTATATCAAACATACATTGTATCAATCACAGCTACATAGGGAGTTACACTTGGAATACCCATCACAGTATATTCCCTAAATATCTTAGCAGAAACATCATGTTTTCCTCTGTCATGTTACCCAATGCATTGGAGAGGTATCATGGGATCACCCACCCTAGGTTTATCACGGAACCACCCATATAGATAAACAATGCCCAATAACAATAACATAATCATAACACAACACAAGTATAAAGGAAAGATAACATTTCCACATTCCAATATATCAAATCAAGATATTTAATTAATCATTTCTTTATCGAATCATTTTCAAAACCATTTAAAAAGAATTTTTTGAATCAAAGTTTCCCATACCACTTTGAAGCTTTTAAATGAATTATCATTTGAATACATTAATTTCCATATAAATAAATCTTAAAACTCATTTTGAAAACATGTACATTAATGATAAGTATTTAGAATAATATATCTTTAAAACATTTAAAATGATAGTTTAGTTAAATAGTTTTTTTAACAAAAAGAGGGATGCTTGAATACAAATAATTGAGGAATAGAATTAATAAAAACATTATAATATCATGAGAATAAAGGTATTCATGAGATAATATGTCAAAGGACTTTATATAAACCATATAATAGTTAATTGGTGCATAATAACAATGAAGTTTCAATAGAATGTAAATTGAGACGAAATCCATTATAATGATGGTATCCTTTGATTAAGGATAAATCAATTAGGTAATTATGTGTAACAAATATAAATACACTATATATGATTGAATATTCCGTGTAAATAAATAAGAGGACATTCACACATATTCTTGTAAAATAAACACCAATGAATTGGATGTTTAACTCAATAAATAGAGATTGAGTTAAAATTACTCTTATCAAGTTCATATCGATGAGTTGAGAATTTATCAATGGAGTGATTATGTGTATCAAAAGTATATCCACAGAAAGGGGAGTGGAAATTACAACAAAAATAATAAATAGTGATTCCCCACATAATCATATCATGACATAATCAAGAATTAGAAGATTACTCCAAGGAATGGAAATTGGTTTAAAAGGTTCCCTTACCGATTTGGTAACTTATGAAACATACAACCCATGAAGGATCAAAAAATGAAGATGTAAATATCCATAGATTGAAGTATATTACACAATGAATACAATAGTTGGTATTACATACACCACACAAAATTAAATTGTGGCAAATATAGCATGAATCTCACGGGAATAAAAATTGAGATGAAAATACCTTACCACGTTGTAATCAGTTGAGTCGTATGACCAAAAGTTAATAACCACAAAATCAATCACATAATACCATTAATATGATGAGAATCATGATAATATATATCAAATTGAAGTACACAATACACCACATGCAAAGAAAAAGTGGTGAATAATGGAAATATCACTGAATTAAAAGTGAGATAAGAAAATCCCTTACTTTGTGTCTGACTTGACTCGATCATTATTTAATCTCATAAATAATAAACTAAAGTTAATTTATAATTTCTCAAGAAACTTTTTATGTTTTATTATTCCTTTTATATTACTAATTACCATGTTATAAACATTATGTAATCATTTATGTTAATAATGGTCATTTTGTCGATATTTCTTACTTGAGTAAATTAAACGAACATCTTATAATTAAATGTTGTTCATGTGGTAAGATATCCATTATCATCATAATGATATTAATGATTTATATATCATATATATCATATATATCCAGTATATACATGTATTTATAATAGTACATTACATTTAGAGGTAAAAATGAAATGCACCGTTCATGGAGACGGTAAGTTGTATGTACGCATGAACGCTACTTTCATTTCTATTTATTATATTAATGGAATTAAAACATAATGATACATAGTTGTATTAAAATTCCAGTATAATTTCATATATAATATCATATATAATATTATTAACTCCATCTTTTATACGTCCCACATATGTAATTAACGAGTCATATCACTTTGAGGGGGCGGTAGTCCGCACTTCCTCTAATGAGATTATCATGTTTACCCATAATGGAAACCATAAAGGCATGATGTAAATGGAAAATAAAGAATCATAAAGAAAATATAAACATAATATATATCATATATAAATATTGTGCCATCGTAATGGCCACCATGAGAGGCGGTTGGAGATATTTTAACAATCATCATTTCATGAGGCGTTAGTTTTCCATCCACAGAAACATTATGTTCTTCATCCATTAGATGGAGGTGTATCTAAGTGTAGATCAAATAATTTCAATACAACATCCTAGTACATTGAGGATACTGTTTTTGTTAAAAAATAAATGAATTAAAATAGTTTAGGGGTTGGAGAAGTAAAATAAAAGAAAACAATTTAAGAGAAACATTTACCTTTAATATGGGTAAGTCCATTTGGTTTGAACCAATGGACTTATTGAAGTGCCTTCTTCTTAAGTTACGACTTTTAGGAGGAGGATAGGGATGTAGGGAGATTAATTGGGCAGAGTTTGGATGAGAAAAATGGCTTGAGATGTGTGAGGAATTGGTTAGAAGTGGTCTCCTTTTATAAGGGGGAGGAGGGGCTCTTTAGGAAAGTGTGAAAATATTATTTTATTATATAATGATATTCGGTTTCAAAAGGTCCAAAATTCATTATAGTCAAAGATAAGATGACTCATGGTCGAAATAAAATCATCCAAGAAGAATTTTATAGGTTTTGGATAATATTTTAATCATTATAATCTTAATTATTTAAATCATTAATTAATGAGGTAAATACTGCATCATTATTGTGTCATAACTAATTAAATTTATTTGATGTCTAAAAATTATAAACAAGTACCATGATATAGGAAATATTCTTAAAATTTCCAGTGAATATTTATAGTCAAAAATATTACTTATATAACACTATATAAAAATTAATTACTAAAAGATTTTTGTTTATGTCTATTTTTCCTTTACATTAAATTAATTAATCTAAATTGCCATTATCGCTCCCAAGTGGCTCAAAGGGATCCCAAAATCAACCCAAAGATTCCCATGGTCGTTAATGACTCAACCAATAAGGTTTAGAAAAGTGTTAAGGTAATTTTGAATTATATAATATTCGTTTTACCTTGAATTACCTTATTTACCATTAACTGATGTAAATAAAAGTCAAAAGTTACTATTCACCAAAAATTATTTTCATCTTATTGCACCACATTTTACTTTTTGATAGCAACCAGGTATGTCAGATTTTCTAAATTAAATTCACAGAAGTGGTAAAATTTCATTTAAATTAAAAAGTCAGTTTTTTTTACTATTACTAAGTGGTTTCACTATTCATCAAAAATTGAAGTTTTTCAGAAAAATACCAAAAATTCATACTAAGCTTTATTTGATATTCCGAATTCAAAAATGATGTTTATTTTTCCAAATTCAAAACATAGAAGTTTCATTAATTAATTTTAAAATTAATTCCCGTCGTTAAAACAAATAGCGTGTTTTTAAGAAACAATAACTATCAAAAGATTGATACTTGTTTATGTCCAATTTCAAAGTGAAATTAATTCCAATGACCAACATTGGATTAAATGGTAAAAATATATATTAATTTCACTTTATAACCAATTAAAAAGATAATCTATCCATATAAATAAATTATATTAAAACATAGTTTTGAATTAAAATACAATATTTACACTATTCATTAAAAAAAGAACTTTATCGAAAAAATTCCAAAAAATTACCCAAAGTAAAATTTAATGTCCCAAATCAAAAGAAGAATTTTATTTGGTCAAATAGAACATATAAAAATGACCAAAACTAGATTTAAATAGGGTTCACCATTAAAAGGTTGTAAATTGACATTTTAATGTAAATTATGCTTAAAATTTGATTCATTCACATTTTAAGCCTATAACCTTTTATGGATAAAAGTAAATACATCTAACAAACATGTATAATCACATTTTAGTAGGTTTTGTTCATTACTTCCAATACAACGTCTAGGAGTTAACTTCCATTTAAATAATAATATTTTATTATTAGTGTGCAACGTAAGATTTTAAAGAAACCTGTTGTTGCGTATCAGGTACGCTATCGAACATTTCAACCACTATAATGTAAATTTAATATTTAATTCTAAAATATAAATAAATATGAAATATGTCTTATTCTATATTTACCAGCGATGTTACACTTGGCCTATTGGATTAGGTAAAATAAGAGTAATTATTAAGAAAATGAAGGTAAAGATGATTGGAAATGAACAATTTTTCATTAAGGAACAAGACTAGAAGAACATCCAGAGACTGGAGTCTCTTCTCTTTTTTTTACAGAAATTACATAAGGCTTTCAACATGAGTTCTCTTATGTTTCACAGCATCCCGAGCTTCATCAGCAGCCACTTGAAGTTCATTTACTTGACTAGCTTCACTATCTTCAGCCCGATGAAGTGATTCTTTGGCATCTTTGATGGATTTTATACCATCCGCTTGGACTTATTCCAACGAATTATGAAGCTGCTCAAGCTCCCCAATAAAAAAAATCGATCTCTTGATGAAGGTACAACTACTGGACAATCTTCTCCTTGATCTTTTGCTTCAGCTCCTTCAGCTTTTCAGCATGATCAGCCGTATCTCGGGACACTACAGCCTGGAATTCACGGATATTTGGTCAAATATCTAGCATTGATCAGGTATTGATGACACCTTTTCTCTTTCTCCCCCCTTCGAATGACTTGTTTCACTGCGACATGGATTTCTTGATATCTGAAACCATCTAGTCCCAACATGATGAACAATGGTGAATGTATTGGAATTTTAGAAGGCAGATCTTCAAGAGGCACCTCAGATATTATCTTCCATATATTTTTCCATGCCTTTGACATGAGAATTGGAGTGATTTTTACACCTTTGGGTCTGATTTGACATTGTTATCACATGGAGGAACATAGTCTGAGATTAATGCACATAAGTAATTGCCATGTTCTGCTCCCTCCCTGATCATGGTTGCTTCACCTTCTGCTACTGCTCAGGCTAAGGCTGAGGGTACACCTTCAGATCTTTCCATTAAAGTTTACAACCCTGTTTGGTCAAGTGAAAGTATGGTTAGTTTTAAAGGACAGTAAAAGGTTATTGATTGTCTTTCCAGTTAAGTAAGTTAAATATCATCATCTTTTACTTAACAGTAGATCATCAACTTGTGAAGACTCCTCCCCATCATTCCTAGCATCAACATGATTTTTAGGATGGGTTTCAGGAGGGTCTGTCGTGCTAAACTCTACCTGAGCCAGTGTTTCTACAATAACAGTGTTGACATCAATGACTACACCCCTTTCAAGAGTTGTTGTTTCAGCAGTTTTTTCAGATAGAACTATACATTTTTTAACCAAACATAGTTAGAAGTGTAATTATGAGAATATTAACATGAAAAATGATGAAACTCACATCCAGTTGATTCTATAACTAGATATCCAAAATCTTCTAAATCCTGTGGTAATTTAACATGTTCTAAAATTTCTTCAAAGGACATGCCAAGATTCATCATTTTATCCAATGATGTCCCAGATCCCTGGTTAGTCTCACTAGTGGGATAACTCGACATGTCTTCTTCATGACTTTCATTTGGAAATCTCTAACCCTGGATAGATTCTTCAAAATAGTTGTGGGGTCGGATTTCGTGGTTTCAAAATGTTCTGGTGCATTTTTTGAAACTAAAACATCACAGAATGGAAGTCAGTTGTTATCTCATTCTAGGTTCTATGAATTATTTTCAATTTACTAGAAGTCTCTTTTCTCCTGGCATCAGAAACAGGAGAGGTGATGGGAATAGATATCGGCTCATCTGATCTCAGTATTTCTTCAGGAACAACTGTTTCGGCTGGAACTTGTGGCCTTTCTACAGCACCCTATATTTTTCTCTGAGGATGGTCAGTCCTTTACCTTAAAGGGGAAACTGAAGAATCTCCTACAATCCCAAGATGTTTGAGCACTTTTTCATAAGTTAAGATTCATGACTACCAGAAAGACTTACCAATAATGATAAAGCATTTGACTGTGGTATTATTTCTTCGATGCCTTTTCTTCTTGTCCTCCCAAGGTGGATTGGTTTCATCATCTCTGAAAATAGGTATCAGATATAATAATTCCCTTTCTAACTCCTCATCCATGACTTGTTGTCCTGGAGATACTTTGCCCAACTCACGAGGAGATTCAGTGGCTCCAAGAGCGATGCCACCAGGGCTATACCACAACGAAGGGATAACAGTGGGTCTTTCTTTTACAAGATGGAAGATGAAGAAGATTATTTCCTTGAATAACAATGATTTCACTAAATTTAAATTCAAAAGAAAATAGAAATATGAGAAAAAGGAAACTTACATCTTCAGGAGCCACGTAATCATGCCACTCTTAGTCTAATGAAGGACCAATCCCCTCACTACATCCATGATCTATCATTTCCTTCACCTTCTTGGTGACATGAACTAACTCATCAGTGGAATATATGAGCATTTCTAGCTCTTTTATGTAAGCCCTCACTTCGTTGGGGTTTTCCTCAAAGCAGATGTCAAAGGAAGCCCAGAGATTCCCCACCCTAGGGATTTGAAGCCCTTCGCATAAGTCCATCCAGGCAGTTTTAGCATCCCAATATAAAATCCTCCATGTCCAGATATCCTCTGGTCGTAAATATTCAAATGTGCACCAGGAAGCCGTGAGGACGGTCCTACAATTTGGGACTTCAACTTCATCCCAGCTCCTGCAATCATAGATGAAGGATATGAAAATGAAACTTGTTGCTCTTTAAAATAATGGAGAATAAATTTAATCAATGATGTAACTCACTAGGAGTTGATGGAGCAGGTCTCTTGACTCTGGAAAGTGGATTATTTCTGGAATGAGGCCACTTTGATGCATTTCGAGCCTCATCAACCCCATCCTGGGAATCCGGTGAATCAGCTCTGGGTGAAGAATCTGGTGAATCAGCTCCGGGTGAGGAATAATATCCTTCCAAATGAAAAGCTTCTTTCCTAATGATTTTATTCTTTATTCCCACCTGAGGGACCGGCTGATTCAGTACCCCTTCATGGTATGATGCTACCAAGCTCTCGGCATAACATGTAGTCAATCGAATTGCTACTCCAACAGCTGGTAGATCAAATTATGCTCTAGTCTTATCCATATATGTCAGCAACAATAGTTGATGAGCAACCATCATATGTTGCTCTAACAAGACATGAACTAGAGGAGATACGGTAATTTTATACTGACATTTGAATTGATGTGAAAATCTATATAGATCATAGGCCTCGCATATAATCTCTCCGTCAATTCTCGTGGCCAATGTACCATTTCTTCATGCTAGCATATATTCCCTTAAATCCAGGATGGTTGTTCCATCATCAACAAATCACTCTATTGGTGGATTTACAGAAGTAATTAAGTTAAACTACTTTAACATGCTCATCCTTATTTGGATATCATAAGCATTGAGAGATAAGGAAGAAATTCCTGAAAAGGCCAGGACAGTTGGCCAGAAAGAACTTCCAGGAACCTGTACCCCACTTTGTACTACATATGTCTTGAAGTGGGTGCTGATCCATCCCTATAAAACATGGAATGGTCCCACTATTCATAGATGAGACTTACCCATATAAACATGAAGTAAGATCATATGAATCTTTTCCAAAACTGGGATTTACATCCCACCCATCTTCCTTTCAGCCAGCTTGGCTGCAATGACAAAGGTCCCCAGCCTCACACCTCCTTTTGAATCTCGAATTGATAAAAGGTAAACATTGAGCCACAAGGCCAAAAATCCTCCCAGATGGGTCTTCGCTGGAATTTTCTGGTTCACTTCATACCCCCACTTATCAAACTCTCCTGCTTCCAGAGTTGGCCAAAATGTGCCCGAAGCACCCCACTTTTCTACTCTAGGGAAACTAGTAGGATGAGTGCAAGAAGGTACCTTCTATCTCTTCTTAATTAGAAATATTTCCATCCACTCCTCTGGATGGATATTTTTTCTAGAGTGGGTTTTCATGGTGGTGGTATTCTTATTCATGTAGAAAATTTTCATCAATTCTCAAGCCAAAGCCAGAGTCTTTTTCGAATAATTCCAGGTCACCTTGTGGGGGGGGTGAATTCATCATACATATCTCCTAAAATTGGAGCCCCTGGAATCTTATAGACATCCCAAAAATTGATACCTACATTTCCATGAGTCAGATGGAAAGAATTTGTTTCCGGGCCCCAATAGCTGATTAAATCTGGCACGAAATTGTCATTCCTGTAGACATATGTCTGCCCAGCCCAGATAGCTTTATATATTGCAGTTCCCTTTAGATCATCGACAAACTCTTCACTGGTTTGTCACACCCAATATGTCCACATTCAAGTTGGCTTCACACCTCCTCCATGATGAAAATCCCAACTCTTCTTCCTTCTCTTAGATTGGTCCATCTAATAATTTTGGAAAATATAGGGATAGCAATGCGGCTGCAGCTCAGGTGTGTGAGGCTTCAGATCTCGAGCACATGGGCTATGATGCATTATGTATTCCTTCTCCATTGTCCTGGAATTAACAAATGATCCTAAAACTGAGACATTTTCCAAAGAAAAGTTGGTGTAGGTTTGAAACCAGGAATGAGGGATATAATTCTTTGCCTCTAGAACGTTGAATCCTTGCAGATGACCATGGCTATACAAAGGAAAGTAGATGCTCTGTGGGAAATTGGCATGATATTTCTTCATGTACTTCTCCAAATCCCAAGAGAGTTCTGTCACAAATAACATATTAGTCATGGCCGACGACGTTCATCATGTCATCAATTCTCTTGCTGGCCAACTCATCAGTTGATCCAATTCTGCTGGGAGCCATTGAATCTACACAATGATCAAACAATAAACTTTCAAGTAAGTTATTTTTTGTGAAATTTTGATGGAGAAAAAAAAATTGCAAATGCATTAAGGTGTGAAAGTCCCAACTTGGAGAGTAATTCAAACCTGTCATGCATGTTTTGTTGCCCTAGTCATGGTGCGCAAGTCAAATTCCTTCTATAGAAGCACGACACAATCCTGAAGGCCGATTCACCGAAGACAGAAGCACGTTGCACAATGATTGCTCATGTTTTTGAAAGACGAATGAGTTAACACGAGAGTGAGACTATATATATGGGTGATCCAGACCACTTGCGTGCCATACCTGCGCGCCCCAGCATCTGCATGCTAAACTTGCACACCACAGTCCCATGATTCCTCCGGCTTTACCTCTGAGCCGGATCCTCTTCCCTTTTCAGATCTGACACTGCGGAGGGACTTTTATTGATGCTCCTTTTCATCACAGAGTCCAAAGAATGGTAAAGAGAAATAATTTAAGAACAAATAGGGTCACCCTTTGAAGAACATCAGATTTTTTTTACAAATCCATGAAGTAGGAACCCATTTTGTAACGACCTGAAATTTTGAATAAATCTTGTTTCCTAATTTTGTGGGTTATTTTATTTCATACTCAATAATAAAATTTCATTTAATAAAAGGAGAATAATTAAAATGAGATTGTCAGGTTTTGACTATTATATTACCGTTAGTCAGTATGACTGTTTGAAACTAAATGTTGTGATTATTGTCTCTAAATAAAAGTGATCTTTGTTAATTAATATATAAAGAAGACTCGATGGCCTCATACAGTAGTCTCAGGCCAATTGAAGCCCATCTAACGGAATATGGGAAGGAGGTAGCACCACTGGGCTTTGCTCTGGGCCAAACCCAATTCAAACTTCATCGAGTGAAGCTAGAATGGAATCGACTTCACGAGAAGTTCAAACTGATAGAAATTACTACTCGCCGAGCCGCCCTCAGATTCTCTCACCTTAGCACACCTTACACTTAGGTCCTATGCTGAGCTTATAAGGGGATATGTAAGGAGACCGTAACTGCCTTGTGTAATCCTTTTATTTTAATAAAAATTGTGATTTCTTTTTTTGAGGAAGATTGTAAATTTTCAAATGTCCGGATAAATATAGTATGCATATTCTTGATGAAATCTAGAAAAAGGATATTTGAAAATATTTATGTAAACCTTAAATAATTATGTGTAATGATTTTCAAAAAATGGTATTCTATAATTATGTTCAGTAAGAAATTTAGAGTATAATAAGATAAACTTCATTTTTGATGAATAGTAAATTATGAATAGTGATTTTACGCTTAGGATTAGTTATGTAACCAAATGTATTAGTAATCTCATTTAAAGAAAGTATTAATATAATTTAGGAACCTTGATTAAGTAATGTGATTCAATAAAATAGGTAAATAAATTTTTCAAAAATTATTATTCAAGTCTTAGTTTTTTCAGGTGAATAGTGTTTTTTAAATAAAAATTTAATTAAAAATATTTAGAAAATTATTTTTATAAAATGGTGCTCATTTTGGAACTCAAAGCATCGATATTATACTAAGGTAATTTTTGGGGATTTTTCTGAAAAAAATGAATTTTCGGTGAATAGTGTATTTATTTAAAAATTAAATTAAAAATATTTAGAAAATTATTTTTATAAAATGGAGTTCATTTATGAAATCAGAGCATCAATATTTGGTTAAGGTGAAATTATGGGATTTTTCTGAGAAAGTTGAATTTTCGGTGAATAGTGAAAATACAGTTTTAAGTTACTAGTGTTTAATGACATCATTAAATGATGTATTAAGTATGTAATAAATATGGACGACTTATGAATAGTAATATAATGTGTTAAGTGTCCCAAGTGGCCAATACCATGGGAAAATACCATGGGCAAGCCCATGGTTTTGCCAATACCCCCAATGAGGTGTCCCTTGGCCATTAATGCCTTGTCCCCTCACTTCCCCTATAAATACCAAGCCATCATCTCATCCTTTCCATTCCAAAAATCATCCTCAACTAAGTTCTGCTATCTTTACCTACCAAGGTGTCCTCCCAAGGTTCCCTTAAGCCTTACAAGGTCCCAAACTTTATGATTTTGAAGTTACTCTTCAAGGTAAGGGATCCTACCTCTCTCTTTCTTTCCAAGTACTCTCTTTTATGTCATTTCTTTTATGCTCCATGTTTTTACGTTGGAGGATGTTATTTTATATTCAGTCTACTGTCATTTTCATGTTCATATTATGAAAGACCCTATTTTTCTCTCATCAATTCATTTTAATAATGTTTAAGTGGCGGCATTAGGCTGCCGAATTTTTAAGGGGTTCTATCACCCTTCTCATTTTCAAGTTCTATTTTCATGTCAAATCTTTCAAGTTCAGTTTTTTATGTTGGGGTATGATCTCTATATCTATCATACTGATATTATATGTTCATATGATTAAAGATCCTATTTTATCTCATCGATTCATTTTTTTCTGTTTTAAGTGACATTGTTAGGCTGCCGAATTTTCATTAGAGAAATCTTATTTTTGTCTCCCTTCCATGTTTTTCATTTCATATGGTATATATTTCAAATTTCATTACCATGTTCTTATATCCTTTATATTAGGTCCCTCTACTGTTTTAAGGATCATTTATAAGTGGGTGACCCATGTCCCCTCTCTTTTCAATACTTTATAAAACCATGTAACATAGTAGTTATGCTGTAGAATTTTTTGTCTCAAAATGTATCTCTCTTTTTCTCAAGTTTTTTTTATTTTATTAAGTGAATACTCAAATATCCTTCTTTAATAGGGGTATTCACATATATATCAAAATGTTCTATTTTAATTCTGTGATTTACATACATGAAACCCTCTTTCCTTTTCTGTGGGTTTAAAGTGACATAAAGATCATCTCTTTAAAGCAGTTTTTAAAACATTATGATTATGAAATGAAACCCATTTTTAAGCTATATGGGTTATTTATGAAATGTTTTATGATGATATATGTGGCTCAGATGATAATAAAGTAAAATATAAGGGTGTTCCCTGATAGCTCTCCAATGCATTGGGTAATGATTTAACCACTAGAGATTACAATTTTAACGATACCTTGGTGAATAACCTCGGTAATTTAAAATGACACCTTGGGGATGGACCTTGGTGATATGTTCATGACTATCTATATTAAATGTTTCATCCACATCTTCATGTTATGAAATACGTTGTTTTTATTATGATATGCCTCATGATTTCTTTCTCATGCCTTACCATTCTTTTTCATGACATTATTGATGTATCTCAAGATGACATGTTAAATGTTTCCCCTTGTTTCCCTTACTGGGCCTTATACTCACCCATTATTTTGATGTATGTCCACAGGTTATGAGATTGAGTAATGAACCTAGGATGAAGGAGAATCCTTTCAAGTGTTTAAGAATAATGTTTTATGTTTTAATGTTTGATGTTTCTAGTTTCCAAGACACTAAACCTTAATGATCCTTGGTTTTGTAAAATGTAATGAAAAGTTATGTTATAAAAATGTGGGATTCTATAGTTGGTATCAAAGGATGGTTTAGTTATTTGAGGAAATTAGGATGTGAAAACTTTAGGAAGAACTCTATAGAAAAGTTTAAATACAATAAATCTTCCTGGTATTTTGGTGAGCATTGAGTAAGTGGTTTATCAAGCAAATACATCCCTATCTGGATACGAGCAGGTAGAGGTGGCTCCGGCACAGATGTACATAGGGGTAAAACCCGAAAACACCACTTGATCTAGACTCGAACGGGAACTGGTACTCGAAAACGGGCCTTACTGTACTCTTTGTTACGACACTCCCGGGGTATATGCTTTGGTAAATTCATAAGCTTAGTATGAACCATTATTAAAGGAGCAAAGATAAAATAAATATTCACATAAGAATATAAGATCATGGATAACCTAGATTGGAACCTAGGGGATCACAAGTTAGGATAGACTTTTATTCAACAAGTTTATCCTTCTATGCTTAATTTTTCCTTTTCATGATTATTGGCTAGGTATTTAAGCCCCTAATTATACTTTCATTTCTTAGTTAATGGAAGGAAATAGAAGAACATGTCCCAACAACCAATGTGATAGGAAATGTGATGATTGCCCTTTTAATATGACATAGATGTTGAGAGATCAAGTTGAACATATTGTGATTATGCCAAAACAACTATCAAAAATCACAATTAATAATTGGTACCTAGTTGAATGCCTAAATTCATCAAGGAAGAAGAAGACAAAGTCTCAAGGATGTGTATCTGATAAAGTTGATAAGGGAAAGAAGACCCAATTTCCTTTATGAAAAATGTGTGGAAAGAGGCACCAAGGATAATGTCACAAAGGAACCAGCATATGTTTTAAGTTGGGTTGATAGGGCATAAAGTAGCCAATTGCTTCAAAAAATGTATAATATGATGAATAGAGATAAGGTTCGATCTAATGTACCTTATACTTCTCAATGTCGTAAATGTGGAGAAGATGGACATTATCCAAGGCAATTATCTCTTTGAAGGGATGAGAAGCATGATGAGCATCAAAAATCTTTGTGGACAAGGGAACAATGCAAGTCTTATGCTAAGATGGATCATGATGACTAAAGTACATGTAAATTCATTGAAATTATTGTCTATGTCATGTTGTATTATAGTTCGTGCCCTATGAGCATATCCTTAATGTCTTCTAAGAACATCGAGTCACTACCTAAGATGGTTTTATATCATTAAGGAAACATCTATTGTTATGTACCACATGTTGATGTTGTGAAGCTGTTCTTCTTGAAAAAAATGATTAGGGGATTAAAAGATGAGTATTATATTGGAAGACTCTCACTATTTTGGGGACCCTATATGACCGAGGTAAATATATTACTATAGTATTTTCTTTGAGGAGTAAAGGTTGACTTATATTTTGAAGAATCGACAAATTTAAGGTGAACTTATAGTAATTTTGGTTACTTATGGAAATGATTAACCTATCTTGGGGAAAATATGTTTAGGTTAGTTACTTTTGTTATAAGATGTTATGAGTAGTTGATGTTGTTTGAAGATGAATGCTAAAGTTTATCTTGGAAGGTTATGTTATCAAATCCTTCTTATATATGGGTTTCAACCTTAGTTTGGTTTTTTTTTTGAGGAATTTTAAGGACAGTTTTTTATGGAATGGTCTATGATGAACTTTGGATAGTACCATGGAACTTTGAATATTTAAAGTAGTTTCCCTTCCTATGGGGTTCTTTATATTTGAAGAGTTATTTTATCTTACGCTTTCTATTTTGGGGATAAATGTTTAAAGATAGATAGTTATTCTTTTGTGGATTACATGATTCTCTAGAATATGATTCTTGTTCTTTGATGAGACCAAGTAGTTTTGAATGCTTATCGTTTGGAGAAAAGATTAATCTTGGTAGAAACTTATTAAGGGATGAAACTCTACTTGAAGGTAAGTATATTTCCTTGTGTTCTTATTTTATGTAGTAAATGAATTCCTCAAAATTATTAAAAGGAACATAAAACACAAACGTTGTTGGTTTTATTTTCCTACTGGTTAATCAAAGACCGTTTAACCCATTACAAGTTTGTGATTTTATGGTGGTTAACTTCCTCTTAGGAATGTTTTCTATCACTCTCCCTCAGAACTTAACCCTTTGTTTTCTCCTCCATATCCATGTTTGCCTACATGGAATCCTAGTATGGGTTAACTCGGGCGACCATTGTACTTCCTCTTCTTTCTTTTAAAGTAATATTGTTACTCACTCTTTTTCCGATGTGGGACTTTCAATGAAATTTCGAAGCCCAATTTTAAAAAATGTGGGGACGCAATTTCTTAAGTGGGGAAGACTATAACGACCTGAAATTTTGAATAAATCTTGTTTCCTAATTTTGTGTGTTATTTTATTTCATACTCAAAAAATCTTTTTCATTTACTAAAATGAGTATAATTAAAATGAGACTATTGGGCTTTGACTATTATATGACCGTTAGTCAGTATGACCGTCAGAAACTAAATGTTTCAATTATTGTCTCTAAATACAAGTGATCTTGGTTAATTAATATATAAAGAAGATTTGATGGCCTCATCCAGTAGTCTCGGGCCAATCGAATCCCATCTAAATAAACTTGGGAAGGAGGTAGCACCACTAGGCTTTGCTCTGGACCAAACCCAAGCCGAACTTCATCGTGTGAATCTAGAACGGAATCGCCTTCGCGAGAAGTTCAAACTGATAGAAATTACTACTCATGCGATGTTGGCTGAGCTGCCCTCAAGTTCTCACACCTTAGCACACCTTACACTTAGGTCCTGTGCTGGGGTTATAAGGAGCTATGTAAGGAGACCGTAACTACTTTTTGTAATCCTTTGATTTAAATAAAAATTGTGATTTCTTCTTATGATGAAGATTGTGGATTTTCAAATGTCCGGATAAATATAGTATGCATAGTTTTAATGAATTCTAGAAAAAGTACATTTGAAAATATTTATGTAAACCTTAAATAATTAATTATGTGTAATGATTTTCAAAAAATGTTCTTCTACAATTATGTTCTGTAAGAAATTTAGAGTCTAATAAGATCAACTTAATTTTTGATGAATAGTAAATTATGAATAGTGATTTTACGCTTAGGATTAGTAATGTAACCAAATGAATTATTAATCTCACTTAAAGAAAGTATTAATATAATCTAGGCACCTTGATTAAGTAATGTGATTTAATAAAATAGGTAAATAACTGTTTCAAAATTTATTAATCAAGTCTTAGTTTTTTCAAGTGAATAGTATTTTTTCATTACAAATTTAATTAAAAATATTTAGAAAATTATTTTTGTAAAATGGTTTTCATTTTTGAACTTAGAGCATCGATACTATGTTAAGGTACTTTTTGATGATTTTTATGAAAAAAATGAATTATCAGTGAATAGTGTATTTATTTAAAAATTAAATTAAAAATATTTAGAAATTTTTTTTTATAAAATGGATTTCATTTTTGAAATCAGATCATCGATATTTGGTTAAGGTGAAATTTTGTGATTTTTCTGAGAAAGTTGAACTTTCGGTGAATAGTGAAAATACAGTTTTAAGTTACGGGTGTTTAATGACATCATTAACTGATGTATTAACTATGTAATCAATATGGTCGACTTATGAATAGTAATATAAGGTATTAGGTGTCCCAAGTGGCCAATACCATGGGAAAATACCATGGGCAAGCCTATGGTTTTTCCAATACCAACAATGAGGTGTCCCTTGGCCATTAATGCCTTGTCCCCTCACTTCCCCTATAAATACCAAGACATTATCTCATAATTTCCATTCCAAAAATCCTCCTCAAGGAAGTTATGGTCTCCTTAACTCCCAAGGAGTCCTCCCAAGGTGCCCTCAAGCCTTCCAAGGTCCAAAACTTCATGATTTTGATGTTACTCTTCAAGGGAAGGGATCCTACCTCTCTCTTTCTTTCCAAGTACTCTCTTTTATGTCATTTCTTTTATGCTCCACGTTATTATGTTGGATGATATTATTTTATATTCATGATAATGTCATTTACATGGTTATATGATGAGATACCCCCTATTTCTCTCATCAATTCATTTTAAGAATGTTTAAGTGGCGCCGTTAGGCTGCCGAATTTTTAAGGGGTTATTTCACCCTTCTTATTTTCAAGTTCTATTTTCATGTAAAGTCTTTCAAGTTACTTTTTATTATTTTAGGGTATTATACATATATTTATCATACTTATATTTTATGTTCATATGATGAGAGACCCTATTTGATCTCGTCAATTCATTTTTTTTATGTTTTAAGTGACGATGTTAGGCTGCCGAATTTTCATAAGAGAAATCTTATTTTTGTCTCACTTCCATGTTTTTCATTTCATATGGTATGTCTTTCAAATTTCATTACCATGTTAATATATCCTTTATATTCGGTCCCTCTACTGTTTTAAGGATCATCTGTGAGTGGGTGACCCATTTCCCCTCTCTTTTCAATATTTTCTAAAACCATGTAACATAGCCGTTATGCTGCAGAATTTTCGTCTCAAAATGACTCTCTCTTTTTCTCAAATTCCTTTATTTTTTTAAATAAATACTCAAAGATCTTTCTTCAATACGGGTATTCAAATATATATCAAAATGTTCTATTTTCATTCTAGGATTTACATACATGAAACCCTCTTTCCTTTTCCGTGGGTTTAAAGTGACATAAAGATAATGTATTTAAAGAAGTTTTTAAAAAGTTATGATTATGATATGAAACACATTTATTTTATGTTATATGGGTTATTTATGTAATGTTTTATGATTATATATGTGTCTCACATGATAATAAAGTCAAATTTAAGGGTGCGCCCTGATAGCGCTCCAATGCAATGGGTAATGATGTAACCACTAGAGATTACAATTTTAACGATACCTTGGTGAATAACCTTGGTAATTTCAAAAGACACCTTGGGGACGGACCTTGGTGATATGTTCATGATTGTCTAAGCTAAATGTTGTAGCCAGATATTCAAGTTATGAAATATGTTATTTTTATTATGATATGCCTCATGATTTCTTTCTCTTACCTTAAAGTTCTTTTTCATGCCTTTATTGATGTATCTCAAGTTCACATGTTAAATGTTTCCCCTTGTTTCCATTACTGGGCATTCTGCTCACCCTTTATTTTGATGTATGTCCCCAGGTTATGAGATGCTGTAATGAACCTTGGATGAACATAAGAAAAATCCTTTCAAGTGTTCAAGAAGAATGTTTTATGTTTTCATGTTTTATGTTCCTGGTTTCCAAGACACTAAACCTTAATGATCCTCAGTTTTGTAAAATGTAATGAAATGTTATGTTATAAAAAGGTGGGATGCTATACATTTGGAGTAATTCATGAAATTAACTTGTTTGCCTTATTTATTTTTTCCCCCAAGGTCCAAGGATGCCTATAAATATCCCTTGGGGGCCCCCATTTCGAAGAGGTATTTTGCAAAAGTAAAATTCATGCTCTCGTCGCCCAAGTCTTCAACTCAACTCTTCTGAAAGCTTCTAAGGTAGCTTTTTACCTTGAATGGAAGACTTGAAGGTGAAGGTTAATGACTAAGTGTTTATAATTCATCAACACATGCACGCCTAAGTTTCCAGACCTCCTTAAATATGGAAACACTTACGTTCCTACCTACCCTTTTGATGAAACTTGTGCGCCGCCATTTTGGAAACATCTTAGGATAATACTGAAGGCTTGAGTTAAGTCTCTCCCAAGTATTACCCTAAATATTCTTCATCACCAAAGTGAAGTCTTGCTGTGTAAGTATACTTGCGCGTCCTAGACATGCGCTCCAAATGGCTTACATGACCTACACTTGCGTGTCAACTTCATTTGTGTTCCTTTCCCCAATTCACCTCTCCCCTTCAAGATAGTAGCCTTAAAACCGCTTTTCAAAGACATTTATGGCATGGTTCCTTTGTTGTCTTCCTTATCTAAAAGGAATTAAGTGAGAACATCTCCCAAAACCTCATGACTTTCAAGCTTTATGTCACTACGGTTAGAGGTTTATTCCATGTTACCTTATCCTTTAAGATGAGAAGATATTTTAATTAGGGAATCCTCATCATGAGTAACCCCCAAGTCCCCTTAACCTGGGCCTCCTTCTAAGGAGTAAGCCCCAGTCACAAGTTCCCTTAACCTGGGCCTCCTTTTTAGGAGTAATCCCTAGTCATAAGTCCCCTCAACCTAGGCCTCCTTCTCAGGAGTAAGCCCCAGTCATAATTTCCTTTAAACATTGTGCATCCTCCTTAGGAGAAATACCCAATCTTAATTTATTTTGATTTGGGCCTCCTTCTCAGGAATAAGACATCATCATAAGTCCCTTTTTAATTTGGGCCTCCTTCTCAGGAGTAAGCCCCAAGTTATAAGTCCCCTTTAATTTGGGCATCCTCCTTAGGAGTAAGCCTCGGGTTAAAACTCCAAATATTCATAAAGTACAAATACATTTATGGACCCTACTCCTAGGCTTCTTTCCTGATGTAAGTCCTGGTTTTCATCTACTTGGGCAGAAATAAATACATAATCCCCACATCATTTCTCGTGAATGCATATTTCGTGGAACAATCATCGGGTTTACTGATACCTCCTATTTCTCACACCGAGCATGACTCACATGAGATTAGAGTGTAAAGGTAATCACGACATCTCTTTTGGGCCGTTAACCATGCATAAGTACCATATTTCCTCACCCTAACTATGCGAACTTTGATCACTACGTTAAAGGTAGATTATGTAGGAATCCTTTCTAAGGATCAAGCCTATCATTCATTAATTCTTTTTTGTCCCATATGACGTTAAACAATACCCTTCCTATCGAACTACATGGGTTCTGATTCCTTTTTAACAATGATACGTAGGTAGCCCATCTGCGGGTATGATCTCAACTCTGAAATAATCCCTCTATTTCCAAAGGACAATAAACGTCATGTGCCCCACTAGGTGTCTATAAAACTAGTATGGTCATCATAATAACCGAGATATTTCTATATAATGTATTGAAGGATACCATTGAATAAGAATCTCTAATACATACAGATGATTCTTCATTGATGAAGAACCTTAAATACATATAAAAGATTCTCTAAATCCCATGCATATCAATAATCAATTTCCAAATCTAAAGGAAAACTCATTTTCATGCTTGGTGAATTAAAAAGGATTCGTGAACATAACTTAAATCTATAGGATAGTCCCATAGTAGGCAGTAATTTCCCCCAAAAAGGTGTGATGAGCCTGAACTCCCATCCTCTCGACCAATGAAAATTCTTAAGCCTCATCGTTCCACAACTAATGAGCACCTACCTTTGGAAAGTAAGTCCAAATGGATATAGAATCATTAGGTGTTTCCGGTTCTACAAATAAATCCGTTAGAAACAGATTGAAATGTTTGAACCATAGAAAAACAGGGTCATCCCCATTTCCAGAGGAAAAAACTCCCAAGAATACTATGGTTCTGAGTCAAAAAGATCAAGCCACTATGAGCACATATCTGCTTCTCTCTACCATGTTTCCTCCTGAACATGTCAATGTTGTCACAATACACATACTATATGCACTATAGTCCCCAAAAAATAATTTCTCACCATGGTAAAACACACATATCAGATGATCCTCAAATGAATCGTCATTATCAACCTCAATATCATCCATATAAATAACATGATAATGGTCAGGGTGATACTGTCAATGTTGTGACACATGAAAAATATCATGCATATAGCTATACATATATAGAAGATACAATCAGTATGACACTGACCTAATTCACTCCACAACCTCAAAAGGTCCAATAAAACTAGGATCAAACATTCCCTATCTCTACATCCTATAGTGACCCAATCTAGGTGACACTTGAAGGAACACATGATCACCATTTATAATCTCTAGGGGTCATCAAAATCTATCAACATATAAATTATTATTTCTCTAAGACATATCCATACCATTCTAAATTAGCTAAATATGATCCAATGTTTGTCTTATGAGACCCAGTCGCAAGAACTTTGACTTACCTGCCTCCATCCAAAAAAGAGGTGATCTTCATGTCCTACCATAAAGACCATCATATGGTGCCATCTAGATAGTGGCGTTATAACGATTGTTGTAGGTGAACTCGATGAGAAATATGTGATTATTCCATGACCCAAAAAATTCACTAACAAATTACCATAGAATATACTTAAATACATGTTTAGTATGCTGAGACTTCCCATCTATCTGTGGGTGGACAGTAATACTTAGTAGAACCTATGTAACAAGATCCTTCTATAACACCTTCTTGATGAAAGGTTTAATGCAGGAGTCAGGTTATTAAATAATTTTTCATAGAACCCTTTGTAGAAAAAATGTCTCCCAAATGTACAAATATCCAAATTGGTCAACTGAGAATGTTTCCAATATAGGTAAAAAAATTCACTAATTGCATCAGTCAGTTCATAACCATCTAAATAGTTTCATTATTCAGAGTATTCCCTGGTATAACCACCAAAAAGTATATGATAATGTCCTCACACATAAATTATGAAATGGGAAATGGTTGTAGTAAACCACCAAGTTATTGATTATCAACTTTCACCTATAGAAAGGTGTAGCATTATGTCATGAACCATGTTACATCTATTTTCAGCCCTGAAAACCAAAACTTCCAATGTGGGGTTTGATACATTTTTCTCACACCCGGATTCACCAACCACTTCAAGTAATGAAATCTGCACATCAACTCATCCCTCATACTCATAGGTGCAACAACCCATATCCTGAAATAGATGATATCGTCCTCATGTACGGTCCAATATGAAGGTGTCTCCCCACCTTCATAGAATTACTATATATACAATCATTTGGAATCCTTATACTACCTGTCTCTAATTCAACTCAAAAGTGTATTCTTCCCTAAAATTTATGTGAGGGACATCATCTCCTAACCCTCTTTAATAAAAAAAATCATATCTACCAAAAAATTAAAGACCTTTTACTAATAGATAGACTTATGACCTTCTTGAGTCTGTGTTTTCCTTCTTAGAGAATTAGAAATATTTTTTCACTTCTTGGATGTATATGATGGATCAAAATAAAAATTATTCATATAATCAACCCACCTCCACTTTAGTAGATTAAAGTCTCATTGATAAAATATATTCATTAAACTCATATGGTCATTATACACGATAAACTTATTTCCCAATAGATAATGTTGCACACACTTCAAAGCATAAGCCAATACTTTCAACATGAGGTAATGCATAAAATAGTTCCCTTCATGTGGCCTCAACTACTATGATCCATACACCACAACTCAATCTTCATGAATCAACAATTCTCTAAACCCAATCCCAAAACTTTTAAAAAAATATTATATACTCCCCACCAATCATCAGGAGGGTCAATATTGGTGCATATTCAAATGATTCCCCATATTTTGGAAAGCTTTATCACATTCTAAAAACCGTTCAACCATTATTATATACTTGTCTAGTCTCGAATGTGGTGCTCCCTAACAGGAAAAGTACTGGACATACCTCTGATAATAACCTACATACCTGAGTGTGCTATGGATATTAAAAACATTCTTGGGTTGCACCTAATAAAGTATTGTTTGCACCTAATCTTGGTCCAAAGACACATCTTCCTATGAGATGATGTTACCCAAGATTTTTACCTTATCCATCGAAAATTTACACTTAGATAGATTAATATATAGGTGATTCTATCTCAGTTTACTCAGGATGATGTCAAGAGTTTAGTCATGATCATTATAATTCATAGAGTGTACAAAGATGTAATCCATAATTAGTTCCAAAAATTGATCTAGTAATTGTTGGAATATTCTGGTAATCAATTCCATTACAACTTGAAGAGAATTTTGTTGATCAAATGGTATTAAAATGAACTCATATACATTGTAAATGCTTCTAAAAGCAGTCTGATGTATGTCTGAAGGTGGAACTCTCAACATATGATACCTGGATCTAAATTAAATCTAAGAGAAAAACACAAGGTCCTCTCAACTAGTCAAATAGTTTATCGATACATGGAAGAGGATACCAGTTCCTCGTTGTCATCTGGTTCAAATTGACGTAATAAACACATAAGCACAATGTTTTTTCAGCCTTATTAGAAAAAATACTTGAGAAACCCAAGGAAAATTACTTGGATGGATAAAACACTTATCCATTATCTCTTCTATTTGAGTATTACACTCTTAAAGATCTGTTGGTGAAATTCTATGTGGTGGAATATAAATGGATTAGTTCCAGGAATGACCTCAATTGTAAACTCCATATCTCTCTCAGGTGGAGGCTCTGAAAAGTTATCATGAAACAAATATTGGAACCTTTCCACTTTGGGTGGAAATAAATTTTTATTTATACGTATTTAATTTATAAATAGACTAAAAACTTGATCAGGGAGCTTCCCTAGTTGATGAGGAATTGTCATTTCATTTCCAATGTTGATATCCCACTCTCTATTGTGAATATAATTGTAACCCTCATGAGATGTAAAAGTCACACTCCTTCAGTAATAATCATTGTTGGATCGGTATGCTAGTAACTAATCCATATTCATAATTATTCCAAATTCTGATATGTCATGAGTATA
This sequence comes from Viscum album, assembly GCA_963277665.1. NCBI lineage: Eukaryota > Viridiplantae > Streptophyta > Magnoliopsida > Santalales > Viscaceae > Viscum > Viscum album. The sequence continues at coordinate 425,774,954 of OY728129.1, read as the reverse complement.
AAGATCCCAACTAAAATTATACTCCCAAACCTCAAGTGAACACCCCTAGAACAAATTGATGTCTCTTGAATGTACACCCAAATGTGTATATATTATCATTACCTCACTCAAAAACCCCACTTCTAGATTCAAACAATTCTCTATTTGTGTAGATATAAATAAATGGTAGTAACCAGTATCAAATAATGAACAAGACAGTGTAGAAGCTACAATAATTGTTCCTTTAACTATCGATGGTCCATCCTCACAATCCAACACTATAGGATGTACTTCATGAAACTATCATACCCCTCATTTATGTGATGTAGTCTAAGTCCTATGACTTGTACTACTCTACTGATGTTGTCTCCCTTTCCCAGAATAACCACATCTACTACCTCTACCTCTACGACTAGTAGTACTCCAACTGCTACACTGATACATTTTAGAGGATTCCCTTCCCTCAATTTGATTATTCCAAGGGGATACATAATTAATCCTCCATTTTGGGTTCCTACATAACAACTATAGATGTCACATACTTTAATAAGATCGACACTCTACTGGTGGTCGACGACAATTTTTAGGAAAGTGACTAGCCCTGTCGAACCAGTGGAAAAGCACTTGGGAAAGATACTATGTTATTGATCCACCCACCATGAAACTCATATTTCCAAAGATCTGGTCAATATTCTCTTAATGACCCTTCTTTCCCTTGGACGACATACCTCCTGATCAGGCAATAGAAACCACCTTTCTTCTATAGGAATCTCTTTCAGGATCCCTTCAAATATGATTACCTAACCCAACACCTCAGTAAAAAAATTTAGACAAAATATATTAACATGGTACTTAATCAAACATTTAATCCCATCTTATAAATTCCTTTCCATTTATTTGTCATCTAATTCCATTTTTGGATAAAATCACTACAAGTCAGCATTGAAATTGGAATGTTCCTTTATAGACATACTCCCTTGGGTCAACCGCATGATCTTAACATCTGTATCATATATTAGTGTGTCTATATACAATTTCTAAAATATATTATCTAAAAATTCCTTCCATACCATACCCTCTACCTACCTGGTCCGAACTAGAACATCCTACCAGTGCTTTGCTGGTCCTTTTAACATATAAGAAGCTAATTTTACCCTCTTCTCAATAAAAGTCTCTAAATTTTCAAGTATTGTTTGGATGGAAAAAATCAAAAACTTATGCTTCCTAAAGTCCACACTATTAATAAAATTTTGGAGGGTTCTACAATTAGAACTATTGAGTGAGGTCACACATACAATTTATGACTAGCTCTGGGTATCTCTCTATAAATTGCTTGAATCGAAAAAAATTTATCATGGAACTTCTCTATAGATCATTCCTCCGGAACTATTGATGACTCAAGTTCCCCTACTGGAGGATCCTTTCCATCCATGTACTCATGTCATCATATAAATAAGGGTCTCCATTGAGGAATATCTCTACAATGAAAAAAACACCTCTAAAGACACATAACACAACATTTTCACAGTATTAACACATTTAGTAAAAGGTATTTACATAATTCCATAACATTTCACCCCCTTCCACCACCACATGGTCAAAACCGAGGTGATATAACTAACCTTAACCATACTACATAAAATTCATGGTTAAAAAATGGTAAACTCATCTCAATAGTAAATAATCTGATTGGACAACCATTTCCTCACATATTAAAACATTTTAGAACTTTAATTGCAAATTAGGAACAATTTTCAGTTCAATTACAAAAGAAAGGAAAACAATTTAAATTTCAAAAACATACCCAAAAACACATTTTTCCCTTTCGTGCCTAAAATGATGCACATCACAACAAATCCAGAGTTCCTAGAATGATTCATTCATACTCAACTCTCATTCCATACTCATACATGAGACAAATATCATAAAATATAATAAATAATAATTACATCACACAACAAGTGCATCAATCAAGGTGAAATTACATCCAATGGTAACAAAAAATAGTAATAACAACAATCCCACCCCAGTTACTTGGATTTCCCCCCATACATGGGTTATCTACTCACATGTAAAAGCTCATGCCCAAGGCCTAAATTTACCTAGTCTCGTTTCAACCTTCACGAAATAGTAATACAAAAGAAAGAGAAATAAAAACTCATATGATACCACTTTGTAACATCCCGATGCTAGTGAAACACACTAGTGCCCGGAGCTAGTAGGTCACATGACCTCAAGTGCGCTTCCCTGTATGTCAAAGGTTTTCGAAGAGTAGCGAGGGACTAATATAAATCATAGGGAGACTACAACCTCTTTATCAATGTAGTAGAACAACAAATATAAATAAAAAATGTCCAAATGATATAACTAATGAATAGAATAATACTAGCATCACATGATGACTAAAACAGTAATAAATTACTAAATATTAAAGAAGTAGATATGTCATGTAGACTTCATGTATAATGTAATGTGTAAAATACAATGTAAATACACTAAAAACTCTAATATGTTCTTGAAACTAGGTTTAATTCACTCATCCATGTCTCATCTCGACCCCCACCATGTAACATAGGGAGATTGCCCTTATCCTATCTTCCAAACATGAAGTCTATTCAGGTACCGATCAGGTACCCGAGTAGGGAATGAATAAAACACATTAGGATACCACCAATGTAATTTTAAATAATACCCATTTAACAATAATATAAGATATTTTATAAATAATAAAATAAAATAATCAAGGTAATCCATTTATATATCCAATTATTCTTTATTTAACAACATACCCCCATGTTCCTAAGGAATTCTTAATAATCAATACCAACATGGGTTCATGCCAAAGTATGAACCATATCACATGTTCAATTGAAAACTCATTATAAAACATGGTATTTCATTATCCATTTCATTCAATCCCACATCATAATAATTTGGAACCATGGTCCAAAGAAAATCTCATGGGTGTAAAACATAATGTCTCACACCCTATGGATATTTGGATCCTCTTTCCTAATCTTACACCTTAATGTCACGTGGGTATTTGGAGTCTTATTCCCTATCTCATACTTACTACCTCATATGGGTATTTGGATCCTCAACCTCTATACCACATGTTGTTTATCACATTTGGGTACTTAGAGCCTCATTCCCAGCCCCACACTAAATGTCACATATGGGAATTTGGAGCCTCAGTTTGTCCCACACTCATATATCAATAAATCACACATAAATCATATATATCGCATCAATTAATTTCAGTCAACATTAACTCCCTTTTTATTAACAATTCATATGATGGTATACCATTACAATTATCAAAACAATCATTGTTCAGTAGTATAATCACATGGAACATTTTAAACAATTCATTATTAGAAAATTTTTCAATATTTAAATCATATAACCCATTAACCCATTATGTTAAATTCAACCATATCATTATACCCATTATCAATTAATTCATTATCCTATTAATTGAGTTTTAATATGATCGAAATTTCACATCAATTCGATAATCAAAAAAATAAATTAATTAATAAACCAACTAATTACCCCAGTACAAAAATTTCATAATATCAATTACCAAAATTCTATTCACCCACATTCAAATCATTTCATTATCATGTAGAAAATAAATTAATCAATTCCATGACTCCATAAATTAATTAATCAATTGACTTATTCATTTCATGATTCAATTATCAAACATTTCAATTTAAATTGCAATCTACATACAAAAAATTTTAATTTATGACTATGGGAATTGATCATAGACAACCAACCTCAATATCATTGATGGAAACTCACAAATAAAAATCTTCAATTGAATGGGAACAACCAAGATCATGATGAATAATGAGATTTAGGTCAAAAACCTAATACCAAGATCAAAAGAATCAAGATTCAACAAACCATGATCTAGACCCACTACCAATAAATGTAAATCATCACATTTTTACATGGAAATAGGTATGGGAGAGATAAAAACCTAATTGAGAAGAAACCACATGCCTCGAGAGGCGATAAACTGACAAGCATGCCTTCGATTAGTCATTAATGGTGTTCGAGAGCTGTAGGAATTCATCTAGAAGCCTCAAAAAATGAGAGGAATGAGTTAGTGTTGAGTTGGGTAAACATTGGGTGAAGTCCGAGGTGAGTCAATAATTTTAAATTCAATTTTCAGAATAATTAAACCCATGTACACCATTTCCTAGGCAGGTGTACACATTTTTCCAAATATTTCACCCTAACCATGCACCTTCTTTATAGGGGTGCATAGTTACTCCTAAGAGGGAACACTATTGAAAAAACCATGTGACAACCTTGAAGTCCCTATCTATTTGGGGTTGCATAGATTTATAGGGTAGGTTACATGGTTTGTTACAACCAAAAACCAACCTTTAATTTCTCAAAATCAATCCAAAAAACATCAAAATTTCAACAAAATGCCCCCAGATTAAACCAAAACTAAGATATACCCAAAACAATATAAAGGAGTACCTGAAAATGAGCTAGATGTCCCTCCAAAATAAGTGAGGATATTACATACTATAATGATAATAATATTTAATTATATTTATTAAAACATTTTTATAATTTTATGATGCATACTATAGATTTAGAGTAAGTATAAAAGGAAGAAATTTGAAAGTGTATGTAACGACGATTAGCTATTCATCGGTAGCGTTCTATTAGATTAATTCTTCAGGACCCTTGAAATGGTATTTTAATAATCCCAAAGCCTATAATTTTTGTCTAATAATTATTAAAAGAGAAATGGTAGGGTTTATCCCAGTAATATGGCTCAAACCAGTGAAAATAATTTGGGGAAGAGGTTCTCTTTTATAATTTAACTGAATGGAGCACATAAAATTTTTGAATATTTTAAAACATTCTCAAGTCACATTAATAGAAAAATTGATCCAAAATGATTCATATTAGATGTTCATATGGGTAAGGTCTAAATCCAACCAACCATTAGGGTCAAATAATGCGTTTAGGTCATTTTAAGCCTTATGTTTTTTTAACCCCCACATTCACCATTTTGAACAGTAATCATTGTAAAAACCTTTTCAATCTTGAAGGGTTATAATATTACTTATAAGTTAAAAATTTTCTAATAATTATCCATGTAAGGAAATTATAAAATTTATTTGGTCTTAATTTCACTGTTCCAAGATTTTTACCATTTTTATATAATTTAATAAAATATTATTTTTCAAAAAATATCATTAATGTAATTTTTGGAACTATGAATTTAAATTTACTTTAATAACATAATGATAATAAAGGAAATATAATATAAACTTTTTATCCATAAATAATACATTAATATTAACCATAAAATTAATGTGATAAAATAATTATTCCAGAAAATATAACCTTCTTATTTTTTTAAATCATTTTCTTTGATTTTTCAAAAACTTGTTCAAGAATTGTGTATGTATTTTATAAGAATTTAATATACTAATACCACTACTAAAGATTAAAAATAAATTATCATCATAAAAATAAATTAATAGTGATAAAAATTAACATTAGATTCATATATATCATATTCTTATCCCTTTGTGATTGTATAAAAGAAATATAATACCAATAGAGTGACATTTCATATTATTCATTGCTTAAGATAATATAAATGTGACTATCTAGAGAAATGGAACCAAAAATAAATATATTCAAATTTGGGATAGATATAGTTGAATATATTTAAAATTTTGATATAATTCCAATTTTTGGGTTGATTTTGAGACCTTATCACATGGTTTTAACCCTATTTTACCAATTTTACCTTTATTGACGTGACAAATATTTACCACAGTTTCTATTCGTAATTGTAATTCCCTGACCCCAAAATCCAAGAGTCGATGCATTATTACGTACCATTGGAATGATCATAAAAGTTAAAGTCTTGAAAGACCGATCAATTTAGTATACTCGGAAGTACTAGATACATTCATAAGGTTTACATTACATCATAAAATGGAATACTACAACAAAATTGTCTCCATAGATAACACTGAGATCCCATAAAATATCCCTGGAGGTCAGTAATAATATACTTCTTTACATCCTAGGAAAATAAAACATAGAAAGGGGTGAGCTCAAATGCTCAGTAAGGATAACATTATAGCAGAAACTTTCATAAATAAGATTAAACATTTAAGGCAGTGTATAAGACTATAACAAAAGCCTTTTAAACCTGAACTTCAGCATAATATGGAAAAGATAAAATGAAATAATTCTATTTACTTACTCACATGGATATTCTACTAGTCGAATGATCACATGCAATATCAATAACCGCTTTCATAATGATGGAATGCATAATGACAGACTATCATAACCACATAGTCAAGGCCTTGTTCCAAGACTACAAATAAGATTTTGTCAAGGCCTTGTTCCAAGATACTAGTTTGCCTAATGAGACCTACCAATTCATCGAGGAGCTATATGAATCTGCACCCGTCACTTACTAAGTCCAATTCATTCCTCATATGAAAAGTTTAAAACATAACATAAACATTCGTATTAAAACTAGCATACGAAGTGTCAATACTTTAACCACAAACCATGAATGGTAAAAATATAGCACATCCACAGTCAAAAATAATTCATTTGATAAAATATGGAAGATTCTATTGTATCAGATTAACCTCAATAGAGAATAATTAGGGATATTGACATAGATGTAAATAATCATCAAAACTATTTGAGAGAAATATCCCCCTTTTTCTTGAAAACCTTTAAAAGTCACACTATTTATCAAGAAGCCATTTAAAATAGATTTTTGAATCATAGTGTCCCATACCACTTGGAAACTTTTAAAAGGAATTTTGATTTGAAAACTTTAATTTCCATATATATAAATCTTTAAAACCATTTTTAAAACATGGACATTAATGAGAAAGATTTAGAATAATACTTCTTTAAAACATTTAAAATGATAGTTTAGTTAGAGTTCTTAACCAAAAGAGAGACACTTGAATAAAAATAATTGAGGTAATAAAAACATTTTAATATCATGAGAATAAAGTGATTCATGATATAATATGTCAAACTACATTTTATACACCATATAAAAGTGATTTGGTGTATAACAACAAAGAAGTCTCAATGGAATGTAAATTGAGATAAAATCTCTTATAATGACTGTATCCTTAGGTTAAGGATAAATAAACGGAAAAATTATGTGTGAAAAATATAAATACACTCAATGTGATTGGTTATTAAGTTTAAATCAATCATAGGACATTCACACATATTCTTGTAAAAACAACACCAATGAATAGGATATTTAACTCAATAAATGGAGATTGAGTTAAAATTACTCTTATCAAGTTAATATCGATGACTTGAGAATTTATAAATGGAGTGATTATGTGTATAAAAAGTATATCCATAGAAAGGGGATTCGAAATTATGACATAAGAAAAATAATAGTGATTCCACACATAATCTTGGAGTAAAATAATCAATGAAGTATGCGTAAAGCCGAATGAGTGGAAATTGAAATTTCAAATTACCTTATCGATTTGGTAACATACAATTCATACACCAATGAAAGAAGGATCATACAATGATGATGTAAATATCCATAAATTAAAGTATATTACACAATGAATACAATCATGGAAAGTACACACACCACATTCAATAAATAAGTGGTGAACAATGGAAATATGACGGAATTAAAAGTGAGATAAGAAACCCTTTAATTTGTACTTTTTCCTTGGTCGAGGGTAGGTTAACCTCCTGTATAATGGTGAAATATTTTCTATTTAATTATACAAGAATTATATACATTAATATGATATCATATATGATCTTTTAACATTGATTTGTTAATAATATCTTAGTATTATCATCGTTTCGGGTGTTAATGGATTCATTTTAAATTATATTATTTTTTATTTGATCCATATTTTTTATGGATGGGATGTATCTTATTCATATCCAGAATGATATCATGTATCTAAAAATTATTTTTAATGAACAAATGAAAATTAGTTTTGAATTGATACGATAGGGAATGAATCTAATCGCGTTTATGGAGACGGTAATCCGTATGTACGCACGAGTGACAATATCATTATTTTGATATTAAAATAACATATAATTGGATGTTATATTATATATACAGAATCATTATCATTTTATATTTATTATTTACATGAAGTACACATCATTATTATACCCATACAAATAAAAATGTATTGAAAAACTATTACACCACGACAAGGAGACAGTAAGTCGTACGTACGCACGTATGGTGACATGTCATTCAAAGGATGGATAGAATTTTGAATATGGTTATAGCATATTTATAATAACATAACATTATATAGAATATACTGGAGTTATTTTTTTATAATGAAAACAACAAAGAAAGAGGAAGTGGAAGAAGAAAGGAACTTGAAAGAGGTGGTGAGATTTTTACCTCTTCTTCGGGTTCTTCTTTTTGATTTAATCAAAAGTGCCCCTTAGGTTGCCTTTTTCATCAAACTAAGGCCTCTAGGTTAAATTGAGGTAAGTTTAGAGGATATTTGGTCAGTTTTTGGCCGATCCAAATGGCTTAAAAGGTGTGAATTTGAGAGAAGGGGGAGTGCCCTTTTATAAGAGGGGTGAGGGGCACGTTTGGAGAACCTAGAAATATTATTTTATAATAAATTCATATTTGGTTTATAATGTCTAAAAAGTAGATTATTTAAATTTTACGGTGTGTATAGGTCTAAAACCACTCAACCAATTTGTTTTAGATAGGTTTGGTTCACAATATTAACTTTAACCTTTTGATTTAACTCTTAGTTAAATAGTTTGACATTTACCATGTCTCTTTATATTTTATATTATATAGTTAATAAACTTACTATATACATCCAAGAGACCCCCAAGTGGTCCACTAATAATAAAAATATAATTATATAAGTCCTTTTTCCAAACCTTAGATTTTTAGGAATATAATATCAATTAATAATAAAATATTTGTTTTAAAAAACCTTTTATGTCAATTTTGACACTATTTGGAAATTGATTTTTGTTAAAATAATAAGAGCATTATTACTTCGAAAACAATTAATTAATTAAATCCTAACATGTCATATTAACCTAGAAAATTGGTGGAATTAAGAAAACGTCTCAAAGTACATTTATTTAGATATTTATAATATCAATTATTTTAATATTTCATTAATTAAGTAATTACTGCATCACCATTTTGTCAAAAACACATTAAAGTATTTAAAGTATAAAATTTATAAATGAAATACCATTATGTAGGAAATAATTTTATCTTTCAAATGAATATTTATAATCGAATTTATCTAATTTATAACCCTATATTAAAAATGTTTTAGTTATTAAACATTGACTTTATCTCTTTTAACTCTTCTTTGAATTAAATAATAATAAATGTCCTAATCTAATACAAGTGGACCAAAGAGGTTCATATTTTATTCATAAGTTTTTTTATGGTCGAATTATACTAAGCCAATAGAATTAGGACATGTGTTAGGGTAATAATAATATCATTTTTACCCTTAATTACCCTATTTAATTTTAACCGTGGTAAATAAAATTAAAAAAGTTACTATTCACCAAATTTTTTTCATATTGAACCAAATTTTACTCCTTGAGATTAACCATGTCTCTCGGATTTTCAATATTCCACTCACAGAAGTGGTAAAATTATGTTTTATGTGAATTTCCAAATTCTCCTAGGAGTTGGGTAAAAGACGGTGAAAAGTTCAATAAAATTTTTATATATCTAAAATTATTATAAACTGACTCCAATGAATTACATTGAACTTATATAGGTATTATGTATATATTTTGACCGAATATAAATTTAAATAAAATAAATAATTATTTAAAAAATTGATTTTAAACTATAACTTAGTGTTTTCACTATTCATCAAAAATTGAATGTTTTCAGAAAAATAACAAAAATTCACCCTAGGCTAATTTCGATATTCCGAATCGAAAAATGATGTCCATTTTGAAATATAAAATTTATAAAAGTATGTATTACTATTCATAATGGCTAGTTTGATTGGTTATGGTGTGTGTTTGTACTCGAAGTTGCGTACAACACACGCTACTGTATTATTTAATGGGAGGTGTATCGTGGAAGCTTGGGGTGTTACATTCCCCCCTCCTTAAAATAATTTCGTCCTCGAATTTTTTTTAAATCGGGATTGGGAATATAATGGAAATTCCCACATCGGAAAAAGAGTAAATAAAACTATCACTTTAAAATAATTAAAGATAAGTACAGAGGTAACCCACAATAACCCATACTAGGACTCCATGTAAGAAAACATGGATATGGATGATAAAATAAGTGTCAAGTTCTGATGGAGAGGGATATAAAACATGTTCAGGAGAAAGTTAACAACAAGAAAACCACAAACTTGTGATGGGACAAATGGTCATTAGTCTCATAGAAAAGTAAACGTACAATTTTTTTTTTGTTTTTATTTAAATTACATAAAGATGAGGAATTCATTTATGATATTGCCTAAGAACATAAAGATATATACTTAGTTTTATTAAGTAGAGTTTCATTCTTTAATAAATTTCTACCACTAACTCATTTTTTTAAATGATGAGTATTTAAGAATACATGGTCACACTGGAAGAGATAGAATAAACTTCTATAAAATCACATGAACCACTAAGGATAAACCATATATTTACCTTATCTTTAGAGATTAATCAAAACCAAAATGGTTAGTATAAGATCTGATGATCCCCCAAAAGGATATTCCATTAAAGAAAGAAACACTAATCTTAATTTCTAAAACTGAACCAAAAATACCCCAACGTTAAATAAATACTATCCAATAGACAATTCTCCTTGAAATCCATCAATATAATCCAAACTAATATTGAATCCTGAAACATATAAGAATTTGGTTATGTATTCTTCCACGTTAAATTGTATCTCTAAATGACATCAACTATTATTAATGTAACATACATAAAAGTAACTAACCTAATAACATATTATTGTTTAATAACCCAAATCACTATAAATCAAAAATAAAAACATAGTTAAAAATACACCATTACTCCTCAAATGAAACCCCATAGTATTCTACTTTCGATGGGAATATAGTGTTCCCAACAAAGTGAAAACCCAAAATAACATTTATCACTTAATCACCGAATCATTTTCCTATACTAAGGGTATCCATTTGATAAGACATAAGATCCCAAATCAATTTATTATTGATCAATAAAATCATTTAACTAAAAATAATTAGTCACACTAACTAGGGACTTCACGTAGTCTAGTGGTAGGCGATAAATCCCAATCGCACTTTGGTTGTGGGTTTGATTCCCACAGCTTCGTCCGACGTGACGGGTTGTCACACGGTATGCATGTTGTCCTTTTTCAAAAAATATATTTTATAACATTACCAAATTGATTTAAATTCCTCAAAATAACCACAACATAATTTAACCACAAATGTTATCTCATACCTTTCATTTTCATCCCAAAATATAATAACTTGTAATTACCTCATACACAGTGATCATATAAAACCAAATGGTTATTTATAACTATATCCACAGGAGAAAAGATAAGTCTTCCTCAAATATCATTTTCACATGAAAAACTGAAGGGTTACAACTACAAATGAAAATGATTCTGAAGTAATCCCATCAATAAGCAGTACTTGTAATTTTAAAAATTTTCCAAACATTTATTTCCACGTAGCTTCTTCTTTGAACAAGAAAATATCCTATAGAATAGGGAATTCACTCAGGTAATGGCCAAGTCCCCTACATTTACGGAAAATGACTGTAAATGGATTCTTGTGAACATTTTTATTTTCTTCCACAATACTCTTCATTTTTCCTCAGAAATTTGTCTCTTTATGTTCTTCTCTGACACACGTAAAGAATTTCTTTTTTCCATTAAGACAATTTCCTGGGTGTCTCCTTCCACATTTATTGCATGATAGAAATTGAGGATTCTTTTCTCCATGGTCTCCACTGCTGGAGCTCTTATCATTCATCACCTTTCTCTTATTTTTTGAGTCCGAGAGTTGGTTAAGATATATGTTTTTGATCATATTTTTGGAAAACTGATTTGACATGAACACGATATCTTTTACGCCTATCAACATTCTATTTTTTTTCTTATTTCCACCACCGTTCCCACCTTGTACATCATGCTCAAAGTTACTATGACTTCCTTGGAATCCAGTCATTGACTAAAACCAGAAATCATTGTGTGAGTAATAGTAGTAATAAAATCATTTTGAGAATATCACGACACCATATTTTCAATTTGAAACACCTTAGGATTAAACAAGGCCATTTATTCTCATATTATATTAAAATAATTCAAATCGTTTTGTAAAGAAAATTTAAATTATCCTAAGCATATCCCCTAGGAGTGTCGTAACCAAGAGTGCAGCAAGGCCCATTATTGTGCACCAGTTCCCATTCAAGTCTAGCTCAAAGCGGTATTTTCGGGGTTTACCCCTAGGTACATCTGTTCCAGAGACGCCTCTACATGCTCATATCCGGAGAGGGATTCATTCCTTGGAAAAATCACAAAATCTCTACAATACCAAAATTCTAGGAAGTTCTTCTCTATTAATCCTCAAAGTCCATCTTAGGTCTATGTGCTCTAATCAGAGTTTATCTAAATCTAGCTTCCAATGTTTCTACTAAATTCCATTGATACCAACTATTATGCCCCGACCCCAGAATCCTAGAGTCGATGAATTATTATGTATCATTGTCATGATCATAAAAGATCAAGTCTCTAAAGACCGATTAGTTTAGTAGCCTATGAAGTACTAGATACATTCATAAAGTTTACATTACATCATAAAATGGAAAACTAAAACAACATTGTCTCCATAGACAACAATAAGATCCAATATACTATCCTTGAAGGTCATTAATAATATACTTCTCTGCATCCTGGGAAAATAAAACATAGAAAGGGGTGAGATCAGATGCTCAGTAAGGATAACATTATAGAAGAAACTTTCATAAATAAGCATAAACATTTAAGGCAGTGTATAATACTAGAACAAAAGCCTTTTAAACATGAACTTCAGCATAATATGGAAAATATAAAATGAAATAATGTCATTTACTTACTCACATGGATATTATACTAGTCGAATGATCACATGAAATATCAATAACCACTTTAATAATGATGGAATGAATAATTCAAGACTATCATAACCACATAGTCAAGGCCTTGTGCCAAGACTACAAATAAGATTTTGTCAAGGCCTTGTTCCAAGACACTAGTTTTCCTCATGAGACCTATCGATGCATCAAGGAGTTATAGCGGGCTCCACCCATCACTTACTAAGTACAATGCATTCCTCATATAAAAAGTTTAAAACATAACATAATCATTCATATTAAAACTAGCATACAAAATGTCAATACTCTAAACAAAAACCATGAATGGTGTACAAATATAACATCCACAGTCAAACATGACTCATTCCATACAATATGGAAGATTGTATTGTATCAGATTAACCTCAATATAGAATAATGAAGGATGTTGACATAGAGGAAAATAATCATCAAAACAATTTGAGAGAAATATCACCCTTTTACTGAAAACATATAAAAGTCACACTATTTGTCAAGAATCCATTTAAAATAGATTTTTGATTGAAAGTGTCCAATACCACTTTGAAACTTTTAAAAGGAATTTTTATTTGAAAACTTTAATGTCCGTATAAATAATTCTTTAAACCCATTTTTAAAACATGGAAATTAATGAGAAAGATTTAGAATAATACATCTTTAAAACATTTAAAATGATATTTTAGTTAGAGTTCCAAACCAAAATAGAGACACTTGAATAAAAATAATTGAGGTAATAAAAACATTTTAATATCATTAGAATAAATATATTCTTGATATACTATGTCAAATTACATTATATACACCATATAAAAGTGATTTGGTGTATAACAACAAAGAAGTCTCAATAGAATGTAAATTGAGATGAAATCTATTATAAAGACCGTATCCTTAGGTTAAGGATAAATCAATGACAAAATTATTTCTAAAAAATATAAATACACTAAATATGATTGGATATTCAGTGTAAATCAATTATAGGACATTCACGCATATTCTTGTAAAAACAGCACCAATGAATAGGATATTTAACTTAACAAGTGGAGATTGAGTTAAAATTACTTTTATCAAGATCATATAGATGACTTGGGAATTTATCAATGGAGTGATTATGTCTATCGAAATTATATCCACAGAAAGGGGAGTGGAAATTATGACATAAGAAAATGAATAGTGATTCCACACGTAATCTTGGAGTAAAATAATCAATGAAGTATGCGTAAAGCCGAATTAGTGGAAATTTAAATTTCAAATTCCCTTATCGATTTGGTAACTTACGAAACATACACCCATGAAAGAAGGATCATACAATGATGATGTAAATATCCATAAATTAATGTATATTACACAATAAATACAATAAGGGGTAGTACAAACGCCACATGCAATAAATAAGTGGTGAACAATGGAGATCTCACAGAATTAAAAGAGAGATAAGAAACCCCTTACTTTGTAATTTTTCCTTGGTAGAGGGTAGGTTAACCACCTGTATAATGATGAAATAATTTATATTGAATTAAACAAGAATTATATACTTTAATATGATATCATATATTATATTTTAACATTGATTTGTTAATAATATCTTAGTATTATCGTCCTTTCAGGTGTTAATGGATTCATTTTCCTTTATATAATATGTTATGTGAGCCATTTTGTTATGGATGGGATGTATATTATTCATATCAATAATTATAGCTTGTAACTTAACATTATTTTTAACCATAAAATGAAAATTAGTTTTGAATGGATATGATGGTGAATGAATCTCATCACGTTCGCGGAGACGGTAATCTGTACGTACGTACGAGTGACAATATCATTATTTTGATATTAAAATAATATATAATTGGATTTTATATCATATATAAAGAATCATTATCATGTTATAATTATTATTTACATGAATTACATTTCATTATTATACCCATCAAAATAATAATGTATTTAATAACAACTACATCACGACGTGGAGACGATAAGCCGTACGTACACACGTATGGTGACATGTTATTAAAAGGATGGATAGAATAGTTAATATGGTTGTACCATATTTATAATAACATCACAGTATATAAAATATACGGGGGTTATTATTTTAGGATGAAAACAACAAAGAAATAGGGATTGGAAGAAGAAAGGAACTTGACAGAGGTGGTGAGAATTTTACCTCTTCTTCGGATTCTTCCTTTTGATTTGATCAAAAGGTCTCCATAGGTTGGATTTATGATCAAACTAAGGCCTCTTGGTTTAAGTGAGGGAAGTTGAGAGGATATTAGGGAAGGTTTTGGACGAGGCAAAACTATTTTAAGGTGTGAATTTGAGAGAAGTGGGAGTGCCCTTTTATAAGAGAGGTGAGGGGAACCTTTGGAAAAACTGGAAATATTATTTTATAATAAATTCATATTTGTTTTCTAATGGATAAAAAGTGTATTATTTAATGGTTAAGGTAAGGATAGGTCTAAAACCACTCATCCAATAGGTTTCTTACAGGTTTGTGTCACTATATTAACTTTACCTTTTTGGTTTAACTCCTAGTTAAATAGTTTGACATTTACCATGTCTCTTTGTATTTTATATTATATAGTTAATAAACATACTATAAACCTCCAATCTACCCCCATGGGGTCCATTAATGACACACATATCATTATATTAGTCCTTTTACTGAACCTTAGATTTTTAGGAATATAATATCAATTAATAATATAATATTTGTTTTAAAAACTCTTTTATGTAAATTTTGAAACTATTTGGAAATTGATTTTTGTGAAAATCATAAGAGCATGATTACTTCTAAAAATTCAAATTAAATCAATCCTAACATTTCATATTAACCTATAAAATTAGTGTAATTTATAAAAAGTCTCAAATTACATTTATTTGAATATTTGTAATATCAATTATTTCAATATTTCATTAATTTGGTAATTACTGCATCACTATTATGTCATAAATAAAATAAATTATTAAATGTATAAAAATTATAAATAAAATACAATTATTTTGGAAATATTTTTATCTTTCTAATAAATGTTTATAATCTATTTTATCTTATGAATAACCCTATTTTAAAAATGTTTTAGTAATTAAACTTTTATTTTATCTATTTTAACTCTTCTTTGAATTAAATAATAATACATGTCCTAATATAATCCAAGTGGACCAAAGAGGTCCATATTTTATTCATAAGGTTGTTTTTGGTCGAATTATACTTATCCAGTAGAATTATTACATGTGTTAGGGTAATAATAATATCATTTGTACCCTTAATTACCCTATTTACTTTTAATCAGGGTAAATAAAAGTAAAAAGTTACTATTCACAAAAAATTATTTTTATCATATTGAACCACATTTTACTCCTTGATATTAACCGTGTCTCTTGGATTTTCGAAATTCCACTCACAGAAGTGGTAAAATTATGTTTTATGTGAATTTTCAAATTCTTCTAGGAGATGGGTAAAAGACGGTGAAAAGTTCAATAAAATTTTTATATATCTAAAATTATTATAAACTAACTCAAATTAATTACATTGAACTTATATAGGTATTATGTATCTATTTTGACCTAAACTAAATTTAAATAAAATAAATAATTATTTTAAAAAAATTTGGTTTTAATCTATAACTTAGTTTTTTCACTATTTATTAAAAATTGAATGTTTTTAGAAAAATACCAAAAATTCACCATAGGCTAATTTTGATATTCCTAATCTAAAAATGATTTCCATTTTAAAAGATAAAATTTATAAAATTGGGTATTACTATTTATAATGGCTAGTTTGATTGGTTTTGGTGTGTGTTAGTACTCGAAGTTGCGTATAACACACGCTACTGTATTATTCAAAGGGAAGCGTACCGTGGAAGCATGCGATGTTACAGTAATTAAAAAATTAAGGATCCTATTTATAAGATATAAATATAATTATTTAAAATAATGTATCCATTTTTATATATTAAACCACAATAATTTACAAAAAAAATATTTAATATTAATTTTTCAAATACAATGAAAAATATCTTTTAGAAAAATGCATTTCTAAGAATAAAACTTTACTTATATAAAAATAATGAATATAAATGATTCAAATGGATTTAATTTTATTATAAAATGGGTAATATATCACATTTATAAAATCCAAAATAAAATGGTACTTTAAAATTAATGAAAATAATTGAAAGTATTTGAAAATCGTTATTTTCAGTATTCACTGAAAAATCAATCATTTCGGAAAAATACAAAATTTTAAATATATATTAATTTTGATATAATAAATTCAAAAATAATGTTAATTTTATAAAATTAATTTTTTAAAATAGGTATAAATTAATTTTATATTCCACGTACAAAATAAAATAAAATCATTTTTGAAGAAATATGAATTTTTTAGGCATAATATGACTTCACTAAATATGAGTTATTATTTCCTAAAAATTTATCAATGAATTTATATTTAGTATAAAAATTATAAATATATTTAATAATGTAGTTCCCCATATTAATACCTTAAAATTCATTGGCCAAGTTACATTTAAAAAATAATATTTTTATAATACATCTAAATTTATTTAACGATCAGTATTGCGTGTTAAGAAAGATATCGAGCTATTTATTATATTAAATTAAATTTTCATAATTTTAAATATATTATGTTCAATTAATGTATTCATTTTTTATATATATAGTAAGATTGATTACAACTTCTATATATGAGTCCCTAAAAGGTAAAAAATTATTAAATCTTATTCAAAATTGTTGTATTTTCATCTTATTAAATAAATTAATGTATGTGCGGAATTTGATAAGAAATATATTATATAAACATATTAACACATATTTATGTATGGAATAATATAAGGTTCATTTTTTCTTTCCATGTTTTGTATCAACTTTAGATCATATATTTTTATATGTTTTGAATATCATTAAAACCCATAATGAGTTTCTAAATGTAGTTGAATATTTGATCATAAAAATATAAGAAATGTTTTCTTATCTTGAATTATCCATTAAAAATTTGAAATATAAAATTACATAAAGAGTTTACACATCCAAAGAAAATATAATTGATATTTAATTAAATCTCTTGCTTCCAAGAGTAGTATATTTAATACATTAGGGGATAATAAAGAACTTATTTTCTTCAAAATGATCAAATATAAATGTATAGTACAAAAAAATGAAATTTAGTGATGGTTTTATTCTTTTAATGGTGTTTTAAGACACATCTAATTGATTCATGAAAGTTTCATAAAACATTTTTGGATACCTATATTGAGAATCATTTCTTAGCAGTTTTATAAAAAACTACCTATAATTTTTAGTTATGTTTTTCATGATCGTTTTACTTTTATTTTTTAAAAATATTTGAAAATATTAATAAGAATTTTTTAAATAAACCTCTATCCAACATAACCAAAACTAGACCCCGGATAGATCACATTCCAATATGCGGTGTGAACCACCTACAAAAATACATATTGTAACATCATGAAACTATTTTAAGGAACCCTTAAACCCCCAATTTTGATAATTATTATTTTGAGTTAATTATAAAATAATTTCAAGTGAAATTTTTAATATTTTGATGAAATTTTCGAATGTGCATGGTTGGTGCACAATTTTATCAATCCATTCACCCTACTAGTGTGAGAACCTTGATAGTGAGGGTTTTCATGGTTGGTGAATGTTTTCCAAAATATTTTATCTACCAATGATAACTATGAAACCCCATAAACATAGGCAGATGGCTTGGTATTATAGTTTGTCTAATCATACAATCCAACCTTGCTAACCTTGCCCACTTTTTTAATTAATTAAAAAATTGATTAAAACATTGTTGAAATTATATTTTGAACTTCCCTCAACCCTAACTTGGTTTGGATGATTTTTATAGGTTTTTGGGGGTCTAAACATCTAATTTTGGATCCTTTAAACCACTTATAGGGTATATCAAGGTAAGGAGATCTCATTTTAGTAATTTCCTGGTAAGTTTCCTCTCCCAGATCTCTATATTTCACTCTCTCATTCAACCATCCTTTTGGTTTCTTATATCTCTATGTTGTCGGAGGATCTAATCTTTGATGTCATGGATTATTAATCTAGGTTTGATTATCAAATATTCTTTTCAGATGTTCTTTGTTAGGTTTTCTTGATTAGGGATTTCTGATTCATGATCCCGTGATCCCGAGGTAGTTGGTTCCATTATGATTTTCCAATTTATTTAACTCCATTTTTCGTGATTAAAATTGAATTGATTGATTTAAATTTGTTAGCTCAATGATATTAAATACCTTTATGGGGAGGGGTGAATCAGGATATGAAAGATTAAAATAACTGACCTTTAGGATCTTATGTTGTTGTTAAACAAAACACTCTTCTCTCTATTTCCCCTTGAAATGTATGAATAGAATTTAAATTATTCACAAGACACAAAACATACATGGTTCAAACTCACTAGGATATGTCTAAGGATCATACAATGGTGATGATATTATGCACCAAATTTATTAAGGATCACTACCAAATTAAAATGTTTAGGATAGATCACTTTTATGCCTAGTATCATTACAATTAAAAGATTTAGGGTCCACTTCACTACATTCTCAAGGGTCAATCCCTATGTCTCTTTCTCTTAATCACTATCAGTGGAAAGGATCACTATCTTCCTCTTTCTTTTCTTAGTTGTCTTGTAAAAGACCCACTCACAGTTTATGAAATTGTAGGTCCCTTCATTTTCATGAATGCATGCATCCTAAACTATATATTGATTCTATATTTAAGTCATGTTTTCACCTCTAGATGAAATACACATTTAATCATACTGTTAGTTTACAGAAATTAATTTTGCAAACTATATTAGTCCCTTCATGATATTTTTTGAGTCCCCCATGAACTACCTTGCACCGTGTGGTTCGAGTTCTACATGGACCACCTTTGACATCTACTGATTGTCCATTAATTGTGGAAAAATTCTTCTAATGTGAACCACTTATCCTTTTTGGAAATGTGATTTCTCGCAGACCGCCTACCCTCTACGGGACCTTCTTATTTTGTGGGATATAGTTCCCCACAAAACCGTTTTGTGAGCCACCTTCATGGACATCCATCATAGAATCTATTCTTAGAAAAATCTCTCTTTTGTGGAATCCATGATCACAAATTGTTTTAGATTTCACCTAATTATTCTTAGAGAAATGATTTTGTATAATGAAATAACTCTCAATAATGATGGGATTAGTGGTCCTTATATAGGATAATAGATCTAAAAATCCTATAAGTTACTTTACTGTAATCTCTGATGCTGTAAAACTTTCACCATAGACTGTGATCTCCGGAAAACCATTTTTCATCTACTTTCCACATAACACCTTTCTTTCCTCATGGTAGCTGATTCCGTATACAAACGAATCCACACCTCTCATGCCCAAATGATGTGCCTCCCACGAACCATTTTCCTCTCGCAAGCTGTAACCCTTACCATGAAATATATTACCTACATGATATGTATATCACACTTTGGGGTCTTCATAGTGCTGCTATACAAAAATATTTACATTTTAAAATTCCTTCACCGTTATGTGTACTCCTTTTATAGTCTACAGACTATCCTTTGTGGTCCACAAATAATGTTCTATAGAAAAAAAAATCATTTTTACAAAAACCAAACTCCTGATTTTGATGCCCAAAAAATAGAAAAAAATTAGAAATAACACCACCTTAAAAACCTCTATTGACAAAAAACAACCATAATCATTCATAGCCATATGGTTTTGTCAACAAACACAATTATACCTAAAAACACTGAGAGTATTTCTTAATGCATTTTCTTCCAGCACAATTTAATTTATTTCAATTAGATTACTAAAAACCTATTTCTATTGAATTGAGAATTGGAATGGGATTGGTAATTAAAATTAGGAAAAACCCCCTAAATCCATTAAAGTAAAAAAATTTGTAAAATTTTATGGAAAATTTTCAATTTAAATTGTGAAATTTACTTGTGAAATTTATTTGTGACAATGTTTTCAAATATGTATTCAATAAAAATGACATAAATTGATTTGATAGAAAACCATTGGGTTATCTTCGAAAAATTCATGATTTCATTGAAAAACCTTTTTGGTTTTTAAATGGAAAATAACATATTGAAATGGTAAAATGGGTTGAATTGTATTTTGAAATGTTTTGAAATCAAATACCCATTATTGTTTTTTTGTTAGGGATCATGAAATCCTTGATAGTTGGTGAGATGTTAGGGAAAACCATGCTAGGATGGGAATACCCTAGCAACAGACATAGTTTCTGCAACTCAAACATAAACATACAGGTATGTCTTATCCTTAGTGGGATGTTGGTTAATTCTCATTGACCAGTTTTAAAGGAGTGGGTGAGCACATAATTGTTTTCATTATATAGGTCTGTGAGGATCCCATAACCTATAACTATCATACCTCTTGGTAGATGACTGTTTTTATCATTTTTGATGATTTGATATAAATATAAATATAAATATATTTATATTTATATTCCATTATTAGTCAACTATTTTACATGTTCCTTATGAATTTTTAAAAATGGTTTTGTATAAAATGTTTATTAATCCATTTATTTATAGTATTTACACCCACTAAAATGAAAAGAATGGTTTTTTTAATTATGCTTCAAACATCCTTGCCTATTTATTTTAAATTTAAATCTTTATTTGGTTAGTTAATTATAGAAATTTATTATTGAATCCTTGGTGAGACCCTACTATTATTTTAACTCACAGACTACCTATACCTTGAAGTATTTTTAAATTGTCTTCTTCCTTGTTTGATCAAGGTTAAATAACTACATTTATGTGGTTCTTATTTCTGATTCATATACTTATAGAGTTATTTCCACTAGGTATTGGGTTTTTATCTTGTTTTCTAGTACTTTTTAGATGTACTTTGGGTTGTTCATACTTATTTCAATTCTAGTATAATTCTCTATATCGAGTTTTTCTTTTATTCATACTAACTATTATCTCATTCTTCTATTGTTTTTTGGGAACATGAATTCCCACTTTCATGTTTTATGATTCCATGTGCTTGTAACTAACCCGTGAGGATTATGAACACCCTTCGGGCTATATGAGGACCTACCTGCTAATCAAGGTACTGGGGAATCTGGGTTGGTTCTTGGTAAAGTGGAATCATATATTAAAATTAAGAATATTTACTTGATGTTAGTATACAGTTGTGTAATATTTTCAAGAAAAAGGATGTAGTTGAAATTGAGTAGCAAGAAATATCTCACTGCAATGAACCTTATGTCACTAGGGGTGGTTTGGTAAGGACTTATTATGGATTAGTTCTAGTATTTTCTATCCTTTTTATGTGGATAAGATGATATAAAAATCTTGTGTTCCTCTCTAATGGGATTAATTTACCTATTTTATATGTTTGAGTGTGAATATTATGTAACACCCCAAGATTTCATAGTACGTTATTTCTTCAAAGTAATTCAATAACTTTCACTACACACAACACCGAGTTCAAGCACACCACGACTTACCAAACTAGCCATTCATAAGAGGTTATGAATAGTATTAACTAAATTTTGAACTTCATATAATCCTTATAATTTTAGAATCCATATTATGAGTTTCTTATCATAATGAAAGAACAAATTCATTTTTTTAGATAAAAGAAGTATTTTAAAAAAAAGCAATTTTACCACCTTTTAATGGTGAACGATTTTTAAATACAGTGTTTGAAACTTTTATATATTAAATTTGGAAAATTAAAATTCTTCTTTATAATAAAGTCATAAGAATTTAGGTTCAATAAATTTTTTTGTTTTTCTGATAACTTTTTTATTTGGGTGAATAATGAAAAATAAAATATTTTAACAGAAAATAACGTTTTTTAATAAAAATAAATTGTAGTGTTAAATTATATATTTTAATTGTTTGGAAGTATAAATATATTATATTTCTACCATTTAATCTAATGTTTTTTATTTGAAATAATTTTACTTTGAAATTGAACATAAACAAATATCAATCTTTTGTTAGTTATTATTTCTTAAAAACACGCTTTTTTTGAAAACGATAATAAATTTTAAATTAATAAATGAAACTTTTATGTTTTTAATTTGTTAAAATATACATTAATTTTTAATTCATAATATCAAAATTATCTTAGGGTGAAATTTTGATAGTTTTATGAAAACTTTCAATTTTTGATGAATAGTGAAAAACACTCAGTTATTAGTTAAAATGACTTTTTATTTCAATAATTATTTATTTTTTATAAATTTATTTTAGGTCAAAATAGATACATAATACCTATATAAGTTAAATATAATTCATTGGATTAATTTTATAATAAGTTTAGATATATAAAAATTTATTGAACTTTTTACCGTCTTTTACCCACCTCCTAGGAGATTTTGAAAATTTTCTTAAAATATAACATTACTGCTTCTGTGAGTTGAATTTCAAAAATATGAGAGACAAGGTTAACCTCAATAAGTAAAATTTGGTTCAATAAGATGAAAATATTTTTTGTTGAATAGAAACTTTTGACTATTATTTACCGCGGTTAAAGGTTAATAGGGTAATTCAAGGTAAAAAGAATATTATAATAATACAATATTATCTTAACACATGTCCTAACCTTATTGGATGAGTCATGGCCAACCAAGGGCATCCATGGGTGTATTTTTGAACCCCATGGATCCAGTTATGAATGATAATGACATTTTATTTTAATTAATTTAATGTAAATGAAAAAATGACAAAAAAAAATATCTTTTAGTAAATCAAATTTTACATGGGGTTATATAAGTCATCTTTTCGACAATAAATAATAATTGGATAGATAAAAATATTTCATAGATAATTTAATTTTTTTATAATTTTTAGGCATCAAATAACATAAATTATTTATGACACAATAATGTAGTATTTACCACATTATTAAATGATTTAAATAAATAAGATTATTAATATTAAAACAATATCCAAAACCTATCCAATTTTTATATGGTTTATTTTATTTCGACCATGATTCATCTTATCTTCGACTTTAATTAGTTTTGGACCTTTAGAAACCGAATATTACTATATAATAAAATATTATTTTCACACATTCCTAAAGAGCCCCTCCTCCCCCTTATAAAAGGACACCTTTCTAACCCCTTCTATACACCACTCAAGCCCCTTGGATCATCCAAAACCTACTCAAATAGTCTCTAAAGATCCCTATATTACACCTAGAATCCTTAAATTAGGCATAAGTCACTTTAAAAATTCTTTTTGGTTCAAAGAAAAAGAAGTTACCCAAATTAAATGTAACGGTTCTCTTAAATTCTTTTCTTTTATTTTGTTTTATTTTAATTCTCCAACCCCACCCCCACCCCCCAAACTAAACTCTTTTTATTAATTTATTTTATGACAACACCAGTATCCTCAATATACAAGGATGTTTTTTTGAGAAGAATTAAAACTACAGTTACACACACCTCCCTTTAATGGGTGAAGAACATACTGTTTCTGTGGTTGGAAAACTAACGCCTCACGAAGTGATGATTGTTCTATTATCTCCTAATGCCTCTCATGGTGGAAATCAATATGGAACTGTATTTATATATTATATATATATTATGTTTATGGTTTCTTGGTTCTTATATATCTTCCATTTATATCATACCTTTATAGTTTTCATTATGTGTAAAACACGATAATTTCATTTGAGGAAGTGCGGACTACCGCCCCATCAAAGTGATTTGACTCATTAATGACTTATGTAGGATATATAATGTATAGAGTTAATGATATTATATATTATATTATACTGTAATTATAATATACCTATGTATCATTATGTTTTAATTCCCTTAAAATACACAATATAAATGAAATTAGCATTCATGCTTACGTACGACTTACCGTCTCCATGAACGGTTCATTTTATTTCTTATCTCCAAATGTTATGTACTATTATAAATACATATATATATTTAAAATATATGATATGTATGAAATATAAATGAGTAATATCATTTTATAGATAATGGACTTTTGACTACATGGACAATTTATAATTATAACAAGTTTATTTTTGACTGAAGTTATGAACGTTGACAAAATGTCCGATATGAACTCAAATAATTAACAAATTGTTATAGAAAGGTAATAAGTGATTTAAAAGGAATAAAAAACTTTAAAATATTCTTAATCAAGTATAAATTAACTTGGGTTTATTATTCAAGAAGAACAAGAAACATACGAGCGAGTCAAGTCGGACACTTGGTAAGGGGTTTCTTTTCTCACTTTTAATTCCACGAGATTTCAATTGTTCGGCACATATTGAATGTGGTGTATTGTGTAATCCATTTGATATATATTATCACTATTCTATTTATATTCATGGTATTATGTGAATTATTTTTTGGTTATTAACTTTTGGTCATTTGACTCGATTGATTACAACGTGGTAAGGGGTTTTTTATCTCACATTTAATTCCATGAGATTTCCAATGTTCACCACTTATTTACTGCATGTGGTGTATTGTGTACTACCATTTGATATATATTGTCATGATTCAATTTATATTCAGGATATTATGTGATTCATTCAGTTATTATTGACTATTGTTCATACGACTTGATTGATTACAATGAGGTAAGAGTTATTTCACAATCTCTTCATTATCCGAGGTTGTTTATACGTAATTACCCACTAGGACCTATTTATCATGAAAATCCATGTTTCTTAAAAATTTATTTCAAAACATTTTTACTATTTACTAGACAACGGTTTAAAGTCATTTATACCCTTATTTGACCTTATATTTTTTAAAGTAATCTTTTAAGGTTTTATGGGAGGGTCTATTTAACTAGATCATCATTTTAAATGTTTTAAAGATTTATCATTCTAAAACCTTTTAATTAATGTCCATGTTTTCAAAAAAAATTTAAGGATTTATTTATATGGACATGAATGTTTTGAAATTAAAATTATTTTAAAATGTTTCAAAGTGGTATGGGACACTTTGATTAAAAAAATCCCCTTTAAATGTATACCTTTAAAAATTGTGAGAATTTTAAACAATTTCATAAAGAAGGGGTATTTCTCTCAAAGCATTTTACTGATCATTTTCATATATGTCAAAATCCTTTATTGGATTTTAAACTTGTTTGAAGTTGATTTGTTATGATAGAAATATTTCATATTGTATTGAATGTTTTGTGATAGGATTGACTATGGATGTATTGTTTTTATACCATTCATGGTTTATGGATAAAGTATTGACATTTCGTATGCTAGTTTTAATACTAATTTTTATGTTATATTTCAACCTTTTCTTATGATGAATGTATTAGACTAGTATGTTCTAGGTTGGGGACATGTAAAAGTAATCCCTCCAGATTGGGGCTCGGTTACAGCTGACCCTCCGGGTTGGAGTCTGGTTACAGAGGCTCGCCAGGTTGGAGTCCAGTTATAGAGGATCTCCGGGTTTGAGTCCAGTTACAGAGGATCGCTGGGTGTAGGCCCGGTTACAGTTAGCCCCTAGGTCCTGGCATGAGGCCTTGGCACACAATTTTAATGTCCAGTACTATACATTCCCTCATTATGAAATTAGTTATTACAAGTGATTATTCGACTAGTAGAATATCCATTTGCATGTTTATATGGTAAAGTTTGATTTATTTTTTCCATATTTGGTTCAACTTTATGTTTAAAAGGCTTTTGTTTTATTACACATCATTCCTTAAATGTTTATATCTTTCGCTAAATTATTTACCCTTATTGAGCATCTGAGCTCACCCCTTTCTTATTTTTTATTTTCAGAGGATATGAAGAAGTTAGTTATGAGTGACTTGCAGGTATAATCTAGGAGGCTTGGACGTTTCTAATGGAATAAATTACTTTTGTTTTTCTTTTCAAGTTGTAATTTTGAACTTCATGTATGTAATCTATTTTCCAGGATTGGTAAACTAATCGGTCCATTAGGACTTGATTCCTTGTAATCAGGCCACTATTATGTAATAATGCACTATCTCTGAGTAACAGCGGTCGGGGAATTACATATAATGTTTTCAATGTTATCAGTTGATGTTGTGTATAATCATGACTTCAAGAAGACCTACAGAATGAATCTAAGAGGAAGTTTCTGATGAAACTCAGTGAACGAATCCTCAAATGGAACTGAGTCGATTTGTGGTGATTTAGTGTATTGTCCAAGCTCTAGGATAGACACCACCACTAGTACCCATTTAGGACTCAGTTGTGGAACCTCAAAGGGGTGTTTTCCGTAATCATGATCCATAGTACCTTTGATAGAATCAGCCATCATTCAAAGGCTCTAATGATCCACAAGAGTTGAAGGATTAGTTGATCTATAGTGAGAATTTGTTTGAGTTCTTAGAGGTACTTGATTAAATCAAGGTGAACTATCCCACCTTCATGATGGAAGGGCCTAGTAGGAGATAATGGAACAAGACGGTGACAGTGACGAAACATGGGGTTTTATTGGGTAAAATATTCAAATATCTTCTCACCAATATTTTTTATCTAGATTTGATAATTTTTTCCAAGGCTATTGGGTTTTTAAAACTCTTACATGCTAAAAAGAATGTGACTGAATATTAGAACTGTATTGCAGAGCTTGTGATGTTTCTCCGGAGAAAATATCGAATGAGAAAAAGAAAGACTCAAACATTTGAGATTGGACTTTAATCTGATATTCACTCAAATATTTTCTTGTTGAGGCTTCCTTCTTATACATATGTACTGTATAGAGTGTTGATGGTCAAAATGGACCAAGATAGCAACTCAGGGATTCATGGAGTTTCATTTTCTCTGAGTAGTACTACGAATTCATCAAGAGGAAATAAGAAGCATGATGATTCCCATCGTGGTTATCCATAACTGGGTTCTTCTAGACCACCTTTAGTGTCTTGAATATTCCCTTTTATTTTCTACCAATGTGGAAAGACAGGTCAATATGAATGGGTTTTTATTGAGGCACCTAAGGTATGTGGTTCATACAGATGCTCAGGTGACATTAAAATGTTTTTCCATATTGATTAAACTCTTTTTAGTGGAATGGTATCATCATCACCTTCTAAATATACAGTTTAATCAGATGCTTCATGTATAATGGGTTTCTGACAACATGAATCCAGAATAATGATTTATCACATAGTAGAAGACTCTCTAGATGAAGAAAATATTGGTCCAATGACAATAAGAGGTACCATAATTATAGATTAATCACTAGTGACTTTATTATTTGATAATAGTGAATCTCATTCATTTAGTTCAACCTGTATTGTTAATATTTTTAATATTCCTATGAACCTTTTGACTTGTGTGAGGGAGAATACTACATCCTTAGAAGAAAGAGGGAGCAGAGTCTACATGGTCTGGCTTTTGTGTTCACTTTATCAGATATCGGGATTCATGGGATTTTATAATTCTCAACATGAAACTAAATGACATAATTATTGATATGCATTGGGTCATTTCAAATAAATACTAAATTTTTTGTTATCTTATATGGGTCTTCTTCACTACACCTGATGGGGTGTTCCTCATCTTTCAAGGAGAATGAGATCTATGTTTGAGCAGATTCATACCTTCTTATCGAGAGTTGGAGAAATCTATATTAGTTTTTTCTTTTGATATAGAGTGTGAATCCTAGAGTTGTGATATCCCTATAGTTTGTCATAGAGTTCCCAATGTTTATCCTTCTTACCTCTCTGGTTTTCCATTCTTAAGGGATGTACAATCTTCTATCAATTTAGTTCCTGGTACTTAACTAGTATTTATCCCATCATACTATGTGGAACAAACTAAAATAAATGATCCAAATGATTAGTTGGATTGTCTTTTATATAATGGATTTATACAGTTGAGTGTGTCACCTTGGGCAGCACAAGTTCTCATTGAAAAGGATGATTATGGGTCATTTCAACTTTTTGAGGATTACTAGAAACTCAATCTAGTTTCTAAAAACAAAAAATATATGTTTACACATAATGATGATTTTTTTATCTAATGTAAGGAAAAAGTGGTTTTTTAATATTGATCTTTGATTTGGTTACCATCGATTGGTAATAAAATAATATGATATTAGAAAACTGCCTTTAAGAGTAGGTACAACCATTATGAGTACCTTGTGATGTCTTTTCGTTTAAATAAATGATCTTGTAGTATTTATAGATTTAATAAATAATATTTTCCATAAGTATGTTAATATGTTCATTGTTTTCTTTGTTGATGACATCCTTGTTTACTCTAAGTTTTAATAGGGTCATATTCATCATCTAAGGGTAGTTCTAGCATTTTTGAGCAATGAAAAATATTATGCCAAGCTTTCGAAACATGTTTTTTGGATTTAAGAAGTGTTGTTCTTGGGACACAGGGTTTCAGAAAATGGTATTTTTGTTTATCCTAAAAAGGTGAAAGCTTTAATAACATGGGAACAACAAGAAAATGATTTTGAGATTCTATGATTATTGGGTCTAGATGAATATTATCATAGTTTCATTACAGACTTATCAATGTTGGATTCTCTGATGACTTCTCTATCTCACAAGAGAGTATAGTTTTCTTCAGATGAAATATATGTCAGAGTTCTTTTATTGTGATGAAACATCTTTTTACTGCCACACTGGTGTTAAATATTCTAGAGGATAGATTTGGATATGTGGTATCCTTTGATACATTGGTTTTGGGTTGTGTCCTTATTGAGGGTGATCATGTTGGTTCTTATAAATCTCATCAGCTTAGGTGACATAAAAAGAATTATCGGACCCATGACAATAAAAATGATATTATGATGAACTCACTTAAAAGTTTGACCAAGTACCTCTTTGAAGAATGGTTTAATATGTATTCATACCACATGATATTGAGTTATATCTTCTCTAAAATATATTTGAATCTTCTCCATATATTTTTGGTGGAATACCTACATACTTTAGGCTTTGACATCACATATACCCTTGGGAATGGAAATGTCATTGTAGATGCCTTTATTAGGAATCTTCTGACCTAAACTATGATAGAAAAAATTAAATAGTGGAACATGAAGGATATTTTTTTAAATGTTCATATTAGATTCTGGGAATTAGGGGCGAGGTTTCCTTGGACCATGTTCAGTTTAAGTCTGCTCTTCTCAAGTTGATCCTTTAGGAACAATAACTTGATGATGAGTTTCGAGCATTAGGGACACTCTTCATATTGGGGAAACCATTATTGACTGGCCATTCTCTACGAAGGGAATTCTATGTTATCAAAATAATTTTGGTGTGCTGTAATCAATAGGGAAAGATGTAATAATGGATTTCCATAATTATTAGTGGTATGTGAACCTTGGAAACATGGAGATGTTCGATGACATGCGTTGTAGATTCTAGTGGTCAAGTATGAGATGGGGCATTGTTAATTTTGTTTCTCATCATTATACATGCCAACAGGTCAAGGCCATGCACTGGAGTCCTTCAGGATTTCTTCAGCTACTTCCATTTCCAAATTGGATGTGGGATGAGATCTCTGTGGAATTTTTGGTTGGTTTTCCACATACGTAGAAAAATATGAATGTGTTATGGGTTGTGATCGATGGGATAACATAATAGGTACATTTATACCCATTCATGATAAAACCAAATATTAAGAGTTTATAGATCTCTATGTGAATTATATTGGTCATTTTCCATTAGTTTCATATGATATAGTCTCTTATAGGGATCCTCGGTTCAATTTTCTTTTTTGAAGAGACCTTTAAAAGGCACTGAGATCTCTGGTTCGTTTGTGTATGGAATACCATTTGAAGACAGATAGACCCACATAAATAGCTATATAGATTATTGTGGATATGATCCACACCAACATTCACGACTTTTATGGGGTTTGGGCTGACCATCCTGGGCTGGTTGAGTTTTATAATAAACAAAATTACCATCCCATGGACAGATTGGCTCCTTTTGAGGCCTTATATTATCAGACCTGAAAATATCTGTTATTTTTGTTAGATATTGGTAAGGGTTCCTTGATCATAACAAGTATAATCAAAGAGATTATAGGAATGATTCAGTTTGTTTTTCAAATAATTTAGATGGTGTAGAGTCATTATAAGTCTTATTCTAATCATCATTGTAGATCGTTGGAATTTTCAGTTCGTGGCCAGATGTTCTTGAGTGTTTTACCATGTTTGGGTTATCGATGGATTTGGAGGTAAGGGAAGCTTGCTCCTAATTTTGTGACACCATTTTAGGTTTTTGTGAAAGTGGGAAAGTTTCATATAATTTATCACTTCCATTACAATTGATGTTGATATATAACATGTCCCATGTATCTCAATTACAAATGTATCTTTCTGATCCTTCACATGTTCTGATTTTGAGTGATCATAAAGTCGAGCCAAATTTATCTATGACTGATCACATAGTCAATATATTTGGTTCGGAAAAAAATGTTATTCATAAGAGGGTTATACCATTGATTTAATTTCATTGGTATCACAGTTATGATAATCATGATACTTGGAAGAGGCACTAATGAGATAGTAGTGGCATAATCATTTTGACAAGGAAGCTACTTAATATAATTTTATGGACATAATTATTCTAGAGTGGGGGTTTTGTAACATTCTATTATTGTTTTTTAGGTTCTCATAAACATATATTTTGATTATTCTTAGTTTGGTATTAATTTAGTGAAGCATGAGATGAATGTTTGAATACTTTGTACGGGATTTTGGGTTATACATGGTTGGTGCATATTTTTTCCAAACCGTCTGACCTGCTAGTGGAGACTATAAAAACCCAGATAGTGAGGGTCTGTACGGTTGATAAATGGTTTAAAAAAATGTGTTCCCCCAAAGTATAAACCTTGAAACCCCATCATAAAAGGCATGTGGATTGGGTACATGGTTTTTCTAACCATGTGGACATGTCTAGCTAATCATGTTTTCAGATTGTAATTAATATAAATTTTGATTAAAAATTTCCCAAACTACTAATTTTGACCCTGATTGGCCCTATCTTAGGGTGTATATTTTTCATAGGTTTTTTGGGTCTTCTATTATTCAATTTATTCTCCTCCAAATCCCTTACAAGTAGGACTGAATTTAGGATAACTTTGTTCAGTCCTTTCCCAGAATGATTCTACTCCATTTTCTCCATCTTCGTCTCTCTCCTTCTTTCCTCCTTACAGATTCATTGATCACCATTTTTTAGGAGGATCTAATCCTTACTATTTCAAATCTTTATTCTAGGTATGATTCTCAAAACTTCATTGAAAATGTTTGGAGTTTCTCGATTAAGACTTTTAGATTCGTGATCCCCGTGTAAGTGGTTCTCTTATGAATTAAAAATTTATTTAAACCTAAATTGATTTATTGAAATTTAATTACATTAAATTATTTTATTAAAAACATAATTCCATTGAATATTGGATTTTAGTTGGATTTGGGATAAAAATTTGGGAAAATTTCACTATTTCCGTTGACTTGGGGTGTGTTTTTAATATGATAGAAATTGAGGAATTTAAAATATGGAATTTAAATTATGGAATATAAATTGAAAATTTGAATTAGGAAACTGATATGTGAAATTGATTTAAAATCGGTATTTGAGAAATAATTTCTTAAATTTTTTTGATTGAAAATAATTAGTTTTATCTTGGAAAATGCAGGATTTGATTAAAAACCCATTTTGGGTTTTAAATAGAAAATTGAATATTGAAGTGAAAAAATGGTTGAATGTTTTTTTTATCTGTTTTGATATAAATTACGCGTCATTTTATTTGTTATACCACATTCAGTCATAGGTAGTTAGTGTGTTATTAGAGACCAACACAATTTTATGGGAATACCCTAGAAAAATAATGATTCATTGAAACTCTTATATAATCTAATTGGTAGACCTTATCCGTAGTGGGATGTTGGTCAGTCCTCTTTGACCAATGTCAATGGGACATGTGTTCACATTTTTGTTTTCATTTTACAAGTGTGTGATGATCCAATAACTAAGAAATATCATACCTCTTTGTAGATGACCATGTTTCTCATTTGCGAATCTTTGATATATATAAATATTCCATTGTTTGTCAACTATTTTATAGATTCCTTATGAATTTATATAAATGATTTTATATAAAATGTTTATTAATCTATTTGTTTATATTATTTACATCTATTGAAAAGTGAATAATTATTTGTTTTAAATATTCTTATGAACTACCATGCCTATTTATTTAAAATTGAAAACTTTATTTGGTCAATTAATTATGGAATATTATTATAGATTCCATAGTGATACCCTACAAGACTTTTAGCGCACACCCTAATAGTCACTTCTTGTGTTTGTAGATTATCTTCTTCTATGTTCGATCAATGGTAAAGTTCCAATTGGAAGTGGTTCTTGTTTATGATCCATGGACATATAGAGTCATGTCTATTTGGAATTTGGTTTTTACTATGATTTCTAATATATTGTGGTTGTACTTTTGGTTGTTTATACAAGTCTGAATTATGGTATAGTTCTCCATGTGGGGTTTTTTCTTGTGTTTATATTGACTCATATCACTTTCTTCAGTTGTTTTTGGGAAAATTTCATCCACACTTTAATATTGTATGATGACATGTTCTTATCACCAACCCATCGAGTTCGAGAACTCCCTTTGGGCTATGTCAGGATTTTCCTGGTTATCAATGTACCAAGGTATCACGGCT
Source organism: Viscum album (assembly GCA_963277665.1). Classification (NCBI taxonomy): domain Eukaryota; kingdom Viridiplantae; phylum Streptophyta; class Magnoliopsida; order Santalales; family Viscaceae; genus Viscum; species Viscum album. The sequence continues at coordinate 425,741,105 of OY728129.1, read as the reverse complement.
GGTTCATGATAGTAATATTATTTCATGGAAAAGAGTTGATCCCGTGACTTCCCAATTGGGTTCCAATAACCACACAATAAGTCGTGAAACTTACATCTTATATTGTATTCAAAATTATAAATAAATACATATGCATGCATGCATGTATTCACAGATTCATTCTTGTGTATATGTATTTATGTTCATATATGTATATGTACACATGTATTCATATATATATATATATATTTGTTTGTATTTATAAATATATAATTATATGTAAATATACATATTTATATATTTTCAATTACAAATATATATTTATATATTAATATGTAATATTTTTATACACACACATATACGTATGTATGTAAATTTACCAATGTATAAATAATATTATAATGCTATATAAATATATAAAATCATACAAAAATATCCCCAATTATCAATAAATAGTTGATAATTTAAATCTAAATACTATATATATATATGTGTGTGTGTGTGTGAATTTATACATTGACCCTTATTATTAATTAATTATTAATTATTCTTATTCTTTATATATAGATAAATATTATTGAAAAATATTGATGAATAATAAATAAAAAAAAATATACATTATAATTAATTATTAAAAATTAATAATTATGATTTAATATTTTAATAATTAATATTAGTATTAATTAATATTATTATCATGTATTATAATGGCTTAACCATCAACCATGTTAAAATAAGAGCTTCATATTCTTAAAAAATGGGTCACAACACCATCTTATTTTGATATTTAATATGTATCTTTTTATATATTTATATATTTATATAGATTCATAAATGTAATTGTAAATATTTTATACATAGATATATATTCTAATATCTAATAGAATAAATAATATTACAATAATATATAAGTTTATTTAAATATATAAATACATAAAATAATAATACTAGTTTATTTATAATTAATTATTAATTATTATATATATATATATATATATAATTTTTGTATATTTTAAAGAATGTAGAGATTGTAGATTATAGGGATTCCACTAAGGTTAAGAACATAAATCAAATATCTTATACCTACGTTGTGATAATTATTTATTGTTTTTCGATACCTGATATGTATAATAATTGGGTGGAAACATATTCTCTTCATGATGTAATCCCTAAATCGGATCAAGGGATTTTCCACAATGCCACTCATTCATTAAAAAACATATTATGGGATTCCTAGTGATTTTAATGTTTCTTATAAGATGATTGGGAAGAATTTGGATATGACATTCATTGAATAAATACATGTTATTATTGTTGATATGATAAATAAATGAAATCACACTATTATTTCCAATTTTCTATTTTAATTTAAATATTAAATATTGAATATTTTATATGATGGGAAATACCTACTGGATTTCTAGGTATTCAATGGTTATAGAATAACATACTTTAGTAAATGTTTCATCCACATCCTTCTCCCATATGTAGATTTAAAATACAAAGAACAAAGTCATTTATTTTAATATTTAAATTTTGGAATACATAGAATTCATTATTGGGATCCATTTTATAATCCCATGAATGAGAATAATTAAATCCATTAAATTTTCATTTTAAGTGAAAGATTTTGTTAATATTTACGGAACCTAAAAATTTTATCGGAAATTTTATTATCTGTTAGAGTCCCTATTAAGATGGTAAATAAAAATAAAAATGAAATATATTTTCATTTTTAAAAAAAATTCGTGGTGATTGAACTTAGTTCTCCACTAATAAAAAACATTTTCCTTTTCTGCTTCCGGTTTAACTTAATTGTTAATTATGAAAAGGTTCTTAAATTTGTTATTGGTTATAATAGAAAAATGATTTCATGTAAAAAAATTATAGAATATTGGTTTTTGATTTTTATAAGATTGAAGTTAAAACTATTAAAAAAATTAATAGATGAAAATTATGGGCTTATGAATTATGTAATATAAGAAACATTATTTCATTGAGTGATGAAACACAATCATCTAGTTATATGAATTTTGGATCAAGTAGTAGATGCCCATGGAATTTTATAAGGTGGGGGTGGGGACTCTTAAGAAGGAACATAGAAATTAGATATGATTATTCATGGTTAGGAAGGACATGAAATTATTGATCATCAAATAAGATAAGATGGTAAATAAAGGGAATAAAAGAGGGTTTCATAGGGATTGGGTCCCTATCAATCAAAATTTCAATTAAACACCAATGTTTATAGTAACCAAGTACTAAGATTATCTAAAATTGAAAAAAAATGATTACACTAATTTTGATTCTCAATAATACTAGGTGGATATTTATTTTCAAGAATCATATCTGAAATAAAAAACCCGAATTGAGGTGAGTTACCTTTCTTAAGACCAAATTAAAAAACTAAAACCTTGTATGTGAAAGTTAAAGAGTGAGATGAATAAATGAAGGATGATTGAGGTGCATGATATGATTGATTTCCTAGAAATAATCCTAAACAGCATGAAGATCCCTAAAGAAAAATTAAATACAACTTTCAAAATTTCTTCAGCTATTAATGAAACTAATAATGGAAAAAAATTCTAGTTAGAATTAAATTTGAAAAAACCATACTAACTAAAGAGTCAATACAATTTCTACTACTAGCTAATGTGGTCACCTATCCAATGATTTCAGAAATATATCATCCTCTAATGCCTAAATAATTTCTATATTAGGTGTTATAACCAATACTACATGAGGGTATTGGAAATAAGGTTGTTAATCCTTATTCTCTTCAATCCCTTATTTTGAATTATTGAAAGAGTGGAATGATTCCAATAATGTGAGGGATCTATTTGGAACAAAAATGAAGTGATTACTTTTAACAATGCTACAAAATCAAATGATTGTCACTCCAAAAAAGTGAGGATAGTGGCCCAAAGGAGGATAAGAAATTATGTTCAACTCTTCATGCTATATATGTGGAGGACACAAAGGATAGTTTTTCATCCACTAAATTGATGGTTCAAGATTGTAACAACCTGAACATGTATAAATGAAACTCTCTTTTTGAATAAATAAATGAATTATAAAGTAATGTAATTATTGAAAAAATACATACACTGCATGGGTTATTTTTTGACCATTATAAGTCATATCATATCAAATTAAAATTTTAATTAGCATTGTAACCATGGATATAATTTCCATTATATTGTGAAAACTATGATTATTATAGATATAGTGTTATGATAAATTTAATTTGCATCGATGAAAGAAGTGATGAACTCAACCTGTTTGACTGTACCCAATGACGCAAATTTATTAGAGCTTCTAAGGGGGATAGAATCACCAGTACATTCCCTTTACGAAGGAAAAGAAAATAATCAACAACTAAAGCATGAGATAATCCATTTTTGGGATAATTTCATGCTCATAGAAATCCTCACTCAAACCATGTTTATCAATCCACCGAATGAAAATTTTACCATCAAACACAATACCCTTTATGAATTTGATGGTGTAATAAAGGGTTTTGTATCTAGACACTAACAATATCAATTTATTTATTTTTATTTTTAATAACTAATGATTATATTTAAATTTATTAATTTATTATTATTAAAAAATAATTTTAAATAAATTAAATTTTCTTATAATGTACCACAAATTGTATTTTTTTGGAAAATATATAGTTTCAATCAAGATACTATATTTTAATGAATTCAAGAATTTCTAAAATTAATTATATTTTAATAATATATTACTATTAAATAATATATATTAAATATAAATTATAATATTATTTTATGAAGTGAAATGTAATTTTTATAAGGTTTGAAAAACTGTTGTTGTAAAAAAATGTGTATTTTTAAATAAAGGGGTATTTTTTATTAAGATGTTTAAATTATGAATTTCAGATAATTTTTTTGATGAAATTAATAATTTTTTGAAATAAAATGTCGAAATTATCCAATGGTTATTGTTTCATAATCTTCTAAGACAGTCAAATTTTTTGGTAGAAATTTAATACGGTATAATTATTTAATTTGTATTATGACATAAAAAGCCTATCAGTGATGTAATTAGTACTATTAAGAGAACCCCATAACAAATTGCTTTTCCCCGTTTTGAATTTATTTCATTAATTTTATAAACCATTAATGTATCCTCAAATACCTATATTATATTTTAATTTTCTAAAATTAATTCTTTGTCAATATGACTCACTTCCACATCATCATGGGTTTTATTTATATGAGTTTTGTTTTAAACATTATAAAATAATGAAATCCACCCCACATGATAAGAATCCATGTGCTAAAAATTATAACAACACTTGATTTTCATTAATAAATGTTACATCATAGAACATGGATATTCATTACATAACATAACAATCCATGATGGAATCATTTAGATCTAGTGACTTTGGAAACATAGATACATAAACAACTTGTTCATAAGTGAACGACAACATATACCTCTATGTTCTTTAAAATTATCACCCATTTAAGACTTATCATACAAAATACTTATCTTCTTAACATGGGGAAAAGAATCATAAGAAAAAATGATCTTAGATACTCAAAAAGAGTAAACAAAGGAGATATCAACATAAAATGAGTATAAGGGTATGAGAACATGATAATTACATTTGAAAATCATACACAGAAAATCTAAGATCATAAACATGATTCATGGAATAAATATTCTAAATTTATATAAAATGAATCACAAAGGAATTAAAGAACCTAAACCATTACATCATAAAAACGGAATTGATTTGGGGAATACACATAAGTATAGAAAATAATTTCCTTAGTAGTAAACAATCATTCGTAATGAAATTATAATGGAATTGTTCTACTCTCAAAGCCATCATAGTAGTCTAGGTTGACTCCCAAAAGTATTATAATAGACAAAATCCCTTAAGGAACTAGGTGACTCCATATTATAGTCATATTTATCTCATAAGATATCAATATTTACCTAATACATTTGATGGGTATGAAGGTCCAACATGACTCATGATGAAAATAATATATCTATGCTGAAAAATATTATAACCCATTAAAATAAATGGGTTTTATAAACATTTCATCATATTATAACCTGTGGAAAAAATGGGTTTTATGAACATTTCATCATTTCATCATAGAATAAACCATGGGAATGAAACGGGTTTTATAAACATATTTTCATCATAAAAAAACTATACAAAAAAATAATAAGGATGACATCATTGGATTATATACCCAGTAAATCTTAAATAAAAATAAAGGATATCATCTAAATTTAAGATGATTTTGAAATATCACTTGGAACATTTTTTTTAGAAAATAACCTTTTCACATTCAAATTACTTATTTAAAATATAAAAACATATCAAATATTAATGAAACTAGTTTCTTTTAAAATAACTTTATAAAATTGTAATGTAATATTTAAATAATTAAATATTCATGAATACTAAAAAAATCATTCATGTCACACTCATTAAAACAATGTATCATTTTGCATTTTCAGTTAAAAGTTAAAAGTCCATTGTTCATAAAATAACTATAAGATTAAATTTAAAAAAAAAAATTAAAATTAAAAAAAGTTAAAAATATATTTTAACAATGATTTAGAAAAAAATATAAACATTTATTAAAAGATTTTTATAAAATATGGACAAGGAGGAAAAATAATTTTTGACCGAAGAGAGTAATAAAGTTGAATTTTATTAAAAAAATCTTTTTTCAGTATATTTTAATCATAGAAAGGGGGAAATTAAAGAAACTTTTTTTTATTATGAATAAATATCCAAATTATAATAAAATACATGTGTTTATTTCGAGTTATATTATAATAATTCTTCCTTATATACATAATTATAAATTGTCTCAATAAACAGTGAGACTGTAACACAAAACCATTACCACTTTGGTATATTTTAAATCATAAGCTCAATGAAAGAAATAAAATTATATAGATATTTATATCCCATGATTTTATGAGAATAAACATTAAATTCATTCATGGTTTGTATATACATCACACAAAAGAAACTAGAAGTGAATCTAGAATGTGTCCCATTAAAGTAAAATTTTTATGACAATCTCTTACCTTAAGTCTTTACTTTATTAAAACAAATTGTAACCTCATGTATAATAAATATATCATTATTATACATATACTATCTAAATAAAATTATATATATCGTACCATATATTATTTACACGTTACCTTTTATAACATGGTTATTAACAATTTCATTTAAAAATCACATTTTCGGGTAATAACTACTTTTTTCATGTAAGTTTCGATTTTATAATTTTGGAACATTTACATAAATAAATTTTAAATAATATATTTAATTTTAAACATTTTACAAATATCATATATAATCATTATATATATATTTATATTAATCCTTAAAATATAGAGACAGAAAATGAATCACATCGTTCATGGAGATGGTTGGTCATACGTATCAATGAACGTTATTTCCATTTTATCGACGGAAGTAATATAAGGAAGTAAAATAATATATAACATTTAAAAAGTAATTATTATTTATTATATATCACATATATTCACTAGAATTTTCTTCTTTTCCTTCTATATAAAATTTAAGTGAAAAAACAAATCAAATCACTTCATGAGGCGGTAGCCCTCCGTACACACGAGCGACATTATTGCATTCACATGGAATGTAATGTAAGATGGTATATGTGATATAATAATTTTAAAATTATAATAATTTAATAATTATATATACACTTTAAATAAATAATAATATCAATTATATAATGTTAATTATGGAAAATTAATTACATCGGTTCATGAGGCGGTAGTCCACCGTACACACAATCGACAGTTTTGTTTTCCATTAGATGGAAGGGGAAATGTATGCAGGTTATTCCAAGAAATTAATAACATATAATTGTATGATTTTTTATTATGATATTATATTATAAAATTTTAAGAATATTTTATAGTTGTGGAAGAAGAAATAAAATAAAAATGCTCTATTAAGAATGATACATATTCATCAGACAACCTCCTTAGGTTAGCACGAGTATCTCTATTAGGAGGGTTTATTAATATAAATAACACCAATATAATAATGGTATGTAACTATGGAAGGTATTTGTTTTCATTTTTTGGTTCAAAGAGAGGGTTTTGGAAGTGTTAATCGGATAGGAGAGGGTGAACATTTATAAATGGGGGAGAGGACAGAATTAGTATTTTTGAAAAGAAAAATTTATAAACATGTTTTTTCACATGAAAAAGGTTAAATAATCAATAATAATTGAATCCTATATGTTATAAGTTCTATATATGTCCATAAAATCTGGTTTCCACATGTTTTTAGGTTATTTTAAACCCTATAATTTTAGATTATCCCTCGATAAACCTGTACTAACCTTAATTGCAATAATTAATTTTTACTATTATTAATATACATTATGACAAAAACATTAATTTTAACTTATAATATTGTATCAATTATGATACTTATAAAAATATAATACATTATTCTATATTAAATTTATATAATTTTCATAATTTATGGTAAAAATAACCCCATATATTCGATGAAATACCGTTTTCCAATGAAAAAACATTAAAAAGTTTAAAAAGTTTCTTATATAAAAAATCAATATGAAATTGATTCAAATGACATATAATATATTAATTAAAATATTATTTAACTATATTCAATTTTATAACCATTATAAAACAAAATTATAACTTATAAATTCTCTAAATGAAAAAGGTTGTTTTTAATAAAAACCAGTATTTTCACTATTCTTTGAAAATGTAATCATTTTAGAAAAATCCAAAAACAACATCCTAAGATAAGATTGAAATATTTATTCAAGAAAGGGATATTATTATTTAATATAATTTTTCAAAATTTGGATGAAATTAATTTTATTATTTGTTCGCACAAAATAATAACAAGCATTTTTTTGAGAAAGAATGTATTTTCAAAGAATATAAAAACTTTAAAAAAAAATAAAGTACTTATTTATCAATATATTTAATTAATATAAAACCTTCATATTTTTTTTAAAAAAATTATTCTTATTCATACACTGAGGTTTAACAGCAGGTTTATAATATTCCTATTTAAATAATTATATTATTTTTATATAGCAGGTCGTTAAAATTCGTTGTTGCATGTAATGAACGTTTTTAAGGAAATTAAATTTATCTAGAAGAAAAATTAATTAATAAAATATTAAAGTGTTAAATTCTAACCCCCTTGAAATGAATTTCTCCCACTAAATTTTTTTACATTGATATAAACAACTAAGGATACTTATTTCTCATTAAATCCTCATGTTTTGATGTAGCTTCCTCAACCTAGTGGTTTCAGAACAAAATATTGACAAGGGTGAGTAATCTTGTTGTGTATCAATATATCTCAATGATCCAGAGTCCTCACTAGTTTCTATTCAAAAGAAATATCATAATCTAGTGGTATAACCTATGAGTTTAGTATATGTGAAGTGTTGGGTATGTACTTATTCATGAGAGATGCATGAAACACAACCTAGACTCGAGATAGTTTTTATTGAAGTGGAAACATATAATCTACCATCCTTATATGATCATAAATGTCACCAGTATAAATATATCATGGGATTAGTTTGACCTTATTTCTAAATCTCATTACTTTATTTTGTGGGGAAATAATTATAAACTAATTATGATCAAATTAAAATTCTAGATCACAACGGTGATTTTCGGCATTTCTTTTCTGTTGACAATGTATTGCTCTTATGTGGTGCTGAATGGATATAAAATTCAATTACATTTCCGGATGTTATCTAGGACCCAATATATTTATTTTTCTAATTGTTTCATATCATGTTGGATTTCTATAGATTTTTATGTATATATATTCAAATGGATCTATCTAAATGATCGAGTAAAATCTATTATTGTAAGAAACATCTATAGAATGAATGTGTTTATAACAACACTGACTCTAGTAAACCACATCCATCATATAATTTATTACATTATCATAGATATATGGGTTCCAATCTAAAATTACCAACTAGATTATCAATTTTATAGAACTATATAAATACATGATAACCATTTAAAATTGGGAATAAAAAATAAAACATAATATATACAAAAATTAAATAGTTTTTATCCTTGAATATTATTTAAATATTTGTCATTACTATCCAAGGGAAAGGAAACAAAACAAAAGTGAGATCAAATGATAAGTTTTATTATGCACAAAAATAACTATTATGAATCATTAATGAATAATTAATATGGAAAGCTAAAAAACTAAAAAAACATTATATTTAGTTAATAAACTAGGAATAAAAAACATCTAGTGTAACACCCCGAAATTTAAATAAAGAAACTCTATATTCACTAGAGTACATGATATGCCACATTGAGCTAAAATGAACTACAAAATATCATTATTTAAATGTTTTCATTATAACCTCATCGTTAGAATAATGGGTATAAACATGATTAGATAAATTATGATTATATGGTTTAAACATGTATATATAACTTATTTTTTGGTGACAAATAAATCATAAATAAAAATAAAACCCTTTTTGAAAATAAAAGGAAACCCATTTCTAAAAAACTATTTAAATGTACACAAGTTTGTTTTATAAAAATAAAATAAAAAAATAACACTTAATGAATTATATTAATTCAATCTATATATAATATATTTAATCTATTGTTTAATATTAATCATCTGTGTTTTCTATATATGATATAAGAATAAATCAAATTTTATTAAAAAAATAATATTTTTTTAAAAGTAGTTCTTCTATTGTTTGATGGAGGACTTGTTTTTAAAAAAATATTGAAAATTTAATAATTTTTAATCTAAAAAATAAACTTCATTTTTTAGAGGAATTTCAAAATTATCTTAGGGTGATTTTTGTTATTTTTCTCATAGATTTCATTTTTTGATCATTAGTAAATGATACTACATTTTAATTGAAAACTGACATTTCATCTAAATAATTTATAATGATAAATATATGATATATACTAAAGATTTTAATTTTCCTTAAATATGTCATCTCCAAAACCCTAATTCTTACATGTCATGCACGGCGTGCTTTCCGGTTTCCTCCAATTTTTGATTCATTATTTCCCCTCATTTCATCCCTGAGACCAAAACCGTCTTCACAGTATATGACTCTATCACATTCACCTTGACCTCAATATATGACTCCAATTATGGCCTCATTACAACTTTCCATCCAGATCCTCTTGTTTAACCTTATCCAAATATAAATCCTCATCTTCCTTGGCATATGCCTCTACCTTGGCCTCCGATAAAAACTCCCCCTCTGACTACCCCTCCACATCCTCTACCTTTGCCACCTCTTATTTCTTCTCCCTATGTAACAAGGGTATAATATATATAAAATATCATATATTTCTCACCTATATAGTCAAATCACATTAGGCTCCATCATTACATCAAAAGTATTGTCTCATTGTATCGACTTCTACTTTAACATTTCAGTTACAAATCAATGATTTCAGATCCATAACCTCTATTTATGAATTTATATTCACAATCTCCCCATTGTGTAGAGTTTATATTATTTCACGCATCCCATTTATATGGTCCCTCACTTTTTCAGATTATATATGAAAGTTAGTACCACCTATCTACCTATCGAACCTTCCTCGACCATATAGTTTTTATTTCTCTCTTCTTTATAATTTCTTTTTGCTCATCCCACAACTTTATGACTAGATTATTCATGATATCAAAAAAATTATATGTTATTCTCTCCCATTAGTTCATCAAGTTTTCCTCATTCCTTATCTATCCCAAAGAATGTAAATTTTTATGGGATTATATAAGACTTTTAGGTATGTTATTGGATGTTATTTCACTACTCTATATAGAATTTCATTGTATTCCCAGTTAGATTTTTTTTGGAATGATATCAAACTAATATTCATATAGGTATGTTCTTGAATTACATGAATGACATAGTATTTGAGTGATTAGAGAAGTAGTAAATATATATTCTTGATAGATCATTCCTTTTATATACCAATATATTTTCAATTTACCTATCCCATTTAATTTAGAATTTCAATATAAAAAATGTAATTTGTATTTTTATTATTATTAGAAAATGGTTAAACATTATACATATACTATTTCTTTTTATTTTTGTTTTTTAGTCTATATGTTTTCTATATTAATTTATTGGATGTGTCTCAAATATGAATTACCTAAGGAAATTCCATGTTGTTATGTAATTCCAATATAAAAATTCTATATGAACATTCAATTTAATAAAATTTAATATTAATTCACTTTTAGTTCTAATGAATGTATATTTCACATTATGTGTCTCATCAATTCTTAGATTATTCCATCCAGTTAATGAAATTAAAATTATTTTTCCCTTTTTTGTTTCTCTTACGATATTTATATTCGATGATCTAAAAATAACAATGTTAAGATTTTTATTATAATTTTAGTTTACTTCATCTTTTTTTTAGCCATAATTAAATGTATTTTTTAATTTTTTCATTGTATGATAATGTTATGTATTTATTTAGTATAAAATATCTCTATAAACATACAATTTCATTTCAGATTATTAATAATATAAAAAATTACATTTATATTACTTTTTAATAAAATAATTTGGTCGGAGAAAGTAGGTAATAATACTATAATATCAATCCATATGAGTATTTTTAATTAAAAATCTTATTGTATTGTATGTCAATATATATATATTTGATAATTTTATATTTTAGATGATATTATTCTTTAACCTATATTGTAACGAAAATATGAATTTTTACATCTAACAGACTATGATTCTATAATAACAAATTTCACCATCCACTAAAAGAACATTTTCCAGTAGACTATTCATAAATACTACAATATTTATGGTTTTCTTATTTTCAATGATTTTATACTAATGTGATTTAATATTACTCCTATAAAAATTAATACTTATTCTTCTAATTAACAAGTCAACTCATAAATCCCTTAACCTTAGTTCCCATTTTTGTTGAGTTATTTCTTATAAATATTTATATTACAACACTAATTTTTCTTCTATTAACCAAACACATAAGATACATTGCTTTTTTGTCCAACATTCCTTTAACATAAATTCATTTTACACATTGAAAATGATTTCTGATATAAATTTAAATCAAAATTCATTCTGCAAGGATGATATGAAACAAAGGATTTTAAAAATGAAAAATAAAGTCAATATTGTCATCGGTTTAGCCTCACGACTTTTCAATATTCAAATTAATGATAAAAATGTACATTAGAATGAAATAATAATATTTAAAATATAGAAAAATAATATTCTATTGTCACTCATTAATTTTAGTTTCTCATTCTCACTACAAATTTAAAACTATGGAATAACTAATAGAAAATTATTCTGATTTATTACAATCCCAAATTTTAGTAGAAACAAGTGAAACATTTCACATTTACCATTATATAATTTTATAATTAATGGTTACTACTTTATTAACAGATTACTACTATAATTATTTGACATTTTTTCATTAAACTAATATATATTCAATGAATAATTTTTGAACTATATATTAAGAAAACATATGTTCAAGATCATTCTCATTTTAAACAATAGAAATGATTAAAAAGACATCATGTGAATATAAATCCACCAATGACATCAAATACATGAAAATTATCTAAAAAGGAGTATATTATTCAAAAGAAATTATGTATAAAAAATGAATGAAAATATTATAGGTATCATGTTTTATTTTTATCAATTCTAAAAATTATCAATACTACATCATTATATTAAAATATTCCATAACAAATATGTATTAAATAAATATTCCTTCAACATTATAGGTTTGTGTTATCCTAATATGTCATTTTATTCTATCTAATTATATATTTTTACTAACATAACCCCAATGACTATTAGTTCTAAAATGTTACCAAAAAATTCAACTCCCTCTGAGTGCTTTTTGAGATAATGGTAAAATGATTATTATTGAATCAATTAATCAATTAACTTCCATTATTTTATTATAACTGGGCCTAATTAATGAAACTTATTCCTGAATGGGTATTGTTTTTATTATTAATAATCAGTAATTTATTTTAATATTGTGTAAAAAATAGGTGTTTTTTCTAACATTAACATGGTTATTAAATACAACAGTTATCATTATGCACTAAATAATTTTCTTATTAACTTAACATATGTCAATTGTTGGAAATAATTGACAATAGACACAAACAATGAACTCAACATTGACTTTGATGATGGTATGTGCTTATGTGATGTTTATATATTTAATGTACATCTAAATCCAACAATTTCCTTTTTAATTTATTATAATAAAAAATTTATATTATTGATTTTATAAATTTTTGACTTATGACAAAAACCATTATTTAAATTAAAAAAATGTTAATATGTACAAATAGGTGTACATCAGTTAAACATATTTTTGTTTTTTTAACTAACTACATTTTTTCCCATCTGTTATTGAGTTTTGTTATTCTTTTACTTAGATATTAAACAAATATAAATCTATAATAGATAAATTGGATATTGGTGATTCTCAACACTGTTTCATCTACTATTTTTCTATGTTCTGGTATGATGAAATAGTTAAACGACATAATTAAAAAAATTCTCCTAGGTTTTCATTGTGTTTTTCTATTAGTAAAATCAAACTATGTGAATTTATTACTCCATCAGAAAACATAAGATCCCTTATTTTTTACGATAAGTTCAATGATTCAAGCAAATTTTAGAATCTTCTCCACTAATACAAAAAAAATTTCTATTTTATATCAATGGTAGGAAGAATGGATAATATTTTGAATACAAGAGAGGGACCTTATATTTATAGGCTAAATGGAAAAAATTCACAGTATTGGATTCTTATCACAACCTGTTTTTCAAGCCACAAAATTCAACCATATTTATGTTTTTGAAAGCACAAATGAAATAGGGAAAAAATTTATTCTATGAGTTATTATATATATATATATATATATTATTCCATGAAAATTAATTTCTTTTATTTCTTTTAAGTTAAATTTTAATTTCTTTCAACAACTACAACAAAAATCATACAACACCTTCCCTTAATTAAATCATTATGGAATATATTGAGTTGATGATTGATGAATTCAATCAGTAAATTAATCAATTTAGAAATGAAAGGGATTTATTACTAACAAATCATGTCCCAAATTTTAAATCTACGATTGGTTAAAAAAAATGGAATTCCATTAATATACATATAAATTTCCAACCTTATTAGAAATTGTTATGCTAAAAGTTGGTGATATTAAAGATGATAATGAGGAAAATGATATAATCAGACGTATATGACCAGGTGACTTGAAACATTTATCTTAACTTCATCCATTATATATTCCATTTCAATATCCCATTATATTTTCTACTAGTCGTGATTTGTATTCAAATAATTTTTACCTCACTTCATATTTCCAATCCTAGAGAGCTCAAAAATTTAAAATGAGAGAGATATTTTCACACCATATTTAATTAAGACCAATTAAAGGATTTCTCATATATTCAAGATAAATATTAAAATAATTTTATTTAATGCATATAAAATGGATGAATCACAACACTTTTCCCTCATTTGATTTAATCAAAAAAATTAGAGTTGAATTATACAATGGTTTTCAAGATGCTTACATGGTGAGTGTGATGGTACACTTTGGAAAAAAACATATTGGTTTCCGTTCAAATTTTACTAGTGAATCAAGATACATGATTCAAAATTATCAAGATGAAATGGAAATTTGTAACTAGGCTAGCTGTCTAGTCTACTCCTCACATTCACTTGCAACCCACATTTTCTTGATATTATATAATTTCTTAAAATTTCGAACCTACATCTAATAAATTATCCCCCAAAATTGTCAAGGGTTTTTAATGTCAACGGTTAACATTTAATGAAATATTTAAAGGAAGTGATTATTTTTTGAAATAATAATGTAGGTATAATTTTTTATCATTAAATAAATTTCAATATATGATTTTATATATTTTTAATAATGAATTTAATTAACTATGATCAACATCTTTATGAGATTTTATGCACCATTAAATTTAAAAAACGTGAATTTTATCATGTTAGTATATTTTTATTCATTTAACCTCAATATAAAAATTCAATAGATGATTCTATGAATCAAATAATTCCAAATGAAATACTATAAAAAATAGATCATACCCATTTATATGATTGTAAAAAACATCATGAATCGTTGACCTTGTGGTGTGAATAATGCACAATAACCTTTCATTAAAAAAATTACGTGCTCGATGTTTTGCCCCAAAATATTTTTAACACTTCATGTTTAGATAAGGATTTATATGATACATACCAAAGATGATATAGAGTTCGAACAACATCAAAAAATTTATTGAACTGGACAATAATTATTTTGTCTCTTATAATACAAATATTTTGGTTAAATATCATCCTCACATCAACTTTGAAATATGTAATCAGTTGTGGTCAAAAATTTATTTGTTTAAAAACATCAATAAATATCATGATTGTGTCACAGATGCACTCTATACAGTAAATACCTAGGAAGGTCAAAAATAGGTATATATGAAAGTTCTATGGCTATCTATATATGTTACCATGTGAGGTTGTTTGAAGAATATTTGGTCAGAAAATCCATTCCTAGTTTCCCCCTATTTAGATACTATACTTCCATTTTCATGGTGATCAAAATAGAACTTATTCATATTAATTATACCTTAACGAAATTTTTTCAAAAACAACAATCTCAAAAACAATGATAACCACATGGATCAAAGAAAAATAAACTTATCCTAATGGAATATATCTCACATATACTGAATTCCATACAATTTTTTTATCATAGTCAAGGATATAGAAGCTATTCTTTAAAGAGAGTATTTGATATTGGTAGATTTAATTATTTTACTATCACAATTGGAGAGAAATATTATATTAGAATATTTCTCACTAAAGTTAGAGGAGAAACCTTTTTTAATGAAATCATTAATTTTAATAAAACCATCCATCATACTTTCTATGAATCCTGATACTCTTTTGGATTACTATGTGATGATTCGTAAATCATTGAGTCTATTATAGAGGCTTCAATTTGGTCAATGGGGAACTCTTTGTGAATGTTATTTTTTACATGATATTCCCAAACACAGTTTCATGACGAGATGATGTATGAAGTAACACATAGAAAATATTGTATGAATATATGTAATATATTTAACAAATCAGGTTATAATGTTTAGGTATATGATTGTTTTATTAATATATTACCTTTTCTAGATTATATGTATTTCCTAAAATCTGTGTTTAAATGACATAATGAAAACAGTTCTCATTTCCAAATTATAGGTATATTTTTATTAATTTTAATGCATTAAAAATAGAACTTAAAATTTTATACTACACCATATAAACTTATAAAAGGTTATTCGTATTCATTAGTTAATGATATCATGTATTTGTTTTCCCGTTTTTTATACATTCAATTTACATGTTTTCATCTGAAGTTATCAATGTAACATTCTTTTTATATGTTATATAATATTTTAAAATGTAATATACTCTGTTTCTAACACTACAATTACTATACTTCTAGAAAAATATTATTAACATATATATTTCTATTCAACTAAATTTCTAAACATTAAATAACATGTTATATTACTCAAATTTCGTGATTATTTATTCGTTTTATATATTATACAACGAATCCTCCTTGATTATAAAATGGATTAAAATATTTTGAAAATAATTTTAATGTAATAGTGTTGTATTCCCACTCATTAATTTTTATATTTAAAATATATTTCAGTTTTTTTCTATAAACAAATCATGATAATTTGTTTAAAATAACAAACTCATTCTTAGAAATTTAGTTGTGTTATTTTATTAGGTTTCTATACCATTAGTATATCTATGTAACTATTTTTTCTTCCTAAATTTGAAATGAATTATTAGAGAACAATATATATTTTATTGATATCTAACATGCTCTTTTGATACTGTAAATTCATCTCATAGATTACCAACATCAATAATAAGTATTATTAGATATTAACAACATGCTTCGCTCTTATGGAAGATCTTTGAATATTTATCCTCTTACAACTCTTCTAGATTCATCTACTATATTGATTGGAAATATATTTGTTTTATAAGAAAAAAATTATAATAAGGAGATCATTTATGATGAATTTTTTATTCCACACGACAAACCAAAAAATTAACATGAAGAAGTGATAAACACAATTTTTAATGCATCAATCCCACCAACCAGATGTGTTTTCATTGTACACGGATACAGAGGTACATGTAATTTTTTTTATTAAAATAAATAATGTCTCAACATCAATCAGAATGAAATATTATACTTGTTTTAGATTCATTTAATATAAAATCATTTCTTATTTATAGTGGGAGAATAGTACACTATCAATTTTTATTCTGACTGCTAAAATAGAACACAAAATTACCCTTATTCAAAAAGTGAATTGGATGAACATTTGAAAATAAAAGGTAACTTATTTGTGAAGAGGCACCAATTGTAAAAAAAATGATTTTTATTCTTCAAATAGTACATTAAGGGACATAATGTCAACAAAGATTCTGCATGAATCTAATTTTCTATTTGGTGGTAAAACAATTATCATGGGTGGATAGTTTTAGTAGATTTTACCGGTTTTGCATCAAGAAAATAGAAGTGATATTGTATATGTAATTTTAAATTCCTCTTATCTATTATAACATTGTGGAGTTATTCACATGATAATTAATATGACACTACTTTCCTCTAAGAACTCTATTTACTCTTTTGAAATCCAACAATTTTCATGATGGATTTTAAAAATTGGTGATGGTGTTTATGGTGATCAAATAAATGGTGTGATGGAGCTTAAAATTCAATAAAATTATCTACTTATAGCAATTCAAAATACTTTTGATGTTATAGTTCAAAGAACATACCCCTATATAACTAAGAAGTACAATGATTTAGAATACCTAAATAAATAAGAAATTTTAGCACCAACATGTGATGTTGTCCAACAATTAAATGATCATATGTTAACATTCATTCCTAGAGAAGAAAATCATTATCATAGTTTTGATTCGTTTTGTCATGAAATCTTTGAAACAGATGCACCAGAGAACATATATACAGTATATATTTTAAATGGAATAAATATATCTAGGTTTCCATGTCATAAATTAGTTCCCAAAGTGGGTGTACTAGTTATGTTTCATAGAAATATAGACCAATATTATGAAATTTTTAATGGAACTCGGTTAATAGTCATAGATTTGGGAGAGCATGTAATCAGATGTCAGATTCTAACTAAAACTTATTCTAGAGAACATGATTTCATAACCAAAGTAAATACGACTCATTCTGATTCATGGTATGCATTAAACCTTCTAAATGGAGAGTATACTTTATTTATTTCTGTTGCAATATCTATAAACAAAAGTCAAGATCAATCTCTTTATTATGTTGTTATATAGCTACGAAAAACTATTGTTTTTCATTGTCAATTATATGTAGAAATATACAGAGTAATAAATATGGAATGATTCAAATTATTAATATGTGATAATGATAACAAACCATTGAGGAGTATAACTATTCAAATAAATATTTTGAAGAATTCATTAGGTATAACTAATTTTATCTATTATCTTTGATGAAAATTTATATCTTTAACATTTTATTTATTTTATTTAATTATATAAATTTTGAATTCACATTTACTAAAATTTCTTATATTTTCATTACTAATGAAATTACATGAAAATTTCATATTCAACCACTTAGTTACGAAAAATTCTCATCAAAGATGATGAAACCTTGATAATTGAAGTACTCATAATTCAGAAGAGGTTCATAAAGTCATCAAAATTATCAAATGAAATTTTTGTCATTTATTATCTCCTAATCGATGGAAATTTGAGTTATATATTATAGAATTACAAGTATGCTTTTAATTACTAAAATCCATTCTATATTATAAATTGTATTAATAATAATGGATAAACTTGTTCTCTAATTACATAAAAGTTATACTATTCTACTTGGTATTTAAACTATCTACTAAGAGATATATGTTAATTGGTTAATAAATTTTATACCTTTTGTTATTATATAATTATGAAGAGTATTTGTTTCTCTCAAATGAAGTTCGTTTATTACAAATAGTTTTATTATCAATATTTTTAAAACAAACTATTAGTATATGAAGCTATTTATTATGTTTGTTCGATGGTTACATATGATATTTCTCTATTACATAGAGCATGTGAATAAATAGTTTAATTCGATTATAATAGACATACACAACATATAATTATAAAAAACTAAAAACTTTTCTTCTATAAAATAGTAACAAAATATATATACTACAGAGATACAAATCATATACAATCTGATAGTATATGTCGATATATAATCTAATAGATTATAATATTATGTGTATATATAATATCAGATGTATGTATACTGATATTGAATCTATATAATTTATCTATTACATATATCATTTAATCTCTTTGTATATTTATTTACTATATTTCATATAGAATTTAATTTGGTTATGATCTATTAACTAACAGATTATACTTTTAGATTTATATGTACAGTCATTTGTATGCATACTAATGTCAATTAAATATTAGATGATATATTACATATTAGATGTAACTTGTATCATTTATTAATGTACTATAATTGATAACAAATGTAATCTGTATTTTTACTAATAGATTACTGGATACATAACAACTATAATCTATTAACAAAACAATCAAAATTCAATGTTTTGAATGCTCAGTTCATTGTTCTACTATTTTATATTCCTTAATTTAAAGAAATTTTATTTCTACTGTTATAAGATGTAACAAGGTTTATATATTTAATGTTACTTTTTTATCATTGTGTTATCTAATTTTTTGTATACTATATTGATCCTTCTTTATATAGATACATATTAAATTAAATTTTTTCATGTGCTCTGATAATGTTTCTCTATATAATAGATAAAATGATAGTGTATTCCTATAAAATACATAAAATCTCACATTATACATTATATCTCAATGCATACATCATATTAATATAGAATTAACTATATCTCACAACATAAGTTATATCACATAGAAATATATAGAAATATATTACTGCATACATTGTATCACATACATTGTTTTTTTAACACACAAAATAGTACATGAATATATCTTATTCATTGTAAATTATTTTCCACTTTGTTATAGTAATTATAAATTACATATTGAAATGTAAAAAATAATCATAACTTATTTTTTTACATCCCATGAAATTTTTTGTTTTAATATATTTTATTGATTTTTATATTTTGTTCCACATCAGTTTAGTCATCATTAATTATATTTTATTCAATGAATTTTATTGAATAAAACAAAGGGATTATTAAAATATATATATTCAATTGTTTTACCAATATATGTACTATTATTTTTCATGTTATATTAAATTATACTGGAAACATCTATTCTAGTGATAATTACTGAATAACATCTTAAAAAAATATAATATATTATTCTAAAATAAGGAATATGTTAGGTAATGAAAAAAAATTAGGATATTGAAAATAAATGTTAATTTTTAGTAAATAGGCACACGTTAAAAATTATTTTTTCTTGGTAACTCATATTAAACATTCTGATGCATGAATTCCCCTTTCAGATCCAATTATATTCCATTTAAATACAACTAAAAAATAGGGTTCCTGATCAATTTTTTCATAGGTATTTTTGATTTTAGTATTACCATTATTAAATTTGATTGATAAAGGATAATTAAAAATTCTTTTTTAGAATTATATTTTACACAAGTATTTTATAATAAAATTTATATAACATGTCCAATTAAATGTTTAATAGGAATGACTATTAGCTACTGTTTTTGTGATGAATTTGTGGAACTAATTACAAGACTTATGAAAGATAAAATGGAACTAAAAAATATTTTGGTCTTGAAAATTTTCCATTAAAACAGACTTAGCAATAAGTTATTACAATATCCATTACATATTTTATTTCAAATTCATAAAAAAAATGTATCACTTTTTATTCATTAAATGAAATTATAATCTACTCAGACAATGAAATTGTTACCTCAATCATGAATGAAAAAAATATTTTACTCAATACATAAATTTCTAAAATGAATTCCATTATAAATAGGTCATAATTCTATGTACTTTTCTCAAATTAGAATACATATATTCTATATTATCGGTCATTTGAAACTTAAAATATTTTGATGAATTACCACTCAATTTCTTCTTTGGTAACCTTTTTTAATTTTAAATCTAAATTGATATATGTATTATGTCATTTGAATAAAATTGTTAATCTACTTCCATTTCATTATGCCTATATAATTCTTCATCAAATTTTCAAAATTAAAACTGATATTCATTTTTAAAATATGATAACATTATTTACACAATAGTATGACGAAAACATCCCAAAAAACAAGTGACAACATGATCAAAACATCCTCTATATATTTTGTATCATATGGTAGATTATTCTAGATAATGGATATGAAAAAATAGTTTAAATGAGATCATTCGCAGAGGCCAGATAAGGGATTTCATTAGTGTAAAATAATATTTTACTCGATTCATTAAAATTTCAGTTTATTCATGGTACACATTAATGGTTCATTTCATGGATTACATGTTACAATGTGAAAAAATATTGGCTAGGGTTAAAACAATTTAAATGTAACTACAATCGATATTATGAATCATGTATTTATTGTAGAAGTAATGTATGTTACAGGAAAGGTAACATTCATTGTAATAAATATAATACAACACCTCTATCAACTATTCCAAGGTAATTTTCGAAAATTTATAAATATTCATGTTTTATTTTATTATAATACTACCATGGTAAAATTTTAGGGTGTCAATAAATTTTAAACGTTGTAATAAATAATAGAACTCAATAGATTTTATTTAGGAATAATTATTTTAAAATAGTATATTATTACAATATAAAACATGTTAAATTTATATATTAAAAAAATTGAAACCATTATATGGTGCATTTAAATAAAAGTAAATTTTTGAATCGTTGAAAAAAATATAATCTTTATCGAAATTGATTTATATATTCTCTCAAATACCAAGTCTAACGACTAATCAGTGATGAAGAAGGATAAATATTGATTGTTTTATTTCAAAAAAAATTATGGAGTTTATATAAAAAATAGGTTTAGAGATAAGAGATATACTAATTCAGGTAAATTATAAATATTAATATATTGATTTATTATGGATGTACAAAATAAAATGAAAACTATTCTATAAACATTAGTAGAATGATGAGTTTAGATTTATTTCTGATCTGTATACATTCGAATACAAAAACTGTTCTTATCAGTGTTGAAGTATCATAATTCAATATATTAAACAATAAAAATCATTATAAAAAAACACTTTCAAAGTTATATTTATTAAATATTATGCGAAAAAAATCAAGAATTTTGAGAATTATTCAAAACTACGAAATGTGTGTTATTAAAATGTATTTCAAAAAAAAAAAGAATAGTAATTTTTGGACATGACTTAATATTTTATTATCTTATAAGTTATTACATCTAAAGAAATATCCCAACAATCTTTTCCACCCACCACTTTAAGTTCTTCCTCATACCCAAAGGAATAAAAATATTAAATTTCTTGTCTTTTTGAAATATATCTTGAAAACTCTTTTTTTATATTCATACCTATGAAATTAATTGGTAATGGTCCATATTAAATTTCTTTACATTTTTGTTTTTATATATGAAGTATATTTTTTAAAAAAATGTACAAACAATAATGCAACATTTTATTGAAATGTTCATATAATTAGGAAATTATTATTCCATTATCATTCATTAATTTCATTATAAAGGTAGTGGTTTTTAAAATTTCATAATTATTTACTATCATTGTGGGAATTGGATTAAATGATTAGACTGTGAAGTTTTACACATGAAGTGGTTTTAAGCTAGAAAATTTGTAGGAGGGAAATTATTTCATCTCTAAAAACCTAACTAGCGGAGTGAAGAGTGCAATCAAACGCACATAGTTTCCTGAATGTAATCCTATCTCAGCATCCCATCTTATAATGGAGTGATTCTTTGACATAGAATATATTTCTGAATTTTTGGGAAAAAATATAGGATCGAACTATGTGTGATAAAAAAACATTGATACATACTCCTCCAAAATTCCTTGTACGATATAAAAAATATATGTTGAGTGACCAACATACATTGATATGTCTTGTGTGAGACTAATTTTGTGTGACTACACTATGTGTGATGGTAGTGTTTTTGGATACATTGTGTGTGACTAGAAACATTTACATTAAAATAAAAAATGGTTCATCGTTTTAGTTGTGTGATGATAAGATGTTTGTGACAACACTATGTGTGACTACATTGTGTGATTGTACTGTGTGTGATTGTTTTGTGTGTGAACAAATACATTGAAAATAGAGAAAAATATTTCATTATTTTATTAAATACCTCTTGTTGGGACTCATCAACTTCACAAGTCACCTTTCGGTTCTTATTTGGAAAAAAATAATTATTTGAATCATGTTTAGTTTCCCATGATAATATAATGGCCATGTCCCAAGAACATGAACAAACATGCATAAATGAATGCTGTAAAGTAGGTAAGCCAATGTGTCAAATTATTTTACAACTAATTTAATTATATAGAATGTTCAAATTTTATTCATGATTCCATGGATATCAATTGTTTGATTGTAAACATCTTATATAAAACTACTTTACTAAAATACCTGTTCATTATCAGAACATTAAATTATATAATGTTTTATTATATGAAGTTTGACTCACATTTAACATTATAGTATTTATAGATATGTTTAGAATACAAATTTGATCAAGAAATTTTTGATATAGGAGATAAAGACACCACTATATGAAATAGAGATAGATTAACATCAGTTGATTTAAAAATTAATTCAATGAACATCAATGCCTAATGAAAATAAAAACTGAATAGGCCAATCAAAATTAAATTTCTATGTTCAACAATTTATTTTCAATTCATAATTTCAATTCCTATGTTCAATATTATTGAATTCCTATATTACTCCTTATTTTTAATCATTATTTATAACTATTTTAGTGATTGAAATGATCTATTGTATTCTTGATTAATAAATCCACTTACTATATTAATTAAATATTTCATATTTAAATGTTTTTATGACAGTTTATGTAATTTATTATCTTGAATAAAAACATATTTATTTTTCTAACATCCATCAAAGCATTGAATTTGAGTTATCACACCTCACATATGTATTTTTTTTTTCTACATGAATTATTTATGTGGTTTTATATTTGATTATCATTACAAGGTATTTTTGGTTTCATTTTATGGAAGAAAGATAAGATTTATGTAGTTCCCTTCAATGAAACTATATTTTTTTATGGAAAGTTCCAAGATTCTATATCTTACCCCTGAGATCTATTTAAAATCATGGATTCAAAGACATAACACCAAAACCAAATTCTTTCATTCATTCTACTTCTAATCAAGGGTAGGATGGAAATTTTTTATCTTTTCTTGTGTATTATTTCATTTATATATCTAAATTTAATTTTTTAGGAACAATTGGTTTTGTTTGATATTATTTTTTATTTTTTTAATGAGTCAAAGGATAATTTTGTATCTATATATACAAGGTCTAGGAAGACACATGCCTCTATCCATCAGAATCTGTAATGTCGGGTATACATACATGTTAAAAAAAATTGCATGTTTCAGGAGGCCTTTCTTATAGGTTATTATTATTAATTCATTAGGGAGCATTCAATTCTGGTAATAATTATTTCACATTCAAATGAAATTATAATTGGAGAATTTATTATTAATTATTAGAATATATTATGTGTATGATTTTTAAATTTAAGACCCATCAGATATTATTGATCCATTTCATTGAAGGAATTAATATGAATAACCATTTATACATGGTACTTTGGTTTAAGTTATTCTTAACTTTGGAAATTCATTGATATACTACTCAAATCACTATTGATTTTTACTCACTCTCTTTATAAACTTTAATTTATATTTATTTTCTTATTCCATTCATGTTACTTCTCATATAAGGTTTGTAGAGATAGATATCCATATTATGGTTATTTCTATTATTGTTGACATGCCAACGAAAAACAATATCAACTTAGAGACAAGCTTGAAATAGTTGTTGTAAATGCATGGATACTTTGATATATAATGTCTTCTATAGAATTCCATCTAATAGAGGTTAGTATTAAACGATGATATTTCCTATTTTTAGTTCTATGTTGTTTTATTTAATTGGAAGATAGAAAATAATAGTTTTAAGTTGGTCTAATTGGTATTCTTGGATGTATCATGTTACTTGGACTCCATAGATTCCTCTATGATCTAAGGGAGTGTCCAAACAAGATACACACTATTTCAGATGGGAAAAAAATTCAACTAGTGTGTGACCAATAAACATTTGGTAACAAATAGAGGGTATTTACTATTTGTGAACCAAAAAATAATATTCATTTTTTAGATCATTCAATTAATGAAGTCATTATTCCAAAAATGGATTGGTTAGTCAATTGAGACGGTATATATAAAATTCACGTTCATTTTTAGTTCAGTAAAGGGTGAAATTCACATCGTAGTTTGGTACATAAAATATTATGTACTAAATAAGAAAATTAATTTTCATTTTGTGGGTTTATAAATTTTTAGTACATTAAATATTCCTTACTAAAAATGAACATGCATTTTCTCTGTTCAATAGTCTAACCAATCAATCTTCATTTCATATAATCTATTAAATTGACTAACCAATCCATTAAGATTTTAGAGATTCTATTCAATGGACTAACCATCCCTTTTTTTTAAAAATAGTTTGGTTTATATACATTATGCACTTTAGACAGTACTAAAAATGGACTAGTTAGTCAATTTTCATTAATGGACATGCAATTTTCACCGCTTTGGAACCTGACTATAAACTCTTCAAAAGACGTATCATAGTTAATGAGACACATAATTAGTTGTACCATGGAAGCCTCACACCTCCCAATATATTTTTTAGTGCATTTACATTTAGATACAACCAACTTAAATGAAATACATGTTCATTTTCATTACATTCAATTAGATATCATTTTAGGATATGGATTTTTGTCCCGTATTTTTCTCAAAAAATTATGTTTTTTTAAATTTCATGTATTCATAATTGGATATAAATAGAAGTATTTTGAAAATTTATAAGGCAGCTTCAAGAATCATTCAACCCCTAGAATGATTTCCATGTGCATGTTATTTTTGTAACAACATCTATGCTTGAAATTATTTTAGGGATGTCAATGATTCCCATTTTGAAGATGTGTTTGGTAAACATTGTGAGCTTATAAATACAAGGGTAATCAAAGAATGAGAAAAACCAACTCACATGTTTTTTGTATTGTCATACCGTCAGATTCAGAGGCATGTTCATCACCTAACTTACTGAATCTGACTCTAAATTCTTGAGAATAATGCTCCTCATTATCAAATAAATTCTCATGTTTCTTCTCTTGATGGATAGGATAAATACATTGTTTATAAAAAATAATTCGCTGTAACCATTTTTTAAAATATTTTTAATCTTATACGTTGTTTAGTTATTTATGCATACAAGTTTTATTCTCTTGATAGACATGTTAAATGATTTGTGGAAAACAAATTGTCATAACTGCCGAATTTTCATGTAATTTTAATTTTAAATTTTAAATTGTTTCTATTTCAAAATTTAGTCATGAAATTAGTTGAGGGTAAAATTATAATTTAATTTAGTATTAAATATGGTTCAATACCCTATGAACTATGAAACATTCCTAATTCCTTCTTCGAAAAATCTATATTGCATAATCATCTATTGGCTATATGTGCATTATTTTTACATCTTCTAATATACCTAAATTTGTTTTAATTAAAAAACCATTATTATATGACTATTTATAATCTATAGAGTATATTTTTCTTGTTACTTTCTTATATTCTATGTATATGAACATCACATTTTCCATATATGAATATTTTATATCAAGAATATCCATGTTACACATACATATTTGAGAATATCTACCTTTAAACATTCATCAATATCACAATTCAAACTCAATGTTATTCGTTATATTTTATTTACATAATTTTTATTTTATCTTCCCTTAATCCTTCATCTCACTTTTTTTATTGGTTCTACTCACCAACAACAATATTGATTGTTTTTTCTTAGTTTTGTCATAATATGTTTATGCACTCTGTATAAAATTTGTATAACATGGGCATAATCTCGAATGTTTTCTGTTATAAACTATAAGTGATATAATGTCATGAGTTTTGAAATACTCTTAATCTTCGATGTAATGTTTTGGGCACACAGATCCATACACATTTTTGATGATTTTTGGGACACAAATACATTGTTTCCAAATGGGAGTTTTCATCACTATTCAATATCAAGCCTCACAAGCTGAAGGGTGAATAGATGGATATGGTGGTGAATTTATTTTCATAACATTATAGGAATTTTATTCAATATATGTCTATATTGTGGATTTAATATCAGATATTTTAAAATTCTAGAATTTGAATATTTAAACAGTGTGACCTCTAATTTGGAATATTTTTCCTGCATCAATCAAAATAATTATAAAAATTAAATATGATTTATGAATTTATTTGTTGAAATTTATAATAAATTTTACACTATATTATATTCTATTTATTAATAGTTTTTATCTAATGGGTCACATATATCATTTCATATTTTGATTTCTTATTCCACATTTAATGACCTGAATCCATTCTCCTAGGTGCAGCTCATATAAATGTTTTTTTAAATAAAATAACCAAATACACAAAATTTACTACATTATTTGAAATTTTACCGATATATGTTATGGAGAATTAGAAACATACTATACAAGTTACAAAATTATACTAAAAAATTAAATAAAGAAAATTCTTTGAGTGTGCTGATTTCTCAATGAAATAAACATCATCATATAAGTTAACAAAACAAGTGAAAAGTAAATTAAAAACATAGGGTGATTAATTGTTTTTCCCAATAATGGGTTTTAAAATCATTTAAAAATACATTTAAAATATTAATTTGAAAATACTTTTGAAAATATATATAGAGATACATTTTGAATTCTTTATTAAAATTACTTACAACTCCAAAATAGTATGAAACTTTTGAAAATAATTACATTACAAAATAGCTTAAACATATTCCAGTTATTTTATGAAAATAATACATAAGCTTTTTAAAACAAATCACTAAGTCCACTTGAATCATTGAAGGCTATATTGGGCCTACCCACTAGTCGAGTGATGGGTTCATTCACCAATTCCTTACAATATTTAAAACTTTCAAGTTTTGGGTTTTATAAAATAACATTTTAAACATGGTTTAATTTTCTATATATTTTTTAATTGGTTTTCTGTTTTAAAATTCATGGAATCATATATATATTTATATATATTATTTCATAGAAGATCATTTTACAGATTTTGAAATTATGAATCTTCCCACTTTTAAGTACTGGTAATATACATGAAAGGTTAATAAAATAATAATTGACATTCATGGAATTATATTTCATTCATTAAACTCATAAAAAAATATTTTTATATAGAATACACATATATAAGTATATATTCATATAATAAATATTAGTGCATGTCTCAAATGTCAGGTGTATAGATAGAATATGACCATATTTTGTATGAGATTCATGCAAATTCATCACTCTATTTTAGAATAATAATAATCTTTCTTTCAAAAATATATTTTAAAAAAATATAAAAATATAAATACTTTTCCCATAATAATACATAATATTGAAGAAAAAAATATTCTAATAATAAATAAAACAATTACGTATATTTAAACTTGAGGAAAAAAAATTTTAGAAACACATTGAAAACCATGATTGGATTTGATAATTATTTCCTTGAAATTAAAAATAGAATTTATTTATCTAACATTGTAGAATTAAAAATAAAACTGTGGATCATAATCCTCACAAAAAGAACTGTTTTGGAAAAAATATGTGGATTAACGTAAATAAATCCATTACATGAATTACAAGAAGAAAATAGGATATGTTTTTTTTCTACTGACTCCGACTCTCCGAAAACGAAGTTGGTTTTCCCCAAATTGAATTTACACACTGATTTAAAGGGATTTAATATCCATAAATTCCATTGTTTATATAATATCATAAATATATATAAAATTTTCTTATCTCTCAACTAGATGTAAAGACAAATTCCAAATGGTGACACACACACAATATTGGAGAGCAAGATAAGTATGGAGAACAATACATCTGAATACAAACAGTCACAAAACATAGAGCAATATAATTTAAAAAACTAGATAAGGATTCTAATATTTAATAAATACTGATTAGATTCATCCACCCAATACAAAAATCAATCTAAAAAAATTAAATGATGAATAGATATTGATCATTAAATGGAGAAAAATATGCATAGATCAAAGTTAATCTACGATCGAAAAAAGATTCAGGAAAAAAATATCCTAACATGAAAAACAAGTAACCTACCTCATAAAGATCCCATATCTAAACCCTTAGGTCTATATTATGGCCTCGCTCAAAATTTCAGTTGAACACCAGCTTCACTTGGATAACTTCAACCAGAAACTAACTCACTGGGCTCAAATCGAACCCTCTATGACGTTCGGTCACCATCAAACAGGGTTCAAATCTCCACTCATGGCTGATTTTCACTCTGTCTACTTGAATAAATCATCAGCTGATTCCACATAGCTTGGTATTTCTACATTTTTTGACCAACGCTCGACCCTTTGGTGCCTGAGCTCTCCCCTTTCCATAGAATCCAAAAAATAACACTCTATTTGACTTGTCCATAAATTGAGACTCAGATTTTGATTCATTTTTTTAGTATTATTTTATTATGTCTTCATTATCTTAATATTATAACACTTTATGAATCCGTAAAATTTATTTTGATATTAATGTTTATTCATTAAAATTTATGTTATCTTTTATATATTTTAGAAATCAAGTTAACTTTGTTTATTCTTATATAACTATAATTATTTTTACATGTTTTCAACATTACATTATTTATATATATAATTTAGAATTTTAATTATAATTATATAGGTTGTGTAAAAATGAATGCAAAAGTTACATAAAAATACTGATAAACATAATTATTTATAAATATAAATGTTAAAATAAAATTCATTAAATTTATTTATTAATATCGAATGTTTATATTATTTCATGTTAGTAATTTGATAATTAAAAAATTCTATTATATTAAAACATATTATAACTCTTTTAGCTAGAAAAAATATTATTTATAACTTTTTATTATAACTTATTTATTTATTTATAATTAATATTCATAATTTTATATTTCCAGATTAAAAATATGGATCATATTCATAATTCAAAATTATTTATTTTTAGAAAAATATATAAAAAATTTCATTATTTGTAAATATCCTTTTGATTAAAAATAATAATTTAAAACTTATCAAATAAGTATATATATATATATATATTGAAGTAATTTATGAAAATATGAAAAGACTATTTCTTGAATTATAAAGTAATATTTTATATTATGATTCAAAATATACATTTATTATACTATGTGTTTATAAATAAATTTATTAAGTAATTTATTTGTTACTGTAACGCCCCGACCCCAGCTACCCAGAGTCGGTGCATTACTTCGTAACATTGGCATGATCACAAGAAGATCAAATCTCGAAAGACCGATTGGTTTAGTAGCCTTGGAAACACTAGATATATTCATAAAGTTTTACATTACATTTTAAAGTGAAAAACTACTACAACAACAAAGTCTTCATAATTCACACTCATATCCCCACATACTATCCCTGCATGTCATTCATAACTTACTTCTTCACATCCTGGGAAAAATAAAACATAGAAAAGGGGTGAGCTCAAATGCCCAGTAAGGATAACAATAAAGAGGAACATTCAAAATAAGCATAAACATTTAAGGCAATTTATAACTAAAACAAAAGCCTTTTAAAATTGAACTTCAACATAGTATGGCATAAATAAAATTAAATAATGCCATTTACTTGTTCACATGGATATTCTACTAATCGAATAATCACATGCAAAAATCAATAACCACTTTCATAATGTTGGAATGCATAATGCTAAACGTTAATTTCTTTGTCTAGGCCTCATCCCAAGACCTAGGGGTTACTTCTAACCGGAACCCAACCCGGAGTGCCTCTAATAACCGGACACCAACCCGGAGTGCCTCTAATAACCGGACACCAACCCGGAGTGCCTCTAATAACCGGACACCAACCCGGAGGGCATACTTTTACCAGTCCCTAACCTGGAGGGCTTACTTTAACCAGTCCCCAACCTGGAGGGCTTACTTTTACCAGTCCCCAACCTGGAGGGCTTACTTTTACCGGTCCCCAACCCGGAACATACTTGTTTAGCACATTCATCTGAAGAAAAGTTTGAAATATAACATAAACATTCGGATTAAAACTAGCATACGAAATGTCAATAGTTTCACCATAAACTATGAATGGTATAAAATAGCACATCCACAGTCAAACATATCACAAAACCTTCAATACAATATAGAAGTTTTGTATTATAATAAATCAACTTCAAATAAGCGTAAAATCCATTAAAGGATGTTGACATAGATGAAATCAAAACACTTTTTAGAGAAATATCTCTTTCTATTTTTGAAATCATTTAAGAGCCATATAAAATAAAACATTTTCTTTGAAAATATTCTTATAAGCTTGTAAGTAAAGCTTTGAAGATTTTATAACGGCGTAAAATAACCGCACCCGCCGTATAAGTTAAAAAAACATTCTTACCTCAATTCTGTCGAAAAGGTTAAAAAGGACCTTGTTTTGAAAACGACGGAAAGATTCCTTTATAAACCTCTTATAAAAAGTCAAACAAGGGTACAAATGACTTTAACCCATATTCTTGTAAATAGTAAAAATGTTTTGAAATACATTTAGAAGAAACATGGATGTGGATGATAAAGAGATCCCAGTAGATTATTACGTATAATACAACCTCGGATAATGGAGAGATTGTGAAATAACCCTTACCTTGTACTTTTCCTTGGTTGGGGTAGGTTAACCTCCTTTAATCTAGGTAACTCACTTTGGTTGGAACCAAAGGACTTCTTGAAATGCTTTCTGCCTAAGGGGAAACTTCAAGGAGGAGGAGAGGGATGTGGGGAGCTTAGTTTGGCAGAGTTTGGACGAGCCAAGTGGCTTGAGAGGTGTGAAGAAATGAGAAGGAGGAGTGCCCTTTTATAAGAGGGGTGAGGGGCACCTTTGGAAAAGCTAGAAATATTAATTTATAATAAATTCATATTCGGTTTTCAAAGGCTCCAAAGTTGACTATTCAAAGGATGAGGTGGGGATAGGTCGAAAAAAACTCATCCAATAGAATTTAGACAGGTTTGGGTACTTATATTAACCTTATCTTTAAGTATTAACTCTAAGTTAATTAGTTTCACTTTTACAATGTCTCTTTGTATTTTTATATTATATGGTTAATAAAATTACCATATACATCCAAGCGACCCCCAAGTGGTCCATTAATGACTAACCTATCATGATATAAGTCTCTTGGCCGAACCTTAGATTTTTAGGAATTTAATATCAATTAATAATATAATATTTTTTTTAAGAACTCTTTTATGTCAATTTTGACACTATTCATTAGTTGATTTTTGTGAAACTCATAACAGATTGATTTCTTCAAACAAAGTCAATTAAATAAATCCTAATATATCATATTATCCTATAAAATTAGTTTAATTCATTAAAAGTTTCATATTATATTTATTTTGGTATTTATAATATCACTTATTTTAATTTTTCACTATTATATTAATTACTGCATCATCATTGTGTCATTAATAATTTAACTTATATGATGTCTAAAAATTATAAATAAAAAATCATCATGTAGGAAATCTTTTTAGCGTTCTAATGAATATTTATAATCGAAAATACAACATGTATAACCCTATGTAAAAATTGTTCTTTTAAAAGATGTAAGCTTATGCCATTTTTGTATTCATTTTAACTTAATTAAAATAAAGTGTCATTATCACTCACAAGTGGATCCATGGGGTCCCAAAATAGACCCAAAGATGCCCATGGTCGACCATGTATCAACCAATAGGGTTAAGACACGTTTTAGGGTAATTTAGTATTATTATAATATTATTTTTTTTACCCTTATTTACCGGATTTACCCTTAACCATGGTAAATAAAATATTTACCGCAGTAATTATTCAAAATGTCTAAAAATAAAAGTTACCTATTTACACAATTTGAACATCCTGATTCCAAATATGGAATCCATTTTTCTAAATTCAAAACACAGAAGTGGCAGAAATTAATTTAAAATTAATTCCCGCTGTCAAAACAAAAAGCGTGTTTTTAAGAGATAATAACTATCAAAAGATTGATACTTGTTTATGTTCGGTTTAATTGTAAAATTATGTCCAATGACCAACATTATATTAAGTGGTAAAAATATATTCTAAATATACTTTACAACCACTAAAATTAATAATTTATCACTATTAATTATTTTGATTAAAAAAGTTGTTTTTAATTAAAATTTAGTAATTTTCACTATTCATCAAAATATTAAGGTTATCCGAAAAGTACCAAAATTTCACCTTAGGCTAAATTTGATATTCCGAATCCAAAAATGAAGTCCATTTTTAAAAATAAAATATATATAATTTCAAAAATTAGGTATTACTATTCATAACGGCAAGTTTGATCGGTTGTGGCACGTGTTAAAACACGAAGTTGCGTACAACACACGCTACTATTTTATTCAAAGGAAAGCGTACCGTGGAAGCTTGGGATGTTTCATTTTAAATTTTTTTGATGTCCCCATTTAGTCAAAAAGTTTAAAATATTGTATTTAAAAAGGTTTCACTATTAAATGTTGATAAAAGTGCAATACTGAAAATGAATCTGTTCTTGCATTATGACTAAGAAACTCATAATGTGGATTCTAAAATTATAAGGATTATATAAAGTTTAAAATTTAGTTAATACTATTCATCACCTCTTTTAATGGCCTTTTTTTGTAAGTCAAGGTGTGATTGAACTCGGTGTTGCGTGTAGTACAAGTTATTGAATTATTTTGAAGAAATAACACATTATGAATTCTTGGGGTGTTACAGTTACAATTAATTTGTTAACAAATTATTAAATAACTAATTAATTACAATTTATGTTTTTTTGGAATGTCAAATTCTATCATCTTAATTGAGTTGTGCTCTCACAATTCATTCATCGGACTTGATAAAATTCTGAATTTTTATTTTCATAATTATGAAAACTAAAAAAATAAAGTTCTATACACTACCATGTACTTGACAACATCTAATCTCCAATGTTTTCTGGACCATTGGCCTAATACCAATTATAAATACCCGAACATGAACTCCGGGGTTTAGCTCATATAAATATTATGTATTTTGTTTTAAAAAATAGAAACTCAGTAGATACACCACATTTATTACATACTAGTAACTTTTACTAGTCTAGTTTTTAAAGAATTAGATACATTACATACAACTTAAAAAACTATATAAAATACAATAAAAGAAATAAAATTATTTTAGATATATGCTTCCTCAATGAAATACACATCACAAATTATGTATACTAAACATGTGAAAGATAAACATAAAATATAAGGTGAGAAATTATTTTCCTAGTAAGGGGCATTAACATTAATGATAATTTTTTTGAAAATAATCATTTGACAATAATTTTGAAAATAATTTTTAAATAACATTTCAAAATATCATTGGAAATATTTATTTAAATTACTTATGCCTTAAAATACTATAGAACTTCTAAAAATACTTACATTCAAAAATTATTTAAACATATTCCAGTGATTTTGTGAAAAGAATAATAAATCTTCTAAAAACAAAACACTAAGGCCACTTGAAACATTGAAGGTTATCTTGGGCATACCCACTTTCCTAGGGATGAGTTCACTCCCCAATTCCACACCATATTTACAACGTTCAAGGGTCATGTTTTATAAAATAAAATTTTAAGAATTATTTAATTATATATATATTTTTCACTGGGTTTTGTTTTTTATAATTCATGGATTAATATTCATATATATATATATATATATATCACAGGAGATCATTTCTATGTTTGAACAGCTGAATCATACCACTTTTAAGAATGTCTTAAATATATAAAATGTTAATAGAAAAATTAATTAACATTCATGTGATAATATGTCATTCATTAAACTCATAAAACCAATTTTTATATAGAATAAAAATACAGATATATATATAAATATGATAATAATATATATGTTTGTGTGTTTATATCATGTCATGTGTATACATAGAATATGGCCACATTATGTATGATATTATTACAAATTTATATTTTTTTTGAAATAATAATAACATTTCATTAAAAATATTCTTTAAAAAATCGAAATATTTAAATGTATTTCCCTTAAAAAACCACAATATTATTGAAATAAATATTCTGATAATAGATATAAAATATACTAATTAAGCATAAACTTGACTATGTAATTTAGAAAAATAAAAAACAATGTTTGGATATGGGAATTTTTTCCTTGAAATTGAAAATTAAATTTTAGAATATATCATTGCAATATTAAAATAAAATTACAAATAATAATCCTCACATAAAACACGTTTTCACAAAAATATGTGGGTTAAACTATATAAACCCCAAAATTTAATTATTGGAATATAAAAGAAGATGTTCTATTACTGTGGGCTCCCACTCTCCGGACAACAAGTTAGTTTTTCCCCAAATTACATTTACACGTCAGTTTTCATGGATTTTATAGAAATATATTTCAGTATTATACATTTCCGTAAATATATATACAAATATCTTATCTCTAGACCAGAGGTAGAGATAGATTCAAAATAGCGACACACACACAATCTTGCAGAGCAAGATGTGTATGAAGATCTTGGTATCTGAAGAAAAACAGTCATAAAATGTAGATAAAATTAATTTAAAACAACCAAATAAGGATTATAAAATTTTATAAGCTAATACCGATCAATTTAATACACACAAAACTCAATTTGAACAAAAAAAAGTAAATGATGAATAGATATTGATGAATGAAGGGATAAAAGGATGCGCAAATCATTGTCAATCCGAGATCGACAAAAGATTTAGACAAAAAGCAAAAAAAAAAAGGAAAACTACCTTGTAGAGATCCTAGATCTAAACCCTTAGGTCATGATTCGGTCCTCACTCAACACTTAGATCAAACCCCGAAGTCCACATAGAACACTTCCATTAGAAACCGAATTCCCTTAGATTGAATCGACCCTTTACGAGAATTGGGTCTCTATCACGCTACGATCAAAGCTCTACTCATGGAAGATTTTTACTCTGTCCACTTTAAGATATCATGATCCAATTACATAGAGCTCATTCTTCCTCATTTCTCGGACATGAGCTTGAACCATCGAAGGGAGATCTCTTCCCTTGCTATAGAATCCCAAAATCAAACTGTCTATTCGACTTCTCAAGAAACCATGACCCCGATTTTTATTCATTTTTTTTATTTTTCATTTTTGTTTTATTATCTCATTATAATCATAATATTATAAAAATTTATAAATCCTAAACATTTATTTAATGTTAAAATTTACTTTTTGCAATTTATATTATCATTTAAATATTTTAGAAATCATGTTATATTTATTAATCCTATATAACTATAATTATTTTTACATGTTTTATACATTACATTATTTTTATATATAAGTATTTAATTTCAATTTCAATTATATGTATTTTTTCAAACTAAATGAAAAATTTACTTAATAAAATTTACTAACATAATTTTTTATAAATCTAAGTGTTAATGTATAATTCATTAAATTTATTTATTAATATAAAAGATTAAAATTATTTCATGTAACTACTTTGAAAATTAAGTAAACTATATTATATTAAAACATATTTTAACTTTATTAACCTAGAAATTTTTTATTTAATAATATGTTATTATAAATTCACTATTTTTTTAAAAAAATAATTTTCATGATTTCATTAGTCCATATTACAAATAGTAATAATATTCAAAATTCAAAAATAGTTTTATGTAACAAAATATATCAAATATTTCATTATTTTTAAATATCATTTTGAAATAAATAATAGTTTAAAACTTATTAAATAAGTTTATATATATATATATTAAATTAATTTATTAAGGTATGGAAATAACATTTCTTGAATTTTAATGTAATATTTTATATTTTTATTCAAAACATAGTTTGATTATACAAAGTATTTATAAAACATTTTATTAAGTCTTTTCTTATTTATTGTTAATTTATAAAAAAATTATTAAATAAATACTTAACTACTATTTAATTTTCATGGGATATTACACCACATGACACACATTTTTATTCTTTCCATTAACATTCAAAATAATTTATTTACACATTCTTCATTTGTTTTTTCTAATATTTTGGGAAACATGATTTTTATCCACACATGAAACGGTGAGAAAATATTAGAAAAATTATGCAAATAGTACTATAATATGAAAAAGAAAATCTTCTGTTTTTCACATTAAATTCAATGTATATTATTCATTATGTTTAAATTTTCAATTTATATCATTGAAATTTTATAAATGTTTTTCTATCAAATACATACAATGAAATGAACATGGAAAAATCAGTATATAGATAAAAATTAATCCTTTTGTACTTCTTCAATTTTTATAAATATTGTTTAATAATTTTTCCATGAAAGTATGTATTTATTAAATTAAAAATAGTTTCATTCAATTAGTGTTTAAATCACATAAAAGGTTCTGGGAAAAAATATACTTACTCGTTGTCTTTCTTTTCCCATCTATTTTCCTTTAGTAATTTTGTTCTGATAAAAATTCTGAGATAAATAGCTTCACAAACATATCTTCACTATCAGTTTATCCTATGAAATAAAAATATTATCTTTCATAGTACTAAAATTAATTTTTATAAAACTACCTATCAATTATTTTTGGAAATCATAAACTTTTACATAACAACAATGTCTCTATAATAAAAAGCTGATACTATTTTTCTAGTGTGATGTTTTCCATCAAACACCTCTGCTACCTACACTTATTCTCAAATTTAAAATATCAACCATCAATGATGACCTAGGGAATCCCTAGACTATGTTATAAGAGCCATTTCACCCATTATAAATATTCCATTATAAATAGGATCCCTTTTTTCTATATATCTAATGGTTTTTGTAAATCTAAACTTTGATCATGATTATATGAATTTTTAATTAAATGATTATGTCATAAAAATGAACATTTTTAGTACTAGTTATATTATAATTTTTAATAAACAAAAATTATATCAATTATAAGTATATTAATTCAGTTTAGGTCATTGTAATCATTTTTTTATTGAATTTGGATATAAATGCATTTCAAAATTCTGAACATTTTCACTTTAAATTTTCACTTGGTTATCCTATATATGGAATTATTATTATATTAATTTTATACAGTTAAATGTTTTTTAATTTTTCAAAAATTGATTTTATATTTTCAATCATAATTTTTATATTTATTAAATAGTCTACTTTTTCGTACAATATGAATAGTAGTTATATTAATTTTATTACCATAGTTAATGGTAAATCAAGAAATTAAGGGTAAAAATAATATTATAAATATTATCCAATTGCCTTAACACTTATCCCAATTTTATTTCAAGATTAGTTTTAGACCAAAACCATCCATGGGTCATATTTATGTCTTTTAGGAGCCACTTGTATAACTCGAACCACCTTATAGTATTTTAGTTTATGAAAATACATACTTATCACACTAATGTTTTTAATAAGTTTAAAATTTTTAATATATGATCATCAGGAATCTATGTTACACTATAAAAAGTATTCTTAAATCTAAATATATTTCTTAACATTTTTAATTTTATTTAGTTTTTTAGGGAATAAATAATTAGCTTTATTTCTTGCAAAATGATGATGAAATAATTATTTTATGAATGGAGATTTCAAATTAATGTTATTAAAAATATAAACATAAATATAAATTGAAATAATTAATATAATAAATAAATTTTAGTGTTTAAATTGACATATTATTTCTTTATTAGAATATTTTTTTTGAAGTTATCTTATTTTATTGATATTTTAAAAGTCAATGTAATGAATTGTGTCAAAATTTACATTAATGGTATTTAAAAAAAATATGTTATTAAATGATATGGAATTTAGAAAATATAAAGTTTTGAAAAATTATTGGGATAAGGTTTAAAATTTCATCCATGATCCATTTATGTATCTTTTGTAATTTTATATTAACTATATTAACCCTCAATGAGTAAAAAATCCATGTTGTCACGGTAAGAAAGAAAGAGGTTAAATAAGGGTTTAAATGAAAAGATAAGGGTAGAAATTTAGTAAAATACTCTCTCTATTTTATTGTATGAGTTGTTTAGATCCCAAATAATATTATATTGAAAATTAATATGTTTTATTAATTTTTAATACAATATTTATTTATATTAATTTAATGTTTTTATAAATTTCAAGAGCGTCCCTCTACTCTCTTATAAAATAGATATCTTCATATCTTTTAGTCACACTTAAAAACCTATTTGGCATAAAAAGTATCTACAAAAATACCTTAATATAATCCTTACCCACATTATAGAGGCCTTTTTATTTTAATAATAGTCATATTAGATGTGTTATGTTGTCAATCAATGGAAATTTTCCAAATAAGAGGTGTCATTTTTAATGAAGTATTATTTTTTATTTATTCTTCCACCTCATTAAAATATTATTAAAAAATAATAAAATAATAACTCTAGTATCCTACATATATTGATATTTTATTATGTGTGTTTCATGACTATATCCACCGCCCCTTCTATCAAATGGGAAAAGAATTTATCATTTGTGTGTACAGTGGACTACCACCTCACGACACGATGTAATTTGTTTTTCATCATCGTCTATCATTACTGGATATAATAATA
Organism: Viscum album; assembly: GCA_963277665.1. Classification (NCBI taxonomy): domain Eukaryota; kingdom Viridiplantae; phylum Streptophyta; class Magnoliopsida; order Santalales; family Viscaceae; genus Viscum; species Viscum album. The sequence goes on along the minus strand of OY728129.1, from coordinate 425,700,794 downwards.
GAAATAATGTTTATATATGATATTAATTTAATATTTATAATTTTTAAAAGATAATATATCATTTAAATTCTTAACATTTCATTCATAGTAAAATGATAATGTCATTCATGTTTACGTGTGAATTATAACCTCCACAAAACGATGTGATTCATTTTTCATCGCCACATCACATGAATGATATATATAATTATATTTAATTGATAAGTATTATATTAAATATAATATGATAATTATTTAATGAAAAAATATTACTTACCTTATTTATTTAATGATAATTAAAAAATGAAAACATTAACCATTCGTGTGTACGACATACCCTATACATGACTATAACATAGTTCATTTTTCAAATCCATATTTAATGGATAGACTTAAAATTATAAATCATCTATAAAAATTATTGTTATTACATAATTATTATTTTTTTGATATTTTACCAATAACTAATTTTTCACTAATCATCTTACCCAATTCATTTTGGACTCAGGTACTGAGTATCGTCAAAACCTTTGACGTTAAGTTAAATATTTAAATAATTCTTATAACAGGATAATAAGTGATATAAACAGAATAATAAAAATTGAAAAGGTTATAAAGAAATAAAATAATTTTCCCATGTTTATCTTTTATGAATAAAAATATTTTACATGATGATCCTGACTCAAGGTAAGGGACTTCATCTAATGTATCTTTTATTGAGACAAATTTTTGATGTTAGGAACCTATATTCTTTTCTATCGGGTTTATAACTCCCCATTTACATGTTATCAAATGAGTTCATTTTTTATAATCATATTTTTTTTAAATTTTACTCTTTCATGTGGCATATGATTCGACTAATTTGATAGATGGGATTTCTTAATTCAATTTCCATTTATTGGGTTGAACATCAACTTCATCGATTATTTCATTCTAAGATTATGTTTGAAAATAATTTTTATTATATTGTATTTTATTTAAAATTTATTTATTTGAATTTTAAATTAATACACACAATTTAATAATTTTTTTTATTCTAACCTCAATAATAATATATTTTATGGGTATTTACTTTTAAAAACCATATTCTAATGTTACTCTTTCAATTATTTTTTTGAAAATTAAAACAAAATATTTTTCATCTTTATGGAATATAAATATTTTTTCACATTCATGATAGTTTAATGTTTTTAATGTTCCTTTACTCATTTACAATTTTATATTCAAATAAAAAAATTCATTAATGAGTGCATGAATTATAATAAAATGAAAATTTTTTCGAAATGAACCTTTCATTTTTCTAAAGAATGTTTTTTTATAAATTTTTTATGTGTTGTGATTATGTTATGCTTCTTAGTCATTTTTTATGAGGATGGGTGGTTCTATTATTAACCAAGGACAAGTGATCCTATTATAGCTCCCCAATTAATTGGGTAATGGGTTAGAGTTAACCAACTAGGTTTCCCCTAAGAGATTTTTTGAATATACTGTGGTGGTAGTTCCAAATGTAACTATGATGCTTACTCCCCATGTAGCCATAAAATCTACAGAATATATAATAGTTATCATTGTGATTTCTTAAATTTATTCCATATATAATACATACTCGTTGTGGTAATTATATGAAAGTTATTCCACAAGTTATCTTTGTGATTTATTATAGATATGGATTTTAATGCTTTTCTTTGAGTATAACATTTGAGTTTTTGTGTGTGAAAATGATTTATTTCATTCACTCAAATAATGTTAAATTTTTTTATGCTTTTCACTAGACTAATGATTTTATTTTTTTATTCCACTTACTGATATTATATTCTCATCCTATGTTTTAAAATGTTTTTCATTGGTATTAAATATTGGAAAGGGGAAATGCGATGTATTGATGAATGTAATGATGACATATCATGAAAATAAATCATTTTTTAAAGGGTTACATTCATTAAAACAATGGTACTGAGCATAAGTGTCCCCTTGAATTTACGTGTATAATTTTTAATATTTTTCCCGAATTCTCTAAAAATCTATATAAAAAAATATCCATATAATTTTAAGAATTTGAATTCTAGTAATAAAAATTAAAGAATATTTAATGATTAAGATTGGGTCCCTATTGTTGGTATAAGAGGATGGATTAGGCAACTTCAGAGATTATGATGTTTTCTTGTGAGGTTATCTTAAGAGTTATGGATAACATCATGGTTTCAAAATTTCACGATTGATCATAAGACCAATGTATTATGAACCCCTTTGGGGATTTATGTTATAAAAATTTTGAGGTTACTAATGGTATTTTTGGACACATTCCTTTTTTAGGTAAATATGTGTTATTAAATGATTGTGACGCAAAAAGGTATCAGTTAAGCATTAAGGATTAAATGTTAAATTTTCTTTTATATGAATATATGATTTTATTGTTAATTTATAGTGATTCAAGTTATTTATAGAAATTTTTTTATGTCTTGGAGATTATTTAATTAAAAAAATTAATTTCTTTCCACAAGACATTATGAATGACTGATACTATTGGGAGATAAATAGTAAAAATATATTTTATGTCTATATAATAAAATAATTTTTATTTTTGAGTTTTAATCACAGTCTAGAATATTTTTAGGAATTTTAAGGATAGTTATTTTTTTAATATTCTATGCTGATCTTTGGGTATTACAATTGAATTTTAGATATTATAGTTTTTTATTACATAATGGTTTATTATTTTAGGTAAGCATCATATCTTATCCTAATTATTTTTATGTTAATTTATAAAGATAAGTGGAATATTTAGTTATACTTTTGTGGATTTTTTGATATGTAAAAGTAGATTCTAAAGCTTCAGGTATGAAAAATTCATCTTAAATACTCATTATTTGTAGAAAAGGATGATATTTTGGTAGAAATTGATTAACAGGTGAAACTATAATTATCTAGAGACTATATTTCCTTATTTTATTATTCTAGGTAGTAAAATAATTCCAAAAATCTATTAAAATGATTTTTAATGTAAAAATTATACATTTATTTTTCTTACTTGGAAATAAAAGACCTTTTAACCAATAAAATATGTATGGTTTTGTGATTTTTCACTTTCTCAGGACCATGTTATGTGTCAGTATTCATCAAAATATTATAGTTAGTTTTTTCGTCCATGTATTTTTTTTAAACATGGAACCCTAGTATGTGTTATCTCATGTGTCCTTCGTACTTTCCATTCACACTTTTCAAATTGAATTTTTATTGGCCGTTATTCTAACGTGGGATTTCAATTAAGGTATTTTGAATATTCAAACTATTGTTACCAAAAAGAGTACAAATTATGGGGATATATTTTTTTAAAAGGGATATAATTTAACATTCTATGATTATAATTAGGAAACACTGTGTTTGATAGTGTACATGAAACACCACATTGATCTTAAACAAAAAACTAAATATTATTATTCATATATTATCATTATAATCGAGTTTTTAGATTGGTGGGTATGAATGAGATTAAATAAATTATTAAAATATAGTTTATGAATGTATATATAATGAATAATATTGTGACAAATTAATTATAAATGAAAATAAAACCCTTTTTGTAAATAAAATGAAATATTTTTAGAAAAAATATTTAAATGCACACAAGATAATTTTATGCAAATAAAATAAATAGATCTATCTAGATTCATTATATTAATGTAATCTATATATATATATAAATTATTTTAAATACAATGTTTTATATTTGCCCTACGTTTTTTTCTATGCATGATATAAAAATAAATCCAATTTTACATGTAAAAGCTGTATTTTTTAAAGATAGTTTTACTGTCTTTTAAAGGCGCACTTGTCTTGAAATAAAATATTGACACATTAATAAATTTTATTTTAAAAAATAATATTTTTTGATTTGTAATTTCATAATTATATTAGGGTTAATTTTGGTATTTTTCATATAAGGTTCATTTTTTGATGAATAGTTAAAAGAACTACATTTTAAATGAAAATTTACTTTTCATCTAAATAACTTATAATTATAAATTATGTTTTAAATTTTTTTATAATGTAAAATTAGAACAATTATACATATATTAATCCAATTTAGTTAATTTTAATCATTTTCATATTGAATTTGGATATAAAAACATTTCAATCTTTTGAACATTTTCTCATTAAAAACTCACTTTCTCATCCTATCTAGAGGATTAATTTTAAAATAATCTTAGCCACTTAAGTTTTTTGAATTTAGAAAATTTTATTTGATATTTGGATTCATATGGTTCATTTTTAGTAAATAATCTCTTTTTTGTAAAATAAAAAGAGTAAACATAATATATTTATTACTACAATTAAGGGTAAACTGGGTAATTAAGGGTAAAAATAATATTATAAATATTATCCAATGACCATAAAAATATCCCAATATTATTTAATGAATAATTTTCAATAGAATACATCCATTTATATAATTTATTACTTATTTTGTCCACTTCTATGACATTATTAACCCTGTAGTGTTTTAATTTAAAAAAAATTATAACTCTGTCACACTAATGTTTTTAATAAGTATAAAATTTTCAATATTAGATCATCCCGAATTTGTTTTTAGAAATAACCATTATTTTGAATTATAAAATATTAATATTAATCATGGTAATTTATTTTCAATTTTTAGGAAATAAATAATGACCTTAAAGTCTTTCACAATGATGATGCAATAATTATTTTATTAATTTAGATATCAAATACGTTATTAAAAATATTAAACAGAATATAATTTAATATAATTAATATAATAAATGAACCTAATATAATACTTTCACGTTTTAATGATGTATTAGAATATGTTTTTTAATTTAACATTTTTTTCTGATATTTTTATAATTCAATGTAATGACGTGTTCCAAAATTTAAATTAATGATATTTTAAAATAAATAGTATATTATTAAATGATACAAAAGTTATAAAAACCTAAAATTTTGAAATATGATATGTATAAGTTTTAAAATTTAATCCATGATATATTAATGGATGTTTTATCATTTTATAATAATAATATTAACCTTCAATGAGTAAAAATCCATGTTTTCATGGTCTAAATTAAAGAGGATAAATAATGTTTAAAACCATTAGATGAGTGTATAAATTTAGTCAAACCCTAACTAATTTTTCTAGATGATTTGATTTAGATAAAAAATAATTATATATTAAAAATTAATATTTTTTTATCCATTTGTAATTGAAAATTGATTTATATTAATTTAATATTTTTAAACAATTCCAAGAGTGCCCCTCCCATCTCTTATAAAATAGAAGCTCTTATTCTATTTTAGTCACAAATAAAAAACTGTTTTTTTTTTCAGAAAAAATATGACCAAATAATTTCCTAGAATCACTACCTATATTCTAGTGGAATTATTTTAGGCATAAAACTCACCTTATACGTGTTATTGTACTAATAAAAGAAGATTGTCCAAAGAATATGTATCGTTTTTAATCAAGTATTTATTTTTTATTTCTTCATCTACCTCCTTAAAGTATTATTAAAACATGAAAAAATAATAAATAATGTATCCTATATGTATAGATATATTTTTTATTATTGTTTCATTACCAATATGAATCTCTTCTTCTATCGAATGGGAAATGAATTCAGCATTTTTGTGTATAGAGGACTACCGCCTCACGAACTAATGTAATTCATTTTCCATCAGCATCTATCAATAATGGATTTAATGATAGAATTAATGTTTATATATGATATTAATTAAATATTTTTCATTTTAAAATTATAATATATAATTTAAATTCTTACCTTTCCATGAACAGAAAAGTTGTAACGTCGGTCTTGTGTACGTGTGAATTATCACCACCATGAAGCAATGTGATTTATTCTTTATCACCACACAACAAGAATGATATATATACATATATTTAAATGATTAATATTATATAAATTATATTATGATCATTATAGAATGATAAAAGAACACTTACCTTCTTTCAATAATGATCATCTGAAAAATTGAAATGTTACTCATGCGTACGTATTGCATACTGTCTCCATGAATGTAACATAGTTCATTATTCAAATTCATATTTAATGTATGTATTTAAAAGTTTAATAGATTTATAAAAATCATAATTATATCATTATTATTATTCTGGATATGATGTACCATTGACCACATTGGCTGTAAAAATCATACCAAAGTCATTTTGGACACAAGTACCGAATATCATCAAAATGTCCAACGCGAACATAAATAATTATGTAGTTGTTAGGAAATAATTTAAGTGATATAAAAGGAATAAAAAATGTGAAAAAGGTTCTCATGTAAGTAAATAATTATGGTTTTTTTATTTTTTAGGAAAATAAATATTGTACGCATCGAGCCAAACCCAAGTTAAGGTACTTCATCTAAATTTTCTTTTCTTGAGGCATATTTTTGATGTTATGTAACTATATTATTTTATAAGGTGTTTATAAATCCAAATTGAAATATTAAATCATTAATTTATTTATTCTTTTTATTTTTCAGGTTTTTAAATGTTTCTCTTTCATATGTAATGTGAATAAACTGATTAGAAATATGTAAGGGATTTCTTTGGTCAATTTCCATTCACTAGGATAAACTTATACATCATTGATTATTTCATGCTAAGATTATATGTGAAAATAATATTGATTATAATATATTTTATTTAAACTTATTTTATCTGGATTTAATGTTAATATAGATAATTTATTCATTTTATTAATTATCACTTCAATAATATGATATCTATAAGGGAATTTCTTTTTAAAATCCGTCTATTAAAGTTTCTTATTCAAATATTTTTAAAAAATTTAGAAGAAATGTTCTTTTAACTTATAAAACATGAATATATTTTCCCAATTTAATAATTATTTATAGAATTTAAGCTTACTTTACATGTTTATGATTTTATTTTCAAATTAAATACTTTTATTTATGAGTTCATGCCTTTTTCAAAAAAATGAAAAGTGTATTCAAAATAGAAATATTAATTTCCTCAAAAATATTTCTTTGATGAATTTTTTATGTTTATTGATTCTATAATTCTTTTTGTGGAACTATTTATTTTTATGGGTAGTTACATTATAAAATGATGGGGGGTGAGCCTGTAATAGCTCTCTAATGCATTGGGTAACAGGATGAAGTTAATTGCTTTAGTGTCTCCAAAAACATTATAGAAATATACTATGGTGGTTCTTCAAAATGTAACTATGGTGAACACTCCCTATATATTCAATAAGGATAAAATATATTTAAGAGTGATATGAAAATGATTCCCCAAGTTAAATTTTTGATTTTTGTGGGATATCGATTTTAATTGTTTTCTTTGAGCAGATAGTGGGTGTATTTTACATGTCAAACTGATTTTATTATTCACTCAAAGAATATTAAATGGATTTTCATGTTTATCATTAAACTAAAAATTTTATTTTTTGAAGTCCATTACAAAGATTTTGTGATAATACCTTGTAATAAAATGTTTTTTCATTGGTCTTAAATATTAGTAAGGACAAAGAAGATATATTGATGAATGTATTAAATATGTATGGTGAAAAGAAATATTGTTTTATTTTAAAATGGATTCCTTTGGTGGAAAAAATAGATACAAAGTATAAGTTCCCACATTTAAAATATGGGTTTAATTTTTAAATATTTTTTCTCTTTCTTTATAACAGTAAATGTAAAAGATCCTTGGAATTTTCAAAATATGAATTGTAGATAAAAAACACTCGAATATGTAAAGATTAATATGACTTTCTTTTTCCTAAGGAAAATATAAATGTGAAAATATCATGGATAATAATAATAAATTAATTCTAAATGAATTAAAATTTTAATTATTAGACACTACGTTCTAGGGTTTCATGATACATATACTATAAAAACATTTCACAAGTTAGTTTAAAACTATGGATACAATTTCATTTAATTTGAACAATTTATTTTTATCATGATACTTATTGATGCATTGAGGGGATAAATTTTTCTAGGTTACACCCATAACATTATTTCCAAATCAATCCTTGTATATCAAATATTCGATTTAATTCAAGAACAATATGCCTTATCATTAAATATCAGTATTGAGTAGAGTATAGATTTTTCAATGTTTCATTAGTTAATAAAATAGCTTTCAGTGCAAACACTATATTTACGAATGGTATGTGGTTTAGGAAATAATAATATCCATAATATAATGAATAATGATATTTTAGAGTGTTATTAGAGCTTCATATCAATAAATTATATGATTCAATCAACAAGTGTAAATGCAATCCAAAAAGAAAATGAAATTTTAAAAAATATTCATACTTATTTTCTAACATTCAAATTGTAACCCATTGAAAGAATAAACCTGAATTGAGTCATTTACTATCACGAATAAATAGGTATTCATGTTAAATTAATAAATGGGGTGGTATATACACCACATAAAATTTAATGGGTGCATATTAAAAATATGTCTCAATGAAATGGAAATTGAGACAAAACCACATACCACATGATTACCTTTATTTAAGCAATAGTTAAACTCATATATAGTTGCTAAAAACTTATTAAACCTATAAAATAATAATAATTATAATTATAATATCATATAAGATCATTTTATAATATATTATCACCCTTTTGTTAATAATATTTTTATTATTATTTTTGATGTTAATTTACTTTTTTCCCCATACATGTTTTGTCATGAATATTCATATTCACTGGAATAAGATATGTATTAAAAACCTACATAATTATATTAATGTTATTAATATCATATATACTCATTAGTTACATTTTCATAATCAATCTTGAAGGATGGATATGGAAAATTAATTGTATCGCCTCATAGAGACGGTATGATGTATGTATGCTCGAGCGACGGTATCATTCCCATAATAAGTGAAATGGTAATAAAGTGGATGGTATATTAATTTTTAATGTTAAATATTATATAATATATAATTTATATTTATAAAATATATCCTTTATTTCCTTCCATGTTAATAACTAGTGAAAAAGGACTCACATTGCTTTGCGAGGTAGTTGTCTTCTATACACATGGTTGACATTATCATATCCCCTTGTAATGGAATGTAAAAATTTATATATGATAAACTAATTGTGGAATAATAATCATTTTTAAAATAATATATATATATATATATATAATCCATCCTTATATCCAATCGTAAGAGTTGAATACGGATGGATTAAGGATTAATTTTATATATATATATATATATATATATATATATTATTTTCAAAATAATTATTATAAATTATGAATAATATTTTATGGAGTTGAATGAAGAAACAAAATAAAAATTCTAATTTAAGAACATTATCTCTTCTTCATACAACATCTTTTGGTTTACACCAAAGGTCTTCCGAGGTTGGATTTATGATAAAAATATATACCATATGATGTTTTTTTGAGGATTAGTTAAGGTACTTTATGATCCATATTTATTTTCAAGTGTGAATATGTGAGGATAGGGGTGGGAGTTTATATGTGTGGGAGATGGCACACATCGAATTTTTCAAAAGAATGAATTACACCCAAATTTTTTCAATTACAAAATGTCTCCAAAAATAAAAATTATAAAACACTGTATGATATACGGTCTAAAAATTTCTATAAAATTATAATTTAATTAATTTTTTTCATTTTTAACCTTTATCTTATTAGTTTAACCACATGGTAAGCCCATTTTCACATTAACCCCGGTAATTAATTTTTATAGTTTTTACTATTCATTTTGGTAAAAACATATTTAACCTTATTTTAATCTATTAAATGCTATTATTGAAAATATTCCATCATTTTTATAAAATTAAACTCATATAAATGACATAATTTATTTAAAATAGAACCCGTATATGTGATGGAAAAATTATTTAAAAGAGGAAAACTTTTCAAAAGTCTAAAACGTTTCTATATAAATAATTTAACATATTATTGATTAAAATGAAATAAATTGAATTAATTATGATATATTTTATCTAAATTTTATTTTTATAACAATTTCTTTAACAAAATAAAACTTTTATATTATTTCAATGAAGATTTAATTTTTATTAATATTATATATTTTTCAGTATTCATTGGAAAATGAAACTTTTCAGAAAAATATGAAAAAATAAACCTATGATAATTTTTATATAATGATTTCAAAAAATAAGTTCATATTATCAAATTAATTTTATTAATGTTTCAAAAAATAATTTTAAAATGATTTATCAAGTCATGATGAAATAGGTTTTTAGAAAATATATATTTATTTCAAATGATTTATATTTTTATTAATGGTCGATAAACACCCAATGAACTTTTGTAAACCACATATTTTTCATAATTTAGATAGTCATATTAATATCAACCAACATATCTACTAGTTTATAATGATCATGTTTAAATAATAATATTTTGTAGATTATTGTTTTTTAATCCGGGTGTTGTGTATATCGCAAGATATCCAAGAAAGTGATTTTTTATAAAAGAAATATATTGTAATTTCTACTGGTGTTACATTATTCCCTAATCTATAAATTTTATCCTCAAAATTTCATATATATTTCATTATAAATAAATGATGGTATTTCTTCTTCATAACATTATCTATTTCCCACGCCACTACCTCCATTTTATGGTTTCTCAATAGTATATTTACCAGTCAAAACTTCTGATTCCTAAAAAAATGATGTATATTATCAAGAATATATATGGGTTATTCACAATAATAATTGTCATGAAACAATTCTATTTTTTCATAGGTGAGAGCATGCAATGGGCATGACATGTTCTTTCTTGATAATGATATGTGGAACCCATCATTTACATTTGAGACGATTGGGGGATTTTCTAAATTATAAGCCCCAACTCTAATTATTTATTGAATATCAAATGGTATGATCTACATGGGTATAATATTTCCCTTACTAATGAACCTTATGAAACACTTTCTTGATGATTATATAATGGAAAAACACTTTTCCACATATAATTCTAATTCCTTCCTTTGATTTTCAGCATAACTCTTTTTCCTACATTGATCTAACTTAATATGATATTCAATATTATTTATCATTATTAATATCTCTTAAAAATGTTATTTTCATATGTGTTTCATTTCACTAACTCATCCCAAAAAGTTAGAGTATGAAATATATTTCTATATAATGCTTCATACAACACCATTTGAATACATGAATGGAAAATATTGTTATAAGAAAACCAAACCAAAGATAAATATTGATAACACATACCTTTCATGTCAATTTATAATGAACTAAACATGTATTACATTGTTTGAATAGTCATTTTAGACTATCTATTATTTTAAGGATGGTAGGTGGTTCTCAAACAAAGCTCTCGATCAAGTGCCTTCTGAAGAATCTTCCAAAGTTTTGATGTAAATCGAGGATCACGATCTGAAACAATATAAATAGGTGAACCCTAAATTTATAAAAATTCACTAATATAGATCCTTCCAAATAACTGTAGAGGTAAATATTCTCATATATCAAGGCAATGTTCATATTTGGTTAAGCAATCAATAATAACCCATATTTCATCATTATTTCACGGGGTATTAGGTAGTACTGTGATAATATCCATAGTAATTTCATTTCATTTACACACGATAATAGGTATAAGTTACATGACTTATTTAGGATGTTTTCTCTCAGCTTTCACTTGTTAACATACCAAAAATTTGGACAAATTATCAAAAAATTCCCCATACATGTTATCCCACAAAAAATGTTTCCATAAATTATTATATATCTTGGTGATACTAGGGTATATATAGAAATTATACCCATCAATAATCACATTTTTATAAATTGTATAGATGTAACAAATAATATATTTCCAAATTTTTGAATACCATCTCCAGAAATGAGTTATTCCAATATCTCATTCTTCACACCTTTAATTTTCTTCTGAAAATTATCACCATTAGATTTAGAATTTTTTTTCTTTTCCAATAAATACATTTTTACTATTATTTGAAAAGTATTCATATCACCATTATTTAATAATTACCATATCCATATTTACTAGATCCATTAACATAATATCGCTATGAGTCCTTATTTGGGTCAGAACTCGGTGATCTATCTAACTTACTGAATCCACTGCCTTGTTTTTCTTTTCTAAGTGGTAGTATATTGAAAAATAATAATCATTGAGTAGATCAATCTATATTATTTTATTAATGTTAAGATATTTCTATTAAAATACTTATTTTATGCTCTTAAGGTATGTTTATATCTCACATATTTCACCAATGGAGATAATGTATCCATGTATTCTGATAAAATATTATTATTTCCAAATTGAGATCATGGTTTGGGTAGTATTTTCAGTGATTCTTAAACTACATTAATTCATATGAAAAAAATTATCATTTTTAATAAGGAAACAACCCACTCCATTATTTTATGCATCAATGTATATCACAAACCCATAATTTCTTGATGGTAGAGTAAAAATCATAATTTTGGCCAGTCTCCTATTCAAATAATCAAAACATTCTTCACATTTCATTGTCCATATAAAATTAACACCATTACAGGTAATATAGGTTAATGGAGAATCCAATCCTAGTTTTTTTAATTGAACAATTATAATAACCCTCCAACTCAATGAAATTACATAGCTCAATTATGTTCATTTATGTAGGTAATTATCTAGGTTCCTTTTTCATCAAAAGATCAAATTAGATTCAATATTTGAAGACACTATGACCTAGAAAAAAAATTATTGAACCCAAAAATCAAAAATATGAAATTTCACATATATCTCTTTTATTATTAGACTCTTAAGAATCATTCTCAAGTGATTCTCATAGTCCACAATGATTTTATAATACACAAATATATCATCAATGAATACAAAAAAATCAATATATTCATAGAATACTCTGTTCTTTAGATCCATAAAAATAGATGGTGCATTAGTCAATCCAAATATAATTACAAAAATTCATAATGTATATACTTTCTTAGGAATTCTGTATTTGGAATTTATTCCTTCTTTACTTTCAATTTATAATTCCCAGAATGAAGTACAATATTTGAAAAATATTGAGCTCCATGAAGTTGATCAAATATCACTTTCATGTGAGGTATAAGATAGATGTTCTTTATTACAATAGCATTTATTTCCCTATAATCAATTCACAACCTCATATAACAATATTTATTATTACCAAAGGTAATATGGGCTCCCCATGGTTAAATGATAGGGATAATATATCCATTTTTAAATAACTCCTATAGTTGTTTCTTCATCTGTACTAATTCCATAGAGATAATTATACAGGGAATGTTTGATATTGGTCTTCAATGAGGGATTAAATACATTAAAAATTAAAATTCATGCTCGGATGGATGTCTAATTAATTCCCCAAAAAATTCATAAATTTATTTCCATACAATAAGTACATCCTCAATTTCAACATCAGCTTCCCCAAAAAAAGAATTTCCTTTCCCTTATTTCCCAAGAATCTAATTCATAAGAGCAATAAGGATTGGATCTGGACCTGAATAAAATGATTATATCCCCACTCTAAAGATAAGTAATTATATATGTTCACCATGAATCACAATTTTATTCTCCTATTAATAAATGTTTTCATTATATTTTGAAATTTATCCCATAACAAGTATTATATTGAATTCAACCATATGTATTATAATAAATCCCACAAAATAAATCTTGATTATCTGTTATAATGAGGGCTACCGAACATGTACTTATTATAGTGATACATCCACTATGATCGTTGAATCAAAACTATATTCTTAATATTCTACTTAAATATCTAATTTTCTTGGAATACATCAAAGAATGTAAAGATTCAGAATCAAATAAATCATTTGATAAATTTGAGGCTATGATTAATGTACCTTACACCAAATCATTTGGTACTTAAACTTCTTCTATAGTGATCACATATTCTTAGCCTTCTACCCTAGGATAGTTTCGGGATAGATTCTCTTAACCCTTAGTGCATTAGTTAGAATAATTCTCTATTTCATTACATTTTAATGGCTAGATATTTTGATTTCTTTCTTCCCTTTTCATCATATCACCTGATGAACCTTATCTCAACCCTTATTAATAACTCATATTCTATTAAAGCATCTCCCAAGATGTTTCTATTATTGGTTTTCACGGGATAGAAATTTCTTTATTATATAAATCTTCATTGACTCATTCCCATATTCTTGGTGTTTTGATGTCATATTATTCTAATGATTCCCTTTAAACATATATGATCTAAAAAATTATTTATTTATTTTGATAGAGAATATGATGAAAAATATTGTCATACCAGTTCCCTTCGAAGTCACAGAATGATCCCATAAAATAAATTCTAAATTTTTTTCTATGTTTTGTATATATATTTTCATATGCCTGGCTAGAAATGAAGAAGGTATCCTCAAACTTCTCAAAACATTATTTTTTATTTATCATTAATATAATGAAAATTCTCCTCAATTTAGTTCATTACTTATGAGGGATATATTTTTCAAAGAATGTTTCATTAAAGGATTTATATTCCACGTGTTCTATTACCACTTCCTCCATATTATTTTAGATCAATAATAGGTATTGATCAGCATAACCTTTTATAAAATACAATACAAATGTAACCATTTAGTTTTCATCAAATCCCATGAATATAAATATCTTCTGAAGAGACTTAATCTTTTTCAAATATACCATTGGAATTTGAGTCCCATAAAATGATGGGGGATTATATAAAATAAATTAATCTAACATAGGATAATCACACTATGAAACAACAGGTTCCTCCCTTTGGGAGAGGTTATTTTTCATAACCTGATTAAGCGTCCCAATAATAGTTTTCATCTGTTTAGTTCTAATACTACTTGTACTGTAATTATCAGTATGGAAATATATTCATTGGACATGAGTATTGATACAATTATTTCTTCCAGGTTCTATTTATAGGAAGTTGAATAAATTGGAATAGCTTATAAAATTATGAATTTTTAGTCATAATGTATAAATCTATATAAAATGTAAAACTTAACACAAATTGAAAATTTTTGCATCGGTAATATTGGAATCATGTACATGGATTATTTATAGAATTGTTATTTTCAAATAATATATAATGGATTATAAATAAAATGAAAAATATCCCTAGAATATCCCCCAAGAGTGTAAAAATAGGTGTGTAGTCAGGCACTTTTTTATGTACAAGGTGATAATCAAGTCAAAACACAATGTCCCCTTTTCAGAGTTCTTACCCCTAGATAAAATTGTTCCAAAACCACATCCACTTAAAATATCAAGATAAATACATATTTTTTTAAAGAATCACATATTCTATTCCTTACAAAAAAAATAGGATATTCTTTAAAAATTACCATTAATGTCGATACTAGGTTCATATTCCCTAATATATGGTTTCCTTAATCCAGTTCCCAATGTTTCCACTACACTTTTTCTAATACCAAATATAAAAACCCCTACTATAGTAAACCATATCCAATGTTTACTTTATAAAATTTTCATAGATACAAGGGGTAAAATTATATAGGTCCAAATAGTTTAGTAGTTTTTGAAAAGAATATACACACATGATACCCATTTTACATTGGTTATAGTAAATTAAACATAATACATAAAAAAAGAAAATGATATGCATCCTTGAAACGCATTCAAATATTTCTTCTTCATACCCTTTAAAAAAGAAAAAAATAATTGTGATCTCAAATAATGATTAAAGGTTAATTACATTGGATTTAATCATGAATCAATGAGGCATAATTAATAATGAAAGGTAAATAATTGAAAAACATGTCGTTTAATCAATAAACTGAGAATAAAATGCATAAAAGAAAAATATCAATTATAAGATATCATGAATAATAATAATAACTGAATTACCAATGAGAAAAATTATTAATTATTAGAATTCATAATCTTAGGAATCATGATACATTTACTTTTAAGGGATTTCACTAGATAGTTTAACACTACGTATAAAACCTTATTTAATTTGGCCAACTAATTTGTCTCATGGGACTGGTTGATGTATCAAGGGGCTATATAATTCTAATTCTGACACATAAAATCATGTCCAAAGCATTCATCATATATCAAATAATATATTTCATTCATTAATAATATTTCTTATAATAAAATATCCAAATTTGATAAAAAGTTTGGATTTATCAATGTTTCCTTAGTTAATCAAATAAATTTCAAAGTAAACACCTTATGTGAAAATATTATATGATTAGGACATAATAAAATCCATGATAAAATAAATATGTATATTTGATAGAATTATTGATTTTATTAAGGAAAATGATAATATTTGTTCAACAAGAGTATCATCAATCATAAATAAAAGTGATATTCTAAAATAGATTCTTACCTCTTTGGGAACATTCAAATTGTATCCCATTGAATGAATATACATGGGTTGAAATATTAAAAATCCTTAATAAATATTTATTCATTTTAAATATATCAAACAGTAATTATGGACTCCATTTAAAATTGAATTGGTACATATTAACCAATATGTCTCAATGAAATTGAAATTGAGAAGAAATCCATTACCTCACAATTTATATTAGTTGATCACTCATTAAAATACCATATAGTGATTCAAAACATGTTACTAACTTATAATAGAACTATATTAATTTTATTAATTTCATATATGACCCTTTTATAACATCTTACCACCCTTTTGATAATAATATATCCTTATTTTCGTTATTATGGGTGTTAATTGTCATGTTTTCTCATGCATGTATTATACTGAAAGTTATTATTATTTAGTATAAGATATAAGTAAATCATATCCAGAATAATATTAATAATATAAATATCATATTTGATCATTATTTTTTATTTTTATAATCATTCATGATTATTTGACGTGGAAATTGAATCACATCACTTTGTGGGGATGGTAGGTTGTACGTACGTACGAGTGATGATATCATTCCATTTACAAGTGAAATGGTAAAGAAGTGAATGGTATATTAATTTTAAATAATATATATAATTTTATATATACTACATATATTCATGAAATGTATCCTTTATCACCTTACATGTAAAACGTTAGTGAAAAACAAATCGCATCGATTTGTAAGGCGATAGCCCACCGTACACACGATCAGTGTTATCGTATCACCTACAAAAATAATAATAATAATGTATGTGTGATAATATATTTCAAGAAGTATAAATATATTAAAAATATTAAATATACATATATATATTACATCTATAATAAAATACAACTGTGTGATGTTTATAAGGAAAATGAATTACATCGGTTCGTTGGGCGGTAGTCTGCCATACAAACGATCTATGATTGTGTTTCCAATTTCATTAAAGAGTATATGAATATAGGTTATTTAATTATCATAATAATATATATTTATATTTGATATTTTTTTTATATTATAATTATTTAATAATATTTTAAGGTTTTGCAAGAAGAAAAAAACGCTTGTTTAGGAACATTAACACTTCTTTTGGAAACTTCCTTGGGTTTTTTCAAAATCCTTTTATGTTTGGATTATTGATCAACTAAATTAATCTATAATATTGGGAGAGGATTAGGTATGGTATTTGGGTACGTAATTGTTGAATCAATAGAGTTTTCATCTGTGAAGAGGGGATGAGAGTGGGTGGCCTTTAACTAGTGGGGGAGAGTACACACTATGAATTTTTAAAAATACTGATTTATACCCACGTTTTTACCCTAAAAAAGGAACCAAAATGGGATTTTATCTATATTTGGATTATATAAGGCCGAAAAATGTACATAAAAATTTAATTTTACAATTTATAGGTCATTTTAACCATTATCTTCTTAGTTTAGCCCCTATTAAACCCATTTTCACCATAATCATTGAAAATTATTTTTAATTGTTCACTTTTCGTTATGATATAAAAGTAATTTTATATAATTATATAATATAAAATATTATAATTAATAAAATATAAATCTATTTTATCAAATTAAACACCTGTAATTAGTAGAATTTAATTTAAAATAAATCCCATAGACATGAAGACAGAACAGTTTTATAAAGGAAATCTTCTCAAAAGTATGAATCATTTTAATTTCAAAATTTAACATTTAATTGATTAAAATTAATAAACATATATTAATTAGAATATTATTGAACTAAAAATTTCTTTAAAACAATTTTTAAACAAAATATAACTTTTAAATGATTTAAATATACAGTTTTTAACAAAAAATAGTATTCTCACAATTCATTAAAAAAGGAAACATTTCAGAAAAATCCAAAAACATCACCATAAGATAATTTTGATGAAATTGTTTCAAAAATTATTTTAATTTTCTCAAATAAATTTTAAAAATCTTTCTAAATGTAACATTAACATAACTCATCATGACATGACCAAACATTATTTCAGAAAATATTTCTATTCATATCAATTGATTTTATTTTTATTCTCAATCAATAGATACCAAATGAAAATGTGTAAAAATAAATTTTCCGTAATTTATTTACTAGTATTCTTATCCACCAGTATAAGTTTTAGGTTATAATGTTTTGGTTCAAATAATAATATTTTAGTAGAGTATCATGTTTCATATAAACTCAGTGTTGTGTATATCTCAAGCTATCAATGAAATAAAATTTATTCAGAAAATAATATATTTTAAATATCTATTTTTTATAGTGTTGGTGCCAAAAAAACTCTTTAATTCAAAGTACAGAATATTATGAGATTTTATAGGGAGTGAATTATTTTCTCACACTGACCATCATTTTAGGATGATAAGCTGTGATGAAACTTAACTATGTATCCAATGTGTATTGAAGACATTGCCAAAACATTGAGGTAAACCTAGTATCCAGATCAGATATTATAGAATTTTGAAATCCATGAAACCTCAACACATATTTAATGTATATTATGTAAATATTATCCATATATAAATGTTTTTTAACAGATATGATGTATGTTATCTTCGTAAAGAGATTGTGTACAACCCACATAGCAATGTTCCCTTTAGAAGATTTAGGGAGATCGAAGACAAAATACATGGTCATGTTTTCTCATTTACATTATTTTATGGTTAATGGTTATAATATCCCTTTATAATTTTGTCTCAATTTCTTAACATTCCAACTTACCAAGCGAAGTGATACAAACTCTACAATATCTCTCTTCATTCCATACCACCAAAATACTCTTTCAAATCTCTATGTGTCTTTGTACATTCATGATTAATAGGGAATGAAAAACTATTATAATATTTTAATATATTCTTATTCAAAACAGCTATGGATGGAATACATACACAGTTCATGAAATTTATAATTCCATCATAATAAAGATTATACTCATGAATGTTTCCCACTTTCTTGTATATCTCTATATCTTTATTTTGTGCTTCTCTAATGATGGTTGAACACTTCTTTGAGAAGGATAATATGTTTACCCTTACTTGAAGATTTTAAGATCAATCCTTTGAAAATATATAAATAATGGATCTTTTTTTATATTATCATGGATAATCTTTAATGATTATTTCGAATCAAACCATCATCCACCGTTTTCTCTTTCCCAAGGTGGTAATGTATTGAGTAGTCATAATATTTAATCATATATAACCATATTCTCTAGTTCATATTGAGATCCTTTTGATTTAATATGTACTTTAAACTATTGTGATCAGTATATATATCACACATCTCTCCATAAAGATAATTCATTCATATCATTAATGAAAAAATTAATGCATCTAACTCCAAATCATGAGTTGGTTAATTTTTCTCAAAAACAATCAATTATCATTTGGCATAATCTATAACCATATAATGTTTAAATACCATGATAATGTTTAGGATAAAATATATGTACCCAAAATAAAAATAATCATTATATTTCACATAATTTATACTGACTAAGGAATCATGTAGGCCAATGGTAGTCATTTCACCCTTATCACCCTTTAGTTGTGAGTTAAATTTCTATGGACATTCTAGATGTGAAATGTGGTACTTTTTACTAATACTATATTATTTTAATTATTATAAAAATCTCTATAAAAGTGTTTAGAACCATTAAATAACATTAATTATAGTTGTTTATATAATACCTGAAATATATCAATAACTTTATACTTAGGAAAAGATCGTTCTTCTCGATTAATAGTTTATGTTGAACCTAGTAGTCAAATACATATCCTTACAATAAAACAACTCCCAATTTACCAATAATAACATTACTATATTACATATTAATAAATTAATTTTCATTAATAACATAATTATACACACCAGAGTCATTTAGGTATAGTTCCATGGGAAACATTGATATATAAAAAATAGTTAATAGGTGAACCACATCATTTCTCTATATATTATTCATATCAAGAACCATTCTAAGACATATGATACATAATATATTTCTTAATAAACAAGGTAAAATGAAACATAATAATGGTTGAGGTCAAATACTTGGTAAGGGAATGAAAGGGAGATACTAACATAACATGAGCATAATAAAATGAGAACATGAGAATAACATTTGAAAAACATAATCTCCATATCATTGATCGTAAATATGAGTCATGGCATAAATAATTTCATTTTAAAAAACATGAATCATAGAGGAATCAAAAAACATAATACATAAAACCATAATATTGGAATTGATTTTTGGAATTCACATAAGAATAGAAAATCATTTCTTTACTAGTCAAGGACTATTTCCAAGGTTATATAGTTGAATGGGTTCACTCTCACTACCATCATAGTTATCAATGATCACTCCTAAGATTATTATATTTGATAGATTCCCATACATAATTGGGTTTACTACCCATTCCAAACCTGTATATCTCATGAGAAATCAATATTTACCAAATACATTGGATGTAGATATAGGTCCTACCCATCACATATTGAAAATAATATATACTTGTATCCTAATATCTTACAAATCCATCATATTAGAACCCATCAAAATAAATGGGTTTCATAAATATTTCATCATTTCACAACTCGTGTCAAAGAAATGGGTTTTATAAACATTTAATCATTTCATCATAGAATAACCTATGGAAGATTAATTGGTTTCATAAAAAAAATTCATAATTAAAATAAAAAATTTATACAAATTATAAGGATGGTATCATTGGATTATAACCCTAGTAAATCTTAATTATAATCAAAGTATGTTATTTTATATCAAAAAGGATTTTGAAATATCACTTCAAACATTTCTTGGAGAAAATAAACTTTTTTAATTTCAAATCAGTTATTTAAATTATAAAAACATCACAAATATGAATGAAACCATATTATTTTAAAATTAACATGTTACTAGTAAATTAAGATTTAAATCATCGAGCAGCCACGTTGGTATAAAATACTATTCATGCCATGCCTGTTAAAATGAATATTCATTTCACACATTCTATAAAAAGTTAAAATATATTTATTCAAAAAATTACAATAAGATTACTTTTAAACCATTTAAAAATAATTAATACATGTGTAAATATTAATTTTAACAATAATTTTAGAAGCTTCAAAACATTCATCAAAACATTTTTATAAATCATGGACATAAATGAAAAATAATTTTCAACCAAAGGGATATATAATGCAAATTTTTTTAAATACATTAACAATATATTGATTAATTAAATATTTTAAAATTAAATAAAAACAATTATTATCAAGAAATAACCATAATATAATAAAATTCATGTGTTTATTCAGATATAGATCATAAGCTTTCATCACTATAATCATAATCATGAACAATCCTGATTAACAATTAGATTGTAACATAAAACTATTACCAATTTGTTATCATTTGAATTGTAATACCCATGAAATTTAGAAAATTATATAAATATTTATATCCCATAATTTCAAGATTTAAATCATAAAATAAATTCATGTGAATTATATATACCACATAAAGAATCATGTAGTGAATATGGCATTGTCCTACTAATGTAAAAGTGAGACAACATTTTATTACCTTAATACATAACCTCATTTATAAAAATTTGATACTCATGTATAATAAATATTGGTTTATTATAAATATATTAAATAACCATAATTATATATATCACACCATATATTATTTACTTCTTCCCATTTATTACTCATTTTTGAACAATTCCCATTAAGAATCATGCATCAGTAATAATTCCATTGTTTCTCACATATGTTTTGATTTTTTATTTTTGGTCCTGTTTACATGATCATTGTTCCATGAAATCCATAATCTTATCAATTATATAAATATAATATATATTCATTAAATTTGGATTTATTGTAATCCATAAAAGTTAGAGATAGAAAACAAATTACACCATTCATGGAGATGGTAGGCCATACATATGCATGAAAATTATTTCCATAATCTATAAAGAAGTAATGGAAGGAAGTTAAAAAATTAATAAAAATTATAGAGTAATTATCTTTTCATATATAAAACATATATTCACTAAATCCATCCTTATTACCCTACATGTAAAGCGTAAATGAAAAATAATCACATAGCTTTGTGAGGTGGTACTTAATTGTACACACGAGAGATGATATTGTATGTAAAAGGAATGTAAATTATATATATATATGTCATATTAAAAATCCAGAAGTAAAAATATTTCATAAATATTATATATAAACTTTAAATCCATCATTATATCTAACCATGAGAGGCAGTGATGGAAAAGATGTTATGTTGGTTCGTAAGGTGGTAGTACGTCATATACATGATGGATGATTTTGTTTCCCATTTTATGTAAGAGGATATAGATGTAGTTTATGACACTAACATAAAAACATATCACTATATAGAATACAATTATTTTATTATACCATCATTATTGAAGATGATTTGAAGGAGGTGTAAGAAGAGATAAAATAAAAATGCTTGGTTAAGTACAATACATCTTCTTCAAACAAACTCCTAAAGTTGAAAATATTTTATAATATTAATTATGAAGACTTAAATTATTTGATAAATTTTTCAAAATTCAATTAAAATAATTATAATAATTTAATTTAAAAATAAATTAACATATACGATGAAAAAATTGTTTTCCAATGAATGAACTTTCAAATGTTTGAAATGTTTTTTATATCAAACTTAAATATGAATGTTATTAAAATTATCTAAATTAAATTAATTATAATTTAATTTAAATATTTTTAATTTAAAACACTCTTTTTAAAAAAAATAAAACCCTTTAAATTCATTTTAAAAAAAGCTGGTTTTCATTAAAAACCAGTATTTTGCACTATTCATCGAATAATTAAACATTTTAAAAATACCAAAAATTCACTATATGATAATCTTGACATGTCGATTCCAATAGTGATGATAATTTTTATATATAAATTTTCTAAATGTTTTGAGAAATTAATTTTATTATTTTTTCAGAAAACACCATAAAAACTCTTTTAGAAAAGGGAATCCCCATGTGTAGCCTTTTTGAACCCTACACATCAGAGAACCACCTTCACCACGAATGGATAACTATGAAGAGGAACCATAAAATAAGGATTTTATGCCATCAAATATTACAGAGCCTTCCAGAGGTTTACGACCCGAGTGGTGATGGTTCAAGACAGTAATCCCTTAGTACTGGTGAGTCACACCTCACACCCACTAAGTAGGAATCAACTAACCCGACAAGATAAATGGATCCTAGATGAAGGAGAATTCAACACAAAGTAGGCTCCAAATAATCTAACCCTAAGCCTCCTAATGAACATAAACATCATACCCCTATCCTTTATCACGTCTCCACATCTGAAGCGACATAAAATACATTAAAAATAATTTTTTGAGAAAAAAATATTTTCAAATCATATAAAATCTTTAACAAAATTTGAGTGTATATTTATTGAAATGTTGTTTATTTTAAACCTTCATACATATTTTTAAAAATGTGGTTATTCTTATTCATACCACTTATTTTAAATGAAATATTATAACGGTCTGATTTAAATATTAATATTAGTTGTATATAGTAGTTCTTTAAATCCTAGTGTTCCATGTGACACAAGTTATCAAAGAAATAAAATTTATTTAGAAGAAAACAAATATTTAATAAAATCTATGGATATAACACAAACATGGTAGGTTTTTTGGTTTCTATTAATTTATGATATAGTTTCCAAAAAACTATAAAATAAATTAATAAAGAATTGCCCTATATTTTTAACTATACACTAACCAAACCTATAATTACTCTTCAATAAAAACTATTGGAATAAGAAGTTAGTATACCCTTCCATCTATATATCCCATCAATGGTGACCTATGATATTAAGAGATCCCCAATATTTTAGAAGATCCCCCTAGAGGTAAGGTATCATATCTTTCTCCTCTTTATTCAAGAACCTTCTTTTTGCAATTACTTTTTATTTCCAATTGTTCAAGTTGGGATATTGATTCTCACTCAAATTTACCCAAGAGAAGAAGGTAAGACGGTCCTTGTAGTTTAGCTTGGGTTATCGAATCCACAGAGACCTAAGAAGAAACCTATAGACACGTACATTCTATGGACTGTTTTCAGCTATGAAGTGGCCAACTTGGATTGATTTTGGATGGGTTTTAAAGATATCTAATAGATTTAAGTGAATTCAATTTAAAATAATGAGTTGATCCTAGGTTATCGCTCGGGGTGGATTGGACGTATTTTCTTTTTAATGATTTAAATTTCGTAAATTTGAGATGGGTTCATTTAAGGAGATAAAACAACATCATCACTTATTGGTTTAATGCCTACATCCTCTAATACTAATCTCTTATACACTTGAAGGATCAATGTTTTGAGAACTTCTAGGTAAAGGATCGTATTAGTACTTGAAGTGTGTGGCCTTAAATTCAACAAGGACGATGAAGTTTAAAAATCATCAAATAAAAGTACAAATTAAAGAAGTGATTATACATTAATTAGGTGATAAATGACATCCAATCCAGCCCCTTTCTACTCCCTTGGATCAACCCATAAGTGGGTTAGCCCTCCATTAATCCCATGGTTTCAATGGAAGCGGAAAGTAGACTCATGAGGGAGGAAATGGAGAATTAAAGAAAACAACAAAAATAAAATGATAACTCCACCGTTGTGTGAATAATTTCACAAGGGTTGGTGTGAATAAATTCAAAACTTGATCCAAAGGTATCAGAGTGATATGAATAAAAACAGAATAATAGTAGAAGAATAACTTTTACTAAGAAACTAAAGTGAATTGAACAACTTACATGTGAAAGACAAATTTGAGGCAACAAAAATGCAGCATAACATTACAATTGAACAAAGCATCCAAGATTTAAAACTCCTTCACCACCACTACCTTAAATAGGAATTTTGGGAGCCTTGGGTAGAGCCTCCAACAGTACAAGTCATCCCACTTGAGTATGGTAGGTCTAGGGTGGTAAGTTTGTGGAAAGAAGACTTTCCATCCTTGACCCGAAAAGACATCCAGCTTTCATGCACCAAACAGACATGCTTAAAACACCTTCTAGATGGACGACTTTGGGTGGGCCATAAAATACTTAAATTACACTCCGGATGTCCCCTAACATCCTGTAAAACCTCAGCCCAAAATGTGTTACGGTTTTTGAGA
Source organism: Viscum album (assembly GCA_963277665.1). Lineage (NCBI taxonomy): Eukaryota > Viridiplantae > Streptophyta > Magnoliopsida > Santalales > Viscaceae > Viscum > Viscum album. Next base: position 425,675,132 of record OY728129.1, on the reverse strand, counting down.
TAAGGTTTCATTGGTGGGCTGTTTTTCTGGGCCACAGAATCTGGCCCAGAATTTTATCTCTAACTTGGGCCGCCTAAATGGACACCATGGAGGAAGAATTAGCATTGGATAATGAAGAGTTATTTGTTCCTAGACATGTATTCTATCATCCCAAGAAATAGGGGGTTAATTGGGCCTGTCTTTTGGGCCTGATAGTCTCATCAGTGGGCTGGTGTCCAATCTGCCTTCTCCAGAATTGCTTCCTTTCATTGACAAATATCTCCATCATCCTCCATGAATTCTCCATTGATCCCTGAATGAAAATGTTCATATTGGAGTGTAGATCAATTTCAAAAAATATCAAATTAAAATATGTATAATTAGATGAATCATTGGGTACTTCAAATTATGATAAAAATTGCACCACATAATAGTGCATTTTAAGAAGGTATTACAATCATAATGTGAAATGATGTTCAAAGTGTAAAATGCACTAAAATGGTGTTTATGAATAATAAATAACATGAATATTATGTATATTAACAATGAATATTAGCCTTATTTAGTGTCTAATCACACCCCCCAACTAGAGTTTTGTTAGTCCCGAGCAAAATATATCTCAACAATATGAAATTTGAATTCCTTTTTCCAAAAAAAACATTTTAATACACAATGATCACCAAAAAACCTTATACCAAACAATCATGAAACCCATAAAAATATTTTAATACAAGATAGTTTCATAAGAAGATCCCAATCCCAAGCCCATTCCTTTTTTCAAATTCATTTTCATATTTCATCCAATATCAATTAAGTATGAGGATGTGTTGTGCATCACAATAGACATGGGGGTTCATCTTTATTCAAGGGGGAAATTACGGAAGCACTAGGTGGAATCTCATTTCAATATTAAGATGAGTATTCATTTTTTTTTGTATTTTTTTTTTCAATTTTACCATGTTAATTGAATTTGCACTCAAAAGAGTCAACCCCTATAGCGAGACTTTGCCGATGACTCCCAGGCTCAATGACCTTAGGGAACCAAGTGAAGCCCACATACATGGGAATCATCTCGAGTTAACTCAGTCAAAAACAAATTCAAATTACAAAAAATAGAGATAAAATTACTAACTCTGGGTCAGACAACTATAGAGTCACGATCCCCAAGTGTCGAAAGCCACACATTAGGTCATTTCATTGCTCTACGCGCAATTTTTTTTATTATTTTTTTTTCAATACTCATATTAAACTAAAATGATCACCAAACCTATGCTATTTATTTAGGGGACCCCATGAACTTAAACTAATACCCCACTATCCAAAGGACATGCATTGTGATTTTTTTTTATTTGGATGAAAATATAAACGATGAAATATCACATTGGACAGCCACACTTTCCAAAATCTATGCTCATTAAATTATACAAGGATTAAAATCAGAATCAGGGTATACTAAATTATTTGATATTCAGTTTCAAAGTGTGCAATGTGTATTACCATGTTTAAAGTTAAAGGAATTTTTCCTTCCATTTAATTATTTTTTCAAATCATTCATTTTTTTTTGACACAAAAGCAATTTTTTTATTTTATCTCCCCCCCAACATAAAAAAAAATGTCCCCAGTGTTTGAAGAAATAAAAATTTAGAAGGAGTAGAGGCAGATGATAGAAGTTCAAAAAGGAAATTGAAACTGAGGATCATGGAATGAAATCACCTGGTGGTTGAAGTTGAAGTTCTTGCTGCTCCAAATTAGTCCTTTGATCTTTTGGGGGATGTAGGCACCTCCTCGTTTGAACATGTATCACCCAAAATAGTACCTAAACAAAAAGAAGAACAAACCAGACAAAACAAACAAAACAACGACTTATTTAATTCCAAGTATCATCATTTTTATGGTTTTTCCTATTTTTTTATTTGTTTTAAATCAAACTAATGATACAGTGTCTTCTTTTAATTTTCTGGGTAAGGTATTACTCAAGGATCACACCGCGTGACACGGATGAATACGATACTCCCCTTTCATACCCATCCATACTCATAATAGAAGAACATGTCAACAGTCTTTTTTTTAAATATCAAAATGTCTCATTAACCCTATTTAAAAAAAATTTGATTAAAACAACGAAATTATTGGAAACTTGAAAACTATGGGTTGCCTCCCATCAGTGCTTTGTTTAACATCGTTAGCCCGACATGGACCCTAAATCTATTAATTTGTTCCTGGTTCATAGGTTGGATTAGTTTACTCAACCTCTCTTTCTTGTTTATTGAATGATTCAATGAATGGTTTTAACCTTTAACCATTGACCTCAAAAATGTAACCAGTTGTGGGATCTTGGATTTCTACTGCCCCATGGGGGTACACATAATACACTATGAAAGGTCCTGACCATCTAGACCTTAACTTTCCCGAGTGTAAATGAAGTTTTGAACTATACAAGAGCACATGTTTTCCCAGTTCAAAATGTTTGACCTTGAAATTCTTAGATTGGTAGGATTGAACTATAGCTTTATTGATCCTCGAATTTTCATAAGCCTCCATCCTTAGTTCCTCCAGTTCAGTGAGATCTAATTTACTTTTTGTTCCAGCCAATGAGAGGTCATAATCCATTTTCTTAATTGCCCAAAAGGCCTTATGTTCAATCTCCACTGGCAAATGGCATGCTTTACCATAAACCAACCTATATGGGGACATTCCTAAAATGGTTTTATATGCAGTTATATAGGCCCAAATAGCATCTAAGAGTTTCTCAGAGCAATCATTCCTAGAAGGATTGACAGTTTACTCAAGAATTTTCTTAATCTCCCTATTTGCTAACTCAGCTTGACCATTGGTTTGAGGATGGTATGCAGTGGACACTTTATGATAAATACCATACTTAGACATGAGTGAAGAGAATGGGCGGTTGCAAAAATGGGTTCCTCGATCATTGATTATAGCCCTAGGAATTCCAAATCTTGAAAATATGTTCTCTTTCAGAAATCGAATCACAACTTGATGATCATTGGACTTAGTGGGAATGGCCTCAACCCATTTTGAGACATAATCAACAGCTAAGAGTATGTAGAGGTATCCCCGAGAGTTTGGGAAGGGACCCATGAAGTCAATTCCCCAACAGTCAAATATTTCAACCACTAAGATGGGAGTGAGTGGCATTTGATTCTTTTTTGTGATGGACCCTACTTGTTGACACCTAGGACAAATTTGAAAAAATTTGTAGGAGTCCCTTGAGAGGGTGGGCCAGAAAAGACCACATTGAATAATCTTAGCAGATGTTATCTTAGAGGAAAAGTGACCTCAACATGCCTCACTGTGACAGAATTTAAGGATGGACTCGTGTTCAGATTCTAGAACACACCTCCTAATGACTTGGTCAGGGCAGAACTTATAGAGGTAAGGATCATCAAACACATAGTGTCTAACATCAGAAAGAAATTTCCTTCGACCTTGAGTCCCTAAGAATTTTGGAATGACTCCTGTCACAAAGAAATTTGTTATGTCAGCATACCAAGGGAAGTCACTCACAGAGTATAGGTGTTCATCAGAAAACGAATCAGACACAGAAAGGTGATTTTAGTTGTCTTTTAATTCCATCCTAGAGAGGTGATCAGCTACAACATTTTCAACAACCTTTTTATCCTTGATTGTGAGGTAAAATTCTTGTAAGAGAAGGACCCACCTAATCAGTCTAGCCTTAGCATCTTGTTTTTGGAAGAGGTATTTTAGTGCAGAATGGTCAATGAACACAGTAATGGGGGATCCTAAGAGGTAGGACCTAAACTTCTCTAAGGCAAACAAAATAGCAAGTAACTCCTTTTCAGTGGTGGTTTAGTTGATTTGGGCATCATTTAAGGATTTTCTTGCATAAGTAATGACATAGGGATTTTTATCACAACGTTGTCCTAACACAGCTCCTACAGAAAAGTCACTGGCATCACACATAAGTTTGAAAGGAAGGTTCCAATTTGGAGATTTCATGATGGGGGGAGAGGTGAGAGAGGATTTGAGGGTTGATAATGAATCCTCACAGCTTTCGGTCCAAACAAATGGAGCATCCTTTACTAGGAGAGCACAAAGGGGACGAGATATTGAAATAAAGTCCTTGATGAATCTTTTATAGAAACCAGCATGTCCTAATAAAGACCTCACTTCCTTGACAGTTTTGGGTGATGGAAGGTGACGAATGATGTCAACCTCTGCTTTATCAACTTCAATCCCCCTACTTGAGACCAGATGGCCTAGAACAAGTCCCTCTTTAACCATGAAATGACATTTTTCCCAGTTTAGGACCAGATTCTTTTCTTCACATCTTGACAAGACTCTCTCCACATTCTGCAGACATCCCTCAAAAGTATCCCCAAACACAGAGATGTCATCCATGAAGACCTCTAGAAAATCCCCTACCATGTATGAGAAGATTCCCATCATGCACCGCTGTAATGTTCCAGGGGCATTGCATAACTCGAAGGGCATGCGTTTGAAGGAAAAGGTACCGAAAGGACATGTGAATGTAGTCTTCCCTTGATCCTATAGGGAGACCTCAATTTTATTGTACCCTGAATACCCATCTAAGAAACAATAAAAGGCATGACATGCCACTCTCTCAAGGACTTGGTCAATGAATGGTAAGGGGAAATGGTCCTTCTTGGTGAATGAGTTTAGCTTCCTATAGTCAATGCAGACCCTCCATCCACTACTCACCCTTGTTGGAATAATCTCTCCATCTTCATTGGTTATCACGGTGATTCCGGCCTTTTTTGGAACCACTTGGATTGGGCCCACCCACTCACTCTCAGCTATGGGATATATGATACCAGCATTTAACAATTTCAGAAGTTCCTTCCTTACTTCCTCCATGAGATTAGGATTGAGTCACCGTTGAGGTTGAGGACATGGCTTTGAATTAGATTCCAGAACAATCCTATGAGCCATGATAAGTGGGCTAATCCCAGGAATATCAGAAAGGGTCCAACCAATGGCTTTCTTATGCTTCCTAAGGACATCTAGAAACATCCTCTCATGATTTTATTCAAGAGAAGAAGAAATGACAATAGGATGTGTTTGATTTTCCCCTAGGAAGGCATAATTTAGTGCAGCAGGAAGTTCCTTCAATTCAAGATTAGGTTGGTTCAGAATTTCAGTAGAAGATTGGGACATTGGATCACGATCAATTTATTTTTTTAGAGTTTCAGGTTGGATTGATTCCCCATATGTAGAAGTTTCAGCTACTAGATTGGCTTGACCATATTTAGGGAAGGAATTTGGAGTGGTCTCCATGAAAGTGGTTTCTTGAATGGTTTCACTACTTGTTGTACCTAAGACTTCATCATAAGAGGAATTTGAAAATGATTCAATCCAAGGAGATAAACTTCCTTCATATGAATAAAGGAAATCAATCTCATCCTGACTTAAACATTCATCATATATTCCTTGATGTCCCATGGATTCATTATCAATGCTTCCTATCATGTTTACTTCATGAATGTCCTCGTCATCCCCTATTTGTGAGCTTGTATTATAGATGTTCAAGTCTAGACTCATGTTCCCATTTCGAACTCAGATAACAGAGTTGATTGTTGCAAGAAAAGGACGACCAAGGATGATTGGGGTTTGTTCCTTATTTCCTAAGTTTGGATGGTTGTCAAGGACAGTGAAGTCAGCAGGGTAGATGAAGTTTTCAACCTTTACCAGAACGTCCTTTAAAACCCCCTTTGGAACCCTAATGCTACGATCAGCAAGCTGAAGTGTGACAGATGTGGGTTGGAGTTCTTCTAGTCCTAACTGGCAGTACACAACATAAGGGATGAGATTGACACTAGCACCTAGGTCACACAAGTCCTTGACAACTTTTCTCTCTCCTAGTTCAACATTGATGTAAGGGCAACCTGTGTCTTTCAACTTAGGAGGAATGGTCCCTTGAATGGTGGTACACACATTAGCAGCCAAAAGGACTTGGTTTTTATGTGAAATTTTTTTCTGAAAGTGCACAAGTCCTTAAGGTACTTTGATTAGGAAGGTGTGGTTTGGATTGCATCGAGAAGAGGAATGTTCAACTTGACTTGTGAGAAGATTTACCTCAATGTTTCACTCAGTTCATGCTTGGGTTTCCCCCTCATGCATTGAGGAAATGGTGCAGGTTGTGGGGTTGTTTGTTGAAGAGTTGTTTCATTGAAAATGTTATCAGTTTTCTCAGTTTGATCTTGTGGTTCATTTGAATTTTCATCCAAGTTTGAACCTTCAGGTGGGTTTTGAATTAGTTGTTCAGGTTTCTCAATTGATATCCCACATCTTAAAACAGTCACAGTCTTTAGTTGTTCCTGACTTGTTTGAGCACAACTTGACTCTCCCCTTTAATTTGAGGATGGCACCGCCTGAGTAGGCATGGGTGCCTTTCCGGTTTTGATGGTTTTAAGTTCTTGTTTTAGGGACGAGACTTCTAAGTTCATCCTCTTCATTTGTTTGCATAGTTGTTCTAGTAGGCTTTGTGGAACAGTTTGGGTTGGTGCTTGAGTAGATTGGTTTATCCCAGGGAGATATTTTGGAGGTGGGATGGTTTGTTGAAAATGGACCGGTGGTTGTTGGTATTGGATAGGTTGGGTTTGGAACTGGTTATGGGTCTGGTAGTTCTGATGGGGGTAAGGATTTTGTCCCTGTGGTTGGCTAGGTTGTTGGTTATCTTTCCAGTGGAAGCCTGGGTGGTCATTATACCTTGGGTTGAAGTTGTTTTGGTATTGAGGCTTTTGAAAGTTCAAAGCATTTACTTCCGCTGGGGGTCCTCCTAAGAGAACATCCTTGATGGATGGAATGGTTGGGCAGTTGTCTGTCTTATGGTCATGTTTGTCACAAATTGTGCAAACAGGGTCAACAGTTTGGATTTCATGGACTTTCCTAAGGTCTATCTCTTCAACCTTCCTAGAGAGTGCTGTGAGTTTAGCCCTAAGGATTTCCTCTTCTCTAAGTGTATGAATTATAGTAGTTCTTTGTGGCTTTTCAGAATAAGGTGATGTTCCCCATGTTTGGTTTTGTTCAGAAAGGCTTTCTAGATACTCGTAAGAATCATTTGGGGCTTTGTTTTTAAATGTTCCATTACACATCATGTCAATGAATTATTTGTTCCCCGGACCCAACCCTTCATAAAAAATTCTCACTTGTTCAGGAATAGAAAAACCATGGTGTGGAACCATGTTTAGAGTGTCTTTGAACCTCTCCCATGTTTCATAGAATGACTCTCCCTCTTTTTCAAAAAAGTTTTGGATACTCTTTTTAAGTGCAATTGTTTTGTGGTGGGGAAAGTATTTTTTGTAGAATTCTCTTTGTAGTTGGTCCCAAGAGTTTATGGATGATGGTCTCAAATTGTTTATCCAATTTTTAGCTCAATCCTTTAAGGAAAAAGGAAATAGCCTCATCTTAGATGATTCTAGTTGATGTGGGGGACACATGGTTTCTATAATGTCATTGAACTCCTTAATGTGCAGGTATGGCATCTCGGACTCCATTCCATAGAATGTGGGAAGGTGGTTTAGGACATGGTGTTTAAAGATGTAGTTGGAATCTTTTAGGGAATTCTGTCTAATGCGTGAGGGGGCATTGTTATAGGAAGGTGTGAGGTAGTCATTCATGGTTTGATCAATTTCATTCCCCAAGTTTGGAGCTGCCTCATTTGGGTTTCCATTTTGGTTCCCACCTGGGTTTATGAGTTGGTTTCTTTGAATACCTTCCATTTAAATGGGCTCAATTTTTGACTCGGGGGGTGATAGAAAGATTAGGATCTAATGGATAGAGTTCCCTTGGTGTACTTGACTCCCCAACCCCAGGACTATCTACCCTAACAAGACGGTTTGATTGATCGCGGGTGTAGGCGGACATGCGCCAAAAGAAAAAAACGAGAAAGGGACAAGATAAGAGAATTTAGATGAGAAAAGAAGAAATGTGGGAGAATAGAATGGGTGTTTAGATGACTTACTTGGGTACCCGGCAACGGCGCCAAAATTTGATTCTCTCTCAAATTTATCCAAGAGAAGAAGGTAAGATGGTCCTTGTAGTTTAGCTTGGGTTATCGAATCCACAGAGACCTAAGAAGAAACCTATAGACACATACATTCTATGGACTGTTTTCAGCTATGAAGTGGACAACATGGATTTATTTTGGATGGGTTTTAAATATATCTAATAGATTTAAGTGAATTCAATTTAAAATAATGAGTTGATCATAGGTTATCGCTCGGGGTGGATTGGACGTATTTTCTTTTTAATAATTTCAATTTCATAAATTTGAGATGGTTCCATTTAAGGAGATAAAACAACATCATCACTTACTGGTTTAATGCCTACACCCGCAAATAATAATCACCTATACACTTTAAGGATCAAAGTTTTGAGCACTTCAAGGTAAAGGATCGTATTAGTACTTGAAGTGTGTGGCCTTAAATTCAACAAGGACGATGAAGTTTAAAAATCATCAAATAAAAATCCCAATTAAAGAACTGATTATACATTAATTAGGTGATAAATAACATCCAATCCAGCCCCTTTCTACTCCCTTGGATCAACCCATAAGTGGGTTAGCCCTCCATTGATCCCATGGTTTCAATGGAAGCGGAAAGTAGACTCATGAGGGAGGAAATGGAGAAGTAAAGAAAATAACAAAAATAAAATGATCACTCCACCGTTGTGTGAATAATTTCACAAGGGTTGGTATGAATAAATTCACACCTTGATCCAACGGTATCAAAGTGATGTGAATAAAAACAGAATAAGAGTAGAAGAAGAAATTTTATTAAGAAACTAAAGTGAATTGAACAACTTACATGTGAAAGACAAATTTGAGGCAACAAAAATGCAGCATAACATTACAATTGAACAAAGCATCCAAGATTTAAAACTCCTTCACCACCACAGCCTTAAATAGGCATTTTGGGAGCCTTGGGTCAAGCCTCAAACATTACAAGTGATCCCACTTGAGTATGGTAGGTCTATGGTGGTGGAAAGTTTGTGGAAGGAAGACTTTCCATCCTTGACCCGAAAAGACATCCAACTTTCATGCACCGAACAGACGCGCTTGAAAAACCTTCTGGATGGCCAAATTTTGGTGTTCCATAGAAGACCTAAATTAAACTCCTGATGTCCCCTAACAGCCTGTAAAATATCTTCCCAAAAGTAGTTATGGTTTTTGAGATATGGTTTAATTGGTGGGCTGTTTTTCTGGGCCGCAGAATCTGGCCCAGAATTTTATCTCTAACTTGGGCAGCCTAAATGGACACCATGGGCGCAGAATTAGCATTGGATATTGAAAAGTGATTTGTTCCTAGACATTTCTGCTATCATCCCACGAAATATGGGGTAAATTGGGCCTGTATTTTGGGCCCCACAATCTCATTAGTGGGATGGTGTCCAATCTTCCTTCTCCAGAATTGCTTCCTTTCATTGCCAAATATCTCCATCATCCTCCATGATTTCTCCATTGATCCCTGAATGAAACATGTTCATATTGGAGTGTAGATCAATTTCCAAAAATATAAAATTAAAATATGTATAATTAGATGAATCATTGGTTACTTCAAATTATGTTCAAAAATGTACCACATAATAGTGCATTGAAGAAGGTATTACAATCATAATGTGAAATGATGTTCAAAGTGTAAAATTCACTAAAATGGTGTTTATGAATAATAAAGAACATGAATATTATTTATATTAACAATGAATATTAGCCTCATTTAGTGGATAATCAGATATGTTTTAATACATCCATATTACTATAATTATGATTCTTATGTTATGAGATACCCCTTTCACTGTCATTCACCCATTCCATAAACCTTTATATACACCCTTCATATTGTCAAAATTATCCTTGGATTTTTTATTCCAAACTTTTGTGTAGTGAATTCCAATCCCAGTGTTCACTCAAGGGTATTCAAAAAGTTGTAACTATACATTATTTATTGTTTTATACATGTAAATAACCAACACAAAATATTTTTAGGGTTAAAATTGATGAAATACATTCTTATGTTTCATGATCAATGTGGCACATTTATGCATGTACCTGATATGAAAGTGGCAGGTAGACTCGAATAAATTCCTAGTTTCTTTTCAAGGAACGCCTACCTGGATCTTAATAGGATCCATTGAAAGGCCTATTTTTAATACCAGGCCACCTAAAAACATCACTTATATATTCATAAATAATATTAGATAACTTGGAATGTAGGAAATGTTCCTTTAATGTTCTCAAAGCAATGTCTAGTAGGCCTACAAAGTGTTTATAAATCTTATAGTAAAACAAGTTTTCATCTATGAACACCATAAAAATTGTTGAGAGACAAATGAAATATTCAATTTATTAGATATTTAAAACTATTAAATAATTATTAAGTCCAAATAGAATAACAATTTACTCAAAATGTTCATAACATATCACGAAACTATATTTTATATTTCCTGCATATATGTTTTAAAATTAAATATAATTATTTTTGGGATTTAATTTATAATTAATTCCTTATTTTTAATTTTTTTTATTAATAAAATTAAGTATTTAAAATGTAATTTTGGAAAAAATATATGTATGACATTAATAGAATTTTTTATGGAATACATTATTTAATTTAATTTTTGGAATAATGGCCCAAACTACTGACCTATGAGGACACATAGATAAGAAAGAATATGTAAGCCCTGGTGTGTGTAAAATTCAGGATTAGGTTAAGTGTATCAAGAGGAGGTCTTGATATGTGTTGTTTTTATGTCGGGTAGTGCAGACAAGGTGCTTTAGTACTGCTAAAATGGCTCATATTTATTATAGAATAGTGGATATATGATACATTTCCCTAGGATATTTTGTATTTTAGATGAGTAATATATGGAAAATATTAATATTAAAACAATTATGGAATTTCATCTGATACTTTCATCACTCACCTTTAATAAACACTCCTCCTCCCTCACACCCCATTCTGTTTTCTTCACTACATATTCCCATTGGAGTTCCACCATGTCCACCATCTAATAAGATAAGAATCAACACTGTGAAGTTTGGAACCCTCGTGAGAGTAACAATAGAGATAAATAGACTCTATATGAAGTCTTTGTGGGGATTAAGAGTCCATTTATGAGGATTATTGGAGCATGAAACTGCATGAAGTGGGTATAAAAAAGGTGAGTATGATGTATATCATAAGGATAATTGTGCAAGATAAAATAGTGGATTCCACATAGCAAGAGAGGTATATTCTCATTAAAGGGATATTAAAATAATTAAATGGTTAAAAATTTATTTTTTTAAGGGGTCCAGTCAAACTAATTTCATGCATGAGTGTAATGATTGATAAAATGGCTAACAGAACACTTGACTAAACAATTTTATGTCATTGTGAATTTAAAATCCCCATATATGGACGGTTGAAATTAGGAGTATTATATTATGGAGGGTAATGTCATTCCTCACATGAAAAACCTAAATTCACCATAATGAGAGTTTTCATATATAGGTGATCATGGTGTGGAATGTGAAGTAATAAAGATAGTGTGCTACCAGAAATGGATAAAGAAACTCCAACTATAAATTGTGGAATCCATTTTAATAATTATCACAAAAGTTTGGGTTATGATTTATAATGTCTAAGAGGTAATGCAATTGAAATTTCCAGGTTTTTAATTTTATTATAGTCATGGTATGTATATATATAGATGTACATACCCAAACCACCCACTATTTAGGAGAAACTATAGATATAAATTGGGATGTATCTAGTTATATTCCACTTGGCAATTTAGCATGTATCTATATAGAGGCAGATAATTATTTAAAATTAGTAAAGATATTGAGAATATGGAACAAATATGGAGGAAGGTTGAAAAAGATACATTTATGAATTTTTGTCTATAAATAGTAGTTGTTATACACTCTTTGGAGGCATTGAATTTTCATGAGCTTCATTATCTATTATCTACTTAAAGTTATTTTTGTCTCTTAAAAATATTTTTTCCCTTTTTTAGTTTTATCTATCTCATAGAATACACGAGGGAGTAGTATTTTTTTCATGGTGATACAATGAATGGGTATTGACCAAATTTTTATACTATTATTTTTTGATTTCTTGGGATTGGTTGTTTCATTATTTTTTTATCCCATAAAATTTTCTCTTTTACCTGAGAATGACCATTTACCTTGAGTGAGAGAGTTCCCCTTCCCTAAATTAACTAGTTTTTGATATACACCATGACCATTTGGTTGATTACATTATATGTGTAAACATGGATTCAAATTACAATATCTCTAGTGACCCAAATTATATATCTATTAAAAAATAGAAGCTTACTAATGGGATAGTGTATAACTGAATCAATGAATTCACTCATACTCAAATATAACACTTTAATTTATACATATATTTTGTGCTTCACTATTTCTTGAACATGGATTCAAATCTACCAAAAACACCTTATCTTACTTGGTTTCTTCAAGGATCATTAGTTTTCACTTAAATTTAAATTATAGTATTACTTATTTGAATAATATTATTTTCCACCCATTATCTATGGGTTCAAATTTATGGATTTCAATCCATTACTACTATATTAGTGGTTTATTGTTTTGAGGATACTTTTTTTATAAATTATAAATTGTATTGAATCCATAATAAGTGGTGAAACCTTGAGGACAACCAAATTTTTAGTATCATAAATGATGAATTGGTTAAATAACTTTAATTTAGTAAGATATTTTAATTGTTTTATATATCTCTTTTCATTTTTGGAATTTTAGTTTAGGTTCATCTTTTATCTTTTTTATGAACATCTATTCTTAGAATCCGTTTTTGTTGTCATCGTTGGGATGAAAATCATAATGGATAGATACACACTCCTAAATACTCAAAGGGGTGATCTAGAAAAAAAATGGATCAACCCAAATATAATATCTAAAAAATGTGAAGGCATCCTATGGACATACTTGAGTGATGAAGACACTCTCTTCTGTGGGCAAGAATTAATTTTCAAGGAGGCATATTAAAATTTTTATATTCTAAAAAAAATTAAGGTACCCATAGAGGAAAGTATCTAAATTTTAAAATAAAGGATCCTCCATCATTAGTAATAAAGTGGAAAATTAAAATTAATACCTAATAATGTTTGACTAGGAATAGATAACTTCAAAATTTTCTTACCACTTTATAAGGTTTTCTGCTTTCTGGTTTCCCCCATAACAACAAGTTGGAACTGAGTGAATATAAATAATCAATGAAATGAAAATCTCATCATAATCTTATGTAAAAAATTAATTGAATGTGATGGTTAATAAAACAAATTATATATTTGAATATTTTGAATAAGATAGTCCACATGAAGAGGAAATAATGGTTTATTATTTTTTCTTCTTTTAAAAAGTTTAATAATGTTTCAAGGAGGAGGAACAGAAGAGATGTAATGGATATTTACATACATAATTCATGGTTAAATCCTTAATTAATAACACATTTTGATATCCAATTACACAATTCAAAGAGATTTGGGCGATCTAAATTGCCTTAACTGAATCTCTTTTAAAAATGAAACTCATGTTTTTTTTAAATTTTTGGACATTAGAAATTAGTATTAGAAATTTATTTTACCATTTGAGGAATATATTATAATTCATATCAAATCAATTTATATTATTGAGATTTATTGAGTATTTATATGTTTACTTCACTTGTTTTGTTGTATTTTATAGGTCCATAACGACCAAGGAACAAAATAGAGGTGACAGAACATGATATTCAAGAGGAAAGGGGAGTGATATTTCAAATTTTTTTCTTTTATTCTCCTATATTATTTAAATATTTTTTAATATTTTTTAAATTAATGTGTATTCCCTATTTTTATATTTTCTTAATTTTGATATATTATAACAAAATTTACATAGTAATCCCATAATTCCAATTTTTATATATCACTACTGATAGGATTTAAAGAGTATAATGGGGGATGGATTTTTAGGGATAATCATGAGAGTGTCAGTTTGATGAATTGTGATTCTGGGGGATTGGTTGATTCATGTTGATGAAATTCCCTTCCATATGTTTCATGATAGTAATTTATGATGTTAAGGAGGATTGGTTTTTTATTATTAGGTATTCCATGAGTGATTGACTCTTATATCTTATGTTATCCATTCCTGAGATGATTCTAGTCTAATGTTTTTACATTTTATATTGTTTATTTCTTATGTAAAATAAAAGAATGTAAACCTAATATAACTTTCATTAAAATTTTAAAATATATGATTGTAAATAATCCAATTTAAAATGAATGAGGAATTTTTATTTTAATCCATTTATCCTTGAGACTAATCTTTAACATCCACATTTTATTTTAACCCATATAATCCATCAATCAAATTGATAGGGAAGAGCCACATTACTAGCCTATTATATCTGTATTTCCGCTAATCTTAGTATTTTTTCATGATAATAAATGGCTCAAGTGTGGAGGATAGGTTTTATATGTTGTAAATGAGTGTATCAAATAGAATATAATATGTTATTGTATTTTATTGGGTGAGTAAAAGAATAATTATTATTTTAAAGTTTTATTTCATTATTTTACCTCTTGAAAAAAATGGAATAGTTGAAAAATAAAATAAAAAAACTCTTGTGTATTAGGGGAGTGAAATATCACAATTACTTAGATTATAATATTTTTTAATGTTTATAGTTAGAGTCATGATGATATAAAATATGGGTTTCATGATGTATGTGACATTTATCCCAAGTAAAAAAATACATAAAAATAGAAAAAAAAACTGAATAGTAGAAAAATGGGTTATCATTAATTATTCTTGTTTATCATAATCATTATACTACTATGAGTTTGAAACGTAGATTGATGTTATACTTTTTAAGTAATATTTTCATTGAGATTATATATTTTTTCAAGTAATTTTATTTATAACATGACTTCAATTTGAGATTTATTATTTTTCACATAATTACCTTACTAACCTAATCTCCAGATTCATTTGAAACTAATAGTAAATCCATTGGGATATTTTTTTTATGGGGTGGAAATTTGAGATGCTTTGAAATCTTCATGAATATAAAAGGTACTTACGGTATGAGCATTACTATATTTAAATGTCACCTTGAGTAATGAGAGAGAATAATTTAAAGTGAGGTTGCTCACAACATGACATGAATACTAATGATAAAATAATATTCTTGAATGGATGTTAGGAAAAGATTATTTAATTTAAAAAAATATAATAGTAAAATGAATAATTGATTGGTTTTCTTCAAAAAATTAGTATTCGAAAAAAAATATGTGATTCTTGAATGTTTATTCCCTCATCACTAATTGTATAATTTTTTTGAATTTTATTTTTAAATATTGGTTTCATGGGATCCATTTTTTATTGTATTGATATTGAATAATTTATTCCTAAAATATGATCCAAGTGTGAGATGATTTGATATTTATACTTCATGTATACAATTTTAAAATGTACTTTCATTACTTTTTTAAATTTAACTTATAATTATTGTTGAAATTTTCATTTTTTTATTTATTTAAAGAATTAGTTTTTTAAAATACTTTTTATAAAAACATAATATATATATATTTATATATTATTTTAAATATAAATAATATTTAGTAATAGAGTAATTTATTTTTAGGTGAAAAAATATCATCATCTGCTAGCGAAGGCAGACCCACAGACAAGTGGGAAAAAGAAATCTCTAATGTGGGTTGGTGTTAGGTGTATGTCAAGATTATAAATATAAGAGCAGGGAATGTGTGAGTTCTAGGTAGGAGTGTCCCAACGGGATGGTCTCTGACTACTAATTTTGGATGTCCCCACTTCAGAATTGTTGATAAGAAAGAAAGATCCATATGAATGTTTTTATGTTGGGTGAGTAAGGTACATACACTATTCATATTTAATGAAAATAAATTGTATTTCCTAAAGAACACACATCACCCAACTTGGATAGACACTATACATTCATTTCACCACATTCAGTCATACATGTCATGTCTTTCCAACAGATTCCCACATTTTTCATCATCTAAGGAATTCAACACCAATATTGGGATGTTTGGAACCACCATGGGATAAGAAATATAGCTCAAGGGATTCTCTATAAATCCTTTACAAGGATGAAGAACCCATGTATGAGGATGATTTGAGGTCACCAATGCATAAAAAGGGTATGAATAAGGTGAGCATGATGCATTGTATGGTGGTGATATTTCTAGATAAAACATTGAGTTTCTCATAGAAGAATATATGAGAATGTTTTATGGGGATCTTAAAATGGTAAAATAATACTGAATTCATCATATTAAGGGTCATGGCTAATCAACATTCATACTTGACTATATTGATGGATAAAATGACTTAAAAACATAAGAAAATAATGTTGTTTTATAGTGATGGTGAAAGTCACATGTAGGGAAGGATGAAACAATGAATATTATGTCTTAGAATTAAATAATAATGCTTACATGAAAACCCTGAATACACCACACTGAGAGTTTTGGAACAGATATGATTTTGGTGTTATGCTAGAATATATAAAGATAATCTACTATATAAAATTGATAAGGAAATTCCCATAGTAAATATTTAAATAATTTTTAGTATTTTCATACAAGATCATGTTTTATATTATTGTTTTGATGTGGGAATTATGGTGAAACGTCTAGAAATTTTTAGGGTGTTTGTATATATAGACATACATATTCGATCCACTTTGTCATTGGATGATATTTAATATATTATTGAGGATGTAATTTTTGATATGAAACCTGGGTATTTGAAATATATCTATATGAAAGTAGAGGCAAATTAAAATATTATAAAGATGTGGATATGATATAAGGCAAATGGGCGAAGTAAGTGAAAGATATAATTGAAAAAATCGATCTATAACTAAAGGTTACTGTGAACACTTTAGACAGATTTAATTCTACGGAGCATCATCAACTACTATCAATTAGAGGTTTTTGATGTATATATAGGGTTTTTTAATTTCTTTTTATGTTTTATCTCTCCCATTAATAACATGAGAGGGTAGTACTTTTTTCATGGTGATTTAGTAAAGGGGAGTGGATCCAACAAAGATGATAATATTTTTATGATATCTTTTCATATATTTTTTCACTATATTTATTAACTATAACTATTTATCATTTACTTGATAATGGATATTACCCATGATTGAGTGACTGCCCTTTACAAGAATTAACGTTTTTATCACCACCATGAGCATTGGGTTGATTACATTACATGTTTAAACATTATTTCAGATTACCTGATCTCTATGTGACCCGAAGTACCTAACCACGGTAAACAGGAATGTTAGTGATTGAAGAGTGTTTACCAAAACCAAATATTTAACATATAATATTTTCTAACAACATCATGAGTATCAATAGATATTTTTTGGTTTATTATTAAATGAAACTAGATTAGAATATGCTTGGTACGCCACATATCATTTTGTTTCTTCTAGGATAGCTAGTTTTTCCTTTGATTTAGATGATATACATAGGAATTTAAATTCTAGTATTTTAAACCTACACTATATGGGGTTGACCTTAGAGTTGTTAATTATATTATAGTTTATTATTGGTTTAATGTTTTTTTCCTTGTTTTATAGGTTCTAAAAAAGTTCCATACCGTAGTAAGTAGTGATGTATGTGGCCCAACTAGAAATAAAAAATAGAAATATATTCTTCATATACTCTCAACTGGTGGAATAAGGATATTTGGTAGATAGTTGAAAACTATCTAAAACTAGTGATTTGGTTGAAAATATAATAAGTCTAATGAAATGGGTAGTTATTCATGATTCCCACGTTATTTATCTCAAGGAAATCAATGTAAAGTAGAATACTTCTGTCCACCTTATTTGTAAATAGAACTACAGATTCCCATGGTGACATGGCAGGATAAATAAATACATTCCCCTCAATATCTTCCAAATAGGACTTAAATTCCTTTAACTTGGAAAGATTCATTCCATCATATGGTATATAAATAGGTCTCTTACTTTGGAGTATATCAATAGAAATTTTCACCTCTCAACTAGGAACTAACCTAGAGAAATAATTAGGGAAAACATCATGATGTCAATCCACCAACCCTAAAAAAATTATCATCAAGACATTGTTCAATTATATTAAAAATAAAACTAGATATCTAAAATGAAATCGATCCAATATTTGGAATAATTGGTCAATTCTTAATTAGTCTTGTATCCCCCTCATCCATAAAATATGATTGTTTCCATCAAGATAAAGGATCTGAACACTCTACAGATAAAAATCAATAAATGATTTAAAACTAATAATTCAATAAATATCATAGATAATATTGAAGATATCCTAGTAATGAAATAAAAAATATCATCTAAACTCGACATCCAAAAACATCACATGGAACTCAGGGAATATGAATCATTCATCCATCCTCTATCATAAAAAATTATAAAGATATACCACATATGTCATCAATTTAGATTTCAACCCCAATATGGAAAAAATTATAATAAATTAATTAATTTGATACACTTTTTCATATAAATGAATGCCTATGGAATTATAACTTTTCTTACCTATTAAAGTAACTATCATAACATAAAATGCATCAGGAACATGCTATGCTACAAATTATCACTCTAATTTGGGACCACTGTGAAACTTATTGGTATGATATGAGTCACTAATCATTTAAATATACTCATCCTACCTCTTATGATAAGGCTTGTCTCATTTAGATATATTTGAATACACCTAAGTGGATCAGGTATTAGATGATCCAGTCCTACTATACTAAGTAGATCGACCAGAAAAGTGTTACAGATGAACCAGTTTCCCATAATTATGGAATGTCTTATGAGATTATAAAAATAAGATTTATTGTGTCCTAAAATCCCATGATCAATGCAAAATAGTTGTCTTTTCTCTGATATAATCACTAGGGAATAATAATTTGGGTATTTCAAACATCCACTATAAACTCATCGATAATCCATACATTTATTCTTCTAATAAGACGAGGAAATATTACTTCATCTTATAGGATTAACGACACCACTCAAGATAGTCAAACCTATTGTATTTATCTCATATATTATATCCTCACTGACCACACCAACATACGTCTTCTTGTATAAAATAATATTCCTGCATCTAGACTCTTGTCTCAAAACCATATCAACCTATCAACCCTCATTATATTAATTTAAATTGATTTTAGTTGAATGGTGGAAAAACATAGAAAACTCAGTGGAATGTTCCATCATATAATTATTCTATGGATTTAATTTTATGAACTCTATTGGATTCACTACTATTAGGGTCTCTTGAGAAAATTGTTGGTTGAAAATATCCTTAAACATGGCCCAGAGATATCCTCGTTCATTTTGGACTGCCTAATGTATTCACACCATTTAAAGTTTTTTATCTCAATCACATTAGTTTTAAAGGCCAAACTATTTCACTGTATTGTAAATTGACAATAGGGATATTAGGACCTCAGGTGTGCCTCACCATATGTTCTATTCTAATCACTAGCTGTGAGGGTCCTGGGTGTTATCGTGGGGAGACTATCCCCTCATATGTGGGTGGGTAATAATAGATAAATTATAAAATATAAAAATCATTTTAATAATCATAAAATTACTCATAATAACTAAAACATAACATACTATATCAAATGAAATTTGGAAGCCTGTATTTATACAGACTCATAGCCATACTAGCATAAAAACACAGTGTACCAAAATGGATGATCACACAACACTAAATGAAAGGAATAAAATATATAATTCCTATAGTTTATCTCTGAGCCATAACTCTTCCATATTACTACCCAATCTAAAATTTATAGCTGAATAATAAAATCCTATCCCTTTATCCAACATAAATATTCAATCAATTTTATCTTCTAGGTTATTCAAGTTCCATGGCTACCCTAGAAAGCTATTAATATTAATATGTAGGGCACTAAAAATCTATTCCCAAATACTACCATTAATATAATGCATGTACATGTGATATGAACATATGAATAGATAAATAAAATTTACAAGTGTAAATAAATAAACACTATCAATCCTTATGTTCTAACATGACACTCGGGATTGAACCAACCCTAATTCATCAAGTATTAAAGTTTCTATAAGAACATTACATATCATTCCAAAAAATATCATCCCCACGAAAAATTCCTAAGAACAATTAAAATTTAATACCATAATATATGTCTCAATGAACACATATTAGAAGCTAATAATAGGTATCTATTGGTATGCTAAGAACATGGGGGGTTCATTCGTCCTAGATCATCTCATATATACATCTCATCTAGGGGGTAGTGTGCCTCTCAAATAAAATAAAATAGTGAAATAATCACTTTTGGGGGAAATTCATACCTCTTAGGTAATATCACACATATATCCTTTTGCGTTCAGTGTTTCCCTACCACATCATCTCTTAATATTAGGAACGAAGGCCAACTCCAATGAGAAAAACTAAAGAATCCCATTTATCTCATCAAATCTGGGTGGATAGTGAATCCCATCTGAATCATACAACCAATCGTAGGAATATTGGTTGGATCTAAGGAAATAATTTAAAGAATCACATTTATATCAATACCTTTTATTGGATAGTTCATTAAACCAGAATTATCACATAGAACACATATCTATGGGACTATCCATCTAGATGAACATATCCTATATAGTAGAGGTCAGCCTATCAAGTGTATGGGTAATCACTACTATATTCATAAATTACCCACACCATTGATTTATGTTATAAGGTAACAAAAAAATAATAACAACCATTACCAAATGCATCCATTCAAGGTACAACATTTCCCAAAGATCAAAATATGCTCCTTGTGGTCTCACTATAGAACATGAAACCCAACAAGTGTTCCTTTATCCTTTTTCCATCACGTGGGTCCAACACTTTACTCAGAGTATATCACATCCCTAGTCATAATCATAATCATATCATGAACTCATTCTCCTCATAAGTTCTTTCATGTTTGTTCCACACTAGGGAGATATCCTGAAGATGATCACCGTTCTAGGTCTCCTTAGTTTAGTCCTCATGCCCCCAACGTATTCAAAAGTTATACAAAAAAATTAACTCCTTATTAATCACACATATTTATGAAAGGAACACTATACCCACATCCAAATTAGTTATCCCAATAGGTATATGGTGTATCAAGGGTCCCAAATGGTCAATCCCTCGACCATCCATCTCAACTCATTTCTCTCCTCTATCTAAATGGTACTAAGGGGAACTTACCATTAGGACCACTATAATAGGTTCATTTCTTTTATTCTACACCCCTCATGAGTCGATGTATCTCATGGGAAACCCCATAATTATATTGTTGGCCATAAGTGGTCGAGACATCCAACCATTAAAAAGGTTTCTTTCATGGATGTTAACACATTTTCCAGTCCATGGGAACTTCACCTAAATAACATAATTAACATAATTAAAAATATTTTGTCACTCAAAGTGGTGTTACCACACAAATATCACATGTCCTTTCAATAAAGAATAATACCATAGAGAGAATTCATAAGGATCACCAACCATAATTATAGTGTTATTTCCATTACAACTTCTCATTCATCCTCACTAAAGACCATCCAAGTCAAATCGGCCAATACCAACACATATATGGCCCTAACTCAATCCAAATCATCGAAATTAATTAATTATAATTAAATTTAATTTACATTATCAAATAAATTAAATTCTGCTAATTAATTTCAATATGTGTAGAAGATTAGTAACTCCATATATATCCTTGTTACAAAAAATATGAAATTAACCACCCGTAAAAGGTCTATGGTGTACCCTCGATGCCAACCTGTGTAAAATCCCTAACATTCAGAACAAATTCAAAAGATTGTTTTTAATTTAGGAAAACCATAGAAAATATTCATCAGAAATGTGACTATAATAAAATAATGTTTCATGGGATGAGATCCTAACCTCGGAACACCCAATATTTATCACATGAAAATTCACTATCCTATCAACATGATTCCACCATACTCTAGTAAAATAATCATGCCAAAACCCCAACTGAAGAACCACAAGTAGAAGTGGTATAAAAGAAGATGAATGGATGATGGAAAGGGAGGATCACCTAAAATGTTGGTTAATCACAACAAATTCACCCCATTTATAAGGGGGTAAAGATATAAGAATGAAAGGGAACTCATTCAATCTCTTTTGGTTCATTGTGATTATGGGAGAAAGAGAGGAGGTCAAGGGGTATTGAAATCAAATGGGGTAAAATGGGGAAATCGCCAAAACATTAAACCATATAAGCAGAAAAAAAAATCACTATGGAATTCCTAGATTCAAGGTGAACCCCATGGAATCCCAAAATATTCTAAAATAATAATTATCAAAACCATGAATAACCCCTCAATCATTGTTTTATATATAATAACGACTAAATAATCTCACCAAAATCTCTATAAGTCATGGTATTGTGGTGTGGTGGGGCTATCTATATGCAATTATTATCTTGACACCAAGCCTTTTGAAAATGACCAATCCCACACATCATTTTCTATCATAGCTCATCCCATTTAAAATTCTCATAATGCAAGGGCCATGGTGTAGCTGGTCCTAGTTTTTTCTCTAGCACCTAGACAAGCAGGCCACTACCATGATCAACCAAACTCCAAACATTGAATTTTTGTGGAACTGTTTCACAAAATCACTATCCCATTAAAACATGTGGACATATAAAATGTGTAACTCCCCATGTTTAGAAAAAACTATAATAATATAGTCTCCCTAAAATATTCTATGTCAAAATGTTCCTCAATGCACTATTCCTGAACTGACCTTGATCTAACGTCTACTCGAAAACCTATACTCTGCTCCAAGCCTTATTATATGTCCAAAAAAATCTCCATGAAATTTAAAAACACTTGAAATAGAGATTCAAACACAATATCTCAACAAATCCCACTATAGAAATCAATAATTCAATTTCCCTTTTGTCACGAACCAACCCGGGTCGACCCCAAACCGGTCACCCGAGTCGGTCCGCGGCATGGCCCGAGAGGCGTTCCCGATCCTCCCGGGCTGGCGACAAGCGCCAGGGCATCAATAGAGGACAAGTGGGAACGATTTCTCCCAGCAAAAATAAATAAACAAAACAGCGGAAGGAAAATAAATGACACGAAAAAGGAAGAACGACCAACAAAAACACACTAACCTGGTCTCGGCCAAAAACTCCTCACGACTCTGAGAGTCGCTCGCCAGACCACAACCAACTCTCGCCCACGGCGAGCAAGCTCGAGCAACCTGCAACAAAACTAAAAACAGGAAAACACTATAGGCGTGAGTATTAAAACTCAGTAGGCGTGCCCAACAAACTATTCCCAATGCACTACCTCTAAAAGAAGAATTTACCAATTACAGGTTTGAACTAAATATACAAAAATATTGGTTTTCACACACACACACACACTTCAGTTTCTAAAACAAGTATCAGTCCATTGCCCTTTTTAATTTTAAAACAAGTTTAGTGTTTGAAAGCAATAAGTACATTTCATTTTTTTTAAACATTTTTCTATGAACAATTTAGAAATCTAGACTTTAGTTATTAACCAAAAAGGAAAACCACACATAGCACACATAACACACAACACATACCAAGGGCAATGGGAAAAGTGGCACACATAGGCCAGCAACAGAACTTGACCTCTCGATCGTCCGCCACACACTAATACACAATAATGAAAACATGGGTCGAACCTAGGAGATCGTGAACAATCCAGAACGTACTATACATCTGACTCATCCTGAAGGCATGGCCTAACTCGATGACGTCATAACGCCCTAACGCCCGGCATAGCCCTGCATGGCCTAACCGAGGGGCCCAATCCCCATAGCAGCAATAACTCAGTATTCCCCTGCTATGGGGCCACTAGCCAGTGCGTAATCTAAACTAGTGCAGCAATCGTTCTCAGAAGATTCACTCACTACGCCAGGTTCCCATGTCAACACAAGCAATACACAGGGGTGCGTCAACAATTTAAACCAATCAGTCACGATGAAAAAACATCACATGCAACTCATACAATCAACACACACCAAAAGTCACCCCTGAGTGGGTTTTCCAAAACAATTTATGTTATTAAAGTGCCAAACGGGCCTTCACCAATTTTAAAGAAAAACATTGTTTCTCAAGAAAACCCGAAACACTTGTTCAGAAGAAATAATTTATCTTTAAAACCAGAACCATATTTGAAATTCCGTAAATTATGTTTAAAGGACAAATGGGCATTCTTTCAATACTGGGTGTCCGCTCGTCAAGAAAATATCACACGTGTTCGGTATAAAATAAACAGCTCTTTTCGCACTAAATAATAATTTAAAGTTTTATTATCTAATATTATTTCTAATTCATTAAAAATTAATAAAACAACAAGAAATTAATAAATTCTAAATCTAAAGGTAAGTGCAATGGGGGACCTACCTCGACTCGCAGTTCGGTTACGACGATGACGCGGTGCGTCTCACACTCGCGCACAAGTGCGCGCAAGGCGACGACTACAGTACCGTGGGAATATGTCACCGATGTGCTGCAACAATCGCACAAACAAATAAAAACACATAGGCATGTACTTAAAACAACCCCAAAGAGCAAGTAGTGCAAAAAGGACCATCTCGACATGTTTTCAAAACGTGATTCTAACCACACCAATAAATCACAAAAGTATGCCAAATTAACAATTTAAGCGAAACAAATAACCCAATAAAATTTATCTATAATATCACATAATTTATTCTAAAAATAAATATACTCAAAACCAAATGTGATTAATTAATATTAAATGAAATTAAGTCATATAAGAGTTCATGTACCTCTAAATTTGAAGGGGTAGAGGTCGGCGCAGAATGCGTCTGATCATCGGAGTCGCGCGACCATCGGGAAGCAGCGACGTGCACCGGCAGGGGCTGGCCGGACAGTGGGTGCGAAGCGAGGGTGCACCAGAGGGTGAAGATGAGCTGAACGGAAAAAAGGGGCGACCCGAGTCGGACAAAGGGCAGGAAAAACCAGAAAAAGGAGGGCTGCAACCTATTCGAAGGGAAAGGGGCGTGCGGGTGCTGCAGGACAGGGAAAAGCTGGAGGGGAGTCGTCACGCTGAACCGGAGGTGTGGCCGAGCGCTGCAAGGTAGGGGCACAGGTGTTGGCCAAACAGGAGTCCCGCTGGACTGGTTGCATGCAGGGTAGAAGGCAGGAGGAGAGGGGCCTGGCCAGCAGGGAGGGTACGCGGCGTTATGAGGCGAGGCGCACGACACGGTGCAAGGATGGCCGAGGGGTGAGCATGAGCCGGACGGAGGGTCGACCAGAGTTGTGCGCACACCGGGCAGAAGGGGGGGGGTCTGGACTGCAAACTAGGCACGCCGGTAGGGGGGAGCTGCTGGAGACGGGTTGTTGCAAGGGAAAGGGAGGCAGACAAGGGTGGTTTTCCTCCTGGGGCGCGACACAACTGGATAGGGGGGAGCTGATGCACATAGGTGTTTCACCAGGCGAAGCAGGGCGCGGGGATCCAAGGTCACGAGTCGGCTGGGCGCGCGGACAACCGCTGCTGGATTGGGGGCTGTCGCGCTGCAGGTTGCTGGAGGAGGGAGTCAGTCTTCTCGGTTGAGAGGGAAGGAAAGCGAGGCTCACCACTGTAGAGGAGGAGGGCTTTCGAGGGCGGCTAGGGCGCTGCAAGCGGAGAGCGCAGCTGGTGATGTGCGGGTGAGCTGAAAGATGGAGGGACCCCGGGCGCACGGTGCAGGACGGGAGGCGCAAGGAGGCCGGGGCGCTGTGCAAGGTGTCGGCAGGGAGGAGCGGCTATTGGGCAGGAGCAGGGGTGGTTCTACTGCACCACAGCATGGATTTGGGTGCAGGGTGGCGGCAGATCAGAAGGGCAACGCATATGGGAGAGCTGGAAGGCTGGGGAAAAAAAGGAGGGGAGCTGTGCGGCGCTGCTACGTGGGGCTGCTGGGCGGAGCAGGGTTCAGGGGAGCCGAGCAGGGCGATGGCGATGCTGTGCGGGGCGGAGGCTGTGCGGGTGGAGGCCTACCAGCAGCGCGGGTCAGGAAAGCTGCGGGTGGCATGCGGCGGTGCACTGCGGCGGACGGAGGGATTGGGGGCGGTGGGTGTGTGTCGACCGAAGGCAGCAGGACGGGCACCGTGCAGCGGTGTAGCGCAGCGGACAAGAGGAAGGAGAAGTCTGCGGGAGGAAGGAGAAAAGAAAAAAAAAGAAAGGAAAACAAAGAACAAGGAGACAGCCGTGTGGAAGAAGGGGGAAACAAAGAAAAAAGAAACAAGAAAAAGAAGAAGAAGAAAACACACAAAAAATAAAATAAAATAAAGTAATAAAATAAAAAGAATAATAATATTATCATTATTATTAATAATAAATTTAATCTATATTAACAATATTAATATTAATATCAACAATAATAATAATATTTATATTAATAATAATACTAATAACCTTAATTATAACAAATGTAATAATTAAAATTAATAATCGTAACCATAATAAAATACAAAACATATTAATTTTAAATCCTTCCGAAGACCGACGGACAGTGTCGCTGCATGGGCGAAGCCGCGCGGGGTCGCGCTCCGCCCGTGCGTTCAATGGCGTCGAACCCAAAACATGCATTTTTTGACAAAGCACAAAAATCTGGTTCTGGAATAAAAGCAACAAATGGGTCGGGGTGTGACAATTCTCCCCACCATAACACTTCCCGTCCCTGGGAAGCCACAACAAGACCTAGACCATAGAAGAAACTCCTTAAGTGTCAAACACCCCCCAAAAGTTTAAGCACCTCCAGTTGATTGATCCAAGTAGACACCGAAAACCCATGACACGCAACTTATCCTCAAAACACGAACACTTTAAACACCACCCTAAACGATACCCGAGAAGAAACTCTGATACTGACACGGGGAGGCCCGAATGGACTCCCCACCATAGGAAACAAGCCAACTGAATTCAACGAGACCCACGATGGGTCTCCCCACCATAGGACTGACGATACTAACCGAGCTTGAAGTTTTTCCACATAGTCCAAAAACCCCCCACCACAAGGGGAAGAAGGGAAGGGGCCTACGGGTAGAGCATCGAAACTACCGTCACCGTCACTCCAACGATGTCACACCCTCGGAAGAACACAAACCATCCCACACTAATGATGAAGATTAAACTAAGGCCCTTCTTTACCGCTGGGGTTCACCTGACTACGCGCCAGCTTCACTCCGGGACCTATGGCTGGAGCTCTGATGTTTAAAGCATCTTCTGCCTCGCAGTCAGGCTTCAAAATTCCCAATCATAACACACGAACAAGAATTTTACCAAACACACATCCATTAAAACAAAGGTTTCAAAAAGGTTCAGCCACAACCATTCTTACAACTGAAAGAAAAAGAAACACCACAAAACGGTACAGCCGACGACTACTACATCCAAGAAACACTATAAGGAGAAAACCCCAAAATGATCTCTAAACGGCATCCTACTCCTGCGGACGGGCTGAGGTGACCTTCAACGAGCCAGGTATGGATTTAGCGCGCTTCTTGAAAACATCTCGACAGAATCGCTGTAAGTGGCCCAGACGTCCACAGGTGTGGCAGGGTTTTGGAGCATTCGGGCACATCGGCCTCTTGTGCCCCCGCTTACCGCAGTGGTGACAGATCAAGGTATTGTCCTGTGAGGAAGACGACTGAAGGTCTGAAGGCCTCTTGATTCCTCTAGTAGTTCCACCACCATCATGTCGCTTCTCTTTCTTCTTATCGCTATCTTCTGCACTGTTTCCCAAAGCCGGAGGAGGATTCGTCACCTCATGTCCTCCTGCTAACTCACCTTCGACGAGGAAAGCTTGTCTCACCACATCAGGGAAAGTGATCACGTTGAATTCTCCCACCTTCGACTGCAGCTCAGGACGTAATCCAAGCTCAAAATGCCGAGATTTCACAGGATCATTTCCAACATACCCCGGTTCATACGGAGCCAGGTCCATGAAACAACGAAAGAATTCAAACACCGATCCGGCACCTTGCTGGAGACCACACAACTCCATCCTCTTCCTCACCTTTGTCACTTCAGAGAAGTACTGTTGAA
Organism: Viscum album; assembly: GCA_963277665.1. NCBI lineage: Eukaryota > Viridiplantae > Streptophyta > Magnoliopsida > Santalales > Viscaceae > Viscum > Viscum album. The sequence goes on along the minus strand of OY728129.1, from coordinate 425,646,975 downwards.
TGAATGATGACTTGAAGAACTCCCAAGTGAGATCTTTCCGAGGTTTATCTTGAGACACGGACTTCCACCATTTCCAGGTTGGACCTTCAAGCATAAAGGTAGCCAACTTCACCTTTAACGACTCAGGAAACCCAATGAAATTGAACTTCCTCTCAATCTTCCGTAACCACTCCTCTTCCTCAAGAGGATCTGTCTGCCCATAAAATAGGAAAGGGTTCAACTTCCGAAACTCGAGGACGTAGTCTTTAGGATGATCAACTGGAGGATTTTCTAAGGATGCACCACCTGAAGTTGCACCTTGGGCATCCATCGAACCTTCGTGGGGAAAACACTAAGGAACAAGAAAACAAAAAGATTGGTCAAACATAGTCATTGTGGTCTGGCGAGCGACTCTCAGAGTCGCGAGGAGTTTTTGGCCGAGACCAGGTTAGTGTGTTTTTGTTGGTCGTTCTTCCTTTTTCGTGTCATTTATTTTCCTTCCGTTGTTTTGTTTATTTATTTTTGCTGGGCAAAATCGTTCCCACTTGTCCTCTATTGATGCCCTGGCGCTTGTCGCCAGCCCGGGAGGATAGGGAACGCCTCTCGGGCCATGCCGTGGACCGACTCGGGTGACCGGTTCGGGGTCGACCCGGGTTGGTTCGTGACAAAATGGTATCAGAGGAGGTCAGCTCCTGAGCGGACCTTGTTTTTCAAAGCGCCCATTGTTATCTGGGGTTTTCATGGTAGAAGGTGTATGATTATCGGGACTCGAGGCGTACGGACGAGAAGGACGTCATGAACCCTTTCTTGTTCCGAATCTCGGGTTGCCATCAGATGTTTGGGTTGTCGATGTCTTTTGATTCTTATGGTTTGTTTGGTATTGGGAAATGAAATGAGAGTTGGGCAAGTGACCCCTGGGAGCTCACATGGTCTGGCAAGCCATGTGGTGCCGGAGACTTTACCCTAGAATGCTCTCAGTGACGGTGGTGTGATTGCCGTATGGCCGCCAACTATATGGTCGAGTCACCCATCATCACTAGTTTCCCTCTAGTGATTCTTCTGGATTTTCCTTATTTCTGAAAAAAAAAAGGAAAAAAAAGAACAAGGAGACAGCCGTGTGGAAGAAGGGGGAAACAAAGAAAAAAGAAACAAGAAAAAGAAGAAGAAGAAAACACACAAAAAATAAAATAAAATAAAGTAATAAAATAAAAAGAATAATAATATTATCATTATTATTAATAATAAATTTAATCTATATTAACAATATTAATATTAATATCAACAATAATAATAATATTTATATTAATAATAATAATAATAACCTTAATTATAACAAATGTAATAATTAAAATTAATAATCGTAACCATAATAAAATACAAAACATATTAATTTTAAATCCTTCCGAAGACCGACGGACAGTGTCGCTGCATGGGCGAAGCCGTGCGGGGTCGCGCTCCGCCCGTGCGTTCAATGGCGTCGAACCCAAAACATGCATTTTTTGACAAAGCACAAAAATCTGGTTCTGGAATAAAATCAACAAATGGGTCGGGGTGTGACACCTTTAATGTTCCAAACTCAAAAAATAGAAGATCTTGGAAAAATCACTCCATTGTAGCACTTGTCATCATCGTGAAGCCTCAATGGTATATTAAACATCATACCCAACCCATTAAAATCATCAAATCATAACCCACTCATTGATTTCTACTCTTGAACACTGAAAAATATTTTATTTTGGAGCACCAAATAAAATTGGCATTATTAAACAAAACATGAGTCACCATCTACACCATCAATGAAAAAAAATGATATTGTTCTTACCCAAGCTTATCAATAACGATGAAACATGGTTTAATTAACCAATTAAACCACTAGATTTTGATTCACCCCTACCGTAAATCCTATCTCACAAAATCATATTTTGATCCTAGACGCTCTCAACTATCAGAATAACCTACCAAAACACATTCTTAGTGGTCCACCGACCACCTCGAAAAGGATTCTTACTAACTACATAACATTATATATAAAAACATGTAATTAATAATCTTAAGGACCATTCAAACAAATTTTGATCCACACCCACCAACACATTCTCTCATTCCCGGATCCTGATGCTCTTATATCTAGATCCACTAGAGAAACATACACGCACTAACATCAAATTTTGAACCTGAATCTTAGTGCATATCTATGTTTTGATCCTCAAACAACCAAATAAACCTCCAAGATTTCACATCAATAAAAAATTCCCCTGATCCAACAAATTCCCAAATAATCTCAAACTAAGCAAAGATCAATAAAAATTATTTGAATCTATCAAATTATACAATCTATCCAATATCATGTACTCTACAAGTAACAATATTAAATTAGATTCACCCATTCACCTACATCAATGTTTTATATCTCTTATCCAATGTCAAGACTAACAATAACGTAGACCCTACCAATTTAAGGTAATTTATTCCACAATACATGCCATATCTATTAACATATGTAATGATAGGTTGTTTTGATCTAGCTCCTAATTGATCTTCAACTTGAAATATCAATTTACACCCATTCTAGGATTATAGAAACATCACCCTTAGCATCCACTCATTTTTTTCCATAATGTGGTTCACACCCTCAACCTTCCAATAGTTTAATCCCAACAATATTTCTTTCATTATATTTATCCTCAAGAAAAATATCAATATGTTCCAAAATATAGATTTATCTTATCCTCCCGATCCAACATCGTCAAGACTATAAACTCCTGACTATGATCAACTCATTCTATTTGTGACACCCCACACATTCAATTTTTAATAAACCCTATACTAAGTATTGAAATTTAATATTTCCATCAGAACCCTAGGAAAAATCCTATAGTCCCTTTATAACACCATCGATATGTAGTGAGAAGTTGGTCTCTCAATGATCCATCTAAATTATATATGAATCCAATGGGTGTATTCTTCAATTCCATTCATATACAGAACAAAACCAATTATCCCAAAAGTTATACATCCAAAATCTTGGATCATATACTTATATACTGACCACGATCACAACATTCTAATATCATCTATCTATAATCTCCCTCGGTACTCCTCTTTAAAATTGAGAATTTCACATGTGTGAGGGTATATCACAACCTTACTCACCAAACAACATCATCTAAAAATCCAAAAGAATCTGTCTGAGATCAATATATCCTATATTCAACCATCTAGTATAATGATCCTTGATATCATTGGGGAAAAACTAAAAATCATTGTGTTCTATAATTCTACTACACTTACCCTCAAATTCCATATTTGATACCAAGTACCACAAGATTTCATCCTCAGGAAATACAAATGTATTCCCATGCTTATATCACATACATGGTAGCACCACACATGGTAAAATTTTATAAATTGAAGAATCTATCAATGATTCTTGTCTCTAAGTTACTATAAATAACAACATAACACTTCTCTTGGGTTACCCTCATATTAATCACTAATCATCTCAACTATAAAACCTATATCACCAAAACCCTATGCCAAATCACTAGGCAGTAGGGTCTCCAACATATCCCATAAAATGTATCTCACATAAGTCACAACTCAAATGAAATATCCTTGTCATCGTACCAAACGGCACTAGGAACTCATGTTCCAATTCACCCACTATAGGGTATCACATAAACATATAGACTTATTAGTCATTACAAGATAATTAATTATTCTACTATGGAACTTATTCTCACCAAGAATTCATTTACGAAACTAACCCCTTGAGAATCATGATCTCCAAATAATCCTAACATGTAATTGAAAAAAAGAATACCTCCCTTTTAGGATCATGTTTTCATCCATTGGTATTTATATACATAACAACATAATCAAACCATAATATTTGTTGATTACTCCATTATCATGTAGTTCAATTAAGCATAATTCCAACAATATTCTATATAGGAAACACTATATAAGTTGTTGCTGACACATAAAATAATAGAACATATTTTTTTTCAAAGAACAAGTACCATAAGCAAACTCTGGGATCAATCAATAAGGAACTAAATACTTCTTATAAATTACTAGTGTCATTATATATCTCATTCATAAATAAATTACATAGTAATATTCAAAGAGCACCCCTCTATAGAATCTACATAACTTATCTTCAAAATAAACTACATCATTTTCTAATTGAGTTGAATGCAACAAATAAGTTATATGGGAAAATACTATACAAGTTTTTTACACATTAAATAAAATTGCTCTTCTCATCTTTGATATCAATCACACAATGAAATGTAAATGTAATGTGAATAATAAGTTCTAAATATTATGAATAAACATTGGTCACTTACCAAAAAACCTAGTTCTAATACAATAAAACATTAGCCTCCAATAAATTACACAATCATCAATTTCAATAAAAATAAAATAAACTATAATAGTGAAAACCATGAACAATAGTTTAATATCTCTAGTAATTTGTACATTACCTCATGAAATTTTTCTTCTACACACCAGAACGAGACCCGTCATAAGATCCAACACATTCCTATATCACAAATCTTCTATCTCCCTAAATAATACCAAATGAAAACTATTATATATTGTGTGATATCAGTCAAATATATGTTGCGAAACACATTGTAATTTAATGCCCTTGTTATATTTATAATAAATACAACATAGGGCTATTAGGTCCTCAAGAAGGTCTCCCTATATTTTATAGGTGATTGTCTAGTAATGAGGGTCTAGGATGTTACCGTAGAGAGACTATACCGAAATATCAGAGTGTCTAATGATTTATATATTACAAAACATAAAATTCATAATAATTATCATAATAGTATGAAAAATAAATAATACATAACATGTCATATTAAATAAAATTTAATATCCAGAATTCATATGGACTCATGGTCTTTCTAGCATAAAAATACAAAATTCTAATTAACCCATTAACAATACACAATATAGAAGGAATATAATATAAGATCTTTCTACTATATCTCAGAGTCATACCTCAATCATATCATAAATTGGTATAATCTATACAGTTAAACTATCAAATCATGGGTCTCTTCAAAACCTCAATATGTGATTAATGAAGATATGATCAGGTACGAAAGTTACATGGTCACCCGAGAATGGAATGTGTATAACTCAATATAACACCACTAACATATTCCCTAACATAACCATAATTATTATGTATGAACATGTTATAATTTTATATAAATAGATAAATAATGTGTGAATTCATAAATAAATTAATACTCTTGATCCTCGGTTTCTAATGTGACACTTGGGGTTGATACAGACCTACTTTATCCAATTTTACAGAGCCTATGAGCATGTAATGTAATATTTCTAAAAAGTATTTTCCCCATGACTGATTCCTAGGATAATTTACTTTGAAATATTCAGGTATCATACTCAATTTTCAAATATGAGAAGTATGAATTAGGAATATTTTAGTAAATTGATCACTTTGGGGCAGTGTATACCTCGTAGACCATCTCAATATACATCACATGGGGGGAAATGAATCTCTCCCAGAGCATATCATAGTACACTAATCACTCATGAATAAAATTTATCTCTCTCAGGTATTATTTCACATACATCTCATCTAGGGATGGTGAATGCCCCCCCCCCCACAACATCTCATAGTAGAAACAACAAAGGGCAGATCCAAGGAGAACATATAAATAATAAAATATATTTCAATATATCATGGTGGGACGTTTTTCCCACTAATATAATCTCATCAATATCATAAACTAAGGATAGATCCTATGGGAGTATCCAAGCTATCCTATTTAACTCAACACATATTAGAGGACAATGTGTCCCACATAAATCATCTCATAAAACACATCTCAATGTGGTCATCCGTCTTCCCAAACTCTTCCCATCTAATAGAGGTCAACCGAAGACTTATAAACTATCATTTCCACATCTATAACCATCTCAGACTATTAATTGGAGTTTCCAGGTGACACCCACAACCATTAATTCCATTACCACACGTACCCTCTCTAGGGTCAACATGTCACATGGGCACTCACTATGGTCCCTAAGGTTTCATCATAGCATAGACACCCTATATGGTTTCCTCTATCCCATTTCCATCACTTGGCTCTAATAATTTCAATTATATGGCATCACATGCATCTAAAAATCATAATCATATACTGACCCCATTGGGCTCATAGTAATCCCCTTATTGGTACCACACCAAGGACTTGGCCTCAATCCCATCCCCTTTCCCTATCACATTTGTTCAGTACTCACACACCCAACCTATCCACAAGTTCAACCTAGGACATACCCACCTTAGTAATAACATCTTTTTGGGGGGATTAAAACTCCCTCCATGCGCAAATAAATTATCCCACTGGTTATAAGGTCTCTCAGGTGTCCCACATGGGCATTATGTTATACATGCATCTCAACTCACTACTCACCTTGACACGGAGGTCAGTAAGGAGAATGTATCATTATGGATACTATGTTTGATTCAATACACTTAATATGTACCCATCATGGTTCTATGAACCTCAAGGAAATCAATTATACTTATATTCGCAAAAATTAGTGGTCAAGACTTCCTAGTAGTATAAAATGGTATTTCATAGCCCTTGACACATTGTTCAGTCCAAAATAATTTCACATGAATAAAAAATTTCACATTGTTTAAAAAGGTAAGTCACTCAATGTTCAGACACCACACACATATCACATGCCACAATAATCAGGAATAATACGATATGAACAATACATAAGGACCACCTACCTTAATCACATAGAAATTACATTTAAAAAAGATCATATATCCTCACCCAATATAAACAAAATATAACCAGAAATCACCAACTCCAGCATGGGTCAATCATGAGAAAAATTATCAAAATTAAACAAATAATAATTAATTAATCAAATAAAATTAATTTTAAATATTAATTTCAATAGGCATAATTTTCAAATAACACACTATTCATTCTTATCGCACCAAAATGGTGACCAACCAACCATTAAAGGAATATGGAATACCATATACACTATAAATTAAAAATACCTAACAAACAGAACCAATTAAAAAATACAATTTCATTTCATTTATGAAAAACATACCTTGAAAATTCCATAATGAAATGTAACTCCAAAAAACAGTGTGTGATTACAAATGATGGAGTATGATAATTAACTCAAGACACATTTTATACATTTAATGAAAAATAACCATCATATTTTGATGATTCCACCATACATTGGTGTAATCATGAACCAGAAACCCTTACTAAAGATCAAGAATCAATGAAATTATAGAAGAAGATAACTGAGAGGAATAGAGGAATACTTACCTCAAATGAAAAATAATCACCACCAAACCACACAATTTCAAAGGGGGAATAGAAATAGAAGAAGGGGAGGGAGATCCCTTTAGCTCCCTTATTTCATCATGTGTGGGGGGGTAATATAGGACGGGTGAGGGGTATAAAAATGTTGAGGGAAAAATAATAAATTCCCAAAACATTAAACCACACATATTAACAAAATGGAATGCACCACAACAATCCCTATGTAATGGTGTACATTTAAGCATCCCTGAATAACCCAAAAATACAAATACCATTTCCAATGGTCACCATCACTCAATTATTCTCATGGGAGCATCCCCAAATATCCTCACCCAAAATGGACTGACCAAAAGTCGCACAACATATCCAAAGTCATGGTGAGTCTGCACGTGCCATGCAGTCACCGAAACATTAATTGAAGACTCTTACACCTATTCATGACTCATTATACATCCAAAAACATATCCTTGAAAATTTTAAACACTTATAAACTTGATATAAACATTTATTATCAATGATACCCACACTAAAAATCAAAAAATCAAATTCCTTCCAAAATTACCAACCCATATTTGCGGGTTTTCACATAAGTGGAAAAACTATCCTTGTAATTATTCAGTATAGTGACCCATTCATTTCCTACATAAATATTACATCTTATTATATGAATATTAAATGCACTTTATTATGATTCATTATAAAAAAGGAATTGTTTAGTTTCTTTGGAAAATTGGAAACATTAATAACATTATCAAAAAATATCTACATCATCTCCAACTGAGATCCTTATAACTAAAAACCTTCTTATACATATCATAATAAAATCAAATCAATAAAATTTTTGGAATTGATGCATAATAGAGGGGATATTATATGATTAGTATGGGTAAAAAAGGAGATATCAATGATCACATAATTATTAAATCTATATAACGGTATGAAAACATGTTCTTGAAAATTGAGAACCACAACCAATATATCATAGATCATAATATTTAGTTAGGGAATAAATCATGACAGTTCATTAGAAATGAATTATAATGGAATCGAAGAACATTAGAAATGATAGAATAATTGTGTCCAAAGTCATTTGTTTTTTATGAAACACATAATCATGAAATTGTTTTCCCTTAGTCAAGCATCACTATCAAGACTCTTATAGTGGATTGGATTCACTCCTAATTCCATCATATCCTGTGTCAATGATCACTCCTAACACTATCGTCGTAGATAAGCCCCCTTACTGAACCAGTATACCAGCCCTTATGATCTCATAAAATATCCATCATTATGTAATTTATTGTATGGCTATATAATTTCAGGCCCACTCACACATAATAATAAATCATTCACATATCAAAACCCAAGAAGAAATGGGTTATTAAAATATTTCAATAATTCATCATAGAATCACCCATGGAAAAAAAATGGGTTATATAAACACATCATATTCATAATCATAAACCATTCATATCAAAAATAAGGATGGTATCCTTAGATAATATACCTAGTAAACCATAAGTAACATCAAAATAGGTTATCATAAATGAAAATTCCTTTAAAAATCTCATGAATATTACATGTTAAAAAACTCGTTTTCTATTTTGATTCATCTTTAAATAATCAAAAAAAATTACAAAATATTATGGAAAACATATTATTTGAAAAGAACTGAAGAAAATTATAATCTAATATTCAAATAATTGAGTGTTCATGATGGTGGGAAATTTTATTCATGTTTTTATGTTAAATAATGATTCCTTTCAGATTTTTAGGTAAAAATTCAAAAGTACCATATTTAGAACATGAAAAGAAGATAAGTGTTAATTATTTTTGTAAAAATTATAAAATTTCTAATATTTAATTTAAAAATTCATAGGATAATGTTAAAAAAATTATGGAAAATATTTTAAATAAATCATGGACATATAATAAAAATTCTTTTTGACCGAAAAGAGATAAAAATTGTTTTCATTAAAAAAATTATTTTAAACAATTTAGTTATTAAATAGATTAAAATAAAGGAAAGCATTTAATTAACACAAATAAAAATATAAGAATATTTTTTTGAGAATTTGTATAAAATTTCATCATTAGAAACATAATCATAAACAATCTTGATAAATAATAAGGTTGTAGCATAAATTTATTACATCATATTCGACTTGATTCTCTATAACCTTTTGTATAAATAATGTAAATTTATTATAATAAAATACCAAAATAATTTACATACATTTAATATAATATACGATACATATATGAAAATTCAATCCAAATTTATTAATAATTAATTATTCAAATCATCGTTTCCCAGTGTTATCTGTTTCATTTTTCATGAGAATATAGGTTTCATATTTCCAGTACCTATACTCTAGTAATGGTTACATAATCTAGAAAATTTATTTATTTATAATACTAGAATATAAACTCGTTATATATATATAGATTCGTCAATAATATATAGATGTAGAAAAATAAATTGCACCGCTCATGGAGATGGTAGGTCATAAGTACTCAGGAATGTTGTTTACATTTTTCAATGAATGGAATGAAATAATGGTAAACAGTAATTCACATTTAAAGATTAATTATTATATCATATATATATATATAATATTTTCAATAAATCTATCATTATATCCATATAGGTTATATATAAATTTAAAATGAATCACCCCGCTCCATGGAGGTGGTAATCTATGCGTACTCACAAGTGATGTTATCATTTTCCAACAGATTGGAAGGTAAGAATGTATATATAATATTATGTTTAAAAAAATTAATTATCTCATAAATTTAATATATAAACATTAAATACATTATAATAACATTTTATGAAATAGGGTGACATAAAATTAATTGTATTGTTATGTGGAGTCGATAGTCCATATGTACACACGAATGATTTTTTTCTTCCCATTGGATAGAAAATATGGTAAATAATGGTGGATAATTAAAAATAATAACATTTAAATATTTTTAGAACACTAAATTTATTTTTTATTGATAAATAACATAGATTTAGAAGATTTAGAAGAAGAAATAAATTAAAATAAGTCAGGTGGGATAAATTTATATTCATTGGTATGCCTCATCTAGATCAATTCTAAAGGACCCATGTAATGGTATTTTAAAATGAAAAGGACCACTAATTCAGGGATATGGAAGTATAAAAGTAAATTGGGTAGGATTTTGTTGAGATATTTGGGTAAATTTTTTATAAATAAGTGAATGTAGGGATAACCATATATAGGTAGGGGAGAGGACACACTTGGAATTTTTTAAATGATTAAAATATAATAAACAAATACTCAAGAAAAATTCTTTTAAATGGATAGATATTATAAGTTCTGATAGTATGAGGTTTAAATGTTTTTATAATGTAGGATTTATAAAAGTTTAATTTGAAAACATAACCATATCACTTGTTTTAACCCCCGGTAATCATGTTTTAACCTTAAATGTAGTAATAAATTTTATAATTTTCACAACTCATTATGGCCAAAAGTGAAACTTGATCATTAAAAATCCTATAATTTTTAATTATAAATATGGTATCTGTTTTAATAAATTCATTTCATAGATGTTTTATAATTTAATTTAATATTAAGCCCAGAAAATGTGATCTAAAATAGTTTTCTATAAATAAATTTTCTACTAACTATAAAAAGATTTTATACCAAAATAAAACATAATATAAATTAAAATCAATTAAATGTTATTATTAATAATATAAATGAACTAATGTTTCTTTCATACCCATTTTAAAACAAAATTTAACTTTTTAAATACATTGAACAAAATGGAATGTTTTTAATAAAAATTAGTATTTGTCACTATTCATAAAAAAATCAATATTTTTAGAAAATTCTAAAAACCTCACTCTATGATAATTTTAAATTGATAATTTTAGAAATGATGTTAATTTTTTCAATTTTTTTTAATATTAGTAAAAACTATTTATATTTTTTTTATAAAAAGAAAAAACATTTTTTAGGGAATATGTATCCTTAAAACATATAATGAATTTACTAAAATATTAGAGAGTTACATTATACCATTTTTAAATTAAATATTTTCCTATAAATTCCATCACTCCAATACAAAAAACAAAGGATATCTCTATTTCATCGGATCCTCTAGTTCCCATGTAGTATCATTAAATTTATGATTCCTCCATAGAACTTCAACCAGGTTTGTAGTATTGTTCTATAGGGCATAATCTCTATGATATAAATTTATACTGGTTTTTAATCATAAGAAAGATTATGATATTGGAGTATAACATCTATGTTCATTATATGTGATGGATTAGGTATGCATTTTCCAAGGATAGATATAATGAACACATTGTGAATTTCAGAGACGTTCAGTGTAAGTGATAAGATAAATTCCCTACTTGATCAAGAATTTAGAGGGGGTCAATATTCCTAGGGCTTAAAATTCAATTATTTTTTAATTTCATAACCTTATTCCAAGTATAAATTCATATGTATAACTTCTTACCAACTTCAAATTCCTGATTTCACTAATGATTACAATCATAACATTTTTGTTGACTCTGAGCTTCCTTGATGTGCTTATGAATGGTTTGGAATTTCATTTGCATTTTATTATTTATATTAGGTTCTATTATATTTATCTCTTCAACTGCATCATAACACATTGATGTTATAAAATTATTTTCATATAGGGCTTCATAAGGAGAAATATGAATTATCAAGTGAAAGATATTTTTATAAGAAAATTTTCCAAGAGGAAGGTGTAAATCCCAAACACATTTTGAATACATAGAACATGAAATCATCATATCCTTTATGATTTAAATAGTCCTACTAGACTTCACATCTATATGAGGATTATAATTATCAATTCAACACAACTATAAATCAAAATATTACAGGAGACTTCACCAAAAAATTGAGGTAAACCACATATCATATTTAGATATAATAGAATATGGAACCGATCCTTAATATATATTCTAGAAATTTGATCAAGATAGAAATATTTTATAATATAAATCAAGTGTGATGAATTCATAAGTTGATCGATTATAACCCAAATATCAGTAAATAATTTATACATTCTCGAGAGTCTGAAAAAAAATCCAAAACAATTTTTTCCCATTTCAGTTTTGTATGGGTTATAGTTGTAACATCCCCATAGAATTCTATATATTAGGAAAATATATCTTAAATACAAATCACTTAGATATCTACTATGAATTATCTCTATTCACATTGTCCCATCATAAATACTCTTTCAAATCACTATGTGTCTTAATACTTCTTGAAAAAATAGAGAATATAGAACAATGAGGTTTATCCAAAAGCTCTTTAAACCATTTTATGGATAGAAAAATACACTATTATTGAATATTATCATTCTATGATAATAAATGATGAACAAAAAACATTTCTGAAATTCTTTTGAAACTATACATACTCGTTATACAACCCTTTAATATTAATTTGGATAGATGGTTGAACACTCATTTGAGAAAGATATGATTTCTCCCCTTCCGCTATTATTTAAAAATAAATCCTTTAAAAATCTAGAATTATTATATATTTTGTGATAATTATCATAGATAATATTGAATGATCTGTTTAACTCAATGCATCTTCCACCTTGTTCTCTTTGCCTTGTCAGTAATATATTTCACAGTTACAATCATTAATCAAATATAACCATCATTACTAGTATATATAAAACTTTTTCTATGGGAATATATACTACTAAATTTTATGATCTGTATATATGTCACACATTTCTCCATAAATATTATTCAACCATATCAGTAATTAAAATTTTACCATAGCTGACTCTAAATTATGAGTTGGGTGACTTTTTTCATAATCCTTCAATTATAATGATGAATAATTGTGTCATACTTCCTTGAAACATGTGTTCTATATTTAAGAATCACTGTTTCTAGGTGGTTTCCATTAGATTTATTCATGGAACTAGAAACTTCCAACATTTCTTTATCAAAATAGGACCTTTATTCCAAAGGCAGGCATTCGTTATGTTTTGAACTTTCTGATACTTAATAATGTGCATTGGTCAAGAGGATGGAAGGTCGGACTCATCACACCCTTTTGGGGGGAATTTGTGTCTACTCTATGACACTTGTAAAACTAATATATTTTTGTGAATCCTTATTAATTCACCATGTTTATAATAAGTATCCCTTGGAATTTATAATCACTTATTAACATGTGAAAAACTTTAGAATCATCAATATTTATTCAAGGATCTTCATTAATGGAAAATTCCAGAACTATTTGAGGTTTTCTATAAATGGTGTCCTCTAATATACTGATTAGAGATTCTTTTAATCATCGTTGTGATGATACTGGTTTTAAAGCCATTCAGTGGGGCACTCTATAATTTATTGTCATCTAGGGAGACGAAGGTTTGTATTGATCTTGGGATTGTGCTCGTAAAATGGGATACCTACGTATCGTTATGAATGAAATTTGAACCCTCGTAGTTCGGTGCCGCTTAATAGGACACATCATACCTTTTAAGGTCATGTGATAAGGACCTCAAGGAAGAAGGTGCTTAGTTGAAACATAGTGTGGTACTTATTCTGAAGCAGCCAGAGGAACTTGGAAGGGATATGGGATTCCGAGTAAGATCAGACCCTATTTGGAATATAGCCCAAAAATAATTGGGTTGATTTGAAGTGTTGGATTTAAACCTCAAGGGGGATTCCTACGTATCCCATATGGATAGGAATCAAAGCCCACGTAGTTTGATAAATCTCATAGGAGAGTATGGTCCTCTGAGAAAGATGAGTTTGGTCTTACTTCATGAAAAGGAACCCTTGATTATTTGAGGATTGAATTTGGGGATTCTTTCTTAAAAAGGATGCCTAAATTGGGGGAATTTAGGGTTGGATTCTTGAAGAGGATATCCAGTGAGCTCGGGCTCTGAAACAGCTTCCTACGTATCCTGATTTGAGAAGGAATAAGAGTTCTCGTAGTTACTTCCAATGATGGTTTGTGCACATATTGTAACCATCATGTATCTATAAGACCACATGAGTCATGATCGGTGTGAGAATCTAGAGGATGTGAAAGATTCAATAATGACACTTCAGACATTAAAATTCTTCCTCCATGCTGATGGACGAGGGCACGTCGATCATGGAAGTGGGAGAGGCGATGAACCTTCCCTCTGTTCTATTTACATTTGACAAGGGTCCAATATAAGGAGGAAGGGATGAAGGTGAGGGGATTATACCAGGATGGCTGCCCTGAAATTGGTCCTGGTAAGGGAGGGAGAATTCTTCTATGCTTGTGTGTGAAAGCAATAGTTGAACTGTACCTTCCCTACTAGAAACCTGAGATCACAGGTTATCTCTTTTAGAAAGGAGATGCCCGGACCCAACCCTCCTCCAAACTAGGAACTTCCCAACACTTTTTCTGGGAGAAAATTCCATGTTACTATTGATATACAAACCCAAAAACATCCCATGAATCCTAAAACCATTGTGAAACAAATGTGGGAAACCTATGACTGTGGAAATACAAACCCAAATAAGAGACACGCTGATGTACCATTCCCAACGGATTGAGAATCCTGGAGGTTTTGGTGGAATCTTTAACATAGCCCCTTTCAGATAAGGGAACCAAGGAAGGAGATACCCTTCCATGAATGGATTTTAAAAGAGGGTACTCAATATGGTCACGTAGGTACTTTTTGGAAGTATGCCGCATAGGTACCCCACGTGGCTACACCGCACAGGTGTGGTGTGCAAGTATACCGCACAAGTATGGCGCAGATGTATACTATGCTGGTATGGTGTGCAGGAATATAGTGAAGGTATGGCATGCAGGTATACTACGCAGGTATGGATGAAGACTGAAGAATGTGAAGAACTTCAAAACATTCTTATCCCATTAAACTATCTCATCTCTCGTGGTTTATAGAACTAACTGAGACAATTTTATAGATCTAGGCGAAAGAGATATGTAATGGGAGCTTCAAAGATTCATTCACTTTTTTTTCATCCTGAAATAGGGAGTCCAAGGGATCTATTTATAGGCATGGATGGGCCTGGTCAAAGAGATGTTGCCCACACAAGTATTTCTCGTAGCTTCACCGTGGAGGTAGTCCGCGTAGGTGCACCAACCATCTTCTAGTGCGGAGGTCTGGCACGGGGATATTCTCTAGGTAAGTCGTGCAGCTCTGTCATTTAGGTACTCCACATAGGTGCATAAAAAAATATTCTAGCACGACGATCTACTATGTAGGTTGGCCGCATAGGTCAGCCACGTAAGTCCACCACGCAGATCTATAAAGTTACTCTGTCGTGAAGATCTTTGGGATTATTGTTTATTTTCCTTTATACTTTTCAAAACTGGCTTTGGGATCTAAAAGATCCCAAGTTTTATTCATAGTCCTTTTGATTAATTTCAAAAGTAGTGTAAAAAATCCCCCCCTTCGTATCAGGATTGGATCAGAAAGGTACAAATAGGGTTAAGTCCTGAGGTGAACGTTGCTGAGCAACACAGGTTTATCGCGCAGGTTTACCATGTCGATGCTTCATGGAGGTACAATGCGAAGAGGTTGCGTGTAGTTCAAATGTGTAGTTCTTTAGTTACATATAAATAGGTATCACCCTTTGGTATTTTCACTTCATTTGTGCTTTCTCTGAAATTTTGTAGCTCTCATTGCGTAGCTTGTTTGGCCAGATCTTATTGCATTTTTCTCTTGCATAATTTCACTGAAATTTTTTCAATGTAAAATTACTTACGCGATGGAGCTACGCCAAAGGACTTCACTGACGGTGTTTCGTTAGGGTCCTTGGGGAAGGACCTATGCGACGGGCCTATTCAAAGGACCTTTGTGACAAGCCTCATCGAATGACCTAGGCGACATGCCTTGTCAAAGGACTTACGTGACAGGCCTTATCGTAGGACCTATGAAAACAGTGTCCATTGCCAAAAAAATTTGATTTCCTCATTAAAATTCTAACTTGGATGGTTGGTGATTTTTTTGTAGGAAAGAATGACTCATTTGATAACTTTTACTAAAGAAGCTATGCCTCGCCTAAATGAAATTATGAAGATCATCGGAGCATACTATTATGAAATTGTTGAGAGTACTATTTCTGAGCTATGGAAGGGTCTAATTCTGTACCTACATGACTACACACAAAGTCCTTATTTACCCTTGTACGGTCATGGGATTTTTCAAGATTCCCATGTACCATTTGTTAAGAATTACTTTTCAAATAATTGGTTTCTTCAATACTCCAACTGTAACTGCATGAATATTAGTTCAAGGGGGTACTAATAAAAGAAGGAACATTCCCTATTAGTTGCATCCTTCATCATAGTTGTTGCACTCCTTATATAAAAGATCATGTTGTAGATCCAATACCACATTGTTATGATTCCACTTTTCAGGCTTCTCAAATAGATCAATCTAATGGTTGGAAAGGAGATTGGGACCTTCGTTCTGGAGGGCGTGTAAAACCTAAGTGGATGTGGTCATTCTGGGTACGTCAGACAAGTGTAGAATTCAAAAAAGGGTTATCAGACGATCATATCTACGAAGCTGTCTGGATGGATAAAGCATACATTTATAAAAATGAATTCATTCCTGAATTACTATGTTGATGGATTCCACCGACAAATATCTTTCATTTTATGCACGGTGAAGCTGGTATCAGTCTCTGGTACATTTTCCAAAGAGTTGGAGTTCCTATTCTTGGGGAAATTTATGATTAATTCATTCTTCCTACTACAACATGGGGTAATTCTTCTTGAACACCACCTCTAGATCATTAATTATTTAAGATAGTGAAGAATTTACCTAAGTAAAAGAAATATATTCATGGTAGAGTGTGGATGTAAGCCTTCTTAGAAACAACAACAGAATAAGGTCCAAACTATGGACGTTCTATTGTTTGTCTTTTGAAAATAACTGAGGTAGTTTAGACACATATTGGCCTACATTGGAAAGAGGATATTATAAGAAATGGGGATATAAATTAAAACATGATATAGATGAAAGAGTATTCTTAGCATCCTTCCTTGCTATGTGTCTAAGTGTTTATTTGCTTCATGTCTGTGAATCCAGTGGTGGTGTAAGACCAAAGACTTTCATCATTGCAGCTAAATTGGTAGAGGGGAATTATATTGGGCTAGAAACCCCTATATTATTAAGAAGTTACCATCTCCTGCTGGATTTATACAATGGGAAGGATCCATTTAGGATTTCAGGGCCATTCCAAGTGTTTTCTGTCTAGATTACAGCACATTTTTTTCATCCTCAGTGTTGAATTCAGTCAGAGTTCCCAATGGTTGATTCACCCCATTTTTACAAAAAGATTCAGGTATTAAGCCTCTGAACTTGAGACCTGATTAGGTGCTGATGTTATTGAATGTATTAAGAGAATTCAGCTTATTTCCTTTTGGTAACCCACCAGTTTGAGAATTTATTGATGATGTTAAAGGAAAGAATTATGAGCTGAGATCTTATTTGATGGCATTCAGGGATGGAATCTTATCAACCAGGATTGATGGTGAAATTATTTTCGAGGATTATGTTCCCTATAGGTTAGATCGTCAATTCAGATGCCTTTAACAATCAAACACTTTTCCACCTACGTATGTCAGACAGGAGAAACACCCAATGGTAGTGTGAGCATTATAGATTCTAACGACATTAGAGGTATCCAAATTGTTGATTACACTACCTCCACCAGATCCATCGATTGGATTGGAATCTGGGTATACCAAATCTTAGGCCTCTTTATATCTTCAAAGGGATTTTCCAAAAGGAATATATCGAGTGGCGGCTACAACGACTGTTGCACGTGGAAATCAGGGTAAAATGTCCAAGGACAGAGATGATACAGAAGTTTCAAAGGTTTCAAATCCCTCAAAATGCCTTCGCAGAAAGTATACCAAGAAGTCCAAGGCTAGAGAAGAAAAACCTCCAACACCAAGGTGATCCAGTCGCCACCATCAAACAGAGATTCCTAGCCCATCTGTTAAACTTTCTGAAGACAGGAGTCCTGAAGATGTTCTTCAATCAGAAGGTGTTGAATATCCTCCACAGTCATCCATACCAAGATTTAATTATGTGAGACCTTCATCCATTCATCATTGGGAGAGTGTAACCCATGATATTAGGGACACCTGGGCATTTCTCTAGCATGGTATTCGAATACCAGATATTGGTGACATCAAGGCACCTTCTGATTGCAATCCGAAAAATAAATTGGATGAAGTACATAAGTATATTGTGAAGGTGGATACATTTATATATGCAACTAATGAACAAGTCCCATCCCCTAAATGAGTATCTCATATGATGGACTTACGAGTCTGTGAAGGGGTAATTATCGACTCTGAGGAGGAGTGGGATATTTATGTTAATATTGAGAATTTATTTCCCTTTTTCTCTTGTCTCAACTCTTTACCATTTATCATCATTAATCTTGATGAACATGTATCTATGTAGCTTGAATATAGAGAAGGAAGATCTGAGCCAATTCTCGAATCTCCAAAGTATGGTCTTGCAGGCTCTCCTATCGATGCAATAAATTATTCTCCCAGGTCACTAGAACATTCTCTAGGATTAAGAATCATGACTACGGTAATGGCGACAGATAACCCTCAACCATTACCTCATGTTTTCCCTACTAAGAAGAGTGTTTCAATCTCTCCCCAATATTTTGAACAAAAATTCAAGAGAGAAATGAGATTGATTCGAAGTGTTCACTGAAGGAGTATGTATTTATACAATCCATATGGAATACAACTTGCTGAATATATTTTGGTAACCACGTTTTTGCCTATTGTAGGATCTATATCTCTCTCCTAAATATAGGGATTGAGAGTTGATTCTTCAAGACTAGAAAAAGAAGCCTCAGGGGAAACCCAGGTTCATGCTGACAAATCTGTATTTTTAGTAGATAAATCGTCAAAAGATTCAACTATACCTGCTTCTGGCTCTGCTGAGAGAGAGGAACATCATGGTAAGATAAAATATATTCCCCATTTTCTTTTGTCAAAGGATATTTAAATAATAAACACTGATATTCCTATTTCTTTAGAAGAAAGTAATGAAGATCTAGTGCAACCTAAGACCAATGCAAAGGTTGAACCAAACCTGGAAAGACCTAATGCTAGAATACCAATTGAAGATCCAATGGAACAAAATGTCAGCAGAGCCAATTTAGGCATCAACCAACATCTTTTGGATACCTTAAATGGTGAGGATGTTGTAACATTTCCAGCAATATACACTAAAATGATGGACACCCATAATCCATATATTGATATTTTAGGTTCCATCAAGGATTTTGGGAATTTTCATAAATAATGGAAAGGACGTGATTCCCTATTCTAGTATTTGTTTCATACATAATTGCTCTTCAACTTGATTTCTTACATCAAAGTTCACCTTATGAAGCTTTATTTGCAGAAAATGTCGTAAAGGATCTTCTGGAATAGGGTGTTCTACTTTATCCTTCTGTTGGGGCTGGAGAAATTCTTACAAAGGATCCTTCATCAAGAGATGTTCCAGTGCCTTCAAATGTCATAACTTTGAAAGTTCACATAAATTACCCTTCTCAAGAAACATCTACTCAAATCACTAAGGATGAGAATACATGGAATGAATCCAATCAATTAGGTGACTTATTATTGGGTAATATATTAACCTGTTTGAATCATATTTTTTTTCTTCCATTTGATGCTAATAATGACTTTGATTTTATTATTTAGGGTTATTAGTTACTATATTAGAAGGTAAAGCTTCTACTATCCCAATATAAGTAGAACTAGGAAGCTCTTTAAGTGACCTGATTCCAGAGTACAATTTACCACATAGTAGGGACTCAGATTTAGACTTAGAGATAAAATATACTCTTGGTATGGCATGTAAAATACATGGTGGAATAGCTGAAGCATAATTGCTGAAAAGCCTTTATGTGAATTGTTGTCCCATTTTTCAAAACTCCCCGCATTATTCTGCGTATTGGGATTTGGTGTATTTAATTATCGTCCAGTCTATGATGCCATGAAAGAGACTATTTTCCGAAGGGAGTAGGACCATAAACAAAAACAAGATTTTTTAGAGGCTAAATGATGCATCAATATTAAGGTATTTCAAGTGACAGTAATTGAGGAAGAGGCAAATCATAACAAGAAATCACTAGAGATTAGCCAACAAATCAAAGAAGCCACGAAGGAGTTGTTATATCTTCAACATCAACTGGATGTTGTTCATAACAAGCTTGAGCAGTTGAATGAGACATTTTGAGTGTCACGAACCAAATCTGGTCGCCATCAAACCAGCACTAAACCCGAATCATGGAAAGACTCGAAGGGAGTTCCCCATCCCCATGGGCTGGCACAAGTGCCTGGGTATCATAAAAATTTATTTGGGAACGATTTACACGAGTTTGGGTTCATAAAATAACCAAAAACAAACAACAAACCAAATCTGAAAAATTATGCCAAACAATACTTAATAAAAATTTAGAACTGAGTATATGGGTTTAAGAAAGACACAAGAGGTCCAAAGGTACATAAAAGTAGCAGCAAACAGCCCATGGGACTCCACACGACAAGGGGTCATCGCCCACAAGCTGTCTCCACAACACCGCACCATCGAGAGAAACTAGCAACCAGAACTGCCATCGCCCAAGGCCTTGCCTTTGCCTGTGTCAAACATGATCAAGTATACTTACTCCCAAAGATGTAAGTAGGGTGTGAGACTAATCCCAATAGGATATCACCCAAGGATTCCAAGTGATAGGCATTATAAAATAAAAGGCTTGCAAGAGTTATAAATAGATAATGGTAGCATTTATTTCTAAAAGAGCAAGTTTGAAAAGAAAATAACATTCAATGGGGATAACTTTAAATAATGAGTTAATTTGAATAAAACATTCAAGATACTGGTTTTTACATCCCAAAATACCATAAATAAAGTATAAATGCGAAAAAGGCCACAAGTACCAAGCATAGGAACACCCCTAGGTACTAGTTTGTTCTGAGCACCAAGTACCTCGTACCTCGGTGAAAGTAACCATAATGAAATTCGTTCTCATGCACGAGCCACTATTATGGAGCATACCTATAACCTAGTGGTCTCTAATCATCTCCATTATAGTTTTTTTAGTGTTATCCATGTCAGATTTTCTAAGTGAACCATGGTCAAAACCCATCCGTTCACTAGCGTACTAGTACACGTTATCCCACCTAGTTACCCGGGTTTCCCATATTGTGCTCAAATAGTCACCACATGCTACCAAAATCAATTTTAACATATAAATATCAGTTCTGGTCACACAAATTCAAAACAGTATCTACACATTCTTTTCACCTTTCGTATAACTCAATAAACAACTTATAATTTCCATAAAACAATTTCAAGAAAAGTAATCAAATTTTTCACATTAAATTCATCTAAAATCCCACATTTAAAACCAAATGGAGACCAATATTATACCAAACCTGAAATTTCAGCATCAAAAAATTTTTATAAATCCAATCTCTGAATTATAAAATAACACCAAGAGGCACATCATAGGTTGCACATGTAAAACACCCATTTTCACACAAAATTGGCACTTAAAAATCAACCGCTTTTAAAATTCTAGACAAATCAATTTTTTCAATGAAAATACTGAATGAGGAACATATTGGAAACAGAAATATAGAAATAAAACTGATTCTACAATACCTACATATGAAATCACCTACTAAAAGAGTCAAAAACCCCAAATCCTTGTGTGTCACTTCAACCGCACCTCCACCGCACCACAAGGGAGTAAGATTAAACCTAAAACCACAGGATTGGAAAAATAAACTCAAAACTAAAACCCTAGGTACGAATCCCCAACTTCTGGAAATTTGGGGATTCAATAAAAAAGAAGAAACCCTAAGAAGAAGGGCGGAATATGGAAGAGAACCAACTTTCTTGAGAAATTTGGACGTTTTTTGGAGTTTCATAAGTTCGTCCCTAAATCAAGATTAATATGAGCTCCAAAGAGGCAAAAACTAAGCTAGGGGTTCGAATTGGTTCAGTGGGAACGTGTGAGAGGTGGCATCACTGAAAAAGGATAAAAAATGAATATTTTATGAAATAATTACAAAACAATTTTAAAACTGGAAATGGGATTTCGGGTTGGCCCAATACCTAATTTGATCACCCTAATCCAAGATTCTAATGAATTTTTAAGGGGCCCAAAATTCTTTTTTGGTTTTAATATTTACATGAAGGTCATTTTGGATGTTTAATGGGTGTAAAATGTTGAAAAAATAAGGAGTTATTAAAGAATCAAAATTTACTTTCAAAACTGGAAATGGGTTCTCAGGTTGGCCCAAATTTTGGAAACCCACTATTTACTTCAAAAATGAATGGAAAACCAGCAAAACAAAGCAAGGATGTAAATTAAATTAAAAATACCTTTAAAATATGTCATGTATGTGACATTGAGAAACCCAATTAGTGGGGATAACTACCATTTCAACTGGTAAGGAAGCACTTTGTCAGGCAGAGGAGGCTGTAGTTGCTCGACTATCTCCACTTCAACAGGCAGCTGATAGAGATTATGAAGTAGTCCAACAAAAGGAAAGTCATGTTGAGAGTTTATTCTGAAACATGATAGAGAGGCTCCATTTTTTTGATGGCCCTCTATATTTATATAAATGAAATAAATATTGTTTTCAATCATTAATATCATCATTCTTATTTTTCATAATTGTAATATGAAAGGTAAATAATGACAATGATTCTTTATGTTAAACAATAATTATTATAATAATAAGAATGAAGTGCTCAAAATTTTCTTATTAAGTTGAGAGACCTAATGAACATAATTTTAATGTTTATAGGGTTATATGGATAACCCCCAAAAAAATTGTATCTTTCAACCTCTTTTTTATTACTCAATATTACCTAAATCATAGAAAAATGTATGTTTTGTGAGATGGGACTTGACTTTTGTTTATAGTTCCCTTTGTAGGTTCTAAATATAATGATTATTGTGTCTTTTGTTACTGGCAGTTTAGAGTCATGTATGTTGGACTATAAAGGGCTAATATTTAGGGTTGAATAACTTTGACCTTAAATTTTGAATTAGATTCCAAAAAAATTACTGTATAAGAATTTATTTAATATTATTTAATCATTTCCAAGGGGAATCTTGAGTCATGATTTCTATGGTCACCAAATCTAAAAACATGTATCAACATAAGGAGTGTCTTTTCCAGGAACAAGGTTACCATTATTTAACAAACCATTTATGGGGGACACATTATATAGGGCTAACTGGGGCCTATGTTGCCTATCCAATTAGTGGTATATTTTGACTAACAAGCATGTTATGTAGAAAACTTATACATGGCCGCCTAATGGAAAGTGCTACATAGTCATTCAAAAGTGTTCTGTAGGAATTAAACATTTTCTGATGATAGATTTGGGAAAATAAGATTTGGGTGACTCAAGACAACAGTAGGTGGTTTGGTCAAGGTAATGAATTTTTTTAATGAAAAAGGGCTACTTTAGACTAACATAAATCATGAACTGGAAAAACATTTTATAAAAATTTGGTGTTTGAGTAATGGTTAATATTTTATAAGAAAAAGGGATATTGATGATATCATACTATGTAGTTTTAAGTCATGCAGTGAGAAAATTGGTACTGTAAGGTTTTAAGTCAAGCAGTAAGGACATTCATACTATGCAGTTTTAAGTCATGTAGTGTGGACATTGGTCCTGTGTAGTTTAATGTCATGTAGTGAGAACATTGTGTGTCTTTAATTTAAAGTATTTAGCCCTGATGAAAGGTATGAGAAAACTCTCCCAATTTCTTGATAATTTATTGGGAAACATACTATCATATTCATGTATGGAAGGAAAAATTGTAAACTATGATTTGGGAATTTCTGAAACTGAAGTATGATATGTGAAAAGGGCTAAAATTTTTAGAGGAAGTCTTTTCTAAGAACGATGTTACCACTACCTGACAAACCCGTTATGGGGGAAATATTATGCAGAGCCAATTGGGGAATATGTTGCATAGCCAAATAGTGGCATCTTTTGACTGAAAGGCCTGTTATGTAGGCAGCTTATGAAAGGCCACCTATGGACACATGCTGCATAGTCAGGAAAAATATCTCTCAGAAGTTTGACGTTCTATTGCTAAAAGTCAAAGAAATTTTATGGAGATTCAGATTTTCTGAAGCATAGAGTTTGTTTTATGGAAAAAGGTACCTGAATATGGAAAGGGTATTTCCTATCAAGATATCCAAAGAATTAGAAGAATATGACTTTTATGAAAGTATGACCCAAACATAAATGATATGGTGTCTGTAGTTTTAGTTTATAAAACTAGAACCAGAAATGGAAACAATATATGATATGTGTCCAAGTGAATTCAAGGCTATTACCTAGTGCATCAAACACATGGTGAAGGAAATTTCTAATCCATGGTCTTGATGATATTTTGATTTTGAGATGGAAAATGGGAAAATTATACTTGAATGACTGTTTTAAAATACAAATTCTTATATATTTTAATAAAAGTTTGAAGGGTTCAAAGATACTATAACAAAAAACAAAAATTAACATTATTTGAAAAACCCGTTATGGGGGCCGCATTATGCAAATCCTATATGGGAATATACTGCATAGCCAAATAATGGCATCTTTTGGCTGATAGGCTTGTCATGTAGGCAACTTATGCAAGTCCACCTAAGGGAATGTGTTGCATAGTCAGGAAAAAGATCTCTTAAATATTAGAACTCTATCACCTGAAATAGTAAGAAATATTATGAGGATCTAGAAATATTCAAGTTTAAAAGTGTGAAATATGGACAAGGGTTTATGATCAATGTTTATGAGAAATATTTGAATCAATATTGACCATGAGTTTGATGTCCTTTACATAGATCTGACTCATATGTAAAATGGAGACTTTATTTGTTTCCTTTGAATGAATATGGTGATGTGTAGATTTATGTCATGTAATGAGGACATTATAATATGTAAATTTAAGTCATTCAATGAGAACATTAAACTATGTAGTTTTAAGTCATGTAGGGAGGACATTATTAACCCCATAAGAAATTAAAACACCATATATAAAGAGGCCATTTACTCAATTCCTATGTTCACGTGTGCTCTGCTCGGTGTGAGAAACAAGGAGGAGTAAGGGTTTCTTTTATAAGGCATAAGTGATGCAAATGAATAATAGGCGTATTAGATTTCCATGTCGTTTAACGTCATTTGGTAAGGACGACAATGAACCGATATAAAAGGAAAGACATATTGTAACTAGATTAAGGGATAAAACCCAAGTGTCGCTATATGTCTTGGTGGGGAAAGAATAAAGTCATACATAGTTCTTAAAACATTCCCTATGAATATTTGATTTTATATTTAAAAAATAAAGGGGTTTTTTTCATGCGGCTGGGCCCAAGAGTGGAGATCTAGGTGTCACTACGTTTCTCATTGAAAATGAGAATCAAGACATACATAGTTCTTGAAAAAATCATTTCTCATGCTAATGGCATTTGACATGAAGAATCAAGGATTTTTTTACACGTTGTGAGAGAAATGTAAATATTAAAATATAAAATGGTATAAGGACCAAATCATATGTCTTTAGGAAACACTATGTATAGATATGATTCATATACAGGAAGCGAAAAAAAATAAGAAGATTTTGTGATCACGGCTGGGTCCAGAATTAGAGATTCAGGCGTCTCTACGTATCATATTGAAAATGAGAATCAATCCATATGTAGTTCTTGAAACATGGCCTTTATGCAGATCTTAATCTAACATAAGAAATAGAGGGACTCATGTACTACTAAGAAGTAGTAATGACATCAATGGAATTTTCTTATGGAAGCTTCTATATTCAAATAGAGAAAACATTAGTCTTACATATGATGTCAGGAAGTTTAACGTCATGCGATAAGGATGAAAATGATATGCACTTTAACGTCATGCAACATTCACACTTATGATTGTTATGTAGTTTAATGTCCTTCAACTAGGACATGGGGGCTGTGCAGTTTTAAGTCCTGTATCAAGGATATGGTACTATGCAGTTTAATGTCTTGCAGTGAGGACTATGGTACTGTACAATTTAAAATCTTACAGTGAGGATTATGGTACATTGAAGTTTAAATTCATGCAGTGAGGACTATGGTACTATGCAGTTTAAAGTCTTTCAGTGAGGACTATTGTATTGTGTAGTTTAAAGTCTTGCAGTGAGGACTATGGTATTGTGCGGTTTAAAGTCGTGCAGTGAGGACTATGGTGTATAATTACACAAAGTATTTTTTAAAAAAAATCTCGCATTGGTTGGAGATGTAATGAACTCTCCATCTGTTGAAAATAATGCATAATCTCCATTTGTAATGACCTTATGTATGGAATAAGGTCCTTCCAACTTTGGTTCTTGTTTTGGAGCTTTCTTTCCAGGTATCATTGGATTCCTAAGGACCAGTAGCAATTCTCCTTGAAGGAATGAACAAATGAAAACTTTCACATTAAAATATCATGCTATTATATTATGATAGACTTCTAAATGATGCAATGTATGAAATCCTTTCTCATATAATTGTTCAAAATCATTGAACCGTTTCTGAGATCATTCATTTGCAGACAACTGATCACAGATTTCAACTCTACGTGATGGAAATTGTATTTCAATTGGAAAAACTACTTATGTTCCATATACCAATGAATAAGGAGTTTCTTGGGTATCAGAATAGGTAGTTGTCCGATAAGCCCAAAAAGAATTCAAACGTTTATCAGGCCATGATTTCTTATCTTAATCCACCATCTTCTAGATTATATTTGATAGAGTCTTATTTAAGGCCTCTATCTATCTATTGGATGCTTCATGATAAGGAGATGAATTTTTGGACGTGATATTATGTTCCAAATACAATTTTTTTACTTCAACAGAACAAAAATTGGTACCACTGTCCATAAAAATAGTATGAGGGACACCAAATCTAGTGATGATGTTAGTTTTGAAAAAACTAACAATGATTTTCGCTCCAACTTTCTTGAGAGGTGTTGTCTCATCCAATATAGAGAAGAAATCAGTAGCAGTGAGAATATACTTGAACTGCTTAGCCATGGCTGGAGGATAAGGCCCTACTACATCCATTCACTATGTGTAAAACAACCAGGAGTATTTAGATGTATGTATCAACTCTGGGGGTTGATGAATGGATATGTCATGCACCTGACAGGGATGACATTTTTTAGTGAAGTCTATACAATCTTGTGTCATTGAATGCCAAATGTATCCAAGACTTCTGATCTGATCAGAGAGTCTATGCCCAGATTGGTGGGCACCACATGTTCTTGAATGTACTTCTTTCATGAAAGTTGTGGTCTCTTCTCCATCAATACATATGAAGATAATTCAATCAAATCCTCGCATATAAAGGATCTTTTGGTGGTCTGGACTATCATAAAGAGTAAAATTGGCTGCTCTTCACCGGTTCTGCTCCTTTTCAGCCCTATCTAGTGGAAGTACCCCATTTTGATGATATTCCATGATAGATGTTCTCTATCCTGTGGTATGACTATATGGATCAAAAATAGAGAAAATATCATTAATTTACTCCATTTTTGTTTGAACAAAAGGTAAGACCACATGGTGATGGGTTATGCTGATAATTGTTTCATCTCAATTTGGATCTACCAAGGTTGTATCTACATTATCCAGTGAATTTTCATAGATATTTTTGGATCGTGGGACATAGGAAAATTTCATCTCTAAAGGAAATTTAGCCATTAACTCTCTGACGTAATAACTCAAAGGGATTAACTCTTCTTTTCTAATAGAATATTCCCCATTTATTTCTTTGATTACCAATTCTGAATCACATTTTACCCTTAAATGATCTATTTTCACCTGAAGGGGAAATTCAAAACATGCGATTAGAAATTGATATTCTGTTTCATTGTTGGTACAACCTTCTGATAACAGGAATGAATAAGGCAATACTGCCTTTTCTGGGGAAATAATGATAATTCCTAATCCAACCTTGTTGAATTTAGGGTTTTTCAATCTCTTCCATATTGTACTTCAAGAAGCACCATCAAAATAAATTTCCCATATTCGGGAATTATCTTGAATAGAGAAGACCTCTTCATTAGGAAGTTTAGTATTAAATGATGTATCTTCCACATATGGGTTCTCATCAAGGAAATCAGCCAGATTTGGGCCCTTTAGTGCCTTTGGAGGCACAAACTAGATATAAAACTGTTGTAAAATAACTTCCCACTGTGAAAGATGTCCTGTAAGAATAGGGTGACTAAGGGGAAATTTGAGTGGGTTATTACAGGATACCAATTGGAACTCATGATGTTCCAGGTAGTGTCTCTATTTCTAAACTTCAAAGATTAATGCCAGGTATCACTTCTCAATACTTAAATACTGAGTTTCTTCATCAATCATAGTGAGACTGAGATAATAAAGGTTGTTTTCATTCCCAACATCATTCTTTTGGGAGAGAAAGGCACCTATTGATCACTCTAAAGTTATCACATAAAGGATGAGTGGTCTTACTTCAACAGGTGGAATCAATATTGGTGCGCTCAAGAGATATTTATTGAGGGTATCAAATGCTATTTGGCACTCTTCAGTCCATTGGTAGGTAACTCCCTTCTTTATTAATATCTTGAAGGGTAAACACTTGCTTACTAAATTGGAGATAAAGTGCCAAATATATGCCAACTGTCCTTGGAGTCCTCTTAATTCTTTTAAATTTCAAGGAGGTGACATACCAAAGATTGATTTTTTTTCTCAGGATCCACTTAGATACAATGATGGTGTACAAAGAAGCCAAGAAACATTCCTGATGTTACCCTGAAAGCACATTTTTAGGGGTTCATCTTCAAATTATGTAGCCGATGTTTGTGAAATATGGTCTCCAAATAAGCCAAGTGATTGAAATATTGTCTTGATTTGAGAACCAAACCATCCACATGACATTCAACAAATTTTCCTAAGAAGGGTTTGATGATATAGTGCACGGCACGTTGGTATGTTGCACCTGCATTATTTAAGACAAAGGGAATTACAATATAGAAAAACACACCTTGACGGGATCTAAAGGATGTATATTCTTCATCCTCTAGGGCCATAAAGATTTTATTATACCCATAGTATCTATACAAGAAGGAAAGATCTTCATATCCAGTTATTTCATCAATTAGAAGCTTTTTAATCGGAACTCGAAAATCATATTTAGGACAATACCAGTTAAGATCTCAGAAATCAATACAGACTCTAATTTTCCCATTCTTCTTTTTCACTAGGACAATATTGGACAACCATTTGGGATACTCAAATTCCCTAAAAAAGTTAGCCTTTATAAGTTTATCGACTTCAGCTTCAATTTTAGTGGCATGAGTTGGGTGTGTCCTTCTTACTGCTTGCTTGAATCCACGATGTTCCTCTGGAAAACCCAAATGATGGGTGGCTACATCAGCATTAAGACCTATCATTTCTGTATAATTTCAAGAAAATATATCTTGATGTTGCTTTAGAAAGGAAGTATACACCTCTTTCTCATCAGAGTTCATTGCCGCACTAATTAGGGTGGGGCATGGATCTTCTTCTATTCCCAGATTTATTTCTCTGAGTTCATCCACAGTGTTAGAGACAGCTTCTTCGAATGCTGGAGGAGTATCCCCAAGATCTCCCTCTTCTTCTTCATTATGTATTACCTCTTTTGTTTCCACTTTCATTGTAGATGACAAAACAATATTCCCAGAGTTAATGGAGGATTCAGTATTTGAACATCCCAAAGAAGAAGCCTCCATATCTGACCCTACTAATGATGAAGGGTATTCCTGTGGTAAAGAGGGATTGATGGATTTAGAATCAATATCTTCTTCTTCCTCTAACATTGCTACAATTTCTTCTATTCGGATTGACAAATTAGAGGCTTGTTGTAGTTAAGTAGATGAAATGAAAACATCTTCATTCAGGCTTCCATCATTGCTTAGTGTATTAATAATTTCACCCATGTTATCAGGATCAATCGTTGCAATTGACATTATGGAAATTACTGGATGATTTCATGGATTTGGTTTTACCCATTCAATTTGATTGGTGGGTAACGCATAATCTATAATCAAATGTATGAATTGATTTTCTAGGATATTTTCCAGCCCATTTGGAGCATTCACTCTGGTTATCTCCTTGGTCATGGGCATCATTATGATTGTGTGATAAAGCTCTGCGTCAATGTATTGAGAATCACATGTTTTTAATGAAGCCCTGTCACCATACAATGTCCCAACAAGACCATTGAAAGAATATTTCATAAATTTGTGATATGACTTAGTTATGACTACATGTTGATGTAACCATGGCCTTCCAAGCAGAATATTGAAGGCTGTGTTTGGACAAACAACCTTGAAATTTGAATTGGACACAAGATCTCCAAACTAAGTTATGTATGTAATTTCACCTAGAGGTTTATGTTCATTCTTATCATATCTTTGAAACATAAAATTCAAAGGAGATAAGTCAGATTCAGTTAGGCCCAATCGAAGAAGTGTACGAACAGGAATGAGTTTGACCTCGGAGCCATTATCAATAAAGGATTGCAAGATATCTTTGTCGTTGACCATGCCAGACAGATACAAAGGTCTAATATGCCCATGTAACACATGGTCTTCATCTTCATCTATAAAAAATATGACTGCATGAAATTCTGCAGAATCATTCTCTATATGTTAATCTGCAGTAGCAGCAACTTCGGTTTCAAACTCTTGATGACTTGAAAAAGCCTTAATGAGTGCCTCTCGATGATCTTTTGATAGATTCAAAGCATCCATAATTGAAAATTTGGATGGTACTTGGGCAAATTTTTTCAAAACATCATAGTTTTGATCCAAAGGTCTGTGTTTCCCAGTATGGAGATGTGGTTTTTTAGGTGCTTTGGAAGTTGATGCTTCTGTTGTATATGTACTTTGTATTGGAGAAGATGTTCGAAATACCGCTGGATTTTGTAAATTAGACTGACTAAGTCTATTCGTTTGCTGAGAATAAGATGGTTTGGCTTCTAATCGGTCTTGAAAAATAATTGTGTCAGAACCGAGCATGTCTTTCATATAAGAAACTCATTGTTCCTATTGAGACTGTTGAAGGGCCCTTCCACGAGTTTCCACCACATATATGGTTTGAGTAGGGGTAGAGTTAAAATGGTGGATTATGGAATTCACACAGCTTCCCATATATCCTCGACCTTGGCCTCTTCCACTAGTTCACCAATTAGGTACAAGGAATTCTGGCTCACTACAATCAGAATCACCATTGGCATAAGGATACATTAAATGGATAACATTAATTGAACCAAAGAACAATTATTCATATGATGAAGATTATTGTTGAAAGGTTAATTTTGGTTGTACCATTTGGCAGAGCGGTGCCTGTGGTTTTGAAATATGTGGCATAAAATCTTCTAGGGTTAAGGACAACTTTGGCCTTGACGTGAGCTTGTATTCCACTAACTACAATTTTTCTTTATCATCGCTTTGCTTATTTGAGTAATGCCCTTTTGATGAAGGTGGTTTTGCTGTGGAAAGAGTTTTATAAGACACAATTGGTTGATTCAACTGAGTTTGTAAAATAGCATGACCCCGGTTGAACATTTTTCTGATCATCCAGTCATCATATTTCTGCACATTTTTACTTTTAACTTCTTGCCATTCACCTTCTTCCTCTGGATCAGTAATAGTAACATATACTACTTGAGCTGAAAAAAATTTCAGTTTCACTTGTCCAGATTCTACCATTTTTTTCATAAGGTCTTTGAAAATAAAGCACTCTTGAATGGGGCATCCCAACATCTGATGAAAGGGATAATAATTCGAATGATCTTCATCTCCATCTTTATTTTGATTCTTCAGCCTTGGAAACTAAACCAAATTATTTTCTCAAGCTGAGATGAAGTAGCCAGGAACTTTCTCATTCCTGGAATAATGAACTTTATTCTTCAATTCCTCAAACTGTTTCCTCTTTTGATCTCTTTGATCATCTTTAAAAGGCAGCATTTTTTGTTGATACCTAGAAGGTGGAGCCCTTCGGTATGATAAGGGTTTTGAAGTAGAAGCAGGTACATGTGCCTATTTGTGTGTGACTGTAGCAGCTTATGTCGTTCCTATTATCCTTCCTAGAACTCATGTAATTACACATGTTTCAGACTTATATTCTATAATAGAGTATTCTATCTGCTGAGCGATTGAATTAAGGTCTTGAAACCCTCCGGTGTATTTCACAGGGATCAATGGTGTGCGTAATTCATCACGCAGATTTTCCATATAGATTGGTAGGAACTCTTCTTGATGGAGTGATAGACTTAAATATTTATTTAATCCTTTCCATCATGCAATGAAATCTGAAACTCATTCATTCTTTTTTTTTACAATTGGTAAGATCAAAAACTACTGTCTTTGGTAGCATTGAGCTAAATTAAAGAAGGAACTTCTGACGAATATCTTCCCACCCAGTAATTGATCGAGATTGCAAACTTGTATACAAGACAAAAGTTGGTATTTGTAATTACTGAACAAAACACCTAAGATTAAATCCCATTTGATGAGGAGCTCTTACTAGATTTTCAAGTTGAGGATTTTCCTGGGGAGTGTGTCTAGTATAAATGATGCTTTGAAGTAACTCTATATTAAGTCTTTTCAACTCCATTATTTCCTCTTATTGTTGTTTAAATCTCTCTTCCAGTTAAAGAGATTGACCTTCTATAGTGGAAAAGTGAGATGAAATCTGACTTTCTTCCTTTCCCATTGTTAGATTCCTTTCAGATAGGGGGGGAGTTGGTTATTTGACGGCATACCTAAATTCTAGGTAAGCCTCTGATTTTGAGTATGGACACCTTCTACATTTGCTTCAGTATGTAACATATTATGGACTCAACTTCATCTGTTGATTCCCCTGAATTGGAATTATTTTATGTAGGATCTTCTGCAATAGTATTGATAACATTCACTGAAACATAATTAATTGATGAAATTATTTCAGTGTTTCTACTATATTGTCACCCTTTTTGTATTTCACGAAATTTTGTTCTCCTATATGAAGAATTCTATAGAACTATTTAGTGAATACTAACATGAAGGGAATCATTGGATAGTTCTGTTGAATTATTTTTTTGTGACATCTTCCCTTATCGGGAGAAACTGATTGTCGTTGAAGAGGGGATTGTAGATGTGAAAAAGCCCACTGCCTTGTAGGATGGGGTTGATCTTGTTCTTCTTCTTCAAATATTTAAACATTGTTTAATGAATTTTAAGGTTGACTTAATTGAGCCCCTATCCTAGTAAGATGGGGTGATTTTTTAACCTCTATCACTAAAATTTGTTCAACTGATCTTCTAATTTTTCGGATTTTGGTTCGTACATTTTCTAGGCACATTATCCTAAAATCACTCAAATCATCTGTTTCATAATATCACTGTGCTATTTTAGACATTTTCATCCTCTTCTGCATGAAATCCTCTAAACTGGTTGACTGTTAAAT
Organism: Viscum album; assembly: GCA_963277665.1. Classification (NCBI taxonomy): domain Eukaryota; kingdom Viridiplantae; phylum Streptophyta; class Magnoliopsida; order Santalales; family Viscaceae; genus Viscum; species Viscum album. Next base: position 425,613,063 of record OY728129.1, on the reverse strand, counting down.
ATTCTCAGAAAATTGATGTAAAAGTAGCTAAACAACTTCTTTTCATTGGGAATGATTCTGATTATAACTTATTGAGGCCTTTTCTTGATTGTACATTTGATTACATACAAAACCTATTGATTGGGGTTGGGTGTGGACAATAACATTGCATGAAACCAATTTTTGTGGACTTTTCTGATTTTGGAGTGCAGTGAAATGAAATTCTCTATATACACCCCATCATCTGATGTGAACACTAGATGGGGAATCAGAAATTAACTGGCATAGTCTCTTTAGAGCATTGAGACATGCACACTGACGAGTTATATACTATTTTTGAACCTTTGGATGTTGGGAAACTAATAGAGATGCCAAGTCAATTGGGCGCTACAACCCTTCTATTACCTTTACATGATTTTGATATTCATCATATGGTAACACATTGGTTTTCAAATGATGAAGAGTATTCCATATGTTGAGACGAATGTCATGAATGCAATCATCTATTATCAATTCTTGAATATCATACTAAGAATTTTCCAAAGTCCAGAACATGACATGTATTTCTCCTTTAACTAATTGTTTCCTCATCTTTAACACATCTTCGTCCTCTTACACAAGAGGTTTCTCCAATTGATCTGACCAGAGTGGATGCTCTGTAATAGAAGATAAATAACCCAAGGTAGGTATTGAGAATGACAATTACCTTAAGATTTCACTTGACTGAGAAGGTGATTCACCCATAAATGACAAGGCATCAGAGATGACTAGCCTTGTGTTTGCAAGTGCCTCGAGATAGGAGGGATTTCTTGTTGCTACATTGTCTATTATGGAATTATTTTGATAATGTGAGATATTACTCTGGAGAGTAATTTCATAGCAAATCCCATCAAGGGGAGGATCACAGATTATAGCAGGGGATAAATCTTCTTGCTCCTTGGACTTCTGGCCACATTGAGGGTTGTCGTGGCTCTCATTTGGAGATATGAATTTTGGATTGACTAAATGTTAATAAATAAAACCTTCATGATGATATTTATGATGAAAAACTTCATAATTACAACTATCAATCCCAAAATTTGGTAATGATAGGGTAGGATCTTGAGCTGCAATATATAAATGTCTGAGGGCTTGAAGAACACCAGGATTAAGTGGAGATAAGTCATAGCTTGAGTCTTGATTTTCCAATGGTGTTTGGAGATACTTTTTTTGGATGTTCATTTATACTTAGTTGGGACCACCTATTGGGAGAAGTGGTTATAATGGGTAGGTGTATGTTCCTGCCTTGGAGTAGTTACCGGAACAGACCGATTAACTCCAATTTGAAAGGGTGTATGTTCCCAATCCTATTATTCGTATGATATGTGACATATGCCCCATGACCCTCATGGACTGGAATAATGGTGTGTATCTGCTCTGGGATGGCATTCCAATGTGTTATTCCATGTATGGGATAGATTTATATGTTTGTTCCCATGATACTGCTGAAGTAGTTGTTAAAATATCCTGGAATGCTTCCAGAATATGTGTAGGGATATGTGTCTGCCCTTTCACCATTGATAAGATGTGTTTGGTGACTTCAGTGACTGGAAATGGAATATACATCCATTCCATATCTAGAGTAGGTGTATGTGCCTGATCATGCCCTCTTTTTCCTGTAAATGGATAATGAAAGTACTCACACATGGGGGCAGAGAGTTGGGTCTACCCCAAATTTGTCGTCGGAGATTTTCGACTGACTTCATCGAGTGATACCAAATGGGACTTTTGGTAGTCTTGATGAACATTGGCATGTGTATGTGCCTGCTTGCTATTTTCTATCATGTATGGTTGATGGACTTCCTTCAATACTAAAAGATGAAACTGCTGACAGAATTGGTGATTCAAAATAAGTGTATGTTACTGTTTACCAATTGCCACCATATTTGACTTAAGGGCCTCTTTAAATTCAGTCAAACGAGCCTTCTGACTGGCTGATAACATGTAAGAAGGTGTATGTTCCTATTCATGGTACTCCACCGGTTTATCAGGTGGGATTTGTGGGTTGCTTTAATATGAGCATGTTGAATAGAATAATTAGAACGGATGGGTCTATGTTTCCACTCGTTGTTTGCTATCAAGTTAAATTGATGGACTTCTCCGAAGGGGTCAGAGGTGAGAACCTTCTCTTTGTAAACCAGACATTTCCCCCCCATGGTTCGTATTGCATGCCCAAGTCTGAGATACCTAGGCCTAACATATAGAGGCAACAATACCATCTTTTGGGGGGTTCACTACCGCATGATTCTTGCGGCGATTGCTAGTGGGAGTCTTTAAGAAGGACTCCTGCATTCTTGAATTTCATCCTTGAGTAACCTATTGATCCACCTCCTTATAGTATGGGAGGGACTGGTTGTTGTGTGCTGGGGATAATGACACGAAACGGTTGAAGACAGTGGTTGGTACCATCTGATTCTTGATCATTGGTCATCATTGGCCATATGATCGAGGATTGTTGTTGACCTGGAGGGCCTTTCGAGTAGCCTCCAAAGTTGGGATTTTACTATTGTAGTGATATTCCTTCACCAGAACATTAGAGACCCAAATTTGAAGATACTGGGTGGGTGATAACGTTTTTCCAGTGGATGGAGATCGAGCTTGAACAGCGGTCGGAAAATTCCTAGATGTTTTCTTGGGGAAAGTCATTATTTGGATTGAAAATAATTCATTGAAGAAAAACTAAGAAAAAAACAACCTCCATTAAAGAAACATATTTTTAGAGGGATACATGCATGATTAATTCTTTTTTCTAGAATTCCTTTATCATTGTTTAGGGGCCTAACATGTGGGTAACATTATTAACTTGGTTATGGATTCACGTTGAGTTCACCATTTCTATTTCGCAGTTCCTTGAAATGTGTGTTCTAGATTTAAGAATAACTATTTCCAAAAGGTTTCCATTGGATTAATTAATGGAACCAGAATCTTCCAACAGTTATTTATCAAAAGAGGTCCTTCTCTCCAAAGGTAGGCATTCATTATGTTTTGAACATTACGATACTTAATAGCATTTATTGGTCGAGAGGATGGGAGGTCAGACTCATCACACCCTTTTAGGGGGAATTATTGTATACTCTGGGACCCTCTTTGTAAAACTAATAATTTTTCATGAATCCTTATTAATTTACCATGTATATCATAAGTATCCAGTAGGATTTATAATCACTTATTAACATGTGTAAAACTTTAGAATCATTAGTATGTATTCAAGGTTCATCATTATTTGAAATATTTATATGTATTCGAGTTTTTCCATCAATGGAATCCTCAAATATATAATTAGAGATTGTTTTAATCATTGTTGTGATGATACTGGTTTTTAATCCACTCAGTGGGGAACTGTCGAATTTATTTTCATCTAGGGAGATGATGGTTTGTTTTGATATTGGGATCGTGCTCCTAGAATGGGATACCTACGTATCCTTTTCAAAGGAATCAGAACCCCCATAGTTTGGTGCCGCTTAATAGGACACATCATACCTTTTAGGGTCATGTGATAGGAAATCTATGAATAAGGTTCTTAGTTGAAAATTATTGTGTGACTTATGCTGAAGAAGCCCAAGGAACATGGAAGGGATATGGGTTTCCAAGTAATATCAGACCCTGTTGGGAATATAGCCCAAAGATAATAGGGTTTATTTGAAGTGCTATGTTTGAAACTCAAGGAGGCTTCTAACATATCCTATATGGATGGGAATCGAAGGCCTCTTAGTTCGATAAATCTCATAAGAGAGTATGGTCTTATGAGAAAGATGAGTTTGGGATTACTTCTTGAAAAGGATTCCTTAATGATTTGAGGATTGAATTTGGGGCTTATTTCCTAAGAAGGATTCCCAAATTGGGGGAATTTAGGGCTGGATTCTTGAGGAGGATATCAAGTGAGCTCAGGCTACGAATGAGATTCCTACATATCCTGATTTGAACAGGAATCAGAGTTCTCATAGTTCCTTCCAATGTGTGTTTTTGCACATGTTGCAACCATCACATATATTTATGCCCACGTGAGTCATGCTCGGTGTGAGAAACAAGAGGATGTGATATATTTAACAATGACACTTCACGGTTTAAAATTTTTCCTCCATGATGATGGAACAGGGTGCATCGATCAGGAAAGAGGGCAAGGAGACGAACCTTCCCTCTGTTCTATTTACATTGGACAGGGGTCCAATGTAAGGATGAAGGGGTGAAGGTGAGGGGATTATATCAGGATGGTTTCCTTGAAATTGGTCTTGGTATTGTAGGGGACTTATCCTGTGATTTCATGGAAAGGTAATAGGTGAACCATACCTTCCCTACATGAAACCTGAGATCCTGGGTCATGTCTTTGAGGAAGGTGAGGACAAGACCCAACCCTCCTCCAAATTGGGAACTTCCCAACACTGTTTTTGGGAGAAAAATCCATGTGACTGTGGATATAAAAACCCACAAACATTTTATGAATCCTAAACCCATTGTGAAACAAATGTGGGAAACCTCTTATTGTGGAAATAAAAACCCAAATATGAGACACGCTGATTTTCCTTTCCCTAAGGTTTGAGAGGTTCTGAGATTTTAGTGGAGGCTTCAACTTATCCCCTTTCAGATAAGGGAACCAAGAAAGGAGATACCCTGCCATGAATGGATTTTAAAAGATAGTAATTGATCTTGTCGCGTAGGTACTCACAGAAGTATGCCATGTAGGTATCTAGAGTTACTACACCACGCAGGTATGGCACACAAGTATACCGCCCAGGTATGGCGCACATGTATACCGTGCAGGAATGGCGTGTAGGTATATAGTGCAGGTATCGCACATAGGTATACCACAGAGGTATGCATGATGACTAAAGATTGTGAAGAACTTTAAAACATGCTTATCCCATTTAATTATCTCTTCTCTCGTAGTTTAGAGATCTACCTGAAACAATTTGAGGGATCTAGGAGAAAGAGATACGCAATGGGAGATTTAGGGAGTATTTCACTTTTTTTTAGTCCAGAAATGGGGAGCCAAGGGGACCTATTTATAGGCACTAATGGGCCTGGTTGAAGAGATGTTTTCATGCTAGTACTTCACGCAGCTTCGCCGTAGAGGTAGTCTGCATAGGTGCACCTAGAATATTGTGGTGTGGAATGCTTGAGTGGGTCTCCTCCACGTAGGTAAGTGGCACAGCTTCGCCAAGAAGGTGATCTTCATAGGTGCATAAAAAGTATTCTGGAGCGACGATCTTCCACGGAGCTCCTCCGTGTAGGTCAGTTGTGTAGTTCAGGTGTGTAGGTCCACATCGCAGATTCTTGAAGCTACTCGGTTGTGAAGGTCTTGGGGATTATTGTTAATTTCCCTTTGTACTTTTCAAACATTTATTTGGGATCTGAATGATCCAGAGTTCTATTCATAGTCCTTTCAGTTAATTTCACAAGTAGTGTCAACAATAATCTAGCACCATATCATTATGAATGATTTTGAATCCTAGTCCCTTAATTTATCCATCAAAATAGATCATAAACCACTCTCCACTATAGGATAATTTAAGCACATGTGTGCTAAAAAACTTCTCTTCAATGCTTTTAATTTTTTCTCACGTTCATTTATCCAACAGAACTTGTCTCTATTCCAAATTACCATGGTTAGTGGATTAGATAATTATTAATTTGTTTTTCAAAAAACGCTAATAATATCAATCCAAACTTACAAAACTATGGATCTGAGTAATAGTGGTTATCCTAAACCAACAATTAATAACATTTATCATTGATGGAACTACCGATATAACCTCTCTTGAGATTATATGACTAAAAAATGAAAAAACAATTACAAAAATTTCACACTTGGTAAATTTAACGTATAAATTATCCTTTCATAGGTTATTTAGTAGATTATCAAGTGATCTTATTTCTCTTTATTCCTTTGGGAATATATAATATTTATCATATATAAATACTATGAATAATTAATGATTGTAATATCTAAAGACTTTATTTTTAAAATACATGATGATAGTGGGATAATTAGTAAGACCAAATAGAATAACTATAAGTTCATAGTGTCTATACCTCATATGGAAGATTGTATTGAGTATGTATTCACTTCTGACCATCAGTTTATAGTTTCTATATTAAATATCAATCTTGTAAAAATATTGTTCTCTTCATAATTAACCAAAAGAATCATCAATTGAGGGGATAACTTAGTTTTTCTTGATTGTGATCTTATTGAGTTCCTGATAAAAAATTAATAGTTTAATTTATTCATATTTATTCTTAATAAAAAATTGGTTCACCCCAATATTATTCAATATAATGAATGAATCCATATTCATGTTTATTTTAGAGTTTCTTCTTCAATTCCCTCAACTCAATCGAGTTTATTTTATATGGAGTCGTTAGAATAGGTGTAACATGATGTATGAGTTATTTTAAGAAATAAAATTCAATATCTCGATTATGATAGGTATACTATTCTAGAATATCATTAAAAAATTCATAAGAAAATAATATATTCAATGTTGAGATTCTCCACAATCATTTGAGATAAACACCCTTTTTAATATGAATAAAAGCCCATTAAATGGATATGATTTCGATTGATGATTGATATGTATCTTCACCATGATAAATTATAGTAGGTTGGTTCTAAATATTAAATTTGACCTTTTTTTATTGTAATGAATCTTGAGGGATAATAACGAGATTTTCAGGAAACACAATTGAAAAAACATCAATAAGAGGATAATAATAGACTTGATATGTGATCATCATACCATTAGTTGATTTTATTGTGAATTTAAAATCTAATAGTTGATGTGGTATTGTGATAACCATAGTAAATTCTTCAGATATAGAAGAGTGGGTAGATCTGAAATAGAATATGATATGACAATTTCTAGTGTGTATGGAAGGTATTCCTTTCACAACGTCATTATTATACCCGACATAGGTAATAGAGACCATTTGATATTTTCCATTGTCTCTAGGATTAAGAGGATTATAATTTCACTCATTGTCATCAAACTTCATATTTTAGCACTGGTTTTCATGATGACCATACTCGTTTCATTTGAAACAATAGAGAATGGGTGGTTCATTATGTGGTAATTTCTATCCATCGTTAACTAACTTATTCATCCCAAAAAAATTATTATTTAATTTTCGGATGACCATCCATTCCACACTAAAAAAATTTACCAGTCCCACAAGACAACATCCAACATGCTTCCTTTCACACATCAAGCATAAAGTAAATCTATTCTTCTTCTATCCATGGTTTTTGTTATTATATTATCCTTTAAATTCCATTTTTATTTTCATATCAAGGCCATGAGATGTATGGGTATCTCTAATATATATTTTCACCTTGAAATCATGTTGAATTTTTTCTCTATATCTATATAATTATTTTATTACTAATTCCCTTTAGAAACTTGTCTTTATAATAATGAGTAATTAATCAAAATTACATTCATGTTGGATGACAACACCAAAAGTAGACCACACAAGTCATATAAAATTTTCCACATAGACTCTAATGGATTCATCGACCTTATTATATATCTCAAAGAATTCAATTTTTTATTTTTATACGAAGAATACAAGGAATTTACTTATTAAAAAATAAGCTTCCAAAAACATCATAATCCAAACAGTCAATTTATTCATATTTCAACATATTCATGATAAAAGTACATAATTGAAATTCTTCAGATTCTAAAAGATAAAAATATAAAAATATTTTTTTAATGTTCTTAACATTAGAGAAAATAAAATATCTTTTCATTTGTAGTAATTCATTACTCAGATCAAAGTAGATCAGTGGGACTAATAAAATAATTTCTACGTTGCATCATGAAAGTCTCAAAATATTGTTATTCCCTTATTATGTCATTCATATAAATAGAATGATTCTTATATTGAGAAATTTGTGTAAGCATAGAAATAAGTTATTTCCTTCCTAATACCACAATATTTGAATTCTTAGGTGGTAAATCATTTCATTGTATATCACATTCAGCATTAACAAGGTTCTATCATGTTCTATATATTTTTTAAAACTAAAAATCATAGTTTGAGAGACAATAATCATTATGGTAAACCATATAATAATGAAATAAAATTTATTGAATGTCTGAATCATGACACCTTATTTTGAATATATGATATCTTAGGTTTATCCCAACTCAGTCATGGTAATAATATATTAAAATCCCTCATAATGGTTCATAATTAAAAATTAATTTGACCTATTTATATCCCTTGTGAGTGTTAAATTAGGTGCACAATAAGGGAATAGTCACCATTCACCTTAATGATAGTTAATATATACTCAACAAACTAGTTTTATGGGTATTTCCAATTGAATAATTTATCACAAAATGACATCTACTTTTGGTATATGTAAAGGATGTTTTTTCTAGGAAAAACAACCACTTTTCTTTACAACATCATATATTTTTATCCTATACAGAGGATAGTCCTATGGGTTCTCACTAATGTTTATCATTTAAGTTTCTAAAGGCAACTAAACCTTTCTCTAATACCAAATACAATAGCCCATACTTTTCATACATAAATATTACATCTTATTAGATGACTATTCAATACATAATATTATGATCCATGCTAGAATCGTATATGATTAGTGTCTTTGAAAAAAGAGATACATAAACAACTTGTTTATAATATATCTACAAAATCTACCAATATGTTAATAAAAACTATCACCCTAATTAAACATATCATAATTAAAACCATTATCTATTTCTTGGGGGAGGAAACATAAGGTAGGGTGAGCATATATGCTCAATAAGGATTTGAAATGATGATATTAATGATAATGTAATAATAACATGAGGATAAGGTTATTTGAATATGATATTATCATTTAAAAAAAAATAATCATCATAAAATATATTTAAATATTGAGTCATCGAATAAATCATGGTAATTCAAATCATATGAATCGTAAAGGAATCAAAGAGAAATATCCATGAGAGCTTAACATTTGAATAACACATAAGTTTGTGTAATACACATAATCATATAAAATAATTACCTTATTCATGGATAAATACTAACACTCTCATAGAGGATTATTTATACTCCTCATTCCATTGTATCCTAAGTCTATCATCACTCCTAATACTATCATATTGGACAAGTTCCCTTACAGAACTAGGTTCACTCCATATTCTTATCCTTATTATCTCTTGAAATATCCACATTTACCCAATTTATTAGAAGGATATATAATTCTGGTCCCACCAAACACATAATCAGAATAAATTCATATATGTTACACTATATCACAAAACATTAATCATATATCATAACTTCTAGAAAATAAATAGGTTTCATAAACATTTCAAAAACTTGTCACAACATAACCTGTGGAAAATAAATGGGTTTCATAAAAATATCATTATAAAAATTACTTTTTTTTAGAAATAAAAAATATGTTATCATTAGATCATATACCTAGTAACGAATAAGTAACATAAATTTATTTTTCAGAAATTAAATTATTATTAAAATAAAACATTGAATATTTCTTGGGGAAAACCCTTTTCATTTTAGATTCACTATTTGAAAATCTACAAAAAATAAATATAATAAGGAAAAAAATTATTTGAAAAGAACCAATGAAACTTGTAAAATAAGATTCAAAAATTTAATTAGTTTTGAAATTGGAAAAAGAAATTTCATGCTGTGTATGTAAAATAAATATTCCTTTCATGTTTACAGTAAAAATAAAAAAGTATCTCATTCAGAAAAAGACTATAAGATTTATTTTAAACTATTTTTTAAAAATAAAAACAAGGGTAAAAAATACATTAAATATTCTTATGAGAGTATTAAAAACATTATTTAAAATATTTTCAAGAAAACATAGACATAGAAGAAATGTATTTTCTATGGAAGGGATAAAAAAACTCAGTTTTCCTTAAAAACATTCCTTTGTTCTCTTGAGTTATAAAAAATATAAAAATAAAATGAAAACATGAAATATCTTGAAATAACCTGAGGAAAATGAAATTCATTAAGTTATTGACATATTGGTCCTCAAATTTCATCTTTTAAAATTTAATCATAAATAATCCGGATAAATAATAGGATTCTAACATAAATCTCTTTCTCCATGTTTGAATTACATCAAAAGTGATCTTGACACCTGTATAATAAAATATGAATTTATTTAAATTATATACTATAATCAGATAAATACATATAATATCATGTGTTATACATTTATAATATTTCAACAGCCAATTATTAATAATTTAATACTAAAATCATTGTTTTTAGGTGTTAACTATTCATTTTCATGTGAATTTGGGTTTGGAAGATCTGGTTCTTGTACGTTGGTTATGGTTCCATTATATCCACAATTTTAATCATGATATAAATATAATATATATTCATTATATATATATATATATATATATATATTATTAATAAATGTTTGAGATTGAAAAATGAATTACATCGTTCGTAGAGATGTTTGGACCTACGTGCTAATGAACATTGTTTTCACATTTCGAAGGATAAATATAAAGAATGGTAAATAATAATTTAACTTTAAAAAATCACTATTTTATCATATATAGCATTTATATTCATTAAATATTTTCTAATTACTATCCATACTATTAGAATTAAAAATTAATTACATCACTTCAAGGAGGTGGTATTATACACATACGCACGAGGGACATTATCATTTTCCAGCGGAATAGGAGGTAAGAAGGTAGATATTTTAATATAATTTAAAAACTACAATTAATTGTGGAATATTATATATAAAAATTGAACCCATCATAATAACCATCTATTAAACATTTTTATAGAAAAATAATTGTATCACTTCATGGAGGTAGCAGTTCACATAAACACATGAGTCATAATTTCTCTTCCCATTTGATAGAAATGAGGGTCAAAAAAGGTGGTTCCTTAATAACTATGATATATAATATAATTTTTGATACTTAATTTATTATTATATTTTTATTTTCATATATTTATAGGATATATAAGAAGATATAAATTGAAAGAGTCTTGCTAAGATGATTACCTCTTCTTAAGTAGGATATCTTTAGATCCTTTCTTAAAGACCATTGGAATAAGTGTGGGAGGGGACTCACTTAAAATTAATTAATAGATTAAATTTAATTTAATTTATACTAAATCCAAATGCTTCCAAATAAATAAATATTAAATTTTGGGAAAAATATGAGTTAAAACTATACTCATACAAGAGTATTTAGATATGTTTAATTTTATAACACACCCTTGTTTCTTGGTTTAACCCTCAATATACTTGTTTTAACCTTAATTGTGATGATATATTTTTTCTATTTTTACTATACATTAAGAACAAAACTGAAAGTTTCATAATTTTTAAAATTTTAAATTATCCTTCCAAATATTATATCCAATTTATTAAATTAAATTCAATTAATTGTAATAATTTAATTTAAAATTAAACATGAAAAATGAGATGAAAAGCAGTTTTCTAGAAGAAATGTTTTTCAATGTAAATTTTTTACACCAGAATCCAGCATAAATTTTTTTCTATTGAATTAAATTTAATTATTAATAATAATAATTAACTAATTTTTATTTTAAAACAATTTTGAATCAAAATGTAACTTTTTAAATTCATTATATAAAAATATAGTTTTTAATAAAAATCAATATCTTTCCCTATTCATAAAAATATATAATCTTATAAAAAAAATATAAATAGTTCACTGTAAAATAATTTTAACATTATAGTTTATAAAATATTATTAATATTTTCAATTAATATTTATAAATTTATAATAAGTTATTTATATTATTTTCTCATAAAAATAAATAATTTTTTAGGAAAAATGTATTTTTAAATAATATAATGAATTTACTAAAATTTTAGTGCTTATTTATCAACAAATTTACTTTTCCTAAAACCATTAAATATAATTTAGAAAATAAAAATATTCATATTCAAACTATTAGTTTAATGTTTAGGTTATAATGGTGTTTTATATTATGGTTCATTTAGACTTGGGGTTTCTTGTATCACAATCTATCAAATAAATTGAATTCATTTGAAGAGAAATATGTCATATAATATTCAGGAGTTACATTAGGAATATGATATAATGAAATTATTTTAAAAAATTTATCAATACATTCTTTGTGTTTTTTAGGCCCTTGGCCTCTATTGAAATTAGGTGGGGTTTTATGAGTGAATATCTGAGCACAATCTATTACTCCGTCTTGATCTTGCTTGTTATCGCCACATAGTTATAGAATAGTTATAATGAACAACTCAATAATATTACAGTCCACATGATTGTTTCAATATGGTTTATTATTTACAACATCCTCTCTTTAATTTACTAAGGTCCTTCTGGGGATCATAGTCTATAAAAAATTAAATATAGAACCTAATAAACAGACAATCCAACTCAAAATAACATCAAATAAATTCAAAAGTACACCCAATATGACATAAAAAATAAACACTAATAAGAATAAAAATATAAAATACCAAATGGGAAGGAATCAAAATTATCATAATTTACCATTGTTAGTGATTTGGTCACACAATTGGGAGAACTGTGCACCAACTTTGAGATATTAACTAGAAATGTGTCCAAGTTAGGTTGCATGGTTACTATTTGATTTTATAGATCATGCACCTAAAAATTGGGATTTTTATTTAATTATTATTCCTGCAATAAAACATGATATTTATATAAATAACTCATTAAATTACCTTAAAAATAAAAACAACTTCAAATAATATTAAATAATACCATAATTTCAAAGAAAGAATCTTAAATTCTACACACGACTATCAACCACCCATGGTAACTTGAGGATTACAATAAAGTGGAGCTTTTCAGAAACTTTGTTGGAACCACCTCTTGAGTAATAAGGATCTCATCTTCATTATACTATTACTCCCCCAAATAAAAAGTGGGATCAGATTCCATTTTTTAGTGAACCATCCCTATTTGACCATTTATGTCACCTAAATCACTACACTAAAAGGCTCATTGCATGTTCTTGGTCCCAATGTGCTTGAAATAATTTACAAGGGTATAAAATAAAAAAATTAAGAATTATTTCACCCTTAAAGTATCATAAACCACAACATGGGATCCACCTATAAATTTGGCATGATGTATAAATATGTTGGACATCCATGCACGTAAATAATTTGTTGTAATAATATAAACTGAACCAAATATAGTGAAATATAATGAATACAATTGAATATCCCATAAACATATCATATACTGAATATAAAGAGAGAAATAATATCACATTTTCAAAATTCTATTTTCTAATAAAATATCAATAATTTTTTTATCCCCTAATAAATGTATTGTAGTGGTTAAAAGGGTTGTCCCATAAAGAGGATTTTAGAAAAGTTTCATAATTATCACATTAATTAATTTCTTTTTAAAATGTTAAATAATTTTTTAATTTTAAAAAATAATTTAAATAATGATAAATAAAACTGGAAAAAATTAAAATTAAAAGATAGAAGTTAGAGGGGGGATATATAGAAAAGAAGTGAGAAACTAGAATTCAGATAACAACGGTGGATAAGTTTTTACCTTTAGATGCTCCCTTCATTATTGTTTGAAAGAGTCACCCAATTAAGTTAATAAATGTATACTTAAACAACTACAAGTATACAGATAAAATTTCTTGAAACCATATTCATACCTCAAATATGGGTTTTTATACCCTTCTAAAAGTTATTCTATTACCCAAATACCACTAGTAAACTAAAAGTAATTAAACCCATTGTGCTGAAGAGTGAGGCATATCCTAATAAATTTATACAATATGATTTATTAAATTCCTAACATATGATGACAAACTATCAAGAAAAATTTATAATAAAATTAATTCTATTAATAAATAGAATTTTTTTAATTCATGAAAATATATTCCACAATAATAGAAGATGATTTTTCAAAGAAATTCAAAAGAACTCATAAGTGGAATATCCCCATGTTTCTACTTATAAAATCACTTAGATTTTTTTATTTTATAGATATATTACTAAATTTTAACTTCATTATCCCCTAGAATAATCATCTTGTAAGGATATTTAACTTCTCTTATCTTTTAACAGAGATGGAGAAACCTCTTTTTATTTAAATGATTAATTAGATTTTCCATCCAATCTTGTCTATACATTTTAAATAATTTTTCATCATACTAAAAAACCAAATGTCAAAAGGAATTCAAATAGAATTTTTTTATTATATATCCCAAATATTCTTAAAAAATATTTCAATTCCTTTTGACACATATGAAAAAGTTTTTTTTAATTACAGAGGTAAAATTTTCTAGAAAAAATAACTATTTAGTTGATTCCACATTCATCCATATATAAAAATCATTAATGAAAAACTAATTTCAAAATATTTTATATAAACATTATACTACAATATCTATTTCGTTTTTATCTAAAATTTCTTCATTTAATGTTATTTAATCTATTTATGTCTCATTTAACAAAGGTTAGTCAATTATGCGCATCCAAAAGTGTTCTAACTTCAATTATTTATTTGGTACTATATATTTTGATTTAATACTAGGTTCAGTTGAATAACATGGATCCCAATAAAAAATTAATCACCAAAAATATTTTTTCAATCTTAATCATTTTTGAAAAAGTTTTGTAAAATTTTAAATTGATAAAAATGATAAAAAATCAAAAAAATAATTTTCACAATAATTAACAAAACAACCCTAAAAACCAGAAACGATTCAATTTCAATTAATTTAAAAATATTATGTGGACAAAATAATTGAAAATAATAAAAAAAGAAATTTAAATATAAACTTATATATATTCCACCATACATAATAAATTGAATCCCAGACAAGTAAGCTTAAAAAAGTAATTCCAAATAAAATTCATCACACATTCCCATGAAATCTTCAAATTACTTAATATGAACCTAGAATTATCATTCATACTAAACAACCATTTTTTGAAATTATCCCTTTTTTTAATTAATTTTTTGATCCATTAATCCTCCCAGTAACACAATACACTTTCCTCGCTATAATTTTCTCACATCACACATATTTTAATTTTATAAAAACTTTTTTATCATCTAAAGCACAAATAAGGTACATTATTCAATTGATAAGTTCCTAAATAAACACCAAATTATGTTATGTAATTTTTTATGATGAGCAATTTTTAGGTATGTTTAGTGGATTTTGGTTGGTAGGTTTTCATTGTTAGAAGTATTTGTGTTGGAATAAGTCTGTTTGGCTCTTTTGAAATAAATAAATGAATAATTATTTTTTTAATTAATAAAAGTCTTCTCCATTATACCCTTCAAAAAAATAATCTCCTTAATTTTTTGAAAAATTCAATGACTGTACACATCTTAAATTTTTTTAATAAATGTAATCTACCAAACCTTCTTTAATGAAATTGAATTTAGGATTTTTATATATTTAAATTCCATAAAGTTTAAATTTTCAATGAAATATGGTTTATTATTGAGTTTATAATAGTGGTGTTTATTCTTTGATTTATATAAAATGTTTATATTTATTTTCCATTGTTTTAAAACAAGTTTTTTATTTTTTTCATAGTAGTTATAGTAGAGATATTTCTAGACATATTTATTTTTCAAATAATTATCTAAAATATCTTTAGTTTAATAGTTTTTTATCTCTTAAAACAACTTCTTAACTATAAATTTTCCTATTAATGAATCCACAAATGATTTTAAAAAAAATATTATCCCTTATACATAATTTTAAATAAATCATGAAATTTCACTTTTATTAAAATTTTGATATAGAAAACTAGCTTATAATGTGGATGGATAATAGTTGGACATATATTTAAAAAGTTATAAAAGTTTAAAATGTAAAGGATGTTCCTAATTGAAAATTTAATTTTTTTAATGGGTGAATTTAAAATAAATGAAATTTACTCAATCATCTCAACACAAACACCTCAAATCTCTTAGGTTTTTATAGAATAAAATCATGTTATGGTTAAGTCAACCATTATCTATTCACTCAAGAAGTTAGTAGAATTTTAATAATTAATAAAATGGTTACATATTCTTTATAATATTGTAATTTTTAAATTTTGGATAGTTATTTACATCATGGGAATCAAATATATTGAATTCTTTTCGTAAATTACCAAAATTTCTGAAAATGATACAAATTTCATTTCAATATTCATTAAAATGTAGCTCGATGGGTCAAATGATTTCCCGCATTAACATAGGTTTAAAAAATTACAAAATTATTCAATTTGAATTCAAAATTTTAAAAATCACTCAAAAATTGTAAAAAAAAAAAAAATTAAAGCAAATTAGAAACAAAATTGAAATAAATAACATCAAAAAAGTAGTATGAAAGTGAGAAAGGAGAAACAAACAATAATTCCTATAAATGATCTCCCCCATCACACTTATTTTCTAAAATTGATTTATTGTGAAATATTTTATATGATATGTGAGGATCATAAACCATACATAAGAGAAAAAAGGTATAATGGAAGGACAAAACCACATTGAGAAGAAATATCCTTGATTTAGTTTCTTGTATGATACAAACTAGAAACCTACAAAAAATAAAACATTATATTCAAATAAACAAAAAATATTAATAAGAATATGAAACATGTTATTCTTGAATGTATCATTTAGGTCCTGATTTAAATACTTGTAGAATATAAAACTTGATTAATATATCATATATATTTAGAATATAAATATTTATAATAGATAGATATATGAAATGGAAAACACCATTTATGGAGAGGGTAGGTCGTACGTACACATAAACGCTGTTTCTGTTTTCATATCGTATTGAATAGAGGTAAGTGAATAAGATATATGTAAATAAATATATATATATATATATACATCTCTAGTAGAATTATTATTTTATATATTACATACTTATTAGTAATGTACATTTTTATAATCGTCGATGAATGGTGAACGTGGAAAAGAATCGCATCACGTCGTGGAGACGGTAGTCCGCACGTACGCACGAGCGACAATATCATTCTTTTGATATTAAAATAATATATAATTGGATGTTATATCATATATACAGAATCATTATCATGTTATATATATTATTTACATTAATTACACATCATTATTATACCCATCCAAATAATAATATATTGAATAACAATTACACCACGACGTGGAGACGGTAGGTCGTACATATGCACGTATGGTGACATATCATTAAAAAGATGGATAGAATACTGAATATGGTTGTACCATATTTATAATGACATCACAGTATATAGAAGATACTGAATTTATTATTTTAGAATAGAAATAAAAAATAAAGAAGAAGATGAAGAAGAATGGAATTTGAAAGAGGGTGGTGAAAACATTACCTCTTCTTCGGGTTCTTCCTTTTGATTTGATCAAAAGGGCTCCTTGGGTTGGCTTTATGACTAAATTAAGGCCTCTAGGATTAATGTAGGATAGTTGAGAGGGTATTTGGGTAGATTTGGGCCGAAGAAAATGGATTTTAAGGTGTGAACAAATGGTTATGAGATGTGTCCTTTTATAAGGGGGGGGAGGGGCTCTTTAGGAAAAACATAAAGTATTATTTTATAATAAATTCATATTCGGTTTAAAATGGCTAAAAAGTGGATTATTAAAAGTATAAGGTGGTGATGCGTCGGAATCCTTTCAACCAATAGATTTTATATAGGTTTGGGTCATTATATTAACCTTATCTTTTAATTTTAACTCTTAGTTAATTAGTTTGACATTTACCATGTCACTTTTTAGTTTTATATTATATAGTTAATGAACATACTATATACATCCAAGTGACCCCCAAGTGGTCCATTAATGATACAAATATCATGATATAAGTCCTTTGGCAGAACCTTAGATTTTTAGGAACAGAATATCAATTAATAATATAATATTTGTTTTAAAAAATAATTTATGTCAATTTGGCACTATTAAATAATTGATTTTTTTTAAAGTCTTAAAAACTTTATTAATTCGAATAAAATTAATTTCATCAATAATATAATTTCATATTGACCAATAAAATTCATTTATGTCATCAAAACATTCAAATTACATTTATTTTAACATTTATAATACCAATTATTTGATTCTTGCAATAATAAGGAAAATACTGCATCATTATTGTGTCACAAATAAATTTAATTATTAAATGTCTAAAAATTATAAATAAAATACGATGATGTAGGATATCTTTATATCTTTCTAATTAATATTTATAGTCCAAATTATAACATATATAACTTTATGTAAAAATTGTTTTTTAAAAGATATATGCTTATGTCATTTTGGTATTTACTTAAACTTAATTAATATAAAGTGTCATTATCACTTACAAGTGACTCAATGGGGTCCCAAAATCTATCCAAAGATTCCCATGGTCGGACATGTATCAAAAAATAGGGTTAGGAAACGTTTTAGGGTAATTTAGTATTGTTATAATATTATTTGATTACCCTTATTTACCGGATTTACCCTTTAACTGTGGTAAATAAAATATTTACCAAAGTAATTATTCAAAATGTATAAAAATAAGAGTTACCTGTTTAAAAAATTTGGACCTCCTGATTCTAAATATGTAATATATTTTTCTAAATTCATAATACAGAAGTGGTAGAAATAAATTTAAAATTAATACATGTTCTCGAAACAAAAAAGCATGTTTTTAACAAATAATTACTTTCATAAGAATGACACTTTCTTATATCTAGTTTAAATATGAAATTATGTCCAATGACAAACATTGGATTAAATGGTAAAATTATAATCTAACTAAACTTTAAAATCACTCAAATGCAAAATTTATCAGCATTAATTGTTTTGATTAAAAAAGTTGTTTTTAATTAAAATTTTGTAATTTTCCCTGTTCATCAAAATACGAAAGTTATCAGAAAAGTGCCTAAATTTAATCCTAATCCAATTTTGATATTCTGAATCCAAAAATAAATTCTATATTACCAAATTAAAAAGATAAAAGTTTCATTTATTAATTTAAAATTAATTTCCGCTGTCAAAACCAAAAGGCGTATTTTTAAGAAATAATAACTATCAAAAGTTTGACACTTCATTATGTCCAATTTCAAAGTGAAATTACTTAAAATTACCATCATTGGATTAAATGGTAAAAATATAATCCATTATACTTAAAAACCATTGAAATGTATAATTTAACAATATAAATTATTTTTATTAGAAAAGTGGTTTTCTGTTAAAATATAGTATTTTCACTACTCACCCAAATATAAAAGTTATTAGAAAAACACAAAAACTTTATTGAAACAATATTCTTATGTCCAGATTCTAAAGAAGAAGTTAATTTTTTCAAATTTAATATATAAAAGTTTCAAATATTGGATTTAAAAAGCTTCTCCATTAAAAGGCGTCAAAATTTAATTTTTTGAAAAATACTTCTTTTATCTGAAAAAATGATTTTGTTCTTAAATTATGTCTTAGAAACTCATAATATGGATTATAAAATTATAAGGATAATATAAAATTTAAAATTCAGTTAAAACTATTCATAACTGCTTTTGAACGACTAGTTTGGTAAGTCATGGTGTGCTTGAACACAGTGGTGCGTACAACACATGCTATTGTATTATTCAAAGACAAGCGTACCACAAAAGTTTGGGGTGTTATAGAAATCTCATTTGGATACAAACCATTGGGTGTTTTTAGTTCAATAAACAAATACATTTGAAACTATTAGAAAATAGTGATTCATAACAAATACGCGATTCATGACATTAATCCTCATAGTATATTATAAAAAACCCTCAATGTCATGGATGCATGACCTGAAACTGCACAACATAATTTTCTTACTGCATGACATTAAACATCATTGAAAAATATCATAAATCTCATTCCTAAAAAATACACCCTCCTATATTCACTAAATTCATGTAGGAGTGGTTCTTTATTCCTGGCCTATATTGGCACAAATGACCCCATTTATTTTCATATACCATGCCTTCAAAAAGACAGACACTTTGGTCATAAGGCATCCCAATCTTTAACCCCTTTGTTTATCAGTAATAGAATTTCAGAACTCTTCAGAACTCCTTTACCTAAATATGTAGTACGTTCCCCCAATTGGCCTTGTATAATGTCACCCACATAATGGGCACACCAACCTAAGTATTCCATTGTTTTTCTGTGCAGCACATTACCTAGTTGGCCTTGTGAAATACAACCCCCATAACGATTTTTTAAAATTTTGGCAACCTCGTTCTTGGAAGAGACCTCCTTTATTATTATATTTTAAATTATAGATTTTGTGAAAGTAAAAACATGACTCAATATTCCCCTTATAATCATCTAAAATAAGATATATTGGGAAATTCCTAGCCATCAATCCTTTTTTGGGTTCTAATTTCAAAAATTCATGTTCAAATCTATTCGACCTGAAGCACTTGATTTATGAATCCTGCATGCATGACATTAAAATGACCATAAAAAAGGAGACATAGTACTCACCAGGATGAAACCTTACAATGGTAACTCTAGATAAAATTTAAGATTCAACTCCTTGAACCTACACTTTGTAGGTTATATGAAATATCAATCAATTAAAAAGTTAAAAGATGAAAAGTTTTAGGGTTGTCCATATAACTCAAGAAACAGTCAAACTATGCTTACATGTCCCTTTGTATTAGGTAAAAATTAGAGCGTATTCCATCCTTATCATTGTAATTATTATTTTTCAGTATCAAAATGTCATGTTATGGAAATAAACTTCAACATTATAATTATTAAAGAAGGTATGTATGCATAGATGATTAGAAATAAATTTCTTTTCATTTATGAGTAAACAAAAAGTCCATAGTAGAACATCCATAAGTTGGAGTCTCTCTATTATATATCACAAGAGGTCATCCATATAGATTTTCCTTTGTTCAATAGCCACTTCAGTCCCATCAGCCACCTTTTGAAGTTCTATCAGTCAACCAGCCTTAGTCTCCTCAACATGACGAAGTGCTTCTTTAGCATTTGTAGTGGCTTTTCCCATTATTTTTGGGCTTCTTCTATTGAGTAATGAAGTTGTTCTAGTTATTTTGTGGAAGAGTCCAACTCTTGCTGATGTCATGACACTTGAACAATCTTCTCTTTATCCTCTTACATAAATGTTTCGAACTTTGAAGTATGACTGGCCTCATCTAGAGATAGTGATGCTCAGAAATCATCAATGTTAACAAGAATCGTGTCTTTTATTAGGTTCTAAATAATTTTATGCTCTTTCTCTCACCTCCAAATGGTCTCTTTCACTTTATTATGTATTATATGATAATCGAAAACTCCAAATACTGACAAAATGAATAAAGCTAAGAGTCATGGGATTTGTGAAGGCAGTTCCTTATAGGATGTTTCGGAGACAAGCTTCCATATATCTATCAAATCCTTATGATGTGCAAGACATATATCATTCAACAACTCTAGATATGATTTAGAATCACTGTCATAAGGAGGGATGTACTCTGGGATTAATGCACTTAAATAAGTGCCATATTCGACTCCCTCCTAAATAGAGGTTGCATAGCCTCCCGATGCTGGTTGGGCTGATGTAGAGGTATCTCTTTAAGACATATCCTTAGAATCTGATAATCTTACATGATTAATCATGGTCATGTTTATATTTAAAATAATTGAAAGACTGGGTATAATCACAATGGTTGATAACCCTCACCTAACAACAAATCAACAACTTAAGAATACTCCTCCCCAACATTTTCATCCTCAGCAGTTTTGGTTGGCACCACTTGGTAGGGTATACATTTTTTAACCTAATTAGGATTATCTAAATGAATCTCATGAATATTTTTCATTTCATGGTTCACCTGAGCCAGCTCCTCCTCAATAGTGGCATGGATAGTAATATCAACGTCCCTTCTAGGCACTATCACTGTAACAGAATCTGTAGATGGAGTTGTACATTCTAAACAATTATGGTTAGAAAATTAGGCATAATAAGATTTATTGGAAACAAAATAATAACTCATATATATTTGGTTCTATATAAAGAAATTATAATTTGTTTAGTGTAGTAGAAATATTAACATTTTCTGATAAAATACATGCCATGAATCATCATAGCTTCCAATGAAATTCCAATCCATGCATTAGTCTCACCCATCAGAGCACATGGAGGAGTTGGTTCATGATCCTCCTTCGACAAATTTTGACCCCAAATATCCTCCTTAGTGATAGTCATTGGGCAAGAATCAATCATCGCAAGATTTTCCGATGCATGTGATGTACCTGAAATATTATAGAAAGGGAATTTAGTTTGAGTTACTTATATCTTATCATGAAGAAATCCCTACTTACCAGATGTATCATATCTTAAAGAAGTAGGTAAAGAATTAGCGCCATGAGAATATGTTGTTTTCTCTATCCTAGATGCCTCTTCAGTCATAGGATCTGCTTCATTGGTAGGAATATGAACATTATTGGAAGATACATTTGCGGTTCCCAGAGGATAATCGTAAGTCCATAAGGGAAGAAACAAAATAAGTTCTTGAAATTATAAGAATTTTTAATACTTTATATGAATTAATATAATATTAATATTGACAAGAAGACATACCGTTGCTGATAAATTGTTTTTCCACAACATTCTTTCTTCAGTGTATTTTCTTATTGTTATTCTTGGGGGATAGAATCATCATATCTAAAACAGGTTTTGGGGACGAAAATTCTCCATCCATTTCATCCTCCATGGCATGATGGCCAGTATATTTCTCTCCTGATTCATGGGGTGATTTAGAAATCCCAATCACAGTACCACTAGGGTTAAACATTGGCGATGTAACTTCTGTTGATTTTCCATTAACCAGCTATAATTTACGATGGTATTTCCATGGAATAACAATGCATTGACTAAATTAAAATAGAAAAGTGGAAAATAATATGATAAAAAGTAAATTTAAATTTTTGGGATAGAGAAAATTACACCATTTCACAAAAGAGGAAGGGTCAAAACTTTAGAAGTGCCAAAATCTATCATTTCATTTACTCATTTGGTGGTGGTGATTAAATTATTGGTAGAAAATATAAGTATCTCTAGCTCCCAGTAATGAATTCTTACTTCATCAGGATTATTCTCAAAATAAATATGAGATGGTACTAAAAAATATCTTATTCCTAGAATATGAATCCCATCACATAAAATCACCCACATGGTTTCAAAATAACAATAAAAAGAATGACATGACTAAACCTCTTATGGTCATACATACTCAAAGTACATTCTATCTTGCTATGAAGATGATCTCATGGTCTTATATTTGATGAGATTCCTATTTCCTGTCGTTATCGAAAGTGGATGAGAAAAAAGAACCTGACTCTCTTCTAGATGATTATGACTAAACCTCCTAGGTGAACCTTTATTAGGTGATACTAGTGTATCCTGCTTGATACTAGTGGGTGGGTTTTACCTCACATGAGGTCGCTTTAGTGAGCTAGGAGCCTCATCATCCCCACCGTACATCTCTGAAGAATTAGCCTATGAAGGTAAAGAATCACCTTCCAAATGACATGATTCATTCATACTCACTCTCTTTACTCCGATCTGAGGGACAATATTTTTTAGAACACCTTCAGGATATAATTAAATCCAAGATTTGACATACCATATAGTCAATCTTCTCTCTGCATAAACTATAGGATGATTAAACATTGCCCTTATCTTCTCCATGGTTTTCAGCAACCATAGTTATCAAGCCACCATCATATTCTTTTCCAATATAACATGCACCAGAGGAGATATAGTAATCATTTTCACACACATGAATTGGTGTGATAATTAATAATGAGCATAGGTCTCACATAAGATTTAACAGTCAATCCTTATTTCCATTACACCATCTCTACAAGCTAGCATATATTCCCTCATCTCTAAATTGGTCATTCCATCATCAACCACTCTTTCCGTAGGTGGTTTCCCATTGGGAAAGAAGTTTAATTCCCTGAACATACTCAACCTTGTCTAAATTTCAAGAGGTTTCATGGAAAAAGGAAGAATAATAGGGAAATAATAGGAAAATGGTGGTTAAAGACTCTCTATAACATAGATCCAACTCTGCATATCATAGGTTCTGAAGTGAGTTGTGAACTATCCCCACAAAACATGGAATAATCCTTCTATTATGAAAGGGAACTTCCCTACATGAATATAGAACAAGCTCTTATGAATCTTCGTCATAATACGGGAATCCAACCCCACCATCTATCTCTCTTACATCTTAGCCACTATAAAAATGTTCCAGGCCTTACACCACCCTTCAAATCTCATAAAGGAAACATATATAAAATGATCCACATGGCCAGGAAACCCACATGATGTGTCTTGGATGGAATTTTTGAGTTGACTTCATACCCCCATTTTTCAAATTATTCTTTATCTAGTGTTGTCCAGAAGGTACCAGACACACTTCTCTTTTCCACCA
Source organism: Viscum album (assembly GCA_963277665.1). Taxonomy (NCBI): domain Eukaryota; kingdom Viridiplantae; phylum Streptophyta; class Magnoliopsida; order Santalales; family Viscaceae; genus Viscum; species Viscum album. The sequence goes on along the minus strand of OY728129.1, from coordinate 425,588,561 downwards.
TAGTATAGCTTGTTGTATATGTGCATATGGGACCTCTATCCTTCTTATTCACCAGAAATATTTCTATCCACTTCATTAGATGATATCCCCTCTTGGAGGTGCTTGGCAGTTTTGAACTTGTGAGATATCTTCAGTTTCCCATGTGCCATGTCTGGTGTATTTTATGCATAATTCTATGTTTCCTTTGGGGGAATAAATTTATCATACATATCCCCAAGGATCATAGCTTCGATGATATTATAAACATCCCACAATGGGATGCCCACTTCTCCATGTGTCAGATAGAAATAATTTGTCTCTAGACTCTATCAGCTAAGCAGCTCTGGAAACAAATCTATATTCCTATATATGTAGGCATTTCTTACCCATATGGAATTGTAAATCCTAGATCATCATTAAAATCTGCACACATTTTTCAAACCCTCTCTTTAGTGAAAGCCCCAACTTTTCTTTCATCCCTTCGATTGATCTGTCTGAGAATCATGGAAGATGGATGAATAGAAATGTGGATTCAGTTTGACTATGTGGAGTTTTAAATCTGGAGAACATGAAATTTGAAGCATAACATAGGATTTGGACATCGTTCTAGCATTGATATATGTGGCTGCATAAGAAATGTTTGAAGATGAAAAGTTATTGTAGTCTTTAAACCAATAGATTTGAACATAATTATTTGGATCTAGAATGTTGGCTTCGCATAGATCACCATAACCATACATTGGAAGATAATTAATCCTCATAAAGTCACAGTGATACTTATTCAAATACTATTCCAAATCAAGAAGAGTATTTTAATAGACATTGAAGTGATCATGCCCTATAATCTTTGTCATCCCCTCGGTTCACCTACTAGACAATTCATCAGCATTGGATATTCTCTTGGGAGTCATTTTAACCTACAAAAAAAATTATATTCATTTAAATGTAGTTTATTTTGGAAAAAGTTTGAAAATCAAGAGAATTTTACAGAGGCATTAAGGCACGCAAGTGAAACTGTGGCATGAAAGTATGTTTATCATGGTTGGGAATGAAATTATTATTCCTAATGTACTTGTGTGTACAATAAAATAATCATAAAAAAACAAAAATTGGCACATTGGACTTGTGTGCAGAGATCTGAATTTTCTAAATCCTTTGTGATTTTCACTTAAATGAAGAACCTATATATAGATAGTGAATAATACATATGTTCCACCATCTTGTACAAAAACCTAGAAACTTTCATGACCCATTTCCTTTTTCATCCTCTTTTACCTTATCATTAGACCCTATTTTTCATTCAGATCCAATATTGAGGGTGGGAGGAGGTTTTTTGACACTTTGTTCCATCACATGGATGAAAAAGTGAACAAGTAAATGCCATAGAAAAAGTAGGAGAAAATACATGGAGAATATCAAGATTTCAAAAGGGTCAAAATTTGGATCGCCCAAGGTAGCCTAAATCATCGGCAGTGCACCAGTACATGTCTTCACCATCACCTTCACTCCACCTTATCACTTTTTCACCAAGTCTCCATCGCTCATGGTTTATATTTCTATATAAATAGACCCTTAGGGTATTCATATGTATGGATTAATTCCCCTTGAAGCCCAATTTCTTCTATAATTTACCGTGTGCTTCTCCCAAGTCCTCTAAAACGTTCAAGGTAGTTTCATAACACCTAAAGCAAGGGAATTAAAGTGGGAATAGTGAGACGTAGGTTCTCCTACTATTACAAATTAACAACACTTGCACGAATCATTTTCTCAACCCCCTAATTTTATAACACTTTTGTTACCTCCCTTTCTCATATTGGAAGTTTCAAGCCTCACTTCAGGGAATACTTGTGGAGAATCTCAAAGTCTTTATCCAAGTCCTTCCCAAGTCTTGTACTCTAGTTTGTTCATCATATAAGGTGGAAAAAAAATTCCCAAGTCTACTTGCACACCACATACCTGCACACCACTTACTTGAGTTAACTTTCTTGGTTCACCTCACCCCTTCATCCTACTCGAATCGTTCATGAAGCCTCCATCAAATCCACTCATGGTAGAGACTATCCATCATTGGCTTACTTTCCTAAAATGGATTATGTTAAAACTTCAACCAAGACCTCTTGATTTATGAAATCATAGATAAAATCACATCTGTGTTTCACTCATTTGGAAATAGATATCTATGGTATGTGGATTCCCACACTTTTCCTACTAGACGGTAATGGACCTTAGAGTGTCTGTGGATTTGGATAAATATTTTCACATAGACCAATACCCCAAGAACAGTGTCGAGGAGTTCCCGGTCTTGGATTATAAGGATAGGACTTTGTCCTCCCCTTATCATCTTAAATACTTGGAGCCTTAAATCCCTAGTCGGGAGGTTATTATTCAAAACTCATTTTCCTTTTAGACAAAGGAGAAGCCTCCCTATCTATTATGTGACCCATTTTAGGGCATCTATCATGGGTAAGACCCCATTATTTCATTTGTGAGGTTTAAGTCTCGCTCCTCTCTAATTAATTCATCTTCACTACTTCCTTACATTGAAATCCGGTCTAACGTAAAGTGAAGAGAGGAAAGGTTTGTTGCTTCAGCCTCCTCCACCGTAGCCATGGCCTCTTCCACCATCACTTCTTCCTATTCCATCGTATCCATGACCTATTCCATTAGGGAAGGATAAAGTCTACATGGTTTGTGGAATCTTTAACATCCCCTTGTTTATCAAACTAAGAATGATTCTTGTGGGCTTAGAGGTTTGTAATCATCACAACATAGACACAATCCACTTGAATGAATAAAATACCATAACTCTGATTCCCATCATAATTGGGATATATATGGAGCCTTCACCCAGGGCCTGAGCTTTATGAATATCCTCATCAGGGGTCCAACCCTAATTCCCATAATTCGGGCATCCTCTTTAATGCATTTCCCTAAATTAAACCCCCCATAAATCTCTATGAGTTAATACATATCTTGTTGAACCTGTTAAAAGGGAATTCTATTTATAAGTAACCCGCACCCTATTTCTCTCGAAGGGCTACACTCCCCTACGTGATTGGATGAACTAGATAAATCTGATTCTCACTATAACTAGGATACGTTGGAAGCCTTCACATAGGGCATGAGATCAATGGAAATAATCCTCAGGATTCCGACCCTAATTTCTTAAATAGGGGCATCCTCCTAAAGAATAGGCCCTGAATTGACCCCCCCCAATCTCCATGAGTTATGACATCTCTCATGGGCCATGTTATAATGGAATCCTCTTTACGAGTAACCCCAACCGATTTCTCTCAAAGGGACATACTCCCCGATGAGACTTATTGAACTATGTGCTCTTTGATTCACATCCAAATGGGATACGTAGGAAGCCTCCCTGGGGTTCAAACCCAACATTACAAATAAACCGTGTTCTATTTGGCTCATATCCCTAGTAAGATCTAATTCAACATGGAATATCATATTCTATCCATGCTCCATGGGCTTCTTATCCATAAGTCTCACACTATGCTTCCTAGGCACCTTCTACCTAGATGTACTAACCATACGACATTAAACTATACATTTTGTTTTTTTCACACAACCTTAAATGGTATGATGTGTCCCATTAAGTGGCACCGAACTACATGGGTTCTGATTCCTTTCAAAAGGATAGGTTGGTATCCCATCTATGGGTTTGATCCCAAAATCAAAAATAAATTCTGTCTCCTGGGATGAAAATAAAATCCATAGTGACTTTCATCTACCTAGAAGACCATAAATTATAGAGTGTCCCACTAGGTGGCTTAAAAATAGCATTTTCCTAATAACGATCAAAGAATCTCTATATAGTATATGATAGGTTACCATTTATATAGAACCTTGAATACATATATATATCTCCATTGAAGAATAACCTCGAATACATATGGATGATTCTGAATTCTACATATACTAATAATTGATTGAAAATATTATGGAAAACCAAAATTATGCTTGGTAAATTAATAAGGATTCATGAACATATCTTAAATCTATAAGAGTATCCAGGTGTAGGAAATAATTTCCCTTAAAAGGGTGTGATGAGACAAACCTCCCATCCTCTATACCTATTTGAGTTCATAAGTATCGTAGGTCAACAAAACTATTGAACTTCTACCTTTTCAAAGTGTGTGTGGGCTATCTAGTGGGATTTATGCATGGTTCCCCTAAGTAACGGTCAATAATTATGAGTGGTTTTTATACAAAGGTTCAAATATAATGATGTAATTATTAATTTTAATTTGTTTCCTTAAATTCTTTCACATGAGAGCCTTAGATTTTGTACCAGGCTTCCTAGCACTAGACAAGATATATTTAAATTGTGTTTGTGAAAAAAAACATTAAATCTGAAGCCCATATTCTTCTACTATGTTCCCCAGTATGTACATAATTTCGTAATTCTATCATAAAAAATAATTATTAAAGACCCTATAATGGATCACCAGGGTATCAAAATAAGAAAAAAGAACCCCAGAAAATGAAAAGTTCGGTTCCACATTATACAACTTCACTACCCAAGGAACACCATGACTAAAGGGTAAATAAGGAAAGAGAAAATAAAACATAATAACTAATCCCAAATAAAATATCACAATAATTAATATGATCAACCATAAATACTTTACATTTGGGTGGGAGTGGTTGGGTAAGAATCATAATATAGGTCTCTAACCACACACCAATAATTAACCACAATATGAAAAAGCACAAATTGTGTCCAAGTAATGACCAAAATTCCACAAGTGGTTCACCGATGGTGGTATCCCAACCATATTATAATTCCACTAATATATAAACACTCTAGAACATCCATTAACTCACCATATCAAAAATATATATATCAACATATAAGTGGATGGGTTCACTAACGACGCCACTAAAATTTAGAATTACTGTAATAGTATGTCATCACCAATATATTTTAATCATCCACTAAAGTAGATATCTTAAAATTCATATTCTATATAAGTATATAACTACAAAATACTGGGAAGTAGAAACCAATACATTTCCAAAAATACCTCAAATGATACATGCACAAATATTAATCGACAACACTAGCCTTAGAGTGGATGTGGAAGATGACGAAATTTATTGTATAACCCATGGAACACTGAATCTTGGTGTACCCATTAGAATATTCAATTTACTCACTAATATGAAACCTATTTTGTAGTAAAAAATTATCTTAGATACCAACGAACACATACAGGACATTTGATTCCCAAGCCGTCAAAATAAAGATCACACAGAAAGGCTAGTATCTAAAAAAATCTACAAAACAACACTAAAAACTGGAATGAAACATTTCTAAAATGATCAAAACTCCATCAAGAAAATTAAAGGAAACCCCAAAGGGTCATTAAATTCAAGAACCACTGCAAATATACCATCTTATTTAGGATCATAAATTTTTTGTCACTAAAATAGATACCAACTCTACTATTAAACTGGGATACACTATGATAATGGAAGGAAACACTCAATAGGATAGTAAAACTAAAACAAATCTCTCATTTTGTTAATACATTTATAGAAGGTACAAGTGAAATATCATAAAACATAGGACTAATCAATCCATATAGAACTAATCATATCAAAGAAATTCTAATTAATCAACCCCAATAAAACTGTAAAACAAGAATGTAATTATAACCCACCAAATTAAAGTACTTTTACAAAATCTCCACTTTTATTTAAAAACAAAAAAAATAAATTCAAAAATTCAAAATTATTTCATAAAGTATTGTGCATAAAAAGAACATTTTCCACCTTTCTATAAAACCAAATATTTTCATCTACTTTAAAAAATAAAATAAAATATTCATTTATAAATCTTCACTTCCATATTTAAACACTTCTCAAATTCCATTATTAAATAATACAAGAACAATAAAAACAATTACAAAATTAATTTATAATAAAATAACAAAACACTTTTGAATTTTTAAATAGTTAAAAGCATCCTTTGAAACCACCAAAATTTTAATACTATTTAAGAGGCCCCAATGTGAATATTTTAAAACCTCACACCAATTCTTGTAAAATATTTAACACAAAACCAAATAAAATCTTCATAACAACTAAAATTAAAAAGAAGGTTCCTATAAAACCTTATCTCACATTACATTTAACACATTTGAAAAACATTCCATGATTTTAAAAAATCCCACCTTATTTAAAACACCCCACAAAAGATCAATCAAAATTATCAAACCAATTCAACTTCAATAACATCAAGAACCCAAATAAAAAATAAAAATACATTATAAAACAATCACAAGAATGAATAAATCAACTCAAACCCATTATGGAATCAATATTTAAAAAAATTAGAAGAATTTAATTGCACATTTTTTATCTATGTGATTTGGAAAACAAAGTGACTCCCATGAAATTCTCTACTAGAATCCATCCAGAGTAGTTGGAACAGTGTATATATGATTTTCAATAATATGTGAAATAACCTTGAAACCCAATATTTATTTCATAATTCTATATTAAACCAAACAAAAAATCAGAAAAAACTCATAAATTCTCAAAATAAATAATAAATTCTCAAATAAAGACACATCATATGAAAAATAACTTATAAACAAGATCAAATTAAATATTTTTTCATCTCGAACAACATTTGAAACTCAAGTGTTCAATGAGAAATTTTTTTTAGACACTCAATCTCATCTTTACCTTAATTCGTAATGATAATAGATCATATATACCAGAAAACACAAATAATAAGGGTGGTATAATTCTATTTTTTTTATGAACCAACATTGTCCACCCCTAAACAGGTCACACAAGTCAACATGCGACATACATGAGGCGTGTTCATGATCACCCCATGGTGGAAACTAATAAAAATTGGATTAAATTAAATTCCATGGGAATGGTTTAAACAAATAAATGAAATGACTTATGATATTATTCCTTGAATATTTGTATGACTACTATATAAAACATAGATCAAGTCTATACATTAAATAAAAACTCAATGAATTGTAAGATAAACATAAAACAAGTGGATAAACATAACTCATAAATAAAATGAAAAAAATAAATAGATCCATCATCAAATAAGAAAACTACAAAAAAATTGAGAAAGGATTTTAGCATGAATGACACCAAAAGGATACCAAAATAATTAATGTAAACCAAAACCATGAATACCAATCCACATGTACAAGTGGTGCATCTCGACTTTCCACCCCCTTCAACATGAACCAAGAAAATTTAGATCACCCACTACATACAAGATGACCTCATAAATATATAAAGCATGAGCATGAAGCCTAGTAGTTATTCCAAATAAAACCACAACCCAGAAAAAATACTTAAAATTAAATACCATTCCATGCTAGTTTGAAATACAAGTTATATACATAATTTTACAATTTTAGTTTAAAATTCCATATCATAATGTTTTCCTTTTTCATTTAAAACAAATCATTTTAAAAATATAAAGGTCAAAATGTTTAAATGTGATGGTTCTTTAAAGGCTTAAAAAAGGACTCCAAAACCAATTTTGAAAATGGGAAATCACAAATTTCATTTTTTAAAAATATACTAGTGTAAGAAAGGACCAAACATAATAATAAAAACAACAATATAGAACTTTATGGGAAACATGAATCAAATAATCATCTATTATCAAATAAATAAATGAAACATAATCATCACAAAACAAACATGTACAAATGATAAAGATAACCATGGATCAACAGGTAAAATGATGAATATTACTGAAACATGATATATCCTATAGGAGTTCCTTATGTAATCAAACCACCCTAATACTCACCATTCACTACCTGGACTAACTAAGGGGAAAACTCCCAAAGTATAATGAACATTATACTAAGTTTCACCAGTATATGTGTAATCTTAAATATTTTTTCATATTTATATATACATCATATGAGATACTCTTGGTTTTCCATGATATAATAAAATAGGGTCTAAGAAAAAATAACAACATGTGGGAAAATAAAAACAAATAGAAATTTTAACTCAACCTCACCAATAATAACCCTTCACATAAACAACCCCTTATCCTTCAGTGAGAATAATAATAAATAAAAACATTTCACCATTAGGGAAACCAATAAACAAACAAAAAATTTCCATTTTCATAATAAACCAATTGGATTCTTTTAAGGGTAACCTTTAATACCAATTAGAAAAATTCCAACATGGCCATCAAATCCATTTCGAGAAACCAAGTTATAAAATTCTTCTGAAATCATCATCAAACCTCTTCCATTAAAATAAAATAAAACATTATATTCAAATAACCAAACAATCCCTTGCAATTATATGATTTTCTATTAAAACACAATCTAAAGGCTGGAATGCCATTAGACATTTTGAAATACGTTTTTTAAATATATTCAAGCATTTTATTAAACACTTAGTGTTCATGATAATTTCTATATCGATTTAAAACACAAATTTGGATTAGAAAAAACATTATATTATATGGAAAATAATTGTAACATACTTTTTCTTTTAAAATGATTCTCTAACACACATAATATTTTCATTAAACATCTATAAACAATGTTTAATGGCTTATAAATCTTGGTCCATAAATTTAAAGAGTTGTAAAATTGGGTAAACCTACCTTAACCATTTTTCCTTCACTAACCGAATTAAAATTCTTCCATTAAGGAGTCCAAATGGAAAAATAAAAACAATTAGAACCATAAAACCATATAGACCCCCATCATAATACAATCCAAAAAGAACCCCTAGTCATTGAAACCTCATTAAGGAAAGAAACAAAGAGGAAAAGAAGGAATAAGATAATAGGAGAAGGTTTAAAAGAGATTACCCTATGAAATTGGCCATAAACTAGGGGGCCTATCAAGTCATAAGACATGATTAGGAAGAGAGGAAGTTATTTTTTTGTAAAAACCATAGGAGGTTAAAGTAATAAAATACAAAAAAAAATGTTTGTGGGGTCATACCATTTGGATGTATAGTTTTCCAAACCATTTACCAATTGTTCACACCTCACTAGACATATTTTGGATCTCATAAAATTTGGACACATAGTTAGAAAAACCATACACAAATCATGAGAAATGGAACTACTAAACTACGTACCCATTTATATGGTTTAACTTGGTTTCTACTAACTATGTACCAACCACGTTCCGAAACTGAATCTTCAAATACTATAAAATTCAATAGGATGTAGCCTTAAACTCAAGTTAAAGGACCACCATCAATAAATAAATAGAATAATAATTAAAAATAGGTCAAGTGTGACATGAAATTATAGGTAATCAACCCCAACCTTTCTAGATAATTCATATGCCTCCATGTCACTAATCATCCCAACTCCAAGTACCTCCTCCCATGGTTCTTTATTCAAGGGAGGTTTCATTTTCATTACAATTTTAAAATCTATTATGTATAAACTATAATAAACTTCTAAATATAAGTATGAAACATAAAAAAGGTAGAATAAAACTAAATAAATTTTTATACCTAGCGTGTAACTCCTTATAAACTTGTAAGATAATTTAAAAAAATAGTTTAAACACTTTTAAAATAATTCATTCATGATATTTTATAATATAAAATTTATATTAATGCATAATAAAGTTGGGAATAATAAATTATTAAATGAACAATACATAAATTTAAACATGATATTAACATTTATGAATTCTTAAATGAAAATTATAAACACGTTATGATTTAGTAATATATAAATGAAGAATTCAATTTTATCCAATATGAACTTTTAATATTATTATTTACATGGATTTAATATTAAATCCTTGAAGTTTCATAATATGTGATATTTTATTATCACTATTATTATCGAAAAATAAACATATCATATTTTATTTTAAGAATTTATATAAATCAAATATCTCACTTTTTACATTATTGAAACCATTGATCATATTATCAACAAAAACTACTTTTGGAATGGATTAAAATTTATTAAATAATTCTTCAATATGATGATTTTATATTTACACATACGAACTTTTCCTAAATAAATATAATAAAATTATTTTTTTACCTTATTTTATAATTTATAAAAAATTTATAAATTATTCAACCATGTAAATTCCACTTTAATGCTAGATCACATATGCAAAAAAAATTATAATTTTAACAAAAACTAATATTCAAACAAATTATTCCTATAAAGATGTGTTTTTTGGTAATTTCTTTCTTATAGTGACAATTATTTCCACAGGAAGCCCTACAACTACTTTGAAATTTCATTTAGGTGGAAACTATTTTTTGTCCAACTCATTTTAGTAAAATATTTCACCTTGAAAATCCATTTTAGGAAGGAAAAAATCTGTCCTTAAACATGTTAGTATACATTCAAACAAATGTGTTCTATCACCATGGTGTATGAGATCGTGACAAAGAAATCCGCTGACTGTTCCATTGTGTAGTCGATTGCAATTGTCTAATTTTCTTGTTTTTCATACAATTCCAATAATACCCATTTTATAAGTTCTACAATGCATTGTTATAAATTTAAAAATCACCACACCCAATTGGCATTGGATTATGTTATAGTCTATAAATATCAAGAACCAAGTATCCTCTTTCAAAAAGTATAGATGAAAACCCATATATGTTTTACAATTTATTTCATTATTTATTACATAAAGATAGACATAATACAATCCTAAAATATCATTAGGCTAGTGTCTTTGACAAATTTGTAATATAGAACATCAACATGAAATATGGGTATAACAAAATTATTTAAAAACTCAAAAACATGACTTTATTCAATCTAACTTCTAATGCTCCACAGGATAATATAGGGATGTATATAATAAAGGGGTTAGCTATAATTCCTAGTAAAGGATTAATAAAATCATAACATTATTAAAGTAATACATTTTATTTAATAGGAATATTAAGGTGATATAAAAGGGGTGGGAATCATAAACCTGATAATAAAATCCTGATAAAAGATGATAACATAAATTAAACATAAAAATATGGAAACAACATAAAACATTACATTATAAGCATAATTTAAGGCTAAAATCCAAGAAATAATATAATATTATTCTTATGATGACCTCTCATACACCATACATGGTATATTGTTAGACAAAAATATTTCCAAATTCATTGGAGGGCTATATAATTCTAGGCCCACCCGTTACATTCATATAATGTACATGCATTTGTGTTCAACATAGATCATACACAATAAGAATGTATTAAATCACTTTTAATCAAATTATTAAGTATTTTGGGTGAAATACATGTAATTACCCAATAAATAAATGATATATAAATTTAAGTTAAAAGCATTGAGTGTAAATGGGGATGGGTATTCACTACAAAAAATGTTTGTTATGGAAAATCATAGGATAATTTCTGCAGCATAACAGGTGTACAAAAAGATTCATGGAAGGGTTTAATGATACTAAAAGGTATTCTCTAATTACATTTAAATCATAAGGATGGTAAATTGTATGTATAAAAACACATTATAACATGAATATTTAGAAAAAAATGGAATAATAAAAAGAAATTTCTTAAATAAAAAGAAGTAATGAATCCCCTTACCTTAAGAAGGTTTATATAAAATCATGGGAAGAAGTTTTTAAGATATTGGGAACACCATGGGAGTGATTTTGTGATATAAAATTAGGGTAGCTTCATTATCAATGGTTTTTTACAGAAATTTATGTGGTGGTTGGGTGGGTGTTTATAGTGAAAGAGGGGAATTATTTATTAATTTCTAAACATAGGTTTTGGATTCTATATGAAAAAATAATAAAACTCAAATAACATAACATGATTTTTACCCATGGTTTCTACAAAATAGAGGTTTTTTTAAATATTTTATAATTCTAAGAGATGAAAATATTAAAATAATATCATTTTTTATGTGTATGTGATAATGTTATAAAAGAATTGATTTTAACACCTTAAAATATAATAAAGGTTTTGGAGGATTCATTAATGTTTTATAAAAAAATAACATAAAAACACATTATTTTTAAATGGAAATATATATTTGGTCATGTATGAATTTTAAATCATTGATTAAATAACTTTTGGTCCATTTTGATGTCATAATAAAGAATTTATATTAATACTGTATTTAATTTTTACTGAAAAAAATTTGTATCACCTAAAATTATGAAAAATTCAAAATTGGATAATTTAAACATTCTAATTTCAAAAAATAATTTTATTTTAAAAAATAATTATTCTCAAAATATGATAATTTACATATTTAAATGAAAATACATATTTACTCTAAAATACTTGTTTTTTGACAATAATAATTTTCTTAACCATATATATATTAAATTGATCTTTATTAAATTATGTTATAATTTTTATATTAATAAATATTATTTAATAATACTATTATATGAATGTGATGTTTATTTAAAAATTCTTGAATTTATAAAAAAGATTGTTAAAATCATATATTTTCAAAAAAATAAAATTTTCATTTCTTTGTATCAAAATCTAATTTTCATCAAATCATATATAATTATAAATATACAGTAATAATGAAAAGGGATAATTATAATCATTATTTTATTACAATAAAATATTAAAAATTCATAGTCAGAGGGTCTAGATACATAACACCTTACTATATTAGTATACACCCTAATGGCAAGGTGTGTGATGGTGGCACATTCATGGGGTGTTTTGATGAACTTTGTTTGGGTTGTGATCTCTATAAGCTTTAAATTATCTCATAAAGATTATAAATCATGTTTAAATTTATGGATTTTAGCTTGATCTTGGTTATGTTAATAGACTAGTGATCCATCTCTATTATAACCTCTAATAATTGGAATTTATAGGGTATGATCCCATTATTCTATTCCATCACTTCTTCAATATATGTCAATTAGACATTATCATAACCCTTAATTTATGCTAATATTAATGGGAAATGTGAATTGGGTATATTATCAATAGTTAATAATCTAAACAATAATTTAAATGTAAATGGAGATATTTTATAATAGTTAAAAATAAACTAAATAGTGAATGGATTTTCAATAACTACATTACTTAATAAGTAATTCATTCATTCAAAAAGAAAATTTCATTTATAAATGTTTGGGTAATTACATTCTTACCCCTATTATTAATTTCTCCCTTGAAATTCCATTTCATTCACAAAAACAAGATGGAGGTACTTATGTTTAATCGCCTCTTCTGGTTCCCATGTTACATCCCTAAGCTTGTGGTTCATCCATAGTACATTGACAAGGTGAGTTGTTTTTTATATAAATTTCTATCTATGATATAATATATTCATTGGCTTCTCCTTTTATGTTAGATCATTCTCCAATGGTTCTAGAATTAGATTTAAAACATGTGAGGGTCTTGTTTATACTTCCTCGATAGGGATACATGGAACACATCATGTACTTGGGATAGTTTTGTTAGGAGTGAAAGTTCATAGGCTATAGTGCTAATGTGATCAAGAATCATAATGGGTTCAATGTACCTTGTACTAAGATTTCACTTCTTCCAAAACATTATGAATTTCATCCATGGTGATATATTAAGGAAACATTATCTTCAAACTCAAACTATAGGTCTCATTTATGATTTTATACATAACTACTCTAATAAATTTGATTATATTTCATATGAAATTTAATGTTAGTCACCTTATCTATCCTGTATTAGATAATTTTAGGCCTCATAAGATTCTACTCTTTAATTTCATCCAATAATGTTGGGCTCAAACTTCTCTTCCCATATTAAGCCTCATAAGGTTCCATTGAATTCTAGAATGGAAATTATTGTTATATGATAAATCTAACAAGGGAAGGTGTTGATCCCAATATACTTGGAAATCCATTGAACATGATATCAAAAAATCCTATAGAGTTGTATTGGTTCTTTTATACTAACAATCCGTCTAGGTGTGATAAGCAGTATTAAAACATAACTCTATATCCAGTGCAAGGCTTCTCCAAAACCTCACGGTAAACTTATAATCTCAATCAGATACAATGTAGACTAGAACTACATTAAATATTGAAACTTACCTTATTTATACCATGTAAGGTTGGTCAAGAGATTAATATTCCTTGATAGCAATGAAATGTAATGACTTTTTAAGGTGGAAAACTACCACCTAGATGGAATTATTTCATTTATATGTCCTAGGGAGTCTTATGAAAAAAATCCATTGTTATGTTTTCCCATTTACATAATAGTATGGGTAATGGTTTCATTATACCCTTAAAATTCAATATTTAATCCTTGACGTTTTGGAATACTATGCATCAAGATAAAAATTATATGATATCCTATTTCATGTTATCTCACAAGAAGTTTTTCTTCAAATATCTATACATCTTTGGGATTCCTGGATAAATAGAGAAGTATTATTTACGTACATCATCCAGAAGTTATTTCTTAAATTATTCTTTTAATGGGACATGTATCTGAGTTCCAATACTTATAACTCTATATTTAGTAATGTCAAACTCTGAAATATTATCTACCTTTCTCTGTATATCCTCATAGTCTTTTCAATATTCTAAATTATGTCAAGAATGAAGGGTTGAGAAGTTATTTAAGAAAAATAGAATGAATATCATTTTATTATTATCATATAAATTCTTTTCATGTCTAAGAATATTGGATCTCTTTAAACCCTCACCATTGATAGGTTTAAAGTATCATATCTTTTTAGAGCATCTTCTTCATTATTCGCCATCCCAGGATGGCAATAAATTGAACAATCATAATACTGGATCATCTCTAACCACATTCATTTTCTCATATTGATCTCATTTTTTGTGAATATATACTTGAGTATTGTATGATCTGTATATATGGCACACTTCTCCCCATAACGATACTAGAGCAAATTATCAATTCAAATATCATTGTAGTAAATTACAGATCATGCATTGAGTAGTTCTTCACATGAATCTTTAATTATAAATTGAAATACCCTATAACTTTTTCTTCTTGAATGGGTAAACAACCTAATAATTTTTTTGATGAATCACTGTATATTGAAAATCCTTCCCTAGTGGTGGGTAATGTGAGCATGGGTGAATTGATTAACCTCTTACTTAACTATTTAATATCACCTTTCATTCAAGAGTCCAAAAAACATCAATCCCTTCTGAGTTATTTTGGTTATTGGGATTGAAAATCATGATAATTTTCCAAAAAATCGAAAATAGTACCATGATAATCAAAAGAGACTAATTATATCCATCCTAGATATTGGTCTAGGTCATCCTTAAATCAACTCTATTTTAAAAGTATTCATAGATATCTATTTATTAGTGATAAAATTCAATAATAATGTTACCTTCTCCTTCCAAAACATTCAATTATTGTACTCCACATATAACTTTTCCTTTTGTAAGGAATTTAGTATATCATTAAAATTTTCCTAATGTTCCTAATTACATTTTGAGTAGATAATAAAATCTTCTATAAATAATACCACAATTTTGTCAAGGTAATCCCTATAGACTATATTTATTAAGTCTAGGATGATAGTTAGAAGAATAGTGAATCCAGATAGAATCACTATGAAATCATAGTGAGTTTACCTTACACAAAAATTAGTCACGTGGATATCCTCCTTTTTT
Source organism: Viscum album (assembly GCA_963277665.1). Classification (NCBI taxonomy): domain Eukaryota; kingdom Viridiplantae; phylum Streptophyta; class Magnoliopsida; order Santalales; family Viscaceae; genus Viscum; species Viscum album. The sequence goes on along the minus strand of OY728129.1, from coordinate 425,572,947 downwards.
ACCATTACTTGATAATATCCCAACCAAATATCCATCATAGAGAGGTACTATGCTCCACATACCTAATCAAACAAGTCATAAAACATTGACATAGGATACATGTTCCTTATCATGATATTATTAATCATGAAATAATCAATGTAGAGGCACATAGATCCATATTTATTCTTGATGAAAAGGACTGGTGAACCCCATGGTGAATCACGTGGTTATATAGACCCTTTATATTTTTTCTCTTGTAGTTTCTTCATCAACTCCTCATGTTCAATAGTTATCATTCTATATGGGGTCTTAGATATTAGAAATTCTCTGGTTATGTGTTTGATTGATAACTTAAACTCTTGGTTAAGAGTAATATTATGCAATTATTCATGATACAGTTCAGTTTATTCCCTCACAATGGGAATGTCATCAAGGATGACCTTTTGCATAGTCTCAATCATTTGAGCTACATACACTTTCTTATAAGGAAATAAAATCTATTCTTGGGATGTGGATTTTAAAGTAGATTCATCCTACTCATGAGACTTTTATAGAGTTGGGGGTGCATTCATGATAAAAATGTATATTTCATTCTCTCAGATATTAATGTTGGCCCTATAAAAGAAAATTCAATCAATACCCATAATATAATTTAATTTTTCTAAATGTAGTTTCATAAGGTTCACCGGTAAATTCATCATTGAAATATAGGCAAAAGAGGAGTTATATACTTGGGATGCAACAATTTTCCCATTTTCCATTTTCAATGATATCTATAATTTCATGTTTTTATCTAGTGTTTTAATAGTTCTACTAAAGTTGTGTGATATAAAATAATGAATAAAATTATAATCAAATTGTACATTTTCTCTCCAAGAATGAATAACTAGCATATATGTCACCATGTTTTTATCGAGATCCACCTTAGTAGTTGTGATTCCATAAGATATCCCATTATATCTAGTACTTGGAGGTTATTATCATCAGTTATCATCGAAAAACCTTGGATTAATTCATTAATTCACATAGTTTCCTTGTTTCTTATATTTAATTAATTGGACAACAGGATGAGGTTTGATTGGAGAATTCCATTCATACATCACATTACTGGGTTTCTCCTATAAGCATTCATTATATAAGTTTCATTACTTAACACACCTAAATCATTTATTATCCTCTTAATTAAATTTAGAGGATTTTCCCCCACACTTTTGTCAATTAGGATGATGGGATTTATTTCCAACATGATATTTTACCATCTCTCTCCTAGAATTAAACTCAATTCTCTGCTTTCAATCTCAGAAAACCATGAGACCCTTGAGATTTGATGATCACCATTTTGACTTAGAGGGATCATTGGAATGTTTTCTTATATCTTTCAAAGTCTCAAATCATAAATTACTTTCATATACTAGGCATTAACCCACTAAATATTCAGTCAACATTAATTTCGAGGTCAATGAAAAATTTGGAGACAAATCCAGAGTGTATTGTGGACTTTACCTCATATGACCAAAAGGATTCATCATACATTTTCCCGAGGCCAAGAAAATCCATCACCATTTTAAGTTATTGATTTCAAGTAAAATATTTATCAAAAATGAATTATTTCCACTCAGGCACTTTTATCTCCACTTTATACTTCTTATTTTTTATCGATGATAACCATTTATTATATAATCCCTCGATATGATAAATATATATAAGATATTATCTAATTAATAGAAATGAATTGAAGAGAAGATATTTTCAATATATTTTATCCATTGTTCTAGGTTTAAAGGATCATAAGATCTATTGAATTTTTTAGGCCTCTATCATATAAAGTATTAATTGAAATATGTTCTTTCTTAGGGGGATATGTATTTTCCCCCTGGTTCAAGTTTCAATTAAAATTTTGAGTTAATTTAGTAAGTAATGTCATAAAGTTCTTGAATACAACTCTGATCGAGTTTGGAATCTCATTTGGGTAGTCATTATGTTTCTAAAACATTGTTCGTTGAATCGATTCCTCCTATTTCTATTGAATAAAATAAAGAGAAAATTGGGGATGAGAATTACTAAACTATTAAACACATAAAATATAAACTATGATCATTGAATGGATAACACAAAAATATCATGCATTATTTTACCTATGAATCTATATGTTTCAATCTAAGTTATCCATGGTTTATTTCTTAACATAAAATTTTATGGGAATTTCTTATTTCCTTCATAATGGTCTATAAGAATATTGTGAATTTACAAAATCATATCACATGGAGTGTCAAACACTATGTGTATAAAGGAATCATTTTATGCACTAGATGGTGACTAAGTTAATACTTGATGCACAACATTCATGGTTATTACCACTTACATACCGTTGTGCCTCAGTGACATCAACTTATAGTATTAAAAAAGTGATTTTGTATCATACAAACCACTTGCGCTATAATTTACCAAAATGTAGGGATGTTTCATATGTTTGTTCTTATCCCTAAATATTTCATTAAAATTTTATAATCTTAATCCCAAAAAAGTACTATACTTTCCATTTATACCAAATATGAAAACTCGTATCTTTTATACACTTTATTTGTCATTTTTTACAAAATACACTAATAGTGAAATGTCATAAAATCATGAGGCCTAGTATATTTGGGAAATTAAGTATATATAACTTTAATTTGAAGCATGGGTAAAATAAAATTATTTAAAATATCCAATGAATTGCCTTATATTTCATCAATCTTCTAATACTGTACGGGATATCCTAGGGATGTATATATGAAAGGGATGATATATAATTCCCTGTAAGGGAGTAATCAATGCATAAAAGGATGAAAGTAATACATTTCAGTAAAGTGGGATATCAATGGGAATGGAAAGGGGTGAGAATCATAAACATGATCATTAAACCATGATATAATATGATAACATCAAGGTAAGATGGGAATTTGGAAACAACATATAACCAGCCATCATGAGAATAAATCAAGGATAAACACCAAGAAATCATAACATAGTGTGGTTAGGATAACACCACATGCACCATACATAGAATCTCATGAGATAAAAATATTACCCAATGAAATGGAGAGCTATATAATCTTGGTACCACCTATCATATTCATATCGTGTACATGAATAAGTGTGACACGTAGATCATAAAACATAATAATGTATTTCATCCCTTTTAATAAAATGATTAAAGATCATTGGTTATATACAAGGAATTACTCAATTAATTATGTATTGGTAAATCTAGGTGAATTATCTTGAGTGTAAATGGGGATGGGTATTCACTACACAAATCATTAGCATCGAAAATTGCCTACTAATTTCTACATCTTAACGGGTGCACGTAATGATTCATGGAAGGGTTTAATGAGGGTGAAATGTGGTATATCATTACATGGAAATCATAATAAAATTAAAATGTATGTGTAAAACACATTTCAACAATAAAATTTTAAAATAAAATGGGATAATACAAAGACATTTCTTGTATAAACAGGAAGAGATAATCCCCTTACCTTGAGAGGGTCCTACTAAAATCTTGGGAGGAGATTCTTAAGAATTTGGAAACAACTTTGGAGGGATTTAGAGATGAAAAGGGAGAGTAATTTCGTGATAAATGTATTTTTAGTGAAGATAAATTTGTGTTTGGGTGGGTATTTATATCAAAAGATGGGGGAATTCTGGATTGACTTCTAAACATAAGTTTTGAACTCTATATGATAAAATAATTAAAACCAAAAACCATGACCTAGATTTTTACTATGGTTTCTATGAAATAAAATAGGTTCTAAATATTTTATAAGGACAATAACTGAACATATTAAAATAATACCATTGGCGATATAGAAGTGCGTCATGTTCATAAAGAATTTATTTTAAAATCTAAAAATATAATATCGCTTTTTGAGGATTCATTAAAGTTTTATATAATTAATAAAATTAATTGAAAACACATTATTTTAAAATATAGATATATATTTGGTCATGAATAAATTTTATATAATTTATTGCATTAATTTTGGGACATTATGATTTCATAATATTGACAATATATTTATATTGTATTTAATTTTTACCTAAAAATATTATATTTTCAAAAATTATAAAAATGTTAACCATTGGATAATTTTTAAATGCATATTTCAAAAAAAATATTTATTTTAAAAAATTAATTCTCTAAATATTATATTTTATAGTTTTAAGTCAAAAATCCTTATTTATTAAAAATACTTGTTTTATTACAATAGAAATTATCAAATCCTTATAAACTTTACTTTGGAATTCATTAAATTATATTTTCCTTTGTATATAAATAAATATTAATAAATAATAATATTACATGAAATTATTATTTATTTCAAAATTCTTAAATTTATCAAAAACATTGTTAAAATCATATTATTTAAAAAAAATGAAAGTTTGGTTTCTTTGTATCAAAATATAATTATCAAAAACACATATATAATTTTAGATATAAATTAATAATTAAAATGGATAAATATAATAAATATTTTATTAAAATTAAAACATAAAATTCATACTACTAGGATCTAGACACATAACCCATTATTACACATACATACGCCTTTAGGGTAAGGTGTGTGATGGTGACATATTCATATGGTGGTTTGGTGAACATGGTTTGGTACATGATATCGATAAGAATGAAATTATACCATATATGGTTTCATTCATATTTAAATTGTTGAATTTTAGCATGGGATTTTTCAAGGGCATATCTCGTGACACCATCTGCCTCTGTTGCTCTGATAATTGGCCATCATAGGGTATATTCTAACAATTTAATTCCATCACTTCTTCTATTTATCTCAATTATATTTTATCATAACCCTAAACATATACTAATAATAATGATCACTATATAATGACTATTTTATCAATGAATATGATACTTAACAGTATTTTAAATCTTACCAACTATATTTTATATTTGTTTAAAATAAAAAAAAATATTTCCTGTGTTTTATATAACTAAATTACTTAATAAGTAATTTATTCATTCAAAAGGGTATTTACATTTATAAAAGTTTGGGTCATTACAATAAATTCCATGGATCTTGGAAAATCATATTTTATAAATTCTCTATTTATTCAAAATTCAAACCAAACATTGATAGATATGGCTCTGATATCACCAGAAAGTGGGATCACATCCTTCATATAAAAAATGTAATGTAAAATTAGCATGATCCTATTAAAGCACTCCATGTCCCTAACTCTTTTTTATACCAAACTATTGTCATAAAAAATGGAACTCTTTAGTAAATCTCCAAACTTTGTCACTATACATGTGTGGGTGTTCTCAGGAATCAATTAACTCGTTAAATTTTTTTCTAATACCATTTAATTTTTATATAGATATTTATATAATCCAAAATATAACCAAATAACATATTGAAAACCTGAATAAACCCAAAATCATACTATATCTCTGGAATGAATGATAAAATAAAGAACTAAATGTGTACCTTTATCCTAGATAATCCATTATATACATACATTGAACATTAATTAGAATGATACAACTAAGGATAAACTAAAGGGTCCATCCCTCCCAGGGTATCTTTGAATTTTGGGAACATATTTATCTTCTAGAAGGATCACTCTCAATGCCATAGTATTCAAGATCCATGAGATCAAAGGTGGGAAAGAATGAGAGAAATGTAATTTCTTCCATGATTAGTTCTCATCATCACAATCTTTTATAAGGATTAAACTAGCTAATATAAGAATCATAGAGAATCAAATGACCACCCACACTTATGATACACTTCGTAAGAATATTCTAATGTTTTACCATTTGAAACATTCAACATAAATATTATAATAAATTATCAATATTTAAACAATCATGTTATGAATTCAACCTACTCAAGATCACCATAAAATTATTAATAACTCAATATGATAACCAAAGGATATTAATAGGATTTCTTTGCATACACTATCTTAAGACGTGATAATACAAAGCAATAAAAACCACAACATAGTGTCTCAAACTATATTGTGTTGATTTTAAGTAGATACCACAACATAGTTTAAACTACGATGTCATAGTGGTTCCATTAGGGAATAACTCCATCAAAAATCTATATCTACCAACTATAAACTCATATTCCATATTTATAGCATAAATATATGTTTAACCACCAATGAATAATGGAATCCCCTTTAGCGCGTTAGGAAATATAATGTTTAGATGTGTACCAAAGTGAAAAGCTGAAAGATCTGTCTAATATCTATAGGATTTCTCTCATTACACCAATATAAATCCATGAATGACAATTATCAGCAACAACATTATAAAAATCATAAGATAAACCAACATTAGATTAATAAAATCATTGATATATCGAAACATTTCAAAAACCAAGTTATAAAGACCAAGAAACTATAGATTTTAAAATTGTTCAAGTTGGGGTTCTAGATCAAACTATTTGTACATTAAATTGAAAGCATATTAAAATAATTTAATATTAATAAAATATCTAATTATATATTCTTTATTATTCTATGGAAATTTAATATAATAATTTTTTAGACTGTCTATCACATTGTAAGGGTCATAGAAATTACCTACTTTGATGACAACATTGAAATGTTACAATGATGTTCTCTAGTATTTTTCTACAGTAAGATAACATTCTATAATGGGACACATAGTATGTATATTTTCATGTGTGAGTGCTCATGAGATGATGAGACTTTATCTCATGAATCTTTCACTCTGTAATTTCTAGGATGGGATTTTATGAGAATATTCCCACTTGTAGGAAATCAACATGTTTATGTGTCATTGGATATTTCTTTATACGTGCATGTGTGACAATGATTAGACTTTATAATTATTATTAATTCATTTCACGAATCACGTACTTTGATGTGTTGACTAAAACTATAAAGCCATATATTCACATAAAGTACGGTATATTGGGTGTGTCATGAATGATATGTTATTAATGAATAATTCGAGGAATATTTTTTCCCTTCGATCTTTATGAAAGTTTATATAACATACATTTTGTTGAAATTGAATGGTCACACTAAATTCTATTTCCATGGTTTATAGACAAGTTCATTTTAGATAGTAAAAGAAATATGTATGAATCATATAGTTCGATGACATGTGTGTGAACCCAGCTTGATGAGATATCATGAAAAAATGCATTATATTACATAATGAGTTATTGTATGTGGTTTCTGTAATTACGACATATCTTCTTCCTCTATAGGTTTCTTGATCAATTTCAGGGGAGTAATGTTGTAATTTTGGAAATCTCATCTAATTCCACTAAGAAAGTGGCCAAGAGGGTCGCACACAATGTGTTTTCACTGATCTTTGCTAAAAATCATTTATATTTTATAGTTGGAATAAATATTATTCTCCAAACCAATAAGTAATATTTTTTCAATATTTATTTATCAATATAAAATATTATGTGAATATTTATTCATGAGGTAATTTTTTAATTACAAGAACATATAATATTTATTTATCTATTATTATTCGCATTGTAATAGAAAATTATTTATACATTAATTTAAAAAGTATTTAATTGTGTGAATAGTAAATAAATATTTATTCTCTAGATAGTAAATAGAATATTTATTTTTTTATTAAATTAAAAAAATTTATTTATTTGGGAATTCAATAAATGTATAGGATCCTTAGAAAACAAGATTTTTTTTTTGATATATATTTATTTACCTGATTTTGAAATAATATATATCATTGTGCGGGTTAAAAAAAACCATGAAATAAAATAATGATATTAATATATTATATGGATTCATGTTCCTTATGTATTTAATATTTTATTAAGGTCCTTTATTAATTTAATTAAATATTAAACCCCAAATTTTGGTCTATAAATAGATTGTTATTTCATTTTGGAATATATTAATCATTGGGAAAAACATTCCCCTGAATTTCCCCCTCCTCGTCTCTTCCATTAAAGACATGGAAGAACAAGAGATATTACTTCAAGATCAACAGAATGTGAATCGATCAAGATTACCAATGAAATATGATAAGTCATTTATTCTAACACCTTAAATTTAATTGGCATTATTCAAAGATAAAATTAGAACATGTGGATCAATACTAAAGGGAGTATTCTTTGGTTCTTCATGATACAAAGACAATACACTAACCAAATTAAAATGATCAACACCATAAATTAAGAAAGAATTAAAAACCTATACAATATTTCTTCTTATGTTTTTAATTGATTATAAATTAGCATGAAAAAAATCCTATATTGGCTCCAATAAAAAACATTTGTCAATATTATTTGTAAAAAATATATTTTTCATAGCATACATCATCATGTACATTGAGGATGATCCTTTAATCGTAAAAAAATTTACCTTTACATAGGTCTAATATTTATTACCACAGAATCCATACCCAACAACTGATATCAAATTTATTATGTTCAGTTTATAATTATTTATTGATTTTTGATCATTTTCATGTTTAAAAGTTATCTTTATTTTCAAAAAAATCATTCTTTTAATAATATTATCAAAATATTTAGTTACTCTATTAATTTCTCACTCATATAACCCAAATTGGGTTAATTATTAATGAATAAAATATGAAGAACTTGTCTAGAGGTTCTGGTGAGTCTAGTTGAATGGTACATGAGAAGACAGTCTATAACTTTAAGGTACACATTGGTTATCCCAGTACACAATACCAATAAAAATCGGGGTTGCAATAGGTGGTTATGAAATAAATACATGAAATTATATTAAATAAACCCTATGTGTTGACCAAAATAGGATTTATCACAACACGTTAGGATACATTTCATATAACATGGTTACACACCACGTAGTACACTTGTTTTTGTAGTGGAAACTGTGTGGTCGAATACACATCATGTATTAATTACATAATGCATAAGGACTGATAGCCATGTAAAAAATAAGGTTACATGTCTTGTACTAGTAATATACACTGTGTACCTCAGAAATATTCATATAGAAATACATGACTAGTCCCTCGATGGGTATGACAGACTTACAGAGAGTAAGGTACATGGTGTGTAGTAGGATGTATATTTCATATACCCAACTTATTTTCATAAAAAAATAAAATAAAATTATTATCCTATAATCATCATAATTATTTGTTTTTTGTGTCATTTATTGACTCATACATTCCATATGATATGTTATATATGTTATTAAATTGTTAATTAATTTTTGTGTAAAATATTGAACTACATAATATTTATAGCCATAATACGTTGACTAATCCACATGATTTAAATGTAGTACAAGATATGTTAATTAACATGTGCTCTATGTGTCATTTGTTGAGTCGTACACTCAAAATTAAATTTTTATTATCAAACACTTTTAATGAAAAAATTGAGAAACCATGTTCATGCCAAAATGATATTACCAATCAATTAAAGTGAAATTATAGCCTACCAGATTTAATATCTCTAAATAGTTTAAAAGTGGTTTTTTTTCCTAAGTTTCTGGCTCCTCTATCAAAATATATTTGAACCATAATTCCATCTTGTCCCAGGACTAGATGTACTCCTCTAAGTTGATATTTCTATTGTTGAATCTCCATACTAGTATTGAGTCCTGCTTATCGATTCAAGTGTCCTGCTCTTCGTTGGGGTCCATCCATAGAGTCTTTCCCATCATTATTTTAGCCACTTCATCATGAGATTTAATTTTTAGAATAGTTTCCAACATTACCACTTTCGAGATCATAAGAAAATCCCAAGGATTTTTGGGCATCTCCCACTTTTGGAAGACTACCTTAGAGAGGTGGTGGTCACATTCCTTCTACTTGGCCTTCGACTTCCTCGTAGTTCTGGTCTCCATTGGTAGAGGTAAATATGAGTAATACTTTTTCTCTTTCTAGTTTCCCCTCATACTCTTACTCCTCCTCATACATAGAAACCTACAACCCTAAACGTCACCCTTTTTATCTCCTGTAAAGTTGATAAAACATTAATCCCTAGACCAATTCTTAAGAACCTTATCCCCTGTAGAGGATATGTCAATGTATTTTTTAGAATTCTGGACTGAATCATCATATGACCAGAGATCAAAATGGTTACTCATCGCGATACCTTCCACCTCCCTAGTACTCTTTCTGGCTGCAACCTCACTCCATTTAACTTGTTCTATAACATTAACACTTATTGAAAATGAGACATCTGTGGGATTCTTGGGACTATACTCGTCCATCTTCTTCATTTCCACAAAAAATTAATTCTCACTGATTCCCTGGGGACCCTTAAGAGGGGAATCCAAATCAGTAGCAGATATAATCTTATAAGATCTCTTATGTACCCGTGGAGGATACCCAGGAGGCTAGGATTCAACCATAGCCTTCCTCAACCAACTGAACTTCAAAGACTTTCCCTAATTTTTTCCACTAATACTAGTACATGAGATCACTTACTTTGAATAAGATGCAGGCTTAGGTATCTTAGAGCCTCCACTATCCACCATTTGTGTATCCACCAGGTTGATACCACTATTAGAGTTCTCCTCATCCACATAATAACCCTCCTACCCCAAAATAGTAGGAAGAGAATGAAAATCTTCTCCCCTATCTTTATTCAAGTGAATGAGAATATCCCACACTAATGGATTCATATCCCATAATCCACCCTTCATACTAGCTGTGGATTTAATCACAAAGACCTCTCCCTCTAGAATCTGACCAGATCATCTTATCTCATATTTATAATTTTATTCTTTATCCCCATCCATACCCATCTTCTTATAATGTTTTTTATCCCCCTCGTTGATAGGTTTCTATCGAATGGACCAAACTTTTATATATAGAACAAAACTAATACCAGATTCATAGACCACTTGTTGTTTTCACCGAAACACTTCACCAACTATAATCTAAAAATAATCAAAAGGTACTATGGACACATCTAATTCCACACATACATGAAGGTTAATGGGTTGGAATAGAGACCAAGAATGGCAATCTTAGCACATTTATCAACTGAATATATTACCTATAATTATAATATCTGGGGGATTTTTAAATGATTGAGGAATATTACGGAAACTCAAAGAAGTCTCCACTTTAGGGTATTCATGCTACATACGGAAGTCATATGTCCATAGAAATAGGTGGGATCCTTTGAATTTATGGGATGTTCTGGACTAGGATTTGATTAAATCATCCTCCAATGCCAAATTAATCATTATATTCTTTTTTTGATCAATACCATGATCGCTTGATCCTGTAAATACCACATTGTGAAGACATGCCTATCCAAAGAATTGATTGTGGGTCTTCACTGCTCGAATGGAGAAATCAGAGTAAGATTTAATAGCATAAAGGATTCAAATAAAATCCATGAACAATATCGATAGATTAGTTTGAAAATTAACATGATTAATTCATGTTTATTTAAACTTAATAAAGGAATGAATCAAAATGAATGATAGCTAGCTATTTTAAATATGTATTCGTTACACAGGTACATGAACATGAGGTTCGAATAAACTGTTTATGTGTGTGGTTTATTTTAATTTATTTTTTCCAAGGGTTTTTTCAATTATTTTATTAAATTAAAATTTTATTCTATGAGTCTTCCCTCCATCCTCATTATATATAGACATGTGCATGCATATTTTCTTTTTTTTTTGAACACCACTTCTGGTTCCCTTCACTTATGGGTGAAGTGGATTAATTATAAGGATGGATCATCGTAGTACATGGTGTGGGTTCAAGATAGAGTCTATGTGAAACCAAATATAAATATACATAGGAAATACGAGGAAATTTTCAAATGAAAACAATATTGGATGAAGTATTTTTTCCCCTAGGTTCAATGGTTTGTTTATTTTTCACTTAATAAATAAACTGGTTGTTAAATCTCCGGATCATGCCTTTTCGTATTTATTTTCATTCTATTTAATGCATGATTTATTTTATAGAAGAAAGTTCAGGGTCATATGAATAAATGGATTTATAAGAAAATATGAAATTAAAATTACAGTTTCATGTGTAAATATTTTATCATCATATTGTCAATCACTTAAGTAAAACCCATTTAATATTAACAACACAAGTAAAGGATAAAATAACAAAAAAAATTCATAATAGAAAAGAAAAAATCCCCCACTAATATTAAGTAAAATTGCAATCCATTACTAGATTTATAATGGAACCATATAAAAAAGTGTTTGCCAAAACCTTTTAAGGAAACTTACTTTTATCGAGAAGTTCTAAGGATTTTTTTATGTGTTACATAACCAAGTTTATATCAAGGGGAATACCCATGGATAGAATAGATTTATCTTTGAGGAAAGTGTTGAGGAAATTAAATTTAGCTTTTCTGGATTGGGGAGTTCTCTCAATTATCTAAGAACTATTAGCCCACAATTTGCATGACCATATACCCAAAAACTTTAGATTGATTTCTTGGGTTATGATAAGAGAAATATGGATCCTAGATACTATATTATTTACATTATGGGAAATTCCATGTTCAATGATGAGGGATATTGAGACTTGATAAGATGGTGGCAGATTTAATAAAATTAAACTTATTATGCCTCACATAATTTATAATCAAGTAAAGTACAGTTAATATTATCCTAAACTATAATATATTATTGAAATTTTCTTAAACTAAATTATCCCTATGATCAATTATATAGATATACCATCTCCTATCTAGCAGTAAATTCCATGAATGTTTCAGATTCTTACGGGTTGTGCTGTACCATGTACGTAAGTCTTACATTCTAGAATCCTCACTCCCTAATCCATCATTTAAGGAGGCTAGTGATGAAGAGTTAGATGTATGTGAAAATTCCTAAACTATGTGATATATGTTTAGTGTTTTATGACATTATACATGTCTAGTTATCACATGAAGTCACATGATAACATCAATAGTTATAGAATGATCTAATATCTTTGTGATATTTATCAAGATAGTGCTATATTGGAATGGTATGAGACCTATAAGGCTCTATTCAGATGAAAATTTGTAGAATTTATTTTACTTGTTCCTTATATGGTCAAACTTATTGGAAATATTGAGTTCTTAGAGGTTCTAATGTTTAATATACCTAATTAATTGTGCACTGATCTAATTTATTCATCAATCCCTTATATATTGTCTAGTTTTATTTTCAATTTTAGTATTAATAACACAGAGAATATCTCCTAGATATTCTCACTCTACTTATCCAAATTAAAAAGGATATGAAGTATGAAAATCCTTCGATCATTATGGTTAATAATATGAAAGGCTAGTTGAATAGCTCCATGACTAACTACATGTATAAAACTTCTTTGTAACACCCTTACAAGAAAAGGATGATTAAGACACTTGTAAGGGACATCATGTTATCTATCCAAATGTGGAAAGAAGGGTCACTAGAAGAAAAAATATACCCCAAAAAATAATCAAGGGGAATATTTTGGTGCATTTTTTAATGAGTGAAATCTATCTATTCCTACAAATTAGATATTAGATACAACATGTTTTTCCCACATAGGAATTAAAATACAAAAACCAAGTATATTCCAAAATATTATGCATTTTGAGGTGGATCTATAATAAATAAATAGTGTCGGACTCACTTTTGTGGATATTGGTGACTATTGCCTCAAGTTGCAAACTAGAATGATCTTGATTATGAAATATTTTTATTATGTTATTTCAGTTACTAAAAACAATATTTCTATTCCTAGACTGGATATATATTGATTTATTTTAAAAAAATTTAATAAGGGTTTCTTATTTTTTAATTAAATTATTTTTCTGTTAAGGAACATTTAAATAATTATATTTATGTGTCGGATTACTTGAACTAAGTAAGGGAAATAGATTAAGAAAATAGGTTGCATGATACATACTATACCAAATTATAGAATCTCTAGCTAGGTTATGTAAATGAAAATCAGTTGACCATATTTCACCAAGATGGATATCTGATTCATTTGAAATAAAACAATTGTGTATGCCACACATGTTTTTTCAAGGAAAAATGAAAAAAACACCATTTAGTGGAAAATGTTAAAGGTATAGAGAGAATCATGATTTGGTTTATACTGTTGTGTGTAGACTATTTATAGTTTCATCCAAGAGTGGGTACTCATGAATCAAAACTTTTACTAATGGTTTTAGTAGATATGTATATGTCTACTTAATGACATATAAGTCAGATTCCTTTAACAAATTGAAGGAATGTGACAATGTATTTGAGAACTAGTTTTTTAAGAAGATTAAAAAACTCAACTAAAATCATGGTATATACTATCTTTATCAAGACTGCATTTATTATTTACAAGACTTTTTATTTTATCTCAACTCACTTCTCCTTCTACCCCACAATGGAATGGTATATGTGAATAGAGGAAACACACACTATTAGACATGGTGAGATCAATAATGAGTCATATCTGTCTTCCATTATCCATTTGGGGATACACATTACTGAAAATTGTTTATATAGTAAACCAATTTCCAACTAAAGATACATACAGTATTCAATATAAAAATTGGTGTAGAATGAAATCTATATTACTGAATTCACATGTGTGAGGTTGGAAAGTGTTTATTAAGACCTCTTCAAATAACAAACTTGAACCTCAATGAGAGAAGTGTACCATTATATAATACCCTAAGGAAAATAGGGGATATTACCTACACACCATATTCCATGAGTGGGAGGTAATATCTAAAATATATATTAGGACCGATATAAACATTTATGATTCCATGTATAAAGACAAATAGAAGTTATCACATGAAAAATTTCCCCAAATCCTCATCAAAGAAGATGTTAAAAAGAAACAAGTACTATGTAAGAGTGTAAGAGAGGTTAGAGAACCAGAATGATATGGTATTCTGATCAGTATAGATTGTGACTCATTGTTAGTTGATAATAATGATCCTATATGTATGCTCACAAATTTTCTATTTACTCCTGTCATTAAGTTTTAGTTTATGATTATCAAGTTTAGATAGTTATGTTTTTAAACTAGTTCATCTAGTCAGTGGTAAGGTTGTTTTTTTTCAAGAGGTTATATAAATGGGAGGTGAATTTTGCTTATTGTGAAAATTTACATCATGAATGGTCCATTAATGACATGAATTTATCATGTAAAACCCCGTGAAATCAATACACGGTGTTGACGGTTGCAGGAAGACCCCATAAATCATATTCATGGACTGAATTGGAATAGGTAGACCCATGAATTGAAAAATAATTTCACGATATGTATTCACAATATGAAATTTTCTTTTCTAAATTTTTATGTTGAGGCATCGGGTTTTCATTGTGAGTGAGAAAATGAGAAATTCATAATCTGAATTACCTATTCACATCGTTAATGTGTCATGTTCAGTGTTATATTAAATTTCTAGTGTCTTGAGGTACCTATATCATGCACCCTCATTCTTCTCAACTACATCCCTTCCATCTGCAACCTCTATGAATCATCATCTATCTAGAATCAAGACCATTAGATTTTGGTGTTCCATACATAAATATTAACAGTAATCCCTCTAGTTATTCTATATCTCTAGTTCTAGTTTTTTTTCATGAGTAAAAACCTTGTTTGGTAATGCCTTACCCAACCCTAGTTTGGATGTATGTACGGAGATATTCTCTTGATTTTTGATAAAGGTAAGGAAGGAGGAACCTGACTATACTATGAGATGAGTGGTTGAGAACAGCTCCCTAATGTCTATTTCATTTTCTTTTTAGTATGTGAAATATGTGTGATCACATAGGAATTCCATGAAAGTGACAAATCTAAAAGGATAATTCCATGTATTGATCAAATATTTAAGCTTAGAGCTCCCATGGAACTTGACAAGTATATTGAAATTCAGACCAGACTATGGCCACATGAGAGGTGATACATTACTTGAAATTTTGATAAATTGGACGTCTTGATAACGTGATTTTGGTATAACATGTGAATTAAGATAAATGGTAACTCGGTATGATATGTTATCGATGATTTAACCTCATACATTAGAATCCACCAAATGAGAATAAATGACTGGTTAATTGGTAATTAGATAAATTGAAAAATTTTCATTATGATTACATGTTTTATATAGTTGAGGCATGAATTTTTTTTCTTTATTATACTTGATATCATTGAAAGGATGTCTGAGGGATTGATCCACTATCTCGGGAGGCATGGAACTAGTGATTCATCATAATAAAGGAGAGTTGAATACTTGGAATGGATACTTTTCCCTTAGTGACGTATGCCCTGGGAATATGTAAATGGCTCTAGTATAGTCTAAGGTCCCAGTGAGATGGATAATTTCCCTTTGGTGATGTGAACTCTTGGAAGACATATGTGGATCTAGCATAGTTTAATAACTTATTGAGATAGACACCTTCCCCTGGAAATGTGCACCCTGGGAAGACATAAGTGGATATAACATTTTCTATGGGTTCAGTATGATATGGTTACTTGAGAAATGATACTGGTGATTTATCCTGACATAAGAGAATCTTTAAATGGTTTGGGTGATTTTTCTAGATATATGATGATCCACCAATCGAAAAAGATAAATGACATAGAGCCAAAAGATATTTTTCAGACCCTGATTGTCAACCCATAGCACATGGGTTTGAAGGGTTATTTTATATTCAATATTAATTTTTAAATTAATACCATTGTTTATAGTATTGTTTTATGTGTTGTATACTCAAAAATTATTGATTAGGTACCATGTGTGTAGGCATGATGAGTTGTACTTACACCCTGTTTGTGCTACTGATTGGTACCCAAACAGATTTCATAGATGTAGGTATGTACAAGGTAAAGAGGCATTGTTTTGGATCATTTCTTACTTGATCGATTTTATTTTGGAGACTGTTGTGATAAAGGATTCAGGACTAGGGATTTTTGAGTCTTTTACTAAGTTAGTTTTAGTACTTTTCTTGTATTACATTCAACATTTCATTTAGTTACATTCATCTTGACATTACATGATCATGTTATCAATTGGGTTTTTTAGTTTTTTCTCTTATTATATTATGGTTTCATGTTTAATTATTTATTTTATTTATTTTATTCTTGCTAATCTATTCTAGAGGTTATAGTTTCTTCACTATATTCCTTATACCCACACTACTAGTTGGAAACTTCTTCCATATGGGGAGGTGCACCAGAGGTCAAGTAGCAACCTAGATCACTCACATGAGGGAGTACCATGTCAGTTATTTTAGAAAGTGGTATTAAAAGAGGATATTTTCTATTACATTACTTTTTGGGGAAGTTAGATGTGATAAATTAAGGTTTCAATTCTTTATAATGAGCTCACGTATGGGAGTAGCTAACCCATGTGTGGGTGGAAACCGGAGTTCCTATGGATGGGATTATTATACATATTTTTTTATTATTATATTTTTTATGTTATTTAACCTTTTTTTATTCACGTGTTGTGAGTATTTACTATTTTATGATATTTTATACATGGATTAGTATGGAATTGTAAAATTATGCATTCATCATGGTAGTAATATAGGAATATATTTTTCCCTGAATTTTTCATTCTAGGAATATATTTTTCCATGAATTTTTCATTCTAGGAATATATTTATCACATATGGATTATTTTCTATCTGACCTATGAAATAAAATCCCTCATTATATATAAAAAAATAAAGGAACTAATATTTTATTTTAATTCATTTATTAACCCAATTAAAAGAAACCTTGAGTCATTATTCTACTATTCTTTTCACCTTTTTAGGTTCAACATATTGTGTAACCTATTTTCTATGTAGTGTCTTAGCTGTTGTAGATAAAATTACACCTTGTTATCTTCAAATTAAGTGATAGGAGTGTGGTAATCAACACACTCTTATTACAACTATGCTAGAACTTCCTCTGTCTCCATAGAATTAGATTTGTGATCAGCTCTATGATATATTCCTGAGGGTCATAAGATATATGGAGATGAATAATAATCATTTTTTTCATCAATGTCTAAGCTAATGATAGATTTCCAACCATATCATCTACCTACATTCATTGGGGAGTGATCCCCCATGGAGTTGTGCTCTTGATAAAGTTAGTTCAGGTGATCTTTGATCACCTAGAGACACCCATAGAAAAGAGGGTGAAGATTTCTTCTTACCTGTTATGTGGAGAACACAAGTATTGGTGGGACATTTTGGATAATGACTCTCAGAAATAGGATCTATCCTTAACAGACTCTGAGGTGATGTTCCTGATCGGCTTCTATCCAAAGACTTTAAGGGATGGAATATCTTAGGAGTTATTAAACATAACCTAAGGAATCATGTCAATGATGTAATATGTTGGACACTTCACCATACTACAGTGTTTGTCTCTATCCTTAGCAATTGATTATGTTTATAGGGGAATAATTTCCAAGATGGGATTCTTTATGAGGTAATATTTCTGTTGAATATGTTCTTCATAATAAACATTATGGGTGTGATGAATCAATCTCATCATAGAAGGGAACCTATAAGTGGTCTGAAGTTGGAGCCAGATAGTCTCGGATATGCGATCATAGATATAATATTTTAGTGGAAAGAATAAATAATATGGGTGTTACCAGTAGGTTAGTAGTAGACAGAGCAGCTAGGGAAATGGGTAGTCATCTCAGAACTATAGCCCATTGTTACGCTTTTAGTTTGGAAGGTTTGACATCATGAACCCAAAGTTTTCTTCCCCTATTATGGAGTACAGAGCTTATATAATGATGGGTCATATTTATTATTTCATCACGATCAATAAGCAGTATAACTTTTCTAGGGGATGAAGATAGGCAGTAGATTCTAGGAAGGACTTAGCTACACCTCAGTAGACTTGTATCTGGAGTTCCACTAGATATTCCTGATAAAGTAGGGGACATGGTACCCTAGTGTAGGAGAAGTATTAATAGTCAAAGGGAGAAACACAAGAAATTTATACTTGATCCTAGGGTAGAGGGGTGAGTTAGCTACATGTTATGAAATCTACTCCAACTGGTCTAGATGTAGGGTTTTCTTCCATCAAAGGTATGATTCTTTGATCAAATACCCTATAATGAATTTTGTTTGATATAGAGGAATTGTATTCCTTTTTATCTACTCAATTTAAAAAAATTAGTTTTATATAGAGATCTTGGATGTTATTATGACCATCAACATACCTTATGGAGTACGGTCAGCGGATATCAAATGTTGTAAGGAGTGTTCTCTTGAAACCGGTGGCTAATATTTCTTTTGGAAACTATTTTTTCCATAAAAATATTGATTTAATTTGATTCTAGGTATAGAATTTATAGTTTTATATCAGTATCATATCAACTATTCTCAAAGGAGAGTTGTCTTTCTATATCTTGAATGGGGAAGCTATCATCACCAAGGTGAGTGGGATCTTCAAGATGTTCTTGTAGGAATAATTAAATGCAGATTAAATTGTCTCATAGCCCAAATATCATGCCTTATTTTATATGATAGTGAAATGAAATGATATTATTTCCTCTTCGCGGTAGACCATTTTTGGGATGCCTTTTTGAGAAATTTATCCATCTTCCTACCCTATAAATATATCAAGTTAATGATAATGATGGTTTCTATTGTCAATATAGTTTTTATCCCTCTATATAGAATAAAACTATAAAATATTCAAGATTTGAATTTTTAGTTATAATATCTAAAAGAAAAGGGTTTCATATGACTTGGTACTTCTTTGGGTGTTTCACCTATAATTTTTGTCATGACCCGCCCTCGGGGTCCGTGCCGTGACTACCCCAAGCCCGCCTTCCATAGGCCAGGGGCTGGCGACTAGCACCAAGGCGTAAATCCCAGAAAAAGGGAAGGAATTGCCTTTGTAAAGTAAACAAACACCACAGAGTAAGCAAGAGGAAGTAAAACACTAAGTACAAAAGAAGAGCTGAAAAGTAAAAAGGGGCCGGAAATACAAGCCCAACTGTAAAGTACAACTCGAAAGGGAAAACAGCGACTGAAAAGTAAAGCTGCTACGCTGAGATGTCCACTGGAAATCCCACCTGAAGGGTGGGTACAGATAGCTCCTCTGCTCTCCGGGTCCCGCCATCCGCTCCGAGTATGTCCCGCCCAGTGGTCCACCTCCGGGTACCGCCTCGTCGTATAGTCCACCTCCAGGTACCGTCAAGTCCTCGAACCTTCGGCTTCTGTCAGCTCTGTCTGTCGTCTGCAACCAACACAACGAGGTGCGGGCATAGCCCGTGCAGGGGTGAGTATAACGATACTCAGTAGGGACCCCGAGACCCTCAAGGTCTCACTAAAACCAACAAGGATAAACACAAGAAGATCTCAACAGATAAACCCTACTTAGGTATATGCCCATACATATACCTAAGTTATCAAGTAACCCATCTCAATCATGAGGAAACACAAGGATTGTGAAAACGACGGATAACCACTACCCGGGTATATGCCCATACATATACCAAAGTTAGCAAGTGACCCATCTCAATCATGAAGTAAACACAAGGTCAAAAGTCTCAGCTCAAACCAGGATTTTCATTATCGAAACCGTAACTGCTGAAGAGCTCCGTCTCTGGAGTGTGCAGTGGTCCTGTCACGACTCCGAGGTACTGCTCACTAACCTAAGACTGCTGAAGTACTCCTCCTGTCGAGTACTGCGGGCCAGCCACCCAAACACAGTAGTGCTTCCTGCCGAGGTATGTCACCCAAACACCGTAGTGCACACCCCCTAGTAGCCTGCTGAGGTACTCTCCGGACGAGCACCGCGGGTCTGCACTGTCACACAGGTAGTGCTCCGTCCGCCATGGGTCTGCACCTCAGAAAGTAGTGCTCCGTCCACTGGGCTAGTCGACTCACTCCAAGTCGAGTCGGTCAAGCAGTCGTCAGGTCTCAGCCAGCTACACGGTCTCCGTACATCGCACGCTCGTCACTGGGAGGGTCCGCTCCACGAGCTACAGGTCGATACTCCAAGTATCTCAAAGTCCCGCAAAGAAATATCTCAAAAGTCCGTTTCGTCACAGGGGTCTCAACGCAACAGACGGCACGTCGATCGGACACCCGGTCTGTGAGTTATTAGCCTTTTCGTCCCAGGGGCCCGGTTGGTTTCGAGTGCGAACCAATCCCGGCCGTATCTCAACTGTACCCCGAACTCCCAAAGGGTATACTCATAGGGACCGTTACTAAACGTAAACACCAACGCCGCTGTCGGTTCGTCAAACGGACGTCCTGTCTGAAAGATATCAGCTTTTCCGTTCCAGGGGCCCGGTTGGATTTCGGGTACAATCCAACCCGGCCATACTCCGACTGTATCCAAAACTCGGGCGGAGTATGTCAAAAGTTCCGTCTCATCAAGAGGAATTCAATGAAACAGACGGCGCGTCAATCGAACGCCCGGTCTGTGAGTTATTGACTTTTTCGTCTCCGGGGCCCGGTTGGTTTTTAAGGCAAAACCAACCCGACCGTACTCCACCTGCGTCCAAACCTCGGGCGGAGTATACCAAAAGTTCCGTATCGTAACAGGAACTCAACGCAACAGACGGTGCGTCGATCGGACGCCCGGTCTGAGAGTTATTGGCATTTTCCTCTCCGGGGCCCGGTTGGTTTTTAAGACAAAACCAACCCGACCGTACTCCACCTGCGTCCAAACCTCGGGCGGAGTATGCCAAAAGATCCGTCTCATTAAGAGGAACGCAACGCGACTGACGGCGCGTCAATCGGACGTTCGTAGCTCAAGATATGAGCATTTCTGCTCCGAAGGCCCGGTTGGTTCCGTGAACGAACCAACCCGGCCGAACTCAAAGTAAACCCGAAACCTTGAGTGCGATATACCGAAACGACCGTCTCGATCCAAGGATCGCGTTGCCGCAGACGGTTCGTCATTCGGAGGTCCGAGGCTCAAGTTATGAGCCAAAAACCAAAACTGGTCCGAAACGGGGGGTCCGGGTCCGGGCCGACCCCGCCCGACCCCCCCCCCCCCCCCCCCCGGGGCGGCGCGGCGGCCGGAGGCGGCGGGCGGCGCGGCGGCAGTGGCGGCGGGCCGCGGCGGCGGCGGGCCACGGCGGCTTGGCGGCTGTCGCCGCACGAGGTGGTCACGCGGGGGGCAATCAAGCCCCCGCTGATTTGTTAGGCGGCGCGGCCTTGTGCCGCGCCATATGCAGGAAACGGCCCCCGCAAGTGGGGGCCGGCTGGAACGAACCGGGGGGCTGTTGCCCCCCCTCCTTTAATGAACCGCCCCCCTCATTAAGAGGGGGGTTTGCTGAACGGTCCGGGGGATTTATTCCCCCGGTTTTCAGTCATCCGGCCGGCCAGCTGGCCGGCCGGTTTTTACTAACGGGACCGGAAATTCCGGTCCCGCCTTCGACTTCCGACGCCGGCGGCCCGGCCGCCGGTCTTCTCTTCCGCCGCGGCCCGGAACCGGCCGCGGTCTCCTCGTCCCGCCGCGGCCCGGAACCGGCCGCGGTCTTCTCGTCCCGCCGCGGCCCGGAACCGGCCGCGGTGTTCGTCGTCTGGCGCGGTGCGACGGCACTGCGCCCCTTTCGCCGTGCCATGATTCTTTTCAACGCGGCGCAACGGCGTCGCGTTCTTGAAGATTTTTCCTTGACGTAGCGCGACGGCGCCGCGTAAATTATTTGTACGATCATCCGCGTGGTGCGACGGCACCACGCCACTTGCTTCCATCCGCATGAATAAACATAAACGATGGAGGGGGGTTCGGCCGTGTTCGTGCGGTCCCCCCCCCCCCTCGCGTTAAAATTAATAACGCAACATTAAATAAACAACATCCTCACGTTAGTCATACGAACCACGAGCATGAATGAGATAATTAAATATTAAATCAACATCCCCTACCTCGGGTATAAGTTCGAGGATTTGACTATGTCCGCGGAAGAAGACGTCGCGGAGGTCGGGCGACGCGGTCGTCGTTCGTCAAATTCAACGACGAAGAGGCGCGTCCGAAGAGGCACGTCGTTGGCGAATCCTTGTACGCCGACGAAGGTTGTCCGAGGAAGGTGCGGTGTTCTCTCTCGTTGACACCGAAGACGAAGAAGAGCGGAGCGGCGTTCTTCGTCGGAACTTGAGCGTTCTACGTCAAGTCTCGAGGAAAGTCAAATAAAAAGGAAACAACGAACTCAAGAACCCCTACCTCGATAGTCGCACGTTGACGGAGTCGTGGAATATCGGTGTCGATTCCTTTGACGTCGGAGGAAGAGTCGTTGTCGATGGCGTTCGTCGCGGAAAACCGTCGCGGAAGAGATGACGCAGAAGAAGTACGTCGCGTCGCGGATACGGCGTCGCGGATGGATCGTGTTCTTCGGCGGAGAAGTTCTTCGTTGAAGAACGACGTTCTTCGCGTTCTTCGTTGAGTTTGAAGAAGAAGAAGAGGCTCTCCAAAAGCTCTCAAGGAGACAAAACAAACAACCCAAAATAAAATAAGACATCTTCTTATTTTATTATTACAATACACATTAGAATTTCAAAAGTTTGAAATTCAAAAAGGTTAAACTCCCATAATTAATTAAGTAACTCAAGCCAATTAAGAGGGGGTTAAGGGAACTTGAAAAGAGTTAAAGGGGAGGTTTTGAGAGAATTTGAGGAGTTGGGGTTCGTGTGGACCCCACCTCACTTAATCCTCCCAAGGGAGGTTAAGTGGATGTGGGTCCCACTCCCAACTCCCTTTGGTAGGACTTAACTAGTTAAAAGAAATAAAATTTGTTCCTCACAAATTTTATTTAACTTAAACTAAAAACCCAAAAACTAACTTTCAACCCGCATCAAACGCAACTCCCGAAAAGGACTCTTTAAGCGAATATCGGCGTTGTGAGTTCATCGGTGCCCTCGGATTTCAATTCCGAGCACCGGATCAAAAGTTAGGAATTCCCGCTCGTTCGTTCACTGAACGTACCCGAGCCAAACTTCGGAAATTAATTCCGGGCACTCCGGGCCTCGGAATCAGGTGCCGTCAGAAACCGTGTTCTTGTAAAATTCTAAAGAAAATTAAGAAAAAAATTCCCTTGAATTTTACGGGTCTTTACATTACTCCCACCTCAGGGCTTTACGTCCCCGTAAAGATACATCAAAAACTAGGGAAACAAAAGAGGGTACTGAGCACGCATCTGAGCCTCCCGCTCCCATGTGCTCTCCTGGAGATTCCCGTGCCGCCATCTGTTGCGCACAAGAGGAATCGATCGCCCATGTAGGACCCGCTCCTGTCGATCCTCTATCTCCACCGGGACCTCCGTAAAAGTCGCCCCATTGTCAACGTCAAGCTCCCCATGGTCAATGATGTGCGTCGGGTCGTGCACGTATCTCCTCAGCTGGGATACGTGGAAGACGTCGTGCACCCGGTGCAACTGAGGTAGTAGAGCCAGGCGATAAGCCACCTCGCCAACCCTGCTGAGGACCTGGAAGGGTCCGATGAAGCGCGGAGATAACTTGTCGCCTCGGCCAAATCTCCGAATACCACATCGAGGTGAGACCCGTAAGAAGACGAGGTCACCATCCTCGAACTCTAGTGGCCTCCGCCTCCTGTCAGCGAATGACTTCTGCCAGCTCTGTGCTGTCCTCATCCGTTCCTGGATGACATGGACCTCTTTTGACGTGGCCCGGACCATCTCTGGTCCCACAAGAGCTGCAAGATTTCTTCTTTGCTGATAAGAGAAACCTGGTCTCATCCCCTGGATGAACCACATTCTTTGCCTAAAACAGTCAATCCTAACATGGATAATACTAATCCATACCAAGGATGACGTCGTAAGGCCTCGACGCTACTACTAAGAGATCCAACCGTTACTCTCGCCTCCAAGGGTTGAGTCACACTGTCGGCATCAGTGTGTGGTAACCGGTCTCCTCCAGTAGATGTCTCACAAGTGAGGGTCAAGTCAACAGTCAACTGGAACCTCTTAGTAACATCACAAAAGAGGACAGGAAAGAAAACATCACAAAGGATGCGTCTTTATTATTGCAGCTCATAATACAAGACGCTACACAAAAGCAACATCAACATGGAACTAGAAGTACAAAAGACGTATCCACTAGTTCCTCCCCTGTCCACCTGCTCCCAGAGCTCCAGCATTTGTCGCTGCCTCAACCTCGGTGGCTCCCTCCAAGCCTGCGGATCGAGGAGTCGGATAGTCACGTGCCAGGTGACCCTTTCCGCCACAGGAGTAACATTGTCCGTTTCTGGCACGCCTGGCTCTGACCCCACCTCGGGTTCCCCGCACCACCGGTCCTAAAAGCCGAGATCGCCCAACTGCTGGTCTGGTCCTCCTGGACCTCTGCATCATCTGTCTACTGCCCACAGATGACTCGGCTTCTGATCGTAAAACACGCGGCAAAGGCAGAATCTCCTGTACACGCTCGGGGTGTAGAGATACTGGCACAAACTCCACCCTGAAGAAGGTCTCGAAGTCTTCCCATGCGAAGTTCATCTCATCGCAAAACTGAAACAAGTGGCTCCACCACCTACCTGCTGCTTCCTGAAGGAGGCTGGTAGAAAAGATCACCATGAAGTCTGTCGGCGTCCCCACTAGCCTGAAGACTCTCACCACAGCCTCCAGCCAAACCTCAGCCGCCTGCGGGTCCGTCTCTCCCCGGAACCTGGGTGGCCTCTGGCGCTGGAACTCGTGCAGCGCGCTCAAGCGTCGTGCATCGCCTACTGCTGGGGCTGGTGGCATCGGTGGCCCAACGTATGGTAGTACCGTTGTTGCCTCCGCTGGTGCCTCAACTGCAAGAGGGCCCTGTACCGAAGCCTCGTCGCTCGACAGACTGTCAGCACGCTCATCCCTTCGGGCTCTAGCTGATCGTCTGAGAAAAGACATCCTGAAAGAAACAACGTAACACGATCAAACGATTATACCTGGTGAGCTGACCTGGTTTGAGCTGTTTTAATGGGAAAAACTTTTGAAAACACACACACAATCAGTGTTTTCGTGCACAAAGTCGGAAATCAGTTGTCAGGGTCCTGGTGTATGGATACGTCGGCCGCCCGCACCAACACTGGACTCCCTGAACTGAAAACCACACTCGGTACCCTTAACACTATTGCTTCACAGAAAGAAAGATCAGAGTCTGCGGTAGAACCGAACTCCTCTGATACCAATTTGTCACGACCCGCCCTCGGGGTCCGTGCCGTGACTACCCCAAGCCCGCCTTCCATAGGCCAGGGGCTGGCGACTAGCACCAAGGCGTAAATCCCAGAAAAAGGGAAGGCATTGCCTTTGTAAAGTAAACAAACACCACAGAGTAAGCAAGCGGAAGTAAAACACTAAGTACAAAAGAAGAGCTGAAAAGTAAAAAGGGGCCGGAAATACAAGCCCAACTGTAAAGTACAACTCGAAAGGGAAAACAGCGACTGAAAAGTAAAGCTGCTACGCTGAGATGTCCACTGGAAATCCCACCTGAAGGGTGGGTACAGATAGCTCCTCTGCTCTCCGGGTCCCGCCATCCGCTCCGAGTATGTCCCGCCCAGTGGTCCACCTCCGGGTACCGCCTCGTCGTATAGTCCACCTCCAGGTACCGTCAAGTCCTCGAACCTTCGGCTTCTGTCAGCTCTGTCCGTCGTCTGCAACCAACACAACGAGGTGCGGGCATAGCCCGTGCAGGGGTGAGTATAACGATACTCAGTAGGGACCCCGAGACCCTCAAGGTCTCACTAAAACCAACAAGGATAAACACAAGAAGATCTCAACAGATAAACCCTACTTAGGTATATGCCCATACATATACCTAAGTTATCAAGTAACCCATCTCAATCATGAGGAAACACAAGGATTGTGAAAACGACGGATAACCACTACCCGGGTATATGCCCATACATATACCAAAGTTAGCAAGTGACCCATCTCAATCATGAAGTAAACACAAGGTCAAAAGTCTCAGCTCAAACCAGGATTTTCATTATCGAAACCGTAACTGCTGAAGAGCTCCGTCTCTGGAGTGTGCAGTGGTCCTGTCACGACTCCGAGGTACTGCTCACTAACCTAAGACTGCTGAAGTACTCCTCCTGTCGAGTACTGCGGGCCAGCCACCCAAACACAGTAGTGCTTCCCGCCGAGGTATGTCACCCAAACACCGTAGTGCACACCCCCTAGTATCCTGCTGAGGTACTCTCTGGACGAGCACCGCGGGTCTGCACTGTCACACAGGTAGTGCTCCGTCCGCCATGGGTCTGCACCTCAGAAAGTAGTGCTCCGTCCACTGGGCTAGTCGACTCACTCCAAGTCGAGTCGGTCAAGCAGTCGTCAGGTCTCAGCCAGCTACACGGTCTCCGTACATCGCACGCTCGTCACTGGGAGGGTCCGCTCCACGAGCTACAGGTCGATACTCCAAGTATCTCAAAGTCCCGCAAAGAAGTATCTCAAAAGTCCATTTCGTCACAGGGGTCTCAACGAAACAGACGGCACGTCGATCGGACGCCCGGTCTGTGAGTTATTAGCCTTTTCGTCCCAGAGGCCCGGTTGGTTTCGAGTGCGAACCAATCCCGGCCGTATCTCAACTGTACCCCGAACTCGCAAAGGGTATACTCATAGGGACCGTTACTAAACGTAAACACCAACGCCGCTGTCGGTTCGTCAAACGGACGTCCTGTCTGAAAGATATCAGCTTTTCCGTTCCAGGGGCCCGGTTGGATTTCGGGTACAATCCCACCCGGCCATACTCCGACTGTATCCAAAACTCGGGCGGAGTATGTCAAAAGTTCCGTCTCATCAAGAGGAAGACAATGAAACAGACGGCGCGTCAATCGAACGCCCGGTCTGTGAGTTATTGACTTTTTCGTCTCCGGGGCCCGGTTGGTTTTTAAGGCAAAACCAACCCGACCGTACTCCACCTGGGTCCAAACCTCGGGCGGAGTATACCAAAAGTTCTGTATCGTAACAGGAACTCAACGCAACAGACGGTGCGTCGATCGGACGCCCGGTCTGAGAGTTATTGGCATTTTCGTCTCCGGGGCCCGGTTGGTTTTTAAGGCAAAACCAACCCGACCGTACTCCACCTGCGTCCAAACCTTGGGTGGAGTATGCCAAAAGATCCGTCTCATTAAGAGGAACGCAACGCGACTGACGGCGCGTCAATCGGACGTTCGTAGCTCAAGATATGAGCGTTTCTGCTCCGAAGGCCCGGTTGGTTCCGTGAACGAACCAACCCGGCCGAACTCAAAGTAAACCCGAAACTTTGAGTGCGATATACCGAAACGACCGTCTCGATCAAAGGATCGCGTTGCCGCAGACGGTTCGGCATTCGGAGGTCCGAGGCTCAAGTTATGAGCCAAAAACCAAAACTGGTCCGAAACGGGGGGTCCGGGTCCGGGCCGACCCGGCCCGACCCCCCCCCCCCCCCCGGGGCGGCGGGCCGCGGAGGCTTGGCGACTGTCGCCGCACGAGGTGGTCACGCGGGGGGCAATCAAGCCCCCGCTGATTTGTTAGGCGGCGCGGCCTTGTGTCGCGCCATATGCAGGAAACGGCCCCCGCAAGTGGGGGCCGGCTGGAACGAACCGGGGGGCTGTTTCCCCCCCTCCTTTAATGAACCGCCCCCCTCATTAAGAGGGGGGTTTGCTGAACGGTCCGGGGGATTTATTCCCCCGGTTTTCAGTCATCCGTCCGGCCAGCTGGCCGGCCGGTTTTTACTAACGGGACCGGAAATTCCGGTCCCGCCTTCGACTTCCGACGCCGGCGGCCCGGCCGCCGGTCTTCTCTTCCGTCGCGGCCCGGAACCGGCCGCGGTCTCCTCGTCCCGCCGCGGCCCGGAACCGGCCGCGGTCTTCTCGTCCCGCCGCGGCCCGGAACCGGCCGCGGTGTTCGTCGTCCGGCGCGGTGCGACGGCACCGCGCCCCTTTCGCCGTGCCATGATTCTTTTCAACGCGGTGCGACGGCGTCGCGTTCTTGAAGATTTTTCCTTGACGTAGCGCGACGGCGCCGCGTAAATTATTTGTACGATCATCCGCGTGGTGCGACGGCACCACGCCACTTGCTTCCATCCGCATGAATAAACATAAACGATGGAGGGGGGTTCGGCCGTGTTCGTGCGGTCCGGCCCCCCCCCCTCGCGTTAAAATTAATAACGCAACATTAAATAAACAACATCCTCACGTTAGTCATACGAACCACGAGAATTAATGAGATAATTAAATATTAAATCAACATCCCCTACCTCGGGTATAAGTTCGATGATTTGACTATGTCCGCGGAAGACAACGTCGCGGAGGTCGGGCGACGCGGTCGTCGTTCGTCAAATTCAACGACGAAGAGGCGCGTCCGAAGAGGCACGTCGTTGGCGAATCCTTGTACGCCGACGAAGGTTGTCCGAGGAAGGTGCGGTGTTCTCTCTCGTTGACACCGAAGACGAAGAAGAGCGGAGCGGCGTTCTTCGTCGGAACTTGAGCGTTCTACGTCAAGTCTCGAGGAAAGTCAAATAAAAAGGAAACAACGAACTCAAGAACCCCTACCTCGATAGT
Source organism: Viscum album (assembly GCA_963277665.1). Classification (NCBI taxonomy): domain Eukaryota; kingdom Viridiplantae; phylum Streptophyta; class Magnoliopsida; order Santalales; family Viscaceae; genus Viscum; species Viscum album. Next base: position 425,543,504 of record OY728129.1, on the reverse strand, counting down.
CGCACGTTGACGGAGTCGTGGAATATCAGTGTCGATTCCTTTGACGTCGGAGGAAGAGTCGTTGTCGATGGCGTTCGTCGCGGAAAACCGTCGCGGAAGAGATGACGCAGAAGAAGTACGTCGCGTCGCGGATAAGGCGTCGCGGATGGATCGTGTTCTTCGGCGGAGAAGTTCTTCGTTGAAGAACGACGTTCTTCGCGTTCTTCGTTGAGTTTGAAGAAGAAGAAGAGGCTCTCCAAAAGCTCTCAAGGAGACAAAACAAACAACCCAAAATAAAATAAGACATCTTCTTATTTTATTATTACAATACACATTAGAATTTCAAAAGTTTGAAATTCAAAAAGGTTAAACTCCCATAATTAATTAAGTAACTCAATCCAATTAAGAGGGGGTTAAGGGAACTTGAAAAGAGTTAAAGGGGAGGTTTTGAGAGAATTTGAGGAGTTGGGGTTCGTGTGGACCCCACCTCACTTAATCCTCCCAAGGGAGGTTAAGTGGATGTGGGTCCCACTCCCAACTCCCTTTGGTAGGACTTAACTAGTTAAAAGAAATAAAATTTGTTCCTCACAAATTTTATTTAACTTAAACTAAAAACCCAAAAACTAACTTTCAACCCGCATCAAACGCAACTCCCGAAAAGGACTCTTTAAGCGAATATCGGCGCTGCGAGTTCATCGGTGCCCTCGGATTTCAATTCCGAGCACCGGATCAGAAGTTAGGAATTCCCGCTCGTTCGTTCACTGAACGTACCCGAGCCAAACTTCGGAAATTAATTCTGGGCACTCCGGGCCTCGGAATCAGGTGCCGTCAGAAACCGCGTTCTTGTAAAATTCTAAAGAAAATTAAGAAAAAAATTCCCTTGAATTTTACGGGTCTTTACAATTTTCTCCAAAAAGGATGATGGGACTTTGTGATTATATGTAGATTATTAGGGAGTCATGGTTATGATGGCCAATAATTGTAATACCCTTCATTGAATTAATGATATCTTTGATTAGCTAATTGTTTTAGGATCTTCTCTGAGATCTATTTGAGTTTATGGTTCCATAATTTGATGGTGATACCATCAGACATACCCCAAAATTCTTTTAGGATAAGTTATTGTCTATATGAGTTCAAGGTGATGTTGTTCGGTCTAATGAATGCACTAGTGGTATTCATGGACCTTATGAATCATATCTTTCACCTATTACAGGATTATTTTGTGGTCTTTTTTTCAATGAAATCTTAGTGTACTCCTAATCTATGAGTGATAATTTCCAATATCTTAACATAAACCTGAATAAACTGAGATAGTATTGTATTTACACCGATCTATCTAAATGATACTTATCAATTGATAGAGTTCACTTTTAAGGCCATGTTATCTCAGAGGCTAGAGTGGTAGTGGATTCATATAATGTTTTAGTAACAGTATTTTTCAGTGACCCATCAATTTCTTCAAGATTCAGATATTTATGGGTCTTGCAGGCTATTATCAACATTTTATCCTAGACTTCTCCCATCTAGCAGCGCCAATGTTTGGGATGACCATGAAGTGGTAAATTTATTTTTTTTACTCTTAGGAGAATGATTTACAATAGTTGAAGACAAATACAACCTCAACAATGATCCTCACATTTCATGTGTTGGGTAAATAATATACTATGTACTATGACATATCCAAATTCAGACTCAAAACAGTTTTGATGTAGGATGGTTTGAGTGGTATATTACGTATTTAGACTGCTAAGACAATGTGAAAGGAACTAACATGAAAATGATATATTGTTATCTATGATGGTACACACCAATATATATTAGTGACACTATTTATTGAGTGAAATGTATTTAGTGTACATGGGCCATAAGAGCTTTAATTACATCTTTTCTCAGTTATACATGAACCATTCACAAAAGAGGTTGGGTGAGTATCTTTAGTCTATTGACTTTGAACTTGATTATAAAATAGGAAAATTCATCTTTGTAGATGATTCATTGAGTCTAATTATGTAGACATAGAAATTACGGGAGTCTTATGATGTGTAGTGTCTAATGGAACTCTTTGTGGTTATACATCTAGATGTTCAAGAATACCAAGGATAGGTATATATGAACTAGATATATGTTATACATGTATGTATGGATCAAATCAAGAGAGAGATTTTATTTTATATAGAGGGATAATATCTAAGGGAAATCTTATATGGTGAGGAGCCACCATCGTGATGGTTGCCACAAAGATGAATGTTCTTCTTATCCATAGTCGTATATGGGTTCTTATGGTATTATGAAAGGAGATGATGATGGATTTTCATGATTCTAGATGGGTGGTAAATACTAGTCTAACAAAGATGTATTGTGATCTCCATATATTTTACTGTTGGCTAGGGATGAAGAAGTTAATAGTGGGATTTAAGGAGAGTTGTTTCACCTGTTAGAAGATATAGACTGAGCACCAGTGTCATGTATGATTGTTACACCCTTTACCATTATGGAATAGAAGTGGGATGATTCCACTATAGATTTTGTGGAAATATTACTCAGTAAAACTCAGAATTATGATTAAGTATGGGTGATCATGGATCAAAAGAAAAATTTAATCCACTTATTTCCTATCAGGTAGACCTTCACCATCGATTATTTGGGTATTCTTTATGTGTGATAAATATTTTTATAGCATGGTATTTTCAAGAGAATCATTTCTGATTGCAATCCTAAATTCAAATCAAGGTTCTGGTGGGGTCCTTCGACTGATTTGGGATCACATGTTTCTATGATTATATCCTATCATCCTCAAATTGAAAACCAATATAAGTGAATTATTTATATTCTAGAGGATATGTTGTGAGAATTTATTTTAGAATTTAGTGCTTCGTGGGAGGAGTAGATGGAAATCATAGATTTCTTTTATAATAACTTCTTCAAGGAATATATCTTAATGGATCCTTTCAAGGCCTTGTATTTCAGGTCATATTTTTTACCTCTTTGCTGGTTAGAGGTAGGTGAGTTATCACTTGTTGGACCCAGTCTCATATAAAAGAAATTTGAGTAGTTTTTGATGATCATGAAGTGGGTGGTGACCATGTATAACTAGTAGAAATCATAAGTTGTCCATCAGAGCTGACCCTTGGAGTTTTAGGTTGGTCGTCTTGTTTTTCATGGGGCTCTCATAGGAAGGGGAAACATTATGTCTAAAATTAAGGCAAGTTAGTGACCATGTTAATCATGTCATTAAGTGTAATTAAATTGGTTGGTCTACTCTAATACTATTTCGACCTTCCATAGTGATAAAGTTTCTTGAAATATGTGTTTCATGTGTCATAAATCTATCATATTAACCCTTCCCACATGATAGAAGTTGATGATTTAAAATTGGATGTTATTGCTTCCATTGAGGAGCATGTGATTTGTATCATCGACCATAGTGTAAAGAATATTTAAGGGAAGACCATACCTCTGGTATGAGTGAAATTGAAAATTGGTCTTGTGAATAGAGGGGATCTAATATGCAAACATAGTGTCCAAACATCTTTGCATATACCCATGAAGGTTCTTTGGAAAACAGGTCGAGGATGAGGTATTATATGGTTTGGAGGATGTAAGATCCCATCTTTTCTAGATATTCCCCTATTTAATTTTCAATTAAACCTTCTAGTGTTTAGTTAGTTTTGGTTTAAACCCTTTGAATACAATTTATGAGGGGTTTGGGTTAATTTTGAGAGGATACAGAAATGGGAGGTGAAGTTTGGATGTAAAATAAATTCACAACATGAATGGTCCATTCATGGCCTGAATTTCTCATGGTCGACCCCATTAAATGCATATAGCTCATTAATTCATATAGGAATACCCCAGGAATCTCATTCATGGCCTGAATAGAAATGGGAACACCTGAGAGTCATAAAGTCATGTCATGAGATGTATTCTCTATCTAAATTGTAATTTTATATGTTTTTTAGTCATGACAACGGTTTTTTCAATATTAGTGGGAAAATAAGAAATTCAAAATGTGAATTCCCTTTTAAAATCATGAATGTTCCATGTCAATATTATTTTAAACCACAAGTTTCAAGTGGGTATCATATCATTCACCCTTTTTCTTCTCAATTATAAACCATCAATCAAAAACCTCTGTGAATCCTCTTGGAACTAGAATCAATATTGTTGGATCTTGGTGTTCTGGACCTAGAGATTAAAGGTAATCCTTCAATTTATTTTTCCTCTCCTTCTTTTATCATTTTTTTATCCATGAGGAAAACCCTATCTTGGGGCTACCAAACCTGGACCAAGTTTAGATTCACTACTGAAAAAATGACATATACCCACAGTTCAAAACCATTGGTATATCCCCCAAAATCGTGGGTATAGGCTATACCCATGGTTTGGAAAGCCATGGGAATCCAAGGAATTGGTATAACTCCACTTCCTATACCCATGGTTTGTAAAGCCATGGGTATAGCGTTTTTCCATGTCATAGGCTTATACCAATAAGCCAATGTGTCATAGACTTATACCCATGGTTTTAAAACTGTGGGTATAAATATTAGAAAAAATGGGCACAATATTAGATCCAATGATATACCATTCTACCACAAGGTGTCTTACCACTCTAGTTGCATCACATATGTATATATATTGCTAAATTTAGCTAATATATTAATTTGACCATCGTATTAGAAAAATATACCAACTAGTTTTGATCTCCCAACTCCACATTGGAATTTCCAGTGACTAACCACTCTGGCTACTACTGCTATGTTATTATATTATATAAATTTATGTAAATAAATTAATCTAAATCATCGAAATTAGAAAAATTCATCTAGTTTGATTTGATCATGCGACCTTTGACACCAGGACCGAGAACCTAACTAATGGACCTATCTAATTTTTGTTTATTTAAATCTATATTTACCTAAATATATTAATCCAAATCGTGGGTATATGAGAGAAAACCATCAGTATAGGTTTTTCATGCCCTAATTTTTTTTCTCATTCACACAGGAAACATATACCCATGGTTCTAGAAAACTATGGGAATAGGGTTTTTCTCCCATACATTTACCCACAGTTTTCATAGAGAACCATGGGTATAGGTCTTAAACCAAGACCTATACCCACAATTTTTCCTAAAATCATGGGTATAAATGATTTTTCTACTACTTGTTTCCATACTTATAGAGTTTGTTGGTTGTTATATAAAGGTAAGGATATTATAACCCATCTATTCCATGGGTTTTGAGAAATTTCTACGTCTACTCTAATTTTGAGGTGGGTGATCTAGAAAAACATCGTAATGTATATTTATTTTTTATAGTATGTCCAATAAGTATGATCATGCTGGAACTCCATGAACTCAACCAACCAAAATGGAAATTTTTTTGTTTTTATTAAATAGTTAAGATTAGACCTCCAATAAAACTCGTCGAGTCTATTGGCATTGAAACTGCACTTGAGGCCACCAAAAAGTTTATCAGTTCCCTAAAATTAGAAGAAATTGGGAGTCTTAATAACATGATTTTGGAATAACATGTAAATTATGATAAATTGTATGTCCACATGATTTAATATCAATGATTCATCCTATTGCAAGAGAATATTCCAAATTACAATAAATTACAAGTTAATAGGTAATTGGATAAATTCACCAATATAGATTTTGATGATATGTTGGATGTGGTTGATATAAGAAATGTTTGTCTTGAATGTATTTGATATCACTGACTTTATTCCAGAGGGCTTGATCCACTATCTTTGAGATGTGGCATCTATGATTCATCCTAATGAAGGAGAGCCCAGCACTTGGTATGGATACATTACCCTTGGAGATGTGTGCCAAGGGAATATTTAAGTGTCTCTAGTAAGGTAAGGGACTATTGAGATGGATACTTTCTCCTTGGGGATATGTGATTTAGGAATATGTTAGTAGGTATAGAATAGTCTAAGGGACTAGTGATATGGCTATATTCTCCTTGACGACATGCACTCTTGGAAGACATAAGTGGATCTAGCATAGTCTAACGGTCCAATATGATACAATTACTTGAAATGTGATACATGTGATTAATCCTAACTCAAGATAATCTATTTACATTTCAAGGGATCTTTCTTAATATAGGAGGATCCACAACTTCACATATATATTTTACATAGAGCTAAATAAGGTTAGGTTGGCCCTGGGTGTCAACCCTGAGCTTGAGGTTTGGGGTCAGAATGGTTAAATTATGTGATTTATTAATTTATTAATTAATACACATGTTTATTATATTATTTTTTGGATTATATATTTATATAGAAACTTATAAACACTATGGGTGTCGACCTACTATGTTGTACTCCCACCCTGTTTGATTTGACAATTGATACTCAGACATATTTCAAGGATACAAATATATACATGGGAAAGGGGACCTACATTAATTGATTATTTTCCTGATGGGTTGATTTTGGTAGATCAGACTGATAGGGGATTTAGGATTAGGGATCTAGGAGTCTTTTATAGATTTTATTTCAGTAACTTACATGTATGACATTTATCACATTATATAATTACATTCAGTATATAATTTCATAATCCTATTATTATTTGGATTGTAAGATTTTAGCCTTTATTTTTTTGGTGTTTTTATGTTTGATTATTTATATTATTTCCTATATTACTTCTACTATATTCTATAGTTTGTAGTCTCCCCACAATGTTCCTTACACCCTCATTTTTATTTTGTATCCTCTGGTGTATGGATAGGCACTTCATAGGTCAAGTAGTGACCAAAATTAGTCACAAGCGGAAGTACTGGGATAGTGACATTACACTATAACCCATAAGGAAGTAATCATTATTAAAGAAGATACTAAATATAAACAATACATGAATTTTGAAATGTATTCCATATACAAAAAAAGTATGGATTTTTATATATCCTCTAGTGAATGTAAATATTATTGGTTTCAATTGGGTATTCAAGAAGAAACTAAATATTGATGAAGATTTGTGTACTTATAAATCACAACTGGTTACAAAGGGTTTATATAGAATCAAGGGATAGACTATGACAAAAAATTTTCATCAGTATACATGATAAAATCCATAAAATTTTTTCATTCCATAGAGTCCTTTCATGACTATGATATTTTTCATATGGATGTCAAAACAACTTTCCTTAATAGGAACATTCAATAAGATGTCTATATGAAATAAACAAAAGGATTTTTGACACAAAAGGATTATAATAAGGTAGGAAAGTGGTAAAGTTCCATTTATAGATTAATTAAATCATCCAGATCATGGAACATTCGATTTGATAAAGCCAATACAAAATTTTATTTCATAAAGAATGAATATAAGAATTGTGTCAATAAATTTTTTAGAAGTGTGTTTATTTTTCTAGAACTCTACTTAGATAACATACTACTTCTTTAAAAATTAAATAAGTATTACAATATAATATACTGATATGTTTTTCTCAGAAAGGTGATGTTGTAGTGAGAATAGTTTTTAGGGAAGACAACATAGTATACCCCTTAACTAAAGACTTAACTTATCGAAAACTTGATCATCATATAAGATCCAGTAAACTAAAATGTGTTAGAACTTTTCTCTAGTCAAAGTGGGATTCTTTTGGAGTAGATTTTTGAGAACAAATCATTTATAATTTAGATTGAATTTAAGATTTAAGAAGGTAATATTAATAAAATAACTTATTAAAAATTGTTCATTTCTCTCCATGGATTTAAAATAATAATGTCCTAGAGTATCTGTTGCATTGAAAATTTTATAACAATTCCCTGTTTTTATGAGAACCTTGAAACACAATGATGATATTCATAAATATTTTCTTATGGTAAGATAGAATTCTATAATGGGAAACATAGTATATTAATTTTAAGGGGTGAGTGAACATAAGAATATGAAACTTCATATCATGAAGTTTCCACATGGTAATCTCTAAGAAGGGATATTATGAGAATATACCTAATTATTGAAAATCCAGATGCTTATGTATTGTTAGATATTCTTTTTTTAAATCATTTGTGATGATCCTTAGAATTTATTCTTATTTTTAATGCATATCCCAAATCATGTACTTTGATTTGATGAAAAAAACAGTGACTCCATATATCCACAGAAATTAGGTTGTGTAAAGTCAAACATGAATGATATGTTATTGATGAATAATTCAAGGAAGTATTTATCCCTTCTATATTTATAGAATTTGATATCTCAAACCTTTGATTGAAATGTAATTGTCACACTAAACTATATAGTCATGTTGTAGATATGAGTTCATTTCAAGTATTCAATGAAAGATTTATTAAGAATATAAGTTAATGAAATTAGTATTTAACCTACTTGATGAGATATTATGACTAAGAGACTATAATACATAGTGAACATTTATATATAGTTTTCTTCATTTTAACATAGCTACTTCCTCTATGAGTAACTTGACCTATTTCTATGTGGCTATCATAGAATTTACATAATCCATCCTAATATCAATGATAAAGAGGCCAAGAGGGCCACACACAAAGTGTTTCTATTAATATCATTTAAAAATTATTTATATTTAATATTTTTAATAAATATTATTCTCCAAAATGATAATTAATATTTACTCCATATTTTTTAATTGATCCCAAATATTAAATAAATATTTATTATCAAGGTAATTATTTAATTGAACGAACATATAAAATTTATTTTTCTCTTGTTAGTCACATGGTAATATATAATTAATTATTCATTAAATAAGATATTTATTTAATTACAAATATTTTAAATAAATATTTATCCCCAAACTGTAAATAGAATACTTATTGATTGATTGAATGAATGAATGAATAATATTTATTCATTTGATAATTTAATAAATGTTGAGGAAGATGAGAATAATATACTTTTTCCGAAGATAATTATTTATTTACCAAATATTAAAATAATATTTATCATTGTGTGGGTTAACGTATCCCATGAAATAAAAACATTATATTACTGTATTACATAGAATGTGATTCCTTTTAGTATTAATATATTATAAAATCTATTTATATAATTAACTAAATATTAAATGATGAACCTAATTATATAAATAGAATACTATGTGATTTTTTAGGATGTTAATATTTTTGCACAATATTCCTCTCAATTTTCACATCCTCGTATCTTTATCTGAAGACCACAAAGAATAAGAGAGATTCCTCTAAGGTTGAAAGAAGTTAATTGATCAAGATAAATAATCCAAGATGGTCAATCAATCATGATAGAACTGTATATTTTATTGATAATGTTTATTGATTGATGTATCACATGTGAATCACCACTAGTGGGGATATGATTTGGATCATCACAATGCAGTGACGATACACCGATAAAGATTGGACAATCTACACCATCAAAAAATAAAAAACTAAAAAATGAGGTAATCCTTCTTATTTTGATTTAAATTTATTACAAATTAATGTGAAAATATCCCCTCTTTTTCATGGTGAAAAACAAATTCCAATATTCATCGTAAAAATTTTCTTTAGGCCTGGAATTCATCTTTATTTACATTACGGATGATCTGTTCAATCTAACAAAATCTGAGATTTCTATAAGAATATAAGTGATTCCAATGCATATAATACTAATAAAAATAAAATATAAACCATATTTAATCCCTAAATACTACCTATTAAAAAACCTTACACTTTCTTAAAATCATAGAAAACTACATGTTTTCACATATACTTTGGAAAATATGTGTTTCCTAAAATTCCTGGAAACTCACCATTTCCAAAAACGCATTTCATACAAACTCTCATTTTCCTCAAAGCTAATGAAAAATCAATATTTACCTTGAAAAAATAATTCTATGATATGTCATAGTGTAATCAAAACAAATCAAATCAAAACTATCTATTCATCCATAGTGATTTTCTACTCACCTGATCAAAATTAAATCATCATTTTACAAATATGTGTGTGTAAACTTGGTCTCCAATCATTCACACAATAATAAGTAATTCACTTTAAATGAAAAGGAGATAGTTGTTGACTTATTACCCTATTCACCTCAATATTATATCATATTAACATATTGTCTCTAATTATCTTCTTTATAAATAATAAAACTTAGATTGTTCAAAAAATAATCTCATGAAATTAATTTTAATCCATGTGTAATCATGTGTATGAATTTCCAAACCAAACACATCAAAATAATTGAACAAAAATCCATCCCCATTCACAAATAAATTTTCACAAAAAAACTATTCTCTAATAAAAATTCATTCTCATAAAAAACAATATCACCTGATTGAAGATAATTCAAATATACATTTTTTATCAAATCTAATCAATCTCATTGAAATTTTATTATTTTCATTTTTAACAAACCAATAGATGTGAATACCTCCAATTCTGGGTAAACCCATTTCATTCCAAATTTCTATTTCAAAATAAAACCACGTTTTTATACAATTCAACCAATTCAAATAAATTTTCAATGATAATGAATCAAAAATTATATATATTATATTAGTAAATATCATAAATGGTATATAAATCACTAATGTAGACATTAAGTCATGGAAGGTACCCAAACACAATATCCATGATCTCACAAATAATATTTATCCTCTAATATCTTACATGATTAATGATATTTCATAATATATACCTATAGAACCAAGGATTCCTTCATCCTTAAGTCTAAATCCGAGAGAGAGAGAGAGAAACTATATATATATCTTACCTTAAATTCAATGTAAAATATTTAATTTATACTCATGACATATCTAATAGACAATACGATACCTAGAATAATTTTTATAGGAATAATGAGGTGTTTCAAAGGAGTTTTAGGGGATGAATAAAGAATATATGTAACTTAACATTGACTCTAATATCACAGTGCATGATCTCCTGGATCGAGCATTCTCCATTACCTCAAAACCCCATTATTCATTATTATAATTCGTTGTCTCTAAAATTCTGGATGTGAGTATGGAATACCTACAAGCTCAAAAACCATGTGTCACAATCTTGTTACATGTTATTTAGGATTGTGCTTCTAACTATGTAGTCATGGTAAAACTTATCCCAACTTATCTCAAGAATTTAGATTCCCAAGAATCCTAAACCTAAAGGTAAAAACAAAATTATAATTCCAAAAAAGAAATAAAAATTAACTTTTGAGATCATGTAATAAATCATTTCTCAAAACTAAATTTTAATAAGTTATTTAACTCTCTTAAACATCAACATTTCACCTCATGTTCATCAAAAAAGGAAATATCAATATTCATACCTCAACTATAAAATGTTCGTTTACCAATGAAATAAATTGACATTATCAGTGCTAAAAATTGGTCATTTTTTACACCTTTTAAACGAAATTTTATCAATTATAGAGTTAGTATTGATAAAATTTATATTTTATCATCACTAGTTTTGGTTCTAAGAAAATTCATTTTATTAGTACTCTCTCTATAACTGGTAAAAATGACATCTATTAGTGTGGATGCTACAAATAAAATCCATGATCCATTGTAGTAGTGTCATTATACATTGAAAACACACTATAAGAACCAAATAAATTAAGTATAAATAAATTAAAATATAAATTTACAATATTTTTAATTACAATTACAAATATATTTACATTTCAATACATGTCAATTAAATTGACTTGTATAATCTATTATAGAAATTCATAATTCAACCAAAAACTCCGAAAAATAAAAAAACATAACATATTAGGTGGCCCTATATTCCATTACCATTGGTAACCCCCTCCAATATATCTTTATCAATATACCAACTTTCAAATAAACCACCCCGAACATAAATAAAACAATCAGGTACATATAATAAAAAACAATAATTATTTTTGTACTACTATTGTGAAATATGTAAAACTAAATATGATACAATAATGAAAAATGAAACAAAATGAAAAAATAAATTATAAATATAATGAATAAATAAAAAGGATATCATAAGACATAAATTAAACATATTACAAAGTAATACGACGCTGCCATAGCGTTTTCTCATTTTTTTGTATATGGTGGACTTTTTATCATACTGGTCACATTGTGTGTTGGATTCATGTGTGGTTAATTAAAAAAATTAAAAAATTCAGAACAAAAATATTTTACTAAATTATCACAAAATATAATCATATTTGTTTTTTTAAATTATGTGAATCATGTTTTCAACTAAAAGTCTAATTTTAAATTGAAAACATGCACTTTTAGTTATGTCGATCACACCGCATGTCAGATTGATGTGTGGTTTATTTATAAAAATAAAAAATTATTTTCATATTGTATCATAACAATTTTAGGGAATTTTTTCATTTTTTATTATGTGATCCATATTTTGAAATAAATTAACTCTTTTAAAGTAAACCACACACTTTATGGTATATTAGTCACACCATATGGTGGATTGATATGAGGTTAAATACTACACATTAGAAATGAACTATATATATCTTTACCAAAGTATCAAGATAATAAGTGCATATTTGATTGGTTTTGAGTATGTGACATGTGTTTTGAACTAAAATGTATGTTTTAAAAGAAAATATGTTCTTTCAATCATATCGGTCACAACATGTGTCAGATTGATAAGTGGTAAATTCATATACATCATAAATTAATTATCAATATTTTCCCTAGAGTATCACGATAATATCAGTGAATTTTATTTCTTTATAATATGTGTACTGTGTTTTCAACTAAAATTTCACTTTCAAATAAAACTATACACTTTTAGTTATACTAGCCACACCATGTATTATATTTTTGTTTGGTTAATTATTATATGTCAAAAATGAGTTATTTAAATTTTTCTTAATGTATCAATACTATATGCTTATTTTTTCCCAGCTTTGTGTATGTGAAGTACGTTTTCAAATAAAAGGAAACCTTTGACCAAAAAATATTTTCTTCTAGTAATAACCATCGCACAATGTGTCATATTGATGTGATACTAAATCCTAGAAATCCCAATGGAATTATAGAAATTTTTTATTTAATATCAATACAATACAAGAATGTTTTTTTGGTTTTGAGTATGTGACACATGTTGTGAACTACTATGTTAATTTAAACAAAAAACACACACTTTCTGTCATACTGATTACACTATGTATTAGATTGATTTGTTATTTATTTCTACACATAAAAAATAAATAATCGATCATTTTTATAAATTATCAATAAAAATGAGTGTCTTTTCTCAGTTTTGAGTTTGTGATGCACTTTTTGAAATAAGCTTTAATTTTAGGGATACCTATACTTTTTTTAATAAGTTAAATTGTCATTAATATTTCTTTATTTGTTATTTTGGAGTTAATATGGAAAAATAGTCAATAGGGGGTGAATAGGCCTTTTAAAAATGAATTTAATATAGTTTGTTAATATTAATGTTATTTTAGTAGAAATAAAATAAAGTGAACACATGATATTTTTATAGTAGTTTTCATCAAAATGATTATTCTCTACTCCTCACCCCTCTCACAATATGAGAGATATAGAACCCACTATAACTATTAGGACCAAGATGATAATGAATAGTATCATATTTAGGTATTGTCTTTTGTGGTCAAGGGAGATTGAGAATAAAAGAAATAACAACACTTTTTATATGTTGATGATCATATAGAACTTTATACTACTGGAATAAATATTCCCAATACTTTAGAAAGTATATTTGATTTAAAAGTAAAGATGTTTCTGTAAGATTGTGAAGTTATAATACATTCCATGTTAAATCTAATTATTCTAAATATGATTGATGAAAGGTTATATATGATTATAATCTATGTTCGGGATGAATGTAGGTGACCACGAATCAGTATGGTTGGTCTTGCTAAATCTTATTTTTAAGGTGGCACTATTTCCCACTTTTTTCCAATATTTTTTGGTCCAAAATTTGTAGGATGGATAGCATCACAAAAAATGGATCTCCTTGAAGGATTTATTAAAATATGGTAAATAATGAGTTTTATGAAGACTGGGCTTCACAAAAGGTGGTTCCTAAAGGAGTGGAGTTTCTGAAGGTGATCTCTATGATTACAAAAAGCATCATGAATAGTGATGGTAATCTTTGTGATTACAAGAAATGGATCATCGCAAAAACACAATGGTTTGACAGTGATCTCCACGACAATAAAAATTATCAATGGATCATCATGAATAGAGCAGCACCGTGAAGATATTTTTTAGTGATCCAAAAAATGTTCTAGATGTGGTGGAGCATCAAGAATGGGAGAGCCTATAAATATGAGGTGAACCTACTTCATTTTATATGAAAATAACAGAGAAAAATGTGTAATTGAGTTGGTTTTGAGAAGGTATAAAAGCTCCAAAAACCTAGACTTATATAAGATCTAGAGCATCTTGAAAAGGCAAAAAAAGTCTTGACTGGTGATAATGGTTTTAAGTAATGGGTGCTTCACAATGATGGGATATTCGGAGTTGACTTAGTGATCTTAGTGAAGGAATCTAGTTCTATGAAGGTAGGTTGCTTCATGAAGGTTGTGAGATTTGTGAGGGAGATTCTCAAATAGTAGTTTTGAATAACTAGTTTAACTGAGAAGAGCTTTCAAAGTGAATCAACTCCAGTCTAAGATAACTTGGAAATCAGATAGGGTATCATCCTAAGTATCATTATGAAGTCCATGAAGTTCATACAAGCATATGGGTAGGAAAGAGAAGAATTTTTTATAAAGATAAAATTTTTGTAAGTAGATCAAGAAGAATTGTAACATTGTATTACATCATTTTGTACTGTAAGAAACAAACACACTATTTGGTTTTATTCATACTGCTACATGAGTGTAGGTTCATATATTTCTCATCATTTTCTACATCAAAGGATTCTTTTTCAAGTGGATTATGTGATATTGGATTGTTTTCAAATCATATCAACCGTGTAGCTAATATTTTTGAGTAGTGAACCTTGTAAATTATTATGCTATTGTAGATGTGTGGTTGAATTGTGTTCAGTAGGAAAATAAGTCTTTAAAAATTGGAAAAGATTGTTTTATACATAATGAAACATAAAATAAAAAGACATCACTAATTCACCCCTCCCCCTCTCAATGATAATTGAATCTGGACTGTAAAACATCAATAACCACAATAATATAATATTACAAAGAGTTTTTCTATCCTAGAGTCAGAACCCAGTTGCAAATCCTTTACCCCTGGAGCTTAAACCCAAATATACCTTCCTTTTTCTACGTGGATGCATAACCCGTATAGTCTTCCTTTTTCCCCTAGAGACAAAACCCAATTCCTCACTTTTTTATGGGAGTCAAAACCCACAATAACACCTTTTAATGGTTAGTATAACCCATTAAAATTACACACATAGAAAGAAATTGAAATAATTAAATCAATATGAATTAATTTAAATCTTCATAGTATGAGAGTTAAGGAAGCAAAGAGCTCCTATGTGGAAAAAGATCAACTAATTATAGTTCAGTTGAGATTATTAGTTTATTCTTAAAGTATTTCAGTCTTATATTGTTCAATAATATCCTTACCCTCGTATCTTCTATCTAGATTTTTTTAATTCCTTATATAGATTTATTCTGTGCATAGAGGATTAAAATCCTAAAGCCCATTTTAGTTTATCTTTCCCAATGATGCACGTGACTTATTCAATAAATATACATAAACAGTATATACACATGAGTCACTTTGAAGATCTATAACATTAAATTCATTTTTTATAGTGATAAAACATTAGAATAATTAATAAAGTGTGAATGATAAAATATTAAAATTCCAACCACATTTAATTTGGAACATTTGTTTTACCAAAAACCAGTGTGAAATTTTAACCTATGTGATAAGCATTTAATCCTACATTAATGTCCTCAAAATAAGATTCTGTAGTATTATATTTAATAATAGGTATTTAAGGAATAGTTAAATCATTAAGAACATTTGAAACAAACAATAAATAATTCAAAATATTAAATTATAAATAAAAGAGATCATATTTTGAGATAAATACGACAAAAAAATATTTAAAAATATATTTTTCATAAGGTTGGTTCAAAACTTTTCTAAATTTAAACTTATGGACACTTCATTTTTGTTCATGTGATCACTTCATTTTTTTATGTGGCCACATAATTTTTGTTTATGTGGTCACTTAATTTTTATTCACATGGTCACTTTATTTTTGATCAAGTGGTCAATAAAATATTGTTCATGTGGTCACTTAACTTTTTTTCATGTGGTAACTTCATATTTTTCAAAAGGTAACCTCCAAACATTCCCAAATTTTCACTCACAATCACTGCCAAACTCAATCAGAATATATAAAAACTCAAAGTGGAAAAATCTTATATTATAAGTAAAATTAGAATTATTGTAATTATTGAAAATCCTAATAAATTGGACTATGGATCTAATTCAACATTTTACCCCTTTTGATAATTTCAAAAAAATAAAAATTCCAAAAATTTCACTCCCATTTTGAATATGATAAAAAATAATTAATTATTATAGATTCCTTCCCTAAGATAAATAGTTATCACTAGAAAATAAAATAGCCTCTCTAGTTAAAAATATAAGATAGAAATATCCCTCTGAATGATTATAGGGTAAGAAACTAACCCTAAAAGTTATATCAAATACATAACTAGGCTTCCCTAGATTTATACATTTTCAAAAAGAGTAAAATGATACCTGTGTTTAATAGTATAAATTATTTTGAAAATATATGTTCAAATACATAAGGATCAATGAAAACATTTAAATATTTTCAATAAATGTTTTAATGATTTAGCGTAAAAACCGAGTCAAACTCCCCATAAATATATATTGTGTGATTAAATTTCCATCATTCCAAGTTTAAATTTTATTTTATTAAAAATTATCTAAATACAAGGGTTTAATAAATATAAAAAGTAACTATTTTTCTAAAGAAATAAATTCTATATTTACATTTCCTTTTAGAAAATAATCCCTAGGTAAATGATATTTAACATCAATTATCTTAGTCATAGAATGTTGTAATTCAATTTTAGAAATTGAAATAATAGAATTGCTAACACATAAAATTACAATATTATAAAATGAAAAAAAAATCATAAAGTGTTTTCTTAATCCATGATGATTGAGAAAAAAAGATATAGAATATTTATATTCATATTATTAGTTGAAAGACACTCAAAATTTTGTTTCCTTAAAGCCTAAGAAAATAAATATTTCCCAATTAAATGACACATACCTAATGTATTTTTCTATCTAACTTTCATCCACTAAAATCAAAATCATAATAGCTTTTCAAATAAAAATTAGTTCTAGTAGGATAAAATAAACCAAGATTAAAAAACCTTTAACATATTTAATAATTATTTTAATATATTTATTGTGACTTTCCTTAGTGTCACGTTTAAATCATGCACACAGGTGATAACAAAACATAACATTACTACCAAAAGTAATTAAGTATAAAAAACTTCCAATCATTCCTGTATAAGTTTTAACATAAATATATTTTCTATATTTATCTGAATATAAATTTAAATTAGTACTCATGTGAGTATTTACACTTTTAGAATAGTCTAAAACAAAAAAATTTAATAATATATTTATCATAATTAGACTTATTTATAAAAATACAATCATTTTGATAAAATATTTTCAAACCAATGAAGAATTTCATTTCCCCCATCATGCTCATATAAAATTATGAAGCCACCAATTTTGAAAATTAATTAAAAATGTTTTCACCTTAAGATACAAAAACAATATCATCACCATAAATTTTCACAAGCATGATATTATTATAACATTTCTTAATAAGAAAAGTAGGATCAAAATTTTCTTTATAAAAGATTTCTTCATAAAAAAACGAGTTCACCATTCATACCAATCTATAAGAGATACTTTCAAACTATATAAATCATTATATAGTATTAAAAAATCAGGATTATTTTTATTTTGAAAATTAGGGTCATGTCAAACATATAATTCTTCAAAAATATAAAAATTTCGAAAAGAGGTTTTGAAATCCATTTGAAATAATTTAAATACAATAAAATTAGCATTAGATAATAATATCCTAATTTTTTCTAACCAATAAATAGGTTAAAATTTTCCTCAAAATTCATACCTTCTTCTTGATAATATCTTTGAGTAGCTAATCTAGATTTATTCATATGTATATTTCCTGATATATAAAGTTTGTCTCTAAAGATTCATTTTTCAAATAATATGAGAATTTTTTGGTGGAAAAACTATGTTTCACACACCATTATAATTAAACTGTTTTAATTTATATTTAATATAAAATATCCATTTAGAATCACTTAAAGCCTCATTAATATTCTTAGGTACATAATGAGAAATAAAATCATGATAATCATAAATTTTCATAACATATCTTCTAGTTTGAAATTTTAATTAAACATTACCAATCACATTATCAATATAATGATCTCAATGAGTATTATAATATATTTTATTAATATTTACCTCTAGATAACATTTATTCTCCCCTTAATTTTGGTATATTTATCTTTAGGTTATTTCTCTTTAAAATTAAAAATTAAAAATTCGTTCTGAAGTTGATCAATATCATGATTCATTTTAGTCAATTATTTTTTATCCAACTTAAAATGAATTTATTATTTAATAACTATGGTTTTTTATTGTATACTATATATGCCTTCATATTATTTGAATATCATAAGAAACTGATTTCATCATATTTTTCATTAAATTTATCTAATCTATATTTAGTTTTGAGAATAAAAACTGTAAAATAATGACTCTAAAGTCACTAATTTTATGTTTCCTTCCCTTCAAAAGAAAATAATGTTTCTTTTTTAACAAAGGACATAAAATAATTATATTGGTAATATAAAAAAATATTTATTCATAGCCATTAATGATAAAAATTTAGGAAAATTAAATTGATTTGACATGGTCTTATCCATTTATTGAAGTGTTTTATTTTTCATTTCAACTACAACATTTTTTATGGTATTATAAGGGATGAAAATATGTAAAAATAGAAATTATCATCACAAAAATAGACAAATTATAGAGTTTTTAATTCACCACTATGATCATTTATAATTGATTTAATTAAGTTTTCTTTCACATTTTGAACCAATTTACAAAAAGTAAAAATCTTTTATAAAGTTTCATATTTAATAGTAAGAAATTAAACACATGTTTATGTAATAAAATCATCAAAAATAACAAAAAATATATCTTAGTTCTCAAACTAGCTAGTTTGATTGGAAAAAATAAATCCAAATGAATAATATTAGCAGGAATTATAGTTTGTACTTATTTAATTTACTTGAAACTTCTTATGTGTTATTTACCTTTAAAGAAAGAGTCACAAACAATGGTGTTTTCCAATTTACGTTTGCATAATTATAGAACTATTTGGTTGTTTAAAATAATATAAATTAACAAAAAATTTATAATTTACCAACCTCATATTTCACAAAATGTCATCAGATTGTATTTCATTTAAACATTTTACATTTCGATATGTTAATTCTAAAAAATTCATTAAATAAATGTTTTCTTTTCTATTTTCATAAAAAAAAAATTAGAATAGTCTTTAAATATAATACATTTATATTTTTAGAGTTTAAAAAACATTCCATCATTAAAAAGTTTTTAAATTTTTATTAATTTTTTTTCAATACTGCAATATATAAAACTTTTTAAATAATAATAGACATTGAAATTCCACTTCACTGAAAAATCTTACCTTCCCTTTAGAATTATAACCAATATAAAAATTACCCTTATCATACTTATTAAATGAAAAAAATTGATATATAACCAGTCATGTATCTTGACCATCCAATGTCCATATACTAAACATCCTTTTTGTTGATCCCAAGAAACTTTTTCAACAAAAAAATATTTAATAAATATTTAGTACCCTTGATAACTTGGGTCCAATGGGATTACCATATGAATTATTTGGAACCCAAATTGATTTCAAATATTGATTTACAGGAAATATAGAAGATAAATATTTATAAATAAAATACTTATTATGTCTAAGTTATTTTGGAAATATCAAGGAGTACTCATTTTCAAAACATGGTTTTATTGATAAAAACACCTCCCTATCATAACAAAATTCTTGTTAAAACATAACATAAAATTATAATTTGAAGTTTATTTTTACAACATTGAATTCAGCATATTAAAAATTCTTAAGGGACATCTTGTGTGGTTGATTTATTGGATATCAATCCATTGGTTCCATATATATATATATATATATATATATATATATATATCCTTAGAGTATCCAAATTTATTATAGTGAGAATCCCTTGATTCCAAAAAAAGGAAAAAATAATGAAAAAAATAAAAATATATTTTATATTATTAGAGTTTTGAGTTTTACCCATGTATTTTAGGCATTAATAAGATCCTTTAATCTATTATTTTCTTTTAAAATTCCACAACTATAAGGTGTGCTCTTATTAAATTTTCATCTCCATCCATTGATGTTTTGGTGTAAAAGTTACACGAGGACTAACAAATATAATTTTTTATTCACAAGTTATTCCCTTTACATTGTTGTGATATATGTTCTTGTATAAAATATGAATAGTGTTTAGTTATAATAAACATTGTACAATAATTATTGGATATTTTTTTTTGAAAAACTACTTCATGTATACATTCACAACTGAGGCTACCAACCATTCATTCAAGAGTAACTTTACCCCACCAATGTAGGCTTTATTTTTATCTTGGAACATTGTATCTACATAAACTTTTAGCATTAATAAATATGGAAGTGAAATTGGTGGGGTAAAGTTACTCTTGAAAGTTCCTTTAAATCTTTTATTTTATCCATTAAATTACCTTGAATTAACCTTCCATTTTCCATTTTGTTTCTCATTTTATAATTTTATATCTTTGTTCTAGCCTTTTTTAATTAATTGTAAAATATTTTTCATATAAAATGAATTGGAAAGTACATACCTAATTTTCACTATATAACATTATAAGAATAAAGAAGGATGAAACAAAAGTTCTAAAGGAAAGTTCTACCATGTGAATATCAAGATCATCAAGGGGAACTGGTAAATTGGAGCATGACTCATGATCTTTATGAATCCTTACACACACATGATATTATAGAATTTTTATATTATGTATAATATCACCTTGGATATTATACTTTATACCTATATAAATAAGGTGATGAGTGTGATAGATATATATCAAAATAAATTACACATCACATAATTTTAGTACAATAAATCTATCCAATGTTTTTTATTAACATTTATAAGATACTAATATAGAAAATATATTACCTTGGGTTATTTAGACCTTTTATTCAAATGTATAAACTCAAAATAAAGGGTGTGGCTCTTCATTTTGTGGTTTTTTTGTGTTTATTTTTCTCATATATCCCTTAAAAAAATTGGTTTATCACATAAGCCTTCCAACTAATATTTACAATTATATAATTTATCTATGCTTGCATATTTTTAATTTTATAATTTGTATCCCCAAATGTCTTTTCTTTCTCAATGTATTCTTGAGGTGACACTCCAAAACAAGAACCTCAATATAACCATATAGTTCTAGATTCTTCAAAGACACTAAAAGTAGTTATTCAGTAGTTATATTAGATGAAAATTCTTATGTCTAAACAAGATAACAAAATATAATAAAATAATTCTCCGATGTTATGCAAGACTATTTTAATGAAGAAAAAAAATTATTATGTTATACTTACACTTGATTCCCATAATTTCGGTGTGTTTTCATCTAATATTTTACCCTTTTATTTATTTGATAATCCTTCCATAGAATATAATTTGGGATGAAATCTTATAGAGATTCTGATTCATCAATCTATATATAAATAAAGGAACACAATTATTATTATTTTATATCACAAAATGTTTTTACAATAGATTTAAAATATATAACATTTTTTATTATATTAAATTTCACCCCGTATTTTATTTATGGTTATGTTATAGAGATTTTGTGGCATGTTTTTTATTTTCTAAACTCCGTATGTATTTCATAAATTAATAATTATTTATAAAACTAATTAATACACATAATTTTACATAAATTAATAACAATTACAATTTACATTAAATGATTCCTCCTCTTTATGGACAATGGAAGAATCTTAGGTTACTTTTTTATGATGTTTGAATATATAATGGGTGGGTGGGGTTTTACATTACCCCCCAAATCCCTAATATTATGTTTTATAAAAAGTTCTTAAAATGATCTATGATCCTTTTTAGTGAGAGTTAGTATAAATTTAATCATATATTTTTCTAATATAAATGTAATTTATAATGGATAATGAGGTGTAAATAAATGTTTCACTGTTAGGTTTTTTGGTAAAATTAAAAATTATATCATAATGTTCCCCTAATGTATTCAAAAATTATTTACTTTAATTCATAGACAATATTTTTTCTATGTATCTATATCAAGAATCATGTGTATTTAATTACTAAAACCAATGTTACTAATAAAAATGGACTTCTGGGGGTCACTAGATTGGACAAATGAATTCCATCCAACCAAAATAATTTAATCATTACTTCTAAAATATAATTCTACTACACATTCGTGTTATACTACTCTTATATTTTTTAACCATATTAATTTTTCCTTCAGGTTCACCTTCAAGTTTCTTCTTACATCTATAATGTTGTTTAAAATTTATCATTTTCTCAATTTTTACATCATCAATATGTTGTTTTTAATTATTTGTAGCATCAATAGGTGAACAATCCATTATCTACATAAGTTTTTAAAAATTTAATTTAGATTTTTTAAATATAGTAGTGAACTCATAATATTATATGGAAATAAAATATATATAAATATAAACTATTCAAAGACATATTACTTTTTAATTGAATTATTTTTTCACTTTAAATTTGAAGGGATTTGGCCCCTCTATTAAGTATCCAAATCCCCACATTTTGGTCCCCTATGATACCCCATGTCATTTTTCAAGAATTAAATTTTCTATTTATTTATTTTTATCCTTACATTTCAATTGAAATAGAACTCCTTCTATATTTTAATTTGTTATGTAATTTTTGTGGTGAATTACTATATTCTACAAGTCATCACACTGTTGTGGGTTAAAGTTGGGAATTTTGAGCTAGACTAAAGGAAGATCCATGTTGTGTTATATTATTGGGTTCATGGGGGGATGAGGATTTAAATCTAAAAAACTTTTTTATCACTAGGTCATGGTCCTCCCTAGGGTTATGTCTCATCCATTTGGTTACACCATGGTGAGATCCATGTTTTAGAGATTACCATGGTGTAAGGGTAAGACATCCTATATAAAATTGAAATGGGGAAGGGGTTCACATTGAATCCCTTATTTGGTCCCCATTTTGATTGGTCCTAATGGTGGGACACTACACTGTTATCCATAAGGATCATGTCGTGGTGGGGCCCTGGGATGTTTTTTTTAAATGATAAAATTAGTTATCTACCCTCAATAAATCTTAATATATTCCACCCCTAATTTCTTCCCATTTGTGTTCCCAAAGATCTCCAAATGTGTGAATCTTTAACTTGAATCCCCACATGATTAATATTATATATTTTTGTGTAAATCATCATGGTTGTTCTTAATTTTTCTAAAATTATTCATCCTATTATCTTATGTTAACTTTCATTCCCATATTCTTTTGGTATTGGAAAAAACATTTCTCAATGGGGATAAAATTAGGGATTACAATGGAGGTTTAATGTAATTTTTTATCTTTTTAGGCTTGTGAGGATCTCCTTTCCTTGATTCTTATGATTTTAAGTAAATACGGTGAGTTTATTTCTAGATCTAAGGATGGCGTCTCTTCATAACTTATAGTTCATTTGGAACACCTAAAACTCTTGTTTTTCCTTTTCTTCTAGGTTATTAATTATTCTTGAATTATATTATAGTCGTTTTTTTACTAATTTTTTATATGTTTCTTGATATATTTTATATAAAATGATGATTTCTCATGGGTTTTTTAAAAATTTATTTTTTTGAAAGATGTTGCTTTATAAATTTTTTTAAAGGTATTGATTTATTTAAAGTGGATTTTCAAGGGAATCTCTTTGTTCTCTTTATTTCCATGATTATGAAGATTGTATTTTTTTCACAGAATTCTTGGAGATGTGATAGTGGATATTTTATAAAAGATTATTATATATTAAACATTGGAGACCTTGGTTGTGTGTTAATAAAAAATATGAGTGCTACCCTAGCATAAATTGTGAAATATCTTGTGAATGTGGACCAAGTATATTAATAGTGAAGGGGATAAACATAGAACTTGATTATATTGTGATATTTATCGAAAATATTTGTTTCACATATATAGAGTAGTCTACCAAGAGAAATTCCTAGTTTCCCTTCAACCTAGGTTAGAACCACGTGTTATATATGTGACACTTTTTTGTGACATTCGTATTATTTCTCATGACCACTTATTTATTTGAACATTATAATGTTGATTATATCATTTTTTCCAATATTATTATTTATTATTTCCATGTTCATGATGATTATGGGAATTTGATTATTTTTTGAAAACCGAAGTGTTTATTAAAATAAGATTAAAACTGTTTTAAAATTATATTTTCAAACTTAAACCAATTATTTTCCATGATAAAGATATTATATAGATTCATGGTTGTATTCTAGTAGGATTTTCCTCACACCCAATATAACCCATTCAGCATATACAGACATGGTTTTATAGGGTACAAATATTTTTAAAGGAATCACTTCTCATAGTGGTTCTCCTTTATGCTTATTTTCTTTCCTAGTATGATACTTGGCGGTGAAAATGGGTCATAAGGAGTGTTTCTTGTGGATTATATTTTTAGGATTCCTCTAAATTTTTCATTCTAGTGATAGTGGATGCATTTGACTTGTCTTACTTGACTTATTTTCGGTTTAACTTGTATTAATATTGTCTTTATCACTATTATTTGTGTTATAAAGTTATGGATGGTAATTGTTTTATTTCTTATACTCTATTTGATTATAACTCTTATTTTGAACATGGATGTTCGATGTACAGATGATTCATGCTGAATTTCATAGAGGAAATTACATTGTAGTTAATTGGTTTTTAAGGGAGAAATTTTTCCCTTCAATTAATTTTGATTCCCTAGAACTAGTTGTTGAATTTGGGAGATCATAAACAGAAATAAATCCTTTTGATGGTCTAGATCGGGTGACGGTTTGGGTCGACATAGGTTGGTTCATTACAAAATGTTATCAAATCAACTTATTATTATTAGGGAGATATGGTATTATAGAGATAGGGCTATCGAGGCTCAGTTGGAGTGTGTGGAGGAGTTCCAGGATAGGTCTTCTCCATACTGAACCTTGATTTTCCATGGGTGTTTTGGAATTGTGTCTTGATTTGAGGTTAATTATCAAGTATTTTGATATTATTATTTATGGTTTCTCATTGATATTTGTTGCTAATAAATTTGCCTTGAATTTTTATCATGCCTAAAACGCCCTGACCCCAGTTACCCAGAGTCAGTGCATTGTTTTAATACATTGGTATGATTACAAGGAATCAAGTCTTGAAGGACCGATCAATTTAGCAGTCTTCAAAAATAGATTACATACATGAATATTACATTACACTTTCTAACATACAACACAGCATAAATAATCCTTTGAGAACGCCATTATTCCCTTAGCTTAACCATGCATCTTAATCATAAAACACTTCTTAGGATCTTTGGAAAAATAAAACATAAAAAGGGGTGAGCTCAGATGCTCAGTAAGGGTAAATAATTTAGTGGAAGCTATAAAATTTTAAGGAAAGATGTTTAATAAAAACAACAGCCTTTTTAAACATAAATTTGAACATAAAAGGGTAAAAATAAATCAAACATTACCATATAAACATGGACATGGATATTCTACTAATCAAATAATCACATGTAATAACTAATTTCATAATGAGGGAATGAATAATGATGAACATTAATTTTTGTGTCATGGCCTCGTGCCAAGACCTAAGGGCTAATTGTAACTGAAACCCAACCCGGAGAGCCTCTGTAACCAGACTCCAACCCGGAGTGCCTCTAATAACCGGACATGAACCTGGAGTTCCTCTAATAACCGGACACCAACCCGAAGTGCCTCTAATAACCAGACACCAATTTGGAGTTCCTCTAATAACCCGACGCCAACCCGGAGGGTTTACTTTTACCAGTCCCCAACCCGAAACATACTAGTCCAACACATTCATCTTAAGAAAAGGTTGAGATATAACATAAACTTTCCTATTAAAACTAACTTAAGAAATGTCAATAATTTAACCATAAACCATTATTGACATAAAAATAACTCATCCAAAGTCAAACATATCAAAAAACCTTCAAAACAATATGGATGTTTTGTATCATAATAAATTAGCTTCAAATAAGCTTAAAATCCATCAAAGGATATTGACATAGATGAAATCAAAACTATTTGAGAGAAATATGTCTTTCTCGAAGTCATTTGAAAATCATATAATTATATAGAAAACCATTATTTTTAAAATATCCTTATAAGCTTGTAATTTAATCTTCAAAGGTGTAATAACAGCGGAGAATATCTACACCCACCGTATAAGTTAAAAAAAACATTCTTACCTTAATTTTGTCGAAAAGGTTATAAAGTACCTTGCTTGGAAAACGACGGAATGATTCCTTTCAAAACATTTTATAAAAATCCAAAGAACGGTATAAATGACTTTAACCCATTGTCTAGTAAATAGTAAAAAATGATTTGAAATACATTTTTAAGAAACATGGATGTGGATGATAAAGATGTCCCAGTAGATAATTACTAATAAACAACCTCAAATAATAAAGAGATTGCGAAATTAACCCTTACCTCATTGTAATCAATCGGGTCGTATGACCAATAGTCAATAACCGCCAACTGAATCATAAAATAACATGAATATAAAGAGGATCATGATAATACATATCAAATGGTAGTACACAAAACACCACATGCAATAAATAATTTGTGAACAATGGAAATCTCACGGAATTAAAAGTGAGATAAGAAACCCCTTACCTAGTAATTTTCCTTGGTTGGGGGTAGGTTAAACTCCATTATAATGGTTAAATAATTTTTATTAAATTATAAAAGATTCATATAAATTAATATGATATCATATATGATCTTTTATCCTTGCTTTGTTAATAATATATTAGTATTATCGTCGTTTCTGGTGTTAACTTACTCATTTTCTTTTATATATGTTTTGTTACATAAGCTAGGTTTTTATGGATAGGTTGTTTCTTATTCATATCCAGAATGATATCAAGTCCTTAAAAATTATTTTTAATCATAAAAATAGAATTATACTTTAATGGATATGATGGAGAATAAATCTCATCACGTTCGTGGAGACTGTAGTCCGTACGTACGGACGAGCGATAATATCATTCTTTTGATATTAAAATAATATATAATTGGATGGTATATCATATATAAAGGATCATTATAATGTTATATTTATTGTTTACAAGAATTACACATCATTATTATACCCATCCAAATAATAATATATTGAATAACAATTACACCATGACGTGGAGATGGTAGGCCTTACGTACGCACGTATGGTGACATGTCATTCAAAGGATGGATATAATGCTGAATATGGTTGTACCATATTTATAATAACATCACTGTATATATAAGATAATGGATTTATTATTTTAGAATAGAAATAAAAAATAATGAATTTGAAGAAGAAAGGAACTTAAAAGAGGGTGGTGAAATCATTACCTCTTCTTATGGTTCTTCCTTTTGATTTGATCAAAAGGGATCCTTAGGTTGGATTTATGATCAAACTAAGGTCTCTAGGTTGAAGTAATGGAAGTTGATAGAATATCTGGGCAGGGGTTGGCCGAACCAAAAGGCTTTGAAGGTGTGAAGAATTGGTTAGAAGTGGTGTCCTTTTATAAGGGGTAGGAGGGGCTCTTTAGGAAAAACTTAATGTATTAATTTATAATAAATTCATATTTGGTTTATAATGGCTCCAAAGTGAATTATTCAAAGTCTAATGTGGGGATGGGTCGATGAAATTTCAACCAATTGATTTTAGATAGGTTTGAGTAATTATATTAACCTCATCTTTTAGTTTTAACTCTTAGTTAATCAGATTGACATTTACCATGTCACTTTGTATTTTTATTTTATATAGTTAATAAACATACTATATACATCCAAGAAACCCCCAGGTGGTCTATTAATGATACACATATCATGATATAAGTCCTTTGGCCGAACATTAGATTTTTAGGAATATAATATCAATTAATAATATAATATTTATTTTAATAATTCATTTATGTCAAAATACCATTTTGTAGGAAATCTTATTAGCTTTCTGATGAATATTTATAGTCGAAAATCCAACATAAATAACCCTATGTAAAAATAGTTTTTCTAAAAGATACATGCTTCTCTCATTTTTGTATTTATTTTAACTTAATTAATATAAAGTGTCATTATCACTTACAAGTGGCTCCTTGGGGTCCCAAAATCGACCCAAAGATGCCCGTGGTTGGAAATGTATCAACCAATAAGGTTCGGACACATTTTAGGGTAATTTATTATTATTATAATATTATTTTTTAATCTTATTTACTAGATTTACCCATTAACCATGGTAAATAAAATATTTACAGAAGTAATTATTCAAAATGTCTAAAAATAAAAGTTACCTATTTACACAATTTGGACAGCTTGATTCCAAATATGGAATCCATTTTTCTAAATTCAAAACACAGAAGTGGAAGAAATTAATTTAAAATTAATTCCTATTGTTAAAACAAAAAAGCGTGTTTTTAATGGATAATAACTATCAAAAAATTGACACTACTTTATGTCCGGTTTAATTGTGAAATTATGTCCAATGACAAAAATTGTATTAAATGGTACAAATATATTCTAAATATACTTTAAAACCACACAAATTCATAATTTATCACTGTTAGTTATTTCGATTAAAAATGTTTTTTTAATTAAAATTTAGTAATTTTGACTATTCATCAAAATACAAATGTTATCCGAAAAGTACCAAAATTTTACCCTAGGCTAATTTCGATATTAAAAATCCAAAAATAAAGTCCATTTTGAGAGATAAAATTTATAAAATTTCAAAAAGAAGTTATTACTATTCATAACGGATACTTTGATTGGTCGTGGTGTGTTAGAATCTCGAAGTTACATACAACACACGCTACTGTACTATTCAAAGAGATTCGTACCGTGGAAGCTTGGGGGTTACATTCTCCCCTCCTTCAATAAATTGCGTCCTCACAATTTGAAATTTTTCTTCAAAAATAAATGGTTGAAAGTTGAAAATCCCTTTGTGGAAAACCCACATCGGAAATATGGTTAATAAAATTTAGTATTAATAAGATGGAAAGGGAAATGAAAAAGTCACCACCAAATTATGATCTTGATTCGAAGAACATTGGTGGAAATTAGAGACACATAATTGGTGGAAAAATGTAAATATTGGTAGGGAGTTATTGAGGACATCAATCACAAACAAGTGTAAAATTGAGGGCCTCAAAGCCTTCAATCTATGGTGATTTAAAATATCATCAGTTCAACAAAACATAAGATATTAGGATAACACATTTTTTATTTTAATATCCCTTTACAAAAGTTTAAGACTTAGTTTATTCATAGAATAATAGAAATATATATATATATATATATATATACTTGGCATGTAGAGTTTCATCCTTCAACTAATTTCTACCACAAACTCATCTATCACTCCAGAAGATAATAGAACTAATAAATATTATATTTATCCTAATAGTATATGGTTCCAAATATTATTACATACCATTAAAATAAAGAAAAATATTTTTTAATAACAAGGGACTTCCTGTAGGCCAATGGTAGGTAATAAAGGCATGTCGCACTATGGTTGTTGGTTCGATTCCTGCAGCTTTGTCCGACGTGACGGGTTATCCCTCGACCTGCAGGTTGTCCTTTTCCTAAAACTATAGTATTATAATATTCCAAAAATAATATTCATAAATGTTTTAACCTTAAAAAATACTATCCAAAGTTCAACTTAATCCATTCCAAACTTTTTAGTTATCCAAAATACCTCTGTCCAGACTTTCTCTAAAAGGTCTCTAAATTCCAAAATAAATTGTAACATCAGATCCCCCAAACAAAGTAAAGTTTTTCTTATTGTCACATACTAAAAATATAATTACCTTCATCATATTAAAACCTTAATGAAAACAAAAAGTACTAAAGTACAATCCTTATATATATCACATTATTCTTATAACCATAATATAGTTCTTGAGTCCAAAAACACAAATACAATAATTATTCAACTTTATCTGTAGTAACAGCATAAGATTGGCCTCGATCCCTTGTCCTTTTCTGAGGTAAGTTTCCCTGAAACTTAGGACATTCATTTTCATAATGCCCCATTTCTCTTTAATTTTATCATTCAACATTGAGGTCCTCTTTCTTTCCCTTGCAATCACGAGCCTGTTGACCTTTTTCTCCACATTTATAACAAACTCACATTCCTTTTAGGCATGTACCGGGGTGATTCTTCCCACAATTATCGCATAATGGAAAATCCTTCTTTCCCTTTTTCCCTTTATCTGTCTCTTGTTCCACCTTTCTCTTCTTCTCTTACTTTACTTTATTTCCATAAGATTTAGAGAATTCCTTTTCTGTCTTGATAGAACATGAGACTATATCTTCGTACGTTGAGAAAGATTTTGATACTAATGCTCAATAGAGAAATGGTATTAACCCATCAAAGAAACGATTGATCTTAATTATTGGGTTACATATATAATCTTCTGCATGTCTCTCTAACCTTGTAAAGTTAGCTTCATACTTTGCAACATTCTCATCCTCATTTTTCCTCAGACTCAGAAATTTCCTTTCCATATCTGCTCGATGGTCACGAGGAAAGTATCTTTCTAAGAAAATTTCTTTAAAATATTTCCATTCCATACTTGACACTTCTTCATCTTCCTTTTTATTTTGAATCAATGACCACCATTGATCAGCATCTCCAATGAGACGTTAAACTGCCATGACAACTTTTTCCCTTTCACTACTCCCTAAAGCCTAAAATATTTTCTCTAGGGAATTTATCCATTTCTCAGCTACTAATGGATTTGTACTCCCATTGAATGTTGATGGTTGTTGCCTCATGAAGCGATCTAACATTGATACTCCACGCTGCGGATCAGGGTGCTCCATATGGGTAAGGTTATTATTCATAACCTGAGTGAGTTGTCCAAGTATGGTGATTAGCTGATCAGCACCAGTTGCATCACCAGCTCCACTATAATTATCTTGAACAGGAGGGAAATCCCTACATGGAGTGCATGCATTGATATGGTTTCCATTTATTCTACTAGCCTCCATTTCTAAACAATGTTATAAACTAGATCAGTTTATGAATCAAAATACATAATTCCATACTTGTAAAACACTTAACATAAATTGAACTATTTATGGATATAAGCCATAATAATAATAAAAATTCTTTGAGGAAGAATATACTCATAAATCCTTCACAATGGATTGTAAAGAAAATGAGAATTATCCTAATCATATCCCCCGGGAGTGTCGTAACCAAGAGTGCATCAAGGCCCGTTTCTCATGCACCAGTTCCCGTTCGAGTCTAGCTCAAAGCGGTGTTTTCGGGTTTTACCCCTAGGTACATCTGTTCCAGAGTTGCCTCTACCTGCTCGTATCCAGATAGGGATGTATTGCTCAGAAAACTCAAAAAATTTATACAATACCAAAATTATAGGAAGTTCTTCTATACTAATCCTCAATGTCCATCTTAGGTCTACGTGATCTAATCAGAGTTTATCTAAATATAGCTTTCAAGTTTTGTACTAAACTTCCTCTGATACCAACTGTAACACCTTGACCCCAGTTACCCAGAGTCGGTGCATTATTTTAATACATTGGTATGATTACAAGGAATCAAGTCCTAAAGGACCGATCAGTTTAGCAGTCTTATAAAGTAGATTACATACATGAAAGTTACATTACACTTTCTAACATACAAAAAAACAAAAATAATCCTTTGAGAATGCCATTGTTCCCTTAGCTTAACCCTGCATCTTAATCATAAAACACTTCTTGGAATCCTAGGAAAAATAAAACATAAAAAGGGGTGAGCTCAGATGCTATGTAAGGGTAAATAATTTAGCGGAAGCTATAAACTTTCAAGGAAAGATGTGTAATAAAAACAAAAGCCTTTGTAAACATAAATTTGAACATAACATGGTAAAAAATAAATCAAACATTACCATATAAACATGCACATTGATATTCTAAATATCAAATAATCACATGTAATAACTATTTTCATAATGAGGGAATGCATAATGTCGAGCTTTAATTTTTGTGTCAAGGCCTTGTGCCAAGACCTAAGGGCTAACTATAACCGGAACCCAACCCGGAGAGCCTTTGTAACAGGAATCCAACCTGGAGTGCCTCTAATAATCGGACACGAACCCGGAGTGCCTCTATTAACCAGACACCAACCCGGAGTGCCTCTAATAACCGGACACCAACCCGGAGTGCCTCTAATAACTGGACACCAACCCAGAGGGCTTACTTTTACCGGTCCCCAACCCGGAACATACTAGTCCAACACATTCATCTTAAGAAAAGGTTGAGATATAACATAAACCTTTGTATTAAAACTAACTTACGAAATGTCAATACTTTAACCATAAACCATGAATGACATAAAAATAACTCATCCACATTCAAACATATCACAAAACATTTAATACAATATGGTTGTTTTGTATCATAATAAATCATCTTCAAATAAGCTTTAAATCCATCAAAGGATGTTGGCATAGTTGAAATCAAAACTATTTGAGAGAAATATGTCTTTTTGGAAGTCATTTAAAAATCATATAATTATATGGAAAACCATTATTTTGAAAATATCCTTATAATCTTGTGAGGGAATCTTCAAAGGTTTAATAATGGCGTAGAATATCTGCACCCACCGTATAAGTTAAAAAACATTCTTACATTAATTTTGTCGAAAAGGTTATAAAGTACCTTGTTTGGAAAACAACAGAAATATTCCTTTCAAAACATTTTATAAAAAGTCAAACAAGTGTATAAATGACTTTACCCCATTGTATAGTAAATAGTAAAAAAATGTTTTGAAATACATTTTTAAGAAACATGGATGTGGATGATAAAGATGTCCCAGTACATAATTACAAATAAACAACCTCGGATAATAAAGAGATTGTGAAATTAACCCTTACCTCGTTGTAATCAATTAAGTCGTATGAACAATAGTCAATAACCACCAAATGAATTATATAATATCAAGAATATAAAGCGGATCATGATAATACATATCAATTGGCAGTACACAATACACCACATGCAATAAATAAATGGTGAACAATGGAAATCTCACGGAATTAAAAGTGAGATAAGAAACCCCTTACCTCGTACTTTTCCTTGGTTGGGGGTAGGTTAACCTCCTGTATAATGGAGAAATAATTGTTATTAAATTATATAATAATCATATACATTAATATGATATCATATATGATCTTTTATCATTTCTGTGTTAATAATATCTTAGTATTATCGTCATTTCGGGTGTTAACTTACTCGTTTTCTTTTATATGTTTTTTGTTACATAAGCCATGTTTGTTATGGATAGGTTGTATCTTATTCATATCCAGAATGATATCAAGTTCTTAAACATTATTTTTAATCATCAAATGAGAATTATAATTGAATTGATATGATGGAGAATGAATCTCATTGCGTTCGTGGAGACGGTAGTCCGTACGTACGCACGAGCGATAATATCATCATTTTGATATTAAAATAATATATAATTGGATGTTATATCATATATAAAAAATCATTATAATGTTATATTTATTATTTACCTGAATTAAACATCATTATTATACCTATCCAAATAATAATATATTGAATAACAATTACACCACGACGTGGAGACGGTAGGTCGTACGTACGCACGTCTGGTGACATGTCATTCAAAGGATGGATAGAATACTGAATATGGTTTTACCATATTTATAATAACATTAATGTATATAGAATAAACTGGAGTAATAATTTTATAATTTAAATAACAAATAAAGAATAAGTTGAAGAATAAAGGAACTTGAAAGAGGGTGGTGGAATCATTACCTCTTCTCCGGGTTCTTCCTTTTGATTTGATCAAAAGGGCTCCTTAGGTTGGATTTATGATCAAGATACGGCCCCTAGGTTGAATTGATGGAAGTTGATAAAATATTTGGGCAGGGGTTGGCCTAACCAAAAGGCTTTGAAGGTGTGAGTAATTTGTCAGAAGTGGTGTCCTTTTATAAGGGGGAGGAGGGGCTCTTTAGGAAAAACATAAAGTATTAATTTATAATAAATTAATATTCAGTTTATAATGGCACCAAAAGTGTATTATTCAATGTCTAATGTGGGGATGTGTCTAATTCCTTTCAAACAATATATTTTAGATAGTTTTGGGTCATTGTATTAACCTTATTATTTAGTTTTAACTCTTAGTTAATTTGATTGACATTTACCATGTCACTTTGTATTTTTATATTATATAGCTAATAAACATACAATATACATCCAAGAGACCCCTAAGTGTTACATTAATGATACACCTATTATTATATAAGTCCTTTTTCCGAACCTTATATTTTTAGGAATATAATATCAATTAATAATATAATATTTGTTTTAAAAACTCATTTATGTCAATTTTGACACTATTCAATAATTGATTTTTGATAAAGTATTAACAACTTTATTAATTCAAAAAAAAATCATTTAAGCAATAATATAATTCCATATTAACCAATAAAATTAATTTATGTCATGAAAACTTTCAAATTATATTTATTTTAACATTTATAATACCAATTATTTGATTCTTTCATTAATAAGGAAAATACTGCATCATTATTGTGTCATAAATAAATTTAATTATTAAATGTCAAAAAATTAAAAATAAAATACTATTACGTAGTAAATATTTTTACCTTTATAATGAATATTTATAGTCTAAAATCCAACATATATAACGCTATGTAAAAATTCGTTTTCTAAATGATATAGGCTTATGTCATTTTTGTATTTATTTCAACTTAATTAATATAAAGTGTCATCACTTACAAGTGGCTCCATGGGGTCCGAAAATCGACCCAAAGATGAACATGGTCGGACACGTATCAACTAATAAGGTTAGGACATGTTTTAGAGTAATTTTTTGTTATTATAATATTATTTTTGTACCCTTATTTACCGGATTTACCCTTTAACCATGATAAATAAAATATTTACTGAAGTAATTATTCAAGATGTCTAAAAATAAAATTTAAATACTTAAAAAATTTGGAAATCTTGATTCCAAATATGTAATCCATTTTTCTAAATTCAAAACACATAAGTGGCAGAAATTAATTTAAAATTAATTCCCATTGTTAAAACAAAAAGCGTGTTTTTAAGAGATAATAACAATCAAAAGATTGACACTTGTTTATATCCGGTTTAATTGTGAAATTATTTCAAATGACCAAAATTGTATTAAATGGTAAAAATATATTCTAA
Organism: Viscum album; assembly: GCA_963277665.1. Taxonomy (NCBI): domain Eukaryota; kingdom Viridiplantae; phylum Streptophyta; class Magnoliopsida; order Santalales; family Viscaceae; genus Viscum; species Viscum album. The sequence continues at coordinate 425,507,827 of OY728129.1, read as the reverse complement.
ATATACTTTAAAACCACTCAAATTCATTATTTATCATTGCTAATTAATTCGATTAAAAACGTTGTTTTTAATTAAAATTTATTAATTTTCACTATTCATCAAAATATAAAAGTTATCCAAAAAGTACCACAATTTCACCCTAGTTTAATTTAGATATTCCAAACCCAAAAATGAAGTCCATTTTGAGAGATAAATTTTATAAAATTTCAAAAAGTGGGTATTACTATTCATAACAGCTACATTGATTGGTCGCGGTGTGTTAGAATCTCGAAGTTGAGTACAACACACGCTACTGTGTTATTCAAAGAGAATCGTATTGTGTAAGCTTGGGGTGTTACAATGCCATTGGAATTTATTCATATATTAATGAGGTTTATAATTTTTTTTTTATTTATCAGGTATCCTAAAAGGTCTATAGTTAAATTTCAGGAGGTATATATGGATCATAACACATAGTTTAACACTTCAGTTGAACATAAAATTATCGAGCTGGTAATTTGGACCATTCAATATTTTGGGAAAGATGGTGTATAAAATCAGACCAATAAAGTCGATCATGCTAATCAATTTACCATAACATTATATAAGTACAATCCTGAGGACCATAACAGTTTAGTGTCTTTGGAAACATGGAACAAAATATTTTAACTCAGTTAAAGATAATCAATATTTCCCAAAAAGATATTCCCCTTTAGTACTTCTACTTTAATCCTTTCTTCATATCCAAGGAAAAAGAAACATAAGAATTAGTGATCTCATATTCTTAATAAGGGTAAATAAAGGATATAAATAAAAATAACATGAGAATAAAAGTATGAGAACATGAGAATAACATTTGGAGATCATACCCTTCAAATCAAAGAGAATATACAACATTCATGGCATACAGATTTATAATTCATAAGAATTGAATCCTAAAGGAATCAATAGCATAATCCATGAGAGAATAAAAAAGGAATCAGACATATAATTTTATGTATACACATAAGCATATAAAATCATTCCCTATAGGTCAAGGATTATATCCAAAACCTATCAGGGAACTTCATGGGGGATACACCTACTGGGTAGGACACACCACCATCCTCAGTCGCAGCCCTTTCCTTATAGTGGAATGGGTTTACTCCCCACACTGTATTAGTATATAAGGATCACTCCAAATTCTATATTAGTAGTTAACGTTCACTCCCAAGACAATATTAATTGTTAAGGTTGACTCCCATGACCATCTTAGCAGACAAATTCCTTTACTAAGTTGAGTTTACTCTCTATTCCATCCATGTATATCTCATGAGATAAAAATCATTACCCAATTAATTGGATGGATATATAAGCCCCACATATCACATAATTAACTCATACATGTGTGTGCCACAATATAGTAAATCATTCATTATATCATGACCCATAAAAATATATGGATTTTATAAACATCATATCACAATCCATGAAATAAAATAGGTATCATTAACATTTTATCATATCATAACCTGTTTAAGAGATATAGGTTTCATAATTATTTAATCATAAAAAATCCAAAAATGAAGAAGGTTTCATAATTTATTTATCATCATATAAACTATGGAAGAGAAATGTGTTTTATAAACAACTTGTAATCTTAAATATAAACTATTCAATGAATGAATAATAATAGTGACCTTCGATAATATCCCCAGTAAATCATAAACTATATAAAATTATGTAATCTTAGATGGAGAAGTATTGTAAATTTTCTCTTTGAAAATTTATAATGGAAAATAATCATTCTTTGAAAATCACTTTTTAAAACATGAAACATTTTCAAAATCCATTTCTCTTAAAACTACTTCGAAAAACATATAGTGGAAGATTTTAAAAACCTATAAAACATTCCTTAATAAAAATATCCTTTATTCTATGAAAAAAATTAAAGAATAAAATATTTTGAAACCATTTTCCATGAAAATAAACATGAAATATTATAAAGTAATCAAGAAAACATTTTTAAAACTTTTTCATTAAAAATAAATTTGAAAACTTACAAAGGAATTTTGAAAATATTAACTACTAGAAATATGATTTATACCAACGGTTTTGGGAAAACTGTTGGTATAGTTCACTAATTTGGACCTCTACCAATGGTTTTTCCAAAACCGTTGGTATAGGTCCATTATAGAGACCCTATACCAACGGTTTTGGCCAAACCATTGGTATAAGTCCCCCCTATACCAACGGTTTGTCCAAAAACATTTGTATAGGTCCCAAAATCAAAGAACCTATACCAACAGTTCTCAAAACCATTAGTATAGGTCTATACTAATGGTTTTGAGAACCGTTGTCATATGTACATGTATATTTAATGGAATCTTCTTAAAGAGGACATTAAATAAATAAAAATTTAAAATACTTAAGAAAATACATATATATATTTATGAAATTATGTTCACAAAAGTATATTAGGTTAGTGTTTAGGTATTTCAATGACAAATGAGATGTGCTGCGATCAAAACCAACCAGATGATTGTTTTCTGAATTACATATACTAATGGTTTTATGGAATCATTGGTATAGATTTTTATATTACTTATATCAATGGTTTTCCCAAAACCATTAGTATAGACCTATCCCCATGGCTTACATGGAAAAGGTTCTTCAAATCGTTGGTATAGGCTATAACAATGTTTTGAAGGCCTATACCAACAGTTCCAAACTGTTGGTATAGATCATATTTCTAGTAGTGATTTTGAAAAACATTAATTTTGAAAATATCTTTGAAAACCTATAAATGAATAATTTGTAACATTTTGAAAACCTTTTAATTGAAAATAACTTTGAAAAATTATAAAGAAATATTTAAAATGTTTGAATACCATTTCTTTTAAAAATAACTTCAATAACTTTTAAGGGAAGCTTTAAATTTTTTTGAAAACCATTTCTTTGAAAATTACATTGCGAACTAAAAAATCTAGCTTAAAGTCATTTTGAAATCTATTTATTTGAAAATAATTTTGAAAACATATAAAGGATGATTTGAAAATTTATTCAGAAAATTTTATTTGAAAATAAATCTTAAAAATTTTAAATTAATCCTTGAAAACATTTTTAGAGAACATTTTTTTGTAAGAACATGGATTTCGGACCGAAGATAGAGATAAATTCATATTTTCATAAAAAATATTTAAATTATCTTAAGTAACAAATTGTGGAAAATGGTACCATTACATGAATATATCATGAATATCCATAGTATAATAAATGGCATGAGAATTACTTATATAGAGATCATATTATTTCATCAATAGAAGTATAATCATAAACAATCTCAATAAATGATGATATTGTCGCAATAAACTATTACCACTTTGGTAACTTTGAGTAATAATAACCATAAAATAATAACATTACATGAAGCATAAAATATAATTAATAGAAGTATATTTATTATATAACATTTAAATGGGTGTTATATACACCCCATAAAAATATATATGCATAACATGGCATGTTTTTCAAATAAGGAAAATTGAAACAAAAATTACTTTACCGATTTGGTATCTTTTGAACCATAACCCCGTGAAAGAAATATAATAAAATAGATATGTAAATATAAATAAATTTAAGTATAATAATAATATAATAAATTAATTAGTATTATATATACCATAATAAATATAAATGACTGGTGAATATGGCAGAAGTCTCACAAAAATAAAAGTGAGACTACAATTCCCCTTACCTTAAGACTTAACATTCTTTATACACATAAAAAACTCCTCTATAATAAAAATAAGTTTAATATAAATATAATACATAACCAAATTCTTATATATAATTACGTATATTATTTTATTATGAATTTATATTACCATTTTATTAACAATTCCATATTAATGTCATGTTATGAGTAATATCCGCTTTGTTTTTCGAATATGTTTTGAATTGTTATTATTGATCCTATTACATAGATCATGGATTAATTATTTATAGAATTTAAAAAATTATAGAAATATCATATATATTGATTATATAAATATATATAATTATTTATAAAATACAAAAATATGAAATGGAATACATCGTTCATTGAGATGATAGTTCATACGTACACATGAACATTGTTTCTCTTTTCTTGTCGTACTGAAAGAAAAAAAGTAAATGAATTATATATATGTATGTATTATATATTAATTATTATTTCATACATATCATATACATTTACTAAACCCATCCTTTACACATTTCATGTAATGTGTGAATTAATCACATCACTTTGAGCAGCTGGGAGTCCACACGTCCACAAATGAAGTTATCATATTTCTGAAAAATTGAATCCATGAAAGTATGTATTATATAATAATTAAATAAGAATAAATAAATATTTAATATCATATTTATATCATATAAAAACATAAATTTTATCATTTTCTCCAACCTTGAAAGATGGAAATGGAAGAACGAATGACAACGGTTTGTGAGGCAGTAGTCCATCGTACACACAAATGGTGATTGTGTATCCCATTTCACGGAAGTGTGTTTGAGTATAGGTAAAATAATTAACATAAAATAATCTAAGTATATTTTGGATAATATTATTATTATATAATCATGTAATAAGAATTATTTAGGCGGTGTATAAATAAATAAAACAAAAGTTCTTGTGGAAGGATATTGCCTCTTCTTTGAGTAAAACATTTTGTTTTTCAGTCCAGGGCCTCCTTGATTGTATTTATTCCCAAAATTATTCCTATAGGTTAAAGGTTTGGAATTTTGGAGGATATTTTTTCCATGTTTATCTAATCCAAATGGCTTAATAGGTGTAAAGAAGTGAGGGGGTGAATGTCTTTTATAGTGGAGGAGGAGTTGCATTTTTTGTAAATATAAAAAGTTTACAAAAAGTTAGAGGTATTACTTAAATAATGTGCCACCAATAATAGTAAATTATTTATAATAGGAATTATATGGTATTAATATGGCTAGATAATGGATTTTTTACTTTTTTTTGGGTATTTTTCCCCATGAGTTAAAGTTTAGCCACAAAGTAAACTCGTTTTTCCATAATTGATATAATTATTCTTAATTACTTTCACTAATAGTTTTGATAAAAGAAATTAATTTGAAATAAATCAAAACTATATATTATGATAAATATAAATATATAATCCATTTTTTAAAATTCAAAACACATATGTGGTAGAAATTAATTTAAAAATAATCTCGTATATGGGATGGAATAACGAGTTTTTAAACTAAAAATATTCAAAAGTTCGAATTGTTTTTATATCCTATTTGAATTATTAATTGATTACAATTACCAAAATTTGATTAATATATTTATATTTCATATAAATATACTTTAAACCCAATTTATAATATAATTTAACTATATAAATAAATTAGATGATACACATTTTTCAATTAAAATTCGGTGTTTTTCACAATTCATCAAAAAAGAAACTTCTCAGACAAATAGAAAAATTCATCCAAAGTAAATATTGATATTAAAATATAAAAAAAAGGAAGTTTATTTTTTAAAATAAAAATTATAAATGTTTCAAAAATTATATTTAAAATGGGTTCTCCTTTGAAAGGTGGTAAAATTACATTTTTGAAAAATATAGCTTTTTATTCATATAATTTGATTTATTATTATATTATTCCTATAAAATATAATTTATGAGTTACAAAAAAAATATTCTAAAACCAATTTATAATATAATTTTACTATATAAATAAATTCGATGAAAAATCAGTTTTTATTTAAACTTTAGTGTTTTTAACTATTCGTCATAAAATGAAACCTCAAAAAAAATACCAAAAATTCACCCAAAGTAAATTTTAATATTACTATTTCAAAAATAAACTTTATTTTTTAAAATAAAAATTATAAGTGTCAAAAATTATATTTTAAATGGGTTTTCCAAGAAATGGTGATAAAATTTCCTTTTTTTAAAATACATATTTTTATTCATAAAATTGAATTTATTCTTATTTCTTCCTATGAAATATATTTTATGAGTGTAAAAAAAATTATTGCATATATAATATATAAATTTTATTAAAAAAATTCATCAAAATTGGTTGGTTTAATTTATTTATATAAAATGGTGTTTGTACTTATAAAAATAGTTTTCTTAGAAGATGAATTTATTCATTATCAAATAATTATTACTTTTATTTCTAACTAATTGATTACCAAAGGATTAAATTTATATACAAGTGTAAATCATATTCAAATAATTTAGTTAATATTATTTGTGACTTACATTCCAACAGCTAGGAGGTAACTATAATAATATTTTAATAACAATATAAATAGTATATTGTAGTTCGTTAAAACTCGGCCTTGTGTGTAACATAAGCTATCATATGAACTTAGTATTGTGTATAAAACAAGCCAAATATAGTTTTTCTTGTTCCACGAGCTGATCTAAGTGTTACTTATAGTGAAATATTAATATGGTGTTGTGTAAAACACAAGACAAACATAGTGCTATCATATAACACAAACTATATTCAGTGTTGCGTGAAATGAAAAAAAAAAATAATTCAAAAAAATATATTTCAAAAAATATCAGGGTTTTAAATTCTACCCCACCTTAAAATGAAATTTGGCTTCAAAATTCATCTGGGTTATCAAAGGTATAATACTTGAAATTTTCTTTATTAGGAACCCACATAATAAAAAATGGATAAATTTTTTTTTGAGAAGTGAAATTTAAAAACATAAAGGCTAACCAAAGTAACTCATAACTAGGTTTCCACATAGGAGAACATAGATGGAAAGTGAAAACATGGACATGCAATAAAATCATAAATAATCAAAGAAATTGATAAAGATCATTAATTTAGGGACACATGTTTTGACCAATAAGAATTTGGAATATTGTCAAGAATATTTTCAAAGCTAGGAACCGAGTCGGCATTGGAATCCGGGGCTCGGAGAGCCTCAGTATGGTGATTTCAAAAATATCAAATACATTTTTTCATTCACATGAAGTTTCATTTAAAAAGAGGAATAACTCATGTGGGAAGTCTCAGATCGTATTTTTGAGTTCGTGGTTGAGTCCAAAACATTTTTTTTACCCTACACGCGACATAAATTTTCTCATATAGAGAGGTTTGTTTAGAGCCTAGTTGAGAGGACATTAAATTGTGGTTTAATTAATTAAATGGTGATTTAATTAATTAATTAATTAAAAACCTAACCTAATACTCACAACCCCCTCATGTTGGTGAGCCCAAATCCAAAGGATTCACACCTCTTTTTATCCCTTAGTATCCCCTTTGGCTACGAACAAAATAGAAACTGAATCAACAAAATTAATTACCATCGATCTCTGTTTTTGGGGAAGGTCATTATCAGATTGATAACCAGATTGACTTGGTCACCGCTTTTCAACCAAATCTTTGGTGTTTCACCATCCAGGTTGGTAGTTTTTATTTTTAGTCCTAAAAACAATTTTTTGTGTTGTTATATAGTTATAGAGCCCTGTTGTAATTGTTTATGATCCATTGTAGGTGGATCTATGGGTTTTGGGTCGATTTGGGGTGAATCGGGTGTTTTTTCATGTGACTCTGGACTGGAATTACCATCTGCACTGCGTATAGTTTAGTGACCCATGCCATTTATCCCTTCCCATTTTGGGAAGTTAAACATTGGGGACTATACACCATATACCGGGCTTTTACGCCATGTAGTTCCACAATCTATGTGGCTATGAGACATGGCTTGGTAAGTCATGTGAAAACACATGGTCATGTACTAACACATGGCCAAAGTACACAGACACGGGGTCTGGTACAAAGACACGAGTACACTATACAGCCTGGGACCGGGTGAAGCAGAACACGCCATATACCCTGTGTACACACCATGTACCCCTACATGGGTTTGAAACCATGTAGAATGGATACAAGTCCAGGTGCTTGGGTGGGCTCACACATCATGTTTTCCTCAGTGCAAACCATTTTCTTCTAGTGGATATCCTTTGGATCTTATTCATTCTGTATCTCCTTCAATGGGACTCAGATTTAGGATTATGAGCATCATATCCAGAGTTTATTTGTTTAGAACATGATGGTGGCATCTATTTCAGCATACAGGGTACGAAGTGAAGAATTTTGATCAATATTCTTGTGTATTGGTAAAAATCTTGGGAAATAATGAGGGTAATTAACTAGGTTGATGTCAGGTTTGGTACCTTTCCCCTAAACTTTAGGATGTGGGCCCCATGACTCTTCAGACTGGTGGATTGGTGCTCCTATGTTGGAATAGGATGTGGGTCCCCTACCTGTCATGGTGCTACTACAGAAAGTATTGTAATCTTAACTCTCCTCTTAACAGTGCTTGAGTGATGTTGGAGATCAGTATGGTTCTTGAATAGAAATTACTGGACTAGTACTCCCCTATGGTGTTAGGGTGAGAGTTTCCCATACCTCTTAGTTTTAGTAGATATGAAACTCCTCACATTGTGGTTTTGGGTTCTTTTACCTTTGTATAGTTCTTTATGATGAGACATGGTTTGACATAGCCTCAGACTAAAAATTAATAGGATAACTTTCTCCACCATGACATGTCGTTATGACACAACATAAAATTGTATAGGCAAGTCAGTGTCAGACAAAGAGTATATTATCAATGAGTTTTGATTGAGTTTGTAAGGACCCGACCCAAGTTTCCTAGAGCTGGTGCCTTATTTATTACATTGGAATACAAACAAAAAATATCAAACCCAAAGGACTGAGTAGTTTATAATTATTGGAAACAATAAACATACATAAGTTCATCATTACTACTTGATAGGAAAAACAACATAGAAACTCCTTAGACAACTTCCATAACTCTTTGGTTATTTCATCATGTCATTCATAATAAAATTATTCTTGCCCTATGGAAATGAAAAATATGAAAGGGGTGAGATCAAACTCTCATTAAGGGTAAGAAATACATCATAAGATAACATAAACATTATGACATGGTGAATAATTGAAGACACATGCCTTTAAAAAATAAACTTGATCATAATATGGCAGAAATATTAACTTAGTAAATATTTCCATAACATAACATAATCATGGGTATTCTAAAAGTTTAATAACCACCTAAACCATCAATACTATATTAATAATGAGGGAATTCATAATGTGGGACAACATATCCATACCGTTAAGGCCATGTTCCATGACCCTAAATAGCTATTTTGTCAAGGCCTTGTCCCAAGACTGTAGTTTGTCTCATGATACCTATCGATGCAGTGAGGGTATATAGAGGGCCCCACCCAACACATACTATGTCTAATGAATTCCTTATATGAACGGGGATAAAGATAAACAACATGTACATTCATATTGAAATTAATATAGGAAATGAAAATAACTTTCCCTAAACATTAAGCATAAACACTAACTATTCTGGGTAAATTGGTTAATGGTTTAAAGGTAGCACATCCACATCCAAAATAATAATAAGAAATTAAATTGAATATGTTAGATGATACCATGAATTATTAATCCCAATAATATATAAGAATCAGCAAGAGTGTTGAAATAGAGGAAGGTACTCTTATAAAATCATCGAGTAATTCTTGAGATAAATACTCTTTTACTTGGAAAAGAATATTTCTTTTGGAAAAATATCTGTATAAAGATAGAAGTGATGTAAGATAGTATTTTCACAATAAAATTAGTTATTTTATAAAGATAATGGTTTCCAAACATAGATTATATTGTGCCTTTTAAAATAGGTAAGAATTAGAGAAATTCCTTTGGACTGGGCTTCTATTTTGGAAACAATTTCGAAAGTTCCTTTTAAAACATGTAACCATCCATAAAATAAGGGAATATTCTTGTTTTTAAAAAAATATATAACCCAAAAACATAATTTTTTAGGATTATATAATAATACAAAAGAGTTTCATTGAGGTAATATCTAATAAATGTAACCCGAATGAAAATGGATGTTCGGGTGGAAAAACCCTTACCTTAACTCCGAACGTGTTCTACTCTTGGACATAAGCTCCTGGAAGATAATATTATATATATTAATAACTTATTTTTGAAATTATTATACATGTATTTAGTTTTTCTTAATTCTATTTAGTTAATTTATTCCCTTATTGATAAGTTATCATATTGAATTTCGGCGTTCTGTAGCGTTCGTTTCCTTTATTTTCATAATCGGTTCACATGTTCTTAAGTGATGGAGTTCATGTAAATCACCCGGATTGAATTAAAATATTATTTATGATCATACATAGGTGTTATTATTCATTTATATAACTTGGTTACATGGAATGAGGATGAATTATTATATAGAACTTTAATGATAATTGTTTCGGTTAATTTGTGGGTTTTGATTACAACAAATTCATTTTTCATTATAACTTAATACCATTTGTACAAAGTAATTACAGAATATTACATAGGTTATATTACATATATAATAATCTGGCTCAACTATAACAATAATGGTTTCATGACCAGAATTGATAATGATAATAGAAATCGGAAGCCCATCGTCCTTGAATGTGGAAAATTGACACATCTCGGATGGTGTTCTTGCTACTTGTATGAAATAAGGTAAAAGGGAGAGATGATGATAAATTATTCCACTATCATGAAAACATTACTATACATATAAGGTACTGGAGTCATCACAAAATTTGTATAATGATAGGTAATAGAAAAAGAAAACAGATGAGCTTGAAAGGAAAGACAAAGAATTGAAAAGAGGAATTTACCTCTTGACCAAAACTTCCTTGAGATCCTCTTTAAGGGAGAGGTTTTGGCCATTTTGTGATAATAAGGCTCTCTGGAAATGGGAGAGGAGGTTGGGAGGATATTTGTATAGAATTTAGAGAAGTCACAAGGCTTGAGAGGAGTAAAGAGAAGGGGGAGTGATATGGGGGTTTTATAGTGGAGGTGAGAGGGGATTTCTTAATATAAAATTCATTAATTTATTATTTCCCCAAAAGACAAGGAATAGTGAGTATTCCTTGACCAAGAATAGTAATTTTATCATGTGATTTTGAACCAAGTGGGCTACATCCTTTGTGATGTCAGGAATAGTGTATTTAACTGATATACGGTATATTATCGTATTTCTCTATTCATCAAAAATTCAAGTATTTCAGAAAAATCCCAAAAAAAAATTCCCCAACCATTTTTTGATATGTAAAATCAAAAAGTGAAGTATATTTTTCAAAAATAATTTTCTAAATATGATTAGTTAAATATTTAATTAAAATCATAATTTAATCTAAAAACAACAGTTTTAAAACATTCTTTCACTTATTCTAAAGCATTGGTATATATTACTTTCAATTCAATATTATTTATATAATACCACATGTATTTTTACTATTCATTAGGGTATATTACTATTCATAAGGGTATATTAATATTCATAAAGGTATGTTAATATTCATAAGGGTATGTTACTATTCCAAAAAAAATATGTTTCTCTTATTGGACTCCAAATAACTTACTAATCGCAATCGTGTATGTCAGATTTTTGAAATTCACATCATAGAAGTGACAAACGTATGTTTTAAGGGTTACATAGCACTTAGTAGTTAATTATATTGTAATTTCATGTGATTATGAAATATTTATAAGAAAGTAATTTCTTTTGAAAATATATTTGGTTGTTACATTCTTCCCCCCTTCTGAAATTTCTCCCTCGATATTTCATTTTACAAACTAGGACACAAACAGGTGGGGGTACTTTTCTTTCATTAGTTCATCCAATTCCCACATTTTCTCTTCGTACTTATTGTTTCGCCATAGTACCTTGACCAGATGAGTAGTCTTGTTGTGTTGAACTTTGTCTCTACGATCCAAGATTTTCCCTAGCTCCTCCTCATAGGAAATATCATCCTCCAACTGTACCACCCTTGAATAGAGTACATGTGAAGGGTCTGGTATGTACTTCCTTAAGAGGGATACATGAAAGATGTCATGTACTTTCTACATGGTAGGTGGAAGTTCCATTAGATAGGCCACATCTCCGACTCAATCAAGGATCTCAAAGGGGTTTATATGCCTGGGACTTAGATTTCCTTTCTTCCCAAACCTCATGACCTTCTTCCATGGAGATATGCATAGAAATACCTGGTCTCAAACTTTGAATTCAAGGTCTCATCGACAGTTATCATCATAACTCTTCTGTCGACATTAGGCTACCTTGATATGTTGTTGAATGGTTTTCACCTTCTCCACCATTTCTACAACCATTTTTGGTTCTTACAGCTTACGCTCACCGAATTCATCCCAAAATGCCTATGTTTTTCACATTTTCACATAAAGGGATTTATATGGTGCCATTAGGATGCTCGAGTGGAAATTTTGGTTATTGGAGAATTCAACCAGTGGAAGATGTTGGTCCTATCCTCATTTGAAATTTATAGAACATGCTCTCAACATGTCTTCCATTGTCTGAATAGTCCGCTCAGATTGGCCATCAGTTTGAGGATGATAGGTCACACTAAAGTTTAGTTCAGTGCTTAGAGCATGTTGGAGACTTTTCCAAAACTTCTAGGTGAACCTAGGATCATGGTCAGATATAATAGACAGTGGTACTCCATACAGCCTTACCACTTCTTTGAAGTCAATCCATGTAAGTTGATCCAATGAGAAGTCCTCTCAAATCATGATAAAGTGAGTTGTCTTTGTAAGACAATCCATAATGAACCACATTGCAATGTTTCCTCTGGATGTCCTGGGAAGTCCAGTGACAAAGTACATGGTAACTTTTTCCCACTTCCATGTTGGTATGGGTAGTGGTTGAATCATCCCCCGAGACGTTTGCCTCTCAACCATCACTTGTTGACATACCAGGAACTTTGATGTATATTCAGTAATATCTCTTTTCATATTGTCCCACAAAATTTTTTATCAGAGATCTTGATACATCTTTGTTCTACCAGGGTGTATAGTGAAATTAGAACTATGAGCATCATCCAGTAGTTCCCTCTTTAACTCATGAATAGCTGGGACACAAAGCCTTTTGCTGAATTTCAAAATGTCACCTTCATATGCAAATTCAGTCAATTTCCCATCATTTATAGCTTTGAATTTATTTTGAAACTCCTCATCATCAGCCTAAAAACTTTTTAACATTTCCAGTAAAGAACTTTCGACATCCATTTGAAAAATTATTGATGTGTTACCTTCCTTGATAATTCCCATATCCATATTTACTAGATCTATGAACATAATATCCCTTTAAACTCCCATATTTTTCAGAATTCCATGGTCCTTTCAACTCAAAGAATATGCTACCTTATTTGATTTCCCTAGGTGGAAGTTTATTGTGCAATCATAGTCATTGAGTAGCTCAATCCATCTCCTTGTTCTCATGTTGAGTTATTTCTATGAGAATATATATTTCAAACTCTTATGATCTGTATATATCTCACATTTTTACCCATTGAGGTAATTTATCCAAATATTAAAAGCAAAGATTACCGTCTCTAACTCAAGATCATGATTTCAATAGTTTTGTTTAGTAATTTTTAGCTGCCTAGATACATTGGAAATCACTCGATCATTCCGCATAAGGATGCCACAAAGCCCTTTCTTTGATTCATCAGTATAGATAACAAATCCAACATTCCCTAGTGGTAGGGTTAGGATCGGAGCACTCACTAACATTCTCGTCAATTATTCAAAACATTATTTACATTCCTTTTTTCATTCAAAATTATCCCCTTTTCATGTGACCCCGGTCATTGGGTTGGCTAAATGGGCGATGTTCTGAACGAAATGCTGATAATAACCTGCTAATCCAATAAAACTATGTACCTTAGTTATGTTTGTTGGAGTAGGCCATTCTTGCACAGCCTTTTTCTTCTCAAGATATATAGATATTCTATCCTTAGAGATAATGTTTGCCGAAAGAAAACTGATTGGATCCAAAAATAACACATGCTATATTTCCCAAATAATTTATTTCTTCTAAGTGTCTTCAGAATAGTGTGCAAGTGATTTTCATGATCTTAATGGATTTAAGAGTATACTAGGATATCGTCAATAAAAATCACTAAAAATTCATCAAGATAATCCTTAATAACTATGTTCATTAGATCCATGAAGATAGATAGTGCATTAGTTAGTCCAAAAGGCATTACTGTGAACTCATAATGCTCGTACCTGGATCGAAATGCTGTTTTTGGAATGTCTTCCTTCCTCACAAGAAACTGATGATATCCATATCGAAGATCAATCCTAGAAAAATATTAGGCTCTATAAATTTGATCAAATAAAATATCAATTCGTGTTAGAGGGTACTTATTCTTTATTGTAATAACATTGATCTTCATGTAGTCAATGCACAACATCATAGATTCATCTTTCTTGTTAATGAAAAGAACATTGGCTCCCTATCGAGAAACACTAGGTCAAATAAAGTCTTTATCACCCAATTCCTATATTTGTTTCTTTAGATTCACTAAATCCAAAGTGTTCATTCTATAAGGTTATTTGATATGGTCCTTGAACCAGGAATTAAGTCAATGGAAAACTCAATTTCCCTCTCTAAAGGATGTAAAGTTAAATCTACTGGAAAGACATCCACATAATCTTTCACAATAGGTATGTCTTATATCATTATATTCTTCTCCTCACCCCCATTTATTTCATTACCTTCCTCCCCAATAATTAAATTTAGTAGAGCTACTGGGTGTGGATCTAGATGAGAATCAAATGGCGAGGTTTCAACTCTAAAAATAAGGGATTCTACACCATTCTCAAAAATTATAACTTCCCTCTTCTTGCAATAGATCTTCGCATAAAAATTTGAGATCCAATTCATACCGATAATTATATCATAGTCAGCCATTGGTATGATGATAAGGTTATAAACTAATGCACAATTTTTTGTCATGAAGGGGACTAATTGGCACACATTTGTTGCAATGATACATCAACCAGGGGTTTTGACTGATAACTCCTTTATTAAATCAAATTGGACATATCTTATTTTCTTGGAAAACTTGCAAAATATAAATGAATTCAATGATCTAGAATCAAATAAATTATAGGCTATGTTGGATGAAACAATTAATATACATGCCACCACTTCATTAGGAACATCAACCATTGCAGTTGTGACCACATAATCTTGGCCTTGCTATCTTGGCCTTCTTTGGGGGAAATTTCCCTAACGCTTAGGACATTCATGTGAATAATGTCCCATCTCCATGCAATTTTTGCATAGAACATTGGTAGCTTCTTTCTTCCCCTTACAATCCCGAGATATGTGGCCTATTTCTCCTCACTTTCAATAGACTACCATTTCTTTCCGGCAAGTGCTAGGCTATTTCTTACCACAATTATTGCATGATAGAAATTCAACTCTTCTCTTCTTCCTCATTTCCTAATTTCCTTTCCCCAAGTTTTCAGAAGCCCTCTTATTCTTTTGATTTCCCTTAATGTACTAAGACTTAGAGAATTCTATTTCTGTCTTGATAGAAATTGAGACTATTTCTTCATATGATGAGAAAATTTGTGACAATAGATCACTTTTGAGGAATAGTTTTAAAACATTAACGAATCAATCAATTTAACTCCTTGGATTACATATGTAGTCTATAGTATGACTTTCCAGCCTTGTAAAGTGGGCTTCATACCTGGAAACATTTTCATTCTTTTTATACCTCAGATTCAAGAATTTCTTCTCAATATCTTCTCATTGTTCACAAGGGAAATTTTTTTCAAAGAATATTTCCTTAAAATCCCTCCATTCCATCTCTTCAATTTATTCCTCCTCATTTGTGTTTTGGATTAATGACCACCACAAATCTACATCTCCCATAAGAAGATAAACTACCATGACAACCTTCCCTCTTTCATTACATCCCAAAACGAGAAATATCTTCTCAATGGAACATATCTACTGCTCTGCTACAAACGGGTTTGTAGTCCCATTGAATGGTGGAGGTTTTTGTCTCATAAAGTGATATAACATAGATCCTACATGTGGTGGATCTGGATGCTCCATACGGTTAAGGATATTATTCGTAACCTGAGTAAGTTGTCCCAGTATATTTTTGAGTTTCTCAGCACCAGTCATAGCACCAGAGCCAACATCATTATCTTGCATCAGAGGGAAATCCCTATAGGGGACACATGCATTCATGCGGTTTCCATTCCTTTCACTAGGAGCCATATCTAGATAATGGCATACACTAGATTTGGTTATGAATCATAATGTATAATCTTAACAAAATACTTAGCACAAATTGAAATCTTATCCATGGATAATCCCAGAATCACAAAAATGGTTTCTTTGAGGAAAATTTTACATTTAAATCCTTCATAGTGGCTTGTAAAAAAATTTGAATTGTCCTAAGTGTATCCCTCAGGAGTGTCGTAACCAAGAGTGCAGCAAGGCCGATTGTTATGTACCAGGATACCCCAGGTCAAGCCCGAAACTCCTTGTCGGAGCTTTCAATCCTAGGTACATCTGTACTAGAGCCGCCTCTACCTGCTCATATCCAGACAAGGATGCATTTCATGAAAGATCCAAAAAATCTATTATTTACCAAAATACCAGGATGTTCATATATTTTTATCCTCAAATAATATCTTAGGGACTCCTCCCTAGTCTACATTTTCTAAATATAGTTTCCAAATTTTCAACTAAACTTCCTTTTATACCAACTGTAAGGACCTGAACCAAGTTGCCCAGAGCCCGTGCCTTATTGATTACATTGGCATAAAAACAAGGAATAATCATCCCAAAGTACCGAGTAGTTTAGTATTATTGGAAACAAGATACATACATAAGTTCATTATTACAACATGACATTAAAAAAAACATAGAAACTCCTTAGAAAACTTCCATTACTCCTAGGTTTTTTCAGTATGTCATTTATAACATAATTATTCTTTAAATATGGAAATGAAACATAAGAAAGGGGTGAGCTCAAATTATCAGTAAGGGTAATAAATACAGTGCAAAATAACATGATCATTAGACATGGTGAATAATTGAATACACATTCCTTTAAAAATAAACATGAACATAATATGGTAGAAACATGAGATTAGTAAATATTTCTATAACTTGACATAATCATGGGTATTATAATAGTTTAATAACCACATGAACCATCAATATTATATTCATAATTATGTAATTAATAATGCGGGACAACATATCCATACCGTCAAGGCCTCGTTCCAAGACCATAAATAATTATTTTGTCAAGGCCTTGTGCCAAGACTGTAGTTTGTCTCATGAGACCTACCGACGCACTGAGGGGCTATAGAGGGCCCCACCTGACACTTACTATGTCTAATGATTTCCTCATATGAACGGGGATAAAAATAAACAACATGTACATTCATATAGAAATTAATATAGGAAATGTAAATAACCTTCCCTGAACATTAAGCATAAACCCTAACCATTGAGGGTAAATTGGAGAATTGTTTAAAGGTATCACATCCCCATAAAAAATAATTTTATGAAATTAAATTGAATATGGTAGATAATACCATGAAGTATTAATAAAATTAATACATAATAATCCACAAGAGTGTTTAAATAGAGGAATGTACTCTTATAAAATATTTGAGTAATTCTTGAGATAAATACTCTTTTGCTTTGAAAAGAAGAGTTCTTTTGGAAAAATATTTGTATCAAACCTGAAGGGAAGTAAGATAGTAATTTCAAAATAAAATTAGTGATTTTATAATGATAGTGGTTTCCAAAAAAATATTATAGAGTGCCTTTGAAAATAGGTATGAATTAGAGAAATTCCCTTGGCTTGGTCTTGTATTTCGGAAACAATTTCGAAAGTTCCTTCTAAAATGTGTAACCATCCGTAAAATAAGGAAATATTCTGGTTGGTAAAAATATATATAACCCACACACACAATGTTTGAGGAGTAAATAATAATATAAAATAGTTTCATTTAGGTAATAGACAGTATAAGTAACCCGAATGAAAATGGATGTTCGGGTTGAAAAACCCTTACCTTAACTCTGAACTTGTTCCAATATTGAACTTCAGCTCCTAGAAGATGAAATTAAACTTATTAATAACTTATTTCAGAACCTATTATACATGTATTTAGTTTTTCATAATTATTTTTAGTTCATTTATTCCCTTATTGATAAGTTATTATATTGAATTTTTTCATTCTGTAGCGTTCGTTTCCTTTATTTTCATAATCGGTTCACCTTTTATTAAGTAATGGAGTTCATGTAAATCTCAAGAATTGAATTAAAATATTATTTATGATCATACATAGGTGTTTTTTTTCATTTATATAACTAGGTTACATGTCATGAGGATAAATTATTATATAGAACTTTAATGATAACTGTTTCGGTTAATTTGTGGGTTTTGACTACAACAAACTCATTTTTCTTTATAAGTTAATACCATTTGTATGAAGGGATTAAATAATCTTACATAGTTTATATTAAATATATAATTATCTAGTTAAACCATAAAAAATGGTTTCATGACCATAATTGAGAATGATAATAGAAATCGGAAGCCCATCGTCCTTGATTGTGGAAAATTGACACATCTCAGATGGTGTTCTTACTATTAGTATAAAAGAATATTAAAGGGATAGATGATGATAACTTATTCTACTATCATGAAAAAAAATCTAGTACATATACGGTACTGTATTCATCACAAAATTTGGATAAGGATAGGTAATATAAAAAGAAAACAAATGAACTTGAATGGAACGATAAAGAATTGAAAAGAGGAATTTACCTCTTGAACAAAACTTCCTTGAGAGCCTCTTTATGGGAGAGGTCTTGGTCTTTTTATGATACTAAGGATTTCTGGACGTGGGAGATGAGTTTTGGAGGAAATTTGGACATAATTTGAAGAAGGCACAAGGCTTGAGAGGAGTGAAGAGAAGGGGGGTGAGAGGGGTTTTTATAGTGGAGGAGAGGGGATTTCTTAATATAAAATTTATTAATTTATTATTTCCCCACAAGACAAGGAATAGTGAGTATTCCTTGACCATAAATAGTAATTTTATCATGTGAGTTCGAAAAAAGTGGGCTACATCACTTGTGATGTCATGAATAGTGTATTTAACTGATATACAATATTTTATTGTATTTCACTATTCAAAAAAAATTCAAGTATTTCCGAAAAATCCCCAAAATTCAGCCCAACCATTTTTCAACATGTAGAATCCAAAAATGAAGTCCATTTTTCAAAAAAAAAAATCTAAATTTGATTAATTTAATATTTAATTAAAATTATAATTTATTTTAAAAATAATAGTTTTAAAACATTATTTTAATTATTCTAAATCATAGGTATATCGTACATTCAATTGAATATTATTTATATACTATCACAGGTAAGGTTACTATTCATTAGGTTATATTACGATTCATAAGGGTATGTTACTATTCATAAGGGTATGTTACTATTCACCAAATATTAAGTTTTTCTTATTGGACTCCAAATAACTTACTGATCACAACCATGTATGTCATATTTTCGAATTTCACATCACATAAGTGAAAAACTTATGTTTAAGGGTCACATAGCACTTAGTAGTTAATTTTGATGTGATTTCATGTGATTATGAAATATTTATATGAAAGGAATTTCCATTGAAAAAATATTGTCTTGTTACATAGTTCTTTATATATTTTTGTTCATTGTAAACACATGAGATATTGGGCATCATTGATGGAATTTATAAACTATTGGTACTCCTCTAATGATGTAGGGAATGATTTCTTCGTAACATCCAAAAAGTTAGACAAATCTCCCATGTCATTCCAGGGTGTGGGAACTCTATAATTGTTGGATATATAGAGTAGGAACTCCCATGTTGGATTAGGGTGTGGGTCCTCTATCCTGAATTTGGTACTTCCCAACCATGTTAGGGTGTGGGTCCTCCATAAGTTATGTATAGGTAGAGTGGGTACTCCCCTACCAAGATAGGGTGTGTGTCCTCTATCATTGTAGTTGTAACTACCATATCGCAATAGGGTGTGGGTCCTCCTTATGTGATGTTTTGGTAGAGTCGATACTCCCCTTATGTTCCAGGGAGCAGTTCCTCTAATATGGGGTCAGTACATCCCTATCGTACCAAGGTGCGGATCCCCCATAGTAAATTAGTTGGTAGAGTTGGTACACCCCTATCATAGCAGGATGTAGGTCCTCTATCCATAAAGTGGTACTCCCCTGCTGGGTTAGGGTTTAGTTCCATGATCTACATAGTTGTACTACCCTATCGTACCAGGGTGTGGGTCCTCCTTCCTATGTGTAGTAATCCCCTGTCATTCCTGGGTGTAGATAATCACCTACAGAGTATTACTCCTCCATCTCTGAATTTCATTGTGTATAAAGTCCCACATTGGATTTATAGATCCCTCATATTTTGATTATATTCCCAAGGAGTGGGTCCCTCTACTCTATAAGCTTGATACCTAGTTAGAAGTTAGTTCATCCTTGATAGAACAAGGTGTGGGACACTCTATACAGGAGATGAGAGAATTCATGGGTTAGTTGGGATCTATATATCCCTCAACTGTGGTTCAGTGTCGAGGTGAAGGTCCCTCCATTCCCTCTCATAGAGAAGATTCACACTATGAATGGTTTATATAAATGGTACTCGGCTGTAGAGAAATGGTGAGGATCAAGCCTCTCCACTTGGTTTTTTTATCCTTGTGCAGGGTGCAGGTTAACTATGGTAGAACCTCTAGTGTTGGGAACTAGAGCTAAACCATATATGTTGTTCTTGATGGAGAATGTTCTCTCAGATGTGCCATTTAAAATAGTAGAGTTGTTCCCAATGGAGTGTTTCTCTAAGATGGGTTTCATCTGGGATGGTAGAGGTCATGGAGTGTGTTCTCATGGTATTGTGTTTACCTTTAGAGCCTTGAATATAATCCTATAGTTGGATATAAGTTTGTAACCTCATGAGACTTGGAATATGATACAAGAATATCAGGGTTATTTGTTGAAGCCCTTATAGTGTTGAAATATTCTAGGTTACCACCCCTTGAGGACAAAGTATACTTACTACTTGTGCCCATACATTACCTTTGGTTACTCTCCTTCCATGGGAAGTGAAGATGTGTGAGGTATTCCATGGGATTTTTTTGTTTATCTTATCATGGTTGGATTATTAAACTCTCCTACTATAGGCAACGAATACTCGATGAGAAGTTAATATTCTCACCGTGTTGAGATCCTTGTGTTTGGACAAATTTTCTTTCACACCCTTTTTTTGGATGAGTTGTGGGACAAAGTCTTTTTCCTTAAAATCTTGTTGGGGATTCTTATTTGACTTAGCTGACTTGTCATATTTAGCTGAGGATGGTTTAATATGTAGTTTCTCTATCGATGGGTTTCCCTCTAGCTAGGTATAGTAGACTATATTCTTTCAGTCGCTCCCTTTTCTTTTTTGTTTTGGGGGTGCCTGCTAAGTATTCATATACTCAACCCTACATGGGATTTTCCGGAACATGTTTTGTAACTTGTGAAAACAACAGACCTTTCAACGAAGTACATGGAGGACCTGAGGTAGGTGGAGCTTAGTAAGATATATTGACCAAGGTGTTTACTATAGATGGGACTAGGATCTTTCTGGAAGTTTGTTTTTGGTATCGATCCCCTCCTTCTGAGCAGATCAGACTCTTTTATAGTTTTATTTTAGTGGGAACTTGTTTTCCCTTTTTACATTAGTACATATATTGTACTCTAATTTGGGATAGATGTATAAATACATTTTATTTTCAACTTATTATATCTCTACATTATTTCATTGAGGTGTTTGTGGGTGCGTCCATATAGGTACTTTAGGAAAAGGACTCCATGAGTTTAGTTATTCCTTCAGCACTTGTCACCAACCCCTGGCCAATGTATGTGGGCTTGGGGTAGTCATGGAATGGGCCCTAGATTGGGTCTGGTCATGATAGAGTGTCATTATATTATTTTATTAACATGTGAAGTTGTTCATAATTTTCCCCATAAATGGTTCTGGTTGGGTTGCATAGTGATCATATTAGGTTTTTTTAGTTTTTCTCTCAAGCCATAAGATCTAATTTTAGTGCGGCAGCTGACGTATATGTTCACTAGGACTCTGGTATGCTGATTTTATACTTGGTACATTATAAAATTGGTCTCAACAGAAATAAATGGTACATACATCATATAGGACCAGGTTTTGGAATTTTTTCCTTGTCCTTTTTGATTCATCTCCCCATATATACTCTTTGACTACGGTGCATCTTGATTTAATTTAATGAATCCTCTCATATGATAACCAGTTAAGATTCTATGGAATTATTGTGATACAAATACATACCATGATTAGGCTTCAGTGAAGGTAACTGATTTGGAGTTGTTTCCTCTGGGTGGTCTGCAAGTAGTTCCACCACCCATTCAGTAGTTGGTTGTGCTGATAGTTCATGATGAGGATGCGTGCAGGCTGAGTGGGTTGTACGAGTTCTAGAGTAAGTGAACTCTAAGGTAATTGGGTGATCTAGACACCCAAAAAGTAGATGATTGGCTCAAGGCCATCACATGAGGTATTTGATTAGTGAGGACACCTTATGAAAAAATGGTGGTCCTAGCAGCGAGTCTTCTTCAAGGTTCAACCATGTGATGGTGGAGTTTGGTGATGCAATCCTATGATGAGATGACACTAACTTTGGTAGAGTTCGAGTTACACTTTAGGGAAGTTTTCTACCTATCCCCTATGATATCAGTATGTATCTTGGATTTTTTACACCTTTGGAAAGATAACATGTCTATATCATAGTTTTCATCAAGGTTCAAAGACATATCGTGATACTGCCTAGATAAGGTTCGAGATTCGTTTTTCAGATAATGGACCTTAAATAAGGAATGGCGCTGGGAGATCATGGAATATGTGATTCTGTTGTGAATTCCCACCTATGATGGAGTTCAAAAGGGATATATGGTAGTATATAGCATTCGGTTGGAAGAACAGGGGGATGTGTCCCAAGGTGGTATTCATGAGGTTAAGGCTTCTACAATTGCTATAATACAAAAGATGATAAGATCCTGGAATAGTAAGAATACACGTGCCAAGACTCAGGGCATGATAGAATGTAGTGTAGGATCATCATCAAGGATCAGTTCAACCACAGGAGAGGAGGTGTTATTCTTGTGATGACTGAGGACTTCCAGCAAGAGATTTTCCAACCTGTCGTGCTTCTAAGAGGAGGTTGGATGATGGTTCATCCTGGGGGAGGAATTTCGTGCATTAGGGAGCTCCTCGAGATGGAATATTAGGTGGGGGATCTGGGATAGAGGAAATAGGTTGTCCAACCTAACCACATGGAGCTAGAGGAAGCGATAGAGGACAATTGAAGGCCATAGAGGCCTTAGACCTAGAACCTCCGAGGATGAATACCAGTACACCTTGTGTCCTTTTTACTTTCTGCAATATAAATTATTAGACATTGTTGTGGCTACTCTTTTCTTTCCAATTCTTTCATGAGTTTCAAACTACTGTGAAAGGGGGTGTCGGTAGAATCTTGTGTTGGTGATGCTTGATGTAGCTTTAAATCCACAAGAAAGATAGGTCCTTCACCCACTAAGAAATGTTTCTATGATGCATCTAAAACTTTGTAGATGAGTCAGTATCACCAAAAGAGGATAGTATCAAGGTGCATTGGATGAGTCACTATGACTAGTGTGTTTAAGTAAAGGGTCAGTAGTGGATAGATTCTCTTAGAATCATTTCGTAGTATAAGAGTTAGACCCTATGATGTTTCCACATTATTAATTGGTTTTCTATAATCTATACTTATTTTGGATTCCACTAGTGTTTGTGGTGGTATTTCTAGTTTTTGTTACTCTCCTTCCAAGAGAGGTAAAGACATGTGTGTATAACATGTACTTTCTATGTCTATATTCTCAAGGTTGGATGAGTCCACCCTTTTCTCTTGTTCTTCGTTCAAATCAAGTTCTTAGCGTCAACCTTGAACACAAGATGCTTGAGGATGCTATGAAATAGTTTATCTAAGGGTGGATGTATACTGTGGGGATTCTTCAGTATCAGCATTAGTTTAGCAAGGTTGTGTACGACTAGACTTCATGACTACAGATGCATCATGGTGCTTGGTCTTTTCTCACATATCGCAGTTGAGGAGACATGTGCCCATTTTTTTCATGGTGATGTCTAGGTAAAAACTAGGCATAAGAGTGGTTTAGACTTGGTGTTTACCTTGAATAATTTTTTGAAAGAAGTATGAGAACCCCCAGATATCTTGTTGGCATAGGATTTCTAGTAGTAGAGATCAGTTACATATCTATGTACCTAGTCTTTTTCTTTTTGAGGAAGAAAATCTTTGAAGGTGGTAGTGATGTACAGAAACAGTTTTTTGACCTCTAAGACATTTTCATATATTTTGGAGTATTTCTAAATCTAGGCATCAAGTCGAAGCAAGATTCATAGTCCTTGAGAGCCTTGACAGAATGATTTAAAAAAAATTAAATATATTTTATCACTCATGTTCAGTTTCATTTGAAAGGAGGAATAACTTCCATGCAGAGTCTCATTTCATATTTTGAGGCGTCAATTGAGTACATAATGTTGTGTGTACCCTAGGTGGGGCATAAAGTTGTCTGCACTTGGAGGTGTGGTCAGAGGTGAGTTGGCAGGATGTTAAATGGTGGTTTAATTAATTAAATGGGAATTTAACTAATTAATTAAAAACATAATCTAATAACCCCCCTCCCCACACATTAGTGTGCCCAAACCCAAAGGAGAATCAACTCTCATTCTCACCTCTTCTCCCCTTTGGAGATGAATGAATTTGATGCTGAATCATCGAAACAAAGTGTTGTCGTTCTCTATTTCTGAATAATATCATTATCAAATCGAGAACCAGAATGATTTGGGAACCCTTCTTCAACCAAAGATTAAGCGTTTCACCATCTCTATAGGATGTATTGTTTTTTAGTCCTGATACCATTTGTTTTACATTGTTATAATTTTCTAGAGCACTATTGAAATTTTTATGACTCCTTCTAGGTAGATCTATGGGTTTTTTGTCGAATCGGGGTAAATCAGGTGTTTTACAGAAGATTCCCAACTAGAATTACAATCTACATGGAATGAAGTTATTTGTCACACCCTGTATATTCCTTCCCATTCGGGGAAGATGAACATTGGTGACTAAACATCGTGTAACCGGGTTACATGTCATGTAGCTCGAAAATAAGTATTTTTATGCGACATGGATTAGGAAGTCGTGTGAAAAAACATGCACGTGTATTAACACAATACCAATGTACATGGACATGGGGTCTGGTACACAGACATAGGTAAACTACATGACCAGGGGCTAAGTCAAGAAGAGCATGCTATGTACCCCCTATACAGGCTATATACCCCTAACCGATGTCGGAGATTAGTATTGTTCTTTAAGAGATACATTGGTACTGGTACTCCCATGTGGCATCAGGGCACAGGTTTCCCTTAACTATTTTCTTTAGTTGAGACGGGACTCCCCACATCATGGGTGTTAGTTGTTTTACCTCTGGGTAGTTCTTGGGGATTAGATGTGGTTTGAAATAGGCTTAGACTTCCATGGAGGAAGAAAACATCCCCCCCAAGACACATCCTTATGATGAGACCTAAAACTATTCAGGTGAGTTAGTGTCGGCTAAAGCGGATGGTATCAAGGTGTATTGATTGATTTCCTTATACTTATGTGTTTAGGGTAAATACATGAGATGTTGGGCATCATTAATGGACTTTTAGAACTATCGGTACTCCCCTAATTGTTTAGGGCACAAGTTCCTTGTATCATTTTTAAAGTTGGACAGTGATCCCCTACTGTGTTAGGGTGTGGTCCCTCCAAATATGTTGGCTCGATAGAGTAGGAACTCCCCTATTGGATTATGGTGTGGTTCCTATATCTGTGGAGTCAGTACTACCTTTTCGTGTTAGGGTGAGTGTCCTTCATATGTGACATATAGTTATAGTAGGTACTCTCTTACCGATATTGGGTGTGAGTCCACTGTCATTGGAGTTGGAACTCCCATGTCGTTCCAAGGTGCGGGTCCTACACACGTGATATTCTAGCAAAGTTGGTACTCCCCTACAATTATAGGGAGTAGGTCATCTGGCCTAGGGTCTGTACTCTTCTACCATACCAGGGTGTGGGTCCTCTATCCATAGAGTGGTAGTCCCCTATTGGGTTAGGGTATGGGTCCTTAATCTACGGAGTTGTAATCCCCTGTCATACTAGGGCGTTGGTCCTCCTTCCTCTGAGTAGTACTCCCCTATCATTCCAGGGTGTGGGTCCTTACCTATGTACTAGTTCTCCCTTGTATCTACGTTTCAGTGGGGAGTAGTTCCTCCATCGGAGTTGGGGATCCCTAAAATTTTGAGTATAGTCCCAAGGATTGGGAACATACACTAAATAAGCATGATACTTGGTTACGAGTTAGTTATCCCTGAACAAAATGAGGTGTAGGCCACTCTATATAGGAGCGACTAAGGTTTTAGGGGTTAGTTAGGAGCTAGTACTCTGATGACTATGGTGCAGTGTTTAGGTACATGTCCCTATTCTCCCTCTCATAGAAAAGATTCACATGGATCGCGGTTTAGAGTAGTGCTACCTCAACTGTAGGGTAGTGGTGAGGAGTGGGCCACTCTACTTGGTTTTTATAGAATTGTGCAGGGTGCAGGTTAGTGGGGGGAGAACCTCAGGTGGTGGGAACTAGAGCTAGACCATATAGTTTGTTCCTGTTGGAGCACGTTCTCTCTGAAATACCATTTGGAATAGTAGAGATATTCCCAATGGAGTGTATCTCTCATATGGGTTCCATCTGGGATGGAAGAGCTCATGGAGTGTGTTTTCCTAGTTTTTTGTTTACCTTTAGTGCCTCAAATATAATATTGTTATTGGATATTAGGTTGAAACCTCATGAGACTTGGAGTATAAAATGAGTATATTTAGGTGATGTTTGGGATCCCTTGTGGGGTTTTCACATACTAGATTAAAACCTCTTGAGGGTAGGGTATACTTACCACTTTGGTGCCCATACCATACCATTGGTTACTCTCCTTCCATGGGAGGTGAAGATGATCAGTGTATGTAGCATGTTTTTTAGCTTCTCATGGGTGGATGAGTCCACTCTCCTATTATGGGAAATGAAGACTTAGTGGTACTTTTATCTTCTAACCTTGTCTATATCTTTATGGTTGGAAATTTTTTCATTCACTCTCTTTTGGGATTGAGCTGGGGGATATAGTATTTTTCCTGATTATCTTTTTGAGGCTTCTTATATGAGATATCTGACTAGTCATGTTCATACAAGGATTATTTGATATGGGGTTTCTTTCTCGATGGGGTTCCCTCTGGCTACGTCGAGTGGCATGTCGCCTTTCAGTCTTCCACTTTTCTTTTGGTTTTTTAGGGAGCCTACTAAGTGTTATTATAATCACCCCTATATAGGATTTTCCAAAATATATTTTGTATCTTGTGAGGACCACATACATTTCGATGGAGTCCATGGAGGACCCGAGGCAGCCGGATCTTAATGAGATAGATCGAATGAGGTGTATACCAGAGTTGGGCCAAGGAGCATTCTAACAGTTTATTTTGGAAGAAATACCCTCCTCTTAAGTAGGTCAGACACTTTTACAATTTTTTATAGTGGGTGCTTGTTTTTCCCTTTTTACTTAATTACTTTTTTTACTATGTTTTTGGATAGATTTATGCATGCATTTAAGTTTCATAATTTTATATCATTGTATTGTTTAATTGAGGTGTTCTTGGGTGTGATCATACAGGTAATTTAGGAAAATGCCACCCCGATTTTAGTTATACCTTCAAATATTTTCACCAACCCATGGGCTGTAGAGGAATCCTTAGGGTAGTCGTGGCTTGAGCCCCATCTTGGGTTGGGTAGGGATAATTAATAACAAGAAATTTGGTGATCTAGAGAAAGCTATAAATCATATAACCATAAACTGAAGAAGCATGAAAGAGGTCATTGATACTATAAAAAATGATGAAAATAGGAAAATATTTTATTTCAATACATGTTTTACCAAATTTTAAGAATTTTCCGGAGAATATATACTTATATTATTTTAGGAAAAACTTTCCATTTTTAATGCCTTGATCAATTTCAACTTCTTCTCTTATTACAAGAAATTAAGGAGAATTTTTCATTCTTGAAGCATTAACATACCATCAAATCCATAAATATAATTATATGAGATTCCATATTTATTTAGTTAACACAAAAAAATTAGCACATGTTAACCAATGTGCATAAATCCTCATATGGAGAGATAATAATTTAATCTCTAAAAATACATTTGAAGTTTAACATAAACCATTATTTAAAAGGTTGACATAAAACCCTAATGAAATGTGTAAGTCTTAAACATTATAAATATGGTGACTAAATTTCTCAACAATTACTTATCATTGATCCCTTATATATCATAAACTATTTCTTGTTGACGTATACCAAACATTTTAATACATTCATCGCGTATTCTCTTGAAACATGGTAATAACCGGAATTACCCAAAATCCTTGTTGAAAACATGCATGTTTCCCTGCTCCAAAGTTTATCGGATACATTTATTAAATCCAAAAATGTTGTAAACTTCATTATTTATAGCATAAAACACTTTTCAAGAAATCATTAATAATTTTCACGGTAATCAGTACTGTCTAATTTACTTATTCATATCTAATATATATTTATCAAAACATAATTATCTCGACATTAGGGAAACGTTAAGGGTCATATTTTCTTTAATTTCATTTTTTCCATGAATATTACCTTTCTATTAAATCACTTTTCTATTAAATTTGAACCATTAAACATATTATTTAAATCCTTATAAAAAACATAAACTAAACAATCCTTATAACATAATTATTCAATCCAAATACATAAAAAAACATTAATTATTCCACTTCATCCTTAATCCCTTAATAAGGTTAGATCATCCTATTACTTAATACCTATTTGCTTTCATATTTGACATGTATTCGCATCATAAACAACAATATAACCATTACACATACCACCTTGTTGATTTTATTCATGATATTTCCACTTAGGGCATCAATTTTCATAATGACCATTCATTCCACACCTAAAGAATTTAACCTTCGATGAATTCCTAAGGAGTCCAATATTCTCATCCATTATGGTAAATAAACACTTACTTTTTTATTTATAGTTAAATGCTCTTGGTCCTTATTTTCAACATTCAAAACATCTTATTGTTCCATTAAGACATTCACTTGGGTGATTCTTTCAACATTCTAAACATAATGGAAAATGAATCTTATTTACTCCATGGTCTCTATTACCTGAACTCCCAGTAAACATCTTTTTATCTTCTTTGTTGAGTCTAATAGTTGGTTGAGGTACACATTTTTAATCATGTTCCATGAAAACTAATTAGGCTTAATCAGGGAATCCTTCACTCTATTGATCATCCCATTAGAAATCTCATCATCAAATTTTCTATCACATTCAATGTTAACTGAGTTCTTTCTGGTTTATGCTATTAACTAGAACTAGAAATAATAGTGTGATCATCACTTATCACAGTGGAAAAATAAATAATCATGATAAATATCTTATACGATGTCTAAATTATGAAACCTTTTTTTAAATCTATGACACCTTAGGATTATCCTTAAGGACATCCCTATAAATATCTTTATAAATATTCCTAGGGATCTCACTTAAGTTTTCTCATCATAGTTTCTAAAGTTTGACTAAACATTTTATTTGATACCGACTATAGTCAACCAGTATTAACATATATCGATATTACATCATTTTAGATGAATATTTAGCACATTACAAATGTATATTCTAGAGAACCATAATAGTTTAGTGTATTTGAAAACATGGAAAAATATTCTAACTTGGTAAAAGATATTAAATGTTTACAAAAAATATATTCCACTTTGATACTTATACTTAAAATATTTATTCATAACATGAGAAATGGAAACATAAGAAATGGTGAGATCAGATGCTTAGTAAGGGTTAATAACTGATATATGTAATAATAACACGATCATGAGGGTATGAGAACATGATAATAACATTTGATGATAATACCTTTCAAATAAGAGATCATATACATGAGTAATGGCATAAAGATTGGTAGTTCATAAAACATGAATCATAAAGGAATCAAGAGAATAATCCATGATAAAATAATATAATAATTATACATAGAATTTTTGGAATACACATAAGCATATAAAATCATTCCCTAGAATTTAAGGCTTATTTCCAAAAACATATCAGGGCACTTCTTCGGGCCTACACCTACCATGTAGGACAAACCACCATCCCCCATCATAATCCTTTCCTTGTAGTTGAATGGGTTTACTCTAAAAATCATATTAGTAGTCAATGTTCACTCCCAATACCATATTATTAGTCAAGGTTCACTCTCAAGACCATATTATTGGACAATATCCTTTACTAAAAAACATTCACTCCCCATTCCAGTCATGTCTATCTCATTAGTATAAATAATTACCCAACACATTGGAGGGAGATATAGGTCCCACCCTTCACATAATGAAGTCATACAAACATGTTTCATAAGATACTAAAACATTCATCATATCATGACCCATAAAAATTGATCGGTTTTATAAACATCATATCATAACCAATGAAATGAAATGGGTATTATTAACATTTTATCATATCATAACCTATTAAAAGGGATAGGTTTCATAATTATTTCACCATATAATAACCCATTAAATTAATTTGGTTTAATAAGTTTTTTTTATGGAAAAACCTATGGAAGAGAAATGTGTTTGATTAACAACTTTTCATCTTATATATAACCCCTTCAAATAAAAAATAATAATGGTGACCTTGGATCATATTACTGATAAATCATAAACTATATCAAAGGATTTCATCTTAGATGAATAAGTATTTTGAAATATTTCATGGAAAATTTCTAAAGTAAAATAATCATTCTTTGAAAATAATTTTTACAGCATCAATTTTTTTCAAAATCCATATATTTGAAAACCACTTTGAAAAATTATAATGGAATCACTTAAAAACCTCTAAATAATTTCTTGGGTAAGATATCCTTTTTCTTTGAAAATGGATTTTTAAAAAATAGAATCTTTTCAAACTATTTTATTGGGAAATAACCTTGAAAACTTCATTAAAACATTTTGAACACATTTTCTTTCAAAAAAACATTGAAAAATATAAAGGAATCATGAAATAATTTTGAAAAACATTTCTTTTAAAATAGATATAAATACTTATAATGGAATATTTGAAAACATTTTATTTGAAAATAAATTTTAAATGTTATAAAGGATATTTGAAAATATTTTGAAAACCATTTATTTGAAAATAAATTTGAAAACATATAAAGTAATCATGAGAAGTTTTTAAAAAACATTTCTTTTAAAATAAATTTGAAAACTTATAAAGGAATATTGAAAACATTTTAAAAAAAATTTATTGAAAAATAATAATTAAAACTTATAAAAGTATATTTAAAAAAATTGAAAAACTTTTCATTGAAAATAACTTTGAAAACTTATAAAGTAATCTATGAAAACATTTTTATTAAATAAAGATTTTAAATAACAAATATTTCTGACCGAAGAGATAGATAATGTAAGATTTTTTTAAAAACGTTTTCTTAATTATCTTAAGTAAAAAGACAATAAAATGGTGCCATTATTTAAATATGTCATGAATAACCCTAGGAGAATAAAATTTATTATAATTATTGATATTTGGATCATAATATTTCTTCAATGATGGCATAATCATAAACAATCTCAATAAATGATGATATTGTTGCAATAAATTGTTACCACTTTGGTAACATTGAATCACTATCACCATGAAATAATAACATTAAATTATGATTCATATATCATGAATATAATTATATTCATGATATAACATTTCAAATGGTAGTATATACACCCCATATAAGAATATAGGTGCCTAACATGGCATTTATCTCAATGAAAAGAAATTGAGACACAAATTACTTTACTAGTTTGGTAAATTTTGAACCATAAACCCCATGAAATAAATATAAAAATGGATATGTAAATAACCTTAAATTTAAGTATAATAATTATAGAATAAATTAATGGTTATTATATACACCACATAAAATAAACGATTAGTGAATATGGAATAAGTCTTGCAGAAATTGAAGTGATACTATAAATCCCTTTACCTTACGCCTTGAATTTCTTCGTACATGTTCAAACCTCAAGTATCCTAAATATATGTTTATTATAAATATAAAAAATAAATATATTATTATATATAATAACATATATTATTTTATTATGACTTTATATTACCTTTTTATTAAGAATTCTATGTTAGTATTATGTTTCGGCTAATAGCTTCTTTGTTTTCATATATGTTTTGACTGGTTGTTCTTGATCCTATTACTTAGATAAAAATTTTATTATTTAGATAATATAAAACAAGATATAAATATAATACATATTTATTATATAAATATTTATAATAATCTATAGAATATAGAAATATGAATTGGAATACACTGTTCTTGGAGAGGATAGGTCGTATGTACGCATGAACCTTGTTTATGTTTTGTTTTCATATTTAATGAAAGAAAGTAAATGAAATGTATGTATATATATTATTATACCATTATAATTATTATGTAAAAATTATAATATAAATTTCTTTAACCCATCCTTAACAAATTCCATATAAAGTTTGAATGAATCACATCGCTTTGAGGAGGCGGTAGTCCACACATCCATAAACGAAGTTTTATATTTCCACAAAATGAGAAGCATGAAGGTATTCTTTATATGATAATTAAATAAGAATAAATAAATCATATATATAATATATATATATATTATAAAAATATAAATTCCATCATTATTACTAACCTTGAAAGGTGTAAATTAAATAATAAACAACATCGGTTCGCGAGGCGGTAGTCTGTGATACATACGAATAATGACTTTGTATCTAATTTTATGGAAGGGTATATGAGTGTAAGAAAAATCATTATGATACAAATATATCAAAATATTTAGTATACTAATTTTATTATATAATCATGGAATAAGAATATTTTAGTGTGTGTGTAAAGAAATAAAACAAAAGTGCTTGTGCAAGGATGTTACCACTTATTTGGGTAACTTCATTTGGTTTTCACCAAAAGGATTACCTGATTTGATTTATACCCAAAGTGAGGCCTCTATGTTTAATGACGGAATTTTTAATGCTATTTGGGATGTTTTTTTCTGATCAAAATTTATTTAGATGTGTTAATAAGAGAGGGGGTGATTTCTTTTTATAGTGGATGAGGAGTGGAATTCTTGTAAATATAAAAAGGTAAACACTATTGGGAGGTCTCTCTTATATCATGTGCCCAAAATAATTTTAAATTTTATATATAAGGTAGTATATGGTATAAATATGGCCATAAAATTTATTTTTGACATGTTTCTTGGGTATTTAGCTACTTCAATTAAAGTTTCAGTACATAGTAAACTCATCTTTACCTCAACCGTTGTAATTAATTTTAATTATTTTACTAATTGTTTTGGTAAAAAAATTAAGTTAAACTTATGAAATTTTATAAAATATGATGAATAAAAATATGGAATCCATTTTACTATTTTAATAACACAAAATTGGAAGAAATTAATTTAAAAATAATCCCAAAAATATGATGAACCAACGAGTTTTTAAAGAAAAATGTTTCAATGTTTTAATAATTTTTATATCCAATTTAAATATGAAATTGATTAAAATTACCATAATTGTATTAATACATTTATATTTGATCTAAATATACAATAAAACCTATTTATAATATAATTTAACTATATAAATAAATTATATTAAAGGGCGTTTTTCAATTAAAATTCGGTGTTTTCACTATTCATTAAAAAAGAAACTTATCAAAACAATAAACAATAAACCACATAAAGTAAATTTTTATATCCCTATTTCAAAAATGAATTTTATTTCGTAAAATATAAATTATATAAGAGTCTAAAATTATAATTAAAATGGGTTATCCTTTAAAAGGTGGTACATTTTCCTTTTTGAGAAATACATCTTTTATTCGTAAATTTGGATTTATTCTTATCTTATTCCTATAAAATATGATGGATAAATAAAAAAATAGAGAAATGAATTTATTTATTATCAAATAGTTATTACATTCATTTCTAACTAATTTATGAAAAAATGATTCATTTTATATACATGTGTAGATCATATTTTCTTAATTTATTTAATCGTATTTGTAATATCCATTCCAACAGATAGGTGGTAACTATAATAATATTTTAATAAAAATATTAATAGTATATTGTAGTTTGGTAAAACTATGCCTTGTCTATAATTCAATCTATCAAAGTAACTTATAATTCTGTGTAACACAATCCAAATATAGTGTTTTTTCTACTATAAGATAATCTTAGTGTTTAATGTAGTGCAATATTTCCTTAGAATTGCATAAAATGAATTCCATAAATATTAATTTCATATAACATAATCTATATTAAGTGTTTCATGAAATGAAAAATATCAAAAAGATTAAATTAATTCAAAAAAATCACAAAATATTATGTTGTTATAAGAAATAATCCACATATCTTTTAGGTTGATAGAGGATCTTAAGAGCCTAATGAATAGAAAAATAAAATTGATTGTATCTTTAGATTCCTTTATACTCTTGAGCCCTATAAAGCTATTTTCACCATATATATGCCAAATTTACCCAGCCATAGGTGGTGGGACTTTATTATTCTGGCTAAAATTCATGTGGATCTCTCATGGGATTATTTCAAAAAGATTTTTAATTAGTAGTTATACATTGATATGTTGGGAGGGGATAAATCTAGGGAGTTTATAACATCATAATAAGGGAACCAAATGGTGGTGGATGATTCTAAACACTTTTTTGAGTTTGGTTTATATTTCTACCAATTTGGTCATGGATGAATACCTCAAGGATCATCATTTTGAAATGGGACTAAATTCATAGATAAGATAAATTATTATTATACTTTGACTACCTATATATATAGAAGTGGTTGAAACTAATTAATGGAATAAAAAGACATGGTTCTTTTGATGGGTTTTAGTTAGACTTCTATCATTTTCGTTGTTGTCATAGATCTTCCTCGGGTCAAAAATAAGAAGTGTGAGAAGGCCTATAGAGGTGGTGCTGGAAATGCCCATATTTCATTTGATTTGGTACTAGAAAAATCTTCAGGATATAAGTCAATAGTATTATATCAGTCTGAGAGGTCACGTCACACTAAGAAGGATTATCATGAGAACTTCTTGATGTGACATTGGTGTGGTTGTTTATTCCATCTTCAACATTTCTACCAGAATCCTCCATATAGTAGCACAGTTAGATCATCTTTCCCAATGGTATCACAAGTGTGGTAGGATTATTCCCAGGAGGTGGGTTCTTACTCTCAGGAAAATGAAGATTTTCAATCTATGAATGTTGATCCATGTTCTCCCAAGTATGTGTGCCTTCACGTGGTTGAGTATATTATATAATACATTGAGGTTGAGTTGTTACCATTATATGTACAGACTTTATCACATATTCTATTGACTTGGAATTATTTAATATTGGTGCATCTCATTCATTCATATATTTTAATTTGGTAGATGTGTTGGGGTTATGATCATATTTTATTCTATTTAAGTTTTTATCTTTCCACTCTATTAGGAAATATGAAATAAAAGGTATTTAAGGTCACTATGTTTTAGTTAATTATAGATTACTTCAATGATTTGTTGGATTTATTAGTCTTGGAACTGGATATTTTTTACCTTATTATCAATAGGGATTTTATGATCATATTTAAGGATTAGATATATTTTTATAATCATAAGGTCTTGTTCCTTTCCCATGAGGGGTGCACTAACATATTACAGGGTGAGTGTGACCTGATATCATGTAGGTAAAGACAAGTTATTATAGACATTGGGATGTTCCCTTATCAATTTCCTTGCTTTTTATTGTATTAGTATATATAAAGTATACTAATTAGGAACAAGAATGTATTCAATATGTATCAATTACAATAGAGATTGAATTTTAGTTTTGAATAACATTAGTTTAAAAGTATTTATACTAAAACAATTCAAAAACCTCTTTAATAAATAGATCGGATTCGGACATGTCCCTCAGTTTGATTACTAAAGAATATCGTAATCAGGTCAATTTTGATATGTTATTTACTATAGGTCAAAATCACAAATGACTAAATCTACACTGTGTAAAATCATAATCATAGTAGTTATGATTATATTAGATTATATAGGAAATTATAATTAATTGTGATTATATCTTAAAATAATATAGAATTCTAATCATAGAAATATCATATTCACATTTGAATCAATTTAAATATAGTAATACAATTTTATAATAATTAAATATATTATGATAAAAATAGATATAAAGATAAAGATGATTTTAAAATTATCACTTTATATTATATACAGAAGAAATAAAAGACTTGTAAGAAAACAAGTAATAAAATGAATACCCTTTTTTACCTCAAAGAGTAGGGTATCCAATAACCTAGGATAAAGGTTCCCTTGTTTTATACATATAAGAAATTTTGTCATTACTCATCAAATAAATCCCTCAATATGGTGATCAGTGTTTATATCTGTCTATACTTATCAGCCCTTGATCCAATTTATCTTATTTTATCTTTCTATCCCCACAGGACCTCGATCAATAAGATCAGTATCTCTATCTTCCTAACCTTAAAATCCCTCGATCGTATTCACACAATCGAATTCACAGAGGAATTAAAAAAATCATAACAATACAACATGAAATGTTTTTTTAGAAATATTCTCTCTATATAAATGAAAAAGACTAAGAACAAGTTTTTCATGATTTATAGACCAAGAAAAATTAAGAGTAATATTGGAATCAACCAGTAGAAAACTCTTCAAATGACTGGGTATTTATAGGAAACCCTTTCAATGGTCATATTTTCTCAAATATTCATATTTTCTCTGAGTTTTTTACAAAAAATTGGAATGTTGGCACTTCAATGTCTATATAATAATATAAATTATGAATTCCTTTTTTCACATCATTATTGTGGAAAAAATGTTCCATTATGATAGAAATTAGTTTTCCATAGTCCAAATTTAAACATAGTCAATCTGATATATTTCCTTTCAGAATGTTATCAAAATATTCTTTATGAGTGTGAATATGATGTTTATCTGTCTGGACATCATTTTTATTATAAATAATTTTTCAGTAAGAAGATAGTAAAAAATCTATTATATCTTATTTGATAACGGTGAATCCAATGTGTCTCAGATCCATACTCATTATGATAATTGTAATGAAGAATGCTAGTTTATATTCATGAATACCTTAAAACAAATTCTAAGTAATGTAAAATTATATTTTTTCTAAATAAAAAATAAAAAAACACTTTGAACATGAAAATAATAGTAATAAAGTATTTAAGAAATAGTTTTTTATTTCAAAAAATAATTGAATGGAAAAGTTAAAAGAGAAACTTTTGACTTGAAAATTTCTATTTGATATACTGGAGGATGGTTTTGGTGGCCATCTTCTAATGGTTGTAGATGGGTATCCTATGTTCTTTCCATGTAATGTTTTATATTTTTTTGTCCTAGTATGAGGTAGAGTACTCTATTGAATTACACCCTAGTATGATCCTCATCTCCTTATCAACTTATAGAATGGATCCTGTATATTTGAAGTAATTAGAATCTAAATTATAGGATCTCAATTATAGGGGTTTTATTTACTCATGTGTGTGACTATGGAAATCACAAATTTTATTTGAAAGGAATGTAGATTTTATCCTCTAACATTGAATTGATTTTCAAAAGCTTAACCATGTGACCTATAAAAATAAATACCAATTTCCATGAATCAAAGTCATCTTCGATTACCTTAGGAAATATTTGTGGTGTTGAAAATTTTATCTTTATCCATCATACCATTAGTTTAGGGTAGTGGAAGTTTATATCCTAAATAACACATTAATGATAAAGTATGAAATTATGATTTCATGATTATACCATTTTTCCTTATTAATGCCCGTGTTATTTTCACATATTTGATGAATTTGATCTTCCACAACTATCTTCACACCATTATGGAAATGTTTGTAGATGATATCTTACTCTATTCCAAGATTAGGGAAGATCTTGAGGACCACATTGATGTTTTTTTAAAACCTTTAAGTATCAAATCTTGTATAATAATCTTTCAAAGTGCCAGTTCTGGATCATAAAAAGCGAAATTTTAGGGCATATAGTGTCTGATATGGGTATCTATGTGGATCCTAAGAAGATTTAGTTATTTATTTATTTGGGAAAGAATTCTAATATTTTTGATAACATTAGATTTTTGGGTATGTTTGGGTAATTAAGATTATTTGTGTAGGGTGTATCTAGGTTAGGGTCACTGTTAATGAATTTAACCCAAATGGGGTGAAGTTTTATTGAGAGGAGAAGTTCTAAAGAGCCTTTTAGGAGATAAATGTTGGGTTTATGACTTTATGAATCTTAATTCTTCTTGATCCTAGTAAATATTTTTCTATGTATTTTGAGACATTGAGTATGGTTTTGGGTGTGTGTTGATACAGTGGGATCATTTGGTGTCCTAGGGATATTTTTTATTACACCTAAATGAGAAAATTACCCCATCCATGACCTAGAGTTTTTAGTGGTTACTCATTCTTTGATGACTTAGAACTACTAACTTCTCAAGGAAAATTTTATTGTGAATTATATTTATAAAAATATGAAGTGTATTTTCACCCATAGGGACCTAAACCTTCAACAAAGCTGTTGGGTGGTGTATATATAGTATTTTAAATTTGAAATATCGTATACCCTTGGTTAAGCGAAAATTGTGGCTGATGTGTTAAGTAGGAAACTATTGTCCCAATTGATAAAAGAATCATGGGATAAATGGAACTTGATGAGTTTTTTTTGTTGATTTCTAATTAAGTGTTAAAGATGAGGATGAGATGGTGTTTTTTGATAGTTTGTATTTTATTCCTTACTTTGATGATTGGGTACAACTTGATCATGAAACAGATCTTAGTTTATAGTATATATGTGGAACCTTAAATAGTTGGAAAACCTTGGTTGATTGGTCTCGATCTCCCAATGATGTCATTTTTTTAGAAAGAGGATTGTTATTATTTTCAAATTAAGGTGTAACTGGTAGAGGATAGTCTCCTCTATAGGTTATTTGTTCACCCCATAGATTCCAAGAAATACTGCGACCTTAAGTGGTTGTATGGGTAACCCAGGATGAAGTTTTTAATTGAGTATTTCATCTCTTGATGCCCCACCTTCCATAGAATAAAATATGATCACCAGATTCATGTGGGTCTCTTGAAAATAATTCATATTTTGGTATTTAAATGACATGATATTTCATTGTATTTCATAATTATATTTTTCTTAATCTCTAAGATGTAATTCCATACAGGTGATTATCGATCGACTAGCCAAATTGATCTACTTTTCTTTATTAAGAAGTTAACTAAAGTTGATGTTCTTGGAACATTATATGTCTTATAGGGAGTAAGGATTTATGGTGTTCTTTTAGCCATAATTTAGTATTGGGACCCATGCTTTTATTCTTATTTTTGGAAGGTACTTCGAGAGGTTATGGTTTCTTATCTAAAATTGAGACTGGTATATCATCCACGGATGGATAGTAAAACTAAATGGACCATCTAGAACCATGAAGATATGATTCAATATTGTTTGATTAATTTCAGTTGTCCTTGAGAAAATCACCTACCATTTATTAATTTCTTATATAAAATAGTTATTAGGCTTTGATCAAGATGGAACCCTTTATGGTTTTGTATGGGTGGCCTTGCTAATCTTTTCATTGTTGGTCACAATTGGGTGAAAATTTCTTATTG
Source organism: Viscum album (assembly GCA_963277665.1). NCBI lineage: Eukaryota > Viridiplantae > Streptophyta > Magnoliopsida > Santalales > Viscaceae > Viscum > Viscum album. Next base: position 425,467,860 of record OY728129.1, on the reverse strand, counting down.
GGGCCAAACCCTATTTATGAAATTTTGGAGAATGTGTGGTTGATTTAGAATAGGTTTTATACAGATCGTAGTCTCCATAAATCCAATCCCAACCACCACTGTCATTTGTTGGGTTATTCAGTGGGTGATTTGGTGTTTCCTTGGATTTCTCCTTGGTTGGGAAATCATTCATTGGGTAAATAGGGTAAGCTATTATTTCAGAATATTGGACCTTTTGAGATCAAGGTATATATCAAAATGGTAGAATAATAGATATAATTTCTAACTCAATTTACCTCTATTAATTATGTATTTCATGTTTTCTAGATAAATAAATATCATTTGGATGTATCTCACAGAGTTGAGTGGGATAACTTGAAGTCAGAAGCCAGTAACATTATAATTGAGTATCCAACTCATATTGTTGATAATTAGAACAATGTATTTCATGTTAAATATATCTCATTATTCTAGGTGTTTGTAACGCCCCGACCCCAGTTACCTAGAGTCGGTGCATTATTACATAACATTGGCATGATCACAAGAAAGATCAAATCTCGAAAGACCGATTGGTTTAGTAGCCTTGGAAACACTAGATATATTCATACGTTTTACATTACATCATAAAATGAAAAACTACTACAAAAACTTAATGTCTCCACAGTCCACACTATTATACCCTCATAATATCACTGCAGGTCATTCATAACTTACTTCTTCACATCCTGGGGAAAATAAAACATAGAAAAGGGGTGAGCTCAAATGCCCAGTAAGGATAACAATATAGCGGAACATTCAAAATAAGCATAAACATTTAAGGAAATGCATTACTAAAACAAAAGCCTTTTAAACATGAACTTCAACATAGTATGGCAAAATTAAAATGAAATAATGCCATTTACTTATTCAGATGGATATTCTACTAATCGAATAATCACATGCAAAATAAATAACCACTTTCATAATGATGGAATGCATAATGCTAATCTTTAATTTCTTTTCAAAGCCTCGTCCCAAGACCTTGGGGCGAACTGTAACCGGAACCCAACCCGGAGTGCCTCTAATAACCGGACACCAACCCGGAGTGCCTCTAATAACCGGACACCAACCCAGAGTGCCTCTAATAACCGGAGACCAAACCGGAGGGCTTACTTTTACCAGTCCCTAACCTAGAGGGCTTACTTTTACCAGTCCCCAACCTGGAGGGCTTACTTTAACCAGTCCCCAACCTGGAACATACTTGTCCAACACATTCATATGAAGTAAAGGATGAAATATAACATAAACATTCTTATTGTAACTAGCATATGAAATGTCAATACTTTACTCATAAACCATGAATTCTATATAAATGACACATCTACAGTCAAACATATCACAAAACTTCATTACAATATGGAAGTTTTAAATCATTATAAATCAACTTCAAATAATCTTAAAATCCTTCAAAGGATGTTGACATAGATGAAAATGTTTTTTTAAAAATTATTGAGAGAAATGTCCCTTTTTCATGAAAACATTTTAATGTTACACAATTTAAAAAGTAAGGCATTTAAATACATTTTTTAATCAAAGTGTCCCATACCACTCTGAAACTTTTGAATGGAATTAACACTTTTAAAACATTCATTTTCATATAAATAAATCCTTACAAACCATTTTGAAAACGTGGACATAAATGAGGATGATTTAGAAGAATAAATATTTAAAACATTTAAAATGATGTTTTAGTAAAAGTTCCCTTAGAAATAATCCCTATGAAAACTCTTTTATGAAATATGGACATGGATAGTAAATATGTCCCTGTAGATACTTACGTAAAGACAACCTCGGATATTAAAGAGATTGTGAAGTAAACCCTTATCAATTTGGTAACTTATGAAACATACAACCCATGAAAGAGGTATCATACAATGAAAATGTAAATACACATAAGGTAAAGTGTATTACACAAAGAATACAATTATGGGCAGTACATACACCACACAAAAGATAATAGTGGAAATATGGCATGAATCTCACGGAAATAAAGAGTGAGATGAAAACCCCTTACCACGTTAATCAACTGAGTCGTATGGCCAAAAGTTAATAACCACCAAATTATTTACAGAATAAAATAAATATAAAGAGAATCATGATAATATATATCAAATGGCAGTACACAATACACCACTTTCAATAATTTAGTGGTGAACAATGGAAATCTCACGGAATTGAAAGTGAGATAAGAAAATCCCTTACCTTGTACTTTTACTTGGTTGGGGTAGGTTAACCTCCTGTATAATATTGAAATAATTGTTATTAAATTATACAAGAATCATATATATTAATATCATATCATATATGATCTTTTAACTTTTCTTTGTTAATAATGTCTCAGTATTATCGTTGTTTCGGGTGTTAACTTACTCGTTTTCTTTTATATGTTTTATGACGTAAGCCATGTTTGTAATGGATAGGTTGTATATTATTCATATCCAGAATTATATCAAGTCCTTAAACATCATTTTTAAATTGTCAAATGATAATTATACTTGAATGGATATGATGGAGAATGAATCTCATCGTGTTCGTGGAGACGGTAGTCCGTACGTACGCACGAGCGACAATATCATTATTTTGATATTAAAATAATATATAAATGAATGGTATATCATATATACAGAATCACTAACATGTTATATTTATTATTTACATGAGTTACACATCATTATTATACCCATCCAAATAATAATATATTGAATAACAATTACACCACGACGTGGAGACGGTAAGCCGTACGTACGCACGTATGGTGACATGTTATTCAAAGGGTGGATAGAATAATGAATATGGTTGTACCATATTTATAATAACATCACAGTATATATATGATACTGGAGTTATTATTTTAGAATGGTAACAACAAAGTAAGAATAAGTGGAAGAAGAAGGAACTTGGAAAAAGGGTGGTGAAATCATTACCTCTTCGTCGGTTCCTTCCTTTTGATTTGATCAAAAGGGCTCCTTAGGTTGGCTTTATGATCAAACTAAGGCCTCTAGGTTATATTTAGGGAAGTTGGGAGAGTATTTGGGCAGAGTTTGGCCGAACCATAAGGATTTGAAGGTGTGACAAAATGAGAAGGAGGAGTTCCCTTTTATAAGAGGGGTGAGGGGCACCCTTGGAAAAGCTAGAAATATTAATTTATAATAAATTCTTATTCGGTTTCTAATGGCTCCAAAGTTGATTATTTAAATTTTAAGGTGGGGATGGGTCGAATACAACTCAAACAATAGAATTTAGATAGGTTTCGGTACTTATATTAACCTTATCATTAAGTATTAACTCTAAGTTAATTAGTTTCAATTTTACAATGTCTCTTTGTATTTTTATATAATATGGTTAATAAACTTACTATATAGATCCAAGCGACCCCCAAGTGGTCCATTAATGATGAAACTATCATGATATAAGTCTCTTGGCCGAACCTTAGATTTTTAGGAATTTAATATCAATTAATAATATAATATTTGTTTTAAGAACTCTTTTATGTCAATTTTGACACTATTCAATAGTTGATTTTTGTGAAACTCCTAACAGATTTATTACTTCGAAAAAAGTCAATTAAATCAATCCTAATATATCATATTATCCTAGAAAAATTAGTTTAATTCATTAAAAGTTTCATATTATATTTATTTGGGTATTTATAATATCAATTATGTTAATTTTTCACAATTATAGTAATTAATTCATCATCACTGTGTCATAAATAAATTAAATTATTTAATGTCTAAAAATTATAAATGAACTATCACTATGTAGGAAATCTTTTTATATTTATAATTAATATTTATAATCTAAAATCCAACATATATAACCCTATGTAAAAATTGTTTTGCTAAAAGATATATGTTTGTGTCATTTTTGTATTCATTTTAACTTAATTAAAATAAAGTGTCCCTATCACCTACAAGTGGCACCATGGGGTCCCAAAATCAACCCAAAGATGACTATGGTCGAACATGTATCAACCAATAAGTCTAGGACACGTTTTAAGGGTAATTTATTATTATTATAATATTATTTTTTAACCCTTATTTATCAGATTTACCCTTAACCATGGTAAATAAAATTTTTACCGCAGTAATTATTCAAAATATCTAAAAATAAAAGTTACCTATTTAAACAATTTGAGAATCCTGATTCCAAATATGGAATCCATTTTTCTAAATTCAAAACACAGAAGTGGCAGAAATTAATTTAAAATTAATTCCCGCTGTCAAAACAAAAAGCGTGTTTTTAAGAGATAATAACTATCAAAAGATTGACACCTGTTTATGTTCGGTTTAATTGTAAAATTATGTCCAATGACCAAAATTATATTAAATGGTAAAAATATATTCTAAATATACTTTAAAACTACTTAAATTCATAATTTATCACTATTAATTATTTTGATTAAAAAAGTTGTTTTTAATTAAAATTTAGTAATTTTCACTATTCATCAAAATATGAAAGTTATCCGAAATGTACCAAAATTTCACCTTAGGCTAAATTTGATATTCCGAATCCAAAAATGAAGTCCATTATAAAATATAAAATATATATAATTTCAAAAGGTAGGTATTACTATTCATAACGGCTAGTTTGATTGGTTGTGGTGTGTTAGAACTCGAAGTTGCGTACAACACACGCTACTGTATTATTCAAAGGAAAGCATACCGTGGAAGCTTGGGATGTTTCATTTTAAATTTTTATTGATGTCCCCATTTAGTCAAAAAGTTTAAAATATTGTATTTAAAAAGGTTTCACTATTAAAAGTTGATAAAAGTCCAATACTGAAAATGAATCTGTTCTTGTATTATGTCTAAGAAACTCATAATATGGATTCTAAAATTATAAGTATTATATAAAGTTTAAAATTTAGTTAATACTATTCATAACCTCTTTTGAACGGCTTGTTTGGTAAGTCATGGTGTGCTTGAACTCGGTGTTGCGTGTAGTGCAAGTTATTGTATTATTTTAAAGAAATAACACACTATGAAATCTTGGGGTGTTACATTCTCCCCTCCTTCAATAAATTGCGTCCTCGCAATTTGAAATTGTTATTCGAAAATAAAAGGTTGAAAATAAAAAATATCTTTGTGGGAAAACCCACATCGGAAATTGGGTTACTAAAATTTAGTCTTAATATGAGGAAATGAGAAATGAAAGGGTCACCACCAAATTATGATCTCGATTAGGAGAACATTGGTGGCAATTAGAGACATATAATTGGAGGAAAAACGTAAATATTTATAGGTAGTGATTGAGGTCATCAATAACAAACAAGTATAAAATTGAGGTCCTTAAACTCATCAATCTATGATGATTTGAAATACCATCGGTTCAACAAAACAAAGGGTATTAGGATAACACATACTAGGGTTCCATGTAGGAAAATATGGATATGGAAGAGAAATCTAACCATCAATTATCTGATGGAGAGTGGTAGAGAACATGGCTATGAAAAGGCCAACAATCCCAAAGCCATAAATTAGTGATGATTTAAGGTACCATCTAGGACAACATTTTTGTTCTAAGTTCCTTTTCTTATTGTTGAGGAATTTATTTATGATATTGGATAAGATCATAAGGAGATATACTTACTTTATAATTAGAGTTTTGTCCATTAATAAATTTCTACCACAAACTCATCTTTCACTCGTAAAAAAATTCTATTTATACTATTCGTACAGGGTTCCAAAATAAACGAATTTATAATTCATCTACCAGAACTTTTAAAAAAACTACATTATTTAATCCAGGACATCTCTTGGGCCAGTGGTAGGTGATACACCCTTGTCGCCCTTCGGTTGTGGGTTCAAGTCTCGCGGCCTTGCCGGACGCGACGGGTTGCCGCCCGACCTCCGGGTTGTCCTTTTATGGCAATCCAAAATTAATCTCAAACTAGAATTTATCCAAAATATTTCTGACCAAACTCACAGTCCAACATTTATAAGGAAGTTAAACATAATGTAGATCCTTTTTACCACGTAATATCATATGAATACCTTCATCATGTATTCTTTTAATACACTGAAACATCCTAAATTACCATATTCCTTATTGATTACATTCATGCTCCCTTATTCCATATAGAATGCTGGATATTCCTCATCAATCCAAAAATGTTTTAAACCCCAACAATAATGGAATATACAGATCATTAATCAGTTCCAAGGTAGTCAAGAATATCCAATATAATTTATCCAAAACAATCATGTATTATTCCAAAATCAAAAACTCGGTATTAGAACAATATTATGGTTTATCATTCTCTCAACCATATATTCTCCAAAAATTTATCCTGCTGTTGAGTCACCTTTCTTTGTTCCACACAATCTCAAGTCCTTAATGAAATAGTACTGCAGTACAATCCTTATATACTCCATAATTATTATAACAAGTACATTGTTGATACAACACTCAATTGACATAATCAACATAATAACTCTAATAATTCCTCTTCATCTGTGGTAGTATCATAACTTGATTATTATCCAATAACATCATTTGCGGCATATTCTGATGACTGGGACATAGGTTCGCATCGTGTCCAAACTCCTTGCAAATGAAGCATTGTACATTTGAAACCATTTTATTACCCTTACAGTCACGTACTTTGTGCCCTTTTCCTCCACACTTATAACAAACTCCCATTCCTTTCAGGTAAGTTCCAGGGTGTTTCTTTCCACAGTTACCACATATGGGAAAATTCTTCTTTTTCCTCTTCCCTTTATCCATCTTTCTCTCTTCCACCCTTTTCTTCTCTTTCTTCCCTTCAAATCCATAGGACTCAGTAAACTCTTTACTTATCTTATCAACAAATGATATTATTTCTTCATATGATGATAATAAATGCGAGACTATTTCTCTTGTAAATTATGGCTTAAGACCATAAAATATATGATCTTTCTTTCTCTTTGTATCATGTGCATTGCTGGAGTTCTCATTCCTTCTACTAGGCGCCATTTCTAAACATTGGCATACACTAGATTAGTTTATGAATAGAAATAACTAATCCCAAACTTTTAAAACACATAACATAAATTAAATAGTTTATGGATATAATCCATAATCATAAAAATGTCTCCTTTGATTAAGTAAATACTCATAAACCCTTTATAATGATTTTTAAAGAAAATGAGAGTTATCCTAAGCATATCCCCCGGGAGTGTCGTAACCAAGAGTGCAGCAAGGCCCGTTGTCGTGCACCAGTTCCCGTTCGAGTCTAGATCGAAGCGGTGTTTTTGGGTTTTACCCCTAGGTACATCTGTGCCAGAGCCGCCTCTACCTGCTCGTATCCAGACAGGGATGTATTGCTTGGAAAACTCACAAAATATTTACAATACCAAAATTCTAGGAAGTTATTCTATACTAATCCTCAAAATTCATCTTAGGTCTACGTGCTCTAATCAGAGTTTATCTAAATCTAGCTTCCAAGGTTTGTACTAAACTTCCTCTGATACCAACTGTAATGCCCCGACCCCAGTTACCTAAGAGTCGGTGCATTATTACATAACATTGACATGATCACAAGAAAGATCAAATCTCGAAAGACCGATTGGTTTAGTAGCCTTGGAAACACTAGATATATTCATACGTTTTACATTACATCATAAAATGAAAAACTACTACAACAACTTAATGTCTCCACAGTCCACACTATTATCCCCTCATAATATCACTGCAGGTCATTCATAACTTACTTCTTCACATCCTGGGGAAAATAAAACATAGAAAAGGGGTGAGCTCAAATTCCCAGTAAGGATAACAATATAGCGGAACATTCAAAATAAGCATAAACATTTAAGGAAATGCATTACTAAAACAAAAGCCTTTTAAACTTGAACTTCAACATAGTATGGAAAAAGTAAAATGAAATAATTCCATTTACTTATTCAGATGGATATTCTACTAATCGAATAATCACATGCAAAATCAATAACCACTTTCATAATGATGGAATGCATAATGCTAAACTTTAATTTCTTTTCAAGGCCTCATCCCAAGACCTTGGGGCTGACTGTAACCGGAACCCAACCCGGAGTGCCTCTAATAACCGGACACCAACCCGGAGTGCCTCTAATAACCGGACACCAACCCGGAGTGCCTCTAATAACCGGAGACCAAACCGGAGGGCTTACTTTTACCAGTCCCTAACCTGGAGGGCTTAATTTTACCAGTCCCCAACCTGGAGGGCTTACTTTAACCAGTCCCCAACCTGGAACATACTTGTCTAACACATTCATATGAAGTAAAGGTTGAAATATAACATAAACATTCTTATTGTAACTAGCATACGAAATGTCAATACTTTACTCATAAACCATGAATGCTATATAAATGACACATCTACAGTCAAACATATCACAAAACGTCATTACAATATGGAAGTTTTAAATCATAATAAATCAACTTCAAATATTCTTAAAATCCTTCAAAGGATGTTGACATAGATGAAATTTTTTTTTAAAATTATTGAGAGAAATATCCCTTTTTCATGAAAACATTTTAATGTTACACAATTTAGAAAGTAAGGCATTTAAATACATTTTTGAATCAAAGTGTCCCATACCACTTTGAAACTTTTGAATGGAATTAACACTTTTAAAACATTCATTTTCATATAAATAAATCCTTACAAACCATTTTGAAAACGTGGACATAAATGAGGATGATTTAGAAGAATAAATATTTAAAACATTTAAAATGATGTTTTAGTAAAAGTTCCCTCAGAAATAATCCCTTTGAAAACTCTTTTATGAAATATTGACATGGATAGTAAATATGTCCCTGTAGATACTTACGTAAAGACAACCTCGGATATTGAAGAGATTGTGAAGTAAACCCTTATCAATTTGGTAACTTATGAAACATACAACCCATGAAAGAGGTATCATACAATGAAAATGTAAATACACATAAGGTAAAGTGTATTACACAAAGAATACAATTATGGGCAGTACATACACCACACAAAAGATAATAGTGGAAATATTGCATGAATCTCACGGAAATAAAGAGTGAGATGAAAACCCCTTACCACGTTAATAAACTGAGTCGTATAGCCAAAAGTTGATAACCACCAATTTATTTACAGAATAAAATGAATATAAATAGAATCATGATAATATATATCAAATGGCAGTACACAATACACCACTTTCAATAATTTAGTGGCGAACAATTGAAATCTCACGGAATTGAAAGTGAGATAAGAAAATCCCTTACCTTGTACTTTTACTTGGATGGGGTAGGTTAACCTCCTATATAATATTGAAATAATTGTTATTAAATTATACAAGAATCATATATATTAATATCATATCATATATGATCTTTTAACTTTTCTTTGTTAATAATGTCTTAGTATTATCGTTGTTTTGGGTGTTAACTTACTCGTTGTCTTTTATATGTTTTATTACGTAAGCCATGTTTGTAATGGATAGGTTGTATATTATTCATATCCAGAATGATATCAAGTCCTTAAAGATCATTTTTAAATTTGAAAATGATAATTATACTTGAATGGATATGATGGAGAATGAATCTCATCGCGTTCGTGGAGACGGTAGTCCGTACGTATGCACGAGCGACAATATCATTCTTTTGATATTAAAATAATATATAAATGAATGGTATATCATATATACAGAATCACTAACATGTTATATTTATTATTTACATGAGTTACACATCATTATTATACCCATCCAAATAATAATATATTGAATAACAATTACACCATGACGTGGAGACGGTAAGTCGTGCGTACGCACGTATGGTGACATGTTATTCAAAGGGTGGATAGAATACTGAATATGGTTGTACCATATTTATAATAACATCATAGTATATATATGATACTGCAGTTATTATTTTAGAATGGTAACAACAAAGTAAGAAGAAGTGGAAGAAGAAGGAACTTGGAAAAAGGGTGGTGAAATCATTACCTCTTCTTCAGTTCCTTCCTTTTGATTTGATCAAAAGGGCTCCTTAGGTTGGATTTATGATCAAACTAAGGCCTCTAGGTTGTAGTTAGGGAAGTTGGGAGATTATTTGGGCAGAGTTTGGCCTAACCATAAGGCTTTGAAGGTGTGACAAAATGAGAAGGAGGAGTGCCCTTTTATAAGAGGGGTGAGGGGCACCCTTGGAAAAGCTAGAAATATTAATTTATAATAAATTCTTATTCGGTTTCTAATGGCTCCAAAGTTGATTATTTAAATTTTAAGGTGGAGATGGGTCTAATACAACTCAACCAATAGAATTTAGATAGGTTTGGGTACTTATATTAACCTTATTTTTAAGTATTAACTCTAAGTTAATTAGTTTCAATTTTACAATGTCTCTTTGTATTTTTATATAATATGGTTAATAAACATACTATATACATCCAAAATACCCCCATGTGGTCCATTAATGATGAACCTATCATGATATAAGTCTCTTGGCCGAACCTTAGATTTTTAGGTATTTAATATCAATTAATAATATAATATTTGTTTTAAGAACTCTTTTATGTCAATTTTGACACTATTCAATAGTTGAATTTTGTGAAACTCCTAACAGATTTATTACTTCTAAAAAATTAAATTAAATCATTCCTAATATATCATATTATCCTAGAAAATTATTTTAATTAATTAAAAGTTTCATATTATATTTATTTGGGTATTTATAATATCAATTATGTTAATTTTTCACTATTATAGTAATTAATTCATCATCACTGTGTCATAAATAAATTAAATTATTTAATGTCTAAAAATTATAAATGAACTATCACTATGTAGGAATTCTTTTTATCTTTCTAATTAATATTTATAATCTAAAATCCAATGTATATAACCCTATGTAAAAATTGTTTTGCTAAAAGATATATGCTTGTGTCATTTTTGTATTCATTTTAACTTAATTAAAATAAAGTGTCCCTATCACCTACAAGTGGCACCATGGGGTCCCAAAATCGACCCAAAGATGACTATGGTCGAACATGTATCAACCAATAAGGCTAGGACACGTTTTAGGGTAATTTAGTATTATTATAATATTATTTTTTAACACTTATTTACCGGATTTACCCTTAACCATGGTAAATAAAATTTTTACCGCAGTAATTATTCAAAATATCTAAAAATAAAAGTTACCTATTTACACAATTTGGGAATCCTGATTCCAAATATGGAATCCATTTTTCTAAATTCAAAACACAGAAGTGGCAGAAATTAATTTAAAATTAATTCCCGCTGTCAAAACAAAAAGCGTGTTTTTAAGAGATAATAACTATCCAAAGATTGACACCTGTTTATGTTCGGTTTAATTGTAAAATTATGTCCAATGACCAAAATTATATTAAATGGTAAAACTATATTCTAAATATACTTTAAAAACACCTAAATTCATAATTTATCACTATTAAGTATTTTGATTAAAAAAGTTGTTTTTAATTAAAATTTAGTAATTTTCACTATTCATCAAAATATGAAAGTTATCCGAAATGTACCAAAATTTCACCTTAGGCTAAATTCGATATTCCGAATCCAAAAATGAAGTCCATTCCAAAATAGAAAATATATATAATTTCAAAAGGTAGGTATTACTATTCATAACGGCTAGTTTGATTGGTTGTGGTGTGTTAGAACTCGAAGTTGCGTACAACACATGCTACTGTATTATTCAAAGGAAAGCATACCGTGGAAGCTTGTGATGTTTCATTTTAAATTTTTTTTGATGTCACCATTTAGTAAAAAAGTTTTCAATATTGTATTTAAAAAGGTTTCACTATTAAAAGTTGATAAAAGTGCAATACTGAAAATGAATCTGTTCTTGTATTATGTCTAAGAAACTCATAATATGGATTCTAAAATTATAAGGATTATATAAAGTTTAAAATTTAGTTAATACTATTCATAACCTCTTTTGAACGGCTTGTTTGGTAAGTCATGGTGTGCTTGAACTCGGTGTTGCGTGTAGTGCAAGTTATTTTATTATTTTAAAGAAATAACACACTATGAAATCTTGGGGTGTTATAGTGTTATTTAAATTTTATGAAGACATACATGATACTTATGAGTGTGAGGATTGGGTAAGAGTGTAGTGTCATAAAAAAAATTTTAAAAGATAATCTTTGAGGACTTTTGAGGATATAAAGTGGAATAGTGGAGAGATTGTGACACCTCATATAATTTTTTTGGTATCAAATTTTATATTTATTTATTTTTATCATTAATTTTATATTAATATTGTTCTGCTTCAGTATTTATGGGTATTTCAATGTGTTTTGGTGTTTTTAGGGTGATGAGCTGCATTCTGCAGTTTACCACACCATGGTGGGTGAGGGGTAGGAATTTTTTGTTGGACCATAGGGATCTCCACATCGTAGTTAAGGTTTTGGTGCATATGGGATGATTCGTATCAAAAATTCACACTGAACTCTATTTAACAGTACTACATTAGGTCGCGTCTTAGTTGTTTTGGCTACACCACCATGAATTCCACATAATAGAGCTTTACATGATTGAGGGGTGAGACTCCATATGTAAAATAGTTATGGGTAAGAAGGAGAGGAACCCTAAATACCTTTACTAATCCTTATTTTAGATTGGACCAATGGATGGGTACCACATCATGGTCTATGAGGACCACACCATGGTGATCCTTTGGGCTGTTTTTTTAATGTGAAATTCCCTATCTACCCTCTCTCTATTTTAATCTATTCCATCCCTCTTTTATTTCCATTTGTTCTTCCTATGAACTTGAAATGTGGGAATCTTATCATTTAAACTCAATTAATGATTTCTTCTATATTTTGGTGGAAATAGTCAAGGTTAGCCTCAAGTTATATTGTATCCTTACTCCTCTTCTATTATGTCATATTTTATTCCCTTTTTTAAGTATTAGAACCTTATTTTTATAATAAGGAAGAAACTATGGATTTTAATGGGGTTTTAATGTAATTTATTAACTATTTACACTTTCAATGATCCCCTTTATTCTATTTTTATGGTTTTATGTAAATTTAGGAGGTTGATTTCTATATTTTAGGTAGGTGTTTGTACATAACTTATCTTTCCCTTGGGATGCCTAGAGTTCTTTGGTTTTCCTTTGGTTATCATTTATTAATTATGATTGAATTATATTCCAAGTAATGTTTTAGTAATTTTTTTATTGGGTTCTTTATATTTATTGAATGAAATAATGATTTTCCATGGTTTTATTTAAAAATCAGTTTTGTGCATGCAAGGTGTGTGGGAAAGTGATTTAAATATATTAATTTATTTAAAGTATATTTTTTTGGAATCATTTAAATGTAATTGTGTCATGATATTTATTACCATTATGTTGAAAATTGGATTTGTGTAAAGTCATTCTCATTCATGTGATTGTAGATATTGGATTTCTGATGATTATTGGTGTCTCATGGGAGAACTTTGGTGTGTATTGGTAACCTAGAATGATGATTCCTTATCATAGATTGTGTACTGGATAAGGAATGTGCCCAAGTAGATATAGAGTCAAAGGGGTGAATTTTGACACTAGTGAGACTTCAAGAACTCCCAAAACTATAAGGTTCACGTATATCAGCTAGTGTACTGAGTGCAAGTCTTGGTTTCTCTAATACCTTGGATAGTGACCCATTTTGTGTATGAGGTACTTTTTTGTTACATGTGAATTATTTTTCATGTGTACTTGTTTGATATAGATATTTTGTAGATTTATGGTTGTATCCTACTATGATTTTCCTCAAAATTTGTATATAACATTGGGTTTAGGAATCCTTGTTTGGCAAGATACAAGTAATGGAAAAGGAACCACTTTCCAAGGCAGTGTTTCTTGATTATCATCATCCTTTCTAGTATGATATTTGGTGGTGACCATGGGTTAGAAATAGATTTTCTCATGGGTTATTTTAGGGATTCCTCTCTATTGGTAATTTTTTATATATTGGATGCATCGACCTTATTAGACTTTACTTTTTTTAGGATTAACTTGTATTCATATTATCTTTATCACATTGATTACTGTTATAAAGTAATTTATGGTTATTGTTATGATTCTTATACTTTTTTTGAATCTTTCTCTTATTTTGAAAATGTTAAATGTTTATCATGGACATCCGTGGTATATATGGATCATACTGGGTTTCCATATGGAAACCCTGCTGTGGTTAATTGGTTTATGAAGATGAAATCATTCCCTTAAATTTGTTTTGATGCCCTAGAACTATTTTTTGTTACATTGAAATCAAGGATATGCATCTGGCCTTAGTATGGGTTGAATCGAGTGATGGGTTGGGTCGATCTGAGTTGGTTTGGTATATACCCTTTGATATAAAAGATAATTTCTCAATTGGGAACATTACAAAATGATTAAGATTTATTAATTTATGGTTTATGTTTAATGGGATTTTCATTTGACCCTAAAGTTATTTTAGTAAAAGATAGAATAATTATCCTTTTTTGTATGATCCTGGGTATAAATTACTGGTATTGCCTATGATGAAATTATGAATGATTTATCTATGCATTCTTATATACTAAAATTCACATTCATAAATCCAAATTCATTGATTTTGATTAAAATCATGTTATCAACCAATTTACTTTGAGAAATTATAATTTTTAATGTTATATAATATAACTCCCATATTTTTTTATGATTCCAAATTATAACACATTCATCGAAATTGGATATCTATCCTTGGTACTAGATACATTCATCACTTCTTCCATAAGAGAAACTCCACAATTTTGTATTATACCACATTCATATTATTCCTTTATTAAGAAAATATAACAATTAATTTAATAATAATTGTAATATAACATATGTAAACATGTTCCAATGGTTAGATATTGAATTTATTCTAAAATTGAATTTGGTTTTTTAGATAAATCCTTAAAAATATAGTCAAAAAACAATAATATAAACTATTAATGATGTGTATTTTATATATAACTTGTATCACTTGATGGATTAAAATAATTAATGATTACTTTATGAGTTTAATAATATGGATTATTATCTATAATTTTATATAAAATTTAAATTGGATTCTTCTCCCACTCTATAATGGTAATTATGACAACATATCATACACAAATTCCTTCACACACAAGGCTCCCACTATGATGATATTTTTGGAGACCAATGTTATTCGCATCAAATAAGTAGTTGATAAAAAATACAATGGATTACGTAAAAATATATCAAATTTTAATAAAATGTTTTGTAAAAATTTTATTTTTGATTTACCATTTTAAAATCGTCATTTACCATTTAATGTGGCACATCCATCTGTAATGTATAGAACCAGGTAGTCGGGTCTATCAAACAAAGTGAACTATCAAGTGAACCATTATACTAAATAATAATGGTAAGAATAAAATCATAAATTCATATAATATTATATAAATTTCCTTTTCCAAAGTATTAAACTTTTTCAAGTCTATACCTTTACTATATATTGCATTAAAAATAAGCAAAGCCTAGTTAATGTGTGGTAAACTTTTAGTTAGAATGAAATGTAAAGTCATTGAAATTAAATCATTTATCAAAACATGGAATTAATGTAATTTTAATACATTTAAATTCAATTCATTTATCAGCATGATATTATTTATATTTTATTAATACCACTTTATAATCTTTACACCTTTAAGGAAGTTGAAAAACTAAAATTTATCTTTCTTGGAAAGAGTGTAAGCTGCCGGAGTAAGAAACTTATATATTCCAAACTTCACTAGAAATAAATCTACCCTTATCCCAATATCAATAATTTCCAACCTAGACATAATTCCATTTTTTTAACAGGTTCATTTAATAGGATTCCAATAACACTATCACATACATTTTTTCTAAGAACATGACATCAATAAAATGAATTTTCTACAAATAAATCTAATGTGGTAATTCCAAACAATGAACCCTATTTCAAACCCATTTTCATAATATGTTTTGAAAATAGTTTACCAAAAAAGGTGATAATATTCAATAACTTTTCAATATTTTCATCACCATATAATTGAAAAGGTTTTGTACCTTATTTTGAATTCCCTTCAAATGATGTTGTACAATATCACAATATATTTCATCAGGTTAAAAATTTAGGATGTCCAAGAAGAACTATATTCAAGGAATGATTCAACCTAACTAATTGTGTTCCTTATTCAGAAATGGGGCACCCTAACATTTCATTAATTATATCTCCTAAAATTGTTTATAAGAAATAAATTCATCCTTCATCCCAAATAACAAGGATCTCAACATGAACTCTTCATTTCTATGAACATTAAATAACATAACACTTGAATCGCATATCAATTTTAGATATTTGACCAGTGGATCCAAATAAACATCAATATCATTAATAGGATTTGTTTCCCTAATCTAATTAGAGGCAACATAGTTTTCTTGCACTTCATGCATAACCATAGTGCGAAGTTATAATTTTTTAACATAACCATTATTGTACTATAAGTTATTTTCTTACACCAAAAGGATTCATTCCATAAATAAATAGTCCAAGATAGATATTTGTGAGCTAATTTATAAATTTAGTATTTTCATGATAAGTTTTAATCCATTTAGAAGTGTCTACTGGGTGATGAAGTTTTCAAATTTTAATTATTATATCTGTGTGCCAAATTAATTTACTAATAGTGTCATCATTTATATATACTTTTATATCCCATATAATGATTGTAAAATATCATAAAACTTTAAAAAGACATGATTCATGTTTCTTATATCAAGATTCACCACACTTATGGAATTTTATATGTGATTCATAGTCCTTGTGAAACAATATAAAGTCATATGGATAGGCATGTATTATTTAAAATAATAAACCCATTGAACATAACGTTAATTTAGTGTTACATGTTTCAAAACAAATCTCATTATCTTCTAGTAAAATATCATTCAAGATACAATGTGGTTCTATAAAGCTAGTGTCACTCCATGTACAATTAGCTTTCAAATTCTATATCTTCAATATGAATGATAATGTCATATATTTAGTACAACCAATATACAATGACATATTTTCATAACTCTTTAAATATTCAAACATCTTTGGAAAATCATTTCAGTCAACTTAAACTACTATTGTCATTTTCTTAATATTATCTAAATCATCATTTATAATTGTACTCATATCAAGCAATCCATAAACTATAGTTTTATCCCAATTACTAGTTATATACATTTATTCCCCAGGATTAGTCCAACATTTGTAAATTCAATCTATTTCATGAGAGATAAAGTGTTCTTCTAATTAATTTGGATAAATTATTATTGAATAATAACAATATTAACATATAGAAATGATTTGATAAGTTTATATCCGTACTCTTTTGAAAAGATGAATGACTCCCCCATCCTCATACTCTTTTTCCATATAATTTACATCTAATCATTTTCAATTATTATTTAACTTATTTGGTTCAACAATATTCATATTTAAAAATAAATAAATACATATAAGGAATACATATAATATATCATTTTTTACATGCATAAATTATATAACGTATAACCTTAAAAAATATAATTACAAATTATAATGCATGTATATTGGAGATATTTATTTTATCTCGTTCAATTTTAAAACAAATGTGATTTAAATGTATTGTTTTTCAATATTATTTTGATAAATAAATTTAAAGGTTTCAAATGTAATTTTTTATAAACATATATGGTTTCTTATGATTTATACTTCCTTTATTTAAAACCTTGGTTTATCACCTTATGAAAAGTTATTTTTTGGTAAATTTTTTAATTTTTAATTTGAATAAGTAAATTTCATCATATTATGACGGCGTATTTTTATTGGATGTTTATTATATCATTTAATGTTATTATATGGAATTTAGAATTTTCAAATTATTTTGGTCCATGAATAACTTTTTTTATTGTTTGTTTATTCTTGTTTTCTTATGTAAGGGTTATTAATCATGTTTTTTTCTTTAAAATTAAATGTTATATGTACTGAAAATGTGATCTACTGTTATTAAATTTGTTACATGCTTACTATTTTTATATTTTCATACTTATAATTTTTATAAGGCTTCAAATGGTTTCAAGATCTCCAAAGTAATGTGTATTTCAGATGTTTTAGTTATGTCCCTTGACTTTTTCTGGTTAAGTGAAACAAATATTTATATGTTCTAGGCCTTGGGTAAAAAAAGAAATTAATAATTGATTCCAAATTATTTTAGGTTATCTTAATCCCTCTTATTTAAAACTAATTTTCACCCTTAATTAAATATATTTCTTTTTTTATAGTAGATATCTAAATTGTAATGATTTCCTCTCTTTAAATATGGGCAACATGGGTAGACCTTAACATAATATGGAAACATTTATTTAGTAAACATTATTGTATTTTCTTAATTATGTTAAAATGTAGAAGATATATTTACATAGGGAAATTTTAATTTTATAATTATATGTCGTAAATGGTGTTTATTCCATATCTTATCCTTTATTTGAATTATTAATAGTATTCAGTAATTATGATCAATTTCATAATGAATACATAACATATTTCCCAATTTTTCTAAAAAACATCCTCAAAATATTCATATTTTGGTATATTTCACATGTTTAAAAATTTAATTACATGTTTCAAATCCATGTGAACCTCAAAAAAATATATATATCAAAATTATAAAATTATTTTAAAACAAACACTTCCATGGAAATAATAACAAGAAAATTGTAACACCTTGAATTTTTATAAATTATTTTTTATAAATTAAATTAAATTTCTTATATAGATTGATTTACACACAAAAAATCAACCTTTCAATACACTCAACACCAACATAAGATTGTGCTACATGCAACTCTGGCTTATCTTGCATTACACGGAATACTGAGTTTTAACAAAGCCATGATATATTATAGTTTTTTTAAATTATACTATTATAACCTAGCAATTAAACTTTGTTATATTAATATTAATAAATACTTTTAAAAAATTAAGTATAAAGGTTTTATATAAATAAAATACATTTACATAAAAATCATAATTATTCAATAAATTCTATCTGTTTTGAAAATACAATTTTTTCAAAAAATATTCTTTTTATTTATTTATTTTTAATGTTAATAAAATTAATTTTTCACATATTTATAAAAATAATTTTATAAAATAAACTTAATATTTTAATTTATAATGTGAAAATTATCTTACCGTGAATTTTTTTGATTTTTTTGAAAAGTTTCATTTTTTATGAATAGTGAACAATATTATATTTTAATTGAAACGTGTATTATTATTAAATTATTTATGAAGTAAATTTATATTTTAAACTCTTTTTGAAGTATAATTACTTCAATTATTCATATATTAATCCAATTTAGGTCATTAGAATCAATTTCATATTAAAATTGGCTATAAAAACTTTGTAAACGTTTTATCATTTTTTTCTTTAAAAAAACTATTTTCTCATCTTGTCTGTGGGATTAATATTAAATTAATTTTTTACACTTATGTCTATGGAATTTTAAAAAATGTATTCAATATTTAGAATCCAAAAAATTTATAATTTCTAATAATTTCAACTTAATTTCGGACCAAACTGAATAGTGACTGTAGTATAAATCAATTACCACAGTTATGGTAAAAATGGGTTTACCAAGGGTTAAACTAAAATGATAAGGTTAAACATAACCAATAAACTTGTAAAAAAATATTTTATGAAAATATTTAGGCAATTAACACTATAATATTTTATATTAGTCTATTTTGGACTTTTTCTATATATGAAAAACGTGGAAGCACTCAATTATTTTCAAAAATACCAAGTGTTTCCTCTCCCCCACCTATAAAATGACATCCCATATCCTCTATTAATCATACATTAAGACATGTTTTTTTTATAAAATACCCAAAAAACATCCCAAATTAACTACCCTTATCCAAGTTTCCTGATTTAGTCCAAAAAACTATTTTAGGAAGAATTTTAGTGCAAACATAAGGAGGATACCCGAAAAAATGTAATATTCATCAACGATCACTTTTTATTATTTTTTACTACACACCCTTAAATTATTATTATTCCCTGATTATATAATAAAACTAGTATATTAAATATAATAATTTTTTTGCTATATTAAGTTAATTACAATATACATCTAAACTTCCATCAAATTGGTTACAAAATAATCATTCGTGTGTACAAAGGACTACCACCTCATGATTAGATGTCGTTCTTTTTTTCATTACTATCTATGGAGGCTAGAAATAATGATAGATATATATTTTATATATTATATATATTTTATTTATTATGTTATTATTGTTATAGAATTATTATATCACACAACCCTTTATATCTTCACTTTTTGGGAATACGATAACGTCATTCATGTGTATGGCATACTAGGCACGTGAGCGTAAACCTGGTTGGAGAGGACTCATAAGTTCACCCAGGAGACTAGTGATCAAATCCAAGTGGACGCATAATTTCTGGGTGACACTATAGTAGTACTGTAGCATTACTGTTGCAGGTACTGTAGTGGGAACTGCGCAGTACTCTAGCAGGTACTGTAGCGAAAACTGTAGAAGGAATTATTTGGTACTGTAGAAGATGGGAATTTTCCCCCGTTTGGGCCTTCAGGCCACCGATTTGGTCCCCAAGTCCTTTAATGACTTTGGGCCACCCAAGCCTTCGGGATAGTATGGCCTTCAGGCCACCTTATGTGCAGATGCAAACCAGACAACCTAGAAGGAACAAGATCTATAGAAGGATGAGCAAGGAGCTTTCACCACAGTAGAAGCCAAACAGATTGAAAGATTGAGAGGGTATGGAACCTACCATCAGTACAAGCCTCTTCATGCACAGTATATCCTAGCCGAACATCCATGTGATGGTGGAGAGCTGATTTCACGATGAAGATGCAGGGGAGGAGCAGTTCCAAGTAGTTAGTCTAGGTTGTATGCAATGTTTGAAGACTATGAGAAATGAATTCATCTAAGGCATATGGTCCATGTAATAATTACACCTACGGGTCTTGTAAGGGTTCCAACTCACCCCTTGAAAGGTGGATTATCAAAATCAATAAAAAATGAATGCCTTCGGGCCATTGGATGGATATATGGCGGACTACCACCTTGCAAAGTGAAGTGATTCATTAATGATTTACATGGAAGGTAATAAGGATGGTTTAATGAAAGTATGTGATATATATGACATAAAACATATTATTTAATGATAATATATATCACTTACTTCTCTTTCATTCAATTAAAAAAACAGACATAGTGTTCATGCGTACGCACAGTCTAACATCTCCATAAACAGTGTATTCCATTATCCATCACTAAATTTTATTAAGTAATATAAATTCATATATACTGAATATATATTATATTTATATCATGGTTATAAATCTTCAAAATATGGAACCATTATCAAAGTAATAGGGTCAAAAATATAACAAATCAAAAAAAATATAAAAAACAAAGCGGTTATTACCCAACCCATAACTTTAACATTAAATAATTAATAAATGGGTAATAAATTTTCATAATAAAATATTGTATGGTATGATATATATTAATATTTTTATTAAATTTATTTATAAAAAAATTATATTTATTATACATGAATTTTGAATGCGGATAATGTAATTCAACACTTAAGGTAATGGATTTTCGTCTCACTTTTTACTTCTATGAGACACATTCCATATTCACCACATATTTATTTTATGTGACATATATACTTCCCATGAATTTATATTATTAATATTATCATGAAAAATATTAGGTTTTTCATATCAATTTTACAATATCTCTTCCATGGGTTTACAGTTTCAATGTTATCAATGTGGTAATGGATTTTTGTGTCAATTTTCCTTCTTTGAGATATACATTATGTTATGCACCTATATTTTTTGTGAGGTGTATATACAGCCCCTTTGACATGAAATATCATAAATTTATATGTTCTCATGACATTATAGGTTCTATTATATGTTATTATTTCATGGGGCTTACAATTAAATGTTACCAAAGTGGTATTGATTTTATGTTACAATTTCATCATTTATAGAGATTGTTTAAGATTAATTATCCAATATTGAGATCATTAAATATAAAACTAAATAATTATCATAAATTTTATTCTCTTATGGTAATTAATTATATATCCAAGTAATATAACCATTTTTCCACTCTTTGGTACTTACAATTATAGATAAAGTGTTTTAATGAAAATTGGACATTATTTCTCTCTTTAGTCAGAAACTTCTTTTCATCCAAAACCATGTTATGTAAAATTATTTTCGAAAATGTTTTATTTATATCTAAATTATTTATTAATAAAAAAATTACCCATTTTTCACTTTTACAAATAAAATTAATGTAATCTTCATATTACTTTCTAAATAAACCACATTTCCCTTTTACTGAAAATATGAAAAGAATATTTGTTTTTAACATAAATGGAATGAATAGTATTTCCTAAAATCATGACCAATTAATTATCTCAAGATTACCATACATGTTATCAAACCTCTTTTCAATGAAAATTTTTTCTTTAATATTTAGGAATTTTTTAGATTTTAAATAAATGATTTCAAAATGAAACAGATTTTACAAATTATTTTATGTCTTAAAAAATAAAATAAGAAAGGATACTTTATTATAAAAATTCTGTAAATTATTTTTATATATTATTTTATAATTTTTAAATTTTACTTTAAATAAAATTTATTTTTATAATTTTTTATGTTTTAAAATGTATTTTTTTTAATTAGAAAGGATTTTTTAATCAATAAATGTTTTAAATTATTTTTAAGGATTCCTTATAAGATTCATGGTTATTATCAAAGAAAAAGGATTTTAAAAATGTTTTCATTTTAAGAATTCTTTTCAGAAGTAGAAAGGATTTTTTCCTCCATAATTGTTTTTAATGATCTTTAAATCTTACTTTATAAGTTTTCAATGTTATTTTCATCAAAAAGGATTCTAATTTTTTTTATGTTTTGAAAAATGATTTTCAAAGGTTATTTTCCTTAAGAAATGTTCCATGTGATCATTCAAAATCCTTTTTCAACTAACATGAAATACATTGATATAATTTATGATTTACTAGGGTTATGAACCAAGGATTCTATTTTAATTATTTCCTTTAATGGTTTATATTTTTTGATGACAAGATTCTTATGAAACATGTTTCTCTTCCTTGAGTTATAACATTATAGAACTCTTATGAAACCATATTCTTTTCATGTGTTATTATATGATTAAATGATGAAATGATTATGAAACCTAACTATTTTACATAGGTTATGATATGATGAAATGTTTATGAAACCCTTTTTATTTCATGGATTATTATATGATGAATATTTCATGATGTTCTAGCACATTGATGTGTGATTTTCATTATGTGACGGTGTTTACATTATAACTAAGAATGGTGGTTATGTTATAACCAAGCATTGTAGTTATGTTATAACCAAATACAAGTTGGGCCTATATCTCCCTACAATGCATTGGGTAAATATTTATATATCATGAGATAGATACAACTAGAATGGGGGTTGAACCCGATTCAGTAAGAAAAGAATAGAATTGGGAGTAAACCCGGTTCAGTAATACCTGACTATAATAGGGATTGAAATCTTTTTAGTAAGATAGGACTAGAATGGGGAGTGACCCAATTTCAGTAATATAGGGCTAGAATGGGGAGTGAACCTTGTTCATTAAGAGACATTTTCTACTATGATTGTTTAGGAATTAAACTCCTTCAAATATAAAAGCCTTGGTGGTGAGACATGACTAATATGGAAATGGTTTTCTATGATTATTTTTATATTACAAATTCCATTTATTATGCTGATTTTATCCACTCATCTATAATGTTCTTTGATTTCATTATGAATCTTGTCTTATGAACTATAAATCTCTATATATTGAGTCAAGAATATGATCTTTAATATACAGGGTATGGTTTTCAAATATAATTCCCAAGTTATCATATCCTTATGTTCATTTTATGCTTAAAACCAAGTCTCTGAAGAGCGTTATCCATACGATACTTCATTATCTATAAATATATTTTCCAATTTTCTATAATTTTGGAAATAGAGGTTGGAGTTATATATAAATATTTTGTTTTTGAAAAGAAAAGGAATATGGAGTTCAAAGAGAAATCTAAAAATAATGGAGAGAATAAGATATGATTTTCAATATTCTCAATGCGTGGAAAGAAACATGGAGGGAATTTTCTTTAGGGGCCTATTGAATGATTTTAAGTGTGGAAGGGAAGTTCATCAAGAAATTGATTTCCAAAGTGATGGAAAGAAGTTAAATAACGATGTGAATAGATAAAAAGTGGTGCATGATGCACAACCCATAGTCTACTGTTTCAAATGCTAGGATTATAGAAATTATGTGAATCAATTCCCTAATACACGGGTTAGTACAGAAGATGATCCACAAAAACCTCTAAAAAAGTAAAAAGGTAAATCATATGAAATCATAACATATGAAGTGAATCGTGATAATTAATGGCACACTTATCCCCCTTCTTAGTTGGGAATTTCATGTTTTAATTTGTATGAATGATCCCTATGAAAATATTATTGTTAAATTTCATGTGATTATCTTCCTCTACATGGATTTTTGGATAATTAAATCACATTTGATATTCTATCAGTAAAATGATAAACCCAATATTACAATGAATTTTTTTTTGTATAATATAATATATTATATAGGAATAAATTGTGAATTAACATTTGAATTTTTTTTTGTTTCCATGTAATATTAACTTAATAGTTATGGATATCATCATGGGTTTATGAGTTTAAGGTTGATCATAAGTTCAAATTCATTGACACCCCTTTTTATATTTCATGTGATGGGAGTTTATAATGATTAGGAATATTTTAAGAGATATTTATGGTAATAAAACCCTTTGGTTTTATATATGTTTTAGTGAAAATTTTATTTAAGGAATAATACATATACACATGATGGACATATGGTTATATGTACAGGTAAACATTACGGGTACCTTATCTTTGATATTGAGGTAATTATGGGTTGTAGTCAATCACCTTACAAATTCAAAACACTTCATCATTATCAGAGAAGATTTAACTTTGGATATTCATTCCAGAATATAATAAGATTACTATGGTTAAATGTATTACTACATTCAATTTTCTCTAATTTGGATCTGAATTTTACCTCAAAATTTTGAATGATTATTCAGCAAGATCTAGAAATAGAGTTGATCTTTTGCACTATGATAACAATTAAAACCCTATATGATATACTATGTTCTAATGGATTTAAAATGTTGTTTGGGATTGAACCTTCCTTTGAGTGTGTTTTCTTACAATAATAGATTTCAATCGAGCATTTAGATAGATCCTTATAAAGCCCATTATATGTACTAGTATAAAGTTTTATAAAAAAAGATAATGAGACATAAAATAGATAATGGGATGATATTGATGGTTAAAACCATTCAAAAACATTTATGTACAATGGAAATATAATATAGATTTTATACTAAAAATTTATAATGTGATATGGAATTTGAAGTTGGTGAGAAGGTAGTTCTTGGAATTTCTATATAAAATAAAAGAGGGAAAATTAATGCCTAGATATATTGGTCCTACTAACATACTTTATCATATTAGGATTGTATATTATCATTTTTAACATCCACCAAACATATCTTTGTTATATGATATATTCCATGGATCTCTCATAAGGAAGTATATACATGTCGGTTCACATGTATTGAACATAGAGGTCATACCATTAGAGAAAGATCTTTCTTATAAGAAACAACCAGTGGAGATTACAGATTGTAAAGATAAAGTTATAAAAAATAATATCACTCACCTGGTCAAAGTTTTTTGGAGAAACCACCAATTTTAGGAAGCTATTTGGTAACTTGAGGATGTGATGAGGTAGAAGTATCCTCGTTTTTTTGTATCAGAGTGATGAATTTTGTGGGTGAAATTCATTTTAAGGGGGTAGAATGTAACGCCCAGTTTTTTTTATAAATTAATTTTATTTAATAAATTAATTTTTTTAATATAATCAACTACATACAATACCAAGTCAATATTATTCTACAAATGAAGTTATCATATTTCTGAAAAATGGAAACCATGAATGTATGTATTATATAATAATTAAATAAGAATAAATAAATCATTAATATCATATTTATATCATATAAAAACATAAATTTTATCATTTTCTCCAACCTTGAAAGATGGAAATGGAAGAAAGAATGACAACGGTTCGTGAGGCAGTAGTCCACCGTACACACAAATGGTGATTGTGTATCACATTTCATGGAAGTGTGTTTGAGTATAGGTAAAATAATTAACATAAAATAATCTAAGTATATTTAGGATAATATTATTATTATATAATCATGTAATAAGAATTATTTAGGTGGTGTATAAATAAATAAAACAAAAGTGAGTGTGGAAGGATATTACCTCTTCTTTGAGTAAATTTTGTTTTTCAGTCAAGGGCCTACTTGATTGTATTTATTCCCAAAATTATTCCTATAGGTTAAAGGTTTGGAATTTTGGAGGATATTTTTTCCATGTTTATCTGATCCAAATGGCTTAATAGGTGTAAAGAAGTGAGGGGGTGAATGTCTTTTTATAGTGGAGGAGGAGTTGCATTTTTTGTAAATATAAAAAGGTTAAAAAAATTGAGAGGTATTCCTTAAATAATGTGCCACCAATAATAGTAAATTATTTATAATATGAATTATATGGTATAAATATGGCTAGATAATGGCTTTTTTACTTTTTTTTTGGTATTCTTCCCCATGAGTTAAAGTTTAGCCACTAAGTAAACTCATTTTTCCATAATTGATGTAATTATTCTTAATTACATTCACTAATAGTTTTGATAAAAAATTAATTTGACATAGTTCAAAACTATATATTATGATAAATATAAATATAGAATCCATTTTTTAAAATTAAAAACACATATGTGGTAGAAAGTAATTTAAAAATAATCTCATATATGGGATGGAAGAACGAGTTTTTAAAGTAAAAATATTCAAAAGTTCGAATTGTTTTTATATCCTATTTCAATTATTAATTGATTAAAATGACCGAAATTTTATTAATAGATTTATATTTCATATAAATATACTTTAAAACCAATTTATAATATAATTTAACTATATAAATAAGTTAGATTATAAACATTTTTCAATTAAAATTCGGTGTTTTTCAAAATTCATCAAAAAAGAAACTTCTCAGACAAATAGAAAAATTCATCGAAAGTAAATATTGATATTAAAATATAAAAAAAAAGAATTTTATTTTTTAAAATAAAAATTATAAATGTTTCAAAAATTAAATTTAAAATGGGTTCTCCTTTGAAAGGTGGTAAAATTACCTTTTTGAAAAATATAGCTTTTTATTCATATAATTTGATTTATTATTATATTATGCCTATAAAATATAATTTATGAGTTAAAAAAATTTAAAACTAATTTATAATATAATTTTACTATATAAATAAATTCGATGAAAAATCAGTTTTTAATTAAACTTTAGTGTTTTTAACTATTCATGATAAAATGAAACATCACAAAAAAATACCAAAAATTCACCCAAAGTAAATTTTAATAATCCTATTTAAAAAATAAACTTTATTTTTTAAAATAAAAATTATAAGTGTCAAAAATTATATTTTAAATGGGTTTTCCAATAAAAGGCGGTAAAATTTCCTTTTTTTAAAATAAATATTTTTATTCGTAAAATTGAATTTATTCTTATCTTCTTCCTATGAAATATATTTGATGAGTGTAAAAAAATTATCACATATATAATATATAAATTTTATTAAAAAATTCATCAAAATTGCTTGGTTTAATTTATTTATATAAAATGGTGTTTGTACTTATAAAAATAGTTTTCTTAGATGATGAATTTATTCATTATCAAATAATTATTACTTTTATTTCTAACTAATTGATTACCAAAGGATTAATTTTATATTCAAGTGTAGATCATATTCAAATAATTTAGTTAATATTATTTGTAACTTACATTCCAACTGTTGAGTCAAAAGTCTTCTTTTGACTTCTATATCATGTTTTGGAAATCACAAATGCATTCTATAATATTTTGGAAATTACAATTGTCTTCTATTTTGTTTATTGTATCGTACAATGATGATCGTACTATCCATATCGTATCGTATAATACTAATCGAACTGATCGTACTGATCATGCTGATCGTACTGATCATGGTGATCGTACTGATCATGCTGATCGTACTGACCATATCGTATCATACAATACTGATCGTACTGACCATATCGTATCGTACAATACTGATCGTACTTACCATGCCAATCGTACAATGCTGATCATACTAAATATGAAAATTGTATTGATTCTGTTACTCAAAATTTTTATTACATTCTTGTTTTAATACATAGTCAAAAACACTTATTCCATATGAATCGTACTCATGTTTTTCATTTCTATATATCTTATGTCCTAAAAAAATGATGTCGTTGAGTTAGTTACAAACTAATCAAAACAATGTTGTGCTTTCTGTTTCAATATGACTGCTGGAGACAATATGACCGTTGGAACCCGAGGCCTATAAATAGGAGGTCATTTGAAGCTGAGATAACAATGATTGATGATAAAATGAATTAAGAGACTTCGTGAACTACAAAGATTCTAGAGAGAGACACTGTGACTTCTCTCATCTTCCTTGTGCGTCCGATCATCGTATCGAGGGCTGCCGGGGATAGGCAGACAGACGTGCCGATCATCATATCGAGGGCTGCCAGGGATAGGCAGACAGATATGTCGATCATCGTATCGAGGGATGTCGGGGATAGGTAGACAAACGTGCCGATCATCGTATCGAGGGCTCACCAAGGTGTTGGTGAGACAGACCCTTTTATCCTAGGTGAAAGGATAACACTTCTCTTTGGGTTAAAAGAATTGTAATACTTTTACATTTCCGTTGTTACTTGTATTAGAAAGGAATTTATATTGTTTCCTTTCTTCTTTACATTTTCAATTGTAATTGTTTCAATTACAATCATTCTATTACATATTGTATTGATTGATTCTATACGCTTTAAGGTAGAATCATTCATCTTTGTATTACTCTGATTATTGTGTTAATCTTGAATACAATTGTTTTACATTACATTATTATTACAATACATCATACCTTTTTACATTCAATACGATTGTGGGTGTTTGTATTTGTACTAGTTTAAGATCATTTAAAATAATCTCTTAGTTGCTAAAACTCAAAGGTTTTTAAACCTACAATTCACCCCCTCTTGTATTATTCCATCTAATAAACATATATATCTACATATTTGATCCAAAAATTGGTATCAGAGGAGTTTTTCCACTGATTTTTATTACTATCTTTATTTCTTTCATATTATTATCTTGAATACTTACTACACTAACGTGTGGAGTGGAAACGTTTTTGTTAAATTAGATGGTAGGTATGAGTATCGGGTCAATAGACAATCTAAATCCTTTTATACCACCAATATTTGATGGGAATGATTATGAGTATTGGAGAGATCGTATGAAGAATTTCGTTATCAATACCGGTGTAGACAATTTTATTATGCTTACTGGAGGTTACAAAATTCCTGACAAAGAAGTTAGTACTTTCACCAACCAAGAGAAGCAAGAATATCAACTGAATTACAAGGTACGCAATACTTTATTATGCTCTATGACCAGGAATATATACAGTCAGATATCTTCATGTGAAGCAGCCAACTGTATTTGGAAGAAATTAGAAGTCACTCATTTTGGTACATCCAAGGTTATAGAAACAAGGAGAGAAATGCTTAGAGCAGAGTATCATGGAATTGTTTTTCCTTATGGAGAGCTAGTATGTAAAGTGCAACAAAGGTTTATGATAATTGTCAACAGCTTAAAATCTATGGGAGAAAAAGGTCTTGATGATGAAGCTCTTGTTTATAAGATTATAGATATAATGCCAAATGAATGGGAGTCAAAAAGGACAGCTATTGATGAAAATAGAAAAGTTTCCCAGATTACTCTTGATGAACTCTTTGGAACTCTTCTACAGCACGAGACAAGAATGAAGAGAGATGCTGATTTCAACAAGAAGAAGAATGGGAATGGAAGTGTAGCCTTTACATCTAATGCTAAAACACCTGAAAGGATTACAAGGTCGAAATCCAAGAAATTTGTTATATCTGATTCAAGTGATTGTAATCTTTCGGATAATGAGTTAGCCAATCGTGCTAGAAGGATGAACAAGATCGTGGGAAAGAAATATTTTCAATATAGATTCAAAAAGAAAGATAGGAAGGATAGGAAAGATTCAGAGGTAACTTGTTATGAATGCAAGAAAGAAGGACATATAAGGCATGATTGTCCTTTACTAAAGAGTAAAGATAGAAAGGAGAAACACTCTGAAAGAAACAAGAAAAGGTTTTATAAGACAAAGAAAGTCTTAAAAGCAAATGATACGTGGAATGCAAGTGTTAGTGATTCCTCAGATGATTCTTTAGAATATGAGACATCAGGACAAAGGAATATCAGACTCTTAGCCAGACTACCAATTAAAGATCATTGTCTCATGGTTAAGGTACATAATGCTGAAGCTATTACAAATGTCTCTTTAAATGAAAATTGTACTGATAATAGATATTATGAATCTTCAAATGATGAATCCTCATCATCAGAGGACGATACATTACCTTCTTTTGAAGAGGTCTCTAGATTTGCCAAATTACTTGAAAATGAAAATTCTAAACTCAAAAAGATATTTGAAAAAGCAAATTCTAGAATTTCAATCTTGACTAAAGAAGTATCAGATCTTTCTAAAGATCTTGATGTGAAAACTTCTGATTTTGAAAGTATTTTAAAAACCCTTGAGAAAGTTAAATCTGATAATGATAAACTTTCTAAGGATCTTGAAACTGTAATTTCAAAGAAAAATATTTTAGAGCCTAACTCTATTTCAAATTCGAATGTTTTCGAAAATAATAATTTGGTTTTAAAACTAAAGTCAGAGATTTTATCCTCGAAAAAATGTTTGTCAAAATTTACTCATGGAAAAGAAAACTTTGACAGGATGTATTCTCAAATTAGACCTTTGAGAAATCGTTCTGGTCTTGGTTATACTTATTCCAAACCTGTTTTTAGCAATAACTATTTTGTTCCTCAAAAAACCTCTTTTTGTTCTAAGTGTCAATGTGGTGGACACTAGAGAAGAGATTGTTCTCTTAACAAAACTCAATCTTTAGGATTTCATAAAGCTCATTTTGCAAAACAAATGTGGATACCTAAAATTCTTTTATCTAACCTTTCTGGATCCAAAAAAGTTTGGATTCCGAAAATCTAATTGTTTCTTTTTCAGGAAATTGAGAAGTGTACAAATAATAATATTTGGTACATAGATAGTGGTTGTTCTCGGCACATGACTGGAAACAAAGATCTCTTTGAAAATGTTATCAAAACAAAAGGTGGAAAAGTTACCTTCGGAGATAATGCTCAAGGAAAGATTGTTGGTATAGAAGATCAACGATCACTCTTTTTCAACCCTAGAAGATCAAAGGTCACCCCTTTATCACCTATAAATAGCCCCCCTCTCCTCCCTAAACCCACATTGTTTTTTCCGGATTTGAGGCGAAGCTCTGCTCCACCATCTATAAATCACCGTACGATCCTTTCATCGGCATCACCTTTATGTCTCAATCCTCTACTAACACTCCCGCCGAAATGTCTTCAAAGACTTTTACAGAGAAAGACTTTAACATAGAAAGGTTAGTATCTCGGGACTTTTTCGATACGTACGATTCTATAATCAGGAGGATCATTTTGCTTCAAGGGTGGGAACATCTGTGTGTTGAAAAGACTGATTCTCAAGATCCGGTTCTTTTTTATGAAGTTTGTCAATTTTACAAAACCGTTTCTTTCGACAAAGACAAGACTATAAACATTGCTATGTCTGATAGAAAATTGTATATGTCTGTGAAACAAGCGGCACATTTTCTGAATGTTTCTGTAGAAGGGGATTCTTTCTGTCCATCGCACAAACTACCAGAGGATTTTGGTACGTTTAATAGAGAAAGTGCTGAAAAGACTTTGTTTGTTATTAATGAGGAAAAGAGAAAAGTGTCTCATCTTTCTCCGGACAATCGTTTTGTCGCTTTATGGATGCAAGGTTTTCTTATCCCAAGGAAAGGGGATCGAGAAACTTTGAAAGTTTCTGATATTTTCATGCCTGACTATCTTGTGAATATGAGAAAAGTAAATCTCATGGGGTATGTTTTTGAAACCATTAAGAATGTCAAGATAGGAGGGATTAAGTCCCAGATGATTATGTATCCAGCTATCGTTACGAAGTTCATTTTCGAGAGTATGAAGTTTTGTAACATTCCTTTGAAAGGAAACCCCATAGATCTGAAGCCTTATTGGATTAGCAAAAGTACGATGAAAAAGTTGAATGTTTATTTTGATCACAATTCAAAACTTTTTGTCAGAGATGTAGAAGCTGAATTGGCACAGAATCAATCGGCACTTATGCCAGCCAAAGACATTCAATCTACTGGAGTTACTCAAAAATCTGATCCGCAAACCAGTTCAAAGCCCAAGAAAAAGTCGAGGTACAGTAAGGAGGTTGTAGCCAAATGGAGAAAGGATAAGGAACAGAGAAAGGAAGGTGATCCGAAGTTTGGTCTTGACCCTGCTGAGGCTTTTGCAGATAGAGTAAGGGTAGAAGAAACCCTTCAGGCTGAAAAGAAGAAGAAGGTTCTTTTGAAAAGAAAGGCTCAGGACTTTTATGTCTCTAAATTCTTGAAAGTAGTAGAGGAATCTAGTGCTCAACTAACAGAAGAAGTGCACCAAGAGCCCATTGTACAGAGTCTCCCTGAGAAAGGAAAACAAAAACAAGGGATGGAAGAGATAGAAGAAGTGGAACAAGAAGAAGGATACTTTCTTTTAGAATTTCTTCAAAGTTCAAAGAAGAGTAGAGAGGAATCGGTTCAAAAGCTGAGTGAAGGTGTTCAACAAACTCCTCATGTCGATCAAGCATGATCTCCGAACATAATGTCATCTCAAGAAAAGAAAGGTGCTCAATCCTCTCACTCTGATAAAGTTTTTGTCATCAGTGACAGAGTGGAAGAATAATGAAAGCACAAAGAAAAAGAAAAAGGGAAACAACTAGTTGTTGACTCAAGAAGATCGTATGAACTAGCATCGTACGATGAAGATACTGATTCAGAACATACAATCTCTCTCAAGAAGAGTGATTACATTGTTCATGTTTTGAGAAGGGTTGAGAAGACCATTCCTTATTTCCTGAGGCTGGAAGGGAAGATTGATTTTATTACTAAAAATCAAAAGAAGAAGTTTGGATCGGTAAAAGAATTGAGGAAGAAAGTTTTGTCAGTAGAAGCCAATTTGAATGTTCTTTCAGAAAGTTCGGTTGCTCATAAGAAGGCCTGAAATAAGATGACCATGTGGTCGTACAAAACAGATAGCTCAATCAATGATCATGAAATAGCTATTGAAGATATAAGAAGGTTTTCAAATGAGCTTTCAGTTTCTTTCAATAACCTTGACAGAGAAACAGTTGAAAGGTTGAATCTTTTGTCTTCTCAAAGAGCCGATGTTCCTTCAGTGAAAGATTTGCAAGAGAGAATGAATGTTTTTCAATCTGAATTCTTGAAGGTTTCATCTTTCAATGATGAAATGGTTTTGCTGAAGAATCAAAATTCTGTATTATCCAAAGATAAAAAGAATTTTCAAAATAGAATTGATACCCTTGAAGAAGTAATCAGAGTCCAGGAGGAGACTATCAGAAATCAAGATCATATTTTTGCAGACCAACAAGAGCTTCTCAAAAATCAGGGTAAATCAATTTCTGAAGACAAGAAGGAGATCAAGAAGATGAAAGCTGTTCTTCATGGGCTTATAAAGAAGGAGAAGGAAAGAGAAAACAAATGATTGTTGTATTTGTTTTCCTTTGGAATTTGTCTTTGTTTTTTAATGACTTTTATGATCCTTTTCTTTTATCCATTGTCTTGTGTTTATTTTCTAACTCCCTCAGACAATTCAAGATTACTCCTTTCTTTTTGTAAATCACAAAGGGGGAGAATGTTTACAAAGGGGAGAATGTTTTATAAAGGGGGAGAATTCTTTACAACACTCTTAAGGAAAATCTACGAATACAATCCTTAGGAAAGTCCATACCTAAGGGGGAGTTAGTTGTATTCAATTTCTTATTCAGAAGAGTTTCCAATAACTCAGGGGGAGATAAGTTTTTCTTGTTACATTTACTTTGTGTGTTGTGCTTTCCAAAAAGGGGGACATTGTTGAGTCAAAAGTCTTCTTTTGACTTCTATATCATGTTTTGGAAATCACAAATGAATTCTATCATATTTTGGAAATTACAATTGTCTTCTATTTTGTTTATTTTATCATACAATGATGATCATACTATCCATATCGTATCGTATGATACTAATCGAACTGATCGTACTGATCATACTGATCGTACTGATCATGGTGATCGTACTGATCATGCTGATCGTACTGACCATACTGTATCATACAATACTGATCGTACTGACCATATCGTATTGTACAATACTGATCGTACTTACCATGCCAATCGTACAATGCTGATCATACTAAATATGAAAATTGTATTGATTTTGTTACTCAAAATTTTTATTACATTCTTGTTTTAATACTTAGTCAAAAACACTTATTTCATATGAATCATACTCATGTTTTTCATTTCTATATATCTTATGTCCTAACAAAACGATGTCGTTGAGTTAGTTACAAACTAATCAAAACGACATCATGCTTTCTGTTTCAATATGAACGTTGGAGACAATATGACCGTTGGAACCCGAGGCCTATAAATATGAGGTCATTTGAAGCTGAGATAACAACGATTGATGATAAAATGAATGAATAGACTTCGTGAACTACAAAGATTCTAGAGAGAGACAATGTGACTTCTCTCATCTGCCTTGTACGCCTGATCATCGTATTAGGGCTGTCGGGGATAAGCAGACAGATGTTCCGATCATCGTATCGAGGGCTGCCGGGGATAGGCAGATAGACGTGGCGATCATCGTATCGAGGGCTGCCGGGAATAGGCAGACAAACGTGCCGATCATCGTATCGAGGGCTCACCAAGGTGTTGGTGAGACAGACCCTTTTATCCTAGGTGAATGGACAACCCTTCTCTTTGGGTTAAAATAATTGTAATACTTTTACATTTCTGCTGTTACTTGTATTAGAAAGGAATTTGTATTGTTTCCTTTCTTCTTTACATTTTCAATTATAATTGTTTCAATTACAATCATTCTATTACATATTGTATTGATTGATTCTATACGCTTTAAGGTAGAATCATTCATCTTGGTATTACTCTGATTATTGTGTTCATCTTGAATACAATTGTTTTACATTACATTAGTATTACAATACATCATACCTTTTTACATTCAATACGATTGTGGGTGTTTTTATTTGTATTAGTTTAAGATCATTTAAACTAATCTCTTAGTTTCTAAAACTCAAAGGTTTTTAAACCTACAATTCACCCCCCCCCCCTCTTGTATTGTTCCATCTAATAAACATATATATCTACATATTCGATCCAACACCAACAGCTAGGAGGAAACTATAATAATATTTTAATAACAATATTAATAGTGTATTGTAGTTCTGTAAAACTCGGCCTTGTGTGTAACATAATCTATCATATGAACTTAGTATTGTGTATAACACAAGCCAAATATAGTTTTTCTTGTTCCACGAGCTAATCTAAGTGTTACTTATAGTGAAATATTAATATGGTGTTGTGTAAAACACAAGACAAACTTAGTGCAATCATATAACACAAACTATATTCAGTGTTTCGTGAAATGAAAAATAAAAAAAAAATCGAAAAAATATATTTCAAAAAATATCAGGGTTTTACATTCTACCATATCTTAAAATGAAATTTGGCTTCAAAATTCATTTGGGTTATCAACGGTATAATATTTTAAATTTTCTTTATTAGGAACCCACGTAATAAAAAATGGATAATTTTTTTTTGAGAAGTGAAATTTAAAAACATAAATGCTACCCAAAGTAACTCATAACTAGGTTTCCACATAGGAGAACATAGATGGAAATTGAAAACATGGACATGAAATAAAATCATAAATAATCATAGAAATCGATAAAGATCGTTAATGTAGGGACACATGTTTTGACCAATAAGAATTTGGAATATTTTCAAGAATATTTTCAAAGCTAGGCACCGAGTCGGGATTGGAATCCGGGGCTCGGAGATCCTCAGTACGGTGATTTCAAAAATATCAAATACATTATTTCATGCACATGAAGTTTCATTTAAAAAGAGGAATAACTCATCTGGGAAGTCTCAGATCGTATTTTTGAGTTCGTGGTTGAGTCCAAAACATTTTTTTACTGTATGCGCGACATAAATTTTCCCACATAGAGAGGTTTGGTTGGAGCCTAGTTGATGGGACATTAAATTGTGGTTTAATTAATTAAATGGTGATTTAATTAATTAATTAATTAAAAACCTATCCTAATACTCACAACCTCCCTCATATTGGTGAGCCCAAATCCAAAGGAGTCACACCTCTTGTTATCCCTTATTATCCCCTTTGGCTACGAACAAAATAGAAACCGAATCAACAAAATTAATTACCATCGATCTCCGTTTTTGGAGAAGGTCATTATCAGATTGATAACCAGATTGACTTGGTCACTGTTTTTCAACCGAATCTTTGGTGTTTCACCATCAAGGTTGGTAGTTTTTATTTATAGTCCTAAAAAAATTTTTTGCGTTGTTATATAGTTATAGAGCCCTGTTGTAATTGTTTATGATCCATTGTAGGTGGATCTATGGGTTTTGGGTCGAATTGGGGTGAATTGGGTGTTTTTTCATGTGACTCTGGACTGGAATTACCATCTGCACTGCGTATAGTTTAGTGACACATTCCATTTATCCCTTCCCATTTGGGGAAGTTAAACATTGGGGACTATACACCATATACCGGGCTTTTACGCCATGTAGTTCCCCAATCTATGTGGCTATGATACATGGCTTGGTAAGTCATGTGAAAACACATGGTCATGTACTAACACATGGCCAAAGTACACAGACACAGGGTCTGGTACAAAGACATGAGTACACTATACAGCCTGGGACTGGGTGAAGCAGAACATGCCATATACCCTGTGTACACACCATGTACCCCTACATGGGTTTGAAACCATGTAGAATGGATACACGTCCAGGTGCTTGGGTGGGCTCACACATCATGTTTTCCTCAGTGTAGACCATGTTCTTCTAGTGGATATCCTTGGGATCTTATTCATTCTATATCTCCTTCAATGGGACTCAGATTTAGGATTATGAGCATCATATCCAGAGTTTATTCGTTTAGAACATGATGGTGGCATCTATTTCAGCATACAGGGTATGAAGTGAAGAATTTTGATCAATATTCTTGTGTAGTGGTACAAATCTTGGGAAATAATGATGGTAATTCACTAGGTTGATGTCAGGTTCGGTACCTTTCCCCTAAACTTTAGTATGTGGGCCCCATTACTCTTCAGACTGGTGGATTGGTGCTCCTATGTTAGAATAGGGTGTGGGTCCCCTACCTGTGATGGTGCTACTACACAAAGTATTATAATCTTAACTCTCCTCTTAACAGTGCTTGAGGGATGTTGGAGATCGGTATGGTTCTTGAAGATAAATTATTAGACTAGTACTCCTCTATGGTGTTAGGGTGAGAGTTTCCCATACCTCTTAGTTTTAGTAGATATGAAACTCCTCACATTATGGTTTTGGGTTCTTTTACCTTTGGATAGTTCTTTATGACGAGACATGGTTTGACATAGCCTCAGACACAAAATTAATAGGATAACTTTCTCCACCATGACGTGTCGTTATGACACAACATAAAATTGTATAGGCAAGTCAGTGTCAGACAAAGAGTATTTTATCAATGAGTTTTGATTGAGTTTGTAAGGACCCGACCCATGTTTCCTAGAGCTGGTGCCTTATTGATTACATTGGAATACAAACAATGAATGTGAAACCCAAAGGACTGAGTATTTTATAATTATTGGAAACAATAAACATATATAAGTTCATCATTACTACTTGATAGGAAAAACAACATAGAAACTCCTTAGACAACTTCCATAACTCTTTGGTTATTTCATCATGTTATTCATAATAAAATTATTCATTCCCTATGGAAATGAAACATAATAAAGGGGTGAGATCAAACTCTCATTAAGGGTAAGCAATACATCGGAAGAATACATAAACATTATGACATGGTGAATAATTGAAGACACATGCCTTTAAAAAATAAACCTGAACATAATATGGAAGAAATATTAACTTAGTAAATATTTGCATAACATAACATAATCATGGGTATTCTAATAGTTTAATAACCACCTGAACCATCAATACTATATTCAAAATGAGGGAATTCATAATGCGGGACAACATATCCATACCGTTAAGGCCATGTGTGAAGACCACAAATAACCATTTTGTCAAGGCCTTGTCCTAAGACTGTAGATTGTCTCATGATACCTATCGATGAAATGAGGGTATATAGAGGGCCCCACCCAACACATACTATGTCTAATGAATTCCTTATATGAACGGGGATAAAGATAAACAACATGTACATTCATATTGAAATTAATATAGGAAATGAAAATAACTTTCCCTAAACATTAAGCATAAACACTAACTATTCTGGGTAAATTGGTTAATGGTTTAAAGGTAGAACATCCACATCCAAAATAATAATAAGAAATTAAATTGAATATGTTAGATGATTCCATGAATTGTTAATCCCAATAATATATAATAATCATCAAGAGTGTTGAAATAGAGGAAGGTACTCTTATAAAATCTTCGAGTAATTCTTGAGATAAATACTCTATTACTAGGAAAAGAAGATTTCTTTTGGAAAAATATTTGTATAAAGCTAGAAGTGATGTAAGATATTATTTTCAAAATAAAATTAGTTATTTTATAAATATAATGGTTTCCAAAAATAGATTATATTGTGCCTTTTAAAATAGGTAAGAATTAGAGAAATTCCTTTGGACCTGGCTTGTATTTTGGAAAAAAATTCGAATGTTCCTTTTAAAACATGTATCCATCCAAAAAATAAGGGAATATTCTTGTTTTTAAATAAATATATAACCCAAAAACATTATTTTTTAGGATTATATAATAATACAAAAGAGTTTCATTGAGGTAATATCTAATAAATGTAACCCTAATGAAAATGGATGTTTGGGTGGAAAAACCCTTACCTTAACTCCGAACGTGTTCTACTCTTGGACATAAGCTCCTGGAAGATAAAATTATACATATTAATAACTTATTTCTGAAATTATTATACATGTATTTATTTTTTCATAATTCTATTTAGTTCATTTATTCCCTTATTGATAAGTTATCATATTGAATTTTGTCGTTATGTAGCGTTCGTTTCCTTTATTTTCATAATCGGTTCACATGTTCTTAAGTAATGGAGTTCATGTAAATCACCCGGATTGAATTAAAATATTATTTATGATCATACATAGGTGTTATTTTTCATTTATATAACTTGGTTACATGGCATGAGGATGAATTATTTTATAGAACTTTAATGATAACTGTTTCGGTTAATTTTTGGGTTTTGATTACAACAAATTCATTTTTCTTTATAACTTAATACCATTTGTACAAAGTAATTACAGAATATTACATAGGTTATATTACATATATAATAATATGGTTCAACTATAACAATAATGGTTTCATGACCATAATTGATAATGATAATAGAAATCGGAAGCCCGTCGTCCTTGAATGTGGAAAATTGACACATCTCGGATGGTGTTCTTGCTACTTGTATAAAAGAAGGTAAAAGGGAGAGATGATGATAAATTATTCCACTATCATGAA
Source organism: Viscum album (assembly GCA_963277665.1). Taxonomy (NCBI): domain Eukaryota; kingdom Viridiplantae; phylum Streptophyta; class Magnoliopsida; order Santalales; family Viscaceae; genus Viscum; species Viscum album. Next base: position 425,427,818 of record OY728129.1, on the reverse strand, counting down.
AACATTACTGTACATATAAGGTACTAGATTCATCACAAAATTTTTATAATGATAGGTAATAGAAAAAGAAAACAGATGAACTTGAAAGGAAAGACAATGAATTGAAAAGAGGAATTTACCTCTTGATCCAAACTTTCTTGAGAGCCTCTTTAAGGCAGAGGTTTTGGCTGTTTTATGAGAACAAGGATCTCTAGACATGGGAGAGGAGGTTGGGAGGATATTTGGATAGAATTTAGAGAAGTAACAAGGCTTTAGAGGAGTAAAGAGAAGGGGGAGTGATGTGGGGGTTTTATAGTAGAGGTGAGAGGGGATTTCTTAATATAAAATTCATTAATTTATTATTTCCCCACAAGACAAGGAATAGTGAGTCTTCCTTGACCAAGAATAGTAATTTTATCATGTGATTTCGAACCAAGTGGGCTACATCCTCTTTGATGTCAGGAATAGTGTATTTAACTGATATACGGTATTTTATCGTATTTCACTATTCCTCAAAAATTCAAGTATTTCAAAAAAATCCCAAAAAATTTCCCCAACCATTTTTCGACATGTAGAATCAAAAAGTGAATTATATTTATCAAAAATAATTTTCTAAATATGATTAGTTTAATATTTAATTAAAATCATAATTTAATCTTAAAACAACAGTTTTAAAACATTCTTTCACTTATTCTAAAGCATTGGTATATATTACTTTCAGTTGAATATTATTTATATAATACCACAGGCAAGTTTACTATTCATTAGGGTATATTACTATTCATAAGGGTATTTTACTATTCATAAAGGTATGTTAATATTCATAAGGATATGTTACTATTCCAAAAAATATATGTTTCTCTTATTGGACTCCAAATAACTTACTGATTGCAATCGTGTATGTCAGATTTTTGAAATTCACATCATAGAAGTGACAAACGTATGTTTTAAGGGTCACATAGCACTTAGTAGTTAATTATATTTTTATTTCATGTGATTATGAAATATTTATAAGAAATTAATTTCTTTTGAAAATATATTTGGTCGTTACATTCTTCCCCCCTTCTGAAATTTCTCCCTCGATATTTCATTTTACAAACTAGGACAAAAACAGGTTGGGGTACTTTTCATTCATTAGTTCATCCAATTCCCACGTTTTCTCTTTGTACTTATTGTTTCGCCATAGTACCTTGACCAGATGAGTAGTCTTGTTGTGTTGAACTTTTTCTCTACGATCCAAGATTTTCACTAGCTCCTCCTCATAGGAAATATCATCCTCCAACTGTACCACCCTTGAAGAGAGTACATGTGAAGGGTCTTGTATGTCCTTCCTTAAGAGGGATACATGAAAGATTTCATGTACTTTCTACATGGTAGGTGGAAGTTCCATTAGAGAGGCCACATCTATGACTCGATCAAGGATATCAAAGGGGTTGATATGCTTGGGACTTAGCTTTCCTTTCTTCCCAAACCTCATGACCTTCTTCCATGGAGATATGCATAGAAATACCTGGTCTCAAACTTTGAATTCAAGGTCTCGTCGACAGTTATCCTCATAACTCTTCTGTCGACATTGGGCTAATTTGATATGCTGCTGATTGGTTTTCACCTTCTCCACCATTTCTACAACCATTTTAGGTTCTTACAGCTTACGCTCACCGAATTCATCCCAAAACGCCGGTGTTTTTCACATTTTCACATAAAGGGCTTTATATGGTGCCATTAGGATGCTCGAGTGGAAAGTTTTGTTATAGGAGAATTCAACCAGTTGAAGATGTTGGTCCTATCCTCCATTGATATTTATAGAACATGCTCTCAACATGTCTTCCAGTGTCTCAATAGTCCGCTCAGATTGGCCATCAGTTTGAGGATGATAGGTCATACTAAAGTTTAGTTCAGTTCTTAGAGCATGTTGGAGACTTTTCCAAAACTTCTAGGTGAACCTAGGATCACGGTCAGATATAATAGATAGTGGTACTCCATACAGCCTTACCACTTCTTTGATGTAAATCCACGCAAGTTGATCCAATGAGAAGTCCTCTCAAATCATGATAAAGTGAGTTGTCTTTGTAAGACAATCCATAATGAACCATATTTCAATATTTCCTCTGGATGTCATGGGAAGTCCAGTGACAAAGTACATGGTAACTTTTTCCCACTTCCATGTTGGTATGGGTAGTGGTTGAATCATCCCCTTAGACTTTTGCCTCACAACCTTCACTTATTGACATACCAGGCACTTTGATGTATATTCAGCAATCTCCCTTTTCATATTGTCCCACAAAAGTTTTTATCAGAGATCTTGATACATCTTTGTTCTACCAGGGTGTATAGAGAAATTAGAACTATGAGCATCATCCAATAGTTCCCTCTTCAGCTCATGAATAGCTGGGACACAAAGCCTTTTCCCAAATTTCAAAATGTCACCTTCATATGCGAATTTAGTAAATTTTCCATCATTTATAGCTTTAGCATACTTTTGAAACTCCTCATCATCTGCCTAAAAACTTTTTATCCTTTCCAGTAAAGAAGTTTCGACAACCATTTGAATAATTAGTGATTTGTTACCTTCCTTGATAATTCCCATATCCATATTTACTTGATCTATGAACATAATATCCCTTTCAACTCCCATATTTTTCAGAATTCCATGGTCCTTTCAACTCAAAGCATCTTCTACCTTATTTGATTTCCCTAGGTGGATGTGTATTGTGCAATCATAGTCATTGAGTAGCTCAATCCATCTCCTTGTTCTCATGTTGAGTTCTTTCTGTGAGAATATATATTTCAAACTCTTATGATCTGTATATATCTCACATTTTTACCCATTGAGGTAATATATCCAAATATTAAAAGCAAAGATTATCGTCTCTAACTCAAGATCATGAGTTCGATAGATTTGTTCAGTAATTTTTAGCTGCCTAGATACATTGGAAATCACTTGATCATTCCGCAAAAGGACGCCACAAAGCCCTTTCTTTGATTCATCAGTATAGATAACAAATCCATCATTCCCTAGTGGTAGGGTTAGGATCGGAGCACTCACTAACATTCTTGTAAATTATTCAAAACATTATTTACATTCCTTTTTCCATTCAAACTTAGCCTCTTTTCATGTGACCCTGGTCATTGGGTTGGCTAAATGGGCGATGTTCTGAACGAAATGCCGATAATAACCTGCTAAGCCAATAAAACTATGTACCTTAGTTATGTTCGTTGGAGTAGGCCATTCTTGCACTGCTTTTTTCTTCTCAAGATCTATAGATATTCTATACTTAGAGACAATGTGGCCCAGAACGGAAACTGATTGGATCCAAAAATCACACATTCTATATTTCCCATATAATTTATTTCTTCAAAGTGTCTTCATAGTAGTGTGCAAGTGATTTTCATGATCTTAATGGCTTTAAGAGTATACTAGGATATCGTCAATAAAAACCACTACAAATTCATCAATATAATCCTTAAAAACTATGTTCATTAGATCCATGAAGACAAATAATGAATTAGTTAGTCCAAAAGGCATTACTGTGAACTCATAATGCTCGTACCTGGATCGAAATGCTGTTTTTGGAATGTCTTCCTTCCTCACAAGAAACTGATGATATCCAGATCGAAGATAAATCTTAGAAAAATATTGTGCTCTATAAATTTGATCAAATAAAATATCAATTCGTGTTAGAGGGTACTTATTCTTTATTGTAATAACATTGATCTTCATGTAGTCAATGCAAAACATCATAGACTCATCTTTCTTGTTAATGAAAAGAACATTGGCTCCCTGTCGAGAAGCACTAGGTCAATTAAATTCTTTATCACTCATTTCCTATATTTGTTTCTTTAGTTTCACTAAATCCACAGTGTTCATTCTATAGGGTTATTTGATATGGTCCTTGAACCAGGAATTAAGTCAATGGAAAACTCAATTTCCCGCTCTAAAGGATGTAAAGGTAAATCTACTGGAAAGACATCCACATAATCTTTCACAATAGGTATGTCTTCTATCAGTATGTTCTTCTCCTCACCCCCATTTATTTCATTACCTTTCTCCCCAATAATTAAATTCAGTAGAGCTACTGGGTGTGGATCTAGATGAGAATAAAATAGCGAGGTTTCAACTCTAAAAATAAAGTATTCTACACCATTCTCAAAAATTATAACTTCCCTCTTCTTGCAATAGATCTTCGCATCAAAATTTGATATCCAATTCATACCGGTAATTATATCATAGTCAACCATTGGTATGATGATAAGGTTAGAAATTAATGCACGATTTTTTGTCATGAGGGGGACTAACTGGCACACATTTGTTGCAATGATACATCAACCAGGGGTTTTGACTGATAACTCCTTTATTAAATCAAATTGGACGTATCTTATTTTTTGGGAAAACTGGAAAGATATAAATGAATTTGATGATCTAGAATCAAATAAATTATAGGCTATGTTGGATGAAACAATCAATATACATGCCACCACTTCATTAGGAACATCAACCATTGCAGTTGTGACCACATAATCTTGGCCTTGCTATCTTGGCCTTCTTTGGGGAACATTTCCCTAACGCTTAGGACATTCATGTGCATAATGTCCCATATCCCTGCAATTTTTGCATAGAACATTGGTATATTCTTTCTTCCCCTTATAATCCCGATATATGTGGCATATTTCTCCTCACTTTCAATAGACTACCCTCCCCTTCAGGAAAGTGCCAGGCTATTTCTTACCACAATTATTGCATGATAGAAATTCAACTCTTCCCTTCTTCCCCATTTCCTAATTTCCTTTCCCAGAGTTTTTAGAAGCCCTCTTCTTCTTTTGATTTCCCTTAATGTCCAAAGACTTAGTGAATTATATTTCTGTCTTGATAGAAATTGAGACTATTTCTTCATATGATGAGAAACTTTGTGACAATAGATCACTTTTGAGGAATATTTTTAAAACATTAACGAATCAATCAATTTAACTCCTTGGATTAAGTATGTAGTCCACAGCATGACTTTCCAGCCTTGTAAAGTGGGCTTCATACCTGGAAACATTTTTATTCTTCTTATACCTTAGATTCAAGAATTTCCTCTCAGTATCTGCTCGTTGTTCACAAGGTAAATCTTTTCAAAGAATATTTCATTAAAATCCCTCCATTCGATCTCTTCTATTTATTCCTCCTCATTTCTGTTTTGGATTAATGACCACCACAAATCCGCATCTCCCGTTAGATGATAAACTTCCATGACAATCTTCCCTCTTTCATTACATCCCAAAACGAGAAATATCTTCTCAAGGGAACATATCCACTGCTCTACTACAAACAGGTTTGTAGTCCCATTGAATGGTGGAGGTTTTTGTCTCATAAAATGATATAACATAGATCCTCCATGTGGTGGATCTGGATGCTCCATACGGATAAGGATATTATTCATAACCTGAGTAAGTTGTCCCAGTATATTTTTGAGTTGCTCAGCACCAGTCATAGCACCAGATCCAACATCTTTATCTTGCATCAGAGGAAAATCCCTACAGGGGACACGTTCATTCATGCGGTTTCCATTCCTTTCACTAGGAGCCATATCTAGATAATGGCATACACTAGATTTGGTTATGAATCATAATGTATAATATTAACAAAATACTTAGCACAAATGGAAATCTTATCCATGGATATTCCCATAATCACAAAAATGGTTTCTTTGAGGAAAATTTTACATTTAAATCCTTCATAGTGGCTAGTAAAAAAATTTGAGTTGTCCTAAGTATATCCCTCGGGAGTGTCATAACCAAGAGTGCAGCAAGGCCGATTGTTATGTACTAGGATACCCCAGGTCAAGCCCGAAACTCCTTATCGGAGCTTTCAATCCTAGGTACATCTATACTAGAGCCGCCTCTACCTGCTCATATCCATACAAGGATGAATTTCATGAAATATCCACAAAATCTATTATTTACTAAAATACCAGGATGTTCTTGTATTTTTATCCTCAAATAATATCTTAGGGACTCCTCCCTAGTCTACATTTTCTAAATATAGTTTCCACATTTTCAACTAAACTTCCTTTTATACCAACAGTAAGGACCTGAACCCAATTGCCCGGAGCCAGTTCCTTATCGATTACATTGGCATACAAAAAAGGAATAATCATCCCAAAGGACCGAGTAGTTTAGTAATATTGGAAACAAGATAAATACATAAGTTCATTATTACAACATGACATGAAAAAAAAATAGAAACTCCTTAGAAAACTTCCATTACTCCTATGTTTTTTTAGTATGTCATTCATAACAAAATTATTCTTTCCATGTGTAAATGAAACATAAGAAAGGGGTGATCTCAAATTCTTATTAAGGGTAAGAAATACAGTGGAAAATAACATGATCATTAGACATGGTGAATAATTGAATACACATTCCTTTAAAAATAAACATGAACATAATATGGTAGAAATAGGAGATTAGTAAATATTTCTATAACTTAACATAATCATGGGTATTATATTAGTTTAATAACCACATGAACCATCAATATTATATTCATAATTATGTAATTAATAATGCGGGACAACATATCCATACCTTCAAGGCCTCGTTCTAAGACCATAAATAATCATTTTTTCAAGGCCTTGTGCCAAGACTGTAGTTTGTCTCATAAGACCTACCAACTCACTAAGGGGATATAGAGGGCCCCACCTGACACTTACTATGTCTAATGATTTCCTCATATGAACGAGGATAAAAATAAACAACATGTACATTCATATAGAAATTAATATATGAAATGTAAATAACTTTCCCTGAACATTAAGGATAAACCCTAACCAATAAGGATAATTTGGGGAATTGTTTAAAGGTATCACATCCCCATCCAAAATAATTTTAAGAAATTAAATTGAATAAGGTAGATGATACCATGAATTATTAATAAAATTAATACATAATAATCCGCAAGAGTGTTGAAATAGAGGAATGTACTCTTATAAAATCTTTGAGTAATTCTTGAGATAAATACTCTTTTGCTTTGAAAAGAAGAGTTCTTTTGGAAAAATATTTGTATCAAACCTGAAGGGAAGTAAGATAGTATTTTCAAAATAAAATTAGTGATTTTATAAAGATAATGGTTTCCAAAAAAATATTATAGAGTACCTTTGAAAATAGGTATGAATTAGAGAAATTCCCTTGGCTTGGGCTTGTATTTCGGAAACAATTTCGAACGTTCCTTCTAAAACGTGCAACCATCCGTAAAATAAGGAAATATTCTGGTTGGTAAACATATATATAACCCACACACACAATTTTTGAGGAGTAAATAATAATATAAAAGAGTTTCATTGAGGTAATAGACAATATCAGTAACCCGAATGAAAATGGAAGTTCGGGTGGAAAAACCCTTACCTTAACTCTAAACTTGTTCCAATATTGAACTTAAGCTCCTGGAAGGGGAAATTAAACATAATAATAACTTCTTTCAGAACCTATTATACATTTATTTAGTTTTTCATAATTATTTTTAGTTCATTTATTCCCTTATTGATAGGTTATTATATTGAATTTTGTCGTTCTGTAGCGTTCGTTTCCTTTATTTTCATAATCGGTTCACCTTTTATTAAGTAATGGAGTTCATGTAAATCTCAAGAATTGAATTAAAATATTATTTATGATCATAAAAAGGTGTTTTTATCATTTATATAACTTGGTTACATTTCATGAGGATAAATTATTATATATAACTTTAATGATAACTGTTTCGGTTAATTTGTGGGTTTTGATTACAACAAACTCATTTTTCTTTATAACATAATACCATTTGTACAAAGGGATTAAGTAATCTTACATAGTTTATATTAAATATATAATTATCTAGTTAAACCATAAAAAATGGTTTCATGACCATAATTGATAATGATAATAGAAATCGGAAGCCCATCGTCCTTGATTGTGGAAAACTGACACATCTCAGATGGCGTTTTTACTATTAGTATAAAAGAATATTAAAGGGATAGATGATGATAACTTATTCTACTATCATGAAAAAAAATCCAGTACATATACGGTACAGTAGTTGTCACAAAATTTGGATAAGGATAGGTAATATAAAAAGAAAACAAATGAACTTGAAAGGAACAACAAAGAATTGAAAAGAGGAATTTACCTCTTGAACAAAACTTCCTTGAGAGCCTCTTTATGGGAGAGGTTTTGGTCTTTTTATGAGACTAAGGATTTCTGGACGTGGGAGATGAGTTTTGGAGGATATTTGGACAGAATTTGGATAGGTCACAAGGCTTGATAGGAGTGAAGAGAAGGGGGGTGAGAGGGGTTTTTATAGTGGAGGAGAGAGGGGATTTCTTAATATAAAATTTATTAATTTATTATTTCCCCACAAGACAAGGAATAGTGAGTATTCCTTGACCAAAAATAGTAATTTTATCATGTGAGTTCGTAAAAAGTGGGCTACATCACTTGTGATGTCATGAATAGTGTATTTAACTGATATACAATATTTTATTGTATTTCACTATTCATCAAAAATTCAAGTATTTCCGAAAAATTCCAAAAATTCAGCCCAACCATTTTTCAACATGTAGAATCCAAAAATGAAGTCCATTTTTCAAAAACAATTTTCTAAATTTGATTAATTTAATATTTAATTAATATTATAATTTATTTTAAAAACAATAGTTTTAAAACATTATTTTAATTATTCTAAATCATAGGGATATCGTACATTCAATTGAATATTATTTATATACTATCATAGGTAAGGTTACTATTCATTAGGTTATATTACTATTCATATAGGTATGTTACTATTCATAAGGGTATGTTACTATTCACCAAAAATTAATTTTTTCTTATTGGACTCCAAATAACTTACTTATCGCAACCATGTATGTCAGATTTTTGAATTTCACATCACATAAGTGAAAAACTTATGTTTTAAGGGTCACATAGCACTTAGTAGTTAATTGTGATGTGATTTTATGTGATTATGAAATATTTATATGAAAGGAATTTCCATTGAAAAAATATTGTGTTGTTACATATTTCTTTATACATTTTTGTTCATTGTAAACACATGAGATATTGGGTATCGTTGATGGACATTATAAACTATTGGTACTCCTCTAATGATGTAGGGCATGAGTTCTTCGTAACATCCAAAAAGTTAGACAAATCTCCCATGTCATTCCAGGGTGTGGGAACTCTATACTTGTTGGATATATAGAGTAGGAACTCCCATGTTGGATTAGGGTGTGGGTCCTCTATCATGAATTTGGTACTTCTCAGCCATGTTAGGGTGTGGGTCCTCCATATGTTATGTATAGCTAGAGTGGGTACTCCCCTACCGAGATAGGGTGTGTGTCCTCTATCATTGTAGTTGTAACTACCATATCGTGATAGGGTGTGGGTCCTCCTTATGTGATGTTTTGGTAGAGTCGATACTCCCCTTATGTTCCAGGGAGCGGTTCATCTAATCTGGGGTCAGTGCTTCCCTATCATACCAAGGTGCAGATCCCCCATAGTAAATTAGTTGGTAGAGTTGGTACACCCCTATCGTAGCAGGATGTGGGTCCTCTATCCATAAAGTGGTATTCCCCTACTGGGTTAGGGTTTAGTTCCATGATCTACATAGTTGTACTCCCCTATCGTACCAGGGTGTAGGTCCTCCTTCCTATGTGTAGTACTCCCCTGTCATTCCTGGGTGTAGATAATCACCTACGGAGTATTACTCCTCCATATCTATGTTTCATTGTGTATAAAGTCCCACATTGGAGTTATAGCTCCCTCATATTTTGATTATATTCCCAGGGAGTGGGTCCCTCTACTCGATAAGCTTGATACCTAGTTAGAAGTTAGTTCACCCTTGATAGAATGAGGTGTGGGACACTCTATACAGGAGATCAGAGAATTCATGGGTTAGTTAGGATCTATTAATCCCTCAATTTTGGGTTAGTGTCGAGGTGAAGGTCCCTCCATTCCCTCTCATAGAGAAGATTCACACAATGAATGGTTTATATAAATGGTACTCAGCTGTAGAGAAATGGTGAGGATCGAGCCTCCCCACTTGGTTTTTTTATCCTTGTGCAGGGTGCAGGTTAACTATGGTAGAACCTCTAGTGTTGGTAACTAGAGCTAAACCATATATGTTGTTCCTAATGGAGAATGTTCTCTCAGATGTGCCATTTAAAAAAGTATAGTTGTTCCCAATGGAGTGTATCTCTCAAATGGGTTTCATCTGGGATGGTAGAGGTCATGGAGTGTGTTCTCCTGGTATTGTGTTTACCTTTAGAGCCTTGAATATAATCCTATAGTTGGATATAAGTTTGGAACCTCATGAGACTTGGAATATGATACAAGAATATCAGGGTTATTTATTTAATCCCTTATAGTGTTTAAATATTCTAGGTTACCACCCCTTGAGGACAAAGTATACTTACTACTTGTGCTCGTACATTACCTTTGGTTACTCTCCTTTCATGGGAAGTGAAGACGTGTGAGGTATTCCATGGGATTTTTTTGTTTATCGTATCATGGTTGGATTAGTAAACTCTCCTACTATAGGCAATGAATACTCGATGAGAAGTTAATATTCTCACCGTGTTGAGCTCCTTGTGTTTGGACAAATTTTATTTCACTCTCTTTTTTGGATGAGTTGTGGGACAGAGTCTTTTTCCTTAAAATCTTGTTGAGGATTCTTATTTTACTTAGCTGACTTGTCATATTGTGCTAAGGATGGTTTAATATGTAGTTTCTCTATTGACGGGGTTCCCTTTAGCTAGGTCAAGTAGGCTATCTTCTTTCAGTCGCTCCCTTTTCTTTTTTGTTTTGGGGGTGCCTGCTAAGTATTCATATACTCACCCCTACATGGGATTTTCCTGAACATGTTTTGTAACTTTTTCAAACAACAGACCTTTCGACGAAGTACATGGAGGACCTGAGGTAGGTGGAGCTTAGTAAGATATATTGACCAAGGTTTTTACTATAGATGGGACTAAGATCTTTTCGGAAGTTTATTTTTGGTATCGATCCCCTCCTTCTGAGAAGATCACACTCTTTTATATTTTTATTTTAGTGGGAACTTGTTTTCCCTTTTTACATTAGTACATATATTGTACTCTAATTTGGGATAGATGTATAAATACATTTTATTTTCAACTTTTTATATCTCTACATTATTTCATTGAGGTGTTTGTGGGTGCGTGCATATAGGTACTTTAGGAAAAGGACTCCATGAGTTTAGTTATTCCTTCAGCACTTGTCACCAACCCCTGGCCAATGTCTGTGGGCATGGGGTAGTCATGGAATGGGCCCTAGATTGGGTCAGGTCATGATAGAGTGGCATCAGATTATTTTATTGACATGTGAAGTTGTTCATAATTTTCCCCATAAATGGTTCTGGTTGGGTTGCATAGTGATCATATTAGGTTTTTTTACTTTGTCTCTCAAGCCATAAGATCTAGTTTTAGTGCGGCAGGTGACGTATATGTTCACTAGGACTCTGATATCCTAATTTTATACTTGGTACATTATAAAATTGGTCTCAGTAGAAATTAATGGAACATACATCATATAGGACCAGGTTTTGGAATTTTTTCCTTGTCCTTTTTGATTCAGCTCCCCATATATACTCTTTGACTATGGTGCATCTTGATTTAATTTAATAAATCCTCTCCTATGATAACCAGTTAAGATTCTATGGAATTATTTTGATACAAATACATACCATGATGAGGCTTCAGTGAAGGTAACTGATTTGTAGTTATTACCTATAGGTGGTCTGGAAGTAGTGCCACCACCCATTCAGTAGTTGGTTGTGCTGATAGTTCATGATGAGGATGCGTGCAGGCTGAGTGGGTTGTACGAGTTCGAGAGTAAGTGAACTCTAAGGTAATTGGGTGATCTAGACACCCAAAAAGTAGATGATTGGATCAAGGCCATCACATGAGGTATTTGATTAGTGAGGACACCTTATGAAAAAATGGTGGTCCTAGCAGCGAGTCTTCTTCAAGGTTCAACCATGTGATGGTGGAGTTTGGCGATGCAATCCTATGATGAGATGACACTCACTTTAGTAGAGTTCGAGTTACACTTTAGGGAATTTTTCTACCTATCCACTATGATATCAGTATGTATCTAGGATCTTTTACACCTTTGGAAAGTTAAAATGTCTATATCATAGTTTTCATCAAGGTTCAAAGACATACCCTGATACGGCCTAGATAAGGTTCGAGATCCGTTTTTCAGATAATGGACCTTAAAGAAGGAAGGGCGCTGGGAGATCATGTCATATGTGATTCTGTTGTGCATTCCCACCTATGATGGAGTTCAAACGGGATATATGGTAGTATATATCATTCGGTTGGAAGAACAGGGGGATGTGGCCCAAGGTGGTAGTCATGAGGTTAAGGCTTCTACAATTTCTATAAGAAAAAAGATGATAAGATCCTGGAATAGTAAGAATACCCATGCCAAGACTCAGGGCATGTTGGAATGTAGTGTAGGATCATCATCAAGGATCAGTTCAACCACAGGAGAGGTGGTGTTATTCTTGTGATGACTGAGGACATCCAGCAAGAGATTTTCCAACCTTTCATGCTTCTAAGAGGAGGTTGGATGATGGTTCGTCCTCGGGGAGGAAGTTTGTGCATTAGGGAGCTCCTCGAGATGGAATATTAGGTGGTGGATCTGGGATAGAGTAAATAGGTGTTCCAACCTAACCTCATAGAGCTAGAGAAAGTGATAGAGGACAATTGAAGGCCATAGAGGCCTTCGACCTATAACCTCCGAGGATGAATACCGGTACACCTTGTGTCCTTTTTACTTTCTACAATATAAATTATTATACATTGTTGTGGCTACTCTTTTCTTTCCAATTCTTGCACGAGGTTCAAACTAGTGTGAAAGGGGGTGTCGGTAGAATCTTGTGTTGGTGATGTTTGATGTAGCTTTAAATTCACAAGAAAGATAGGTCCTTCCCCCACTAAGAAATGTTTCTATGATGCATCTAAAACTTTGTAGATGAGTCAGTATCACCAAAAGAGGATAGTATCAAGGTGCATTGGATGAGTCTCTATGACTAGTGTGTATAGGTAAAGGGTCAGTAGTGGATAGATTCTCTTAGAATCGTTTCGTAGTATAAGAGTTGGACCCTACGATGTTTCCACATTATTAATTGGTTTTCTATAATCTATACTTATTTGGGATTCCACTTGTGTTTGTGGTGGTGTTTCTAGTTTGGGTTACTCTCCTTCCAAGAGAGGTAAAGACATGTGTGTATAACATGTACTTTCTATGTCTATATTCTCAAGGTTGGATGAGTCTACCCTTTTCTCTTGTTCTTCGTTCAAATCATGTTCTTAGCGTCAACCTTGAACACAAGATTCTTGAGGAGGCTATGAAATAGTTTATCTAAGGGTGGATGTATACTGTGGGGATTCTTCAGTATCAGCATTAGTTTAGCAAGGTTGTGTACGACTAGACTTCATGACTACAGATTCATCATGGTGCTTGGTCTTTTCTCACATATCGCAGCTGAGGAGACATGTGCCCATTTTTTTCATGGTGATGTCTAGGTAAAAACTAGGCGTAAGAGTGGTTTATACTTGGTGTTTACCTTGAATAATTTTTTGAAAGAAGCATGAGAACCCCCAGATATCTTGTTGGCATAGGATTTCTAATAGTAGAGATCAGTTACATATCTATGTACCTAGCCTTTTTCTTTTCAAGAAAGAAAATATTTGAAGGTGGTAGTGATGTACAGACACAGTTTTTTGACCTCTAAGACATTTTCATATATTTTGGAGTATTTCTAAAGCTAGGCATCAAGTTGGAGCAAGATTCAGAGTCCTTGAGAGCCTCGACACAATGATTTAAAAAAAATTAAATATATTTTATCACTCATGTTCAGTTTCATTTGAAAGGAGTAATAACTTCCATGCAGAGTCTCATATCATATTTTGAGGCGTCAGTTGAGTACATAATGTTGTGTGTACCCTAGGTGTGACATAAAGTTTTCTGCACTTGGAGGTGCGGTCAGAGGTGAGTTGGCAGGTTGTTAAATGGTGGTTTAATTAATTAAATGGGAATTTAACTAATTAATTAAAAACATAATCTAATAATCCCCCATCCCCACACATTGGCGTGCCCAAACCCAAAGGAGAATCAACTCTCATTCTCACCTCTTCTCCCCTTTGGAGATGAATGAATTTGATGCTGAATCATCGAAATAAAGTGTTGTCGTTCTCTATTTCTGAATAATATCATTATGAAATCGAGAACCAGAATGATTTGGGAACCCTTCTTCAACCAAAGATTAAGTGTTTCACCATCTCTATAGGCAGTATTGTTTTTTAGTCTTGATACCATTTGTTTTAAATTGTTATAATTTTCGAGAGCACTATTGCAATTTTTTTGACTCCTTCTAGGTAGATCTATGGGGGTTTTGTCGAATCGGGGTAAATCAGGTGTTTTATAGGAGATTCCCAACTAGAATTACCATCTACATGGAATGAAGTTATGTGTCACACCCTGTATAGTCCTTCCCACTCAGGGAAGATGAACTTTGGTGACTAAACATCGTGTAACCGGGTTACATGTCATGTAGTTCAAAAATACGTATTTTTATGCGACATGGATTGGGAAGTCCTGTGAAAAAACATGGACGTGTATTAACACATTACCAATGTACATGGACATGGGGTCCGGTACACAGACATAGGTAAACTACACGACCAGGGGCTAAGTCAATAAGAGCATGCTATGTACCCCCTATACAGGCTATATACCCCTAACCAATGTCAGATATTAGTATGGTTCTTTAATAGATACATTGGTACTGGTACTCCCATGTGGCATCAGGGCACAGGTTTCCCTTAACTATTTTCTTTAGTTGAGACGGGACTCCCCACATCATGGGTGTTAGTTGTTTTACCTCTGGGTAGTTCTTGGGGATTAGATGTGGTTTGGAATAGGCTTAGACTTCCATGGAGGAAGAAAACATCCCCCCCAAGACACATCCTTATGATGAGACCTAAAACTATTCAGGTGAGTTAGTGTTGGCCAAAGCGGATGGTATCAAGGTGTATTGATTGATTTCATTATACTTATGTGTTTAGGATAAATACATGAGATGTTGGGCATCATTAATGGACTTTTAGAACTGTCGGTACTCCCCTAATTGTTTAGGGCACAAGTTCCTTGTATCATTTTTAAAGTTGGATAGTGATCCCCTACCGTGTTAGGGTGTGGTCCCTCCAAACTTGTTGGCTCGATAGAGTAGGAACTCCCCTATTGGATTATGGTTTGGTTTCTATATCTGTGGAGTCAGTACTAACTTTTCATGTTAGGGTGAGTGTCCTTCATATGAGACATATAGTTATAGTGGGTACTCTCTTACCGATATTGGGTGTGGGTCCACTGTCATTGGAGTTGGAACTCCCATGTTGTTCCAAGGTGTGGGTCCTACATACGTGATATTCTAGAAGAGTTGGTACTCCCCTACAATTCAAGGAAGTAGGTCATCTAGCCTAGGGTATGTACTCCTCTACCATACCAGGGTGTGGGTCCTCTATCCACAGAGTGGTAGTCCCCTACTGGGTTAGGGTATGGGTCCTTAATCTATGGATTTGTAATCCCCTGTCATACTAGGGCATTGGTCCTCCTTCCTCTGAGTAGTAATCCCCTATCATTCCAGGGTGTGGGTCCTTACCTATGTACTAGTACTCCCTTGTATCTATGTTTCAGTGGGGAGTAGTTCCTCCATCGGAGTTGGGGCTCCCTAAAATTTTGAGTATAGTCCCAGGGATTAGGATCCTACACTAAATAAGCATGATACTTGGTTACGAGTTAGTTATCCATGAACAAACTGAGGTGTAGGCCACTCCATATAGGAGCGACTAAGGTTTTAGGGGTTAGTTAGGAGCTAGTACTCCCATGAATTTGGTGAAGTGTTAAGGTACATGTCCCTATTCTCCCTCTCATAGAAAAGATTCACATGGATCACGGTTTAGAGTAGTGCTCCCTCAACTGTAGGGTAGTGGTGAGGAGTGGGCCACTCCACTTGGTTTCTATAGAATTGTACAGGGTGTAGGTTAGTGGTGGAAGAACCTCAGGTGGTGGGCACTAGAGCTAGACCATATAGTTTGTTCCTGTTGGAGCACTTTCTCTCTGAAATACCATTTGGAATAGTAGAGCTATTACCAATGGAGTGTATCTCTCTGATGGGTTCCATCTGGGATGGAAGATCTCATGGAGTGTGTTTTCCTAGTTTTTTGTTTACCTTTAGAGCCTCAAATATAATATTGTTATTGGATATTAGGTTGAAAGCTCATGAGACTTGGAGTATAAAATGAGTATATTTACGTGATGTTTGGGATCCCTTGTGGGGTTGTCACATACTAGGTTAAAACCCCTTGAGGACTGGGTATACTTACCACTTTGGTGCCCATACCATACCATTGGTTACTCTCCTTCCATGGGAGGTGAAGATGATCAGGGTATGTAGCATGTTTTTTAGCTTCTCATGGGTGGATGAGTCCACTCTCCTATTATGGAAAATGAAGACTCAGTGGTAATTTTATCTTCTAACCATGTCTATATCTTTGTGGTTGGAAATTTTTTCTTTCACTCACTTTTTGGATTGAGCTGGGGGATATAGTATTTTTCCTGATTATCTTTTTCAGGCTTCTTATATGACATATCTAACTAGTCATGTTCATACAAGGATTATTTGATATGGGGTTTCTTTCTCGATGGGGTTCCCTCTGGCTACGTCGAGTGGCATGTCACCTTTCAGTCTTCCGCTTTTCTTTTGGGTTTTTAGGGAGCCTACTAAGTGTTATTATAATCACCCCTATATAGGATTTTCTGAAATATATTTTGTATCTTGTGAGGACCACATAAATTTCGATGGAGTCCATGGAGAACTCGAGGCAGGTGGATCTTAATGAGATAGATCAAATGAGGTGTATACCAAATTTGGGCCAAGGAGCTTTTTAACAGTTTATTTTGGAAGAAATACCCTCCTTTTAAGTAGGTCAGACACTTTTACAATTTTTTATAGTGGGTGCTTTTTTTTCCCTTTTTACTTAATTACTTTTGTTGTACTATGTTTTTGGATAGATTTATGCATGCATTTAAGTTGCATAATTTTATATCATTGTATTGTTTAATTGAGGTGTTCATGGGTTTGATCATACAGGTACTTTAGGAAAATGCCTCCCTGATTTTAGTTATACCTTCAAAACTTTTCTCCAACCCATGGTCTATAGAGGAATCCTTAGGGTAGTCGTGGCTCGAGCCCCATCTTGGGTTGGGTAGGGATAATTAATAACAAGAAATTTGGTGATCTAGAGAAAGTTATAAATCATATAACCATAAACTGAAGAAGCATGAAAGAGGTAATTGATACCATAAAAATGATGATTATAGGAAAACATTTTATTTCAATACCCATTTTACCAAAGTTTAAGAATTTTCAGGAGAATATATACTTATATTATTTTAGGAAAACCTTTCCATTTTTAATGCCTTGATCAATTTCAACTTCTTCTCTTATTACAAGAAATTAAGGAGAATTTTTCATTCTTGAAGCATTAACAGACCATCAATTCCATAAATATAATTATATGAGATTCCATATTTATTTAGTTAACACAAAAAAATTAGCACATGTTCACCAATGTGCGTAAATCCTTATATGGAGAGATAATAATTTAATCTCTAAAAATACATTTGAAGTTTAACATAAACCATTATTTAAAAGGTTGACATAAAACCCTTATGAAATGTGTAAGTCTTAAACATTATAAATATGGTGACTAAATTTCTCAAAAATTACTTATCATTGATCCCTTATATATCATAAACTATTTCTTCTTGACGTATAACAAACATGTTAATACTTTTATCGCGTATTCTCTTGAAACATGGTAATAACCGGAATTACCCAAAATCCTTGTTGAAAACATGCATGTTTCCTTATTCCAAAGTTTATCGGATACATTTTTTAAATCCCAAAATGTTGTAAACTTCATTATTTATAGCATAAAACACTTTTCAACAAATCATTAATAATTTTCAAGGTAATCAGTACTGTCTAATTTACTTATTCATATCCAATATATATTTATCAAAACATAATTATCTCGACATTAGAGAAATGTTAAGGGTCATATTTTCTTTAATTTCATTTTTTCTATGAATATTAACTTTCTATTAAATCACTTTTCTATTACATTTGAACCATTAAACATATTATTTAAATCCTTAGAAAAAAACATAAACTAAACAATCCTTATAACATAATTATTCAATCCAAATACATAAAAAACATTAATTATTCAACTTCATCCTTAATCCCTTAATAAGTTTAGCTCATCCTATTACTTAATACCTATTTGCTTTCATATTTGACCTGTATTCGCATCATAAACAACAATATAACCATTACACATACCACCTTGTTGATTTTATTCATGATATTTCCACTTAAGACATCGATTTTCATAATGACCATTCATTCCACACCAAAAGAATTTATCCTTCGATGAAGTCCTAAGGAGTCCAATATTATCATCCATTATGGTAAATAAACACTTAATTTTTTATTTATAGTTAAATTATCTTGGTCCTTCTTTTCAACATTCAAAACATCGTATTGTTCCTTTAAGACGTTCACTTGGGTGATTCTTTCAACATTCTTAACACAATGGAAAATGAATCTTATTTACTCCATGGTCTCTATTACCTGAACTCCCAATAAAAATCTTTTTATCTTCTTTGTTGAGTCTAATAGTTGGTTGAGGTACACATTTTTAATCATGTTCCATGAAAACTGATTAGGGTTAATCATGGAATCCTTCACTCTAGTGATCATCCCACTTTTAATCTCATCATCGAATTTTCTATCACATTCAATGTTAACTGAGTTCTTTTTGTTTCACACTATTAACTAGAACTAGAAATAAGAGTGTGATCATCACTTATCACAGTGGAAAACCAAATAATCATGATAAATATCTTATACGATGTCTAAATTATGAAACCTTTTTTTAAATCTATGACACCATAGACTTATCCTTAAGGATATCCCTATAAATATCTTTATAAATATTCCTAGGGATCTCACTTAAGTTTTCTCATCATAGTTTCTAATGTTTGACTAAACCTTTTATTTGATACTGACTATAGTTAACCAGTCTTAACATATATCGATATTACATCATTTTAGATGAATATTTAGCACATTACAAATGTATATTCTAGATAACCATAATAGTTTAGTGTATTTGGAAACATGGAAAAAATATTCTAACTTGGTAAAAGATATTCAATGTTTACAACAAAGATATTCCCCTTTAATACATATACTTAAAATATTTATTCATAACATGTGAAAAGGAAATATAAGAAATGGTGAGATCAGATGCTCAGTAAGGGTTAATAACTGATATATATAATAATAACATGATCATAAGGGTATGAGAACATGATAATAACATTTGATGATAATACCTTACAAATCAGAGATCATATACATGAGTAATGGCATAAAGATTGGTAGTTTGTGAAACATGAATCATAAAGGAATCAAGAGAATAATCCATGATATAATAACATAATAATTATACATAGAATTTTTGGAATACACATAAGCATATAAAATCATTCCCTAGAATTTAAGGCTTATTTCCAAAAACATATCAGGGAACTTCTTGGGGGCTACACATACCATGTAGGACAAACCACCATCCCCCGTCATAACCCTTTCCTTGTAGTTGAATGGTTTTACTCTAAAAACCATATTAGTAGTCAATGTTCACTCCTAATACCATATTATTAGTCAAGGTTCACTCTCAAGACCATCTTATTGGACAATGTCCTTTACTAAACAACATTCACTCCCCATTCCAGTCATGTCTATCTCATTAGTATAAATAATTAACCAACACATTGGAGGGAGATATAGGTCCCACACTTCACATAATGAAGTCATACAAACATGTTTCATAAGATACTAAAACATTCATCATATCATGACCCATAAAAATTGATCGGTTTTATAAACATCATATCATAACCAATGAAATGAAATGGGTATCATTAACATTTTATCATATCATAACTTAGTAAAAGGGATAGGTTTCATAATTATTTCACCATATAATAACCCATTAAATGAATTGGGTTTAATAAGTTTTTTTTATGGAATAACCTATGGAAGAGAAATGTTTTTGATTAACAACTTTTCATCTTATATATAAACCCTTCAAATAAAAAATTATAATGGTGACCTTGGATCATATTACTGGTAAATAATAAACTATATCAAAGGATTTCATCTTAGATGAATAAGTATTTTGAAATATTTCATGGAAAATTTCTAATGTAAAATAATCATTCTTTGAAAATAATTTTTAGAGCATCAATTTTTTTCAAAATCCATATCTTTGAAAACCACTTTGAAAAATTGTAATGGAATCACTTAAAAACCTCTAAATCATTTCTTCAGTAATATCCTTTTTCTTTGAAAAATGGATTTTTAAAACATATCATCTTTTCAAACTAATCTATTGGGAAATAACCTTGAAAACATCATTAAAACAATTTGAACACTTTTTCTTTCAAAAAAACATTGAAAAATATAAAGGAATCATGAAATAATTTTGAAAAACATTTCTTTTAAAAAAGATATAAATACTTATATTGGAATATTTGAAAACATTTTATTTAAAAATAAATTTTAAATGTTATAAAAGATATTTGAAAATATTTGGAAAACCATTTATTTGAAAATAAATTTGAAAACATATAAAGTAATCATGAAAAGTTTTTAAAAAACATTTCTTTTAAAATAAATTTGAAAACTTATAAAGGAATATTGAAAACATTTTAAAAACAATTTATTTAAAAATAATTATTAAAACTTATAAAAGTATATTTAAAAAAAATTGAAAAACTTTTCACAGAAAATAACTTTGAAAACTTATAAATTAAGCTCTAAAAACTTTTTTATTAAATAAAAATTTTTAATAACAAATATTTCTGACCGAAGAGAGAGATAATGTAAGATTTTCTTAAAAACGTTTTCTTCATTATCTTAAGTAAAAAAGACAATAAAATGGTACCATTATTTAAATATGTCATGAATAACCCTAGGAGAATAAAATTTATTATAATTATTGATATTTGGATCATAATATTTCTTCAATGATGGCATAATCATAAACAATCTCAATAAATGATGAGATTATTGCAATAAATTGTTACCACTTTGGTAACATTGAATCATTATCACCATGAAATAATAACATTGAATTATGATTAATATATAATTAATATAATTATATTCATGATATAACATTTCAAATGGTAGTATATACACCCCATAGAAGAATGTAGGTTCCAAACATGGCATGTATCTCAATGAAAATAAATTGAGACACAAATTACTTTACAAGTTTGGTAAATTTTGAACCATAAACCCCATGAAATAAATATAAAAAATGGATATGTAAATAACCTTAAATTTAAGTATAATAATTATAGAATAAATTAATGGTTATTATATACACCACATAAAATAAACAATTAGTGAATATGGCATAAGTCTTGCAGAAATTGAAGTGATACTATAAATCCCTTTACGTTAAGCCTTGATTTCTTCGAACATGTTCAAACCTCAAGTATCATAAATATATGTTTATTATAAATATAAAAAATAAATATATTATTATATATAATAACATATATTATTTTATTATGACTTTATATTACCTTTTTATTAACAATTCTATGTTAGTATTACGTTTCGGCTAATAGCTTCTTTGTTTTCATATATGTTTTGACTGGTTGTTCTTGATCCTATTACTTAGAAAATTATTTTATTATTTAGATAATATAAAACAAGATATAAACATAATACATATTTATTATATAAATATTTATAATAATCTATAGAATACAGAAATATGAATTGGAATACACTGTTCTTGGAGAGGATAGGTCGTATGTACGCATGAACCTTGTTTATGTTTTGTTGTTGTATTGAATGAAAGAAAGTAAATGACATGTATGTATATATATTATTATACCATTATAATTATTATGTAAAAATTATAATATAAATTTCATTAACCCATCCTTAACACATTCCATATAATGTTTGAATGAATCACATCGCTTTGAGGAGGCGGTAGTCCACACATCCACAAATGAAGTTTTTATATTTCCACAAAATGAGAAGCATGAAGGTATGCTTTATATGATAATTAAATAAGAATAAATAAATCATAAATATAATATATATATATATATTATAAAAATTAAAATTTCATCATTATTACTAACCTTGAAAGGTGTAAATTAAATAATAAACAACATCGGTTCGCGAGGCGGTAGTCTGTCATACATACGAATAATGATTGTGTATCTAATTTTATGGAAGGGTATATGAGTGTAGGAAAAAACCTTATAATACAAATATATCAAAATATTTAGTATAATAATTTTATTATATAATCATGGAATAAGAATATTTTAGGGGGTTTGTAAAGAAATAAAACAAAAGTGCTTGTGCAAGGATGTTACCACTTATTTGGGTAACTTCATTTGGTTTTCACCAAAAGGATTCCCTGATTTGATTTATAAACAAATTGAGGCCTCTATGATTAATGAAGGAATTTTTTATGCTATTTGGGAAGTTTTTTTCTGATCAAAATTTTTTTATATGTGTTAATAAGAGAGGGATAGATTTCTTTTTATAGTGGATGAGGAGTGGAATTCTTGAAAATATAAAAAGGTAAACACTATTGGGAGGTCTCTCTTTTATCATGTGCCCAAAATATGTTTATATATAAGGTAGTATATGGTATAAATATGGCCATAAAATTTATTTTTGACATGTTTCATGGGTATTTAACTACTTCAGTTAAAGTTTAAGTACAAAGTAAACTCGTCTTTACCTTAACCGTTGTAATTAATTTTAATTATTTCACTAATTTTTTTGGAAAAAAATTAAGTTAAACTTATAAAATTTTATAAAATATAATTAATAAAAATATAGAATCCATTTTACTATTTTAATAACACAAAAGTGGAAGAAATTAATTTAAAAATAATCCCAAGAATATGACGAAACAACGATTTTTTAAAGAAAAATGTTTAAATTTTTGAATTGTTTTTATATCCAATTTAAATATGAAATTGATTAATATTACCCTAATTGTATTAATACATTTATATTTGATCTAAATATACATTAAAAACAAATTATAATATAATTTAACTATATAAATAAATTATATTAAAGGGCATTTTTCAATTAAAATTCGGTGTTTTCACTATTCATTAAAAAAGAAACTTATCAAAAAAATAAACAATAAATCACATAAAGTAAATTTTTATATCCCTATTTCAAAAATGAATTTTATTTTGTAAAATATAAATTATAGAAGAGTCTAAAATTATTATTAAAATGGGTTATCTTTTAAAAGGTGGTACATTTTCCTTTTTGAAAAATACATCTTTTATTCGTAAAATTGGATTTATTATTATATTATTCCTATAAAATATGATGGATAAATAAAAAACAGAGAAATGAATTTATTTATTATCAAATAGTTATTACATTCATTTCTAACTAATTAATGAAAAAATGATTCATTTTATATACATGTGTAGATCATATTTTCTTAATTTATTTAATCGTATTTGTAATATCCATTCCAACAGATAGGTTGTAAATATAATAATATTTTAATAAAAATATTAATAGTATATTGTAGTTTGGTAAAACTAGGCCTTGTCTATAATTCAATCTATCAAAGGAACTTATAATTCTGTGTAACACAATCCAAATATAGTGTTTTTTCTACTACAAGATAATCTTACTGTTTATTGTAGTGCAATATTTCCTTGGAATTGCATAAAATGAAATCCATAAATAGTAATTTCATATAACATAATCTATATTAAGTGTTTCATGAAATGAAAAATATCAAAAATATTAAATTAATTCAAAAAAATCACAAAATATTATGGTGTTATAAGACATAATCCACGTATCTTTTAGGTTGATAGAGTATCTTAAGAGCCTAATGAATAGAAAAATAAAATTGATTGTATCTTTATATTCCTTCATACTCTTGAGCCCTATAAAGCTATTTTCACCATATATATGCCAAATTTACCCAGCCATGGGTGGTGGGACTTTATTATTCTGGCTAAAATTCATGTGGATCTCTCATGGGATTATTTCAAAAAGATTTTTAATTAGTAGTTATACATTGATATGTTGGGAGGGGAGAAATATAGGGAGTTTATAACATCAGAATAAGGGAACCAAATGGTGATGGATGATTCTAAACACTTTTTTAAGTTGGTTTATATTTCTACCAATTTGGTCATGGATGACTACCTCAAGGAGCATCATTTTGAAATGTGACTAAATTCATAGATAAGATAAATTATTATTATACTTTGACTACCTATATATACAGAAGTGGTTGAAACTCATTAATGGAATAAAAATACATGGTTCTTTTTATGGGTTTGAGTTATACTTCTATCATTTTAGGTGTTTTCATAGATCTTCAATGGGTCAAAAATAAAAATTGTGAGAAGGCCTATACAGGTGGTGCTGGAAATGCCCATAATTCATTTGATTTGGTGCTAGTAGAATCCTCAGGATATAAGTCAATAGTATTCTATCAGTCTGAGAGGTCACATCACACTAAGAAGGATTATCATGAGAACTTCTTGATGTTCCATTAGTGTGGTTGTTTATTACATCTTCAACATTTCTACCAGAATCCACCATATAGTAGCACAGTTGGATCATCTTTCCAAATGGTATCACAAGTGTGGTAGTATTATTCCTAGGGGGTGGGTTCTTACTCTCAAGAAAATGAAGATTTTCAATCTGTGAATGTTGATCCATGTTCTCCCAAGTATGTGTTCCTTTACATGGTTGAGTATATTCTATAATACGTTGAGGTTGAGTTGTTACCATTATATGTACAGACTTTATCACATATTCTATTACCTTGGAATTATTTAATATTGGTGCATCTCATTCATTCATATATTTTAAGTTGGTATATGTGTTGGGGTTATTATCATATTTTATTCTATTTAAGTTTTTATCTTTCCACTCCATTAGGAAATATGAAATGAAAGGTATTTAAGGTCACTATGTTTCAGTTAATTATAAATTACTTCAATGATTTGTTGGATTTATTAGTCTTAGAACTGGATATTTTTTACCTTATTATCAATAGGGATTTTATGATCATATTTAAGGATTAGATATATTTTTATAATCATAAGGTCTTGTTCCTTTCCCATGAGGGGTGCACTCACATATTACACGGTGAGTGTGACCTGATATCATGTTGGGAAAGACAAGTTATTATAGACATTGGTATGTTCCCTTATCAATTTCCTTGCTTTTTATTGTATTAGTATATATAAAGTATACTAATTAGGAACAAGAATGTATTCAATATGTATCAATTACAATAGAGATTGAATTTTAGTTTTTAATAACATTAGAATAAAAGTATTTATACTAAAACAATTCAAAAACCTCTTTAATAAATAGATCGGATTCGGACATGTCCCTCAGTTTGATTACTAAAGAATATCATAATCAGGTCAATTTTGATATGTTATTTACTATAGGTCAAAATCACAAATGAATAAATCTACACTGTGTAAAATCATAATCATAGTAGTTATGATTATATTAGATTATATAGGAAATTATAATTAATTATGATTATATCTTAAAATAATATAGAATTCTAATCATAGAAATATCATATTGACATTTGAATCAATTTAAATATAGTAATACAATTTTATAATAATTAAATCTATTATGATAAAAATATATATAAAGATAAAGATGATTTTAAAATTATCACTTTATATTATATACAGAATAAATAAAAGACTTGTAAGAAAACAAGTAATAAAATGAATACCCTTTTTTACCCCAAAGAGTAGGGTATCCAATAACCAACAATAAAGGTTCCCTTGTTTTATACATATAAGAAATTTTGTCATTACTCATCAAATAAATCCCTCAATATGGTGATCGGTGTTTATATATGTCTATACTTATCAGCCCTTGATCCAATGTATCTTATTTTATCTTTCTATCCTCACAGGACCTCGATCAAGAAGATCGGTATCTCTATCTTCCTAACCTTAAAAGCCCTCGATCGTATTCACACAATCGAATGCACAAAGGAATTAAAAAAATCTTAACAATAAAACATGCAAAGTTTTTTTTAAGAAATATTCTCTCTATATAAATTAAAAATACTAGGAACAAGTTGTTCATGATTTATAAACCAAGAAAAATTAAGAGTATTATTGGAATCAACCAGTATAAAACTCTTCAAATGACTGGGTATTTATAGGAAACCCTTTGAATGGTCATATTTTCTCAAATAGCCATATTTTCTCTGAGTTTTTACAACAAATTAGAATGTTGGCACTTCAATGTCTATATAATAATAGAAATTATGAATTCATTTTTTCACATCATTATTGTGGAAAATATGTTCCATTATGATAGAAATTAGTATTCCATAGTCCAAATTTAAACATAGTCAATCTGATATATTTATTTTCAGAATTTTATCAAAATATTCTTTATGAGTGTGAATATGATGTTTATCTGTCCTGACAACAATTTTATTATAAATAATTTTTCAGTATGAAAATAGTAAAAAATGTATTATATCTTATTTGATAGCGGTTAATCCAATGTTTCTCAGATCCATACTCATTACGATAATTGTAATGAATAATGCTAGTTTATATTCATGAATACTTTAAATCAAATTCTAAGTAAGGTAAAATTATATTTTTTCTACAAAAAAATAAAAAAACACTTTGAACATGAAAATAATAGTAATAAAGTATTTAAGAAAGAGTTTTTTATTTTGAAAAATAATTGAATTGAAAAGTTAAAAGAGAAACTTTTGACTTGAAAATTTCTATTTGATATACTGGAGGATGGTTTTGGTGGCCAACTTCTAATGGTTGTAGATGGGTATCCTATGTTCTTTCCATGTAATGTTTTAGATTTTTTGTCCTAGTAGGAGGTAGAGTACTCTATTGAATTACTCCCTAGTATAATCCTCATCTTCTTATCAACTTATAGAATGGATCATGTATATTTAAAGTAATTAGAATCTAAATTATAGGATCTCAATTATAGGGGTTTTATTTACTCATGTGTGTGACTATGGAAATCAACAATTTTATTTGAAAGGAAGGTAGATGTTATCCTCTAACATTTAATTGATTTTGAAAAGCTTAACCATCTGACCTAGCAAAATAAATACCAATTTCTATGAATCAAAGTCATCTTCGATTACCTTAGGAAATATTTGTGGTGTTGAAAATTTTATCTTTATCCATCATACCATTAGTTTAGGGTAGTGGAAGTTTATATCCTAAATAACACATTAATGATAAAGTATGAAAAATATGATTTCATGATTATACCATTTTTCCTTATTAATGCCCGTGTTATTTTCAGAGATCTGATGAATTTGATCTTCCACAACTATCTTCACACCATTGTGGCAATGTTTGTGGATGATATCTTACTCTATTCCAAGATTAGGGAAGATCTTGAGGACCACATTAATGTTTTTTTAAAACCTTTGTGTATCATATCTTGTATAATAATCTTTCAAAGTGCCAGTTCTGGATCATAAAAAAGAGAAATTTTAGGGCATATAGTGTCTGATATGGGTATCTATGTGGATCCTAAGAAGATTTAGTTATTTATTTATTTGGAAAAGAATTCTAATATTTTTGATAACATGAGATTTTTGGGTATGTTTGGGTAATTAAGATTATTTGTGTAGGGTGTATCTAGGTTAGGGTCACTGTTAACGAATTTAACCCAAAGGGGGTGAAGTTTTATTGAGAGGATAAGTTCCAAAGAGCATTTTAGGAGCTAAATGTTGGGTTGATGACTTTATGAATCTTAATTCTTCTTGATCCTAGTAAATATTTTTCTATGTATTTTGAGACATTGAGTATGGTTTTGGGTGTGTGTTGATACAGTGGGATCATTTGGTGTCCTAGGGATATTTTTTATTACACCTAAATGATAAAATTACCCCATCCATGACCTAGAGTTTTTAGTGGTGACTCATTCTTTGATGACATAGAACTACTAACTTCTCAAGGAAAATTTTATTGTGAATTATATTTATAAAAATATGAAGTGTATTGTCACCCATAGGGACGTAAACCTTCAACAAAGCTGTTGGGTGGTGTATCTATAGTATTTTAAATTTGAAATATCGTATACCCCTGGTTAAGGGAAAATTGTGGCTGATGTGTTTAGTAGGAAACTATTGTCCCAATTGATAAAAGAATCATGGGATAAATGGAACTTGATGAGTTTTTTTTTGTTGAGTTCTGTTTAAGTGTTAAAGATGAGGATGAGATGGTGTTTTTTGATAGTTTGTGTTTTATTCCTTACTTTGATGATTGGGTACAACTTGATCATGAAACAGATCTCAGTTTACAGTATATATGTGGAACCTTAAATAGTTGGAAAACCTTGGTTGATTGGTCTCGATCTCCCAATGATGTCATTTTTTTCAGAAAGAGGATTGTTATTATTTTCAAATTATGGTGGAACTGGTAGAGGATAGTCTCCTCTATAGGTTATTTGTTCACCCTATAGATTCCAAGAAATACTGCGACCTTAAGTGGTTGTATGGGTAACCCAGGATGAAGTTTTTAATTGAGTATTTCATCTCTTGATGCCCCACCTTCCATAGAATAAAATATGATCACCAGATTCATGTGGGTCTCTTGAAAATAATTCATATTTTGGTATGTAAATGACATGATATTTCATTATATTTCATAATTATCTTTTCTTATTCTCTAAGATGTAATTCCATACAGGTGATTATCGATCGGCTAGCCAAATTGATCTAATTTTCTTTATTAAGAAGTTGACTAAAGTTGAAGTTCTTGGAAAATTATATGTCTTATAGGGAGTAAGGATTTATGGTGTTCTTTTATCCATCATTTAGTATTGGTACCCATGATTTTATTCTTATTTTTGGAAGGTACTTTGAGAAGTTATGGTTTCTTATCTAAAATTGAGAATGGTATATCATCCACAGATGGATAGTAAAACTAAATGGACCATCTAGAACCATGAAGATATGATTCAATATTGTTTGATTAATTTCAGTTGTCCTTGGGAAAATCACCTACCATTTATTAATTTCATATATAAAATAGTTATTAGGCTTTGATCAAGATGGAACCCTTTATGGTTTTGTATGGGTGGCCTTGCTAATCTTTTCATTGTTGGTCAGAATTGGGTGAACATTTCTTATTGGGGCCTAACCCTATTTATAAAATTTTGGAGAAGGTGTGGTTGATTTAGAATAGGTTTTATATAGATCGTAGTCTCCATAAATCCAATCCCAACCACCACTGTCATTTGTTGGGGTTTTCAGTGGGTGATCTGGTGTTTCCTTGGATTTCTCTTTGGTTGGGAAATCATTCATTGGGTAAATAGGGTAAGCTATTATTTCAGAATATTGGACCTTTTTAGATCAAGGTACATATCAAAATGGTAGAATAATAGATATAATTTCTAACTCAATTTACCTCTATTCATTATGTATTTCATGTTTCCTAGCTAAATAAATATCATTTGGATGTATCTCACAGAGTTGAGTGGGATAACTTGAAGTTAGAAGCCAGTAACTTTATAATTGAGTATCCAACTCATATTGTTGATAATTAGAACAATGTATTTCATGTTAAATATATCTCATTATTCTAGGTGTTATTTAAATTTTATGAAAACATACATGATACTTATGAGTGTGAGGATTGGGTAAGAGTGTAGTGTCATAAATTGTTTTTAAAAGATAAGCTTTGAAGACTTTTTAGGATATAAAGTGGAATAGTGGAGAGATTGTGACACCTCATATAATTTTTTTGGTATCAAATTTTATATTTATTTATTTTTATCATTAATTTTATATTAATATTGTTCTGATTCAGTATTTATGGGTATTTCAATGTGTTTTGGTGTTTTTTGGGTGATGAGCTGCATTCTGCAGTTTACCACACCATGGTGGGTGAGGGGTAGGAATTTTTTGTTGGACCATAGGGATCTCCACATCGTATTTAAGGTTTTGGTGCATATGGGATGATTCCTATCAAAAATTCATATTGAACATTATATAATAGTACTACATTAGGTCGCGTCTTAGTTGTTTTGGCTACACCACCATGAATTCCACATAATAGAGCTTTACATGATGGAGGGGTGAGACTCCATATGTAAAATAGTTATGGGTAAGAAGGAGAGGAACACTAAATACCTTTACTAATCCGTATTTTAGATTGGACCAATGGATGGTTACCACATCATGGTCTATGAGGACCACACCATGGTGATCCTCTGGATTGATTTTTTTTAATGTGAAATTCCCTATCTACCCTCGCTCTATTTTAATCTATTCCGACCCTCTTTTATTTCTATTTGTTCTTCCTATGAACTTGAAATGTGGTAATCTTATCATTTAAACTCAATTGATGATTTCTTCTATATTTTGTACAAATAGTCAAGGTTATCCTCAAGTTATAGTGTATCCTTACTCCTCTTCTATTATGTCATATTTTATTCCCTTTTTTAAGTATTATAACCTTAGTTTTCTAATAAGGATGAAACAATGGATTTTAATGGGGTTTTAATGTAATTTATTAACTATTTACACTTTCAAGGATCCCCTTTATTCTATTTTTATGGTTTTAAGTAAATTTAGGAGGTTGATTTCTACATTTGAGGTAGGTGTTTGTACATAACTTATCTTTCCTTTGGGATGCCTAGAGTTCTTGGTTTTCCTTTGGTTATCATTTATTAATTATGATTGAATTATATTCCAAGTAATTTTTTAGTAATTTTTTGATTGGGTTCTTTATATTTATTGAATGAAATAATGATTTTCCATGGTTTTGATTAAAAATCAGTTTTGTGCATGCAAGGTGTGTGAGAAAATTCTTTAAATATATTAATTTATTTAAAGTATATTTTTTTGGAATCATTTAAATGTAATTGTGTCATGATATTTATTACCATTATGTTGAAAATTGGATTTTTGTAAAGTCATTCTCATTCATGTGATTGTAGATATTGTATTTCTGATGATTATTGGTGTCTCATGGGAGAACTTTGGTGTGTATTAGTAACCTAGAATGATGATTCACTATCATAGATTGTGTACTGGTTAAGAAATGTGCCCGAGTAGATATAGAGTCAAAGGGGTGAATTTTGACCCTAGTGAGACTTCGAGAACTCCCAAAACTATAAGGTTCACATATATCAGCTAGTGTACTGAGTGAAAGTCTTGGTTTCTCTAACACCTTGGATAGTGACCCATTTTGTGTATGAGGTACTTTTTTTTACATGTGAATTATTTTTCATGTTTACTTGTTTGATATAGATATGTTGTAGATTTATGGTTGTATCCTACTATGATTTTCCTCAAAATTTGTATATAACATTGGGTTTAGGAATCCTTGTTTGGCAAGATACAAGTAAAGGAAAAGGAACCACTTTCCAAGGCAGTGTTTCTTGATTATCATCATCCTTTCTAGTATGATATTTGGTGGTGACCATGGGTTAGAAATAGATTTTCTCATGGGTTATTTTAGGGATTCCTCTCTGTTGGTAATTTTTTATATAGTGGATGCATCGACCTTATTAGACTTTACTTTTTTGGGGTTTAACTTGTATTTATATTATCTTTATCACATTGATTTATGTTATAAAGTAATTTATGGTTACTGTTATGATTCTTATACTTTGTTTGAATCTTTCTCTTATTTTGAAAATGTTAAATGTTTATCATGGACGTCCGTGGTATATATGGATCATACTGGATTTACATATGGAAACCCTGTTGTGGTTAATTGGTTTATGAAGATGAAATCATTCCCTTAAATTTGTTTTGATGCCCTAGAACTATTTTTTGTTACATTGAAATCAAGGATATGCCTCTGGGCTTAGTATGGGTTGAATCGAGTGATGGGTTGGGTCGATCTGAGTTGGTTTGGTATATACCCTTTGATATAAAAGATAATTTCTAAATTGGGAACATCACAACATGATTAAGATTTATTAATTTAAGGATTATGTTTAATGGGATTTTCATTTGACCCTAAAGTTATTTTAGTCAAAGATAGAATAATTATCCTTTTTTGTATGATCCTGGGTATAAATTACTAGTATTTCCTATGATGAAATTATGAATGATTTATCTATGCATGCTTACATACTAAAATTCACATTCATAAATCAAAATTCATTGATTTTGAATAAAATCATGTTATCAACCAATTTACTTTGAGAAATTATAATTTTTAATGTTATATAATATAACTCCCATATTTTTTTATGATTCCAAATTATAACACATTCATGAAAATTGGATATCTATCCTTGGTACTAGATACATTCATCACTTCTTCCATAAGAGAAACTCCACAATTTTGTATTATACCACATTCATATTATTCCTTTATTAAGAAAATATAACTATTAATTTAATAATAATTGTAATATAACATATGTAAACATGGTCCACTGGTTAGATATTGAATTTATTCTAAAATTGAATTTGGTTTTTTAGATAAATCCTTAAAAATATAGTCACAAAAAAATAATATAAACTATTAATGATGTGTATTTTATATATAACTTGTATCACTTGATGGATTAAAATAATTAATGATTACATTATGAGTTTAATAATATGGATTATTATCTATAATTTTATATAAAATTTAAATTTGAGTCTTCTCCCACTCTATAATGGTAATTATGACAACATATCATACACAAATTCCTTCACACACAAGGCTCCCACTATGATGAGATTTTTGGACACCAATGTTATTCACATCAAATAAGTAGTTGATAAAAAATACAATGGATTACGTAAAAATATATCAAATTTTAATAAAATGTTTTTTAAAACTTTTATTTTTTATTTACCATTTTAAAATCGTCATTTACCATTTAATGTGGCACATCCATCTATAATGTATAGAACCACATAGTCGGATCTATCAAACAAAGTGAACTATCAAGTGAACCATTATACTAAATAATAATGGTTAGAATAAAATCATAAATTCATATAATATTATATCAATTTCCATTTCTAATGTTTTAAACTTTTTCAAGTCTATACCTTTAATATATATTACATTAAAAATAAGCAAAGCCTAGTTAATGTGTGGTAAACTTTTAGTTAGAATGAAATGTAAAGTCATTGAAATTAAATCATTTATCAAAACATGGAATTAATGTAATTTTAATACATTTAAATTCAATTAATTTATCAGCATGATATTATTTATAATTTATTAATACCCCTTTATAACCTTTACACCTTTAAAGAAGTTGAAAAACTAAAATTTATCTTTCTTGGAAAGAGTGTAAGCTGCTGGAGTAAGAAAATTATATATTCCAACCTTCACTAGAAACAAATCTACCCTTATCCCATTATCAATCATTTCCAACCTAGAAATAATTCCATTTTTTTAATAGGTTCATTTAATAACATTCCAATAACATTATCACATACATTTTTTCTAAGTACATGACATCAATAAAATGAATTTTCTACAAATAAATCTAATGTGGTATTTCAAAAAAATGAACCCTATTTCAAACCCATTTTCATAATATGTTTTGAAAATAGTTTACCAAAAAAGGTGATAATATTCAATAACTTTTCAATATTTTCATCACCATATAATTGAAAATGTTTTGTACCTTATTTTGAATTCCCTTCAAATGATGTTGTACAATATCACAATATATTTCATCAGGTTAAAAATTTAGGATGTCCAAGAAGCACTATATTCAAGGAATGATTCAACCTAACTAATTGTATTCCTTATTCAGCAATGGGGTACCTTAACATTTCATTAATTATATCTCCTAAATTTTTTATAAGAAATAAATTCATCATTCATCTCGAACAACAAGGATCTCAACATGAACTCTTCATTTCTATGAACATTAAACAACATAACACTTGAATCGCATATTAATTTTAGATATTTGACCAGTGGATCCAAATAAACATCAA
This sequence comes from Viscum album, assembly GCA_963277665.1. Classification (NCBI taxonomy): domain Eukaryota; kingdom Viridiplantae; phylum Streptophyta; class Magnoliopsida; order Santalales; family Viscaceae; genus Viscum; species Viscum album. Next base: position 425,393,673 of record OY728129.1, on the reverse strand, counting down.
TATCATTAATAGGATTTGTTTCCCTAATCTAATTAGAGGCAACATAGTTTTCTTGCACTTCATGCATAACCATATTGGGAAGTTATAATTTTCTAACATAACCATTATTGTGCTATAAGTGATTTGTTTACACCAAAAGGATTAATTCCATAAATAAATAGTCCAAGATAGATATTTGTGAGCTAATTTATAAATTTAGTATTTTCATGATTAGTTTTAATCCATTTAGAAGTGTCTAATGGGTGATGAAGTTTTCAAATTTTAATTCTTATATATGTGTGCCAAATTAATTTACTAATAGTGTCATCATTTATATATACTTTTATATCCGATATAATGATTGTAAAATATCTTAAAACTTTAAAAAGACATGATTCGTGTTTCTTATATCAAGATTCAATACATTTATGGAATTTTATATGTGATTCATAGTCCTTGTGAAACAATATAAAGTCATATGGATAGGCATGTATTATTTAAAATAATAAACCCATTGAACATAACATTAATTTAGTGTTACATGTTTGAAAACAAATCTCATTATCTTCTAGTAAAATATCATTCAAGAGAGAATGTGGGTCTATAAAGCTAGTGTCACTCCATGTACTATTAGCTTTCAAATTCTATATCTTCAATATGAATGACAATGTCATATATTTAGTACAACCAATATACAATGACATATTTTCATAACTCTTTAAATATTTAAACATATTTGGAAAATCATTTCAGTCAACTTCAAATACTATTGTCATTTTCTTAATATAATCTAAATCATCATTTATAATTGTACTCATATCAAGCAATCCATAAACCATAGTTTTATCCCAATCACTAGTTATATACATTTCTTCCCCAGGATTAGTCCAACATTTGTAAATTCAATCTATTTCATGAGATATAAAGTGTTCTTCCAATTAATTTGGATAAATTATTATTGAATAATAACAATATTATCATATAAAAAATGATTTGATAAGTTCATATCCATACTCTTTTGAAAAGTTGAATGACTCCCCCATCCTCATACTCTTTTTCCATATAATTTACATCTAATCATTTTCAATTATTATTTAACTTATTTGGTTTAAAAATATTCATATTTAACAATAAATAAATACATATAAGGAATACATATAATATATCATTTTTTATATGAATAAATTATATAACGTATAACCACAAAAAATATAATTACAAATTATAATGCATGTATATTGGAGATATTTATTATATCTCGTTCAATTTTAAAACAAATGGGATTTAAATGTATTGTTTTTCAATAATATTTTGATAAATAAATTTAAAGGTTTCAAATGTAATTTTTTATAAACATATATGGTTTCTTATGATTTATACTTCCTTTCATTAAAACCTTGGTTTATCACATTGTGAAAAGTTATTTTTTGGTAAATTTTTTAATTTTTAATTTGAATAAGTAAATTTCATCATATTATGACAGCATATTTTTATTGGATGGTTATTATATCCTTTCATGTTATTATATGGAATTTAGCATTTTCAAATTATTTTGGTCCATGAATAAATTTTTTTATTGTTTGTTTATTCTTGTTTTCTTAAGTAAGGGTTATTAATCATGTTTTTTTCTTTAAAATTAAATGTTATATGTACTGAAAATGTGATCTTGTGTTATTAAATTGGTTACATGCTTACTATTTTGATATTTTCATTCTTATAATTTTTATAAGCCTTTAAATGGTTTCAAGATCGCCAAAGTAATGTGTATTTCAAATGTTTCAGTTATGTCCCTTAACTTTTTTCTGGTTAAGTGAAACAAATATTTAAATGTTCTAGGCCTTGGGTAAAAAAAGAAATTAATAATTGATTCCAATTTATTTTAGTTTATCTTAAGCCCTCTTATTTAAAACTAATTTTCACCCTGAATTAAATATATTTCTTTTTTTATAGTAGATATCTAAATTGTAACGATTTTCTCTCTTTAAATATGGGCAACATGGGTAGACCTTAACATAATATGGAAACATTTATTTAGAAAACATTATTGTATTTTCTTAATTATGTTAAAATTTAGAAGATATATTTACATGGGGAAATTTTAATTTTATAATTATATGTCATAAATGGTGTTTATTCCATATTTTATCCTTTATTTAAATTATTAATAGTATACATTAGTTATGATCAATTTCATAATGAATACATAACATATTTCCCAATTTTTCTGAAAAAAATCCTCAAAATATTCATATTTGGGTATATTTCACAAGTTTAAAAATTTAATTACATGTTTCTAATCCATGTGAACCTCAAAAAAATATAAATATCAAAATTATACAATTATTTTAAAATAAACACTTCCATGGAAATAATAACAAGAAAACTGTAACACCTTGACTTTTTATAAATTATTTTTTATAAATTAAATTAAATTTCTTATATAGATTTATTTACACAAAAATATCAACCTTTCAATACATGCAACACCAAGTTAAGATTGTGCTACATGCAACTCTGGCTTAGCTTGCATTATACGGAATACTGAGTTTTAACAAAGCCATGATATATTATAGTTTTTTAAATGATACTATTATAACCTAGAAATTAAACTTTGTTATATTAATATTAATAAATACTTTTAAAAAATTAAGTATAAAGGTTTTATATAAATAAAATACATTTACATAAAAAACATAATTATTCAATAAATTATATTTGTTTTGAAAATACAATTTTTTTAAAAAATATTCTTTTTATTTATTTATTTTGAATGTTAATAAAATTAATTGTTCACATATTTATAAAAATAATTTTATAAAATAAACTTAATTTTTTAATTTATAATGTGAAAATTATCTTACAGTGATTTTTTTTGATTTTTTTGAAAAGTTTTGTTTTTTATGAATAGTGAACAATACTGTATTTTAATTGAAACGTGTATTTTTATTAAATTATTTATGAAATAAATTTATATTTTAAACTATTTTTGAAGTATAATTACTTCAATTATACATATATTAATCCAATTTAGGTCATTAGAATCAATTTCATATTGAAATTGGATATAAAATCTTTGTAAACGTTTTATCATTTTTTTCTTTAAAAAAACTATTTTCTCATCATGTCTGTGGGATTAATATTAAATTAATTTTTTAAACTTATGTCTATGGAATTTTAAAAAATGTATTCAATATTTAGAATCCAAAAAATTTATAATTTCTAATAATTTCAACTTAATTTTGGACCAAACTGAATAGTGGCTGTAGTATAAATCAATTACCACAGTTATGGTAAAAAATGGGTTTACCAAGGGTTAAACTAAAATGATAAGGGTAAGCATAACCAATAAACTTGTACAACAAATATTTTATGAAAATATTTAGGCAATGAACACTATAATATTTTATATTAGTCTATTTTGGACTTTTTCTATATATAAAATACGTGGAAGCACTCAATTATTTTCAAAAATACCAAGTGTGTCCTATCCCCCACCTATAAAATGACATCCCATATCTTCTATTCATCATACATTAAGACATGTTTTTTTCATAAAATACCCAAATGACATCCAAAATTAACTACCCTTATCCTAGTTTCCTAATTTAGTCCATAAATCTATTTTAGGAAGAATTTTAGTGCAAACTTAAGGAGGATACCCGAAAAAAAGGTAATATTCATCAACGATCATTTTTTATAATTTTTTACTACACACCCTTAAATTGTTATTATGTCCTAATTATATAATAAAACTAGTATATTAAATATAATAATTTTTTTATGTTAAGTTAATTACAATATACATCTAATCTTCCATCAAATTTGTTACAAAATAATCATTCGTGTGTACAAAGGACTACCGCCTCATGATTAAATGTTGTTCGTTTTTTCATTACTATCTATGGAGGCTAGAAATAATGATAGATATATATTTTATATGTTATATATATTGTATTTATTATGTTATTATTATTATAGAATTATTATATCACATAAACCTTTATATCTTCACTTTTTGGGAATACGATAACGCCATTCATGTGTATGGCATACCAGGCATGTGAGCATCAACCTGGTTGGCGAGGACTAATAAGTTCACCCAGGAGACCAGGGATCAAATACAAGTGGACACATAATTTCTAGGTGGCACTGTAGTAGTACTGTAGCATTACTGTTGCAGGTACTGTAGCGGGAACTGTGCAGTACTCTAGCAGGTACTGTAGCGAAAACTGTAGAAGGAACTATTTGGTACTGTAGAAGATGGGAATTTTCCCCCGTTTGGGCCGTCCGGCCACCGATTTGGTCCCCAAGTCCTTTAAGGACTTTGGGCCACCCAAGCCTTCCAGATAGTATGGCCTTCAGGCCACCTTAAGTTCAGATGCAAACCAGACAACCTAGAAGGAACAAGATCTATAGAAGGATGAGCAAGGAGATTTCACCACAGCAGAAGCCAAACAGATTGAAATATTGAGAGGGTATGGCACCTACCATCGGTACAAGCCTGTGCATTCACATTATATCCTAGCCGAACATCCATGCGATGGTGGAGAGCTGATTTCACGATGAAGATGCTGGGGAGGAGCAGTTCCAAGTAGTTAGTCTAGGTTGTATGCAATGTTTGTAGACTATGAGCAATGAATTCCTCTAAGGCATATGGTCCATGTAATACTTACGCCTACGGGTCTTGTAAGGGTTCCAACTCACCCCTTGAAAGGTGTATTATCAAAATCAATAAAAAATGAAGGCCTTTGGGCCATTGGATGGATGTATGGCGGACTACCACCTTGCAAAGCGAAGTGATTCATTAATGATTTACATGGAAGGTATTAAGGATGGTTTAATGAAATTATGTGATATATATGACATTAAACATATTATTTAATGATAATTTATATCACTTACTTCACTTTCATTCAATTCAAAAAAAAACAGAAATAGTGTTCATGCGTATGTATAGTCTAACATCTCCATAAACAGTGTATTCCATTATCTATCACTAAATTTTATGAAGTAATATAAATTCATATATAATGAATATATACTATATTTATATCATGGTTATAAATATTTAAAATATGGAACCATTATCAAAGTAATTGGATAAAAAATATAACAAATCAAAACAAATATAAAAAACTAAGCGGTTATTACCCAAACCATAACTTTAACATTAAATAATTAATAAATGGGTAATAAATTTTAATAATAAAATATTGTATGGTATGATATATATTAATATTTTTATTAAATTTATTTATAAAAAACTTATATTTATTATACATGAGGTTTGAATGTGGATGATTTAATTCAACACTTAAGGTAATGGATTTTCGTCTCACTTTTTACTTATATGAGACACATTCTATATCCACCACATATTTATTTTATGTAATATATATACTTCCCATGAATTTATATTATTAATATTATCATGAAAAATATTTGGGTTTTCATATCAATTTTACAATATCTCTTCCATGGGTTTACAGTTTCAATGTTATCAATGTGGTAATGGATTTTTGTCTCAATTTTCCTTCTTTGAGACCTACATTATGTTATGAACCTATATTTTTTCGTTAGGTGTATATACAGCCCCTTTGACATGAAATATCATAAATTTATATGTTCTCATGACATTATAGGTTCTATTATATGTTATTATTTCATGGTGCTTACAATTAAATGTTACCAAAGTGGTATTGATTTTATGTTACAATTTCATCATTTATCGAGATTGTTTATGATTAATTATCCAATGTTGAAATCATTAAATATAAAACTAAATAATTATCATAAATTTTATTCTCTTATGGTAATTAATTATATATCCAAGTAATATAACCATTTTTCCACTCTTTGGTACTTACAATAATAGATAAAGTGTTTTAATGAAAATTGGACATTATTTCTCTCTTTAGTCAGAAACTTGTTTTCATCCAAAACCATGTTATGTAAAATTGTTTTTCAAAATGCTTTATTTATATCTAAATGATTTATTAATAAAAAAATTACCCATTTTTCACTTTTACAAAACAAATTAATGTAATCTTCATATTACTTTCTAAATAAACCACATTTCCCTTTTACTGAAAATATGAAATGGATATTTGTTTTTAACATAAATGGAATGAATAGTATTTCTTGATATCATGACCAATTAATTATCTCAAGATTACCTTACATGTTATCAAACCTCTTATCAATGAAAATTTTTTCTTTAATATTTAGGAAATTTTTAGATTTTAAATAAATGATTTCAAAATGAAACAGATTTTACAAATTATTTTATGTCTTAAAAAATAAAAGAAGGAAGGATATTTTCTTCTAAAAATTCTTTAAATTATTTTTATATATTATTTTATAATTTTTAAATTTTATTTTAAAGAAAATTTATTTTTATAATTTTTTATGTTTTAAAATGTGTTTTTTTTTAAATTAGAAAGGATTTTTTAATCAATACATGTTTTAAATGATTTTTAAGGATTCCTTATAAGATTCATGGTTATTTTCAAAGAAAAAGGATTTTAAAAATGTTTTTGTTTTAAGAAGTCTTTTCAAAAGTAGATAGGATGCTTTCCTCCAGAATTTTTTTAAATGATCTTTAAATCTTACTTTATAAGTTTTCAATGTTATTTTCATCAAAAAGGATTCTAATTTTTTTTATGTTTTGAAAAATGATTTTCAAAGGTTATTTTACTTAAGAAATGTTCAATGTGACATTTCAAAATCCTTTTTCAACTAACATGAAATACATTGATATAATTTATGATTTACTAGGGTTATGAACCAAGGATTCTATTTTAATTATTTCCTTTAATGGTTTGTTTTTTTTTTGATGACAAGATTCTTATGAAACATGTTTCTCTTCCATGAGTAATAACATTATAGAACTCTTATGAAACCATATTATTTTCATGTGTTATTATATGATTAAATGATGAAATGATTATGAAACCTAACTATTTTACATAGTTTATGATATGATGAAATGTTTATGAAACCCTTTTTATTTCATGGATTATTATATGATGAATATTGCATGATGTTCTAGCACATTGATATGTGATTTTCATTATGTGACGGTGTTTACATTATAACCAAGAATGGTGGTTATGTTATAACCAAGAATTGTAGTTATGTTATAACCAAATACAAGTTGGGCCTATATCTCCCTAAAATGCATTGGGTAAATATTTATATATCATGAGATAGATACAACTAGAATGGGGATTGAACCCGATTCAGTAAGAAAAGACTAGAATTGGGAGTAAACCCGGTTCAGTAATACATGACTATAATAGGGATTGAACTCATTTTAGTAAGATAGGACTAGAATGGGGAGTGACCCAATTTCAGTAATATAGGGATAGAATGGGGAGTGAACATTGTTCATTAAGGGACTTTTTCTACTATGATTGTTTAGGAATTAAACTCCTTTAAATATAAAATCCTTGGTGCTGAGACTTGACTAATATGGAAATGGTTTTCTATGATTATTTTTATATTAAAAATTCCATTTATTATGCCGATTTTATCCACTCATCTATAATGTTCTTTGATTTCCTTATGAATCTTGTCTTATGAACTATAAATCTCTATATATTTATTCAATAATATGATCTTTAATATACCAGGTATGGTTTTCAAATATAATTCCCAAGTTATCATATCCTTATGTTCATGTTATTCTTAAAACCAAGTCTCTGAAGAGCGTTATCCATACGAAAATTCATTATCTATAAATATATTTACCAATTTTCTATAATTGTGGAAATAGAGGTTGGAGTTATATATAAATATTTTTGTTTTGAAAAGAAAAGGAATATGGAGTTCAAAGAGAAATCTAAAAATAATGGAGAGAATAAGATGTGATTTTCAATATTCTTAATGCGTGGAAAGAAACATGGAGGGAATTTTCTTAAGCGGCCTATTAAATGATTTTAAGTGTGGAAGGGAAGTTCATCAAGAAATTGATTTCCAAAGTGATGGAAAGAAGTTATATAACGATGTGAATAGATAAAAAGTGGTGCATGATGCACAACCCATACTCTACTGTTTCAAATTCTAGGAGTATAGAAATTATGTGAATCAATTCCCTAATACACAGGTTAGTACAGAAGATGATCCACAAAAACCTCTAAAAAGTAAAAAGGTATATCATATGAAATCATAACATATGAAGTGAATCGTGATAATTAATGGCACACTTATCCCCCTTCATAGTTGGGAATTTCATGTTTTAATTTGTATGAATGATCCCTATGAAAATATTATTGTTAAATTTCATGTGATTAACTTCCTCTACATGGATTTTTGGATAATTAAATCACATTTGATATTCTATCAGTAAAATGATAAACCCAATATTACAATGAATTTTTTTTTGTATAATATAATATATTATATAAGAATAAATTGTGAATTAACATTTGAAATTATATTTGTTTCCATGTAATATTAACTTAATAGTTATGGATATCATCATGGGTTTATGAGTTTAAGGTTGATAATAAGTTCAAATTCATTGAAACCCCTTTTTATTTTTCATGTGATGAGAGTTTATAAAGATTAGGAATATTTTAAGAGATATTTTTGGTAATAAAACCCTTTGGTTTTGTATATGTTTTAGTGAAAATTTTATTTAAGGAATAATACATATACACATCATGGGCATATGGTTATATGTACAGGTAAACATTACAGGTACCTTGTCTTTTATATTGAGGTAATTATGGGTTATAGTCAATCACCTTACAAATTCAAAACACTTCATCATTATCAGAGAAGATTTAACTTTTGATATTCATTCCAGAATATAATAAGATTACTATGATTAAATGTATTACTATATTCAATTTTCTCTAATTGGGATCTGAATTTTACCTCAAAATTTTGAAAGATTATTCATCAAGATCCACAAATAGAGTTGAGCTTTTGCACTATATTCCATGGATCTCTCATAAGGAAGTATATACATGTCTCTTCACATGTATTGAACATAGAGGTCATACCATTAGAGAAAGATCTTTCTTATAAGAAACAACCAGTGGAGATTACAGATTGTAAAGAGAAAGTTATACAAAATAAAATCACTCACCTGGTCAAAGTTTTTTAGAGAAACCACCAATTTTAGGAATATATTTGGTAACTTGAGGATGTGATGAGTTAGAAGTATCCTCATTTTTTTGTATCAGAGTGATGAATTTTGTGGGTGAAATTCATTTTAAGGGGGTAGAATGTAACGCCCAGTTTTTTTATAAATTAATTTTATTTAATAAATTAATTTTTTTTAATATAATCAACTACATACAATACGAAGTCAATATTATTCTACACATAACAGCAAGATAATCTTTCTCTACATGCAATTTTTGTCTTATCTTGTATAGTACGCAACACTAAGTTTTAACAAAACGATGATATGATATTGTTACTTAAATGTGACTGTTATAAAATAGCTATTAAACATTGTATTAATATATAATTTTTAAATATTAATTATAATTTTTCATACAATTTAAAACATTTATATAAAAATACTTATTTTTTCAATAAAGACTTTATTTGTTTTGAAAATACAATTTTCTCAAAAAAATCATTTTATGTCTTTTGTAAATAATAATAAAATTATTTTTTCACAATTTTAGAAAATTAGTTTGATAAAATAAAATAAAATTTTTAATTAATAATTTTAAAATAGCTTAGGGTTAAAGTTTTTGGATTTTTCTGAAAATTTTCATTTTTTGTGAGTAGTGAAAAATGCTAAATCTGAATTGAAAATTGTTTTTTCATATAATTTTCTTAAAAGGTTAATGTTTATTTTAAATTGGTTTTAAATTATAATTTGTTCAATTATACATATATTAATCTATTTTATCTCATTTTATTCAATTTCATTATGAAATAGGATATAAAAACATTGTAAACTTTTGATCATAATCATTTTAAAAACCTGCTTTCTCATCACATCTATGGGATTAAGATTAAAATATTTTTTCCAATTATGTGCATGGAATTAGAAAAAATGGATCCCATATTTTTAATTATAATAATTTATAATTTTTAATAAGTTAAACATAAATTTTTACAAAAATTAATAGTGAATCCAGTAAAAACTAATTACCATAGTTAACGTAAAAATGGGTTTATCAGGGGTTAAAATTAAAATATGAGGGTAAAAATAACCTATAAACCTATATAAAAACTATTTGATTTCAATATTTCGATAATTAAACCTATAATTTTCAATAATTTTCTATTTTGGACGCTTTTTACACATGAAAAACCTAGGAAAACTGAATTCCTTTCAAAAATACCAAGTGTGTCCTCTCCCACACTTAAAATCCCCCCTCATTTCTACCTCACACCATCAAAACTATTTGGTTCTCCAAATACCTATCCAAATCACTTACCAACTCCCCTCTACTCATTATAGAATCCTCATTTTGTGAATTAATAAATCCTAGTAAGGATTTTAGTGAAAACCCAAGGAGGCTACCAAAAGAAGAGGCAATATTCATAAATGAGATTTTTTGTTTTATTTCTTCTTCCACCCCCATTATTTATTATTATATCAAGATTATATAATAATTTCGTTATATTACATACACTTATACAGTTTAATGTTAATTTCATGACCTCCAACCATCTCTACTTCCATCAAATGGGTTACTAAATCATCATTCATGTGTACGGAAGACTATCGCCTCACGAACCGATGTCGTTTTTTTTCTATTACCACCTCTATACGATAGAAATAATTTTTTATATATTTTTTATATATTATATATATGATATTTTTGATTTTATTATGATTCTATAATTATTATATAACACATACATTCATATATTCTATTTTTTTGTATTACAATAACACCATTCGTGTGTACGATGGATTACCACCACGCGAAGCGATGTGATCCATTCATGCTTTACGTGGAAGATATTAAGGATGGATTTAATGAACATATTTGATATATATATATATGGAATAAAAAATTCTGTAATGATAATATATATCACTTACTTTTCTTTATTTCAAATCAATAAGAAAATTGAAATAGTGTTCTTGTGTTTCTACTGCCTACCATCTCCATGAACAGTGTATTTCATTTTCTATCAAAAGATTTTATGGAGTACTATAAGTAAATATATTATGAATATATATATATATATATTATATTTATATCATGGTTATAATTTGGGTATTATGGAACCCTAATTAAAGTAATAGGACCAAAAATATAACAAATCAAAACATATATGAAAAACAATGAGGTTATTACCCAAAATGTAACATTAATATTAAATCGTTAATAAAAAAGTAATAATAGTTAATAACAAAATAATATATGGTATGATCTATATTAATATAGTTATCCAATATATTTAGAATAATTATATATTTATTATATAGGAGGTTTGAATTAGTACGATGGAAGTCAAGACTTAAGGTAACGAATTTTCGTTTCACTTTTTACTTCTGTGAGACACATGCCATATTCACAATCTATTTTTATGTGGTGTACATACTACCCATGAATGTATATTAATATTAATATACTAAAAAATATTAGTTTTTACATATCAATTTTATGAACAATATTCCATTTCTTTTACGGTTTCAATATTATCAATGTGGTAATGGGTTTTTCTCAATTTTCCTTCTTTAAGACGTACGTTATGTTATGAACCTATATTATTTCACTAGGTGTATATACAGACCCATTAAAATGTAATATCATGAATTTATTTATCTTAATGATATTTTAAATTCCATTTTATTTTATTCTTTAATGATTATTAAGATTCAATGTTAACAAATTGGTATTGATTTTATGTTACAATCTTATCATTTCTCAGGATTATTTATGAGTAAGTCTCTAATTTAGAGATATCATGATACAACTCCCAATAATTATCATTTACTTTATTATCCTCTATTTATTAATGATATCTTTAAGTAATAGTACCATTCATTCACTCTTTTTTACTTAAAATAAGGGATAAAATGTTTTTAATAAAATCAAACATTATTTCCCTCTTCGATCAAAAATTTGTTTTCTTCCAAAACCAAGATTTTTAAAAATGTTTTATTTTTCTCCACATTATTTATTAAATACATTTTTACCCATGTTTGAATTTTCAAAAAAAAAATTAAAAGTAATATTAATGTATTTTTTCAAGCAATGGATGTTTGTATTTTACTAAAAATATGAAGAGAAACTTTGTTTTTAACGTACACAACATGAACACTATTCCTCACTGTCATGACTGCTCAATTGTTTCAATATTACCTTATAATTTTTCAAACCTATTTTTAAATAAAATAATTTCATCAATATTTGGAAAATTATAATATTTTAAATAAATAACTACAAAATGAAAAGGATTTTGATAATCTTTTATGTTTCAAAAATTGGTTTTCAAAGTACATAGGATATTTTTCTAATGAAAATTTTTAATTGATTTTTAAAGATTACTCTATAATTTTTCGAGGTTATTTTAGAAGGAAAAGTATTTTAAAAAAATATTTATTTTACAAATTGTTTTTTTCAAAACAGAAATCATATCTTCATCAAAAAAATGTTTTAAATGATTTTTAAATATTCCTTTATGAGTTCTGATTCTATTTTCCAAGGGAAAGGATTTTCAAAATGTTTTATGATTTATAATTATTTTTAAATTTTGAAATGATATTTTCCTCAATAATTGTTTTAAATGAAATGTTAATATTCCTCTATAAGTTTTCAAAGTTATTTTAAAAGAATAGTATTTTGAAAATGTTCATGTTTTGAAAGGTGATTTTCAAAGAACAATTATTTTCCTTAAGAAAATTTTCAAGTGATCTTACAAAATCCATCTACATCTAAGATGAATTCCTTTGATATTATTTATTATTTACAGGGGATATGAACCAAGGATACCATTATTATTCTTGATTTGAATTTTTTTTATTTATTATGTAAATATTTTCAGAAAACCTATTTCTCTTACATGTGTTCTACCCTGAAAAGATTCTTATGAAACTATCTTCTTTTCATGGGTTATTCTATGATGAAATGATGAAATTATTATGAAACCTATCACTTTTACACAGGTTATGATATGATGAAGTATATATGAAACCCTTTTCATTTTGTGGTTTATTATATGATTAATTTTTGGTGATCATGTGGCACACATATATATTGTTTTCATTATATAAGGATGGTTATGTTACAACCAAGGGAAGTGGTGACATTTTAACAAAATATAGGTGGGTCCTATATCTCCATCTATTGAATATGGTAAATATTTATACCCCATTAGATAGATAGTACTAGAAGGGGGATGGAACTAAATTTATTAAGACAGGACCAGAATGGGGAGTGAAGCTAGTTTAGTATAATGGGACTAGAATGGGGAGTGAACCCAGTTCACTATGATAGGACCAGAATGGGGAGTAAACCCACTTTAGTAAGACAGGGTTGGAATTGGTAGTGAACATAGTTCAGTAGGGTGATTTTTCTTCTATTATTGTTTGGGGAGTGAACCCCTTCCAATATGATATCCTTAGCAGTGAGTCTTGGATAATATAGAAATGATTTTTTGTTTTAATGTGTATGCCACAAATTTCATGTCTTCTGCCAATTTTATCCTCTCCTATCTCATTTTCTTATATTTCATTATGACTATTATCTTATAAACTACCAATAATTATTTCATGATTCAAGATTATGATCTTTGATATGCAGGGTATGTTTTTAAAATGTTATTCCTAGGTTCTCATACCATTTTTCTCATGTTAGGATTTTGTATCACCCATTTTTACCCTTACTGTGCATATGAGGTTTTACATTCTTATGTTTCCTCTCCCCAGGTCATAAAAAAAGGTTTAAAGTGTGGTATGACTATGAATAGTTATTAATGAGAAGATATTTGTTGTATACATTGAATATATTTTAGGAATTAAGAATATTTTGTTCCAAGATTCCAAAGGCACTAAACTATTATGGTCCTCAAACGTTTGTGTGTGTAATATATTGAAAATTTGTAACACCTCAACCCTAGTTACCCAGATTTGGTGCATTATTTTAATACATTTTCATGATTATAAGTAATCAAGTCTCGAAGGACTGATCAGTTTAGTAGTCTTGGAAAATAGATTATATACATGAAGTTCAACATTACAACTTGAAAAGAAAAAAATAGTAATTTATTCCATTAGAAATGTCAAAGCCTCCTAGATTATACCTGAAAGTCACTCATAACTAACTTCTTCATATCTTAAGAAAATAAAACATAAGAAAGGGGTGAGCTCAGATTCTCAGTAAGAGTAAATAATTTAGTAGAATCTATGAACATTTAAGGCAAGATGTGTAATAAAAAAATAGTCTTTCAAACATAATCTTGAACATAATATGGAAAAAATAAATAAAAAATTACCATATAAAAATGAACATGGATATTATTCTAGTCAAATAATCACATGTAATAACTAATTTCATAATAATGGAATGTATAATTCCAGAATTTAATTTCTGTGTCAAGGCCTCATGCCAGGACCTAGGGGAAAACTATAACTGGATCCCATCTTGGAGAGCCTCTATAACCGGACTCCAACCCGGGGAGCCTTTATAACCGGACTCCAACCCGGAGGGTCTGCTGCAACCAGATCCCAACCCGGAGGGCTTACTTTTACCAGTCCCCAACCTAGAACATACTAGTCCAACACATTCTTCTTAAGAAGTGTTTGAAATATAACATAAACATTCGTATTCAAACTAGCATACGAAATGTCAATATTTTAACCATAAACCATGAATGGAATAAAAATAACTCATCCACAGTCAAACATATCACAAAACCTTAAATACAATATGGAATATTTTTATCATAATAAATCAACTTCAAACAAGTGTAAAATTTATCAAAGGATGTTGACATAGATGAAATCAAAACTATTTGACAGAAATATCTCTTTATATTTTGAAATCCTTTAAGAGTCACATAATTATAAAGAAAACATTTATTTTGAAAATATTTTTATAATATTTTAAGATAATCTTTTATGATGTTATAATGGTGGGAAATATCCACACCTTCCAAATAAGTTAAAAAAATTCTTACCCTAATTTGGTCGAAAATGTCATAAAGTACATTGTTTGAAAACGACATAAAGATTATTTTCAAAACATATAAGGTCAAATAAGGGTATAAATGACTTTAACCCATAGTATAGTAAATATTAAAAATTGTTTGAAATATATTCTTAATAAAACACAGATTTGGATGATAAAGAGGTCACAATAGATACTTACGTAAAAACAACCTCGGATAAGTAAAGAGAATGTGAAATTAACCCTTACTGATTTGGTAACTTTCAAAACATACACCCCATGAAAGAAGGATCATAAAATGAAGATTTAAATATTCATAAGATAAATTATATTACACAAATAATTAAATCATTGGTAGTACATACACCACACAATAGGAAATAGTGGGAATTATAGCATGGATCTCACGGAAATAAAAAGTGAGATGAAAACCCCTTACCTTGCACGTTCCTTTGGTCAAGGGTATGTTTAACCTCTTGTATAATGACCATTGTATGATATTAGATTATACCAGAACCATATTCCAATTTATTATATCATACATGATTCATTTATGAATTTATACTACCCATTTAATAATGTTTTTCATGTCAAATTAACATTTTGGGTAATAATTTCTTTCTTTATCATACGTATTTTAACTTGTTATTATTGATCTTATCATTTAGATAGTGATTTAAATACATTAAAAATATAAACCTTTCTTTATATATCATATATATCTAGAATATAAATATTTATAATAGATAGATATATTAAATGGAAAACACCATTTATGGATACGATAGACCGTACGTACGCATAAACGCTATTTCTGTTTTCATATCGTATTGGGCATAAGTAAGTGAATAAGATATATGTAAGTACATAAATACACACATATATATATATAGTATAATTATTATTTCATATATTATATAATTATTAGTAATATTTGTTTTTATAATCATCGATGAATGGTGAATGTGGAAATTAATCTCATCACGTCGTGGAGACGGTAATCTGTACATACGCACGAGCGACAATATCATTTCATTAAAGGTGTGGAATTGGATGGTATATTAATTTTACAGAGACATTATCATTTTATTTTCATTATTTATATACATATTACTCATTATTATATCCATCCAAATAACATAGTGTTGAATAAAAAATTACACCATGGCGTGGAGACGGTAAGTCGTACGTACACACGCATGGTGACATTATCATTCATAGGATGGATATAATAATGAATATAGTTGTTCCATATTTATAATAACATCACATTATGTATAAGGTACTGGTGTAATTATTTTTTTATGGTAATAACAAAGAAAGGGTAATTGGAAGAAGAAAAGAACTTGAAAGAGGGTGGTGAAATCATTACCTCTTCTCTGGGTTCTTCCTTTTGATTTGATCAAAAGGGCTCTTTAGGATGACTTTAAGACAAAATGAAGGCCTCTATGATGAAGTTAGAATAGTGGGTAAGATATTTGGGCAGGGTTTGGCCAAGCCAAATGGCTTTGAATGTGTGAATTTGAGAGAAGGGGAAGTGCCCTTTTATAAGAGGGGAGAGGGGCCCCTTAAGGAAAACATAAAATATTAATTTATAATATATTCATATTCGGTTTGAAATGGATAAAAAATGATTTATTTAGAGGATAAGGTGGGTATGGGTCTAAATCCTTTCAACCAATAGGTTTTAGACAAGTTTAGGTTACCATTGTAACCATATATTTTAGATTTAACTCTGAGTTAAATAATTTAACTTTTATCGTGTCTTCTTGTATTCTCACACTATATGGTTAATAAACATACTATAAACTTCAAAGAGAATATAAAGTGGTTCATTAATGAAATATATAATATAATTTAATCCATTTGGACTAACCTTATATTTTTAGGAATATTATATAATTTAATAATATAATATTTGTTTTAAAAACTCATTTGTGTCAATTTTGACACTATTGGGTATTTTGTTTTTGTGAAAGTCATAACAATATTATCACTTTGAAGAAAATTTATCTAATAAACCCTAAAATGTCATAGTAATCTATAAAATTATTTTAATGCATCAAAAGTATGAATTTATATTTATTTTGATATTTATAATATCAATTATTTTAATCTTTCATTAATAAGGAAATTACTGCTTCATTATTCTGTCAAAAATAAATTTAATTATTTAATTTTTAAAAAAAATAAATAAAATAAAATTATTTAGGAAATAGTTTTATATTTATAAATAATATTTATAGTCGAATTTATCTTATGTATTACCCCATATTAAAAAGGTTTTGTTAATAAACATTGAATTTTAACACATTTAACATTTCTTTAAATAAAATATAATAAATGCCCTAATCTAATATAAGTGGAATTAAAGGATCATATTTTTGTTCTAAGGTTGATTTTTTTCAAAATATACTTATCCAATAGAATTATTACATGTGTTATGGTAATTATAATATCATTGTTTACCTTTAATTTCCCTATTTACTTTTAACCGTGGTAAATAAAAGTCAAAAGTTATTATTCACCAAAAATTATTTTCATGTTATTGAACCAAATTTTACTTACATAGTTTAACCGTGTCTCTCGGATTTTTTAAATTCAACTCACATAAGCAGTAAAATTATGTTTTATGCAAATTTTCATATGCTCCTAGAAGGTGGGAAAAAGATGATAAAATTTCAATAAAATTTTTATATATCTAAGTATATTATAAAATGATTCCAATTAATTACATTGAACTTATATAGGTATTATGTATCAATTTTGGCCAAAAATAAATTTAAATATAATAAATAATTATTTAAATGAAAAGTCGGTTTTAACCAATAACGCAGTGTTTTTCATTATTCATCAAAAATTGAATGTTTTCAGAAACATACCAAAAATTCAACCTAACCTAATTTTGATATTCTGGATTCAAAAATGAAGTATATTTTACCAAATTAAAAACATATAAATTTCATTTATTAATTTAAAATTAATTCCTATTGTCAAAACCAAAAGGCGTATTTTTAAGAAATAATAACTACCAAAAGATTGACACTTGTTTATGTCCAATTTCAAAGTGAAATTACTTACAATGACCAACATTGGATTAAATGGTAAAAATATAATCTAATTATACTTTAAAACCATTAAAATATATTTTTTAACACTATAAATTATTTTGATTAAAAAAGTTGTTTTCAGTTAAAATTTTGTATTTTCACTATTCACCCAAATATGAAAGCTATCAGAAAAACACCAAATATTTATCAAAACTAAATTTTTATGTCCCGATTATAAATAAGAAGTATATTTTGTAAAATTTAATATATAAGATTTTAAAATATTGGATTTAAAAAGGGTTCTTCATTAAAATGCGGTAAAAATGGATTTTAAAATAAATACTTCTTTTATATGAAAAAATGAATTTGTTCTTATATTATGTCTAAGAAACTCATAATATGACATCTAAAATTATAATGATTATATAAAATTAAAAATTCAGTTAATACTATTCATAACCACTTTTGAACGGCTAGTTTGGTAAGTCATGGTGCGCTTGAACTTAGTGTTACGTGTGGTTCAAGTTATTGAATTACTTTGAAGAAATAACGTACTATGAAATCTTTGGGTGTTACATTATCCCCTCCTTCAATAAATTGCACCCTCACAATTTGAAATTTTTCTTCGAAAATAAAAGGTTAAAAATAGAAATATAACTTTGCGGAGAACCCACATTATAAATTAGATTAATAAAATTTAGTCTTAATAAGAGTGAAAGGGAAATGAAAAAGTCACCACCAAATTATGATCTCGATTAGGAGAACATTGCTGAAAATTAGAGACACATAATTGGAGGAAAAACATAAATATTTATAGGGAGTGATTGAGTTCATCAGTCATAAACAATTGTAGATTTGAGGGCCTCAAATCCATCTATCTGTGATGATTTAAAATATCATCGGTTCAACAAAACATATGGTATTAGGATAACACATTTTTATTTTTAAGATCCCTTATCTAAAGTTTAAGAATTAATTTCTTCATAGAATAAGATAAGAAAGAAATATATACTTGACAAGTAGAGTTCCATCCTTTAACTAATTTCTACCGAAAACTCATCTTTCACTCAAAAAGTTTATAGAAATTAAAAAATATTCTATTTATCCAATTCGTATAGGGTTCCAAAAAAATGAATTTATAATTCATCTACTAGAAATTATAAAAATACTACATTATTCAATCTAGGACATCACGTGGGCCATTGGTAGTTGTTACACCCTTGTCGCCCTTCGATTACGGGTTCAAGTCTCGCGGCCTTATCGGACACAACGGGTTGCCGCTCGACCTCTGGGTTTTCCTTTCTATGGAAATCCAAAAATAATCTCAAACTAGACTTATCCAAAATAATTCTATCCAAAATCACAATCCAAAATTTATAAGTAAGCTAAACACAATAAAGATCATTTTTCCAGGTAATAACATGTGAACACCTTTATCATGTATTCTTTTAAAACACTGTAACATCTTGAATTACCATAAAATCTTATTGATTACATTCATGCTCCCTTATTCTTTATAGAATACTGGATATACTCATTCTATCCAAAAATGTTGTAAACTCCAACAATGATGGAATATACAAATCATTAATCAGTTTCAAGGTAGTCAAGAATATCCAATATAATTTATCCAAATCAATAATGTATTATTCCAAAATCACTACATCAGTATCATAACCATATTATGGTTTATCTTTCTCTCAACCATATGTTTTCCAAAAATTTAACCTGCTATTGAGTCACTTTTTGTGGTTCCACATGATCACAAGTCCTTAATGAAGTAGTACTATAGTACAATCCTTATATACTATATAATTATTATAACAAGTACATCATTAATACAATACTCAAATGACACAATACTTTAATAACAATGTAAGAAATATAATCATTCCTATTCATATTCAGTAGTATCATAACTTTATTATTATCCTATATTAGCATTTTAGGTTTACTCTGATGATTTGGACATTGATTTTCGTAGTGTCCCAACTCCTTGTAGATGAGGAATTGTACATTTGAAACTTTTTTTCTTACCCTTGCAATCACGTACTTGGTGTCCTTTTTCTCCACACTTATAAAAAACTCTCATTCCCTTCAAGAATTTACCAAGGTGATTCTTTCCAAAGTTATCATATATGGTAAAAATATTATTTTCCCTCTTCCATTTCTCCATCATTCCCTCTTCTATCCTTTTTTTCTCTTGCTTACCTTCAAAGACATAGGACTCAAGGAATTATTTACTTATCTTATTAACACATAATACAATTTATTTATATGATGAGAATATGTAGGAGACTATTTCCCTTCAAAATGTTGTCTTAATACCATGAAAGATATGATCCTTCTTACTATTTGGAACATGCATATTACTGGAGTTATCATTCTATCTACTAGGCACCATTTCTAAACAATGGCATACACTAAGTTAGTTTACGAATCACAATGCATAATTCCGAACTTGTAAAATACCTAACATAAATTGAACAGTTTATGGTTATAATCCATAAACATATAAATGTTTTCTTTGAGTAGGTATATAATTATAAATATTTTATAGAGGTTTATAAATAAAATTAGAATTATCCTAAGCATATCCCCTGGAACTGTCATAACCAAGAGTGCAGCAAGGTCCATTGTCATGCACCAGTTCCTGTTCGAGTCTTGCTCAAAGTGGTGTTTTCAGGTTTTACCCCTAGGTACATCTGTTCCAGAGCCACCTCTACCTGATCGTATCCAGACAGGGATGTATTTTCTTGAAAAACTCACAAAATCTCTATATTACCAAAATTATATGAATTTATTCTATACTAATCCTAAAATTCTATCCTAGGGTAATGTGATCTAATCAGAGTTTATCTAAATCTAGTTTCCAAGGTTATTGCTAAACTTTCTCTGATACCAACTGTAACACCCCATCCCCAATTACCCAGAGTCGTTGCATTATTTTAAAACATTGGCATGATTACAAGGAATCTAGTCCTGAAGGACCGATTAGTTTAGTAGTCTTGTAAAATAGATTACATACACAAAGTTCAATATTGCAACTTGAAAAGAAAAACAATAGTGATTTATTCCATTATAAATGTCTGAGCCTCCTAGATTATGCCTAAACGTCACTCATAACTAACTTCTTTATATCATGGGAAAATAAAACATAAGAAATGGGTGAGCTTAAATGCTGAGTAAGGGTAAATAATTTAGCGGAAGCTATAAACTTTTAAGGCAAAATGTGTAATAAAAACAACATCCTTTCAAACATAAAATTGAACATAATATGGAACAAATAAATCAAAAATTACCATATAAACATGAACATGGATATTCTAATAGTTTAATAATCACATGTAATAACTAATTTCATAATTTGGGAATTCATAATGTTGGACTTTAATTTCTGTGTCAAGGACTCGTGCATTGACCTAGGGGATAACTATAACGAGATCCCAACTCGGAGAGACTTTGTAACCGGACTCCAACCTAGAGAGCCTCTGTAACTAGAATCCAACCTGGAGGGTCTTCTCTAACTATTCCCCAACCTGGAGGGCTTAATTTTATCGGTCCCCAATTCGGAATATACTATTCTAACACATTCTTCTTAAGAAGAGGATGAAATATAACATAAAAATTCGTATTAAAACTAGCATACAAAATGCCAATATTTTAAAAATAAACCATGAATGGCATAAAATTAACTCATCCACATTCAAACATATCACAAAACATTAAATACAATATGGAAGACTTGTATCATAATAATTCAACTTCAAACAAGTATAAAATTTATCCAAGGATGTTGACATAGATGAAATCAAAACTATTTGAGAGAAATATCTCTTTCTATTTGGAAATCGTTTAAGAGTCGCATAATTATAAAGAAAACATTTATTTTGAAAATATTCTTATAATCTTGTAAGATAATCTTTGATGATGTTATATTGGCAGAAAATAGCTGCACCCACCGTATAAGTTAAAAAAACATTCTTACCATAATTTGGTCGAAAAGGTCATAAAGTACATTGTTTAGAAAACGACAGAAAGATTCCTTTCAAGACATATGAGGTCAAATAAGGGTATAAGTGACTTTAACCCATAGTATAGTAAATATTAAAAAGGTTTTGAAATATATTCTTTAGAAAACACAGATGTGGATGATAAATAGGTCACATTAGATACTTACATTAAAACAACCTCGGATAAGTAAAGAGATTGTCATATTAACCATTACTGATTTGGTAACTTACGAAATACAAAACCCATGAAAGGAGGATCATAAAATGAAGATTTAAATACCCATAAGATAATGTATATTACATAAAGAATAAAATCATGGGTAGTACATACACCACACAATATGAAATTGTGGAAATTATAGCATGGATCTCACGGAAATAAAAAGTGGGATGAAAACCCCGTACCTTGCACTTTCCTTTAGTCAAGGGTACATTTAACCTCTTGTATAATGACAATTGTATGTTATTAGAATATACCATAACCATATTCCAATTTATTATATCATACATGATTCATTTATGATTTTATACTACCCATTTAATAATGATTTTCTTGTTAAATTAACATTTTGGGTAATAATCGGCTTCTTTATCATACTGTTGATGCTCCGTTCCATCACAAAGTCTAAGAAGAAAAAAAAAATGGAGAATACCTTAAAAACAATGAGGGTAACCCTTTGAAGAAAATCAAAAATTGACAAATTCATGGACCAGGAATACATTTTGAGGGCACCGCGCAAGTTTTCTGCGAGCCGCGCAAGTCACTTGTGCACCACCTATGGGTCGCACGAGTCACTTGTGCGCACTGTTATTTTTTCTCCCCAAGGTTCCCAGTGGCCTATAAATACCCCCTGTTGGCCCCCCATTTCGTGGAAGAATTTTTCAAAACTCAGATTCAAGCTCTGGTCTCCCAAGCCTTTGTATGACGTCTTCCGAACACTTCTAAGGTAATTCTTTACCTAGTATGGAAGCTATGAAGAGGAAGAATATGGCCTAAGTGTTAGAACTCATCAACACTTGCATGCCTAAGTGTCCACCCCTTAAGGTAAATGAAGACACTTGCGCTCCGCCTTTCCCTCTCAAGGAAACTTGTGCTCCACCCTTTTGGAAGCATCTTAGGATGATACTAAGTGATTTAGTTCAAAGTCACCCAAGTATTACCCTATGGATTCTTCGTCGCCCAACGTGACTCATTTTGTGCAAGTATACTTGCACGACCAAAAATTTTGCAGCAGAACAATACTTGGGTGCCTCCTTCCTAGTCACAACTTTTTCTCAAATCCACTTTTCCTCTTCAAGATATAACCTTCAAAACCATCTTCAAAGACATTATGTCATGGTTCCTTTGTTGGTTTCCTTATCTGAAAGGAATTATGAGAGAACATCTCCCAAAACCTCATGACTTACAGGATTTATGTCACCATGGTTAGGGTTTTTACTATATAACCTCATCCTTTAAGATGATAAGTTCTTTTGATTTTGGGCCTCCTTCTCAAGATTAAGTCCCAGTCATAAGTTTTTTTAACATGGGCCTCCTTCTTAGAAGTAATCCCCAGTCATAAGTTCCTTTTAACCTGGGCCTCCTTCTCAAGAGTAAGCCTCAATCATAAGTTCCCTTAACCTAGGCCTCCTTTTCAGGATTAAGCCACAGTAATAAGTTCCCTTAATCTGGGCCTCCTTATCAGGAGTAAGCCCCAGTAATAGTTTCCTTAAACATTGGGAATCTTCCTCAGGAGTAAGCCCCAATCTTAATTTCTTCTAATTTGTGATTCCTTCTCAGGAATAAAACCCAATCATAAGTCCCACTTAATTTGGTATTCCTTTTCATGAGTAAGCCCCGGGTTAAAACTCTAAATCTCCATAAAAGTACAAATACCTTTATGGACCCTGCTTTTGGGATTCTATCCTAAGTCCTGGTCTTCATCTACATGGGTCGTCATACATACGTAAGCCCCACATCATTTCTTGTGACTGAATATTTTGTATCACAATCTTCAGGTTTACTGATACCTCTTATTTCTCACACTGAGCATGTCTCACATGAGCTTAGAGTGTAAAGGTAATCACAACATCTCTTTTGGGTCGTTAACCATGCATAAGTCCCATATTTCCTTCCCCGAATTACATGGACTTTGATCACTACCTTAAAAGTAGAGTACGTAGGAAGACTTTATAAGGTTCAAGCCCATAATTCATTAATTCTTTTCCATCCCATATGACATTAAACTATATCCTTCTTATCAAACTATGTGGATTCTGATTCCTTTTTAACAAGGATACGTAGGTAGCCCATCTGTGGGTATGATCCCAAATCTGAAATAATCCATGTCTTTCTGAAGGACAATAAACTTCAAGTTCCCCACTGAGTGGCTTTAAAACCAGTATGGTGATCATAATGAACAAGAGATTTATATATAATGTATTGAATAATACCATTGACTAGGAATCTCTAATACACATGGATTATTCTTTATCAATGAAGAAACTCAAGTACATATAAAAGATGCTCAAAATTTCATACATATCAATAATTGATTACTAAATCTAAAGGAAAACTCATTTTCATGGTTGGTGAATTAATAAGGATTCATGAAAATAAATTAAATCTATAAGAGAGTCTCGGATGGGTAATAATTCCCCCCCAAAAGGTGTGATGAGCCTGACCTCCCATCCTCTCGACCAATGAAAATTATTAAGCCTCATTGGTTCACAACTAATGAGAACCTACCTCTGGAAAGTAGGTCCAAATGGATATAGAATCATTGGATGTTTTCGGATCTATGAATAAACTTGTTAGAAACTGGTTAGAAAGTTTAAATCTTAAAAAAACAAGTTCATCCCCATTTCTAGAAGAAACAGAAAATGGTGAACCCGACCTGAATCCTTTACCATGTTAAAATGATGTTTTACTTATTTTTTAGGCACCTATTAATCTCAATATGAGGGCCAAAAAAGCAATCAATAACATATTCGCTCATCCTAAAATGTTTTTTGGTCAGACTTATCTTGATTATGTCTCATATATCAAATAGGCACTCTTTTCCAAGATCTCTCTGCAACATAGAATGGCTTATTTAAATTTCACAATTGTGAATGCCCTTGCCGCTACTCCTACTGGATCCTTGTCTGCTCTGAGGATGACATCACCTACTCAGCGTCTTCAATGCTAGGTCTCCAATGCATTGGTGAGGTAATACCATCAACACGGTACCATCCTGACTCTAGAGGCTCCATGACAAGCCCGCCAAGTTAACAACTCACCCTGGTTGTTCGGACAGTGACGACCACTGGTCAAGAAGCAGGCGGTGATAACAACCATCTCCAACCGTTTCGGGTCGTTATCCCCAAAACGCAACAACCAGTACCTCCCATATTATAAGTAGGTTGATCATAAGGTCACTCAGGGCCTCCATTTTAGGATGTAGAAGTCCATCTCGAGGACTCCCATCAACAATCTCCACCAGACTCGTGTGGTAGTGCACACTGAACATGATGAGGGTATCACCTTTAGGCGTTCGGCTCTGGTTCCTCAGACCCGAGCATGCAAGACGAACCGTCAAAGGAGAAATTCAGCCAATAGAGAGAAGGTTCTTACCTCTTCCCCCTCTGAATAAGTCCATCAACCTAACTTGATGGCAAGAAATGAGTGGGCACACACACCTGTCTGTTCTAATCCCGCTGTCTAGAAGACTCGTCTGGAAGCAACCCACTAATCCCGCTAGGCAATTCTGGGGGAGTACTATAGGTAGGAACGTACACCTATTTATAATTCATCATCCAGTCAGTAGGCTTGTCTGACTGCATCCAAAGAAGCTCGCCATCCAAATGTGGTGACCACCTGTAAGCAGGAACATACACCTGTTTACTTTCACCAATTCTGTCAGCAGTCTCGTCTACCAGTTTTGAAGGAAATCCGTCAACCATACATGAAGGGTAATATCTAGTATGCACATACAACTTCCAATGTTCATCAATTCTTCCAACAGTCTCGTTTGGTAGCACCTAGAGAAGTCAGTCAGAATGCTCCGACGAAAAATTTGGAGCAGACACAACTCTCTTCCAATATGCATAAGTACCGTCAATATCTGTTGACAGGAAAATAAGGAAAAGAGCAGGCACATACACCTACTCCAGACATAGAATGGATGTATATTCTCATTCCAATATCTGAAGTCACCAAGAACATTCTGACAATGGAGAACGAGTAGAAGCAAATCCCTGCCCATATTCTGGATACCTACCAAAATATTATAACAACATCAGGGACATCATAGGGAAAGAAACACAAATCTATCCCAATCAGTGGACTGACTCATCAAAATGTCACCGCTAAGTAGACACACACCTATGTTCTAGTCCAGGAGGGTCGTGGCGCATACTCCCCCATGTCATACGGACAATCAAGTCGGGCACATATACCCGATTTAAACGGAGATAATCATCCTAACCTAACCATTTTTCCTGAGCAGGCACATACACCTGCCCATAATAACCACTTTCATCAACATGTGGTTTCCAAAGTGAGTAAGAATGCACCAAGAAAAAGTCCCATCTAGCACCGTTAAAAAATCAATAGCCAATATTCAATAAGGCCTTGCTCAATGCTGGAGTTCTTGAAGCCTTCAAACAATTATCTATTACATTTCAAGATTCTACTCTCTCATTTCTAGATTCTGGAAGTAATAATAATAATTCCTAAGGTATTCATCAGACACTTCTTTTTGAAGGCTTTCTCCATGATAATTAGGTTAATATCAAAGTATAATATTCAGATGAGAGCCACGATAACCCTCTACGTGGCTAGAAGACCAAGGAGCCTAAGGTTTCATCTTTTGTTGTAACCCACCATGGTGGTCCTCCCCATGATGATGAATTTAACTATGAAAGTCCTCTCCATAGTAGTAATTCACATTGCCTTGAAAATTATTCAATGGACAATGCAGTAACAAGAAATCCCTCTTATCTTGAGGCACTTGAAAATGCGAAGCTAGTCATGTCTGATGCCTTACCGCTAGCAAGTCAAATACATTCTCAATCAGAAGATAGCTCGGGGAATAGGTCACTCTCCAAACCACCCCTAGGTCATTCATCTACTAATTTTACAAATGAATTCTCTACCAATATTGTTTAATCTAATGAAGCAAAAAAGATCCACCAGCTTTGGTCCAATCAGGTAGAAGAATCTTCATCAAATGACAAAGAGGAAGTGTTGAAAATGAGGAAACAACTGGCAAAAGGTGAAATTCCTGTCATGTTTTGGCCTTTGGCTGACTCTCAGTATGATATTCAAAAAACGTTGATAGGATATTGTATTCACGATATTCGTCTCAACATATAGAAAACTCTTTGTCACTTAAAAGAGAAAATATTATCTTATGATGAATATCAAAATCATGTCAAGATAATAGAAGGGTTGCAACACCAAATTGACTTCACATATCTCTCAGTTTCCTGACATCCAATGGTTGAAAAGAAGTAGAGATCCCTTTAGTGTTCATGACTTGGCGCGTTAAAAAGGGTGTGCCATCTAATTACCAATTCCCCATATAGTATTCATGTCAGGGGATGGGGTGTTCATGAAGCATTGCATTTCATTATTCACTCCAGTCAAAAAAGCCTGCCAAAAGTGGTATCATGCAATGTTATTGCCCATGCATCTCCACATCTAACTGGTTTTGTGTGTAATCAAAGGATTTCTCAAGAAAAGGCCTCAACTAGTTATTCTCAAAGTCAGGCATATAAAGAACAAGTTGTAGAATTAATCTTGCATCAAGAAAATGAGAATATCGAACAGGCTTATTGTTTAGAGAATGTGCATCATCAGGTGATAGAGGTTTCATAAATAAACCATCGGTCATCTGAGCTAGGTGATTTAAGTGGATTTTGGATGATGCATCTGACCAACTTATGGACTAAAATCCACAAAATCCGGAGATATTTTAAGAAATTTTCAGATGTAGCAGCTCAAGAGCCACCTTAGCTTGCCAACCTGGGGACACTTTTAATCCAACCCTCAGGATCAATAGACATGATTTGAGGATTTGAACAAGAAAAATAGGAATAACCCCAGTCCTCCAGACTGGGGACATTTTCAAATTCTCAATCTATTCCTCAGCAAAAGTCAGTCTTCTCTCAATTAGGAAAGAAGCCACAAGAAGAACGCAGAGCTGAATTGTCAGGAAATTCCCTTAAAATTATGGTTCATCAAAAAGTTATTGAGGGACCAACCAAACAAAATGTAATGTCTCATAAAGGACATGGAAGAAGACAATATTGCAGAATCTCTCATAGAATGGCTGCAATACGTTATGTATCGATAAATTTCATCAATGTCATTGTCACTGATTCCCCAAAACATGAGGCTCGCTCAGAAGAATCGGATGAAGAATTTCATGTTCAATAGGATGTATACACAGAGGAAAATGAAGAAGGTCTGCATACCTGAAATCAAAGGCTTACCCAGAATCTAGGTATTCATTCAAATAACCAACTTCCCCCTCTCCGAAAGGCGTCCAACAAGGGGAAAGTAAACAAGTCAGGTTACATTCCACCCTACCTCTGGAGAAGGCCAATCACTCTCATTAGAGGAAAGGTTCGCACAAAAAGAAGAAGAAATGAAGGAGTTAAGGAGGATAAATGCAGAACTACTTCAAGGTAGTCTTCCTCCTAATCATGGTAGAGTTCATCAATCAAGGGAATTTTTTGCAGGTGATGGGATGGATCAATAATATCCCCCTTTACATGTACACCCTCACAGGTCCAATCCTAGGGGTCAAACATGACAGAAACGGAAATTACTACCATCAGTGGAAGTACCAGTTGCCACACCTTTCCAAACTCCACTTCTTGCACCTACTCTGGTCCAAGCACAACCAGATGTTTCTAAAAAAATAATGACTACCATTGAGTAATTAACAGCTCAGTTGGAAGATATGGAAGGAAATTGAGCACCAGTTCAACCGGAGAAGAGAGCTTACCCTGAATGGGTGGATGCAATTCCTCCCCCATCAAATTTTGCGAGTACCACATTCCCAATTTTTAATGGTTCGGGAGATCCAATACAACACTTAACACAATTTGTTTCTCGTTGTGATCCTATTATGGGAACTACTAAACAATAAGAATCAGACAAGCTTAGGTGTTTTGTGTAGTCATTACAGGGACCTGCATTTGTCTGGTATACAAGTTTTCAATCTCGGTCAATTACTGGTCGGGAAGATCTCCGTCAAAAATTCCTTCTTCAATTTAGCTCAACATTGCCAAAGATGATAGTTTTTTTCTTATCAATTGTAAGAAAAGTAAGAATGAAAGGGTTTCATATTTCATTGCTCTCTAGAATGGATTAACATACTCCATAAGATTAGCACTCCCTCAAGAATAATTGTTGTCAATCTGTGTGGAAAATCTGCGTGATGAATTACACACACCGTTGATCCCTATGAAATACATAGGAGGGTTTTGATACCTTAATTAAATTGCTCAGCAGATAGAATATTCCCTTAAAAAGACTAAGTATAAAACTTATGTAATTCCATCAGTTCTAGGAAGGAGAATTGGGAAAGTAGAGACTGCTACAGTTACACTTAAACAAGCATCTTTAACTGCTTCCACTTCAAAACATTCATCATATCGAACGGATCCACCTCTTGAACATAAACAACAACGGCAGCCTCGTCAAGATGATCAAAGAGATCAAAGGTGTAAATAGTTTGAGGATTGAATGAACAAAGTTTATTCTTTACAGAATGAACAAGTTCATGGATACTTCATCTCGGCTCTGGAAAACAATCTGGTTTAGTTGCCATGGCCCAAAATCCCGAACAAGGAAGGAGATGAAGACCTCCCCAACTATTTCCCATTTCATTAGATGTTGGGTAATCCCATTCAGGAGTGTTTTGTCTTCATATACCTCCTACAAAAGATGGTGGACTTTGGAAAAGTAAAATTGAAGGGTTCTTCAACCCAGGTAGCATGTGTTACTGCTACTGATCTATAGGAAGATGGTGAATGGCATGAAGTCAAAAGTAAAAATATGTAGAAAAATGATGATTGAATGGTCAGGAAAATGATCAACCGAACTCATGGAATTTTACAAACACAATTGAATCAACCAATTGTGTCTTCTACTATGTCTGCCACAACAAAACCCCCTCCATCAGACGGAAAATCCTCAAAGAAGCGGCGTAATTTGAAGAAAGAAGAGTAGTCGGAAGAAGATGAGATCGTGTCAACACGTAAGTTGTCTTTGACTCTGGAGTATTTTATGCCATTTGCTTCAAAAGCACGGGCACCTCCCCACTAAACGGCATAGCCTGAATTGGTTCATCAGGCAGAATCTTCATCAAATGAACAATTGATCTTTGGTTCTGTTAACATGATTCATTTAATAGATCCTTATGCCAATGACAGTTTCGATTATGATGATCCTAAGTTCCCTATATCTAACAGAGGAATTAGAGGACGAGACAGAGGTCTAGGATACAGGGGAAGGTGTCGATATTCCAAAATCCACTATTTCAAACTTACCCCTGCTAGAATTGTATATGCGGAAGAAACTCGTGGAAAATCCCTTGAGCGGTCTCAACAGGAACAAGAAAGTTCTTCCACACATGGTATATTCAGTCGTGACATAGTTATTTTGGAATACCGGTTAGACATTACCCCTTCTTCCTCTCAGCAAATAGATAGACCTTTTCGGTCTAATCTACAAAATCCAGGAGTATTTATAACTCCTACCCCGATACGGGATGTATCTTCTGCCAAAGAATCAACTTCCAAGGCACCTGCAAAACCACATTTTCATGAAGGGAAACACAAAACTTTGGACCAAAAGTATGATTTATTGAAACATTTTTCCCATGTACTGGCCAAGTTATCAATCGTGAATGCCTTTAATCTGTCAAAATATCTTCAGGAGGCGCTTATTGAGGCTTTGTCAAGTCCTCAAGTATTCGAAACTAAAATTGCTTCGGTTGATGTCTACCATATAGAGAATGATCCTACAAAATTCCATGCAGTGATATCTTTTACAGATGAAGATGAAGATGATGTTGTACATGGACATATCATACCTTTTTATCTATCTGGAAAAGTCAATGATATAGAAATCTGATGAGATTTCGTTGATAATAGTTCGAGAGTCAACCTCATCTCTATTTGTACACTTCGTCGATTGAGACTCATCGAATCTGATTTATCTCCTTCTACTTTGATGTTGCAAGGATATGATAAAAATTAACAAGAAACGTTGTGCGAGATTACACTTAGAATTTAGTTTGGAGATCTTGTGTCTAATTAATATTTCAGGGTTGTTCATCAGGACACAGCCTTCAACATTTTTGTTGGAAGACATTGTCTACCTCAACATGCGGGCGTACCTTTATCATACCATCAGTGTCTCAAATATTTTTTCAATGCTCAAATTGGAACATTGTATGGCGATAAGGCCCCATTAAAAACATGTTAATCTCAATACATTGAGGCAAAATTTTATCACATGGAGGGAAATGAAAAAATACACGGCAAATAAGGTTACCAAAATTAACGCTCCAAATGGTGTGGGAAAGATTCCAGTAAACACATTCGTACATGTGAGTATAGATTATGTGTTTCCTATCAGTCAAATTGACAAGATAAACATAAATCTAAACAATCTTATGGAAGCTTCCATAATGTCAATTATGGAAACCAAGCCAGACATCATGGGAGAAAATATTGATTCACCAAGCCGTGAGGAAAGCTTAAATGGAAATTTCTACATTTCATCTGTTTAAATATAGAAATTCTATACTTCATCAAACAGGTCAGAAGAAGTTATATCAATACTAGAGGAAAACAATGATGTTGATTCTCAATCCATTATCTCCTCTGTATCACACCATGAAGACCCTTCATCATCAACAGGGTAAGAAATGGCAGCCTCTTCTTCAAGATGTTCAAATTTTAACTTCTCTCCTGACCATGGAAATTCTGCTTCTTCATCTACAATGCAAGTAGAAACAGAAGAAGTAACACATATTGAAGAAGAATAGGAAGATATCAGGGATGCTCCTTCATCATTTGACGAGGGTATCTCTACCACTATGGATGAACTCAGAGAAATAAATCTGGGTACAAAAGAAGATCCACACCCCACTTTAATTAGTGAGGCCATGACTCCTGAAGATCAAGAAATATATACTTCATTTCTAAAGAAAAATCAAGATGTATTTTCTTGGAGTTATACAGAAATTCAAGGTCTTGATTCCGATGTTTCAACTCATCATTTGGGTTTACCATAAGAATATTGAGGATTCAAGCAAGCAACAAGAAGAACACACCCAACTTATGCCTCCAAAATTGAAGCTGAATTTGATAATCTTATCAAAGATAACATCATTAGAGAAGTTCAGTATCCCAAATGGCTGGCCAATATTGTCCCTATGAAAAAAAAGAATGGAAAAATTAGAGTTTGCATTGACTTTAGAGATCTTAATCAGCATTGTCCCAAGGATGATTTTCCGGTTCCGATCAAAAAATCTTAATTGATGCAACAGATGGATATGAAGAACTTTCCTTCATGGATGGAGATTATGGGTATAATAAAATTTGAATGGCTCTATAAGATGAAGAATCTACATCCTTCAGATCCCCTCAAGGTGTGTTTTGCTATCAGGTAATTCCCTTTGGCTGAAGAATTTAGGTGGAACATATCAACATTCCATGCACCATATCTTCAAACCCTTTTTAGGGAAATTTGATGAATGTTGTGTGGATGATTTGGTGGTTAAATCCATACAAAGTTCTAATCACTTGGACAATCTGGAAATCATATTAAACAAACTTTGACAACACAATTTGAAGATGAACCCCTTGAAATGTGCTTTTGGGGTAACCTTATGAAAATTTCTTGGCTTTGTTGTATGCCATCATGGTATTGAAGTTGATCCTGAGAAAAAAAATCAATCCTTGGTATGTAACCACATAGAAATTTGAAATAATTAAGAGGAATTCAAGGACACTTGGCATATATTCGGCACTTTATCGCCAATTTGGCAGGAAAATGTTTACCCTTCACCAGATTAATGAAGAAATTAGTTACCTACCAATGGACCGAATATTGCCAAGAAGCATTTGATAACCCTTAAGAAATATCTCTTGAGTCCACCAGTATTAATTCCACCTGTTGAAAGAAGACCACTTATTCTCTATGTTACATCTTTAGAGCGATCATTGGGTTTCTTACTTGCCCAAAAGATTGTTGCTGGGAATGAAAACAGTATTTACTATCTCACTTGGAATATTCTTGAGGCAAAAACTCAATATTAAAGTATTGAAAAGTGTTGAATATCATTAATATTTGTAGTACAAAAATTGAGACACTACCTACAACATCATGAGGTCCAATTGGTATCTCGCAAAAACCCGCTCAAATTTATTCTTAGTCGTCCAATGCTTACCGGACGTCTGGCAAGGTGGGAAGTTATTTTTCAATAGTTTGATATCTATTATGTGTCTCAAAAGGCAATAAAGGGCCATGATCTGGCCAATTTCCTTACTGAAAACCCATCTGTAGAAGATACATCTTTAAATATTGACCTTTTTGATGAGTAATTCTTCTCTATTTAAGATAATCCACAAACATGGGGAATGTACATTGATGGTTCTTCCAGAAGTCCAACAGGGAATAAAATGGAAGATCCTAAATTCAAAGAAGTTGGGTTAGGAATTGTGCTTATTACCCCAGAAAAGGTCGTGATACCCTATTCCTTATTATTTTTAGAAGGCGGTACAAACAATGAAACAGAATATCAAGCTATCATTGTAGTCTTGGAATTGGCGCTTCAGGCACAGGTGAATCACTTGAATGTTAAAGGTTATTCAGATTTGGTAATCAAACAAATCAATGGGGATTATGCCCTAACAAAGGAAGATTTAATCCCTTTGTGTGATTACGTTAGAGAGTTAATGGAGTAATTTCCTTCGGAACTGACATTTTCTTATATCCCGAAATCACAAAATTCCCAAGCTGATGCACTGGATAATGTAGCCACAACCCTAGAAGATCCAAACCAGGATGAAACAATCATAAATATTGCCCACCATCTTGTGGTTTCACCTTTTGTTCAAATCAGAATAGAGGAAATCAATGAAATTAGTCCCATTTCTAAACCATATGGTCATACTACAGGATGGATGACACCTATCAGAGAATACCTTCAAAATAGAACACTCCCACCTGATAGAGCCGGGAAAGAACAAGTCTGTTGACTTGTCATCAATTTTACTCTTTATGATAGCCCAGATCACCAAAAAATTCTCTACAAGTGAGGTTTTGAGGGAATTCTATTCAGATGTATTGATGGTGAAGATACAATGACTGTCATGAGTGATGTTCATGCAGGAGTTTGTAGTGCCCACTAGTCAGGACATAGACTTTCTGGTCAAATACGAAGGCTTGGATACTTCTGGCCTTCAATGATGCAAGATTGTGTTGATTTCACTAATAAGGGTCATTCTTGTCAAGTATGTTCCAACTTCATTAATCAACCCCCAGAGTTGCTTCATATAGCTAAATACTCATGGACATTTGCCACATGGGGAATGGATGTAGTAGGACCTTATCCTCCAGCTACATCCAAGCAGTTTAAGTATATTCTTACTGCTACTGACTTCCTTTCCAAATGGGCAGAGCCAATACCTCTCAAAGAAGTTAGTTATAAAGGAATTTTTAGCTTCTTCAATCATAACATCATTACCATATTTGGTGTCCCTCATACCATATTGACGGAAAATGGCACCAACTTCTATTCATCTGAGGTGAGAAAGTTGTATCAAGAATACAACATCAAATCCAACCATTCATCTCGGTATTATGAAGCTGCCAATGAAAAAATAGAGGCCTTCAATAAGAATCTTTCAAACATACTACAAAAGATGGTGGATAAATGTAACACCCCAAGCTTCCACGGTACGTTTCCCTTCGAATAATGCGATAGCGTGTGTTGTACGCAACCTCGAGTTCTAACACACACCACAACTAATTAAACTAGCCGTTGTGAATAGTAATACCTACTTTTTGAAATCATATATATTTTATATTTCAAAATGGAATTCATTTTTGGATTCGGAATATCGAAATTAGCCTAGGGTGAAATTTTGGTACTTTTCGGATAACTTTTTTATTTTGATGAATAGTGAGAATTACTAAATTTTAATTAAAAACAACTTTTTTAATCAAAATAATTAATATTCATAAATTATGAATTTGAGTGGTTTTAAAGTATATTTAGAATATATTTTTACCATTTAATTTAATTTTTGTCATTGGACATAATTTCACAATTAAATCAGACATAAACAAGTGTCAATCTTTTGATAGTTATTATCTCTTAAAAACACGCTTTTTTATTTTAACAACGGGAATTAATTTTAAATTAATTTCTGCCAATTCTGTGTTTTGAATTTGGGAAAATGGATTAAATATTTGGAATCAGGATGTCCAAATTATGTAAATAGGTAACTTTTATTTTTACACATTTTGAATAATTACTGCGGTAAATATTTTATTTACCATGGTTAAAGGGTAAATCCGGTAAATAAGGGTTAAAAAATAATATTATAATAATAAAAAATTAACCTAAAACGTGTCATAACCTTATTGGTGGACACATACCCGACCATGGGCATCCTTGGGTCGATTTGGGGACCCCTTAGAGCCACTTGTATGTGGTAGGGACACATTATATTAATAAAGTTAAAATAAAAATAAAAATGGCATAAGCTTACATCTTTTAGAAGAACAATTTTTACATAGGGTTATACATGTTGGATTTTCGATTATAAATATTCATTAGAAATCTAAAACTATTTCCTACATAATGATATTTTATTTATAATTTTTAGACATCAAATAATTTAAATTATTAATGACACAATAATGATGCAATGTTTACCTCATTAATAAATCATTTAAATAAACAAGATTATAATGATTAAAATATTATCTAAAACTTGTCAAATTCTTATTGGTTGATGTTATTTAGAATATGAGTCATCTTATCTTCGACCTAAATGATTTTTGGACCATTATAAACCGAATATAATTATATTATAAAGTAATACTTTCACTCTTTCCTAAAGAGCCCCTCCTCTCCCTTATAAAAGGAGACAACTTCTACTCATTTTTCACACCTCTCAAGCCACTTGGCTCGTCCAAAACCTGCCCAAATAAGCTCCACACATCCCTATACTCCTCCTTGAAGCTTCCCCTTAGGCAGAAATCATTTTAAGAAGTCCTTTGGTTCCAACCAAAGTGAGTTACCTAAATTAAAGGTAACGATTTCTCTTAAATTATTTTCATTTATTTTGCTTCTCCAACCACCAAACTCTTTTTATTTCCTTTATTTTGTAACAAAACAAGTATCCACAATATACTAGGATGTTTTTATAAGAAGTATTCAAACTACACATACACACAACTCCATCTAATGGATGATAAACATAATGTTTCTGTGGATGGCAAACTAACGCCTCACGAAACGATGATTGTTCAAATACATCTTACCTCCTCTCATGGTGGCCATTATGATGGCACTGTAATTAAATATGATATTAATGATATATATTTTATATATAAGCTTCTGTAATTCCATTTTATTTCATACCATTATTCGTTTCATGTTGTATATACATACGATAATTTCATTTGAGGAAGTGTGGACTACCGCCCCCTTAAAATGATATGACTCGTTCATACCACACATGGAACGTATAAAGGATGGTGTTAATGAAATTAAGTAACATATATAAAATATTATATTATACTGTAATAGTAATATACCTATGTATCATTTGGATTCGATTATTTTAAAATAAAAATTAAATGGAAGTAGCGTTCGTGCGTACATACGGACTACCGTCTCCACGAACGCGATGAGATTCATTCTCCATCGTATCCATTCAAGTATTATCCTCATTTTAGGGTTAAAAATAATGTTAATATCATTATGATTATGAATAAGATATAATCTATCCATTACAAACATGTCTTACGTAACCAAACATTTAAGAAGAATGAATCGATTATCACCCGAAACGACGATAATACTAAGATATTATTAATAAAGCAATGTTAAAAGATCATATATGATATCATATTAATGTATATGATTCTTGTATAATTTAATAATAATTATTTCACCATTATACAGGAGTTTAACCTACCCCAACCAAGGAAAAGTACAAGGTAAGGATTTATTTCGCAATCTCTTCATTATCCGAGGTTGTTTATACATAATTATCTACTGGGACCTCGTTATCATCCACGTCCATGTTTCTTCAAAATGTATTTCAAAACATTTTTAATATTTAAAAGAATATGGGTTAAAGTCATTTATACCCTTGTTTGACTTTTTATAAGAGGTTTATATGGGAATCTTTCCGTCGTTTTCCAAACAAGGTGCTTTTTAACCTTTTCGACAGAATTAAGATAAGAATGTTTTTTTAACTTATACGGCGGGTGTGGTTATTTTCCGCCGTTATAAAATCATCAAAGCTTCCCTTACAAGCTTATAAGAACATTTTCAAGAAAATGTTTTATTTTATATGGCTCTTAAATGATTTCAAAAATAGAAATAGATATTTCTCTAAAAAGTGTTTTGATTTCATCTATGTCAACATCCTTTAATGGATTTTACGCTTATTTGAGGATGATATATTATGATACAAAACTTTTATATTGTATTGAAGGTTTTGTGATATGTTTGACTGTGGATGTGCTATTTTTTTATATACCATTCATGGTTTATGGTGAAAGTATTGACATTTCGTATGCTAGTTTTAATACGAATGTTTATGTTATGTTTAAACCTTTTCATATGGGAATGCATTGGACTAAATATGTGACGGGTGGAGCCCGCTATAGCTCCTCGATGCATCGGTAGGTCTCATGATACAAACTAGTGTCTTGGCACAAGGCCTTGACAAAATCTTATTTGTAGTCTTGGAACGAGGCCTTGACTATGTGGTTATGATAGTCTGGCATTATGCATTCCAACATTATGAAAGTGGTTATTGATTTTTGCATGTGCTTATTCGATTAGTAGAATATCCATGTGAATAAGTAAATGGCATTATTTCATTTTATTTATGCCATACCATGTTGAAAGTTCATGTTTGAAAGGCTTTTGTTTTAGTTATACATTGCCTTAAATGTTTATTCTTATTTTTGAATGTTCCGCTATATTGTTATCCTTACTGGGCATTTGAGCTCACCCCTTTTCTATGTTCTATTTTTCCCAGGATGTGAAGATGTAAGTTATGAATGACCTGCAGGGATATTATGAGGGGATTATAGTGTGGACTGTGGAAACATTATGTTGTTGTAGTAGTTTTCATTTTATGATGTAATATAAAACTTATGAATATATCTAGTATTTCCAAGGCTACTAAACCAATCGGTCTTTCGAGATTTGATCTTTCTTGCGATCATGACAATGTTATGTAATAATGCACCGACTCTGGGTAACTGGGGTCGGGGCGTTACAGTTGGTATCAGAGAAAGTTTAGTACAAACCTTGGAAGCTAGATTTAGATAAACTCTGATTAGTGCACGTAGACCTAAGATGAACTTTGAGGATTAGTATAGAAGAACTTCCTAGAATTTTGGTATTGTAGAGATTTTGTGAGTTTTCCGAGAAATACATCCCTGTCTGGATACGAGCAGGTAGAGGCGGCTCTGGCACAGATGTACCTAGGGGTAAAACCCAAAAACACCGCTTTGAGCTAGACTCGAACGGAACAGGTGCACGACAACGGGCCTTGCTGCACTCTTGGTTACGACACTCCCGGGGGATATGCTTAGGATAACTCTCATTTTATTTACAAATCATTATGAAGGGTTTATGAGTATATACTTCCTCAAAGAAAACATTTTTATGATTATGGATTATATCCATAAATAGTTCAATTTATGTTAAGTGTTTTATAAGTATGGGATTATGTATTTTGATTCATAAACTGATCTAGTTTATGACATTGTTTAGAAATGGCGCCTAGTGGAAGAAATGGAAACCGTATCAATGCACGCACTCCATGTAGGGATTGCCCTCCTGCTCAAGATAATTATAGTGGGGCGGGTGATGCAACTGGTGCCGATCAGCTAATCACCATACTGGGACAACTTACTCAGGTTATGAATAATAACCTTACCTGTATGGAGCACCCTGATCCGCAGCGTGGAGGATCAATGTTAGATCAATTCATGAGGCAACAACCACCAACGTTCAATGGGAGTACAAATCCCTTAGTAGCTGAGCAATAGATAAATTCCCTAGAGAAAATATTTCAAGCTTTGGGGAGCAGTGAAAGGGAAAAAGTTATCATGGCAGTTTACCGCCTCACTGGAGATGCTGATCAATGGTGGTCATTGATTCAAAACATGAAGGAAGATGATGAAGTATCAAATATGGAATGGAGGGAGTTCAAAGATCTGTTTTTAGAAAAATACTTCCCTCGCGACCATCGAGCAGATATGGAAAGGCAATTTCTGAGTCTGAGACAAAAGGAGGATGAGAATGTCACAAAGTGTGAGGCTAACTTTACAAGGTTAGCAAGGTATGCTGGTGATTAGATACGTAACCCAAGAAGTAAGATTGATCGTTTCTTTGATGGGTTAAAACCATTTCTTCGTCGATCATTAGTCTCAAAATCATTTTCGTTGTACGAATACATTGTCTCATGTGCTATCAAGACCGAAAAGGAATTCTCTAAGTCTTATGACTTTAAAGCAAAGAAAGAGAAGAAGAGTCATGCTGATCAATCTGGGAATGGAAATAAGGGGAAGAAGGGAAAGGTTGAATATCCATCTTGTGGTAAATTTGGGAAGAAACATCCTGGTACTTGCTTGAAGGGAATGGGAGTCTGTTACAAGTGTGGTGAAAAAGGCCACCAAGCTCGTGATTGCAAGGGGAAGAAGGAAGCTACCAACGTTCAGTGCTACAACTGCAGGGAGATGGGACATTGTGCAAATGAATGTCCTAAGCGTCAGGAGAACTTACCTCAGAAAAGGCCAAGGGATCAAGGCCAGGCTTATGCTATCACTACTGCTGAGGTAGAAGCTCCGAAAGACGTGGTGGCAGGTAATTTAATGGTTTCCTCAAGTTTAGAAAATGCATTATTTGACTCTGGATCGTCGTATTGTTTCATATATTCCCAGTTTGCTAAGAAAATTAGATATTTCCAATTTGATTTAATAAGGGTGTTGTCAGTTAAAACTCCTAAGGGAAGTATCATTGCAACAAAGTTTTGTGAATCAGTCCCCATTAGAGCACATAAATTTTCTTTATCTGCTGATCTCATCGTCATACCTATGATTGAGTTTGATATAATCCTCGGTATGGACTGGATTTCGGACTATGATGCGAAGATTTATTGTAAGAAGAAAGAGGTTACGATTCTTGATGATAATGATAAGGAACACCTTATTTTTAGAGCAGAATCGTCACCACCTAATTCTTATTTAGATCCACCCCCAGTAGCTCAACTTAATTCAATTATTGGGGAGGAAGAGAATGAAATAACTGTCGGTGAGGAAAGGAATGTTCAAATAGAGGATGTACCTGTTGTGAAAGAATTTGTAGATGTATTTCTGGAAGATTTACCTGGACATCCTCCAGAACGAGAAGTTGAGTTTTCCATTGATTTGATTCCTGGATCAAGGCCTATATCGAAGACCCCTTATAGAATGGCCACTATAGAATTAGTCGAACTAAAGAAACAACTAGAGGAATTGAGTAATAAGGGATTTATTCTCCCTAGTGTTTCTCCATGGGGAGCCCCTGTTCTTTTTGTTAAAAAGAAAGATGGATCTATGAGGTTATGTATCGACTACAGGGAGATCAATGCTATAACGATAAAGAACAAGTATCCCCTACCTCGTATTGATGATTTATTTGACCAACTTCATGGAGCTCAATACTTTTCAAAGATTGACCTTCGATCTGGATACCATCAGTTGTGTGTGAAGAAGGAAGACATTCCGAAGACAGTATTTCGAACCAGGTACGGGCATTACGAGTTTACTGTAATGCCGTTTGGATTGACTAATGCACCCTTTGTATTCATGGATCTGATGAATAGAGTTTTCAAGGAGTATCTCGATGAATTTGTGGTGGTATTTATTGATGATATATTGGTATACTCCAAAACCTACAAAGATCATGAAAATTACTTGCGCATTATCTTGAAGACTCTGAGGAGGCATGAATTATATGGGAAGTTTAGCAAGTGTGAATTCTGGCTTCAGGATATTTCTTTTCTTGGCCACATTGTCTCTAAAAATGGAATCTCTGTTGATCCTTCTAAGACCAAGGCAATCCAAGAATGGCCAGCACCTACGAGTATAACTGAGGTACGTAGTTTTATTGGTTTGGCAGGTTATTATCGATGTTTCGTCCAGAATTTTGCCCGATTGGCTAACCCATTAACGAAGCTCACACGTAAAGGTGTTAAATTTGTTTGGACAAAAGAGTGTGAAGAATTTTTCGAAGAACTGAAGAGAAGATTAGTCAATGCTCCTATATTGACTCTACCATCGGGGAATGATGGGTTTGTTATTTATAGTGATGCATCAAAGAAAGGACTTGGTTGTGTCCTTATGCAGAATGATAGAGTTATTGCCTATGCATCACGACAGTTGAAAATTCATGAACAAAACTATCCTACTCATGATCTTGAGTTAGCAGCTGTGATCTTTTCTTTGAAGATATGGAGACACTACCTCTATGGTGAAAAATGTGAGATTTATACTGATCACAAGAGTTTGAAGTATATTTTCTCATAAAAAGAACTCAACATGAGGCAAAGGAGATGGCTTGAATTACTCAAGGATTATGATTGCATGATACACTACCACCCGGGGAAAGCAAACAAGGTGGCAGATGCTTTGAGCAGAAAAGACCATGGAGTTTTGAACAATATGAGAATTGAAAGGGATCCAATTTTCATGGATCTAGTGAAGATGGACATGGGAATAACCAGGGAAGGTGAAACATCAATGCTTTTTCAAATGGTTTCCAAACCATCATTACTAGAAAGGATTAAGAGTTCTCAGACCGATGATGAAGAATTCCAAAAGAAGATTAAAGCTGTGAATGATGGGAGATTGAGAGACTTTGTGTATGAAGATGGAATTTTGAAATTCAGGAAGATACTTTGTATTCCCGATTTACCTGATCTGAAAAGGGAATTGCTGGATGATGCTCATAGTTCCAATTTCTCTATACACCCTGGGAGCACCAAAATGTATAAGGATTTGAAGGAACATTTTTGGTGGGACAACATGAAGAGGGAGATTTCTGATTT
Organism: Viscum album; assembly: GCA_963277665.1. Lineage (NCBI taxonomy): Eukaryota > Viridiplantae > Streptophyta > Magnoliopsida > Santalales > Viscaceae > Viscum > Viscum album. Next base: position 425,351,187 of record OY728129.1, on the reverse strand, counting down.
TGTGTCAAGATGTATGGTTTTTCAACAAGTGAAAGCTGGAAGGAAACAGCCTGGAGGAGTCATGCAACCTCTTCCCATACCGGAGAGGAAATGGGACAATATTACGATGGACTTTGTCATGGGGCTACCAAAGACTCCTAGAAGGAACGATGCAATATGGGTTATTGTTGATCGTCTTACCAAGTCAGCACATTTTCTTGCTATAAGAGAAGATCTACCCCTGGAACATCTAGCAAGACTATATATTAATGAAGTTGTGAGACTTCATGGAGTACCCCTATCAATTGTTTCTGATCGTGATCCCCGTTTTACTTCAAGATTTTGGAAAAGTCTTCAGAAATCTCTGGATACTGAACTTCATTTGAGCACTGCATACCACCCTCAGACAGATGGACAATCAGAACGGACAATTCAGACCTTAGAAGACATGTTGAGATCTTGCTCACTTGACTTTCAGGGTATGTGAGATCAATATTTACCACTGGTAGAATTTCCCTATAACAATAGCTTCCATTCGAGTATTCAGATGGCACCATATGAAGCGTTATACGGAAAGAGATGTCGTACACCAAACTGTTGGGATGAGGTTGGTGAAAGAAAACATGTAGGCCCAGAACTGGTGGAGGAAACGGTGGAAAAGGTGAAGTTAATCCAAAATCACATCAAAGAAGCTCAAAGTAGGCAGAAAAGCTATGCCGATAATCGAAGGAAGGATTTGGAATTTCCGGTCAGTGATCATGTTTTCCTGAAGGTATCTATATGGAAGGGAGTCATACGTTTTGGTAAGAAAGGTAAATTGAGTCCCAGGTACATCGGACCTTTCGAAATTCTAGAACGAATTGGGGCTGTAGCTTACCGATTGGCAATGCCGCCAAGTCTCTCCAAAGTTCACGATGTGTTCCACGTATCTCTATTGAGGAAATACATGCCTGACCCAACGCATGTACTCACCTATGGTGAATTAGAACTGGAACCCGATCTATCTTATTGTGAAGAGCCTGTCAGGATTCTTGATACAAGAGAACAAGTACTGAGAAACCGGACGACGCGTCTGGTAAAAGTTTTGTGGAGAAATCATAAGATGGAAGAGGCAACGTGGGAACCCGAGGAAATTATGATGAAGAACCACCCGAGTCTTTTCATGCAGTAATACCCTAGAAATTGCGAGGATGCAATTATTTGAAGGAGGGGATAATGTAACACCCCAAGCTTCCACAGTACGTTTCCCTTCGAATAATGTGATAGCGTGTGTTGTACGCAACCTCGAGTTCTAACACACACCACAACTAATTAAACTAGCCGTTGTGAATAGTAATACCTACTTTTTGAAATCATATATATTTTATATTTCAAAATGGACTTCATTTTTGGATTCGGAATATCGAAATTAGCCTAGGGTGAAATTTTGGTACTTTTCGGATAACTTTTTTATTTTGATGAATAGTGAAAATTACTAAATTTTAATTAAAAACAACTTTTTTAATCAATATAATTAATATTGATAAATTATGAATTTGAGTGGTTTTAAATTATATTTAGAATATATTTTTACCATTTAATTTAATGTTTGTCATTGTACATAATTTCACAATTAAATCAGACATAAACAAGTGTCAACCTTTTGATAGTTATTATCTCTTAAAAACACGCTTTTTTATTTTAACAACGGGAATTAATTTTAAATTAATTTCTGCCACTTCTGTGTTTTGAATTTGGAAAAATGGATTACATATTTGGAATCAGTATGTCCAAATTATGTAAATAGGTAACTTTTATTTTTACACATTTTGAAAAATTACTGCGGTAAATATTTTATTTACCATGGTTAAAAGGTAAATCCGGTAAATAAGGCTTACAAAATAATATTATAATAATACAAAATTACCCTAAAACGTGTCCTAACCTTATTGGTGGACACATACCCGACCATGGGCATCCTTGGGTCGATTTGGGGGCCCCTTAGAGCCACTTGTATGTGGTAGGGACACATTATATTAATAAAGTTAAAATAAAAATAAAAATGGCATAAGCTTACATCTTTTAGAAGAACAATTTTTACATAGGGTTATACATGTTGGATTTCTGATTATAAATATTCATTAGAAAGATAAAAAGATTTCCTACATAATGATATTTTATTTATAATTTTTAGACATCAAATAATGTAAATTATTAATGACACAATAATGATGCAATGTTTACCTCATTAATAAATCATTTAAATAAATAAGATTATAATGATTAAAATATTATCTAAAACCTTTAAAATTCTTATTGGTTGATGTTATGTAGAATATGAGTCATCGTATCTTCGACCTAAATGATTTTTGGACCATTATAAACCGAATATAATTATATTATAAAGTAATACATTCACTCTTTCTTAAAGAGCCCCTCCTCTCCCTTATAAAAGGAGACCACTTCTACTCATTCCTCACACCTCTCAAGCCACTTGTCTCGTCCAAACCCTGACCAAATAAGCTCCCCACATCCCTCTCCTCCTCCTTGAAGCTTCCCCTTAGGCAGAAAGCATTTCAAGAAGTCCTTTGGTTCCAACCAAAGTGAGTTACCTAAATTAAAGGTAACGATTTCTCTTAAATTATTTTCATTTATTTTGCTTCTCCAACCCCCAAACTCTTTTTATTTCCTTTCTTTTGTAACAAAAACAGTATCCACAATATACTAGGATGTTGTTATAAGAAGGATTCAAACTACACATACACACAACCCCTTCTAATGGATGATGAACATAATGTTTCTGTGGATGGAAAACTAACGCCTCACGAAATGATGATTGTTCAAATACATCTTACCGCCTCTCATGGTGGCCATTATGATGGAACTGTAATTAAATATGATATTAATGATATATATTTTATATATAAGCTTATGTAATTCCATTTTATTTCATACCATTATTCGTTTCATGTTGTATATACATATGATAATTTCATTTGAGGAAGTGTGGACTACCGCCCCCTTAAAAAGATATGACTCGTTCATACAACACATGGAACGTATAAAGGATGGTGTTAATGAACTTAAGTAACATATATAAAATATTATATTATACTGTAATAGTAATATACCTATGTATCATTTGGATTCGATTCTTTTAAAATAAAAATTAAATGGAAGTAGCGTTCGTGCGTACGTACGGACTACCGTCTCCACGAACGCGATGAGATTCATTATCCATCGTATCCATTCAAGTATTATTCTCATTTTAGGGTTAAAAATAATGTTAATATCATTCTGATTATGAATAAGATATAATCTATCCATTAAAAACATGTCTTACGTAACCAAACATTTAAGAAGAACGAATCGATTATCACCTGAAACGACAATAATACTAAGATATTATTAATAAAGCAATGTTAAAAGATCATATATGATATCATATTAATGTATATGATTCTTGTATAATTTAATAATAATTATTTCACCATTATACAGGAGGTTAACCTACCCAAACCAAGGAAAATTACAAGGTAAGGATTTATTTCGCAATCTCTTCATTATCCGAGGTTGTTTATACATAATTATCTACTGGGACCTCGTTATCATCCACGTCCATGTTTCTTCAAAATGTATTTCAAAACATTTTTAATATTTAAAAGAATATGGGTTAAAGTCATTTATACCCTTGTTTGACTTTTTATAAGAGGTTTATAAGGGAATCTTTCCGTCGTTTTCCAAACAAGGTGCTTTTTAACCTTTTCGACAGAATTAAGATAAGAATGTTTTTTTTAACTTATACGGCGGGTGCGGTTATTTTCCGCCGTTATAAAATCGTCAAAGCTTCCCTTACAAGCTTATAAGAACTTTTTCAAGAAAATGTTTTATTTTATATGGCTCTTAAATGATTTCAAAAATAGAAAGAGATATTTCTCTAAAAAGTGTTTTGATTTCATCTATGTCAACATCCTTTAATGGATTTTACGCTTATTTGAGGATGATATATTATGATACAAAACTTTTATATTGTATTGAAGGTTTTGTGATATGTTTGACTGTGGATGTGCTATTTTTTTATATACCATTCATGGTTTATGGTGAAAGTATTGACATTTCGTATGCTAGTTTTAATACGAATGTTTATGTTATGTTTAAACCTTTTCATATGGGAATGCATTGGACTTAATATGTGACGGGTGGAGCCCGCTATAGCTCCTCAATGCATCGGTAGGTATCATGAGACAAACTAGTGTCTTGGCACAAGGCCTTGACAAAATCTTATTTTTAGTCTTGGCACGAGGCCTTGACTATGTGGTTATGATAGTCTGGCATTATGCATTCCAACATTATGAAAGTGGTTATTGATTTTTGCATGTGATTATTAGATTAGTAGAATATCCATGTGAATAAGTAAATGGCATTATTTCATTTTATTTATGACATACCATGTTGAAAGTTCATGTTTGAAAGGCTTTTGTTTTAGTTATACATTGCCTTAAATGTTTATTCTTATTTTTGAATGTTCCGCTATATTGTTATCCTTACTGGGCATTTGAGCTCACCCCTTTTCTATGTTCTATTTTTTCCAGGATGTGAAGATGTAAGTTATGAATGACCTGCAGGGATATTATGAGGGGATTATAGTGTGGACTGTGGAAACATTATGTTGTTGTAGTAGTTTTCATTTTATGATGTAATGTAAAACTTATGAATATATCTAGTGTTTCCAAGGCTACTAAACCAATCGGTATTTTGAGATTTGATCTTTCTTGCGATCATGCGAATGTTATGTAATAATGCACCGACTCTGGGTAACTGGGGTCGGGGCGTTACAGTTGGTATCAGAGGAAGTTTAGTACAAACCTTGGAAGCTAGATTTAGATAAACTCTGATTAGAGCACGTAGACCTAAGATGAACTTTGAGGATTAGTATAGAAGAACTTCCTAGAATTTTGGTATTGTAGAGATTTTGTGAGTTTTCCGAGCAATACATCCCTGTCTGGATACGAGCAGGTAGAGGCGGCTCTGGCACAGATCTACCTAGGGGTAAAACCCGAAAATACCGCTTTGAGCTAGACTCGAACGGGAACTGGTGCACGACAACGGGCCTTGCTGCACTCTTGGTTACGACACTCCCGGGGGATATTCTTAGGATAACTCTCATTTTCTTTAAAAATCATTATGAAGGGTTTATGAGTATATACTTCCTCAAAGAAAACATTTTTATGATTATGGATTATATCCATAAATAGTTCAATTTATGTTAAGTGTTTTATAAGTATTTGATTATGTATTTTGATTCATAAACTGATCTAGTTTATGCCATTGTTTAGAAATGGCGCCTAGTGGAAGAAATGGAAACCGTATCAATGCACGCACTCCATGTAGAGATTTCCATCCTACTCAAGATAATTATAGTGGGGCGGGTGATGCAACTGGTGCCGATCAGCCAATCCCCATACTGGGACAACTTACTCAGGTTATGAATAATAACCTTACCCGTATGGAGCACCCTGATCCGCAGCATGGAGGATCAATGTTAGATCGATTCATGAGGCAACAACCACCAACGTTCAATGGGAGTACAAATCCCTTAGTAGCTAAGCAATGGATAAATTCCCTAGAGAAAATATTTCAGGCTTTGGGGAGCAGTGAAAGGGAAAAAGTTATCATGGCAGTTTACCGCCTCACTGGAGATGCTGATCAATGGTGGTCATTGATTCAAAACATGAAGGAAGATGATGAAGTATCAAATATGGAATGGAGGGAGTTCAAAGATCTGTTTTTAGAAAAATACTTCCCTCGCGACCATCGAGCAGATATGGAAAGGCAATTTCTGAGTCTGAGACAAAAGGAGGATGAGAATGTCACAAAGTATGAGGCTAACTTTACAAGGTTAGAAAGGTACGCTGGTGATTATATACGTAACCCAAGAAGTAATATTGATCATTTCTTTGATGGGTTAAAACCATTTCTTCATCGAGCATTAGTCTCACAATCCTTTTCGTTGTACGAAGACATTGTCTCATGTGCTATCAAGACCGAAAAGAAATTCTCTATGTCTTATGACTTTAAAGCAAAGCAAGAGAAGAAGAGGCATGCTGATCAATCTGGGAATGGAAATAAGGGGAAGAAGGGAAAGTTTGAATATCCATCTTGTGGTAAATGCGGGAAGAAACATCCTGGTACTTGCTTGAAGGGAATGGGAGTCTGTTACAAGTGTGGTGAAAAAGGCCACCAAGCTCGTGATTGCAAAGGGAAGAAGGAAGCTACCAACGTTCAGTGCTACAACTGCAGGGAGATGGGACATTATGCAAATGAATATCCTAAGCGTCAGGAGAACTTACCTCAGAAAAGGCCAAGGGATCAAGGCCAGGCTTATGCTATCACTACTGCTGAGGTAGAAGCTCCGAAAGGCGTGGTGGCAGGTAATTTAATGGTTTCCTCGAGTTTAGAAAATGCATTATTTGACTCTGGATCGTTGCATTGTTTCATATCATCCCAGTTTTCTAAGAAAATTAGATATTTCCAATTTGATTTAATAAGGGAGTTGTCAGTTAAAACTCCTAAGAGAAGTATCATTGCAACAAAGTTTTGTGAATCAGTCCCCATTAGAGCACATAAATTTTCTTTATCTGCTGATCTCATCGTCATACCTATGATTGAGTTTGATTTAATCCTCGGTATGGACTGGCTTTCGAACTATGATGTGAATATTTATTGTAAGAAGAAGGAGGTTGCGATTCTTGATGATAATGATAAGGAACACCTTATTTTTAGAGCAGAATCGTCACCACCTAATTCTTATTTAGATCCACCCCCAGTAGCTCAACTTAATTCAATTATTGGGGAGGAAGAGAATGAAATAAATGTCGGTGAGGAAAGGAATGTTCAAATAGAGGATGTAACTGTTGTGAAAGAATTTGTAGATGTATTTCTGGAAGATTTACCTGGACATCCTCCAGAATGAGAAGTTGAGTTTTCCATTGATTTGATTCCTGGATCAAGGCCTATATCGAAGACCCCTTATAGAATGGCCACTATAGAATTAGTCGAACTAAAGAAACAACTAGAGGAATTGAGTAATAAAGGATTTATTCGCCCAAGTGTTTCTCCATGGGGAGCCCCTGTTCTTTTTGTTAAAAACAAAGATGGATCTATGAGGTTATGTATCGACTACAGGGAGATCAATGCTATAACGATAAAGAACAAGTATCCCCTACCTCGTATTGATGATTTATTTGACCAACTTCATGGAGCTCAATACTTTTCAAAGATTGACCTTCGATCTGGATACCATCAGTTGTGTGTGAAGAAGGAAGACATTCCGAAGACAGCATTTCGAACCAGGTACGGGCATTACGAGTTTACCGTAATTCCGTTTGGATTGACTAATGAACCCTCTATTGTAAAGACCCGTAAAATTCAAGGGAAATTTTTTCTTAATTTTCTTTAGAATTTTACAAGAGCGCGGTTTCAGACGGCACCTGATTCCGAGGCCCGGAGTGCCCGGAATTAATTTCCGAAGTTTGGCTCGGGTACGTTCAGTGAACGAACGAGCGGGTTTTCCTAACTTTTGATCCGGTGCTCGGAATTGAAATCCGAGGGCACCGATGAACTCGCAGCACCGATTTTCGCTTAAAGAGACCTTTTCAGAAGTTGCGTTCGTTGCGGGTTGAAAGTTAGTTTTGGGGTTTTTAGTTTGAGTTAAATAAAATTTGTGAAGAACAAATTTTATTATAACTTGATAAAACCTACCAAAGGGGGTTGGAAGTGGGACCCACACCCACTTAACCTCCCTTGGGAGGATTAAGTGTAGTGGGGCCCACACGAACCCCTAAACCTTTCATCTTCTCCCAACTTACTTAACCCCTCATTAAATGACATGAGTTATTTAATTTGGAGTTAATCCTTTTGAATTTCAAACTTTGGAAACTCTTTTGTGTTGATGTGTTAATAAAATAAGATAGTGTCTTATTTTATTTTGGTTAATAGCTTTGGCCACCTTGAGAGCTTTTGGGAGAATTTCTTCTTCTTCTTCAACTCTGACGAAGAACACGAAGAACGCTCAAGTTCCGACGAAGAACGCCGCTCCGCTCTTCTTCGTCTTCCGTGTCAACGAGAGGGAACGCCGCTTCCTCCTCGGATTCCCTTCGTCGACATAAGAGGTTTCGCCAACGACGTATCACATCGGACTCATCTCTTCGTCAACGGAATTGACGAACGACGACCGCGATGCCCGATCTCCGCGACGTTGACTTCCGCGGACGTTGTCAAATCCTCGAACCTATACCCGAGGTAGGTGTTTTTGTTTATTGTTTAATTATTCTATTTTTGCTCGTGGATCGCATGACTAACGTGAGGAATTTTGAATATTTTAAGTTGCGTTATTGCTTAACGTGAGGGGGGCCGGACCGCATGAACACGGCCGAACCCCCTCCATCGTTCTTGTTGTATTGCTTGCGGGTGGATGATTCAAGGTGGCGTGGTGCCGTCGCACCACGCGGATCTTCGCCCAATCCTTATTACGCGACGCCGTCGCACCGCGCCATGAAAGAAACATCAAGAACGCAATGCCGTCGCGCCGCGTTGAAGAAATAGAGGTGCAGCGGAGGGGCGCGGTGCCGTCGCACCGCGCCGGATGACAAAAACCGCGGCCGGTTCCGGGCCGCGGCGGAAGAGAAGACCGGCGGCCGGGCCGCCGGCGTCGGAAGCCGAAGGGGGGGACCGGAATTTCCGGTCCCGTTGGAGAAAACCGGCCGGCCAGCTGGCCGGCCGGATGGCATTAAACCGGGGGAATTAATCCCCCGGCCAACACACAAAAACCCCCCTCTTTATGAGGGGGCGTTTCTTTGAAGGGAGGGGGGCAGCCGGCCCCCCGGTTCCGCACAAACAGGCCCCCCACGTGGGGGGGGGGGCGTTTTAAAAAAATGGGCGCGACATATAGCCGCGCCGCCATCTCCAAGAAAGCGGGGGCTTTGCCCCCCGCATGCCACCCTCGTGCGGCGCCAGGCCGCCGCGGCCGGCCGGCCGGCCGGGCCACCCCAGGGGGGGGTCGGGCCGGGTCGGCCCGGACCCGGACCCCCCCGTTTCGAACCAGTTCCGGTCTTTTGGCCATAACTTGAGCCTCGGACCTCCGATCGACGAACCGTCTGTGGAAACACGATCCTTGGATCGAGACGGTCGTTTCGGTATATCGCACTCAAGGTTTCGGATCACTTTGAGTTCGGATGGGTTGGTTCGTTCACGAAACCAACCGGGCCTTCGGAGCGGAAACGCTCATATCTAGAGCTACGGACGTCTGATTGACGTGCCGTCAGCCGTGTTGTGTTCCTCTTAGTGAGACGGATCTTTTGGCATACTCCGCCCGAGGTTTGGACGCAGGTGGAGTACGGTCGGGTTGGTTTTGCCTTAAAAACCAACCGGGCCCCGGAGACGAAAATGCCAATAACTCTCAGATCGGGCGTCCGATCGACGCGCCGTCTGTTGCGTTGAGTTCCTGTTGACGATACGGAACTTTTGGATACATCAACTCTAGTCTTCGTGACAGTTGATGTATCAGCCTCTTGGCTCGTGGAGCGGACCCTCCGAACGAGCTTGCTGTGTGCGGGAACCCTAGTGCTGGCTGCGACTGTTACTGTGACTACTACTGCTACGACTGCTACTGTGACTACGACGACGACAGTACAGAGATCCTGTGTGGATTCGACGACGACGACTACAGCACTCAGCGATCCTACGTGGATCAGTGCTACAGGTCCTGTGTGGGCCCGATCCTGTGTGGGTCCGATCCTGTGTGGGTCCGCGCTCAGCGGTTCTGTGTGAGCCAGCGCCTACAGGTCCTGTGTGGGCCCGATCCTGTGTGGGTCTTTGCGGGGGTTAGTTACCTATCGATCCTTCGTGGGTCCGACGACTTAGATGGATCAGTGATCATCTTTATCATCCTTTGAATAAGTATACCTGTGTGAGCTGAATCCAATTGCTTTCCTGTGTGGATTGTGTTGTGCAATCCTGTGTGGATTACGTTTTGCTTTCCTGTGTGGAATACGTTTACTTTCCTGTGTGGACTGAGTTATATTTGGGCTCGGAGGTTGGAGCGTATTTGAATTGATAACTTAGGTATATGTATGGGCATATACCTAAGCAGTGTCGGTTGTTACTTTGTGATTGTACTTTTCTTCGTGGTTTATCCTTTGTGGATTTGAGAGACCTTCAGGGGTCTCGGGGTCCCTACTGAGTAGCTTATACTCACCCCTGCACGGGCTTTGCCCGCACTACGTTGTGTTGGTTGCAGACGACGGACAGCGTTGACCTTAGCTGAGGCTTGCAGAGCGGGACGGTACCCGGAGGTGGACCACTGGGCGGGACGTGCACGGAGCAGACGGTGGGACCTGTGGAGCAGAGGAGCTATCTGTACCCACCCTTCAGGTGGGATTTCCAGTGGACAGCTCGGTGTATCGGCATTTACTTTTCAGTTGCTGTTTTTCCCCTTTCGAGTTGTACTTTACTTTCAGTTTGGGTTTGTATTCTGGCCCATTTACTTTTCCGCACTTTCAGTTGTACTCTACTTTTGTTTAGTGTTTACTTTCCGCTTGCTTACTCTGTGGTGTTTGTTACTTTACAAAGGCAATGCCTTCCCTTTTTACCGGGATTTACGCCTTGGTGCTAGTCTCCAGCCCCTGGCCTATGGAAGGCGGGCTTGGGGTAGTCACGGGACGGACACCGAGGGCGGGTCGTGACAAATTGGTATCAGAGGAGTTCGGTTCTGCCGCGAACTCTGATCTTTTCTATGTGAAGCAATAATGTTTAGCGTATTGATTGTGGTTATCAGTCCAGGGAGTCCAGTGTTGGTGTGGCGGTCGACGTATCCGTACACCAGGACCCTGACTTCTGATTTCCGACTTAATGAACGAAAACATTGATTGCGTGTATGTTTCAAAGTTTTCTTTGTGATTACTTATATCAGCTCACCAGGTATACTGTTCTAACCGTGGCGCACCTGTTTCCTTTTCAGGATGGCCCCACGACGGCAGCCAGCTAGGGTTCCGAGAGTCGAGCGAGACGACAGCCCACTGAGCGACGAGGCCTCGGTGCATGGCCCTTTGCCAGTAGTGGCACCGGCGGTAGCTTTACCCGCCGAGCCCCCGATGCTTCCAGCAGCATCCGCTGACGATGCACGTCGCCTCAGCGCACTGCATGAGTTTCAGCGCCAACGACCACCCAGGTTTCGCGGGGAGACGGATCCCCAGGCAGCAGAGGACTGGCTGGAGGCAGTAGTACGAGTGTTTAGGCTAGTGAGGACACCAGCAGACCTCATGGTGATCCTCGCTGCGAGCCTACTACACGCAGCAGCAGGACGATGGTGGAGCCTGATGCTCCAGGTGCACGATGAGGCATCTCTTATTTGGACGGACTTTGAGAGCCTCTTCCGCTCGGAGTTCGTCCCAGCCACCCTTCGTGCGGTGCGTATCCAGGAGCTTCTACAGCTGCGGCAGGGCAGCATGACGGTCGCACAGTACTCAGCGAGATTTACTGATCTCTCGCGCTACTCGACCGACATGGTACGGGACCCATTCTTCCGGGACCGGACCTTCGAGCAGGGTTTGAGACACGAGATCATGGCATCGCTGATCTCCCTCAGCATACCGACTCAGACAGGAGTACTGGAGCGGGCCCTTCTGATCGAGAGCTTCCTTGCTGAGTCTACACCAGCACAGAGTCCCACCGCAGGGCAGCACGTGGCAGAGTCATCTGCAGCAGGCAGTCGACGGATGACTCAGGGGTCCAGACAGACCAGACCTTCGGGCAGACGATCTCAGGGCACTAGCTCAGCAGTGCGGGGCACACAGCGCGGAGCCAGTCTTACGAGAGGCAGACAGTGCTACTCGTGCGGCGGGCAGGGCCACATGGCTCGCGACTGCCCGACCCGCCGTGCCGAGGAGCAGCAGTCAGTTGATGGACCACCGAGGCAGAGGCAGAGGGTCGACCGTGGCGGTCCGCAGGGAGGAGGCGGATGAGGCAGAGGAGCTGGACGAGCAGCCGGTGGTGGGCGACGCTTTGATGCTCTGCCACCACCACCACCAGGAGGTCCACCCCGACCACAGGGAGCTGGCGGGCAGCGACAGGCACAGCTCCAGGCAGAAGAGGCCTACGACCAAGGCACACCCGAGATGATTCGAGGTACTATCTGTGTCTACTCCACCCTTGCTGCAGTTCTTATAGACACAGGAGCGAGTCACTCTTTCATAGCTGCTGCCCTTGTTCGGAGCTCGGAGATTCCGACAGAGCCGTTGGCTCGATCCTTACGGCTAGAGACTCTTACGGGAGCAGACTCGACGATTACGCACTGGTGCCGGCAGTGTGAGCGTACTCTAGGAGGCGAGAGCTTCGGCTGGGATCTTCTTGTAGCAGCGTCGAGGCCTTACGACGTCATCTTGGGCATGGATTGGCTATCTACGGTCCATGCACAGATTGACTGTTTTAGGCGCAATGTGCGATGTGTACGCACCGACGGGAGCAGGTTCACCTTCACCGGTGAGAAGGGAGCCTTAGCAGCACAGGATGGACTTCCGTGGAGGAGAGGACAGCCCATCACTCATCAGTTGGCTAGCCTTATCCTTGGAGCAGTTGATGTGTGGAGTCCTGGTTTTCCTGCAGTGGTGGATCAGTTTGCGGACATTTTTCCCGAAGACATTCCAGGGCTACCTCCTCGCAGAGAGGTAGAATTTTATATTGACTTGTACCCCGGGACAGCCCCGATATCCACTCCATCATATCGGATGGCCCCCACCGAGCTTCGAGCGCTACGGGTACAGTTGGAGGACTTGCAGGGCAAGGGGTTCATCCGACCCAGTGTTTCACCCTGGGCTTCCCCGATATTGTTCACCAAGAAGGCGGACGGGAGCTTGCGACTTTGTGTTGATTATCGTCACCTGAACCAGGTGACAGTGAGGAACAAGTATCCGCTACCGAGGATTGATGACCTCTTGATCAGCTCAAGGGAGCACGGTGGTTCTCGAAGATAGACCTCAGGTCAGGCTATCATCAGCTCAGAGTCAGAGACGGGGATGTGCAGAAGACGGCCTTCAGATGTCGGTATGGCCACTATGAGTTCTTGGTTATGCCTTTCGGTGTAACCAATTCTCCAGCAGTGTTCATGGCTCTCATGAACAGGATCTTTCAGCCATATCTCGATCGGTTTGTCGTGGTCTTCATCGACGACATTCTGATTTACTCTATGACAGAGGAGGAGCACGCCTATCACTTGCGAGTTGTACTAGACACACTCCGAGAGCACCATATTTATGGTAAGCTCTCGAAGTGCCAGTTCTGGATACGTGAGGTCCACTTCTTGGGACACGTTATCTCTGAGGCGGGAGTTGCAGTGGATCCCGCGAAGATTGAGGCTGTGTTAGCTTGGGAGCCACCCAGGAGCGTGACTGAGGTTCGGAGTTTCTTGGCACTAGCTGGATACTATCGGAGATTCGTGCCAGACTTCTCTAGAGTTGCGGCATCACTCACAGCTTTGACGAAGAAGGGGAAACCCTTCGTATGGACAGACAAATGTCAGCAGAGCTTCCAGGAGCTGAGACAGAGATTGACCTGCGCACCTATCTTGAGGTTGCCTGAGGAGGGAGTAGGGTACGTAGTCTACTGTGATGCATCAGGGACCGGACTCGGATGTGTTCTGATGCAGGAGCGGGCAGTGATCGCCTATGGATCACGTCAGTTGAGGCCGCATGAGCAGAACTACGCTACCCATGACTTGGAGTTAGCAGCAGTGGTCTTCGCTCTGAAGACATGGCGACACTACCTGATGGGCGAGCGCTTTACAGCCTTTTCCGATCATCAGAGTCTCAGGTATATCTTCTCTCAGAAGGACCTGAACCTGAGACAGCGGCGATCGCTCGAGTTCCTCCAGGACTATGACTTTGAGATAGTCTATACTCCTAGGAAGGGGAACGTAGTAGCCGATGCCCTCAGCAGGAGGACGGGCATTCAGCTACTTGAGGAGGCGACGGAGCAGCTAGCCTCTTTGCAGATATCCTTCGTGGATAGAGATGGAGCAGCCTTTCTTCAGTCTCTCACAGTCACTCCTCCACTACTGCAGCGGGTCAGAAAGGCACAGCGTGAGGACGCTTACTGTGAGACACGGCGTGCACATATATCCTCGGGACAGGCACCTGATGGTTTCTCCCTTGGAGTAGAGCACGACATCCTTTTCAGAGGACGTACCATGGTACCAGTCGCTTTGCGAGAGGAAGTGCTGAGAGAGTTTCACACTTCTCCTTTGGCGGTACATCCTGGAGTGGCGAAGATGTACCAGGATCTCAGACGACAGCACTGGTGGTCGGGCATGAAGAAGGCTGTAGCAGAGTTCGTTTCTCGATGCCTCACCTGTCAGCAGGTGAAGGCAGAGCATCAGGTACCAGCGGGCTTGGTACAGCCCTTGGAGGTTCCGGAGTGGAAGTGGGATGGCATATCTATGGATTTCGTGACTGGACTTCCACGCACTTCCAGAGGTCACGACTCCATATGGGTGATTGTTGACCGACTCACCAAGTCGGCACACTTCTTACCCATCAGAGACCAGGGCTCAGTGGAGAGCTTGGGACGTCTCTACGTTCAGGAGATTGTGTGGCTCCACGGCGTGCCATCATCTATCGTCTCCGATCGAGATGCTCGCTTTACTTCCCGGCTTTGGAAGGGGTTGCAGGAGGCGTTCGGGACGCAGCTACGTCTGAGCACAGCCTTTCACCCTCAAACGGATGGTCAGACGGAGAGGACCATTCAGACTCTCGAGGACATGCTCCGCGCATGTGTCCTCGACTTTGGTCATAGCTGGGAGGACCACCTACCCTTGGTGGAGTTTGCGTACAACAACAGCTACCACTCCACCATCGGGATGGCACCGTACGAGGCGTTGTACGGCCGACCTTGTAGATCTCTTTTGTGCTGGACAGACCCCGGAGAGTCAGCACCGGTGGGACCGGAGATGGTCCAGGCCACGACAGAGAAGGTTCAGGTCATCCAGGAGCGGATGAGGACAGCTCAGAGCCGGTAGAAGTCATATGCTGACAGGAGGCGGAGACCACTAGAGTTCGAGGATGGCGACCACGTCTTCTTGCGGGTCTCACCTCGATGTGGTATTCGGAGATTTGTCCGAGGCGGCAAGTTATCTCCGCGCTTCATAGGACCCTTCCATATTCTCAGCAGGATTGGTGAGGTGGCTTATCGCCTGGCTCTACCACCTCAGTTGCACCGGGTGCACGACGTCTTCCACGTATCTCAGCTGAGGAGATACGTTCACGACCCGACGCACATCATTGACCATGGGGAGCTTGACGTTGACGATGGGGCGACTTTTACGGAGGTCCCGGTGGAGATAGAGGATTGACAGGAGCGGGTCCTGCGTGGGCGATCAATATCTCTTGTGCGCATCAGATGGCAGCATAGGAATCTCCAGGAGAGCACATGGGAGCGGGAGGCTTAGATGCGTGCTCAGTACCCTCATTTGTTTCCCTAGTTTTTGATGTATCTTTACGGGGACGTAAAGCCCTGAGGTGGGAGTAATGTAAAGACCCGTAAAATTCAAGGGAAATTTTTTCTTAATTTTCTTTAGAATTTTACAAGAGCGCGGTTTCAGACGGCACCTGATTCTGAGGCCCAGAGTGCCCGGAATTAATTTCCGAAGTTTGGCTCGGGTACGTTCAGTGAATGAACGAGCGGGTTTTCCTAACTTTTGATCCGGTGCTCGGAATTGAAATCCGAGGGCACCGATGAACTCGCAGCACTGATTTTCGCTTAAAGAGACCTTTTCGGAAGTTGCGTTTGTTGCGGGTTGAAAGTTAGTTTTGGGGTTTTTAGTTTGAGTTAAATAAAATTTGTGAAGAACAAATTTTATTATAACTTGATAAAACCTACCAAAGGGGGTTGGAAGTGGGACCCACACCCACTTAACCTCCCTTGGGAGGATTAAGTGTGGTGTGGCCCACACGAACCCCTAAACCTTTCATCTTCTCCCAACTTACTTAACCCCTCATTAAATGACATGAGTTATTTAATTTGGAGTTAATCCTTTTGAATTTAAAACTTTGGAAATTCTTTTGTGTTGATGTGTTAATAAAATAAGATAGTGTCTTATTTTATTTTGGTTAATAGCTTTGGCCACCTTGAGAGCTTTTGGGAGATTTTCTTCTTCTTCTTCAACTCTGACGAAGAACACGAAGAACGCTCAAGTTCCGACGAAGAACGCCGCTCCGCTCTTCTTCGTCTTCCGTGTCAACGAGAGGGAACGTCGCTTCCTCCTCGGATTCCCTTCGTCGACATAAGAGGTTTCGCCAACGACGTATCACATCGGATGCATCTCTTCGTCAACGGAATTGACGAACGACGACCGCGACGCCCGATCTCCGCGACGTTGACTTCCGCGGACGTTGTCAAATCCTCGAACCTATACCCGAGGTAGGGGTTTTTGTTTATTGTTTAATTATTCTATTCTTGCTCGTGGATCGCATGACTAACGTGAGGAATTTTGAATATTTTAAGTTGCGTTATTGCTTAACGTGAGGGGGGCCGGACCGCATGAACACGGCCGAACCCCCTCCATCGTTCTTGTTGTATTGCTTGCGGGTGGATGAATCAAGGTGGCGTGGTGCCGTCGCACCACGCGGATCTTCGCCCAATCCTTATTACGCGACGCCATCGCGCCGCGCCATGAAAGAAACATCAAGAACGCGACGCCGTCGCGCCGCGTTGAAGAAATCGAGGTGCGGCGGAGGGGCGCGGTGCCGTCGCACCGCGCCGGATGACGAAAACCGCGGCCGGTTCCGGGCCGCGGCGGAAGAGAAGACCGGCGGCCGGGCCGCCGGCGTCGGAAGCCGAAGGGGGGGGACCGGAATTTCCGGTCCCGTTGGAGAAAACTGGCCGGCCAGCTGGCCGGACGGATGGCATTAAACCGGGGGGATTAATCCCCCAGCCAACACACAAAACCCCCCCTCTTTATGAGGGGGGCGGTTCTTTGAAGGGAGGGGGGCAGCCGGCCCCCCGGTTCCGCACAAACAGGCCCCCCACGTGGGGGGGGGGGGCGTTTTAAAAAAATGGGCGCGGCATATAGCCGCGCCGCCATCTCCAAGAAAGCGGGGGCTTTGCCCCCCGCATGCCGCCCTCGTGCGGCGCCAGGCCGCCGCGACCGCCGCGCCGGCCGGCCGGGCCGCCCCAGGGGGGGTCGGGCCGGGTCGGCCCGGACCCGGACCCCCCCCGTTTCGAACCAGTTCCGGTCTTTTGGCCATAACATGAGACTCGGACCTCCGATCGAAGAACCGTCTGCGGTAACACGATCCTTGGATCGAGACGGTCATTTCGGTATATCGCAATCAAGGTTTTGGATCACTTTGAGTTCGGCCGGGTTGGTTCGTTCACGAAACCAACCGGCCTTCGGAGCGGAAACGCTCATATCTAGAGCTACGGACGTCCGATTGACGTGCCGTCAGCCGTGTTGTGTTCCTCTTAGTGAGACGGATATTTTGGCATACTCCACCCGAGGTTTGGACGCAGGTGGAGTACGGTCGGGTTGGTTTTTCCTTAAAAACCAACCGGGCCCCGGAGACGAAAATGTCAATAACTCTCAGATCGGGCGTCCGATCGACGCGCCGTCTGTTGCGTTGAGTTCCTATTGACGATACGGAACTTTTGGATACATCAACTCTGGTCTTCGTGACAGTTGATGTATCAGCCTCTCGGCTCGTGGAGCGGACCCTCCGAACGAGCTTGCTGTTTGCGGGAACCCTAGTGCTGGCTGTGACTGTTACTGTGACTACTACTGCTACGACTGCTACTGTGACTACGACGACGACAGTACAGAGATCCTGTGTGGATTCGACGACGACGACTACAGCACTCAGCGATCCTACGTGGATCAGTGCTACAGGTCCTGTGTGGGCCCGATCCTGTGTGGGTCCGATCCTGTGTGGGTCCGCGCTCAGCGGTTCTGTGTGAGCCAGCGCCTACAGGTCCTGTGTGGGCCCGATCCTGTGTGGGTCTTTGCGGGGGTTAGTTACCTATCGATCCTTCGTGGGTCCGACGACTTAGATGGATCAGTGAACATCTTTATCGTCCTTTGAAGAAGTATACCTGTGTGAGCTGAATCCAATTGCTTTCCTGTGTGGATTGTGTTGTGCAATCCTGTGTGGATTACGTTTTGCTTTCCTGTGTGGAATACGTTTACTTTCCTGTGTGGACTGAGTTGTACTTGGGCTCGGAGGTTGGAGCGTATTTGAATTGATAACTTAGGTATATGTATGGGCATATACCTAAGCAGTGTCGGTTGTTACTTTGTGATTGTACTTTTCTTCGTGTTTATCCTTTGTGGATTTGAGAGACCTTCAGGGGTCTCAGGGTCCCTACTGAGTAGCTTATACTCACCCCTGCACAGGCTTTGCCCGCACTACGTTGTGTTGGTTTCAGACGACGGACATCGTTGACCTTAGCTGAGGCTTGCAGAGCGGGACGGTACCCGGAGGTGGACCACTGGGCGGGACATGCACGGAGCAGACGGTGGGACCTGTGGAGCAGAGGAGCTATCTATACCCACCCTTCAGGTGGGATTTCCAGTGGACAGCTCGGTGTAGCGGCATTTACTTTTCAGTTGCTGTTTTTCCCCTTTCGAGTTGTACTTTACTTTCAGTTTGGGTTTGTATTCTGGCCCATTTACTTTTCTGCACTTTCAGTTGTACTCTGCTTTTGTTTAGTGTTTACTTTCCGCTTGCTTACTCTGTGGTGTTTGTTACTTTACAAAGGCAATGCCTTCCCTTTTTACCGGGATTTACGCCTTGGTGCTAGTCGCCAGCCCCTGGCCTATGGAAGGCGGGCTTGGGGTAGTCACGGCACGGACCCCGAGGGCGGGTCGTGACATCTGTATTCATGGATCTGATGAATAGATTTTTCAAGGAGTATCTCGATGAATTTGTGGTGGTATTTATTGATGATATCTTGGTATACTCCAAAACCTACGAAGATCATGAAAATCACTTGCGCATTATCTTGAAGACTCTGAGGAGGCATGAATTATATGGGAAGTTTAGCAAGTGTGAATTCTGGCTTCAGGATATTTCTTTTCTTGGCCACATTGTCTCTAAAGATGGAATCTCTGTTGATCCTTCTAAGACCAAGGCAATCCAAGAATGTCCAGAACCTATGAGTATAACTGAGGTACGTATTTTTATTGGTTTGGCAGGTTATTATCGACGTTTCGTCCAGAATTTTTCCCGATTGGCTAACCCATTAACGAAGCTCACACGTAAAGGGGTTAAATTTGTTTGGACAAAAGAGTGTAAAGAATGTTTCGAAGAACTGAAGAGAAGATTAGTCAATGCTCCTATATTGACTCTACCATCGGGGAATGATGGTTTTGTTATTTATAGTGATGCATCAAAGAAAGGACTTGGTTGTGTCCTTATGCAGAATGATAGAGTTGTTGCCTATGCATCACGATAGTTGAAAATTCATGAACAAAACTATCCTACTCATGATCTTGAGTTAGCAGCTGTGATCTTTGCTTTGAAGATATGGAGACACTACCTCTATGGTGAAAAATGTGAGATTTATACTGATCACAAGAGTTTGAAGTATATTTTCTCATAAAAAGAACTCAACATGAGGCAAAGGAGATGGATTGAATTACTCAAGGATTATGATTGCACGATACACTACCACCCGGGGAAAGCAAACAAGGTGGCAGATGCTTTGAGCAGAAAAGGCCATGGAGTTTTGAACAATATGAGAATTGAAAGGGATCCAATTTTCATGGATCTAGTGAAGATGGACATGGGAATAACCAGGGAAGGTGAAACATCAATGCTTTTTCAAATGGTTGCCAAACCATCATTACTAGAAAGGATTAAGAGTTCTCAGGCCGATGATGAAGAATTCCAAAAGAAGATTAAAGCTGTGAATGATGGGAGATTGAGAGACTTTGTGTATGAAGATGGAATTTTGAAATTCAGGAAGAGACTTTGTGTTCCCGATTTACCTGATCTGAAAAGGGAATTGCTGGATGATGCTCATAGTTCCAATTTCTCTATACACCCTGGGAGCACCAAAATGTATAGAGATTTGAAGGAACATTTTTGGTGGGACAACATGAAGAGGGAGATTGCTGATTTTGTGTCAAGATGTATGGTTTGTCAACAAGTGAAAGCTGGAAGGCAACAGCCTGGAGGAGTCATGCAACCTCTTCCCATACCGGAGTGGAAATGGGACAATATTATGATGGACTTTGTCATGGGGCTACCAAAGACTCCTAGAAGGAATGATGAAATATGGGTTATTGTTGATCGTCTTACCAAGTCAGCACATTTTCTTGCTATAAGAGAAGATCTACCCCTGGAACGTCTAGCAAGACTATATATTAATGAAGTTGTGAGACTTCATGGAGTACCCTTATCAATTGTTTCTGATCGTGATCCCCGTTTTACTTCAAGATTTTGGAAAAGTCTTCAGAAATCTCTGGATACTGAACTTCATTTGAGCACTGCTTACCACCCTCAGACAGATGGACAATCAGAACGGACTATTCAGACCTTAGAAGACATGTTGAGATCTTGCTCACTTGACTTTCAGGGTATGTGGGATCAATATTTACCACTGGTAGAATTTCCCTATAACAATAGCTTCCATTCGAGTATTCAGATGGCACCATATGAAGCGTTATACGGAAAGAGATGTCGTACACCAACCTATTGGGATGAGTTTGGTGAAAGAAAACTTGTAGGCCCAGAACTGGTGGAGGAAACGGTGGAAAAGGTGAAGGTAATCCAAAATCACATCAAAGCACCTCAAAGAAGGCAGAAAAGCTATGCCGATAATCGAAGGAAGGATTTGGAATTTCAGGTCTGTGATCATGTTTTCCTGATGGTATCTCCATGGAAGGGAGTCATACATTTTGGTAAGAAAGGTAAATTGAGTCCCAGGTACATCGGACCTTTCGAAATTCTAGAACGAATTGGGGCTGTAGCTTACCGATTGGCAATGCCGCCAAGTCTCTCCAAAGTTCACGATGTGTTCCACATATCTCTGTTGAGGAAATACATGCCTGACCCAACGCATGTACTCAACTATGGGGAATTAGAACTGGAACCCGATCTATCTTATTGTGAAGAGCTTGTCAGGATTCTTGATACAAGAGAAAAAGTACTGAGAAACCAGACGACGCGTCTGGTAAAAGTTTTGTGGAGAAATCATAAGATGGAAGAGGCAACGTGGGAACCCGAGGAACTTATGATGAAGAACCACCCAAGCCTTTTCATGCAGTAATACCCTAGAAATTGCGAGGACGCAATTATTTGAAGGAGGGGAGAATGTAACACCCCAATCTTCCACGGTACATTTCCCTTCGAATAATGCGATAGCGTGTGTTGTACGCAACCTCGAGTTCTAACACACACCACAACTAATTAAACTAGCCGTTGTGAATATTAATACCTACTTTTTGAAATCATATATATTTTATATTTCAAAATGGACTTCATTTTTGGATTCGGAATATCGAAATTAGCCTAGGGTAAAATTTTGGTACTTTTCGGATAACTTTTTTATTTTGATGAATAGTGAAAATTACTAAATTTTAATTAAAAACAACTTTTTTAATCAAAATAATTAATATTGATAAATTATGAATTTGAGTGTTTTTAAAGTATATTTAGAATATATTTTTACCATTTAATTTAATGTTTTTCATTGGACATAATTTCACAATTAAATCAGACATAAACAAGTGTCAATCTTTTGATAGTTATTATCTCTTAAAAACAGGCTTTTTTATTTTAACAACGGGAATTAATTTTAAATTCATTTCTGCCACTTCTGTGTTTTGAATTTGGAAAAATGGATTACATATTTGGAATCAGGATGTCCAAATTATGTAAATAGGTAACTTTTATTTTTACACATTTTGAATAATTACTGCGGTAAATATTTTATTTACCATGGTTAAAGGGTAAATCCGGTAAATAAGGGTTAAAAAATAATATTATAATAATAAAAAATTACCCTAAAACGTGTCCTAACCTTATTGGTGGACACATACCCGACCCTAGGTATCCTTGGGTCGATTTGGGGACCCCTTAGAGCCACTTGTATGTGGTAGGGACACATTATATTAATAAAGTTAAAATAAAAATAAAAATGGCATAAGCTTACATCTTTTAGAAGAACAATTTTTACATAGGGTTATACATGTTGGATTTTCGATTATAAATATTCATTAGAAAGCTAAATATATTTCCTACATAATTATATTTCATTTATAATTTTTAGACATCAAATAATGTAAATTATTAATGACACAATAATGATGCAATGTTTACCTCATTAATAAATCATTTAAATAAATAAGATTATAATGATTAAAATATTATCTAAAACCTGTCAAATTCTTATTGGTTGATGTTATTTAGAATATGAGTCATCGTATCTTCAACCTCAATGATTTTTGGACCATTATAAACCGAATATAATTATATTATAAAGTAATACTTTCACTCTTTCCTAAAGAGCCCCTCCTCTCCCTTATAAAAGGAGACCACTTCTACTCATTCCTCACACCTCTCAAGCCACTTGGCTCGTCCAAACCCTGCCCAAATAAGCTCCCCACATCCCTCTCCGCCTCCTTGAAGCTTCCCCTTAGGCAGAAAGCATTTCAAGAAGTCCTTTGGTTCCAACCAAAGTGAGTTACCTAAATTAAAGGTAACGATTTCTCTTAAATTATTTTCATTTATTTTGCTTCTCCAACCCCCAAACTCTTTTTATTTCCTTTCTTTTGTAACAAAACCAGTATCCACAATATACTAGGATGTTGTTATAAGAAGGATTCAAACTACACATACACACAACTCCATCTAATGGATGATGAACATAATTTTTCTGTGGATGGCAAACTAACGCCTCACGAAATGATGATTGTTCAAATACATATTACCGCCTCTCATGGTGGCCATTATGATGGAACTGTAATTAAATATGATATTAATTATATATATTTTACATATAAGCTTCTGTAATTCCATTTTATTTCATACCATTATTCGTTTCATGTTGTATATACATACGATAATTTCATTTGAGGAAGTGCGGACTACCGCCCCCTTAAAATGATATGACTCGTTCATACCACACATGGAACGTATAAAGGATGGTGTTAATGAAATTAAGTAACATATATAAAATATTATATTATACTGTAATAGTAATATACCTATGTATCATTTGGATTCGATTCTTTTAAAATAAAAATTAAATGGAAGTAGCGTTCGTGCGTACGTACGGACTACCGTCTCCACGAACGCGATGAGATTCATTCTCCATCGTATCCATTCAAGTATTATCCTCATTTTAGGGTTAAAAATAATGTTAATATCATTCTGATTATGAATAATATATAATCTATCTATTACAAAACATGTCTTACGTAACCAAACATTTAAGAAGAACGAATCGATTATCACCCGAAACGACGATAATACTAAGATATTATTAATAAAGCAATGTTAAAAGATCATATATGATATCATATTAATGTATATGATTCTTGTATAATTTAATAATAATTATTTCACCATTATACAGGATGTTAACCTACCCAAACCAAGGAAAAGTACAAGGTAAGGATTTATTTCGCAATCTCTTCATTATCCGAGGTTGTTTATACATAATTATCTATTGGGACCTCGTTATCATCCACGTCCATGTTTCTTCAAAATGTATTTCAAAACATTTTTAATATTTAAAAGAATATGGGTTGAAGTCATTTATACCCTTGTTTGACTTTTTATAAGAGGTTTATAAGGGAATCTTTCCGTCGTTTTCCAAACAAGGTTCTTTTTAACGTTTTCGACAGAATTAAGATAAGAATGTTTTTTTTAACTTATACGGCGGGTGCGGTTATTTTCCGCCGTTATAAAATCGTCAAAGCTTCCCTTACAAGCTTATAAGAACATTTTCAAGAAAATGTTTTATTTTATATGGCTCTTAAATGATTTCAAAAATAGAAAGAGATATTTCTCTAAAAAGTGTTTTGATTTCATCTATGTCAACATCCTTTAATGGATTTTACGCTTATTTGAGGATGATATATTATGATACAAAACTTTTATATTGTATTGAAGGTTTTGTGATATGTTTGACTGTGGATGTGCTATTTTTTTATATACCATTCATGGTTTATGGTGAAAGTATTGACATTTTGTATGCTAGTTTTAATACGAATGTTTATGTTATGTTTAAACCTTTTCATATGGGAATGCATTGGACTTAATATGTGACGGGTGGAGCCCGCTATAGCTCCTCGATGCATCAGTAGGTCTCATGAGACAAACTAGTGTCTTGGAACAAGGCCTTGACAAAATCTTATTTGTAGTCTTGGCACGAGGTCTTGACTATGTGGTTATAATAGTCTGGCATTATGCATTCCAACATTATGAAAGTGGTTATTGATTTTTGCATGTGATTATTCGATTAGTAGAATATCCATGTGAATAAGTAAATGGAATTATTTCATTTTATTTATTCCATACCATGTTGAAAGTTCATGTTTGAAAGGCTTTTGTTTTAGTTATACATTGCCTTAAATGTTTATTCTTATTTTTGAATGTTCCGCTATATTGTTATCCTTACTGGGCATTTGAGCTCACCCCTTTTCTATGTTCTATTTTTCCCAGGATGTGAAGATGTAAGTTATGAATGACCTGCAGGGATATTATGAGGGGATTATAGTGTGGACTGTGGAAACATTATGTTGTTGTAGTAGTTTTCATTTTATGATGTAATGTAAAACTTATGAATATATCTAGTGTTTCCAAGGCTACTAAACCAATCGGTCTTTCGAGATTTGATCTTTCTTGCGATCATTCCAATGTTATGTAATAATGCACTGACTCTGGGTAACTGGGGTCGGGGCGTTACAGTTGGTATCAGAGGAAATTTAGTACAAACCTTGGAAGCTAGATTTAGATAAACTCTGATTAGAGCACGTAGACCTAAGATGAACTTTGAGGATTAGTATAGAAGAACTTCCTAGAATTTTGGTATTGTAGAGATTTTGTGAGTTTTCCGAGCAATACATCCCTTTCTAGATACGAGCAGGTAAAGGCGGCTCTGGAACAGATGTACCTAGGGGTAAAACCCGAAAACACCGCTTTGAGCTAGACTCAAACGGGAACTGGTGCACGACAACGGGCCTTGCTGCACTCTTGGTTACGAAACTCCCGGGGGATATGCTTAGGATAACTCTCATTTTCTTTACAAATCATTATGAAGGGTTTATGAGTATATACTTCCTCAAAGAAAACATTTTTATGATTATGGATTATATCCATAAATAGTTCAATTTATGTTAAGTGTTTTATAAGTATGGGATTATGTATTTTGATTCATAAACTGATCTTGTTTATGCCATTGTTTAGAAATGGTGCCTAGTGGAAGAAATGGAAACCGTATCAATGCACGCACTCCATGTAGGGATTGCCCTCCTGCTCAAGATAATTATAGTGGGGCGGGTGATGCAACTGGTGCTGATCATCCAATCACCATACTGGGACAACATACTCAGGTTCTGAATAATAACCTTGCCCGTATGGAGCACCCTGATCCGCAGCGTGGAGGATCAATGTTAGATCGATTCATGAGGCAACAACCACCAACGTTCAATGGGAGTACAAATCCCTTAGTAGCTGAGCAATGGATAAATTCCATAGAGAAAATATTTCAGGCTTTGGGGAGCAGTGAAAGGGAAAAAGTTATCATGGCAGTTTACCGCCTCACTGGAGATGCTGATCAATGGTGGTCATTGATTCAAAACATGAAGGAATATGATGAAGTATCAAATATGGAGTGGAGGGAGTTCAAAGATCTGTTTTTAGAAAAATACTTCCCTCGCGACCATCGAGCAGATATGGAAACGCAATTTCTGAGTCTGAGACAAAAGGAGGTTGAGAATGTCACAAAGTATGAGGCTAACTTTACAAGGTTAGCAAGGTATGCTGGTGATTATATACGTAACCCAAGAAGTAAGATTGATCATTTCTTTGATGCGTTAAAACCATTTCTTCGTCGAGCATTAGTCTCACAATCCTTTTCGTTGTACGAAGACATTGTCTCATGTGCTATCAAGACCGAAAAGAAATTCTCTAAGTCTTATGACTTTAAAGCAAAGCAAGAGAAGAAGAGGCATGCTGATCAATCTGGGAATGGAAATAAGGGGAAGAAGGGAAAGGTTGAATATCCATCTTGTGGTAAATGCGGGAAGAAACATCCTGGTACTTGCTTGAAGGGAATGGGAGTCTGTTACAAGTGTGGTGAAAAAGGCCACCAAGCTCGTGATTGCAAGGGGAAGAAGGAAGCTACCAACGTTCAGTGCTACAACTGCAGGGAGATGGGACATTATGCAAATGAATGTCCTAAGAGTCAGGAGAACATACCTCAAAAAAGGCCAAGGGATCAAGGCCAGGCTTATGCTATCACTACTGCTGAGGTAGAAGCTCCGAAAGACATGGTGGCAGGTAATTTAATGGTTTCCTCAAGTTTAGCAAATGCATTATTTGACTCTGGATCATCGCATTGTTTCATATCTTCCCAGTTTGCTAAGAAAATTAGATATTTCCAATTTGATTTAATAAGGGATTTGTCAGTTAAAACTCCTAAGGGAAGTATCATTGCAACAAAGTTTTGTGAATCAGTCCCCATTAGAGCACATAAATTTTCTTTATCTGCTGATCTCATCGTCATACCTATGATTGAGTTTGATATAATCCTCGGTATGGACTGGCTTTCGGACTATGATGTGAAGATTTATTGTAAGAAGAAGGAGGTTACGATTCTTGATGATATTGATAAGGAACACCTTATTTTTAGAGCAGAATCGTCACCACCTAATTCTTATTTAGATCCACCCCCAGTAGCTCAACTTAATTCAATTATTGGGGAGGAAGAGAATGAAATAACTGTCGGTGAGGAAAGGAATGTTCAAATATAGGATGTACCTGTTGTTAAAGAATTTGTAGATGTATTTCCGGAAGATTTACCTGGACATCCTCCAGAACGAGAAGTTGAGTTTTCCATTGATTTGATTCCTAGATCAAGGCCTATATCGAAGACCCCTTATAGAATGGCCACTATAGAATTAGTCGAAATAAAGAAACAACTAGAGGAATTGAGTAATAAGGGATTTATTCGCCCTAGTTTTTCTCCATGGGGAGCCCCTGTTCTTTTTGTTAAAATGAAAGATGGATCTATGAGGTTATGTATCGACTACAGGGAGATCAATGCCATAACGATAAAGAACAAGTATCCTCTAACTCGTATTGATGATTTATTTAACCAACTTCATGGAGCTCAATACTTTTCAAAGATTGACCTTCGATATGGATACCATCAGTTATGTGTGAAGAAGGAAGACATTCCAAAGACAGCATTTCGAACCAGGTACGGGCATTACGAGTTTACCGTAATGCCGTTTGGATTGACTAATGCACCCTCTGTATTCATGGATCTGATGAATAGAGTTTTCAAGGAGTATCTCGATGAATTTGTGGTGGTATTTATTGATGATATCTTGGTATACTCCAAAACCTACGAAGATCATGAAAATCACTTGCGCATTATCTTGAAGACTCTGAGGAGACATGAATTATATGGGAAGTTTAGCAAGTGTGAATTCTGGCTTCAGGATATTTCTTTTCTTGGCCACATTGTCTCTAAAGATGGAATCTCTGTTGATCCTTCTAAGACCAAGGCAATCCAAGAATGGCCAGCACCTAAAATTATAACTGAGGTACGTAGTTTTATTGGTTTGGCAGGTTATTATCGACGTTTCGTCCAGAATTTTTCCCGATTGGCTAACCCATTAACGAAGCTCACACGTAAAGGGGTTAAATTTGTTTGGACAAAATAGTGTGAAGAATGTTTCGAAGAACTGAAGAGAAGATTAGTCAATTCTCTTATATTGACTCTACCATCGGGGAATGATGGGTTTGTTATTTATAGTGATGCATCAAAGAAAGGACTTGGTTGTGTCCTTATGCAGAATGATAGAGTTATTGCCTATGCATCACGACAGTTGAAAACTCATGAACAAAACTATCCTACTCATGATCTTGAGTTAGCAGCTGTGATCTTTGCTTTGAAGATATGGAGACACTACCTCTATGGTGAAAAATGTGATATTTATACTGATCACAAGTGTTTGAAGTATATTTTCTCATAAAAAGAACTCAACATGAGGCAAAGGAGATGGCTTGAATTACTCAAGGATTATGATTGCACGATACACTACCACTCGGGGAAAGTAAACAAGGTGGTAGATTCTTTGAGGAGAAAAGACCATGGAGTTTTGAACAATATGAGAATTGAAAGGGATCCAATTTGCATGGATCTAGTGAAGATGGACATGGGAATAACCAGGGAAGGTGAAACATCAATGCTTTTTCAAATGGTTGCCAAACCATCATTACTAGAAAGGATTAAGAGTTCTCAGACTGATGATGAAGAATTCCAAAAGAAGATTAATGCTGTGAATGATGGGAGATTGAGAGACTTTGTGTATGAAGATGGAATTTTGAAATTCAGGAAGAGACTTTGTGTTCCCGATTTACCTGATCTGAAAATGGAATTGTTGGATGATGCTCATAGTTCCAATTTCGCTATACACCCTGGGAGCACCAAAATGTATAGAGATTTGAAGGAACATTTTTGGTGGGACAACATTAAGAGGGAGATTGCTGATTTTGTGTCAAGATGTATGGTTTGTCAACAAGTGAAAGCTGGAAGGCAACATCCTGGAGGAGTCATGCAACCTCTTCCCATACCGGAGTAGAAATGGGACAATATTACGATGGACTTTGTCACGGGGCTACCAGAGACTCCTAGAAGGAACGATGCAATATGGGTTATTGTTGATCGTCTTACCAAGTCAGCACATTTTCTTGCTATAAGAGAAGATATACCCCTGGAACGTCTAGCAAGACTATATATTAATGAAGTTGTGAGACTTCATGGAGTACCCTTATCAATTGTTTCTGATCGTGATCCCCGTTTTACTTCAAGATTTTGGAAAAGTCTTCATAAATCTCTGGATAATGAACTTCATTTGAGCACTTCTTACCAACCTCAGACAGATGGACAATCAGAACGGACTATTCAGACCTTAGAAGACATGTTGAGATCTTGCTCACTTGACTTTCAGGGTATGTGGGATCAATATTTACCACTGGTAGAATTTCCCTATAATAATAGCTTCCATTCGAGTATTCAGATGGCACCATATGAAGCATTATACGGAAAGAGATGTCGTACACCAACCTGTTGGGATGAGGTTGGTGAAAGAAAACTTGTAGGCCCAGAACTGGTGGAGGAAACGGTGGAAAAGGTGAAGGTAATCCAAAATCACATCAAAGCAGCTCAAAGTAGGCAGAAAAGCTATGCTGATAATCGAAGGAAGGATTTGGAATTTCAGGTCGGTGATCATGTTTTCCTGAAGGTATCTCCATGGAAGGGAGTCATACGTTTTGGTAAGAAAGTTAAATTGAGTCCCAGGTACATCGGACCTTTCGAAATTCTAGAACGAATTGGGGCTGTAGCTTACCGATTGGCAATGCCGCCAAGTCTCTCCAAAGTTCACGATGTGTTCCACGTATCTCTGTTGAGGAAATACATGCCTGACCCAACGCATGTACTCACCTATGGGGAATTAGAACTGGAACCCGATCTGTCTTATTGTGAAGAGCCTGTCAGGATTCTTGATACAAGAGAACAAGTACTGAGAAACCGGACGACGCGTCTGGTAAAAGTTTTGTGGAGAAATCATAAGATGGAAGAGGCAACGTGGGAACCCGAGGAACTTATGATGAAGAACCACCCGAGTCTTTTCATGCAGTAATACCCTAGAAATTGCGAGGATGCAATTATTTGAAGGAGGGGAGAATGTAACACCCCAAGCTTCCACGGTACGTTTCCCTTCGAATAATGTGATAGCGTGTGTTGTACGCAACCTCGAGTTCTAACACACACCACAACTAATTAAACTAGCCGTTGTGAATAGTAATACCTAATTTTTGAAATAATATATATTTTATATTTCAAAATGGACTTCATTTTTGGATTCGGAATATCGAAATTATCCTAGGGTGAAATTTTGGTACTTTTCGGATAACTTTTTTATTTTGATGAATAGTGAAAATTACTAAATTTTAATTAAAAACAAGTTTTTTAATCAAAATAATTAATATTGATAATTTATGAATTTGAGTGGTTTTAAAGTATATTTATAATATATTTTTACCATTTAATTTAATGTTTGTCATTGGACATAATTTCACAATTAAATCAGACATAAACAAGTGTCAATCTTTTGATAGTTATTATCTCTTAAAAACACGCTTTTTTATTTTAACAACGGGAATTAATTTTAAATTAATTTCTGCCACATCTGTGTTTTGAATTTGGAAAAATGGATTACATATTTGGAATCATGATGTAAAAATTATGTAAAAAGGTAACTTTTATTTTTACACATTTTGAATAATTACTGCGGTAAATATTTTATTTACCATGGTTAAAGGGTAAATCCGGTAAATAAGGGTTAACAAATAATATTACAATAATACAAAATTACCCTAAAACATGTCCTAACCTTATTGGTGGACACATACCCGACCATGGGCATCCTTGGGTCTATTTGGGGACCCCTTAGAGCCACTTGTATGTGGTAGGGACACATTATATTAATAAAGATAAAATAAAAATAAAAATGGCATAAGCTTACATCTTTTAGAAGAACAATTTTTAAATAGGGTTATACATGTTGGATTTTCGATTATAAATATTCATTATAAATATAAAACGATTTCCTACATAATTATATTTTATTTATAATTTTTAGACATCAAATAATTTAAATTATTAATGACACAATAATGATGTAATGTTTACCTCATTAATAAATCATTTAAATAAATAAGATTATAATGATTAAAATATTATCTAAAACCTGTCAAATTCTTATTGGTTGATGTTATTTAGAATATGAGTCATCTTATCTTCGACCGCAATGATTTTTGGACCATTATAAACCGAATATAATTATATTATAAAGTAATACTTTCACTCTTTCCTAAAGAGCCCCTCCTCTCCCTTATAAAAGGAGACCACTTCTACTCATTCCTCACA
This sequence comes from Viscum album, assembly GCA_963277665.1. Lineage (NCBI taxonomy): Eukaryota > Viridiplantae > Streptophyta > Magnoliopsida > Santalales > Viscaceae > Viscum > Viscum album. The sequence continues at coordinate 425,320,011 of OY728129.1, read as the reverse complement.
CCTCTCAAGCCACTTGGCTCGTCCAAACCCTGCCCAAATAAGCTCCCCACATCCCTCTCCTCCTCCTTGAAGCTTCCCCTTAGGCAGAAAGCATTTCAAGAAGTCCTTTGGTTCCAACCAAAGTGAGTTACCTAAATTAAAGGTAACGATTTCTCTTAAATTATTTTCATTTATTTTGCTTCTCCAACCCCCAAACTCTTTTTATTTCCTTTCTTTTGTAACAAAACCAGTATCAAAAATATAGTAGGATGTTGTTATAAGAAGTATTAAAACTACACATACACACAACTCCATCTAATGGATGATGAACATAATGTTTCTGTGGATGGCAAACTACCGCCTCACGAAACGATGATTGTTCAAATACATCTTACCGCCTCTCATGGTGGCCATTATGATGGCACTGTAATTAAATATGATATTAATGATATATATTTTATATATAAGATTCTGTAATTACATTTTATTTCATACCATTATTCGTTTCATGTTGTATATACATACGATAATTTCATTTGAGGAAGTGCGGACTACCGCCCCCTTAAAATGATATGACTCGTTCATACCACACATGGAACGTATAAAGGATGATGTTAATGAAATTAAGTAACATATATAAAATATTATATTATACTGTAATAGTAATATACCTATGTATCATTTGGATTCGATTCTTTTAAAATAAAAATTGAATGGAAGTAGCGTTCGTGCGTACGTACGGACTACCGTCTCCACGAACGCGATGAGATTCATTCTCCATCGTATCCATTCAAGTATTATCCTCATTTTAGGGTTAAAAATAATGTTAATATCATTCTGATTATGAATAAGATATAATCTATCCATTACAAACATGTCTTACGTAACCAAACATTTAAGAAGAACGAATCGATTATCACCCGAAACGACGATAACACTAAGATATTATTAATAAAGCAATGTTAAAAGATCATATATGATATCATATTAATGTATATGATTCTTGTATAATTTAATAATAATTATTTCACCATTATACAGGAGGTTAACCTACCCAAACCAAGGAAAAGTACAAGGTAAGGATTTATTTCGCAATCTCTTCATTATCCGAGGTTGTTTATACATAATTATCTACTGGGACCTCGTTATCATCCACGTCCATGTTTCTTCAAAATGTATTTCAAAACATTTTTAATATTTAAAAGAATATGGGTTAAAGTCATTTATACCCTTTTTTGACTTTTTATAAGAGGTTTATAAGGGAATATTTCTGTCGTTTTCCAAACAAGGTGCTTTTTAACCTTTTCGACAGAATTAAGATAAGAATGTTTTTTTAACTTATACGGCGGGTGCGGTTATTTTCCGCCGTTATAAAATTGTCAAAGCTTCCCTTACAAGCTTATAAGAACATTTTCAAGAAAATGTTTTATTTTATATGGCTCTTAAATGATTTCAAAAATAGAAAGAGATATTTCTCTAAAAAGTGTTTTGATTTCATCTATGTCAACATCCTTTAATGGATTTTACGCTTATTTGAGGATGATATATTATGATACAAAACTTTTATATTGTATTGAAGGTTTTGTGATATGTTTGACTGTGGATGTGCTATTTTTTTTATATACCATTCATGGTTTATGGTGAAAGTATTGACATTTCGTATGCTAGTTTTAATACGAATGTTTATGTTATGTTTAAACCTTTTCATATGGGAATGCATTGGACTTAATATGTGACGGGTGGAGCCCGCTATAGCTCCTCGATGCATCGGTAGGTCTCATGAGACAAACTAGTGTCTTGGCACAAGGCCTTGAAAAAATCTTATTTGTAGTCTTGGCACGAGGCCTTGACTATGTGGTTATGATAGTCTGGCATTATGCATTCCAACATTATGAAAGTGGTTATTGATTTTTGCATGTGATTATTCGATTAGTAGAATATCCATGTGAATATGTAAATGGAATTATTTCATTTTATTTATGCCATACCATGTTGAAAGTTCATGTTTGAAAGGCTTTTTTTTAGTTATACATTGCCTTAAATGTTTATTCTTATTTTTGAATGTTCTGCTATATTGTTATCCTTACTGGGCATTTGAGCTCACCCCTTTTCTATGTTCTATTTTTCCCAGGATGTGAAGATGTAAGTTATGAATGACCTGCAGGGATATTATGAGGGGATTATAGTGTGGACTGTGGAAACATTATGTTGTTGTAGTAGTTTTCATTTTATGATGTAATGTAAAACTTATGAATATATCTAGTGTTTCCAAGGCTATTAAACCAATCGGTCTTTCGAGATTTGATCTTTTTGCGATCATTCCAATGTTATGTAATAATGCACCGACTCTGGGTAACTGGGGTCGGGGCGTTACAATAAAGATAAGAAATAATCACATGATAAACGTTTTCATGCTTTATGGGCTTATCGGACCACCACCCGCACTGCTACGTGGTCAACTCCATATTCATTGGTATATAGAACATAAGTAGTCTTTCCCGTTGAGGTTCAATTACCTTTGCTCCGAGTAGCCATTTATGATCAGTCATCCACATATGAACAATCTCAGAAGTGATTTGATGAATTGGAATGATTAGATGAAAAAATATTGTGCGCCCTACACTACTTGGAAGTCTATCAGAATCGAATAACACGGGATTTCAATAAAAAAGTTCATCTTCATTCATTCATTCAAGGAGAATTGGTATTGGCCCTCAGAACTCCAATGATACCGATAAAGAAACCTCTAAAGCTTGAGTCAATTTGGGAAGGACCTTACTCAATACAAAAGGTCTACTCCAATGGAGCTTATTCTTTAATCTTAATGGATGGAGAACTCATTAAAACTCTAACCAATGAAATATTTTTGAAGAAGTATTTTGTGTAGCACAAATTCACTCATTGTCTTTGCTTCAAGACATTAAAATTCATAGCACTGGTCCATGAATATGACCTTAAACTATTTTTTTTCTTGTTTCAAGACATTAAAATGCATAGCACTGGTCCATTCGTATGACCTTAAACTATTTTCTGTCCTTGCTGCAAGACATTAAAATTCATAGCACCGGTCCATGCATATGACCTTAAACTAGTTGGTGTTCTTGCCGCAAGATATTAAAATGCATAGCAGTGGTCCATGCATATGACCTTAAACTATTTTTTGTCCTTGCTGCAGGACATTAAACTGCATAGCCCCTTGTTCGTCTGACATGGCGTTAAACTGTGTCCCCTTTTTCATCCAACATGACGTTAAACTGTGCATTATCCTGCATGACGTTAAACTGTAAACAATCCATAATACGTCCTACATGATGTTAAACTGTACATGTTCATCCTACATGACATTTAAACTATGAAAAAGTCCCTTAATATGTCCTACATGGCGTTAAACTGTGCACATGTCATACAAGACGTTAAACAACACAACAATATGTCCTTCCTATATGACGTTAAACTGTGCATTATTAGGGTTTTTGCTACCTCTTTTTTCTCACACTGATCATGACTCAAGTGAGCTTAGAGTAAGCTCTAACCATAACACCATCCTTGGGCCGCTAAACCATGCGTAATTCCCAACACCATCTTTGGGTTGTTTTCCTCAAGTTAAACTCAATAACCAATTCATTCTCAATCGAACTATGCGGACTTTGATCCTTGGATTCTAGGTTGGGTACGTAGGCAACCTCCCAAGGTTCAAGACCAAAAACAATGTCTTCACGTCGGTTCATCTCCATATCATAAGATGTTGATCTGTGAACCCCCCCCCCCCGAAACCAATATATTCACATTGGTTCACCATCTTCCTACATGACGTTAAACTATGTACATCCCTTTTTCCCAATCTACATGACACTAAACTATGCATCACCATCGTCCTTGCTATGTGACGTTAAACTATATAGTCCCTCATTTTCCTCGCTACAAGACATTAAACTCCATAGCAATACATCCTAGCTACATGACGCTAAACTGTGCAGCCCTGGTCCAGGCATATGACCTTAAACTATTTTGCACCTTTTTTCCTGTATGAAAATAAACTACAACAATCCCTGATACCCTCACCCGAGAGGAATTATTATTGACATGGTCTCCAACCATTTCATGTTTCAAGAACTATGTGTGGCTTGATTCTCATCCTTATGAGATACGTAGTGACACCCAAGTCTTTAATCTTGGGTCCATCCATAATTGCAATAAAGTCCTCTTTTCCCCTCATATGTACGAACCAAATCTATTCAATGTGTATTTCAAGAACTACGTGTAGCTTGATTCCCATCCTCATGGGATACATAGGAACACTCAAGAATTCCTTGAGTCCAACACCAAGTCTTTGGGCCTCACCCCAAAATCCACTTTCAGTCCCTTGGCTAAAAAGTCCTCCACGAGCACACGAATGTGGTATAAAAACCCTGGTCTTTATTCACATCAGGTTTATAACAAACACACAACGTGTCTCCCTCATTGTGGTCCGAGCTCTATGACCCTAAACTAAGATCTCCTACACTCTCGTCCCACATGATGTTAAAGTGTATTCCAAGAACTAAGTGTGGCATGATTCTCATCTTAATGAGATATGTATTGAAGTCCAGTATCTCAATTCATGACCCATCCACAACATGATTATGTTCATCATTGGTCTATGTATCTCCTCCATGCATTGGACAATACCCATTTTCATATTTCATACTCCTAACCTTAAATACTTCCAGATCTCAATAACCCTTTTCTTGACTTCTGGTCACAAAATGTCTGATACCCGGGAATTATTTTGTCTGAACATGCAGCACATGCCCTTAGGTGGCCTTGCATAAATTGTCTAAATAACAGACTTGTCAGCCAAAAGGTTCTATTATTTGACTATGCAGCCAATGCCCTTAGGTGGCCCTACATAATTCAACCCCCCTAATGGGTTTTTCAAATAGTGGTAACTTCATTCTTGGGTGGAGAACCTATTTTTTCCATATTGGTAATAACGACAATATGTAGGGATATTCAAAAATAGCAATCCTTAACATATTTATCCCATACTCTTTTCATTATCTGAAAGTATTCAAGTCTATGGTTTATATTTCCCTTTCCCTACATTTGGGTCAGACCTTCGTAGGAGTGAAATCCATCCAATTATTTGACAATCTTGATTGGTAATATCCTCTCCATATTTAAGTACCTCTATCTATACAGTAGACTCTATGATTTGGGAAATCTGAATCTCCATAAACATTCACTGGATTTTTTAAATAGAAAAGTAAAATTTCTGAGAGTTCTTTTGCCTAACTATGAAGCATGTGCCCTTAGGTGGCCTTGCATAAGTAGTCTACGTAACGGACCTGTCAGCCAAAAGATGATATTATTTGACTATTCATCCTATGCACTTAAGTGTCCCTGAATAATTCAACCCCCTAATGGGTTTGTCAAATAGCTGTAACTTCACTCTTAGAAAATACTTCATCTAAAGCCTTTTAGAACTTTTTTCATATCATCCCTCAGATTCAAAATTTCTTAAGTCATAGTTTACATGTTTTACCCCATACATGAATGTAGTAATATGTTTTCAAAAAAATTATCAAGGAATTGAGTCAATTTTAATCCATTCGGTCAAAGCTATTTGACCATAAACATTAGCCTTTTTATGTCTGACATGCATGACTTTAAACTTCCAACAAGATACAGGGTACTCATTAAATTGGGAACCTGTAAAAGGAACTCTAAACAAAAGTATAGTCCCAGATCGCTAAACGTACATTTTTTATGATTTAGGCAATATTGAGCAATGAAAAGATGCAAAGTTTATGGGGTTGTTTGTATAATTCTATCAAAAAACAAACTACGCTTACTATGACCATTGTATTAGGTAAAAAAATTAATTAAGTAGTTAGAAAGAGAATATAGGCACAAATGATTGAAGATGAAATGTTTTTTTCATTGATGCACAAGATTATAAGAACATCCACAGATTGGAGTATCTTCTCTTTTTCAAGAATTTCAAGAGGCTTTCAATAAAACATTCCATTTGATTTACGGCATCCCAAGCTTCATCAGTAGCCACTTGAAGTTCATTCACTCGACCAGATTCACTCTTTTCATCTTGATGGAGTCATTTCTTGGCATCTTTGATGTCTTTCATACCATCCATTTGGACTCCTTCCAATGAATTGTTAACTGGTCTAGTTCCCTAGTAACGACATCTAGTTGTTGCGGAAGGTGCATCTGAGGAACAACTTTCTCCATGATTTTCTGCTTCAGCTCCTTCAGCTTTTCAGAATGATCAGCCTCAGCTCGAGACACCGTAGCCACGAATTTGATGATATTGGTCAGTATCCTCGCTCTGATCAGATCTTGACGGCACTTTTTCTCCTGCTCCCTCCTTAAGATAACTTGTTTCACTGCGATATGAATCTCTTGATATCCAAAACCACCAAGTCCCAGCATGATGAACAAGGATGAAAATCGTGGGATCTTAGAAGATAGATCTTCAAGAGGCACTTCAGATATGATCTTCCATATATTCTTCCATACCTTATGATGTGAGAATTGGATCACCATTTTCACCTTTGGGTCCGATTCAGCATCGCTATCACAGCAGGGAATATAGTATGGGATTAATGCACTTAAGGAAGTGCACTGTTCTACTCCTTCCCCCTGACCCTTGGTACTTCACTTTCTACTCCCGTTGGGGCTGAGAGTGAGGCTTCACCTGTGGATCTAGACACTGAGGTTGACAGTCATGAATAGTCAATTGAAATCTTTGGTTAGTTTCAAATGATAACAAAAGTTGATTAATTGTCTTGAAAATTAAGTACAGCCAGAAATATTATCATCTTTTACCCAACGGTAGATCAGCAGCATGAGAAGTCTCATCCCCGTCTTTCCTAGCTTCAAAAATATTTTTGGGATGGGTTTCAGGAAGCTCTGTCGGGTTAAGCTCCACTTGAGCTAGCATCTCTATAATGATAGGTTTGTCTCTACCCCCCTTCAGGAATTGGCATATCAGCAACTTTCTCAGATGGAACTACACATTTCAACCAATCATGATCAGAGATGTAATAATTTTTTTAACAGGATGAATGATAACACTCACATCCAAAATCTTCTAAATCACATGGTAATTTAACATGATCTAAAATTTCTTCAAAAGACGTGCCAAGTTTCATCATTTCATCCAGTGATATCCCAGATTCCAGGTTAGTCTCACCAGTGGGAGCATTTGACATGTCTCCTTGGAAACTTTCCTCCTGTGACCTCTAACCCTAGATAGCATCCTCGGAGAAAATTGAAGTGTTAGCTGCAGTGTTCGCTAAATGTTCTGGTGTAGGTGTTGAACCAAAAGCATCAAATAATGGAAGTCAGTTGATGTTTTCATTCAACGTTCTATGAAGTATTGTTAATTTACCATAAGTAGGCTCTTCTCTCCTTGCAACACCAACAGGAGCAGTCACTACTGGAAATTCTTGTTTTCCCAAAACTTCTTTAACAATAGTTTAAACAAACTGTTGGTAAAGAAGCTCTTTCCCAACGGTTTACTGAAACCATTGGGAAAGGGGTGTCCAAGGAACTATTTTCCAACGGTTCATGATAACCATTGGGAAAGGGGTACCCCTTTCCCAACGTTTCTTTTAGAACCGTTGGGAAATGGTCACCCTTTAACAACGGTTTGTTTAAACCATTGGTAAAGGGTCTCTTGGACACCCCTTTCCCAACAGTTTTTAAAACCAGTTGGGAAATCTTTCCCAAAAATAATCAATCGGTCGCTCTCTCCCCCATTCGTGACAGAACCCTAATCCTGTCCAGGGCTCCACTGTGCTCGCGACTTCCCCCATCTGAACCTGTCAAACTACATCCAAATCATCTCAAATCAGGTATTCTATTCTTCATACACATAAAATATTTAAGTGATACCTTGTTTTTATTGTTATTCATCTCATATTTTAGTTTTAAGTTTTGATTTTGATGTGTATATCATTTTTTTGTGTTTTGATTTAATCTAGACTTTAACCATTCCAATCCATTTAATTAATTAAATCCTTAACCCTCCATCGAAGAAGAAGCATCTCAAATTCATTGCCATTGTATTCTAGATTTTCTAAGTATGTGTTTTTATGCTTTTTTCATCTTGTAATTAATTGTTACTTGGAAATTTATTTATATGTGTTTAATAATTTTTAGCAAAGTTTTTATGAATTTTTTCTTTAAAATTCCTTTAGGAAAGTGTTTTATTAAAGTGAAATTTTTTTAATAAGGCTTGTGTAATGTAATTTGTTATAGTACACTATGTGACTATGTTTGGTATTTAGTAACACATGAGATAACTGGTGTGTGAGAATGTGTTGTGAAAGAGATTCCATGGTTGGTTCAAGATTATATTTACGTTTTGAGCCTATTAATGAGTTGTTTTAAAGATATTTTGAGATATTTACCTTATGTTTATTGGTGAAAACTGGGATCTATAGAGGTGGTTCATGATTAAGACATATAATTACTACTAAACATGTGGATAAACCTTGCGTAGTAGTTAATTCTTGAAATGTTTGATGTTTTTAGTCCTTTTTTATTTGGAGTTTCCTTTGATGGTGATGTTTCTTATTGTTACCTATGATGGGAATTTATTTTAGTTTCTAAATCGGCTGAGACTCCCCCACCATGCACAGTGTATGAAACCTCTACCCTTATTTAATCATTCTGTTTACACAGCGTATGCAACCTCTACCCTCATTTAATCAGTGAACTCAAGTCATTAATTCAATCCATCATTCTCACTAGCATGTAAGGAATTGAATGATGTAAACCCATCCTCACATGATTTCTTACCTTAGATAGTGTCCAACATATGAAATATGAGCTTTTGAATTCATCAGTTAACCAGGATCATATATTCCATTTCCCCCAAGATGATTGTACTAATATAACTTTTGGGTCAATTAAATATGGTTCTCATTGTACGATGTATATTATGTGTCCTTCTTGCCCAATACTCACATTTATGAGGGTGGGGTGCTTTTCACTACCCATTCTGGAATGTGTAGACATCCATAAAAATGTTAGATAAGTCACAAGTTTAATTCAGTAATGTTGTTTTCATTGACATACTTTATTATTAATCTCAAATTTAAAAATAAATGTTTTTGTCGATAATTAATGAAATTAAATCCTTTTACAAGCCATGAACAACCTATTAGTGTAGAAGCCTAAAATTTATTCACCCATGGGGTGCGCATGACTTGGGGAAGTAATTGGGTAATGAAATGTATGGCCATAGAGGTGCCAATAATGAGTTATTGAACATGAGTGAATGATTTGGGATGCCTATAACACATGATGGGACCTGAGGCATGTGCCTCTTATAGACCAAGTGAAAATTAATAAAAATAAATTTTAATTTAATTTATGAGTACTTTTTCTTTACATTATTTTAATAGTTCACTACATCGACTAGAAACTTCTTCCTTTATCGTTTACCTAATTTTATTTCTTATTACAGTTCAATCCTATTGAATTGTTTATGACAAAATGACTTATATAAATTATTTTTACAGAATGGACAGAAGTTGGATGTATGAAACTGATTGGATCTCAAGCGATTTTCAAAACAATTTTGAGAGATTTATAGATTTTTCATTTCATAATGCTTCAGATAGTGGTTGCATACACTATCCATGTTCTAATTTTTTTGGTAGACCTTGGTTGAGCCGTGAAGAAGTCAGCTACCACATAACCAAAAATTGTTTTCAAGCAAACTACTTTGTGTGGTATCACAATAGGGAGAAAATGAAATCTCAAATTGGTGATGATCAAAATGAAAGGACCGGAATGGAGAATTTGTTAGATGATCGGTTTCCGTTTATTCGTCATCATGAAAAGGAAAGGATTTTGACTCAAGAAGACTTCGATATGAGGACAGCTGATGCTTCTAGTGAAAATGATGATATTGATAGGGTGAAAAAATTGAATGATGCTTCCAAGACTCCTATATATCGACATTGCGATAAAATGAAAATGATGTAATTTTTAATCTTATTGTTTCATGGGAAGACTCTGTATGGGATTTCTAATACAGCAATCAATTACATTCTTACCCTCTTGAAGGATTTACTTCCATTTGATGCATATATTCCCTCAAACCACTATATGGTATGGAAGTTAGTTGAGGAACTTAGATTTTCAAGAAACAAAATTCATGCTTGCCCGAAACATTATAGTTTATTCTGGGAGGAAACCGCTTAATGAAATGATTGTATAAAATGTGGAACATCCCGCTAGAAGTCAAAATCTGATGAAACACCATCCCGCGTTCCACAGAAAGTAATGTGTCACTTTCCATTGATCCCCAGACTCTATAATATTTTTATGTCTGATGACATATCAATAAAAATGAGATGACATGATATTGAGAGAAAGAAGACTAATGATGTGTTGGTTCATCCTGTAGATGGATTTTCATGGCTGAGATTTGATGCTCGACATCCTGATTTTGCAGCTGACATGCGTAATGTGAGGGTGGGTCTTTCATGCGACAGTTTTAATCTGTTTGGGAGGATGCTTACTTCGCACAGTACATGGATAGTTTTTATACACATTTATAATCTTCCCCCATGGTTGTGTATGAAAAAACCTTTCACTTTCATGAGTATACTCATATCTGGTTGTTCTAATCCCGGTATTGATATTGATGTATACATGAAACCTTTAATAAAAGAGTTGAAACTTCTTTGGGATGTGGGTGTGTGCATATACGATACATGTTCGAAAGACATATTTCAGATGCATACTGCGCTTATGTGGACGATCAATGATTTTCTAGCTTATGCAATGATGTCTGGATAGAGCAAGAAGGGAAAATTGTCATGTCCAGTTTGTATGAAGAATACACGATCCAGAAGACTGAAACATCATTGTATTTTCTGTTTTATGGGATATCAACGATTCGTGCCAAAGGATCATCCATATAGAATAATAACCGAAGATTTGATAATACCATAGAGACCGATGATCCACCTCAGTGTATGTCTAGAACTGACATGCTTAATGAATTGAAAGATTTCTGTTTTTCGTTCGGGAAGGGTCAAATGAAATCTAGAAAGAGAAAGAATGTTTCCACTGAAACCTGTTACAATTGGAGGAAGAGGAGTATCTTTTTTTATTTTCCTTATTGGTCAACCAATTATTTACGTCATTGCTTAAACATAATGCATATTGAAAATAATATATGTGAAATGTTGCTTTCGGTTCTTCTAAATGTCAAGGGGAAGACAAAAGATGATTTACGATCTCGGCGTGACTTGGTGGATAGGGGCATGAGACCGGAATTACATCCTGTTCATATCAGTGAAAATAAATGGAAACTTCCATGTTCTTCTTATGTGATGAGACCTACGAAAAAACAATTTATGGAATTATTAGAGACTATTAGAGATCCTAATGGCTATTCAATAAACATATCTAAACGGGTAAACATAAGAGAGTTGAAGCTAAAATCTTTGAAGACTCATGATTATCACGTTCTAATGAATTAGTTGCTTCTAATAGAAATCCATCATATTTTGTCCAATAATGTAAGGGTGGATGTTATTCGGTTGTTCCATTTGTTTAGAGATATTTTTGCTAAGAATTTTTCCAAGTCTTTCTTGAAAAAAATGTTGACAGATTCCCCATTAATTTTGTGTGAGTTGGAGAAAATATTTCCTCCATCATTTTTCACATGCATGCTGCATCTGACTGTCCATATTCCCACTGAAATACTTCTCGGAGGACCTGTTTCTTTTCATTGGATGTATCCAACTGAAAGAAATATGTTCACATTAAAGTCTTATGTCCGAAACATAAATCATCCCTAAGGTTCTATCGTGAACGGTTACTTGGTTCAAGAATGTATGTATTTATACTCGATGTATTTGTCTGATCTTACTACAAGATTGAGCAAGCCAATGAGAAATGAAAAAGAACATTATGAGAAAATTGAAGCCAATTTTCCATCACTTCCTCAAATAGGAGGAATTCCTGAATCATATACATTGAAGACACTAATCCATGAAGAGCAGGAGATGGCACATCGCCCAGTTTTGTTCAATTGTGATTTGTTCGATGACTATATTAGGTAACTAAATTGATTATGTATATGTTACATGTATATCTGTTAAACTATTCATATTTTTTATCTACAGGGAACAAAAAACAATGATAAATAGGAAGCATCGTTATTTATCTTTGAGAAGGATAGATACTTTGCATAGCAAAGAGTTTTCTGCTTGGTTAAAATTGAAGGTAAAAAAATTAATGTTTAAAATAATTATATAAATATTTAATTAAGTTTAATAGTCATTTATATTGCAGGTATTGAGTTTTTCTGCTGACTCTGTCTCTGAGGAAATAATAGCTTTGGATTTTGGTCTTAATACCGTGGTTCGTGACTGTAAATCAATTTTTATCAATGGGTAAAAATTTATTGTCATTGAACGAGCAAAGAACATGAGAACACAACATGATGCTGTTATGGTTACTACCGCAACAGATTTTTATGCTAGTTCATCAGATAGTAGCCCGCGATTTGAAAATGTGGGTTATTATGGAGTTGTTTAGAAAATAATAATATTGGATTATTACTTTTATGGACGAGTCACAATGATGAAATGCCATTGGTTTGATTCGATGATGATACATGGCACATTTATTGATGATTATGGATTTCGAGTAATTAATATGGCTCTCACTCTTGCTACTGAAGAACCATATGTGTTGGAATCAATGGATAAACAAGTTTTTTATGTCGAAGACCAACTTCGACCGGAATTTTGTGTCATAGTTGAAGTAATTCCAAGACATATTTTTGATGATGGTGATGATGGAATTGACACTTTCCCTAGTTCCATTGGAACTAATCCTTTTATTTATTTTGATGAATTCAATAGCTCAATTGTCCGAGTTGATTGTGAACCTGAAGTTGTGGTTGAAAATATATAGAATCATTCATCCATGTTCTCAATTCTTTTGGTTTACCTCGAGTTGGGTTGTTAAGGTCAGTAATATTCAAATTGATTTAGTATTGATCAAAAATATGTTTTAGCTGACTTGACCATTATGTGAATTTTCAATGTTTATTAGTTTCATTTTTATTTGAATTGCATTTTCTAATTTGGAATTGAACTATATTCAAAATAGTCAAACAATATTTCTAACTTGGTGAACATTACAACTTGTATGATTTATTAAATCCCTTAAAGCTCTTCTAAAACAATTGATAGCTAAATTACCAATGAATCCCCCAATTCCCTCATATATTTAGTTTTTTGGGTTACACATTAGTTTCCTTTTTCTAATTAATTACATATTTGTATTCAAAAGAAGGAAATGAACCCAATTTAAGAGAGACGAAGGAAAAAAATAATGGAGAACAATCGTCGAATGACGGAGTTGGGAATTCCATCATTAGTGCATGTAGTGAGTACTTTATTTCAAATTGATATATTTAAAGAATATATAATATCATGTGATTAATTTTTTTGTAAACATTTTTGTAGGATCCACCTATACATCGACAGTTATTCGACGAGGAGCCTAGTACTAGTCCTAGTACTCAGGATGGTGGTACGAGGAGGGTTCGTACCAGAGGTGGACGAGCAGTTGCGCGTACCCGACTAGACCCTGCCCCTACGACTGACATGTCATCCTTCTCATATTCTGATCCCGATGTGTCATTAGGGACACACGGGATATTTATGCCTCCCATGTTTTTGCTACCTTCTGTATCTTCTGGCCCATCATTTTCACATCCCATGATGATTCCCACTCCCCAATCAGAATCTGGTCAGAAAGTTGTCCCATATTTTTTTTCCTTCTACTCATGTCTCTCCAAGCTTCTATATTCCATATTCTTCGACTCCTGTTCCACCACAGGGTGTTCCATCAGTTTCTGTGGATCCAGCGGCGCTCAGCGATCAGACCGACACAGGTATATTTATAGAACCCTAACAAATTTTTATAGCAATATTTATTTTCATTATAACATGTTTTGATAAAATATTTGTTTTTCTTTCATGACAGATACATCTACTGACAGGAGGCGTGGGAGGGGGCATACACGCATGCGTTCGGTGTGGAACCGCCGCACACAGGTTATGGTGTATTATAATTAAGACAACCAAATGGTTGAGAAAACAGGTCAATAATGTCGGAGTTTTTTGGCGACGCTTGCCAAATACTCCGACATCATTCCCGTCAGCCCACTATCTTGGAGACATTTTCCACATTAGGTCAAGGATAGAGCTTGGGCAGAGATATGGGTAAAAAAATCTGTTCTATTTAATGCCATGAATTATTTTTGTATTTATATGAATTAATATTTTGATGTCAACTTCGATTTAATTTTCCCGATGGTGAGGGTGCACGACCGGAATGTCTAAAGGATTTAGGTGATCTTTGGAGAGCCTACAAGCATGAGTTGTATATTGGCTGGGTTGCTAGAGTTGGCACTATGTTAGAGGCGGTACCAGTGGTGGAAGATTGTCATATATAGCAGTACCATCCGATGATTACTCATTGGACGAGTACCCAGTTTAAGGTATTAATAAAATTTGAGGTATTTAAATAATAACTTTCATGTTTTTCATTAATACTATTTGTTGAATTTTCTAATTTTATTTAGGAATAATCTGGAAAAAATAAAAATAACATTGATGAAAAAAAATACCTCCACACACTGGGACGCACTACGATGCCTGATCATGAGAGGAATAAGGTATGACAATTGTTTATAAGTTTTTCTTATGACTTACACTTTCTTTTGTTTCCTCAATTATTTAATAGTTTGCTAAAGTTTTCATATAACTTTAGTTTTCAATAACATTGTAGTGGAAAATAAAAAATATTGAAGGACGTGTGGCTCGAGAAAAACTGTTTTTCTCGAGTAGACGGAAAAAGGATGGAAGTGACGTCAATGAAGCGACTCAGTAGCAGATTGTAAGTTTTAATTTGTTGAATTTATATTTTAATATCTATTTTGTAACTTAATGATATATTTATATTTGTAACAGGCTTCATTAGAGGCCCTTGATTCCCAAGAACCAAACAATTTTGGGCCACCAGATCACTTACATCAGGTGTTGGGAGAGGAGAATTCTGGCAGAGTACGATGCCGACCTAGGATAGCCCCGATGAGGTATTGGCCCTCCTCAGGTACGAGCTGTAGTCCCACCGAGCTGCAAAAAGTTAGGGCATAGGCAGAACAGGATGAGAAAAGGGCCACAGAGATGGCAGAATAGTCTGCTAGGGCAAACAATGTGTTTATGAAATTTTTTGATGTTCTACGTCCAACACTTCCAACAGAGGCCAGCCCATCTTTTGATGAGTATATGTCGTCGATAAGTTCTATATATGGTGCACCAGGTGGCAGTTCTAGTGGTGTTCAGGACTATTTCAAGCTTGATGATGATGATGGTGAGGAGTCTGATTCGGAAGAGGAGGGAGAGGGGGAGGGCGAGGCGGGTGGTGAGGGCGAGGAGGAGGGAGAGGGCGAGGAGGAGGGCACTGAGGAGGGTGAGGATGATGATGCGGATGAGGACGAGGGTGATGATGATGGTGATGATGGTGATGGTGATGTGCGACAAATTGATCCATTACATTTTTGACTAATATTACTGAGATTTGATATTTAATCTATTCTAGTTGTTTGTTTTATCTAGACTCGTTGTATAATATTGGAGTTGAGTTATTTTTATATATTATCTGTTTTTATGGATGTTTATGTCTTTTAGTGGTTGTGTTTTTGGGAACCCCCCTCCTTCCTGGACCTTGGAAAACCCCCCACCATCCTCCTTGGACCCCGGACACCCCCCCCCCAGACAGCCCTCAGACAGCCCCCCGAACAGCCCCCGGACACCCCCCCCCCACCATCTTCCTTGGACCCTGGGAACCCCTCCCCCCGAACAGCCCCCAGATAGCCCCCAGAAAGCCACCCAAACACCCCCCCCCCCCACCCTCCTCCCTGGACCCCGGTCAGTCCCCCGAATATCCCCCCATACAGCCCCTCGGACAACCTCCACCCCCACCCTCTTCCTTGGACCCCAGACAACCCCCCGAACACCCCCCCGGACAGCCCCCGGACAGCCCCCCGAACAGCCCCCCGGACAGCCCCCCCACCCTCCTTCCTAGACCCCGCACAGCCCCAGAACAGCCCCCCATACAACCCCCTGTACAGCCCCCCCCCCCACCCTCTTCCTTGGACCCTGGACAACCCCCCGAACACCCCCTAGACAGCCCCCAGACAGCCCCTCGAACAGCCTCCCGGACAGCCCCCCCCCCCCCCCCACCCTCCTCCCTGGACCCCGGACATCCCCCTGGACAGCCTCGTAGATAGCCCCCCGTATAGCCCCCCCCCCCCCCACCCTCCTCCTTGGACCCCGGACAACCCCCCCGAACACCCCCTGGACAGCCCCCCCACCCTCCTCCTTGGTCCCCGGACAGCCCCCCCGGACACCCACCAGACAGCCCCCCGGATAGCCCCCCCACCCTCCATGATTTCATTTACTACTAGAAAATATATAATATATATTTTATTTATTTTCATCCTGATAATCAATGTAAATAAAATTTACACATCAAATCAATATCATAGATTCTTGGTATGTTATAAAAGAGATGTATTCATTGGGCATGAAATTGTTAGCTCCGAAATGTTTCATAGCATGATAAAATAAAATCTAATCCATACTAAGAATGATATAAAAATATTTTATATGAGTTCCAATAGGATTTTAATTAAATACCATTCCACTAATAGACACATGAGGATTCTCATAAAATGGACAACATTTTAAGTACATATGGAAAACTGACCAAACGCATTTGGTTTCCATTGAAACTTTAGGAGAACGATCCATGGGTCATATGTGACGTGTAAAAATCAACCTTGCCTCAATCTAAGACACAGTGTGGCCGTCACCACTCAAAGTTTCTGTCTTTTGTTTCAAAATGACGTCATTTTAATTGAAAAACATCAACTGCCATACGGAAAACTGACCAAATGCATTCAGATTGTGTCGATACATTAGAACAACGATCCATGGGTCATATGTGATGTGTACGAGTTAACCCCGCCTCAATCCAAGGTGCAGTGTGGCTGACACCACTCTAAATGTGTCTCTTTTGTTTAAAATGGATATGATTATAAGTTAAAAGAACAACTGGCATATGGAAAACTGACCAAACGCATTTGGAATGTGTTGATAATTTATCACAACAATCCATGGGTCATATGTGACCTGTAAGAGCCAACCCGGGCTCAATCCAAGTCGCGGTGTGGTCAGAACCACTCAAAGTGTCTATCTTTTGTTTCAAAAGGACGTCATTTTAATTGAAAAACATCAACTGGAACAAAAAAAAAACAAACCAAACGCATTCGGATTGTGTCGATACATTAGCACAACAATCCATGGGTCATATGTGACGTGTACAAGTCATCCTCGCCTCAATCCGAGGTGTGGTGTGGCCGACACCACTCTATCTGTGTCTCTTTTGATTAAAATGGACAGGATTATAAGTTAAAAGAACAACTGGAATACGGAAAACTGACTAAACGCATTCAGAATGTGTTGATAATTTACCAAAATGATCTATGGGTCATATGTGACCTGTACGAGCCAACCCGAGCTCAATCCGAGTTGTGGTGTGGCCGGTATCAGTCTAAGTGTCTCTCTTTTGTTTAAAATGGACACCATTTTAAGTACATACAGAAAACCAAACAAACGCATTTGGTTTCTATTAAAACTTTAGGAGAACGGTCCATGGGTCATATGTGATGTGTACAAATCAACCTTGCCTCAATCTGAGAAGCGGTGTGGCTGACACCACTCAAAGTGTCTATCTTTTATTTCAAAAGGACGTCATTTAAATTGAAAAACATCAACTGGCATACAGAAAACTGAGAAAAAACTTTCAGAATATGTTGATACTTTAGTAAAACGATTGATGGGTCATTTTTTGATGTGTAAGAGTTAACCTCGCCTCAATCTGAGGCACGGTGTGGCGGGTTCAGTCCTTGTGTATGTATTTTGTTTAAAATGGACAGGATTATAAGTGAAAAGAACAACTGACATACGGAAAACTAACCAAACGCATTTAAAATGTCTTTATTCTTTAGTACAATGATCCATGGGTCATATGTGACGTGTACGAGTCAACCCCACCTTAATATGAGGCACAGTGTGGCTGGAATCACTATAAGTGGCTCTATTTTGTTTAAAATGGACAACATTTTAAGTACATACGGAAAACCGACCAAACAGATTCTAGTTGTGTTGATACTTTAGCACAACGATCCATTGGTCATAATTGATGTGTACGATTCAAACCCACCTCAATCTGAGGTGTGGTGTGGCCGACACCATTCATAGTGTCACTCTTTTGTTTAAAATGGACAAGATTATTAGTGAAAAGATCAACTGGCATATGAAAAACCGACCAAACGCATTCGAAATGTGTTGATACTTTAGGACAACGATCCATGGGTCATATGTGACTTGTACGAGTCAGCCCCGCCTCAATCAGAGGCGCGATGTGTCCAAAACCATTCAAAGTGTCTACCTTTTGATTCAAAAGGACGTCATTTTATTTGAAAAACATCAACTGGCATACGGAAAACCGACCAAACGCATTCGGATTATGTCGATACTTTAGCACAACGATCCATGGGTCATATGTTACGTGTACGAGTCAACCCCACCTCAATCCGAGGCACATTGTGGCCAACACCACTCTAACTATGTCTCTTTTATTTAAAATGGACAGGATTATAAGTGAAAAGAACAACTGGCATACAGAAAACCGACCAAACACATTCGGAATATGTTTCTAATTTATCAAAACGATCCATGGGTCATATGTGACCCGTACGAGCCAACCCGGGCTCAATCCGAGTCACGGTGTGGCTGGGATCAGTCTAAGTGTCTCTGTTTTGTTTAAAATGGACACCATTTTAAGTACATATGGAAAACTGACCAAACGCATTCGGTTTCCTTTGAAACTTTAGGAGAACGATCCATGGGTCATATGTGACGTGTACGAATCAACCCCACCTCAATCGGAGATGTGGTGTGGCCGACAACACTCAATGTGTTTGTCTTTTGTCTCAAAAGGACATCATTTTAATTGAAAAACATCAACTGGCATATGGAAAACCGAGCAAATGCTTTCAGAATATGTTGATACTTTAGGACAATGATAAATGGGTCATTTTTGACGTGTGCGAGTTAACCTCGCCTCAATTCGAGGCACGGTGTGGCGGGATCACTCCTTCTGTATGTATTTTTTTTTAAATGGACAGGTTTATAAGTGAAAAGAACAACTGACATACAGAAAACCAACCAAACACATTCGAAATCTGTTGATGATTTAGGAAAATGATCCATGGGTCATATGTGACATGTACGAGTCAACCCCACCTTAATCTGAGGCACATTGTTGCCGGAATCACTCTAAGTGGATCTCTTTTGTTTAAAATGGAAAACATTTTAAGTACATACGGAAAACCGACCAAAAGGATTCTGATTGTGTTGATACTTTAGCACAAACATCCATGGGTCATATGTGACATGTATGAGTCAATCCCGCCTCAATCTGAGGCGCAGTGTGGCCAACACCATTCATAGTGTCTCTCTTTTGTTTAAAATGGACAGAATTATAAGTGAAAAGATCAATTGGCATACGAAAAATCGACCAAACGCATTCGGTTTCCATTGATTCTTTAGGAGAATGATCCATGGGTCATATGTGATGTGTACGAGTCAACCCCACCTCAATCCGAGGCGCGGTGTGGCCGACACCATTCAAAGTGTCTGTCTTTTGTTTCAAAAGGATGTATTTTTAATTGAAAAACATCAACTGGCATACGGAAACCCGACCAAACGCATTCGGATTGTGTCAATACTTTAGCACAACGATCCATGGGTCATATGTGACGTGTACGAGTCAACCCCACCTCAATCCGAGGTGCGGTGTGGCCAACACCACTCTAAATGTGTCTCTATTGTTTAAAATGGACATGATTATAAGTGAAAAGAACAACTGGCATACAGAAAAACAACAAAACGCATTCAGAATGTGTTGTTAATTTATCACAATGATCCATGGGTCATATGTGACCTGTACGAGCCAACCCAGGCTCAATCCGAATCGCAGTGTGGCCGGGATCAGTCTGAGTGTCTCTCTTTTGTTTAAAATGGACACCATTTTAAGTATATATGGAAAACCAACCAAATGAATTTGGTTTCCATTGAGACTTTATGAGAATGATCCATGGGTCATATGTGACCTGTATGAATCAACCCCGCCTCAATCTGAGACGCGGTGTGGCTTACACCACTCAAAGTGTCTGTCTTTTGTTTCAAAAGGACGCCATTTTAATTGAAAAACATCAACTGGCATACGTAAAACTGAGAAAAAGCTTTCGGAATATGTTGATAATTTAGGAAAACGATCGATGGGTCATTTGTGACATGTAAAAGTTAACCTCGCCTCAATCTGAGGAACGGTGTGGTGGGATCACTCCTTGTGTATGTATTTTTTTTTAAATGGACAGGATTATAAGTGAAAAAAACAACTGACATACGGAACACTGACCAAACTCATTCGAAATGTAATGATGCTTTAGGAAAATGATCCATGGGTCATATGTGATGTGCACGAGTCAACCCCGCCTTAATCTAAGGCATAGTGTGGCCGGAATCACTCTAAGTGGCTCTCTTTTTTTAAATGGACATCATTTTAAGTACATATAGAAAACTGACCAAACGGATTCTGATTGTGTTGATACTTTAGCACAACTATCCATGGGTCATATGTGACATGTAAGAGTCAACCCCGCCTCAATCCGAGGAGCGGTGTGGCCGACACCATTCATAGTGTCTCTCTTTTGTTTAAAATGGACAGGATTATAAGTGAAAAGATAAACTGGCATACGAAAAACCGACCAAACGCATTAGAAATGTGTTGATGCTTTAGGAAAACGATCCATGGGTCATATGTGATGTGTACGAGTCAACCCCGCCTCAATCCGAGGCGCGGTGTGGCCAACACCATTCACAGTGTCTCTCTTTTGTTTAAAATGGACAGAATTATAAGTGAAAAGAACAACTGACATAGGAAAAACCGACCAAACACATTCGGATTATGTTGATTCTTTAGGGAAACGATTCATGGTTCATATGTGATGTGTACGAGTCAACCCTGGCACTATTCGAGGAACAGTGTGGTCGGGATCACTCTAAGTGGCTCCCTTTTGTTTAAAATGGATAATTTTTTAAGTACATACATAAAACCAAACAAACGCATTCGGTTTCCATTTAAACTTTAGGATAACGATCCATGGGTCATATGTGACACGTACGAATCAACCCTGCCTCAATATAAGATGTGGTGTGGCCAACACCACTCTAAGTGTCTGTCTTTTGTTTCAAAAGGACGTCATTTTAAGTGAAAAACATTAACTGACATACAGAAAACCGACCAAACGGATTCAGATTGCGTCGATACATTAGCACAATGATCCATTGGTCATATGTGACGTGTACAAGTCAATCCCGCCTCAATCCGAGGTGTTGTGTGGCCGACACCACTATAACTGTGTCTCTTTTGTTTAAAATGGACAGGATTATAAGTGAAAAGAACAACTGACATACGCAAAACTGACCAAACGTATTTGAAATGTGTTGATGCTTTAGGAAAACGATCCATGGGTCATATGTGACGTGTACGAGTCAACCCCACCTTAATCTGTGTCGTGGTGTGGCCGGAATCAGTCTAAGTGTATCTCTTTTGTTTAAAATGGACAACATTTTAAGTACATAAGGAAAACCGACCAAACGCATTCAGTTTCCGTTGAAACTTTTGGAGAACGATCCAAGGGTCATATGTGACGTGTATGAATTATCCCCACCTCAATCTGAGATGCGGTGTGGCCAGCACCACTCAAAGTGTCTGTCCTTTGTTTCAAAAGGACGTCATTTTAACTGAAAAACATCAAA
This sequence comes from Viscum album, assembly GCA_963277665.1. Lineage (NCBI taxonomy): Eukaryota > Viridiplantae > Streptophyta > Magnoliopsida > Santalales > Viscaceae > Viscum > Viscum album. The sequence continues at coordinate 425,298,028 of OY728129.1, read as the reverse complement.
TGGAATCCGAAAACCTGACCAAACACATTCGGATTGTGTCGATACTTTAGCACAATGATCCATGGGTCATATGTGACATGTATGAGTCAAACCCGCCTCAATCTGAGGCATGGTATGGCCGGTATCACTCCAGGTGTATGTATTTTGTTTAAAATGGACATCATTTCAGGTAAAAATATATGGTATACAAAAAACCAATCAAATTATGAATTGAATTCCGAATTCCAAATATAATTGTCATCTAAATTTTAAATTGAATTCTAAAGAAATTATGTATGTTTATAATTACGTTAAGAATTCTAATTTAATTATGGATGTGTATAGTTCCAGGATGAATTATATGTTAAATGTGTATGAATTTGTTCTCTATATGTATGTGTTAGTTGGTTATTGTAGGTAAAATAATTGTATATGTATGTGTCAGTTTATTGCAGGTACAATATTTGGATTAAAAATGGGAGGGAATGCACAAAATGAGGCCTACTGTCCAAATTGTAGACCGGCTATGCAAATTGAAGTCTGCTGTACAATTTGCACAGCATAGGCTATGCCAACGGTTTCAAACTGTTGGAATAGCATATCTGATGCTTTTTTTTGAACCGTTGGTAAAAAACCTTTCCCAACGGTTTAGAAACCAATGGGAAAGAGGATAATCCTAGGGATTTCCCAACGGTTCATGCAAAACCATTTGGGAAAACTATCCCAACGGTTTGGCAGAACCGTTGGGATTGGTTAGCTTTCCCCCACTCTATACCAACGGTTCACAGTAAACCATTGGGAAAAGATTTCCCAACAACTTACTTCCCTATGGTTTTCAGAATCGTTGGTATAACATATACCAACGGTTCTGCAGCCTTTCCCAACGGTTCATAACCATTGGGAAAGACTGTATTTCCAGTAGTGAGTACTGGGAACAAATGTTGGCTCTTCTTCTCTCATCGTTTCTTCAGGAGCAGGCAGGTCATCATGAATTTGAAACTGTTCACCAGAACCCTCCGTCATCCTCAAAGGAGGGCCAGTCCTTTCCCTCAAAGGGGAAATCTAAGAAGCCCCTACAATCCCAAGAAGTATGAGAAACATTTTAATGAGTTAGTATTCACAACTGTCTGAAGGACTTACCACTACTGATGAAGCATTTAGTTGTGGCCGTATTACTTCGATACCTTTTCTTATTTGACTTTTTGGGTGTGTTGACATCTTTACATCCATATACAGGTATCGGAGAGTGTGAATCCCTATCTAACTCCCCGTTCATGGCTTGTTGTCCTGGAGATACTTCACCCAGCTCCCGAGGAGATTTAGAGGCTCCATGAGCGGTGCCACCAGGGCTATACCACGGTGAAGGTACCTCAGTAGTTAATTACTTAACAAGCTACAGGATGAAGAAATTAATTTCCTTGAGTAACAAATATTTGTATGAAATCAAGTTGCAAAGAAAATAAGGAAATAAATTTACATCTTCAGGAGCCATGTAATCGTGCCACTCCGCTTCTAATGACGCACCAATCCCCTCGGTGGTGCCACGATCCATCATTTCCTTCACCCTCTTGGAGATATGAATGGAATCATCAGTGGAATATATGATCATTTCCAACTCTTAGATGCAAGGCCACACTTCAATGGGGTTATCCTCAAAGCAGATATCAGCAGAATCCTGGAGATCCCCCACTTAGGGGATATGTATCCCTTCGCATAAGTCCAACCATGTGGTGTCAGCATCACAATATAAACTCTACCATGTCTAGACAGCCTCTGGTCATAAATATTCAGAATGTGTTCCAGAAGGCCACGAGGAATTTCCTACAATATGGGACTTCAACTTCTTCTCAGCTCTTGCAATCATAGATAATGGATAAGGAAATGAAACTTTGTGCACTATAAAATAATGGAGACTAAATTTCCTCAATGATATAACTCACCATGAGTCGATGGAGTAGGTCTCTTGACTTAGGCAGGAGGATTATATCCGGCACTAGGCGATTTTGATTCATGTCGTGCCTCATCATCCCCATCTTGAGAATCTGGTGAATCAGCCTCGGGTGAAGAACCTGGTGAAACAGCTCCGGGTGAGGAAGATTCACCTTCCAGATGAAAGGTTTCTTTTTTTGAAAATTCTCTTTTCACTCCCCACCCGTAAGACAGGAATATTCAATACCCCTATAGGGTATGATGCTACCCAGTTCTCAGCATACCACGTAGTCAATTGACTCGCCGCTCTTGCAACTGGTATATCAAACACTACCCTGGTCTTCTCCATAGTTGTTAGTAACCATAGTTGTCAGGAAAACATTGTATTATGCTCTGACCTGACACGCACAGGAGGGGATACCACAATCCGTTGTAGACACTTGAATTGGCCTGCAAATCTATATGGAGAACATGCCTCACATATAATCTCTCTGTCAATTTTGGTGGACAATACACCATCTCTGCAATCCAACATATATGTACTCAATTCTATGATAGATTTTCCATCGTTAACAAACCACCCGGTTGGTGGGTTTCCATAAGGAAAGAAATGAAATTCCTTGAACATGTTCAGCCTCACCTTCAGATCATATGAATTGAGGGATAATAGAGAAATTCTGGAAAAGACCTGCACCGATGGACTAAAAGGACTTCTAGGAACCTATACTCCACTATGTACAGTGTATGTCCTGAAGTGAGTGGAAATCCATCCCTACAAAACTTGGAATGGTCCCACTATTCTCAAAGGAGACATACCCATAGAGACATGGAGTAAGCTCCTGTGTATCTTCGCGAAAACTGGGGTGGCCAACCCAAACATTTTTCTCTCAGCCAACGTGGCTGCAACAACAAAGGTCCCTAGTCCGATGCCTCCCTTCGAATCTCTAACTGGCAGAAGATAAATGCTGAGCCATAAGGATAAGAAGACCATCAGATGGTTCTTCTCTGGGATTATTTGATTCACTTCATACCCCCACTTCTCAAACTCTCCCGCTTCCGGAGTTGGCCAGAATGTGCCAAGAGAACCCCTCTTCTATACTCTAGGGAAGCTGGTAGGACTAGTATAGGCGGGCCCCTTCTCCTTCTTATTGATGAGAAACATTTCCATCCACTCTTCTAGATGGATATCTTTTCTGGAGTGGGTTTTCATGGTTTGGGTATTCTTAAGTTTGTGGAAAATTTTCAATAACTCTCAAGCCAAAGTCGGAGTCTTCTCTGAATCATTCCACGTCACCTTCAGAGGGATGAACTCGTCATACATGTCTCCCAGAATTGGACCCCCTGAGATCTTGTAGACATCTCACAAGTGGATTCCATCTTATCCATGAGCTAGATGGAAAGAATTGGTTTCTGGGATCCGGTGGCTGATTAGCTCTAGCACAACATCATCATTCATGTAGAAATATGTCTGCCTAACCCGGACGGTTTCATATATTTTAGCTCCCATCAGATCCTTGACAAACTCTACACAGGTTTGTCACACCCAATATTCCCACATCCAAGTCAGCTTCACACCTCCTCCAGGATGGAAATCCCCACTCTTTTTCCATCCCTTGGATTGGTCCATCTGAGAATTTTGGAAAATAGAGGGATAGAAATGCGGCTGCAGCTTAGGCTTATGAGGCTTCAGATCTGGAGCACATGGCCTATGATGTATTATGAATGCCTTCACCATTGTTCTAGCATTGACAAATAATCCTGCAACTGAGACATTTTCCAAAGAGAAAGTGGTGTAAGTCTGAAACCAGGAATGAGGAATATAATTCTTTTCCTCTGTAATGTTGACTCCTTGCAGATGGCCATAGACATATAAAGGAAAATTAAATGCTATATGGGAAATTGGCATGATATTTCTTCAATTACTTATCCAAATCAAAGAGAGTTCTATTGCAGAAAACATAATAATCATGGCCAGCAACGTTCATCATGTCATTTTTTCTCTTGTTGGCCAGCTCATCAGCTGAACCAATCTTCCATGGATCCATTGAATCTGCACAAAGATCAAACAGTTAACTTTTAAGTAAGTCTATTTTTATGAAATATTTGTGAATAAAACCAAAAAAATGTCTAAGGCATTAAGGCACACAAGTTTTTCCTCACAAGTCATGTCGTGCAAGTTTTTCCGCACAAGTCAAAATCCATATTAGAGAAGCGCGACACAAAGAAGAGCAATCGACCGAGAAAAGCAGACACTTGTGTGACAAGAGCTAAAAATATTTAGAGGCAGTATGGTTTATGCTAAGTGACACCCATATATATAGGTGATTCCGCAACCCTGTGCGCCGCAACCTGCACGCTGAAACCTGCGTATTGTTGAACCCTGGTTTCTCGTTTTCCTTAGAGTCAAATCCTCTTTCCTTTTTCGGATCCAACTCTGAGGGGGGGACTTTTTTTGACTCTCCATTATATCACATAGTCTAAGAAGAAACAAAAAATGGTGAATAACTTAAGCACAATGAGGGTCACCCTTTGAAGAACATCAAAAATTGACAAAGTCATGGACCAAGAACACATTTTGATGGTGTCACACAAGTTTCCTGTGAGCCGTGCAAGTCACTTGCGCGCCACCTATGGGTCGCGCAAGTCATTTGCGTGCCCTATTATTTTTTTTGTCCAAGGTGCTCAGTGGCCTATAAATACCCCCTGTGGGCCCCCCAATTTGAGGACGAATTTACCAAAACTTATATTCAAGCTCTGGTTGCCCAAGTCTTTGTCTGACATCTTCTAAACACTTATAAGTTAATTCTTTACCTAGAATGGAAGCTCTGAAGAGGAATAATAAGGCCTAAGTTTTAGAATTCATCAAAACTTTCCCACCTAAGTGTCAACCCCTTAAGGTAAATGAATAAACTTGCACGCCGCCTTGCCCTCTCAAGAAAACTTGTGCATCACCCTTTTGGAAAAATCTTAGGATGATACTAAGGGCTTGATTTCCTAGTCTCCCAAGTATTACCCTATGGATTCTTCATCACCCAAGGTGACTCATGTCGCGCAAGTCCTTCCATCCAACGTTAAATTTTTTATTATTAAAACACTTTTAAGGGGAAAGTGAGAACCCTTACATCTTGAAAGATTCAACACCAAATGACATGCTAGATTTGTTGAAAAACAATTTAAGTTGGTTGGAACTAATTTCCCTAAACAATATCCAGGGGATAGAATAAACTTGGAAGTTAGGGTAGTCCTTTAAGGTGAATTCATATAGATGATCCAAGTTGTCCCATGATTTTCTGTATTCCTCCTTGTTGATCTTCCCCATGTTGAGCCCTCAGTGCAAAATATAGCCCTTCTTATCTATCCATTCTCTTTTCTCTTTAGAAGTGGGCACCTAAAGTGGTCTCATCTTCTTTGTCGCTATAATATCCATCTCGTCCTCTACCATTCATCTGAATTCATTAGAAGGTCCATGTGTTCCAGTACCGATGATGCTTGTCTCTGAGGGACTTCATTGGGGCCTGCATCATGCCCATGATCAAGCAGCCCCGTATCACCTGAGGGAAAAACAGGAGGAACCTTCTATCCTACATCCACCAGGTCATTGGAGATATTGGCCACCTCTAGCTAGTCAGGATCTTTAAGTCTATTCAGGGGGTTGGATTATCCAACTGAAGGAACCTTTAGTGTCAACATACCCTTACATACAGATCTAGTAATTGGAGGATCAGGAAGATTTGAGTAGTCCTTCCTACATCTCACCCTCCGGTTGTCCATAATGAAGCCGTCTGAATCCATAATTTTATTCATTCCTTTCTGTGAGGAGGATCTAATGTAATCCGCCTCTATGATCTATTCCTTGGACTCAGAAAATTCTGTGGCCTCATCCATTTCCTCTTAAGGTACTTCCATATCCACTCGGGGTTCCTCCCTGCTATTCATCCCTTCTATATTCTAGAAAACCTCTTCCCCTAAAATTGCAAATCTGTTTTGAGAATGCAGGGTCAAAACCCATGAATTAAGATTCTCCGCATAGGAAATTCTAGCCTGCATGACCTGCTTTGGTTTTTCTACATCTCCTATTCATTCAAAATCTCGACCCATGAATTGGAAAGCTATTGAGTTGACCTTCAGAGCCTGGGAAACCTCTCCAGTATCTTGGGGACCAAAGACACCCCCTAATCTTCCCTCCATATTCCTTTCACTAAATCACACAGCAAAGGCTCCTCCTTCTCTGACCCAGGATGCTCAACCTCCCTCCCCCCATCAATCCTTCTTTGGTCTAGTTGAAAAACTTCCTCACTTAGCAATGACAACTTCTGTACTGAATTTCCTAGAAACGTGTCCTCCACATAGTTACCACCCCTTTTATCAACACTACCCGGGGCCCCTTGAGTGATCTTCTTCTTTGAAACTGGTGCTCTAACTGAGGACGTCTTCTCAATCTTGAAGTAGGCATGTTGTTCAAGAAAATTCTCCACATTAGCACTTGGATCCTGCGATGGCATGCCCAGGTCTCGTTTCAAATGATTGAACATAGCTACCACCTTTGGGTTCCCACTCGACCCAATTTCCTTGCACCGTAAAGGAGACATAACCCGCGATATAGACTCCTTCTTCACCCCACCTTCACAACCTCTAGAGGGGCCAAAAAAGGCCACTTCTGGTGAACCTCCCGTGTAATGACCTTCGCACCTAGACTAGTGAGGTACGACCCATCAAGAGCAATCACGCGCCCCTTCATTTGATCCTCTATACCATTAAAATCCCGCACATTCTGATTCACAACAGGATCAACCTGCACCAGATACCCCTATGTTGCACTGATATCATCATGCACCACCTTGTGCCCCCAGTGACATATTGAGACTGGATGTCCGAATCTGTGACACCCCAGGCAAAACACGGGCCACGTTACAAGGAAAAATTGTTGTCTCTAGTGAAAATATTATACGGCTGAAATCCATATTCATTCCATGGGAGTCTTTGAAATATCCACCTTGATGCATACACGAGGGGAGATTGGGTGACATAAAGTAGACATATAACTATCAGAACACAGTTATCTACCAACCAAATTTCCTAACATTCAGATAATTGAAGGGTTCTGGAAAGGGAATGGAAGGCCGAGAAAGATTACCCAAACTGCGGACTAAGGATCATCACAATTCATGTTGAATTCGAAAGACCAATGAAGAATAAAGAATATGCATTCGTTGACTGCACACGGGGCTCTGGACCAGGTGGAAATCAGGTCATCCTCCATTGCAAAACGATTCATCAGATGATGCTGATCGTGGCAACCCACCACCGCACGTTCTTGGAGATCCCATGAGTCAATGATGAACCGTTCAAAGGAATCGAAGGATGGAAGACGACCCTTGAAATGGGATATGAGCATCAACCAATGAAGATCCATGTCCACATTGAACTCTTTTGTAGATATCGTAAGCAGGGGTGAGCCGTTGAGTAGAGCAGGAACATTAGGGCAGAGTGGGATCGAATAGAAGGGGGGAGGAAATCAGGGTTCATGAAAGGGATGAAGGGATGAGTCAACAAGGATGAGGGAAGGGCATGTCCCCCTCCCCCCACCAGGGAGGAGGGGGCCAGATCTGCAGCCATCACCGTCAGGACATTGCCGCCAGGGATGGGATCCGTAGGTTTTATACCCTTCCGAATGTCGCGCAAGTCTACTTGCGCAACCAGGACTTGCACGCCAGAACAATACTTGCGCGCCTCATTCCTAGTCACCCCTTTTCCTCAAATCCACTTCTCCTCTTCAAGATATAACCTTCAAAGTCCTCTTCAAATCCATTTATGGCATTGTTCCTTTGTTGTATTCCTTATCTAAAAGGAATTATGAGAGAACCTCTCCCAAAACCTCGTGACTTACAAGCTTTATGTCACCATGGTTAGGGGTTTTCCTATAGAACCTCATCCTTTAAGATGAGAAGATCTTTTGATTTTGGGACACCTTCTCAGGATTAAGTCCCAGTCATATGTTCCTTTTAACATGGGCCTCCTTCTCAGCAGTAAGCCCCAGTCATAAGTTCCTTTTAACCTGGGCCTCTTTCTCAGGAGTATTCCTCAGTCATAGTTTCCTTAAACATTGGGAATATTCTTCATGAGTAAGCCCTAATCTTAATTTCTTCGGATTTGGGCTTCCTTCTTAGGAATAAAACCCATTCATAAGTCCCTCTTAATTTGGGATTCCTTTTCATGTGTAAGCCTCGGGTTAAAACTCCAAATCTCCATAAAAGTACAAATACCTTTTTGGACCCTGCTCTTGGGCTTCTTTCCTATGTCCTGGTCTTCATCTAATTGAGCCGTCATACATACATAAGCCCCACATCATTTCTTGTGATTGCATCTTTTGTAGAAAATTGTCAGGATTACTGATACCTCTTTTTTCTCACACCGAGCATGACTCACATGAGCTTAGAGTGTAAAGTTAATTACGACATATCTTTTGGGTCGTTAACCATGCATAAGTCCCATATTTCCTTGCCCAAACTATGTGGAATTTGATCTCTGCCTTAAAAGTAGAGTACGTAGGAATCCTTTATAAGGTTCAAGCCCATAATTCATTAATTCTTTTTTATCCCATATGACGTTAAACTATATCCTTCTTATCAAACTACCTGGGTCCCGATTTCTTTTTAACAAGTATACGTTGGTAGCCCATCTATTGGTACGATCCCAAATCTGAAACAATCCTTGTCTTTCTGAAGGAAAATAAACTTCAAGTTCCCCACTGAGTGGCTTTAAAACCATTATGGTCATCATAATGACCAATAGATTTCTATATAATTTATTGAAGGATACCATTGACTAAGAATATCTAATATACATGGATGATTATCTATCGATGAAGAACCTCAAATACATATAAAAGATTCTCTAAATTCTATACATATCAATCATTGATTGCTAAATCTAAAGGAAAACTCATTTTCATGCTTGGTGAATTAATAAGGATTCATGAACATAACTTAAATCTATAAGAGAGCCCCGGAGTAGGTAATAATTCCCCCTAAAAAGGTGTGATGAGCCTAACCTCCCATCCTCTTGACCAATGAAAATTCTTAAGCCTCATCAGATCACAACTAATGAGCACCTACATTTGGAAAGTAGGTCCAAATAGAAATACAATCATTTGAAATTTCCGGTTCTATGAATAAACCCATTAGAAACTAATTGTAATGTTTGAACCTTAAACAAACAAGGTCATCCCCATTTCTAGAAGAAACACATACATATTTTAACTTGTTATTCTCGATCGTATCGTTTAGATCATGATTTAAATACTTCCAGAATACAAACCTTTATTTATATTTAATATATATTTAGAATATAAATATTTATAATAGATAGATATATGAAATGGAAAACACCGTTTATGGAGACGGTGGGACGTACGTACGGATAAACGTTGTTTCTGTTTTCATATCGTATTGAATAGAAGTAAGTGAATAAGATATATGTAAGTACATAAATACATATATATATTTAAATATATATACCTCAAGTAGAATTATTATGTCATATATTACATACTTATTAGTAATATATATATTTTTATAATTGTCGATGAAGGGTGAACATGGAAATGAATCTCATCACGTCATGGAGACGGTAATCTGTACGTACGCACGAGCGACAATATCATTTTCTTAAAGGTGTGGAATTGGATGGTATATTGATATTACAGAGACATTATCATGTTATTTTCATTATTTATATACATATTACTCATCATTATATCCATCCAAATAACATAGTTTCGAATAACAAATTACACCATGGCGTGGAGACAATAAGCCGTACGTATGCACGCATGATGACATTATCATTCATAGCATGAATAGAATAATGAATATGGTTGTGCCATATTTATAATAACATCACAGTATGTATAAGGTACTGGATTTATTATTTTTTTATGGTAAAAACAAATAAAGAGTAAGTGAATAAGAAAAGAACTTGAAAGAGGGTGGTGAAATCATTACCTCTTCTTCGGGTTCTTCCTTTTGATTTGATCAAAAGGGCTCTTTAGGTTGTCTTTTTGACCAAAGGAAGGCCTCTATGATGAAGGTAGGATAGTTGGTAGGATATTTGGGCAGGGGTTGGCAGAGCCAAATGGCTTTGATGGTGTGAATTTGAGAGAAGGGGAAGTGGCTTTTTATAAGAGGGGTGAGGGGAACCTTAGGAAAAACATAAAATATTAATTTACAATAAATTCATATTCGGTTTATAATTACTAAAAATTATTTTTTTTGAAGATAAGGTTGTTATGGGTCGAAATAATCTCAACCAATAGGTTTTAGACAAGTTTAGGTTACCATTTTAACCTTATCGTTTAGATTTAACTCTCAGTTAGATAATTTAACTTTTACCGTCTCTTCTTGTATTCTTACACTATATAGTAAATAAACTTACTCTAAACATTCAAGAGAACCTCAAGTGGTTCATTAAGGACATATATAATATTATTTAATCCATTGGGTCAAACCTTAGATTTTTAGTAATATTATATAATTTAATAATATAATATTTGTTTTAAAAAATCATTTATGTCAATTTTGACACTATTGGGTATTTTGTTTTTGTGAAAGTCATAACATCCTTATCACTTCAAAAAAAAAATCAAATCAACCCTAAAATGTCATAGTAACCTATAAAATAAGTTTAATGCATTAAAACTGCGAAATTATATTTATTTTTATATTTATAATATCAATTATTTTAATCTTTCCTTAATAAGAAAATTACTGCTTCATTATTGTGTCAAAAATATATTTAATTATTTAATGTATAAAAATTATAAATAAAATACCATTATGTATGAAATCGTTTTATATTTCTAATGAATATTTATAGTCTAATTTATGTTATGTATTACTCCATATTAAAAAATGTTTAGCTAATAAACATTGAATTTTAACAATTTTAAATTTTCTTTAAATAAAATATAATAAATTCCCTAATCTAATCCAAGTGAACTTAAAGGATCATATTGTTTTTCTAAGGTTGATTTGGGTCGAAATATACTTATCCAGTAGAATTAGTACTTGTGTTAGGGTAATTATAATATCATTTTTTACCCTTAATTTCCCTATTTACTTTTAACCGTGGTAAATAAAAGTCAAAAGTTACTATTCACCAAAAATTATTTTCATCTTATCGAACAAAATTTTACTTACTAAGGTTAACCATGGCTCTCATATTTTTGAAATTCAACTCACAGAAGTGGTAAAATTATGTTTTGTGCAAATTTTCTAATGCTCCTAGAAGGTGGGTAAAAGATGGTAAAATTTCAATAAAATTTTTATATATCTAAACTTATTCTAAAATGACTCCAATGGATTACATTGAAATTATATAAGTATTATGTATACATTTTGACCTAAAATAAATTTAAATAAAATAAATAATTATTTAAATGAAAAGTTGGTTTTAACCAATAACACAGTGTTTTTAACTATTCATCAAAAATTGAAAGTTTTCAGAAACATACCAAAAAAGCACACTAAGATAATTTTAATATTTATAATTCAAAAATGAAGTCTATTTTACCAAATTAAAAACATATAAATTTCATCTATTAATTTAAAATTAATTCATGTCGTCAAAACCAAAAAGCGTATTTTTAAGAAATAATAACTACCAAAAGATTGACACTTGTAAATGTCCAATTTCAAATTGTAATTACTTCCAATGACCAAAATTAGATTAAATGGTAAAAATATAATATAATTATACTTTTAAACCATTCAAATATATTGTTGAACACTATAAATTATTTTGATTAAAAAATTGGTTTTTAGTTAAAATTTAGTATTTTTCACTATTCACCCAAATATGAAAGTTATCATAAAAACACCAAAAATTTATCAAAACTAAATTTTTATGTCCTGATTCTAAATAAAAGTTTATTTTTTCAAATTTAATAAATAAGAGTTTTAAATATTGTATTTAAAATGAGTTCTCCATTAAAAGGCAGTAAAATTTCATTTTTTTAAATACTTCTTTTATATGGAAAAATGAATTTATTCTTATATTATGTCTAAGAAACTCATAATATGAAATCTAAAATTATAATAATTATATAAAATTCAAAATTCAGTTAATAATATTCATAACCGCTTTTGAACGGCTAGTTTGGTAAGTCGTGGTGCGCTTGAACTCAGTGTTGTGTGTGATGCAAGTTATTGAAATACTTTAAAGAAATAATATACTTTTAAATCTTGGGGTATTACAATATTCATATTAAATGATTTAATTTACATGTATTAAAAACCTAGTTAACATTAAAAACACATCCTTAGTGACCAAAATACTTATAAATCAGTTAAATCATACCAAAATTCATCCCAAATACATTATTACAGAACTTAATTAATTCATTATAAAAACAACTTATTTATGAATTAAACTAAAACCCAAAAGAATCCTTAAACAACTAAAATACACTTACTCTCATCAAAACTAATTAAACATAAATAAAAATTCATGTAGATATCTATGCATTATAAAAAATGATTCTATTTTAAAAATACATAAAAATCAAACATGGGCTTATTCTTTAAAACCATTCCCCTTCAAATAATTAAAGATAAAAAACATTAATCCAAATTCAATTTTCAAACTTTCCTAATGAAACCATGATTTTTTGTTTATAAAAACCCTTTTAAATGATTTCATTGTTAAAAAATCTTCCCAAACACCAACTAATATAAAATTTCAATTATAAATTCATATCTACTTCACTATGTGACTCATTTCATGAAAAAACATTAAACAAAAATTTCCAAAAAAATGAAAATGTATAAATGATTTTCATGTGTGGAATGTGGTTGAGTGTGGAATAATTTTTCACAAATAACAGTCCAAAATATGCATCATGGTCAAATAATATTACATACTTTCAATTTCAAAAGTGGAATTGTTCACAAAATGATGCAAGGTGGTGTGGAAGAGTAAGGCTAATATAATATTTTGAAATACAAGTGTGATCTACAGTGTGGTTTGGGTTATTTTATGGAGATGATAAGGTATTTATCAACACTTACTAAAAAGAGATGATAAAAGATGATTCTGTTAATGCTAAAATCATAAGCAGTGATAATTTATTATTTTACGAATGATACTTTTAGCACTGATAAATATTATCATTATTAGTGTAAAATTAATCTTTGATTATTCCTGAAACATAATATTTTCCATCTTCATATGTAAGGGTTACCACATTATACATAAGATTTACCACTACATATATAATGGTTATAACCAATATCGATGCTAACTTAAGAACTAATACAATTTGATTTATCAGTGCTAACTTTAGTGTTGATAATTGCTAGTACATAAGGGTCGTTAGCTTGATACATAATGATTACCATGCGATATGTAAGAATTACCACTAGATATGTATGGGTCACCACTTATATCAGTCCTAACTTTAACACTGATAATGATAGATTTATTAGTTCTATGGTTAGCACAAATAAATTATTTGTTATTAATTATAATTAAAAATATTATTATTTATAAAAATGAATAAATATTTTTAAAAATGTATCATTAATTATATAAGTGTAAATTTATTTTCTAAAATAATAATATATATACATACAAAAATATAAATCCCAAAGATAATAACAATATTAGAATACTTATTATATATATATATGTATATAATTTATTATATAAAAAATATTAGTAGTTAATAATTATATTTTAATGTGACTAATTCTATTTAAGAGATATTATTAATTGTATAAATGTGTAAATATTTTTTACTATATATAAAATTAAAAATAAATTTAAAAATATTAAAAAATAAGTTTAATTACAAATGATTTAAAATAAATTACTAATTATATAAATGTGCATAATATTAATTATATATCTATAATATCAGTAATAATTGCATTTAAATATTTTTAATTATATTTACAAAAAATATTAATTATATAAATGAATAAATATTTAATATTCAAAAAAGTATACTTATAATTAAAAAAATTATTAACTACGTTTCAATTTAGAGAGGATTATTTTCAATATATTACTAAATTATATTAAATCTATTATCAACTATATTTAAAAAAATATTAAATTGTTATTATTTTAGTGAAGTATACATAAATTTCATATGTAATAACATAATATATTTTTATTAATTAAATGAATAATATATATAAATGAATAATTTTTTTCAAAATATATTATTAATTATAAAACTATAAAATTAAAATTATGAATTTTAATAATTATATTTAACTAGTTTTATCCTTTCTAATATATAGATATATTGTTGTTACTAATTATAGATGTATATATTGTATTGATTTTATTAGAAACATACTTTATTATTAATTATAATTACAAATAACATTATTGATAAAAATGAATAAATATTTTTTAAAATTTATCATTAATTATGTGAATGAATAATTGTATTAATAAATAATTATTTGTATAAATGTAAAAAAATTAAAATAAATATAAATTACTAATTACTTAAATTTAAATATTAGTTAATAATTTTAGTATTATAATAACATATAAAATTTTCATATGAAAATTCAAAATATAAGTTTGTTTTTTAAACTCATTTAAAGATTTGACGTTTTTCAGAAAAAATGAATTATTTATTTATATATATGATTGTATTTATTCACATATAAATGTGTGTTTGTGTGTGCATGTATATACAAACCAAGAACATATGTTGGTGGGTGGGCGGGTGGGTGAACCTAACATATGTGTGTTTATCCAATTATATTCAATACATATATTATTAATTTTATTTTAATTCATACATATAATAAACTAAAATTAATTACTATATATATATGTGGCATATATATAACATTACTAATATATAAAATTATTATATGAAAACATCTAAATGTTTAAAATTTTAATTAATTCATTAATTTAAACATTAAATTCACAAATCTTTCATTGAAATCAAAACATATAAATATATTACCTTAAGTAAATAGATAAATATTTTATCAGTGTTATTACTAACACTGCTGAAAGATACATTTATCAGTACTAAATTAAACAATGATAAATGTACAACTTTATTGCAAAATATATATATAAACACACAAACCCATATATACATGTGTCTTAATATAAATATTTTTTCTATAATGTATATATATTTATATATATACATGTTTTAATATATATTTGTTGCAAAATATATACATGTATTTAAATATATATATATATATAAACACACGTACACACATATAAATTTATTAATTTACTAATTTATATATAAACTCACACACATAGACATATGGGCATATATTTATAAACACACACACATCCTGACATATATAAACACACATATAGACATATATTTTTAAATACACACACAAAAACATATTTATTACAATATATATATATATATATATTTTATTAAAATAAAATTGATAATAATATTTTATTCTATTATGATTTAAAGTTTTAAATATACATATTATATATATAAATATTTTAATATATTTATATGTTTAATTATATAAACTATATATTTATATATTTTATAATATAGATGTATGATTAATAAAAAATGCCCAAACATTCCCCCCATGCACTTTATTTCATCTTCCCTCTCCCTATTTCATCCCTTGCAGCTCCGATCCTTCCCCATAAATCCCTTTAAATCCTTCTACTGATGTGATTCTGCCCTTATTTCATCCTCCTTGTGCAATCTCCTCTCGGTTAGCATACCTTGAAGCCCCAATGTTCACTCACCTCCTTGTCGTGGCTCAATACTTTTCAAAAACTCCCCTACCTTCTTCATCTCTCCTACCCCCACTATAACACCCCATGATTTTCGAATATAGTTTTTCCAAATTAATACTATGTTTGGTGAATTAATCTACACATAACACCGAACTAAAATGAGTTATAACATAATTATTATTAATAAAATTTAAGAATAATAAAACCAATAGTATGTAAAAAATTTTAATCAATTATAATTATATGAAAAAATACGATTAATAACACATAAAGTTCTAAAAATGTCATTTTTTCAAATAAAGAAATTTTCTTTATATATTGAATTTTCATTTAAATAATAAATTCATAAATTATATAATTTTAGTTTTATAAAATAAACATAATTTTTGAATTAATCATCTGAAAATTATCTTAGGATGAATTTTTGGGAATTTTATAGAATAATTGATTTTTAGGTGAATATTTAAAAATTAAATTTTTACTAAAATCCTAGAATTTATGGCAATGTCAAGAAGTAAGTATAGTTTAAAAAATTATAAATAATTCATAATAAAAAATATATTTAAGAGGTATAAATATACATTTCCAAATACTATTACGATTGTATAAAACCTATGTTTAGCATTTTATTAATTTAAGTAATATTTTCATTTAAAATAAAAAAAATTGTCTTTTATTTTAATTAAATATTATTTTGGTAAAAATTAGTTTTGGATTACTTTGAAAGACAAATAATATTTAATTATTTTTTAATAAAAAAATTTATATCATGAAAATAAAATATATTTATATTTATATCTTATACTGAAATTTTAATCTTAAAAATACACTTTTTCTAATAAAAACTTTTTATGCACTACATGTGGTAATGTTAAAATTAATCATTCTTGAAAAAATAAATTTTAGTTAATAAAATGAATTTTATATTTGAAATCATTAGGTAAAATTTATTAAAGAATTTTCATTTTATTTTTAGGCATTAAAAATGAATTACTTAGGTAAAAACAAAATATTACAATAAAAGAAAAAAATGTTAAAAGGGTTAACCAAATGAGTAAAAGTCCTAACATGATGAAAACATATTTATAATTGATTAATTGAGGAATTTATTGACCAAAAAATATCTTCACTCCACTATTTCTCATTTTAGAGTCTTCTTGACATGCAAAACATGTTCTCACATTATATTAAGATGAAATATTTACAAAAATGTCATTCCCACAACTTATAAAAGGGGCCTCGCACCAACCCTTCAAGATAAATCCAAAATTTTATTTTTCTATTAAAAATATATAATATTTTATTCCCTTGGAATAAATTTTCACTTATGTTAGTTTCTATTCAAAATTATATATCTTAACACACAATTTATAAGGATTCCTCCAAGGGAATACTCAAGTTCTCAACGTGAGTACTTATCTTTCCCTATTTTCATTTATTTTATATCTTACTTTCCCAAATGTAATTTTCTCAAATATATATAACAATATCTATATTTTTTTAATGAATTTTATTATTCCAAGGTATCAATAATTTACCACCTTTCCTCTTTTCCATTAATAAAAAGTAAAATGACATTCATGATTTTTTTCGGACTACCGCATCAGCGAAGTAATATATCTCATTTTTCATCAAGTTTCCTTCTTATTTATCAAAAATTATTCAAATATTATTAACCACTTAAAAATATCTAAATAATATCACTATTATTCTATAATAATGGTATTATTCTGTAATAAAACACTTTCATAATCATACTTATCCACTAATCTTGGTATATTCATGTTTTGGTCGGTCTAACTACCTACTTAAAAATTACTATAAAATAATATAATGGGTGACTATGAGAACATAATTTCTAATAATATATTATATAAATAAGTAAATAATTATTTGATTTTTTTTCTAGAATAGTAAATCTAATAATAAATTCATTAATTAAGATACCAACATCTGATCATTAAAAATAACTGAAACATGATTATTGATAATATTATCTATAAAGATCATAAAAAAATCATAAAATGATGTTATAACTATAATTCCCCGTGTGAATTTATAATCCTTAAAATTCAAAGGAATTTTAAATTTTCATCTTTTGGATGGTCTTTTTTGTTAACAGATGTTTGGAAGTGTATTTTGATAGTTTGGACACCTCAAACTGGTGTTTTGGATTAGGAATAAGGGTTGGAAGGTGGATGAGAAAAATGGGGTGGCACGAATGTAATCCATGATAGTTTGGGATAAATTCTACAATTATCGGCTAGTTGGTGGCTTGGAAATTGTCACATGTACACTGTATGTGGCGATCAGCAAGTTGGAATTCTATTTAGGTGGGTTATTCTTTTTAACCCTCAACTTTAGGAGGGGTTATTCCCACTTTTTCCAAGTATTTTAATTTGTTTGGTTGGCCCCTATCATAACCTTTTTATAATTAATTTCCCCTCATATTTGGGGTGTTAATTTGGTGATTTTAATAGATTTAAGGTGATTATCTCCCTTTGGTGATCTCCCTTATTATTCTCCTCCCTTACCTCTAATTTTGGTTTTCTCCTATTAGGCTTTTGATTTCTGATTCCACTAGGTCATGGTGGAATCATTCAATTGAGATAGGGATTTTTTTTCCTAAAAAAGGAATATCCTGAGACAACATCTACTCTCTCTCACATATAGTTTTGATGATGTATTTTTTTGTAGTAATTTTTACATGATTTTTTCATTAAATTAAATGGTTTTGGTAATGATATTATTATTTCACATTAATGATTTGTCTCTCTGTGAGGTTGGGAGTGTGGAACAATCCTCTTTAGGAAGTTTGGTCTTGGTTTAGGTATGGTTGGATCACCCGGGCCTTTGGTTAATTTTTAACTGCTAGTAGAATATTGTTGGTCTTGGGTGATTATTGGTGAGTATATGCAGATATACCAAGGCATGAATTTTAAGTTTAAAGGATTCATTAAAGGTTTGTGGTCCGAAAACTTTCCCTATTACTTTTTTATTTTTTTTATGGTGCATATGAGTCTTCGATCTCACCACATAGGTGGTCTACCCCTATTAGAAAATTTAATTTGAAAATTTAAATTAAATTAATTATTTTCCTTATAAATTATTCTTCTTTTAAAAAGTACCATAGAGAGAACAAAGAGTAAAGGTCCATATAGGTCCCTTGAGAAATAACTTTCTTAGATTAGTTGTTGATAGCTAAGGCCATGTCCATTATATGATACCCCATGACATCTATAAATCTAAAATGGTGTGACTAGATTTTTTATGATATAGTGCCCCTTGTGTCAAATCCTTTATCCACCTCCATGTAGAAACATAACATGACATCATATGTATGGCCCGAGTAATTTTTATGAGGAATCTTTGGATATGTTGAGCCTTAGTGGATACACCATAGGTGGGATAGACTTGAGTTGGGTGAGGAGACCGATCTAAGTTGACTTTGTAAATAACCCAACCATAGTAACCCAGAATCTATAGTTACTTTATTATATGAGAACTATATAAAAGGAACCACATCCCAAAATAATAAATAGTTTATTATTATATGAAAACTATATGCATACTTTAATTTCACATTACATTTGAAAACATAACATACAACACAGTATTTTCATTGAGAACACCATTGTTCCCTTTAGCCTATACCTGCATATCAATTATAAAACATTTCTTAATATCTTGTGGAAAACAAACATAAGAAAATTGTGATATTAGATTCTTAGTAAGGTTTGGGTATAATGGAAGCTAAATAAGTCATGAATAACATGGCAGGGAATAAATCATAATCAATTAATGCCATAAAAATAATCAAATGATATCAAAACTTAATGATGAATATCATAACTAAATAAAAAATTACAAGGTCATCAATAACTAATTTCATAATTATGGAATGAATAATGTCATAAATTTGAAACTTACCATCAAGGATTTTTGAAAATACATTTATACCTTCAAGGCCTCAGGCCAAGACATCTATACCATCAAGTCCACATGCCAAGAAATCTTAGATAAATGGTTAAGGCCTTGGAAAAAAACCAATATAGTTTTCTTATAAGACCTACTTATTCATTAAGGGTCTATGTAATTTTAGGCCTATCCCATAACTTAATAATTATAATTCATTCCTTATATGACTAAACAACAAAACATAATGAACATTCCTTAAAAATAAATAATTGTATATATTTAAAGAACTAACATACAGGAAATCAATACTTTCCTCAGTCAATCTAAGTATAAACCATACAAATAAAGGATAAGGATGGTATCATTAAAACATATCCCTAGTGGATAATATGAAAAATAGAGGTTTTATGACATTGATGAATACAAATAAACATATCTTTAAAAGTATTCTTGAGGAAAATAACCATTCTATTTTGAAAATAACTTATCTAAAAATTTCCCAAATATTATGGAAAATATTTTTTGGAAAATAACAATTTAAACTTGTAAATTAAGCTTCATATCATTTAAAGGTCATGATAGGGGGATGTTTTATTCATGTTTTTAAGTTAAAAAAATCCTTCTACACTTTTTAATAAATAATGTCAAAAGTACCTTATCTAGAAAATGACAAGAAGATTACTTTTAAAACATTTTTTAAAAAAACATGGTTAAAAAGGAATTTAAACAATAGTTGGAGAATAATAAAAAATTTCTTGAAAATATTTTCTAAAACATAGATGATAAAGATAAATATTCCCCAATTGATACTTAAACATAAATAATTTTTAATATTGATGAGATTGTGAAATAACCCCTTACCACATGGTAACTTTCAATCAAAACCCCCTTAGATGAAATAATTAAAATTTCAACATAGAATTATATAAATTATGGGTATTAATGATATAACATGTAAATGGGGTAGTATATACACCACACAAAATAAATATTTTGTGAATATATCTTATGTCTCATGGAAGTAAAAGTTAGACCAGAAACCCTTACAAAGTTCATACCATTGAAGTGAGAATTAATAAATGAAGTAATTATGTGTGAAAAAATTAAAGAAACACAATAAAAGTTAATATAAAACATATAGAAATTAAATTTCAATTCTCATATAATATTTTAAACACATGATCAATGACAAAGGTGTATAATCCAATGAAATGAAATTAAATAAAGAAACACCTTACCTCGAGTCCAACTCATCATATAAATTTTTAATCTACCTGAATAATAAAATTATGTTAATTATTTTATTTCTTAAGAAAATTTTCAGTTTTATTATTCCATTTATTTTAACTCTTACTATGATATATATAATTACTTAATAATTTATGTTTATATCAGGCGATTTGATGATATTTGGTTCATAAGTCCAAAATGACTTCTATATTTTCATTACGGTCAATGATTTCATTATTTCATCGTATATAGAATTATAATAATGAAATAATAATCATTTTTATAAATAAACTATAATTTTAAAACCAATCATGAAATATGTATGAAAAATATAATGCATTATAATCGTGGAGACGGTAGTCCGTACGTACACATGAGTAATGTTTTCCTTTTTAAAATATCATTATTGAAGGAACTTAAGTTTTATATAATAATTCCATAATTATAATAATATCATAAATACCATATTAGTTATTTTAATAAACTTATATATAACATATGTGTGATTTGGTGATGAAAAATGAATCAAATCACTTTGTGGAGGTGGTAGTATGCATGTATGCAAGAATGATGTTGTAATTTTTCAATTCATGGAAGGGTAAGAAAATATATGATATATTATCTATATATAATGATAAATATGTCATAAATA
This sequence comes from Viscum album, assembly GCA_963277665.1. Classification (NCBI taxonomy): domain Eukaryota; kingdom Viridiplantae; phylum Streptophyta; class Magnoliopsida; order Santalales; family Viscaceae; genus Viscum; species Viscum album. The sequence goes on along the minus strand of OY728129.1, from coordinate 425,276,553 downwards.
TCATATATAAACATTAATTTCATCATTATAACTAGATATGAGTGGCGGTGATGGAAAATGAATTGCATCAGTCCATAAGATGGTAGTCATCCATACACATGAATGATGGTTTCCTTTACCATTTGGTGGAGGTTGGAGATTAATATAGTTTATTCCATTAACATAATAACATCTCAGTTTATATAATATACTGGTGTTATTATATCATTAAGGATAAATAATATTTTAAGTATATGGAATAAGAAATAAAATAAAAGCGCTTGGTTAGGAACAATACCTCTTCATCATACAACCCTCATTGCTTTACATATTCAGTACTATAAGGCTGGAATTATTCCCAAAAGAAAATCCTATAGAATATGTTTTTGAATATTAAGAAGTTATTTTTATATAGTTGGATGAAAAAATAGTTATTTAACTGTGAAGTAAATAAAATAATATATTCCATTTCATAAAATAGGGGAGGGCACTCTTGAAATTTCATAAAATATTAAATTAGTATAAATTAATTTTCAACTAAAAAAAATCAAAACTAATTTATTTAAAATATATTACATGGATGGGTTTAAAAAATATCATAAAAATAATATTATATAATTTTTGACTATTTTTTTACCCTTATATTTTGGTTTTAACCCCTCATTAACCCTTTTCACACTTACAATGACAATAAGGATATTTACTCTTCAATGATTAAGATAGTTATTTTATGTGAATAAAGGGCCCCTAAATGGTCCATTTATGATATTTTAAATAATATTTTATAATCTTGGCCAAATATAGTATTTTTATGAATTTGATATCATTTAATAAAATATTGTCTATAATAAAATATCATTAACGTCTATGTTTTAGAACTATTCATCAATTTGACTTTAATAATATCAAAAAACAAATGTAATTTGAATATGATATTTCAATATATCCTTAAAAGTTTATATTAATGAGTAAAATTATATAAATTACATTAATTTTTCATAAATTATATTCCTTTTAATAGTTATAATATCATTTATTTAATTTTTTCCATTAATTGATGAATATTGTGTCAGCATTGTATAGGAATGTAAGATAATTATTTATTCACTAAAATTTAAAAATAAATTTCTAAGATGAATTTAAATAATTTATATTTCAAATTAATATTTATATATAAACATATCCTCTATTTATCCCCCATGTTAAAAATACTATAATTGTTAAAAACAAGAGTGTGATAGTTTTTACTTTTCCTTACATAAAATATTATAAAGGTAATAATCACATCAAAATGGGAAAAATTCCATATAACTGAATCTTGTTTAATTATAGAATGAATGTAATCATAAAATAAAATAAATCCAACTTTTAGGGTCATTTTCTAGTCCTTATCACATTGTTTTTAACCCTTAATTACCTAATTTATCCTTTGTTGAGGTGATAGATTTTACGAAGGTTACTATTTGTGATGAATAAAAATAAAAGGGATATCTTTCACTAATATGGTCTTCCTAATTCCAAATATGTAATTAATTTTTATTAATTCATAACAAAAAATTGGAAGAATTAAATTTGAAATCATACTAGAAAAACTCAACAAAAAATAGTTTTTCCAGAAAAATTCCCTTTAAATATAAAATGTATTTATAATAAATTCAAGTATAAAATAAATATTAAAAAAATAATTGGATTGTTTTAAATAAAATGGAACTAATTAAATTTTAAAAAAAATCCAAATTGAATCAATAATTAGATATACTTTAAAATAAAATAAAATTTTCAATAAAAAATAGTATTTTCACTATTTATTGAAAAATTAAAATTTTTAGAAAATTATCAAAATTTTATATTAGGGTAATTTTGATATTATGAATTCAAAAATTATGTAATTTTTATAAAATAATAATTCTAAAAGTTCCAAAAATTAATTATAACATTCACTCATAAAAATAAATAAATGTATTTTTTGAAGAATAAAATAACTACTAAAAATTGAGTTATTATTTCCTAAGAATTAATTAATAAATTATAAATGTGATGAAATTTTATATATTTCATAATTTGGTTTATATTATTCATTCCTGCCAATTTAACGGCTTGGTTAGGACATTCACATTTAAAAAATAATATTCCATTATTTTTTTAGGCTTAGTGTAACGTGCCTTATATGATATCGAACATAATATTTTTTTTAAACCTCAAGATGTTAAAAACATGGGATTTTAAATAGGTTATGAACCATATACCTAGTTTTTTTTGATTCATCATACTTCATGAGTCTTGAGAGGCTATATTATATTTATTATATTGTTTATGGGTGTGACATCCCAAGTGAGACGAGTCAGGACCCAAATGACTCGCTTGAGACTAAGGACCCCCAACAGGGAGCCTCTAATTTTATGTTGACCTAAAGGATCCCAAGTATGGTAACATTCCTATGAATTTAACTTGGAGACCCTTGTAGGTTCCCATGTAATCTACTGACCCTGAGTGGTTTGATTTAGGATTGGGTAAGGACGATAACTAATATCACTTTAAAACTTATAAATTTTTTGTGATCCCAATGGGATGTAGAAGTTGTGATGGGTTTAGGAATTTGGATAACCCTTGTGATTTAATTAATCCTTATTTATTAATTTGGATATATGATGAATTTATTTATTTCTCGACATGCTTCCTAGGATTCAGCCTATAAGCCTTATAAGATATGATGATAATGATGTTTTAGATTCTCAAAGGTGATTATTAGGATCTATATTTTGAGACTCGTATGATATAATGATATTTATATGGATTATTGGATGTGATTCCCAGGATCTAGCTATTTATCCACATGATGAATGATCATGATTCAAAAAATTTACCTCTAGTCTCTATGGGATAACTTGAAGTCCAAGGGTCCCTAGGATACCTAGAATGTATATTATCCATCCATACAGGCTTGGGGGTATATTATTATCATAATGATTATTAGATTCATATTTCACCCCTAGGATATGACCAATCAAGCCTGATGACAGTATTTATCGATTTAGGATACCTTGGATGTCTGGGATCTATCCAGTTGACATAATGACATGGAGGAAGATTCTAATAAGTGTATTTACAAGATGGTTGGGAATTGGCTTCAAGGAATTAAATATATCTGATTTTGGATTCATTCATAGGATACCTAGAACCTAGATATTTATCCTTTTATGATTTGATTTTTATCTATTGGTTCTATGATTTAGAGATGTCTAGGTTACACCCTAGAATATGATGTTATATTTTATATAGGCATGTGTGTGGGGTGTTAAGGAAAGACTTATATCCCCCTGTGATGATTTACAATGCTTAAAGACACTATATCATTGTTCAAAGTATGTACAGTCAATCAGGGTCTCAAACCTAAGGATCAACTGAAATTTATTTATTTATTTATTTCTTGTATTATAATATTTTTATCATCTGATCATGTCGCATGCACATATCACTACATTACCATTATTTATGTGACCACATTGATGGTTACCTACTAATTTATGTACTAACACCTTTCCCAAGTCTCCATTACACTAGGGAACCTGATTAGAATCACACTTGGTTGTAGGTATAGGTTTCCCTGAGGCCCTATGTTATGTGTTAAATCTAGATGAGCTCTAGGGGGACAAGTAGGTTGGAGGTGATCCTTGGAGTTGGGGGGAAGTACCTCTTTTCAAGTATTATTTATTTTTTTATTTACTTTATACATGTGATCGGAATAGAGTATGGTTTGTCATGTATGTTAGTGTGCTAGATGGACGGTTAGTACTAATTCCTCTTTGAATTTATGGATGGACAACTGGACTGGTGTCCCCTTAATCTCGATGTTGACGTCCACCACTTCTTATGGCAACACCAACTCCACTATCAGGGATGTTGTTAACTCCCAAAACATCTCCCTTACAAATCACTTCAGTCACATCATTGAGAACTATCCTTTTTCTTAACACGGACGATTCCCTCATTTGGGAACCTCTTTTTAATGGAGTCCTTGACTCTAAAAGTTTCTACAAAAATAATTTCAACAATTCTGTTTCTAATTTCTCTTGGTTGAAAGCCTTTAGTAAACCTTGTATCAAGCCCTTGAGATTTACTCTTATTTGGCGTGTTTCCCATAATAGGGGCCCCACCGATGTGTGCCTTTAATCCTTTGGGATTCCTCTTTCCTCTAGATGTCATATGTGCAATAAACATCGTGAGGATGCTAACCATTTGTTCTTGTCTTGTGCTATAGCTACAACTCTTTGGAATTTCACTTTTGACATTTTTGGTTGTAGATGGTATATTACCGCTACTATCAACTCCCAATTGCATCTCTTTGTTAATTGGGACTCTTCGAAGCAAATCAAGAATCTTTTTTTGATTGCAGTGGTGGAACTCTTGCATGTGAGCTGGTATGACAGAAATAACTTCATTCATAATAATTTCTCTTTCATTCTCAATGCAAGTAAAACGCGTATTCTCATTGCCATAAAGGATGCTAATTCTCTTCAGAAAGATGATTGTGACAACTCTTTTGGAGATTTTGAGATTCTCTGGCATATTCGGATTGTGGGATCTTATAGACTGCCTCGTCTCACCTTTGAGGTCTTCTGGAAAGCTCCACTTCCAGGATGGATCAAAGTGAATGTCGACGGCGCCTCTAGTGGAAACCCGGGTCCAGCAGGTTGTGGTGCCATTTTTAGAGACTCCCTTGGTAGAAGCCTTGGATGCTTCTTCGGTGGATGTGGCACGACCTCAGCTTTGGAAGCGGAAATGATGGGTGTCATTCATGTGGTGGTCTTTTCCAAACAAAAGGGTTGGCACAAGCTATGGATTGAATGTGATTCAACCACTGTTGTTCAAGCTATTTGGAAGGGGGTGGTGCACCTTTCATGGACTCTTACTTCTCAATGGATGAAATGCTTTTCTTCGCTCATGGGCCTCGATTACATTTCCATACATGTGTTCCGTGAAGCGAACATGGTTGCTGATAGTCTTTCCAACAAGGGGGTCAATCAGGATGTTATCTGACTTGATGATTTTCCTGAGGTATCGCTCCCCTTTTATGATAAGGATTGTAATAAGATTCCGTCTTTTAGACTTTTGTAACTCCTTTTTTTGAGCAATAAATAGTGCCTTGGTCTTTGACCGAGGCTCCACCTCTAAAAAAATGTATGTCAGTGTGACTATTTCTGTCTGTACAAATTATTCCTTCATTAATTATAATTATATATTGTTTTTATTCTATATAGTATTAGGTGATGATAAGTATATTATTTAGTTATTAATTCATTACTCATAACTTTGATATGGGGGTATATTCATCCCATAGTAACACCCTAGAACCCAACTTTTGGTCGGAAGCCTGAGGTGTATGGGGAGGTGTGCATGAGGTCTTCTGGCCCTCCGGTTCAGAGCACCATTCAAGAGGCATCCTGGTTGGGATGTTACAATAAAATTATAAATAATTAATTTCAATACCTAGATTTATTTTTAAATGAAGAACATTGTGTGAAGAATAAATAACAACACCGCTTTTACAAAACTTGTTGAAAACAATCAAGATTACTCGCACCCAATATTAAAAATATACAATAACTAAAAAATATACATATAGAGAATAATTATAAATAAATTTTAAAAACTTTTTTATATATTTTAATATGATTATAAATAATTTATTGAGATAATATTTTTTTATATAATAGATTCAAGTGTTTTAGTGGAAGTCATGAATTAAGGTAAGGGTTATTTGCCTCAATTTTCAATTCCATGAGACATGTTTGATATTACACACCTTAATTTTTTTATAAGTTGTATTAAATACTCTATTACCTTAAATTAAAATTATTATCATTAATTTATTTATATTTTAATGTTCATTCCATGGTATCCCTCTATTTCTTACATTACAATTACCATAAAGGTTTTTAGAAAACTCTATTCTCATTCATTGAGTTATAATTGTTCTTATTGAAGTTATCTTATATAAGTTGGAAAAGTTTTTCAATTTTATTTTATTATGAGTTATTTTATCTTTTTGTAGGTATTTAAATTTTTACAACATATACCCCTTTAAAAATATCTCTTTCTCGAAGAATTATGATATCTGTAATGGATTTGGTTAACTCAATCTTCCTTTCTTTGAGTTAAAATTTTATTCCCTGACCATTATTCTTATAAGTTTGATTAATTAATTTATTTTTTATTTAATGAATCTTTTTAAATTTTATATCTCGGTAGAATTATGCTTTAAAAAACTATTCTTCTTCTATGAATATGTTTCTCATAAAAGTGTATCATTTTTAAGAAAAAAATATCATCTCTTTTAAACACTGTTTTTCCTCAAATTCCATGTTTATTATTCCCAAAAATGTTTTCATTTATTATTTTGAAAAAAAATACATACATTTACACATGTGACCAACACATTTACCTTACCCTATATTTAAAATAATGTTATGGCTACTATTTTTACAAAGTAGGTTTTCAATAAAGGTATTTCAAAATATAAAAATGGTTTTCCATCCATCAAAAATAAAATATTTTATCTTAAACTCCATATTATCTTTAGAAATATGTTATTCCTTTTCAAATATCTATTATTGAAGATTATTTTTAAAAGTTAACATTTCCGAATTTATTTCTATAAATCTTTTTGAAACGTTTATGTCTTATTTAAAGATCCGTTGTTTAAGATACTTTTTAAAAAGTAAAATTTTTCAAGATGATTTCTCTATACCTTTTTAAAATAAATTTGTTTTTTTCAGGGATCCAATGTTGAAATTTCTTTCTAAAACTAAATCATTTTAAAAATTATTTACTTCAACTTTTTTAAAATTACATTCCACAGTGATCATAACTTCATTTTTTCACTAAAGAGAAAATAATTTTCAAAAACAAATTACAACTTCACTTCTATTTTTTCTTTATCTCTATAGGATTTATTTTCTAAAAAAAATTATTTTACCTGAATAGACCTAAAATATTCTTATAAAATAATATTTTGTGTGATTTAATTTTGGGCATCAACCATTTACATTATTGATGTAAATTTTGGTGATACCATCTTCAAAAGTTTCTAGCCCAATTTTTCTTTCCATTGGTAATTTATAATATGATGAGTGCTTATTTTCAATTATCACATATATATATGTATAATTGATAGTTATGGTCTTATAATAATAAAATTCATGGGATAATATTTCATTTCATAAGAGATAATAAAATATTCTGTGAACGTGATGTGGGAAGAATTCTTCATGAGTTTATTGTTCGAACATGATTTAGGTATCTATGTTTAAAATTTTGTCATGTAAATGTTATATAAGAAGATTGTTTCACAAGTTTTTTGTGTGAAAATGATGTAGGAATATTTTTTCATGATTTTTTTTATGTAAAAATGATGTGGGATGATTTTTTCACAAGTTTGTTGTGTGAACATGATACGAGAATATTTGTTCATAAGTTTTTTGGGTGAACAAGATGTGGGAAGATTTATTCACAGTAGTGTTGTGATTATATTTCTTCAATAATTCCTTATCATGACTTGTGTTTATTTTATTTCATGATATATATATATATTCTTATGATTATGTTCCTTAGTTCATGTTTGTTATATCATGATTCCTTACTCTTTTTCAATGATATATGTTTTTCCTTATATCATGACTTCAATACAACTATTATGGTTCTATATTCTTTTTAATAAGATGTTTCTCCCCTTATCATGTTTTCTCATACGCTTATGATCAGACCCTTGAAGATATGTTGATTATTTTTCCCCTTATTGGGTGTTTTTATCACCCCTTTTTTATATTTCCATTAACCTAGTTTTGAATATTAGAATAACCTATGATGAATCTAAAAGTTAGTCTAGTGAAGTTTGATTATAGAGAAACATTCAAAAATATCATAAAATAATCCACTTATATAGCTGGTCTTGAAAGAAACTAAAATGTAAATTCTTGGGATTGTGTTTTATTCATGATATGTAAATTTTATCTTATGAAATTGATTTAAAATAAAGATAGTTTTATCTAACTTTGTATCAAATCCAGTTTTAAAAGAACATGTTTTTACCACTAGATCTGGGAGTGTGGGTTCAGGGCTCCTAATTTTGTATCAAAGTAGGGTTTAGTTGTTTTTTATCATTATTTTAGATATTTTGGTGATTAAAGTAATATAACATTAGTGAAATCCCTAAGATAAGTATAATTACAGGAAAACATCATGATGTTTTGGTAAAGTAGATATTTTATAGTTCTCTAAGAAATTACATCCTTGTCTAGATACCAACAAGTGGATGTAGTTGTGACAAATATATACCTATTGGTAATCACCCTAAATAATGTTAGTTTAGTATCAACTCATTATTCACTCCAGTGTATGATGATTGATCTTAAGAATACATACCTAATAATACACTCCCATGGGATATGTTTGGCTAATAATTTTCTATTTATGGTCCTTTTTAAAGGAATTGTTTTGTTAAAGAATTAGGTTAACTAATATAAGAAAACCCAACCTAAATAAACCTTGATTTAACTAAGGGTGATTTTGGTTTAACTAAAAGATAATGTAATAATTTTGAAGTGAAAGATATTTTGAGGTTGAATTTTTCATCTTTCAAAAATTCTCTTACAGTTTCAATTTTTCATTACTCATGACTAACATCTTTTCTTTAATAATGGATAGATCCTGAAGGAACAAAATTAAAAATGGATACCATGGACAATGTGTATATTGTTTCAATGAGAAACCAAGTGGGATGGAATTTTGTGTTAAAAACATTGTTGTTTTTCTTACCCAACTATCTTGAGTTATGATTAATAACATGAATATTTCTATACATTTGAACTCACCAAATTAAAGAAGTATGTAGTTTCATATAAGATCAGGTGTTAAAGATGATAAAGAAAATAATATTAAACTTCCCATGTGTTGATAATGTGGGATGAATCACTCAAGGTAATATCTCATAGGAAAATAATGTTTCAATTGTGCAAGGATTAGAAATCCAGCTTGTGATTTTTTATCTTGGGTAAATAATGTGATCAATTAAATAGAGGTAGTGAATGTCAAGTGACTCAAATTTTAGGGGTTTTGGAATTATGAAGAATTATTCCCTAACCCAATGGATAATAAGGACAATAAATATCAGAAACCACTTAAACCAATGGAATAAGGTAGATTCTATGTCATCCCTACTACTAAAAGTATGTTATGAAAAATAGGAGTAAAAGTTTCATTCACCCTCCACTCTATATTTGTGTATGTCCAATTTTAATATATTTCTATCCACCCATGTAGTCCTAGTAATTTTTCTAAAATCATCAAATAAATACCACAAATTATTTGATATTATCATGGAAAAAATTCTATTACTATTTATCTTAATTTGTTTATGGCCTAAATCCATATTTTTGTATTTTCAAATGACACTTTTAAGGGAAATTGTGAACCCAAATACAACCACATGATCCCACATATTCCACACCCAAAAAAGACCACAACAAACACTTTCAAAGACCAATGTTCAGAATTCAAAATTCAAAAAACCAAAACAACCACCATTCATCACCTCGACCATTGAGTTGCACGCCCCCCAAGATCCACGACCCATCAACCATCACCCTACACCCGAGAAAACATCCCTCGAACACATCGCCTCCATCGAACACCTCATCACCATCATTACCTTGATGAATTCAATGTGATTTTTGGAATTTTTTTAAATATCTCTATATAGAATACATAGTAATCAACAAAATATGGAAATCAATTTTCATATTTCAAACCAACCTTTGATCATATATCAGTTAAAGGATGACTATGTTATATCTTGTAAAATATATTTTTTTATAGTAATTATGATACCAAATAATGAGTGTTTATAACTCAAATTATTAATGAACAAATATATATTAGGATTGACCGATTCTTATTGAAAAAATATATTTCATAAGTTTATTCATATCACTATATAAATTATATTATGATTATTTTCTATCTATTATATAAAATTTCTTAGTTTCACTAGTATGTTATAATTAAAATTTTGAGGATGTAAATTATTTTAGTGGGGGGAATTTTATGCCCCTATATTTTGGAATATATTTTATTTTCTAGATTAGCACTATTTTTGATAGCATTTTCCACATGAAATACCAAACTAAAATTGTCTCTGATATTTTATTATTAATATAATTCAAGAATAATAAAACATTTATTCAATAAAAATAATTTAATCAATAATAAGTTCATATAAAATATTTTTAAGGGAACTTAATGTTTTAGAAATACATATTTCAGCAAAAGAATCTTTCTTTTATGTCGATTTTCATTTAAAGAGTATCTTTATAAATTTTTTAATTTTAATTTTGTAAAATTAACTTAATTTTTTAATTAATAATTTCAAAATCATCTTATGATTAATTTTTGGGATTTTTGTAAAATATTTGATTTTTATGTGAATAGTGAAAAATACAGTTTTTACTAAAATCATAGTGATTATGACTATATCAAGATGTATAAATTAAAAACTTATAAAACATATTTTATGATCAAAGATTTATTTAGGGAGAAAAACTATACCTTTCTAAATAATATTATGGATTTTAAAAACCTATGTTTAACATTTTCTTAATTTATATAATATCTTCCAATAAATGATTTTTTTCTTTTCTTTTAATTAATCATTATTTTGGTAAAATTAAGTATTGGATTTATTTTAAAGAAAAATAATTTTATTATAAACCAATTTATATCATGAAAATAACTTTATTATATACATAAATTTTAAGCTTAAAAATACACTTCTAAAAAATGGGTTTTTATATGTTGCATGCGCTAATGTTGAAATTAATCTTTCTTACACAAAGAAATTTTTTTTGATAAAATTTATTTAATATTTTTAATTATTAGATCCAAATTATTTAATAGGACCCATTTTATTTTTTGTCATAAAAAATCAATTACATAGGTAAAAACAAGTTATGGTTGTAAAATCCAGAAAAAGGGTAAAAAGGGTTAGCCGAATGGGTAAAATGACTAACATGTTAAAACAAATATTTCAAATTGATCTATTGAGGTGTGGATAACCAAATATTATATATATTAGATAATTTTCCTTTTCTGAGTTTTCTTAGCATGTGAAACTTGTTCTCTCTTTATATTAAATTGAAATATTTCAAAAGTGTCATTCATGCCACTTATAAAAGGGGCATATAACTACCAAATTAATACCACTCCCAAATTCAGGTTTCATACATAAAAATAACCTTATTTACTTCCCTTATAATCCTTTTATAATTCCTTTATCTTCTATTCACAAGAAGTTATTCTAATCCATCCATTTCCAAGCAGTCCTCCATAGGAAAACTTATGTTCTAGATGTGAGTACTAATATATCCTTAATTTATTTTGTTTTATAGATTAATTTTCCAAAAATATTTTTCTCATTCCAATATAATGAAATAAATATTTTTTTATAATGAATTTTTTTATGCTAAGGTAATAATTACTAACCATAATTCCCCTTTTCCCTTAACAAGTAGAAAAAAATTGTTCATGACCTAAGTAGAAAAATAGGTTTTTGCCACATGAATAGTGCATGTGGCTCTAATTTGAATGGATATATCCCACTAGATATAGTCAAGTCATAGATATTTTGTCTATAATTGGCATGGATATATCCATTATCATAGACATGATTTCTATGGGTATCACCCATGGAAATAGGCTCTTCATGAGGACACAAGACCTATAACCATTGGTGTTATCTATGGATATAGGCTACTTCCACAGGATAAGGGGTCATGGATAAATACTTTCTACATAGTATAGTTATATACATATTAAAATGAACATAGATATAGGGTTATTTTAAAAATTAATAAGTTTCCTAGCTTTGAACGTGATCTCCTACATACAAACCAACCTACTTAACCACTTTGATATTTCACTTTGATGTGTATATAAATATATAAATATTTATATGTATAATATTTAATAACATATATTATTATTGTTATTATAAAAAATATATTTTTGAAACCATGGTTATTATATATAGCAACGTTCACAATGAACTGTGCCTATAGGTTTTGTGTCCAAGGTCTATAACCACAGTCCTCTATCACCATGGCTATAGGGTATATTTTTAGGACCTATGGCCTTGGTTATAAATAAATGTGGCTATAAACTCACTATTACCATTGTAAAAAATGATCATAGATACAAGGTCAATACTAATTCCTATATTTACTATCATAAATTATTATAGTTATGTGGTATAATTATGAAGTCATATAGCCACGGTCCCATATGATCATGGATTTAGGTTTCTCCCACTGTCGTTGGCATACGCAAAATAGTTTCCCACATAGTTCTTGGGAAAAAAATTATAAGGTATTTCCACGGTCCTATTGGATTGTGGTTATAACCATCCTGAAGCCATGGGATTTCTCCACTTGTAGCTACAGGTAGGCTATAGTCATGACCAAATAGGGTTGTGGATATAGTCCCATGGATATATCCTAGTTTTATACTTTTGTGGATTTATGAAGACTACCACTATAACAACCTACACATTTATAAATGGAATTCCCTTTTTCATGGAATAAATTTCTAATTAATTAATGTGGTTTATAGAAAACACATTCACTACTTTTTTTTATTTCAAACCATTATAAAATAATGTTGGTCAGATTTAAGACACCCATTTAGAATCTTAACCATTGATAATATTGATGTTGTATAGTCACCATTAATATTAGTATATATTAAGGGTTATAAAAAATTCTAATCAATATAGATGAAAGAAGTGGTGACCTCGACCAGTTGGATCATACCCAATGAAGCCTAATTATTGGAGTTTCTAAGGGAGATGGAATTATTGGCATTTTCCCTTGACTAATCCCAAAGTGACATTAAACAACTAAAACATGAAAAAAAACTATTTATGGGATATGTTAAATCTTATTAATATTATATCCCAAACCATGTTCGCCGAACCACCTTAAAAGAGTGACACTATTACACACCTTACCCTTAGCGCATACACTGGTGTAATAAGAGATTATATATCTAGACCCTATAAGTATGAATATTGATTTTTTATTTGTAATAAAATAACTGTTATTTTAATCCATTTATATTATTACTTCATATATACAGTAATATATAAGCTGATGAAAATTAGATTTTTATAAAAAGAAACCAAAATTTTATTTTATTTTTTGAAAATATATGGTTTTAACACTCTTTCTAATAAATTCAAGAATTTTTAAATAAATATTACTTTCATATAATATTATTATAAAATAATGTTTATTTATATGAAAATGATAATATAATTTAATGAAGTCTAATCTAATCTTTATGAGGGCCATAAAATTGTTATTGATGTAAAAACAAGTATTTTCTAGTAAATAAAAAAATTTATTTCAAAGTGAAATTTATCATATTTAGATAATTATTTTGATAAAATAAATATTATGTTTTAAATCATCACATTGAAATTATCTTATGGTGAAATATTCAAATTTCTCAAATACAGATGTATTTTTCGGTAAAATTTATATATAGTGTAAATATATAGTTTGTAGTATGGCATCATAGTAGCCTAAAAGCGATGTAATAAATGATATAAAATGAATACATTATAAAATATATATATATTAACTTTAAAATAATGTTTTATAAGTTATTTTATTTTTTTATTAAATCTTTAATCGATCCGCCAAAACTAATATTTTATTTTAATTATTGAAACTAAATTAGTTATTAATATGACTCACTTCCACATCAATAATATTATTATTTTAATATGTTTCGTTCTTGGAATTATAAAATATTTAAAACCACACCCCTTTGGTAGAAACCATGGGTAAAAAGTAGTTAGTGTTGAGACAATGGAAGTTTTTTTCAAATGTTTTTTATATTTTCCTAAATTGAAATTCTACTTATATAATTATTATATTTCTATTAGAATGTTATTTAATTATATTAGGGGAATTAATGTTTAAATTTAGGTAAATAATTAAAATCTTAAATATCTATCTCTTTAATTGGTTCATTAAAAATTGGATATTTTAATTGGATTGCATTTTTTTAATTCCTCAAATGGTTTATTATTTTTCAAAATAATAATTTTATTGAAGTTAATTGATCTTTAATTTATTCATAATTTATTATTAGAATTATTTTTATTTTTATTTTTGAAAAATTAATTTTCTAAACATTTTATCTACCCTTATGTATTCTGTGTATTATGGTTTTTACCCTTACGTGAGTTTCCCTTTAACCTTACATAACTTACCCTTTAACCTTAAATGAGTTTTAGTTTTTACCATTTACCCTTACATAACATTATTTTGGAAATACATAAGTACTTATGATATTTTATTACCCATATTTAATTCTCAAGTAACCTTTATGTACGTACTTATAATACTTTATTACCCTTATAAAACTTTCATATTACCTTTACATATGATTTTTAAACTTTTTCTTACCCTTATGTAAGTGGTTATTACCTTTATGTATCTAATGTAAATATATATCAAAACATACATAAGTATCTATTACCCTTAAACATGATTGCATATACCTTTGTAGATGAATATCCACCCTTACGTAGGCTATAAAAATTTCTAGTTACCTTAACAGAGTAAGCTAGTTACTTTTACGTAGCATGTATAAAATACTAGTTACCTTATGCAACATTAAGTTTACCTTTATGTAGAATATAATAATATGTATTACCCTTACACAATTACCAGTTTACTTTTACACATTCCTTAAAAATTATGACTTACCCTTACAAAGTATTATAAGTTTCCTATACGTAACCTGCATAAGGTGTAGATCACATTTATACATAATGTCAAAAGTTAATCTTTCCCTTACACAACATGTATATTTTAAAGGTTTCCTTGATGCTGGTTATACAATATATTCTTTACCTTAATGTAGTATATAGAAATATTAAATTACCCTTACCCAACATTATAAGTAACACTTAAATTTTATTTCAAGGATACCTATACATAATCTATGAAATACATATAATTACTTTTACAAAGAATCATATTTATATGAATGAAGGATCTACTCACTTGAATAACACCACTCCTCTTCTCCTCAACTACGAAAAATACTTCAAATGGTAATATTTCGATTTTATTTTCTAACCATCATTTTAAATATGTGATTGACTAAATAGGAAAAATTGTGTCGAGAAGATTCAAGGGATTTCCTTTAAATAACCATATCTATTAGAGTTTGGCCTATAAAAGTCGATGAAAGCAGTGTGGTAGATATTATTAAACAAGATAAACTATATATTTTATGAATAATTGAGAACTATGATTTATTCCAATTTATTTTTTGAGGATTTTTCTAGTATCCTGAATTTACCACAGTTGGTATCAATTCCAAAAGGGTTGATGATCACTATTCAACAAAAATATTTCTTCATCAAAATCTTTTGGGTCATAAAATTTCTATTTTGTATTTGGAATTGTTTGTAATTCTTTTTTCTCACACGATTGTGAATCCATCCAAAATGAAATGTCTATTTATTCAAACCTAATAATAAATCACTAAAAAAATTGTGTATGGTTATACCTTGGTCCTTAGAAAGGTAAGTTATTTTTGTTTTATAGCTCCATGTGGGAAAAAGGCAAGTAAAATATAGTCTATACTATAATATACTAGGTTATAGTTTATCCCTATAAAATTATTACACATTATTTGTTTATTAAGTACCAGTCCTCTTGCTAATTTATAAGGGATTTAAGAGTATACAAGGTTCATGTATAGTGAAATGAGCTACTATAAAAATTTTGGTCTTCTTGTTCCTTTATTTCTTCTACTACTTAATTGTTTGAACACTATACACACATTATCCATTATTGTGTTTCATTAAATTTTACTCTAAAAAATTTATAATTAAGTTAAAAAATGAAAAGGAATATTCACCCCCCTCATTCCATATTTAAATCCATATCTAGGCCAACAATTGGTATCAGAGTAGGATCCTTGAAGAATAGTTTTTTATCTACTGATTATTTTGATTTTATTATTTTTTGTTGTGTTAAAACTATCCTAGACCTAACAGTCTAAGGAAATATCATTTTTTCAATGTAAAGTTAGGAAAGTGAGGTCATATATCTTCTTATACCACCTCAATTTAGTGGAAGTGATTATTCATATCGTAAGGATTGTATGGAGGTATTTTTAAAGAATATTGGAATTTAATGTTGGACTATTATAATTAAACCTTATAAACTACCAAATGTTGGTCTAGATACATTAATAAGAAATGATGCTACCAAGTACTTGATAAATTATAAAATCGTGAATTTGCTCTATTTTTCTTTTTGTAGAAAAATTTATATCCAAATTTCATCATGAAGAAACTAATTATATAATTTTAAAGACTTTAAAAGTCACTCTTTATAAAATATATAAGTTGTATTGAACTAATTTGGTAATGAATCATACATAATTTTTATACTTTATAATTATAATCCTCAAAACTAAAGTTAGATGTATAAATTATTTACCATGATTTTGAATGGAATGGTTTCTCTTAGGGAGACTATTAATAAGTAAGTAAGTATTGAAATAATACATTGATCGTTACCAAAGAAGTGGAACTCAAAGAAAGTTTCAATCAAAGAAAACAAGGATTACACCCAACATACTATGTATGAACTCATTGGATACCTTATTCAATATGATCAATAATTGAGTAGAAATGATAATGAAGTTTTTTTTAATGATAAAGGTATACTATATAAATAAAATACTACTTTTTATACTAACCATTATAATATATATTCCCAAATAAGTGATGAGGATTGGGTTGAAAAAATAATCAAATGTATTTAAAAGTTGATAAATAGAAAATGAAGTTTCAGAAGATGATCCAAAACTATCAAAACAAATGTGAAATAAAGTGAAATAATGGTAAATAAAGTAAGTAAAATAGTGTTTCTCAAGTGAAATGATTTGAATGTAAGAATATAGGAAATATCAAATATGATTATCCAAAACTGAATCTATAATAAAGAGACAAGAAATATAATAAGTCAAAGAAATCATATCATGCTAGTTATAGTTTTATGAAGGATTCAAGCTTGAGTAGTGAATAATATGAATGTAAAAATAAAATAGTTAATCTTTATTTAAATTAATCACATGATGAGTTAACTAAATTTTTTTTCACCATTATTAAAACGTTTTTTTGTTGCTAAAAATTAGATCACAAAAAAATTAAAAATAGATTATAGTTCTAGTTATGAAACTGATTATAAACAAATTTAAAATGAACTAACTAAAGAAAATGAATGATTACAAAAGGTTGTTTTGAAAGTTGTCAAACTATATGATGGCCTAAAAAAATGATATAAGAATATGAAAAAGTAAAATAAAATTATGGGAAAAGATAACAAGAAAAATTATATTGCATGTTCTAATAATAATGAGATGAAAAATATTCAAAAATAAAATGATAAGTTAAGAAATGAGAATGAAATACATAATGATTTTATGTATAAAAATAACAAAGATCAAGAAAGAATATTCAAATCATTTTTAGATGACATTTCTAGAGTTAAGAAATAATGAAATAATATAAAATAATAGAATAATAAACTAAGAAATCCATATTTTAATTCAAATGATAAAATACAGATATATTTGGAAAATTACTAAAAATGGAATGAAAATACTAAAAATGAATTTGTTTATTTGGAATCCACTAGTTCAACTTTTATGCAGAGGAATGAAAAGTTTGAAAATATGATGTCCATGAATAAATCTAATAAGTAGAAATACTTTTTTTTATAATAAGAAGATTACAATGATGTATAATACTATTTTTTTATGTTATAATGGTAAAAAAATCACTAACAAATTTTTTTAAGTGTTTTAGAAAATGTAATTATGTAAATGAGTGTTTTATTTTATTTATGCAACCTTTAGGTTTTTCTAAAGCCGTTATGTCAAAATATTTTTCATTCATATTACCTTACAATGTTTTTCATAAATTTGTATGGGTTCTTAAAGGATATTATTCAAATCCTATAATTCCCAAGTTGGAAAACATGCCCAACTAAGTCATTTCTTATGTATATAATTCATTTTCCATATTTATTTTAAATTATGATATGATGGAATGTATTAAATAGTTTATTTTACTTCTAGCTGGTGAGCATGATTTTTTTGGTTTTGTTATGGTTTATTGTCACATGATTAATCAATTTATAATTCATTTTAAATATATTTAAAATTACTAAAATATATTTTTAAGAAATGCATCAATTATGGGTTGGAATATATGATATGTTTATTTTTATCATTTTATGCTTAAAATGTTTTTATTATTACATTCAATTATAATTGCATCAATTTAAGAGGAGTTTTCTATTAACAATTAAATTGTGTAACATGCAGAATATATTGAAAAATCTATTAAGAGTACATGTGGAATTTTAATTTGGGATTATGGGTTTTGGAAATATTTCACTAAATTGTTGTACATTAAGGGGGTTTTGACTATTTATTTTGTGACCTTCTATTATTGTTTAAATAGGAAGCATACTTTGTAATCATGTCCATTTGTTACAACCATTTCTAAATATGTGTATAAAATTCTCTTTAATATTAATAACAATGGTAGAATGTTGGTTTTATTAGAAGAGGGTGTTAATTTTATTAAAAGGGTGAATAATTTAAAAATATTTTTTATACTTTTAAAAAAAATTAAAAAGGTGGAGAATTTTTTGGGGATAATTTTTTGAATCTTTTGACCTAGATGTTCAGTTTATAAATTTAAAAAAATGGGAGATTATTGGTGGTGAGGAACTAGGATTTTTGGTAGAATGTTTTTTAGGTTTTTATAAATTGAATATAATTTCATTTAATTATTCTATATACATTGGAATATTGTCGAATTTTATTATAGGAATTAAATTTTAACTTTATTTGAATAATCATAATTCTAAAAATCCATATATGTAATTGGTTCACTATAAACATTATGTTTTAATTTGATTACATTGTTTGTGATGATTTGAATGGTTTATTGTTTTTTTTGTAATAATAATTTTGTTGAAGTTAATTTATATTTAATCTTTTATTATCATTATTATTATTATTATTTGGGAAAAAATTAATTTTATAATCTTTTATATACCCTTAATTATTCTATGTATCTTAGTTTTTAACCTTATTTGAGTTTCTTACATAATCTTTAAAAACTACCCTTTACCCTTATATAACTTACCCTTTACCATTTTGTGAGAAATATAAGTTATCCTTCACCCTTACGTGACTTTATGTTACCTCTACATAAGTACTTATGATATTCTATTACCTTTATTAAAGACTTTTGTTACCTTTATATAAATACTTATAATAATACCTTACCCTTACGTAACTTTTATATTACCTTTACACATGATTTTTAAACTTTTCATTACCCATATGTAAGTGGAAATTTCATTTATGAATCCTATATAAATATTTATCTACCCTAAAAAGAGTGTTTGTTACCCTAACATAGGAATACTTGTACTTTTATGCATGCACGGCTACCCTTATGTAGGCTATACAAAATTATAGGTACCTTTACGTGGTATGTTAGTTACCTTTACACATCGTGTATAAGATACGAGTTACCCTTATGAAATATCAATTTTACCTTTATATAGAATATATAAAATATGTCCGACCCTAATAGAATTTCTAGTTTACCATTACACATGCCTTACAAATTATGAATTACCCTTATGTGGTATTATAAGTTACCTTTTTGAAAGCCACAAAAATTGTAGCTTACCTTTATGCATGAAATTAAAATTTATGATTAACCTTAAACAGCCTTTATAGTTTAAAGGTAACCTTTACAGAGGTTATACAATATATTTTTTACCTTTACACATGATATAAAAGTATTAAGTTACCCTTATGTTTCATTATAAGTTACCCTTAAATTGTATTTTAATGCTACATTTATGTGAGCTATGAAATATAAATAGTTACTTTTACAAATCATAATACTCCCATGAAAGGAGGATCTTCTCACTCGAACAACACCACTCCTCATCTCCTTGACTGAGTGTAATACTTCAAATGGTAATATTTTCATTTTATTTTCTAATAATTGGTTTAAATATGCGATTAAAGAAATTGAAAACACCGTGAAGATAAGATTCATGGTAGTTCCTTTAATGAATCATAGTTTTTTGGGTTCATCCTATAAAATAATGGGTAATTAGTGAGAAAGAGAATATTAAACAAGATAAGCTATAGAATTGTTAAATAATTGAGGACTACAATTCATTATTTCTGATATTCTAAGGCTTTTCTAGGTTCCTAAGGTTCCCTTATTCTATATCAATTCCTAAAAATATGAAGATCATTATTCAATATCCATCTTTCTTCATATATATCTTATCAGTGTTGTTAGTACTATTTTATATATTTAAGTGCCTATAATTATTTTTTTATATATGATTGTGCCTCCATTAAAAAGGATGTGTTTAGTTATGTCCACCTGATAAAAAAGAAGCAACTCATTTGGCATTGTATATTTATACCTTGGTCTATACAGAGGTAGGTTTTATTTGGGTTATACCTCTAGGTTAATAAAATATAGGCAAGGTTTGGTCTATCTTATAATAAACTAGGTTGTTGTTTTCACCTATAAAATACTGCTACTTTCTTTATTCAGTGAGTACCAATCCTCTCACTGAGTTATAGGTGATTGAATGGTAGGTTAGTTTCACGTAAGGTGAAAAGAACTACTATAAAAATTTAGTTGTTCATATTATTTTTTTATTCCACTTCCAAATTTTTTGAACACCATACTCATATTATCTATTATTATTTTTTATTAAATTTTACAATGATAATATTATAATTAATTTTAAAAATATTAAAGGGACTATTCAACCCCACCCCTCTAGTCCATATTTTCATCTACCTCTTGGCTAAAAAAACCATGATAATGTTTTTGGTTTTGACTATTTTATTATATAGAGTCCAAAACCTATGTTTAGAAATTAATAAATAATTCCCCTCTCCTTTTATATAAATTCCCACCCATCCTCCCACTCATCCTCACTCAAGAACCATTGAGCATGAATTTTCTATTCTTATCCCTCTATAAATCCCTTCCAAGGTATTCCCACGATCATAATAAGCTCGTCATAAGATTTTATAAGTTCCCTATCAATGTTAGGGGATTCTCTCCTCCTCTCCTTTATTCAATAATTTTCTTTGTATTATGGAAATTTATTTCCAATTTCTTTTATTGAAATGTATTTTTACATATCCCTTTTATTTTCCTTATAATTTAAAATTAATTATTTACCATCTTTAACTCTCATTAAACCCTTCCATGAATTTTTATATACACTCATTATGATACTGAAATTATCTTGTGATTTTCCATTCCAAAAAATTATATAGTGAATACCAATCTCAATTTCTACTCAAGGGTATTAACCTAGATGTATCTATCCTTCATTGATTGGGGACTTACATATATGAAACTCACATTCTACAATCAAGGTATTAAATGTGATTAAAGGTGTTCTTATATTGTATGATCTAAGTGGAACACTAATTCATGTGTGTGATATAATTGTGATGAGTGGTCCTATAATTATATAGTCTTATATTGCATTGGGTAATGTTTTTATATCATTTAATACCATGTATGGTTTATAGGAGTTTATCTTAATCACACAATATTATGATGTCTCTATGGTTAGCCTTGAATTATTTTTATGGCTTCATGTTTGTTTCCCTCGGAATTTGGGGATGACCTCCTTGATTGAAGGTTCAAACATTCCAATCAGTTTCTAACGAGTTTGTTCGTAGAACTGGAAACATCCAATGATTCCACATCCATTTGGACCTACTTTCCAAAGGTAGGCGCTCATTAGTTTGTGGAATAATGAGTCTTAGGAATTTGCATTGGTCGAGAGGATGGGAGGTCGGACTCATCACACCTTTTTGAGGGGAATTATTGTCTACTTCGGGACTCTCTTTATAGATTTAAGTTATGTTTGTGAATCCTTATTACATTACCAAGTATAAAATGAGCTTTCCTTAAGATCTGAAAATCAATGATTAAATATGTAGGAAATTTAGAGATTCTTTTATATGTATTCGAGGTTCTTCATCGATAGAGAATCATCTGTGATTATTAGAGATTCTTGGTCAATGGTATCCTTCGACACATTTATATAGAAGTATCTTGGTCATTATGATGACCATGCTGGATTTAAAGCCACTCAGTGGATCACTTGAAGTTTATTTTCATTCAGAAGGACATGGATTATTTCATATTTGGGATCGAACACGCAGATGGGCGACCTACGTATCCTTTGTTTAGAAAATGAATCAGAACCCACGTAGTTCGAGTAAGGGGGTACGATGTTTATGATTGATGGCTCAAAGAATGATTTCATAATTACTTTTACACTCTAAGCTCACGTGAGTCATGCTCGGTGTGAGAAACAAGAGGTATTGGTAAAAATCAGACAATTATGCCATGAAAGATGCAATCATAAGAAATAATGTGGGACTCATGTATGTATGACTACCCAGATAAATGAAGATTAGGATTTACTTCAGGGAAGAAATCCAGAAACAGGGTCCATAAAGGTATATGTGCTTCATGGAGATTTGAATACTCTAACTTGGGGCTTACTCTGGAAAAGGAGGCCCAAATTAGAAGAGGACTTATGATTGTGTTTTTACTCCTGAGAAGGAATCCCATATCAAAGGTAAATTAGGACTGGTTAAGAGAAATTAATACTGGGGCTTACTCCTAAAAAGGAGTCCAAGGTTAAGAGACTTGAAAAATTAAGGGACTTGGGGCTTACTCCTGAAGAGGATGCCCATATTTGAGACTGGGGCTTACTCCTGAAAAGGAGGCCCAGGTTAATGATTATGACTGGGGATTATTCCTAAAAAGGAGGCCCAGGTTAATGAGTTCTCTCATCTTAAAGGACGAGGTTGAATGAATGAAATCTCAATCTTTAGTGACATAAAGATGTGTAAATAACTAGGTTTTGAGAGATATTCCATAGAATTCTTTTCAGATAAGGAAGTCAAATCAAGAAATCATTCCATAAATGGCTTTAAAGAGTGTCTTGAAGACTGAATCTTGAATAGGAGAGGTGGAATGGCTTAAGAGGGTTGAAATGGTCAAGAAGGGCACCCAAAAAGGCAGGGGTGTGCAAGTCCTGGCAGGCGCACAGGTACTGCGTGGGCATGCAAGTCCTGGTCGCATAGGTATACCTGTGTGATAGATGGTTACTTTCACGACGGTTAACCTGCAGGGTAATACTTGAGCAACTCTTGGTTAAAGCCTTTAGAATCATCTTGAGGTTCTTCCAGAAGAGTGGCGCGCAAGTTCTATTGAAGGATTTAGGCGGCGCGTAAGTGTGGCCATTTTCCTTAAGGGATGGCCACTCAGGCGCACAAGTGTTGATGAGTTTTAACACTTAGGCCTTCCTCCCCCTCTTTAGATCTTCTATTCTAGGTAAGAAATTACCTTAGAAGTGTTTCAGAAGCTTTGAGAATAGACTAGGGCACCGAGAGTTCAAATCTGAGTTTTGGGAAAAATTCTTCTCGAAATAGGGGCCCACAGGGTCTATTTATAGGCTGGAGAAGACCCTGGGCGGTTATCACTTAGGGCACACAAGTGTACTTTCACGACCATTGCGGCGTGCAGGTGTACTTGCGCGAGCATCGTAGAACTTGCATGACCCTTGTGCAACATTCTTCTTATTCCTTCTTTTGTCAATTTTTAATATTTGTGAAAAGGTTGAATCACATTGAATTAAGATAATCCCATTTTCCAATCATTATATTTTCTAACGAAAGGAGCATAAAAAAAAGTCCCCCCTAAAAGTTGCATCCAAATGAAATGCGGATTTGACTCTGAGGAAATCGATAATCAAAAGGAAATTGGGGCGCGTAGGGTATGGCGCGCAAATGAGCTTCGGGCGCGCAGGGCCTGGAGTGTAGGGATACGGCTTTTGATCGTGCAGGGTACGGTGCGCAGGTTCATGGCCAAGTCTATAAATAGGGGGCTTCATTCAGCACAATTCACTCAAATCTCACGGACTTCTTGCTCTCAGCGCGCATCTTGGCTCTCGGCTTTTGCTCGTCCGCTCTTCTTTTTCTTGTGTCGCGCTGTTGTTAAGGTATTTAGACTTGTGTGATGATACCTGCGCGACCAATACTTGTGCGACCGAAGAATACTTGTGCACCAACTATGCGACTTGTGCGCCTTAATGACTTAGTCATTTTTTTCAAATCCTTCACAAATTTTATGAAAAATTAACATACTTTAAGAGTTAATTATTCAACTTTTGTGCAGATCAAATGGCTCCAATAAGAATCAGAACGGTTGATGAACTGGCAAGTAAAAGAATTGATGAGATGATGGACATCATTGGCCATGATTACTATTCCATCTGTGAAAGCACGCTTCTGTAATTGGCTAAGCATCCGAAGAAATATCATCGTGATTTCCCACACAACATATATCTGCCTCTGTATGGCCATGGTCACTTGCAAGATGTCAATATTACAGAGGCAATGAACTATCTCTCGCCTTCCTGGTTTCCGTCATATACCAACTTTTCTTCAGTGAATGTCTCAATCGTAGGAACATTTTCAAATGTTGGAACAGTAAATAAATATTATATAATGCATCATAGCTCATGTTCTCCAGATCTGAAACTTCACAAGACTGAGCTGCAACCACATTGTTATCCTTCAGTTTTTCGAAATTCTCAGATGGATCAATCCAAAGGCTAGAAGGAGAAATGGTAATTCCGTTCTGGAGGAGGGGTGAAGCCAACTTGGATGTGGGCTTATTGGGTGCGACAAACTTGTGAAGAGTTTATCAAGGATCTGAAGGGAGCTGCAATTTATGAAGCTGTCTGGGCTGGGCATACATAAGTTTATAGGAATGATAATTTTGCACCGGAATTGCTTATCCGCTGGAGCCCGGAAACTAATTCTTTCCACCTGACCCATGGGGAATTAGGAATTAGTTTGTGGGATGTCTACAAGATCTCAGGGGTTCCAATCTTGGGTGATATGTATGACGAATACATCCCTCCAAAGGCAACCATGAATGATCCAGAGAAGACTCCAGATTTGGTTCGAGAGTTATTGAAGATTTATCATAAGCTCAAAATCGTAAAGACTTCAAAGACTTATTCTAGAAGGTATATTCATCCAGAGGAATGGATGAATGTGTTTCTCAAGAATAATAGGGAAAAGGGGCCCACCTATACTCGTCCTACTAGCTGCCCTAGATCAGATAAGAGAGGTATTCCTGGCACATTTTGGCCGACTCTGGAAGCAGGAGAGTTTGAGAAATGGGGGTATGAAGTGAATCATAAAATCCTAAAGAAGACCCGTCTTGCAGGATTTTTAGCCTTATGGCTCAGTGTCTATCTTTTTCCAGATAGAGATTCGAAGGGAGACGTCAGGCCAGGGACCTTCGTTATCACAGCCAAGTTGGCTGAGAGGAAGATGGTGGGGTTGGATACCCTAGTTTTGGCAAAGATTCATAGGATCTTACTCCATGTCTATATGGGTAAGTCTCCTTTGAGATTAGTGGGACCATTCCATGTTTTATGGGGATAGATCACCATTCACTTCTGGACATATGCTGTTCAAAACGGGATACAGATTCCCAGAAGTTCTTTCAGGCCATCTATTCAGGCCTTCTCTAGAATTTGTCCTTTGTACCTCAATGCTTATGATATTTGGCCAAGGCTAGGTATGCATAAGGAATTCCCCTTATTTCCCTCTGTAAATCCGCCGACAGGGCGATTTTTTGATGATGGATCAGCCATCTTGGAACAGAGGTCTTATATGCTGGCCTGCAGAGATGGTGTATTGGCCACCAGAACTGATGAGGAAATTGTATGTGAGGCCTATGATCCATATCGATTTGCACACCAATTCAAGTGTCTGCAAACAACTGTTTTATCTCCTCCAGTGCATTTCAGATCAGAGCAACATCTAATGGTTGCTCGGGAACTATGGTTGCTCATGGATATAGAAAGGACTAAGGAATTCTTTGACTTACCAAATACTGAAGCGGTAATCAATTTGATAGTATGGTATGCTGAAAAGTGGATAGCATCATATCCTGAGGCCATATTGAATAAACCTATTGATCGGTTTGGGAAGAAGAAGAGAACCATTGTGAAAGAAACAATTCAGGTGGTAGGTGATTCTTCTACTCCTGAAGCTGGTTCACCTAGTTCTTCGACCGAGGCTGATTCATCAGATTCTCAAGAGATACAACATGTGTCAAAACGGCCTCGTGCCGTATATAATCCCCCTGTCAGAATCAAGAGAGCCACTCTATTAACTCCTCGTGAGTTACTTTATTGATTCAATTTTAATTTCAAGTAAATTTATAGAGTAACAAGTTTTCATTCTCTTTTTAAAGTTGCAGGATCTAGAAAGAAATTAAAATACAAGACTGTAGGACCCTCTTCACAACCTTCTAGTACACCTGCATATCTACAACTAGAGGCCATCCAGACATGGCAGGATGTATACTGCGATACTGAAACTATCTAGATGGAGTTATGTGAAGGGTTATGTCTTCCTAGAATAGAGACTCTTTAGGATCCTGCGAATATTCATTTCAAGGATAAACCTGATGAAGTAAGAGCCTATGTCAAAGAGTTGAAGGCCTACATATATGCCACCAATGATTCTATCCCTATCACCAAGCGGGTGAAGGAAATAATGGATCACAGCGCCACTGATAGGGAGTGGAATGAGTATGTGGCTCCTGAAGATGTATGTTTTCTTTCTTTATTTGCTTTGTAACTTGATTTCAGTCGAAGCTTTGTTATTCAAGGAAATTGTTTTCTTCATCTTGCAGCTTGCCAAAACTACTGAGGTTCCTTCTCCACAGTATAGCCCTGGTGGTACTGCCATTGGGGTTGTTACTGAATCTCCTCGCGAACCAGGTGAGATATCTCCAGGCCAGCAGGCCATGGATGAGGAATTGCACATGGATTTCCCCTCTCCCATCCAGGTACCTATAATGGAGACTTATGATAGTCCCAAAAAGCCAAGGAAGCAAAATCATCAGAGGAAGAAGACCATAGCTAAATGCTTCCTTAGCAGTGGTAAGTTCTTCGGATAATCATGAGTCCTAAACCATGAAATTATTGCTCATTTTCCTTGGGATTTCAGGGGCTTCTTCAATTTCCCCTCTGAAGAAAAGGACTTATCCTCCTTTGAGGACTATGGAGGGTGTTGTGGAAAAATCACAGATTCAAGATAACTTGGCTGCTCCTGGAGAAGAGCTAGCATCTGTTCCTAGTATTCCTCATGCAGCTGTTGCAAGAAGAGAAGAACCTATTTCTGGTAAGTCAAAAATGCGTCATAAAAATGTTGAATGAAACACTGACTGACTTTAATTCTGTGATACTTCAGGTTAAACTCCTGCATTAGAGCTTCTGGCGGCTGTTGCAACTGATGTCGGGATTTTATCTGAAGATGTTGTCCAGGGTCAGGGGTTGCAGGACTTAATTCGTCAAGATGACATATCAAATGATCCCACTAGTGAGACTAACCAGGATTCTGAAATATCATTGGATGAAATGATGAATCGTGGCATGTCTTTTGAAGAATTTTATAATCATGCTAAGTTATCATGTGATTTAGAAGACCTTGGGCGTGAGTGTTATCTTTTGCCCAGTAAAATTTCTTATAATTTAAACTTTTAATCATGACTGAAAATAATATGCAGTTCCATCCATAGAAGCTGCTGAACTGCCAATGCCTAAAGAGGGTGTGGACATTGATGTCAACCCTACCATTGCAGAAACATTAGCTCAAGTAGAGATAAACCCAGTAAACCCTCCTGAGACCCATCTTGAAGATCCTGTTGAGACTGGGAAAGAAGGGGAGGAGTCTTCTCAGGTAGTTGATCTACCGTCAGGTAAGGGATAACAATATTTGTGATTTGTACTTAATTTTCAAGACAATTGATTCTTTTTTTATCCTTTGAAGCTAACCAAATCTTTTAATTAATTATGCAGGGCCATCAACTGCAGTGGCTAGATCTGGAGGTGAGGCCTCAACCTCTGCCCCAACGGGAATTGAAAGCGAAGAAGCACAGGTCAGGGGGGAAGGATCAGAACAAGGCACTTCTTTTAGTGCATTAATCCTAGATTACATGCCCCCCTGTGATGATGATGTTGAATCAGACCCAGAGGTTCTTAAAGCGTTCATCTTTTCACGATGCAAGTCATGGAACAACATATGGAAAATCATATATGAGGTTCCTTTAGAAGAGCTATCATAGAAGATCCCTTGATTGTCATCCCAGTTTGTCATGATAGGACTTGTCGGTTTTGGATATGAAAAGATCCATGCCACGTTGAAATAGGTCATCTTCAGGAGGGATCAGGAGCAAAAGTGTCACGAAGATCTGACCAGGGTGAAACTGTCAGTTAACATCGGAGAATTTGAGGCTGCGGTATCCCAAGATGAGGCTGATTATGCTGCCAAGATGAAGGAGCTGAATCATAAAATCAAAGAAAAAGTCGTCCAGCTGGTGCAACTCCAGCAACAGTTAGATGCCGTTACTGGGGAACTTGATCAGCTCAATATTTCATTGGAGGGAGTTCAAACGAATGGTATGAAATCCATTGCAGATGCTAAGAAGGCACTCCATCAAGATGAGAAGAGTGAAGCTGGTCAAGTGCACGAGCTTCAAGTAGCTTCTGATGAAGCTCGGGATGTTGTACATCAAGTGAAGACTTATGTTGACAGTCTTTTGTAATTTATTGAAAAAAGAGAAGAGACTCCAATCTGTGGATGTCCTTCTAATTCTTCTGCATCAATGGAGAGTAATTTTATCTTCAATCATTTATTCTTGTATTCTTTCGCTACCTACTTTAAATTTTACCTAAGCCAATGGGTCTAGTGAGCATAGTTTGATTTTTACTGGGATTATTATAAATAACCCTACAAACTTTGAATCTCTTAATTTCTCAATATTACCTAAATCATATAAAATGTAAGTTTAGTGAGCTGGAACTTGACGTTTATTCAGAGTTCCTTTGACTTTTGTGGGCAGTTTAAAGTCATGCATGTCGGACATAAAGAGGCTAATGTTTAAGGTTGAAATATCTTTGACCGAATGAATTAGAATTGACTCAATTCTTTGAAAATTCATCTGAAAACATATTACCGTACCCGAGTATGAGGGAAAATATGTAAAATATTACTTAAGAATATTTGAATCTGAGGAATGATATGAAAAAGAGCTAAAAGGTATTAGAAGAAGTAGTTCCCAAGAATGAAGTTACCATTATTTAACAAACCCGTTAGGGGGTTGAATTATGTAGAGCCACCTAAGGGAATTGGCTGTATAGTCAAATAATAGTATCTTTCGGCTGACAAGTATGTTATGTGAACTGTTTATGCAAGGCCGCTTAAGGGCACGTGCTACATAGTCAGGAAAAAGAACTCTCAGAAATTTACCTTTCTACTGCTAAAAGCCAGTGAATGTTTATGGATATTCAAATTTTCCAAAGTATAGAGTTTGTTGTATGGAAAGAGGTACTTGAATATGGAGAAGATATTTCTGAACAAGATTATCAAAGAAATGGATGGATATCACTTCTACGAAGGTCTAGCCCAAACATAGGGAAGGAGAATATAAACCATAGACTTGAATACTTTCAGATCATGAAAAATGATATGGAACAAATATGTTAAGGATGTTTATTTTTGCAGATCCCTACATACTTTCATTTAAGACCAATAAGGACAAAAGAGGCTTTCTTCCCAAGAATGAAGTTACCATTATTTAACAAACCCGTTAGGGGGTCAAATTATGCAGGGCCACCTAAGGGCATTGAATTCATAGTCAAATAATAGTATCTTTTGGCTGACAAGTCTGTTATGTAGACTGTTTATGAAAGGCCACCTAAGGGAATGTGCTGCATAGTTAGGTAAAAGAACTCTCAGAAATTTGACATTTTTGTGACTAAAAGTCAAGAAAAGGGCTATGAAGATCTGAAAATATTTAAGGTTAGGATTATGACACATAAAGATGGGTATTTTCCAATGTATACAAAGATACATAGATCAATGCTAACCATAATCATGTTGTGGCCGGGTCCTGAATTAAAATGATGGAATTCATTACGTATCCCATAAGGATGGGAATTAAGCCATGCGTAGTTCTTAAATTACAGTTTAACATCATGTGGGACAAAAGGATTAGAGATCTTAGTTTAGGGTCATAGAGCTTGGACCATTGTAAGAAATACACAGTGTGTGTTTTCATGGGGACATTTTAGCCAAGGGACTAGAAGTGGAATTTTGGGTTAGGCCCAAAAGACTTGGGGCTGGATTTGAGGGACACTCGAATGTTCCTATGTATCCCATAAGGATGGGAATCAAGCCCATGTAGTTCTAGAAATACCCTCTTTACAAATTTGGATCATACATGTGAAGGGTGAAAGGGGACTTTAGTACAATGATGGTTTAACCCAAGATAAAAGGTTTGGGCATTTCCATGTATGCACATAGTCTTTGAAATGAAACATGATTAAAAAATCAATGTAAATAACGGATCCCTATCAGGTGAGGGTATCAAAGAATATTGTAGTTTATTGTCATACTAGACAAAAGTGTTGTATTTTTTAACATCGTATAACAAGAACGAAAGTGAACCAATGTAAATATATTGATTCTAGGAGCGGGTTCACGAATCAACATCGTATGAGATGGAGGTGAACCGATGTGAAGAGATTGGTTTTGGGCTTGAACCTTGGGAGGTTGCCTACGTACCCAGCCTGGAAGGAAAGGATCAAAGTCCGCGTAGTTTAATTAAAGAATGAATTAATGATCAAGTTGTTCTTGGGGACAATGACCTAAAAATGATGTTGTTGGGACTTACACATGGTTAGTAGCCCAGAGAGAGTGTTATGGTTGAGGTTTTCCCTAAGCTCACATGATTCATACTCGATGTAGGAAATAAGAGATAATAACAACCTTAACGATGCATAGTTTAATGTCTTGTAGGACATATAAAGGGGGACTGTGCAGTTTAATGTCATACAGTGAGGACAAAAGAGTACACCATTTAACGTTATGTTGGACGAATTAGGGAACCTTTTTCACATTTTAACGTTATGTTGTACGTATGTGAAAATAGTTTAGAGTCTTATGCATGGACTGTTGGTTGTGCAGTTTAACGTCTTGCTGGACGGTGGTGTAGTTTAAGGTCATAAAGTACCTTTCGGATGATATATTTTGTGTTTATACAAAATATTTCTTCAAAAATCTGGCATTGGTTGGAGTAGTGATGATTTCTCCATCCATCGAGATTAATGAATAAGATCCATTGGAGTAGACCCTATGTATCGAGTAAGGTCCTTCCCATTTTGGCTCAAGCTTGGGAGGTTCCTTTCCTAGTATCATTGGAGTTCTGGGAACTAATACCAATTCTCCCCGAGTGAATGAATGAAGACGGACTTTTTTGTTAAAAGCTCATGCTATTCAATTTTGATAGAATTCCAAGTGGTGAAAAGTGTACAATCTTTTCGCATCTAACTGTTCCAATTCATTCAATCGCTTTTGAGATTGTTCATCTGTAGATGATTGATCACAAATGGAAACTCTGAGTGAGGGTAGTTGAACATTAATTGGAAAGACTTCTTTTGTTCCATATACCAATGAATATGGAGTTGACCGCGTTGCAGTGTGGGTGGTAGTCTAATAAGCCCATAAAGCATGAAAGATTTTATCAGGCCATGACTTCTTATCTTTATCCACCAAATTTTGCAGTATATCTGAAAGAGTCTTGTTGAAGGCTTCTTTGTAGCCATTGGTCGCTGCATGATACCGAGATGAATGGTTGGATTTGATGTTGTATTCTTGATACAACTTCTTCACCTCGGATGAACAGAAGTTGGTTCCATTATCCGTCAATATGGTATGAGGGCCACCAAATCTGGTAATGATGTTAGACTTGATGAAGCTAACAACGAATTTAGAACTGACTTCCTTGAGAGGTATTTCCTCTTACCACTTGGAAAAGAAGTCAGTAGTAGTAATAATGTACTTAAACTACTTGGCTGTAGCCGAAGGGTAAGGTCCCACCACATCAATTCCCCATGTGGAAAATGACCATGAGTATTTAGCTGTGTGAAGCAACTCTAGAGGTTGATGAATGAAGTTGGCATGTACTTGGAATGAATGACACTTCTTTGTGAAATCAACACAATCTTTAATCATTGAATGCCAAAAGTATCCAAGCCTTCGAATCTGATCAGACAGTCTATGTCTAGACTGGTGGGCACCACAGACTCCTGCATGCACCTCTTTCATGACAACCATTGTCTCTTCACCATCAATGCATCTGAAGAGAACTCCATAAAAACCACGTTTTTAGAGAATTTTTTTAGGTGATCTAGGCTATCATAAATAGTAAAATTGACCACACGTCACCAGATTTGTTCTTTCTCGGCTCTATCAGGTGGAAGTGTTCCATTTTGAAGGTATTCCCCGATAAGTGACATCCATCCTGTAGTATGACCATACGGTTCAGGAATGGGACTAATTTCATTAATTTCCTCTGTTCTGATTCAAACATAAGGTGAAATTTCACGATGGTGGGCAATACTGATGGTTGTCTCATCCCGATTTGGATATTCCAGAGCTGTGGCTATATTAGCCA
Organism: Viscum album; assembly: GCA_963277665.1. NCBI lineage: Eukaryota > Viridiplantae > Streptophyta > Magnoliopsida > Santalales > Viscaceae > Viscum > Viscum album. The sequence continues at coordinate 425,243,780 of OY728129.1, read as the reverse complement.
GTGTATCATCTTGAGCATTTTGTGATCCTGGGACATAAGAAAATGTCAGTTCCAAAGGGAATTCCGCTAGTAACTCTATGAAGTAATCATAAAAAGGGATTAGTTCTTCTTTTTTGATGGCATAATCCCCATTTACTTATTTGATTACTCGGTCCGAATCACCTTTCACCTTTACGTGATTCACTTGTGCTTGAAGTGCTAATTCCAAGCCTACGATGAGAGCTTGGTATTCTGCGTCATTATTGGTACCACCTTCCTACAATAAGAAGGAATAAGGTAACACTGCCTTTTCGGGAGAAATGAGCACAATTCCTAAGCCAACTTTGTTGAATTTAGGATTTTCCATTTTCCTCCCTATTGGACTTCTGGAAGCACCATAAAAATACATTTATCATGCTTGAGGACTTTCTTGAATAGAGAAGACTTCCTCATCAGGGAGTTCAATATCTAAGGATGTGTCTTCCACTGTAGGGTGTTCAGCCAGGAAATCAGCCAGAGCTTGGCCCTTTATCGCCTTTTGAGACACATACTGAATTTCGAATTATTGCAAAATAACTGCCCACCTTTCCAGACGTCCTGTAAGCATTGGACGACTAAGGATGAATTTGAGCGGGTTATTGTGAGATACCAATTAGACCTCGTGATGTTGCAGGTAGTGTCTCAACTTCTGAACTGCAAAGATTAATGCCAGGCAGTACTTCTCAATACTTGAATACCGGGTTTCTGCTTCAAGCATAGTTTGAATGAGATAGTAGAGGTTTTTTTCATTCCCAGCATCATTCTTTTGAGCAAGAAAGGCAACCAATGATCGCTCTAGAGCTGTCATGTAGAGGATAAGTGGTCTTCCTTAAACAGGTGTCATGAGTACCGGTGGACTTAAGAGGTATTTCTTGAGAATATTTAATGCTTTTTTACATTCTTCAGTCCACTAGTAAGTGACTCCCTTCTTCATCAATTTGGTGAAGGGTAAACTTTTGCCTTCCAAATTGGCGATGAAACGCCGAATATAGGCTAAGTGTCCTTGAAGTCCTCTTAATTATTTCAAATTTTTAGGAGGTGACATATTAAGGATTGACTTGGTCTTCTCAGGATCTACTTCAATACCACTATGGCGTACAACAAAGCCGAGAAATTTTCTTGAGGTTACCCCAAAAGCACATTTTAAGGAGTTCATCTTCAAATTATATTGTCGAAGCTTGCGGAATATGACTTCCAAATCAGCCAAGTGATTAGAAAATTGTTTGGATTTAACCACCAAATCTTCTATATAGCATTCAACAAACTTACCTAAGAATGGATTAAAAATACGATGCATGGAATGCTGATATGTTGCACCTACATTATTTAAGCCAAAGGGCATTACCCGGTAGCAAAACACACCCTGAGGGGCACTGAAGGCTGTGTATTACTTGTCTTATGGGGCCATTCAGATCTGATTATATCCGGAATATCAATCCATGAAGTAAAGTGATTCATAGCCAGCTGTTGCATCAATTAAAAGTTCTGTAATCGGAACTGGGAAATCATCCTTAGGACAATGCCGATTAAGATCTCTGAAATCGATGAAAACATTAATTTGTCCGTTATTCTTCTTTACAGGGACAATATTAGCCAACCACTTGGGATATTGAACTTCCCTAATGAAGTTATCTTTGATAATCTTATCCACTTCAGCTTCAATTTTGAAAGCATAAGTTGGGTGTGTTCTTCTCGCGGCTTGCTTAAATCCTCGATGTTCTTCTGGTAAACCCAAATGATGAGTAGAAACATCATGATCAAGCCCGGTAATTTCTGTATAGTTCCAAGAAAATATATCTCTATTTTGATTTAGAAAAGAAATATACATCTCTTCCTCTTCAAGAGTCATGGCCGCACTGATTAAAGTGGGCGTGGATCTTCTTTTGTACCTAGATTTATTTCTGAGTTCATCCACAGTGGTGGAGATACCCTCTTCAAATGCTGGAGGAGCATCTATGAGATCTTCCTCTTCTTCTTCATCATGTGTTATTTCTTCCATTTCTACTTGCTTATTTGATGATAAAGCATAATTTTCATGATCAGAAGAGATGTCAAAATTTGCATATCTTGAAGAAGAAGCTTCCATTTCCGAACCGATTGATGATGAAGGGTCTTCTTTGGGTAATAAAGAGGAGATGATGGATTGAGAATCGATATCATTGTTCACATCCAATGTTGCTATAGATTCTTTTGGCCTAATTGGCGAAGTATAGACTTGTTGGATTTCAGCAGATGAAATGAATACGTCACCATTTGTGCTTTCATCACTGCTTGGTGGGTTACCAATTTCTCCCATGTTGTCTGGATCGATTGTCGTAATTGACATTATGGATATTTCCATAAGAGTATTTTGATTTGGGTCTATCTTGTCAATTTGACTGATAGGCAACACATAATATGTACTCACATGTGTAAATGGATTTACTGGAATCTTCTCCAAACCATATGAAGCATTAACTTTGGTAATCTCCTTTGTTGTGGATTTCTCCCTTCCCTTCATGTGATAGAATTCCACCTCAATGTATCGAGACTCACATGTCTTGAATGGGGCCTTATCACCATACAATGTCCAAACTTGACCATAGAAACAATATTTGAGATATTGATGGTATGATGAAGGGATAGTCGCATGTTGATGTAGCCAGGGTCTTCCAAGCAAGATGATGAAAGCTGAATCTTGATCAACAACCATGAAATCCGAATTGGATACAAGATCTCCAAACTGAGTTCTAAGTGTAACTTCACCTAGTGGTTCTTGTTCATTTTTATCATATCCTTGTAACATCATGGTAGAAGGAGATAAATCAGATTCCGTGAGGCCCAATCGACGAAGTGTACGAATAGGCATGAGGGTGACTCCTGAACCATTTTCAATGAAAGCTCTTTGGACGTCTACGCCATTGACCTTGCCAGATAAGTACAAAGGTCTAATATTCCCATGCACAACATCATCTTCATCTTCATTAGTAAAAGATATTATTGCATGGAATTCTGCAGGATTATTCTCTATGTGATAGACTTCAGCTGCAGCAATTTTAGTTTCAAAATCTTGAGGACTCGACAAAGCCTTGATGAGTGCTTCCTGAAGATCTTTTGACAGATTAAGAGCATCTAGAATTGATAACTTGGCGGATACTTGGGACAAGTATTTCAATACATCATACTTTTGATCCAGAGGTCTTCGTTTCCCAATAAGAATATGTGGTTTAGCAGGTACCTTGGAAGCATATTCTTTTGAAGTTGATGCATCTTGTATTGGGATAGGAGTTGGCAATATTCCTGGTTTTGGAAGATTAGACCGATTAGATCCATTTACTTGTTGAGAGGAAGAATATGGAACCTTCAACCGGTCTTCCAAAATAACTGTGCCAGGACTGAATTTTCTGTTGGTAGAAAAACTTTCTTGTTCTTGCTGATCTCGCTGAAGGGCTCTACCATGATTTTCTACTGCGTACACAGTTCTAGCAGGGGTAGAATTGGAATAGTGTATTCTGAAATATCCACGTCTTCTTCTGTATCCTGATCCTCTGGAACTTCCTCTGATTCCCATGTTTGATACAGGGAATTTAGGCTCATCGAAATCGAAACTGCGACTAGCGTATGGATCCGTTAATTGAATCATATTAATAGAATCGAATATTAACTCTTCGTATGATGAAGACTCTGCCTAATTAGCCTGTTTAGTCTGTTCCATTTGGTGGGGCGGTGCCCGTGGATTTGAAGTAGATGGCATGAAGTCTTCCAGAGTCAAAGAAAACATAGGCTTTGACACATACTCATATTCTTCTGATTCTTTTTCTTTCTTTTAATCATGTCGTTTCTTTGAGGACTTTCCCTCTAATGAAGATGGTTTTTCCGCAACATTCATGGCAGAAGACACAATTGGTTTCTTTAATTGTGTTCACAAAATAGCATGAGTTCGGTTGATTGTCGTTCTGACCATCCAATCATCATACTTCTGTGCATTTTTGCTTTTGACTTCTTTCCATTCGCCTTCCTCCTCTGGAACTGTAGCAGTAACACATGCTACCTGAGCTGAAGAACCTTTCAGTTTGACTTGTACCAAGTAGACCATCTTTTGCAGGAGGTCTATGAAGACAAAACACTCCTGGATGAGATGCCCCAACATTTTATGAAAAGGGAAATAATTGGGACAGTCTTCATCTCCCTCTCTATTTAGACTCTTAGGGCTTGGTAATTGAACCCGATTATTTTCCAGAGCTGAAATAAAGTAACCAAGAACTTGTTCATTTCGGAAAGATTATGTTTTGCTCTTCAGATCCTCAAATTGTTTTTGTCTTTGATCTCTTTGATCATCTGGATGAAACAACCTTTGTTGTTGGCGGTCAGGAGGTGGAACCCTTCGAGAAGATGAAGGTTTTGAAGTAGAAACAAGTACAGGTGTTTGTTTAAGCATAACTGTAGTAGTTTCTACTTTACCCATTTTCCTTCATGGAGCTGATGGAATTACACGAGATTTAGCCTTATCCTGTATAAGGGAATCTTCAATCTGCTGAGCGATTGATGTAAGGTCTCGAAACCCTCCTGTGTATTTCACAGGGATCAACGGCATGTGTAACTCGTCATGCAAATTTTCCACATAGATTGGTAACAATTATTCTTGAGGGAGTGCTAATATTAGAGAATATGTTAATCCCTTCCAGCGAGCAATGATATCTGAGACCCTTTCATTCTCCCTTTGCTCACAGTTTTTAAGATCAAAAAATTGTTGTCTTTGGAAAAGTTGAGCTGAACTAAAGAAGGAATTGTTGACGGAGATCTTCCCATCCAGTAATTGACCAGGATTGCAAGCTTGTATACCAGAAAAAGGCTGGTCCTTACAAGGTCCATACGAATAATCTGAGTTTTGCTGCTTCTTGCTGCTCCAGAGTTCCCATCATAGGATCACAACAAGACACGTAATGCGTTAAATGTTGTTCACGGTCGCCTGATCCATTTAAAATAGGGAATTCAGGGTTTCCAAAACTGGATGGAGGAGAGATTGGATCTACCCATTCAGGGTAAACATTCTTCTCTAGTTGAACCTGCGCACATTTCCCTTCCATAGTTTCTAACCAAGCTCTTAATGACTCAATGGTAGTTATTAACTTTTGAGAAACATCCGGTTGAACTTGGACTTGGGTAGGTGCAATGACTGGAGCTTGGACAGATGTGGTGGTTGGTGCTGCAACTGATGGTAGTACTGCCAACTGTTGTTGCACTTGACCAGTAGGATTAGACCTGTGAGGGTGTGCTAATAGAGAAGGATATTCTTGACCCATCTCAGTAGCTACAACAAATTCCCTTGGCTGACTAACTCCAGCACGCTTAAGAAGAAGACTACCCTGAAGTAGTTCTGCATTCAACCTCCTCAATTCCTTCATTTCTTCCTCCTGTTGTGCAAACCTTTTCTCTAGTGAGAGCGATTGGCCTTCTCCAGAGGAAGGATATGTAACCTGGTTCTTTCCCCTCCCTTTGTTGGATCCTTTTCAGAGAGGGGGATGTAGGTTACTTGAAGGATTACCTAGGTTCTGAGTAACCCTTTGATTTTGTGTACGCACACCTTCTTCATTTGTGTTGGTGCATACATCTTATTGAGTAGGAACCTCTTCATGTGAGTCCCCTGAGTGAGCCTCATCTGATGGATCAGCAACAACGACATTGATGACATTGATTGATGTATAACGCATTACATCCCTTCTATCAGCATTTCTGTGATATTGTCTTCTTCCATGTCTTTGATGATACATTGCCTTTTGTTGATTCGATCCCTCAGGAACTTCTTGACGAACTGTAATTTGGAGGGAATCTCCTGATAATTTGGCTCTTCTTTCCTCTTGCGGCTTCTTCCCCAATTGAGAAAAGACCAACTATCTCTAAGGAGGGGATTGATGATTTGAAAAAGTCCCCAGTCCGGTGGACTGGGGATATTCCTGTTGTTCCTGCTCAACTCATCGATTCCTATTTGTTGATTTCGAGGGTTGGTTTAAAAGAGTCCCTAGTCTGGAAAGCTGGGGTGGCTCTTGACATGCTATGTCTGAGACTTTCTTAAAATATCTCCTGATCTTGCGAACCTTAGTCCGGAAATTAGCTGGATGCATTAACCTGTATCCACTTTTATCACCTGGTTCAAAATACTGTTGGATGATTTCCGACACTTCTGTCACTTGATGATGTGCTTCCTCCATACGAGAGGCATGTTCAATATTCTAGTTTTCTTGATGCAGGAGTAATTAAACAACTTGTTCTCTGTATTCATAATTTTGATAGGAACTAGTTGAGGCATGTTATTGGGAAATCTTTTGATTACAAACAAATCCCATTGACTGTGGCTGGCCAAGGGCAATAACATTGCATGAGACCATTTTCGGTGGTCTTTGATGACTGGAGAGCACCGTGAAATGCAGTTCTCCATGAACACCCCATCCTCTAACATGAATACCAGATGGGGCATTGGCAATTAACTGGCGCAACTTTCTTAGTGCGCCAAGGCATGAACGCTGAAGGGATCTCTGCTTCTTTTCATCCTTCGGATATCGAGAGACTGATAGAGATGCCAAGTCAATTTGGCATTGTAACCCTTCTATTATCTTAACATGATTTTCATATTCATCATAAGATAATACTTTCTTTTTCAACTGACAAAGAGTTTTCCATATGTTGAGACGAATATCATGAATTCCATCTTCCGTCAACATTTCTGGAATGTCATACTGAGAGTCATCCAGAGGCCAAAACATGACTGGCACTTCACCTTTTTCCAGTTTTTTTCTCATGTTCATCATTTTCTCTTTATCATTTCATGAAGATTCTTCTACCTATTTTGACCAGAGCTGGTGCTTCCTTGTTGCTTCATCGGATTCAACAATATTGGTAGAGAAATCATTGATCAAAGTAGAAGATGCATGACTTAGGGGTGGTTCGTAGAATGACCTACACTCTGGGATATCTTCTGATTGAGAAAGTATTTCACCTGCTAACGATGAAGCATCAGACATGACTGGTTTCGGATTTGCAAGTGCCTTAAGATAAGAGGGCTTTCTCGGCACTACATTGTCCACTGGATCATTTTCTGGGAAATGTGCATCATTACTGCGGAGAGGAATTTCACAACGAAATTCATCATCATGGGGAGGACCACAATAATGGGTTAAAGTAAAAGATGATATCTCTTACTCCTTGTTCTTCTGACCACACAGAGGGTTCCTGTGGCTCTCATATGAAGATGAGACTTCGAGATCGACCGAATTTTCATGAATCAAGACTTCATGAGGAAGTTTCTGTTGAAGAACTTCAGAATTAATGTTCCCACTATTGGTAAATGAGGGATTAGAATCTTGGATTCCAACAGATAATTTTCTGAGGGCTTCAAGAACTCCAACATCGAGCAATGCCTTGTTACAGATTGGCTCTTGATCTCTTGTCTATGATGGGTAGGTATTTTTCTTAGATGCCTTCTTACTCGCCTTGGAAACCACTTGTTGACGAAAGTGGCTACTCTGAGCAGGTGTATGTGTCTGATCAGGAGAGATGGTCAGGTTAGGCTGACGATCTCCACTAAAATCAGGTGTATGTTCCTGACATGGTTTTCCGTATGATATGGGGGAGTATGCCCCACAACCCTATTAGACTGGAATAGATGTGTGTGTCTGTTCTGGAGTGAACTGTTGATGTGTCACCCCACTGGTAGGGATAGATTTATGTGTCTTTCCCTGAGATGCTACTAAATCTGTTATAATATCCTGGAAAGCATCCAGAATATGAGCAGGGATTTGCTTCTACTCTTTCACCATTGATAGAATATGCTTGGTGACTTCAGCTACCAGAACGGGGATATACATCCATTCCGTTATTGGAGAAGGTGTATGTGCCTGCTCCTGGCCTCCTTTTCCTATCAGTGAATCCTGACAGTACTCAAGTGTGGGGACAGAGAGTTGAGTCTACCTTCTTTTTGTCATCGGATCTTTTCGACTGACTTCTTCGTGTGGTACCAATCGAGACTGTTGGTAGCCTTGATTAGTATTAACATGTGTATGTGCCTTCTTATTTCACTTCGCCGAATGTGGTTTATGAGCTCCATCATATGTAGTCAGACGATCCTGCTGACTAACTAATGATGTATAAATAGGTGTATGTTCCTACCTATAGTACTCTGCCGGAATTGCCTGGTGGGATTGGCGTGATGCTGCCAGACGAGTCTGCTGGACAGTGGAATTAAAAAGGGCAGGTGTGTGTGCCCGCTCGTTGCTTTCCACCATGTTAGGTTGGTGGACTTCTCCGGAGATGGCAGAGATGAGAACCTGCTCATTGTTAACCGGATATCGCCTCTGGCGATTCGTCTTGCCTGCTCAGGTTCGAGGAACCTGAGTCGAACACCTGGAGTTGACACCCTCATCATGTTGAGGGTGCACTGCCGCATGAGTCTGGCGGTGATTGTTGATGGGAGCCTTTGGGAAGGACTTCTACTTCCTTGAATTAAGGCCCTGAGGGACCTGCTCATTCACCTCCCCAGAATATGGGAGTGAATAGTGATTGTGTTCCGGGGATAATGACCTGAAACGGTTGGAGACGGTGGTTAGCACCACCTGCTTCTTGATCACTGGTCATCGTTGTTCGGACGACCGGTGTGAGTTGTTCACTTGGAGGGCTTGTCGGGCAGCCTCCAGATATGGGATAGTACCGTGTTGACGGTACTCCTTAACCAGCGCATTTGATACCCAGTGTTGAAGACGTTGAGTAGGTGATGTTATCCTCAGAGTTGATGACGAGCCAGCAAGAGTAGCAGCAGTGGAATTCGCAGTAGCGGTATTCACAGGTGTGAACTTGAGAGAAGCCATTCTGGAAATGCAGAAGATCTTGGAAAAGAGTGCCTGTTTGATATAACAGACGTAATCAAGATAAATTAATCCACTATATCTTTTGGATGAGCACATATGTCAGTGATGGTTTTTTTTGGCCCTCTCATTGAGTTTTAAATAGGTGCCTAACAAATAGGTAAAACATCATTTTATATTGGTTAAGGATTCACATTGGGTTCACCATTTTTTGTTTCCCTCAGAATTTGGGGATGACCTACTTGATTGAAGGTTCAAACATTCCAATCGGTTTCTAACGGGTTTGTTCGTAGAACCGGAAAAATCCAATGATTCCATATCCATTTGGACCTACTTTCCAAAGGTAGGCGCTCATTAGTTTGTGGGCTTATGAGGCTTAGGAATTTGCATTGGTCGAGAGGATGGGAGGTCGGACTCATCACACCTCTTTTAGGGGAATTATTGTCTACTTCGGGACTCTCTTTATAGATTTAAGTTATGTTCGTGAATCCTTATTACATTACCAAGTATAAAATGAGCTTTTCTTCAGATCTGAAAATCAATTATTAAATATGTTGGAAATTTAGAGAATATTTTATATATATTCGAGGTTCTTCATCGATAGAGAATCATCTGTATTTATTAGAGACTATTGGTCAATGGTATCCTTCGACACATTTGTATAGAAGACTCTTGGTCATTATGATGACCATGCTGGTTTTAAATCCACTTAGTGGAGCACTTGATGTTTATTGTCATTCAGAAGGACATGGATTATTTCAAAGTTGGGATCGAACCCGCAGATGGGATACCTACGTATCCTTTGTCTAGAAAAGGAATCAGAACCCACGTAGTTCGAGTAAGGGAGTATGATGTTTATTATTGATGGCTCAAAGAAGGATGTCATAATTACTTTTACACTCTAAGCTCACGTGAGTCATGCTCGGTGTGAGAAACAAGAGGTATTGGTAAAAATCAAACAATTGTGCCATGAAAGATGCAATCATAAGAAATAATGTGGGACTTATGTATGTATGACTGCCCAGATAAATGAATATTAGGATTTACTTTAGGGAAGAAATCCAGCAACAGGGTCCATAAAGGTATATGTGCGTCATGGAGATTTGAATACTCTAACTTGGGTCTTACTCCTGAAAAGGAGGCCCAAACTAGGAGAGGACTTATGATTGGGCTTTTACTCCTGAGAAGGAATCCCAGATCAAAGGTAAATTAGGTCTGGTTAAGAGAAATTAAGACTGGGGATTACTCCTGAAAAGGAGGCCCAGGTTAAGAGACTTGAAAAATTAAGGGACTTGGGGCTTACTATTGAAGAGGATGCCCATATTTGAGATTGGGGTTTACTCCTGAAAAGAAGGCCCAGGTTAATGATTATGACTGGGGCTTATTCCTGAAAATGAGGCCCAGGTTAATGAGTTCTCTCATCTTAAAGGATGAGGTTGAATTAATGAAATCTCAATATTTAGTGACATAAATATGTGTAAATCACTAGGTTTTGAGAGATATTCCACAGAATTCCTTTCAGATAAGGAAGTCAAATCAAGAAATCATGCCATAAATGGATTTCAAGAGTGTCTTGAAGATTGAATCTTGAATAAAAGAGGTGGAATGGCTTAAGAGGGGTGAAATGAGCAAGAAGGGCACCCAAAAAAGGCAGGGGCACACAAGTCCTGTAAGGCACGCAGGTACTGCGTGGGCGCACAAGTCCTGGCCGCGCAGGTATACCTGTGTGACACATGGGTACTTGCGCGACGGTTAACCAGCAGGGTAATACTTGAGTGACTCTGGGTTAAAGCCTTTAGAATCATCTTAATTTTCTTCCAGAAGAGTGGCGCGTAAGTTCTATTGAAGGAGTTAGGCGGGGGGCATGTGTAGCCATTTTCCATAAGGGCTGGCCACTCAGGCGCGCAAGTGTTGATGATTTTCAACACTTAGTCCTTCCTCCCCCTCTTTAGATCTTCTGTTCTAGGTAAGAAATTCCATCAGAAGTGTTTCAGAAGCTCTGAGAAGATACTAGGGTTCCAGGAGCTCAAATATGAGTTTCTGGAAAAATTACTCTCGAAATGGGGGCCCACATGGTCTATTTATAGGCTGGAGAAGACCCCAGGTGGTTATCACTTAGGGAGCGTAAGTGTACTTGCGCGACCATTGCGGCGCGCAAGTGTACTTGCGCGACCATCATTGAACTTGCGTGACCCTTGTGCAACATTCTTCTTATTCCTTCCTTTGTCAATTTTTGATATTTTTCCAAAGGTTGAATCACTTTGAGTTAAGATAATCCCCTTTTCCAATCATTAGATTTTGTGATGAAAGGAGCGTCAACAATGTTTGATATTGTTTCTGCATTAATATGTTTCTATGATGTTATTATCTTATATCATGATTCAATGTTCATGTTTATGATTATTTCTCCTTTTATGTCACCTTGATATTCTTGTTGACTCACATGTATTACTTTCATCATGTTATTCTTTGATTGTTCCCCTATTTCAATTTATAGCTCACCCCTTTCTTATGTACATCCTTAAGTTATCCTATGAAGTATTAGAAGATAGATGGAATATAAGAGTATTTTTGGAGTTTTTAAATAATGTTGTTGTACCCATTCTTCAAGTTAATATGATATGTATCTAATTACCCAAACACATTAGGCTTCCTGATATTTTGGGATTATATTAAGTATATATATATTTAATAAATCATAAATTAATGTGTATTAAAGATATGTATTTTCATAGTTGGTATCAAAGAAAGGTCTAGTGATTTTTGGGTATTAGGATTAGAAAACATTAGTTAAAGCCTTAAGAATAATACTAAACATTGGATAACATCTACGATTTATATAAAAGTATAGGGTAAGTGGTTTCAAAGAAACAAAACCATGTCAGGATACTATAGTAGACATGGATCTCTCATAATTATACCAAGGGGTAATAACCTCAAATAGGACACATTGGGTATTAACTCGATAATAACCTAGTGAATGACAAAGAGGACTTGTTGCACACTTATTTTGACACACCTGGAGGATATTCTTTGGTAAATTCACATGCTCCTTATGAACCATCATGAAGGGAACAAAAATACCCATAAAATTTTAGGATAGGAAATATATCATGGTTAACTAATATTGAAACCTAAAAATTCATAGGATAACGGATGTATATTATTTATGTTTTATCCCGTGAATTTTTATATAATTTTTTTAAGTGTTTAATAGTTTTAAAACTCTCATCCTTGAGTCTATTTTGGATGAAGTAAATGATTATAAATATAATCAAATAGTAAAAGGTGGGCTTATCATCCATAGTTCTATGAATTAATTCCAATAACATGAATTTAGAAGAACTATTCAAACACCACCAAAAAATATAGAAGTGGGGATATCTATGAAAATTGGAAATGTGGAAATTATTGAATCCTAGGTATATAACTTCTCCTATGTCCATATTTGTGGGATGAACATCCATTTGATCCTTGTGATACTTACTTTAATAGAATTTTATTCAATTATGGGTATGCATTGGATTCCCCTGTATAGTTCTAAAAAAAATTTATGAGAGAAGGAAATCACCCTCTATATCACAAGTAGCCCTTCAATTCCATATAAGTGCAAGGAAGAGGGAGAATATCCTTCAGAATTACCATCCCAATCATGGATATTATTGTCTTATAAGAAAGTATATTTACCTAAAATGATTGAGACTAAGGAAAACATAATCCTTGATGACATTCCTATTATGAGGGAATATGTTGATGTCTTTATAGAATAATTTTTTGTTCTTCCTCCTAGAAAAGAGTTTTATTTCTCGATCAAAATTATACCCAAAGATATTCTAATATCCAAGACTTCATAGAGAATGATCATGGTTGAAATTGAAGAGTTAAAGAAGAAACCATATAAGAATATAGATAACGAGTTTATACTCTCAAGTGATTCACTATGGGGTGCATTGGTCCTTTTCATAAAGATTAAGGATGGTTCAATGCACCTCTTCATTGATTATCATGAGATCAATAAGATCACAATAAAGAACAAGTATAATCTTCCATGGATTGATGACTTGTTTGATCATCTGTATGGAGACCAGTACTTCTATAAGGTATATCTTTGTTTGGGATATTGTCAAGTAAATTTTATGTAAGTTATTCCCAAGACTTATTTTTATACAATGTATGGGAATTATGGGTTCATAGTGATTCCATTTGGACTCACTAATGTTCTAGCTATATTCATAGAATTAATGAATATATTACTTAGGGATTACCTCAAAAAATATGTGGCATTATCTATAGATGATATTAGTACCTTCTCTAAAAGCAAGGTGGAACATGAGGACCATTTCATTGTTTTACTAAAGGCCTTAAAAACAAAAACTTATAATAAGAGAATAATAAATGAAAATTTTATATAGAGAAATTAACACTCTTAGGGAATGTTATCATCAAAAAAGAAATATATGTAGATCCTTAGAAGATAGAGTCAATTAAAGAATGGCCGAGACCAATATATTTTACTGAGATTCATAGTTTCTTTGGAATAGTTGGGTACTATCATTGATTTTTATAATTTTCAAATGATAACAAATCCCACTATCCAAGATAACTCTGAGGGAGTGAATTTTATCTAGACTGATGAATGCGAGGAGATCATTAAAGAGTCAAATAAAATGATAATCACTACACTTGTTCTCATCTTACCCACCATCACGTAAGGATTTCTGATATACAGTGATTCATCCAAAAATTGATTGGGTTGTGTACTCATGTAAGATGAAAAGGTTATAACTTATGCCACCTGCAAATTGAAGATCCATAAGCTTAACTACACAACACAGAATCTAGAATTGGATACAGTGATCTTTTCATTAAATATTTATCAATATTATCTCTATAGGGAGAAGTGTGACATATATATTATAAAAAATCTTTAATTAGAGAGGTTTATTTTTTTTATGTTAACGAAATTTTAAAACAACACTAATTCATTTACTGACATTTCTAAAAAACATTTCCAAATGAGTTGTTGAAAAATTAGTGAAGTTTCTAAATGTTTCTATTTAGTGACACATCATTTACCGAAATTCCTAAATAATGTCAGTAAATAAAATAAATAAATTAGCAACATTTATAAATTTCAATATTTACTGACACCTAGATTATTGATGTTTTTTAGAAATGTCAGTAAATGGAACCTCATTTACCAACATTTCTAAAAAACATTGGAAATTTTATGTTTTAAAATTTATAATTTTTTGTTTTTTTTGTAATTTATATTTTTAAATATATATATAACTATCTCTCACCTCCATGTCCCTCTCATTTGGTTCCTCTTCCCTCCAGTAGACCCCCCATGTTCGGCGCTCTCCTTCTTGCCCTCTATTGTGTGTGTGTGTGCGTGTGTGTGTTAGTATGTGTGTGTTTATATTATATAAATGTGTGTTTCTGTGTGTGTGTGTGTAAATATTTAATTGTATGTATACATATATATAACTATAAATATATATACATATATATATAATTCTCCACATTTTAAAACACTGGTAATATGTCACTAAAATAGCCACATTTTCTTAAAAATGTGACTAAATTTAAAATATATATGTGTCTTTACATATAAATATATATGTGTATATATATATATATTTATTTATTAATTTATATTTGTGTGTGTGTTTATATATATACATATATATTTATATATATATGTCTTTTTTATATGTATTAATATATATATATATATATATGTGTGTATTTACCTTGATGAGTGTAAATGAGCTGTATAAATATATATATATTAAAAGATGTTTCTTTAAAAGAGGAACTGATATAGTGATATTTTCAGGAAACATCTCTAAATTAGCATTTTTTTCCTGAAAAGTGGATCAATTAGTAACATTTCTAGGAAATGTTTCTAAATTAGCGACATTTGTAGGAAACATTGCTAAAGTACAGTTTTTTGTAGTGATATATGAATTATAAAATCCTCAAGTATATATTCACACAAAAGAAGATCAATATGTTTCAATGATGGTTCATAGATATGATTAAAGATTTTGTTTGTTAAATCCATTACCATCATGGGAATGATAACAAAGTGGTAGATTCTCTGAGTAGAAAAGATCATGCAACCCTATCCATGATGAGGATTGAAAGGGATCCAAAATAATTGGACATAAAAAAAGGATGAAAATGGATATATTAAATGGATAATCATAAAAACTTTACAAAAAAACTAATCATCCATCCATTCTTGAGAGGATCAAGGAGGCCTAAAAATATTATAAAGAGTTACATCAAAAAGTAAATAATATTAAGAAGTTCAAATTTTTTAAAGATAGAGTCAAAAGGTTTGGATCCTAGATTTGTGTCCCATAAAAACCATAGCTGAAGAGGGAACTTCTAGATGATGTGTATATCTCATCCTTCTATATTCATCCAGGAATCACTAAGATGTATAGATATCTAAAGAAAAACTTCTAGTGGCATAACAAGAAGAGTTGGATAGTAGAATGTGTATCTCTATGCTTGGTATGTGGCGCAAACCTATTACGAGGTGTGGAAAATGATACCATTTATATTTTCTTAGTTTAGAACAATGATTATCTAGGGTCTTCTAACTTGAGGAGCTTCACATTTAATCAATTGTTAATTCAAGTACACCAAAAATACTATGTTTTGGGTTTTTCATATTTTATAAAATAATGTAAAATAGATGGAAAAAAGAATGGAAATATAACTACCATATAACGAAAACAGAATTGGGGTTGTAAAAAGAAAGTACTTAGCCCTAAGATTGGTTTCAGGTTCTTTCATTATTCATGATGGTTGTATAAATTCATCTTGATAGTCCAATTATGAAATATCACTCTTGGATTACTGTTATTATATATATTTCTTATGAAATATTGATTGCCTAGAATAAATTATTTGGAAAATGAAACTCCACTACCTATTATAATCAAGGTTGATGACACACCTCATTTGAGAATGGTTCATCTTATAGTAGCCAACTCTAACATATTTCATTTCATCTATTTAATAACTCAAATCCATCATTTTAAGAGCACTCATTTAATGAAAGGGACATAAAGGATTTAAATAAAAGAATATATGTGAGTTAAATATTCATGTCACAATGGAAAATATGTACACATGTACACTTCACTCTTATTCCCCACAAAAAATAAATAAAACACATAGAATTTAATATCATAATTTAGGAAACACCTAAATCCTCCCCCAAGGCCAAGGCTTGGGTCAGTCACACTTCATGAGAGTGTAAGAGGTCACGGTGGAATAATGAGAATTAGTGAAGAAGAAAAACATTAATAATAATAATAATAATAATAATAATAATAATAATAAGAAAAAGAAGAGAGAGAGAATAAAATAGAATTATAAACAGTTTGGAAAGAGTTTGTAACACTTTAATTATAAATATAATTAAGTTACATTAATTCATCTAAACTATAGCAGAAAAAAAAGAAAATAAAATACCAAAAAATATAGTTGTAGCACAAAACCAAGATGAGATCCATCTGATCGATTACACTGTAACATCCCCAATTATTTATACAGGTAATAATCCCTTATTTAATATTTTTTGAATATTTATTATCTTATGTCAATTTTCCTTTTCTTTTATTTAATATTATATTTTAAATATCATCATTGAATCTCCTTAGATATCGGGTGTTTCTAATTTTTAGTGTGGTCTCAAACTATGACGCGGGATGATCCATTATGCCTTAGCATTTGTTATTTTTGTATGGTGATACATGGGATATCGGGTATCCATTTATTCCATAGTCGTAGAATTAATTATTCAAACTTATATTAAATTATGTCATTATCGTATTTGGAATCTCCATTAATCTATGAAACTACTACAGTGCAACCTCCTTAAAGAATGATTCCCCTTAAAAACTCAACACTGCTAATATTAGTACCTCCATGGGGTAGGCTTCTCTCTATAGGGAAATTTTATCCTCCTATTGTCTTACTTATGGAGAGATATGGTGAAGTTGGTGGTTCGTGGACACAACTATCTTCAACATCAAAATCTAGATACTACAAAAAATAGAATCTCTACAGTGTAGGTCCAACATCCATAGTGCTGCCAAATTTCAATGGTGACCCTACGTTGTCTTTTCCTTAATGTGATATTAACTTCATGGAGTCTAAATAGATCTCCATTTCATGTGGGGATTTATTACTCTTCAAAATAAGCTTTTCATCAGCCTTGGGCAACATGTTGTGTGGGATCCTCCCTATACTACCTATACTCTCCTTCAGCTCGAGAAAGTCCCCCCCATATTCTGTCCTAGTCAGTTGACTCTTCTTGTGTGAGTTAAGAGGCTTAAATCATTTGGGTATTGGGCTAACTTGGGTTGGGAATATAATTTACCTATAAAATGTTAATCCACTTAGTAATTTTCCAAAATATATTATTTTATAAAGCAAAACATTAAAAATCCATAATTCAATTCATTTAAATTCATATTAATTCCTCAATTTAAAATCCCAACATTTTAAATAAACAATTAATTCCATGGGAATAATGATTAAAATCATTTAAAATCATTAAAAATATTTAAAACATTCATTCAAAAATGAGTGCATCCAATACCTCTAAACTTGAACTATTATTTTCCATAATCATTGAATATCAACATTGAATTAAATGGGTAACCAATGTTACTAATGTTTTAGTCTCAAATAATATAAAAAAATTATAAATGATAAATCAAATTTTGAAGTTATGCACAAAATATCAACTCAACTTCAAAATTTTCAAAAGATTGATAAATATAATTATTTTATCTTATCCATTTTGAAAATATTGTAACTTCTCCTTTCTTTCATTTAAGCTTCTCAATTATTTATTATTAATCATTCCAATCCATGATCTACCTCACTTTGAATATTTTTCTCTCATCACTCATGATAGAAATTCAAGTAAATTAAGGCACTTATCATGAGTACATTCTCCTTTTCCATAGGCCTTCAAGAGAACTACTTTATGTACTTTGTAAATAAAAAAATCATATAAAATCATGAGGGATTTACAATTATGGTTTTAAGGACTTTTAGTCATTATCTTGGTAGGGATTTACTTTAATAACATTTTGGCTCAAAGAGGAGGTTTATCTCTTAATTCATAAAGCATGATATCAAAAATTAAAAGATAAATGGTATTATCCCCTTCAAAATGACAATTCACACTTTCCAAGATCAAAGAAAGGTTATGATCAACGAATGTATGAAAATTTAATTTCAACTTATTGAATTTTCTCTGATATTTTTCAATTAATTTCTTTTCAAACTATTTTTTCATATTTTTTACTTTTTCAAAAGATATTCTTAGAATAAACCTCACATCCATCACTTAACCATATATAATAAAAAACATATGTCTAGTAATAGTCATTTTTTATTTTCTAAAGTTACAAATCATTGCATTTTTTATTTTTTTAAATAAGGTAAAATAATGAAAATATGATTAATGAATCAAAAACCATTACCAATACCTAAAGTAGCACCGCCCACACTTTTTCCACATAATATAGTGTATCCTTACAGCGTGGATTTTCTTTACCCCTACACTTCAAATTTAAAATATCATGAAAAATACTTAGATAAATTCATGAATGGATATATATTCCTTAAAATGTGTCTCATTTCTATCAAGGTCATTCATGATATATATGGACTAAAGAATGATAAATGTTGTAGTTACCCAGGTTGAATTCACCCCTAAGAGGGGGGGTCAATTAGTGGTTTGCATTTTATAAATTCATTATTTTTAATTAAACCTATTGAAATTGTTATGGTTATTGATCCACTCAATGATATATTCTAGTCTCACTTAATATTAAGAAATAATAATATAGATCACAATACACTATATTTATATGGTTCAATATAAAGACCTACTCCTTACCACATTAGTTATTCCCCCCAACATAGATTCTATGATATAATCCTATCATCAATTACAATGGTTTAGATAGTAACTAATAATATACTTAAATATTCATTACACCATTTGAACCTATTTATACCCCCTATAAATCCAACACTTTTACCTCGGTTAGTTATACCCCCCAACCCTCTTCTTTTCTTCAAGCCTCTTCAGCAGCTGATTATACCCCCTAAACACAGGATCCTTATTTTCTTAAATATTTATCTAATATAAGATGATCTCTTGATCATCCTACATGAGATTTATGTATCACACTTTATCATGTACATGTTCAAGTACCTTTTCAAATCTACTGGTCTTTCTCAAATATATTTGATCAGAAATATCTGATTAGTTTCCTCAGTGAAACAAATGCTTGAGAAATTCTTCCTTATATTGATGAGGTTTTGGATTCACTTCTATCTGTTCAATATGTGAACAAAAATTCTTCAACATTATTTTATATAATAATAATACTTGAAAAATGTCAATTTGTTATCTTATTTAATTTTCAACACGATCTCACCAAATGCACTTCATGCATGCATGATGTATTGCATAGTGAAAAATGTAAACCCTAGAATATATTATATATATTTTTGTATTAGATTCTAATATATCTAAATGTTTCAGGTTATTTCAATATGTATCAATCACCCTTTAATATTACCATTTAATTTTCCTTCTAAGTTATAAAATAATTTTAGCAATTTCATATATGGTTCATGCTATGCATGGGTTACAAGCAATTTTTTTCTTCTTACTCCTTCGAATGGCCAACTAAGGTTCACATGATCTTTCATATACCTTCACGTAACCCAAGTAAGTCTTGTGGGTTTGTAAGAATCAGGTTATTCTTTGATTTATGGATCTTGTGATTTCCATCAATTCTCAGTTAAATTACATAAATATGGAATAATATGATTGATCATTGGGGTTACGGAGATTTCAGGGTGTCTGGGGCCTGTTCAGATCCTGGAACTCAATTTCAGGGTGTTTTTGGCATGGCTCAAGGTTAGTACAAACCATGTGGGGTAGGCCACATGGTTTGAATAAATCATGTGAGGCTGGACAAAAGGGGTTTATAGACCTCACAATTTGAATAAACTGTATGAGAGGATCTTCACAACCGTGTAGAAGTTCTGTAGTTTTCAAAAGTATTTGACACAGGTTTGCACATCATTTATAAACTTTGTGGGATAATTTTGTGGGTTCCCATTAGCCTATATGAAACCTTGCACAATTTCTGAATGGTTTGACAAACCATGAAGCCCTGTAATTTTAAGAATTTTAAGAATTTTTAATTAATTAAAAGTTATTTTTAAACCTATGGATAGATTATTTTCACCCCACTCATAGTAGATCCCCTTTAAAAATATCTCCCCCTCCAACTATTCTCCAAATTCATATCTACTCTCTGTACATGCTCTTATTAAAATGTGGTTTTTCTTCTTAGATATGAAATCATAAGGCATTAATTACTTTTTAGTCTTTCTCAATTCTTATAGGAATCATCTTCTCTATTTTAATTTAGGCTCATATTCCCTGATTTCTCATTCTTAATCTATTCTTCATGTTTCTACCAAATTATAAAGAATCAGAGCTTGATATTGGATGAGTTATCAATAATGATCATGAGGTTTGTGGTCATGTGCTTTTCGTTGAATGTAGGATCATTTATATGTATCAGTATGTCTCACACCCATTTCATAGGTGGTTCCTTTATTGAAATTGAACCCTATTATTTTCTATCATGGTTTATGAAATTTTTGGGGAATGATTATGAATATTATAGGTTTTATACCTTGAATAAAAATCACCCCATGGGTGAGTTACCTTGAATTCCCTTTTATAACTTTTAGCCTTGGATTCCTATGAGCCATGCCTTTTCCTCATTTCATTATAAGTTAAAAAATGTGAATTGTTCTATTAATTAAATTGATATGTTGTTAGATTGTAATTACATTGAATTAAGGGTATGGGGTGGATTATTTCTACTTGACCCATGTATTCTTTTATTGTTTAAGGTGTGTCTTCCTAGCCCATGTGAGCAAGTATAGGCTATGACATTAATTGCTACAATAGGATTGAATTTCTCTAATTATTGATTCACCCATGTGTGTTATATTATAATAAATCCATGTTATATCTTGATTGGATTCTTAGGCTTGTTATATTGAAAATGGATATGTTAGTATTTGAATATCCCTTAAATTACTAGCCCATGTGTGTTATTTTGAAACCATGTTATGTAATGAATTTATTCGACATGGGAATATTGTTATCATGATATTAATTTGTGATTAATTGAAAGTTTTATCCCTTTTAGTTTGTCTAAATCTTGATTCACCTTTTTAGGTGAGCCTGTTAGAGGATGCTCTTAGTTTTGACCTAGGCATGTTAAATGAAACGTTAAATGGAATTTTTTTGGTTAAATGATAAATAGACATTAGTGACACATGGATTCATCTTATAATTCCATGGACAGACTCATGTGTCTATTGATCTTCATAACTATAGTGATACGAGGATCCACCTTAGGATTCTATGGACAAACTCTTTGGATAATGTGATTACGCCATAGGTGATACATGGATCCATTGAGGGATTCCAGGGATAGACTCATCAAGGCAGGACTTATATGTCGAGTGATACATGGATCCAAGTGAGGGATTCCATGGATAGGCTCAAGGGTAACATGATTGTATTTCAGGGGTGATACATGGGGCTTCCTCATAGGACCGCCAAGGATCGACACACATGGATTGAACTTAGAGTGATACATGGTTCTTGAGAGGTTTTACAGGGATGGGCTTGTAGGGTGTTGGCTAATATTACACCTGGAGTTATACTTGAATTACAACTTAGGAATGTCAAGGATGGGATTAGGTTCTAAACTGAATTATAAATATAATGAATTATGATGTGCCTACCAAGCCAAAGCACAATCTTGGATTTAGTCTTCACTTGTACTTATTTAAATGGACTTCTAATGCATCTGTTGTTCTACCATTTACATGGGGGTGTCAGTCTTGAGTTGGATCTCGAGAATTATAAATTCAATGTCATGGAATCATTGAATGAAATGGTTGTTAAATAAAAATTAATGCACATAGGTTTTTTACTTTTGAGTTCTTCCTTGGTTACTACTTTTATGATTGTACACTTCGTGCTATATATATATTCACTAACTAGTTGGAGCAGCCCTTGGGTGGTTTTCTACTTGAATTTAGTCTCACACCATGTTTGGTTAATGTTTTTGGACCCAAATATATTCTATTATTGCATGAGTTGATAGGGGAAAGTGTCCTAACATAGGTACTTGATATGCTTCTTTGGATTAAGAGAGAATGGGACCAAGCTAAGGTTTGTGATGATACTGGGAGTCTTTTAGCCCTTTTATAATTTTTTTTTATGGAATTTACATCAACCATGTATTCCCTTTTTTTTGTTTTATTAGGAACATGTGACATATATCATCATCTTGTATATGATATGATTTCTAGCTTGATTATTCTACCAGTCTTCTTCTGTTAACTTCTTTTGTATAGTTTACTGCTTCTGTTATTGGTATTTGTTATTTATATTCTAATATACTAAACTTTGATAATTATAAAATAGTCTCCCAATAAACTCGCATAGGCCCTAGATTCTATTTGGAAGCTTCTGAAATTTTTAGAGATGTGGTTGAGGCCATGTGACCCACTGGGCTTGGGTCACCTTTCATTGGCATCTGAGTCAAGGATGTTAAAAATTGGTATTAGTGGAGTTTTTTTCTAGTTTTATTTACTATTTAGAGATAATATAATGGGATAGAAAGGAATAGGGATTTGAAAATATGATATACCCGGGCGTAGCTAACTCACGTACATGAAAAAATCCAAATTGTGTCGAATTGAATTGTTATTTTTTCTAGATTTTGAATATTATAGTTGAATTTCATCCACTATTGGGAAATGCACTTGGTTTATGTCGTTATTGTTTATATGATTTCGGTTTCTATTATGTTTCAACCCAATGATATAAGGATATTACATCTCATTCATTATATATTCACCTGTAAAAACTCACATTCCATGAATTTTTTCTATTCCATTTAGAGAGCATTACTTTTCATGTTTTTGTGATAGATTTCATGATATAAATGTCTGCTATTGTGATAGGTATATTTGAATATGTTATGGTATGGATTGTATGGACACCAATATTTGTTCCATGAGGTGTATAGGCCCTCTTGGATTGAAATTTTCTGAATCAAGGTTCACCCTTAAAGTGAAATGAGTTATGATATGATATAGGTGGACACCAAGTTTAGATTCTTGGGGAGTATGGGCCCCCATAAAACAGAATTTGGTGTACCATTGGTTTACCCTTCTAAAAGTAATGTGATGAAAATGAGGTGAGTATCAATTATGAATGTGAATGTGAAATCAGTGTAAAAATTAAATTAATATAAAAACAAGTGGAACTAGAATGGCTTATGGTGGAGAATTTTAGAAGACCTGACCTTAGTATTGGGATTCTGGTAGTGTCTCTTGCTTGTTTGACACCCTGAACTGACCCGTGGGGTAGGAAGTGGGGTGAGTTATTATGGAGTATTGTTTTTACCTATCCAATTTTGATATCTATGGGTTTGATCTATAATCCATGTTAATTATATTGCACTGAGGAATGTGTGTATGGCATTGTAGAGTCATTCCACCATGACGACCTCAGGCTATATGCTAGGAGAGTAGTGATGATCATACATTGAAGATGGTAGTCCATGGGCAGCCAGTGGATCCTTTAATCATGATAGTTGTGGAACTTGCTGTTATACCAGACGTAGGTGTTGAGGCATAGTTTCGTGAAGGTTTTATATAGTTCATGTAGACATTTTAGGGAGCACTGTAACCTACCCTGATTATGTAAAAGTTTATGAGTGAGTTTTACCAGCATTATCCACCAATGTTTTCATGGGATGGAGGACCTCAAGATACGGATTCATGGCTAGAGGTCATGTTGTCTATCTTCAAGCACTTAGAAACGCCTCCTGAGATGAGGTTAAATATCGTTACATACATGTTGCATGATTACTCTAATATATGGTGGAATTTTATCACTCAGACTAATCGTCTTCGAGAGATGGCCAAGATGGGGTTTAATATGGTTTTATATGATTACTTTTATCCCGAGACCTTGATGGATGATAAATCTTGGGAGTTCTTACATATAGAGCAGGGCCCGCTATCATTTATGGAGTACTTGGCATGATTTACTGAGCTCTAATGTTTTTCACCAATTCTGATGGGTCATGTGTTATCAAAATCTAGAAGATTGAAGGATGGTCTCACATAAGACATAAGATCATAGGTGAATATATTACAACTGATTATTGTATCTATGATAGTGAACTAGGAACTTATCAAGGCTTGGTCAAGAGCTCCTCACAGTTGAAATGGAAGTCGATTCTTCCTCCTTCGATGGTCGTTCGACTTTCATATGAATCGTGATCTCCCTTCAGCATCAGTTTGGGTTAGTTTCCCTAAGCTTCCCTTAACTTTTCAAAATCACGCTATTATAAGAATATTGGGTAATCTCGTGGGTATATTTCTGTGTTCGGATTCTCATACTGAAGTAGTTTTTTATCCGATTAATCCTCATGTTTTTGTCGAAGTGGATGCCTCTAGGGCCCCATTTGACTTTGTCTGGATTACAATTGGAGAGGATTATAGGTGTAAACAACCAGTTATCTATGCGAGTTGGCCTGATCTTTGTTTGAATTGTAATCGTTTTGGACACAATTCTGGGAGATGTCGACATGCCTCATCTACCCAGGAGGTTAAGTCTTAGTGTCATGAGTTTCAGACCTCGTCTCGAAGGAGGTCTCCTGTTCCTGTGGAGAAGAGTTTAAAGGGGAAGGATAAGGAGGTTCAATCTATAGTGGTGGCCAATATCCTGGTCGATGCTGGCAAGACGCTGGATGTGGATGGTCAGGGCAGTAAGACTGTAAATGATAGGGTGAGGGCTGGGGAAGGGCCTTATTTGGTTCACTCAGTGGGGGTTGTGGAATCCAATTCATCTCAAAACTGTACAGAGGAGAATAGAGGCTTGGATCCAAAAGCCAGACCCTTTGTTTCTTTAAGAAATAGGTTTTATTGCCTTGGTAATGTTAGTTTTGATCCTGTTTTAAGTATTGTTTCAAGAGATGGGGGTGATAGTATGGGGGCCTCCAAGAGTGTGCAGGTTGATGGTGGTGTGAAGGAGGCTCCCGCGGTGTCTATGGATGAGGAGATTGAAGAGGGTGTGTCCATCCCTTTGTTGATGAATGATACTCATTCGGTGGAGGAGTATGTGGTGATCGAAGAGGGTGTTCCCCTGCCTTTGCTAGTGTATGATACTGCTATGGGGGCTGTGACCCCAGAAAGGGAGGTCTCTGAAGGTTCTCCTATTTCGGGCTCAGGGGAGCAGGCTGGTAATGGAGTGTAGAAGTTCTCTTTCAGTGAAGTGGTTCAAAGTGGGAAACAGAGAACTGCTTCAGTTAAAGGACCAATTTCTGCCACTTCTAGACATCGACCAAGGAGGAATTACTCGTGTCTCCCGCAGCCGATGCGGACTCGCTCCGCCTCTAAGAGGAATAAAGAGGTGACTGTGACCTGGGAAAATAATAGTGAGATCAAGAGGATAGCCCCAGATTTTCATGTTTTAGATCAACTCAGGAACTGTGTCAATAGTGCTCACTACTGGAGGACTCTAGGATGGGAAACAGCCACGGCTACTGGAGATGATGAGTCAGGAAGGGGAAGTGGAGATGATTTTGTCTTGGATGATATGTAAATATGTGTTGGTATATTGTCTGATCCATATATGGCTGTGATCGGTTTGAGTTTGTGGTTGTATTCTGGGGTTCCGGTTCCCCTTTAATCGGCTTTTGAAAATCAAAAAAAATGATTGGTGGTACATTGCATAACCTGAGGGAATCTAGTGGTGTGAGCTAGGGTGATTAGATACCTAGGTCTGGTACTGTATCAATAGGTAGCATGAAGTGTCTTTTGGAGATTCCATGCAGTTATATTAGCAGTCAGAACATATCTTCAGGTAGTTAGGTGTGGTGCTATCAATGTAGTATTCTTGGACAAACGAGTCCTCAATGTATGAAGGACCCAGTTGAGTGATGATCTTATGGAAAGATGGGCCATCTACAATGCTTCTACTGAGAATTTCCACTAGAAGCTTGCGAGAGGGGGTCTACACTGACTCTATGTTCATGGGTAGGGTCAGTAGATTCTAACCAGGTATGGAGATGGGGTATAGTAGGCCATTCAGGCTGAGGTGGTAGTCTTGGTCATGATAGACAAAGCCCAGGTTTATAGCGACAACATGGTGGATCAGCTTAGGGTAGCCAGGTAGTGTCATGGGGTTGCGGTATAGGCCAGACATATGCAGCACAATATACACATAAAGAGTAGGATCACAGACCATCTACTATCAGATATACTATTTTAGTATCCTCCATTTTAGCTTCATCTATTTTTGATATAGGGGATTTGAAAAGTTTCATATCTGTATCTGTGGTAGAAATCCTTTGTCTTGTTATATAGTCTTCTAATGGCTCTATGATTCCATACACTCCATTAGGGATCATAAAAGAAAGTATACATTAGTGTATGGAGTTTACCCTTGAGGTTGGTGGGTGTCACTTCTTATGGGACCTTTATGTATTCAATATTCTAGGATTTGATATTATTCTTAGGATGGACTTATTTGTTCCTTTTTTATCCTTTGTTGATTCTTATCACCTCATGGTGACTTTAACATCACCAAAGGGTGGTGAGTTTATTCACAAAGTTGAATGGGATATCTAGGAAAGCAGAGCTAGACCTGAGCATCATGGGTTGGGCGGGATGATAGCCCATATTTCTAGATTATATCTGGATGATCTAGGAATGCGTCATATTTATTTCCCTCCAATAGTTGATCATTTCAAAGACGTCTTTCTGAATGAATTTTTGGGATTACCTCTAGTGAGAGGGGTAGGGTTCTTTATCGAACTAGTTCTCAGATCTGAACCAGTATCCATTTCTCCTTACAGAATGGATACTAATGAGTTGCAAAATCTCAAGAGGAATTTATCATATTTAGAGGGAAAGGGTTTCATCCAACCCATTACTTGTCTATGGGTTTCCCTAGTCCTTTTTCTGAAAAAGTTGGATGGTACCCTCAATCTATGCATGGATTACAAGAAATTGAACCAGTATAGGGTTAAGAACAGGTATCCTCTACCATGGATAGTTGAAATATTTGACCAGTTCCAAGGAGTTCACGTCTTATCAAAGATTGATTTGAGATCTGGTTACCATCGGGTGCATGTCAGATCATCAAACATACCTCGCACAGACATTCAAAGAAGTTATGGTCTGTATGAGTGTTTGGTTATGTTGTTCAGTCTCACAAACACACCAGATGTCTTCATGGCACTAATGAAACAAGTGTTCCATATATATCTTCACTCTCTTTTTTTGGTTTTCATTAATTATGTCTTATTTTATTCTCACAATCGAAATGACCATGCTATACATCTTTAGATGGTATTAAATACACTAAGACAACATCATTTATATGCTAGAATCACAAATTTCCAATTTTGGACAGATTAGATTCACTTCCTGGGTCACATCAACTCAGAGACACGAGTATTAGTGGACCTAGAGAAGCTGAGAGCTATAATTTCCTAGGAGAATACAAATAATGCCTTTGTGGTGTGTAGTTTCTTAGGGATGTTTGGATACTACAAGAATTTCTTACATGAATTCTCACACGTAGAAGTTCCACTGGAAGGAATGACTAAGAAAGGTGTGAAGTACATTTAGACAGATTCTTGCGAGACATCCTTTTAAGAGTTGAAAGGGAGATTGACTTCAGCACCAATGCTAATTTTTTTAGAGCCGGGAAGGAGATACACTATGTACTATATTGCATCAGGTATTGTGTAGAGACCCGAAGCTTATCGTACATGGACATTACATTACTTTTGCGGAATACTTAGTACATTACAAAAACACACACACAAGGATCGTAATAGTTTAGTGTCTTTGGAAACTCGGAACGTAATCTTCTAATCGTGGTGAAAGTTCTTCAATATCTCCCATAAAGGTCATCCCTTTTTTTACCTAAAACCTTTCATTATATATCCTGGGGAAAAGAAAACATAAAAAGGTGAGCTCAAATGCTCAGTAAGGGTATACAAAAGAAATAAAAATCATATCATATCTTTTTGAAAATCATAACCTGCAAAAGAGATCATAATATCTTAACATGGAACAAATCATAAAAGTGAAAATAAGATCACCATAATCATAACATGAAACTTGAAACTTTGTGGCATGCACACATAATCATGGAAAATCATTTCTTGTTAGTCATGACTCATTGCCAAGACTATCTTAGTGGACAAAGTCCCTTTCTGAACCGAGTTCACTCCTCGTTTCAGTCCTGTATCACTGAACCGAAATAACCTTCCGTTCCAGCCATGTCTATCTCATGAGATATAAAATCTTTACCCAATGCATTGGAGGGAGATATAGGTCCCACCCATATCTTAATGAATCCTTTCTTATGTGTGCCACAAAATCATAAATCATACATCATTGCATAACCCATGTAATAAAAATGGGATTCTTAAACAACATGACATCATAAAACCATTCATATAAGATAAAGGAATTCATAAACATAATTCCATCACAACATAGACAAATCAATGTAAAAATATGGATAGAAACAGAACCCTTTATTATCTTAGATGGAAAATACTTTTGATAAAACACTTGAAATGAATTCTTGAGGAAAATATCCTTTCTTCTTTAAAATCAATTTCTTTTCACAAAACATCATGCAATTTTAAAAGAAAGATATTTTATTGAAAATAGTCATGAAATCTTTTAGAGGAAGCTTCATGAAAATAAGGCTTTATAAAACAGTATAAATCCGTTCGTGCCGTATAAGTTAAAAAAAACATTCTTCGTACTTTTTTCGGAAAAGTCAAAAAAGTACCTCGTACGGAAAAAAAACGACAAAAGATTCCTTTCATATTCTTTACTAAAAACTCACCTAAGGGTAAAATTGGATTTAAACTATTGCAAGTGGATGGAAACAATATTACATATTTATGAAACATGGATGTGGATGATAAAATACACCCCAGTAAATACTTACGAATAAACAATCTCGGATAAAAATGAGATTGTGATATTTCCCTTACCTTAGGTCCGACTTGCTTTGTAAGTGTCTGAACCTCCTGTATAATGATTTAAATCATGTTATTGACTTATTACAGAATCATATTCATTGTTATGATATCATATATGGTTCACTTATGACATTATATTACCCGTTCTTTTGTAAATTCCATGTTAAAGAAGCGTTTTGGGTAAAATCGTTTCATTTATCGTAGGTGTTTTGATTTGTTGTTCTTGACATTATTATTACTTATATCATGATTTACTTACTTCCAGAATATAAAATATGATTCATATATCATATATATTCAGTATATATATATATATAATAGATAGATAAATGAAATGAAAAACACCGTTCATGGAGACGGTAGTCCGTACGTACGCATGAACGCTATTTTCCTTTCCTTATTGTCTTGAATGGAAGTAAGTAGATGACATACATATATATATATATACATAAATCCAGTAGATTTATAATGTCATATATTTCATTATTATTTCTTATATATACTTTATAATCATTCTTAAATGGTTAACATGGAGAATGAATCTCATCGCGTCGTGGAGACGGTATTCCGTACGTACGCACGAGCGATGATATCATTTCTATAAATATTGAATTGAATTGGAGTGTATTATAAAATATATCAGAATCAATATGATGTTATAATAACTATGTATAGTTATTCTTTACACCATTATACCCATCCATGTAAGGTGGTGGTGGAAAATAGATTACACCACGGCGTGGAGACGGTATTCCGTACGTACGCACGCGCGGTGATTTCTTTTTCCGTAGGATGGATAGATGGTGAAATAGGGTTGTTTCATACTTATAATAACATATCAGTATATGAGTGATACTGATGTTATTACTTCATAATGAAACAACTTAAGAAGAAGAAGTGGAAGAAGAAATAAAGATGAAAGAATTGGTAACGGTAATTACCTCTTCTTTGAAGTGCCTCTTTGAGACCTCCTCTTAGGGCACTAAAATTGGTCTTTGAGGAAGACCAGAACCTCTAGGATGTTGCTAGGGAAGTGGAGAAGAGATTTTGGCAGGGGTTGGCCGAGCTTGAGAGCTCAAATTGGTGTGAGGAGGAGGGGGAGGAGGTGTCCTTTTATAAGGGAGGAGAGGGGCACCTTAGGAATATCTCAAAATATTATTTTATATTAAAGTCAAAATCGGTTTATAATGGTTCCAAAGGGTCTTATTTCGAAGATAAGGTGGGGAGGGGTCGAAATCCTATCAACCATTAGAATTTAGACAAGTTTAGGATATTATTTTAACCTTATCAATTAAATTTAACTCTAAGTTAATTAATTTAACTTTTACCGTGTCTTTTTGTTTTCTTTCACTATATGGTTAATACACTTACTATAACATGCCAAACGAACCCCAATTTATTTATTATTAATATATATATCCTTATCTAAGTCATTCGGCCGAACCTTAGATTTTTAGGAATAAAATAACAATTAATAATATAATATTTGATTTAAAAACTATTTTGTGTCAATTTTGACACTATTTGATATATGATTTTTGTGAAAGTCATAACAGAATTATATGTTCGAACCAAGTTGATTAAATCAACACTAATATATCATAGTAACCTAGAAAATTAGTGTAATTCATAAAAAATCTCAAATTACATTTATTTTTGTGTTTATAACATCAATTATGTCAATATTTCATTAATAATATAATTACTGCATCATTGTTGTGTCATAAATAAAATAAATTATTTTATGTCTAAAAATTACAAATAAAATACCATCATGTAGGAAATCGTTTTAGCTTTCTAATGAATACTTACAATCGAATTTATCTTATGTATAACCCCATATTAAAAATTATTTACTTATTAAACTTTGATTTTAACTATTTTAACCTTTCTTTAAATAAATTAATAATAAATGTCCTAATCTAATCCAAGTGGGCCTAAATGGTCATATTTTATTCCTAAGTTTGTTTTTGGTCGAATTACACTTGTTCAATAGAATTAGGACATGTGTTAGGGTAATATTAATATCATATTTACCCTTAGTTACCCTATTTACTATTAACCGCGGTAAAAAAGTTAAAAGTTACTATTCACCAAAAAATTATTTGCATCTCATTGAACCACATTTTTGTCCTTGATATTAACCGTGTCTCTCGGATTTTCGAAATTCCATTCACAGAAGCGGAAAAATTAAGTTTTATGAAAAATTCAGTTTTTTTAACTACCACTTAGTAGTTTCACTATTCATCAAAAATTGATGTTTTTCAGAACAATGCCAAAATTTCATCCTAAGCTATATTTCATATTCCGAATTCAAAAATGAAATCTATTTTACCAAATTCATAACATAGAAGTTGCATTAATTAATTTTATAATTAAATCCCGCTGTTAAAATAAATAGCGTGTTTTTAGGAAACAATATATATCAAAAGATTGACACTTGATTATGTCTGGTTTAAATGTGAAATTACAACCAATGACCAACATTGTATTAAATTGTAAAAATATATTCTAAATATACTTTAAAACCACTCAAATTAATAATTTATCACTATTAATTATTTCGATTAAAAAAGTTGTTTTTAATTATAATTTAGTAATTTTTCACTATTCATCAGAATATGAAAGTTATCCGAAAAGTACCAAAATTTCACCTTAGGCTAAATTCGATACTCCGATCCAAGAATGAAGTTCATTTTGAAAAATAAGATTTACAGAATTTTAAAAAGTGGTTATTACTATTCATAACGGCTAGTTTTAATAATATTTTAATAGCACATCGTTGTTTAGTGAAACTCGGTATTGCGTATTACACACGCTATTGAGGAAGGTCGTGATTGCGTGTAATGCAAGGCAAGACAAGGATGTGTGTTGTGCAAGCTCCTTTTGGTGTAGCGTACAACAGAAGACATTAATAAAATTAAAAAGAATATTTCTTTATAAAATCTTGGGCTGTTACATTCTACCCCCCTTAAAATGAATTTCGCCCTCGAAATTCGTCGGGGTTATAAATGGTTTATTATTCGAAAGTTTCTTTACTAGAAACCCACATCGTAAAAGGGAATACCAAAACTTGGCTTTAAAAACTAAAGTATGAAATGTAACGATTACCCAAATAAACTAATCACTGGGTTTCCACATAGGTGAAATTATGGATATGGAAGAGAAATCTAACCATCATGTTCTGATGGAGAGTGGTAGAGAAAATGGCTATGGAAAAGCCAGTAATCACAAATCCATAGATTTGTGATGATATAAGGTACCATCTGATTCATCAGGTATAAGATTACTAGGACAACATTTTTGGTTTTCAAGATCATTTCCCTAAAGTTGAAAATTTGATTTAGAATAAATACTTACTTTATTTTGGTACAATCTCACTATTGTTCGTGCCTTGAACAATTTCCACTTCATCTCTTAAATAAATGAAGTTGAATTTTTTATTCGTGAAGTGTTAGCAGATCATGTGATAGAATGACGAGTCATTCCATCTGTCTCAAACAAAAGGTTAGTAAAAATTATATACATAAGTCGATCTATAGTGAGATTAATCACATATGGTTTCTAAAATGGACTTATACTTCATATATCATACTGCTTAATATAATAAAACTTGTTTCTACTAAACAGGGACTTCCTGTAGGTCAGTGGTAGGCGATAAAGGCCAGTCGCACTTCGGTTGTGGGTTCGATTCCTACAGCCTTGTCCGAAGCGATGGGCTGTCGCCCGTCCTGCAGGTTGTCCTTTTTCTAAAACTACGTTACTATAACATCCCATCAATAATATCGAAAATCTTCTATCCTTAAACAATACTAACTTATGTCCAACATAATCCAGTCTAATCTTTAGGCTTATACATAATACTGCAGTCCACTCTCATAATATAGTGACAACGAGTACCAGAGATTTAATACTATCATTGATCCCCACATATCATAAGATATGTCTTGTTGGTCACATTCCAAACATTCAAAGTCCTTAATCGTGTATTCTCTTGAATACCTTAGTGAAAACATGAGTGCAGTTAAAAGTTAACACTTTCCACATACCAAAATCCTCAAAATTCTATATACTCAGACCATGATATCACTTAGTCCTTATATCAATCATGAGCTCATGAATACTATTAAACATTTCATTTTCTCATCTTCATTATGCGCATATCATCTTATTTCCAAAAATATCTCAATCACTTTGAATACCACATCAATAAATATTGCAGTACTCAATGATACAACATTATTTTGTAATCCCATTACATAAACACTTAATCATTCCACCACATCGTTGTCATATTCAACATTGCCAATAGTGATCGCATGTGATTTCCCTTTGTCCTTTGCCTTCAGTGGTTGCTCATGTTGATCATCACTAACCCTTGGATTAGGGCAATTATTAGCATAATGCCCCATTTCCTTGCACTTGAAGCATTGAAGTGTTGGCGGTGCGTTCTCTGCAGTGTTTGCTTTATTCACATCATTAGAAACCCTTTTTCCATTACTTCGACACTCATCTGCTCGATGACCTTCTTTTCCACACTTAAAACATTTCCTAGTCCCTTTAAGACAATCTCCACCATGCTTCTTTCCACACTTTGTGCATAAGGAAACATTCATCTTCTTTTCACCATTATTCTGAGATTTCTCCTTGAACTCCATCTTTCGTTTCTTGTCAAAACCATGAGATGGATATGTAACACCAACTTCCATTTCTACCTTGATAGCACAACGCACAATTTCTTCATAGCTACTGAAGTCTCTTATAGCTAATGCCCTTCGAAGACTTGGTTTTAAGCCACTGAAAAATCGATCAACTTTACTTTCAGGTTGGATGATAATTCCAGAAGCATACCTTGCAAGTCTTGTAAAATTTGCTTCATAGGTACCAACAGATTCATCGTCCCTTTGCTTCAGTTCAAGAAACTCTTTCTCCATCTTTGTTCGATGAATACGAGGGAAGTACTTACTGAAAAACAAGTTCTTGAACTCATCCCATTCCATGGACTCAATTTCATCTCTTGGCCTCGTATTCTTGATAAGATTCCACCATTGATCAGCTTCACCTTCCAAACGATATACTGCTAAGATGACTTTATCATGTTCCGAACATTGAAGAACTGAAAATATCTTTTCAGTAGTACTGATCCATTGTTCAGCCACAAGTGGATCAGAAGACCCACTGAAAGAAGGTGGACGTTGCCTCATGAAGGACTCAACAGAATATTGTTCCCTTCTCTGCTCATTTGGAAGTCCAGAATGATTCATAGCTTGTGTAAGTATAGCAATAAGATTTTGCACTCCATCTCCCATAACATTTGTTTGTTCAGGAGGGCAATCATTGCATTGTCCATTGCATTGATCAACACGGTTCCTTCGGGTTCCAGCCATCGTCTAAAACCCAAAAAGAATAGTGTGAGAGGCAAAAATCATGCTAGGGAAAACAACATAATAAAGGGGGAGTACCTTCAATATCCAACATCTTAGGTTTAATTCTATGATCGTTAGCGTAATTCTATTACTATAACCTATACGTATACTTATCCCTAGGGACATCCCTAGACATACCTTAGAAATATCTCTAGGGATCTCACTAACGTTTTCGCATCCTAGTTTCCAAAGGTTGACTAAACCTTTCCTCTGATACCAACTGTAGAGACCCGAAGCTTATCATACATGGACATTACATTACTTTTGCGGAATACTTAGTACATTACAAAAACACACACACAAGGATCGTAATAGTTTAGTGTCTTTGGAAACTCGGAACGTAATCTTCTAATCGTGGTGAAAGTTCTTCAATATCTCCCATAAAGGTCATCCCTTTTTTTACCTAAAACCTTTCATTATATCCTGGGGAAAAGAAAACATAAAAAGGTGATCTCAAATTCTCAGTAAGGGTATACAAAAGAAATAAAAATCATATCATATCTTTTTGAAAATCATAACCTGCAAAAGAGATCATAATATCTTAACATGGAACAAATCATAAAAGTGAAAATAAGATCACCATAATCATAACATGAAACTTGAAACTTTGTGGCATGCACACATAATCATGGAAAATCATTTCTTGTTAGTCATGACTCATTGCCAAGACTATCTTAGTGGACAAAGTCCCTTTCTGAACCGAGTTCACTCCTCGTTTCAGTCTTGTATCACTGAACCGAAATAACCTTCCGTTCCAGCCATGTCTATCTCATGAGATATAAAATCTTTACCCAATGCATTGGAGGGAGATATAGGTCCCACCCATCTCTTAATGAATCCTTTCTTATGTGTGCCACAAAATCATAAATCATACATCATTGCATAACCCATGTAATAAAAATGGGATTCTTAAACAACATGACATCATAAAACCATTCATATAAGATAAAGGAATTCATAAACATAATTCCATCACAACATAGACAAATCAATGTAAAAATATGGATAGAAACAGAACCCTTTATTATCTTAGATGGAAAATACTTTTGATAAAACACTTGAAATGAATTCTTGAGGAAAATATCCTTTCTTCTTTAAAATCAATTTCTTTTCACAAAACATCATGCAATTTTAAAAGAAAGATATTTTATTGAAAATAGTCATGAAATATTTTAGAGGAAGCTTCATGAAAATAAGGCTTTAT
Source organism: Viscum album (assembly GCA_963277665.1). NCBI lineage: Eukaryota > Viridiplantae > Streptophyta > Magnoliopsida > Santalales > Viscaceae > Viscum > Viscum album. Next base: position 425,208,106 of record OY728129.1, on the reverse strand, counting down.
AAAACAATATAAATCCGTTCGTGCCGTATAAGTTAAAAAAACATTCTTCGTACTTTTGTCGGAAAAGTCAAAAAAGTACCTCGTACGGAAAAAAAAACGACAAAAGATTCCTTTCATATTCTTTACTAAAAACTCACCTAAGGGTAAAATTGGATTTAAACTATTGCAAGTGGATGGAAACAATATTACATATTTATGAAACATGGATGTGGATGATAAAATACACCCCAGTAAATACTTACGAATAAACAATCTCGGATAAAAATGAGATTGTGATATTTCCCTTACCTTAGGTCCGACTTGCTTTGTAAGTGTCTGAACCTCCTGTATAATGATTTAAATCATGTTATTGACTTATTACAGAATCATATTCATTGTTATGATATCATATATGGTTCACTTATGACATTATATTACTCGTTCTTTTGTAAATTCCATGTTAAAGAAGCGTTTTGGGTAAAATCGTTTCATTTATCGTAGGTGTTTTGATTTGTTGTTCTTGACATTATTATTACTTATATCATGATTTACTTACTTCCAGAATATAAAATATGATTCATATATCATATATATTCAGTATATATATATATATAATAGATAGATAAATGAAATGAAAAACACCGTTCATGGAGACGGTAGTCCGTACGTACGCATGAACGCTATTTTCCTTTCCTTATTGTCTTGAATGGAAGTAAGTAGATGACATACATATATATATATATACATAAATCCAGTAGATTTATAATGTCATATATTTCATTATTATTTCTTATATATACTTTATAATCATTCTTAAATGGTTAACATGGAGAATGAATCTCATCGCGTCGTGGAGACGGTATTCCGTACGTACGCACGAGCGATGATATCATTTCTATAAATATTGAATTGAATTGGAGTGTATTATAAAATATATCAGAATCAATATGATGTTATAATAACTATGTATAGTTATTCTTTACACCATTATACGCATCCATGTAAGGTGGTGGTGGAAAATAGATTACACCACGGCGTGGAGACGGTATTCCGTACGTACGCACGCGCGGTGATTTCTTTTTCCGTAGGATGGATAGATGGTGAAATAGGGTTGTTTCATACTTATAATAACATATCAGTATATGAGTGATACTGATGTTATTACTTCATAATGAAACAACTTAAGAAGAAGAAGTGGAAGAAGAAATAAAGATGAAAGAATTGGTAACGGTAATTACCTCTTCTTTGAAGTGCCTCTTTGAGACCTCCTCTTAGGGCACTAAAATTGGTCTTTGAGGAAGACCAGAACCTCTAGGATGTTGCTAGGGAAGTGGAGAAGAGATTTTGGCAGGGGTTGGCCGAGCTTGAGAGCTCAAATTGGTGTGAGGAGGAGGGGGAGGAGGTGTCCTTTTATAAGGGAGGAGAGGGGCACCTTAGGAATATCTCAAAATATTATTTTATATTAAAGTCAAAATCGGTTTATAATGGTTCCAAAGGGTCTTATTTCGAAGATAAGGTGGGTAGGGGTCTAAATCCTATCAACCAATAGAATTTAGACAAGTTTAGGATATTATTTTAACCTTATCAATTAAATTTAACTCTAAGTTAATTAATTTAGCTTTTACCGTGTCTTTTTGTTTTCTTTCACTATATGGTTAATACACTTACTATAACATGCCAAACGAACCCCAATTTATTTATTATTAATATATATATCCTTATCTAAGTCATTTGGCCGAACCTTAGATTTTTAGGAATAAAATAACAATTAATAATATAATATTTGATTTAAAAACTATTTTGTGTCAATTTTGACACTATTTGATATATGATTTTTGTGAAAGTCATAACAGAATTATATGTTCAAACCAAGTTGATTAAATCAAAACTAATATATCATAGTAACCTAGAAAATTAGTGTAATTCATAAAAAATATCAAATTACATTTATTTTGGTGTTTATAACATCAATTATGTCAATATTTCATTAATAATATAATTACTGCATCATTGTTGTGTCATAAATAAAATAAATTATTTTATGTCTAAAAATTACAAATAAAATACCATCACGTAGGAAATCGTTTTAGCTTTCTAATGAATACTTACAATCGAATTTATCTTATGTATAACCCCATATTAAAAATGATTTACTTATTAAACTTTGATTTTAACTATTTTAACCTTTCTTTAAATAAATTAATAATAAATGTCCTAATCTAATCCAAGTGGGCCTAAATGGTCATATTTTATTCATAAGTTTGTTTTTGGTCGAATTACACTTGTTCAATAGAATTAGGACATGTGTTAGGGTAATATTAATATCATATTTACCCTTAGTTACCCTATTTACTATTAACCGCGGTAAAAAAGTTAAAAGTTACTATTCACCAAAAAATTATTTTCATCTCATTGAACCACATTTTTGTGCTTGATATTAACCGTGTCTCTCGGATTTTCGAAATTCCATTCACAGAAGCGGAAAAATTAAGTTTTATGAAAAATTCAGTTTTTTTAACTACCACTTAGTAGTTTCACTATTCATCAAAAATTGATGTTTTTCAGAACAATGCCAAAATTTCATCCTAAGCTATATTTCATATTCCGAATTCAAAAATGAAATCTATTTTACCAAATTCATAACATAGAAGTTGCATTAATTAATTTTATAATTAAATCCCGCTGTTAAAATAAATAGCGTGTTTTTAGGAAACAATATATATCAAAAGATTGACACTTGATTATGTCTGGTTTAAATGTGAAATTACAACCAATGACCAACATTGTATTAAATTGTAAAAATATATTCTAAATATACTTTAAAACCACTCAAATTAATAATTTATCACTATTAATTATTTCGATTAAAAAAGTTGTTTTTAATTATAATTTAGTAATTTTTCACTATTCATCAGAATATGAAAGTTATCCGAAAAGTACCAAAATTTCACCTTAGGCTAAATTCGATACTCCGATCCAAGAATGAAGTTCATTTTGAAAAATAAGATTTACAGAATTTTAAAAAGTGGTTATTACTATTCATAACGGCTAGTTTTAATAATATTTTAATAGCACATCGTTGTTTAGTGAAACTCGGTATTGCGTATTACACACGCTATTGAGGAAGGTCGCGATTGCGTGTAATGCAAGGCAAGACAAGGATGCGTGTTGTGCAAGCTCCTTTTGGTGTAGCGTACAACACAAGACATTAATAAAATTAAAAAGAATATTTCTTTATAAAATCTTGGGCTGTTACATATTGGTCTAGGTTCAGTTATTATACAGGGGGTGATTCATTGCATACAGTTCCCTGAAATTGATTCCACATGAGAGGAATTACCCAACGCACGATCTCAAGTTAGTTGTGGTTGTTCACACATTGTTTTTTTGGAGACATTATTTACTCGAAGATCATTTTTGGGTATTCATAGACCACAAGAGCCTCATGTACATATTTTCATAGTGTGATTTGAATCTGAGGAAGTAAAGGTGGGTGGAATACATTCATTATGTCAACATTGACCTAGACTACATGCTTGGTAAAGGCAATGTAGTGGTAGATTCATGGATTATGAGGACTCAGATGCATGCAATGCAGCAGGACAGTAAAGATTAGTAGCTTATGTCTCTAAGATGCACTTTTAGGTTCACAATAGTCAAGGGAAGAAATACCTTTCTTCTTTTGTTGCTAAATCTACACTTCTAGATAGATTAAGGATGAGGCAGCTATTAGATTATGAAGTCCCAGTTCTATAGGAGAGTTTGGTAGGTGAGGACCCTCATCCTGGTTATACTATAGGTGAGGATGATGTTTTATATTACATTTTCATGTATGGGTTTCAGTAGACATGCACGAGGAGATGGTGCATGACTTTAATTCCTTGGAATGGGTAGTGCATCCTTGTGTCACCAAGATGTATCAGGATTTAAATCTTCATTATTGGTGATTGGGTATTAAAAAAGATATATCTTGTTTTGTTATAAGATATTCCACCTATTAGTAGGTGAAGGAGGAACACTAGTGACCAGCTGAAATCCTACAGAAGGTACCCATTCTTGGTTGGAAATGGAATGAAATTGTGATGGATTTTGTGACATGTTTACTAAGGTCGCCTTGAGGTAAGGATGTTTTATGGGTTTCTTTGGTAGTCTCATGAAGTTTTCATGTTTCTAACCAATAAAGTAATACTTTAGTGTTTATGAGCATGGTAGGTTGTACATACATAAGATTGTATGACTACACGGGGTCCCACGTTCTATCATTTCATATATGGATTCATGGATTACTTCTTAATTCTGGAATGTTCTATAGAGGTATTTGGATACATATGTGATTCTGATCATAGTATACCACCGCCAAACAAATGGTCAGTCAGAATGCATGATTCAGGTACATAAGGACATGTTGTGGGAAAGTCTCCTAGATTTCGAGGGCTCTTAGAAGAGTCATATACCCATGGTTTAGTTTTATTATAATAATAGATTTCAAGATACTATACATATGGCACCATATAAGGATTTGTATGGTAAAACATGCCGATCACCCCTGTTTTGGATGGAGGTAGTAGAGGCAAGTATGTCGGGACCTTGTCTTGTCCAGGAGACCACAGAACAGGTATAGTTGATTCGTAAATAGATGGATATTGTGCAGTATCTTCATAAATATTACATCGATCATTGCATATGGCCTATAGAGTTTGAGGTTGGGGATCCATTTTTTCTATGTGTTTCATTGAGTTTCTTACATAATAGGATTAAGAGATATAATAAGCATTCATTGAGATATGTCGAAACATTTGAGAATCTAGAGAGAGTCAAGTCAGTAGCCTATCGTTTGTAGTTACCTCAGAGGTATCGAGTTATGCATGATGTATTATATGTTTCTCAGCTATGAAATTACTATTTATACTCGTATCAGGCTTTTCATACAGAGTAGGTTGAGTTATTGGTATATATGTCCTTTGAGGCATGAAGGTTCTATGAGGTCGGTCTGTTCCTTTAGTATGGGTTCTATGGTAGCATGGTCGAGTACAGGATGAGACCCAGAAAAGGGATGATAATGTAAAATCATAGTTTCCATATTTTTTCTCCGATATTGATTCACACCCATTAGAAGGGAATTTTGGGTATTAATTGGTTAAGGGGGGAGTTTGTAAGAATCTGGTCCTTCATTGAGGTGATGATCTTGTGATTTCCATCAATTCTGAGTTTAATTTCTTAAATATTGCCTAATATGAATGATAGTTGGGGCCACTGAGGTTTCGGGGGTGTCGGGGGCTTGTTAGGAACCTGGAACCCAGTTTTGGGGTGTTTTTGGCCTGGCTCATAGTTAGTGCAAACCGTGTAGGGCAGGCCGCATAGTTTGAATAAACCATGTGAATCTGGAAAAAAGGGGTGTACAGGCCGCACAATTTGAGGAAACCGTGCGATAGGATCTGCGTGGTCTTATATCAGTTTTGCAGTTCTCAGTATTTTCTTGACATAGGGTTAAGTGTAGTTTGCACAAAATTTATAAACTATGTGGGATAATTGTATATGCCCCCCTTGGACTATAGGAAACTATTCATGGTTTCTGCACGATTTGAAAAACTCTGTGACCCTGTAATTTTAAGAATTATTATAATTTTTAATATTAATTAAAATTATTTTAAAACTTTAGGATAGGTTCTTTTCACCCCTCACATATCAGAGCTCCTATGGAAATATCTCCCTCTCCATCTATTATCAAAATTCAGATCTACTCTCTTTCCAAAATTCGATTAGAATGTGGTTTGTCTCCTTAGATCCACAAAAGTAAGGCCTTAAATACTTTTTAGTCTTTCTTGATTCTTCTGGGAATCAGCTATGCTATTTATATTTTGGCTAATATTCCATAATTTCTCATTCTTCATCCATTTTTAATATTTCTTCACAACCGGGATGAATCATAGCTTGATACTAGATGATCTATCAAGCATGAGCATAAGGTGGGTGGTAATATTCTCTTCATTGAAGGTTGGATCATTTATATGTGTTAGTGTGTCACGCATCCATTTTTCAAGCGGATCCTTAATTAAAATTGAACCCTGTTATTTCCTATCATGGTTTAGGTAATTGAATAGGAATGATTATACATGTTATAGGTTGTATACCATGAATAAGGACCACCCTATGGGTGAGTTTCCTTGAATACCTTTTTATGGATTTTGGTCATGGATTCCTATGAGGCATTCCTTTTTCCCCATATTATGGAATGTTAAAAAAATTTGAATTGGTATGTGAATTAAATTATATGTTTTTAGATTGTTATAAAATTGAATTACGGGTATGGTATGGATTTTTTCCCTCGACCCTTGTATACCTTTATTATTTAAAGTGTGTTCTCCCTTCCCATGTGAGTAAGTATAGGCTGTGTCTTGAATTGATGCAATTGGATTGAATTTCCCTAATTATGGATTCTCCCATTTGATTTATATTATAATTATGTAGTGTGATAGATTGATAGGATTCATAGGCTTGTTATATTCAAAATTTCTATGTGATTATTTGAACGGCCTTTAAACTACTAGCCTATGTGAGTTATGTTGAGACCATGATATGTAATGAATTGATTAGGCATGGGAAGAATGTTATCATTATATTCCAACATGAGTAATTGAAATTACAATAACTTTTAGTTTTTCAAAGTCTTGATACACCTCTTTAGTTGAGCCTATTATAGGATGATCTTGGTTTTTACCATGGCATGTTAAATAAAATTTAAAATGGAATTATTTTGGTTAAATGATAAATATCCTTGAGTGACACATGGATTCATCTTAGACTGTCAGGGATGGACTCATGTGTATATTGATATTGATACCTAGGGTTATACATGGATCCACCTTAGGATACCATGGATAGATTCTATGATTAATGTGATTACGCCATGGGTGATACATGAATCCATTGAGGGGTTTCATAGATGGATTCATTGAGGATAGACTTATATGTTGAGTGATACATGGATCCAAGTGAGGAATTCCATAGACAGACTCAATGGGAATTTTATTATATGTTATGGGTTATACTTGGCTCTTCCTTATAGGAACTACAAGGATGGACTCATATGAATTCGACTTATACCTCACCTAGAGGGATATTGGGTTCCTAAGAGGTTCTCTAGGGATAATCTTATAGGGCATTGGTTGATATTACACCTAGATTGATACTTGAATTCTAAATTTGGAATATTACGGATGAGATCGATTTTTAAACTAAATTATAAATAAAATTACATATTCCTCTTCATTTAATCCAAAGTGAAAATTTTGATTCGGTGTTCAATTGTACTTGTTTAGATAGCCTTATGAGGCATATTTTATGCTACTAGTTACATGAGGGATATTAGTCTTGAGCCAGATCTTGAGAATTATAAATTCAATGTAAATGAATCATTGAATTAAAGGAATTTTAAATGAAAAGTAGTGCATGTAAGATGTTTAGTTTTGAGTTCTTCCTTGATTACTTCTTTTATGATTTCACATTTTCAGCTATATATTCAATGACTGATTGGAACAAACCATGGGTGGTTACCTACAGGGATTTAGTCTCACACCCTATTTGGGTCATGTTTTTGGACCCAAATAGTTTATATGATTATAGGAGTCATGAAGCGAAAGCACCCTAACACATGTACTTGATCTGATGCTTTGGAAAAGGAGATCAAGTGACCAAGATGAGGATTGTGATGCTACTAAGAGTCTTTTAGACTTTTAGTACTTTTTTAACAGATTGTATATATGCCTTGTATTCATGTTTTGGATTTTTTATTAGAAACACATGACATATATCATAATCAAGTATATGATATGATTTCTGGATTTATTACACCACTAGTATTCTGTTGTTTACTTCTGTTGTATAGTTTTCTTCTTCCTCTATTGGTATTTGTTAGTGATATTCCATTATGATAAACTCTACTAATGAGGGAATAGTATCCCCATAGACTCACCTTGGCCCTCGCTACAAGTCAACAGCCTTTGGAATTTTGGGAGATGCACTTGAGTCCGTTTGGGCCATCAGGATCGAGTCACCTTTTAGTGGAATCTGGCTCAGTGACGTTACAGGTTTCTACTCCTTACTTCATGTGAAGATATCCCATGATCATGAAGGGGTCTTCATGAAATTCATTCATGTGATCAGGTGTTTCTCTGCAGGTTTCATTTCATGACAAGTGTTATGTATTCAAGGTGCCATTTTCATGATCAGATCATGAAAATTCCTTCCATTTTGTGCGAAACTAGTTATCCATGGATTCTACTCAAATTCCTTCATGTAAAAAAATGGTTCTTCATGAGATATCCTTCACATTATTAGATCATATGAGAACTCACTATATTCATTTTAAGTACTCATACAGATGCTTTGTTTTCTAATGTGATCTCTCTCTCTCTATTTATTTCTCAATGTTATATTAGATATTTAATTTTTTCCATTATTTGGTATATATAAGAAAGGATTTACCAATTATCCTCCAAATTTTATACCATGTAGAATTCTTATTAAACACATGAGGATCTCAGTGTATCTCATAAATTTTGAATGGTTGAAAGTATCAACCTCTTCATGAATTGCTGGAATTATCACATTATCACATGATCACTTAGTATGATCGCTTCCCTATTCATGCAATGCCTTAGTGGATATCTTGCAATACTACAAGGATTTTCTCCATGCCTTCATATGATGTCTCTTGATGGATTTGTGAATAACCTCTTGATACTCCTGAAAAAATCATGTGATAATATGTATAAAAGATAGGATCTTCGTATTATCAAAATTTTTGATCCTTTTCATGTGACAGCATCTCATCATCACTTTATTGCTTCTCATAATCCAATTTCCATAACATGGTTCCATGAGTGATTTTCATTCATTCATGAGATATATTCTCATGTTGTTGATATGATTTTCAATAGGACTTCATGTAGTGTAGTTTATTCTTGAAAGGGCTTGATTATTTTTATCCTTCTATCATGTGATCTATAGAACTTCACATGAGGAATTCATGTGATCACCTGTTTTGATCATCATGGATATTAAAGACATGTAATTCATGCAAAAAAAAGGTTCATGCATGACTTCATAATTTCATGCGTGTCTTTATCCCTTCAATAAGATTAGTTCACATGGATGAAGTGAGATTGTTGTTGTCTTGAGCTCGCACCATGAAACCAGTAGCATTAGGAGTATGAAGGGGCCCCAAAAGTTAAATATAATGAATGGATTGATGAGATAAAACTAATTTTATGGTGGGAGTTATTTATATATATTTCATTTATAGATGAATAGTAGCATGGCATCCGGCCTCCCACATCAACTGAGTGGTCAGATTACCACATTTTATTTATTACAACACATGCAATTTTTCGATTTTTCCTTAGAAGTGTGGTATTGGCACCCACAAACAGAAACTCAAACATAGGCCTCACATGGATCTTCCCACTTGTGCATGCCCCTCGACTCATCTGGATTTGTAATCCCTACATGTGAACTAACATGGGCATGGACTCATATGGGCCTTTACACTTCCCACTCACCTATTCTTCCATATAGGTTTTATGGATTGCCCCCCCCCCCCCCATGGTTGAGGTCTCCTCCCATCGGTGTGACGTTGAGTTGGTCTATGTATCTTCATGGTTGTCTATATTTTTATATAAGGCTAAAAAATACACCAATAAAAAAACTTATCCCCTAGACAATATATAATATAATATCCCATTCCAAAACTCAAATTCCTTCTCCATCATGAAAACTATATAAGAATAATTTTTATGGACTTCATAATTTAGTACTCCTATTAAAAAATATATGAATATATTTTTTCATGGAATTATTCACATCCACGTGAAATAAAATATATTTCATAGACTTCTTAACATATTATTCACCCAAATACATTATGGATTCACCTATTGAAAATATGATGCACACCTTATCACATGTATTAAAAACTGAGGAATATTTCAACAACCATTACATTTAATACAAGGATAATTTTCCAAGAGTGACATCTACTTGAATCCATAACAATTCTCTAGGAATCTCCACGTAATCCACAAAAAAAATATTGACTTACTGACAAGAATAATTTTCCAATAATGACATCTAATGTCATTACATGAATCCATAACAATTCTCCTGAAATAACCACTTCATAAAAACTCACCAAATACATATTGACACATCATTGAAAACAAATAAAACACTTATTTTCAATAATATCTCCCTTTGTATTATTTTTCAATATCAACACATATCACAAAGGTTAATATGTGTTGAAAACTTTATCCCCTTATTGGAAATCAAATGTGAAGTGTAAGTGGGGTATTCTCATTTATTATTTATTTTAAAAGTTTTTCACCTACATTGTATGAAAATTTCTTGATCACTTATAAGATAGGGATGATCTCACATTATTTTCTTATCAAAGATCCTTTAATTAATCAACTCTTTGTCAACATGGGATAAATTAGTGTAGAAAAAAAGAGATATAAAACCAAGGATATATATATTATCTATAAACTACCATGAATGTTAAATCATTCCTAGAAATTAACAATTTTTATTTAATGGGTTATAATTAAATGAAATTATAAATCCTTCACATACTTCAACATATAAATCAAAAAGTTCAAATGAAAAAGATATATCTCTCACATTGTCTTATTTTTTCATCAACCAAGCACTCTTCCATAATTTATATGATTAATAAAATTAAGCATGAGGGTTAAAATTGTGATTGGTATACCTCATATTCTAATTTTATAAAGATATTAAAAAAATTGTATTTAATGTGATGTAAAGATTTTAAAATCATTATCTTCAATAATTACCCCACTCAAAGTATTCATATATCTCCTTAAATTATCTTCATGTTAGTAAAAAATCATATATATGTACAAGGGGATAATTATGGATATCCAGGTTGTTTCATATTAAAATTCAAGATGAGGTTTACCTCTTAATCAGGGACATTCATTTCTCCCAATCTTAGCATGGGAAGATTTATTTGGACTAATATTTTCATTTTTGAGTCCCATTTTCTTAATTATCCTATTGCTTCCATTTCACTTAATATTTTTGTGAAATATATTTTTCAATTTTATTAATTTTAGTACATTAATCATCAGGTGACTTCATTTTATTTTTAAATAACTCCAACTATCTAGGAAGGAATGTCAATAATTGTTATTTGTATGTCCCGACTTATTACATATTTCACCCAAATTAATATTTTTCTTTATGTTTCCAAGTGTGGATAACATATAAAGTATTTTTACTCCATCATCTGAACTCACTTAATTTCCATTATATTTATAAATTTTTGAATCTTCCTTCAATTTCTCGACCAATTTTAGTTGATTTGGCCAAACAACTATGCATTATTTTCTAACATTCTTTATTTTATCATAATCACCACAATACTTTCCATTGTTTTTATGTTAAGTTGAATTCTATTTATTATCATAGGTGATACCTTTAGATAGTCTTTTCTTGAATTTCTCCACTTTTTTAACCTTCTGATTACATCTCCCACAAACATCTCTTAAGCCCGTATAGCTATTTTGTCTTGGTAGCTTGGATGATTTATTTTCACAATAATCATTATACAAGAATAAATTATTATTTTCATTATAAATCCTCCTTTATTCATTAATTTTTAATAACAATGACCTTTTATACTAGTAATAGTATAATTGTTTCCCATATATTTCACAGGACCAGAAAAAATAACTCAACCAAGATTTTCCACCTTGATATGTATTCTATCCAGACACCTATAGTTGTCATACGTCAACCAAATAACACTTTTTCATATTGTAATTTATTTTCATGACTCATTTATCTCTCCATTTGATGTAATAAATGATATCTCATTCTTTCTCTTTGTGATATTTTATTTAACAGTCTTCTTCTTTTGTTCACATTTCAAGACAGACTTATCACCTTTTTCACTTACCTGTCTCCCTTTTTATTTTGTTCATCTATTCATAATATAATTTTTTTTAAATGTTTGCTACATACTATTACTCATAATAATAGCGAAAATTTATATTTTAGTACTCACAATAATCTTTAAGGCATTTAAATATATTATTTGTATAAAGATTCATTTTCTCTGAGATTTTCTTCTCCGGTGTGGGTATTATCTTGTCTTTATCTTTAATCCCCCTAAATGAAGACATATTATTTTCATAAATTTTCATGTTATGAAAACATTATAGGTTTTCATGATCAAACATCCAATAAAACCAACATTAACTTATGAATCTTATCCTCTTATTTTCTTGTGTAGTCTATCTGGATTTCACAGATTGTGAACCTTGCTTATTTTGAGTGGAACCACCACTCTTTGGGAAAATTATTGGGGAACATATATCCATGAATATTTTCACATCCAAAATTTATGTGGTGGGTTTATTGGAATTTTTTACCATCCATACCTTTCCAAATATTAGTTTAAAAATTATACCAGCACTTAAAACAACATTAATACATGATATAGTTTCTAGTTTATGGGATATATTATTCCTCAAGGATGATTCCGTTTGGTTGGATTATAATCCCCTATTTATTTTAGAATCATGATCCTTAATAAAAACATGAGTAGAAAAATATATTCTTTCAATTATTTGGGATGTTCCAATTTGTGGTGATTCTGGATTTTTCAATCTCATCTCTAGCTCTAAACACTTAATGTTAAGGGAGTTTTTCTCATCATCAGCGGATCTTATCTTAGATTTCTAATCCTCCTTCAACTTATTTATTTTTTATTAATTCATGCTTCATGATTCATTCAATGAAATTTTATGCTCTTTTATCTTTTTATATTTATCTTCATATTGATAAAATTTTACAACTATAGAAACTTTGTGAAGTTTTTAAAATTAATGAAAATATTCTAAAAATACAATATAGATGAATTATTTATCACACACTTCTTTGAAATTATTCAATAGATTCAGTATATCTTTCATTGAAAAGAAAAAATTATTATTACTTTTATTTCAATTTTTTAATGTATTCAATATTCCAACCTTTTTATCCAATTTCACGTCCATAGAATTGGAATCTTATTTTAGATATAATTTTTCATCCAGAAGACCCTTGGTACCTCCAAAATACATTTTACCAATTATTTAGGGATTTTATTCAAAAAAATAATGAAAATACCTAAGTAATCCATATCCTTCTCATCTTGACCAGGCCTCGTATAAAGAACCCTAATAAAAATAATTTTTTTAACATATAACATTTTGATTACCTTTAATTGATAGTGTATTTTTATTTACTACCCAATTCTTCTTCTTCTTACTTTCCTATTTATTTTCTATATTATTTTGAGTCTTGGAAGAAATATTCATATTAGTATCCTTAGTATTAAATTAATTTTTCTCCATCTAAGATATATCACTCATTTCCATAAATCTATACTTCATAAAAGCTATCTTGGATCTTTAGAGGTGACATATACTCTGATACCACTTGTAGTGCCCTAGGTTGAATTGAATATTAAGAGGGAGTTGAATTAGTGGTTTACTTTTTAAAAAATATTTCTTTTGAATTCAAGATCTTGAACATTTTAATGTTCTATATCCACTCATTGATATCTCACAGTATCACTTTGTATACAGAAATAATAACTGATATCATAGAATATGATATTTATAAGGTTTGGTAAAAATACCCACTCCTTTCCATATGCATTATCCCCCCCAACATAGATTATATAATATAATCCTATTGTCAATTAAAATGGTTTAATAATAAACTGGTTATGCAACCTATTATCAATTACTCTATTTGATCCTAAATATACCCCCTAACTATCTACCTCTTCCACCTTAGTTGTCTATACCCCCCAACCATCTTCTTCTCCTTGAGCCTCTTTTGCAACTGCTTATACCCCCACTTTCATAAACTCCTTATTATATTAATTATTGATACACTATATGGTGATCTCTTGATATTCCTCCATGATCTTGATGGATCACACTTTCTTATGTACATGTTCAAGTACCTTTGCAAAGTTGCTGGTCTTACTCCAATATCTCTGATCACGTGTATCTGATCAGTTGCATCAGTGAAAAAATGATCAGGAAACTCTTACTTCTAATGATCAAGTACCATACTCACTTTCATTTGTGAAATTCATGCATAAAAATTTATCACCAATATTCTTTGAAATAATAATACTTGCACAGTGTTAATATGTTATCTTCTTTAATTCAACACACAATCTCACCAAATTCACTTCATACATGCATGATGTATTGAATGGTGTATATTGTAAACCCTAACACATATTATATATATTTTTATATTATTTTACGTGATATGTAAATGTTTTGGGTTATCTTAATATGTCTCAATCACCCTTAAATATTCTCCTTGAATGTTTTTCCAAGTTATAATAGTATTTCAATGTTTTCACGTATGGTTCATGACATGCATGGGTTGTATGCAAGTTTTTTCTTCTTACACCTTCAAAAACCAACAATAGTTCACATAATATGTCTTATACCTTTGTGTAATCCAATTAATGATAGTGGTTTCTCCTCCATCCATCATATGACGATATCATTTGATCATCAAGGAGTCTTCGTGAAAGGACTTCACGTGATCTAATGTTTGTCTATGGTTTTCTTCGCATGATAAGAGGTGTTTCTAAAAGGTGTATTTCGCATGAACAGATCATGTGACCAAATTATCATTTTTGTGCCATTTTTTTTTCATGGTTTCCACTCTAATACATTCACATAAGTAATAGGTTCTTCATGATATCTCTTTCTTTGATTAGATCATGCGAGAACTCATTGCCTTCACATGAAGGACTCATGGGATGCTCTATTTTCCAATGGGACATCTCTCTCCCTCTCTCTCTAAATTTTTCAATGTTTTAGTATCTGATTCCTTTGTTCATACTTCATTATATTTATGAAATGATCCATTTCTTATCCTCCAGATTTTATGCCATACCTAAGACTTATAAAATATCTGAGGATCTTGGTGTATCACAGATATTTCGAATGGTATAATTCCTTATCCTCTCCATGCATCACTAGAATGATCATGTGATTGTGTAATCACTTCATATAATTACATCTCTAATCATGAAATTCCTATGTATAAATATTTTAATGCCACAGTGATACTCTGAATTTATTCATTTGATGTCATATAATGGCTTGGTAGAAAACCTCTTAATACTCTCAAAAAATTCATGAAATAATATCAGTAAAAGATGAATTATTATTGTGATAAAAATTTGCATTATTTTTCCCATAATAGTATCTCATTATCACTTTATTTCTTCATGTAATCCTGAGAAAATCACACAATTCCATGGGTGATTTTCATTCATTCATATGATATCTTCTCACATTACCAAGATGATTTTCAGTAGGTCTTCATGTGGTGTAGTTTTCTCAAGTGAGGGATTGATGATTGTTTCCCTTCTATCGCGTGATCATTAAAACATCACACAATGACTTCATTTGATCACCTATTATGATATTCATGGTTCTTCAAGAAATTTTAGGCATGAAAAATTAAGTTGCATGAATGGCTTTGAAATTTCGTGCATGTATTATTCCCTTCAATATGATTAGTGGACATAGTAAAAGTGAAACTATTGTTTGTCTTAAGATATTACTATCAAAAAAGTAGAGTCATTAATTATGAAGGTGCATTGAAGGTTAAAGATAATTAATGAATGGCTGGGATCAAAACCATCTGACAGTAGCTGTTATTTATGTATCTTTAAATGAAGAAAAAATAGAAGAGTGTCATTATGTATCCCATATTGACCAAGAGTCTATATTCCCTATTCCATTAATTAAAACTCACTCCACTTGTTGGTTTTTCAATAGTATCTAAGTATCGTTACCCACATACCCAAACTCACACATTGGCCTTAAGAGGTTGCATCTACCCCACAAATTTCCATCATCCCAGCTAGCTTGGTCGACCTATCTGCATGTGTGCTCAAATGGGTGACTAATCTTGTGGATCTATACATGGACCACTAACCTCTATCTATATATGTGTTTAATTAAATGGATCCACCACATGGTTGAGGTATCCTCCCATATGTGGGGGGGTTCATTTGGTCGATGTGGATTCAGGGTTGGCCATATTTTTTATGTATGTTCAATAAAAAATACTCAAATAAATACAGTTGGACCCTATCCAATATATCATATAATATCCAAATCCAAAACTAAAATTCCTTTTTTATCATGAAAAGTATATAGAAGAATTTTCATGGACTTACTAAATTAATATTCCTTATAAAAAAATTTATAAATATTTTTTTCCATGGAATTATTGATATTTTCCTACAATAAAAGATATTGTATGGACTACTTCACATTCTCTTCACCCAAATAAATGATGGATTCACCTATTTCAAACATTATTCACACCATAGAACGTGTATTGAATATTGACGAATAGGTCAATAATCCTCACATTTAAAATAGGTATAATTGTCTAATCATGACATTTAATGCTATTACGTGAATATATAACAATTATCCATGAATCACCACTTCAACCACCAAAATATATTGAATTATTAGTAAGAATAATTGTCTAATAATGATATCCAATTTCATTACAAGAATCTATAACAATTATCTTGGAATAATGACTTCATCCAAACTCACCAATCATATATTGACACATCATTGACAAAAAAAATGAAACACTTAGGTTCAAAAAATGTAAAGTTGGTATCAAGGATAAGGGATAATCAATAAAAATTCTTAAATCGTGTTAATTTTTTTTTTCATAGTTATATATTTGAAAATTTCAAATGCAGGTTCTAAAAGTTGATATACACCAAAATCACTCAAGAAATATTTTCAAGATAAAATAAAAAAGTATTGGGTCTAGAAAACCTCTTAGGTAATGAATCATATGATTTGGTACAATCACTCATGAAATGAATAATAATATAAAATCAAATAATTTAATTTCAAAAATTAAAATAATGAAAAATAGTGGGGGATATTTCATTTACCCGTGTCAACCAATTCCCTTAAATCATGATTTGTCATATTATCATCCATGATCAAATATAATTATTAAATTCTCCGACTTACTAAATCAATATCACTAAAATTTAAATATAAAACATAAAATCATGAGATTCTTAAGAAAATCATGTCACCTATATATGTCAAGTGAACCATATATCCAATGTGTGGCATACAATTTCTAGTTTAACATAGTTTCTAAAATTTACAGTTTAAAACAGAATTTTCAAAAAAAGTCATAGAGTTTAAAACAAAAACACAAAATTGAACTCCCTTTTCCATTTATTCTTTATTATTCCCTTCTCTTTGCCTATTTGGGGGATTCCTTTTTCTATCATGATACTAAAAAAGTAAATTAATCAATTGTGAATAAGCATCATGTCAATTAATCTTAAAAAGAAAAAGGGATTTTATTTCATTCTGAAATAGTTCCTAATAATTAAATTTAAATTTTCTACAAAGTAAGTAAATAGATAAGTCATGGTTTGACCACTAAGTGGTCCTTGTATTTTTACTACCTCTGGATGGGTAATACCAGTAGTTATCAATAATCTGCTGGTGGGTGGAGCTTCTTGGATTTGAACCACCACATACTTCCTTTCCATTCTAGAACTTATTATTTGTTGGGGAGGATTCTAGGAAACATTACACCAAATCCATACCCTTTTCAGTAAGTTATAGCTTGCATGGAAGGGATAGGATTTAGTATGGATCATCCTCCTTCTTGGTTTCTAGTTTTCAAACATCCTCTTGCTTGCCTAATTCTTGATCAATGTGGGCTACAATAATTAAATATTCAAATTAAGAGTTAAAATGTATTTCCACTTGAATAATATTTAAACATATAGAAACAAAAAATCAAAATTATCCCTTCAAATTTGAGAAGATTTTACCTTGTTTTCATATAGAAATTATAATTGGAATTCCTCATGGGATTACTTGAAAAAATGTTCAACAATATCAGGGAGCTCTAAATATTCCTCAACAGGTGCATGGTTTTCTTCCTCATCTTCTTCCATAAAAAACAATTATTGGAAAAATTTTAAAATTCAAAAATAGTGGGAGTAAATTATCATTTCAGATTGAAAAAAACGTTTATGTGAATAATTTTAAGAAAGTTTCAAATCCCTGAGTTGGTTTGTATTCTATCTATTTTTTCGTCAATGCCTCTTAAAGTTGGATCTCAATGGATAGAGGTGGGTAGTCAAAATCCTTCATCATTTTTTCAAATTCCACCACATTTGTGACTTCTTCATCTTCCAATTCTATAGATATATGCAACGGTGGTGGCTCTTCTTCTTTAAAATTGGGTAGATCATGTTTCATTTCTTTGTTTTATCAATTACTCAAAAATTTATAATGAGAAACTTCATATCTCATGTGCACATCATCTTGTGATTTTTCATCATCACTATCTAACTCGTTATGTTATGTCTATATATCATCTTTGAGATAGTTGGGTTGTGAGGGTTCTCCAATTATGACCACATCCAGTATTTCTTTCTTTGTAGCCTTCAGTATTTGATGATCATTTTAGAATTTATTAACCATGTCCATAAATTCTTAAAGAGGAAGTATTTTATACTATCTATTTAACATATATTAAACAAAATAAGTGAGACTTTATCGTTTATTTAGATGAATTACTCATCATTTTGAATAACTTTCTCTTGGTTATTCACCCGTGAGTACTTTTTCCATGAATAATAGTAATAATTTGAAAAAATCATGGTAAAAGAATATATATTTTAGGTTTTTCTTAAATAATTTAAAAACTATTTGCAGTGTTTGAAAAAAAAGTAAATAAAAAACTAATTGGTTCCCATAAATAACACCATGTTTTGATGTACACCTTTCATTGGGTGTAGAAAAATCTATTATTTATATTTTTATAGTGTATAATAATGGATAAATAGGGTCATATAATTTGAGGAGCTTCATATTTATCCACTTACTAATTAAATTTCATCTAAACTACTTCTTTTTTGTTTTCATTATTTCCTAAAAATAATAGAAAAGATATAGAAAAGATAATGAAAATATACCTAAAATGAAATGAAAAAATGGGTTTAGAAAAGATATTTCATGGCCCTGGTTTGGTTTTGGTTTCATTCATTATTCATGTTGGTTATTTAAATTCATCTTGATAGTTAAATTGTGAAATATCACTCCCGAAATACTATTCTTATATTAATTGGTTGTAAAATCTAGCGTTCCTAGAAGAAATTATTTGGAAAAAAAAATCTATATCCTCTTATAATCAAGTTTAATTACACACTTTAATTGAGAGTATGGAATATTCTAGGACTTTGATCTATCATATGCATTCTTATCCATTGAACAACTCAACTCCATTATGTTAATATTTTTCAATCAATGGAAGGGAGGGAAAATACTTTAATAAAATAATAGGGGTAAGTTTTACATCTGTGTTATGGAGGAAAATCACCACACCCATAAACTTCACTCTTATTCATAATAAACATAAATAAAACACATATAATTTAAGAAAAAAATTCTTGAAATACCTTCATCCTCCCCCAAGGCCAAGCCACAAGTCAGTCACCCTTCATAAGAGTGTAAGAGGTTATGGTAGAAGAATGAGAATAAGAGTATAAGAAAGAAAGAAAGTGTGATTGAAAATGAAAGAGAATTATAATAATCAAAGAAACATGGTGGAAAAAATTGATTCAATATATAATGAGGTTACATTAATTAATCTAAACTACAACAGTAAAAAATTAAAAGAGAAACAAATAGAGAAACAGCACAACACTCAGATGATCTCCCTTTAATCGATTGTAAAGTAGCCAACCCACTTATTTATAGAGATACTGATCCACTATTTAATCCTCATTTGAATATTTATTATCTAGATCAAAGTTTCCTTCTATTTTTTTATCTTCTATATTAAATAATAGTGTTGAATATCTTAAGATATCGTGTGTTTTCAATTTTCAGTGTTGAGTCAAACTGCAGTGTAGTATGATCCAATATGTTTTAGAATTTTTTTATTTCTTCATTTCCATTTATAGGCTGCATGGAATCCATTTCTTCTATATTCATAACCTTTATTATTTATAATTATTTAACCATTCCACTATTGCATATGGAATCTCCATAGTTTCATGAAACTCTTACTATGAAATCTCCATGAAGTTTGATTATCCTTAAAATTAAAAACTACTAATTATATACCTCCTTGGGGTAGGCTTATCTCCAAGGTCTAACATTATCTTCTTCATGTATTACTTATAGAGAGCTATGGTTCAGCTAGTGGTCTATGTCAGTACCTCTCTCCATCCCCAAAATCTAGCTACTATAAATAAGGGAATCTCCACGTCCTAAGTCTAATATTCATGGTGTATCCAAATTTCATTGGAAACACTATGAAATAGTGGTGATGGATATGGAATTGGCATTCCTAGTAGGTTTTCCTCAAAGAGATATATCCTTCACAGTGTCTAGATCAAGTTTCATTCCATGCAAGTATTTCTTCATCTTTAAAATTTGATTCACAGAGGTCGTCCAAGGGTCCATAATTCACTACTATCAACCTTAGTCTTCAGAAATGGTATATTTTCTTGAGATCAATATATCCTAGTGGATGTGATGGTGTTTCCCAATAAGTGTCATGGTGGTCTGGATGCTATGAGCATGACAAAAGGCTTCAACTATTGAAGGTGTGGTGAGGGAAATGTCTGATGTAGGGTTGAGCAGTCAAAGAGAGAATAGAATCATTTTGGTAAAATGGTGAACCATTTTTTTCAATGCTTGTACCACATCAGATTGGCAGAAGTTAAAATTCTTCTATATATATGTTCTTATATTAAAAGTGTCTTGGATTTCCTATTGTGGGGATGGTCTCCCGCATACACTTACACAAAACACAAATGATCCATTCCAACTCACATGGCCCACATGGGCCTTAGCCCATATGCTATGTGGGATCCTCTATATGTGGATTATACTCTCCCATAACTCGATCTGGTCCTCCATATGGGTTCACTTGGCCGGCCAACCATTCTTGGGAAAGATAGGGGGCTTGCAGCCTATGGTTTGAGGGTTATATTAGGATGTCCATATCTTTTTACCTAAAAAATTTTAAGCTACATAATAATTTTCAAAAAAATATTATTCTCTAAAATAAAACATTAAAAATCCATATTTTATTTCAATTTAATTCATATTGATTCCTCAGTTTCAAATCCCCACATTTTAAATAAATAAATAATTTCATTGGAATAATTATTAAATTCCCTTTCAAAACATTAAAAAAATTAAAATTTTCATGAAAAAATGAGTACCTAAAATACCTCCACACTTAAACTATGACTATCCTCAATCATTGAATCTCGACATTAAATTAAATAGGGAACCAATATTACCAATATTTTAATGTCAAAGAATTAAAACAAAATTATTATCAATGTTAAATCAAATTTTCATGTTCTATGAAAAATATCAACTCAACCACATATTTTTTAAAATATTAATCAATCCAAGTATTTTACTTTCTCCATTTTGAAAATGGTGGAACTTCTCCTTTCATTCATTCAATATTATAAATTCATTGTTATTAATAATTTCAATTCATGATCTACCTCACTTTAAATATTTTCCACTTATCACTCAAGATACAAATTCAAGTAGATTTATTCTCTTATCATGAGTACATTATCTTTTTCCATATCCCTGAAAAGGAAGTACTTTCTATAGTTTAAAAAGTCAAAAATCGCATAAAATCATAAGGTATTTTCAATTATGGATCTAATTACTTTGAGTCAAAAGGTTGGTAGAGATTCATATCAAAAACATTAAAGCTCAAAATATTATGTATATCTCTTAAATCATAAAGAATGATATCAAAAAGTAAATTTTTATTGGTATTATCCCCTTAAAAATTAAAATTCCCACCTCCCGGTCTCAATTTAAAGTTTTTAGAAATTCAAGTATAATAAATGATTTGTGCCTTCTAAAATTTTCTCTTCTTTTTTTCATTTTTT
The DNA here is from genome assembly GCA_963277665.1 of Viscum album. Classification (NCBI taxonomy): domain Eukaryota; kingdom Viridiplantae; phylum Streptophyta; class Magnoliopsida; order Santalales; family Viscaceae; genus Viscum; species Viscum album. The sequence goes on along the minus strand of OY728129.1, from coordinate 425,186,055 downwards.
TTCAAAATAAATTTTCTGATTTATTTAATTTTACAAAAACTATTATTGGAATAAACCTCGCATCCATCACCTAACCACATATGATAAAAATCATTAATCTAGTCACTGTGATTTCTTATTTTCCCAAGTCACGACCCATTCTCATTTTTTGTCATTTTTCATGAAGGGAAAATAATGAAAATATAATTAATAAATAAAAAACATTTCCCAAAACCCAATGTAGCCCCCCAAAACGTTTCCTAAAAATGTATTATATCCTTCCCCTATATTTAAACATTAAAATATCATGAAAATACTAAGAGGATGGTAGGAATGGGTATAAATGTCTTGAGATTCAGCTCATTCATATCAAGGTAATTAATGATATATATGGTATAAACACTAATTAATGTAAAATTTGGTCTCAAGGATAAGTTAAAATCAATAAAAATGCATCAATTACGTTAAAATTGTTTTTTCACATTCTAAACTTTGAAAATTTCCAATGCAAGTTCTAGACAATGACATTACAAAAAATCATTCAAGAAATATTATCATGAAAAAATAGAAATTATTATATCTAGAAACACTGAAAGGTAATGAATCATATGGTTTGGAACAATCAATCATGGAATGAATAATAATAGAAAATAAATTTACATGAATTTTAAATAATTAATGAATGAAAAATGGTGATTGAAATTTCATTTACATGTATCAATCAATTCCCTTAAATAATGATTCGTTGAATTAGAATTCATGATAAACTCTAATTATTAAATTATACATTTTGTTAATTAAATATCATTATAATTGAAATAAAAAACATGGAATCATGGGATTACTAAGAAACTAATGTCTCCTAGATAAGTCAAGTAAAACATATATCCTATGTGTGGCCTACAATTTCTAATTTAACATAGTTGATGAAATTTTCTATTTAAAATATAATTTTATAAAAAATGCATATAAATTAAAATATAAACACAAAATTCAACGCACTTTTTCTCATGAATATTTATTCCAACCTTCTCCTTAACGTTTTGGGGGCTGTCTTGTGCCATCATGGTCCTAAAATGGAATCAATCAATTAAGCACAGGGACCTTGTCAATTAAGCTCAAAAAGAATAATTTATTATATTAAATTATAATCTAATTCCTAAGAATGGAAATGAAAGTTACTGGAAATAATGTAAAAAAGATAATTCTTGGTTTGATCCACCAAGTGGTACCTTCAATTTTACGAACTTAATATGGATAGTACCGGCAGTTATCCATAATTTTTTGATGTGCAAAGCTTATTGGATTTAAACTACCATGTGCTTGTTTTATTTGCTTTCACTTCTTCTTTGATGGCGAGGAATACATGTAAATATTACACTAAATCAGTCCTATTCATAATAGTGTTCATATTTTATGGTGGCGTAGGATGAAGTATGGACCATCCTCCTTTATGGTTTTTACTTGTTAAACATCCTCTTAAATGTCCAGTTCTTTCTCAATGTGGGATGTATGAATTGAACATTCAAAGAGAGTCTTAGAATGTATTTTCACTTGAATAAAATTTAAACATATATAATCAAAATCACAATTCTTCCTTTAAATGTTTGTATTTAATACCTTTTTCCACTTGTAAGGACACTTGGATTTTCGCATGGGCTTCCTTTAAAATTAATCAATAATATCAGGGAACTCTACGTGTTTCTCCATAGGTGCATGGTTTTCTTTATCATCAACTTCCAAGAAAAATTAAAGAATATACAAATCTGAAAATTCAAAATATTGGGAGTTAAATATCAATTTAGATTTAACAAAAGTACATTATAATGATTTTAATAAAGGCTCATCTCCATAAGTTAGTTGGGATTCAATATCTTTTTTAGTGTCCAGTGCCTCTTGAAGTTGGATCTCACAAGATAGAGGCAGGTAGTCAAAATTCTTGATCCATTCTAAAAATTACACCATATGGGTGAAATATTCCCCTTATAATTCTAGAGAGATATGAAATAGTGATGGATCTTCTATTTTGAAACAGGGAAGATCAAGTAACATATATTTTTTTTCAATCACTCAAAAAATTATCATGAGCTTATTGATCACTCATACACACATCAGCATATGACTATTCATCGTCACGATCTAGCTCTTAATGGTAGGTTTGGATCTGATCATTTAGTTGGTTGGGATGTGGATGATCCTTAATTATTACCTCAAACTTTTGTACCTCATTAGTAAAATTGGGAAGATTTTGTGGTTCTTCCATTATATTCTTTCATCTTTGATAATTGTTTTGGACTTCATTGACCATATCCATTAATTATTAAGGTGTTAGTCCTATCTTCTAGCCGTTTTACTTATTTTGGACCAAATAATTGAGACTTTTAGCCTTTATTAAGAGTAATTACCCAGAATTTTGAATCACTTTATCTTGGTCCTACACCAGTGAGTAATTATTCCATGCATAATAGTAATCATTTGAAAACATCATGGTAAAAGTATATTTTTTTTGTTTTCTTTACAATGAAAAAATATTTACAAGTGTGGAAAAATTAAATAAAAAATTGATTATATCTCCGAAAGAAGTGCCAAATTTTGAAGCACACTTGTCACAAGGTGTAGAGAAAGTTATTATTTATATTTTTCTTGCGAAACACAATGGATGACCACAGTCATCTCACTTGTGAAGCTTCAAAATTATTCTATTACTAATTCATGTTCACCTAAACTACTTATTTTTTTATATTTTTATTTTTCTAAAAAAATGTAAAATAGAATGAAAATCTACCTTGCATGCAATGAAAAACAAGTAGGTATAGAAAAGAGAGTACTTGGACCTAGGTTTGGTTTTGGGTTCCTTCATTATTCATTTTGGTTGTTTTGATTTATTTTGATATTCCAATTGTGAAATATCACCCTTGAACTATTATTCTTCTATTTATTTGCTTTGAAATCTTGAATTATTAAGGGAAATTATTTATAAAATCAAACACCACCTACTCATATAATCAACGTTGATGAAACACATTAATCGAGAGTGTGGAATGTTCCAAGACCCGGCTCTATCATATTTCATTTCATCCATTGAACATCTCAACTTCATTATGTGAATAGTTATCATTCAATGGAAGGGGTAAAATATTTGAATAAAATAATGGAGATGAGTTCTAGATCCATGTCATGGTGGAAAATTTCCACACCCGTACACTTCACTCTTATTCACCACAAACATAAATAAAACACTTGGAATTTAAGAACAGAATTCAAAAAACACCTAAATTATCCCTGAGGATAAACCTTTGGTCAGTCACCATTCATGATATTGTAAGAGGTTGTGGTGGAATAATGAGAAGAACATAATAAGAAGAAGAAGAAGAAGAAATACTTGTATAGATATAGGGAATAAAATAGAATGAGAAAAAATGAATAAATTGGGTGGAACACTTCAATTAGAAATATAATTAAGTTACATAATTAATATAAACTACAACAGAAATAAAATAAAATAAAAATATATAAAACAAATCAGCAACATTGAACCCAGATGATCTCCCTCTGATCAATTTTACATCATCCAACCCTCTTATTTATAGGAGTAATACCCTCCTTACTCTTTATTTGAATCTTAATTATCTCAGTTAAATTTTACTTTTAATTTCTGTTATCTTCTATTTTAGATCTCAGAATTGAATCTCTTAAGATATTGAGGGTTTCCATTTCTCATCATGGTCTCAAACTGCACCGTGGACTGATCGACGACACGATAGAATTTTTTTATTTCTGCATGACCATACATGGGCTGTAGGGTAACATTTCTTCATTTGTCATATCCTTTATTCTATATAATTATTTAAAATAAATTCTACTACCACATATGGAATCTACATGGAACCATGAAACTCTTACGATGCAACCTCCTTGAAGAGTTATTCTCCTTAAAAAATCAGCCCCATCGATATTATTACCTCCATGGGGAAGTATTCTTTATATGGTGAAGTGTTATTCTTATCAATTCATCCTTTTGGGATCTATGGTGTGGTCAGTGCTCTATTTCCACAGCGCTCTCTAGCCTCAAAATTTTACTACTATCGAAAATGGTATCTCCATGACATAGGTCAAACATCCATGATGCATAAAAAAATTCCATAACTCTGTGGAACAGAAATGGTGGATACAATGTAGGTATGTCTATTGGTGTAACTCCCTTCCCCTAGAAGCCCAAACCTAGTGAATTATTTTATTACATTGGCATGATTATAAGGAATCAAATCCTAAAGGACCAATCAGTTTATTAGCCTTGGAAATCTAGATTACATACATGATACTCATAATACATTAGAAAATTAAAATAAATAAATATATAAAATGAAATTAAATGAACTATGTCCTTGAAATATTATTCAAACATTTCATCTACATATCCTTAGGAAAGGAAACAAAATAAGGGTGATCTTAAATTCTCAGTAATGGAAAGTAAAGAGGAATTAATAATGACTCAATAAGAATAAATCAACATGGAAATGTAAATAACTGAGAACACAATCCATTTAAATAAATAGATAAGTAATAATCAATATGAAAAGGTAAGAAACTAAAACACATTCCATTTAATTAATAAAATGACAATAAAATACATCCATATATTTTTTTTCAAGGGAAAATCTCATGGATAATAACAATAATAATTGTAATATCTATGAAGGAAATTCATAGTTATTGGACGTCATGTCAGAGACACAAGAAAACCTACACCATAAAGGCCTTTCAAAATATGGTTTAAAACTATAGGTAAAAACCCATTTAATTTTTCCAATTTAGTTTTTTCATTAGATCCTATTGATGCATTGTGGGTCTATATAAATTCTGGGGGCCAATCATCATTTCCAATCCTAATAATTCCTCATATCGAATAATCAAGATAAATAATAAACAATATGGATTATCATAAAATATTCATATAGAATAAATAATATATACTTATCTATAATTCCCCAGTGTATGATAAGTAACAATAAGGGTTTTTTATGTTGATTAACAGAAATACTATTGAAATATCATTCAAAATATTCTTGAGGGAAAAAATCATTAAACATTCAAAAGTGTCTCATACCACTTTGAAACATTTGAATCATAATCCCCATGAAGGAATAGCATTAAATAAAACTTAAAATATCATGATAAGAAGTAGATTCGTGATATAACATGTCAAAGGTGAGTATATACGCTATATAAAAGAAACTAGGTACATAAAAATACAATATGTCTCAATGAAATGAAATTGAGATGAAATCCCTTACCTTGAGTCTGAATTGTCATGTGTGTGTATATATTAATGAATAATAAACATGTGTTAATTATTTACATGATTTATAACCTCTTTAAATTTTATTATTACTTTTACTTAACTTTTTACAATGTTTTATGCAACTACTTATATAATTAATTTTACATCGAGTGTTTTGAACATATTCAGTTTATGTTTCAAAAATGAATTTTGTAAGTCAACTATTGTCAAATGGATCATTATATAAACATATAAAAAATAATAATCATGATATAATTATAATATTCATACATTAATTATACTTTTAAACATAATTGTGAAATATGGTTATGAAAAATGAACAAATATTACAATCATGGAAACGGTTGGTCATACTTACGCATGAGTAACATTCCCATTTTTTGATGATTATTATGAAAAGAAGTTAAGTAAAATTATACATTTATATACTGATAATTATATCATAAATACCATGTTATTTAATCATATATAATTATATATTTAATTATTGTTATATAAAAGGAATCATATCGCGTCGAGGAGGTGGTATTCCACATATCCACGAATGACATTATCACCTTTTTTAGTGTGTGAAAAAAGTAATAAAAAATGATATATTATATTTAAATAAAGGTAATTATGAAATTAATATCATATATATTTCATTCATGTCACATAATTTTAATTAAAAACATCTTTAATACATTCCATGTAATGTGTGAACGTATCACATCACTGTGAGGAGGCGGTAGTCAACACATCCGCAAATGATGTTATCGTATTTACACAAAATAGAAAGCATAAAGGTATATGTTATATAAAAATTACATAAGTATTAATTCAAAATAAATATAAAATATATAAAATAAATTTTTTTCATCATAATTCTCAAAAATGAGAGGTGGTAAAGGAATAAAAGAACAACACCATTTCGTGAGGCGGTAGTTCGGCGTACACAAGAATTCTATGTTCATTACCCATTATATGGAATCTTGTGTAAGTGTAGGTAAAACCCTTAGAATAAAAAATATAATTATATTTACGATAATTATTTTATTATATAATTATGGAATAAGAATATTTTATGGGGTTTAGAATGAAAACAAATTAAAGGATCTTGAGGAAGGATGTTACTTTCTTCTTTTGGTAACTCCTTTTTCTTTGCACCAAAGGTATTCCATTGATGGATTTATAAACAAAGGGGTAATTATAAGATGATTTTAGTGATTTTCAATTATATTTTGATTTTATTTTTTTTAATAAATATTTCCTGAGAGTTTTGAATAAGTGAGAGGGGTGAGTGCCTTTTTATAGCGGAGGAGGAGCGACATTGTTGTAAATTTTTTAAAAAGGAATTCCACACATGCTTTTCCTATGAGACTAGATCCAATAATGGTAAAAACTATAAAAATAATTATAGGGTATAAATATGGTCATAATGTATCTTTTAGACAATTTTATAGATCATTTTGGATCTTTAGTTTAATGTTTCATCTTTGTTAAGCTAATGTTTCACTTAATTGCTGTAATTAATTTTAATCCCTTTCACTAATATTTTTTTTTCAAAATATAATTTGAACTTATTATAAATTATAAATTATAAATTATTATTATTACCAATATGGAATCCATTTTTAAAAATTCCAATCACATAAGTCGAATAAATTAATTTAAAATTATTCCCGCGAACGGGACGACAATACGGGTTTTTTAAGTAAAAATGTTCAAAAGTTTCCTATGTTTTTATATCTAATTTCAAAGTTAAATTAATTATAATGACCTAAATTGGGTTAATTTATTTATAATTTATCTAATTAATATTTAACACTAATAAAAAACAAAATTTATCCTTATAAATAATTTAGATGCAGAAGCAGTTTTGAATTAAAATTCAATAATTTACATTATTCATTAAACAACGAAACCTCTATGAAAAATTCCAATACTTCACCCTAGACAAATTTTTATTTTTTAAATTAAAAAATTAAGTTTATTTTTTCATATTAAATTTATAAAAATTCCAAAATTTTTATTTAAAATAGTTGTGTCATTAAAATGCAATAAAATTGCTTTTTTTAGAATATAGGTTTTAATGTGTAAAATTGGGTCCATTCCTATCTTATGTTATTATAAAACATATTAGAAGAATGTAAAAGTATTTGATCATCTATATAACATATAAATTTAATATATAAATTTTCTAAAAGTTTTATACTTTAATTTACCATGAAAAATGCGACTAAATGGTGTTTTGTTTAAACCAAGTGTTGCATGCATTGCTAGCTTTCAAAAAAATTATTTTTTTTAAAGGAAAATATAGTAAATTCTTGGGGTGATACATTATTCTATTTTAAAAAAATCAACATTGAAATTTATGGATATTACCTTCTAAAAAATATATGGGTATTTCTCCTTCATAGAATCATCTGGTTCCCATTTTGCTTCTTCCATTTTTGTGATTTCTCCAGAGTACCTTTGCTAGAAGAGTCATCTGATTCATCAATACTTTCCATTTGGTATCAAGAATCTATATGGGTTCTTCACAATATTAAATCTCTTGTTCAAAATCTATTTTATCAGAGATGAAAACATGTGTTGGGTCGGGAAAGTACTTCCTTGGTATAGATATATGAAAGACATCGTGTACCTTTGAGAGATTTGGAGGCATTTCCAAATGATAAGAAAAAAATCCAACACATTCAAAAATATCAAAGGGTCTGATATACTTGGGACTCAACATCCCTTTATTAACAAACCTTATAACACACTTCCATGTAGATACATTCAAGAAAACATGATCTCCCACTAATAAATCTAAATATTTCCTCTGATTATCAGTATAACTATTTTACCTACTTTGAGATACTTTGATATGAACATGAATAGACTTTAATTTTTTCATAATCTCATTGGAAATTTCTAGTAATATGAGTTTACTTTCACTAACTTCATCCCAAAAAATTGTAGTGTGAAATCTCTTTCCATAAAATGTTTCATACAACACCATTTACATACTTTAATAGATGTTATTATTATAGGAAAACTCTTTCAAAAGTAAGTATTGATCTCACATACCTTGAAAGTCAAGTGAGCATGACCTCAAAATGTATTACATTGTTTTAATTTTTCTTTTAGACTATCCATTAGTATGAGTATGGTAGGCAGAGATCAAATAAAGCTTAGTATTAAGATCATTCTAAAGACTCTTCTAGAATTTTGAGGTAAATAGGGGATCTTTCTCAGAAACAATTGATAGAGGTGTGTTGTGAATTCTTACAAATTCATTAATATAGAGCCTTATAAGATGTTCAAGTGTCAGTTCTTCTCTTATATAATGTAAATGTTCATATTTGGTTAGGTTATCAATAATAACCCATATTATGTCATTCTTTCTTGGATTTTTGGTAGTCCCTTGAAAAATTCCAAAGTAATTTCATCCCATTTACACATAAAAATGGAGAGAGGTTACAGAACATCTTTAGGATACTGCCTCAAAACTTTCACCTGTTGGCAAACTAAATATCTGGACACATAATAATCAATTTCCAGGTTCATTTTATCCCATAAAAAATTTTCCTTCAAGTCCCTATATAGATTTTTGGTACTATGGAGTATATATAAATGTGAGATATGAGCATAATCCAACAATTCCCTTTTTTTCTCAAGTAAGGATAGAACACATATCCTCTTACCGAACATTAGAACACCATCTTAACAAACAATGTCAGCTAATTTTCCATCATTAATAGTTTTGATTTTTTTCTGAAATTACTCATCATCAGATTAAGAATTATTTACCCTCTCTAATAAATATGGGTTTTCAACCATTTGAAAAATTATTCATGTCTCCCCTTCCTTATAAATTCCCATATCCATATTTACAAGATCCATGATCATAGGATCCTTCTCAATCCTCATTTGGATAAGAACTCTATGATCATTTCTATTCAATGAATCATGTACCTTATTTGATTTCCCTAGTTCATATTTTATTGATAAATCATAAACCTTGAGTAGCTCGATCCATCGCCTTAATCTCATGTTGATCTCTGTCTATAAGAATATGTATTTTAGACTTTAATGATCTGTGTATATCTCACATATTTCACTAGAGTGATAGTGTCTCCATATTTTCAAGGAAAATATTATAGATGCTAACTCAAGATCACGGTTTGGTTAGTTATGTTCATGATTCTTTGATTTCCTTGATTTATATGCAATAACAAAACCATTTTTCCTTAGGACACAACCAAGTCCCTTCTTTGATGAATCACTATATATGAAAAACCCATCACTTCTAGATGATAGATTCCAAATCATAGCATTGACTGATATTATATTTGGTTCATCAAATAATTCTTCACATTAATTTTTTCAACTAAATTTAATCCCTTTATGTGTAAGTTTGGTTAATAGGTTATCTGATCAAGAAAAGTTTGAACGAATCACCGATAGTAACCTGCCAAACCAATGAAACTGAGTACCTCAATTATGTTTATTGGTGTAGGAAAATATTTGAATACCTTTTTATTTAAAGGATCAATTTATAATCAATAATTTCATATAATATAGCCAATAAATGAAACTTCATGATTCTTGAAATCACACTTACAAAAATTTCACATATAAATATTCTATTATAAAAGTATTAAGAATGGTATAAAAGTGATTTTCATGGTCCTCATATATTTTAAAATACACCATAATATAATCAATGAATACCACAACAAATTCATTAAGATACTCCTTGAATACTTTGTTCATTGGATATATAAAAATAGAGGGTTCATTAATCAATCCAAATGGTGTTACTATAAATTCTTAATGTTTATTCCTCTTCCAAAAAGATGTTTTCAGAATTTATTCCTTATTACCATGAAATTGTTGATACCTAGAATAAAGATCAATCTTATAAAAATATTGGGCTCTGTAATGTTGATAAAAAAATTCATCAGTGCGAGAAAAAGGGTACTTTTTATTTATTATAATAGTATTGATTTCCCTATAATCAATACACAACCTCATGGGTCCATATTTCATCTTAATTAATGGGGAAGGGGCTCGCTATAGTGAAACACTAGGAAGAATAAATATCATATTACCCAAATCCTCTATTTGTTTCTTTAACTCTACCAATTCCATAGTGTCAATTCTATAGGGAGTCTTTGATGTTGGCCTTGCATCAGGGATTAAATCAATGGATAATTCAACCTCACACTCTAGGGGATGTCTAGGTAATTCCTGCAGAAATACATCAATGTATTCCAACACAATAGGTACATCCTCAATTTGGAGATTACCTATATCATAACTAGATTTTTTTACTCTTCTTACCCTATAATTTCATTTAGTAGAGCTGTTGGGGGTGGATCTAGACAAGAATCAAGTGAGGAAGCTTCTCCTTTAATGATTAGGAATTCTACATCTACCCCAAAAATCATAATTTACATCCTATTTTAGTAAATTTTTTCACCATATTATGAGATCTGATCCATACTAAGTATTATATCAAATCCAATCATAGGTATGATTATAAGGTCATCCCATAAATCACATTTATGTGTCATATTGGGGACTTCCCAACACATCTTTTTTTCAATGATACTTCCATTGGGAGTTTTGACTGAGAACTACCTTATTAAATAAAAAAGGAAATGTATACTTTTCTAGGAATACTGGGTGGATATAAAAGAGTGAGATAATCCAGAATAAAATAATGAATTTTATAAATTTAAATATTGTATTATTGTACTTTACACCACAACATTTGGTACTTCTACCTCTATTATAGTGATCATATAAGCTTTGTCATATCCCCTTAGCCTTTTTTATGGTATATTACCTTAACACTTAAGGATTTATGTTTCATATTGAACCATCTATTTACGATTAAAGCATTATAAATCATTGATTTTTTTGTTACCCTTGCATTCATGTTCTTGGTGAACCCAATCTCTGTACTTATAAAAAGCCCCTTGTCCCTTCAAACATTTCTCAGGGTGATTTTCCCACAGTTTTCACAAGATAGAAATCATTCAAACTTCTTTTTATTTTTTGATGCATTACCTTTTTCATGGTTATCAGTTATCCTCTTCTTATATTTTTTTTCCTTGAATATATTTATTCTATAAAATTACTTCTCCATCTTGATAGAAAATAAAACAATTTCATTATATGATGAAAAATTTAGGGAGACCATTTCTATTTGGAAACATGTCTTAAGGCCTTCAAAAAGTGATCAATCTTGTACTCCATGTTTTATATATAATTCGTAGAATACCGGGATATTGTTTTAAAGGTAGATTCATAATCTACAACACTCTCTTCTTCCTTTTTCTTTAATCTAAGTAACTTTCTCTTCACCTCAATTTGTTGATCACAAGGGAAGTATTTATCAAATAATATCTTCTTAAAATTCCTTCATTCCATGAGTTATATTTCTTCTTCATAACTAGTATTTTGGATCATGTTCCACCATTGATCAAAATCACCTTTGATACAATAGACCGCATGTGTAACCTTTTTTATTTCACTTCATCCCAAGGTTGTAAGCATCTTCTCTAGAGACTTAATCCATTGTTTAGCTACAATTGGATTAGTATTACCAATAAATGGTGAGGGATTATATCACATAAAGGGATACATCATAAGGGATTATCTCTATGGAATAGGTTTTTTTTATTTAGTAAAGGTAACTTGGCATAACCTGATTAAGTTTCCCTAATATTACCATAATTTTCTCAGTTCTGATTCCAACTGTATTGGTTTCCTCAACAAGGTAATCTCGGTATTTTCCATAATTATTGATACCATTCATCATTTTAGGAACCATTTATAAAAAATGGACTATACTAGATTAGATCATAAAATCATAATGTATAATTCCAAATATGGTATATTATATAACAAAAATTTATGCATCGTAAATCTTAGAATCATAAACATTGGATTCTTTAGGGACATCTTTACTTTTAAATCCATCATGATGGTAGGTAAATAGAATGTGAATTATACTAAGAATATCCCCTGATAATTTTAGACCATGGGCGCAACAAAGACTGTTATCATATACCAGGTTACAGTGAGGCAAGCCAAACACACCTTTTCAGAGTTTTCACTCCTAGGTATATATGTGTCAGAACCACATCCACTTGCAGTATCCAAACAGGGATGTGTGGCTAGGAAGACCCGCATAATCTCTACATCACCAAAATTCTAGGATCTTCTTATATAATTATCCTAAAATTAAATCTTACAATTATGTTCCCTAATCTAATTTTTCAAAATAATGTTTCTAATGTTGCTGCTAAATATCATATGATACCAACTATAACACCCAACCCCAAAAGCCTAGATTCGGTGCACTATTTTATTACATTTTCATGATTATAAGAAATCAAATCCTAAATAACTGATCAGTTTAGTAGTCTTAGAAACACAAATTACATACATGATACTCATAATACATTGGGAAATAAAAATAAAGCATGATATAAAATAAAATGAAATAAACTATATCCTTCAAATCTCATTCATAGATTTCTTCTTCGTGACCTGGGGAAGTGAAACAAAATAATTACGATCTCAAATGATCATTAAGTTTAAGTAAATATGAAGTAATAATGTATCAATAAAAAAATCAAACATGGAAAGTTAAATAACTAAGAACCCTTACCATTTAAATAAATAGATAATGCATAATCAATATGGAAATGTAATAAATTCAAACATGTTTCATTTAATCAATAAACTAATAATGAAATCAATATATAGATTTTATCATATGAAAATATCATGGACAATAATATTAATAACTAAAATAGCTATGAAGGAAATTTTTAATTATTGGACGTCATATTTGAGGAATAAGAAAACATATACCATCAAGGCCTTTCAAAAAATGGTTTAAAATTACAAGTACAACCCCATTTAATTTGGCCAACTTATTTTTCTCATGAGGACCTATCGACAAATAAAGGTTATATATAATTTCTCTTCCTCACCCTTCATTGTTAGTCCAAAGCATTCCTTATATTGAATAATAGATATAAAAAATAAAAAATAAGTATTATCATAAAATATCCATATTCAATAAATAATAAAAACTTATAAATATGTCTCTGGTAGAGGATAAGTAACAACAAGGGTTATTGATATTGATAAATGGAAATACTATTGAATTATCATTAAAAATATTATTGAGGAAAATAATCTATTAACATTCCAATGTTTCACATACAACTTTGAAACATTTTAATCATAATACCCACGAAGTAATAACATTTAATGAAACATATAATATAATTATATTCATGATATTCATGATATAACATTTAAAATTGTAGTATATACATCATATAAAAGAATCTAGGTGCATAACATTACAATATGTCTCAATTAATTGAAATTCAGACGAAATCCCTTTCCTTGAGTATGAATTGTAACATTTTTATTTATCTTCTAGAATAAAAAAAATTATGTTAATTATTTAAATTATTTAAAACATGTTTTAGTTTTATTATAACTTTTAATTCACCTGATACAATGTTTTATGAAACTACTTAAACAATTAATTTTATGTTGGGTGTTTTGACCATATTCGATTTATGTGTCAAAAATGACTTTTGTAGGTCATCTATGGTAAAAGAAGACATTATATAAACATATAAAAATTAATAATCATAAAATAATTATCATATTTACACATCAAATATAATTTTAAAATTAATCAATAAATATTGTTATGAAAAATGAACCAATGTTACAATCATGGAGATGGTAGGTCGCACGTACGCATGAGTAACATTCACATTTTTAAATGATCGTGATGGAAAGAAGTTAAGTAAAATTATATATTTAAAGAGTGATAATTATATAATAAATATCATTTTATTTAACCATATATACTAATATATATAATTCTTGTGATTTAAAAGGAATTTCATCACGTTGAAGAGGCAGTAGTCCGTATGTCCACGAATGACGTTATCACCTTTTTAGTGTGTGAAAATGGTAATAAATAAAATGATATATTATTTTTATAGAAATTTAATTATGTCATTAATATCATATATATTTCATTTATGTCATATATTTATAATTAAAACCATATTTAATACATTTCATGTAATGTGTGAACATATCGCATTGCTTTGAGGAGGCGGGAGTCCAGAAATCCACAAATGGTGTTATCGTATTTACACAAAATGGAAAGCATAAAGTTATTTGTTATATAAAAATTTTAGAAGTGTAAATATAATATAAATATAGTATATATCATATAAAAACTTCATGTTTATCGTAATTCCCAACCATGATATGTGTTAAAGGGAAAATGAACAACATCGTTTCGTGAGGCGGAAGTTCTCCATACACAAGAACGGTAATTTCGTTACCCATTAGATAGAAGTGTGTGTAATTATAGGTTAAAAAATATAATAACAATATATAAATATATTTATTATAAATATTTTATTATATAATCATGGAATAATCTGATTTTAGGGGGTGTAGAATTAAAATAATACAAAGGAGTTTGAGGAAGGATGTTACATCTTCTTTGGATAACTCCTTTTGGTTTGTACCAATGGTCTTCCTTGGATGGATTTCTTCCCAAAGGTAGGATTATATGACGAGTGTATGGATGTTTTTATTCTCATTAAACATATTTTGGGTAATCAAAATGTCTTTAGAGGTGTTAATAAGTGGTAGGGTGAGTTTCTTTTTATAGTGGAGGAGTGACATTCTTGTAAATTTTTGGAAAAGGAATTCCACCCATGTTTTTTTCAAATAAAATTGGACTCAATAATGTTAAAAATATTATAAAATGGATAATATTTTATTAATATGGCTATCCAATATATTTATTATGCATTTCTAGGTCATTTTGGCTCTTATTTATAAGGTTTAGTCCTTTGTTAAGTTAATTTTTCTCTGAATTGATCTAATTAATTTTAATCACTTTCGCTAACCTTTTTAGTCATAAAATATGTTAAAATTATTATAAATTATAAATTATTTTTTTACAAATATTTAATACATTTTTAATAATTCAAATAACATAAGTGGTAGAAATTAATTTAAAACTAATCCCGCAGACGGGATAACAATGTGGGTTTTTAAAGTAAAAATATTCAAAAGTTTGCTAAGTTTTTATATCTAATTTCAAATTGAAATTGATTATAATGATATAAATTATATTAATTAAAGTATAATTTATATAATTAATATTTAAAAAAAACCAAAAATATAATTTAACCTTATAAATAAAATAGATGAAAAAACAGTTTTGAATTAAAATTTAGTATTTTTTACTAGTCATTAAAATATGAAACTTCTCAGAAAAATATCCAAAATTCACTGTATCCTAATTTTTATGTTTATATTTAAAAAATGAAATTAATTTTTTCATATTTAATTTATTAAAGTTCCATATAATTTAATTAAAATAGGTTCACCATTAAAAGATGGTAAATCATCTTTGATAAAAATATAGGTTTTAATGTATAAAATTAGGTTTAATCTTCTCTTATGCCTAATAAAATATATTGGACAAATTTAAAAAAAATATTGTATAAATAACATAAAAATTTACTATATAAATTCTCTTAAAGTTTTAAACATTAATTAATCGGGGAAAACATGACCAAATAGTGTTTTGTTTAAACCTAGTGTTGTGTGCATTGATAGCAATCAAAAAAATTAAATTTATTATAAAATGAAAGCATAGTAAAGTATTGGGGTGTTATAATTGGATTTTTATCAAAGTGATTCGGCCTTCATAGTGGTTGGATTAAGCTCTATTCCATGCATATATTTCTACCACTCGGAAATGAGATTTTCCGAGGTCGCCTGAGTGTCCATAAGTCTTCCATGTCAACCCTAGGATTTGGAAATAGTATATAAGCTCAAGATCAAGTTCTCTTAGTTACTTCCATGTAATTTATCGATTATTCGAATGGTGTTTCAGTGGCTATGAGGGTGGAATGCATCATTGATCGAGGAAGGTACGGTGAGGGAAATGTTTGGGATGGGGTTTAGAAGCTAAAGTGAAAACAACATTGTTTTAGTTAAATGATGAATAGATCTATGAAAAAAATTCCCATATCAGATTTGGGGTCATTCAATAACTCTTTTATATATGTTCTAATTTCAATAGTGGATCTAGTTACCTGTTGTAGGGATGGGCTCTCGTATACACTTTCACACACACAAATGGTTCATACCAACATGAGTGGCCCATGCAGGCCTTGGCCCATATGCAATGCAGGATTCTCCATGTGAATACTATACTCTAATTTTTATCAATCAAGCCCTCCCCATGGGAACTCTTGGTCAGATGTCCCTTCTTGGGTGGGATAAGAGGATTTCAGTCTATGGTTTCAGGGATGACTTGGGCTAGCCATATTTTTTCCCTATAAAATGTTAAGCTCCTTAGTACTTTTCAATAAAATATTCTTCTATAAAATAATCCATTAAAAATACACATTTTTATTTGTTTTAATTCATATTAATTACTCAATTTTAAATACTCACATTTTAAATAATTAATTAATTTTATGGGAATATTAATTAAAATAATTTTAAAATCATTGAAAAAAGTTTAAAAATTTCTTGTACAAATGAATGCATAAATATACCAACTAGTCAATGCTGAATGATAGAAGTATAAGGGTATTATGTAACTATTTCCCATAGAGATATGGAAATGGGAAAACATAACCATGGATTTTTTTTAGGACTCCCCAGGACATATAAATGAAATAAATACATCTATGTGGTAGCCAATCACCTTATAAAGTTAGTGCATTTCATTTATATCAAGGAATATTTCTCTCTTGAACAACTCACTAAGATATACATTAGGGAAGTGGTAAGACTTCATGGAGTGCCACTCTTCATTATATCTGATTAATATCTTATGTTTAGCCCGAGGTTATGTAGGATCCATCAATAAGTATTGGATACAAATCCGAGTTTTAGTACTTCTTATCACCCTCAAAAGGATGGTCAGTTTAAAATAATTATTCAAACTCTAGATGATGTGTTGAGATCATGTTTAATGGATTTTCAAGGATGTTTAGATCCTCACCTTTCCCTAGTGGGGTTCTCATATAACAAAAGTTTCTATTTTTGAATTAAAATTGACCCTTATGAGGCTCTATATAGTAAAATGTGTTGAGCTCCAACATGCTAGAATGAAGTTAGAGAGCGGAAGCTTATGGGACCTGGTCTTATCTAATAAATGACAGAGAAGATTAAAACCATTCAACATCATATGAAATCTGCCCAAAGTTAATAGAAAATATATGCAGCCAATTATTGATAAGATCTGTAGTTCATGGTCAGTGATATGGTGTTCCTTCATATATCACCATGGGATAAATTCATGAGTTTTGGGAATAATGTAAATCTTAGTCCAAGATAAATTGGACCCCTTGAGATCCTTGATCATATCAAAGTTGTGTACTATCAAATAGCATTCCCACCTAACTTATCATAAGTACATGATGTGTTCAATGTATCCCTCTTCAAAAAGTACATACTAGTCCCCTCACATGTACTAAATATAGATTTGGTACCATTTCATAATGATCTTTAATACTAGGAGAAGTCGGTGAAGATCTTTGATTGTAGAGAAAAGGTTATAAAAAACAAGATAACTCACCTGGAAAAATTGTTGCGATGGAACAACAAGTTTGATGAAACAACATGGGAATGATAAGAGAATAAGATATAGAATAACCCTCATCTATTTTAGTGTATGAAATGAAATTTGAATGGAATAATTTCTGAATGGGGGAAGAATTTAATGACTTGAATTTTTATAAATTAAATTTCTTTTTTCAATGAATAAATTCCTTATTAAGAAATATAGTTACAGAAAACACATGAACTACTTTGGATATTTTAGACCATTATAAAAAAATAACGTCATATTTAAAATTCCATTAAGGATATTAAATATTTATAATATATCCTGTGTACGATGACTATTAAGATTAGATATATTAAGGTTTATAATAATTTCAAGTTGACATAGATAGAAGAAGTGATGGTCTTGACCAAAATAATCATACCCTATGAATCCAAATTATCAGAGCTTCTCAGGGAGATGGAGTCACTGGGATTTTCCTTTGAAAAAGAACATGCTTAAATAAAACAAATGAAACATGAAAAAAACCATTTACTAAAGAAGTTCAAGTTTATCATGATCATGGCCCAAATCATGTTCACTGAACCATCCCAATAAAGTACCATCATCAAATAATTTACCCTTAGGGCGTACGCTGGTGTAATATGGGATTGTGTATCTAGACCCTAAAAGTATAAATTTTTAAGTTTTATTTGTAATAAAATAATTATTATGTTTATCCTTTTTCATTGTTACTTTATATAGACAGTTATATATGAGTTGATGAAAATTAGATTTTGATATGAAGAAAAAAAAATTGTATTTTTTTTTCTAAATATATGGTGTTAACACTATTTTTGATAAATTCAATAATTTTGAAATAAATATTACATTCACATAATATTATTATTAAATATTATTTATTTAAATAAAAATCATAATATAATTTAATGTAGTCCAATGTAATCTTTATAAGGGTCATAAAATTATTATTGTTATAAAAACAAGTATTTTCTGGTAAATAAGGATTTTTATTTAAAAGTGTAAATTATCATATTTAGAGAATTATTTTGAAAAAAAAATATTATTTTTGAAATCATAAAGTTTAAATTATCCAATGGATAATTTTTTATAATTTCAGAGATATATGAATTGATGGGTAAAAATAAATACGATATAAATATAAGTTTTGTATTATGACATAATAATGTCCCAAAAGTGATGTAATAAATGATATATAATGCATTCATAGTCAAATATATATTTTTAATTTAAAATATTTTGTATTTTTTATTATTTTAATAATTTTATAGACCTTTAATGAATCCTCCAAAACCTATATTATATTTTAAGGTTATAAAATAAATTCATTATGGACATGACTCACTTCAATATCACTAAGGGTATTATTTTAATATTTTAGGTCCTTGTACATATAAAATATTTAAAACAACTAATATTTGGAAGAAATCATGGGACACAACCATGGTAAGGTATGCATTTTGATTATTTTATCATATCGATTCAAAAACCTCAGTTTAGAAATTAATAAATAATTTCTCTCTTTTTGATATAAATACCAACCAAACCTCCCACTCTTATTCACTAAAAACTCCATTTAGAACAAATTTAAGTTTCCTATTATAACACCCCTTCTTTTATTACAAACTTAAAAATGATTTATTACATAAAATTCACTTGATAAAACATAGATGATCGAGAGGTCTAGTGTCTTTGGGTCTTAGGATCATTCATAATAACTTAAAACATGAAATAAAACATCTTTATTGAAAACTTCCTTTACATGACCACTGCATTCCCTCGTACTTAGAATTGCATGGGATAACCTGAGGACATGCATAAGAAAAGGGTGAGCTATAAAGCCCAGTAAGGGAATAAAAATGGAATAACTTGAGAAATACAATACATATTAGACAATAGGCATTTCAATAGAGCACAAAAGAAACATGAACATAAAGGTATGATAAAGCATGATAATCATAACATGGAAATATGGCAACAACACTTAACATGGAATTAGCATCAGCCAAGGCTCACAGCAGATGGAGCCTGAGTAAAATCTCATTGCACATGGAACATGAGTAAACCCTCATTGCACATGAAGCAAAAGTAAACCCTTGTTTCACTTGAATTAGAATGATTCAAACCCCATTGCACATGACATATCATGATACTATACTTTACCCAATGCATTGGAGCGCTATCAGGGCGCACCCATCTTAAACATTTCATTTCATGCATAAGTGTGCCACATGGACCATACAACATGGAATCAATCATCACAATTTATTCCACTATAAAGGGATGTGGAATAAATACACGAATCTTTATAGTCAGTAAGTAAATGTTCATAAATTTGAATACCCTTGATAGAGAAATAGGCATGGTATTCACTACACAATGACATTGTCTTGGGAAATCATAGTGCAATTTAGGCAGCATAACGACGTGAAATAAGAGCTCATAAAAATGGTTGATGAGAGAAAAAGGGGTGTACCATCATATTTACATGAAATGGAAAGTAATGGGGTCATATAGATACATGTCCCAACAAATGTAATAGAATTTAGATGCATAATAAAAAATAATTTCTTGAATGTAAATGGGGAGAGAGAAATTCCTTACGGAATTTCAGCATGGTAACGAGTATATATCGAAGGACGATATGAGAGAGAAAGGGGCATCTCATTATTAAAACATAGGGAAGACAGTATATGGGTGGTTAAAAATCATACCCCCAACATTTATAATTGAAAAAAAATGGAATCACAATATTAATAAACTTGGATAAAATGAGAAAGGAAGGAATCCCTTACTTGGAAGTGTGATCCCAAAAGCTTTAGAGAGGCTTGATAGAGGCTTCTTGGGAGCTTGGGAAACCTTGTGAGGATTATAGAGAGGGTATGTCATGGTTTTTTTGAACTAAAAAGGCTTTTAGTGAAGAGGAAGTGGGATCTTGGCTGGGTTTATATAGGAAATGAGAGGGAATTCATTATTATTTAGGTTTGGGACACCTCACATTAAACTAATCAAAACCACAAACCAGCCCATGTTTTTTGACCATATTTTTTTTCCAAAGGGGATTTGAAATAAATATTTTATGATGTAAATGTCTGAACATCTTAAAATAATAGGGTTGATTATGTGGAGGTGAGTCACACTCTCAAGGAAAACAATTTAAAAAGACAAAATGTTTTCTAAGTCTTGGAGGGTCCACTAAAGCTTTTTAAAATAAATAAAACAAATATAAAATAACAATATTTTAATGATAAAACATATATTTTCTGAAAATAATGTTTATAGTATTTTATTACATCACTATTGGGTCATTATGATGTCATAAAACACATTATATATTTAAACGGTATTTAATTTTTACCCAAATATTTGACTGTCTCAGAAAATAATAAAAAAATTCATTGTTGGATAATTTTTATGTTATGATTCCAAAAATAATATTCATTTTATCTGAATAATTTTATAAATATGTGAATTTTTACTTTTAAAATAAAAACCGACATTTATAAAAAATTCATGGGTTTTGACAAAAACAGCTTTTAAACCTTGATAAAAATTACAATTGCATTCATAAAATTATATGATAATTTGTAATTATTAAAAAGTAATTTAATAAAAATAATAATATTTTATTAAAATATTATTTAATTCAAAAATCCATTAATTCGTCATAATAGATTTCTTAGTTGAATATTAACTAAAAATACTATTTGGGCTTTAAAAACTATTTACAAGGTAACAATAAAAAGAATGTATATTCTCTATATAAGAATAATGTAAATAATAATAGTGATAAGGTCTTGTTATATAAACCCTTATAAAACCTTCATAAGACCGAAGGTTAAGGTTTGCGATAGTGACAGACTCTTGGGGTGGCTCGGATAATATCGCTTGGGTGGTAATCTCTATTAACTTACACTTCTCCCGTAGTCGATTCTACTGAAGCTTAAAGTGTTCAAGATCTACTTGGGATTGGTCAAGAGAGAAGCACAATGATTACACCTCCTTTCCGAGCTTCGACAAATGGGTTTCATCTTGGGAAAGTCTACTGGATGAGGCCATCACTTCCTTTGTCTGAGTAAATTGGGTTTGTTAAAGCCCTATATTTATACTAATCATCTGATCACTGTTCAATCACTATATTAGAAATGGTCACAATTCATAACTGTATTTTAAAATACAGAAACATAAAACCAATGAATTTCACATTATATATAACCATAATAAGTTATTTAATAAGATCAAGACGAATTTTCATTAATGAATGTTTGAGTCATTATAATATTCCCCCCTTAAAAAATTTCACCCTTGAAATTTCATTTTCCCACTATAAAACAAATGTGGGTGACTTTTCTTTATAACTTCATCTAATTCCCATGTCTCTTCTTCAAACTTTTAGTTTCGGCACAACACCTTAACGAGGGGAATTGTCTTATTTCGTAGAACTTTTTCTCTACGATCTAAGATCTTCACTAGTTACTCTTGGTAAGAAATATCATCCTCTAGTTGTACTTCCTCTGTAGAGAGTACATGTGAAGGGTCTGATATGTACTTCCTTAATGGGATTACATGAAAAAAATCATGAACTTTGGCCATGGTAGGTGGAATTTCTAGTCAACAGGCCACAACCCCAACACGATCAAGAATCTCAAAGGGGCCAATGTACCTAGGACTTAATCTCCCTTTATTTCTAAACCTCATGACCTTATTCCATGGAGATATGTGTAGAAATTCCATGTATCCAAATTCGAACTCATTGTATCATTGGCGGTTATCTGAATAACTCTTATATCAACTCTGGGATGCCTTGATATGATACTGAATGGTTTTAACCTTCTACATCATTTCTTCGACCATTTCTGGTCCTAGTATCTTACACTCACTGAATTTATGACAACATGATGGTGTTCTTCACCTCTTCCCATACAGGGCTTGATAAGGTTCCATTCGGATGCTTGAGTGGAAACTATTATTGTAGGAGAATTCAACCACAGGAATATGTTGATCCCATCCTCCTTTAAAGTCCATTGATCTTTCTCTCAACATATCCTCAAGTGTTTGGATAGTCCTCTCATATTGGCCATCAGTTTGAGGATGATAAGTTGTACTGAAGTTTAGCTCAGTATCCAAAGCATGTTGAAGACTCTTCCAAAACATAGAGGTGAATCTTGGATCTCGATCGGATACAATAGATAGTGGTACTCCATACAGCCATACCACTTCCATGATATATATCTGTGTCAGTTGATCCAATGAGAAATACTCCTGAATTGAAATAAAGTGTGTAGAATTATTAAGATGATCCAAAACAACCCAGAATGCATTGTTTCCTTTGGATGTCTTCGGAAGTCCAGTGAAAAAGTCTATGGTGATGTTCTCCCATTTCCATGCTGGTATAGGGAATGGTTGCATCATCCTCTTAGACTTCTGTCTCTCAGCCTTCAATTATTGACATAGCAGGCAATTTGATGTTAATTCAGTGATATCCTTCTACATATTGTTCCACCAATAATGCTCTTGGAGATCTCGATACATCTTTGTGTTTCTTGGGTGAATATAGAAATTTGAACTATGTGCATCATCCAAAAGTCCCTTCTTCAGCTCTGAACATGATGGAACACGTAGTCTTTTCTCAAATCTAAAAATTCCTTCTTCATTAAAATTGAAATCTGAGTATTTCCCTCTTTTGATAGCTTAAAATTTATTTTGAATTCCCACTTCATCCTTTTGAGCATCCTTTAACGTTTCCAAAAGATATGGTTGAGCAATCATTTGTGAAATGATTAATGATGTTCCCTTCTTTATGATTCCCATGTTCATATTCATCAAATTTAATAAGATTGGATCCTTATAAATTCTAATCAATGATTGAATCACTGGGTCCTTTCTACTTATAGCATTTTCAACCTTTTTCTCTTTACTAGGTTGGTAATGGATTGAGCAGTCATATACTTTGATTAGCTCTAACCATCTTCATTGGTGCATGTTCAACTCTTTCTCTATGAATATATACTCGAGGCTTTTGTGGTTCGTATATATTTCACACTTCTTCCCAAAGAGATAATGTCACCAAATTTTTAAAGTGAAGATCACCACAGCCAACTCCAGATCATGTGTTTGATAATTATGCTCATGAACTTTCAATTGCATTGAAGTATAGGTAATCACTTTGTCATTTTTCATCAACACACATCCCAGACCCTTCTTCGATGCATCACTGAATACCATAAATATTTATCCACTTGTGGGTAAAGTGAGAACAGGTGAAATGATAATCCTCCTTTTAAACTCCTTGAATATTCCTTTTCATTCATCACTTCACGAAAACATTACTCCCTTCCGAGTTAGCTTTGTAAGAGGGTTGAAAAATCGTGAGAAATTTCTCAAAAATCATTGATAATATACAGCTAACCCCAAGAAGTTACGAATATTTGTTACCGATGTTGGCCACGAACATCCTTCTATTGTAGCTATCTTGGAGGGATTCATATATATCTCATTTCTTGTGATGATATGGTCCAAGAATGATAACTCCTTCAACCAAAACTCACACTTGTTGTACTTTTCCTAAATCTTATCCTTTTGCAAGGTCTTTAGTACAGTTCTTAGATGCTCCTCATGATCCTCCGAGGTTTTGAAGTATATTATAATATCATCAATAAAGACTACCACAAAATTTGTCGAGGTAATCTCTAAAGACTCTATTCATCAAGTCCATGAAGATTTATGGAGCATTAGTGAGTCTGAAAGGCTTTACTTTTAATTCATAGTGTGTGTATCTCATACGAAAAGCAGTCTTGGGAATATCTTCCTTCTTCACCCTTACTTGATAATATCCTAACCTCAAATCTACCTTGAAGAATTATTGTGCGCCACTCAACTTATCAAACAAGTCATCAATTCGTAGGAGAGGATACTTGTTCTTTATCTTGATTTTATTAAACTCACAATAATTGATGCAAAAGCGCATTGACCCATCCTTTTTCTTGACAAAGTGGACTGGTGCACCCCATGGTGAAGCACTCGGGTATATAAACCGTTTATCTAGATTCTCCAGTAGTTTTATATTCAGCCCCTCAAGATCAACAATAGCCATTATATACATATTATTGGATATTGGAAACGCCCCAAGTATAATATCAATTGAGAATTCAATATCTATTCTAGGAGGAAGACCAGAAAATTCCTCGGGAAAAACTTCAGCGAATTCCCTCACAATAGGCATGTCTTCAAGGATGGTTGCCTCCTTAGACTCAATCATCTGAGCCAGATATGCATAATCATAGGGTAGTAATATCCACAATTGATATGATGGAGCTAAATAAGAATCATCTTCCTCCTTGCACTTGTATAGAATCGGGGGTCGATTATCCACATGGAGAGTGATTTCCTTCTTACAACAATTTATGTTTTCTCTATATAAGAAAAGTCAATCCATGCCAAGAATTGCATAAAATTCCCCCATAGGGAGTATTGCGATGTTACTTGGGAAATTAAATCTATATATCATGACAAGGGAGGAGTTATATTCATGGGATTCAATGATTTTCCCATTTTCTGTACTCACTGACATCTTCACTTCCATGATTTTTGGTGGTGCTAGGATTGTTCTACTAAACTTTTGGGATATAAAAGAATTCATAGAACCATAATCAAAAAATATGTTTGTTATTCTTGAATGAATAACTAGCGTACCAGTCACCACTTCATTGTCAGGGTTCACTTCAGTAGTAGTGATGGAAAAATCTCTCCCTTGCTGCCTGGGAGGTTGTTGGTTGCCCTTGAAAACCCTTGGCTTAGGGCACTGATTTGAAAAATGCCCTGGTTCTTTGTATTTGAAGTAATTAATAATGCTTTGAGGGTCATGTGGAGAGGTCCTCTCCTCTGTCGCAGCCGTGGGTTTTTCTTACCGACATTTAATATCCAAGTTCCCTTCTCTTTCACACCAAAAGAATTTCTTCATCCCCTTTAGGCAATTTTCAGGGTGCTTCTTTCCGAACCATTATAAAGTGAGGTACCATATTTTCTTAACACCATTAGATTTATCCATCGGACTACCAGATTTGAATTCCACCGTACGCTTCTTATCCCCATGATACACCTGAGATTCCCTTATCTCTATTTTGACCTTGAGGGCACATTGAACAATTTCCTCATAGCTGTTGAAGTCACAGATCATCAGTGCTTTCTATGGGCTAGGTTTTATCCCACCAAATAAGTGTTCAACCTTGCATTCGGGGGTAATGAAAAAGCCAGAAGCGTATCGATCATGCCTTTTGAAGTTTTCTTCATATGCTCCGACAGATTCATCATCTTTTTTCTTGAGGGAAATTAAGTCTATTTCCATATTAAGCCGGAGGGTGCGCCGAAAATATTTATCAAAAAAAATCTTCTAGAAATCTTTCCATTCCAACGCATTGATCTCCTCCTCACGCTTCATATTTTTTATAAATGTCCACCATTGATCGGCTTCACCCTCCATATGATAAGCATCCAAAAGAACTTTATCCTATTCAGAGAATTGAAGGATAGAGAATATATTTTCAATGGAGTTGATCCATTTTTCGGCGATTGAGGGATCAAACGATCCATTAAAAGTATGATGCCTTTGTCTCATGAATCTCTCGATAGAGACTTGTTTTTTCTTAGGGGGGTTAAATGTTCCTCTTGACCCATGTTTGTATTCAAATCATGAGTTAACTGAGAGAGAAGAAGGACAAATTCTGTGATTCCTTCCCCCATCGGATTGGGTATCTCATTTGCACAGTCATCACATTGATCTTCACATCGGTTATTATCCAGAGTCCTACTGTTACTGGACATTGGCTAGAATAAAAGTAAAGTTAGAGGTAACACATAAAAGGTAATCTAAGGAGAAAACTGATGACTCATAAATAAATTTTATTTCCTTAACTTATGAATCCATTGGGTTCAATCTATATTATCCATGATCTACTTTCAAACATATATTCTTTGGGGCATTTTTTTTAGTTCCCTTAATAAGGGTTCCTACTAAGCTTATGAATTTACCAAAGCATATCCCCTATGAATGTCATAACCAAGAGTGCAGAAAGGCCCATTTTCGTGCACCAGTTCCGGTTCGAGTCTAGCTCAAAGTGGTGTTTTTGGGTTTTACCCGTAGGATACATCTTTGCTAGAGCCGCCTCTACCTGCTCGTATCCAGACATGGATGTATTTTCTTGATAAACCACTTACTCAATACTCACCAATACTTAGGGATGGTTTTATTATACTTATTATTATCTCTAAGGATTCACTCTGGTTTTCTAATCCTAATCCCAAAAATAACTAAACCTATCCTCTGATACCAACTATAACAACCATGCTTTTATTACAAAATTAAACATAATTTATTACATAAAATTCACTTGATACAACATAGAAGATCGAGAGGTATAGTGTATTTGGGGATTAGGATCATTCATAACAACTTAAAACATGAAATACAACATCTTTATTAAAAAAATTCCATTACATGACCACTACATTCCCTCATACATAACATTGCATGGGATAACCTAAGAACATGTATAAGAAAAGGGTGAGCTATAAAGCCCAGTAAGGGAATAAGCATGGAATTACATGAGAAATAAAAGAAATGTTAGAAAATAAGAATATTAATGGAGAAAATAAAAACAGGAACATAAAGGCATGATAAAGCATGATAATCATAACATGGAAATGTGGCAACAACACTTAACATGGAATTAGCATGAGCCAAGGCTCATTGCACATGGAACATGAGTAAACCCTCATTTCACATGAAGCAAAAGTAAACCCTTGTTTCACTTGAATTAGCATGATTCAAAACCCATTGCACATGACATATCATGATACTATACTTTACCCAATTCATTGGAGCGCTATCAAGGTGCACCCATCTTAAACATTTCATTTCATGCATAAATGTGCCACATGGATCATACAACATGGAATCAATCATCGTAATTTATTAGAAGATAAAGGGATGTGGAATAAATACATGAATATTTATAATAAATAATAAAATGTTCATAAATTTGAATACCCTTGATAGAGAAATGGCCATGGTATTCACTATACAATGACATTGTCTTGGGAAATCGCAGTGCAATTTTGGCAGCATAACGGCGTAAAATAAGAACTCATAAAATTTTTTGATGAGATATAAAGGGGTGTATCATCATATTTACATGAATTTTATAGTAAGGAGGTCATATATATACATTTCCCAACAAAATTAATGGAATTTAGATGCATAATATAAAATAATTGCTTGAATGTAAATGAGGATTGAGAAATTCCTTAAGGAATTTCGGCATGGTGACGATTATATATGGAAGGCACCGATGAGAGATAAAGGGGTATATAATCATTAAAAAATAAATATGATATTATAGGGGTTCTGATAAATCACACCCCAACATTTACAATTGAAAACAAAATGGAATCACAATATTAAGAAACATGGATAAAATGAGAAAGGAAGGAATCCCTTACTTGGAAGTGTGATACCAAAATCTTGGAAGAGGCTTGAGAGAGGACTATTGGGAGCTTAGGTAACCTTGGGAAGATTATATAGAAAGGATGGTATGGTTTGGTATAACTAAAAAGGCTTTGAGTGAATAGGAAGTGGGAGCTTGGGTGGGTTTATATAGGGAAGGGAGGGAATTCTTTATTATCTAGGTTTGGGACACCTCACATTAAACTAATCAAAAACACAAACATGTCCATGGTTTTTTCCCATAGTTTTTTCCAAATGGGAGTGGAAAACAAAATTTTATGAGTCCAATGTCCAAACTTTTTGAAATAATAGGGTTGGTTATGTGGAGGCGAGCCACGCTCTCCAGGAAAACAATTTAAAAAGACAAAATATTTTATACGTCATGGAGGGTCCATTAAAGCTTTGTAAAATAAATAAAACAAACTTAAAATCAGATTATTTTTATTATAAAACATATATTGTCCGAAGATACTATTTATAGTATTTTATTACATCACTATTGGGTCATTATGATTTCATAAAACACATTATATATTAAAATGGTATTTAATTTTCACCCAAAAATTCGACTGTCTCAGAAAATTATGAAAATTTCACTGTTGGATAATTTTGTTGTTATGATTCCAAAAATAATATTCATTTTATCTAAATAATTTTCTAAATATGAGAATTTTTACTTTTAAAATAAAAACCGATATTTATCGAAAATTATTGGGTTTTTACAAAAACTGCTTTCAAACCTTAATAAAAATTATAATTGCATTAATAAAATTATACAATAATTTATATTTAATAAAAAGTAATTTAAAAACAATAATAATATTTTATTAAAATTTTATTTAATTCAAAAATCCATTAATTCATCAAAATAAATTTCTTAGTTGAATATTAACTAAAAATATTATTTGTGCATTAAAAACTATTTACAAGGTAACAATAAAAATAATGTATATTCTCTATACAAGAATAATGTACATAATAAAAGTGCTAAGGTATTGTTACATAACCCCCTATAACACCCGCATAAGACCGAAGGGTAAGGTGTGAGATGGTGACAGACTCTTGGGGTGGCTATGATAACGTCGCTCGGGTGGTAATCTCTATTAACTTACACTTCTCCTGTAGTCGGTTCCGCTCAAGCTTAAAGTGTTCAAGCTCGGCTTAGGGTTGTTCAAGAGCAAATCCCAATGACGCCACCTCCTTTCCGAGCTCCGAAAAATGGGCTTCATATGGGGCATGTCTACTGGATGAGGTCATCACTTCCTTTTGTCTGAGTAAATCGGATTTGTTAAAGCCCTATATTTATACTAATCATGTGATCAATGTTCAATGACTATATTAGAAACGGTCACAATTCATAACTATATTTTAAAATCCAGAAACATAAAACCAATGAATTTCAATTTTATATAACCAAAATAAGACATTTAATTAGATTAAGAGGAATTTTCATTAATGAAATTTTGGGTCATTACAATCTTCCCCCCTTAAGAAATTTCGCCCTCGAAATTTCCTTTTCCCACTCTAAAACAAATGTGGGTGAATTTACTTTATCACTTCCTCCAATTCCCATGTCGCTTCTTCAAACTTGTAGTTTCACTACAACACCTTAACGAGGGAAATTCTCTTATTTCATAGGACATTTTAACTATGATCTAAGATCTTCACTTGTTTTTCCTCGTAAGAAAGATCATCCTCTAGCTATACTACCTCTAAAGAGAGTACATGTAAAGGGTCTAGTATGTACTTCCATAAAGGGATACATGAAAGTCATCATGTACTTTGGCCATGGTAGGTGGAAGTTCTAGTCCATAGGCCATAGCCCCAACACTATCAAGAATCTCGAAGGGGCCAATGTACCTAGGACTAACATACCTTTCTTTACAAACCTCAGGAACTTCTTTCATGGAGATATGTGTAGAAATATGATATCCCCAAATTTAAACTGAAGGTCTCATTGAATTTTATTTGCAGAACTCTTTTTTTGACTCTGGGCTGCCTTGATATGCTACTGAATGGATTTCACCTTCTCCACCATTTCTTCGACCATTTCTGGTCCTAGCAGCTTACGCTCACCAACTTCATCCCAACATCCTGGTGTTCTACACCTCTTCCCATATAGGGATTCATTAGGTACCATTCAGATGCTCGAGTGGAAACTATTATTGTAGGAGAATACAACCAGAGGAAGATGTTGATCCCATCTTCCTTTAAAGTTCATTGAGCATGCTCTCAACATATCCTCAAGTGTTTAGATATTCTGCTCAGATTGGCCATCAGTTTGAGGACGATAAGTTGTACTGAAGTTCAGATCAGTATCCAGAGCATGTTGAAGACTCTTCCAAAACATAGAGGGGAATCTTGGATATCTATCGGATACAATAGATAGTAGTACTCCATCAAGACTTACCACTTCACTGATATATGTCTGTGTCAGTTATTCCAATGAGAAGTACTCCCAAAATGAAATAAATTGTGTATAATTTGTAAGATGATCCACAACAACCTATATTTAATTGTTTCCTTTGGATGTTTTCGGAAGTCCGGTGACAAATTCCATGGTGATGTTTTCCCATTTCCATGCTGGTATGGGTAATGGTTTCATCATCCCCTTAGACTTCTGTCTCTCAACCTTCACTTGCTGACACAATAAGCACTTTGATGTAAATTTAGTGATATCCTTCTTCATATTATCTCACTAATAATGATCTTGGAGATCTCGATACATCTTTGTGTTTCCTGGGTGAATAGAGAAATTTGAACTATGTGCATAATCCAAAAGTTCCTTCTTCTGCTCTGAACTTGATGGAACACATAGCTTTTTCCCAAATCTCACAATTCCTTCTTTATTAACATTGTACTATAAGGATTTCCCTCTTTTGATAGCTTCAAATTTCTTTTGAATTCCCACATCATCCTTTTGAGAATCCTTTAACTTTTCCAAAAGAGGTGGTTGAGAAATCATTTTTGAAAGTATTGATGATGTTCCATTCTTTATGATTCCCATGTCCATATTCATCAAATCTAAGAAGATTAGATCCTTCTAAATTCACATCAATGATAGAATCGTTGGGTCCTTTCTACTTAGAGCATTCACCACCTTGTTTTATTTCCGAGGGTGGTAATGGATTGAGAAGTCATGGTCTTAGATCAGCTCTAACCATCATCATTGGCGCATGTTCAACTCTCTCTCTGTGAATATATACTTGAGGCTTTTGTGGCCCATATATATTTCACACTTTTCCCTATAGAGATAATACCACCAAATTATTTAAGTTAAGATCACCCCATCCAACTCCAAATCATGTGTTGGATAATTATACTCATGAACTTTCAATTGACTTGAATTATAGGCAATGACTTTGTCATTTTGCATCAACACACATCCCAGTACCTTCTTCAAAGCATCACTGAATACCAAAAATATTTCTCCACTTGTGGGTAACGTGAGCACGGGCGCAGTGATAAGCCTCATTTTCAACTCCTTGAAGCTTTCTTTACATTCATAACTCCAAGAAAACTTTACTCCCTTCCGAGTTAGCTTTGTAGGATGGTTGGACAACCGTGGGAAACTTCTCCCAAATCGTCTATAATATCCAGCTAACCCCAAGAAGCTACAGATATCTGTTACTGATATGGGCCTCGATGATCCCTCTATTGAATCTTTCTTGGAGGGATTCATAGATATCCAAATGCTTCTGATGATATGGCCCAAGAATGAGACCTCCTTCAACTTGAAATCACACTTGTTGTAATTTTCATAGATCTCCTCCTTTTGCAAGGTCTCTAGTACAGTTCTTAGATGCTCCTCATGATCCTACTTGGTTTTGGAGTATATTAGAATATCATCTATAAAGAATACGACAAAATTTGTTGAGGTAATCTTTAAAATCTCTATTCATAAATTCCATGAAGATTGATGGAGCATTAGTGAGTCTGAAAGGCATTACTATGGGTTCATAGTGCATGTATCTCGTATGAAAAGCATTCTTGGGAATATCTTCCTTCTTCACCATTACTTGATAATATCCCGACTGAAAATATACCTTGGAGAATTATTGTTCTCCACACAGATGATCAAACAAGTCATCAATTCATGGGAGAGGATACTTGTTCTTTATTGTGATTTTGTTAATCTAATGATAATTGATGCAAAGGTGCATTTACCCATCCTTCTTCTTCACAAAGTGGACTGGTTCACCCCATAGTGAAGCACTTGGGCGTATAAACCATTTATCCAGATTCTCCTGTAGTTATTTCTTCAGCTCCTCAAGATCCACAATAGCCATTCTATATAGAGTCTTGGATATGGGAAACTCCCTAGGTATAAGATCAATTGAGAATTCAATATCTCTTCAAGGAGGAAGACCAGACAATTCATCGGAAAAAACTTCAGTGAATTCCCCCACAATAGGCATGCCTTCAAAGATGGTTTCCTCCATATAGTCAATCATCTGAGCCAGATACGATTGCTTATAGGGTAGTAATATCCACGTTTGAGATGATGGAGCTAAATAATATTCATCTTCCTCCTTGTACTTTTATAGAATTGGGGGTCGATTCTCCACATGGAGAGTGATATCCCTCCCACGGAAATTTATGTTGGCTCGATATAAGGAAAGTCAATCCATACCAAGAATTGTATCAAATTCCACTATAGGAGTATTACGAGGTTAAATGGGAAATTCAATCCATAGATTATGGAAGTGGTGGAGTTATATTCCTAGGATGAAATGAATTCCCCATTTTCCGTACTCACCGAAATCTTCACTTCCATGATTTGTGGTGGTGTTGGGATTGTTCTACTAAACCTTCAGGATATAAAAAAATGTGTAGAACCAGAATCAAAAAGTACATTCCCTATTATTGAATGAATAACTAGCGTATCTGTCAACACTTCATTGTCAGGGTTCACTTCGGAAGTAGTGATGGAAAAAGATTGCACTTACTACCTTGGAGGTTGTCGGTTTCCTTTGAAAACACTTGGCTTAGGACACTGATTTGAAAGATTCCATAGTTCTTTTCAGTTCAATCAATGAACAATGCGTTAAGGGTCGAGTGGAGAGTTCTTATCCTCTATCGTAGCCATGGTTTTTTCTTTCCAACATTTAATTTCTAGGTTCTCTTCTCTTCCACCCCTAAATAATTTCATCATCCCCTTTAGGAAATTTCCAGGGTTCTTCTTTCGGCACCTTTGGCAAGTGGGGTACTGTATTTTCTTAGAACCATTGGATTTATCCATTGGACTTCTAGAATTGAATTCCACCTTATTCTTCTTATCCCCATGATACCCCTGAGATTATCTAATCTCCATTTCAACAATGAGGGCACATCGGACAATTTCATCATAGTTGTTGAAGTCACAGATCGCCATCACTTTTCGTAGGTTAGGTATCATCCCACCAATGAAGTGGTCAACCTTGCATTTGGGGGTAACGACAAAGCCGAAATCATATCGTTAAAGCCTTGTGAAGTTTTCCTCATACGCTCCGACAGATTCTTCATCTTTTTTCTTGAGGGCAAGGAAGTCCCTTTCCATATTAAGTCGGAGGGTGCGCGGAAAATATTTATCAAAAAACGTCTTTCATAAATCCTTCCATTCCAACGCATCGATCTCCACCTCAGGATTCATATTTTTTATCAATTCCCACCATTTATCGGCTTCACCCTCCATACGATAAGTAGCCAGAATAACCTTCAAATATTCAGAACATTGAAGGATGGAGAAGATTTTTTCAATGGAGTTGATCCATTGTTCGACGATTGAGCAATTAGATGATCCATTAAAAGTAGGAGGCCTTTGTCTCGTGAAGCTCTCAATAGCGACTTGTTTTTTCTTAGTGGAGGTTTAACGTTCTTCTTGACCCATGTTTCTATTCAAATCTTGTGTTAACTGAGAGAGAAGCATACAAAAGTTTGTGATTCCCACTACCATTGGATTGGGTATCCCATTTTCACAGTCATCACATTTATCTTCACATCGGTTGTTAGCCCGAGTCCTCCTATTACCATCCATTGGCTGGAATAAAATGAAAGTTAGGGGTAACACAATTAGGTTAATCCAAGGTAAAAACTGATGACTTATAAATAACTTTTATTTCCTTAACTTATGAATCCATAGGCTTAAATCTATGTTTTCCATGATCTAATTTCTAACATATATTATTAGAGGCATGTTTTTTAATTCCCTTGATAAGGGTTCATACTAAGATTTTGAATTTACCAAAGCATATCCCCCAGGAGAGTCATAACCAAGAGTGCAACAGGGCTTGTTGTCATGCACCAGTTCTCGTTGAAGTTTATCTCAAAGTGGTGTTTTCGGGTTTTACCCCTTGGATACTTCTGTGCCAGAGCCGCCTCTACCTTCTCGTATCTAGACAGGGATTTATTCACTTGATAAACCACTCACTCAATACTCGCCAATAATTAGGGATGTTTTTATTATAATTATTCTTTAATCGAAGGCTTCACTATGGTTTTCTAATCCTAATCCAAAAAATAACTAAACCTATCATTTAATACCAACTATAACAACCCTGCTTTTTTTACAAACATAAACATGATTTATTACAAAATCTTCACTTGATACAACATATAAGATCAAGAGGTATAGTGTATTTGGGGCTTATGATCATTCATAACAACTTAAAACATGAAATACCACATCTTTATTGAAAACTTCCTTTACATGACCACTACATTCCCTCGTACTTAGCATTTCATGGGATAACCTGAGGACATGCATAAGAAAAGGGTAAGCTATAAATCCCAGTAAAGGAATAAACATGGAATAACATGAGAAATACAATACATGTCATAAAATAGGCATATCAATGGATCACAAAAGAAACATGAACATAAAGGCATGATAAATCATGATAATCATAACATGGAAATGTGACAACACATTTAACATGGAATTAGCATGAGTCAAGGCTCATTGTACATGGAGTATGAGTGAACCCTAATTTCACATGACGCACGAGTAAAACCTTTTCACACTTGAATTATCATTATTCAACACCCATTGCACATGAATTGTCGTGATACTATACTTTACCCAATGCATTAGAGTGCTATTATGGCGCATCTGTCTTAAACATTTCATTTCATGAATAGGTGTGCCACATGGATCATACAACATGGAATAAATCATAATAATTTATTCCATGATAAAGGGATGTGGAATAAATACATGATAATTTATAATTATTATGTAAATGTGCATAAAGGTGAATACCATTGATAGAGAAATGGACATGGTATTCACTACAAAATGACATTGTCTTGGGAAATCGTAGTGCAATTTTGGCAGCATAACGGCGTGAAATAAGAACTCATAAAAAATGGTTGATGAGAGAGAAAGGGGTGTCTCATAATATTTACATGAAATCGAAAGAAAGGGGGTCATATAAGTACATTCCCCAACAAACATAATGGAATTAAGATGCATAATAAAAAATAATTGCTTGAATGTAAATGAGGAGAGGGAAATTCCTTACATAATTTCGGCATGGTAACGAGTATATATGGAAGGAACCAATGAGAGAGAAAGGGGTATCTCATCATTCAAACATAAATAGGAATGTATAGTGGTGGTGATAAATTATACACTAATATTTTCAATTGAAAAAAAATGGCATCATAATATTAAGAAACTTGGATAAAATGAGAAAGGAAGGAATCCCTTACTTGGAAGTGTGATCCCAAAATCTTGGGAGAGGCTTGACAGAGGCTTCTTGGGAGCTTGGGGAACCTTGGGATAATTATAGAGAGTGGATGGCATGGGTTGGTCTAACTCTAAAGGCTTTGAGTGAAGAGGAAGTGGGAGCTTGTGTGGGTTTATATAGGAAAGGAGAGGGAATTATTTATTATATAGGTTTGGGACACCTCACATTAAACTAATAAAAACCACAAACCAGACCATTTTTTCCCATATTTTCTTCCAAAGGGGAATGGAAAACAATATTTTATGGGGGAAATGTCTGAACTTCTTAAAATAATAGGGTTTCTTATGTGGAGGTGAGTCACACTCTCAAGGAAAACAATTTAAAAATAAAAAATGTTTTGTAAGTCTTGGAGGGTTCACTAAAGCTTTGTAAAATAAATAAAACAAATATAAAATCAAATTATTTTAATGATAAACATATATTGTCCGAAAATAATTTTTATAGTATTTTATTACATCACTATTGGGTCATTATGATGTCATAAAACACATTATATATTTAAACGGTATTTAATTTTTACACCAAAATTCGACTGTCTCAGAAAATTATGAAAAATTCACCGTTGGATAATTTTGATCTTCTGATTCCAAAAATAATATTCATTTTATCTAAATAATTTTATAAATAAAAACCTACATTTATTGAAAATTCATGTGTTTTGAAAAAAACTGCTTTCAAACCTTAATAAAAATTACAATTTCATTCAGAAAATTATAAGATAATTTATACTTAATAAAAAGTAATTTAATAAAAATAATAATATTTTATTAAAATATTATTTAATTCAAAAATCCATTAATTCATCAAAATAGATTTCTTAGATGAATATTAACAAAAAATATTATTTGTTCTTTAAAAACTATTTACAAGGTAACAATAAAAATAATGTATATTCTCTATACAATAATAATGTACATAATCATAGTTCTAAGGTATTGTTACATAACCCCTTATAACACTTGAATAAGACAAAAGGGTAAGGTGTGCTATGGTGATAGACTCTTGGGGTGGCTCGGATAACATCGATCGGGTGGTAATCTCTATTAACTTACACTTCTCCCATAGTCGGTTCCGATCAAGCTTAAAGTGTTCAACCTTGGATTGGGCTTGATCAAGAGCGAATCCCAATGACGCCACCTCCATTACGATCTTCAACAAATGGGATTTTTCATGACCTGTCCCCTGGGGCCTGTGCCATGACTACCCCAAGCCCGCCTATCATAGGCCAGGGGATGGCGACTAGCACCAAAGGTGTAATTCCCTAATACTGGGAAGGCATTACCTTTATAACATGTAATCACACACACAAGAAAGCACACAGTTGGAAGAAACACCAAGTAAACTATATAACAAAAGAGTGATGAAAGTAAAAGGGTCCAGAATACAAGCCCAACTAAAAATTACAAGTACAACAGTGATACAATACAACTGAAAGATAAGGGAACACATCTACTTATTCGTCCTCTGGGGTTCCTAAGTGAAGGGTAGGCACAGATTACCACCCCAATACTCCACGTATGACCATCTCTACCATGTACCAACACGTCGTATGGTCCACCTCCAGGTACCGTACAGTCCTGGTACTCTCAGCCTCAGTCAGCGTTGTCCGTTTTCTACATCCAACACAATAAGGTGCAGGCATAACCCATGTAGGGGTGAGTATAATGATACTCAATAGGGACCCTGAGACCCTCAGGGTCACACAAAATGCACCAAGAATAAACCACAAAAAAAATTAAATCAAAAAACAAGCCTACTTAGGTATATGCCCATACATATACCTATGTTATTAGGTGATTCATCTCAATCATGAGGAAAACACAGAAAAACTGACTCAACTCAAACAAGGATTTTATTCTAAGGGTAGTATCAAGTAACATCTCCAGTAACATTGTCGAAACCTTGGATACTGGGGAACTCCTCCTCTATCAAGTACAGTGGGCCTGCCACGACACAAACGTGCATCCCACTAACCTTGGACTGTTGAGGTACTCCTCCTGTCGAGTACTGTGGATCTGTCACATCACCAAGCGCGCTCCCCACCGTGGGTCTGCCGTATCACCAAGCATGCTCCCCCTTATATCCTGCTGAGTTAATCCTCCTGTCGAGTATTGTGGGTCTGGTGCGACACCTAGACGCTCCCCACTGTGGGTCTTCTGTGACACTAAGGAGCTCCCCACTGGGTTACTCAAGTCACTCCGAGTCGAAATGATCAGCTGTCATCAGGTCTCAGCCAGCTACTAGGTCTTCGTACTACGCTCGCTCATCTCTGAGAGGATCCGCTCAACGAGCTACTGGTGGATACTCCAACTGTCACGAAGTCCCATAAAGAAGTAACTCAAAGGTCTATCGTGTCATAGGGGTCTCAACTCAACAGACGGCATGTCAAATGGATTCTTGGTCTGTGAGTTATTAGCCTTTTAGTCACTGGGGCCCGGTTGGATTCGTGCTCGATCCAACCTGACCATTTCCTATCTCAATCCGAAACTTTGGTGGAGTATACTCAAAGGGATCATATTACTCCGAGATTTCCAGCGCCACTAACGGTTCATCAAACGGACGTCTGGTGCCAATGATATGGCCAAAAGAAAGTAAAGGGGTGTAGTGGGCCCGAGTCCAGTCCCACCCAATCGGACCGACCCGAGTCGACCCGGCCTGACCTATTGGGTCCAGACAATCTTGTTGGGTTCAGCTTGGCCTGTTGGGTCTAGCCCAGTAGGCTGTGAGGGTTCACAGAGAGCCGCGAGGGCAGCTCAGCCGTGGAGGGTGTCGTGAGGGCATGAGGTCGTGGAATGGCTCGGAGTGCCATGGGCAGTGTGGCTGGTCGGCGGTGCGGCCGGCGAGGGCAACGCGGCTGGCAGGTAGCACGGCTGGAGAGGTCGGCGCGGCCGGCGGGCGGCGCGGCCGGCGGGTGCGGCATGGCCGGGGTGGCATGGCCAGTGGGTGGTGCGACCGTTGAGGGCTTCGCGGCTGGGTCGTGGGGCCGGTTCAGCCCTAGGAGGCGCGGTGCAGTGAGGGTGTGCGACCGGTTTGTCCGGGAGGCCAGAGCACCGCGGGGGTGGCACGGGTCGTGGTGGCCGCAGGGGGCAGCGTCGTTTCCTTCATTGCCTTTGTCTTCTTCGTCACCTTCCTTTATTCTTAATAACACCACAAAGTAGAATGGAAGAGGGTTCAGGTCATGTTGGTTTGGCTCACACCCTCCATGTTAGGGTGGTAGCATTTGTCTCAACAAGAAAGAAGATCGATTAACATCAAAATTTATGACCTCAACAACGATTCTTTCCCAAACCGAAAAAGAAATCAAGGAAAGTATTATCACGTAAATAACCCCCTACCTCGGGTTGATATGTTGAGGGAGTCGCGAGGAAGAAGATGAATCATTGGGAAAATATAGAAGTCGGTGTCGTCAATGTTTTCCTCGATCATCAGTTTGTGTGTCGGTTCGTCATAGTTGAAGACGTCCTACGTCAGAGGAAGTCTCAAGGAAGAAGGTCGAAGTCGGGGTCAGCGTTCTTTGTTGGCGTTCTTAGTTGCAAGAACGCATTCTTCATTCGAAGAATTAGTTCTTTGTTGGAGATATCTTCTCCCAAGACTCCACGAAAAACAATATGGCCAACTGATGTGTTTCCTCCAACTTTAATCGTTTGTAGAAAATCCAAATAGCTTAATTAAACACCTAGGTTGGCACAATTAATTAAGGTGGGTTGTCATATTTAATGTGGAGGAAGCTCAAGAGGATCCTCTACATTAAAGAGGGGGGTTGAGTGGTTTCTCTCAATTAAATGGGGGTTTCAAGGGGGTTTAATCCCGAGTGTTCCCCACCACCATAACCTCTCATGGGAGGTTATGGTTTGGGTGGTCCCCACCACCATAACCTCTCATGAGAGGTAAAGGTCTGGTGGTCCCCACACCTCAACTTCCACATGGAGGTTTAGTTCTGGTGGACCCCACCTCCCAACACCCACATGGGTGTTGTAAATAAAAATAAAAATTTCATACACTTTTATATCTATTTTATTCTTACACAAAAAACCAAAAAACTAACTTTCACCCTCGACCAACTATTGTCGAGGTGAAAGTCTTCTTATGCGAATATCGGCACTGCGAGTTCAATGGTGCCCTCAGATTTCAATTTCGAGCACCAATTCAAAAGTTAGAAAACCCCACTCGCACGTTAAATGAACATACCCAAAATAATTTCAGAAATTCATTTTGGGCACTCCGGGCTTTGGAATCGCGCACTGTCAATTTTCACAGACTTGTAAAATTCCAATATATTTTAAAAAAAATTACATAGAAATTTTGGGTCTCTGTAGGATTCATATGGGTAAAGTCTACTGGATGAATCCATCACTTCCTTTGTCTGAGTAAATTGGATTTTTTAAATCCCTATATTTATTCTAATCATGTGATCACTATTCAACGACTATATTAGAAATGGTCACAATTCATAACTGTATTATAAAATCCAAAAACATAAAACCAATGAATTTCACATTTTATATAACCATAATAAGACATGTTATTAGATCAAGAGAAATTTTCATTAATGGAAGTTTGGGTCATTACACCTATACCTCTCTAAATCCCTCCCAAGGTGTTTATAATCTCTTAATAATCTCATCCTAAGTTTTTATAAGAACCCCTAGGGGTACGGTGATTCTCTCCTCCTCCTCTTTATTCAAGAATTTTCTTTGTATTATGCCATTTGATTTCCAATTTTTCATACTAGAATGTGTTTTTAAGAAAACCCATTACAATACTTATTATTTACATGTAATGATAGACCACCTTTAAATATCCTTAAATCCTTCTATGAATGTTTATATACAATTGTTATGTTTCTAGAATATTCTAGTAATTTTTCATGTGAAACATTTGTATAGTGACCACCCATTCCTATTTACACTCAAGGGTATTCACCTAAATGTGCCTATAATTCATTGATTGGGTAATTAAATTTATATAACCCACAGTCCTTAATCATGGGATTAAAAGTGATGAAATATGTTCTTATGTTGTATGATGTATGTGGAACACTAATACATTTATATGATATGAATGTGACGGGTGGGTCAGGAATTATATAGCCCTCCAATGCACTGGGTAATGTTTTTATCTCCTAAGATACCATGTATGTTTAATTGGAGGTTATAATACTCACACTATTATATGATCTCTCAACATTTATCTCAAACTTATGCTATTAGTTCATGTTTAATGTTGTTACCACATTCCTATATTTCTAAGATATTATCATCTTATATCATGCTTCGATGTTCGTGTTTATGATTATCACCCCTTTTATGTAACCTTGATCTTCCTATTGACTCACATGTATTACTTTCATCATTTTATGATTTTATTATTCCATTACTGGGCTTTATAGGTCACCCCTTTCTTATATAAGTCTCTAAGTTATATCATCCACTGTTAGAAGATCGATGGAATATAGGGGCATGTTTTGAAGTTTTTAAATAATTTTTTTGTACACATGTTTCAATTTATTATGATATGTATCTAATTACCAAAATTCACTAGGCCTAAATATATTTTTTGACTTTATTAATTATATATTTATGTAATAAATTATTAATTAATGTGTATTAAATATATGGGATGTCATAACCGCCTCCACGAAGTAATGTATCTAATTTTTCATCTAGTTTCTTTATTTTTTATTAAAATATATTAAAATCTGATTTTACTACTTAAAAATATATAAATATTAGTATTATTCTTCTATAATAATTATATTATTCCAAAATAAACCACTTTCATAATCATACCCATTCATTAATTATGGTATGTTCATGTTTAGGAAGATTTAACCACCTAATTGAAAAATACTGTAAAATAATATCAGGTATGACTATGATAAATTAATTTCTAATAATATATGATATAAATAATTAAATAATTATTTTATGTTGGTTCTGGGATGGTAAAATTAATATTAAACTCATTAATTTATATTATAATGTATGTTCATTAAAAAATCATTGAAACATGCTCATCGCCAATTTAATATTTTAGGATCACAACCAAAACTCCCAAATAATGAAATTATAACATTATAAACAACTATAAACCATAACTTATAGTACCTTGTATGATATGATAACTATGGACTGTGGGAGAAGAATGAAGAAGAACCCCACTATTACAAAACAAGTTCAAAATGATAAATATTACTCACACCTGATAATGAAAATAGATAACAACTAACTAATAAACATAAAGATAATAATTATAAATAAAGTTTATAAATGGTTATTTATATGGATGTGTTCCTAAAATATTTGACTAATATAATTTTTTTTATTGAAGTTTCAAGTGCTTTAGCATAAGTCAAGAATTAAGGTAAGGGTTATTTGTATCTATTTTAAATTCCATGATATATGTTGGATATTACACACCATAATTAATTTTAAATGGTGTATTAATTTCTCTATCACTTTAAGTATAATGAATATATTTCATTTCCGGATATTTGAATTTCAATTTCATTATAACCCTATTATTCTTACATTGCCATTACCATAAGGGTTTTTGGAAAACTCAATTATTATTCATTGAG
Organism: Viscum album; assembly: GCA_963277665.1. Classification (NCBI taxonomy): domain Eukaryota; kingdom Viridiplantae; phylum Streptophyta; class Magnoliopsida; order Santalales; family Viscaceae; genus Viscum; species Viscum album. The sequence continues at coordinate 425,143,308 of OY728129.1, read as the reverse complement.
ATATGAATGTTCTTCTTGAACTTATTTTATATAAGTTGGGAATAGTCAACTATTTTATTTTATTATGTTGTATTTTCTCTTTTTTCATATTTATTTACATTTCTACCATGTAAAACCATATCCAAATGTCTCTTTATTAAATAATTAAAATATCTGTAATTTATTTAGTTAATTCAAATTTCATTTTATAGAGTTAAAATTATATTCATTAAGCATCATTCTTCTATGATTTATTAATTCTTATATTTTATATTTTATAATAAATTTCCTCTTTTCTCTCTAGGAAAAACAATTTTTTAAACTCAAATATTTAATCTCTATGAATATATTTCTCATAAAAGTAAAAACTTTTTAAGAAAAGATCACATATCCTTTAAAGAAAATTTCCCCATGTTTCATTGTTCATTATTCCAAAGAAAAATTTTCTTTCTTGTTGTTAAATTCAAATATTAATTTACTTATGTGACCATAATATTTTAATTTTCTTTTCAAAATTATGTTTTGGTTACTCTTTTTTATGGTGTGGGTTTTCAACAAAGTTATTTAAAAAAAATAAGTTTTTTATCCTTTTAAAATAAAATGTTTTATCATTCACTCAACATTCTTCTTATAAATCATTTATTAATTTTCGAAGATCTATTATTTTATATTATTTTTAAAATTAGTATTTTATAAAAAAATTAACTTCAAATTTTCAAGGATCCATTATTAAATATTATTTTGAAAACGTAAAATTTTTCAAGATGATTTCACTTCACCTTTTTAAAATATTTATGTATTATTCAAGGCTGCACTAATAAAATTTATTTTTTAAAAAAAATTAAAGTTTTCACTTAAATTTTTCAAAAATTACTTTACAAACTAACCACAACTTCATATTTTAAACCAAACATAAAAGTATTTTCCAAAAACTCTTTAAGATTTCCCTTATATTTTCTTCTTGTCTCTAAAAAATTTATTTCCTTAGATATTATTTTTCACGAATCACCCAATAAATATTCCTATAAAATACTCTTTTTTATTTATTGAATTTTGGGTATCAACCATTTAAATTCTTGAGGAAAATTTTGGTGATACTGTTAGGAAATGTTACAAAACCCATTTTCCTTTCCATGGGTTCTTTATGATGTGATGAATGATTGTTTTCAGTTGGAACGTATATGTGTGGATGACTGTTATGTTGGGTCCTATATCACCCTCTAATGAATTGGTTAATATTTCATATCACATGAGATGATGAAATGTTTCATGAACATGATACGAGATCTTGGTTCATAAGTTTGTATTTTCAAGGTGATACAGGGATTTTTGTTCATAAGTATGTTGTGTAAACATTATAAGGGAATGTTTTTTGATAAGTTTATTGTGTTAACATGATGTGGGAAGATTATTTCAGAAGTTTGTTGTATGAATGTGATGTTGGAATATTTATTCACAATTTTTTATGTGAAAATGATGTGGTAGATTTGTTCACAAGTTTGTTTAGCGAGCATGATGTGGAAAGCTTTTCTCACATGATTTTATATACTTATGTTTATGTCATAATTTCTTATCAGGCTATATTTTTATGTCATTATATATTCCAATGACTATGTCCCTTATATCATGTATATTATCTCATGATTCTTCACCTTTTTCCATGGTATATTTTTGTCTTTCTATCATGAATTATGGAAACTATTATGGTTCCATGTTCATTTTAATAAGATGTTCTTCCCCTAATCACGTTTTCTCGTATTCTTTTGATCTAACCCTCGATGAAATGCTGGTGAGTTTTCCCCCTTACTAATTATTTGATCATATCCCTTTATTATGTTTCCATTCCCCAGTATGTGAAGATAATTATAAGTTATGAGGAATCAATGAGGGGGTCTAATGTGGTTTTATTATGGATAAACTTTCAAAAATATCATAAAATAAGCCACTTATATTGATGATCCTCAAAGGCACTAAACCTTATATTATTGGTTTTATGTTTTATTTTTGATATGTAAAGTTTATCATACAGAAATAATGTAAAATAAATAATGGTTCATCACACTTTGTATTAAAGTCACTATTTAAAGAATGTGTCTTTAGCACCATATTTTAGCGTGTGGGTCTAGGGAACCTCACCCTCCCTACCTCATCTCCCATCATTATCATGGATCACTCCCATTTAGCATCTCCCCTCCCTACCTCTTCTCCCCTTCCCATCACAACTCACTCCTGATAAGTGCTAATGCAACCCCATTCCTCTACAACTGATTTGTTGTGATACCACTCTTTTCCAAGGTTCTAATTGTAATTTTTTTACCAAATTCAAGGTATAAACTATTCCCATGAATATTTTCTTTTATAATTATAAATTACTAATTAATTTCAAAAAATATAGTTATGTGTATAATTGGTGATTTAGTGTTTTTAGATTCCCCTCATTGGATTTCCTATAATATTTTTATATAATCTATAAATTTCATATAGTTAAAAAATGTTATAATAATTTATATTCATATTTAGATAATGATTTTTATTATAGATTATTGTTAATAATTCTTTCTAATTAAACTTTAAATAAAATTACATAGATATTGGTCCTTAAATATATAACAGTTTTAATATTAAATATGATATAATTATTTTTAATGTGTTTATATTTCTTTAATTTGGTAAATAAATTAGTGTTGAATTGATTAATTTTGTACTTATTATAATTTTGTTTTCAAAATAATGTTACTTGAATATATCTATAAAATATACTTAATTAAAAAATATGTTCAAATTTAAAAATATTCTAGTAAAATATATATTTTTAATTTATTTATAATTAAAAAATATTTCATTTTAATCATTGAAAATATATTTATTTTTTAATGGTTTTGTGAGGAAGTTGAACTTTTTTTATTTTCATTAATGAATATTTAATTTACTTATTTTTTAACATGTGTGTGTGTGTTATTTTAAAAATATATTAGAAAAATATATATGATTTGATAATATATTAGTAAAATATATATAATTTAAAAATTCAATTTATAACTTAAAAAATAATATATTTTTTTAATTAAAATAACAAGTAGTTTTTCTATGAAAACTAAACTAACTAGTATAAATTTTCAGCATCTTTTTTTATAATTATTATTTTCAATCTATATTATTGATATTTATAAGCTATAATATATTTGATATTTTGGTTGATTAATTTAATTTAACTCTCAATCTAATATGTATTATTTTTTATATTTTAATTATTATTATTATTTTATAGATATAAATATGGATAAGAGTTGGATTGATCTATCAAGTATATTTTCTACTAAATATTTTGAGGGAGTTAATAATTAATTGATTTCACTAGTGTATTTCAAAACAATTTGATTTTTTTTCATATGTAAAGTGTGAAAATAGATGTTTCATCAAATAAGACACAATTAGGGAATATCCATTTCTAAAAATGGTTTTGAAAAACTATAAGGAATGAACATATCTTGGGGAAGATTATGTTCCCTATCACAGATTAGAAAGTATCCAAATGGATGTTAATTAGATAACATTTTATCTAATGAATGTAATTCTCAATGACATGATATATTAGTTTCAACATGAAGTGAGTAACATTGATAATAATGAAATTAGAGAGAATAATCCATGTTCCATTGAAAATATAGAATCACTAATATTAATAAAGATGTATACACTATATTATATCATAGATGTCATAAATTTAGTAAAATTTTCATTTATTGTTGAACTATTAATCTTCAAGACCATGAATCGATGGAAAAACACCCCCTTTTATAGGTTTTTGGTACTGTTATAGAAGGAACTCTTTGTTAGATAAAATATTATAGATTCATACTAATAAGCTTGCAAGTTAATCAAAAACCTTGGTTTCACATATGAGACCAATGATGCATGCCGAAAAAAATCTATATTGTTAAGAAAAAATAATATTCAATCTAGTGCCTATGTTTTTTTTACTCATCCAGGTCGAAGGATAAAAAGATTGATCAAGGTCATTAGATTCATCTTGGTATGGTCTTGAACTATGAGAAATAAATACTCACTAAGAAGATGAATTACTTTTTACTGAAATCGATGTTAAATAGAATCTTCATGTTTGATAAAATTGTTAAACCATTGATGTGGAATTCAGAGATAATATAAGAGGTAGATAATTAAAATAACTTTGTGAATTTTTTATAATAGAAATAGTTTAATCTGAGACACTAATAATTTTTCTAGGATAATCTTAATGTTTTATGGGGTTTGGAAATAGATGATTTTAACCCATTTAGGCATATAGTTCGTGGACACATAGTATGTCGTTAGTGTTGTTGGTTTGATTAAAACTTCCCCATATTTATGTATAAATAAACCATTTTTTTATTTTTCACTCTTATTAATGGACCTAGAGGACCGAGTGTTAAAATTGATGTTTAAACGCAAACATTGATTAATGAGCTATAAGAATTTTTGGAAACTTGTGTAATATATTTTCATTTAGAATAAAATGAAATATTTTGATTTTGTGCCACCTTGTTATATAAAATTAATGACTTCCCAACATATGTTAACTTATTATGTTTGTGTATAAAAGGAGAATCCGCATACCCTTATTGCAATAAAATTAAGGCATCAACATGGATTAAGTACTATGAAAAGTGAGAACACCTTCATCATAGATGCTTTATTCTTCTACTGCACAAGTTTAGAAAAGATAGTGTGTCATTTTATGGGAATATAGAGTATGAACCAAAACCAAAAATAATTTCCAAGGTTCAAATTTTTTACAACTTGAATAAGAAAACATTCATGCAATATATGATTTTTAGGATTTATTAGATCCTAAATTTACTTCCTTCCCAACTATAAATAGATAGTGGATCATAATTGAAAGAATAGAATTATTTTCTTTGAATTTAATTTTTAGAAAGATACTATTTCAAGGTAAAACCTGGATATGATTCACATTGATAAAAATGTGACTGATAATATATTATGCACCAGTTTGTATGTCAAGGTGAAATAAATGGACTATTCTATCACTTCATGTGATTTATAATAAATTTAATTGAAAAAACCATTACATTTACATTTAAATTTGGGTGAAGGTTATAAGGTATACATGTCTACTACATATTCCATGAGGAGTAAAAATAAGAAAGAGCCATTTACATCAATTTTGAATATATTAAAGGTTTCTTATGGTTATTGTTCTAATATTTCCATGCATTTTAATGTAGTGGTAATGACATTACAAGGGATCAAAATTCATGAAAATAATATTCTAATTCATTAGTTAATGCCAATTATAATTCATTATTTTTTTCCAACCCATTTTGTTTAGTCTTCTATTAATGTTTCTAATTTTTTAGGAAGCTCTATTTAATAAATAATTGCATGAGTATTTTAAAAAATCTATACAACAAGATTGTGCTCAAAATATTTCACTTGGAAAAACTGTTTATATCATAACCCCCTACATTGGTACCCCTCTTGATCTAGATATTAAGATAAGGAGTGACCCCTAAATCCTACCTCCAGTAGGATATAGGTTGGAAAACATTGCTAAGGTTATACAAGACACATATGGGAGGCATTTCCCTAATAAATATTCAAGGACAAGGGATAATGTGGATTCCTTCAATAAACACCCAAATAATTTATATTTACACAAATAAATTCCCATAACCCAAATGATACTAATACGTAAAATGTAAAACATCAAGGGAAATACATGAAAGATAAAATATGAACTCCATGCTAGAAACCAACTCCACCCAAGCTACTCACATACCAGTTCTAAACTCCAATGTTGTATCCTACAAACACTTCGCAAACTTTGGTGGGGTGAGCTATTTTCGAGTACTCAATAGGATAGTACTCTTAAAGAAATCAAAATCTATGTGAAATAAATATGTAAGGGTAGGAATGAGTAATAATAAGCTAAGAAAAAATTAAAAACATAGTCTACAATAAGAAATACATTTCAGTAATGTAATAAATCAGATACCAAAGATATCAATTGGGTAAATTAGATACATAAATAAATTTAGAGTCCAAAAATATAAAAGGAATTCACATAACACCCTTTAATTATGCATTATCCACTACCAAGCCCCCCATATCATGGGTATAATAAACTAATACCATTAGCAATAACCAAGAAACCCAGAATTCCATATCCATCACCACAACACTTCCTCCTCTATATCCACCTTCCCAAATCATAAGTAGTAGGGTAATGTAAATAAGATGGACATAAACCTCATTCCCTCTTTAATATATGTACATTCCCCACCCATAACCATCATGAATATGTTATCCTCAACATAGTAGGGTATCATGGACATATAGAGCATCAACCTCATTCCCTCCCCTTGCCGTGCATGGCCCCCACCATGAATTATCATCATTAATTCACCACCCTATCATCAAATACACCACATGACACTCCCACAACTTTATTCATCATATCTAAATCGATCCATCATAGCCCATAGAAATTTGTACCCATTGAGAGACATTATTACCCATAAAGATATATAATAACGATGATTAATGATAACCCATATAGTAAATTGCCTTCCTTTTCCCTCATTAATCTCCCATTAATCTGCATCATCTCTATAACCACTACTAAAAATTTCAAAAAGATAGAAAAAGAACTATGTAAAAAATAGTACATCCCACAACAAAACATCATTATAAACATAACTAACATATATAGTAAAGTTAGATATAGAATCATCAATTACCACATCATCCAAATTATATTCAATTCACCCCATTAAAATTCCCCAACATCATTAGATTCATTATTCCATTCATTTACACATTCCAACCCAATAAATATTACCAAATAGCTCATAGTCTAATTAATTTCATCCTTTTATATCTTTTATTTCACACACACACAACTGAAAACCATCCCACCATTATGTCCACTCATAATACTAATTTATTCATCAGTTTACTCCATGTTTCATTCCATTTATCCATCATTAAAATCATCATTGCATCCTTTAGTTATTTTACATTTAGGTTGTTAACATTTACATTCCATCCACTCCATTTAAAAATATTCATCTCATCAACCATTTACAGTTTATTAACATCCCATCAATATTTATCAATTCATCATGTCAGTCATTTATTTCATTTAAACTACAAAACATCACCATTAAATGTAACACCCATTTTTCAACATAACCCTTTACCCATTACCTTCTAATATCACTAACTCAGTTCAATAATATTCAAGAAAAAGCATAACAAGCACAACATAATATGAACAATAGTCAAAAATAACAATAGCACCATAATTTTCCTAGATTTTAACCATCCCATATTTATTATTGGGTTTAAGTATTTAACTAATTATGGGAGTTCAAAATTTAATAAATTTTGGGAAGATAAGGTAAACACAATTTTATCATATAATTAAATATAAGATCAACTCATAACATGGAAATAATATTATAAAATCACATGAAACACCCATTTCTTTTCCATGTTCCGTTAATCAGTTTATTATCTTAACTCGATTAATTATTTTAAGTGTTTTCCATGTATTTTTCCCATAAAAAAGACCCATAAATCTATATCAATTAAATATAGAAGGAAGTGGTATTACATGAATGTAGAGAGTTACATAATGTTTTATAAAGAATAATTATTCTAGAAGATATAATGATAATACCAGGAATCTCATACCTCAATTAAAATTTTAACGTTCTCTGTGTGAGAAAGGGAAATCAAGAACCAACCACCACTAAAGGAAACCCTACCAAAACCTTGAATCCTAAGACTTTAATTAGGATGAACCAAGGTAATTAGATACTCAAGGGTGTGGTTAGATAGTGGTTAGTTTCCTAAGTGTTAGCTATGTTTTGAGAGAAGAAGATAGAAAATTGAACCAAGGGGTAGCCAACCCTCTATTTACAGAGGAGGTTTGAATGGAATATTCCATGGTGTAGTGATCCCCACTATGCCCATGGTGCATTCATTCAACAAGGATGTATGGATTATTAGAAATTTTAAATGCCAACCCCCCACCCTCATTATTGTTCACTATAAAAACCTTATCAAACCATTTTGACTTCCACCATAACCATGGAGTTGTCCATGGCATTTCGACCCCTAATGAACACTATGACTAGACACTCTGTTATAGCACCAAGTTCTTGAATTTTCTCCTCACCATGCCAAGGACTATGGTTTGGGGATCTTCATATTATTGTTTCCACCTCCCTTGCATGAAACTCAACATCTCTTTAAATTTCACCTCGACTCACCACCATTCCCATCAAAACGACTAAATCAAGGAAATTCAGTAGTCCACATTTTTTATAGTTGAATAATCTATGAAAAAAAGATTCTAAAATGACCAAATAATCTATTTTACTATATATAGTGCACCCCAGTACCAAGAGGCTCTATATTTATGTATCAGTAAGAAAGATCTACATAAGGGTACACACATTTTCCCTTATGCTAGCTTCAAAAGTCCTACAGTACCCTCACGTGAGCTATACTCTAAAATTACCTCTAAAAATGGACACTTTGTCCATATTACCTCCCATTGTGCACCAATAACCACACATCTTGCTCAAACACAATTACTCTATATAGGTTTTACCTTTACCCTACTCAAACCACTTTTTGAAAATAGCCACCACGATAGTTTCACTCATTTTGGTGTGCTCCATCACTAAACGTATATGACTCAAAACTACCAAGGGTTTAACATAGCCAACAAAAAATGACCACACCTAAAAAACAACCACAAAAAATGATTAAAATGGTTATCACCACACTCTCAGATCTATAAAAGTGACCCTATAAATGTATAGAACACATCTTTATCCACATAAGATGCCTCAAAACTTCTCTTTAAGGACTCCATATAGATAAACACATAATTTAATGGGACAAAAAGTTATGATTCATTATATTATACACCTATCAAAAAATTATTATCCCTTATAATTAAAACAAAAAACATAAAGGAAGTAAAAAAGGGATAATTTTAAAAAACCACCCCATGAGATACCTCCTAGAAATATCACAACAGATAGAACATGCCCACATATAGGAAGAATGGTAACTGAAATCATGTGACAACAATTCCCAAAATATAAATCCTCAATAAAATATACCCATCAAAAGTAATATACATACCACTAAAACTCTCGGCTAGGGATGGTCCATAACTCCCCTAAAAAGTAATGACACCCAGGAATCCCCATGACTATGGGAGAAACCTCTCAAACAAAAATGTCACTACCATCAGAACATATAACCAACCATCCCTACTCAAAAATAACTATATGTTAAAAACCCCATTCACCTTGACCACATTTAAAAATAAATATTTTGTAGAACTAATAAAACTTTTAAAAGAAAATAGATATAAGGTTTTGAAATATAAAATTTTGAACCTTTAAATCTCAAAAGAAAAAGGAATACTTAAAAAGTGTTTCAAAATTCATTATAAAGTTTTCAATAAAAGGGTTTGGACAATACCAAGGCATTCTCAAAGCTAACCCTCCACCAAATACTAAGAAATATGTTGAATCATGGGGAAATTATATTGATGGTGCTCCATAAAATTAAACCATAAATAAAGAAACTCACCAGAAACCGTACACCTCGAGCTACTCATCCCCAAAGCCTAAAACTATTCTCTAACTCTAGAATATTACCTTATTATATTCTTTAGTGAGATATGAGTTCCAAAATTTAAGGTATTTGTATCAATATTACCAATTTCTTAGTAAGGTTCTTCACTGAAACCCTCAATCACATATTAAATCATATCCACAAACTCTACTCAGTCTCTCACCACTTCCCAAGACACAAACTGAAGAGGCATGAAAAACCATTGGATCTATTTCCTCAAGGTAAACTCAAATTATGCCATTTTTCCTTATCTAGAAAAAATAATTTAAACTAACTAATCAGATCTATGAAGTGAGCTCCAAAACTATGCATGATCACAGCCCCTGTCACCTCTCCTGAAGCTGCATCACACAATCTATCATATATACTTGGTAGAATAAATACTTCTCAAATAACTCAAAGAATTTCCCTTAATAAATCCCCTATAATATACTATACTTCATCTCCCACCATATTTTGGTAACCTTCCAAAACAATATATCCACCAACACAACTCATAATTCATCAAGTTTCTTCACCAATCCAAAGGGGAATTCAACTTCTTCTAACTAAACCTCGGTGTTGAGGATAAAGGATCCATTAAATAAATTTCGCACCCATTTCTATTGGAACCTCAATAAGGATCTATCCCATGATTCCTCTTTATCCTTTTTAGTCTTAATATATTGACGATGTTTATGTGAAAAAAAATTAATCAAAAATAAAAAGGTTATCATAAAATAGATAAGTCACATCATGATCATCATAAAAAATAACATCTCACAATAAAACAAAACTATTCATGCACTAATATATCAAAAAAAATCATTTCACAACACTCTACCTTGCCATATCACTATTCTCAACCAAGCATGACATCACATCACCTCTATCACCTCACCCACATCTCCTAAAGCCAACCAAGACAGAAAATCATAATTGAAAACACCACATCATATTCAAGGGCCACATAATCATAAACAGATATTCCACATGCATATTAATTGAGGAAATACACCCACCTAGTCAAGATATTATCCACTTTGGGTGGCCCTAACTTCACCACATGCATCTTAAATGTGTTACAAAATAACACATCTTAGTAAGGGAGGTATCCCCCATCTTTATATGTTTGAATCCATAACATATAGTACCAAGATAATAAAAATTCCTTTTTAGAACAAGTCTATTATTTATTAATGAAAAAAATATTTCCCACACTTAATAAAAAAATTATCTTTCATAAATACCATATTTCTCATTTTAAAAAAAGGTTTATATAACATATCATCATCTCTTGTATGGGTATTTTCAGAAAAATTATATATTCACACATATCCAATTCATTAACATGTTTAAGTTCATAGACATTTATAGAATGTGGGAATAAACAATGAATCCCAGTAAGGGTTATCAATTTTTATCTAATCCAGTAATAAATCACAATGATAATCTCAATTTCTAATAATTATTTTCATAAGGGTCAAGTGCACAAAGCAAGGAATTATTATTAGGTTTTAGGTTTCATAAAAAACATATTTCATTAACAAATTTAAGTGATTATCCTTTTATATAAGGTGACATGATCATTTCAATCATAGAATTAACACAAAATCACATTAGTAGGGAATATAATTGGAATAAATCACTTCATAATTGCATTTATCGTGCATATTTTTACAATTTCAAAACTAATTTATAATGATTAATTTCAAAACCTAAAGGAAATTAATAATTGTGTAGAAAATCATGTAACACACTTAATTTCAAGTCAAATTTCAAAGTGATCAACATAATTTTCATCTCCACCATCACACCTAAACATTCTTTCAAAACATAATTTAAAATATTCTCATGTGGGGTTTCTATGCACTCTGTTTTCTATTCTCATTCAAAAACATCTTTAATCATCTTATTACCAAAGATTCATGATTCCATATTATGTTTAAGATTACATGATTTAACTTCTTTATTGTGTTATTAAATTGTTATCAGACAATATGTATAGGAAAATTATATACTATAGTTTCTATAATAAATTTCACAACATTTTTAGACATTGAGTACGCTCTCCATATTAAAATATAAAACCTTTTAAGAATCACTTCCCATACTTCATGTTAATAATTCTTAAATTAATTATTTATTAATTAATTTACTACCAAAGAAGCATGCCTTTGGATTAAAGAAGTAGATATATTCTTATACTCCCACATTTAAGTAGAACATTCTCTTTACATAACATGATTTTAAGGAAACATGAAATATTGTTTATATGGTAAGTCAATAAAACAAGTATCAACCTTATACATGCCTTCAATAATAAATAATTCATGTTTATACTTAAACATGATAATATATATTCTAACAAATATGAATGGAATAAAAATAATATTTTAATATGAAACTTATTAATATTTTAACAGCACAAAACATTATCCATGCTCGGAAGGAAGAAATAAGATTTTCATGTAAATGTTTTTAAATTTCAAAGGATTGTCACTAAAAATGCTTGTTTTATTCAAAAAAGTTATAGAAATAAGTGGCAAAATTCTATACTTATAGAGAATTCTAAACATATTAATATAACATATCATGAGTATAAGGTAATACATGGTATACCAATCTATATGAGTATCAAAATACTTCTAGGTATGGTTCTAAAGTAATGTATTCCTAGTCTATTGACATGAAATTTACTATTAGAAATCTACTTTATAAATTTTTTCAAGGTAGTAAATTACCCACAAATATCATGATTTACTAACAATATCAATAATTATAAAAGCATATCAATATGTTACACACTTCTATAATAAGGATAAAATCACATTAAGAGAAACATGTTATTACAAGCAGGAGGATAACACATGAAAGTTTCAATAAATTAGTAAATTCTAGTATAATACCATTTCAATATTACCTTAAGGTCATTTAAACCATTAATAAATAATGTTAATTCCCTAATAACTATAGAACAAAAGAAAAGTAATATAATCACATAAAATATCTAGAATTAAAATTATGGTGTAGCTAATGATCATTATCCATATACCTTCATATGATTTATACCCTAAAATGGTTACACTCATTCTTAAACATGTTCATTAGGTTGAGAAATTCATTATGTTAGATCATATGGGGCCCCAAATATTTGTTTCATAACCATCTCTTTGTTCAATGTCACATGTTAAGTTGAGTTTCACTATTTCCCTACCAATCACCCAAAAACCTCACTTTTTGATAACCCCAAACTCCACTTGTAACACCCCAAGTTTTTATGAATCTTTTTTTTAATAAATTATATTTTGTTTTTGTTTGTTGTTATACTCTACACCAAGTTAAGATTGTCCTACATGTAACACCGGCTTATCTTTCTTTTTAGCTAACACTGAGTTTCTACAAAACATCATTTTATTATTATACTTATTTAAAAAAAAATATATCAAATATGTTAAATTAGAATTTTTTAATAGTATTAACTAAATAATGAAAATATATGTTTTTTAAGATTAATTATATGGTTATTAATTACATAGAAACAAAAATATATACCAATTAAAAAGGAAATATTTTTATTTTTGTTAATAAATTAAATTAATTAAAATTAGTGAATGATATTAATGAAATATATATGTTATAAATTCAATAAAATATTTTTGATATTCATATAATAGATTTTATTGTCATAAGATAAACAAAAATCCAATTTTATTCACAAAAACCTATATTTTTCAAATGGTACTTTTACCGCCTTTCAATGGAGAAACCATTTTAGATCCAATTTTTGACAATTTTGTAAATTATATTTGAAAAAATAAACTTATTATATTAAATAAAAATATAAAAATTTACTTTGGTTTAATTCATGGTATTTTTTTGATAAGTTTCATGTTTTGATGAATAGTAAAAAAATTCTAAATTTTAATAGAAAACAAATTTTTTCATTGAAATAATTTATAGTGTTAAATTATATTTTTGATAATTTTTGAAGTATAATTAGATAATTTTTTTATCAGTTAATATAATATAGTTCATTGAAACTAATTGTATAATGAATTTAGATATAAAAATGTTTCAATCTTTTGCATGTTTTAACTTTAATAACACATTTTGTCACCCCATCAACATGATTAATTTTAAAATAATTTCTACCAATTATATGTTTTGAATATGGAAAAATAGATTCCATATTTTAAATCATAAGTTGAAAATTATGTAAATAGGTCCCTTTTATTTTTGTACATTATGAATAGTAACTTTGGTAATATATTTTATTACCACGATTAAGAGTAAATCGCATAATTAAAGGTAAAAATAATATTATAACTATTATAAAATTTCCCTAATACATGTCTTGATTTAATTGAATGAGTTTTTTTTTGACCAAAATATTATTTGGAACGATTTTATGTCCACTTGGATCCACTTTTAGGACTTTAATACTTCTATAGTATTATATTTAAAGAAAAGACAAATTTTTCATACTTTTATTTTTAACAAGAGAAATATTTTTAATATGGTGTTATATAAAAAATATGTTAAAATTTAAATATTATTTAGAAATACTAAATGTTTTTCTACATCATGGTAATTTATTTATAATTTTTAGGACAAAAACAATTAAATTAAATTTGGAAAAATGATGATGTGGGAATTGTTTAATTAATGGAAGAATCAAATAAATGATATTAAAGAAATTAAAATATATATATAATTTTATATAATTAATGCCATAGGAAAATTTTATATATTATTTTACATGTTAGGGATAATTTAATTTAGTTTTTTCTAATATAACTTGTTTTTATGATAATTTTAAAATGCCAGATAATGAATAGTTCCAAAATTGACATTATTGATATTTTAAAATAAATAATATTTTATTAAATGATATAAAATTCATAAAAATATAATATTCAGAAAAATAATTGGTATAAGTCCTAAAATTTCATAAATGACTCATTTATGGTTCTTTTATAATTTTTTATTCACTATATTAACCCATAAGTAGTGAAAACGCAAGTTGTCACATTAAGAGTTAAAGGGATTAATTAATGGTTAAATCCAAAAGATAAGGTTAATAATATGATACAAACATATATAAAAATTATTGTTTGATAGAATTTAAAGATATAATTTCATTATATTTTATATAACTCACTTTGGTTTTATTTTTAATTAAAAATCAATTTATATTAATTTAGTATTTTAAGAGATTCTAAGAGTTCCCCTCCCCTTTATTATAAAAGGACACCTCTCCTTTTATTTTATTAACACCTCTAAATACATTTTATCAAACACAATATACCCATTTATTCTCCCAAATTTATTCCTTTAATCCTATAATCCTTACTTTGTTTATTAATCCAACCAAAGGAGTCATTTTGTGCAAATCAAATGAAGATACACAACGAAGAGGAAACATTCATCAATGAACGTTTTTTTATTTATTCCATGAACACCTTCAATTATTTTTATTTAATTTTTACATAATATCCTCAGTATAATAAATCTATTTGTATTTTTTATATTAGTTGTTTTACCTACACTCACACACACTTCCATATAATGGGTAATGAACATATCGTTCTTGTGTACGGTGAACTACCGCCTCATGAATTGATATTGTTAGTTTTCCCTTTACCACCTATTATGATTGAAATTATGATAGACACTCTATTTTTATATGATATTTATGATATAATTGTACCTCTAGAATTATAATATCATAAAATCATTTTTACCATCTAAAATTTTGTAAAATCATAACGTCGCTCGTGCGTACGTATGGCTTACCATCTCCATGACGTGATGTGATTTTTTATTCACCTATATTTCATAGATGGAAATAAAGATGAATTTTTATGGATATATGTGTTTTATATGACATAAAAATTATTATGTAATGATAATATATCATATACTTTCCTTTATTTTAACCCGAGAATAAAATGGAAACAACGTTCATGCGTACGTACGGCCTACGGTCTCGATGAATGGTGTATTAAATTTCATATATCTATTATAAATGTTTATATATTTAATATATATGATATAGATATATAATTCATTTTCTATCTTTTTTAAATAATAAAATCATGATTTATGTAATAGTAACAATAATGAAAAATCAAAACATGTATTATAAGCAACGCAATTATTACCTGAAATATTTCTTTAACATGGAACTGTTAATAAGAGAGTAATATAAAGTCATAAGTAAATCATATATGGTATTAAATATATGAATATTATTATATTATATATGTATAATAAACTTAAATTTATTAAACATGATGTTTTTACATGTCCAAAGGAAGTCAAGACTTAAGGTAAGAGAATTTCATTTTACCTTTTTATTTCCCTATGATACATTCCATATTCACCGCTCATTTATTTTGTGTGATTTATAAACTTACATTTTACATGTTTTATCATTAATATCCTTATTTTTAGGATATTATAAGTTTCATGTACTATTATTCTCTCTTCAGTCAAAAAAATTTCTTCCTTCAAAACAATTGTTTCTAAAAATGTTTTAAAGGTATTTAAAATGAATTTTTATCCATTTTATAGATAAATAATTTAAAAGATGTTTCAAATGGTTTTCAGAGATTAATTACAGGTTTTCAAGGTTATTTTAAATGAAAATTTATTTCTAAAGGTTTTATGATTTAAAAACCATTTTTCAAATTGGAAAGGATATTTTCCTCAAGAATTGTTTTAAATGATCTTTTAAAATCATTTTTCATATATGAAAACATTATTTGATGTTAATTATGTTTTTCTGGTGATATGGTTCAGTGATACCGTTCTTATTATTTTTAATAATGGTTTATGTTTATGATGGAATGGTTTTTATAAAACCTATTTCATTCCATGGGTTTTGGTATATTGAATTATGTATATTATTTTGGTACACATATGTATAGTTTTCATTGTGTGAGGGGTGGGACATATATATCCCTCCAATGCATTGGATAAAGATTTATGTCTTATGATATAATTATGGGAATCAATTCAACAATCTTGACACACTATGGGAAGATAGGGAAACCCGATCTAATTTGGGAATATGGGGAAACCCGGTCCACTATGGGAAGATGGGGAAACCCGATCCACTATGGGAAGATGGGGAAACCAGATCCCCTGTAAAGAAAGGACTGTGACTAGGGATGGGGATGTGTCTTGCCCAGTATTTGTAGTCCCCATAAAGTTCCCTAATAACTTTTAGCTATGTGTATTAACTTATAGGGAATGATATTACATGTCTATGTGTATGCAAAAATTCCATGTTTTACTCCTACGTTATTCTTTCATGGTTTATTCTCTTGATTACCTTATGATTCATGTCTTATTAATTTCCAATATTTATTCCATGATTAATTTTTATGATCTTTGATATGCAGGGTATGATCTTCTAATGTTAATATCATATTCTCATACCCATATGCTTATGTTTATACTTACATGTCTCCCTTTTTGTTACCCTTACTAATCATTTTAGCTCACCCCTTTTTATGTTTACTTCCCCATTTTATGAAGATATATATTATTTTTTATGTGTATAAGGAGGTTTCTAGTCATGATGAACCTAGTGTGAGATAATATAGCTCAGTTATATACCAGTTATTACGTTTCCATGTTTCCAAAGGCACTATACTAATATGGTCTTTAAGTGTCTGTTTGTGTAATGTATTACCTATTCTTCAAAAGTGAAGTAATTTTAATGTTTTAAAATCTAGGATCTCTATATTTGGTATTAGAGAAAAAATTTAGTTATCCTTTAGAAACTAGTATGAGAAAACATTAGCGAGAAATTTAAGGACATGTCTAAGGATAATTCTAATAATAAGAAAAAGTGTAGGAAAATGTAATGGAATTTTGATAAAGGATAAAGAGTGTGGTTTCTAAGTAATACATCCTTATATAGATACTACAAGTGGATGTTGTTCAGGAATAGATGTACCTAATAGTAACAGATCCTAAAATGTGTGTTGGACCTAACTCAAATGGAACCTGGTAAACAACAGCATGCCTTACTACGCACATGTCTTGACACTGTAGGGGGATATGCTTTGGGAATTAAAAAACTCTTCATGAGCCATAATGAAGGATTTAAAAGTAATTTCGATTTTAAAAACCTAGGATATACCTATGGTTTTATATATTAAATAAAGGTGTAATAATTTAGACATAATATAAGTGGTTTTTCATGATTTTATGGTTACTCTCTATAAATACAGTTTCTTTCTCTATGATTTTTGGTTTTAGTAAATAGTGGAACCTAAAGGAATTGCGTTGATGGTGATTAAAATGTAAAATGAATTAATTTTTTTCCTGATCATCTAAATTCTATGGGATCTAGAATGAAAAAACTCATTGTTATTCACACACATCTTTCTAAAGATATGAATCATGTTGAGCTTAGAAACAAGAAAAGGAGGGAACAATGTTCTGTTGAGTCCTTTATGAGGCAACGCCCAAATTATTTCAATGGTTCTTTTGATCCACTTGTTACTGAACACTGGATCATTAACACTAAAAATATATTCTCCATCCTCTAGTGTTCGGAACATGAGAAATTTGTTCTGGGTATTTATTGGTTGGAAGGTGAAGCTGATCAGTGGTGAACTCTAATCAAGAATACAAGGAAGAAAGATGAAATTGAATCCATGGATTGGGAAAAGTTCAAGAATTTATTATTCAATAAGTATTTTCCTTGTGTTCTTTATACTAATATGGAAAATTAGTTCCTTGAGTTGAAGAAAAAGGATAAAGAATATATCGGTACCTATAACGCTAATTTCACAAGACTTGTGAGTTACACTTATCCTATTATCATCCAACCCAAAATTAAAGTTGAAAAGTTATTCAGTTGATTAAATAAAAGTATCAAAAGGGTGTTGGCCATAATATACTTTAGTAAATACAATGTGGTTGTGCATTTTGCAATAAACTTTTAAACGGAGGTTGGAGTTACATATCAGTCAAATGGGTTTAATAAGAAAAGTAAAATGGAGTTCAAAGGAAAATCTAAAAACCATGAAGATAATAATGTGATCTTTCCTTTATTCTCTATGTTTGGAAAGAATAATATAGTAAATAGTTTTATGGGGTCTAATAAATGATTTAAGTGTGGAAGGTAAGACCCTCAGGTAATGAACTACCAAATTGATGGGAAGAAAAATTTGTCCAATGATGCGAATAGTGGGAAATTCACACAAGATGCACCTCACACAATTTAGTTTACTAAGTGTATGTAGAATGGGTATTATGATAAAAAGTTCCCAAACCTGAGGGTTAGTGACTATGATCGGCATTAAAAACCTCTTAATTCGAGGTACATGGGGAAATCTCATACGATCACTATTTCTGATGAGGGTGAGATAACGAATTGGTGAAAGTTACACTTACCATCCACTCTATAACTACTAATACCTTATTTTATTCTAGATATACCAACTCTTTCATATCTAAATAATTTTATAAGGGTGTTATGATTCCACCCAAATAATTATATTTGGAATTAGTAGTGCAAACCCCTAATGGTACGATGATTTCATATCATGTCTATGATTCCTCTCTGGTTGAAATGTGTAGGAATATATTTCCTAAAATATTGGAATTATTACTCTAATTGAATTATATGTCATCTTATGCATGTATTATCTTTCTCTTCATAAATACCACATCAATTTTTAAGCTAGGGAAGTTACATTTTATGTTTCAAACCAACATATGATCATCTATCAATGTGATGAAAAGTATGAACTTCCTTTAAAAATTACATCTAGTGTATGGGTATTAATTCCCATTCATAATGTATGTTTATCTCAAATGGTTGGGGAGAAAATTGACATTGATGATATTCCTATTGTTCATGAATTTTTGGATTTCTTTCTAGAATAGTTTCATATTATTCCACCAAAACGTGAATTTGATTTCTTTGTATAACTCAAACGTGGTTATAAACCAATTACAAATAATCTCTATAGAATGGTCCCAATTGAGTTGTAGTAATTGAGGAAAAAACTCTAATAAAACCATGATAAGGGATTAATTCATCCAAGTTTGTCACATTGGGGTGCACCTGTTCTTTTTGTGAAAAAGAAATATTGATCAATGTGAATCTTAATTGATTTTCAGAAGTTGAAAAAGATCACAATCAAGAAAAAGTATCCTCTTACATGTATTGTAACTTTGAGTATATAGTGATTCCTTTTGGTATTACTAATGTCCCTATAATATTCATGGATTTGATGAACATAGTCTTTATAGATTACCTCAATCAGTTTGTGGTAGTCTTTATATACGATATCATTATCTACTCAAAGAGTAAGGAGGAGCACAAATACCACTTGAGAATTGTACTAAAGACTATAAGGAATGATAAGTTGTATGAAAAAATTTAAAAAGTGTGATTTTTGGTAGAAAAATGTTTTTTTTGGGTCATATAATCTCAAGAGATGGTATAGCTATATATCCATAAAAGATGGGGGATACTAATTGTTGGCCCAGACCAACCACAGTGATGAAGATCTATAGTTTTCATGGTTTAGCTAGATATTATCATTATTTTTTGGAAAATATCTCAAGAATATCTAATCCTCTAACCATGTTAACTCATAAGGGTTCCAAGTTCCTCTAGATAGAAGAATGTGAGGATAATTTCAAGGAACTAAAGAGAAGCTTGGTTAGTAAACCTATGTTTACATTACCCTATAATAGAGAAGGGTTTGTAATCTATAGTGATGCATCCAAGAAGGGATCGGGATTCATCCTTATTCAGAATAAAATGGTTGCTGCATATGTTTCATGATATTTTAATATCCAAGAGATAAATTGACCAAATCATGATTTGGAGTTAGTCGCAGTAATTTTTTCCTTAAAGATATGGAGGTAATATCATTATGGAGAAAGGTATGATATATATATCGATCATAAAATTATGAAATATATATTCACATAGAAGTAGTTGAACATGTACTAGAGAAGATGGTTAGATTTGACAAAAGATTATGACTGCTCAATACGTTACCACCCTAAGAAACCGAACCGGGTGGTTGATGCTTTGAGTTGAAAGGATCATGCTAGCTTATCCATGATGAGGATCATAAAAGATTCAATATCTATATATTTTTAAATAATGGATCTGTATATATTAATGGAAGGAGAAAATAATATCTTTATCAATTGAATTTTTAACCCTCTATCCAAGTGATGGGCAAAGAGGCATAGAAGGAAAATATAGAGCTGAAAAACAAGGTTAGATATGTTCTACAGTTTAACCTTGATTAGGATGGAATTATAAGGTTAAAAACCATGTATGTGTTATATCCGTACCAGATTTGAAGAAGGATCTATCAGAGTAATCTCATAGCTCTTCATTCTCTATTCATCTTGGAAGTAAAAATATGTATATAGACTTGAAATAATACTTCTGGTGGGATGGAATGAAGAGATATATCACTTAGTTTGTATCTCGGTGCTTGGTATTCCATCATTTTAAGGTTTAACTATAAAAATATAATGGGATTTTGCATCAATTACCCATATCAGAATGAAAATTAGAGAGCATCAATATGGATTTCTTCATTGGACTCCCCAAAACCTCTAAAGGGTTTAATTCTATAAGGTTGGTAGTCAGTCTCCTTACTAAGTCAGTGCACTTTATTACTATAATAGAATACTTCTATCTAGATCAACCTTCTAGGATATACATTACAAAGTGATAAGATTTCACGGAGTATGACATTCTATTGTATCTAATCGGGATCAAAGGTTTACCTCAATGTTCTTGCAAAGTCTTCAGCAAGAACTTGATATATCATTTAATTTCAACACTAATTATAATCATAAAATTGATGGTTAGTCTGAAAGAATAATTAAAACCCTAGATAACATGTTGAGATCTTGTTCATTGGATTTCAAATGTGGTCGGGATCAATAACGTCATCTATTTGAGTTTTATTAAAACAATTTATTTCACTCAATCGTTCATATGGATCCTTATGAATCCCTATATGGGAATAAATATAGAGATCTAATGTTCTAGGATGAAGTTGGAGAAAGAAATCTATTGGGACCTAAGATAGATGAAGAAATGGTAGAGAAGGTTAGAATCATTCAGTGGAATATCAAGGTGGCACAAAGTCAGTATAGAAATTATGTTGATAACCGAATACATGATCTAGAATTTTTAAGTTGGTGAGAAAGTTTTTCTATGAGTTTCTCCATGGAAAAATTTTATGAGGTTTGGGGAAAAGGGGAAACTAATCCATAGGTATATTGGTACCTTTGAAATTCTTGATCGTATCTGGATGGTAGCCTATCGCTTAGCACTTCCTCCAAATCTCTCTCAAGTGCATGATGTGTTCCATGTATCTCTATTGAGGAAGTTCATACTTGACCCTTCACATGTACTGAACTTAGAGTTCATACCACTAGAGTAGGTTATATCTTATGAGGGAAAATCGGCTGAAATTATGGATCATATAGAGAAAGTTCTATAAAACAAGACCACTCACCTGGTCAAAGTTTTTCATAGAAACCACCAGTTAGAGGAATATATGCAGGAACTTGAGGATATGATGAGGTATAAGTATCCTTATTTGTTGTATTATAATGATGAATTTTGATAGTGAAATTCATTTTAAGGGGGGTAGAATGTAACACCCTGAGTTTATATGAACCTCTTTTTCGACTAAAATAACTATCATTATTGTCTTGTTTATACGCTACACCAATTTATTCTTGCACTACATGCAACACCAACTTAGCTTGCTTTTTACGTAACATTGAGTTTCTACATAACATAATTTTATTATTATAATTATTAAAATAATAAAATTATAAGATTTTTGTTTAATTAGATTTTATTAATAGTATTAAATAACATATGAAAAAATATGTTTTTTAAGATGAATTCAATGGATATTAATTATTTAGAAAAAAAATATATACCAATTAAAAAAGAATTTTTTTATTTTTATTAATAAATTAAATTAATTACAATTATTGAATGATATTAATGAAATATATATGTTATATATTAAATAAAATATTTTTAATATTAATCCAATATATTTTATAGGAATAAGATAAGAACTAACCCAATTTTATGCATAAAAACCTATATTTTTCATAAGGGTAATTTTACCACTATTAAAGGTAGAATCTATTTTAAATCCAACTTTTTGAAACTTTTATATCTCCTATTTGACAAAATAAACTTATTCTATTAAATAAGTATATAAAAAATTACTTTGGATTAATTTTTTGTATTTTTCTGATAAGTTTCATGTTTTGATGAGTAGTAAAAAAATACTAAATTTTAATTGAAAACAACTTTTTAATCAAAATAATTTATAGTGTTAAATTATATTTTTGATTGGTTTTAAATTATAATTAGTTAAATTTTTTATCATTTAATCTAATATAGGTCATTGGTATTAATTTTTCATTGAATTTAGATATAAAAATGTTTAGATCTTTTGCATGTTTTAACTTTAATAACCTATTTTCTCTCCCCGTCATTGGAATTAATTTTAAATTAATTTATTCCAATTCAATGTTTTGAATATGAAAAAATGGATTAAATATTTTTAATCATAAGTTCCAAATTATATAAATATTTCCCTTTTATTTTTTGAAATTATGAATAGTAACTTTAGTAATATTTTTTATTACCACAGTTAAGTGTAATTTAGTAATTAAAAGAAAAAATGATATTATAACTAATATAAAATTACCATAACAATTGTGCTAATTTCATTAGATGAGTGTTTTTTGGATGATTTTATATCCACTTAGAGCCACTTTAAGGACTTTAACACTTTTATAGTATTATATTCAAAGGAAATACATATGTAACACTTTTTTTTAACAAGAGAAATATTTTTAATATGGTTTTATATAAGGGATATGTTTCGATATAAGAAGTATTTAAAATATAAAATATTTTTCTATATCATGGTAATTTGTTTAATAATTTTTAGGAGAGAAATAATTAAATTAAACGGTGACATGATGATGATGTATGAATTGTTTAATTAATTAAAGAATCAAATAAATGACATTAAAAATTAAAATAAATATAATTTTATATAATTAATTTCATCCTCGAATATTTTTTATGACATTGACATGTTAGGGATAAGTTAAATTATTTTTTTCTAAGATATCATTTTTTATGGTATTTCTAAAAATTCAAGTAATGAATAGTGTCAAAATTAAAATTATTGATATCTTAAAATAAATAATATTTTATTAAATGATATAAAATTTATAAAAATATAATATTCCCTCAAATAATTGGTGTAAGTCATAAAATTCCATAAATGAATCGTTTATGTTTTTTTTTGTCATTTTATAGTAACTATATTAACCCATAAGTAGTAAAAACACATGTTGTCACGATAAGAGTTAAAGGGGTTAATTAAAGGTTAAATCAAAAAGATAAGAGTAATAATATAACCTAACCATGTCTAAAAATTATTTTTTTATAGGATTTTAAATTATCATTATCTTATCTTTTACATAACTCACTTCGGATCAATTTGTAATTAAAAATTAATTTATATTAATTTAATATTTTAGGAGATTCCAAGAATGACCCTCCCATCTCTTATAAAAGGGAACCTATCCTTATCTTTTATTCACACCTCTAAAGCCCTTTGATCAGACAAACTCTACCCAATTCGCCTCCCAAATTTTTTCCCTTAATCCTAATTTGTTCATAAAGCAAACCAAAGGAGTCCTTTTATGCAAATAAAAAAAAGATACCCAAAGAAGAGGTAGTGTTCATCAACAAATGTTTTTATTTTATTTCTTCCTTGAAATCCTTCAATTATTTTTATTTCATGTCAATATAATAACCAATTTATCCTAAATATAATGGTATTTTTATTTTAATGGTTCAACCTACACTCACACGTAGTTCCATCTAATGGGTAACAAACATACCATTCTTGTGTTTGGAGAACTATCACCTTACGAAATGATGTGGTTCATTTTTCCTTTACCACCTCTTATGGTTGGTAATTTTGATGAATAGTCAATTTTTATATGATATTTATCTTATAATTATACCTCTGGAATGATAATATCATGTAAATATTTTTACCATCTAAATTTTTTGAAAAATGATATCATCACTCGTGTGTACGTACGGATTACCATTTCCACAACACGATGTGAATTGTTATTCACCTATATTTCATGGATGGCAATAAAAATTAATTTTTAAGAATATATATGTTTTATATGAAAAAAAAATATTCTAAATTGATAATATATCATATAATTTGTTGTGACCCCCTCCCCAAAAAGTGTACCCTTCTTGTTTCGGCATTGGGAGAAGAGAGGTAGTGACCCCTGAGTCCCGCCTTCAGTAGGCACTAGGTTAGTGACTAGAACTGAGGGTATAATAAACATGCAGATGGAAGGAATTACCCTCTAATAGAAACACATAAAGAAGAGGTAGGTAAGATAGAAACCAACCAACTCATACTCAAACTCCAATATAAAATAAAACAAAAGTACATAAATGTAATGTTATGAAGGAACTACTATAACTGAAAGGGAAAACTGAAAGTACCAAAAGACAGTAAAGATGACAGTGACCATGGAGTCCAAACAGCTCCTACAACCATGATCTAGTAGTAACCATCCTGATATCCAGCCTACTTGGACTGACCTAAAAAATAGTTTATATATATGTAGGGTGAGTATAACAATATACTCAGTAGGATCCTCTCTGGATCCTCTTGTGAAAAAGGTAAAGAAAGCATGCTAAAGCATAGTGAACAACAATTGGAACTAACTCATCACCTAAATAGGTATATTAAGTTCCTAGCCTCACTATGGATACTCTTTCAAAGTATTTCATCCAAAAGTATATAATATAATAAAGAATATAAAGGGTACCCCACTACCACTTCCCCACTGGTTTCTCGGTCTGCCCCAATGTCTCACGTCATGAGAATCTCTCTGCAAAAAAGCTAGCCCGTAAACACCTAGGTGAAGCACCACAACATATACCTCATACAACACACCACTATGTACATGTAACCAAAAGTAACTAGGTAGTTTCTGGGATCCACCACAACTCGTATAATGTGTATCATACATTGGGTAATATACCTCAATCCATTAAAAACCATATATCGAGTAAGGATCCTCCAGACATCACATTCTATACATATTATACCTATAGCAGTCCTAAGGAAACTTTATCCTGAATACATGTGTGTGAAATAACTACA
The DNA here is from genome assembly GCA_963277665.1 of Viscum album. Taxonomy (NCBI): domain Eukaryota; kingdom Viridiplantae; phylum Streptophyta; class Magnoliopsida; order Santalales; family Viscaceae; genus Viscum; species Viscum album. The sequence goes on along the minus strand of OY728129.1, from coordinate 425,117,392 downwards.
ATCATTACATCCCTCTACACACATATATGGGTAAAACTAACTATCGTTTATACCAACACAAGTAACTACCTAGAGAAGAGATCGAGGCCAAAGGGGGTAATCAGCCATCCATCCTCCCATCAAGATTTTGGGGACCCCCCCCCCCCCCCCCCGAACACACACACACACACAAACACACAGGGCTCAAAATACCTAGGGTATGAGTTTTCTTAACCTATGGGGTGGATTAGCATACATAAACACAAAAATTACAAGATATAATATATCTCAAAACCACACTATGGTAATATCCTAGTCTCACACTCAACTGCAGCTAACATCTCTTAGACTCTCGGTTTCCACTACTAAGACCAGATATCTCATAATCACACAAACATTTAAAGAGATACACTGATTTATCTTATTCATTTTTATAAGTTTCACTTTACCTTAATTAATTATTTATCCATTAATTAGTCGTTAACCATTTCCACATTACATTTAATTACCATTTCAACAAGATCTATGCTCTCCAGGAATAAGCAAATTGATTTCACAGCTTCATAGAATTACAACCTCAACATTGCATCCCAATAAGGTCTAACCACTTGGGTTAAACATTTATTCATTTATTAACAACATTAATTTCCATATTACCATGTATTCTATGGAAACATTAAAAGCTACCAAACACATGGGGGATTAACACGGTGAGTACATGAGATACCTATCGAGCCTTCTCCACCTATACTAGGAGCGTAAACCCATCGAACCATGAGAAGATAAACACGAAAAGCATGTGTCATACCTTTTATGTATTTTAATCTATTGGAAGGAGTGTAACCAAAAACATCTACCTCAAGTAGTGGAAAAAGGAAAGCAAATAAACAATAATATGGTCATTAGCCACACAACTGATTCAAACAAGCATCCCGCTTTCATATCAACAGGTTAGCCCAGCTTCAACCCATTCTGTTATCTCTAGTATCCTCCCCAACATCACATAAATATCTTGATGAATCTATTCACTCCAAGCATAAAATTATATATCAAAAATCAAGCATCCCCACCCCTCATACCACAATAGCCCTTTAGGTTTATTCATCCCAGTCTCATAACACATCACTTGCAGTAGGAAACAAATAAAGCAACTAGGCTCTTGGACCTAAAGCAAGCAATATATCCTTTACACACAATGGGATTTCATTGATCCAAAGCACAAGGAACTTGACCTTTAAAATCAAACATGCAACTCTGGAACTACAAATTCATTATCTTTTATCACATAATTAGTTCCTATTCCATCTTGAATTAACGGATTCATTAATCAAAGGTTCCAACTATAGAAAACCTAAGAAACAAGATATCTCAAGATATAAAAAATTAATTAAATAATTAATTTAACATGCCATTAATTACTTTATCAAAAAGCATCAACATGCTTCAGGTTCATTAACCAAGTTAATTAAACTTTCATATTAGCATCAATTTTATTATCATCAAATTGAAACAACAACAACTGGATTCGTTAAACATGACTCTTTAATTATTTTATCCAATTAATTATCAATTAATTTCGTTTTTACATTATTTATCAATTTCCATCAATAATAACATTTGAAACCAAGAAAGGCATAGGTATCACACTATCTATCAAATCAAGAGGCAACCTATTATCACAGTATAAAACAGAAACATCGTTATGCCATCGATACCAATTCTTTAATCTGGTTAAAATAATTATTTGGTCAATTTTATTATGATCCTAGGGGATAAATCAGGATAATTATAAAATTTCATGTAAATAAATAGATAATAAATGAATCCCCTACCTAAAATGGCCATCTTCGTTCTTTACATGAGAATGAACCATGCAACAGATCACAGATCACCTCTCCTGCAAGATATGCATCCATCTGAAGAAGCCACAGCACCACCTCACCAAAAACAACTAAGAGAAATCCCATTAGAAACATGGGATATCATATTCTATTTCATGTCAAGAATAATGGGAGAAAAAGATATCAAACTGGAAGAAACCTCTAGAAAATTAAGGAAAACACACTTTGGATTAATCCATGTCACCACATATCAAAGATGAAAGCTCGAGATCAATTATCATTTCAAGGATCTCCAAAACACTGAGGAGGGGACTATTGGGTCTCCTAGGATGAGAGATAGGTAAGCTTCAGCCATAAGTTTTGAAAACATGAGCAGCAGTAAAATGATTCAAACATTACCATAGCAAGGAATTACACGACGTGTAATCCCCGTTCACGACATGTAATCCACAAGGTGGAGTTTTCATTGAGAAACTCTTCAGCTCTTTATTTTTTTTTTCAAACCTTGAAATATTTCATGATGTTAATACCACTTTCACTTCATGAAATTATTCTACATTGCATGAAACCCACTTTCACATCTCAAAATTTCCCAGCTCCCAATTCTCACCACCCAAACTCCTCCAAAATTCCTCGAAGACTCCTCTAAGATCAAAAATCTTTGAGAACATGAAAATGGTAGATACATGTGGATTTAGTCCATTAAATTAGACACATATCAAAAACATCTCATCATTGGGAATCCAAAACCAACTTGGAGAGGAAATAGAAAAGGGATCGTCTGAACAGCCACCCCATGAGATATCTCTCAAATCTCTCTCTATCATAGGATCTCAGCCACCTCACTAGAGGAATAATTAAAAACCACACATCAACCAAAACTAGCTCCTGAACACTCTCCCAGGGGAGATACTGCTCAAAAGAGAGAAATTCACAAAACGCAACAAGATAAATGTATTTCACAACAAAAAAAGGTCTACAATCATAAAATGAACAACATTAAAAGAGAAGATCTAAACACCAAACATCTCGAGGTACTGATCACATATCTACAACTCATGTTTCTACGTACTCTCCTCCAGGCCATTGTGCTTCCACAAGACATAAACCAAGGGGATAGTACCCTTGTTCAAAACCTTCTCTTGGCAGTATTGTATCTCTATAGGCCACTCCTCGAAGGTCACATCCTCATCAATATCAATCCTACCTCAATTTATGATATTAAAGTCATCATAAAGATAATTATGGAGATGTGACATGTGAAAAACATCATGTATCTAGATCATATATGGTAGAAGCTCTATCTGATACGCCATGGCTCCAACAAAAGCTAACACATCAAAAGTCCCAACAAACTGGGGAGAAAGCTTACTCACATGACCAATAATTTGCTTCCTATGATGGGAATCCACCTTCAAGAACACATGATCCCCATTTCCAAAATCTATAGGTCTCCTCCTATTATCCGCATAGGATTTCTAATGATATTGTGCTGATTTCATTCTATCACAAATTACATGAACCATCTTTTCTGTTTTTTTTTTACTAGTTCCAGCCCAAGAGTTACTTACTCTATGACCCCGATCAACCACAACAAATAATAGAAAGGTCGATCAGACAAGGCTTCAAATAGAGCCATACCGATAGTGGAGTGAAAACTATTGTTTTAAGATACCAAAGGAAAGTTCCTCATCCACGAACCTCCAAAATCCAGGACACAATAGTTAAATATTACTTCAAGAGTTTGGATGGTTATCTATGATTAACCATCCATCTAGGTATGAAAATTAATTCTAAGTCATAACTAAGAATCAAAATCATGTGGGAGACCTCTCCACACCTTGGAGGTAAAATTATGATCTTGATCATAAATGATCATCCTTGGGACTCCTTGGAGTCTCACCACCTCCTCCATATACTTCCTTAACAAAAACGTTATAGAGATAAAATCTGTTATCACTATAAAGTGGGATGATTTTTTTAGAATAACCACTACCACCCATATAGCATCATAGACTCCCTAATCTTGAGGTAAACTATAAGGACCGAAACTTTTATTAATGAAAATTCCTCTTGATCTAATTAAATATTAAGTAAAATGGTTATATAAAAAGTATGCACTTCCTTGGTTTTATGTTTTTGGATTTTAAAATACCTTTAAGAATTATTACCTCTTCTAACATATTTTTTGAATAGTGATCACATGATTAGTATAAATATAGGGCTTTAAAAAATCCAATTTACTCTGACAAAGGATGTGATGGCCTCATCAAGTAGAATTTATCTATATGAAGCTCATTTTTCAGAGCTCGAGAAGGAGGTAGAATCACTAGGCTTCAATCTAGACCAAGACCAAGTCGATCTTTAACACATTAATCATGAATGGAATCACCTACTGTAGAAGTGGAAGTTAATAGAGATTACCACTGAGCGATGTTATCCGAGTCTCCCCAGGAGTATGACATCATCGCACACCTTACCCTTAGGTCATATGCATGTGTTAAAATATTTTATGTAACAATACCATAACACTATTATTATGTGCATTATTTTTTTATAGAACAAATAAAATACATTCATTTTATTACTGTTACTTTGAAAATGGTTTTTAAAGAACAAATAGTATTTTTAGTTAATATTTAATTAAGAAATATATTTTTATGAATTAATGGATTTTTGAATTAAATAATAATTTAATAAAATATAATTAATAAATTTCTTTTTATTAAATATAAATGATCATATAATTTTTATAAAATTGTAATTTTATTATGGTTTGAAGCAATTTTTGTCAAAAACCCATGAATTTTAATAAATGTTGGTTTTTATTTTAATAGTTAAAATTAATATATTTAGAAAATTATTTAGATAAAATGAATATTATATTTTGAGTCATGATGTCGAAATTATCCAATGGTTAATTTTTCATAATTTTCTGAGACAATCGAATATTTGTGTAAAAATTAAATATCGTATAAATATATAATGTGTTTTATGACATCATAATGACCCAATAGTGATAAAATAAAATACGATAAAAGATATATTCGGACAATATATGTTTCAAATATAAAATAATGTGACTTTATATTTGTTTTATTAATTTTATAATGCCTTAGTGGACCCTCTAAGACTTATAAAATATTTTAACATTTAAACATAATTTCCTTGAGAGTGTGATTCACCTCTACATAAGCAAGCATAATATTTTAATAAGTTCGGAAATTGGTCTAATAAAATAATATTTTTCAATCACATTTGGAAAAAACCATGAGAAAAAACCATTGTATGGTTTTTGGTTTTGAATATTTAATTATATAGGTTCCAAAACATAAGTTTGTGAAATATTAAAGAATTCCCCTCTCATTTCCCATATAAACCCACCCAACCTCCCATGAATCTTCACTTAAACCATTTTGAGCTTGAAAAAACTCTTCCACATATGCCCTAGATTCCTCCAAAGTAGCCTAAAATCTCCCAATAAGCCTATATCAATTATCTCTCACGCCTTTGGGATCACATTTCCAAGTAAGGGATCCTCGCTTTCCTCTCCTACTTTTAAATTCAAACATCATATTTGAAAGTATTTCTTGCAATTTCGAATGGTTATAATTTCATTATTTTATAATAATTATATTGATGTCCATTTTATGTTCTTTTAATGACGTATTATTTATCCTCCCTCATTTTGGACCCTTACCTATGTCATTACTATGCCAAAATTTCATAAGGGATCTTCCACCCTTCTCTTTTAACAATCATTATTTTAATGTTATTTCTTTCAATTTATTTTATTCCTAAGTTAGGATGTGTTATTAAATATCATCCCTAATTCCCATTTTATTTATAAATAATTATATATCCTTTCACTCTCATTTATACCTATTAAGAACCCTTATGTACTCTCGTTACCTTGTTGAATTTTCGTAAGGGGTTTCTTCCTTTATCATTTTTGTCCAAATTTATTTATGTTATTATACCCTTTTATTTTCAATTAAAAATGTCGGTTTATAATTTATCACCTCCCCCATACACCCCTCTTTATGGTTTAATGATGCGATACCACTTTATCTCTCATTAATGACTTCTGTTTATACCTGTTACCATGCTGAAATTACATAAGGGGTTTCTCACTTCTTATTTCAATTCAAGAATTTCTCCCGTATTATGAATCTAAATTTCAATTTCATATGTGGGGATATTATGTTCCATTATCCTCATATTAACCATTTCATTTATATATTTTTAGATTCCATTTTCTTTCTCATCAACCATTTTGATTAATTTTTATGTCACGTCATTATGCTGCCGAAATAGCACCACGATTTCCCAAGCTAAAATCATTGTGTAGTGAATAGAATACTCATTTATCTATCAAGGGTATTCAACTTTATACCCATATACTTATTTAATGTTACATACATATATTTATTTCATGTTATTTAATCGTGGAATATCTTATGATGTTTAATGATTCCATGTTATATGATCCATGTGCCACACTTATGCATGAAATGAAATGTTTATAAAGGGTGTGCCCTCATAGCGCTCCAATGCATTGGGTAATGTTTAGAATCATGATAATCTATGTTCAATGAGGTTTTAATCATGATAATTCATGTTCAATTAGGGTTTACTTATTCTAATTCATGTGCAATGAGAGTTTACACATTCTAATTCATGTGCAATGAGGGTTTACTCAAGATAATTCAAGTGAAAAGAGGGTTTACTCTTTTTAATCCATGTGAAATGATCCTTGGCTCATGCTAGTATCATGTTGTATGTTTTTTCCAAATTTCAATGTTATTATAATCATGATATATCATGCCTTTATGTTCATATTTCTCTTGTGATCCATTTATATGCCATTACCTAACATGTATTGTATTCTTCATGTTATGCCTTGTTTACTCCCTTAATGAGCTTTATATCTCACCATTTTCCTATTTATGTCCTCAGGTTATCCCATGAAATTCTAAGTATGAAGTAATATTCTGGTCATTTAAAATATTTTTTCAAAAATGATGTTTTATTTTATATCTTAAGTTGTCATGTAATGTTCTTAATTTCCCAAGACAATAAACCTTTAGATCCTCGGAGTAGTATTAAGTTCATGTTTATGTAATAAATCATGTTTAAATATGTAATAAAGATAAAGGTTGTTATAATTGGTATCAAGGGATAGGTTTAGTTATTTTTGGGATTAGGGTTATAAAACTCTAGTGAAAGCATTAGGGTTAAGACTTAGTATAAGAGAATAATCCCTAAATTTTGGTGAGTATAGAGTAAGTATTTTATCAAGAAAATACATCATTATCTAGAAACAAACAAGTAGAGGTGGCTCTGGAATATATGTATCTAGAGGTAAAACCTGAAAACACCGCATTTATCTAGACTAGAACAAGAACCGGTGCATGATAACGGGCCTTGTAGCACTCTTGGTTCGACACTCCTGGGGGATATGATTTGGTAAATTCATAAGATTAGTATAAAACATTATTAAGGGAATAAAACAATTCCCCTAAGAATATATGTTGGGAAGTAGATCATGGATAACATAGATTGAATCCTATAAATTTATTAGTTAAGGAGATCAGTGTAATTTATAAGTTATCCCTTTAATGTAATTGGATTCCCTTTTATGTGTTAAAATGTTTAAGATACCCATCCATAAATTTCTTTTTATTCTAGCCAATGGATGGTGATATAAGAAATATGGATAGAAACTGATGTGAAGGGAAACATGATGAATGTCTTAGTGAGATTCCCATTCAAATGGGAGCTCAAGTAGTAAATATCATGATTATTACAAACCAGATATCAAAAATTACAAGTAAAAATTGGAAATTTGTTGAATTAAAAAGGAATAAAGGAAGAGGAAGATTACATCTCATGAAATTCTATCTGATAAATTTTATAAGGGGAAGAAGACTCAATTTCTTTTGTGCAACAAGTATAGAAAGAGGCAACAAGGTAAAGGTTGCAAAAGGACTAGGAGATGTTTTAAGTGCGGAAAGGAAGGACACAAAGTATCCAATTTCCATGAATTAATGGATAATGTGATGGATGAAAAAAAAAGTTCCATCTAAGGAATCTTACACATTTCTATTCTATAAATGTAGAGAATTTGGGCATTACCCAAGATAATGCTCTATTGTAACAACCCAAAATTTTACTGATGAAAATTTCTATTGAAATAATTAAATGTCTTATTCTGTAAAATGATTATGTAAAACATATTCACTTCCTTGGTTTTATGTTTTTGGATTTTAAAATACCATTAATAATTTTTATCATTGCTAATATAGTCATTGAAAAGTGATCACATGATAAGTATAAATGCAGGGCTTTAACAAATCCAATTTACTCAAACAGAGGAAATAATGGCCTCATCCAGTACAATTTCTCCATAATAATACCATTTTAGAATCTCAGAAAGGAGGTAGCGTCACTGGGCTTCACTCTTGACAAAAATTAAGCTGAGCTTCAATATGTTAATCTTGAATAGAATCACCTCTTGGAAAAGTGGAAGTTAATAGAGACTACCACTCGAGTGATGTTATCTGAGCCACCCCAAGAGTCTGTCACCATCACACACATTACCCTTAGGTATTATATGGGTGTTATAAGGGGTTATGTAACAATACCATAGAATTTTTATTATGTTCATTTTGTTTGTATAAATAATATACATTCATTTTATTATTGTTAATTTGTAAATGGTTTTTAGAGCACATATGGTATTTTTAATAAATATTAAATTAAGAAAGATATTTTGATAAATTAATGGATTTTGAATTAAATAATAATTTAATAAAATACTATTACTAAATTACTTTTTATTAAATATAAATGATCTTATAATGCTTTTATGAATACAATTGTAATTTTTATTAAGGTTTGAAAGCTATTTTTGTCAAAACCCATGAATTTTCGATAAATGTATGTTTTTATTTTAAAAGTAAAAATTTAAATATTTATAAAATTATTTAGATAAAATTAATATTATTTTTGGATTCAGGATGTTGAAAGTATATAATGGTTACTTTTTCATAATTTTCTAATATGGTTGAATTTTTGGGTAAAAATTAAATATCGTTTAAATATATAATGTGTTTTATGACATCATAATGATGCAATAGTGATGTAATAAAATACTAAAAAAGGTATATTTGTAAAATATATGTTTTAACATTAAAATAATGTGATTTTATATTTGTTTGATTAATTTTACAATGCCTTAGTGGACCCTCCAAAACATATAAACTATTTTAACATTTTAAAAGGATTTCCTTGAGAGTGTGACTCACCTCCACATAAGAAAAACTAATTTTTTATTATTTTTTTTCATTTTCCTTATGAAATATTTTTTTTCACTCCACTTTGGAAAAAACCATGTTCAAAAACCATGTTATGGTTTGTGGTTTTATTATGCTAATGTCTAGTGTCCAAAACCTAAATAATAAAGAATTCTCTCTCTTTTCCTATATAAACCCACTCAATATCCCATTATTATTCAATAAAAACCTTTGTATCTCAACCAACATATGACCTACTCTATCTAGAATCATAAAAGGGCGATAAAAGCTCCCAATAATACTCTCTCAATCCTCTTCCAATCCTTTGGGATCACACTTCCAAGTAAGGGATCCTCAATTTCCTCTCCTCTTTTCAAATTCAAGCATTTTATTTGAAAGTTGTTATCGTAATTTAGAATGGTTATAATGTAATTATTTTAAAATAATTATATTACTATAAATTTTATGTTATTTTAATAAATTATTATTTATCCTCCCTCAATTTTACCCTTTTCTAAGTTTTTACTATGCCAAAATTTCGTAAGGGATTTCACTCTTCTCATTTCCATTCAAGATACTCTTTTACATTATGCTTCTTAAGTTCCATATTTATATGTTGTTTTATGATGTTCCAAGACCTCTATACTATCCATTTTATGTATATATTATTATATCTTCCTTTCAATCTCATCAATCCCACCTATGATCCTTTAAGTACACCAATTACTATGTTGAAATTCCATAAGGGATCTTCCACCAACTTCTTTTATCAAGCATTCTTTTCATGTTATGTCACAGAATTTATTTTATTCCTATGTTTGGATATGATATAATATATTCTCCTTACTTACCATTTGGTTTATAAATGATTATATCCCATTTTACTCTCATTTATTCCTCTTATGAACCCTTTTTAATACTCATTACCATGTCGAATTTTCGTAAGGAATTTCTTCTTTTCTCATTTTTGTCCAAGTTTCTTTATATTTTTATCCCCTTTTATTTTCAATTAAAAATGTTGGGGTATGATTTTTAACTTTCCCCATACTTCCCTCCTTATGTTTTAATTATTAGATACCTCTTTATCACTCATTAATCTCGCCCATGTACAGCTATTACTATGCCCAAATTTTGAAAGAGTTATTTCATTTATCATATTTCTTCAAGTTTCTTCATTTATTACACCTTATTTTTCCAAATTCAATGTGTTGGAACATGTATCTATATGACCTTTTTAATTTACATTTCATGTAAATATGATTAGATACCCCTTTCATTATCATAAATCATTTTTGTTAATTTTTATGTCATGTTGTTATGCTGCCAAAATTGCACCACAATTTTCCAAGCCAAAATCATTGTATAGTGAATAACATACCCCTTTCTATATCAATGGTATTCAACTTTATTAACATATAAATATTTAATGGTACTTACATGTATTTAATCCACATTCCTTAATCGTAGAATAACTTATTATGTTTAATGATTCCATGTTATATGATCCATGTGGAACACTTATACATGAAATGAAATGTTTATAAAGGGTGTGCCCTGATAGTGCTCCAATGAATTGGGTAATTTTTAGTATCATGATAATCCATGTGAAATGAGGGTTTACTCATGATAATTTAAGTTTAATAAGGTTTTACTCATGATAATCCAAGTTTAATGAGAGTTTACTCATGTTAATTCATGTGCAATGAGCCTTGTCTCTTACTAATATCATGTTGTATGTCATTGACACATTTCCATGTTACGATAATCATGCTATATCATGCCTTCATGTTCATGTTTCTCTTGTGCTTCATTGATATTCCTACTTCATAACATGTTCTTTATTCTTCAGTTTATGACTTGTTTACTCCCTTAATAGGCTTTATATACCACCCTTTTCTTATACATGTCCTCAGGTTATCCCATGTAATGATAAGTACGAAGGAATGTTTTGGTCATGTAAAAGGATGTTTTCAATAAATATGTTGTGTTTTATGTTCTAAGTTTTTGTGTAATGTTCCTAATTTCCTAATACACTAGACCTCTCGATCCTCAGAGTTTTCTTAAGTGCACGTTTAAGTAATAAATCATGTTTAAGTGTGTAATAAAGAGCAGGGTTATTATATTTGGGATCAAAGGATAGGTTTTGTTATAATTGGGATTAGGATTAGAAAACCCTAGTGAAATTCTTAGTGATAAGACTAAGTATAATAAAAACATCCCTAAATTTTAATGAGTATAGTGTAAGTGGTATTTCAAGAAAATACATCCATGTCTGGATACAAACAAGTAGAGGTGGATCAATCATAGATGTATTTATAGGTAAAACCCTAAAACACAACATTGAGCTAGACTTGAATGGGAACCGGTGCATAAAAACGGGCCTTGATTCACTCTTGGTTATGAAAGTATTAGGGTATATGCTTTGGTAAATTCATAAGCGTAGTATGAACCATTATTAAGGGAATAAATAAAATTACCCTAAGAATATATGTTGGGAAGTAGCTCTTTTATAACATAGATTGAAGCCTATAAATTCATAATTTAAGGAAATAAATGTAATTTATAAGTTATCCCTTATTGTCTTTGGATTCCCATTTATGTGTTACCCCTAAAATTGTCTTTATTCTAACCAATGGTTGGTAATAAGAAGACTTTGGCTAACAATCGATGCGAAGATCATTGTGATGACTATTTTAATGAGATGCTCAATCCAATGGGAGTAGGAATCACAAAATTTGGAATGATACTCTCTCAATTAACTCATGTTTTGAATAGAAACATGGGTCAAGAGGAAATTCCACCCCCCCCCCCCAAGAAAAAATAAATTGCAATCGAGAGCTTCAGGAAACAAAGGCCTCCTACTTTTAATGAATCATATGATCTGTCAATCGCCGAATAATGGATCAACTCCATTGAGAATATCTTCTCTATTCTTCAATGTTATGAACAAGACAAGGTTCTTATATTTTATTATCTTATGGATGTTGAAGCTAATCAATGGTGGACATTGATCAAAAATACAAAGCCTAAGGAATATATTGAGGCGTTTTAATGGAAGGATTTTCAGAAAATGTCTTTGGATAAATATTTTATGTGCACCCTCCAACTTAAGATGGAAAGGGACTTCCTTTTCCTCAAGAAGAAAGATGATGAATCCATCAAATCGTATGAGGAAATCTTCATAAGGCATGTATGATACACCTCTAGTTTTGTCATTACCCCAGAATTCAAGGTTAACCACTTCTTTGGTGGGCTAAAATCGATCATACGAAAAGCCCTAGCAATCTATGACTTCGATAGCTATGAGTAAATTGTCTGATGTGCCCTCAAAGTATAAATGGAGATCAATGAATCTTAGGGGTATCATGGGGACAAGAAGAGGAAAGTTTACTTTAATTCTAGTGGTCTAATGGATAAATCCAATGGTACTAAGAAATTACATCACCCCACTTGACAAAGTTGTAGAAAGAAGCACCCTGAAAATATCTTGAAGGGGATGAGAAAATGCTTTAGGTGTGGAGGAGAAGGGCACCTCGCCATGAAATACTAACAAGAAAAACCCACTGCTGTGATAGAGGAGAGGAATGCTTCATTAGACCCTTAACACATTGTTTATTGCTTCAACATCAAATAACCATGGAACTTTGCAAACCAGTTCCCTAATCCAGGGGTTTTTTGAGGCAACCAATAACCTCCAAGGAAGCAAGGGAGGTCTTTTTCCATCACTACCACCAAAGAGAACCCCGACAACAAAGTGGTGAAAGGTAAGCTAGTTATTCATTCAAGACTAGTGAATTTACTTTTTGATAATGGTTATACACAATCTTTTATCTCTCAAAAACTTAGTAGAACAATACCAACACCACCACAAATCATGGAAGTAGAGATGTCAGTGAGAATGGAAAATGGGGAAATCATTGAATCACATGAATATAACTCATCCCCTATCACAATTTGTGGTTTTAACTTCCTATAAAACCTCATCATACTCCCTTTAGTGTAATTTGGTGTAATTATTGGAATGGATTAGCTTTCCCAATATAGATCCAACATAAATTTCTATGGGATGGAAATCACTCTTCATATGGTGACTCGACCCCTGATTCTATGCAAGTTCAAGGAGGAGGATGAATCTTCTTTAGCACCATCATCTAAATCATGGATATTACTTCACTATTATCATGCGTATCTTTCTCAAATGATTGAGTCTAAGTAAGAAACTATCCTTGCAAACATGCTTACTGTGAGGGAATTTGCTGAAGTGTTTCCTGAGGAATTGTCTGGTCTTCCTCCTAGAAGAGATGTTTAATTCTTGATTGATATTATACCTAGGGATTTTCCAATATCCAAGACTCTATATAGAATAGCTGGTGTGGAGATTGAGGAGGTAAATAAACAACTAAAAGAGAATCTAGATAAAGGGTTTATATTCCCAAGTGCTTCATCATGGGGTGCACCAATCCTCTTCGTCAAGAAGAAAGATGGGTCAATGCGCCTTTTTATTGATTATCGTGAGATCAAAAAAATCATGATAAAGGACGCATATCCTCTTCCCCAAATTGGCGACTTGTTCAATCAGATATGTGGGGAATAATACATATCCAAGGTGGATTTGTGGTCGGGATATTACCAAGTAAGTGTGAAGAAGGAGGATATCCCCAAGTCTTCTTTTCGTATAAGGTACAGGAACTATGAATTCATAGTAATGCCTTTCAAAATCACTAATTCTAAAGTGATATTCATGGAATTGATGAATATATTCTTTAGATATTACCTCAACAAATTTTTAGTAGTCTTTATATACGATATTATAATATACTCCAAATCCAAATAGGATCATGAGAAGCATATAAGCACTGTACTAGAAACCTTACAATAGGAGAATCTCTATGTAAAGTATAGAAAGCATGATTTCGGGTTGAAGTAAATCTCATTCATGGATCATATCATCTCAATAAATGGTATATATGTGGATCCCTCTAAGAAAGCTGCAATTTAGGGATGGTCGAGGCCAATATCAGTGAGAGATATCCGTAGTTTCTTGGGGTTATCTAGATATTATCGCCGATTTTTGAGAAACTTATCGCGATTTTTAAACCCTCTTACCAAGATAACTTAGAAGGGAGTCATGTTTTCTTGGAGTGATGAATGCGAAGATGGATTTAATGAGTTCAAACTGAGGCTTATCACTACACCGGTTCTAACACTACACATAATTGGAGAACTTTTGTGGTATTTAGTGATGCGTCAAAGAATGTCATGGGTTGTGTGTTGATGAAAAATGAAAAATTCATTGCCTATGCTTCAAGGAAAATAAAATTTCATGATAAAAAATATCCAACACATGATCTTGAGTTGGCTGCAGTAATCTTATCTTTAAAAATTTGGAAACATTTCCTCTTTGAAGAGAAGTGTGAAATATACATGGATCAAAGAATCCTCAAGTATATATTCACAAAAAATAGTTGAACATGCACCAATGAAGATGGTTAGAGCTAATCAAAGACTATTACTAGTCAATCCATTACAACCCTGGGATAGAGAACAAGGGGGCAGATGCTCTAAGTAGAAAGGATCCAGAATCTCTTTCATTGAAGAGAATTGAAAAGGATCCAATCTTCTTAGAATTGATGAATATGGACATGAGAATCATAAAGAAGGGAACATCATCCATCCTTTCACAAATTTTTGTTGAACTGTCTCTTTTAAAAAGGTTAAATGATTCTCAACATGATGATGTGGTAATTCATAGAAAATTGGAAACTATTAGAAAATGGAAATCCTCGGAGTTCAATATTAATGAAGAAGGAATTCGAATATATGGGTCAAGACTATTTGTTCTATAAAATCCGGAGTTAAAGAATGGGCTTTTGGATAATGCACATAGTTATAATTTCTCCATTCACCCAAGAAACACAAAGATGTATCGAGATATATAAGAGGATTATTATGGGATAACATAAATAAGGAGATCGCTGAGTATATATCAAAGTGCCTGGTATGTCAGCAAGTGAATGCTGAGAGGCATAAGTTTAAGGAAATGATGCAACCATTACCCATACCAACATGGAAATGGGAGAACATCGACATGGACTTTGTCTCCAAACATCTAAAGAAATCCAAAGGAAACAATGTTATCTGAGTTTTTGTGGATCGTCTTAAAAATATTGGACACTTTATTATAATTCAAGATTATTTCTCATTGGATCAACTGGAACCGATATATATCAGAGAAGTGGTAAGGGTGCATGGATTTCTACTTTCTATTATATCTAATCGAGATCCAAGATTCACCTCTGAGTTTTGGAAGAGTCTCCAACATGCTCTGAATACTGAGCTAAACTTCATTACAGATTATCATCCTCAAATTGATATATAATCTGACTAGACTATCCAAACACTTGAGGACATGTTGAGAGCATGATCAATGAACTTTAATGGAGGATGGGATCAACATCTTCTTCTGGTTGAGTTATATTAAAATAACAGTTTCCACTCAAGCATCCAAATGGATCCTTATGAATCCCTTTATGGGAAGAGGTGCAGAAAATAGGCATGTTGGGATGAATTTGGAGAGTGAAAAATCCTAGGTCTAGAAATGGTTGAAGAAATGGTGGAGAAGGTTAAGACCATCCAGCGGCACATTAAAGTAGATCAGAGAAGACAAAAGAGATATGATGATAATCATCTACGAGACCTAGAGTTTGATGTTGGGGATATGTTATTCCACCAAATATCATTATGGAAGAGAATTATGAGATTTGGAAAGAAGTTAAATCTTAGTCTTAGGTACATCGTCCCTTTTGAGATCCTTGATCGCATTGGAGCAGTGGCCTATCGACTAACACTCCCACCGAACCTGTCTCAAGTATATGATATATTCCATGTATCACTCTTAAGCAAGTACATACCTGATCCATTACATGTACTCAATCCAGAGGTGGTACCATTGGAGAATGACCTATCATATGAAAAGAATCTGGTGAAGATCTTAGATCGTAGGGAAAAAGTTATACGAAATAAGACATTGCCCTTCATCAAGGTGTTTTAGAGAAACCACACGTGTGGGAATTAGAGGAAGTGATGATGTATAGTTAACCTCATCTATTTTAGTATGGGAAATAAAAATTAGAGGGTTAAATTTCTTAATGGGGGAATATTGTTATGACCCAAACTTTTATTAATGAAAATTCTTCTTGATCTAATTAAATGTCTTATTATGTAAAATGGTTATGTAAAACATATGAACTTTCTTAGTTTTATGTTTTTTTATTTTAAAATACCATTAAGAATTGTTATAATTGCTAATATAGTTGTTGAATGGTGATCACATGGTTAGTATAAATATAGGGCCTTAACAAATCCAATTTACTCAGACAATGGAAGCGATGACCTCATCCGGTAGAAGTGATCCATACGAAGCCCATTTGTCAGAGATCGGAAAGGAGGTATTTTCACTGGGATTCACTCTAGACCAAGCCCAATCCTAAACTTAACACATTAATCTTGAATGCAATCGACTGCAGTAGAAGTTGAAGTTAATATATATTACCACCCGAGCGATGTTATATGATCCACCCAAAGAGTATGTCACCATCGCACACCTTACCCTTAGGTATTATGTGGGTGTTATAAGGAGGTATGTAACAAGACCATAGCAATATGATTATGTGAATTTTTTTGTATAAATAATATACATTCATTTTATTATTGTTACTTTTTAAATGGTTTTTAAAGCACAAATATTCTTTTTAGTTAATATTCAATTAAAAAATCTATTTTGATGAATTAATGGATTTTTGAATTAAATAATATTTTAATAAAATATTATTACTAAATTACTTTTTATTAAATATAAATGATCATATAAATTTTTTATGAATACAATTGTAATTTTTATTAAGGTTTGAAAGCTATTTTTTTCAAAACCCATGAATTTTCGATAAATGTCGGTTTTTATTTTAAAAGTGAAAATTCTAATATTTAGAAAATTATTTAGATAAAATGAATATTATTTTTTGATTGAGGATGTAGAAATTATCTAATGGTGAATTTTTCATAATTTTCTAAGACAGATGAATTTTTGGGTAAAAATTAAATACCATTTAAATATAAAATGTGTTTTACATCATCATAATGACCCAATAGTTTTGTAATAAAATACTATAAAAGTTATATTAAAAAATTATTTGTTTTAAATTTAAAATAATTTTATTTTATATTTGTTTGATTAATTTTTCAATGCCTTAGTAGACCCTCCAAGACTTATAAACTATTTTATCATTTTAAAATGATTTCCTTGAGAGTGTGAATCACCTCCACATAATCAAGAATTTTTTTTATTATTTTTGGAAATTGTCCTTATAAAATATTTTTTCCACTTCAATTTTTAAAAAAACATGGACAAAAACCATGTGATAATTTTTGGTTTGTATTAGTTTAATGTGTAGTGTCCAAAACTTAAATAATAAAGAATTTCCTCTCATTTCTTATATAAACCAACTCAATCTACCATTCCTATTCACTCAAAACAATTGGAGCTAGAAAAACCTATAACATCCTCTCTCTATAATCCTCACAAGGTTCTATAATCTCCCAATAATCCTCTCTCAATCCTCTACCAAGCCTTTGGGAACACACTTCCAAGTAAGGGATCCTCACATTCCTCTCCTCTTTTCAAATTCAAGCATTTTATTTGAAAGTAGTTCTTGAAATTTAGAATGGTTATAATTTGATCATTTTATAATAACTTTATTACTTTCCATTTGATGTTATTTTAATGTGGTATTATTTATTCTCCCTCATTTTTACCCTAACCTAAGCCGTTACTATGCCAAAATATCATAAGGGATTTCACTCTTCTCATTTCCATTCAAGATACTCTTTTACATTATGCTTCTTAAGTTACATATTTATATGTTGGGTTATTATTTTACACAACACCAATTCTGTAAATTTGATTTATATATGATTATATATTTATTTCACTCTCATCAATCCCCCCTATGATCATTTAAGCACACCCATTACTATGCCAAAATTCCATAAGGGATCTTCCAGCCTCCTCTTTTATCAAGCATTCTTTTCATGTTATGTCTTTGAATTTATTTTTTTCCTATGTTTTTATATGTTATTATATATCCTTATTACTTAAAATTTGATGTATAAATTATTATATCCCCTTTCACTCTCATTTATCACTCTTATGAACCCTTTGTATACTCGTTACCAGGCCGAATTTTCGTAAGGGATATCTTCTTTTATCATTTTTGTCTAAGTTTCTTTATGATTTTATACCATTTTATTTTCAATTAAAATTGTTTGGGTATAATTTATCACCTTCCCCATACATAAATCCTTAGTTTTAGTGATTATATACCTCTTTAACTCTCATTAATCCCTCCCATGTACACTCGTTACCATGTCAAAATTTTGAAAGAGTTATTTCATTTCTTCGTTTTCTTCAAGTTTCTTCATTATGTTCCACCTTCTATTTCTGAATTCCATGTGTTGGGAAATATATATATATGACCCATTTACTTTCCATTTCATGTACATATTATGAGATACCGCTTTCCCTCTCATCAACCATTTTTATTAATTTTTATGTCATGTCGTTATGCTGCCGAAATTGCACCACAATTTTCCAAGACAAAATCATTTGTGTAGTGAATACCATACCCATTTCTCTAAAAAGGTTATTAAATATTACACACATATACATATTTAATATTACTTAAATTTATGTATTCCACATTCCTTAATTATGTAATAATTTATGATTTTTAATGATTCCATGTTATATGATCCATGTGGCACACTTATGCATGAAATGAAATGTTTATAAAGGGTGCACCCTGATAGCGCTCAAATGAATTGGGTAATGTTTAGTATCATGATAATCCATGTGAAATGAGGTTTTAATCATAATAATTGAAGTAAAATGAGGGATTAATCATGATAATTCAAGTTTAATAAGGGTTTAATCATGTTAATCCATGTTCAATGATCCTTGGCTCATGCTAATATCATGTTGTATGTCATTTCCACATTTCCAAGTTATGATAATCATGTTATATCATGCCTTTATGTTCATGTTTCTCTAATGATCCATTGATATTCCTATTTCCTAACATGTATTATATTCATCATGTTATTCCTTGTTTACTCTCTTAATGGGCTTTATAGCTCACCTTTTTCTTATGCATGTCCTCGGGTTATCCCATGTAATGATAAGTATAAAGGAATGTTGTGGTCATGTAAAAGGAAGTTTTCAATAAAGATGTTTTGTTGTATGTTCTAAGTTGTTATGTAATGTTCCAAATTTCCCAAGTCACTAGACCACTCAATACTAATAGTTTTATAAAGCACAATTTTATGTAATAAATCATGTTTAACTGTGTAATAAAGAGCAAGGTTGTTATATCTATTGCAAGGTCTGAGAAGCATGATGAGCATAAAAAATATCCATGATCAATGGAGCACAGAAATTCTTATTCTATGATGGATAATGATGAATGAATCACATGTAACCACTACTTCAAATTAGTGTATGTCGTAATGTATTTCAATTTATATCCTATTAGTATATCTTTTATGTTTTTTAAGAACATTGAGTCCCTGGTATAAATGATATTAAATCATTAAGGAAAAACTTCTATAAGTGTTTTATCACATGTTAAAGTTTGTGGGAATGTTCTTCTGGAAAATTTATAATCCTCCCTCTTATATAATTTGAGGAAAAAATAAAAAATTCATTGCATATGCCTCAAGGTAGTTGAAAATTTGTGCGTAAAACTATCCCACGCATGATCTAGAGTTGGCGGTAGTGATCTTTGCATTAAATATCAGGAGGCATTACCTCATTGGGGAGAAGTGTGAAATATATACGGATCAAAAATCCTCAAGTATATATTCACATAGAAAGAGATGAATATGAACCAATGAATATGGTTAGAGCTGATAAAATACTATGACTACTCAATCCATTACCACCCAGGGAAAGCGAACAAGGTAGCGGATGCTCTAAGTAGAAAGGAACCAATGATTTTGTCATTGAAGAGAATTGAAAATGATAAAATATTCTAAGATTTGATGAATATTGACATGGGAATCATAAATAATGGAACATAATAAATCCTTTCACAAATTATTTCTCAACCTTCTCTTTTAGAAAGGTTGAAGGATGGTCAAAAGAATTATGTGGGAATTCAGAATAAAGTGGAAACTATAAAAAAAGGTAATTCCTCATAGTTCAATGTTAATGAAGAATGAATTGTGAGATTTCTGTCAAGAATATGTGTTTCATAAAATCTGGAGTTAAATAAAGAACTTTTGGATGTTGCACATAGTTATAATTTCTCCATTCACCTAGGAAAAACAAAGATGTTTCGAGATATATGAGATAATTATTGGTGGGATGACATGAATAAGGATATCTATGAGTATAAGACAAAGGATACAATGATATCTAGGTTTTTTTGTATCATCTAACAAAGACTTAACACTTCATTTCAATTTGAGAGGATTTATCATTGGACAAACTAGAATGGATATACATCAGAGAAGTGGTAAGGCTTCATGGAGTACCACTATCGATTTTATCTGATCGAGATCCAATATTCACCTCTATGTTCTGTAAGAGTATCCAAAATTCTTTGAATACTAATCTGAACATCAGTACAACTTATCATCCTCAAACTGATGGACAATCGGAATGGACTATCCGGACACTTGAGTGCATGTTGAGATCTTTCTCAATGGACTTCAAAGGTAGATTGGACCAATATCTTTCTTCGGTGGAGTTCTCTTATAAAAAAATCTTTCACTCAAGCATCCAAATGGATCCTTACAACACCTTTTATGGGAGGAGTTTTAGAACACTGACATGTTTCGATGAAGTTGGGGAGCTAAAACTCCTAGGTCAAAAAATGGTCGAAGAAATGGTGGAGAAGGTTAAGTCCATTTAGTAGCACATTAAAGCTTCTCAAAGTTGACAAAATAGCTATGCTAATAATAGGCGATGAGACCTTGAGTTTGATGTTTGAGACATGGTATTCCTCTACATATCACCATGGAAGAGAGTTATGGGATTTGGGAATAAGGGAAAGCTTATTCCAAGGTACATCATCCCTTTTGAGATCCATGATCGCATTGGAGAAGTGGCCTATCGAATAGCACCCCCACTGAACTTGTCTCAAGTACATGATTTATTCCATGTATCACTCTTGAGTAAGTACATACATGACCCATAACATGTACTCAATCTAGATATGGTACCATAAGATAATGACCCTTGAAATGAAGAGATTTTTGTGAATATCTTAGATCATAGGGAAAACGTTCTATGAAATAAGACAATGCCCCTCGTCAAAGTGTTGTGGAGAAACCTCAAATTTGAAGAAACAATGTGGGAACTAGAGGAAGTGATGAGGCGGAGTTACCAACATCTTTTTTAGTATGGGAACAGATAATTTTGCGGGTGAAATTTCTTAATGGGGGAAGATTGTAACGACTCAAACTTTTATTAATGAAAATTTCTCTTGATCTAATTAAATATTATGTAAAATGGTTATATAAAATGTATGAACTTCCTTGGTTTTATGTTTTTGGATTCTAAAATATTGTTAATAGTTGTTACCATTTTTAATAAAGTCGTTTAACAGTGATCCCATGATTAGTATAAATATAGGTCTTTAACAAATCCAATTTACTAAGAAAAAGGAAGTGATGACCTCATCTAGTTGAATTGCTCTATATGAAGCCAATTTATTAGAGCTCAGGAAGGAGGTATCATAACTGGACTTCACTCTGGACCAAGACCAAGCCAATATTTAGTACATTAAACTTGAAATGAATCACCTATGGGAGAAGTTAAATTTAATTGAAATTACCACCCAAGTGATGTTATCCGAGCCACACTAAGAGTTTGTCACCATCGCACACCTTACCCTTATGTATTATATGGGTGTTATAAGGAGTTTTGTAACAAGGCCCTATCACTATGATTATGTGGATTATTTTTTTATAGAATAAATAATATACATTCATTTTATTATTTTTACTTTGAAAATGGTGTTTAAAGTACAAATAGTATTTTTAGTTAATATTAAATTAATAAATCTATTTTGATGAATTAATGGATTTTCTAATTAAATATTATTTTAATAAAATATTATTTCTAAATTAATTTTTATTAAATATAAATTATCATATAATTTTTATACAATTTTTATTTTTATTAAGGTTCGAAAGTAGTTTTTGTCAAAACCCATGATTTTTCAAAAAATGTCGATTTTTACTTTAAAAGTTAAAATTTACATATATTGAAAATTATTTCAATAAAATGAATATTATTTTTGGAATCAGGATTTAAAAATTATCTAATGGTTAATTTTTCATTATTTTCTAAAATAATCGAATTTTTGGGTCAAAATTAAATATTGTATAAATATATAATGTGTTTTATGACATCATAATGACACAATAGTGATGTAATAAAATACTATAAAAGGTATATTAAGCCAATATATGTTTTACCTTTAAAATAATGTTATTTTATATTTGTTTTATTAATTTTAAAATTCCTTAGTAGACCCTCCAAGACTTATAAAATATTTTAACATTAGTGTGACTCACCTCCACATAATCAATCCTAATATTTTAATAAGTTTTAACATTGGAATTATAAAATAATGTTTTCCACTAACTTTGGAGAAAACCATGGGAAAAACTCATGTGATGGTTTGTGGTTTTGAATATTTAATTATATAGGTTCCAAAAACTAAGTTTGTGAAATATTAAACAGTTCCCCTCTCATTTCCTATATAAGCCCACCCAACATCCCATTAATATTCACTCAAACCATTTGGATATCGACCAAACTATGAACCATACTCCCTAGAGTTCTCCAAAGTATCCCCCAAGCTCCCAAGAATCCTCTCTCAAGCCTCTCCCAAGCCTTTGGGATCACACTTCTAGGTAAGGGATCATCAATTTCCCTCCTCCTTTCAAATTCAAGCATCTTATTTGAAATTATTTCTTGTAATTTTGAATGGTTATAAGGTAATTATTTTATAATAATTTTATTATTGTCCATTTTATGTTATTTTAATGAGGTATTATTAATACTCCCTCATTTTGGACCCTTACCTAAGTTGTTACTATGCCAAAATTTCGTAAGGGATCTTCCACCCTCCTCTTTAACCAAGCATTCTTTTCATGTTATGTTTTTTAAGTTATTTTATTCCTATGATGGTATATGTTATTAAATATCATCCCTACTTACCATTTTATGTATAAATCATGAGATCCCCTTTCACTCTCATTTATCCCTCTTATTAACCCTTTTGTACTCTTGTTACCAAGCTGAATTTTCATAGGGGATTTCTTCCTTTCTCATTTTTGTCGAAGTTTCTATATGTTTTTATACCCTTTTATTTTCAATTAAAAATATTGGGGTATGATTTTTCACCTCCCCCATACTTCCCTCCTTATGTTTTAATGATGATATACCACTTTCTACCTCATTAATGCCTTTCGTGTACACCCACACTGCTACAAAAATGGGCAAGGGAAGCACCACCCCTTTATCAGTACTAAAAAAAGCACTAATAAATGGGTCCTTTATCAGCGCTAGAAAAAAGCGCTGATAAAGGGGGGCCTTTATTAGTTCTTCTTTTAGTAGCGTTGATAATGGGGGGGTTTATCAGCACTGGAAAAAATTATATTTCAAAAAAAATCATGAAAAATACATTATTGTTATATAAGTATATTTATTCGTATATAAATATAATATATATTTTTTAAATATGTTTTATATACGTATAAATACACTATTACATTTAATATATAAATTTTTTTGTGAAAATGGATTTAAAATATTTTAAAAAAATATTATTAATTAATAATTTTCTAATTATTATAGATTAAAAATCATTTAATAACAATTTGAAGACACAAAAAATCAAAACAATTAATAAAAGATCTAAAATAAGTTGAAAATGTAACTCTAACTTCAAACGACCATAACTTTTGAAAGGATTGTACGTTTGAGATCTACAGCATATCAAATCTAATCCTGCGATGATATCTACACGCTAATGATTTAGGGAAATCCTTTGTCACATTTTTTGATCCCAAAAATTTCCTAGAAGGCCTCCAAAACTGATTTTTTAGTCGGGATACCCCGATTTGTTAACATTCAAACAAGTATAACTTCTGATCTGGATGTCTGTTAAGCTTGTACCACATATCATATCGAAGATTGTTTCATTTTCTTCAATTTGACTATTTGTGGAGTTAAAACGGGATTCTCAATTATAAGTTATGGTCATTTTAACATTCTATGGATTTTAAAATACACATATATATGTATTTATTCGTAAATATATATGTGCTTGTGTGTGTGTCTGTGTGTCTGTGTGTGTGTGTATGTGTCCTGTATATATATATGTATGTATCTATCTATGTATTTATTTATAAACACACATAAAAAAATATTTTTTCATAAATGTATTTAAAACTAATCTTATAAGTATATGTTAATATACAAATAAATATACGTATAAAAAATTATATCTAAAAATATATATAAAAAAAATAAATATAAATATATATTAATATATGAATGAATATATATATAATAATATATGAATAAATATATTTATATTAATATGAATCTATATCAATACACGAATAAATATAACTATATATATATATAAAGAGATATATCATTAAATAGAGAAAATAACGAAATAGCTTAGTGGTAAAGGTGCAGCCGCGAAAGGGGGAGGTTATAGGTTCGAGTTCTGGTGGAGGCAAAGGTGTTGCATGCATGTGAGGATGCGTGGGAAGCGCAGTGCATGGGAGACCTCCTAGCACTAATAAAGGGGTTGTCAATTGCTGATAAAATCTCTCCCCACCAATTATTTAATTTTTTTTATTTTTTTTTTATTATTTTTTTATTTTATCAGCGCTTTTTTTAGCGCTGATAATAGTGGATTTTATCAACACTTTTCAGAGCACTGATAAAAGGGACCCACCTATATTAGCGCTGAGCTTTACAGGGCTTTTTTAGCGCTGTTAAAGCCCATTTTGAGTATTAATATAGGCCATTTTTTTATTATTTCCATTATCGTACCAAAATTCCATAAGGGATTTCTCTCTTCTTATTTCCCTTCAAGAATTTATCCCATATTATTCATCTAAATTTCTATTTCATATGTTGGGATATTATGTTCCATGATCCCCATACTAAGAATTTCATTTATATATGATTATATTCCACTTTATCTCTCATCAACCATTTTTATGAATTTTTATGTCACGTCGTTATGCTACCGAAATTGCACCATGATTTTCCAAGCTAAAATAATTGTGTAGTGAATACCATACCCATTTCTCTATCAAGGGTATTCACCTTTACACACATATAAACATTTAATGGTACTTACATGTATGTATTCTACATTCTATAATCTTGTAATAGAGTATTATTTTGAATGATTCCATGTTATATGATCCATGTGTCACTCTTATGCATGAAATTAAATGTTTATAAAGGTTGAACTCTGATAGTGCTCCAATGCATTGGGTAATGTTTAGTATCATGATATTCCATGTTCAATGAGGGTTTACTCATGCTAATTCATGTGAAATTATGGTTCACTCATGCTAATTCATGTGAAATGAAGGTTTACTCATGATAATTTATGTGTAATGAGGGTTTACTCATGATAATTCATGTTCAATGATGGTTTACTCATGCTAATCCATGTTCAATGAGCCTTGGATCATGCTAGTATCATGTTTTATGTTGTTTCCACATTTCCATGTTATGATAATCATGCTATATCATGAATTTTTTTTTATGTTTCTCTTGTGATTCATTGATAAAACTATTTCCTAACATGTACTTTATTCTTCATGTTATGTCTTGTTTAGTCCCTTAGTGGACTTTATAGCTCACCCTTTTCTTATGTATGTCCTCAAGTTATCCCATGAAATGCTACGTACGAAGGAATATTGTGGTCATGTAAAATACTTTTTCAATAAAGATGTTGTAATAATGTCTTAAGTTGTCATGTAATGTTTCTTATTTCCTAAGACACTAGACCTATCGATCCTCAGAGTTATCTTAAGTGAAAGTTTATGTAATAAATCATGTTTAAATATGTAATAAAGAGAAGGTTTGTTATATAAACTGGTAAAAAATTCCATTGATATGTCCTCCCACTCACACTGAGGAACATATAATGGATATATAAAACCATTGGGAACATGGTACTCAGAATTCACCTTATAGTAGACCAAAGATCAGGACAAAAACTCTGCAACTGCATGCTTCAACCGAGGCCACCAAAACTGACCTCTTAAAGCTCAGTACATCTTCATCACGCTAGGATGTACTACTAAATGTGAAATGTCTAAATATCTTAGAACAATCTCCTGCATCACTAAAGGAATAAAAATCCTTCCCAAAAACAACACTCGTTGTTGTGCATCTTCATACCAACCATCAGGGTCCTCGCTACAAACAAATCAGTCTCTCGAGGCCTCTACCTCAAGATCTCCCAATTGGGACTCCACCACATGCTACACTAGATTTTACTACACCATCATCTGAAGAGGACAAACTTTGCCCCTAGAGTTTCCCACATCTATGTGTAATGTTGAAATTACTTCCATCACCATCCAGGAATCACCTGATTCCCACACTACATCACTATGTGATTTCCTACTCAGCACATCAGCTACAACATTCCCTTTCTAGGTGTATATGAAATCTCAGATTCGTAATCCTATAAGAACTCTATCCACTGATGCTGATACAAGTTCAAGTCACGTTGGGAGAAAACATACCTTGGGATCTTATTATTGGTGAAAACCAAAAAACTCTCACTAATGAGGTAATTTCTCTACAACTTCTGGGTGAACACCACTGCTATCAACTTGAGATCATGGGTGGAATAGTTATGCTCATGGTGGAATAACTACAAATACCTATAAAAAATGACTAATATCTATTGCATCAGAACACAACCCAACCCAAGATGTGAAGTGTTATAGAAAACCTCAAACTAAACTCCTTCTTCTGGAAAACAAAGAACCAAATCATTGACCACCTTCTCCTTCAGATACTCAAAAGCTGTCTTACATTGATCAGTCAACAAGAACACCTAATCCTTTTTGTTCAATGCTATTATAGGAGTCACAACCCAAGAGAAATCAGTTACGAACCTCATGTAATACCCTATAAGACCAAGTAAATTGTGGACCTCTTCCACTATATCGGGGGAATACTAAGACACAACTTCTTCTATCCTCAATAGATCCATAGATACTCCCTATTGGGATACAACATTCCCCAAGAAACGGACATATCGAGCCCAAAACTCACACTTTGTTAACTTCCCAAATAGTTGTTGATGATGAAGAACTCCTAAAACGGAATGCAGATTCTCCACATTCTCGTCATCAGATGTGAAGTACACAAGGATGACATCATTGAAAACCACCATGAACTTAACTAAGAACTCATAGAACACAATATTAATTAACCCCATGAACATAGCTGGAGAATTATCCATAACGAACGACATCATAACAAACTCGTAATTACCATGTTGACAATGGAAAGTGGTCTTTAGGATATCTTCATCCTTTATATGAATCAGATGATATTTTTAACACAATTCAATCTTCAAGAAAAAACTCTAACCCTTCATTTTTTTAATAAATCATCAATACATGGAAGAGGGTAGTGGTTCTTCACTATCCCTTGGTTCAAGTAAAGATAATCGATACAAAACTGCAAACTTTCATCATCCTTCTTTAAGAACAAAACTAGTATGCCCCATGGTGACACGCTTTTCCAAAAAAAACACACCACAAAATACCCTCGAGTTGAATAAGAAACTCTTGTAACTCATAAGGTGCCAAACTATATGTATACATCGATATAGCGGACACTCCATATTTTATATCGATCCCGAACTTGATCTCTCATCGAGGGGGTAATGATAAAATCTCATCTGGAAATACATCTAGGTACTCCTCTACAACCCTAGGAAAAACCGACTATTGAACCTATTATGAACTCAACGTCATCTCAACCATCAAGTATGATAAGGAAGTAACACTCCTTTGACCAATCCCAAGGTCTCGCTCACTAAAAAACATTGCTGGCTCTTTATCACCATCAAAGAACACAACCTAGCTTCTAAATAAATCCATGATATCCTGCCCCAAATACAACCAATACATGTCTAGGATGATGTCATATGGTTGTATTTGTAAATTTAGAAAATCTTTCCAATAGTGGTGTTTCCAAAATACTAGCTCATAGTCTCTACATAATTCAGACAATTTAGCTCGACCTCCAACTGGTGTAGTCAATGACAAGGGAACTAAAAGTATCTATACCTTATGTCCCAAAGCATAGAGAATGGTAGGTGATATGAAATATTGTGTCACTCTTGGATCAAACAAGGCATGCACCCAAGTATAAAACAAAAAAAGGGTGTCTCAAATGATGTCTATCTCACCTGGCATTGGAAACACTAAAGAATGAATCTTACCATGACCTTCTCTGTGACCTTTATTACCATTCTTATGACCACCTCCAAGGTCGTGCTCTACTCTTTGAGGACAAGGAGTATATTAGGGTTTTCCTATGTCTACCCCAACTACTCTCTACTAATCCAAAACTAGAGAAACTTGCTACTACATCTTCATCTAGAACTACCTCAACAGAGGAACCTAAAGCACAACAAATGGCCCACATTGATTGATTAGAAAGTTCAGGCACTCTTACCACTGATGAAATCAACCTCTACAATAAAAACATGCGTCTAATCCCTTGGAATGAGCCTGAGAGTTGATGCCCTTAGAAAAATGGGAAATTTACGGTTGGGACCTACCGTTG
Source organism: Viscum album (assembly GCA_963277665.1). Taxonomy (NCBI): domain Eukaryota; kingdom Viridiplantae; phylum Streptophyta; class Magnoliopsida; order Santalales; family Viscaceae; genus Viscum; species Viscum album. The sequence goes on along the minus strand of OY728129.1, from coordinate 425,088,347 downwards.
TCTATTAGGAAGCTCTTCGTACCTAAAAAAAGGGAACCCCATACTGCATCTCTACTTTGTGATGAATCTTGATGAATCCCCTCTCAGGAAAATCTGGTTCTGGTTAATGTCCTCTCGATCACCTCTTCTCTCACCAGCACCTCGATATATGTCTTCGGCATAAACGAGGTGAACTGGCGCTAGATATATGGACGTAAAGCCTCCTCAAAATGAACATCTTTGGCCTCCTCATCTAGAAATAAGTCTGAATCATATCGTATAAGGTTCCTGAAATGGATTCCAAACTCTCACACATTGGAGATCCCCATTCTAAGGGTAAATAGATCCTGTAGAATGGTTGCCTTTACGGTAAAAGAAAGAAACTTATCTGTGAACTAGTCTTAGAACTCCCCCCATGAGACTATTGAATCCTCGTGATCCTCTAGGAATAAGAACCACCACTACCACACTACCACCCACAACATTGTCAAATCCAACGATACCCAGTGCTTCTTCTAAGAACACATCGAATTGAAGGTTATATACACATCCTCCAACAAATATTATGTGACAGCATATTAAGTAGAGATTTCATACTTCTTTAGACTCTAAAGTTGGTACTCTCTAAGTGTCCTCCTCAAAGTGTCATTATCATCAACCTCTACTCTAGGGAAATATTTTAGGGAAACTTGATGAACATATTCCATGCGAACCTGAAAAGGAGGTCAACCTGGAGCCATGATTTCAAAATAAAAAACAATTAGAGATCCTAGAATAAAATATAGAAGACTTCAACATTAATTAATTATTTTATTTTATTCATTTTAGGATAACTTTTCCCAAGGTCTACCCATTCAAACATAGGTGCAGAGAAGAATTTTTCATGATTCTTTCCTAGGTCTCTACCATATAAACAATATCACCCCATTTAGTAGTCATGGTAAGATTAAAGGTCCATACATATGATCAAAGGGGGCCTAAATACCCATGTCTTATCAGGTATCTCATGTTTACAGTGCTTTCTAAACTTAGCCGAAACCATTTCCCTACCAACCCATGCAGCCACACTTGTGCCTAACTCCAAACTTCATCATATCCCTCAATAAGAACCCTTTGATGCCACTTTATAAAAACCCCCTACCCATAAAGTGTACCCCTCTTGGGCTGGCAATGGGAGAATAGAAATAGTGACCCTTGAGTCCTACCTCTAGTAGTCCCCAAGTTTCAAACTAGCAGGGTATAATAAATGTGCAGATGGGAGGCATTACCCTCTAAGGGAAACATGTACAAAAGAGAGAGATAATACAGACACTAACAAACTCTTGATCAAACTAAAATATAAAAAGAAAATATAAGTACACAAATGTAATGTCATGCAAGAACTACTACAAATTAAAGGTACAACTAAAAGTACTAAAATAAAGTAAATATGGAAGCAACCATGAAGCCCAAAATAGCTCATGCAACCACGAGCTAGTATTAAACAAACTAACTTCCATCCTAATTCAAATGACCTGAAAACATTTTATATATACGTTGGGTGATTATAATAGTATAATCAGTAGGGTTATCCCCATAGCCTCTTGTGAAAAAGGTAAATAAAGCATGTTAAATCACAGTGAACAACAAGTGAAACTAACTCCTCACTTAAAAAAGTATACTAAGTTCTCAGCCTCACCATGGATATTCTCACCAAGTATTTCATACAATATTATATAATATAATAAAGAATATCAAGGGTACCCCACTACTGTTTCCCCATTGGTTTGTGGTTATTCCCCAACATCGCACATCCTGAGCATCTCTCGCCAAAAATTCAACCATGCAAACACCTGGGCGAAGCACCACAACATGCACCTTGTGTAGCACACCATCTCATCCACATAACCGAAAATAACCATGTAGTTTCCTAGAGCCACCACAACATGTATAATTTGTATCATACATCGGTTATTATACCTCAATCCATTACATACCATACACCAAGTAAGGATCCTCAATCCCTCATAACTTATACACGTCATACTTATAGTAGTCCTTAAAAAACTATATCCAGAATACATATGTGTGAAATCACCACAAGACATCACATCACTCTATACACATATACGGTAAAATGAACCACCATGCATACCAACACAAGTAACTGCCAAGAGAAGAGAGAGGGGCTAAAGAGGGTAGTCATCCATTTATGCTCCCATCAAGATGTTGGGAAAATACCCCCCCCCCCCTGGGGCCTAGAATCCCCTAGGTGTTAGTTTCCCTAACCAAAAAGGTGGAGTAGTGTATAAAAACAAAAACAATTACAACATATAATATAGTTCACAACCACACTATGGGAATATCCTAGTCTCAGACTCAACTGTAGCTAATGTCTATCAGACTTCTGGTTTCCACTATTAAGACCAGATATCCTATAAGCACACAACAATTTAAAGAGATACACTAAGTTATCTTATTCATTTTCATCAGTGTAACTTTATATTAATTAATTATTTAACCATTAATTAAACATTAAAAATTTCCACATTACATTTCATTACTATTTCAACAAGATTCATTCCCTCCAGGAATACGCAAACTAAGTTTGTGACTTATCATAATTACAACCTCAACATTGCAACCCAGGAAGATCCAACCCCATAGGTTAAAAATTTATTCATTTATTAACAAACTTAATTTTCATATTACCAGGTATTCTATGAAAACATTCTAATCTACCAAAAACAAAGGGATCAACACATTAAGTAGATGAACTACCCATTGAGTATTTTCCACCTATAGTAGGATCATAGACCCATCCAACCATGAGAAGCAAAACAGAGAAAGCATGTGGTATACCCCATTCTTATTCATATCTATTGAAAGGAGAGTAACCAAAATCATCTAACTCAAGAATTGGGTAATGGAAAGTCGATAAACAACAACATGGTCACCATCCAATAAACTGATTCAAATAAGCCTCCAACATTCATATCAATGGGTAATCCCATATTTAACCCGTTCTGTTATCCCTGGGTCCTCCTCGATACCACATGCATATCCTGATGCATCACGCCACTCTAGGTATTAACTAATGCCTCCAAAACCAAGCCTCCCCACCCCTCATACCACAACAACCCTCCCAGATTAGCCATATCAGGTTCACAACACATCACAAGCAGCAGGAAACAAACAAAGAAATCAGGATCTTGTCCCTAAAGCAAGGCATCCAGACTTTTCAAACAATGATCTCTCACAGCTTCAAATAACAAGGAACTCAACCTTTACAATCAAATAAAAAAACCAGTCCCTTTAAATGCATTATATTTTATCACACAATCGATTTGTATTCCATCTTTAATTAACAGATTCATTAATCATCGGTTCCAACAATGGGAAACCTAAGAAACAAGCTATATCAAGCTATCACAAATTAATGAAACAATTAATTTAATATACCTTTAATTATATTATAAAAAATCATCAATATGATTCAGGTTTACTAACTAGTTCAATTAAACAAGCATGATAACATTAATTTGATTATCATCAAATTGCAACAAGGACAACCATATTCATTAAACATGCCCCTTTAATTCCTGTATCCAATTAATTATCAATTAATTCTAGATTTACATTTTTTAATAATTTCTATAATGAACAAAATGCTAAACCAAGAAATGCATAGGTATCACACTATCTAGAAAATCAAGAGGCAAACTGTTATCATGGTACAAAATAGAAACATCGATATGAAATTGATATCAATTCTTTAATCCGGTTTAAATGATTATTTTCTCAATTTCATTGTGATATAAGGGGATAAATCATGATAACTCTAAAATTTCACATAAATAAATAGATAAGCAGTGAATCCCCTACCTAAAAAGGTCTTTGACATTCTTCGCACAAGAACAGAACTTGGAACGGATCTTCGATCATATCTCCCACATGATCTGCATCCATATGAGGATGTTGCGGCACCACCACACCAACAACAACTAAGATAAACCCCATTAAAAACATGGTATATCATCTACTATTTCATGGAAATAAGAACATAAGGAAAATAAATCAGACTAGAAGAAACCACTAGAAAACAAAGGAGAAACACACCTTGGATCAAAATGGGTCACCACAGATTGAATATAGAAGCCTGATATTGATTATCATTGAATGGATCTCCAAAATTCTGAGTAGGGGACTATCGATTCACCTAGGATGAGAGAGAGAGGAAGGAAGGGAAGTTGTAGCCATAGGTTTTTGACAACCCGAGCGGCTGTAAAATGATTAAAACATTATTGTATTGTGGAATTACATAATGTGTGATCCCCTTTAAAGTTGTTTAATCCTCAGGGTTGATTTGTCACCAAAAAATGAATATCCTCTATAATTTATTTTATTTTTAAAATCCAGAAATATTACATGCCATGAATCCCACTTTCACATCATGAAATTCTTCTACACCGTTTAAATCCTACTTTCACATCGTGAAAGTTCCCAGCTCCCAATTCTCAGCACCCAAACTTCTTAAAACTTCCTCAGAGCCTCCTTTGAGCTCCTCAAGCCTTGATAACGCACGAAGGGTCTATCCACATAAATTCATAACCTTATATAATTTCCTTTTTTTAATCATATAAGAAAATAGAAACAGCATTCATGTATACTATAAGGACCCGACCTTAAACATTACATAATCAAGTAATTTCCTTCAGAATTCACTTCTTTACATTCCCAATGACCTTTTCGGTTTATAGTTTTAGAAAGTTAGGAAATAATTTAAACATATCAACCCACAAATATAAAAAGTGGATAATGCTAAAACAATATCCATTTTTTCATAATACAAAAGTTTTTAATAAAACATGAAATCTATTCATGAAAAGTAATCACAACATTCATCTTGGCTTCTCCTTTTCTCTTACACATCCTTAAACCTATGAAAAAACATTTTAAAACTTGGGATGAGTATAAAGGAAGAGTAAGGTATCTAAAAATAAGGAGAGAAACAATTATTACGTGAATAATTATAAATATATGAAATCATTTTCACAAAGACATACTTCTCAACCAATATGTATCATATAGTTACTTTGTGAAAACAAGAGATTTACATAGAATAAAGAAAATGTAAATAATAAAATAAATGTAACTTGGGAAATTAATTACTTAATATTTAAACCCTATCAGATACCTTATGATTTGTAATCCTCATGACTACCTTACAATATAACCCTCATAGCTACCTTATAGTGTAACCATCGCAGTTTCACTTGGAGTAACCATACAGATGAACTCCAACTTAAATATAACCAATGAATTGGAGGGAGATATAGGTCCCACCATTCACCATAAACAATTCCAAGAACCATAAAATAATTATAATGGAATAATGCTTTCATAAAAACATTGCTTTTAAATTTTATAAAAATAGAAGTTTAAAAGAGGATTTTAAAAGAAAGGTCTCTTACAAATATCATATAATTGATGTGATAATTAATAGAATAAAATAAATATTTTTATACACTTTAAATTAAAAAAAATAAAAAAATAATATAAACAAAATTCATTACACAAATAAATCTCAGTACCACATAATTAATGAAGTATAAGGTTAACGCAGAGAATGGAGATTGGGTTAAGAATTCCACTGCCTCAGGTTTGTCTTGCTCAAAATGTTTTTAAACCTCTTGTATAAAGGTTAAAAGAGTCTTATTAATATTTTAAAGAAACATATTTTTTTATAACACCTTATATGATCATTTTAGAACATTATTCCCCCCAATTATTAATTATATTTTATTATTTCCAATATTTTGGGTGCGTTTTTTACATGGTTTCCATGGTCATTTTATAGTGGATTTTCTTTCCAAATGGAAGAGAAACTCTAAAAGTAGAATGATTTAGTATTTTCATGTTTCTAGAAATTTAAATTATACCATATTTAATTTTTTTTCATATATGAGTATGATTCATTAGATAAAACATTAATTATATTTGTTTAAATCATTTTGGTTGTTCATTGATCATCGTGAACTAGTTTCTTTATATAATTTAATATTATGAAAATATGTTAATTATAGAAAATAAAATAGGTTATATAATACACTTTGAAACATGTTTCATACATTAAAATGGTTTTATGTCCATCCATGAAGGCAGTAATGTAAATTGAAAACACATTTTCCACGATGTCGGTAATTCGACACATCTTGGACGATGTTTTTATTCTTATAATAAATGGGTGAGGAGAAGAAGTATAATGATGGATTTTTTCCACAAACATTATAAGATTATAGTATATATAAGATACTTTATTTTTCATTCCTCTTGTATAAGGGGAGGTTAATAGAGTATAAGAAATGAAAAATAATAGAAAAAAACAAAAGAGGATTTTTACCTCTTGAATTATCATCCTTGAGAGCCTCTTTAAGGCCTTTGGTTTTAGTATTTTGGTGCGAATAGAAGGTGTTAGACATGGGTAATAGTCTTGGAAAGATATTTGGATAGAATATTTGTAACTCCCCGACCCAAGTTACCTTGAGTCGGTGCATTATTACATAACATCGGCATGATTACAAGGAATCAAGTCCTAAAAGACCGATTAGTTTAGCTGTCTTGGAAAATAGATTACATACATGAAGTTCAACATTACAACTTGAAAATAAAAAAAATAGTAATTTATTCCATTAGAAATGTCCAAGCCTCCTAGATTATTCCAGCAAGTCACTCATAAATAACTTCTTTATATCTTAGGAAAATAAAACATAAGAAAGGGGTGACCTCAGATGCTCAGTAAAGGTAAATAATTTAGCAGAAGATATAAACTTTTAAGGCATGATGTGTAATAAAACAACATCCTTTTAAACATATAATTGAAAATAATGTGTCAAAATTAAATCAAATATTACCATATAAACATGCACATGGATATTCTACTCGTCAAATAATTATGTGTAATAACTAATTTCATAATAAGGGAATGTATAGTACCAGACTTTAAATTCTGTGTCAATGCCTCATGCCAAGACCTAGGGGATAAATGTAACTGGACCTCAACCCAAGGATGCCCATGGTCGGACATGACTCATTCAATAAGGTTAGTACACGTTTTGAGGTAATTTTGTATTATTATAATATTCTTTTTACCTTGAATTACCCTATTTACCTTTAATCGTGGTAAATAAAAGTCAAAAGTTACTATTCATCAAAAGTTATTTTCATCTTATTAAACCACATTTTACTTAATGATGTTAACTTTGTCTCTCAGATTTTTGAAATTTAACTCACAGAAGTGGTAAAATTATGTTTTATGCAAATTTACAAATTCTCCTAAGAGGTGGGTAAAAGACGGTAAAAAGTTCAATAAAATTTTTATATATCTAAAATTATTATAAAATTACTCCAATGAATTATATTGAACTTATATAGGTATTATGTATCTATTTTGACCTAAAATAAATTTAAATAAAAATAATAATTATTTAAATAAAAAGTCGGTTTTAACCAATAACTTAGTGTTTTTCACTATTCATCAAAAAATGAAAGTTTTCTGAAAAATACCAAAATTTCACCCTAAGATAATTTTTATATTATAAATTCAAACATTAAGTCTATTTTTTCAAATTAAGAACATATAATTTTCATTTATTAATTTAAAATTAATTCCTGTTGTCAAAACCAAAAAAACGTGTTTTAAAGAAATAATAACGAACAAAAGATTGATACTTGTTTATGTTCAATTTCAAAGTGAAATTATTTCCAATGAATAACATTGGATTAAATGGTAAACATATAATCTATTTATACTTACAAACCATTAAAATGTAAAATTTAACACTACAAATTATTTTGATTGAAAAAAAGTTGTTTTCAGTTAAAATATAGTATTTTTCACTATTCACCCAAATATGAAAGTTATCAAAAAAACACAAACAATTTACTAAGACTAAATTATTATATCACAATTCAAAAGAAAAGGTTTATTTTTTAAAATTTAATATATAAAAGTTTCAAATATTGGATTTAAAAAGGGTTCTCTGTTAAAAGGCGTTAAAATTGCATTTATTTAAAAAATAATTCTTTTATCTGAAAAAAATGAATTTTTTTTCATTATGTCTAAGAAACTCATAATATGGATTCTAAAATTATAATGATTATATAAAGTTCAAAATTTAGTTAATGTTATTCATAACCTCTTTTGAATGGCTAGTTTGGTAAGTCGTGGTCCGCATGAACTCAGTGTTGTGTGTAGTGTAAGTTATTGAATTACTTTGAAGAAATAATGTACTATGAAATCTTGGGGAGTTACATTATTCCCTCCTTCAATAAATTGAATCCTCGCAATTTGAAATTGTTCTTCAAAAATAAAAGGTTGAAAATAGAAAATACCATTGTGGGAAAACCCACATCAGAAATTGGGTTAATAAAATTTAGTCTTAATAAGAGGAAAAGATGAATGAAAAAGTCACCAACAAATTATAATCTTGATTAGGAGAACATTGGTGGAAATTAGAGACACATAATTGGAGGAAAACTTAAATATTTATAGGTATTTATTGAGGTCATAAGTCACAAACAATTGTAGAATTTAGGGCCTCAAATCCATCAATCTATGATGATTTAAAATATCATCGGTTCAACAAAACATAAATTATTAGGATAACACATTTTTAGTTTTAATATCTCTTACCTAAAGTTTAAGAATTAATTTCATCATAGAATAAGAGAAGAAAAAAATATATAATTGAAAACTAGAGTTCAATCCTTTAACTAATTTCTACCACAAATTCATCTTTCACTCTAAAAGATAATATAACTTAAAAAATATATTCTATTTATCCTATTCGTATAGGGTTCCAAAAAAATGAATTTATAATTCATCTAGAAGACCTTTTAAAAAAACTACATTATTCAATCCAGGACATCACGTGGTCCAGTGTTAGGTGATACACCCTTGTCGCCCTTCAGTTGCGGGTTCAAGTCTTGCGGCCTTGCCGAACACAACGGGTTGTCACCCGACATTCGGGTTGTCCTTTTTATGGAAATCCAAAAATAATCTCAAACTAGACTAATCCAGAATACTTCTGTCCAAACTCACAGTCCAAATTTTATAAGGAAGATAAACACGATGAAGATCCTTTTTTCCATGTAATAACTTGTGAACACCTTTATCATGTATTCTTTTAAAACACTCCAATATCCTGAATTACCATAAAACCATATTAATTACATTCATGCTCCCTTATTCCGTATAGAATACTGGATATACTCCTTCTATCCAAAAATGTTGTAAACTCCAACAATGATGGAATATACAAATCATTAATCAGTTTCTAGGTAGTCAAGAATATCCAATATAATTTATCCAAATCAATAATGTATTATTCCAAAATCACTACCTCGCTATCAGGATCGTATTATGGCTTATCTTTCTCTCAACCATATATTTTCAAAAATTTAACCTGATATTGAGTCACTTTTCTTGGTTCCACACAATCTCAAGTCTTTAATGATATATTACTACAATACAATCCTTATATACTCTATAATTTTTATAAAATGTACATCATTAATACAATACTCAAATGACACAATACTTTAATAACAATGTAAGAAATCTAATCATTCCTATTCATCTTTGGTATTATCATAACTTTATTATTATCCAATAGAAGCATTTGGGGTATACTCTGATTATTTGGACATTGATTCGTGTAGTGTCCCAACTCCTTCCAGATGAAGAATTGTACATTTGAAACTTTTTTCTTACACTCGAAATCACGTACTTGGTGTCCTTTTTCTCCACACTTATAACAAACTCTCATTCCCTTCAAGCATTTACTAAGGTGATTCTTTACACAGTTATCACATATGGGAAAATCCTTCTTCTACCTCTTCCCTTTATCCATCTTTCTCTCCTTCATCCTTTTCTTCTATTTCTTCCCTTCAAAGCCATAGGACTCAGAAAATTTTTTACTTATCTTATTAACACATGATACTATTTCTTCATATGTTGAGAATACATGGGAGACTATTTCCCTTCTAAATGTTGTTTTAATACCATGAAAGATATGATCCTTATTACTCATTAGATCATACGTATTACTTTAGTGCACATTCCTTCTACTGGGAACCATTTATATACAATGGCATACACTAGGCTAGTTTATGAATTGAAATTAATAATTCCAAAATTGTAAAATACTTAATGTAAATTGAACAGTTTATAAATATAATCCATAATCATAAAAATATTTTCTTTAAGGAGGTATATACTAGTAAATCTATTATAATGATTTGTAAAGAAAATGAAAATTATCCTAAGAAAACCCTCAGGATTGTCGTAACCAAAAGTGCAGCAAGGACCATTGTCAGGAACCAGTTCCCGTTCAAGTCTAGCTCAGAGTGGTGTTTTTGGGTTTTACCCCTAGGTACATCTATGCCAGAGCAGCCTCTACCTGCTCATGTCCAAACAGGGATGTATTTTATTGTAAAACTCACAAAATATCTACATTACCAAAATTCTAGTAAGTTCTTCTATACTAATCCTCAAAGTCTATCTTAGGGTAATGTGCTCTAATGAGAGTTTAACTAAATCTAGTTTACAAGGTTATTGTTAAACTTCCTCTAATACCAACTATAACGCCCCGACACCAGTTACCCAGAGTCGGTGCATTATTACATAACATTGGCATGATTACAAGGAATCAAGTCTTGAAGGACCGATCAGTTTAGAAGTCTTGGAAAATAGATTACATACTTGAATTTCAACATTACAACTTGAAAAGAAAAAAAACAGAAATTTATTCCATTAGAAACGTCCAAGCCTCCTAGATTATGCCTACAAGTCACTCATAACTAACTTCTTCACATCCTGGGAAAATAAAACATGAGCTTAGATGCTCAGTAATGGTAAATAAATTATCGGAATCTATAAACTTTTAAGGTAAGATTTGTAATAAAACAACATCCTTTTAAACATAAACTTGAACATAATATGGAAAAAATAAATCAAACATTATTATATAAACATGCACAGAGATATTCTACTAGTCGAATAATCACATGTAATAACTAATTTCATAATGAGGGAATGTATATTACCGAACATTAAATTTTGTGTCAGGGCCTCGTGCTAGGACCTAGGGGATAACTGTAACCGGACCTCAACTCGGAGAGCCTCTGTAACCGGACTCCAACTCGAAGAGCCTCTATAACTGGACTCCAACCCGGAGATCCTCTGTAACTGGACTCCAACCCAGAGGGTCTGTTGTAACTGGACCCCAACCTGAAAGGCTTAATTTTACCGGTCCCCCACCTAGAACAAACTAGTCTAATATATTCATCATAACAAAAGGTTTTAATATAACATAAAAATTCATATTGAAACTAGCATATGAAATTTCAATACTTTATCCATAAACCATGAATGGTATAAAAATAACATATCCACATTCAAACAAATCACAAAACATTCAGTACAATATGGAAGATTTTTATAATAATAAATCAACTTAAAAAATTTAAAATCTATTAAAGGTTGTTGACATAGATAAAAATGATTAGTAAAATTCTTTGAGATAAATACCCCGTTTTCATGAAATCGTTTAAAATTCTCACAATTTATAAAGGTAGTCATTTAAAAGGGATTTTTTAATCAAAGTTTCTCATACCACTTTGAAACTTTTTGAAAGAATTATCATTTCAAAACATTCATGTCCATATAAATAAATCCTTAAAATCATTTTGAAAACATGGAAATTAATTAAAAGTGTTTAGAAAGATAAATCTTTAAAACATTTAAAATGATGATCTAGTTAAATAGACCCTCCCATAAAACCTTTAAATATTCCTTTAAAAACATATAAGGTCAAATAAGGGTATAAATGACTTTAACCCATTGTCTAGTAAATATTAATATTTTTTTGAAATACATTTTTAAAAAACATGGATGTTGATGATAAAGAGGTCCCAGTGGGTAATTACGTATAAACAACTTCAGATAATGAAGAGATTGTGAAATAAAACTTACCTCATTGTAATCAATTGAGTCGTATGAAAAATAGTCAATACCCACAAAATTAATTACAGAATATCATGAATATAAATAGAATCGTGATAATATATATCAAATGGAAGTACACAATACACCACATTCAATAAATAAGTGGTGAACAATGGAAATCTCACGGAATTAAAAATGAGATAAGAAACCCCCTACTAAGTTGTAATCAATCGAGTCATATGACCAAAAGTTAATAACCATCAAATCATTCACAGAATTCCATGAATATAAATAGAATCATGATAATATATATCAAATGGTAGTACACAATACACCACATGAAATAAGTGGCGAACTATGGAAATCTCGTGGAATTAAAATTGAGATAAGAAACCCTTTACCATGTGTCTAACTTGACTCGCTCGTATGTTCCTTGTTCTTCCTGAATATTAAAATTAAGTTAATTTATACTTTATTAAGAATGTATTCATGTTTATTATTCCTTTTATATCACTTATTACCTTGCTATAACAATTAGTTAATTATTTGAGTTCATATTGGACATTTTGTCAATGTTCGGAACTTGAGTCAAAAATGAACTTGTTATAATTATAAATTGTCCATGTAGTCAAAAAATAAATTATATACATAATGGTATTACTCATTTATATTTCATATATATCATATATTTCCAATATATATGTATTTATAACAGTACATAACATTTGGAGATATGAAATGAAATGCACCGTTCATAGAGATGGTAAGTTGTACGTACGCATGAACGCTACTTTCATTTCTATTTTGTATTTTAGTGGAATTAAAACATAATGATACATAGGTATATTATAATTCCAGTATAATATAATATATAATATCATTAACTTCATAATTTATACATCCCACATAAGTCATTAACAAGTCATATCACTTTGAGGGGGCGGTAGTCCGCGCTTCCTCAAATGAAATTATCGTGTTTTACCCATAATGGAAACCATAAAGGTGTGATATAAATGGAAAATATAGAAGAAAAAAAGAAAACATAAACATAATATATATATCATATATAAATACAGTTCCATCTTAATGGACACCATGAGAGGCGGTAGTAGATAATCGAACAATCATCATTTCGTGAGGCGTTAGTTTGAAAACCAAAGAAACAGTATGTTCTTCTCCCATTAGATGGAGGAGTGTGTAAGTGTAGTTCGAATTATTCTCATAAAACCATAATATTATTTTATGGTACTGGTTTTTTCATAAAATAAATTAATAAAAAGATTTAATGGGGGGTTGGAGAAGTAAAATAAAACAAAATAAAAGAAAAGAATTTAAGAGAAATCGTTACCTTTAATTTGGGTAACTTCCTATGGTTTGAACCAAAATGACTTTTTGAAGTGAATTATGCATAAAGTAAGGATTCTAGGTGTAATATAGGGATATTAATATATTATTTGGGAAGGTTTTGGATGATACAAGGGGCTTGAGAGGTGTGTGGAATGGGTTAGAAGTGGTGACCTTTTATAAGGGGGAGGAGGGGATCTTTAGGAAAGTGTAAAAATATTATTTTATTATATAGTGATATTCAGTTTCTAAAGGTCCAAAACTAATTAAAGTCGAATATAACATGACTCATGGTAGAAATAAAATCATCCAATAATAATTGGATAGGTTTTGGATATAGTTTTAATATTAATAATTGTATTTATTTAAATCATTTATTAATGAGGTAATTACTACATCATTAATGTGTCATAAATAATCTAATTTATTTGATGTCTAAAAATTATAAAAAAAATACCATAATGTAGGAAATATTTTTTTTTTCCAATTAATATTTATAGTCAAAAATATGATATATATGACCCCATATAAAAATTTATTTACTAAAAGATATTTGTTTTTGTCATTTTGCCTTTACTTTAAGTTAATTAAAATAAAGTGTAATTATCATTCATAAGTGGATCCATGGGGTCCCAAAATCGACCCAAGGATGCCCATGGTCGGCCATGACTCATCCAATAAGGTTTGGACAAGTTTAAAGGTAATTTTGTATTATTATAATATTTCTTTTACCTTGAATTACCCTATTTTCCTTTAACTGCAGTAAATAAAAGTCAAAAGTTACTATTCAACAAAAATTATTTTCATCTTATTGAATGAAATTTTACTTAATAAGGTTAACCGTGTCTCTTTGATTTTTTAAATTCAACTCACAGATGCGGTAAAATTAAGTTTTATGCAAATTTACAAATTCTCCTAGAAGGTGGGTAAAAGAAGGTAAAAAGTTCAATAAAATTTTTATATATCTAAACTTATTATAAAATGACTCCAATGAATTATATTGAACTTATATAAGTATTATGTATCTATTTTGACCTACAATAAATTTAAATTAAATAAATAATTATTTAAATAAAAAGTTGGTTTTAACCAATAACTCAGTGTTTTTCACTATTTATCAAAAATTGAAAGTTTTCAGAAAAATACCAAAATTTCACCCTAAGATAATTTTGATATTCTAAATTCCAAAATTAAGTCTATTTTACCAAATTAAAAACATAGAAGTTTCATTTAATAATTTAAAATTAATTTTTGTTCTCAAAACCAAAAAGTGTGTTTTTAATAAATAATAACTAACAAAAGATTGATACTTGTTTATGTTCAATTTCAAAGTGAAATTATTTCTAATGAATAAATTTGGATTAAATGGTAAAAATAAAATCTATTTATACTTCCAAACCATTAAAATGTATAATTTAACACTATAAATTATTTTGATTAAAAAAATTTGTTTTCAGTTAAAATATAGTATTTTTCAGTATTCACCCAAATATGAAAGTTATCAGAAACACACCAAAAATTTATTAAAACTAAATTATTATGTCCCGATTCTAAAGAAGAAGTTTATTTTTTTCAAATTTAATATATAAAGGTTTCAAATATTGGATTTAAACACGGTTCTCCATTACAAGGCGGTAAAATTGCATTTTTTTAAATACTTCTTTTATCTAAAAAAAATGAATTTGTTTTTCATTATGTCTAAGAAACTCATAATATGTATTCTAAAATTATAAGGATTATATAAAGTTCACAATTTAGCTAATACTATTTATAACCTCTTTTGAATGGCTAGTTTGGTAAGTCATGGTGTGCTTGAACTCGATGTTGTGTGTAGTGCAAGTTATTGAATTACTTTGAAGAAATAACGTACTATGAAATCTTGGGGCATTACAAGTTGAACAAGCTACAAGGTGTTGATTTGTGAGGAGAAGACGGGGTGAGGGTGGTATTTATAGTGGTGGAGATGAGGGGTTTTTTATTATTTTATTTATTACTTTATTAATTTGAATCAAGAATATGAATAGTTTCAGAATTATCATAAAATATATTAAAATAATAAATGTAATTTCGATATTATGGTTCTTACACCATTAATTATGTTAGGAATAGTGTATTTAACTTATAATGTATATATATCATAAATTACTGTATTTCAAAATTCACCAAAATTTCAAATATTTCAGAAAAAAAAATCACCCCAGCTTTTTTTTACATGTACAATTCAGAAAATGAACTCCATTTTTTGAAAATAATTTTCTAAATATTCTAAATTTAATTTTTAAATAAAATCATAATCTATTTTAAAAATAACAATTTTAAAACTATAACTGATTTTATAACACCTTGAAAAATTAATCAATATCTCATAAAATTATCTTATATCCATAAGATAATAAATTAAAAATTTGTAAATATATTTTATGAGAATAATATTTCTTTTAAATCATTAAATTGATTATAAAATTGATATTAAATATTCATGACTTACACAAATACCAACACTTAAATTATCATTTCCAAAACATTTATTCACTTATTCCATGATATAAATATATCATGATTACACTTATAAGATACATAAATTTTTTATACTCTTATAGGTAAGGTTACTATTCTATTGGCTATATTACTATTCCTAATGGTTTTTTTACTATTCCTAAGGTCAAGTTACTATTCCATCGGTAAAAATTACTTAATTTCTATAAATATCAATTATTTCATTATAAATTTATAATGAAGTTAAATATTTAATTCTAGAATGAAAAAATATATTTTATAAGTACCTAGTTTGTTACATTCTCCCCACCTTCTGGAAATTACATTCTCACAATTTTTATTTACTTATTAAACAAATGAGGGTACCTTTCCCTCATATCATTTTCAGATTCCCATGTTGCTTATTCAACCATGTAGTTTCTCCACAAAACCTTAACCTATTGAATAACCTTATTCCACAATAATTTATCTCAATGTTAAAGAATTTGAATAGGTTTATCTTCATAAAAAAGGTTCTCTTCCAGCTGAACTACTTTTGGGCTCAAAAATATGAGATGGATCTAGGACATGCTTTCTCAACATTGAAACATGAAAAAAATTGTGTACCTGAGATAAAATCGGAGTAAAAGCTACTCATTGGGTGATTGTTCCAACGTTTCTAGTATTTCATAAGGTCCAATGAACTATGGACTTATCTTTCCTTTCTTACCAAAATGTATAACACTTTTCCATGGTGGGATTGTAAGAAAAACATGATCACCTAACTCAAAAGAAAAGTCTTTCCACCTTTTATTTTCATAACTTTTCTGCCTGCTCTGAGTTGTCATTATGTGTTGCTGGATCATATTCACTTTCTCAAACACTCCCTCTACTAATTCTGGTCCCATAAATTTTATTTCCCCAACTTCATCCCAAAAAATTTCATTTCAATACATCTTTCCATATGATGTATCAAAATATTCCATATGTATATTGGAATGAAAACTATTATTATAAGAAACTAAACTAAAGAAATATGATTATCTCAACTTCACTAGTAGTCTATTGAACAATATCGAAGCATATCCTCCAATGTATGAATTTTTCGCATGGTATTTTTATCAGAGTGAGGATGAAATCCTATATTGAAATTTAATTCTATGCCTAACGACTTTTGAAGGCTTTTCCAAAAGTTAGAAGTGAACCTGGGATCACGGTCAGATACAATTGAAAGAGGAACTCCATGTAACCTAATAATATCATTGAATTATAGTCGATAAAGCTAATCCAAAATACATAGTATCTTGAATAGAAAGGAAATGTGCGGATTTAGTCAACCAGTCAACAATAACCAAATAGCATTGTTACCTCAAGAAGTCTTTGGTAGTCCCACCATTATGTCCATGGATATATTTTCTCATTTCTACTCTAGTACTGGAAAAGGCTAAATAATTCTTTTTGTTAGTTTTCTCTCTTCTTTAACATATTGACATGTCAAATATTTCCTCATAAAATATGAAATATCTCTTTTAATTCTATACCACAAGTAATACTCATGAAGGTCTATGTACATCTTAGTGCTACCAGGATGAACTGAAAAGGGAGAACTATGAGCTTCATACAACAACTCTTTCTTCAACTGTGAATCACAAGTCACATATAATCTCTTTCCAAATCTTAAAACTCAATATTTATCAATGTTAAATTTTGGAAACTTACCTCTTTTAATCAATTCTACCTTTTTTTTAACTCACTATCTTTCTTATATTATTTCTTAATTCCTTCTGATAGAGATGACTACACTAAAACCTGAAACAAAATAGAGTAATTTCTTGTACCTCTAATCAAAAATTTATCAAATCATTAATCAAGGGTTCATGTTCCAAAGATAACATAGTTAATGATGCATGATGTTTTCGACTCAAGGAATCCTCCAATTTTTTTCTTTTCCAAGATAGTAATTGATTGTACTATCCTAATCCTTTATCAATTGAAGCCATATTCTCTACCTCGTTTTTAATTCTTTATTAGTGAATATATACTTCACACTTTTATGGTTAGTATATATTTCACATTTATCTCCATATAAATGATTCCTCTAAATTTTAAAAGAAAAAATCCATAGCTGCTAATTCCAAATCATGTGTGGGATAATTTAACTGATGAATTTTCAGTTGTCTTGAAGCATAATAAATTACCTAATCATTATTCATTAGAATTCAATCAATTCCATTTAATGAAGCATCACTATAGATGAAAAGCTCTCCATTTCTAGAAGGTTGGGCCAAAACTGGATCATTCTCCAATTATCGATAATAGTGATGCTTCATTTAAGGGAATTAACCCCTTTTAGTGAAGCATCACTATAGATAAAAAATTCACCATTTCTTATAACATCACATTTTTATATCCAAATAAAATTAACCCCTTTTAGTTTTAACATAGTAAGGGGGCTAGATAACTGTGAAAATTTTTTAAGAAATTGTTGGTAATATCCTACTAATCCAAGAAAACTAAAAATATATACAACATTTTTAGTTCTTGGACATTCATAAACCAATTTTTTTTGTAAGGATCAATTGTTATTCTATCCTTATTTACAATGTTCCCAAGAAAAGAAAACTATTTCAGCCAAAAATCACATTTTCTAAATTTTCCTTATAACTTATTTTCTTTGAGAGTTTTCAAGAAATTCCCTAAATGTTTTTCATGAGCCTCATACCTTTTTGAAGATACCAAAATATCATCAATAAAAACAATAACAAACTTATCCAAATAATCATGTAATATTATATTCATAAGATCCATGAATACAGCAGGGGAATTTTTTAAACCAAAGGTCATAACAAAAAAACTAATAATTACCATATATAGTACTAAATCCTATTTTTGAGATGTCATCCTCCTTCAACATCAGCTGATGGTACCCATATCTCAATTCAATCTTGGAAAAATATTGATCCCCCTGGAGATGATAAAATAATTCATCAATATAAGGTAATGAATACTTATTCTTAACAGTAATGTTATTCAAAATTCAGTAATCAATGTAAAGTCTCATGGATAAATATTTCATTTTAGTGAAAAAAATAGGATCACCCCATAGATAAATTCTAGGATGAATGAAGCCTTTATCAAGAAACTCCTATAACTGATTTTTCAATTTAGGAAGTTCAAATTGAGCCATTTGATAAGAGGGTTTTAAAATTATCTTAGCATCAGGAACCAATTCATTAGTAAATTTAACTTCCTAATCAGGTATAACACTGGGAAACTCATCAATAAAAACATCAAGTTATTCATTTACCACTGGAATATTATTAATCTGAACAATTCCCTTATTTTCAATAATATGAGAAAGATAACTTTCCTTTCCATATTTTAACAATTTCTCATCTTCATGATATGTTATCAATTGTATGGGTTTATTCATTTATAAAAACTAAATTTCTTTCTAAAAAACAACTTCCTTATCTCTATAATCAATATTTACATGATAAACAGAAAGCCAATCCATATCCATAATGACATCAAACTCTACTAAGGTTAAAATAATAAGATCTGCAGTTAATTTCATTCTAAAAACAACAACATGAAGATTCTTATAATGCACTTTTCTATAATATTTACCCCTTTTGTTTTAACCATAAGTTATGGTCTCGTTTCTTGAGGTGAAATTTCCAATTTATCAAAAAAAATATCAGAAATAAAGGAATGTGTAGACCCCATATCAAACAAGACATTAGAAAAATATGACTAAAAAAACAAAGTACCTGATACTGCTTCATTGGATGGATCGACATCTGCTAACATAGTCTTAAAGGATCTCAGTGCACCTTTCTGCTTATAATTCGGTTGTTTTTCATCATTTGGATCTTTCTTTGGGTAGGTATTTGCATAATGACCCATCTCACCATATTTAAAACACTTTACAATTTCTTATCATAATTAATCTTAAGATCATTTTAATTACAATATCAGACCATACGCCTAAACTTACCGCATCGAAAACACTTCCTATTTTTGTTAAGGAATTCCCCAGGGTGAATTTTACCACACTTTTCACAAACTAGAAACTAGACTTTCTTACCATCTGATTCCTTTGATCGATTCTTACCCATCACTTTCCATCTGGACCTCATCTTATTCTTTTTTTCAAAGTACACATGATCATTATAAAATTATACTTCTACCCTATTTTCACATTTTAAAATATTCTCAAAACTTTTTAATTTAATGGTAATCCAATTCACTTTGATATCTTGGCTTCAATCCTAAGTAAAAAATGGTTGATTTTACTATCAAGATCCTAAATAAGATTTGGAGCATACCTTTCCATTTGGGTGATGTTTTATTCATACATGGACATTTAATCTTCCTCCTCTTTCTTCAATTTAGGGAATTTATTTTCCATCCTATGTTGAACCACCTTATTAAAATATTTTTCAAAGAAAATATTTTTAAATTCATCCCATTCCAAGGCATAAACCTCCTTATTTTCCCTGATATTCTTGACTATTAACCATTACTAGTCATATTCACCCTCAAAAATATAAA
Source organism: Viscum album (assembly GCA_963277665.1). Taxonomy (NCBI): domain Eukaryota; kingdom Viridiplantae; phylum Streptophyta; class Magnoliopsida; order Santalales; family Viscaceae; genus Viscum; species Viscum album. The sequence goes on along the minus strand of OY728129.1, from coordinate 425,068,003 downwards.
TGTAAAGACTAAACTTTTTATTGTCTAAACACCCCATAACATTGAATATCTTTTCAAGGGATTTAATCCACCCATCAATTGCAACTGGGTAAGAATTTCCATAGAAAGAATATGGTTGTTTCCCCATAAAATGTTCCACTATCATCATGTTCTTTTATGGTCGCTCTGTTTTTTCTCTTAGATGGATTCCACCACTATTTATAGCCTACATAAACTAATCCATTACCATCACAAACTACTCGGTTCCAATTCCCACCATTCCATGTTTCAGATTCAAAAATATATCAGCCTCTCAGTTCCTTCCAACTTCAGCTTCTCTGTTTCTTCTGTGAAAAACTATTCTAAACAGACACATCTTAGATGAAGCAACATGGTAATATTTAAATTATATATCATTTAAATATAAGGTAAAAATAATTTATGGTATTCTATTAACATCATCCTAACCCAAAAATTTATCTAAACCATTCTATGAAACAAACTATAAGGACTCGGCCTTAAACATTACATAATCTAGTAAATTCATTTAGAATTCACTTCTTTACATTCCCAAATAAATTTTTTGTTTATAGTTTTCTAAAGTTATGAAATAATTTATACATATCGACCCACAATCATACAAATTGGATACTACTAAAACAATATCCATTTTTTATAATACTATAGTTTTTAATAAAACATGAAATCTATTCATGAAAAGTCATCACAACATTCATCTTGGATTATAATTTTCTATAACCCATCCTTAACCCTATGGAAAATATTTTAAAACATAGGATGAGAACAAAATGATCAGTAAGGTATATAAAAAAACGTATAGAAACCATTATTACATTAATACTTATAAACATATGAAATCATTTTCACAAAGACATACTTCTCAACCAATATGTATCATATAGTTACTCTGTGAAAACATGAGATTTACATAGGACATAGAAAACCTAAATAATACTATAAAGGTAACTTAGGGAATTACTTATTAATATTTTAACCCGCATACCTTATGATTTTTAACCCTCATGGCTACCTTACAATGTAACACTCACGGCTACCTTATGGTGTAACCATCACAGTTACACTTTGAATAACCATACAATTGACCTCCAACATAAACATAAACAATTCATTAGAGGGATATATAGGTACCACCCTTCACTATAAAAAATTTCCAAGAACTATAACATAATCACAATATAATAATACTTTCATAAAAACATCGCTTTTGAATTTTATAAAAATAGAAGTTTAAAAGAGGATTTTAACAGAAAAGTATCTTAAAAATATCATATAATTGAAGTGAGAATTAATAGAATGAAATGAATATATGTATAAAATATAAATCCAAAAATTAAAAAATAAAATAAATAAATTATTACACAAATGAATCTCAGTACCACGTAATTAATGAAGTATAAGGTTAACCCAAAGAATGGAGATTGGGTTAATAATTCCCTTACCTTGGGTTTATCTTACTTCAAATGTGTTTAAACCTCCTGTATAATGGTTAAAATGGTATTATTAATATTTTTAAGAAACATATTTATTTTTATAACACCTTATATGATCATTTTAGAACATAATTCCACCCAATTATTAATTATATTTTTCTATTTTTAATATTTCAAGTGTGTTCTTTACATGATTTCCAAGGTCGGTCCATAATTGATTTTCTTATAGAATAGAAGAAAAACTCCATAAGTATAATGAAATGGTATTTAAATATTTCCATAAATTTAAATTATACCATATATAATTTTTTTCATATATGAGGACGATTCATTAGATAAAACATTAATGATATTCGTTTAGATCATTTTTGCAGTTATCTGATCATAACGAACTAGTTTCTTTATATAATTCAATATTATGCATATATTTTAATTACATAATATAAAAGAGGTTATATAATACAATTTAAAAACTTTTTCAACCATTAAACTTTTCTTATTACCATCCATGAAGGTAGTATTGTAAATTTAAAAAAAATTGTCCACGATGTTGGTAAATGGAACATCACGGACGATGTTTTTATTTTTTGAATAAAAAGGAGAGGAGAAGAAGTATGATGATGAATTTTTTCATAAACATGATAACTTTCTAGTATGTATAATATACTGGAGTTTTCATTCCTCTTGTATAATTATAGGTTAAGAGATTATAATAAATGAAAAATAATTGAATAGAAAATAAAATAAAATGAAAGAGGATTTTTACCTCTTGAATTATCCTCCTTGAGAACCTCTGTAAGGCCTTTAGTTTTGGACTTATGATAAGACCAGTGGGTCTTGGACATGTGGAAGAGGATTGAGAATATATTTGAGTAGAATTTGAAATATCTACAAGGATTTTAGTTGTGAGGAGAATAGGGTGTGAGGGGGGTATTTATTGTGGAGGAGAGGAGGGTTTTTTATTATTTTATTCATTAGTTCATTAATTTGTCTCAGGACTATGAATAGTTTGACCATTATCATAAAATATATTAAAATAATTAAGGTATGTTCTATATTATGGTTCTTACATCATTCATGATGTTTGTAATAGGGTATTTAACTTATAATATATATATATACTGTAAATTACCGTATTTCACTATTCACCAAAAGTTCATGTATTTCAAAAAAAATCCCAAAAATTCACCCTAACCATTTTTTGATATGTATAATTAAAAAATGAACTCCATTTTTTAAAACTAATTTTATAAATATGAGAAATTTAATTTTTAAATAAAATCATAATTTATTTGAAAAACAAAAATGTTAAAACTATAACTCATTTTATAACACCTTTAAAAATTAATCAAGGTCTTGTAAAATTATCTTATAACTATAAGACAATAAATTAATATTTTATGAATCTGTTTTATGAAAATAAAATTTCCTTTAAATAATTAAATTAATTCTAAAATTAAAATTAAATATTGATGACTTACAAAAAAACCAAAATTTAAATTATCATTTCCAAAACATTTATTCACTTATTACAGGATATAAATATATAATGATTACACTTATAAGATACATAAATTTTATTTATACTCCTATAAGTGAGGTTACTATTCTATTGGCCATATTACTATTCCTAATAGTCATGTTACTATACCTAAGTATAGGTTACTATTCCATCAGTAAAAATTACTTAATTTCTATAAATATTAACTATTTCATTATAAATTTATAATGAATTTAAATATTTAATACCATAATGAAAACAAATTATTTTATAAGTAGTTGGGTTGTTACACGTACATATGGACTTCTGACTCTATGAACGATGTATTTTATTTCAGATATCTATTATAAATGTTTATATACTAAACATATATGATATATAAGTCATGTTTTACATTATGAAAATAATTAACTCGTTATTTAACTAAGAGGGTGAAGAATGAAAATTCAAAACACGTATGATAAAAAAAATTATTACCTGAAATGTTACTTTAACATGGAACTTTGAATAAATTAATATATAAATCATATATGGTATTACATATATGAATATTATTCTATGATAAATGTATAATAAACTTAGATTTATTATACATGAGGTTTTAACACGTGCAAAGGAAGTCAATACTTAAGGTAAGGGAATTTCATCTCACCATTTTATTTCCATGATATATATATATATCATATTCACCAATTGATTATTTTGTTTCATGTATATACTTACCTTTACATGTTATATCAAGAATCTTCTTCTTTTTATGATATTATAAGTTTTCTGTAATGTTATTCTCTCTTCGGTTGGAAATCTGTGTTTTTTTCTAAAAATTTTTTAAAGGTGTTTTAAATATACTTTTATCCATTTTTATGGAAAAAGAATTTCAAATATGTTTCAAATGGTTTTTAAATATTCCTTATATTTTTCAAGGATATTTTCAATGAAAATGATTGTTAAATTTTTTATGATTTAAAAATAATTTTTCAAAGTGGAAAAGATATTTTCCTCAATAATTATTTCAAATGATCTTTTAAAACAATTTTTCATATATGATAACATTATTTTATGTTGCTTATGTTTTACTGGTGATATGGTTAAATCCTTCCACTCTTATTCTTTCTAAGAATGGTTTATGTTTATGATGGAATGATATTTCTGAAACCCATTTCATTCCATAGGTTCTGATATGATGAATGATTTATGTTCTTATTGAACATATATGTATGGTTTTCATTATGTGATGGGTGGGACATATATATATCCCAATAATGCATTGATTAAAGATTTATGTCTTATGATATAATTATGGGAATCAAATCTATAGGATTGACCCACTATGGGGATATGGGGAAACCCAATCCACTATGGGAATATGGAGAAACCCAATCCCTTAGAAGGAAAGTAATGAGACTGGGGATGGTTGTGTGTCCTTCCCAGTAGGTGTAGTCTCCATGAAGTGCCCTGATAATTTCTAGATATGTATCTTGACTGATAGGTAATGATATTACATGTTTATATGTATTTCATAATTCTCTGTCTTACTCCTATGTTATGATTTCATGGTTTATTCTCTTGATTCCCTTTTGATTCATGTCTTATTAATTACCAGTATTTATGATCCAATTCATGTTTATGATATTTTATATGTAAGGTATTATCTTCTAATATTAAGATCTTTTTCTCATACCCCTATGATCATGATTATACTTACATGTCTCTCTTGTCTACCCTTATGGAACATTTGATCTCACCCCTTTTTATGTTTCCTTCCCCAGGTTATAAATATATGTATTATATTTGATTATTCTAAGAAGGTTGTTTTTTATAAAGAATATAGTGGGAGATAATATAGCATACTTATGTACTAGTATTTACATTTTCATGTTTCCAAAGGTGTTAGACTAATACGGTCTTTGGGTATCTGTTTTTGTAATGTATTAAGTATTCTACAAAAATGATCTAATGTTAATGTTTTAAAAGTGAGGGTTGTTATAACACCTAAACATTAAACAAAAAATGTTTGATGCCACTCTATCACAACCCACCCACCCCCCCCCCCCCCACTAATAGTTCCCCTCCTAGGCTGAAAATGAATAGAAGTAGTGACCCCTTAATCCTACCTTGAACAATCCATGGGGTGGTGACCAACACCGAGGTTATATAATACATATATGGGAGAGAATAATTGGACTCAAAAAAATATTCAAGGATAAGAGAGAAGGGGGCATCCACTAATTAACACCCATAGAATTTCTATTTACACAAATAAATAACCCTAATCCAAATGATACTTACATATCAAATGTACAACATTAAGAAAAATTCATACAAGAGAAATTATAAACTCCAGGCCAGCTATCAACTCCACCCAAGAAACCCAATATCTTAAAAATTCCTAGCAAACTATGGTGGGATGAGCACTTTGGGAGTACTTAATAAGATCATCCTCTGAATAAAATCAATATTTTTATGCAGTAAATATTAAAGGGTAGTGTAACACCCTATCACTAGTAACCTATATCTGGTGGTTATTTTACTAAATTGTCACAAGATACAAGATATTGTGTCCCAAAGGATCGAATAATTTAGTATTATTAGGAGATTAGATACATATATGATTCTCAAATTATATTTTAAAACATGTAATACCACATAAAATTATTGTGAGAACTTTATTATTTCTTCTATTATATCCCTGAAATCATTTATGGGTCCCTTCTTGGTATCCTGGGGAAAGAAAAACCTAAAAATGGTGATTTTAGATTCTTAGAAATGGAAAGCATAAAACAGAAGCTACCATATAATAACTAAAGAATTAATAATATAGCAGAAATAAATAGTAATAAAATATGTCACATAACTAATATCATAAAATCAGAATATATCAATGGATGAAATAAAAACATAAATAACCACATAGATAATAATAATTGAATTTATAATGATGGAATGCATAATTTTATACATCATAATCATACTATAAATATAACGACCTGAAATTCATGAATTTGTAAAACTGATGTTATGTTTTATAAATTGCATTAAATGCCAAAAATAATGAACAAAAACAAAACATATTAATATAAAATTATTAATAAATCTATAATAAAGACTTACATAGTAAACCATTAAATATTTAGAAGGTAAATTATTAATATAACTTAATATTGAAAAGGGTATTTTCAATGAAAGTCATTTTCTTTGTATTATCTATTTTATTTTATAATATAAATTTTAAATTTTTAGAATTTAAATTTTACAAAAAAAATCATTTTTTAATTCCTAACATCAAAATTTACTTGGTATGGATTTTTTATTTTATTTTTCTGAAAAGGTTGATTATCAGTCGAAAAATACATTTTTTGAAAAAATTATACTTGTTATGATTTTATCACTATGTGAGATTATCCTAGAATATTGAAAAACAATTTAAGTAATAAAATGTTTATTTAAAGATTAAAATTATTTATATAAAATATTCTTTGAACTTATAATCCTTTGTCCAATTTTTTTAAAAATAAATTAAAATATTACTTAAATAAATATAAATCCATGATTTTCCTCTAATTAAGTGTTTAGATGTTGTAATATGGTTTTTTATTTCCTTGAAATCCTCCTATATTTTTTTTATTTTACAATAAATCAATTTATATCCTTAAAAATAGTGTCCAAGATAATCATAACTTATATATAAATTTGAATCTTAAAAATGTTATTTTTCTAAAATCTATTTATATGTGTTTAATTGTATTTTAAATTTAAATTTCAATAATTTGGAAATTTAATTTGTTAAACTTATTTTAAAATATAAAATTATAAGTTTCAAATTAGGTAAAATGATCCAATATTAATTTTTATCATTAATGTTAATTACTAAGGTTAAAAATTAATTACATAGGTAAAAGTTAATTTATGTAAAAGGTTAAAAGTAAAAATAAAAAAATACTCAAATAACTCTTACCTTGTCCCCAAATGTATGTATGAGATAATTTTTTACATTATCTTGTCCCACACCCTTTATTTGTCCACTTTTGATCCATTCACCCTTGAATATCGTTCGGGCATTGTTAAAAAATGAGGTCTGTTTCAAAAAGTTCCCTTTTATTATCTTATTGAGGATACCACTTAAAGACTTTTAAAATTTACACTTAATCTTCTAATTACTCCTTTAAAACCAGAATTTTTTATCTTTCTATAACCCTAACACACCTATATAAGCTTCTGGTCACCTTAATTTTTCTTAATTCCTTCACTTACAAGGATTTTTCCAAGAGAAAACTCTAGTTCCCAACGTGATTATTTCCTTATGTTACTCTTATTTTATTATAATCCTTCCTAAGATCATTTATAATCTTGTTAATATAAATAAAAAGTTATCCTTTTTATACTAAAATTTATTTATATTAATCATACAACAAATATTCAAACCTTTCCATCCACTAAGAAAACAAAATAACATTATATCTGTGAATGTAAAGACAACTGCCACCATGATGCGATGTGGTTTATTTTCAATAACTATCTATAAATTATGGTACCAAGGATAGATTTAATGAGTAAATAGGTTTTATTTGTTTCTAATAAAATTCTAAAATTATCATTTTTCATATACTATCATTCCACCCATACATTGAGAAATGAGATCGTTAATTGTACGTACATGTGGACTACCGTCTTCACGAATAAAAAAATACATTTATCATAACCACCAATCTAAGATGATTATAAAAATTATTTTAATGAAGATATATGAAAATTATTTCATGTTAAAAAATCTTTAAATTTTATATTAACATTATATAATAATGTTCTCTTACTCGTTCAATCATTATAGCACACTCTAGTTTAGGTCATTTTTTCCTCCTACATGAATGATGATGCAATGTTTATGTTGCGGATGATTAAGTAATATTATATTATGGTTAAAACAACTAATAATAATTTATTCAATCTGTAAAAATTATTTTGGATTAATAATATCAATATTTAATGATGTTATTAATTTATCACCTTTTATTCGTTGAACTCACCAAAACAAGCATGTCTTTAATTTCATCGCCACATAAAATTAAAAAAACACTTAAGAAATTAATTTATATATTTATATAATATTATAATACATAACTTAAAGTACCTATAATTATCTATTAATTATGAAATTTGGTAGAATAATAAATAACAACACCACTATTATAAAACTAGTTCAAAACAATCAATAATTCTGACACCTAATTGAAAAAATAGATGATAACTAACTAATATAAATGTATTTAATATTTATAAATGAATTTTATAAATATATATATATATATATATGAATAATTTTATAAAATAGGTGATTAATATAGTTATTTTTTGTATAGGAGGTAAGATTATATTTGACTAAGCGGGAGTAAAGGTGAGGTTTTTTCATTACTCAAATACTTCCCTTAAGTCATAATCATATCTGTTTTTATAAATACCTTTCAAGTACAATATTATCTAACCTATGACAATTTTATGTGGCATTTACACCTTATTTTTTGTGGAAATCATGTTTCACGCCAAATAATTATTCCTTGATGAGTCTATTATTTTTTGGAAATAAAATTTGTTTTGTGAATAATTCTCATCTATTTTAATGGATTTTTCCACCATATATATGTTTTTACATCCCACCAATATTTTAATTTATCTAGTGGAAACTAAAAAAATTCATCTCAATTAACCCTTATATTCCCCTTTTTTTTAAAATAAATTTTTTATATCCTTTTAACAATGTGGGTTTTCAATAAAGGAATTTTCAAATATTTCAAAACATTTTTCCCCTCTATGATCATATATTATTCCCATATACATCACATTTTCAAATATGATTTATTTATTTTAAAGGTATATTTATTGTAATTTTTTCAAATAAATAATTTAATAAGTTTCCTCTTCATTTTAAGAAAATGGTTTTGGAATGTGACTTGAAAATCATGTCTTTTAAGATGATACTAGGAAATATTTATTAAGAAAAATATGTTTTTTGATTCCTATTTAATTTTAAAATTATTGTTATACAATAAAGTAAAGTTTCATAAATCACCTGATATATGATATTTTTGGTTTATCATGTTTTTAGTATCAAATTATCATATTTTTTATGTGATACTATTTGGAAAAGTTACACAATACGTTTTTATTTCCATGGGTTATTTATGATAAGATAGATGATTTGATTTTAAATGGAACTCATATGTATAGACAATGACAGTTTGGGTCCTATATCATCCTCCAATGCATTGGTTATAGTTTTATATCTTAATAGATAATGATGTGTGGACATACTTGGATTTTTTCATAAAACTAAATGGTGGACATACTTTGATTTTTTTCACAAAATTAAAGGGTGGAGATACTTTTATTTGTTTAAAATGTTTTTATTTGAATATTTTTATGCCAATAATTCTTTTAAATGTTTCTTATTTTCAAAATATCCCAATTGTTTATGAAATTTCATGTTCTAAAGATATTAAAATTTCTTATGTATTGATTTCATGTTTTCTATATGTTTCTAAGCCATGTTTCATATAAAATTTATTTAGTATTAAATTCTTATGTCATGATCCTTAATGGTCAATCAATTGTTTTTCATAACTTATGATCTCATGATAATTTTATCTGATATCACCCCTTACTCATTTTTTCATCATATTTAAGATCTAAATATTATGACTAGTTGATATATTTCCATTATTAAGCTTTAGAGTTCACCAATTCTTCTATTTTCATTCCCCGGGTTATGAAGATGATTATGTAATTTGAGATGTTTATAATCGGGTATAAAGTAGAATGAATATGGATAAACGTTTATAAGTATTTTAAAATAAGATTTTTATGTATCTCATTATCTAATATACAAACCTTTAAATCCTTAGTTTGTGTGACTATTTTTGGAATATATTAATTAAACCATGAAATCAATGTATTATTTATGTATGATTATCTTGGGTCACCATAGTTAGTACTAGAGGGGGGGGTTTATTTATTTTAGGGATTAGTTTAGAGAAATTTAGTGTGAACTATATGAATGAGTCAAACTGTTAGATAACTTCCTAATGTTTCGATAAAGTATAGATTATGTGGTTTTTATAGAAATGCATGAATTTCTGGATACTGGAAAGTAGATACAACTATGTAATAGATATACCTAGGGGTGATCACCCCACAAAGGGATATTTTAGAATTAAATATATCATCACCCTAATGCATTATGACTTCACTTAAGACCGCACACCTGGCTAGACACTCCTGGAGGATATGCTTTGGTAAATTTACATTCTCTTTATAAACCAAGATGAGGGTTTTAAATATATTTAGTTTATAGAAACTAAAAAGGAAATTACCATGGATAAATTATATTTAATGCTAGTGGTTTGTAAGTTAGGATATATACTTCATTTATGAGTTATTTTTTCTAATCTCATAGTTTTCCCTCCCTGCATTTACTAACTTATACCCCTAAACATTATTTTATTTGAATTAATAGATAGAAAAAGGAGGAACTAATCTAATATAGTGAGATGGACAATTTTTAGAATATTGGAATGATATAGAAAATGGTATGGGATTTGTCATAAAAAACCTCATAGGAATTCTCGTGCAACTTTCACATGCTCTGAATAATAATGGGGATCGCATTGATCTCCCAAATGCATCAAAAAGAGAGTAGCTTGAAATTGAATCATTTGTGAATCAGTGTACACCTTTCTTAATTTGATTTTATAATCCACTTATTTTTGAGTAATGGATCAATGTGATGGAAAATATATTTTCTATCCTCAGTTGCTCAAATATTAAGAAGGTTTTTTTGTCTATTTATCATTTATAAGTAGAGGCTAACTAATAGTGGAGTCTCATTAAGAATACAATGTAAAAGGGGGAATTATATTATATGTAATGGGAAGAGTTCAATAAAGTATTATTCATTAAGAAAATTCCTATAACTCTTTACACAAAGATGGATTAGGAATTCCTTAAGGTGAAACAAAAGGTGGATGAATCTTTTGGAACTTATAAATAAAATTTTATAAGGCTCTCAACGTATGCCTCTGGTTATATCTCTCAATTTGAAAGAAAGATAAATTGTTTCTTACATTTATTAAAACCAAGTCTTTATAGTGAATTATCTATAAGAGAATTTATAATATATGAGGATATTATTCGATGTGCGCTAAAGGGGACAAGAAAATAAATGTGGAGTTTAATGGAAGCTCTGATTATAATCCATATAGGGGAAAGAATTTATAACTACATATGTGTGAAACATGGAGTAGTAAGTTCCCAAGAAATTACCTCAAGGGATCTGGGATGTTTTTTATGTCTGTTAGGAAAGTCCATATTGCACAAAATTATTTAAATAGTTCCACGAGGATGATTAATACAACATATAAGAAGAATGATTCAAACAATGTGCCACCCAAACTCAATGAATCAAGTGAAAAGAGTTTGGGTATAATGAAAATAATAGACCTAACCCTAGGTTTATTGAAGAGAATATGCCTCAGCAACCTCTTAACTAAGATAGTAAGGGAGATTGTATGTTATCACTCCTATAGAGGTGGAGCATGATAATAAGTGGTGCAAGGTACACTCATTATTTACTATAGATCTGAAAATTCCTTATTTGATTCAAGTTCTTCACATTATTTTATATCACATAAGTTTTTTAAGAATGTTGATTTTCCACCTCAAACCATAGGTAATGAAATATCTATGAAAAAAAATGGTGGTAAGATTATATCACCTAATGTATATATATATGACTCTTCTCTAATAGAAGTTTGTGGGAAGATTTTCCTTATAAATATAGTTCTTATTAACTTAGCTAAATTTTATGTGATTTTGGGCATGGATTAGTTTTACCTATATAAATTTCATATCAATTATCAGGATAAGGATATCTCATTTCATATCCAAAACTATCCTATGATCAAATATCGATGCAAGGATGATTATGAGAACCCTTCGGAAGAATATTTTATAATATGGGTTATGATTACAAGAAATTAGGGAGTATTTTATCAAAGGATCAGGGATACATTCAAAATTAATTACATTCCTATTGTATAGTAAAATACTTATATATTTTTAGATGAAATTATTAGCCTTTCCCTAGAGCATGAGGTTGAGTTTTCAATCAAACTCATGCCTAGATATATGCATATCATAAAGAGTTTGTATAAAATAGCTCCCATTGGGTTGAAATAATTAAATAAGGAAATATAATATAATATAAATAATAGATTGTTATGCCCAAGGGCTTAACCTTGGGGTTTACTAGTAATTTTTGTTAAGAAGGATGGATCAGTGTGCATATTTGTTGACTATCATGAACTTAACAAGATCATGATCAAGAAAAAATATCATTTGTTTTTTATTGATGGCATGTTCAATTAGATATGAGGATATAAATATTTCTCAAATATTAAACTTATATTTGGATATTATAAATTAAGATTAAAGAGAGAATATATACCCATGAAATCTTTTTTCACAAGGTATAGACACTATGAATTTACAGACATGCCATTTGGACTTACAAATTCTCCTATTATATTTATTGATTTTATGAATAGATCCTTTATAGATTACCTTGAAAAATTTGTGTTAGTTTTATTAATGAACTTATCATACATTTTAAGTGCAAGGAAGAACATGATGAGTGTTTGGGATTTGTGTTCAGGACATTATGAAAGGATAAATTATATTCCAAGTTCAAAAAGTGTGAATTTTGGTTGCAAACAGTATCCTTCTAAGGTTATGTTATAACCCGGCAGGGAATATCTATGGGAACATCAAAGATTTATGTAATTGAAAAATAATTGATACCAACCTATGTGACTGAGATCTGAAGTTTTCTTATATTGACAGGATACTACTAAATTTTTGTGAGAAACTTCACATGATTAACTAATACACTAACCAAGTTAACCTATAAGGGATTAAATTTCCTTTGGAAAACATAATGTAAGGAAATAATTAAAGAATAATGATAATAATTACCAAAATCATGATATAGAGTGGGAAAAATAATCTTTACATTGAAAATTTGGTAGCATCATTTATACGGTGAGAAGTGTGATATTTATAATGACCATAAGATACTAATTTATATATTCACACAGAAATATATGAACATGCACCAAAGGATATGGTTATAACTGATCAAAGACTATGAATAATCAATACATTACCACCCTAAAAAGGGAAATAACATGGTTCATTACCTGAGTAGGAAACATGTATTGAGATATGAAAACAAAACGTATGGTGTGATAACATGATTAGAGAAATCATGGAATATGTAACGCCCCGACCCCAGTTGCCCAGAGTCGGTGCATTAATTACATAACATTGGCATGATCACAAGAAAGATCAAATCTCGAAAGACCGATTGGTTTAGTAGCCTTGGAAACACTAGATATAATCATAAAGTTTTACATTACATTTCAAAGTGAAAAACTACTACAACAACAAAGTCTTCATATCCACACTATTAACCCCTCATAATATCCCTGCAAGTCATTCATAATTTACTTCTTCACTACCTGGGAAAAATAAAACATAGAAAAGGGGTGAGCTCAAATGCCCAGTAAGGATAACAATATAGCGGAACATTCATAATAAGCATAAACATTTAAGGCAATGAATTACTAAAACAAAAGCCTTTTAAAATTGAACTTCAACATAGTATGGAAAAAATAAAAATGAAATAATGCCATTTACTTATTCACATGGATATTCTACTAATCGAATAATCACATGCAATATCAATAACCACTTTCATAATGTTGGAATGCATAATGCCAGACTATCATAACCACATAGCCAAGGCCTCGTGCCAAGACTACAAATAAGATTTTGTCAAGGCCTTGTGCCAAGACACTAGTTTGTCTCATGATACCTACCGATGCATCGAGGAGCTATAACGGGCTCCACCCGTCACTTATTAAGTCCAATGCATTCCCATATGAAAAGGTTTAAACATAACATAAACATTCGTAATAAAACTAGCATACGAAATGTCAATAATTTCACCATAAACTATGAATGGTATAAAAATAGCACATCCACAGTCAAACATATCACAAAAACTTCAATACAATATAGAAGTTTTATATCATAATAAATCAACTTCAAATAATCTTAAAATCCATCAAAGGATGTTGACATAGATGAAATCAAAATTCTTTTTAAAGAAATATCTCCTTTTATTTTGAAATCATTTAAGATCCATATAAAATAAAACATTTTCTTTGAAAATATTCTTATAAGCTTGTAAGGAAAGCTTCGACGATTTTATGACGACGGAAAATAACCGCACCCGCCGTATAAGTTAAAAAAAACATTCTTACCTCAATTCTGTCGAAAAGGTTAAAAAGGACCTTGTTTTGAAAACGACAGAAAGATTCCTTTATAAACCTCTTATAAAAAGTAAAACAAGGGTATAAATGACTTTAACCCATATTCTTGTAAATAGTAAAAATGTTTTGAAATACATTTTTAAGAAAACATGGATGTGGATGATAAAGAGATCCCAGTAGATTATTACGTATAAACAACCTCGGATAAAGAAGAGATTGTGAAATAAGCCTTACCTTGTACTTTTCCTTGGTTGGGGTAGGTTAACCTCCTGTATAATGGTGAAATAGTTGTTATTAAATTATACAAGAATCATATATATTAATATGATATCATATATGATCTTTTAACATTGATTTGTTAATAATATCTTAGAATTATTGTCGTTTCGGGAGTTAACTTACTCATTTTCTTTTATATGTTTTGTTACATAAGCCATGGTTGTTGTATCTTATTCATATCCAGAATGATATACATTCCTTAAACATCATTTTTAAATCATCAAATGATAATTATACTTGAATGGATACGATGGATAATGAATCTCATCGCCTTCGTGGAGACGGTAGTCCGTACGTACGCACGAGCGACAATATCATTATTTTGATATTAAAATAATATATAAATGGATGGTATATCATATATACAGAATCATTAACATGTTATATTTATTATTTACATGAGTTACACATCATTATTATACCCATCCAAATAATATTATATTGAATAACAATTACACCACGACGTGGAGACGGTAAGCCGTACGTACGCACGTATGGTGACATGTTATTCAAAGGGTGGATAGAATACTGAATATGATTGTACCATATTTATAATAACATCACAGTATATGTGAGATAGTGGAGTTATTATTTCAGAATGGTAAGAACAAAGGAAGAAGAAGTGGAAGAAGAAATGAACTTAGAAAAGGGTGGTGAAATCATTACCTCTTCTTCGGGTTCTTCCTTTTGATTTGATCAAAAGGGCTCCTTAGGTTGGCTTTCTGATCAAACTAAGGCCTCTAGGTTGTAGTGAGTGATGTTGGGAGAGTATTTGGGCAGAGTTTGGCCGAACCAAAAGGCTTTGAAGGTGTGAAGAAATGAGAAGGAGGAGTGCCCTTTTATAAGAGGGGTGAGGGGCACCTTTGGAAAAGTTAGAAATATTAATTTATAATAAATTCATATTCGGTTTCTAATGGCTCCAAATCTTATTATTCAAAGGTTAAGGTGGGGATAAGTCGAAAACCACTCAACCAATAGAATTTAGACAGGTTTGGGTACTTATATTAACCTTATCTTTAAGTATTAACTCTAAGTTAATTAGTTTCACTTTTACAATGTCTCTTTGTATTTTTATATAATATGGTTAATAAACATACTATATACATCCAAGCGACCCCCAAGTGGTACATTAATGATGAACCTATCATGATATAAGTCTCTTGGCCGAACATTAGATTTTTAGGAATTTAATATCAATTAATAATATAATATTTGTTTTAAGAACTCTTTTATGTCAATTTTGACACTATTCAATAGTTGATTTTTTTGAAACTCATAACAGATTGATTACTTCGAAAAAAGTCAATTATATCAATCCTAATATATCATATTATCCTAGAAAATTAGTTTAATTCATTAAAAGTTTCATATTATATTTATTTGGGTATTTATAATATCAATTATTTTAATTTTTCACTATTATAGTAATTACTGCATCATCATTGTGTCATATATAAAATAAATTATTTAATGTCTAAAAATTATAAATAAAATATCATTATGTAGGAAATATTTTTATCTTTCTAATGAATATTTATAATCTAAAATCCAACATATATAACCCTATGTAACAATTGTTGTTCTAAAAGATATATGCTTGTGTCATTTTTGTATTCATTTTAACTTAATTAAAATAAAGTGTCATTATCACTTACAAGTGGATCCATGGGGTCCCAAAATTGACACAAAGATGCCCATGGTCGACCATGTATCAACCAATAGGGTTAAGACACGTTTTAGGGTAATTTAGTATTATTATAATATTATTTTTTAACCCTTATTTACCGGATTTACCCTTTAACCATGGTAAATAAAATATTTACCGCAGTAATTATTCAAAATGTGTAAAAATAAAAGTTACCTATTTACACAATTTGAACATCCTGATTCCAAATATGGAATCCATTTTCCTAAATTCAAAACACAGAAGTGGCAGAAATTAATTTAAAATTAATTCCCGCTGTCAAAACAAAAAGCGTGTTTTTAAGAGATAATAACTATCAAAAGATTGACACTTGTTTATGTTCGGTTTAATTGTAAAATTATGTCCAATGATAAACATTAAATTGAATGGTAAAAATATATTCTAAATATACTTTAAAACCACTCAAATTCATAATTTATCACTATTAATTATTTTGATTAAAAAAGTTGTTTTTAATTAAAATTTAGAAATTTTCACTATTCATCAAAATATGAAAGTTATCCGAAATGTACCAAAATTTCACCCTAGGCTAATTTTGATATTCCGAATCCAAAAATGAAGTCCATTTTGAAATATAGAATATATATGATTTCAAAAAGTTGGTATTACTATTCACAACGGCTAGTTTAATTAGTTGTGGTGTGTGTTAGAACTCGAGGTTGCGTACAACACACGCTATCGCATTATTCGAAGGGAAACGTACCGTAGAAGCTTGGGGTGTTACATTCTCCCCTCCTTCAAATAATTGCGTCCTCGCAATTTCTAGGGTATTACTGCATAAAAAGACTCGGGTGGTTCTTCATCATAAGTTCCTCGGGTTCCCACGTTGCCTCTTCCATCTTATGATTTCTCCACAAAACTTTTACCAGACGCGTTGTCCGGTTTCTCAGTACTTGTTCTCTTGTATCAAGAATCCTGACGGGCTCTTCGCAATAAGACAGATCGGGTTCCAGTTCTAATTCCTCATAGGTGAGTACATGCGTCGGATCAGGCATGTATTTCCTCAATAGAGATACGTGGAACACATCGTGAACTTTGGAGAGACTTGGCGGCATTTCCAATCGGTAAGATACAACCCCAATTCGTTCTAGAATTTAGAAAGGTCCGATGTACCTGGGACTCAATTTACCTTTCTTACCAAAACGTATGACTCCCTTCCACGGAGATACCTTCAGAAAAACATGATCACCGACTTGAAATTCCAAATCCTTCCTTCGATTATCGGCATAGCTCTTCTGCCTACTTTGAGCTGCTTTGATGTGATTTTGGATTACTTTCACCTTTTCCACCGTTTCCTCCACCAGCTCTGGGCCTACAAGTTTTCTTTCACCAACGTCATCCCAACAGGTTGGTGTACGACATCTCTTTCCGTATAACGCTTCATATGGTGCCATCTGTATACTCGAATGGAAGCTATTGTTATAGGAAAATTCTACCAGTGGTAAATATTGATCCCACATACCCTGAAAGTCAAGTGAGCAAGATCTCAACATGTCTTCTAAGGTTTGAATAGTCCGTTCTGATTGTCCGTCTGTCTGAGGGTGGTAAGCAGTGCTCAAATGAAGTTCTGTATCCAGGGATTTCTGAAGACTTTTCCAGAATCTTGAAGTAAAACGGGGATCACGATCAGAAACAATTGATAGGGGTACTCCATGAAGTCTCACAACTTCATTAATGTATAGTCTTGCTAGACGTTACAGGGGTAGATCTTCTCTTATAGTAAGAAAATGTGCTGACTTGGTAAGACGATCAACAATAACCCATATTGCATTGTTCCTTCTAGGAGTCTTCGGTAGCCCCATGAAAAAGTCCATCGTAACATTGTCCCAGTTCCACTCCGGTATGGGAAGAGGTTGCATGACTCCTCCAGGCTGTTGCCTTCCAGCTTTCACTTGTTGACAAACCATACATCTTGACACAAAATCAGCAATCTTCCTCTTCATGTTGTCCCACCAAAAATGTTCCTTCAAATCTCTATACATTTTGGTGCTCCCAGGGTGTATAGAGAAATTGGAACTATGAGCATCATCCAGCAATTCCCTTTTTAGATCAGGTATATTGGGAACACAAAGTCTCTTCCCGAATTTCAAAATTCCATCTTCATACACAAAGTCTCTCAATCTCCCATCATTCACAGCTTTAATCTTCTTTTGGAATTCGTCATCATCGGTCTGAGAACTCTTAATCCTTTCTAGTAAAGATGGTTTGGCAACCATTTGAAAAAGCATTGATGTTTCACCTTCCCTGGTTATTCCCATGTCCATTTTCACTAGATCCATGAAAATTGGATCCCTTTCAATTCTCATATTGTTCAAAACTCCATGGTCTTTTCTACTCAAAGCATCTGCCACCTTGTTTGCCTTCCCCGGGTGGTAGTGTATCGTACAATCATAATCCTTGAGTAATTCAAGCCATCTCCTTTGCCTCATGTTGAGTTCTTTTTGTGAGAAAATATACTTCAAACTCTTGTGATCAGTATAAATCTCACATTTTTCACCATAGAGGTAGTGCCTCCATATCTTCAAAGAAAAGATCACAGCTGCTAACTCAAGATCAGGAGTAGGATAGTTTTGTTCATGAATTTTCAACTGTCGTGATGCATAGGCAACAACTCTATCATTCTGCATAAGGACACAGCCAAGTCCTTTCTTCGATGCATCACTATAAATAACAAAACCATCATTCCCCGATGGTAGAGTCAATATAGGAGCATTGACTAATCTTCTCTTCAGTTCTTCGAAACATTCTTTACACTCTTTTGTCCAAACAAATTTAACCCCTTTACGTGTGAGCTTCGTTAATGGGTTAGCCAATCGGGCAAAATTCTGGACGAAACGTCGATAATAACCTGCCAAACCAATAAAACTACGTACCTCAGTTATACTCGTAGGTGCTGGCCATTCTTGGATTGCCTTGGTCTTAGAAGGATCAACAGAGATTCCATCTTTAGAGACAATATGGCCAAGAAAAGAAATCTCCTGAAGCCAGAATTCACACTTGCTAAACTTCCCATATAATTCATGCCTCCTCAGAGTCTTCAAGATAATGCGCAAGTGATTTTCATGATCTTCGTAGGTTTTGGAGTATACCAAGATATCATCAATAAATACCACTACAAATTCATCGAGATACTCCTTGAAGACTCTATTCATCAGATCCATGAATACAGAGGGTGCATTAGTCAATCCAAATGGCATTACAGTAAACTCGTAATGCCCGTACCTGGTTCGAAATGCTGTTTTCGGAATGTCTTCCTTCTTCACACACAACTGATGGTATCCAGATCGAAGGTCAATCTTTGAAAAGTATTGAGCTCCATGCAGTTGTTCAAATAAATCATCAATACGAGGTAGGGGATACTTGTTCTTTATCGTTATAGCATTGATCTCCCTGTAGTCGATACATAACCTCATAGATCCATCTTTCTTTTTAACAAAAAGAACAGGGGCTCCCCATGGAGAAACACTAGGGCGAATAAATCCCTTATTACTCAATTCCTCTAGTTGTTTCTTTAGTTCGACTAACTCTACAGTGGCCATTCTATAAGGGGTCTTCGATATAGGCCTTGATCCAGGAATCAAATCAATAGAAAACTCAACTTCTCGTTCTGGAGGATGTCCAGGTAAATCTTCTGGAAATACATCTACAAATTCTTTCACAACAGGTACATCCTCTATTTGAACATTCCTTTCCTCACCCGCAGTTATTTCATTCTCTTCCTCCCCAATAATTGAATTTAGTTGAGCTATTGAGGGTGGATCTAAATAAGAATTAGGTGGTGACGATTCTGCTCTAAAAATAAGGTGTTCCTTATCATTATCATCAAGAATCGTAACCTCTTTCTTCTTACAATAAATATTCGCATCATAGTCCGAAAGCCAGTCCATACCGAGGATTATATCAAACTCGATCATAGGTATGACGATGAGATCAGCAGATAAAGAAAATTTATGTGCTCTAATGGGGACTGATTCACAAAACTTTGTTGCAACGATACTTCCCTTAGGAGTTTTAACTGACAACTCCCTTATTAAATCAAATTGGAAATATCTAATTTTCTTAGCAAACTGGGAAGATATGAAACAATGCGATGATCCAGAATCAAATAATGCATTTGCTAAACTTGAGGAAACCATTAAATTACCTGCCACCACGTCTTTCGGAGCTTCTACCTCAGCAGTAGTGATAGCATAAGCCTGGCCTTGATCCCTTGGCCTTTTCTGAGGTAAGTTCTCCTGACGCTTAGGACATGCATTTGCATAATGCCCCATCTCCCTACAATTGTAGCACTGAACGTTGGTAGCTTCCTTCTTCCCCTTGCAATCATGAGCTTGGTGGCCTTTTTCACCACACTTGTAACAGACTCCCATTCCCTTCAAGCAAGTACCAGGATGTTTCTTCCCGCATTTACCACAATATGGATATTCAACTTTTCCCTTCTTCCCCTTATTTCCATTCCCAGATTGATCAGCAGGTCTCTTCTTCTCTTGCTTTGCTTTAAAGTCATAAGACTTAGAGAATTCCTTTTCGGTCTTTATAGCACATGAGACAATGTCTTCGTATGATGAAAAGGATTGTGAGACTAATGCTCGACGGAGAAATGGTTTTAACCCATCAAAGAAACGATCAATCTTACTTCTTGGGTTGCGAATATAATCTCCAGCATACCTCGCTAACCTTGTAAAGTTAGCCTCATACTTTGTGACATTCTCATCCTCCTTTTGTCTCAGACTCAGAAATTGTCTTTCCATATCCGCTCGATGGTCGCGAGGGAAGTATTTTTCTAAAAACAGATTTTTGAATTCCCTCCATTCCATATTTGATACTTCATCATCTTCCTTCGTATTTTGAATCAATGACCACCATTGATCAGCATCTCCAGTGAGGCGGTAAACTGCCATGATAACTTTTTCCCTTTCACTGCTCCCCAAAGCCTGAAATATTTTCTCTAGGGAAAATATCCATTGCTCAGCTACTAAGGGATTTGTATTCCCATTGAACGTTGGTGGTTGTTGCCTCATGAATCGATCTAACATTGATCCTCCACGCTGCGGATCAGGGTGCTCCATACGGGTAAGGTTATTATTCATAACCTGAGTAAGTTGTCCCAGTATGGTGATTAGCTGATCAGCACCAGTTGCATCACCAGCCCCACTATAATTATCTTGAGCAGGAGGGCAATCCCTACATGGAGTGCGTGCATTGATACGGTTTCCATTTCTTCCACTAGGCGCCATTTCTAAACAATGGCATAAACTAGATCAGTTTATGAATCAAAATACATAATCCCATACTAATAAAACACTTAACATAAATTGAACTATTTATGGATATAATCCATAATCATAAAAATGTTTTCTTTGAGGAAGTATATACTCATAAACCCTTCATAATGATTTGTAAAGATAATGAGAGTTATCCTAAGCATATCCCCCGGGAGTGTCGTAACCAAGAGTGCAGCAAGGCCCGTTGTCGTGCACCAGTTCCCGTTCGAGTCTAGCTCAAAGCGGTGTTTTCGGGTTTTACCCCTAGGTACATCTGTGCCAGATCCGCCTCTACCTGCTCGTATCCAGATAGGGATGTATTGCTCGGAAAACTCACAAAATCTCTATAATACCAAAATTCTAGGAAGTTCTTCTATACTAATCCTCAAAGTTCATCTTAGGTCTACGTGCTCTAATCAGAGTTTATCTAAATCTAGTTTCCAAGGTTTGTACTAAACTTCCTCTGATACCAACTGTAACGCCCCGACCCCAGTTGCCCAGAGTCGGTGCATTAATTACATAACATTGGCATGATCACAAGAAAGATCAAATCTCGAAAGACCGATTGGTTTAGTAGCCTTGGAAACACTAGATATAATCATAAAGTTTTACATTACATTTCAAAGTGAAAAACTACTACAACAACAAAGTCTTCATATCCACACTATTAACCCCTCATAATATCCCTGCAAGTCATTCATAATTTACTTCTTCACTACCTGGGAAAAATAAAACATAGAAAAGGGGTGAGCTCAAATGCCCAGTAAGGATAACAATATAGCGGAACATTCATAATAAGCATAAACATTTAAGGCAATGAATTACTAAAACAAAAGCCTTTTAAAATTGAACTTCAACATAGTATGGAAAAAATAAAAATGAAATAATGCCATTTACTTATTCACATGGATATTCTACTAATCGAATAATCACATGCAATATCAATAACCACTTTCATAATGTTGGAATGCATAAAGCCAGACTATCATAACCACATAGCCAAGGCCTCGTGCCAAGACTACAAATAAGATTTTGTCAAGGCCTTGTGCCAAGACACTAGTTTGTCTCATGAGACCTACCGATGCATCGAGGAGCTATAACGGGCTCCACCCGTCACTTATTAAGTCCAATGCATTCCCATATGAAAAGGTTTAAACATAACATAAACATTCGTATTAAAACTAGCATACGAAATGTCAATAATTTCACCATAAACTATGAATGGTATAAAAATAGCACATCCACAGTCAAACATATCACAAAAACTTCAATACAATATAGAAGTTTTATATCATAATAAATCAACTTCAAATAATCTTAAAATCCATCAAAGGATGTTGACATAGATGAAATCAAAATTCTTTTTAAAGAAATATCTCCTTTTATTTTGAAATCATTTAAGATCCATATAAAATAAAACATTTTCTTTGAAAATATTCTTATAAGCTTGTAAGGAAAGCTTCGACGATTTTATAACGACAGAAAATAACCGCACCCGCCGTATAAGTTAAAAAAAACATTCTTACCTCAATTCTGTCGAAAAGGTTAAAAAGGACCTTATTTTGAAAACGACGGAAAGATTCCTTTATAAACATCTTATAAAAAGTAAAACAAGGGTATAAATGACTTTAACCCATATTCTTGTAAATAGTAAAAATGTTTTGAAATACATTTTTAAGAAAACATGGATGTGGATGATAAAGAGATCCCAGTAGATTATTACGTATAAACAACCTCGGATAAAGAAGAGATTGTGAAATAACCCTTACCTTGTACTTTTCCTTGGTTGGGGTAGGTTAACCTCCTGTATAATGGTGAAATAGTTGTTATTAAATTATACAAGAATCATATATATTAATATGATATCATATATGATCTTTTAACATTGATTTGTTAATAATATCTTAGAATTATCGTCGTTTTGGGAGTTAACTTACTCATTTTCTTTTATATGTTTTGTTACATAAGCCATGGTTGTTGTATCTTATTCATATCCAGAATGATATACAGTCCTTAAACATCATTTTTAAATCATCAAATGATAATTATACTTGAATGGATACGATGGAGAATGAATCTCATCGCGTTCGTGGAGACGGTAGTCCGTACGTACGCACGAGCGACAATATCATTCTTTTGATATTAAAATAATATATAAATGGATGGTATATCATATATACAGAATCATTAACATGTTATATTTATTATTTACATGAGTTACACATCATTATTATACCCATCCAAATAATATTATATTGAATAACAATTACACCACGACGTGGAGACGGTAAGCCGTACGTACGCACGTATGGTGACATGTTATTCAAAGGGTGGATAGAATACTGAATATGATTGTACCATATTTATAATAACATCACAGTATATGTGATATACTGGAGTTATTATTTCATAATGGTAAGAACAAAGGAAGAAGAAGTGGAAGAAGAAATGAACTTAGAAAAGGGTGGTGAAATCATTACCTCTTCTTCGGGTTCTTCCTTTTGATTTGATCAAAAGGGCTCCTTAGGTTGGCTTTCTGATCAAACTAAGGCCTCTAGGTTGTAGTGAGGGATGTTGGGAGAGTATTTGGGCAGATTTTGGCCGAACCAAAAGGCTTTTAAGGTGTGAAGAAATGAGAAGGAGGAGTGCCCTTTTATAAGAGGGGTGAGGGGCACCTTTGGAAAAGTTAGAAATATTAATTTATAATAAATTCATATTCGGTTTCTAATGGCTCAAAAGCTTATTATTCAAAGGTTAAGGTGGGGATAAGTCAAAAACCACTCAACCAATAGAATTTAGACAGGTTTGGGTACTTATATTAACCTTATCTTTAAGTATTAACTCTAAGTTAATTAGTTTCACTTTTACAATGTCTCTTTGTATTTTTATATAATATGGTTAATAAACTTACTATATACATCCAAGCGACCCCCAAGTGGTACATTAATGATTAAACTATCATGATATAAGTCTCCTGGCCTAACCTTAGATTTTTAGGAATTTAATATCAATTAATAATATAATATTTGTTTTAAGAACTCTTTTATGTCAATTTTGACACTATTCAATAGTTGATTTTTTTGAAACTCATAACAGATTGATTACTTCGAACAAAGTCAATTATATCAATCCTAATATATCATATTATCCTAGAAAATTAGTTTAATTCATTAAAAGTTTCATATTATATTTATTTGGGTATTTATAATATCAATTATTTTAATTTTTCACTATTATAGTAATTACTGCATCATCATTGTGTCATATATAAAATAAATTATTTAATGTCTAAAAATTATAAATAAAATATCATTATGTAGGAAATATTTTTATCTTTCTAATGAATATTTATAATCTAAAATCCAACATATATAACCCTATGTAACAATTATTGTTCTAAAAGATATATGCTTGTGTCATTTTTGTATTCATTTTAACTTAATTAAAATAAAGTGTCATTATCACTTACAAGTGGATCCATGGGGTCCCAAAATTGACACAAAGATGCCCATGGTCGACCATGTATCAACCAATAGGGTTAAGACACGTTTTAGGGTAATTTATTATTATTATAATATTATTTTTTAACCCTTATTTACCGGATTTACCCTTTAACCATGGTAAATAAAATATTTACCGCAGTAATTATTCAAAATGTGTAAAAATAAAAGTTACCTATTTACACAATTTGAACATCCTGATTCCAAATATGGAATCCATTTTCCTAAATTCAAAACACAGAAGTGGCAGAAATTAATTTAAAATTAATTCCCGCTGTCAAAACAAAAAGCGTGTTTTTAAGAGATAATAACTATCAAAAGATTGACACTTGTTTATGTTCGGTTTAATTGTAAAATTATGTCCAATGATAAACATTAAATTGAATGGTAAAAATATATTCTAAATATACTTTAAAACCACTCAAATTCATAATTTATCACTATTAATTATTTTTATTAAAAAAGTTGTTTTTAATTAAAATTTAGAAATTTTCACTATTCATCAAAATATGAAAGTTATCCGAAATGTACCAAAATTTCACCCTAGGCTAATTTTGATATTCCGAATCCAAAAATGAAGTCCATTTTGAAATATAGAATATATATGATTTCAAAAAGTTGGTATTACTATTCACAACGGCTAGTTTAATTAGTTGTGGTGTGTGTTAGAACTCGAGGTTGCGTACAACACACGCTATCGCATTATTCGAAGGGAAACGTACCGTAGAAGCTTGGGGTGTTACAGAATACATATCTCGATTCTTGTTATTCCATCATTTTAAGGTTGAATGAAAAAAATATATAATGGAATATTGAAAACATTACCCATAATAGTATGGAAATCAAAAAACATCACCATAGACAGAATAATAAGACTCCCCAAAAAATATAAAGTTCATAATGCTATTTGGGTTTTAGTTGATCACCTTAAAAAGTTAGTGCATTTTATTACCATCAAAAAAGATTTATCACTTGACCAACTTTCCAAGATATAAATTGTGGAAGTGTTGAGGATGCATGTAGTACCACTATAAATTATATCTGATAAGGATATAAGGTTTACCTTGAGGTTATAGAGAATTAGTTATAAATCTTTGTAGATAAAGATGAGATTTAGCACAACATATCATCCTTATACAGATGGGTAGTCTAAGAGGAAAATTCAAACTCTGGAGGATATGTTGAGATCTTATTCAATGGATTTACAAGGATGTTGTGATCAACACCTTTCCTTATTAGATTTATCATATAAAAATAGTTTACATTATAGAATTCGTATGGAACAATATGAGGCTCTGTATAGGAAGATATATAAAACTCCAACATGCTGGGATGAAGTTAGAGAGAGAAAACTTATAAGTCCTGACCTTATCCAATAAATGACGGAGAAGGTACATACCATATAGAAATATATAAAAGATATATAAATTAAATATAATATCTACGTATATAATAATTAATTAGATATAGAGTTTAAAGTTGGTGACAAGGTACTCCTCCAGATATCTCTTTAAAATTAGGTTATGATATTTGAGAAGAAAATGAAGTTAATATCTAGGTACATCTATCCATTCAAGGTCCTTGAATGTGTTGGGATAGTAGTCTATCACTTAGTACTAACTCCTTACATATCACAAGTATATTATGTACTCTATGTATTGCTTTTGATAAAGTACATACCAGTATCATCGCATGTACTAAACTCAGAATCCATGAAATGAAAACATGATCTCTCATATGAGGAACAACCAATGGAAATTTTGGATTGAAGAGATGAGGCACTGTGAAACAATACCACTCATCTAGTCAAAGTTATATGGAGGAATCATAATTTCGAGTAAGATAGGTATAATATGATTATGTGATGATATAAAATTACCCACTCTCATTTTCTGCTGTGTAATAAAATTTCAAGGATGAAATTATTTTAAGAGGTAGAATGTAATTACCAAGACCTCTATAATTTTTAAAACTAATGTTATGTCTGATAAATTATGCTAAATTATAGATTTAATGGTAAAAAACCACAACATATTAAGACAAAGTTATTAATAAATCTATAATAAATACTAATATAGTAAAAAATAAATATGAGTTAATTTTGTAAAAGGTTATTTTCAATAAAATTCATTTTCTTTGTATTATGTAATTTATTTTAAAATTAAAATCTAAAAGATTTTTAATTTAAATTTTATAAAATAATATTCATTTTTAAATTCCTCACATACAAATTTACATTATATGATTTTTTCAGTTCTTTCTTAAAAGGCTTAATTTTAGTTGAAAAATAATGTTTTTTTGAATTATACTTTCTTTGATTTTATTATTGTGTGAATTTATCCTATAAGATTAAAAAACATTTTATGTAATAAAATATGTATTTAAGTAATAAAATTATTCATTTTAAAATAATCTATGAACTTTTAATACTATTTCCAATATTTTTAAAACTAAATTAAAATGTTTCTTTAATAAAAAAACTATTTTCGGTATTTTCCTCAAACTAAGTGTTTAGATTGAAAAATTATATTTTGAATTATCTTAAAATAATTCTTATTTTTATTTTTTTATAATAAATCAATTTATTTCTTTAAAATAATTATCCAATATAATTATATATTTTATATAAATTTAAATCTTGAAATTTTTAGTTTCTAAAAATTATTTTTTACGCAATTAAGTGCCTTTATTTTAAAATTAAATTTTCATGCCATTAGAACTTTTTTTGTTAAAGTGATATTTTAAATTTAAAATTAGAAATTTAAAATTAGTTAAAAGGATCCAATATTAATTTTTTTCATGAATGTTAATCACTAAGGTGAAAAATTAATTACCAAGGTAAAAGTTAATTTGGGTAAAACGTTAAAAGAAGAAAAGTATTAAACCACTCTTAACATGTATCAAAATGAATGGATGAGATTATTTTTGACCTTATATTTTCCTATAGCCCCTATTTTTCCACTTTTGAACCATTCATCCTTGAATAGTGTCATTGCATTATTAAAAAATGAGTGTTTTCCAAAGTGTTATTTTCTTCTCTAATAAAAGGATACCACATACACCCTTTCAAAGTTACACTTCACCTTAGAATTACTCCTTGAAAATATAATTTTTTTATTCTCCTATAACCTTATACCACCTATATAATCTTTTGTTCGCTTTAATGTTTCTTAAGGCCTTTACTTCCATGAATTTTTCAAAGAGAAAACTCATGATTCCAATTTAATTATTGTCTTCTCTTAGTCTTTTATTTTATTCCTAACCTTATACTATAATTCTTCTCATTCATTAAAAAATTAGGTCATTAATTGTGCATATATGCGGACTACCATCTCCATGAACATCGAATTTCATCTATCATATCCACCCATCTTGGATGGTTAAAATTATTATTTTAATGAATATATATGATACTTATTATTTTTCATGATTTTTATGTTATATTTTCATTATTTAATAACATTCTCTTACTCATTCAATCATTATAACACAATGTTATTTAGGTCATTTTTACCACTTATATGATTAATGTTGTAATATTTTTTCCATGGATAATTAAGGAATGTTATATTATTATAAAATAATAATAATAATAATTTATTCAATATTTAAAAATTATTATGGAGTCATAATATCAATATCTAATGATGTTATTAATATTTCACATTTTATTTTTTAAAATAAAAAAAGCTCATCCTTAATTTCATCTGCACAAACATTACAAAAGCACTTAATAAATGAAATTATAAATTTATAAATTATTTTAAAACATATTTTCCAGTACGTATAATGATCTATTAATGATGAAATTTTGGAGAATAATTAATAACAACAACACCATTATTAAACTAGTTCAAAACAATCATGGTTTTTTACAGCCGATTTTGAAAATATATTTTAACTAAATTATATACATGTATTTAAAATTTATAAAGGAATTTTATAAAAGGATATGTAAACGAATAATATTTTGAAATGGGTTATTAAGATAGTTATTTTTTGTTACATTATCTAAGAGCATGTTCGACTAATTGTGGGTAAAGGTAAGAGGTTATCGTCACTCAAATCCTTCCCTTGAGTCGTAATCACTTCTCTTTGTCTAGAACCTTTTAAAGTATGATCAAATATAAACTATGATAATTTTATGTTTTATTTCAACATTATTTTATATTTATATCATCTTTCACACCAAATTATTCTTCCCTGATGAATCCATTATTTTTTAGAAATGAAATGTTTTTTATAATAATTATCATCACTTTTAATGGATTTTTCCTCCATATCTATGTTTTTACTTCCCAAAAATGTTCTTCATTCCCTATTGGAAACTCAAATTGTTTTTTTTTCAATTTTTCACGACCTTCCTTCACCAAGATGAGGGAAGGGACAAAATATTACTAGACAATTCCTTCTTCAAGTGGAATGAGATATAATGACCCCTAAGACCCACCTTCAATAGGTCCCAGAATGGTGACTAAAACCAAGGGTATAGAATCACATGAAAAATGGAATGAATTTCCCTTTTTATTTAGTAGGATTAAGAGATAAGATAGTAAATCCCAAACAACTCCAAAACTGGAAGTAAAATTAAATCCAAAACAATCCATTCACATATGCATGTTCCAAAAATAAAGTGCTACAAAGTACAAGAAAACTCCAAAGGGAAGTACCCAAAGAAAAGAAAAGCAGCAACGTCAATAGTCTCGGTGTCTAAGATAATAGGGTCTGGTACGTTCCTCAATGTCCTCCTGGAAACCTAAAAATAGTTGTATATACGTAGGGTGAGTATACAAGTATACTCAGTAGGGAAAACCAAAATCTCTTGTGCACAAGTGGGGAGGAATTCTAATGCCCCGTGAGAAAAGGAGATCACCAAAGTACCTAGAAAGTAAACTATCCACTCAAACATCACCAAGTAACACTCCCCAAATAACGCAAGTCAAGTAAATAATAGTAATAACATGTAAATGTTTGGGAACCCCGCACCACTTTCCCCTTGATTATTGAAGACATCCTACGCATCAGACCTCCCCTGCCATTATCACCACAATCCCACTCACATACCTCACCTGCACAAACCTGGGATACCAAAACCACACATCTTTCCCGCACACACCTGGGCCAAAACAACCACACATAACCACATCTGCAGACACTTGGGCCAGAACAACTACTTCCATGCCTGAAGATACCTAGGCCTCATCCCGAAGACACTTTGGAAAACAACATACCCTCACACACCTGGGAAACCCACCACAGCTACCCTACCCAAATATTCTTGAGCTATAATGGACCCCAGGCCATCATAGCCTTCCCGAAGAGTCTTGGGATACTTGGGAAAGGGAGTAGAAAATGAGCTAATAACCATCCACTCTTAGGAGTGATAGGGAAAACACCATCCCTCGTGAAATGGTGGTGTTCGGCACGAAGTACTCTACTTGGGTGGGGAGAAAATAAGAAACATAAGATCTAAATTATGCATATAGGTAAAAAATCACTCATACCAACCTATGGGTTCCAACACTATCCCATACACAAACACCCTTGTCACTATTCATCAAAAAAACACAACATCCACAACCAAGTCATTACCCATTCCCAACCGAGTATACATGATTAACCAATTTCTATATTACATCCATTAAATCATTGTAGAATTTACCAAAAAATGGATTATAATTAGTGTGCAAGAAAGGACCACCAATGGCCACAATTTTCAGTGGACATAAGCCCATACAATTCACAACATATAAGCATTGATAAAAGAGTACAACAACATCATCAAACACCCCCCATAATTATTTGAAAACCATTTTTTATCTTTGTTAAGGTTTGGTTTCATCCATCTCCAAAGTAACATCATCCTACCCACCCCGCATGATACACAGTAAAGAGAGACGAAGGAAGAACCCTACCTGGATGATCAATGATTGGAGTTTTTCTCTATGCACTAAGAACTAGGTATAGCATCCCACCTTTTTATCACATAAACTTTAATTACATTTTACAAAACCGAGGATCTTTAAGGTTTAGTGTCTTGGAAACCAGGAACTTAAAACATGAAAACAACATAAAGAATTCTTCTTAAACACTTGAAAGGCTTCTCCTCATGTTCACCCTAGGGTCATTACTGAATCTCATAACCTGGGGACATACATCAAAAGAAAGGGTGAGCAGAAGGCCCAGCAAGGGAAACAAGTGAAACATTTTACATATGAACTTGGGATACATCAATAAAGTCATGAAAAGAACTTTAAGGCATGAAAATGAAATCATGAGGCATATCATAATAAAAATAAAACTTTTTCATAACTTGAAGATGTGGCTGCAACATTTAATATTGGCAATCGTTTCGTTTCACCAAGGTCCATCC
This sequence comes from Viscum album, assembly GCA_963277665.1. Taxonomy (NCBI): domain Eukaryota; kingdom Viridiplantae; phylum Streptophyta; class Magnoliopsida; order Santalales; family Viscaceae; genus Viscum; species Viscum album. Next base: position 425,036,546 of record OY728129.1, on the reverse strand, counting down.
CCAAGGTGTCGTTAAAAATTACCAAGGTTATTCACCAAGGTGTCGTTAAAATGGTCATCTCTAGAGATTAAGTCTTTACCCAATGCATTGGAGCGCTATCAGGGCGCACCCTTAAATTTGCCTTTATTATCATGTGATCCACATATATCATCATCAAACATTTCATAAATAACCCATATAGCATAAAATAAATGGGTTTCATTTCATAATCATAACATTTTAAAAACTGCTTTAATGACATGATCTTTACGGCACTTTAAACCCACGGAAAGGGAAGCGGGTCTCATGTATGTAAATCCCAGAATTTAAAATGGTACATTTTGATATATATGTGAATACCCTTGTAGAAATAAGATCTTTGAGTATTCACTTTATAACATAAAATAATTTTTGAGAAAAGAGAGAGGCATTTTGAGGGGAAAATTCTGCAGCATAACGGCTATGTTACAAGGTTTTAGAAAACATTGAGAAGAGAGGGGACATGGGTCAAACATTCATAAATGACCCATCAAACAGTAGAGGGACAAAATATAAGGGATTTATGAACATGGTAATGAAATTTGAAAATATACCATATGAAATGAAGAACATGAAAGGAAGAAAACAAAACAAGATTTCTCTTGTGAAAATTCGGCAGCCTAACGGCATCACTTAAACTTCAACAAAATTGAATTGACAAGGTCAAATAGGGTCTCTCATCATATGAACATAAGAGTCCAGTATGATAGATATAGAGATCATACCCCAACATAATATAAAGGAACTTGAAAGAATTGACATGAAAGTAGAACTTCAAAACGAGAAGGGTGAAGAACCACTTAAAAATTCGGCAGCCTAACGGCGCCACTTAAGACATCAAAATACTGAATTGAAGAGATAAAATGGGGTCTCTCATCATGTGATCATAAAAGACCAGTATGATAAATATAGAGATCATACCCCAATATAATAAAAATGAACTTGAAAGACTTGACATGAAAGTAGAACTTTGAAAAAGAGAGAGGTGAATGAATCCCTTGAAAATTCGGCAGCCTAACGGCGCCACTTAAACTTTCTTAAAACGAAATGATGAGAGTAAGAGGGGATCTTTCATCATATGAACATAAAAAGGGCAGTAAGAGGAGTATAAAAGAACATCCTCCAAAATAAGAACATGGAGCATAAAAGGAATGACATAAAAGAGATCACTTGAAAAGAAAGAGAGGGGTCGGATCCCTTACCTTAAAACGTGACTCTTGAAACTCAAAGGATTGGACCTTGAGGGCTTGGGGGCACCTTGGGAGGACTCTTTGGAAGGTAATAAGATCAGAACTTCGTTGGGGGAGAGTTGGGAGTGAAAACTAAAGGAGGAAAGGGTGGGTATTTATAGGGAAAGTGAGGGGACAAAGCATTAATGGCCAAGGGACACCTCACATGTGCTTTTCTCAAACCCATGTGCTCTCCCTTGTCATTTATCATGGAGTTAGGCCACATGGGGCCCCCAAAACAATAATTCATCACCCTTGTCCGGCCAACCCTCAAAATATCTCATGACATCATCATGACACCATTATGATGTCATTAAACATACCGAAACCCTAAAACTGTATTTTTACTATTCACTGAAAATTCAACCTTCTCAGAATAACCCCAAAATTTCACCTTAACCAAATATCAATGCTCTGATTTCAAAAATGAAATCCATTTTATAAAAATAATTTTCTAAATATTTTTAATTTAATTTTTAAATAAAAACACTATTCATCGAAAATTCACATTTTTCAGAAAAATCCCCAAAAATTACCATAACATAATATCGATGCTCTGAGTTCAAAAATGAAGTCATTTTTATAAAAATAATTTTCTAACTATTTTTAATTAAATTTTTAATTAAAAAACACAATTCACCCGAAAAAACTAATACTTGAATAATAATTAATGAAACCATTATTTAACTATTTTATTGAATCACATTACTTAATCAAGGTACCTAGATTATTTTAAAACTTTCTTTAAGTGAGATTACTAATCTATTTGGTCATATTACTAATCCTAATCATAAAATCACTATTCATAATTTACTATTCATCAAAAATCAAGTTGATCTTATTAGACTCTAAATTTCGTACTGAACATAATTGTAGAAGACCATTTTTCGAAAATCATTACACATTTTTAATTATTTAAGGTTTACACAACCATTTTTAAAATATCATTTTTCTAAAATTCATCCAAAATATGCATACAATATTTATCCGGTCATTTGAAAATTCATAAACATCATCATAAGAAGAAATCCAAATTTTTATTTAAAAAAAGGATTACACAAGGCAATTACGGTCTCGTTACATAACCCCTTATAATACCAGCATAGGAACTAAGAGTAAGGTGTGCTAGGGTGATAGAATTTTGGGGCGGCTCAGTCAACATTTCCCGAGTAGTAATTTCTATCAGTTTGAACTTCTCGCGAAGGCGATTCCGTTCTAGCTTCACATGATGAAGTTCGGCTTGGATTTGGTCCAGAGCAAAGCCCAATGGTGCTACCTCCTTCCCAATCTCTGTTAGATGGGCTTCGATCGGCCCAAGGGTACTAGGTGTGGCCATCAAATCTTCTTTCTATAATAATTAACCAAGATTACTTAAATTTAGAGACAATAATCAAAACATTTTGTTCACGGTGGTCATATTGACCGATGTTCATATAACACTCAAAAACCAATGGTCTCATTTTATTTATAATCATGTTTATCAAATAAAACACATTTTTTGAGTATAAAAAATAACACATGAAATTAGGAAACAAGATTTATTCAAAATTTCGGGTCGTTACAATCTTCCCCCCTTAAGAAATTGCGTCCTCGCAATTTTTTTAAATTGGGTTTTGAAATTTCATTGAAAGTCCCACATCGGAAAAAGAGTCAGTAACACCATTACTTTAAAAGAAAGAAAAGGAAGTACAAAGGCCACCCGAGTTAACCCACACTCGGGTTCCATGTAGGAAAACATGGACATGGAGGAAAAAAACAAAGGGTCAGTTCTGAGAGAGAGTGATAGAGAACATGATTAGGAGAAAGTTAACCATGAGAAAATCCCAAACTTATGATGTGTGTAAACGGTCTTTGATTACCTAGTAGGAAACGTAAACCAACAACATTTTTGTTTTACGTTTCTTTTCATAATTTTGAGGATTTCATTTACTACATAGAACAAAAACATAAGAAAATATACCTACCTTCAAGTAGAGTTTCATCCTTTAACAAGTCCCTACCAACACTAATCTTTTCGCCAAATGATGAGAATTCAAAAACACTTGGTCTCATAAAAGAACAAGAATCATCTTCTATAGAATCACATAATCTACAAAAGATTAACTATCTATTTCTTCTATCTTTAAACATTATCCCAAAAACAGAAAGGTTAAGGTAAAACAACTCTTCAAAAAGAAAGAATCCCATAGGAATAGAACCTACTTTTAAATCTTCAAAGTTCCATGGTACTACCCAACGTTCATCATAGACCACTCCATAAATAACGGTCCTTAAAATTCCTCAAAATAAACCAAACTAAGATTGAAACCCAAATACAAGAAGGATTTGATAACATAGTCTTCCAAACCAACTTCATTGTTCATCTCCAGACAACATCAACCACTCCTAACATCTTATAACAAAAGTAGCTAACCTAAACATATTTTACCCAAGATAGGTTAATCATTCCCAAAAGTAACCTAAATTACTATAAGTCCACCTTAAATTCATCAATTCTTCAAAATATAAGTCAACCTTACTCCTCAATGAAAATACTATAGTAATCTATTTACCTCGATCATATAGGGTCCCCAAAATAGTGAACGCCTTCCAAGATAATAATCATCTTTTAATCCCCTAATCATCTCTGACATATTAATACGGAAATTGTCACATTTCCTATCACATTGGTTGTTGGGACACGTTATTCCATTTCCCACCATTAACTAAGAAGATAAAGTATAATTAGAGGCTTAAATACTTAACCAATAATCATGAAAAGGAACTTAAAGCATATAAGGATAACTTGTAGAAGAAAAGTATACCCTAACTTGTGATCCCCTAGGTTCCCATCTAGGTTATCCATGATCATATATTCTTATGTGAATCTTTATTTTATTTTATCTTTGTTCCTTTAATAATGGTTCATACCAGGCTTATTAATTTACCAAAGCATATCCCCCGGGAGTGTCGTAACCAAGAGTGCAGCAAGGCCCGTTTTCGTGTACCAGTTCTCGTTCGAGTCTAGCTCAAAGCGGTGTTTTCGGGTTTTACCCCTATGTACATCTGTGCCAGAGCCACCTCTACCTGCTCGTATCCAGACAGGGATGTATTTTCTTGGCAACCCCTTACTCAATACTCACCAAAATACCAGGAAGATTTACTATATTAAACTTTTCTATAGGGTTCCTCCTAGAGTTTTCATATCCTAATTTCCACAAATAACTAAACCATCCTTTGATACCAACTATAGCATCCCACCTTTTTATCACATAAACTTTAATTACATTTTACAAAACCGAGGATCTTTAAGGTTTAGTGTCTTGGAAACCAGGAACTTAAAACATGAAAACAACATAAAGAATTCTTCTTAAACACTTGAAAGGCTTCTCCTCATGTTCACCCTAGGGTCATTACTGAATCTCATAACCTGGGGACATACATCAAAAGAAAGGGTGAGCAGAAGTCCCAGCAAGGGAAACAAGTGAAACATTTTACATATGAACTTGGGATACATCAATAAAGTCATGAAAAGAACTTTAAGGCATGAAAATGAAATCATGAGGCATATCATAATAAAAATAAAACTTTTTCATAACTTGAAGATGTGGCTGCAACATTTAATATTGGAAATCGTTTCGTTTCACCAAGGTCCATCCCCAAGGTGTCGTTAAAAATTACCAAGGTTATTCACCAAGGTGTCGTTAAAATGGTCATCTCTAGAGATTAAGTCTTTACCCAATGCATTGGAGCGCTATCAGGGCGCACCCTTAAATTTGCCTTTATTATCATGTGAGCCACATATATCATCATCAAACATTTCATAAATAACCCATATAGCATAAAATAAATGGGTTTCATTTCATAATCATAACATTTTAAAAACTGCTTTAATGACATGATCTTTACGGCACTTTAAACCCACGGAAAGGGAAGCGGGTCTCATGTATGTAAATCCCAGAATTTAAAATGTAAAATTTTGATATATATGTGAATACCCTTGTAGAAATAAGAGCTTTGAGTATTCACTTTATAACATAAAATAATTTTTGAGAAAAGAGAGAGGCATTTTGAGGGGAAAATTCTGCAGCATAACGGCTATGTTACAAGGTTTTAGAAAACATTGAGAAGAGAGGGGACATGGGTCAAACATTCATAAATGACCCATCAAACAGTAGAGGGACAAAATATAAGGGATTTATGAACATGGTAATGAAATTTGAAAATATACCATATGAAATGAAGAACATGAAAGGAAGAAAACAAAACAAGATTTCTCTTGTGAAAATTCGGCAGCCTAACGGCATCACTTAAACTTCAACAAAATTGAATTGACAAGGTCAAATAGGGTCTCTCATCATATGAACATAAGAGTCCAGTATGATAGATATAGAGATCATACCCCAACATAATATAAAGGAACTTGAAAGAATTGACATGAAAGTAGAACTTCAAAACGAGAAGGGTGAAGAACCACTTAAAAATTCGGCAGCCTAACGGCGCCACTTAAGACATCAAAATACTGAATTGAAGAGATAAAATGGGGTCTCTCATCATGTGATCATAAAAGACCAGTATGATAAATATAGAGATCATACCCCAACATAATAAAAATGAACTTGAAAGACTTGACATGAAAGTAGAACTTTGAAAAAGAGAGAGGTGAATGAATCCCTTGAAAATTCGGCAGCCTAACGGCGCCACTTAAACTTTCTTAAAACGAAATGATGAGAGTAAGAGGGGATCTTTCATCATATGAACATAAAAAGTTCAGTAAGAGGAGTATAAAAGAACATCCTCCAAAATAAGAACATGGAGCATAAAAGGAATGACATAAAAGAGATCACTTGAAAAGAAAGAGAGGGGTCGGATCCCTTACCTTAAAACGTGACTCTTGAAACTCAAAGGATTGGACCTTGAGGGCTTGGGGGCACCTTGGGAGGACTCTTTGGAAGGTAAGAAGATCAGAACTTCGTTGAGGGAGAGTTGGGAGTGAAAACTAAAGGAGGAAAGGGTGGGTATTTATAGGGAAAGTGAGGGGACAAAGCATTAATGGCCAAGGGACACCTCACATGTGCTTTTCTCAAACCCATGTGCTCTCCCTTGTCATTTATCATGGAGTTAGGCCACATGGGGCCCCCAAAACAATAATTCATCACCCTTGGCCGGCCAACCCTCAAAATATCTCATGACATCATCATGACACCATTATGATGCCATTAAACATACCGAAACCCTAAAACTGTATTTTTACTATTCACTGAAAATTCAACCTTCTCAGAATAACCCCAAAATTTCACCTTAACCAAATATCAATGCTCTGATTTCAAAAATGAAATCCATTTTATAAAAATAATTTTCTAAATATTTTTAATTTAATTTTTAAATAAAAACACTATTCATCGAAAATTCACATTTTTCAGAAAAATCCCCAAAAATTACCATAACATAATATCGATGCTCTGAGTTCAAAAATGAAGTCATTTTTATAAAAATAATTTTCTAACTATTTTTAATTAAATTTTTAATTAAAAAACACTATTCACCCGAAAAAACTAATACTTGAATAATAATTAATGAAACCATTATTTAACTATTTTATTGAATCACATTACTTAATCAAGGTGCCTAGATTATTTTAAAACTTTCTTTAAGTGAGATTACTAATCTATTTGGTCATATTACTAATCCTAATCATAAAATCACTATTCATAATTTACTATTCATCAAAAATCAAGTTGATCTTATTAGACTCTAAATTTCGTACTGAACATAATTGTAGAAGACCATTTTTCGAAAATCATTACACATTTTTAATTATTTAAGGTTTACACAACCATTTTTAAAATATCATTTTTCTAAAATTCATCAAAAATATGCATACAATATTTATCTGGTCATTTGAAAATTCATAAACATCATCATAAGAAGAAATCCAAATTTTTATTTAAAAAAAGGATTACACAAGGCAATTACGGTCTCGTTACATAACCCCTTATAATACCAGCATAGGACCTAAGAGTAAGGTGTGCTAGGGTGATAGAATTTTGGGGCGGCTCAGTCAACATTGCCCGAGTAGTAATTTCTATCAGTTTGAACTTCTCGCGAAGGCGATTCCGTTCTAGCTTCACATGATGAAGTTCGGCTTGGATTTGGTCCAGAGCAAAGCCCAATGGTGCTACCTCCTTCCCAATCTCTGTTAGATGGGCTTCGATCGGCCCAAGGCTACTAGGTGTGGCCATCAAATCTTCTTTCTATAATAATTAACCAAGATTACTTAAATTTAGAGACAATAATCAAAACATTTTGTTCACGGTGGTCATATTGACCGATGTTCATATAACACTCAAAAACCAATGGTCTCATTTTATTTATAATCATGTTTATCAAATAAAACACATTTTTTTTTAGTATAAAAAATAACACATGAAATTAGGAAACAAGATTTATTCAAAATTTCGGGTCGTTACACTAGGGATGCGTGACTTGCAGGGGAGGAACTTCGGGGACTCCAAGAGTGAGTAAGAAAGGCTCCATCACAGGCGCACCACGCGCACCACTAGACTTAGGAAGGGGGACTCCAAATGCACCAAATAAAAGAAATAGATTGGCCAAGAAGAAGAAATAATCCTCGTGAAATAAAAGGTGAGATCCTAGAGTTACAGGATATGAATTTTGAATGGCTTTAAAGGTGGATTGTGGTTTCACTATGTGGTTAGACAGGTACGTAAGATGGAATTAATTGTTATTTAATAGTTCTCATCATATAGGTGGACATAACTGCTGTCAGTTTAAAGGTTTTCTTTAAATAGAGGAAAATTTGCAACAGGGGAGGAACTGGAAAGTACGGGAAAAGGATGTGACACTGAGGAAAAGCCACATGGTTTGGTATGTCAAGGGTCACCCGACTCTTGGGGGATTTTATATATCATTTATGGGCTTTTAAATGGATTTTAAAGGGGTATTAAAACACTTTTACGTCAAAAGATACGTTGCGATAGTGGAAAAAAGTTAGAAACTGGAAAAAAAGAACAAGGGTGGGACACCGTTTGGTGGGACACTTTAATGGTGTCACGGTCACGGTTCCACCCTCACGGTGCCACATTCACGGTGCCACCCTCACGATTCCACCTTCATGGTGCCACCCTCACGGTGCCACCATCATGATTCCACCCTCATGGTGCCACCATTATGGTGCCATTATCATGGTACCACCGTCACGGTGCCGTCGTGACCAGTGTCGCCATCACAGTGCCACTGTTTCGGTGGAACCGTTTGTTGGGATAGAGCATTTGGAAATGTATTGGACTAAGAGGGTCTAGTAAATTACATCGGATACCTCTCAAACTATTCTCTCCCTTGAGAATAAAAACTAGACTTGAAGAAAAGAGAGGGGTCCGAAAAACCACCTCAAAAAATACCTATGAAGAGTAAACCTCCTAGACATCCAAGAACATCTCTCCCTCACATAACCACTCAAACATATAAAGGTGTCACTGTTCGGACATATGGATTAGGTATTAACTTCTTCCATGTCAAGATACTATCCACTTTGTATGACACTGACTTTACCACACGGGTTTAATCCCATCCACCTTAATGCGTCTCAATTTGGGATCAGGTCCTCCCCTCCCCATAGTCAGGACTCTTCACACACATTCATAGAACAAGGAAAACAACACATTTTCTAGTTAACATGGTCAAGCACTTCATCACAAAATAGTATAAGACATAACAGAACATAACTCAAAATATCTATGGGTATTGGACGTGCATTTGTGCCTCCCGTTCCTAGGTACTCTCCTCGAGGCCACCATGCCTCAATAACACATGAACTAAGGGAATGGTTCATCCACAAATCACCTTCTCCTCGCGACCTTAGATCATCACTGGTCGCTCTACAAATGTCGTGTCATCCTCAATATCCATCTTTCCTCAGTCTAGGACATGTGAATCATCGTGTAGAAAATGGCAGAGCTGAGACACATGGAAGACGTTGTGCACTCTCAGTAGCGGTGGTGGTAGCACCAGCTGATAATCCACTTCGTCGGCCCACCGCAACACCTCAAAGGGTCTGATGAACCTGGGAGAAAGCTTACCCCCCTGTCGAACCTCTATTTCCCACGCTAAGGGGAGACCATCAAGAACACATGGTCCCTGACCTCAAACTCTAAGTGTCTCCTCCTATGATCGGCATACAACTTCTGACGGTCCTGATCCACCTTCATCCTCTCTCATGTAAGATGAACCTTCTCCGTCGTGCTCTGCACTACCTCCTGGCCAAGAACACCTTCTTCCACAAAATCTGCTCAGTACAGGGGTGAGTGACACAGCCTCCCATACAAGGCTTCGAACGGATCCATTCCAATGGTAGAGTGATAACTATTTTTGTAGGAAAACTCTACTAGAGGAAAGTGTCATACCCACGATCCCCTAAAGTCCAAAACACATGATCATAGCATATCCTCCATCGTCTGAATGGTGTTTTCTGTTTTTCCATCTTTCTGGGGGTGGAAAGCAGTTCTAAGGCATAGCTGGGTGCCGAAATCATGTTGCAATCCTTTCTAGACCTGTGAGGTAAACCGGGTATCCCGATCAGATACTATGGACCTTGGAACTCTATGTAACCACACCACCTCATCCACATATCTTTGTGCTAGGGAATCCACCACACTCGACTCCTTGATTGCTAGTAAGTGATCTGATTTTGTCAGCTGGTCCACCACTACCCAGATAGCATCGCAACCCCCTTGAACTCTGGGTAGTCTCGTGATGAAATCCATCGATATACCATCCCACTTTCACTCGGGGACATCTAAAGGTTGTAACAGACCTCCTGGGATGCGGTGTTCAGCCTTCACCTACTGATACACGAGGAACTTTTCCACAAACTCTACTACTTCCCACTTCACCCCAGGCCACCAAAACTGACCCCTCAAACCCCGTTACATCTTGGAAACTCGTGGGTGTACCACCAGGGGTGAGTTGTGGAACTCACCAAGAACTCTCTCACGCATTCCCATGGGGAAGAACAATTTCCATGAAATAGCATCTGATTCTGTCCATCTTCTGACCATCCTTCCAAATAATTTCCCTAGCTAACACAATATCACATCACTTCAGCCTCTAATTCCCCCCACTAAGACTCCTCCACCTACCGTAATACAGAGTACTTCACTTTCATCTGGAATAGACAACCTCTACCATCCTCCACCCTTACTTCCAGGTGTAGGGTATCCAAATCCTCCATAAATCTCCATGTATCTTTAAATTCTAGAACCACATCCTTCTATGACTTCCTACTCAAGGAATCAACCACCACATTCCCCTTTCATGAGTTGTAGAAAATTTCGAAGTCGTAGTCTTGAAGAAACTCCATCCACCTTTGCTACCAAAAGTTCAGGTCTCACTGAGAGAAGATATACCTCAAGCTCTTGTGATCTGTGAAAACCACAAAGCGCTACTCAATGAGGTAGTACCACCAAAAAAATAATGTGAACACAACCACTGCGAGCTCCAAGTTTTGGGTGGCATAGTTACTCTCATAGGGACATAACTGGATAGACCCATAAGAGATCACCCCATTAGTACACACCCCAATCCATGGCCTGAAGAATCACATAACACCTCAAACATCACCCCTTATTTTGGAAACCTCAGCACTGGAGCACTAACCAACTCCCCCTTCAGATAACTAAAGGCTTCCTAACATTGTTCACTCCACACGAATGCCTGGTCCTTTCTGGTCAAAACTGTCAAAAGAGATACAACTCAAGAGAATTCGGGCATGAACCTTTGATAATTGCCTACCAAACCCAGGAAAATACGAACCTCCACCACATTCTTGGGTGCTCTCCAAGAAAAAATCACTAAAAACATTGATTTTTTCAACCTCTATTCCCTACTCAGACACCATGTGTCCAAGAAAGTGCACCTATCATGTCCAAAACTTGCACTTTGACAACTTTTTGTAGAGCTGGTCTTGTCGGAAGACCTCTAAAACTATTCTCAGACGGTCAACGTTATCATCCTCTGATATTGAGTATATTATATTGTCATCAATAAATATGACTATAAAATAGTCTAGATATTCCTAAAATATGGATTTTATGATCCCCATGAACAGGTCTAGTGCATCTTTAACACTGAATGGCATCACCACGAACTCAAAGTGCCCATATCTGCACCTAAAGGCAGTCTTCGAGATGTCACTATAGCGAACCATCCTTTTCTTATTTTTCTATTAAATTATTTTATAGATAAATAACATAATATTATTACACGTATAGGATCCAACGGTTTAGTGTCTTGGGCAAACTAGTACCATACATAACAATTACAACATCGAGCATAAACATTTATTCAATTTCTTTTTCTCTAGCTTCTTACTGGCACTTGACATCTCCTTAGTACATGTATCCACCTGAGGATATACATCAAAAGGGGTGAGCTAAAATACCAGTAAGAGGATAGATTAGAAAAATATAGTATGGGGTGAGCATAATCAAAACATAGGCAAATGATCATGAACATGAGAGGAAGCATAAATATAAGAATTGAAATCTGGCAATGCATAAAAATGAAACATTGTGTCTTAGTGGTTAACTACCACACATAATTGTGAACAAAGATAGCATTTTGTTCACATCATTTCACATTTAATCATGAGATTCATTACTTTAACCAATTAATTGGAGAGCTATATAATTTCGGGTACACCCGTCACATTCAAACATTCATATTACGCTATATAATTTTGGGTGCACCCATCACATCATAACATTATCATTATCATGCATGACACAATAAACATATATAAAAAATGAACATAACTAACCCATGAAAAGGAACATGTTTAATCTCATAATAACACATTCATAAACATTAGTTTCCCAAATGAAAGAGGTAATTACATACAAGTTACAAAAACCGTCAACCAAGAATGAGAAGTAAAAGGTGTGTTCTTAAAAGAAGAGTTCTCTTGGAAAACATTTGGTTTGACATAAATACCAGTTAAAAAATGTATATACCAGAAAAGGAAATGAAATTATGAAAAAAAAATATTTTTAAGGAGTAACCATATCAAAAGGAATGAAAGAGGGAGAACCCGAAGGATAAAAGCTGGGTTTGAGAATTCCCCTTACCTTATATCTGAATGATTACTTTGCTTTAATGTCCTATATAATGAAATTATATTCATTAATTAGAAACTCAAGAACCTTTTATAAACTAAAATGGTTCATGTTTGTTTCATTATTTTATTTTATGGGCCTTTTGATGAGTTATAAGGTTTAAAAACATTGTTCGGGAATTTTTGTTTTTACAGTTTTCTTGAGCGGTTCACTTGTATTCATAAATTGAAGTTCGGTAGAACATGGGTAAACATCCAAAACTGATATTACATTTTTTTAATGATATTATAGAATTTAAAATGATCTTATAATGAATTATATTGTATTCCATGTGGATGAATCATTAGATAAGAATTAAATGATGATTGTTTGGGTTAATTTGGGTGGTTTTTCGACCACAACAATCTTGTTTTGTTTACTCATTTATTAATACGTACATAAGTTAGTTTCATAACTTTATATAGGACTTAATACATATATAATATTCTGTTTCAACCATAAAAATGGTTTCATGACAAGATATAAAGGTATAAATGGAAAAGGAAAACATGTCGTTCTTGAAGGTGATAGATTAACACCTCACAAACAACGTTTTCTTTTATAAAATAAAAGGAAGAGGGGAAGGGGGTTGGATGGTATAATATACCATTAGTATCATAACATTAAATTATATGTATTATACTATATTTACCATACCATTTTTACAAAGATAAGTGGGGAGATAATAAGAAAAGAACTTGAAATCTAAAGGGAATTAAAGGAGAAGAGGGAGAGAAATTACCTCTTGAATCCTCCTCTTGAGATCCTCTTTAAAGAGCCTAAGATTTGTCTTTTTCTGAGACTGGAAGCCTTTGGACATGGGGGAGGGTCTAGGAAAGATTCTTGGGTATATTTTTGACATGTCTTGAAGCCTGAGAGGTGTGAGTAAATGAGTGTGCGAAGGGTGGTATTTATAGTGGAGGGGAGAGGGGTTTTCTCTATATAAAATCCATTAGTTTATTATTTTCCCACAAGACAAGGAATAGTGAGTCTTCCATGACCAAGAATAGTAATTTTATAATTTAATACAGAAACAAGTGGGCTTAAATCATCAGAAAATCATACATGACTCTATAATTAACTTATTTCACTTATTTTTGTAAATTATAGAAAATCACTATTCATCAAAAATTCAAGTATTTCAGAAAATCCCAAAATTTCACCCCAATCATTTTTTGATGTGTAGAATCCAAAAATGAATTTCATTTTTCAAATATAATTTTCAAAATATTATTAATTTAATATTTAATTAAAATCATAATTTACTTGAAAAATACAATTTTTAAAATTAAAACTTATTTTATAATGCTTTCAAAAATTACTTGAGGCCTTATAAAATTATCTTAAATCAATAATGCATAGATTTTTTAATTTATGAACACTTTTTAAGAAAATAAATTTTATTCTAAATTAATTATTTAATTATAATGAATTATTTATGGCTTACAAAAATACCAAAACGTTTACTATGGTCAAATTGTCACTTTCTAAGATGCATAAATTTTATTTAATTATTCATGGGTAAGGTTACTCTTATATTGGATGATTTACTATTCATAAGGTTCGTATTACTATTTATAAGGGTAGGTTACTATTCATAATGTAGGTTACTATTCACCAAAAATTATATTGGTTTTATTAGACTCCAAAAATCATCTTGATCACAACTGTGTATGTCGGATTTTCAAAATTCCAAACACAGAAGTGAAAAACTTATGTTTAAAGGTCACTTAGCACTTAGTAGTTCATTATGTTGTTTTTTCATGTGATTTTATGACATATTTTTAAGAAGGGAATTTCCATTGAAAAACATTGGGTTGTTACAGTCACCCTCCTTCACCCTCAACTTGTGATGTCCTGACTGCAGGTCGATCTTGGAGAACCACCCCGCCCCCTTCAACTATTCAAAAAGGTCGACTATCCTCAGGAGAGGGTAATAGTTCTTGAACATTACCTAATTTAGTCTCTGGTAGTCTATGCACATCCTAAGACCACCATCTGCCTTCTTCATGAACAAGACTGTAGCACCCCATGGTGACGCGCTTGGTTGAACAAAACCCTTCTTCATCAGATCATCATTTTGAATTCGTAACACCTGCAACTCAGAAGGCACCATCCGATAGGGAGCCATCGAAATCGGACAGGCACCGGGTTGCAAGTTTATCTTGAACTCAACATAACGTCGAGGGGGTAGATTCACCACCTCTTCAGGGAAGATGCCCATGAATTCGCTGACAATCCCCGGGACTTCCACCATATCTAAGTCTGCCGACTCCACTGACAGCACATCTAAAAAGGAAAGAAGCGTCTCCACTCGCCGGTTGCCCTCCTTGAAACCCTTTTTGCCGAAGAAAGTCATGTGTCTTCCTCCCATTCATGAAAACACTAACCTTATTCGAAAGTAGTCAATAATAGCACATATAGAGAAAAGACAGACAATGACTAAAATGACATCATATGGTTGCATATACAGCAAAAGAAGGTCCCCACTGGACTGATGTGGTCCCAACATCAGTCCACATACCCGACAAACATGAGACAAGATGGTCTGACCTATGACTGGCATACTCAAAACTGGGGGTATGGGAAGTCTCTCTATGTATTGACCCAAGGTATGGGCTAAACTGGGTGCAAAAATAGAGTGTGAATCTCCTGAATCAAACAAGGCATAGGCAAGAGTACTAAACAAGCTAATTGTACCTCGGACGACCTTCGGCCCTGCTGAAATTGCTGCCTCTGCGGTGTGAAACTACCCATGCCCATCTCCACTACCCCTCGGTTGTCAGTCACCTCCCTGACCACACCCTGTTCAGGGTCCCTGAGAAGTTCCCTGAGTTTGGCCCCCTCCTACAATGTCTGCTCTCGAAGGAGCGAGAGCTCACTGTCTCTACTGATGATGCTGAAAGGACCTGGTAGGAAACTACTGCTACTGAGGTAGGTGCTGAACTTTCCCACCCCCACTGCACTGCACTCGGTCCAAGCACCAATTCTGAAGATTCACACAACTATCATAGATGAATCATCTTTTTCTTTGGGCTGCAATGAAGTTGCGAGAACCGGGAGATCGAAACTGGAATTGTTGGGGCTTGCTCCCCATTGGCCAAAACCTGGAAGGCCCTGACACTGGATGCCTACTACTGACAGCTTTACCCTTTAACAAGTCCATTTGGATCCCCTCTTGTAGAACACCTCCCAGTGTGTGCATCCTCTCCACCACTTCGGCCTTCCTCCGGACCTCCAAGTATGTCAGTAGAGTGAAGGGGGTAACATCATACTAAAGAGAAGGTCGAAGTGCCTCCTCTAAACGTCTCTCCTGAGATTCCTCATCCAGAAAAAGGTATGGAGCAAAGCGAAGGAGATCCTTGAACTTGATCCCCAACACCCTCACTAAAATTATCCCCTGCTGAAGGGAGAGTAGCTCATGCCTCTTCTCTGCCTTCATTGTTTAAGAGAAGAATTATGCATGGAACTCCCTCTCAAATTCAGTCCACAAAACCTTAGCCTCCCTCGTCTCCCCAAGATAGATCGTAAACCACTAACATACCACTCCCCACATTTGGCTTACATCAAGAGGAACCCGGTACTCCACCGGAGCCTAGATCAAGCTGAAATCTATCACCAACTCTTCGAGCCAGCTCTCTGTCTCTATGTTCGAGATGCTTCCCTCGTACTTCTTGAGGGTCTATCCCTGAAAGTCATGAAGCATCTTCTACCACTAGTCGTTCTCCTCCTCTCGATCAACCCTCTACTGATCAGCTAAATCATCCTCATGGGCCTCGATTTCCCGCACTACTCATGTTCATCGTCTGGGTTCCATAGTTTCAAGGTAAACAAGGAGTGTCTAAGCCCGAGTAGTGTAGAATATTGTTTTTAAATTTTTCATAAATATTTATTTATTTTGGATCCCCAAAGTACCCAAGATACAAAATAACACAAGTAATTATGATGCACATACCTTTCCTAGGGTCTCAACCCTACAATAAATGTAGCTTCACTTGGTCATTCAGTAGGTCCATAGTCCTTGTATCGAATCACGAGGGAGCCTAAAATCCCATGTCCTAGCTGGTCTTACCTGGCCTATTTCAGATTCCAAGATGGCATAATATTGTTTCCCTACAATCCCATGCAATCCTCACTATGCCTAACTCTGAACTTCATCCTATCTCTCAACCTCCCTCTGATACCATTATTTCATGACCCGCCTTCACCAAGATGAGGGAAGGGATAGAAGATTGTCAGACTCTTCCTTATTCAAGTTGAAGGAGAGATAATGACCCCTGAGACCTGCCTTCAATAGGTCCTGGAGTGGCGACTAGCACCAAGGGTATAGAATCACATGAAAAATGGAAGGCATTACCCTTTATATTTATTAGGATAAAGAGGTAAGATAGTAAATCCCAAACAACGCCAAAATTGGAAGTAAAAGTAAAGCCAAAACAATCCATTCCCATATGCATGTTCCAATAATAAAGTGCTACAAAGTACAAGAAAACTCCAAAGGGAAGTACCAAAAGAAAAGAAAAATAGAAAAGTCAATGATCCCATATTCTGAGCAAATAGGGTATGGTATGGTCCTCAAAGTCCTCCTGGAAACATGAAAATAGTTATATATACGTAGGGTGACTATACAGGTATACTCAGTAGGGAAAACAAAAAACCCTTGTGCACAAGTGGGGAGGCATTCTAATGCCCCGTGAGAAAAGGAGATCACCAAAGTACCTAGAAAGGAAACTATCCACCCAAACCTCACCAAGGCACACTCCTAAAATAACACAAGTCAAGTAAGTAATAGTAATAACACATCGATGTTTGAGTATCTCACACCACTTTCCCACTGGTTATTGAAGACATCCTACGCGTTAGACCTCCCCCACCATTCTCACCATAGTCCCACTGCCATACCCTACCCGCACACACCTGGGCTACCACAACCACACATCTCACCCGCACACACCTGGGCCACAATAACCACATGTAAACACACCCGTAGACACCTAGTCCAGAACAACTACCACCACGCCTGAAGACAACTGAGCCTCATCCCGAAGAAACTTGGGAAAATAAATTTCACGCACACACCTGGGGAAACCACCATAGCTACCCTGCCTGAAGAGTCATGGTCTATAATGGACCTTAGGCCATCACAGCCTAGCCGAAGAGTCTTGGGCTACTCGAGAAAGGGAGCAGAAAAGGAGAAAATAACCATCCACTCATAGGAGTATTGGGAAAACACCATCCCACATGAAATGGGGGTGTTCGGCACAAAGTGATCAACTTGGGTGGGGAGTGAATAAGAAACATAAGAACTAAATTATACATATAGGTAAACGAGCACTCATCCCAACCTAAGGGTTCCAACACTAGCCCATACACAAACACGCTCATTACTATTCATTCATAAAAAGCACAACAGCCACAACCAAGTCAAAACCCATTCCAGGAAAACAATTCCCCATTGAACCCATTATTATTATCACATTCAAGTTGTTCCATTTAAATAATTCTTCACTATTGGGAAACTAACAGGCATAGCCACAAGCCAAGAAAGGAAAAACAATCAAGCAACAATTTAAGCATTTACACTAAGTTCTCTTGTAATGTCACAACAATAAAATGGATCTGTGAGATACCTTGAAGTACTGGAACCAAACCGATCCCCAACATACAGCCCCACATGGCCTCAGATCCACACCCCAACAACTACACAACAGGGGATCCCATCCCCATCCACATCACCCCAAAAGAATCAATCAGAAAAACCACACATGTTACCAAGATAGAGCAAGGGATTTTTTCAGATTCAAACACACCATTCATTAAGTTTCTTCTTTCTATTTGGTTAACTGGGGTGATCACACAAATATTCTTGTTCAATGAACATCCATTTAATCAACCAATTTTACTTGATTAACCAATTTCCATGTTACAGCCATTCAATCATCACAAAATTTACCAAAAAACAGAGATTCATTAGTGTGCAAGAAAGTACAAACAACGGCCTTGATTTTCAGTGGACATAAGCCCTTATAATTCACAACATATAAGCATTGATCAAAGAGTATTGTAGAATCATCAAACACACCCCATCATTCTTAAAAACCATTTTTTATCTTTGTTAAGGTTTGGTTTCATCCATATTAGAAGGAACATCATCGTACCCACCTTGCATGATACATAGTAAAGAGAGATGAAGGAAGAACCCTACATGGATGATCAACAATCAAAGCTTTTCTCCACAAGCCAAGAACTAGGGCTGTACGACTTGCAGGGGAGGAACTTTGGGGACTCCAAGAGTGAGTAAGAAAGGCTCCAGCATAGGCACACCACTAGCCTTGGTAAGGGGGACTCCAAATGCACCAAGGAAAGGAGAGTGACCATCCAAGAAGAAAAAACAATCCAAATGCGATAAAAGGTAAGATCCTGGAGTTATGAGATATGAATTTTGAACGTCTTTAAAGGCAGATTGTGGTTTCACTATGCGGTTGGATAGTTACACACGATGGGATTAATTGTTATTTAACAATTCTCATCGGAGATATGGCCATAATAGCTATGAGTTAAAGGGTTTCCTTTAAATAGAGGAAAACACACAACAGGGGAAGAACTGGAATGTATGGGAAAAGGGTGTGACACTGAAGAAAAAACCACACAGTTCGGTAAGTCAAGGGTTGCCCGAATCTTGGGAGATTTTAGATATCATTTGTAGGATTTTAAATGGATTTGAAAGGGGTATTAAAACACTTTTATGTCAAAAGATATGTTTCGGGAGTGGAAAAAGTCGAAAACTAGAAGAAAAAAAAAAGAACAAGGGTGGGACACTATTTGGTGAGACACTATAACGGTGCCACAGTCACAATGCCACCGTCTTAGTGCCACCATCATGGTGCCACCCTCATGGTGACACTATCCTGATGCCACCGTTTCAGTGAGCGATTGTGACGGTGTGACCGCCACGGTGCCACCCTCACGGTGACGCAGTGACCAGTGTTTCCAAAACGATGCCACTATTTCGGTGGAACCATTTGATAGGACAGATTTTTTTGGAAAAGTACCAGACCAAGAGGGTCTGGGACATTACACAATTACCCTTATATCCCATTTTATTTTAAAACCAAGGTTTCAATAAACTTTTAATGATGTGGGTTTTCAATCATGTAATTTTCAAATATTTCAAAGTCTTTTCCTTTCTATGATCATATATTCTTCCCATCTACATTGTATTTTGACATATGATTTATTTATTTTCAAGGTATCTTTACTGGAATTTGTTTTCAATGAAATGTTTTAATATGTTTCCTCTTCATTTTAAATAAAATGGTTTTTGGAATGTGACTCAAAAAACACATCTTTTTAAGATGATACTATGAAATGTTTTTTGAGAAAAATACTTTGTGTGATTTTCAATTCATTTTTAAAGGATTATAATCCAATAAATTGATGGTTCATAAATCACTTGATATATGTAATTTTGGGGAGATCATGTTTTTTGGTATCAAATGATCATGTTTTTTTATGTGATTCCATTTGAAAAATTTATTAAACCCATTCACTACCACAAAATGGAGAAAGGGAATTACGTTATTTTATCAGCACTAATCAGAAAGCGTTGATAATGGGGTCCTTTATCAGGGCTTGTTAAAAGCGCTGATAAATCTCCCCTTTATCAGAGCAAAAAAAGCACTGATAAAGGTGTTCCCTTTATCAACACTAGTCTTAGTGCTGATAAAATTTTTCAATAATAATTTATATACAATTATTATATTTATATTAAAAAATAATGTTTATTTGTATATATTAAATAAAAAACTCATGTCTATAATTAATTTTTTTTAATAATTCAAATATATATATATATATATATATAAAGTATAAGATTATAATTAAATATATATGTGTTTCCAATGAATTTGGTGAATTAATATATTGATCATGTGTGCATATATGTTATGTATCATCATGAATGTTCATTTATACATTACACTCTTCTTATTATTCATGTTGTCCATTGATAGATCATTTCTTATTATGTATATTTTACTAGGTGTATATGATTAATTAATGTTACCCATAATACTATATTATTTTCTCAATACTTATAAAATTAAATTAAATATATTTAAAGAGTAAATATATTTATTATATTTATAATTATTAAATTTTAAGTATATATAAATACTTTTTAAATATATTTATTTGTAATTATAATTATTGCTATATATATTTAAATAATTATAAAATTATAATAAATACATATATTACAATTTCATAAATATACATATATATATTTTTATAAATATATAGAAAAATTTATAAATATATTTATTTATAGTTATAATAATATATATAAATATATATGTGTGTGTGTGTGTAAAAATTAAAATTATAATAAATATATTTATTATACTACTTATAAAGTTATAAATATATAATTAAATATATATATTTATAAATATATAATAATATTTATAAATAAATAAAAATATATATAATTATAATTCTTAAATAAATATACATATATTTAAATAATTAAAAAAATTCTCATAAATATATTAATTATAAATATTTATATACAAATATCTATAAATAATTACAAAAAGTTATAAATATAATTATAAATAAATGTAGATATATTTAATTAATTAAAAAATTATAATAAATATATTAATTATATATATTTATAAAATTATAAATATATTTTTTATAACTTTATAATTATATATATATATTTATAATTACAACTATAAATAATTTTTTATTATAATTTTAATTACAAATAAATATATATTTATTTATTAGTTATAAATATAAATATTTATGTATTTATTTAAATAATTATTAATTCATAAAAAATATATTTATTATTTTTATATATAATGTTATATATAATTAAATAAATATATAGAAATATTGAGAAATAAATACAAATATTTATATTTATAGTTAAAAATAAATACAGATACATTTAAATAATTATAAAATTATAATAAATATATTAAATATAAATATTATTAAAATTATAAATATTATAAATATTAATTTTTTATAATTTTATAATTATTTAAATAAATAAATAAATATTCATTTATGATTATAATTATAAATAAATATATATTCTTATAAATAATTATAAAATTAGACGAAATATAGTTATATGCATCTATAATCTTTTAAATATATATAATTAATATATTTATTATATATATTTCTAAGATTATAAATATAATAAGTACGTTTCTTATAATTTTATAACTATTTAAATTATAATTTTATAAATATAAATATATATTTATCTTTTACATAATTTTATAAATATATATAATAATATAAATAAATTATTAACATTATATATTTATCAGTGTTGATAAAGGCATGTTTTATCAGCATTTTCTTTTTTAGTACTGATAAAACATAACTTTATTAGTGTTTTTTAGCTAGCACTCATAAAAGGTTCATCAGGTTTTATAAAAAAAACCTAACTTCTTCCTCCTTCCTCGCACCCCTCAAGCTCTTGCAAAATTTGATCGTTGTCGTCACGCCTCCTCTTCCTCCTCCTCCCCCGCCACCTCTCCTCTTCCATGAACCACACCTCCATCATGTGCCTCTCCTACGTTGTGTGCCACACCTCTTTCGTGCATGAACTAGACCTTCGTGCACCTCTCCTTCGTTGTGTGCCATACCTCCTCCACATACTACACCTCTGCCATGTGCCACACCTCCGTCATGTGCCTCTCCTCCACTAGAGGAATCCTCCATTGCATGCCTCTCCTCGGCCTCGAGCGCACCTCTGTCGCATGATGAACGATACCTCTGTGGTGAGTTTTTTCTATTTCTCTTTGTTTGATGGTGATGTTGTGAATTATACAGGTTAAACACCCTGCTAAAAATCATATCCATTGGTGGTCTCTATTTTTTCACTAAATGAATTGCATGTTGGTTGGTTTTTTAAAATAAATTAGTGGTCCTTGTTTGTTCACTAAATGAATTTCATGTTGGTTGTTTTTTGAAGGGTATTTGATTGTTATTTAACTTTTATGTTCTTTTGTTATCATTTTATGAATCTTATATATTAATTTTATTTAGTAATATGTAATGATATCTTATATGATTTTCGGAAACCCCATTATGTATGTTTGATATATTTATGTTGGAATTTAATTCATTTATTATTAAAAGAAGTTGTTAATTAAGTTTTGAATTGTGTTTGGTCTCCAAAAAATGATTTTATGTGTTCAACTTGGGTAAAATATTTACGGATCATTTGGAATATTCTTAAAAATAATTTCACGTTTTTTTTATCAATGTATTCTAAAAGTCCTGGTTGGAACATTATAAAATGCATTTTTTATTTTGGAGAATTTTTACTATATTATATTTGGATTTTGATGGTTATATAAAGTGATTTGATTTTCTTTTGTAATGTGTTATGCATGGGTAAAAGGGGTTGTTTTAGTGAAGGGTGTTTTGAGGTGTGATGAATAGTTTTTTATGTCAATCAAATTTTATGTTATTGACTTCATGATTGATTTTAATCTCCTCCATTTCATTTATCATGATAACCCTAGTTACTTAGGTGTGACCTAGTACATGTACTTGTTATAAATTGATCATCTCTCCCTAGTATGGGATTACATCCCCACACTTACTTGGAATCAATATGCTCTCCCTATATATAGATCAAAACGATTCACTTTCTAGGCATTGATACATTCTCACTAAGAACAATTATTGCACCAAAACCTCAGCCAATCATACTCCTTGATCCCTCCCTCTACTACACATCCACCTTTAATGCTCGACATCATTGTAGCATGTCCTTCTTCCCTCTTGGATCCAGATTCTATTAGACACACTTTTAAAAAATCTAATGCTTTTATCTAATGGTTTCCCATTCTAATGAACACCTCACTTATGACTAATTCAAAATCAATGTAACTTTTGAACTCTCTGAGATTTGGAAGGATACTTTCCCCCAAATTCTGAATCCTCCACCATTTAATATCAATCCAAACCTTACCCATTTCAATGGAATCACAACTTTGTTACTAGTGCAATTACACTAAATCGTAGAAAACTACTTCACTAGAGAAAACCCAGTAGTCTTGAAACCAAGACTTAATATCGAGTCTTGATAAAATAATCAACATATGTTATGTAACCAAGATTTTATACCAATTTTTGGTAACTTAGAGAAAAATAATAAAACTATATGATAGCACTAGTGGGATTTGGTTCAAATCAATAATCCTAATGTTCTCCTAAAATATAAATTAAACCCCTGAAACTTTAAGATAGTGTATGAAATTCTAGAACATACCTTAATTGAAACAAATCCCCAAACCTAATATACCATAACATAAAAGTAATGCTACAAGTAATTAACTATATTATATCTCTACCTTATAGTTACATTAACCTCATGGTTTTCAAAATACCTCCCCTAGAGGAAAATGAGAAATAAAGGATAAACGCTTGACATAAATGGAATAAGCACACCACATGAAGTTTATGTTCTTTGGATGACAATCCTACTTCATAGGGGAATACATTGATATTTTTATTAAGGGATAAATTGAGTTATAAGGGAAACATATAGTTTGTTATACCTACCTATCCAAATCTATATAAGACACTTTATGGACACCCTATTCAAATAACCATAACAACTTATGTAATGAATCCTTCCACCTGAAATAACTTTATGGTGAATCCACTCAAAGGGACAAACAATATAATTCAAGTGATTATCAAATCATATATTATTCTTAGCATAATTTTATATCTAAATATATAAATTATTATATTATTACAACTTTAACAAATTACATGAATTATTTATTAACAATTTATATTCAATGTTATGAAGTGGTGGTGACATTTAGGTTTATGCATCCATCAAAGGTACCAACCCTAGATTTTCTTTATGAATTTTTCTTTAAAAAGTTCTAAACTATTTTGGGACTTGATGTTGTTAACCTCATGGATGAGTTTTAGAGAGGTAATAATTATCTTGAGACTTATAATAATACTCTCATCACTTTGATTTTAGAGGTTACTAATATGAGTTCAGTTAGGAATTTTAGAATGACTAGTCTTTGTAATGTCATTTATAAAGTCTTTTTTAATATTTTAGTAAATTGAATATGTAAAATCATATCATCTATTATTTTAGTACCGTAGTTCTTTTCTTATTTTTACTTGAGACATGATACACTTAAAAGGATCGTGAAAACAACATAGTTTCTTCTAATGATGAGTGGAATAGAGAAATTATTTGTTTGAAAGGAATGACACTTGTGAAATTTTTAATTATGTAATGGGTTCATACTTATATATTTTCTTAGGTGTGTTTGTAAAGGAAGGAACAAATAGTGCTTCATGTGAGAAACATATACATTGTTCTTGGGTTTTACAACCAATTTATTTAGTGTGATACAAGGATCATTGGGATAATTTAGTGTTTTTATTAAACTGGAACATGAGTGTTTCATGGTTGTGAGTGTGGTCACTGACTATGGAACATATCTGTTGGGACTCTGGTGTTGTGGTGAAGGATAATTGATATAACTAGAAAATGGAAGCATGGATAAGGGATATCTAATAGTGTGGAGCACAGTATCAAATTCTTATAGAAATTATTATTATTACTCCTACCTTTTAAATAATGTGATGGAATCATACAACACTGATTGATTTGGGATAAATTGAGGTGTTTTCTATGTATCTTTTATAAAGTGACTCTATCGGGATTTATGCCTCTGTTAAAATGCCTAAGTGGGTATTTTAAAATAATTCAAGTGTTTTTAAATGTTTCTTATAGGGATGTCACTCATTTTAAATGATTATGATTATTGGGCCATGAAGTTTTCTTGAATGCTTTAATGAAAAGGAATTGTGGTTTTATGAAAGAGTGTTTGGAACTGATTAATGTGTTTTAAAAAGGGCGTGTTATTTTAAAGATGAATGTTTTGTAAATGGTTGGTTTCTTTAATGGTATTTCAATTGTCATTTTTTAAATATTTTTAAATGACATTTGAATTGTAGTTTTTTCATAATATTTTATTTTTATATTTTTATAGAATTAGGAAACCTATTACATTATATCAATGTTTTGTGTATTTATTTTGTTTAATACTAATATCACTGAATCAAATATGATGGATATGAATAAAGACTAGATGGATACCAATAATTTGACAAGAGAGTATGAAGATAGAGTGAAAGAGTTCGTCAAGTTTGCAAAAGATCATGCATGTGAACCTTCTCAAATCCTTTTTCCATGTTTATACTATTTTTATTCAAGACAAGTTAGTCTAGAGGAGTTATAAGAACACTTGATCTATCACATAATAGATCAAAGTTATAAATGTTGGAATAAACATGGGGAAAAATCAAATGTAGCTAGTGACTAGGATAACAGTGTGTTTTATGGATCATCTAATATGATTACATGTTTGGACAATGAAGAAGATTGTATTGAGGATCTGATGACAGATGTGAATGATGATGAATATCATATTAAGGAAATGACGAGTATAGTTGAAGATGAACTTAAAGATTTCCAAAAATTGTATGTGCAGTTAAAGAGTTATTAAAATACGCCTTTGTATAGTGGTTTCACTAAATATACAGTATTTGCATCCATACTAAAGATATATAATTTGAAAGTAAGCAATTTATGGGGTGACGCTAGTTTTACAGAATTACTTGATCTATTGAATGACATGATCTCAGAATATAATGAGATCCTGAGCTGAACATATGATTCCAAAAGAATTCTATGATCGATGGGTATGATCTATGAATGAATACATTTCTTCCTGAATGACTTTATACTATTTCATAAGGACCATAAATCTCTTCAAGAATGCCCAAAGTGTGGTGCTTCTTAATACAAGAAAGATAAATCTAGTCCTACGAAATTTGTATGGTACTTTACAATCATTCCAAGGTTTAAAATATTATATGGATGTAAGTAGACCGCAGGGCAATTAACGTGGCATGCATATAGAAGAAATAATGATGGGAAACTACACCAACTGGAATAATCTACTTAGTGGAAGATAATCAATTGTGATTATCCTAGTTTTTGAAATGATACAAGAAACCTCTGTCTTGCATTATCTACAGATGAAGTGAATCATTTTGGTTTTCAAAGCAACACTCACAGTACATGGTGGGTTATGTTGGTAAATTATAAACTTCCATCATGGTTATGAATTAAATGAAAACACATCATGTTATCTATTCTTATATTGGGGTCAAAATAACCAGGTAATGATATTGATGTTTATTTGGATCTATTAATAAAGTATTGGAAATTATCATGGGATTATAGTGTTACATTGTATGATGCTTATAGAAATTAATATTTCACATTGGGAGCCATGTTTTATGGGATGATAAATGACTTTCCAAATTATGGAAATTTTTCAGGATGTATCATTAAAGGAATTCATGGGTGTCCCATTTGTGAATAAGGTACACAGTTAATTAGGTTGAAACATTCATCAAAAAATGTGTATCTTGGATATCAAAAATTTCTACCCCGATGACCTATGTACCGATCTTGGATGACATCATTCGGTGGAAGTTCAGAAGAACATACATCACCGTCTCCACTAAAAGGTTATCAACTATTTGATAAAGTATAATATGGGGACACTACTTTTAGTAAACCATTTTCGAAAAACCTTATAAAAACCAGTTGGAAGAAGAGATCAGTTTTTTAATTAACATACTACAATTTTCTATATTTCAAGTACTTTCTTGATGTTATGTATGTTGAAAAAAATGTATGTGATAGTGTTAACGGCATGTTGCTAAATGCACCCAGAATAAAAAAGGATGGAATTAAGGCTAGGTTGGAAATGGTTGACATGGGTATATGAGAAGAGTTGGTGCTAGTGAAGGGTGAAAAATGAAATTTTCTTCCTCTAGCTTCTTACACTATTTCCAGGTAGGATAGATATCAGTTTTGAAACTTCTTGAATGACGTAAAGGTTCTAGAGGGTTATTCATCAAATATCAAGAACATTGTGTCAATGATTGATTTAAAGTTAAAGGGTCTGAAATCACATGAATACCACATTTTAATGCAAGATCTAATTTATATAGCTTTACATTAAATTTTTTCCAAGAATGTTTGTTATAAATTAATGAATCTCTGTTTCTTCTTCAAAGCTATATACAACAAAGTTATAGACCCGAAGAAATTTCTGAGTATAGAAAGAGAAATTGTCATCATATTATGTGAATTGGAAATTTTCTTCTCATCGAAATTATTTAATATGATGGTTCATTTAATGGTTAAATTGGTGAGATAGATTCGACTATGTGTTCTTGTACATTATAAATGGATGTACCCCATTTAACGATATATGAAGATTTTGAAAGGGTGTCTCAAAAATAAAAATCAGCCAGAGAGTTGTATTGAAGAGTGATATATTGTTAAGGAATACATTCAATATTGTACCAAATACCTCTCTAGTGTGGAAAGCATTGGTCTACCAAAATATCATCACACTGGGAGGCTTATGGGTGAAGGAATTTTCAGAAGAGAGGTTGTCACAATCAATACTATAGATCAGGAGCAGGCTCACCTTTATGTTTTTCATAACAGTTTAGAGGTTGACCCATATGTCAAAATCCATAAATAAATTCTTAGGTATTTGAATCCATAAAGGGATGAAAATGGATATCAAATACACATAATCTCTAGTTTATAGGATGGTTTTGAGACCATATATTTAAGGAGTCATATGAAAATTCAGACTCAGTTTTAAAATGACTTTGATGACTAGTCGGAGGAACAAGTGTGTATGTATTATCTTATAATGATTATGTAATTAATGGTTATAAATTATATAAAAATGAACATGATAAAAACGGTACCATGAAAAATAGTGGAGTTACACTTGTTGTTGAAGTGATACATGTTTCCAGTGCTAAGGATAGTAATCTAATTTGTGTGAATATGTCATGCTTTGGCCTCATCAAACAAATATGGGAGTTGGATTATATGAACTTACAAGTGCCAATTTTTCAATGAAAGTGAGTTGATAATAGGATTGATGTTAAAATAGATGATTTGGGATTTGTAAAAGTTGATTTTAGTAAGTAAGGGTTCAAAGGCAAACCATTTATAATGGAATCACAAGTAGTACATGTTTTTTATGTTATAGATCCCGCAAACTAAAAGTGGTCAATTGTTCTGTTGTCGACCAAAAACACTGAAGGGTCCTATGAAACTTCAATGAAGAATGACCCTTTCATTGGGATGTTGCAATCATTTCATAGAGTTACCAATGTAGATAGCGTTTTTTATGTCATAGAAGACCATAATGAAAGGATTTGGATAGTTGATATAGGGGTCAAATCCCTTCAGCCTTTAAAAAGAGAGATTTTAATAATCCAGTTATATTTTTTTAATATGCATCATGTTACCTTGTGTTATTATCTATTATTTTCTTCTTTTATGTAATATAAATTAAATGTTAAACTACTTCTATAGATAATGACTTATACACATGATGATGCTCTCAATCCCGAGGCACAATAGGTCTCTCAACCTACTGCTACTCGCAGTGCATAGGACTAACAGGTTTCTCAGCCTGTTGTTGTTGTTTCTGCAAATGCAAAGGTACAACCACCATATGCACATGTTGATGCTAGCACTCCAGAGGAACATATTGATGATGTTGAAACCAAGGAAATTATAGGCAACAAAACATAGGCGGCGTAGAAAAAACAGAAGTATTGTAGTTTGACGGTGTTAAAAAAAATCCTTAAGTCAAATGATAAATGCATAAAATATGAGGTCAGATGAAATAAGGGGGGCTAGTATGTTAACTCCAACAATGCCATGTTTATTAGTTACAATGTAATTGTCACTCGGAAACGCGTGCTGATTGATGTACAATCATGGCACCATGTTCTCAACAGGCTTAAGACACTGATGTGGGGTGATAATATGGTAACATTATGATATCATTTATTTAATTTTCTAAAAAATAAAATAATAAAACATTGACTTACTCTTAATCATCCCTTTTAGAGTGCATTTATAGTTGATGACTCTCACAAGGACTGTGTATTAAGGGTTTATGGAAGGATTCATAAAGTATTTTTCCCAATTTTAATGAAATGTTATCTTAAATATGTTGAAGGTAAAATAAACTCACACCCACCTCCTATATATGCACACCTGATAACCAAAGGAGCATGGGATGCATTTACTAGCCATCATGCAGAGCAGTCTTTTCAAGTACATTGTTTTTTGTAATATGTTGTTTGAAGATACATGTATTCATCACTTTGATTGGTAGTTTTTTATTTATGAAATAGAAACTAAGTGACAAAAAAAGGAATGAGTAGAAAAACCGGTGTACCCCTACCATAAAGAAAGAATGAGGTACGATTCACTTGAAAAAAAAAATTGGTATGTATTTTAAATCTACCGTAATACTTTTATGTGACATAAAAAAACCATAACTATGATCCTCTATTTATATACAGATTGATGAATCCAAATCCAAAGTCCCTTCAATCCCACGCCATGTGCTATGGAAGGAGGCATGTGTAAATAAATATGGGATACTAATAGATTAAAATACACAAAAAGTGTGGGAAACATGTGTAAGTATGACATAATAAGTATCTTTTTTATTTAAATTTATATTATATAATAATGATTACTTATTTTCCTATATTTTCTATCTGACATAGTTACAGGCATCAACAACATCCAAACCGGATGCAGACATACTTTTGGTGGCATTGAAGTCGGAAAAAAAGTATGGTTGTGTTAGAGGTACAGGTTTTGGGGTGACACCCCGAACATTTTTTGAGAAAAAAACAAGAGGAGGATAAAATTGAAGAAATAAAAATGATGAGAGAAAGAATATATATCATTTAAGAACATATGAAATTTCATAGAGAGGTCATGGAAAATATGATTGTGGGGGAAGAGAAGAAACAACTCAAGAATAACCAATACGTGAAGATCTTGCCCCACCCTCACTAGCTTTGAGGCAATACATTCCCCTCAAGAACCTATCTAAGCTGACATAATCAATGTTCTGATAATTGTTTATTTGAATTGTGAATCAGATATACATTGATACATTTTCTATACTGATATTGTACAGGGTGAAAATGATTGTGATTTATATCTATCAACACCCACAAATCTTCTTGTAGTGAGGGATACGGTGTTCAATATCTATAACTCCATGTTACACAACAGACCACTTCCAACAGGTCATTTAAAAGTATTGATTAACATATCCCATGATCCAAGCACCAAGATACCTATTCCAATTGAGGATGAATATATTCATAAGGTTGAAAAATCTTCTAGAACATTCATCACATGGCTGTCACAACTTATAAAAAAACAAGTCGACAAGAAGGTATTCATTTCCAATTTATTTTTCAAGATAAACCTTTAACATTTAATTAAAAAAGTTTTGAACCAATGAATGTTATTACAAAAGAACATAGGGAAGGGGTGAAAAGAAATAATGGCTTAAAACCATCTCAAGTATCAACCAACTGATCAAAATGATCCACCGAAAGCACCTTAAACTCACATGTTCTCTATCCGCAATTATTATCATTACAGGTTCATGTGAATACAAAGTTAAAAGATGGTGGGGTTCACACAATTATTTTTGATGAAAATATATACAAAGGGGAAGATCCATATTTCATAAGTGTTGGAAATTTAAGTTAAATCCTGCAGTATGATTGGCTAAGCGGATCAGTTGTAAATATATAAATGAGATATGTTTTCATGATTTGATTTTCTAAAATCTGAGATACTATGATAATTATGACTAAATACATTTCATATTTTTTGGAGGCGTATATATTAAAAAATTGAAGGTATTTCCCCATGAACACAAAATTAGACTCATTAGTTCTCACATCACCTCTACAGAATAAAAATAAATATAATCCAAGAAAGAGGGTTAAATAGTGGTAGGCATGCTCAAATAGTTTAATAGCCTAATTATGGATGAAAAACTCTTCTTAAACCCAACTATATAGGGGTAAAACTCTAAAATTTAATCATATCAAATATATTTTAATTTCTTTAATTAATTATTACTTTTTGTGTTTTTAGGCATCATTGTATGCTCATTGCGGTCAATTTGGATACTCCAAATATTTATTTCTTTGATTAAATGCATGGATATCCAATAAACTGATCACACATGATGGAATTTTTCAATTTTTAATACACTACATCCACCATTTTATAACTAAATATCTTTTTATATAATTAAATTATCTTTTAATGAGGATTTTGTTATGATAGGGAGGTGTGTGAATATCATATACATCATGGAATGAGGCCAGGGGAAAAGAAAAATGGAACTTCACAAGTAATATGATTGGATACAAATCAAGGAATATATAATAATATTTCACTATCCAAACACATATCAAAAAATTACTTATTCTTCTCAATATTTCTATAGTGTCTGAAACAAACAAATGGAAAAGACTGTGGTTATTATGTTTCTAAATTTATCAAAGAGATCGTATTCCATAAAGAAACTAGTATCCCTGAAGAGGTGTTTTCAAAGATAATTACTATTTCATTTAAAATATTTCTTAATCCTTTGTGTATTTATATTTTTTCAGTACTACCATGATTGTCGAAAAGACTCATATTCACAAGATGATATATATTTTTTTAGAAATAAATGGACAACATACCTGATATAATAATGTATACAAATAGCATGAAGATGTGACTGGTATGACTTGAAGTGTCTATTTTTACTTAAAATTGTTAGTATTTTTAGTAAAAAGAACAAGTGTCATATTGAAAACTGATCAGACACATTAGGATTGTTTTTATACTTTAGTAAAATGATCCATAAATCATTTGTGACATTTAGGAATCAATTGCATCTAAATATGAAGCATGGTGTGACCATTATGACTTTAAGTGTGTATTTTTATATAAAATTAACAATAAATTTAGAAAAAAGAACAAATGACATACTGAAAACTGAGAAAATGCATTCAGATTGTTTTTATACTTTAGTAAACTGATCCATCAGTCATTTGTGACATTAAATAATCAACCACACATAAATCTGACAAACAGTGTGACCGATATGACTAAAAGTGTCCCTTATCATTTTAAAATTGACATTTTAGCTCAAAACGCATCACACACTAAAAACCAATAAAACTCTCTCTAATTGTCTTTATAATTTAGGAAAATGATTCACGAGTTCTTTGTGACGTGTATGAAGTAGTCTCATGTCAAACCGACACATGATGTGACTGGTATGACTCAAAATGCATGTTTCTAGTTTGAAATGATATTTTAGTAAAAAACACAACTAACATACTAAAAACTGAGAAAACGCATTTGTATTGTTTTGATACATTAGGAAAACAATATAAAAGTAATTTTTGACATTTAAGAATCAATCATACCTCAATCCAATGCACGGTATGGCCTATATGACTCAAAGTGTCTCTTTTTATTTAAAATCGACATTAGTTTTAGAAAAAAAACACAACTGGCATACTTAAAACAGAGAAAAATCATTCGTATTATTTTTATAATTTGGTAAAATGATCCATGATTCATTTTTTACATGTATAAATCAACCCCACCTCAATATAATGCACAATGTGACCGGTATAAATCCAAATGTGTCTTTTTAATTAAAATTGACATTAATTTAAGTAAAAAGAACAACTAACATACTAAAAACCAAGAAAATGAATTTGGATTGTTTTGATACTTTAGGTAAATGATACAAGACTCGTTTTTAATGTGTGAGAATCAGCATTACCTCAATATGATGCACGGTGTGTCCAGTATAACTAAAATTTTTTGTTATCAGTTTAAAATTTACATTTTAGCTCAAAACATGCCACTCACTTAAAACTAGGAAAACACCTTCTTATTGTCTTCATAATTTAGGATAGTGATTATTAAGTCTTTTATGACATTTATGAAGTAGTCTCACATTAAAGTGACACTGATGTGATAGGTATGACTCAAAAATTATGTTTTTGATTTGAAATGATATTTTAGTAAAAAAATGCAACTAACATACTAAAAACCAATAAAACTCATTTGGATTATTTTTATACCTTAGAAAAAAGATCCATGAGTCATTTGTGATCTATAGGAATCAACCACACTTAAATCTGACGAACTATGTAATCAGTATAAATCCAACTGTTTTTTATTTTAAATTGACATTAATTTAAGAAAAAAGAATAAGTAAAATACTAAAACCTAATCAGACACATTCGTATTGTTTTAATACTTTAATAAATTGATCCATGATTCTTTTGTGATTTTTAGGAATCAACCTTGCCAAAATCCAATTCATGGTGTGACCAGTATGACTAAAAGTGTATGTTATCATATTAAAATTGACATTTTATCTCAAAATGTTTCACTCACTAAAAACCAAGAAAATTTCCTCTGATTGTCTTCATAGTTTAGAATAGTGATTCATAATTCCTTTGTGACATGTATGAATAATTCTCATATCAAACTGATGCACAATATGACTGGTATGACTAAAAATGGGTGTTTCTTGTTTGAAATGATATTTTAGTAAAAAACAAAATTATCATACTAAAAACCTTGAAAATCCATTAGGATTATTTGATACTTTAGAACAATGATCCATGAGTCATTTGTGACATGTAGGAATCAAACACACCTCAATAAAATGAATTATTTGACCAGTATAAATCCAAATATTTCATTTAAATTTAATATTAATTTTAGTAAAAAAAAGGGACATACTCAAAACCAAGAAAACTCATTTGGATTATTTTGATATTTTAGAACAACGATCCATAACTCATTTGTGATGTGTAATAATCAAGTCCATCTCAATACAACACACGGTGTGACATGTATAGCTCCAAATGTGTCTTTTTTATTAAAAATTGACATTTTATTAATTTATTCTTTCATATTAATGTTTAATTTATTTCTTTATAGTATTACTAAAATAATATTTGTTTTATTTTATTGGTGGAACCTTTTTATTGAGTTTGGATGATTTTTTCGGCAACTAATACCATGGGGAGATATTTTTGATAGGGGGTGACATCTTTCAAATGATGAAACATTAGTTTTTTTAACTGTTTGTTGAATAATTATAAATGCAATTATATAAAACATTGTTTGAAATATATATATCATTTTTCCAAACCCTTGTGAGTGGTGCTTTGTTCTTTTGTGTGTTACTTTTTTATTGTGTGTATTATGCAGGTGATGTTTTTTGTAGGTGTTGTGTGTGTGTTTTGTAGGTGCTACTGGTGGGTGTGTTTTTTATATGTTCAGTTGTTGCTGGTGGATGTGTTGTTATATAAATATCACATCACAGGAAACT
This sequence comes from Viscum album, assembly GCA_963277665.1. Taxonomy (NCBI): domain Eukaryota; kingdom Viridiplantae; phylum Streptophyta; class Magnoliopsida; order Santalales; family Viscaceae; genus Viscum; species Viscum album. Next base: position 425,001,755 of record OY728129.1, on the reverse strand, counting down.
AGTCATTTATCAGTGCTATTTCAAGCACTAATAAATGGGGGGCCTTTATCAATGGTTTTTTTAGAACGAATAAAGGATGCCTTTTATCATCTCTTTTTTACCGCTGCTAAAGGGGACTCCCCTCCACCCTTTATCTTTTTTGAGATTAATAGTTCTTTTTTAGCACTGTTAAAAGCATTTTCTAGTGCTGATAAAAGCACTATCTGTAGTAGTGATTTCTCTTCCCATGGTTTATTTATGATAAAATGAATTGTTTTATTTTAAGTGGTACACATATGTATGTATTATGATGGGTGGGGTCCTATATTACTCTCTAATTAAATGTTTGTGGTTTTATATCTCATGAGATAATGTTGCGTGTACATACTTTGATTTTTTATTAAAACTAAATGGTGGACATACTTGAATTTGTTTACAAAATTAAAGGGTGTAAATACTTTTATTCGTTCATATTTATTTATTATGATTATTTTTGTTCTACTACTTCTCTAAAATGTTCCTTATTTGTAAACTATGGAAAATGTTTATGATATCCCATGTTATAAAGGTGTTCTGCTTTCTTATTTATTGATTTCATGTTTGTTAAATGTTTCTAGGACATGCTTTTTATGACCTTTATTTGGTCTTATGTTACTATATCATGATCCTTAATGATCAATCAAGTTTTTTTATCACATATGATATCATGATATTTTTATCTAATATTACTTTTTTACTCATGTTTTACCTCGTATTTAAGATCTAACCATTATAACAAGTTGATATGGTTCCCTTACTAAGCATTCAAGCTCACGTCTTCTTGTGTTTATATTCCCAAGGTTGTAAAGATAATTATTTCATATGAGATGTATATAAGAGGTTATATTGGAAACAGTTTTTTATAAATGTTCATAATTTTAGTAAAATAGGATATTTATGTAACTATACTCCAAGAAACTAACCATTTTAGTCTTTAGTTTGTGAAACTATTTGTGGAATATATTAATTAAACCATGAAATAAATGTATTATTAATTTATTATTATCTTAGGCCACTATGTTAAAGGTCTTGTGATGATAAATCATAAAATACGTGAAAGGATTTATGACAATACATATTAAACATACTGTCAAGGCCTCATGCCAAGACATCATAAATAATTGGGAAAGCATACACTAAATAACCAGTCTAGTTTGATTTATGAGACCAAAATATGAATAGAGGGGATATAATAGGCCCTTAACATAACTTATTAATTCTAATTAATTTATCATATTAAAGGGTTGAATAATCTATACAATACATAATCAATATAATTATCCATATTTGAAGACTAGTATATGAAATGTCAAAAAAAATCCACAGTCAAAAATAGAACATCATGATCATATGCCATATAGGTTCATATTTTTTATAGTATTCTTAGATTATATATCCATTAAATAACCATGGAAACTTATAAAAAATGTTCAAATTAAATAATGGTTATGACGGTGAGAAAGTATTTTCATTTCGTATATGTTAAAAGAGAACATTCTTTTAACACTTTTGTAAAAAAGTCAAAAGTGATTCATAGAGAAAACATTTGAAATGATTCATTTTAATCATTTGTAAAGAAGGAAAAAATTGGTTCAAAATAACCTTTAAAAATATTTTAAAAATAAATAATATAATTCTTGAAACATTGGATGAACATGGACATCAAGAAGAAAACTTTTGAAAGGAAAACTTTAAAATAAGGTTTTAAAGGAAAGTCCCTTATGGCTTTCAAAACTTTTGAAACAAAAGGATGTTGAATAAGAGATATTGAAATGGATTTTTAAAACACTTAAATTTTATTAAATTAATTATAAAATACATATATAAGGTAATTCATACACCACAAAAAAAATTTGGTGAAAATGGTATAATTTTCAACGAAAGTTAATTAAAATGAGAAACCCCTTACCTGAAGTACAACTCAATTAATAATCACTATAAAATCTTGTATGATTAATTTATATTTATTATATTTCTATAAAATAACCATATACATAATTATAATATCATAAATTATCTACTTATTTCATTTAAATACCTATTTATTATTATTTATCTATTAACATCATCATTTTGAGTGTTAAGTGCTTCGTTTCTCAAATATGTTTTGTTTTAGAAGTTATGGTAATTTCATCTTAGTCATGGTTTAATCATATATATAATTTTTATAATGTAATATATATCATATTATTACACAATATCATTAGTATTCAATAATATTTAATCATTTATGTCATAAATATTATAACATCACTCATCTAGGTGGTAAAACTGACCTAAGTAAGATCATGTTATAAATACCGAAAGAGTAAGAACATGCCAAGGTATAATCAAAATATAAAATTTAAATAATATTATTAAAGTAATGAGTATAATATATTTTCATTATATATAATTTTATTACCATCCATAAAAGTAGATATTGAAAATGAAATATATCACTCATAGAGATGGTAGTTCATACGTACACATAAATGATACTGTCATTTTATAATGAGAAAAAGAAAAGAAATTAGATAATATTTTATCATTAAATAATCATTATTACATAATAAAAATCATATATATTTATTAAATCCATCATTATAACCATCCATGAGAGGCAGTGATGTAAAATGAATCACATCGCAATGTGGAGGTGGTAGTCCACACGTATGCACGAGCGATACTTTCATTTTTATTTTGATATAAATGAGGTTTAAAATGGTTGTGATGTAATCATAATAACATATAAGTGTATTTATTATAAAATATTAATCATTTTATGATGGATACGAAAAATGTATAGGAATTATAATAAAGAATAAACTTTGAAAGAGTTTGTAAAGAAAATTCCTTATTCGTTGAGAGATCTCCATTGTCTTACACCATAGGTATTATTAGGATGGTCTTAGGAGATGATAATAAGATCAATAACAAAGAAACTTAATCGATTAAGGTATTAGTTTATGTATTTTATGATCTATATTACCCAAAATATTTGAATAAAAGAGAATATTAGGTCCACTTTTATAATTGAGGAAAGGACACACTTGAAAATACATAAAATACTTAAATATGATATATATATATATATATCATAATCATGTAAAGTGGAAAAAAAGAACACAAAATTAGTATATAATAATTTATATGTTATAAAAATACTTAATCAATCAAATTTAAAAAAAATTTGTAAAAATTTCAATCCTTATCTTCTAGTTAATCCCCCTTTAATCCCAATTTAACCTTAACCACGATAACTTAACTTTTTACCATGATAAATTAATTATATATTCAAAAATAAAAAATAAATTATAAAAAAGTTGTAAAATTATGATTAAAAATTTTCAATTCATTTTATCATATTCAAACTCTATAGTCAGAATAAATTAAATTTCATATAAGTATGAAAAATGTATGAAAACAGTTTTTAGGAAAATACCTGATTTAAGCATAAAAATTACTTCACCTTGAAATAAAGTAAGTCTTTGATTTCCAAGAATTTATTTATAAAAATAAAAAATAAAGGAAGGTTTTTGGACTTTTTTATCAATAAAAAACCTAGCTTAACCTTCCAAATATAATATTAAATTCAAAGACCCAAAATAGTTTTTCATTTTAATAAAATATAATTTATGTTCATAAAAGTCAATAATGGGTTCCTAAATTCAAAACAGTGTTTTAAAATAAAGTATTTAACTCCTTAGAAATATATTCAATTGAAAAACACTCACCCAATAGAATAAATTCATGTGATATAGATATTTTAAAGCCCCACCCCATAGTTTTAACCTTGTTTTACCATTACTGAGGTGACAAATCTTTACCATGGATACTATTCATAATGACCAAAACTAAAAGGGACTTATTTAACAAATTTTAACTTATTTATAATAAATATGGAATACATTTTTAAATATTAAATATATATAATTTGTATAAATCAATTTCAATATAAATGTGTAAAACTCAACGCAAAATAGCTTTTAGAAAAATGCATTTTTAAGCCTAAAAATCAACTTATACCAAAATAAAGTATAATGTCGATTCCTATGTAATTAATTATATTATTTATAATTAAAGTATAATTATTATGATTTAATATAAAATTTATAACATAATTTAAATTTTAAATTACTTGATTTAATGAAAATAAATTACATTTTTACAGAAATCGTTATTTTTTACTATTCACATAAAATAAATACTTTCAAAAAATATAAAAAATTCACCCTAAGATATTATTTTAATTATAATTATATTAATTTAAAAAAAATAAAGTTTTAAAATAATGGTTTAAATTAATTATAATTTTAATTCACAAAAGGTGATAAAAATCATTTTTGAAGAAAACGTATTTTTGAAGCATAAAATGTCTTTATTGAAAATTGAGTACTTATTTATTATGAATTAATAAATACATTTTAATTAAATAAAAACTTCATAATTTTTTTTCATAATGGTATAATTTCTATTCATACTTTCAATTTAATAGTTAGGTTATAACGGTCATAATTAAATAATAATATTTTTATAGTATATCATAATTTTCTTAAAGCATGGTATTGCGTTTTAAGAAATATATTTTGATTATTATTGTTTTAAAATAATTTTTTAGAGTTTTATATTATCCCCCAATAAAATAAATTTCATCCTCGCAATTTTTTTATCTTGGTAACCAATGTTTTAATATCTTAAAATACTTTTGTTGAAAACCCACATCGTACAGAGGAATAATAAAACTTCCTTCAAAAAAGGGAAGTGGGAAACATATAGGATACCTAAAATAACACATGATTGGGTTCCTATATAAATATAACATTAGTGAAAAGTTAATATATGGACATTGAAGATAAATATAATGTCCAAATAGTAATGGAGAGTGATAAAGTACATGATTATGAGAAATTTAATGACCACAAAGCCATAAATAATTAAGGGATAAATATGACCATAAATTGATCAGAAATGAATGTAATTTAATAGAATTTTTATTTCAATATCATTTTCCTAGATTTGAGGTAATTTTTTACTATCATGATAAAAAAAACATGATAAAATATAATTACTTTATTTCTTTCAAATTTTTAATTTTTTCCTTTGGATTGAATATTTTAGTCATTTTTTACATTTTATTTTAATGATGAATGACTAAGAAGATTTTAATATGCTTAAACAAAAAAATTAAAAATTTAATGGATCTTAAGTTTCATAAAATAAAGATTATTTCTTTCACCTATCTAAAAAATAATTATAAGAAGTTAAGATAATACTCAATATAAATAAACCTTCTTATAAAGAAATAATACTTTCATTCATAAAACATCAATAATGACAACCATTGAAATGATAAAATACTTTAACCTTTAAATTATAATACTACTTACATAGATTATTTTTTGCTCCGTATTCTAATTCCTAAATCCTCAAAAATAAATAAACCCAAAAAAATTATATTATTTCAAATCCAAACATATGTGTAATAATCGTGTATGAAAATAGGGTATGTCTATGTGTCATAATGGGAACTAATTTAAATATCCTTGTTACAATAAGGTTTCCATTAGAATTATTTATTAAAAACTCCCTTCTTAAACTACTAGGTAAATATAAATTTTTTTTGGCAAACATGGATGATAAAAAAACTAAAAAAATCTAAAATCAAATAAAGTATTTACTAAATTTGAGGCTATGATCAAAGTAAATACTAACATAACTTAAGGGATCTCAGCATCCATTGTACTAATTATATAATCATGTACATTCACCCTTATCCTTTTTTGAGTTAAATTCCATTGACACTTGGGGAAATTTTTTGCATAATGACATATATAATTACTATTGAAACATTGTGAATTGGTGACTTCTTTCTTTCCCTTTCATTCATGCACTTGATGGACTTTCTCTTCACACTTGAATAAAACTTACATTCCCTTCAATAAATTATCAAGGTATTTATTTCCACAATTATCACATGTTGTAAATTTCATCCTTCCCTTTTTTTCTTTCGTCTCATTTTTCCCCTTAGTGCCCACTTATCCTCTTTTTCTCTTGATTTACTTTAAAAATATATTACTTAGAGAATTATTTATTCATCATAAAATCACTCGATACCATATCATCATATGATGAAAATGTTTGAGAGGCAATCACCCTTCAGAGACTTGAATTAATTACATTAAATAAATAGTCAATATTACTTTTCATATTACGTACATAGTTCATAGCATGACTTTCCATTATTATAAATTTTGTCTCATACTCAGTAACACTTTACACTTTATTATATCATAGATTGAGTAATTTTCTTTCCATATTAGCTTATTACTCATAAGGGGGATATTTTTCAAAAAAATATATCCTTGAAATACTTCAATTCTATACTCACTATCTCCTCCTCCTCAATTATATTATTAATCAATAACCACCATTTATCAACATATCAATTTAAATAATACAATGGTAAAATAATATTCTTCCTTTCATTACTTCTCAAATCTAGAAACAACTTATCAAGGGACTTAGTACACTATTCATATATCAATGTATTAGTAGTTATATCAAAATATAGTGGTTTTTACCACATAAAGTGGTCTAAAATCAATGAATCGTGTTTTGAATAAATAGTTTGTTCCATACAGAAAATATTATTGGTTATAACCTAAGTGAACTGTACTAATATAGTCATAATCAACTCAAATCCAACACCTATCATGTTGAATTTCCCATAATGAAAATCCCTTCATTGATAATGGGTGTTGACACATTTTGCATTATTTTTATTAGGTTTTATTTATAAATAAATTTTTATAATAGATTAAATTAGAACATTATAAATAAGAGTGTATAATTCCAAATCTAGGAAAATACCTAAAATAAATTTCAAATTTATGCATATATCATCTTATAATCATGATTTTAGTGTTATTCGGAATATATTTAAATCACAAAAATATTTTTAAATATTTTATAGTGGTTCATAAATAGTGTATAAATCAACCAAATCATATCCCATAAGAGTGTATATCCAAGTTTTCAATATTAGGCCTAATCTTCATGCATTGGTGATGATTGAGTTAATACCCAATCTTACCCTTTTAGAGTTATTACCCCTGATTTCATATATTCCACAACACTATCTACTTTCTAATATCCAAACAGGGATGTATTTTCTGGGAAAACCACATAATATATACTCTAAAAAAACTTTATGATATTATCATATACTTAGGATTATACTCAAATTATATCATATGGTTATATTCATTAATATATTTTTTAAAATATAGTTCCCAAGTTCTGTACTAAACTTGATTTGATACAAAACCTAACACCCCGAATCTAAAAACTTAAAGTTGGTGGTTATTTTACTATATTTTCAAAAGATACAAGATATTGCATCCCAAATGATCAAATAGTTTATATTTCTTGGAATAATAGATATACATTATTCTAACATTACATTTGAAAACATGAAATAAAAAAAATTCTAGTGATAACATTACTATTTATTCTATTATATCCCTAAAATCATTTATATATCCCTTCTTGGTATCTTGAGGAAAGGAAAACATAAAAAAGGGTGATTTCAAATTCTCAATAAAGGAAAAAATATAATTGAATCTAGAATATAATAAATAAGTAATTAATAATTTATCAGAGATAAACAATAATAAAATATTCTATATAACTAATAAAATATGTCATATACACAAAATGGGAATATATCAATGAAGGATGTAACAACATAAATAATCACATAGATAATAGTAACTACTTTAATAATTATGAAATGAATAATGTTTGAATAATAATAATACCAAGGCCTTATTCTAATACATCATAAACATTCCATCAAGTCCATGTCCCAAGGAATCCTAAACTTACCGTTATGACCTCATGCCAAGACATCATAAATAATTTGGAAGTCATACACCAAATACCCATGCTAGTTTGTCTCAAAAGACCTTAAAATGCATTGGGGATCTATAATGGGACCCAAAAATCACTTACTAAGTATAATTCATTCATCATATGAAAGGTTTGAACAATCAATATAACACGTAATCAATAAAAATATTCATATTTGAAAACTATCATATGGAATGTCAGTATTCTTCCCTAGAAAAAAAATAGAACATCATGATCATAAGCCATCCATGGTGATATTTTGGGTGGTATAATTATATTATATCTCTATTAAATCATATTATTTATCAAATGATATTTAGATATATGAAAATACTATTAAAATAACATTCAAACTGTTTTTTGAAAACATGAGAAAAATTTCCTTTTCTTTTGATAAAATTTTAAATAAAAATTTCTAGAATATTGTAAAAACGAATTTATTTGAAAAAAACAAGTAAATTTATAACATAATCTTCAAGGAAAACAATTTTCGTGACAACTAGAAAGTCCATTTATTCTGTACATGTTAAAATAGATTATTCTTTTCACACTTTTTTAAAAAGTCAAAAGTAAGTCTTGTACAAATAATTTGAAATTTTTTCTTTTAATCATTTATAAAGATGGTTAAAATTAGAATAAAATAAAATTTTAAAAAAAAATTAAACATAAATAAGAATATTATTTAAACATTTTATGAACATGGAAAAATAGAAGCAATATTTTTAAAGGAAATCTTTAAAACAAGGTTTTAAAGGAAACCCCATTATGGATTTCATAACTTTTAAAATAAAATGATATTGAAAAGGTGATCTTGAAATGTATTTGTAAAAAAAATTATTTTATAAAATTAATTATGAAATGAATCTTTATGTTATATCATATTCTACACAAAAGAAAACATTTGGTTAAAAAGTCATAAGTCTCAATGAAAGAAAATTGAGATAAGAAATCACTTACCTTAAGCCTGACTTGATTTATAAGTGATATAACCACCTATAATAATAAATTTATATTTATTATACTTCTATAATATAACCATATACATAATTATAATATCATAAATGATCTAATTATTACATTTTAATACATATTTATTAACAATTATCTATTAACGTAATTATTTCGGGTGTTAACTACTTCGTTTCTCATGAATATTTTGTTTTAGTAGTTATGGACCTTGAATAGTAGTCATGGTTTCATCATATCTAGAATTCTAATCATGTAATTTATATAATATTATTAAATAATATCATCAATATCCAACATTAATTAATCATTCATGTCATAAATATTATAACATCACTCATGGAGGTGGTAACACTGAGCTAAATAAGGGCATGTTATTATGACTGAATGAGTAGAAACATGCTAAGGTATAATATCAAAATAAAATTTAAGGAATATTTATCATTTCATAAGTATAATATATATTCATTATATATAATTTTATTATTTCCATAAAAGTGGGTATTTAAAATGAAATATATCACTCATGGAGATGGTGGTCTATAAATACGCATGAACAATACTTCCATTTTCTAATGAGAAAAAGGAAAAGAAAGTAGATAATATTTTATCATTCGATAATTATTATTAAATCATAAATATCATATATATTTCATAAATCCATCATTATAACCATCCATGAGAGGAATTTATGGAAAATTAATCACATTGTAATGTGGCGGTGGTAGTCCACATGTATGTAAGAGTGATACTTTCATTTATCATTTTATTGAAAATAGGTGGAAAATGGTTGTACCATAATCATAATAACATCTCATTATATTTATTATACTTAATTAATTGTGATATTATGGATACAATATATTTATATTAAGTATAATATGAAATAAACTTTGAATGATTCGATAAAGACAATTACCTCTTCTTTGAGAGACCTCAATTGGATTACACCTTAAGCCTTCTTAGGATGGTCTTAAGAGAATACCATAAGGTCATTAAAAAATTAAATGAATCTAGTAAGTTATTATGTTAGTTATTTTTTGAGATAGACTACTCAAACTTTGTGAATAAATGAGAATATGTGGTTACCTTTTATAAGTGAGGTAAAGGACACACATGGAATTACTCAAAATATTTAAATATAATATATATCATAATCATGTAAATTTGAACCAAATCACCAAAAATTTATATATAATATGTTATATTGTATAAATATACTCAAAAAATCACATTTAGATAAGTTTTGTAGAAATTTTAATCCTTATATCTTAGTTTAACCCCCTTTAAACCCAATTTAACCTTAACCATAATAACTTAACTTTTTACCATGATAACATAATTATATATTCAAAAATAAAAGGTTGATTCTAAAAAAATTGAAATAATAGTTCCAAATTAATAATATATTTTATAATATTTAAAATCAATATGTGGAATAAATTTCATTTAACATAAATATGTAAAACACATAAAAATAGTTTTTAGGAAAATACTTGATTTAAGCGTAAAATTAATTTCACTTTTAAATCAAGTAAGAATTTGATTTCCATGAATTGTTTTGGTTAAATAATTAAACATGAAGGTTTCTAGACTTTTTTATGAGGAAAAAACCAAATAGAAACTTTCAACCATACCATTAAATACAAAGATGCAAAATTAGTTTTAAATATGGATAAAATATAATTTATGTTCATAAAAGTCAAGAATAGGTTCCCAAATTCAAAATAATATTTTAAAATAAATTATTTAAATCCTTAAACATGTATTTGGTCGAACAAAACTCACCCAATAGGATAAATTCAAGTGTTATATGTATTTTAAAACCTTCCCCATAGTTTTAACCAAGTTTTACTTCTTTTACCCCAATAAAGATTACAAATCTTTACAATGGTTACTATTCATAAAGACAAAAAAAGGTGATTATTTAAAAAAAATTAATATAATGTTTCAAAATATAGAATCCATATATTTTAAAATTGTTTTAAAAATTTACTTTTATTTAATCAAATGGTCTATTAAGGATATTTTATGTCATCCTTGGATTTTAAAAGTTTTTAAAGTAATCATTTTAATGTTTTCTAATAGGTTCATTTTTTACTCTTTTTATAAAAAGTCAAAAGGAATGTTTTTAACATATATGGAACTAACAGACATTCCCACCGCTATAACTATTTTTTGATATTTATATTTTTATACTCTTTTTAAATTATTATACAAAGAAAAATATTTTATGAAATATTATTTTAACATTTCACTTTCATTTCCTTTAGTGTTTACAAAGGATGTGATTTTTTTACAAAACCTATATTCTTAGTGAACAGATGGTCATCTCTTATATCTTATTAATTATTTGGTCATTGTCTTTATCTTGAAACATTAACATTATTTTGATCGTTTTACATTATATTTATATTAAATATCCATATTATTTTTATCATGGATATGATTATTTCCTAAACTATATATCATTTTTATACCATGAAAGTTATTTGATTCATTGGGGAAAATTTTGATAAATTTATATTCTTTAATCAATATGGATATTTATTGATAATGTATATTATTTATAAATATTATTAATCATTCAATATATAATGAATGTATTGGACATATAGTGGGCCTCATTATAGATATCCCCTTGATGTACCAATAGTCTTTTGAGATGAAATAGTTGGCCAAATTAAATGGTTTTATGGTTTATACCTACCCATAAATTAAACTATATTGGAATAAGGTCTTGAAGGTATAGATATTACGATTTCTAATATCTTAAATTCCAATATTAATCATTTTCTTTATTGATAATTTAGTTATTATTATTATCCATGAGATTATTGCATTGATATTATCCATAGATCCATTTATTTATCAAGTTATTGATTAAATGTAATGTGTTTTTTGTTATATACCGTATCATGTTGATTATACCTTATTAAATCATGATAGCTTCTACTATACATAACCCTTACTGAGAAGTTGGTCTCACCCTTATTTTATTTATTTTCCCCATTATATGAAGTTTAATTCTTTGAATGAGTTCAAGGATGTCAAGTATTTTATTTTTTTATGTTTTATAATCTATTACCAATGTAAAATGGGTATCATGTATGTATCTAATTCTATAAGACTAATAAAGTGATATGTCCTTTGGTATTTGACCTCTTATATCTATAGAAATGTAATAAATTAGACACTAGATCTGGGTTACTGGATTTGAGGTTATAATATAGGAAGTAATTAATGACCACTCAGAACAAGCAGCGATCATAGGCTGACCGATTGAGATGAACCTCAAAGTTCACTATTTTCAATAGAGTTTTCTGATGGGTGACTCCTCAGCTATGGAATTTTTTTTCATATATAGGGAAACCTAGATCCAATATTTTTTAGATCGTTCTAGATCACCAAGTAGATTGGAACTGTGTCGTACTGTATGGATATTTCTTCTCGCTACCAAGGTATGCATGATGTGGTTCATGTATCTCAACTCTGGAGGTACATTCCCAATCCTATGCATATTATCTATTGTGAGGATGTTGAGTTGGATCCTGATGCATTGTATATGGAACACCCAATGTGAATTATAGATCAAAGTGAGAAAGTCCTATTATGGAATACGGTACAACTTATTTGAATTTTATGGAATTATATAGGCATCCAAGTAGATACTTAGGAGTGAGAGTTTGATATTCAGTCCTTCTGGCCTAATTGTTTTGAGAAATATTCCTAGAGATGTTTATCGGAGATGATAATTATTTATAGGGGTGATTGTAATGACCTAAAAATTTTCTATTGTGTTACGAGTTAATTTTATCCATTAATATTATATTTTTGTACTAAAAATTGAATGGGATTATTTTTTGGGGTTTCTAATTGTTTTTTGAGTGACTTGAAGGGATTTTAAGGGAGCACGATTGGAGAATGGTTTTCCCAAACTGTACTGATCCTAAAGGATAGCATGTGGCTAGTGGAAGGGGCTCAAGTGGTGGTATGTCATTAAGGCGCACAGTTTTTGAAACCATGTAGCCTCACCTAACAAAATGTGTGACAACCTCTAGTGTCCAATAAAAAAATGGTGCATCTTTTGAAAAACCATGAAACCAAACCATGCAGGTGACCATGAGAGGGAGAATGCCTTGCATTGTTAGTGCACATTTTTCCAATCTGTATGAGCCAAACTTGTGTGATGGAATTGAATATTCAAAAATCCTATTTAATATCCATAAATTATCTATTTTTAACCATTATTCTTTCTATAGGAATATTTATCGAACCTTGATACTTCATATCCCTTTTTAGATGTTTTCATCTCCTTATAAATTTGAGTCTAGTGGATCCAATTATGTTGATGATTGGGAACTAAGGTATTTGATCCTTGAACCTCTTTTATTTGGGTTTATTCTCGATCTACCCTCTTTCCTTTGGAAAAAATCATAGATCCGGCAAGATGTTTCTAGATATATAAATTTTTATGATAACTAACAATGAACTCATATATCATTTTTAGGATGATGGTGGATTTTACCTGTCAATAAATCCCCTTAACCTGAGCTAAATATCTCATGAATGGTGGAAAATATGGGTAAGTTACTATAGATATATCATCTTGAGACCTTATTCTACTTAAAATTCATATTTTAACTCTATTATAATGAAAGGTTAATGGTAATCTATGTTTTTTGAATAGATCATTGTTTCTAATCTTGATTTTATAAGGAATTTAAGATCCATTATTTGATCAATAATGGCTGGCATCCTCTTATTCATATCACCAAACTAGTTCTATTTATAGAATCTAAGATTTATATGATTATAAAACTACCCTTATTAAAATTTTATCTCCTTGAGTCTCTTTTATTAACCTCTTATTTGATGAATTGTAACCTTATATAAGCATCCTTGACATGAAAACTAGTTTTATGTGGGTGTGAAAAATGATATGGGATTTGATCCGTTAATTATTATTAGATTACTTCATCAATGAGATTGAGGTAGGAAGTATCTTACAATTTAGGCCCCTTGTATACTCTTGTTTCCTTGATATGATTCTTTTTTTTCATAAATTTTTTGATCGTGCTTGATAGTTATCACATGTGTGTGTGTAGTTGTGAGACCCATATATGATGTTTTATTCCATGAGTATTATTATTTATCTTATTATCAATGTTTTATTTTTATCACATGCAATTGTATATTGTTACAAATTATCATGATTCCATTATATATTATACCTTATATTCTCTACCCTATTATGTGTGATTACCATAATTTTGGAAGCATTGCTTTGGTACTCGAAACAGGTGGATAGTCTTGATATGGTTATCCCCTAGAGGGGAAGTGAAATTCACATGTGCTGATGATGATGATGGACCCAAACACATGTTAGGGGAATGATGGTCTTGATTCAAGACCCATGGTAGGGGAATTAGGGGATTATGTCCTAGTTACTTGACCCAAGGCATGGATAGGATAAGATGGCCTTGAGGCCTGACCTGTGATGGAGGTGGGAAGTGATGATCTTATGGAATGATTTGACTTGGTGCCTTGAGACTACCAAGATATATATGTCCACCAGTCTTGTGGCTACCTCTTGTTCACTTTTTAAATCCTTATGATTATCCTTATAGAATATATCCAAGGTAAGTACGGCCTGGGATTATAGTGGCTTGGTAAGCACATTAATTCTTGGAATATGATTGTTTATGTTTTCTTGTGCATTTACTTATATCTTGGAATGAACCTATTATACATGTGAAAACATGTTAAGGATGCATTGGTGGTTTATTATTGGGTTGTATTACTCACACCCTACATGAGAATCTCAATGCATGTGAAAAAATCATGATTCAAGATTTAAGTAAGGGTAAAAAGACTATGGAAAATAGTTGAGCAATGTAGAGTTGAGATGGTAGGGGTAACAATAAAAACTCCATAGGATTTTCATAATGCTTTATTTATATATCTACTTATACCTTTCATACTCTGGTTTGTATTTCCACATCGGGATCTTGATTATTTATTTACATGACATGGGTTCCATTTTTTTCATTACATTATGATACTTATACTTCCACTTGATATTTTGAGTTGATTTATGTTTCTTTTATGTTATGTTATATATATATATATATATATATGATTATTGAGGGTATAGTATCCCCACTGATGGTGTTTGGACCCTCTCTTCTAGCCAGGAGCCTCTTTCATATGGGAAGGAATGCATGAGGTCTCATGCCTCACTAGATCGAACCTGGTGGTTCGGGACAAGGTGTCACACCATGACTATGGTGTGGTGAGATCCAACTCATTTTTTCCTCCTCCCTCACATAAAACATGATGTATCTTCATATTCCACCTCAAATTATCAAAACAGCTAAACTAAGGTGTTTTAGTGGTCCCTGTTTTACAAAGGTTAACTATCCATGTAAAACGGCTTCGAAATTCGCCATATAGGTCATTTTACTACTCACAGTGCACCCCAACATTAATATTATCTATATTTACATAATATAAAGAAATTCATATGTAAGGTTACCCCCATATAACCTTATTTTATCTTAATATGTCCATTGGTACCCACACGTGAGCTCGAATCCTCCAAAACATCCTCTCAAAATGGCCACCCTTTCCATTTTACCTCCCATGGGGCACAAAGAACTAAACATACAACTCAAAAACCCTTACATGAGATAGGATATACCTTTAAGAAAATCAAAAAATTCACCCAAAATGGTTACTATGGTCATTTTGGTCATCACAGTACACCCCAACCCCAAAAAATTGAACCTCAAAACTACCAAGGGTTTAACATGCCCAACACAAAATGACCACACCGTAACCACAGATCCAATGTGCTTAAAATGGCCAAAACCACACCCATGGTATAACATCCCATATTTTTAGTAAGGTGAATTTTCTTTTTGGTTTCCCATAAACCAAATACTGTGACATAGGTAGGGTTGGTTTTTTTTAGAAGAAGCTTATAGATGGGATGAAACCTGGATACAGAATAAATACACGGTGTATATTTAAATACACAATGTGTATTTAATACATGATGTGTATTTGGATGGACATACCCCATTCATGTAGTGTAAATGGTTTTATTGGGGGAGACCCAAATATTTACACGATGTGTAAATAATATTCATGTCATGTAAATGCTCAAGCAGTTTTAAATAAAAACAATAGGAGGAGCATTATATTTTGGGTAGAGGCTCTTATTTTTACTCCCATGCATAGAAGGAGCTACTAGGGATCTCCCTCTCCGCCTCTTACTAGGTTTCTTGATAACTTATTGATCCATACTTTGAATCAAACTCTTTCATAGTCATTTTTTCCACATCATTAAGATACCTAATCAACTTTCTTCCTTTTATAGTTTATCTTCCCATCTCTTGCACAATTTTGGTGCAAGATAATATGAATTATTTTCAGGGTTTTTTTATTCTTATATTTCCTTCCATTATTCTTTGAATTAAATGTCGGCACTAGATGAGTGGTCATCCATGAACCTAAAGTAGGTGGTCTTGTTTTTTCCCTTAAAATTTGTGATGTTTTCATATCTTTGTTTTTGTGTTGCATGCTGACCCTTGTTTCACATTTCCCTTAACTATGTTCATCATTTCTAAATAAATTCAAACTTTTTGTTATACTCTTGTAGACCCCTGATAAGTTATTAAATTTTGTTGACCTTGTTTATTTACGTACCTTTAGTTTTGATAAATTGATATTACATCTTTTATATTATTACTCTAATTAACCCAAGAACCTTCAAAGTGTTTATCTTAGATCCTAAGTGTATTTTACTTTCCCTATAATTAAATGGATTATATAAATAAATTGTAATGGGAGGAAAGGCCACACTAAGTGTTTCATACTTAACTTTATATGGATTATATTATTTTATTACCGTGGTGTAACTTCTCATATTTTCCATGTATTATTTTTAAATATTATATGGATTGTTTTAAAGACTAGGTGTTGAGAATGTTGTGATTATAAGGCCCGATGTTTCCAGAACAAATGTTTGAAAAATATTAAAATATTAATAGTACACACATGTGGTTTTGAAAAAAAAATGGAATAACTCATAAATGAGTTCCCGAATTAGAAATCATAGGGAAATGTTGAATCCATAATAGCGGTTTTACCATAGGCGCAACCTCACATTGGTTGGTGTGGGTCATTTGTAAAAATGTTTTCAGGGGTGTGAAATTAACAAAATAAATTAATTGAAAGATTTATTTTATTTATCTTCAACGCATCAACTTTTTTCTCGATAATTATATGGCTATAGATTTTGTCTCAAGTTTGGTCTCTAAACCCTAGAGAACTAGACATCATTGGAGGAGGTTGTTCTTGGAAAATGACAATGGATCAAGATCAGATCGTGGATTGTCATGCCAACGGAGTTAGGGGATCCTGTTAATGATGGAAACATAACTGTTATTCATCAAATATCGATCCAAACTCTAGGTAGGGTGTTTTAATTTTTTAATTTCGTCATTTTATTAATCACAAATGAACACGAATCAATTAAATGAATAAAAATTGATCAGTGCATCATTGGTATATTTCAATTGTATAGAATTGATTATTTCTGGTTTGTTGATTATCCCTTTTTTATTATCATTCTATAATAAAGAATCAAGGATAAATAAAAAATGGCGGAGGTTTATTCCTCACTTTTATGATTTTCAATTTCTCCCTCTATTCTTCACACGTTCATTGTTGTCATTTCCTTTTGGCCCACTGTTCAAAAAATACCAAGTGATCGACCATTGCGCGGTCATTCTTTGGCGCAATGGATCGACACCATAGGTGTGGATTGTGATTGGTGATGTGATCGAGATGTGAAGATGGAAATGGATGACCATATGTAGATCCGAATGGATTTTTAGCATCCATTCAAGCTAGTTTTTTTCTGCATGGCTTTTATGGCTTAATGGCAGCGATTTTAGAGCGGATTCGAACCTAAAACCCACATATCTGTCGACTATAGGCATGGAAGAACCCCGATCGGTAGATTCTGACCATATCAAAGGTTTTAGTGGCACGCAGATCGATGTGGAGGTGATCCCTGATGGATCTGAAAATTCCCGTGGGGAGCCCTAGCTATGGTGCTAGGGTTTCAGCCAAAGTTAAGGATCGCATTGCATGTGACCCATATCATAGAGCGTGTGACCCTCCCTAGTTAACTCGGCATGTACTTTGTAATTACATGGACATGTTGTGTACTCCCACATGGACATGGATTGGCACGAACATAACGGTATACTAACATAGCTTTGGTACACAGACATGGCCAGGTGACACGGGTAGGAAACCATGTGTCTCTACACATCATGTAACCATCCTACATGCTGTGTATTTTGAGACTACATGTTGTGTGAGGTTTTCTACATGGAAAAGACATGGTATAGCAGAACATGTCATGTACCCCCTAGGACACATTGTGTACTCCCATAGAGAGTGCTTGAAGCTCTTCGTTTTTCTAGTTTAGACCATTATAGGTTGAGTGTGTTCCCTTGGTCCTTTTCCTCAAGGGTATAGTGCAGAATTACATCCACAATACTGGATTGTTATCCCATCTAGATTCTAATTCTCATATAGAGTTGTGGTGTCCCTCTATGAAACTGGAGTGTGATTCTATATCATCCCTAGTGGAGTTTGCAGAATCAGTGTGACCTACCTGAGTAGGGATTTGATTATCCATCTAGAGGGCTACATCATTAGGGTTTTTTTAATCATTATCATATGATCCCCTACATAGCAGGTTGATCCAGATTGCTTTTGTGATGTCCCCTAGTGATTTTGGGTGTGACCCCCTCTCTATGTATCATAGTCTTCTCAGACCAGTACATTTTATTTGGGTGGGGATCAAATGAGATAGACATATTCACCAAGTGTTTCTGATGATAACATGGCTTGAGGAGTGAGTTCTCCTAGAATGATTGTTTCTTTGATCAAAATCTTGTATTTGGCAGTTGATTATGACCACCTGATGTTGTGGTATCTTTTCTGAGTATATCTGGGTTTTGGTACTGCATGTATCTATGGTACATTGTTACATCTTATATTGAGTTGACTATACTTGGTTCTTTATGTTTAGTGTTTTTGGGGTGTCCAAATGAGTATTTTTATACTCAACTCTACAGAGGCTTTCCCACATATGTCATGTCTTTTGAATATAGTAGCCCTTTTTATGATGTTCTAGGGGGACATAGAGTGGGTGGAGCATAGTTGGAGATGGGCAGACTAAGGTATTTAATAGAAGTGTAAGTCATCACCCTTGTAGAAGGTTGGACTCTTTATAGTTTTAGTTGTTCATGTGTAAAAACTCTCCTTGTAGTGTACTTTTATTTGGCCATGTTTACTTTTCCTTTAATTCTTATTGTACTCTAGTGGTGGGATCTTAGCAGCATGCATGCATTCTTTCAGTTGTTTACATTTCATCATTGTGTGGCTTGGAGATTTGTGTGTGTGTGTGTAGTTACTTTAGGCTAATTCCTCCCATTTGTGGTAAATTCCTACTCTGTACTAGTCCCCAGCCCATGGTCTATAGAATGTGGGATTAGGGTAGTCATGGTATGGGTCCCTCTGTGACGAGTCATAATAGAGTGGTATCAGAGCGTTTTGGTTCTACTTTAGGACCGACAATCTTTGAGATTGGTTTGGGAAAATGGGGGTAAGTGCTTGAAGTTTGGCTTTTAGGTTAGGGAATCTAATGTTGGTGTGGCGGCCGACGTATCCATACACCAGGACTCTGATCACCTGATTTTTGACTTGATGCATGAGGACTCTGATTGCAAGGGAAAAATGGTACATGCATCATATAGAAATGGTTGTGTTTTCTATATCCTTCTTGAGTTAGCTCCCTAGATATACTCTTTTTACCATGGTACATCTTGTTTTATTTCAGTATGCCTCCACGTAGACAGCCAGCTAGGATTCCACCACATGATCACAAGGATGATCCACCCACTGATGATTCATTAGTATAGTGTCTTGTACCAAAGATAACACCTTCAAGTGGTTTACTAGCTATACCACCACATGTCGAGAAATAGCAACTACTATCACTACCAACTGAGGATGCATGCAGGATGATTATGTTTAATGAGTTTTAGAGGCAGTGACCTCCCAAATTTCTGGGTGATCCAGACCCCTAGATGTTTGAGTATTGTCTATAGATAATCACCCATGTTTTACGCCTTGTGAGGATTCATTATGATCATATAAAAGTCCTTGATGTGAGTCTTCTTCAGGGATTTGTGGGTAGATGGTAGAGCTTGGTGATTTAGTCACATGATGAGATGGATCTCTCCGAGACATACATCGAGTTTCTCTTCAAAGAGGAGTTCTATCCAGCTACATTGGGATTAGTACGAATACAATAGATCTTGCATCTATAGTAGGGTAGTATGACCATGGCAGATTATTCAGAGAAGTTTACATATCTCTTGCACCACTCTTTGGATATGGTATGGGACCAGTTCTTCAGGGATCATATGTTTGATCAGGTATTGAACCATGAAATTAGAGTGTCAGTGTTATCCCTTAGCATTTCTATCTATGTTGGAGTACTTGAGAGATCCTTGTTAATGGAAAGTTTTCTGGTAGAGAATACACCAGTCGTGGGAGCTAGTAGTGGGAACCTGATAGCTAAGATCTCAAAATAAGGTAACTAATGGTATTTCCAGGGATCCAAGTGGGCCAGACACTTCAGGAGGAAATCCTAAGACTCAGGGATAGTGGTATAGGTCTCCCAGGGTGGCTCAAATCATCCAAGTTATAGGTGGGGTTTCTCTTGCGATAGTTGAGGACATCTGGCATGAGATTGCCTAACCTATCATACAGCTGATCGAGAGATGTTTAAGGGACCACCGAGATAGAGACGGGGACATGGTGGTTCGTAGGTTAATGGACATGGAAGATGGGTGGGTAGGGTAGTATGAGGTTTCTAGAGGTTTTACCTTTTACCACCATCACCCCCAGGTGGTCCACGTCAGGCTTAGGGAGTTGGTGGACATGGACAAGGACAACTACAGGCTATAAAGGCCTATGACCTCGAGACTCTAGGGATGATATAAGGTATGATCTATGTCTTTTCTACCTTAACTTTAGTTTTCATATACATAGGTTCTAGTCATTATTTTCTTACCATGAATCATGTTTGAGACTCAGAGATTTTGATTGTATCGTTGAATCAAACCTTACACTTAAAGACTCCTACGTGAGGAGACTTGATGATCACACACTGGTTTAGATAGTTTGACCTGACTCTTGGAGGTGATAGTTTTGGTTGGGATCTCTTGGTATCAGTGTAAAGGTATTACGATGTCATTCTTGGTATGGACTGGTTATCCACATTTCATGGTCAGATTGAATATTTTAGGTGAAGAGTGTAGTGTGTCTATATTGATGGGACCAATTTTTCCTTTCTTGGTGAAAAGTAAATCCAAGAAGCACAGGGTGAACTCATGCATAGGAGGGTGTTGCTGATTACTCATCTATTGGCTAGCCTGACCCTTGGTACAGTGGATGTTATGAGTCCTTAGTTTCTTTCTATAGTGGTGGAGTATGAGGATGTCTTTCCTAAATATTTTCCAGGTTTACCTCCCCAAAGGGAGATAGACTTATGCATTGATCTACACCCTGAGATGGAATCAATATTTACACCTGCATATCGGTTGGATCCCGTAGAGCATTGTGAGTTCAGAGTACAGTTGGAGTACTTGGAGAAGAAGGGATTCATGAGACCAAGTGTTTCACCCCTGGGTATCCCCAGTGTTGTTTTCCAAGAAGGAAGATGGGAGCTTGAGGTTATGAGTGGATTCCTAGCGCTTGAACCAGGTGACCATGAAGAAAGAGTATCCACTTCCAAGGATCTATGACCTTTTTTATTAGTTGAAAGGGGCATAATGGTTCTCAAATATTGACCTCAAATTCGGCTATCACCAACTACGATTACGGGATGAGGATATACAGAATACAACCTTCAGATGTTTTTACAGCCACTATGAGTACTTGGTAATTCTATTTGGCATGATGAACACCCCAGTAGTGTTCATGGGAATCATGAACCATATATTTTAACCTTTATTAGAATAGTTAGCGGTATTCTTCATTAATGACATCCTAGTGTATTCAGAGTTTAAGGTTGAGCGCGCGAGACACTTGAGGATTATCCTGGACACACTCTAAGAGCACCAAATTTATGGGAATCTCTTAAAGTGATTGTTTTGGATTCAAGAGGTCCATTTTATGGGACACTTTATCTCAGAGGCTAGAGTTATAGTGGATTTGGTGAATTTTGAGGCAATTCTTTCTTGGGATCCACCCAAGAGTGTTACCGAGGTGTAGAGTTTCCTTAGATTGGTAGGGTATTATCGAAGGTTTATACTTGACTTATTCAGAGAGGAATCTTCCTTGGCATATTTTACATGAAAGGGGTATCCTTTCATGTGGACAGAAAAGTGCCAATAGTTCTTTTAAGAGATGAGGCAGAGGTTTACGAGCACTCCCATCTTGAGATTATTGGAGGAAGGTGTTGAGTACATGGTATTCTAAGATGCATAAAGAATCGGGATTGGTTGTGTTATGATACAAAGGAAATTGGTGATTTCCTATATTTCACTCTAGTTGAGACCAAATGAGAATAATTATGTGACTTGTGATCTTGGTTTGGTATAGGTAGTCTTCAATTTGAAGATGTGGTGACACTACCTAATGGTTGAGTGGTTTTTCATCTACTCTTACCATAAGAGTATCAAGCATATCTTCTATAAAAATTACTTGAACTAGAGAAAGAGGCAATGGCTAGAGTTCATTTATAATTATTTCTTTGATATTGTCTATAATTCTAAGAAGGGGAACATGGTGGTAGATGCTATTAGTGGGAGATTTAGTTCATAGTTTCTGAATGAGGCGTTAGAGAAGTTGGCCTCATTACAGTTATCCTTTGTAGATGGAGATGGAACAGCTTACCTCTAATCAATAATTTTTTCCCTCCACTCTTATAGAGAGTTAAGGAGGCACATCTTGGGGATAATGACTTTGAGACCCTACATACTTAGATGTCTACAGGGCATGCTTCTAATAGATATTCAAAATGTGGGGATCATGTCCCTCTTTTCAGAGGGCGCATATTGGTACCAATGACGTTGCATGAGGAGGTTTTGAGGGAGTTTCCTATGTCCCATTTAGAAGTACATCTTGGTTTAGAAAAGATATATTAGGACCTCAAACGTCATTTTTGGTGGCCAGGGATGAATAAAGGAGTTGCAGAGTTTGTTTCTTGATGCCTTACTTTTTTTAAAAAATTAAGGCTAAGCACCAGGTTCTAAGGATTTTAACTCAACCCCTTGAGGTTCTAGAATATAAATGGGATGGAATATCTATAGAATTCCTCATAGTCTTACCACATACATCAAGGGGACATGATTCCATCTGGGTGATCATTGACTGACTCACCAAGTTGACCCACTTACTAGCTATTCGAGAGCAGAGTTTAGTAGAGAGATTTGGATGCCTTTATGTTTAGGAGATAGTTTGACTACATGGAGTTCCATTGATGATTGTTTCAGATCATGATGCTCACTTTACACCCCAGTTTTGTAAGGGGTTACAAGAGGCATTTGGGACCCAGTTACGCTTGAGCATAGTGTTTCACCCATAGACAGATGGCTAGACTAATTGGACCATTCAAGTTCTTGAGGACATGTTATGATCTTTAATGTAATATTTTTTCATATTTTGGAAGATAATGTACCATTGGTGTAGTTTGCGTACAACAATATCCACCATTCCACCATAGTTATGGCACTGTTTGAGAATTTATACGAGTGGCCCTGTAGGTCGCCACTTTGATGGACTGACCCCAGAGAGTCAGCGATCATGGAACCAGATTTGGTGTAAGATACTATAGAGAAGGTTTGGATCATCCAAGAGTGGATTAATACTGCACAAATCCATCATAATTCTTATTCTAATAGGTGATGGAGGCCTTTGGAGTTCGAGTTAGGATATTATGTGTTCCTATGGGTTTCACCTTGATGTGGATTATAGAGATTTGTTCTGGTAGAAATATATCTTTGAGGTTCATCATCCCTTTCCAGATACTATATAAATTTGGTGAGGTGGTGTACTACTTGGCTCTACCTCCATAGTTAGATTGGGTACATGACGTCTTTCACATGTTGCAGCTGAGGAGGTACGTGCATGAACCATCGCATGTTATTAACTGGGATGATCTGGACATCAAGAATAGAGATAATTTTACTGAGTACCCAGTAGAGATCGATTATTAGTAGGAGAGTATCCTTTATGGTGATCAATTACTTTGGTGTCTTTCTAGTGGCGGAATGGGAATTTCTAGGAGAGCACCTGGGAGTGGGAGGCTCATATTCATGCTTAGTACCCTCATCTTTGTTAGTAGCCCTTGTTTTGGATTTTCAAGTACATAAAACTACAAGGTGGTAGAATATAATATCTTGAATTTTCCATGTATTATTTTAAAATATTATATGTATTATTTTTTAGACCAAAAACTAAGATGGTGTGAAATTCTGAGTCTTAGTGTTCCCGAAACAAATACTTGAAAAATATTAAAATATTAATAGCATATACATGCAGTTTTCCTGAAAAAAGTGTAAAAACTCATAAACAGGTGCTCTGATCAGGAATTTGGGGGCACAGTTGAATCCATAATAGAGTATTTACCTTAGTCGTGACCTAACATTAATCAGTCCAGGTCGTTTTTGAAAAACATTTCAGGGTGTGAAATTAATAAAATAAATTAATCGAAAGATTTATTTTATTTTTCTTCAACACAACAACTTTCTCCTCTATAAGTATATGGATATATATTTTGTCTCAGGGTTGTCCAATAAAACCCTAGATACCTAGATTTCATTATAGGATATTGTTATTGGTGTATTAAAATGGATCTGGATTAGATCATGGATCGTCACACCAACGGAATTGGGGGACCTCATCAATGATAGAAACACAACTGTTATTCGTCAACAATAAATCCAAACTCTAGGTAGGGTATTTTGTTTTATGAATTTTATAATTTTCTTAACCACAAACAAATTCGGGTCAATTCAATGAACAATTATTGATTCATGTATCATCGGTGGATTTCAATTGGATAGAATTGATTATTTCTGGTTTGTTGATTATCCCTCTTCAATTACCCTTCAATGATAATGAATTGAGGCCAAAGGAACTATGGTTGAGATTCATACCTCAATTTTAGGATTTTATATTTCTCTCTCCATTATTCACACATTCATTATAGTAATTTCCTTTTAGCCCATGGTTTCCCAAATACCCAATGATTGACTGTTGCACAACCATTCTTCAACACAACGGTCTGACACTGCAGGTGCGGCTCATGACCGGCGAAGCGATCGAGATGTGATAGTGGTGGTGGATGAATAGATGTAGATCAAAATGGATTTATGGCATATGTTCAATCCGGTTTTGGACACACAGCATGTATGGATCAGCAGTGGTGATTTTTGAGTGGATTCAAACCTAAAACCCACTGATCTAGTGACTAGAGGCATGGATGAACCCTGATCTATAGATTTCGGCCAGATCGGAGGTTCTAGTGGAATGTGAATCGATGTGGAGGATATACCTAATGGATTTGGAAATTTCTGAGCAACAAGACATGTATTTCGAAGTTACATGTTGTGTGGGGCCCCTTGGATATGGCGCTAGGGTTCCAGCTGAAGTTAAGGATCACATAGCGTGTGACCCTCCTTGAGTGATTTAGCATGTACTTCAGAAGTACACAGACACGGGTTGGAGTACGCAGGAATGGACATGTTGTGTACTCCCACACAAACATGGCTTGGCATACACAGACTGGTACACGTACACATATTTGGTATACAGACATATCCAGACAACACGAGAAGGAAACTGTGTGTCTTTATATGCCGTGTATTTTGATACTACATGTCATGTGAGGTTTTCCACATAGGAAAGACTTGGGATATCATAACACATCATGTACTCCCTGGTACATGTTGTTTACTCCCATAAAGAGTTCTTGAGGCTCTTAGTTTTCCTATTTTGGTTCGTTATAGGTTTAGTGTGTTCCCTTGGTCCTTTTCCTTGAGGTTGTAGTGTATAATTACATCCACATCACTGGATTGTAATCCCCTCTAGAGGTAAAGTCTCAGATAGAGTTGTGGTGTCTCTTCATGAGACTGAATTGAAATCCTATATCATACCAAGTTGAGATTTTGGAATCAGTATAATCTCCTTGAGTATGAATTTGATCCTCTATCTAGTGGGTACATCATTAGGGTTTGTGGAATCATTATCATATAATCCTATATATAGTGTCTTGATCCAGATTTGGTTTATGGTGTCCCCAAACAATTTTGGGTGTGACCCCCTCTGTGTGAATCATAGTTTTCTCAAACTAATACATTCTCTTAGGGAGGGTCCCAAATGATCTATACCTATTCATAGAGTGTCTCTAATGATTACATAGCTCAAGGAGTGAGTTCTCTCAGAACAAGCATTGTTTTAAGCAGAATCTTATGGTTGGTAGTTGGTTATGACTGCCTAATGGTGTGGTGTCTTTCCTAAGTATAGCTGGGTTTTTCTACTGCTTGTATCTATGATACATTGTTACATTTGTATTGATTTAACTATACTTGGTGCTTTGTGTTTAGTGTTTTTGGGGTGTCCTAATACGTATTTTTATATTCACCCCTACATGGAATTTTCCCACATGTGTCAGGTCTTATGAATATGTAGGCCCTTTTGACAGTGTCTTAGGAGGATAGGGAGCGGGTGGAGCATAGCTGGATATGGGAAGATTAAGGTGTTTACTGAGAGTGTACTTTTGACTTAGTCCTCTCCCTTAGAGCAGGTTGGACTCTTTATAGTTTCAGTTGGTCTTCTGTACATACTCTCTTTTTTGTTGGGCTTGTATTTGGACCTTTTTACTTTTCCTTTACTTCCTATTGTACTCTGGTTGTAAGATCTTAGTGGTATCCATGCATTCTTTCATTTTTTTACATTTCATCATTGTGTGGCTTGAAGATTTTTGTGTGTGAAATTACTTCAAGCTAATGCCTCCCACGTGTGGTAAATGACTACTCATCACTACTCAATATCCCTTATCCTATCAGAGGTAGGCTTGGGTTAGTCATGGAATGGTACCCTCTAGGATGGATCGTGACACATGGTTATTTGGGTTGAATGGTTATAAATGCACTAGAGGTGATCCCTCGTGTTTATTATTATTATTACTATTAGTATTAGTATTATTATTATTCCTCCATGGATATTGGTTGTTGAACAATGGATAAGGGACTTTTTCAGCATGAAATTTCATGCTCCCTTACATCGGGTGTCAGGCATGATGTCTCAAACCGTTATAATTTTATATGGGTGATGGGAATGACGTTCTATGCTCCTTTTCTACAGGTGTTGTCATGAAGAATCACACCACCATCTCGAATGGTAGGAAAGATGTCTCGCATTCATCATGAGATTCTGGTCTTGTGCTCTTTATTGATCTTATAGCTCATTAGACTAGTTATGGATGTCTGAGTTACACCCCAGGCCTAACTAGCACCTAGTATCCATGTATATTCATACTTATTTCCTCACATAATTAGTGCATATACATTCATATAGTATATAACTATATATATTATTACTTATTTATATATGGTACTCAGATTAGACACACTCCAGACTGTATCCAAGTATGTAGAGTCTGGAAAGTGTCCTAATGGAACATGAGCCGACTGGTATTTATTTATTTAGATTTATTTACTATTCCTTATACATATACACTTATTTTCTATATACACTTCTTGGATTATTTCTAGACATCATTGGTGGTGTCCTACTGAGTTTATCTCACACCCTAATCAGGCTTATTTTGGTACCGGAGTAGACATCATGTATATAGGTATGAATAATTAAAAGTACCATGTTATAGATTATTGATCTATTTTACTTATATCATGTAGAATGGGAGCATAGGACCGAGTATATGGTTGGGATTCTAGTGGATCAGTCTTTTAGTCTTTTTATTTTTGTATAGATTGTTGTATATTCATGACCCCTATATCCTATTTTTTCCTTTTTTATATCAGCAATCCATGACATTATAATGTATTTGACTCAGCATATGGGCTTTCTATTATATTTCAGTTGCTTTTTTGTTTATTATTCCATAGTTGATTATCATATTTTTTCCTCTACGCTATATTTTATATTATGCTACTGCTACTTTTTATTTATTTATTATATATGTTGTGTCACTCTAATATGAGGGTATAGTCTCTCAAATATACCACCTTCGACCCTTTCTACTAGTCATAATCCTCTACTGTATGGGGATTCATGCTTAAGGCTATGTGACCCACTAGCTCGGGGGCCCAGTTAAGTGGATCCTGGGTCGGGATATTACAAAGTGGTATCATAGAAATTTTATTTTCTTTTGTCTTAATATTTGGGTATTAGATATGATATCATGATGTATCAAAGGTTGGTAATGATCCTATTCCTAGGATTAGCTAACCCACATATAGGGGAAACCTAAATTACCTGGGATGGGTTATTGTTGTTCTAATTTTTCACCTGTTATGGTTGATATGATTTTGCTGTTGGGTGATGAACATGTTTTTTGATGTTACTAATATTGATATTTTTATTATTATGGATTAAATTTTATTATCTTATTTAGTCAAGTAATTAGCATCTCATGCACCATCATAGGCACATTAGGACTAATATGCCATGCATTTTTTCCCATGCCATGTCTACTTTCTACATGCATTTTCCTGCTATATATAGTTGGTTCCTTAATTCTTATAAATTAAATGAACTAAAATTTATTACATGGATAATATAATTGGGTTAATTTAAGTACCTACATAAATATAAATTGTGTTTTCCTACATAGATTAGTGATGACACCTTAATTGGATGATTATACCATGTTGTGGGTTATGTACAAACATTAGTTGATTGGGTTACTTGATTACCAAAGGTGATTTAAGGAGAAAGTACTTCTATAAATCCTAAATGGTGATTCATGTAATCAAATAATTTATTAGGACCTATTACACCCTAATATCAGATGTAAAGATTAGGTTACAATTAAATGATGTGCCAATTGCAATTTATAAGGTGTATGACTTTTATAAATTGGAAATGGTGACACATTTAATCGGGCCATGATATATATTTATATATTTATATATTTATATAAAATAGTTCTAACTCAATAAAATTTAAAATTTTAAATGAAATATTTACCACTTAATGGGATACCAATTATAAAGTAAAGGGTGTTTTACTCTATAAGTTGCAATTGAAACTCTATATACTAAAACCCATATTATGTGATATGAGACCTATACCCAAGATATACCTTTGTAGTAGGTAGTTGGGAGTGTTGCTTATGTTTATATAACCTATTATGATTTTTATTTATCACATAGTCCTAGATTTTAGAGTGGGTAAATAGTTTTGACCTTTCCTATAGGAAGATTTTGTACTTATCCTTATATCTATCTGTGATCTTTCCAAATATTAAATTATCTTTTAAGGTGTGTGTTTAGAATTTTAGAATCATGAAACCATAAAATCATCAATCTGTACGCCCGGATTGTGATAATGACCATGCTACAAAGGTGGTGGGCCCTTATATACTAGTGATAACTCTGTAGTTCCACCTATGGAACCACCTTTTGTTCCTTATATGGGAACCGACACCTATTTTTTAGAGGGATTTTTCCATATGATGTAATCTATGTAATGTGTTTCTCGACCTGCCCTGACTATGGTAGAGTTTACTCAGGAGTTCTAGAAACAATAGCATCCCATGTTTTCGAGGGATAGTGGAACTCATGCTTTAGAGTCATTGATGGATTCCATGATTTCTATTTTAGAGCATCTAAAGATGCCTCCAGAGTGTAGGGTCAAACTCACTACTTATATACTACACAGTTCCACCAAGAAATGGTGGGATGTCATTAAAAAGGAACACCAACATTGATACATGGTTTGGGCAGACTTCTAAATGATATTTTAGGATTACTTCTTTCTACATACACTGAGAGATGGCCGAGATGAAGAATTTATGAACCTACAATAGGGATCCATGCCTTTAATTTAGTATTCTTCCTATTTTACTGAGCTGAAGAGTTTCATACCAACCTTATCTAGTGATGATCTTATAGCTTATAAATGATTCAAGGATGGGCTAGTATATGCCATCTGATCATAGATCAATGTCTTTAAGCTGATGATTATTTCTCAGATAGTCAACCAGGACCTCATTACTGAGAGGAATCTAAGGGAAGTTGGTGGTGGGAACCAGGGTGGTTCAGTACCCAGATTTTCTAACGGTTCTTATAATAGAAGGAAGCGTTGTTTTGAGGTTTCTCATGGGGGTAAAAGTAGTCATATGTCTCGTACTGATAGATTTCTTATGTCACTAGTGTAGGAAGTCGGGACATACAAAACCCCAATGTATGTGAGATCCAGTGGAGTTTAAAGGATATATAAATATGGGGAATATTCATCGCTTCTTCAGGAATTTTCCACCAGTTACAAGCGAGATGGGATCTACACCTACCCCACATTCTAAAGTGGGACCGGTAGTACATCTCCAAGTAGACAGCTGGAATACCACCAGCCACTCAGGATAAGGTGGTGGTTGAGGTATACATAATCAGACTCAGGGTTTGAAACACTAGTAAAGTGGGCCAACTCAAGGTAGTATTATTGTGACTTAGGGTTGTAGTACGATCCAGTTACATGCAGTGCAGCCTATGCTGGAGGAGTAGAGCGTCATACATTCTATTTTTCATGGAATTATTATAGAAACCTCTACATTAGTGTTTACTTTATTTGATATAGGTGTGTCATAATATTTTATATCTGAGACAATTCTAGAGAGTCTAGACCTTGATATAGAGTATTACTATGGAATTATGACACTTGATACCCCATTGGGTATCTAATCAGATATCTCTTCAAGGGGAATATTTTTGTCCTTGACTTTATAGGGTTTGATGTAATTCTCATGATGGATTGGTTAGTTCTCTATTTATCTCATATTGATTATTATCATTAGAGGGATAGGTTTACGTCACTAGAGGGTGGTAGAAATATCCATAAGGGAGAATGGGATGTTCATACATCTTGAGTTGAACCTGAGCATTAGGAGCTATGCAGGGTGATAACTCAAATCACCAGTCTTTTCTTGGGTGATCAGGGAATATGGCCTACTATTTTCCCTCCTATAATGGATCATTTTAGTTATTTATTCCCAGATAAATTTTTTGGGCTACCTCTAATGAGAGAGGAAAAATTCACCTTTGATCTAGTGTCGAGAGCTGCACCAGTGTCCATTTTTTCTTATATAATGGCACCGATTGAGCTTATGGGACTCAATAAATAGTTGTAAGACTTAGATGCTAGGGTTTTATATTCCCTATCACTTCTATTTGGGGTTCACTAGTCCTTTTTTCTAAGAAGGTGGATGGTACCCTCAGACTTTTTGGTGATTTAGGATGGTAGAATCAACTTACAGTAAAGAACCAGTATCGACTACCTCGAATAGAAGACCTATTCAATCATCTATGAGGAATAACAGTATTCTAAAATATTGATTTGAGGTTAGGATATCATTAGGTGAATTTAAAATCTGTATACATACATCGCCCATATTTTTTAACCAGGTGTGGTCTTTATGGTTACTAGTGATGTCATTTGGTCTCACAAACACGCTTGTTATTTTTATGGCTCTATTGAATTAGTTTTTTCACCCGCACCTGGATACATTCATGTTAGTATTTGTGGATGAACCTTAGTGTATTATCGTTCTTGATACTACTATACCAAACATATTTATATCTTTTATGAATACACTAAGGGAGCACCATCTTTACTCTAAGCTTAGAAAATGCCAATTTTGGATCAATAAGGTTCACTTATTGGGTTATATCATCTCATATTCAGGAGAATCATAAGACCCAAATAATTTTAGAGGTGTAGTTTCCTAGGAGTAGTTGAAAAGCATTTTTTATATATAGAGTTTTATGGGGATAGAAGGTTATTACATATTCTTCATCCAGGATTTCTCATGCCTAGCAGTGCCTCTTATGGGATTGACTAAGAAGGGTGTGAAATTTATATGGCCAGAAGCTTGTGAAAGATCCTTTCAGGAGTTGAAAGTAAGACTGAATTTAGCACTAATTCTAATTCTGTCAGATCCAGGAAGGATCTAAATGGTTTGTTATGACACATCAAGTATCAGTATGGGAGCAGTTCTAATGTAGGATGAGCAATTCGTAGCATACAGGTCTCTTCATTTGAGTCCTCAAGAGTGGAATTACCCAACACATGATCTCGATCTAGCTATTATAGTTCATGATTTATGTTTTTGGAGACATTATTTTATTGGTGAGCATTTTTTGGTATTCAATGATCACAAAATTCTCAAGTACATATTTACACAGTTTGATCTGAATCTTAGCTAGCATAAATGAGTTGAGTATCTACAGTCCTTCAATTTTGAACTTGATTATACACCTAGAAAAGGCAGTGTTGTAGTTGATGCTCTGAACCAGAAGACTTGGAATCTTGTGGTTTAAGAGGCTAGTGGTGAGTGGAATCTCATGGAATTTTTTTCAATTATTCACATTGAGGTTCCATAAAATCATGGGAATATTATCCTCTCATCTTTAGTTATGACCTCTACCCTTCTGGAACAAGTGATAATGAGGAAACTATCAGATACTAAAGGATTAGTCCTGAGGGAGAGTATCTTAGATGATGATTCATCTTATTATTATACCATGGATGAGGATGTGACCTTATGTTTTCATGGGCATTTATGGGTCTTAGTAGATATCATAGAGGAGATGATGTGGGAATTTCATGCCTCATTTTGGGTAGTAAATCCTAGTGTCACCAAGATGTATTGAGACTTATGTCACCAATATTAGTGGCCTGGTATGAAATGGGAGATAGCCTAATTTATCAATTGATGTTCTACATGTTAGTAGGTGAAGGTGGAACATCAGCAACTAGTAAGGATTTTACAGTCATCATCCATTATCAAGTGTAAATTGGATGTTGTCTATATGAACTTCATGATAGGTTTTCCTATATCCCTTATATAAATAATATAGTATGGTTAGTCATTGATCAGTTAACAAAGGTCTCACACTTATTACCTATTTTATAGACCTTTTTAGTAGACGATCTAGGGAATCTATATGTCATGGAGGTCATACATCTTCAAGGATATCCACACTTTATCATATCTAATAGGGATTCTCGCTTCACATGTAAGTTTTGGAAAGGGTTGCAGAAGGCCTTGGATACACAGGTGCTTCTGAGCATGACCTATCAGCCTCAGACTGATGGAAAGATAAATCATGTGATTCAGGTGTTATAGGACATGTTATGTGCATGTGTCCATGACTTTGGGGGTTATTGGGAGAAATACATACCCCTTATTGATTTCACTTATAATAATATATTTTAGGCTACCATCCAAATGTCCCCTTATGAATCCTTATATGGTAGGCTTTTCCAATCACCTACATGTTATTTATAGTCAGGGGAGGTAGCACTTCTTGGACCGAATATCATCTAAGAGACTTCAAAGTATTTCCAGTTGATTAGGAAGCACATCATGAAAACTCAGTCTATGTATCATTCGTATGCCAATCAATGTCGATAACCTCTTGATTTTAAGGTTGGGGTCAGCTTTTCTTATTAGTTTCACCCAGGTTGTTCCATCAACGGACTTGTAGGTAGGGTAAAATTTTTCCCTGATTCATTGGACTCTTTGAGGTTTTGGAATGAATTGGGCTAGTGGATTACTGGATATCACTTCCTCAGATATAATAGTCTATGAAAAATGTATTTTACATGTCACAACTCTACTGGAATTATCCAGACATTTCATGTGTTCTATAACCTGATGAGGTTGAGTTAGATATGGAAGCCTCCTTCAATGATTATCCAGTGTGTATCATGGATCAGAGCATGAATACACTAAAAGGAAGGTTTGTTCCTTTAGTACAAGTTCTATGGAATTATGTATAGGTACATGATGAGTCCTAGCAGTTTGAAGTTGACATACATGACCAATGGAAGGTAATTGTCTTAGATGATACATATTTAACCTTAGAAGTCCAACTCGAGGATGTGTTACTTTAAGGAGGGGAGATTATAATGACCCAGTTTTTCATCAAGGTATGCTTTATTTTTGGTTCCCTTTAAACTAGATACCATGCCTTAGGGTGAGTCGGTTTCATTTTTAGAAGAATGTTGTAGAGGGGATGAAACCTGGATACAAACAAAATACATGACATGTATTTGGTTGGATAGAACCCATTCATGTCGTGTAAAGGGTTTATTCTAGGGGGAAACCCCAATCTTTACATGACATGTAAATAATTTACACATCGTGTAAATTCCTAAGTAGTTTTTAAAAAAAATTAGGCATGGGATCTTATTTTGGGTAGAGTCTCTTATTTTTCCTCCCATGCATAGAAGGAGTCGCTAGGGAGCTCCCTCTTTACCTCTTCCTAGGTTTCTTGATAAGTTCTCAATCCAGACTCTGAATCTAATGTCATCAGAAGCATTGGATCCACATAGGTAATATATCTAATACTCTTTATTCCTTTAATAATTTATCTTCCTATATCTTTCTTTATTTTGGGGAAATATAATATTCCATATTTTTAGGGTTTTTTCTAGTCTATTATTTTCTTATGTTATTCTTCAAATAAAAGGCTAATGCTGAACAAGTGGTCTTCCAAATAACTAAGGTAAGTGGTCTAGTTTTTTTCCCTAAAATTTGTGATGTTTTCATAGATTTTTCATTTTGTCGCATGCCATATATTGACACATGTTTCCTTTAAGTGTAATCATCCATTTTTAATAAATTAAAACTTGTTTTCATACTGTCATAGACCCTTGATAAGTAATTAATGTTTGTTGACTTTATTCATTTCCATCCCTTTGGGTGTGCTAAATTTATTTTCCCTGTTTTATATTATTATTTAATTCAACCAAGAACCTTCTACGTGTTTGTATTATCTCTTAAGTGTATTTTCCTTTCCCTATAATTAAACGTCTTAAATGAATTAAATGGTAATGGGAGGCAAGGCCACAACAAGTGCTTCATGCTTACCTTTATATGGATTATATGATTGCATTACCATGGTTAGTTGGGTTTAATGGTTATAAATTCACTAGAGGCGATCCCTCATGTTTATTATTATTATTATTATTATTATTATTATTATTATTATTCCACCGTAGATATTGGGTGTTGAATGATGGATAAGGGACTTGTTGAGCATGAAATTTCAGGTTCCCTTACATAACATGTTGGGCATGATGTCTCACACTGTTATAATTTTATACGGGTGATGGCCATGGAGTTCCACATTCCATTTCTATAGGTTTTGGTATAAAGACTCACCCCATAATCTTGAATGATAGGCATGATGTCTTGCATTCATCATGTGATTCAAGGCATGCACCCTTGCATGATCCTATAACTTGTTATACTGGTTATTGAAACATGAGTTACGACCCAGGTCCAGCTAGAACATAGTATCCATGTATATGCCTACTTATTTCCTCACATACGTAGTTCATATGAATGTATACATTATATAACTATATGTATATATATTATTACTTATATATATGGTACTTTTATCCGACATACTCCAACCTATTCCAAAGTAGGTAGAGTCCTCTATGTGTCCTAATGGAACCTAATCCAACTGATATTTATTTATTTATCTTTATTTACTATTCCTTATACCTGTATACTGATTTTCTATATACACTACTTGGATTATTTATATACATCGTTGGTTGTGGCCTAATGAGTTTATCTCACACCCTACTTGGGCCACCTTTGTTTCCCAAGTATAATTCTTATTTTCATGTATGGATAAGGTCAAGTTCCCTGCTACATATGCTTGATATTTTTTACTTGTAGCATTGAGTATGGGAGTATAGGACCAAGCATATGCTCACGATTTTCGTGGAGCAGTCTTTTGGTTTTTTTATTTTTGTATAGATTATTGTATATGCATGTCCCCTATATCCACCATTTCACTTTTGTATATCTTCATTCCATGAAAATATCATGCATTTGTCTCAGACTATGGGATTTTGATTATACTTCAGTTTCTTGGTTGTTTACGCTTCCATAGTTGATTATCATATTTGTTTCCACTATTTCATATGTTATATTATACTTCTAAAATTGTATATTTATTTATTATATCCATTTCTCCACACTTATATGAGGGTATAGTCACCCCATTTTACCACATTGGACTCTCATTGATAGTCGGCATCCTCTTCCATACGGGGAGGCACGCTTGAGGCCATGTGAACCTCTATATCAGGGCCCTAGTTAAGTGGATCTCAAGTTATAAAGTTACACATGTATATGATGTGGTGACCCTCTAAAATACCATAACACATCTATATCCTTCTAGAACACCTCAAAACTTCCCCTAAAGGCATCCATATCCCAAAACAGACAAATTAATGGTCTATAAAGGTCTAAGACATTAAATTTTCCTCTATATTTTTTTAATTTCAGGGTCAAATTGATCATACATTTACTTGGTGAAGTCATTTCTAAAAATCGCATGCAATTATAGTTGATGTATCTAACAAAGTGATACTTGAATACATTTAAATAGTATATGCACAGTAGATCTTGTCTAGATTCTTTGATTTCCAAGGTTTATTTGATGTATGAATGTACCAATTTTTTTTATTCATATATTGATGAGGTAGAATAAAAATAAGATAAACACTCCTAGTTTAATAAATGTCCAATTATAAAATGGAAAAAAATTATATAGACAACGATGAGTGGGTTCAATATAATTTATACATGTGGTTAAAAAATCTATTAGATATACCATTAATATAATAAGTTATATAGTTAATCTATAATGTATTGAATTTTTATGTTTAATTTGTTTCATTTTATTTTATTAGTTTTTAATTTAGAATGCATATCATTGTTTTGAAATGATAAAGTCCATGTGACACTGATCATAAGATCCAAAAACTTCATTTCAACACATTTCATGAGTGTTTCAAGACTCATGTATGTATATATAATTTATTTAACTTTTCAATAATGTATCTAATAAGAATTTTAACAACCCTTTGTGCATTGAATTATGTGAAATTTTTAGATTCACAAGATATGTGAATCAGGTTCTCATATAATGTTTAAAGAACTCAACCAAAAAGTTGATGGTCTATTTTTTATGGATTATCATTACAAGTCTTTAGATTCTAATGGAATTTGATTTTATAATAGCAATGTTGACATGAATAGAGAAACACTAAATAATGTTATTCGTTTCCCATTCATTGATACAGGTTATTATTATGGAATGTTGAGGGAAATTATTAAAGTTATTTACAGTCGTGGATTAAAATATATATTATTGAGGTGTGATTGGGTCGATCTGATTTGTGGAATGAAAGTGAACCATTTTCAATTTATGTTGGTAAACATTAATAATATTTTATCTAAATATGAATTAATAATCAATTAACCCATTATACTAGCATCGTAGGTCGATTAGGTTTACTTTGTCAGCACTGATTCAAACTAGAAAGTTGTGTTGAAAATGTCAATAAAGGGGTGTTTTTGAATGAATGAGAGGAACTCAATATTATTTTGTTTCCTAAGAAAACACTTTACCAAACCATTATAGATTTATGAGAAGGATATATACAACTATTTAGGAAGACAATTGAATGAGATATGATGGATTTTCATGATCAATAAAATATTAACTATAATCTTTTCCCGTTACATTTAAAAATAATGAACATGTGTAAAATATTTATGAATTATTTATAAAACAATTATTGATTTAACTTTATTTTTATAAATGTATATATTCTATAGGAATATTGGGTTTCTTCATTTGGTGTTACCATTATTTTTTTTCATTTTTTATGTTAATTTATTGTAATTTTCTATTATTCTATAATTTTAGTTTTTTAAATTAAAAAATAGTTATTTTTACCAATTTATAAATTTATTTTTATTAGTATCTGGTTCATATTATAGAAAATTAAATGTTCCTAGTAGATGAGTTCAATCATGGACAACTCATGTGTTGAAATTATTCCCCCATGATATAATTTACAGATTATGAATGGGAGATAAAATTACAGTTTAATTTTTCATGAAATTATTTTTACTATTATTGTATCTACTAATAATTTTTTTTTAAATAGTTTAATTTTTCATCTTGTACAAAATAATTTTACATAGCTTTTATTTCTAAATGTCAAATTCTATTAAAGGATTATAAGGGAAGGTTTAATAGAGACCATTGGGTTCCATTTTTGGGTTTTTCAAACATCATACAATGGGCCTTATCAGGCGTTCTTCCCACCCAGTGGTAGGATTTGGTTGTGTTTTGATCAATTGATGTGGTGATAGTAAAATTTATTTCTTTGAATATATAAGAAAATTCAATATTTCATATGTCTAATAATTGATCATATTGAATGCAGACTGAGTCTAGTGATCATTCTCATAATTAGGGGCTATAGATCACACCTTCTAGACTTAGAACTTAGTATTTGTAATGGATTAGACATGATAGAATTAATTTCTCATTCATATATTTAAATTTTTTTATTATATCATGAATATAAATGTGTAATTAGTGGTTACCTTTGATCTAGTTATGCCAGCAAGGTGATCCCACCGATCAGATATCAGTATAGATGAGGACTTATCAAACTGTTAATCCCAATGTTTTCAGTATCATGGGAGGTAGATTATTTAGTAAAAAAATATTTTTATTTTATATAAAATAATCAAATTTTTTCAGTAATTAATTATTTATATTTAATGGTATTATTTTTACATTAAGCTGGCATAGTTTCTATAGGAGTAATGACATATTATTACATGTAGAGATGAAAATTTCTAGCATGTCATATGGTGTGATGGTCATGGTTACTCATTGAAATATGGTTCAAGTGTCCCATAATGTGAATTTTTTAGAGAGGATGTTACACCCCAACCTCAATTTTCTTTATTATTTTATTTATTTATGAACCTCTATTATTATTTCTTAATATTGGGTCATATTTCATTGAATTTGGAAGAAAATTAGGAAGTTTTTCATGTTTCATGTGTAATGGTCCATACTTTCCTATACTTTCTTTTGAGTTTTCCCTAGGATTTTAGATATTTTGGGAGAGTTTGATGGTGAAATGAAGGCTTAGGGTGGTGTTTTTTCCATTTTAGGGACACCATGGCTTATCTTACCATTGTGGTAACTATGTTGGATTGGTTGTGCTCTTATGTAAAATAAGATATATGACTATTCCTTGGGAAATTTGTGGTGCTAGGAATGTTTTTCTAGTGTCCTGACTATGCACCATGGGTAGGGGGACCATTTTCGGGGTGGGTGTGGTGTTAGTTGTAGAACATTGGAAGCTCTCCTATAAGAAATGGGGAATTCAAGCTCACTAAGTCATAGGAATGGGTGTGTTAAGGGAGAAACAGTCAAGTCTTGGGTGTCAATACATTTTATCTAGTCATTGTAGAGGTTAGAGGATCCATCACAACTTGTACCACACTATGTTCTACACCATATTAGTGGTTAATTTAGTTTTTAAAACGGGTGGAAAAATAAGATCTATCATGAAGGCTTCAGACCACATTTTGACCAAGGGTCACTATGGTATATTGGGTTATCATCATGTCATGATAAGGGCCTTTGTTCTTAATTTATAAATGACAGGATTTAATACTCCCCCCCCCCCTATTTTGAATTTATAACCTTCCCTCGACCCTTAATTGACCCCTATTCATTCTCCCCTTCTCCATCCACCTCCCTTGGTGTTCCAAAACCCTTGGTTCTTCTATGACCATTTGGAATGGGGTTCTTTATATTGAGGTAGGACTCTCCACCACCATTCTATATTATCCATTACATATATTACTTTATTTTCCACACATTGATTTTCCACAAAAATAATTAAATGTCATGGGTTGGAATGATTAATGAACATGGGTGGAAATTAATGTATGTAAAATCAAGTAATGTATATAATGGATAATGAATGGCCCCACATTTGGTGGTGGGGTGGTAAGGGCTTGGGGGTGAGGGGCAGGTTGCAGGGTCAAGTCCCCGGGCTTGCATTTACATGTAATTGTCTTCCTTGTGTGTGTGATGCTTTCACGGTTGTACCCAAATTTTATAGAATGGATAATGAATGGGATAGAACTAAACATGAAATTAATAGACTTCTTAAATGAAGATGGTCAAAAATTTATAAAATCTATAAATGGGTTTTTTTTAAGGAAAGATGGAATGTTTCTTTTATGTGTATATTTCTTGTGTGGTGTGGTGCATTTAAAGGTTGAAACTATAGTGGCGAAGGTTGTGAGAACTTGTGGGGGTGTGGTGAGATATGTTGGTACCCTAGTTGTGAACCCCTAGGTCAGGATTTCATGTTATCAATCTATCATGTATTTTTATTTTATTTCGATACAGCACCACACCCAATTCTTTTTTTTACACCAATACTCAAAGTATTTGGGTTTTGGGTGATTTTTTCAATATCTGTGATGGTGAGAATAGATGTCTAGCTAACCCATCTTTCCTGCTATCTCTTACATGCAGTAATTATATGCATAGGTTGTGATAGATAGAAGTCAAATGTACACTATTAGTGATGTTTTATGAGTATAATTCTATTCATAGTAGGGTTAATTTATGGAAGGAGGAGGGAATGAGGTTGATGTCCTTTGTGTTCATGATACCCTACTATTCTGGTTATGGTAGTGGTTATGGGAGGATGTGGATGTGATATGGCTTCCCAAGTGTCTTTAGGTGAGATGTGATGTGGTTGGCCAGGTTTCTTCAAGCATGGTAATTATATAAAGGCTGGGAGCACTAGGATATATGACGTTAGAGTGAAATAATATCAAATCAGTGGTAAATGGTGTAGGGACCCTTTATCAATATGATTCTTATTATGTCACTATATTGGATGCATTATTTGGTGAGAGTGCCAAGGTGAGGAAGGGTTGTGTTAGTTATCTTGTTTAGGTGCATATTTCTTTTGTTGTTAGTCCATTGGTGCATTAGTATGATATTTTCTCATGTTCATAAGAGACCCTAGGTGTGATCATACTAAATATACTTGTTATGCTTACCTTTCATATATACAAACTATTTTTCATGTTTCTAATAGGACTTTAAGGACTGATATGGACATTACTATCCTAAACATTGGAGTTTTTTTTGAGTTATTGGCTTATGATTTTATTTGTTATTTTTTTTGAAGGCCCTCTTTGTATTTTTTTTTATTTTATACATGCATTATGAGGTGGTTTTGGTTTCCTTTTTTCCTTTATGAGATGTATTTTCTTGGTATTTTTCATTATTTATCTCAATAATTGTTAATTTATTTGAGGGTAATGCCTTCTATTTGTGAGATTTTCATACCCTTTGTGTTAGTATCTAACACAGGGCCTACTAAAGGTAGGAATCAGTGGTCATTATCTCTATTCCTTCATCATCATCCTGGAAAGGGAACCTTTGGAGGGAGGGGTTCATGACCACGTGGTTTAAAATATTTAGGATGAGAGATGGTATGTATTTTTGAGTTAGGTACTATGGGGATCACATGGGTTAATAGGGAAACTGTGTTAGCTGATCTTGGTGAATGACATAGGCCAAGGAGACTAATGAGGACATGGGATTTTAGGGCCCCTTGTGATATAATGAAAAGACCTTGGG
This sequence comes from Viscum album, assembly GCA_963277665.1. Classification (NCBI taxonomy): domain Eukaryota; kingdom Viridiplantae; phylum Streptophyta; class Magnoliopsida; order Santalales; family Viscaceae; genus Viscum; species Viscum album. The sequence goes on along the minus strand of OY728129.1, from coordinate 424,960,011 downwards.
TATACCAAATGAATAAGTTTAGTGATGACAATTGTAGGTTAGATACCTAGGATAGGTATATGAATCATTATTGATTGTGTTCATGTTTGAATTGGGTGATCTTTATAAAATTAAAATGAAATAATTTAATAAACCTTAATAATATTACATCATATCGGGCTTGGGGTTTCTCCCTATTTTTCATGGATGGCTCATGGTCATCATCCATATACAGAATAGGGGGTATAGGTTTAGTAATATGATCTAGTTGACCATTATAGGGTTAATCTAGTTGATGAGGATGATCAATGGAATAGGATGTTGTGTTCCTTTTAGTGGAAATTGTTTCAAAGTATGAGTCAAACATATCTAATCTTGATATGGAGAACTGATTAGAGGAGATCTATATTGCCTTTAGTTTGATCCAGACTTAGGTAGAAAACTAGGTTTCACTATATGTTATTCATATGAGACGTTCTTCAAATCATTGGTGGTTGTTGTATCTTAATGATCGATATAGGTAGATATTTCCTGGGAAAATTTCCAAATGGAGTTATGTGTAGAGTTCTTATCATAAACTATAAAGTCAAAAAATATGTTTGAGATGATTTATCTTCATTGAAGGAATATATATGTATGGGATATTGGGATAAAATTTATGGATCTTTTTCTTTTCACCCCAGATCTTTTTTTTATGAGGATACCCATGCATAGTATCTTAAGGAGTCACTCTACCCATCTATATAGCATACAGTTACTTTGTTTATGTTGTTTCCATATTTTTAGGTGAGAAGAAGAAAAAGGTGATCGGTCATATGCACTCATGAGGGGAATATCATGATAGATAATCCAATAGGGTTTTGTTGAGGAGCGTATTGTCCGGTAGTAGGTATTAGATACTACGGCCTTCAAATTTTCATCCAACAGTGGGTCAGTTGTAGCTATCAGCTTCTTGTTTTTCTAGGGCCAATGGTTTTTGATAATCTTATAGAGGATTTCTATTTTAATTAGACTTAGTTCCTAAACACTCAATAAGGATGGTTTGGTTTGGGTGGTCAGGACCAGTCACAACAACAAAATAGGTTTCCATCATTTGTCCAGCAGTTGATAGGAGATGGGGCTAGTAGAGTTCAGCCACATGATAGGACCCATCCTCATGGACCTAATCCAAAGTTTGGAAATAGATGTTTCCATCAGTAGTGATCCATAAGACCTGATCATGGATAGTTTTATTCCATATATATGTTGGCACTAGATAGACCATATATTTTCATAAGTACAATTAGTTTATCTTATACCCTTATTTATTCCTTATTTAGATCGGGAGATTTTCACTCCTTCATTTTACATATATTAGTTTGTTCTTTGGGACTAGATTTGGAGAGGCTTCCTATGCCCCTGGTGTTGACCATGCTAGTTGGAGTCTAGACCTTCTTGTTTGATGTGTGCTAGAGGTGTAGTCTGGTGATGGGGAAACATTAGTCATATAGGGATCTCTTCTTTCTATAGATATATAAATATCATTTCATCCTCAACATTTATTTATTGTATTTCATATACCTAATTATTGATTGTTACTATAGGTAGGTCACATTATTTGATGTGAATGGTTAGCGTGCAGTTTTCAACAGAAAATGAGGTTGTTGGTTAGGTTTTAGAAATATTGAGCCCCTTCTTTCACTAATAGGGTAATTTTTAGAAAATTCAATGTGCACTAGGATATTAGATACTCTAAAATTTGTTGATTAATTTCTGGATGTCTTTCCTGAGGAGGTTCTGAATTTTCCACTTCAATGTGATATTGAGTTCTGGATAGATTTATAGTCATACGCTTCTCTGATTTCAATGGATCCTTATCAGATGCAACCCACTGAGTTGTGATAGTTTAGGATTCAAATAGATTAACTAATGTATAATGGTTTCATCCTACCTAGTATGTCACCATGAGGTTCTCTGGTGTAATTTTCCAAGAAGGTAGAAGGTAGTCTAAGGCTATGTATAGACTTCCAAAGGCTAAATCATGTGACAATCAGAAATCATTAACCTCTTTTTAGGATTGGTGGTATTTCCCACCAGCTAAGAGGATCTATTTATTTTTATAAGATTGATTTTTGGTTTGGATATCTTCATCTAAGGGTAAAGGAGAAGGACATCCTGAATATTTCCTTCTAATGAAGGTATGGGAACTTCGAGTTTGTGTCATGCCATCCAATGTCATGAAGGCACCAATTTTTTTATAATTCTCCTCAACTCTATGTTCAAAGAGCTCATAGACTTGTTTTTATTCATGTTCCTCAATGGAATATTGATCTACTCAAAGTTTTAGGATGACTATGTCGATCATATCATATCAATCTTTCAAGTCCTATAACACCACCATCCCTATTAAAATTTTTCCAACTATAAGTTTTAGACAGTTGAGGTGCAATTCCTTAGGCATGAAATGTCCTAGAAGGGTGTGTTCATGGATATTTCAAAGTTTTAGGTGGTTGTTTCTTGGGAATCAACCAAGAATGTGTCATAGGTTCATAGTTTCCTAGGTATCACGAGTTATTTTTAGGGTTTGTGTATATATTCTTATAGATTGTATACCTATTGATATCTATAACTAGGAATAACTAGGAATGAATCTATATTGATCAGTGTTAGGTAGCATTTGTCCACATAAAGGGGATATTAATCAGTGTTCTGGTGATTCGGTTTCCAACAGAATGGGTGACATTTGAAATTTTTTATAACACTTCCCATCTAGGATTAGGTTGCATCTTGATGAAATAGAAGGCAGTGATCTCTTATGGGTCTATTCAGTTGTATCCTCAGAAGATTAACTATTCCACCCATGATCTAGAGCTATCAGTGGTTGTTTTTTATAAAAAAATTGTGGAAGAATTACCTCATTATAGAATGATTTTTGGTCTTTATCGATCAAAATAGATTATGGTATGGTTTATCTTAGTGAAAATTGAATATGTGATAATGTAGGTGGATAAATTTTCTCTATGATTTAAACTTTGAGATATATTACACATTGGGGAAGGTAAATTTCATGGTTGAAACACTGAACAAGAAGTTGTGGAGGGTGTTGTTTAAGATTCTAGGGATTCTTAGAGGGTGATAAAGGAGTTGGAATCCATGCACGTAGATATAGGAGTAATTTATGGTGGATGTTGATTTTTTTAGATAACAGTGTAATACTCTCTGGTGTAGTGGGTTGTGGAGTCTCAATGTTGAGACTCAGAGGCATGGGTAATTTGAAACCATGTTGTCCATGGTGATGCCACAAAGTGATAGTTAGAGGATATTAAAAACCATATATTATTTTAAAGGAGGTTGTGCATCCCAATGGTGATGCATAATGGATCACTTAATGATTTTCAAAACTTATTTTAGTGGTTCACCCAATATTATATAATGTGTATTGTTGTTTGAGGATGCAGTTTTCATAACCCATGATAAAATGGTAGTGGAAGATTTTGTGGCTCAGTGTCTTCTTTTACAGTATGTAATGGAAGAACATCATGTTCCTTGAAGTTTATTACATTCCTTGGATGTCCCTAAGTGGAAGTGGGGTGATATATCAATAGTCTTCATCATAGTATTACCCTGGGATCATGGAGGATATGATTCTATCTAGGTAATCTTAGATTGGATGAATAAGTCATCTCACTTAATATCCATCAAGGAGTTGAGCGTCATAGATGTTTTGGCATGGAGGTATATAGATGAGGTCGTGCAGCTACATGGGGTTATGAGGTCCATTATCTCATATCAAGGTAATAATTTTACCTCAAAAGTATAGAGAGGATTGAAGCATTATTATAGAACTTAGTTACACCTTAGAATATGTTTCCACCCTAAAAAAGACAGATAGATAGAGCGAACTACCCAGAGGATATGTTGAAAGAATGCATCCTTGATTTCAGAAGATCCTAGGAAAAGAACTTTCCTTTGGTTTAGTTTGATTATAATAATATATACCACTCATCAATCATCATGGAACTCTTTTATTCATTATATTGGAGTTCTTATTGATCCCATTTATGCTAGACCAGGGTAGGGGAGTCATTTTTTCTAAGTCCTAATGTAGTGTAGAGCATGACCAAGATGGTTCAAGTAGTTCATGATAGGATGAAGGTGTCATAGAACTGAAAAAAAAATAATATATTAATAATAGGATTATACCCTTTAAGTTTGAGGTTGTGTATTACATATTCTTAAAGTTTTCCCCTCATCGGATAGGGGTAGAAGAGTTTTTTCAAGGGAGTAAGGTTTCTCCCTAGTTCATAGGACCCTTAAAGGTGTTAGAGCATATCGGTATGCTGTCATATTGGTTGTAACTCTCACTACAGCTAGATAGATTCTATGATATATTCCATATATCCCATCTCCATCAATATATTTATGATTACTCCCATGTCTTATACTAGGGAGAGTTAGATATCAAGGATGACTCGATGTTCATGGAGTGGCCAATGGAGATCCACAATCCTCAAGAGAAGGTGTTTTTTGGATGAAACATTCCTTTGGTTTGTGTCATGCGGATACATGGTGTCTTGTAGAAGATTAATTAGGATCATGAGATGAATATTCATGGACAATAACCTTTTTTTATTTTTTCCTTATTTTATTTGGTTTTTATGTCATTATTTTAAAATATTATTGATTTATGACATGTGGATTTTATCTTAATTATAGTTTTTTAAGGATTTAATCATATATAGAAGGTAAATTCCCCTTCTCAATCAATATGTGTTATACTATTACACATTTTAAAATTGTGTGGGTGAGTTAGTTCCACCCAAAGTGGATAATATCTTGATATATAGGGAGAGTTATTTGATTTTTTTGCTTTTGGAAGTGTTGTGTGATGGTTACGGTGATTGTTGGTTTGGGCTATGTAAATTTTGAAATAGTGGAATGGAAGTTTGTGTGAAAAATAGGTATCTTAAGGATATTATGATATGGTTTTAGAGTTTCAATTATAATCATATTACTAATAAGTATCTTTTGGGATGGTTGTTAGGATCCCCCCCCCCCATTCTATATTCCATTTAGGTTTTGATTTTCAAGGATGAGAATTTTTTGAGAGGAATCTGAAATAATGTCCTAAATTTTCCCGTCCTTTTCTTTATGTTTTCCTAAGTCTTGTAGATTTTGTGGGAGATTTTGGTGGCGATATAGAGGATTGAGGTGGTTTTTTGGCCTTTTGAGGGTTTCCACTACCTACAAAACAACTTGTCTAGATGTGGAGGTGACTGTGTTGGATTGGGTGTGCTCATGTGTAACACGGGCTATATGAACACACCTTAGGAAAGGTATGGTGCTTGTAATGTTGTTAAAGTGGCCTATCTATGAACCACACCCAGAGTGAGTGTGGCACAGGGCTTGGTACTTCAGGAGCATAACTATGTGAAATAAGAAGCTCGAGCTCACCATGTCATGTCCTTGGGCATAGTGAGGGTGAAATGACAAAGTCTTTAGATCTAAGAAATTTTGGATGGTCGTGGAAGAGGTTGGAAGAGCCACTATGGATTGGAACACATTATGTCTTAAGTAATGGTGGATGTCAAATTCAGTTTTTAGAATGGATAGAAAAGAGTATCTATCATGGGGATTCATACCATGTGTTGACCAAGGGTCACTATGACATGTTAGGGTGTCAAATATCATGGTGAGGTTATTTGTCCTATGTTTATAAATAGGGGGCTCGTATACCCCCCCCCCCCATTTTGAATTATTATCCTTCCCTCGAACCTTAATTAACCCCTATGCATTCTCCCCCACTCTAGCTACCTCCATTGGTGTTCCAAAACCCTTGGTTCATCTTATACCATTCAGATTGGTATTCTCTGGATCAAGATAGGTCTCTCCTCGTTTTCTCTCTCTTTTCTCTCTTTCTCTTATATATAGTATTTCTCTATTATGAAAATTCTCCTCTATTTTGGGTTGTTTTTTAATTTTGGCTTGATGTGATTAAGATTCGGTGGTGATTAATTTGATATTGGTGGGTATTGAACTCTTGTTTCTTTCTTTGTGAGTGGTGGTTCTCTTTGAAGATTCAATCTATGTAGGGGATCCTTCATCTCCCCTTCTTTATATGTACATGTGGGAATATCATGATTTTTTATTCTTTTATGTAAATGTTATGTATCTTATTAAAAAATATAATTAATAAGTTTAATTTAAATTTAAGGGAAGGGAAAAATCTCATGAGTTTGACTTTTTCTTATGATTTATGATTATATGGTTTTTCATGCTCCGTTTTCTCAAGTATGACTTATGCTAAGGTAGTGTATTTTTTAGTTTTTGAACATTTATATTCTCTTTTGTTTATTTTATTAAACTCACCGTGTATGAAAAAGTCTAAGAACATATACCCGACTAATAAATCATTTGCCCATGGAATTTTAGATTTGTGTGAGAATATACATGACAATAATGAATAATTATAATGGAATACTTGTTAAAGATAAAGTGAGATGTGGAGTGTTTTAGGTATGTGGTAGTTGTTATGTGTGGTGGTTGTGATTTGTGTTATTTGTGACATGTGGTATATGAGATGTGTGGTGGTTGTGATGTGGGGTAGTGGTGAAGCGAGGTTTGTTGGTTTGAGATGGATGGGTTATATTGTGTTGTGTTGTGTATTTTCCTAGTATCTATGGAATAAACTTAAAATAATGACATAGATAATGAAATGGGTTGGAATTATTAATGAACATGGGTGGAAATTAAGGTTTGGAAAATAAATTAATGTATGGAATGGATAATGAATGGGATAAAACTAAACATGAAGTGAATGGGTTTATTAAATAAATATGGCTAGTAAATTATAAAATTTGAATATGGTTTTATTTGAATATAAATAAATAATGTGTCTTGTGTCTATGGATAATAAAATATTTTAGATATGATCATACAGTTAGTACATTATTTACTGAACCATGAAAAAAAACCATGCAGGTCAACCGTGTGTATGGGACTCTTATGCATGGTTGGTGCACTACTGGATAAACTGTGTGGTTCCTCTAATCTTTTTTAGTGATGGTTGTGTGGTTAGTGCATAGTTTGGTAAACCATTCAACCAAACCATTTAAACTACCCAGATGGTTAAAAAAATATTTTACCCTTTCACTCGACACTCAGCAGTCTAAGTGCCTCTCCCGACCTGTACTCCCTTCCTCTAGGGTTTCTCCATGGTATATCTTCCAATTTTTTTTGTCTATTCTTCAAGGTATATTATTATTAATATCTTACTCTTCCCTTCTCTTTCCATTTCTTTTTTACTTGCCCTAAAATGGTCATGGATACCTAGGGTTTCATCTTGCCTGAATTTAATTAGTGTTTTTTGTGTTTTAGGGTTTGTGTTGATCCTTTAAATATTTTACTTGCCTATTGGGTGTGGATTAATACGTTTTTGTGTGAAAGTGGTGGATTGAGTTTTTTGGATCCATGTATTTAACTTTTAATCTTAAAACCATGATTTATTACTTAATTTTATTATATTATTTCAATTTTTTAAAATCATTACTATGGGCGTCTAATTATTCATCTCTTAAATGATTTGGTTTCCCTCTTTATTTAAATTTTTCATAAAGGTTTTTCTAATATTGAATGCTTAAATATACTTTCTTATAAATATTTCCACTAGTTGGTTGTTCAAATTCATGTATGGATCCTTTAAAGGAATTTCACTATCAAAAGGGATGTTATAGGTTTTTGAGATGTTTAAAGATTTTTTTCAAACTAAAGTTTTGTTTATATGATTTGGTTTTCAAAGAGGATTTTATAACTTGGTTTCTTAAAGTATATTTCAAGGGCCTGGTTGAAACCATATTAAATGGTTTTCTTAAATAAATGGAACCTTGAATTGTTCCCCTCCTATTGTTCATATAAAATTTAAGGAAATGGTGATATTTTTTAATTGATCTGACTTGTCCTGGTTGGGGGAACATGTTTTATATATTATACTTGATGAAAATGGGGATTCTTTTTTGAAGGATGTTCAAAGTGAAGGGTGTGATTTGAATATTTTTTATTATATATATATATATATATATTTGTGTGTGTTTATCATGTAATATTTATTTCTCATCTCCATTTCATGTCATGAGAAACCATGGGTTTATAATCAAGAAATCTAAGTATAAGTATTGAACTAGTTGAGATTATGCATCGACTAGTGGACCCAAGATAGGACTATTCTCTACTTATGGGAGTTTTCCTCTTGATAAATTCAGGTTAGTGTAAATATGAACATTAGGTAGCTTAATAGTGTAAGGTTTCATTAAGATAGATTAGGTAATGTGTTTTCCTAGATTTTCTCCAAAGCTCCTAGGTGTTCCCATGTTGACTATAATTTTATTATTCCTGTGATAGTTTATTTATATTTATTTTATGCTTATTTATTATCATTATTGTTAGGATTATTATCTTCATGTTTATATCATTTTGTTATTTCCTTATTTCCCTTTTTAAATTATATACTTTCTTTACTTATGTCTTCTTTATCCAAGATGAATGTTTTAGTAAATATTGGACTTTTTCTCATGCTTACTTAAAATTTGGGTATTTATAAAGTGAGGTTATAAAAATATTTTAATTATATTAAATACTATCTTTTACTAAAAATATTTAAAGTATTTTTTTAAATTAAAAAGTTTAAACTCCGTGATTTGATTAAAATAGTTTCAAATGAGGGATATATGTTATTATTTTAACACTTAAGAGAAAAACCATATTTTATTATCTATATTTAAAACTATCATGAAATGAATTTATTTTTAAAGGTTACGTATAGGGTGTGGGGAGGAAACATATGAGGAATGTTTTCTCTTACATATATACATTATGGGTATAGTATAGGTTCTGCATGGATGTGGCAGTTGGTTGTTGGATTATAGTTAGATTATATTATAGAAAGTAAGTGAAGATGCTTCACATGGCACACAGAGATGGGTGGATATGGAATTTATTTTTATTTTAGTATTTATTATCCTGGTATGTTATCCACTTTGTCTTTCCTTTCTTTAGTCTTATAGATTTTGTAATTAAAGTCTAGTTTAGTTGATGTTGGGATGTATTGGTATTATTTATTAAATTTGTTAAGGTTTATGAGTTCTTTTTTATTATATCCTTATGTCTTGTTTGTTTTTGTTTTTATTATAACTACCTATATTATTTTTATATGATCATCTAAAATACAAAGTGACCATACCATACTTCAAAGTAGTGGTTTCTTGTTTAATCTTGTTCCATTAATTTAAACCATTCCCACTTGCATATATTTTATTTTTAGGAACTATTTTTTATCTCATGGTGATCAGGTACATTCTTTGGGACATGTTATGGGTGAGATCAGGTACCTAGATTAGTGATAACATGGGTTGATCTATGACTGCAGAGGTGATGGGTGTACATAGAGATGCGAGGATACACACGTAGGTTGAGGTAGATGTTGTAGTGAAGACTAAGGAGTAAAGCATAGATACTCAATTTTAGTGGATATAGATAGAGTATGAGGAGAGATTATCACAAATGTTAGTATGTATAAATGAGTTGAGGACATAATATAATGTTGATGGTGTATAGATACTAGATTTACGGGTAAAAAAGAAACTAAATTATACTCACATCAATTTTTCTTAAAATGTTTATGATATACAATATTTATATATGTTGTAGGATCTAGATACATCTATTTAGAATCATTGTGATTCCATAGGTGATTTGTATATGGATTCACTATATATATGTTGTGTTTTAAACTTCTTTTTATTATTTAATGTTTCATTTATATGTATAATTAAAATTCATTTTCTACTTCAAAAGTGATTATATTAAAAAAAATGTGTCTTAGATTATGTTGTCATGGTAAAAAACATATGATATTAAATTATCATGAAATCATTGGATAATGTTTTTAGATTAATTTTTTAAATATACTAATTTTCACCAAATCAATCTGAGTTTTGGTTTTCTCGGGATGATAGAAAACACATTTTTACTGTTTTCAAACACTAAAAAGTGTATGTAATAGTAAAAAACTAGAACCAGGACATGAATAGATATGATATCATTGTAAAATTATCTTTAAATTATTCATGACATGTTTTAATAGACATTACGCCAATCTAATGTATAGTGTTCTCAAAATTACTAAATAAGAAATTTTTAAATATATTAAAGTCTTTAAAAACATGCATCCATTGGTAAAAATCAAGAAAAGACCCCATATTTTTGTGAAATATTTAGAAAATAACCATTTATTTATTTTTTAAATATATTAATAGATATTGCATCAATCTAAGTTTGAGTTTGCTCAGGATGGCCAAGAAACATACTTTTAGTGTTTTAAAACTCTAAAACATGCCTATAATAGTAAAAACCTAGAAAATGACTGAAAATTGATGTAAAATTAGGGAGAAATTATTTGAATTTTTCATGAAATGTTGAATAGAAATCATGTTAATATGATTTTAATTATGCTTTTAATGACTAAATAATCAATTTTTAAAGATATTAAAGTTTTTAAAAATGTGTATCGGGGGTGAAAAGCAAGAAAATGACCTCGTATTACCATAAAATATTATAAAAACTCCTAATGATTTATTTTTTAAATGTATTAAATAAATCCATATCAATCAGAGTTGTGGTTTTCTCATGATGATTAAAAAATGCACTTTTAATGTTTTAAAACTCTAAAATGTGCATGTTGTTAGAATTGTTAGGGGTATATTTAATCTTAATAGAAGATGATAAAGAGACTAAATACCATACCAAGATCACCCATATATGAAAATATGAAAACAAGAATATAAATGAAACAAATAATAATGAAAATTCATATCATTCACTGAAAATCCACTGCAACATCTCCATCTTGCTTGATAAATATCACCAAAGGAAATTAAAGGATTCCCCTCTCCATGATGTATTCACGAGCAAAATTAAATCACATGACACAAATATGGGATAAATGTGATCACCATGGCATGACATATCCTCAAAAATGGTGGTATAATATAAAGAAAGTTTAGGGTTGTAACCAAGCATCCACACCCCTACTATCATCACATGGAAATGGGTTTTTATAGAACCCTTGAGGAATCTCCTTGTGTGTTCATATAGGTATCAACTCATGTTCTTTTAATGAATCATTTAATCCCTTAACCAACAAATTCATCGTATTCATCAAATAAATGAACTCCATTATGTTTCATCTCATGTAACCGAGCCATAAATGATAGCCACCATGAGAGATCTTTGTGGATAATAACCCTTTACATCTAAATACCAAACTGAGTTTTTTGAATGAATCATAGTTTATGATCCATGGAAAGGTATTAGAATGAGATCAAATATTATATCCCCTATGATACATCCCCAATCACATAGTATAATCTATATAGGTGGTAGGTATGAAAACACTTTTCAAGACTCCTTATGATATGTGGTATCACTAGATAGAACTTAGCCATAATTCTCATGCATGAGTCTTATATGGCCTTTCCAATTACTTTCTAATAATAAAATATCATTATATTTAGGTCATATGTTTCCTCCAGTCAATAAATTGCACTAAATCCTATAATACTTTGTGTCATTTCACCTTATGTTGTATCATATACAATAACTTGTAAATTCATATCCAAAACTCTTTTGGATGTATTCCAAAAGACTTATGTAAAGATATCATTAACTTCATCATGTATCACTTTATACTAAATAACTTGTGAATAAGCATTAAAAATTATTGAAGAATATCTCTAAGATACTTTTATAGAATCTCTCAAATTCATACTCAATCACCATTCATTCAACTATAAAGTGTGACCCCGCATGACTTTAGAGCGTTAACAAAAAAATATGGATCACTGGACCCATATATTTAGGAAAATATAAGCCTATAGAAACACTTCAATGCAACTAAATTTATTTCCAAGGGAAAACTATTCCATGATGTAACACCCTAATATTTTAGAATTTATTTTCTTTAATTAATATATTTGATAGCATGTGGTATACACAACACTAAGCTTAAACAAATCGCGATAAACTATTATTTAAATATGATCATTATAACATAGTCATTGGTTTGGAAGGTATTAAATTAAAAAACCATATTTTTAAATATATGAATAATATTTTTCCTTAATAAATTAAATAATCAATCATATATTGATTATCAATTGGTTGGAAATGAGGATAAAACCTTTTCAAGGTAAAATAAGTATTTTTCATAAAACTATTTTTCTATGTGCAATTTATTTTTATTTTAATAGATATAATTAATCATTATTGATAAATTATTCTAATAGTAATATTATATATCTAAATTAATTAATTATAATTCATTTAATTGTGTTTATTATATAAGTAATGAGAATGAAGTCATTTTATGCTTCAAAAAGAGTTTTTATTGCATTTGTGCACAAATATTATGATTAATTTATGCCACATTCGTAATTTTTATTTTTAAAAAATTTATATAATTTTTTAAAATCATCATTTAATAATATTCTTAAGATGAATTTTTGAGATTTTTCTAAAATGGTTGATTTTGGGGTGAATAGTGAAAATACTAATCTTTTAAATATTGTCACTTTTATGACTTTATTATGATGTAATCATGACTTAATAAATTTTAAAACATTTTATTAACTAAATATGAGTTAAAGGAGTTAAATAATTTATTTTAGAACATTATTTTGAATTTTAGAACTCATGCTTGACTTTTATGAACATAAAGTATATTTTATTCAAATTAAAAACCAATTTGTTGGTCTTTTCCTTTAATGGTATGGTTGGAAGGTTCCATTTTGTTTTAGCTTGATCCAAAAGTATAAAACCTTCCTTTTTATTATTTAACCAAAAATATCATTAAAATAAAATTTTTATTTTATTTCAATGTAAAATTATTGTTATGCTTAAATCAGGTATTTTTCTAAAAAATGTTTTCTCTAAATTTTGTTTTATTTTATTAAAATTAATTTCTAAAACTTATAGAAATTGAATTTTATAAAATAAATACTAAATTTAGAATCATCTTGTACAAAAAAAATTAAAATCCCCTTTTATTTTTGATCAAATATTTTTGTTATCTTGGTAAAAAGTTATCATGATTATTGATAAATTGGGTTTAAAGGAGGTTTAACTAGGAGATAAGTCTCAAAATGTCTTCAAAACTTATCCAAATATTATTTATTTAGTTATTTATACCCTATAGAATCTTATATAATAATTTTTGGTTACTTAGTGCCATTATACCATGAATATGACTTTATATTAATTTAAAACTTTGCATAATTACAAGAGTGCCCCTCCCCTCATTTATAAAATGGTGATATTTATCCTATATTATTCACACCCCTTGAACCACTTATATCGACCAATACTTTCCCAAATACATTCCCAGCATTCTTACACATGAAAATTAGACTCTTTTATCATTAAAATACAAACCTATAAGGCTTAAGGTGTAATTCAAAGGTGGTTTTCTGAAGAAGATGTAGAACTCTTAACCGTGTGTTTTCATTTTATTTATTCTTTTATATCCTTAAAATATTTTTAAACCATGATGATATAAAAATATATATATCCCTAATATTCTTAAATTTTATTATATTTATTTTAAAACCCTTATTCATCTTCTTTTCTATCCTATGATGAACAAAAACATCGTTCGTGTGTACTATTGGACTACCACCCCAACAAAGTGATGTGTTTTTTTTCATCACCACCTCTAATATATGGTTATAAATATAGATTTAATATATATATATATATATAGAATAAAAAATTTAAATGAGAAAAATATAATATCAAAGAAAGATGAATAAGAAAAGAAGATTGATAGTTTATTGACAATGTAGTGTTTCATTCTTATGTTCCATGTGTATCCTATCAGGGGGTGCACTTCATTTTATAGGTAGTGTGAAAGGGAATTGGTGAGGGAATTGGTGGGGGTGGGCAGCCCACCCCCCATTTAATTGTGCAGCCACTACCAACTTCATAACACTCTCCATTAGGATGCACACCCCTATCAATATAATACATATTTCTATACTGCCTCATTAAAGACCTTTTCCAAAAAAAACCTAGTGGGATAAAAACCGGAATAAGGAAAATAGTATAGTCATGTAGACTCCCCCTAAAAGTTCCATTTCAAATTTTTCAATCTATGAATCCCTATATTATGTATAGAATTTCTATAGATGATAGTTGGTAGTTCCTTTGTAAATAAATATGTAACATTGTAGCTTGATCAAACATATTTCACACTGATATCTCTATTCTTCATTAACTCTTGTGTGAAAGAGAAAATTTTTAGTGATATTTGTTTTGTCTGATCATTCTTAATGAATCATTCCTTCAATTGTATGATGTACGTAGCATTATCTTCAAATAAAATTGTTGGGCTACTATTCATAGGCAATCCACTTTTCGCTCGAATGTGTTGAGTCATAGACTATAACCAAACACATTCTCGACATGATTCATGTAATGTTATCACTTATACATGATTTAAAGATGTTGCAAAGAGTTTCTGCTTTTGTGATCTCCAAGATATGGTTGTACCTCCTACTATGAACACATAACCAGTTTGTGATCATGCATTATGCAGATCAGATAAATAACCTTCATCTATAAAACCATCCATATTCCTTTGTGATTTTTTATAATATAATAAACCCAAATCAATAGTGTCACAAAGATAACAAAAAATATGTTTAATACCATTAAATTTTTTTTTTGTAGGTGAAGAAATAAATATTTCCAATAAATTAGTAGAAAAAGATATATCAGGATGAGCATAATTAGCAAGATACATTAGTACTCTGATAGCACTGAGGTATGGTACTTCTGGACCAACTAACTCCTCATTTTTTCACATTATTGAAATTGATCTTTCTCAATATTTAAATATCGGACAACAATATAAGTACTTAAAGGATTATCAATATCTATATTAAATTGTTTTAAGATTTTTTCAGTGTAATTTGACTGATATAAAAATATACCACTTGGTATATGCTCAATTTTTAATCCAAGACAATACTTGGTTTCTCTTAGGTCTTTCATTTCAAATTCATCCTTTAAGTTTCTCATTGTGTCATTGGTCTCTTATGGAGTTTCGAAGATATTTAAATCATCAACATAAATGGAAATGATTGCATATCTAGATGTTTTTTTCTTAATAAAAACACATGGGCATGTGGGGTTATTTACATAACCTTTATTTAACAAATATTCAATTAAATGATTATACCACATACGCCCATATTGTTTTAATCCATACATATATTTTTTAAATTTAATTGAATATAGGTCTTTGGGTTTTGATTTCAATACTTTGGGTATTTTGAATCATTTAGAGATTCTTATAAATATACTATTATCAAGTGACCGATATAAATAATTTGTAACAACGTCCATAAGATATATATTAGCCTTCTCAGCTACTATAAGGATTATTATATATCAAAAAGTAATAGAATACATAATAAGAGAATATTTTTCCCCATAATCAATTCCAGGTCTCTGAGAAAAACCTCGTGAGACAATACAAGTTTTGTATCTTAGAATCTCATTTATCTCATTACTCTTATGCACAAAACCCATATATATCCAATAGAATTACCATATTCAAGTGTGAGAACGATATTTCCAAAAATTATTCACCTATTAAGTGAATTTAATTCAACTTGAATTATGTCTTTCCATTTATTCCAATCAAGTCGTTTTTTTACATTCCATAATAGACCTTGGTTTAGGGTCTTCATTTTCTATATCATGTGACATAGAATATGAAAATATTTCATCAATATTTTCTATATTACTCTAATTCCATATATCACCTTTAGTGGTATGATTAAGATAGATTTAATTATTTTCCTAAACTTTGCGGTTTTATATATTCTGTGAATTATCTTTATGATTCTCTTCATGTGTTTCTTTAATAACACTTAAAATGCATGTTTCTTTTCAGACACAAACCTCCATAATGGAGTTTTCAATTATAATCACCCATTTTCTTTTCTAAGTATTTATATCCTTAAATCTAATTGGTCTTCCACGCTTCAGGCATGTTTTTGAGATTTTTTTAACATCATTATGTAATTGTGTCTTTAGGACATCAATTCTATCCAGTTCATTTATAGCCGGTATATGTGATTTAGTCATGCCCTTTGAATCATTAAATTCATTAGGGAATTAGTTTTCTAGTTATTTAAAATGTAAAATCTTTTTCACTTCTATATCATGGTGTCGGGTGAGAGGATTGAGAAAAGATAAAGTTTTCACATTCCAAGAAATATCCTCACTTTGTTTCTCTTCTCCCCCTAATAATGGGAATACTTATTCATTGAAGTGAAAATCAAAAAAACTGTGTTGTAAATACATCACAAGTTTGTGGTACAAGATATCTGATGATGGATGAGGATTAATATCCTATATATATTCCTAACCTCCTTTGAGGTCCCATCTTTATACATTGTGGGGGATAAATTAGTACATATACTACACAACTAAAGATTCTTAAGTGGGATATGTTGGGATCTTTGAAAAAAGACAATTGGAGTAGAGATTGTTTATGATATTCACTTGGTATTATGTGAATTAATGCTAAGGCATGCAATATTTCATGAACCCATATAGATATCGGCAACTTTTTTCTCATTATTAATGGTCTAGAAATAAGTTGGAGGAATTTTATTAGTGATTTAGCTAAATAATTTTGTGTATGCACATGGGAAACTGGATGCTCCACATTAATCCCCATTTACATATAATAATCATTGAAATATTGAGAGTTAAACTCTCTAAAATTATCAATCTCTACTTTCTTGATGAAATGATCAGGTAATTGTGCTCTAAATTTAATTATTTTTTAAACAAAACATGAAAATTCAACATTATGAGTTGAGAGAAAACATACATGTGACCATCTACTGGATGCATCAATTAATACCATAAAATATTTAAATGGACCACACGATGGATGAATTGGTCCAAATATATCCCCTTGAATTTATTCAATAAAGGCTATCATTTTGGTCTTAATTTTAGCTGGAGATGATCTCACAATCAGCTTTCCAAGCGAACAAGACTCGCATGGAATTTTTCTTAGTGGAGATATTTGATGGACCTTTATGGAATGTACATGAGAACTTTAAATTATTTTCACATCATTCCTAAACCAGGATGACATAATTGGTCATGCCATAAATCAAAGATTTGTGGTCCATTCTTTACTACCATATGTGATTTGATTTCAATTATATATGTATAATGAAATATGGATGATAATTTTTGTAGTTTTTCTAGTACATGAATTTTACTGAATTTATTAATGGTAATGCACAAGTACTTTTCATTTCTATCAGATATAGTTTGATTATCATACCCATTATAGTATATATCATTGAAACTTAACAAGTTTCTTTTGGACTTTGGGGGAAACAACGCATATTTTATAAAAAATTGCATCCCATTGGGTAAATAAAAACTCAATTTATGAGCCCCTTCTATCAGATCTGTAGGAATTGATATAGTATTCACAATTGGTCTTGTTTATTAAAGATTAAAAAAATATTGTTTTATTCTTAATAATTGTGTGTGTTGTTCCACTATCCAGTGTGAAAATATATGTCCCATTTAAGAAATCCATTTAAATGATTTAAAGTAAAGAGAATAATATTTTAAGAAAAAACTTGTGAAATTAAAATAATAAAACATCTAAAATATAAAACATATAGAAAAAAATTACATATTATAACCACTGTAATTTTTCTGAATTATTTCCATAAATCATTACATCAATTTCACAACTAAAATCACCTGCTTCGAGTTAAGTGAAATCATCATTTTATGGCTCGTGATTCTTAGTAAAATTCACCTATATTTATATCTCTTTATAATATATATCATCAAAGTGTGGTTCATTATTCTATTCTTAAAGAGATGCTTTATAGAGCTTACAAAGATTCTGTGGGGTTCGAAAAACTCAAGACCAATGTCCCTTAGAACCAAACCTATAGTAGAAATCTTCGGGATTATTCAGAGTGTTTGAGATGATATTTCTTTGATTCTGATATTCAATTTGAGTAGGCCCATGGTTAAGACCATGTACTCAGCAGCATCTGCCACCAAAACCATTTCCACCATGAGAATCACATCCCAGACTTCTTCTATGATTATTTTCTTGAAATATAGAATTTTGTTTAGGAAATGCTATCGTTGAACCAATAGGACGAGACTGATAATTTTTAATCAAAATGTCATTGTTCTTCTCTACTAAAAGTAATGATGATATGAGATCAGAATATTTTAAATAACCTCACAAGAGATATTGCTGTTGTAGGGTGATTTTAGATGCATGAAATGTCGTATATGTCTTTTCAATCATATCAGCATCTGTAATCCCAATACCACAATACTTTAGTTTTGATACAATTATATACATGGATAAATTGTAATCACTAACCCTTTTAATGTATTGGAAGTGTAAATAGTTCCCTTAATCATGGTTTGTTGGAAGAACAGCCTCTTTTTTATGATCATACCTCTCTTTAAAACTCTTTCAGAGCTTGCATGGATCTCTTTCTGTGAGGTATTAACATTTCAAACCTTCATCAAGATGTCTTCTAAGGAAGATCATCGCCTTTTCATTATTTTGGATAGTTTTTGAATTATTTTCTTTAATTATTTCTCTGAGATCTATTGATTCAAGATTCATTTCCACGTCCATCTTCCTCAGTATATAATTACTTCCGGTAATTTCAAGAGTTATTAATTCAAGCTTTGTGAGATTTGACATGACGACAACTATAAAACATTAAAATAAGGTTAATATTATCATTTAATATTATAAATATATATATCCCACCCTAATAGGTTAATAAATCTTTCACATGATGATTTGAAATAAATAAATCAGTATATTTCAATACTCATTTAAAATCTAGGTAGAGCCACAGTTTTCAGGGGAACTGTAGCAGTACTATAGCAGGTACTGTAGCGGGAACTATAGCAGGAACTATTTGGCATTGTAGCAGCCAGAGATTTTCCCTCGTTTGGGCCTTTGGGCCACCGATTTGGTCCTTGAGTCCTTTAAGTCCTTCGGGCCACCCAAGCCTTCAGGACAGTAAGGACTTCGGGCCACCTCAAGGCCTTCGGGCCAACTCAAGGCCTTCGGGCCACCTTAAGTGCATATGAAAACCAGAAAACCTACAAGGAACAAGCTCTATAAGGAGGATGAGCAAGGAGATTTCACCACAACAAAAGCTACAAAAATTTCTAGAATGAGAGGTTATGGAACTTATCATCAGAACAAGCCTGCGCATGCATGGGATAGCCTAGCCGAACAGCCATGCAAAGGTGGAGAGCTGATTTCATGATGAAGATGCTGGGGAGGAGCAGATCCAAGTAGTTAGTTTGAGTTATATGTAATGTTTTAATCCTATGGTCAATGAATTCCTCTAAGGCCTATGGGCCATGTAATACTTATGCCTACGGGCCTTGTAAGGGTTCCACCTTACCCCTTGAAAGGTAGATTATCAAAAATCAATAAATAAAATGAAGGCCTTTGGGACATTGGATGGATGTCATCTAATCAGGAGGAACAAAATAAATAAATTTAAACCACATAAACCATCCAATTTGGTGGTAATTTTAAGTTAAAAATAATAAGTAATTAAAATCGTCCAACCAGGTGGTAAGAATAAAAACAAAAACATACCTTTATCATTTTTGAGCGTTCATGCTGATAATGTGTTGAGAATACAAAATTGAAATGAGAAAATTATAATAGATAAGAAAGATGAGTAAGAGAAAAAGATGGATAGTTTATTAAAAATGTAGTGTTTCCTTGTTTTGTTCCATATGTATGCTATCAAGGGGTGAACTGCCTTTTATAGGAAATGTTGAAGGGAATTGGTGAGGGAATTGGTGGGTTGGGCAGCCCACCCCCATTGAATTGTGTATCCATCACCGGCTACCTAACAATATTATATTAATTACATTATTATAATTTTTTAAATATAATATATCATCTATTTTATTACCTTTTCATCTGTTGGAAAATGATAATTTCTTTCGTGTGTACGTGTAGATTACCAAGTCCCTGAAATAATGTGGATCATTTTTCATTACCGCCTTACAAGGATAGTTTTAAAAGTTTATTTAATTTATAAATATAATAATTATTTCATTATTAATATTATTTATATTTTGTAACTAATACTCCTTTGACCATGGTCAACCTACCGAAGTTTTTTTGGGAATTATAAATTGAATGACTCCAAATTGTCTGACACGAACTTAACAGTTTTAGTAACTAAAAAATGACTTAGTAATGAATTATATAAGAGCAATATTGATAATAGTATAAATATGAAAAAAAATCTTAAGTAATTATAAAACTAATATAATTTTATTATTCAGAATTTAAAGAATGTATAAAGTTATACAGGACTTAAGGTAAGATATTTCTCATCACAATTTTGTTTCTTTGAGACTCATTCCATTCTCAACATATTTTTTATTTTGTGTGGTATATATACTTCCGTATGGATATCATTTATCATTAATTTTCTAAAATTAAATTAGTTTTAAAATAATTTTCAATTTTCCTTCTTTGATGTTATTTTGATTCAAAAGTTACTAATGTCACAATGAATTTTCCTTTCAAAAGTTGTTTTAAATTTTTAAAACTTTTTCTCCTCTATATCCATGTTCATTAAAATATTTCAAGAATTTTCTTATTTAATGTTAAAATATTATTAAAGTTAATTTTAAACTACTTATGAATTTATTTACAATGTTTTAAAAAATACATTTTTAATTTTTTTATATTTGTCACTTTTTACTTTTTTACCGAAGTGAAAAAGAATGTTTTTTAACATAAACGGTATGAGTGTAATTTACCATTGACATGAACATTATTATTTATCAATATTCATCTAAAAAATTTCATGTTTTTTCCAAATAAAATTTTATTCCATCATCTTCTGGAAATTTTTCATTTTTAGAGTTTCCAAAGAAATGGGATATCTCTCCTAATTTTTATATTAAGCCCAAACATGCTTTTTAATATGTATTAAAATGGTTATTATATGAATTTTTAAGATGTAAATGAAATATTATATGTGTTTTATGTATATTATGATCCTTGTACATTGTTCATGATGACAGTTGATCCAAATATATCTCTCCAATGCATTGAGTAATTATTTTTCTCTTTAGGGAATACATGTTGGATTAACCATGTGGGTTATTCCATTTATAATAGTGCATGTAATATTTATTGTAATAGTTATATGAATATTATGTCCTAATGTACCTATATTATTTTTATATATTTGAAAATAAGTTTTTTAGAGTAGTATGTTTATTTTATAAGGTAAGTTAATGATATTTTTAAAAAGGAAAGTTTATACCCCTTTAAGGGTGTGAAATATGTTTCTAAAGTAAATGTTTTCATGAGTACTCATATTTTAAAAATAGACCCTCATGATTAGTATTTTTCCTTTATGATTTTTTATGATATGTTTTACTAAATCTTTTGGAAAAGAATTTTTTTATGGTAAGTAAATTATTATTTGATTTCATTATTTATTATGAAAAATGTAAACATTTTTATAGGCTTTCATGAATTTTAAAATGGAATAATAGGTTCATTTTGATTTTATTTCCATTATTTATATTTTCTTTGCTTATAACACTTTTTAAAATTCTTTTTTACAAGTCTTAAAGATGATTAGGAATGTTAATAAAGTCATGAGAAGGTGGAGAGCTGATTTCACGATGAAGATGTTGGGGAGCAGCAGTTCCAAGTAGTTAGTCTGGGTTGTATGTAATGTTTCAAGCCTACGGGTAATGAATTCCCCTAAGGCCTATGGGCCATGTAATTCTTATGCCTAAGGGCATTTTAAGGGTTCCACATCACCCCTTGAAAGGTGGATTATCAAAAATCAATAAAAAATGAAGGCCTTCGGGCCATTGGAGGATCTTAAATGTAGAATGTGTGTCTTTATAAAGTATATGTTTAGTAAAAATATGGACATAGTGTGTTAGTATTCCCTGTATAATTTAAATGGTTTTCTTAATTCTCTAAAACTATAAACCTAAAATATTATGGGAATTTAATAAAGTGAAATCATTTTCATAAATCATGTAATTATGGTTTGATTATGATATGGGGTATCATAGTTATTATCAGATAAAGGTTTTAGATAACTTTATAGGTTATGATGATTCAAATGAGGATAGTTTAATATTTTTAGATACCGTCAGGGGTTAATAAGTTTAAGGTTAATAATAATCTTAAATTTATAGATACTATTTTGAGGTTTTATTTGATGGATTTTAAGGTGATCAATGAAATTTTAGGAGGTGTAATGGGCCTTATATTTTTTTATTAATTTTTGATAATTCCTCATTTAAGGGTTGAGGGGGAACCCTTACATAGCCCGTAGGCTTCATGAAATTACATTAACTGGAGGTCTTAGAGTAATTCCTACCAAACTATGATAACTTGAAACTACCCCTCCCCTACATCTACATAGTGATGTCGGATCTCCACATTTGCATGGTGCTTTGGATAGTTTTCCTATGCAGAGAAGCATAGGCCTGGTACCAATAGAAATTTCTATACCCTCTCATTCTTCCAAATCCATTAGCTATACTCTGGTGAATGAGACTTCAATGAATCCTCATCTGGATCCTACTCCTTGTAGAACCTGTCTAGTTACTTCTTCACATCAAGTGTCCTGAAGGCCTTGAGGTGTTCTGAAGGATTTGAGGTGACCTGAAGGCCTTAAGGTGGCATGAAAGCCTTACTGACCTGAAGGCATGTGTTTCTTGAAGGCCTGAAGGACTTGAGGACCAAACTGGTGGCCCAAAGGCTGAATTGTATTAATAGTTCTGGATGCTACAGTAACAAATAGTACCTACTACATTACTGCTACAGTACCCTATAAATATGCCTCCACCCAGATTTGATCTTGGGTCTCATGGATGCAATTGAAGATTCCCCACCAACCGAGATGAGGCTTAGGTGCTTAGGATATTTAATATATTATTGAGGTATATATAACCCTTAGTTTTAATATAAAGGTTATTTTAGGAAGAATATTTTTAGATTTTTTGTAAATAAGTTGCAATGTATTAATAGCCATTATGGTTAATATGATCATTGATGTTATGGTAGTTGGGATAATAGGATTATTACATTTTTGGAATATATGTTTTATCATATAGATAGCCATGGGATTGAAAAGTGATTTGTTGAATGAGTGGTTAAAGGTATTTTTGAATAATTTCAATATATTGGGATCATTATATCATTAAAATAAATAAAAATATTTTTGGAAAATATGGAAGTTTATTTGAGGAATAAAGGTTAGATTATCTTTTGGAAGCATATATTATTTTATCATATCTTCATGGAGATTTAGAATATTTATGGAAATGATTATAATATTTTATAGATTATATGATTAGGACATATACATTTTTGGTATATAAATTTATGAATGATTGATGTTATTTTGAGATAAATGTTAAGTATATCTTGGAAGAATATATGATAAAATAAATCTAATCTTTGTGTTACAATTTTGGTTTGGATTATTTTGAATAGTTTTAATGTTAGTTATTTATGAAATGATTTAAATTGAACTTTGGGTGTTATTATTGAGATTCTGCAGATTTATGTAGTATTTTTTTCATATTGAATATTATCTTATGTTTTTTTAACCATTTTGGTTTTAGTTAATGTCTAAATATAAGAGGAATAACTTGTTTTCCTTTTGTAGATATTTTGACCTATTAAAAGTTAATTTTAATGATTCATACATGAAAACATCATCTTGGATATTCATTCCACAGAGTAATAGATTATATATAAGTGTAAATTAATCAAATCATAAACAAAGGTTGAAATTAAGCTTATGAAATTGAAATAAAATAAGTATATTTTATTATGATCTCTATATTGATAGTTAACAAATCCCTCAACTCTGGGAAAATAATCATGAAATAAAAATTTTATTCTTTTACCTTAATTTCTAATAAATTAATGGCCTTTTTTATTCCTTACTAATTTATGGTTTTTTGGTCATTAACTTTCTTATGATCATGTTCTCTATCACTCTCTATTATTCCTTGGATGTTATTTTTCTCCTCCATGTCTATATTTTCACTTTCCATTAATGATCTCCTTATATAGGAACCTGATTATGTGTTATTCTAAGAAACCTTTTTATTTCAATTTTACACTTTTAAAAAGTATTTTTCATTATATTTTTTTATTATGTGGGTTTTAAACAAAGTTATTTTTAAATATTAAAAAGTATTTTTCTTTCATGACTGTATGTTTTATCATTCAATCCCTATAATTGATTATTTTTAAATTTTTTAAACCCTTTTTATCAAACATGAGATAAAATGTTAGGATTGAATTTATTTAAGGGGTAGAATTTAATACCCCAAGATTTTATAATTTATTTTATTTAAGTAATATATTTGAGAGAGCGTGGTATATGCATCGTCGATCTTAAACGAACCACGATAAACTCTTATTTAAATATGACCATTATAATTTAGTCATTGGTTTAATGGGTATAAATAGAAAAAAAATTAAATAAATGTATACATTTTCCCTAAAAATGAATAATAAATCATACCTTTTCATTAATTGGTTGGAAATGAGGATAAAACCTTTTCAAGTTAAAAGTGGTCTTTTTCATAAAACCATTTTTATATGTGTAATGTATTTTGATATTAATTGATTAAATTAAAAATTATTTATAAATTATTATAATAGGTATATTTTATATAAAATTTAATTAATTAAAATTAGCTTAATTATGTTCATTAAACAAGTAATGATAATAAAGTCATTTTATGCTTCAAAAATAGTTTTTATTACATTTTGTGTGTGGATATTATAATTAATTTATTCCACTTTTAAAAAAATTATTTTAAAAACGGATAAATTATCTGAGAAAAGGATAAATTTTTTTAAATCATCATGTCATAATAGTCTTATGCTGAATTTTTTAGAATTTCTGAAATGGTTTATTTTTTTGTGAACAGTGAAAATACTGATTTTTCAAATATTATTAATTTTATGAAATTATTATACTGTAAACATGACTTAATAAATTTAAAAACATTTTTAACAACCAAATATATGTTAAATTAGTTAAATATTTTTTTTAGAACATTATTTTTAATTTGTAAAGTCATTCTTGACTTTTATGAACTTTAATTATATTTTATTCAAATTAAAAAATATCTTTGGGTCTTTACATTTAATGGTATGGTTAGAAGGTTTAATTTGGTTTTAACTTCATAAAAAGTCTAAAAACCTTTATTAATTTATTATTTAACCCAAAAAATATTTTAAATCAAATTTTTACTTGATTTTAATGTAAACTTATTTTTACGCTTAAATCAGGTATTTTTCCAAAAACTGTTTTTTCTACGTTTTATATTCTTATTTTAATAGTAATTTATTTAACCAAATAAAAATTTAATCTAATAAAATGGATTAAAAAATTTTAATCATAATTTCCAAATTTAGTTATAATTCAACTTTTATTTTTGGTCAAGTAATTATGTTATCATGGTAAAAAAGTTAAGTTATTACGGTTAAGGTTAAATTAAGTTTAAAGGGGTTTTAACAAGAAGATAAGGCTTAAAATATCTCCAAAACTTATCTAAATGTAATTTTTTGAGTTATTTATACTATATAACATCCTATATATTAATTTTAGGTACCTTTTTTCTACTTGACCATGAATAAGACCTTATATTAATTTAAAACTTTGAATAATTACAAGATTCCCCCCCCCCTCACTTATAAAAGGGAACCACTTATCCTCTCTTATCCACGCCTCTTAAGACACCTATATCAACAAATACTTATCCAAATATCTTCCCAACATTATCACCATAAAATAGAGTCTTTTTTCTCATCAAAATCTCAACCTATAAGGCTTAAGGTGTAATCCAAAGGTGGTTTTCCAAATAAGAGGTATAACTCTTAACCAATCATTTTCATTTTATTTATTATTTTTTATCCATAAAATATTATTAAAACATGATTATATAATAAAATAAATATCTAAAATATAATTAAATATTAGTATTCTTATATTAAAACCCTTATTAGTCGCCTTTTTTATCCTATGGGTAATGAAAACATTGTTTGTGTGTACGTGTGGACTACCACCTACACAAAGCAAAGTGTTTTGTTTTCCATGTCCAAATATCATGGATGGTTATAAAGATAGATTTAATGTATATATATATATATATATATATATATATATATTATTTATAAAATAATTATAACTCTATAAATATAATATATCATCTATTTTTTTACCTTTCCATTCTTTCAAAAATGATGATGTTGTTCGTGTGTACGAGTGGATCATCACCTCCATAAAGATATGTGACTCATTTTTCCTTAAAAAATTACGTGGATGGTTTTAAAAGTTTATTTAATGTATAAATATAATAATTATTTCATGATTAATATTCTTTCAATTATGTAACTAAGAATCAATGGACCATGGTTAACCGACTGAAGTTATTTTAGGAATTATGAATCGAATGACCTCAAAATAACTAATGTGAATTTAACTGTTTTAGTAACTAAAAAATAACATATTAATAAATTATATATTAGGAATAATGGTAATGGAATTAAAATTAAAAAGTTTTTTAAGTAAATAGAAAACTGAAATAATTTTATTATTCAGTATTTGGAGAAGGTATGAAGAAAGATAGGACTTAAGGTGTGGTATTTCTCATCTCAATTATTTTTCTTTGAGACTTATGTCATTTTAAACACATGTTTTATTTTTTATGGTGTATATAATATCATATGGATGTATTTTATAATTAATTTAATAAAATTAAATTTGTTTTAAAATCCTTTTCAATTTCCCTCTATCAATATTCTTTTGATTCAAAAGTTACTTAAGTCATAAGGGATTTTCCTTTAAAACCTTGTTTTAAATGTTTTAAACTCTTTATCCTATATATCCTTGTGAATTAAAATGTTTCATGAATTTTATTATTTAAACTTAAAATAATTATAAATTTAATTTTAAAGTAATTTTTACTTTCTTTACAAAGATTTAAAAAGGAGTGTTTTAACATTTTTTATACGGTTCGCTTTTGACTTTTTTTACCAAAGTGAAAAAAATGTTTTCTAAATATATGGGGTATGATCATAATTTTCCACCATATTGAATATTATTCTTTAATAATATTCATAAATAAGGTTTCATATTTTTTACAAATAATATATTATTCCATCATTTTCTAGGATTTTTTTATTTTAAGAGTTTCTAATTAAAAAAGATATTTCTCATAATTTTTATGTGAAGCTAGAAAGTGCATCTATATGTGGGTTGAAAATTATATTATATGATTTTTATGATGGAAATGAAATATTATATTTGTTTTATGTATTTTTTGATCCTTTTAAATTATTCATCATAACAGATGATTCTGATATATCTCTCTAATGCATTGGGTAACGATTTTGTTCTCTATGGAATATATGTTGTATTAATCATGTAGGTTATTCCATTTTAAGTGTTATTCTATGAGTAATATGAATATGATGTCCCAATATACCTATATTATTTTTATATGATTACAAATTATTTTTTCATGGAATTATTTTGATTTCATAAGGTAATATAATGATCTTTTTTAAGGAAAATTTATACCCCTTTTAAGGGTGAAAATATATTTTTCAAGAAAATGTTTTCATGAGTGATCATATCTTAAAAGAAACCATAATGATTATGATTTTTCCATTATTATTTCTTGTGATATGTTTTATTAATGATTTGGGAAAATAAGTTGATTTATTGGGTAAGTAAATGGTTATTTGAGTTCAAATTTTATTATGAAAAATGCAAACATTCTTATGGGTTTTCATGAATTTTCTAGTGGACTAATGAGTTTTTTTATTTTATGTCTCTAATTGAACTTTTTTTCTCATACCACATTTTAAAATTATTTTTTATGGATCTTATGGATTATTAGTAATGTTAATAAATTTATATCTCTGGTTTTGGGAATTATCCTGAATATAGTGTGTGTGTCTTTATAAAGAACATGTCTTGTGGGAAAATAGGCATTATATGTCAATTTTCCCTCTGTAATTGTAATGGTTTTTCTAATTATCTAGAAATCTAAAACTAAAATAACATAATAATGTAATAAAGTGTAATAATTATCTTAAATCATGTAATTATAGAATGATTATGATATGAAGCATCATATATTATCACATCCCTATATCTTCATCAGTAAAAAGGTGGTTATAGGGTTTCCTGTGGCTAAATTCAAACAAAAACCATAATTATAGAACACCTACCACCATAGTCAAAGTGTGATATGGTTATAGGATCATCCTATGGGTTTCTACCACCAGATTTAAAGTTTACCATGGTGATAAGAGTTCACAAGAATACCAAAATCATACAGGAAAAATGCGGGAATAATGAAAGAAGTGGGTTTATAAATATACATACATATATATATTCATAAAATATGTCCCATATGAGTGGTAAAGTCTCAAGAAGTAAATATGGAGGTTGTGGGTCTAAAACTTGGTGGTGCACTTTTTTAGACCTAGGGCCATAGTCACTAAATGTGGTCATAGACCTAGATATCCATGGTTACGGCTATGGTTTTTTACTGTGGTCCAAAATAAGCTTTGGAAATGGTCATTTCCTAATCACTGACATAGGTTATTCCAATAGTGATTTCCATTGAAGGCCCTCTAATCATTAAAATAGGATACAACCATGGTCAAAGGGAATATTTCCATGGTTTTGGAGTGTGGAAATAACATAATTTTCTAGTAGTGTATAAAGGGATATGTCATAATCTATATTAAACGCATGTATCTCTATATTTTTTCCACTAGAAACATCTTATGCTAGCATGAATTATCATTTATTCCATTTGTACAAGGAATTAAGTGACCATGTTACACAGTGTATGTCAATCCCATACACCTAACTCATCTATTCTTAACTCACTAAGTTTATATTGACCTAGTCAATGAATATATCACATATCATTTACCTTTAATGTGTACGAACCTAAAATTTCCTTCATCCAAATAGATAATCACATCATTTGTGCTATCTAGGTGTGGATGAACACTACATAGACTATCTCAGTTGATGGAAAAAATTACATACTCATCATACGAGAGGAAAAATATCATCTTGGTTACAAAATCCTGGTTTTCCAATGAAATTTTTTATAAATTATCTTTCTTAAATATAAAATCTAAATGAATTTATTTATTTTAATAAACCAAATATTTTTACAAATACTTATCACCCATGTTAATTTTTAAAAAAATGAAGTATAATGGAAATTCATTTATTAAAATGGTTTTAGAAAAATGGAACTCACAGGCCAAGGAACCACCCTTCACATCCAGTAAGGCCATGAGGCTCAAACCCATGACCAAAGGGAGAGAAGGGTTTAGCACTTACCACTATCCTATGTGTTTTCCTGATTTTATCTTCCTTATTTTTTATATTTTCTTGCATCTCTTTTACTATATTCATGACTCTTTTCATATATATAATTTTATTTGATAACTACATTCCTTTTATTTTTATTTTCACATCATCATGGTAATTATTTCATTATAATTTCATCGTTAACGAAGTATGATGCATGTTTTAATTATCTTAATATTATAACATATAACTTTTGGACGAACTATCATATGAAATTTTAAGTGAAACATGATAAAATAAATGTTCAAATATAAATAATATGTTATTATGCATTTCTGATTTACATTATAATTCATTTAATTTATAAATATTCTTATTTTATCTTATTTTGTGTAAATGTTTTATTACTTTAATATTTTAATTTTAAAAGGATAATTAACATGTGTCATAATAAATATTCAGTAATACTTTATTTCATTAATTAATAACAATTCATTTAAAAAATTAATATATCAAATAAAATACCCACTATTATAAAAAGTAGGCACATAGAAAGACTTTTACAATTCATAATAACATTACACATCATGCATAAATATTGACTAGTGTAGCTAGGAATGAAAAAGGTATATACACATGAAAGAATAGTAAATTTACTAAAAGAAACTTCATAGCCTCAAATTCCCCCATAAATATTGCTTATTCCATAATTACTATAAAAACAAATAGAAGAGTTAGGAAAACAATTTACATTGTTAAATGGTGTGTAAAAACATTTATAAGTGAAGTCGTGAATGATGAAGAGAGAATTATGGTGTGTTTATAGGGAAATATGTTCATTTGGTGTTCATAAAATTGCCTAATATGTCTTATGGGAATTATAAAAATTAATTAATAAGACAGTTGGTTATTATTATGATTGGTGTAATAAAGTGACCCTTGGGATTGTTTTGTGATTATATTTTTGGAAACTATAAAAATATTTAATTTCCATTAAAAGAGTGTTTTATGATAAATTTATATTTTTTAAATAAATTTTATTTTCATGAAATTATATTATAAAATAATTTTATAAGATAATATAAATTAATAAATTCCTATATAATTTTTATAATGGTCATAAAGTTCTTTATGTCATAAAAACTGATAATTTTAAAAAAAAATATTAATTTTTTAAAAAGATAAAATTATCATATTTATAGTATTATTTTGAAAAATAGATATATTTTTTAGATTCATCACATCAAAATTATATTAGCATGAATTTATGGTAATTTTAAAGGAGATTTCATTTATTCTCTATCATCATAGTCATTTCTTAAGTTGTTACTCTACTGAACTAAAGGTTCCCCACCCCACCTTTCATATTACCTTTATAAGAATTTTTATATTTCTTTTAATTTTAATATAAAATGGAAATAAACATCATTATTATAATTTACTTACTGTGTTATTAATGAGATATCACAATTCCCACTCATTATACTACCATCATAAGCATCTATAATTCTCATGTTTTCTTATAGCCATAAAATCATCCAAAGTTTGGTCAACAAAAGTGTGTGTGGTTTTCCTGGAAATGAAATCCATGTATGGATACTATAAGTGGATGTGGATCTAGAATAGTTGTACCTAGGGGTAATAACCATTAAAATAGGGAATTGGTTATTAAATCAATCATCACAAGGTTCATGAAAAAAATGCCTAGTTGCACACGTGGTTTGACGCTCTTGGGGGATTTACTTTTGATAATTCACATGCGCTTTATGAGCCATAATAAAGGATCAGAATATATTGATAGATATTAACCTTAAATATATATCTATATGCCATAAATTTACCATTCATCACTTCTTTTTATTATTACTACAATTATCATACTACCCTCTACATTATAAACGTCTTGTAGTTTCTAAAGTTTATTATTGGATATCCACCTAGATAAATTCATTAATCCTTTAAATGGGGTTATTTACCACTTAATTTTTAACCAGTGATCATTTTATATGTCACTATCTATCTTCATCATGTATTTTAAATTTCTTATCTATTTTCATTTTCCTATGTACACATGGTATGATGTAAATATGATCTCTATAGAGAATGATCCATCACTTCCTTTGTCTTTTCTTATCATCAGTTATGCATATCATTCCTTCAAATGGTGTTTCCTTATGAATACCCTTGTATGTTTCTTCTGATTGAAGGGTGTTCACCTAGATACTCATCCATCAATTAATTAGGGAAATTAGTAACTAAACCATAGACTATTTATTTTATATAGTGTAAATACCTTATAATTCATTGTCTCAATTGAAGGGTATTTACATAGAGAGATACTTACATTCATTGGATATTCATTTATTCTTAAAGGGTTCATACTATGATTATTGATGGATTTATGCTTAATTTTCCTTTTCTGTAACACATAATCATTTACATGTTATGATGGGTGTGCCCATATATCTCTCCAATGCATTAGGTAATGTTTTTTTTCTCATGAGATGGTATTTATGGGATTAGGGAGTGAACCCAATCCATGATGGGAGTCTGCCCACTATGTGATGTTATCTTAGTAGTTATACTTGACTTATGATTTTTGTATTGTTATATTTTATTACCAATTTATTATGTTTCTATGATCTTATGATTCTGTTATTATGTTATTCCTCTATATGGTTATACATGAGCATTGTCTTTATGGTATCATGTTATACCACATGTACTTGTGATATTGTTATACCTTATATACCTAAGATAATGTTATGAATCATATTCTTATAATCATGTTATGAATCATTTCCTTATTTTCATATTCTAATATCATGCCTCATGTTTTACCCATTATGTTAAGTTATGATTTCCCTTCATTGAAATCCTTTACTGGTCTTTATAGCTCACCCTTTTATTTAGTTTCTCCATTTCCCTGGGAATTTCAACAAAAGGGATATGCATAATAAATTTAAATATATGGAGAATATTTGTGGGAGAATTTTGTATTATACCATTTATCCGTTGTAAATGTTCCTAGTTCCCAAAGACACTAAAATTTTGATTGTGAGAGTTTTTTATAATTCATGTGATGTATTAAAAAGTATGTATGTTTAGCACAAGATCCAAAAGTGCAAGTATGGGGAATCTTAGTTGGTATTAGATTAGAGCTTGGTTATTTCTTGGGAATTATGATTCAGAATATTTGGGTATAGAGCCTTAGGTAGAAAACCTTTCTCTATATGTGACTAGGTTACACTAGTATGAGCCCATAGGATTAACATATTCTAGGTATTTATAAGTTTTTCCTTTATATTTAAATTAATTAATTGAACATTTTGGTTCATTAAGTGTTCATCAATGAGTAAAATTATGAGGACACGATTTTTTTAAGGGTATAGAATATAACTTCCCTGTTTTCCAATAAATGTTTTAATAAATTTTCTTTTTGAAATATAAATACAAATTGAATTTATTTCTGTTAATAAACCAAAAAATTTTACAAATACTTTTCACTAAAGTTATTTTTTACAAATTTTTCAAGTATAATGGATGCAACACCCCAATATTTTATGGTATATATCTTTTTAAAAATTTAATCTCTTTGATTGTAACATCTCTCCCCTTCTCATTGGCTTGAGAGGTTGTTGAGATGATACTTGGCCTTAAGTGACATCCCCAAAATGCCAAAGGATGGAAATAAATTCCAAAGAGTTTCAATACATGTGGGGGTGATTTTCTCTTTAATAATAAAACAACTAACCAAAAAATAAATAACGAAAAACCCACTACATGATACATGATCACAATGAAAGACAACTCAAAATTAATTTATAAAAAACATGCTAAAATCAAGTACCATAGTAGAAGAATAAAATATAAAAGTAAACAGTGGAATACAACTAAAAAAGCTCCAAGAAAATCACAAGGCTCCATGCTCCACAAGCTCCATGATCCAACTTCACCAAATAGCCCAAGTATCATGAATTAGTGCTAAATAAGTGTGACACATTACCTTTTCCCATGTCCCATTAGATGAAATCTGCAAAAGCACCAAAGTTCCAAGGTAGGGGTGAGTATTAAAACTTTGTAGGTTTTCCCCAATGACTTACCTACTCACGCCACTAGGATAGAAGATTTAAAAATATTTGTATAAAATAGTTTATATAAAACAATTTCCAAAACAAATTATAACTAAATATAAACAATTTCTAAAATAGTTTATAAAAAATATCAAAAAGTTCCATGTCATCCAATTTTTACCAGTAAAATCTATTTTTCAAGAAAACAACCAAACCACATTTTAAAACCATTTCAAAAGTTCCATTTGGAATAGCCATTCTATTTCTCATATTCACACCACCAACCATGTATAAATTATTAGGATAGTTCCATACTCATGAGCGGTCTCTCTTTGATCTACCATGTCATCACAAGGTAATTATTTCCAATGTTCCCTTACACCTTTAGCACCGAGCACAAGGTCATATTTCAAACAAGCCTCATGAATGAAATATGAACACACATACCAAGTATGCCCAAAAACTATTCCAATACCAATAATCCAAAAACATTTCAATAAAACAATATTTTTATTTAAAAACTTTCTCCAACAAACCATTTCAAAAATCCATCAAATCCATATTTAAAAATCACCATTTTAAAATCAATAAAATAAATCACTTTGCACAAAAATTCACCAAAATTCCACAATTTTACCAAAAACCATAAATTATCACTAAAGAGGATTTATATCATGCTTTGAAGACCAATTTCACCATATTTTTCATGAAATTAAATAAATTTTAAACTAATCTAATCAATTCTAGCAAGAGGAGTTGATAGTGAAGCCACCTACCTTGTAAGTTTTGGTGGAAATGATAAATGGCATGAAAAGCGTTAAAAAATGAGTTGAATCTCCACGAACCCGGCTTATATATCTTCCCATATCAATAACTAAGACAAAAATAAAGTTATTTGTAATACAAAACCTTATATCTACCCAAAGTGGTTGTATATCTAGGAAAACGATGGGAAGGGAGAAGTAGATCAAAGAAAATGCATCAAGAAAAATGAAGAACAAATCCTTACCATAAGAATCGGTCTTTAACACACCAATGGATGGCTCCAGATCACTTTCAATTCTCCTGGGAGAGGTTCTCCAACCTTTAGTAGGCCAAAATCCTAAGTTAGGGTTGCATAGGAGGGAAATGAGTGGTTTAAAGGGTAAAACAAGTAAGATACACTTTTTAAGGATCTAACGTTGACCCAACGTGCAGTTTAGTTGCATGGTTAGGAAAACTGTGAACTAACTATTCTCCTTATTATACCTTAAGGGAGACCTCGCATAGCTTCCCTGCATGGTCTATAAACTATGCGCCAACCGTGCTGGAGCCACTGCCTCAAAAAGACCACTTCCCACCGCTATAGTGCACAGCTTCTACTAAGAAACCGCACAGTTTAGACAAACCATGTGTAACCTGTGCTCCTTATCTTTTTCCCCTAACTCACTATGTGTGGTTACCTATAAGTGTTTCACAGTTTATCCAAACCATTCTCCACCTGTACACCTATATGAAATCCCCAAAATCATTTTAAAATCTTCCCAAACTCTCCCGAACTTCACCCAAATATATTATATACTTAAAAAGAATAAATATATGGTTACTTATCTAAAACAGAGGGTGATAAATTCTCCCCACCATTGGTCTTTATGTCCCTAGAAAATAGAAAACCATCATTTCCCTAAAACAGATATGGACATTTCTCCTTCATTTCCTTCTCGTGTTCCCAATTCTCTTCCTAAATCTGCCCATATTTCCAAAAAACCTGTAATAGATCGATGCTTTCTCTATACAATACTTTCTCTTACCTATCCAAAATCCACAACAAAATATGTACCAATAAATCATCTGGATCTAGGTCAATTTGACCCCATCTGATCACATGGTCAGGATCAGGTTGATAGTTTTTCAACTCAGATGCGTGGAACATATAATGCACCACATTGAATCGTGGTGAAAATGCTAGCCAATATGCCACCTCTTTGACCTGTTCCAATATCTCAAAAGGGCCTATGTATCAGGGAGATAACTTTCCATGCTTCCCAAAATGACAGTGTCCAAGACTCTAAGAGATTCTCAAGAACACATGATTTCCCACCTCAAATTACAATGACCTTTGATGATGGTTTGCATACAATTTATAATGACTCTAAGTCATCTTCATTATCTTCTTGATCAATTTAATCTTTTTCATCGTCTCTTAGAAAAGGATCGGTCCAACCAATGATGTTTCACCTATTTCCACCCAAAAAAGTGGAGGATGACATGGAATCCCATAAAATGCCTCAAACAGAGCCATATGTATGGAGGCCTAATAATTTTTATTGTTGGAGAACTACGCTAAAGGCAAGTAATCCTCCCATGAGACACCAAAATCCATCACACAAGCCCACAACATATATTCCATGGTTTGTATTGTCCTCTCAGATTGACCATCCGTATAGGTATGATATGCCATACTCATCATCAACTAATTCCCATGGGATTTCTACAAGTATTTCTAGAAACAAGATGTGAACATTGGGTCTCTATCTGATACAATTGAAACCGGAACACCATGCCTCTTTACCACCTCCTAGATATAGATTTTTGATAGATTCTCTACCATATGATATTTATTAATAGGGATGAAATGGGTCAACTTGGTAATTCAATCCACTATCACCTATATGGCATCATGCTTCCAAAGAATTATTAGGAGACCTATAACAAAATCCACCATTATCTACTTCCATTTCCACATGGAGATAGATAAATACTACAACATACCTGCTAGCCACTGATGATTTTCGTTGACTTTCTGATAAGTCAAGTATCTTGAAACAAACTCAGCCACTTTCCTTTTCATACTCACCCACCAGAACTGGGATTTCAATAATTTATACATTTTCTAAATTTCAGGATGGATAGCCCATTTGTAATGATGATAGTCACTAATAAGTTGCTTCTGAAAATCCATTAGTATAACTATCTGATTTTAAAATCAAAATGATTAATTCACATCCAGTTCCCATCCATCAATGGTCTATCCACCATTGAGTTTTAACCTCATAGCAACACACTCTGAATTGGACATTTGTGCCTATTTGACCAATTCAGCAAAATCAAGAATGAACACTACAGGAAATAACATTGCTACATCACCCTGGTCTTCACATTCCAATCCCATGTTGGCTATAACCAACATCAAATTCCATTGATACATTTATTGTTTCACCACTTGAGCATATGAATTTCTACTTAATGAATACACCACTGAATTCACCTTAACCGGTGTGTACATTAAGTCAAAGTAAAACATCTAGAGATACTCCATCCAACTCCTTTATCTCAAATTCAGATCCCATTGAGATAAAATATTCGTTAAGATCTTATGATCGGTATACACCATGAATTTCTCACCAAAGAGATAATAATTCCAAGTCTTTAAAGCATGGACGATTGTAGCTAACTCCAAATCATGTGTTGGGTAGTTTTTATCATGAACTCTCAACTATCTTAAGCCATAAGCAACCAATGGTCTCCTTGCATGATAAAATAGACCAACCCATATCCTGAAGCATCACAATACACCACATAACCCTGTCCTCATTCTGGAAAAATCAATAAAGGTGCGGATGTAAGATGAACTTTCAGCTATTGGAAAGATTTTTGGAATTCTTCATTCCATTGAAATGGAACGTTATTCTTTTTCAAAGCTTTCATATGCGGATCTATCCATGAGAAGTCACATACAAAGCATCAGTAATAACCAGCTAGACTAAGGAATCTCTATATTTCAAAGACATTCTTTAGCATTTTCTCAGAGATAATATATTCTATCTTCTCTAGGTCAACTGAAACATCTCTTTCAGAAATTACATGGCCAAGAAAGCATACCTCTTATATCAAAAAATCACACTTTGATAATTTGGCATACAAACGATGGTCTCTCAAGATTTCCAACACTATCTCTAAATGTTTCTCATGCTCATCCCTTGTCATTGAATACACCAATATGTAATCCATAAAAACCATAACAAAAGAATCTATATATTGTTTAGATATTTGATTCATCAATTCTATAAAGATCATCGGTTCATTCGTAATACTGAAAGGAATTAAAACATATTCATAATGGCCATATCTACTTATGAAAGTTGTCTTCAAAATATCCTCCTTATGAACTCCCAATCGGTGATATCCTGATTGTAAGTCAATTTTTTAGAACCACTGAACTCCCCTCAATTTATCAAACATATAATCAATGCATGTAAGTGGATATTGATTCATTATTGTAACTTGGTTAAACATACAATAATCTACACATAGCTGAAGAGTTACATCTTCTTTCTTCACGAACAAGACTGGTGATACCCATGGAGATGTGCTCTCCTGAATAAATCCCTTGCTTTCCATCTCTTCTAACTATAGTTTTAGCAACCTTAATTCTATTGGTTCCATACTATAAGATGGAATTGAGATAGGACTGGTACTTGGGATGAGATCAATTGTAAACTCTACCTCTCTTACTACTGGTAAACTTGAGAAATTCTCAAGGAAAACATCTAAAAATTGATCCACAACTGCTATAAAACTATTATCCTAAATCTCTTCCATTGAGGACAATGTCAATGTCGCAAACTTGTAATATATTGTTCCCAATACTGGTTCTAAGAATCCCATTACACTTGTATTTACAACCCTTTCTCTTCTAAAGATATGTTCAATGCCATCCTCAATCATAAAACTAAATATTCTTTTATAACAGTCAATATGAGCCTTGAATTTTGTCAACCAATCTATACCCAAGAGTACATCATATAAATCCATCTCCAGCACTAAGAAGTCCCATTTAAGAAAACGTCTCTCTATGTACCATCTCTATATAGTCAGTAATATAGATCACGGAAATCTTCAAGTGAATCTCTTACCTTATCCTAGATTCGAATATGTGTGTCTTTAAGGCCGCACTAGCAGCAACTTCAAGTGTAAAGAACACTAAATTCATGAATTTATCCGTATACACTGTGAAAGAGATATTTTCCTCTTTTAAGTTGAAGAAGTTTGTCATTCTCTGTATCTTGAACGTGTGAGGATAGAACTGTTTGTTAAAAAAACTTCAAAATCCTCACAACTAAGGCCTTGATCCACTTTATCCTGCACCGCTAAATCTCACCACTGGCATAGAAGTTCTAAGAGAATATATGTTTAAAACGATACCTTTAGCTCTATTGTTGTTTCGATGAAATACAATATATAATTAATATTATTTATCCATTACTCTACTATTTCCAGTTTAGAATCACCCTAGAAGATGGGTGGACTCTATTTCTATAACTAGACAGAATGATCCATGTCACGAACCAAATTGGGTCACCATCAAACTGACGCCCGACCCGGTCTGTGGCAAGGCCCAAAGGGCATTCCTGATCCCCAAGGGTTGGCACAAGTGCCCAGGTATCAAAAATAAAACTTGGGAATGATTTACCTGAATGAATAAATATAAAACAAACAGTAATATGAATAAATTAAAACTAAAAACAGACAACCAAACAGGCCCTTAAACTAACTTCAAATTTAAATTTTACAACTTGAACTAAAAACCGAAAGGGGACTATAATAGAGAAAAACCAAAACTCCAACTCAAACCTGTATGTGACATGAGGAGTCACATCCCCAAGCCACCACCACCAACCTGTACGAGAAAAACCACTATAACTCGTACCATCATTGCTAAGCCTGATTCCTCGACCTAGAATAAAAAAGAAATAGGATATACATACACACAAAGGTGTATGTAGGGTGTGAGCCAAGAGATGAGTAGGATTCCTCCGAGAAAAGGGTTCCATGCATAATTATTAAATTACAAATACAGATGCAAGTTTAACAAAAGGAAAGAATTCAATGCTTAAACAGTTTTAATTAGAGTGATTTTTAATAAAAATAGTTTTAGTGGAAACAAATTTAAAGGAAACAACTTAAATTAAAAACACACACTATCACTTTCATGGTAACCCCAATGTCACACCGTGTTCCAACGGTGAGAAAAAATAAAAGGAGGAGCACAATACATGGGAGAGACCCTAAAGAAACTAGTAAGAAGTGGGACCCAAGAACATCGCGTCTCAGTGAACAATGTTATAGGAACACAACAACATACGTTCTCATGCACGAGCCACTAGTAGGGAAACACATCCATAACCTAGTGGTCTCCAATCATCATCCAAAGTTTAGTTAGTGTTGTAATTGTCAAACTATCTAAGTGAAACTGGGCCAATGTCACTCCCATATCACTAGAACACTAGATCTAGTCTGCCCACCTAGTACCCAGGCTTCCCATTTGTGATCAAGTAGTTCAGAGTTCATGTCACATCTTAAAAATAAATAAATAAACAAATGAGGTGATATCTTTACCCAACACCACACTCCCACACACAAAAAACCATTTAAAAAATAATACATAGACTAAAAATATCCCAAAACTAAATCTACATCACTTACACATCCAATTAAAACAATTGCACAGTCAAATAAATCACTTCAATCGTCAAACACACCATTAAAAGAGTTTATTAAACAATTTCGACATATGTTTCATGACTTTAAGCACCAAAAACCTTAAACCAATTAAACCAAAACAATTTTAAACCCTTAATAATTATTTAATAAAACAATTCAAATTTTTATAAATAAATTTTAAAGAGAAAAACACTGTTTTACACACTAGACTGGCCCAAACCCCCTTACATGACCACACGCACACAACACCGCCTTAGGAACACAATCTGCATCACACGCGCAATTAAAGA
This sequence comes from Viscum album, assembly GCA_963277665.1. Classification (NCBI taxonomy): domain Eukaryota; kingdom Viridiplantae; phylum Streptophyta; class Magnoliopsida; order Santalales; family Viscaceae; genus Viscum; species Viscum album. The sequence continues at coordinate 424,919,667 of OY728129.1, read as the reverse complement.
AACCACCTGAATAGTTAAAAATACCATTACTATAATTAAAAAATCCTCCAAAAAATCTAAACCATTTAAAAATACATTGCACGACTTAAACACCAAAAAAACCACTCAAATATTCATTTAAGACAGAACGCATACATACACTACACAAAAACACCAATTTCACCCTTTCCACATCCTAACAAAGTAACTTCACAGTTTATAAAACACTAGAAAATAGTTCGACAAGGGTTTTCACACTAACAACATACTCATATCTTATAAACGCACTAATAAACACATCAAAAACATACTAAACCTCTAGTAAAAATTAAATTCGCACCAAACAACTGATTAGTAATCTAACAACACAATTTAAAAACCACTAACAATTAACTAGAGATGAGATTTCATCAGAAATCACACACATTATATCGAAACGCTGCTAAACAATTTCAATGCATAACAAACTTCAAAGAAAATCATCTTCACACCACACAAATTAATCAAATAACATGCTAAATTAATTAAACTTGAAAATTATTTAATCAAATAATAATTAGACATGAAACCACCTACTGTTATATAGAAAACTTTGCGATATTGGCACAAAACTCCCATCGCATGACCATCACACCTCAAAGGACCTAAAGAGAACCATAAAATGTGTCATCGAATCAAATGATTCAAAAACGAACCAACGTAAAACTGAAACCCTAACCACAACACCACAAAAATGAAAGAACAAACAACTGAGGTACTCCTCACCTACGATGAGGGGTCTGAGAAGCTAGTCAGGTGAGGTGGAGGGTGCTGGAAGGTGTTGCGCTGGTCAGATCTTTGCCGGAAGGAGGCATGGCCATAGGGGGTTGCGGTCGGGGAGCTACACTAGGGGGTTTCAGCATGAGGCAGGTAGTAGGGGTGTCTTGGAGTTGTTTTGCGGCACGAGGTGTGTGGTGCGACTCACCGGAGAGGGAGGAGGGGTGAAAGATGGTTCTTCATAGAAGGAGAGCAAGGGAGGTAGGGGGTTTGCGGCTGTGGTTCGGTGTGCCAGAGGAGGTTGTCCGAGTGCAAGGGGAGTAGTCTAAGGGGTTGTTGTGATGGGAAGAAGCGGGGTGTACTGGTCTGGTTCACCAGAGAGGATGGAGGAAGGATGATCGGAAGGAGAAAGGGGAAGGGGGAGCGTCGGTTTCCTCTAGAAATGGGAATGACCTTGTTTGTTTAAGTTTCAAACTTTCCAATCAGTTTCTAACGGGTTTATTCATAGAACTAGAAACCTCCAATGATTCTATATCCACTTGGACCTACTTTCCAAAGGTAGGTTCCCATTAGTTGTGAACTTATGAGACTTAATAATTTGCATTGGTCGAGAGGATGGGAGGTCAGACTCATCACACATTTTTGGGAGGAATTATTGTCTACTCCGGGACTCTATTATAGATTTGAGTTATGTTCATGAATCCTTATTAATTTACCAAGTGTGAAAATGAGCTTTCCTTTAGATCTTGCAATTAATGATTGATATGCATGATATTTAGAGAATCTTTTATATGTATTTGAGGTTCTTCATCGATAGAGAATAATCTGAATTTATTAGAGATTCTTAGTCAATGGTATCCTTCAACACATTATATAGAAATATCTTGGTCATTATGATAACCATACTGGTTTTAAAGCCACTCAGTAGGGAAATTGAAGTTTATTGTCGTTCATAAGGACATATATTATTTTAGATTTGGGATCGTACCCGCAGATGGGCTACCAACATATCCTTGTTTAGAAAAGGAATCCGAACCCGCGTAGTTCGAGTATTAAGATATAGTTCAACATCATATGGGACGAATGGGAATTAATGGGTGATAGGATTGAAACTTAGAAAGGATTCCTATGTACTCTACTTTTAATGAAAAGATCAAATTCCATGAAGTTTGATTAAAAATTGTGGGGCTTACATATGATTAATAGCCCAAAGAGATGTTTTGTGGTTACTTTTACACTCTAAGCTCACGTGAGTCATGCTCGGTGTGAGAAACAAGAGGTATCAGTAAACCCGACAATGTGTGCCATGAAAGATGTGGTCATAAGAAATGATATGGGGCTTACGTATGTATGATTTCCCAAATAGATAAATATCGGGACTTACGTCAGAGAAGAAGCCCGGGAATAGGGTTCATAAAGGTATATGTGCTTTATGGAGATTTGGATACTCTAACTTGGGGCTTATCCTAAGGAGGATGCCCAGATTAAAGGGGACTTTAAATTATGACTGGGGATTACTCCGTAGAAGGAAGCCCAGGTTAAGGGAAATTATGACTGGGGCTTACTCCTGAAAAGGAGGCCCAGGTTAAGAGGACTTATGATTGGGTTTTATTCTTGAGAAGGAAGCCCAAATCAAAAGAAATTAAGACTAGGGGTTTACTCCTAAGAAGGTGGCCCAGGTTAAGGGGAATTTTAATTGGGGATTACTCCAAATGAGGATGACCTAAAATTAGGGAACTTGGGGCTTATTCCTAAGGAGGATACCCATATTAAATATCTTCTCATCTTAAAGGATGAGGTTGAATGAAGGAAATATCTAAACTTAGTGACATAAATTTATGTAAATCACGCGGTTTTGAGAGATGTTCCACAAAATTCCTTTTAGATAAGGAATCCAACAAAGGAACCATTCCATGAATGGATTTGAAGAGGGTTTTGAAGGCTAAATCTTGAAGAGGAGAGGTGGATTTGAAGAAAATAGTTGAATAGGCAGGAGGGGCACCCAAAAAGAGGCAGGCGTGCAAGTCCTGTTTGGGTGCGCAAGTCCTGGTCGCGCAAGTATACTTGCATGACATGGGTGTACTTGGGCAACGGTTAACCAATAGGGTAATACTTGGGCGAGACTTGGCTCAAGCCGTTAGTATTATCACTAATGGCTTCCAAAAGGGTGGCGCGCAAGTTCTGTTGAAGGGATAAGGTGGCACGCAAGTATGTCCATTTCCCTCAAGGGTTAGACACTTAGGCGCGCAAGTGTTGATAAATTTAAACACTTAGGCCTTGTTCCCCCTCTTTAGTTCTTCCATTCTAGGTAAGAAATTACCTTACAAGTGTTCGAAAGACTTCAAGCCAAGACTAGGGTGCTGAGAGCTTAAATCTGACTTTTGGATTTTTTCATCCTCAAAATGGGGAGCCCACAAGGGGTATTTATATCCATTTAATACCTTGGGAAAAAATAAAATAGGGTGCGCAAGTCACCTGCGTGACCAATATGTGGTGCGTAAGTATACTTGTGTGACTATGGTGAAACTTGCGCGACCCATCTGTAAGGAAATCCTGGTTCATGCCTTTGTCAATTTTTGATGTTTCTTCAAAGGATGAATCTCTTTGAGCTTAAGGTATTCCACTTTTCATTTGTTACACTCTGTGATGGAAAGGAGCATCAAAAAAAGTCCCCCCTCAGAGTTGGATCTGAAAAAGGAAGAGGATTTGACTCTGAGGTAAAGGAGAAAACTAAGGAAATTTGGGCGCGTAGGTGTTGAGCATACAAGTGGAGGCACTCAGGGTACGGTGCATAGGGGTACATCCTTGCCTATAAATATGTGTGCCATTATCGCACAAATCACTTGGCTTTTAAAGTTTCCATCTCTCTTCGTTCAAGTGACTCAACTGACCGCTCGTTCGCGCAGGTGCTGCTGTCCGTGGTTCACTGTTTCTTTTTGTCGGACTTCTGCAGAGGTATTTGGACTTGCGCGGTGATACCTACGTGCCCATACTTGCGCGACATGATTATACTTGTGCTCCAACATGGTACTTTCTTGCCTTAATGCCTTATCCATTTTTTTTATAATTTCTTCACAAATTTTATGAAAAAACAACTTACTAAAAAGTTAATTATTTGACCTTTGTGTAGATTCAATGGCTCCCAAAAGAATTGTAATGGATAATGAGCTGGCTAGAAAGTGGATTGATGACATGATGAATATCGTTGGCCATAATTACTATGATATCTGCAACAACGCTCTCCCAGATTTGGCCAAGTACTTGAATAAGTATCATCATAATTTCCCACAGAACATTTACTTGCCTCTGTATGGACATGGTCATCTTCAAGGAGTCAATACTCTAGATCCAAAGAACTATATGTCCGAGATGCATCTGTACTTCTACTCCTCTATTTTGGTTATGTTGTTCATTAAGAGAATAAAAATGGGGTGAACTTTTAAATTTTCCCTTCATGCTATTTCCTTGTAGATATGAAAATGGAAAACCCATGGGCTGATATGTTTTCCACTGCCGGTTGGTGGAGAGAATATTAATATGACATTAGAACAATATCTGAAAAGACTACTCTTTCCAAATGGCTCTTTACTTCCAATGATCCATTCTCAAATCCTTGTATCCATCCTCCAAGTATCTTGGATAGAAATAGAGTCACTGTTTGATCAACAAAAAAATTTCTCAAACCGCACTCAAGAACATTCTTTTATAATTGTTCCAAGAAGAGTTGGTATCACTGCATCTCTTATTGTATCCAGTTGAATGAATTAATTCTAGGTGGATTCTGATGAAGCTCAGGATTCCATAAATCAAATGAATAGTTATGTTAAAAGCCTCTTGTAATTCTTGGAAAAGAGAAGAGAATCCAATATGTGGATGTCCTTCTAACTTTTGTGCTTCAATGAAAAACACTTTCATCTTCATTCATTTTCCTGCATTCTCTTACTACCTTCTTTAATTAATTTTACCTAAGCCAATGGGCCTAGTAAGCATAGTTTTATTGTTTCTAGGATTATAAAAAATAACCCTACAAACTTTACATCTTTTAATTGCTCAATATTACCTAAATCGTACGAAATATATGTTTAGTAAGCTGGGACTTGACTTTTGTTCAGAGTTCCCTTGTCTTTTGTGGGCAGTTTAAAGTCATGCATGTCGGACATAAAAAGGCTCATGTTTAAGGTCTAATAGCTTTGACCAAATGGATTAAAATTGACTCAATTATTTGATAATTTATTTGAAAACATATTACCACATTCCAGTATGGGGAAAACATGTAAACTATGACTTAAGAAATTTTGAATCTGAGGAACGATATGAAAAAAGGGATAAAAGGCATTAGAATAAGTATTTTCTAAGAGTGAAGTTACCATTATTTAACAAACCCGTTAGGGGGTTGAATTATGCAGGTCCACTTAAGGGAATTGGCTGCATAGTCAAATAATATCATCTTTTGGCTGACAGGTCCATTATTTAGACTACTTATGCAAGGTCTCCTAAGGACACATGCTGCATAGACAGGAAAAAATAACTCTCAGAAATTTTACTTTTCTATTGATAAAAGCTAGTGAAAGTTAATGGAGATTAAAATTTTTCCAAAGCATAGAGTTTTCTATATGGAGAGAGGTACTTGAATATAGAGAAGATATTCATAATCAATATTGTAAAAGAATTGGATGAATGTCACTCCTGTGAAGGTCTAACCCAAACGTAGGGAAGGGAAATATAAACCATAGACTTAAATACTTTCAATCATGAAAAAGAGTATGGGAAAAATATGTTAAGGATGGATATTTTTTTCGTGGATCCCTACATATTTTTTTTAATACTAATAAAGACAAAAGAGGTTTTCCTCTCAAGAATAAAGTTACCACTATTTGAAAAACCCGTTAGGGGGTTGAATTATGCAGGGCCACTTAAGGGCATTGGTTTCATAGTCAAATAATAGTATCTTTTGGCTGACAGGTCTATTATGTAGACTGTTTATGCAAGGCCGCCTAAGGGCATGTGCTGTATAGCCATGCAAAAGAACTCTCGGGTATCATACATTTTGTGACCAGAAGTCAAGAAAATGGTTATGGAGATCTAGAATTATTTAATTTTAGGAGTATGAAACATGAAAATGAGTATTTTCCAATGCATTAAGGAGATACATAGATCAATATTAACCATAATAATGTTGTGGTTGGGCCCTAAATTGAGGTACTGGACTTCACTACGTATCCCATAAGGATGGGATCAAGCCATACGTAGTTCTTGAAATATAGTTTAATGTCATGTGGGATGAGAGTGTAGGAGATCTTAGTTTAGGGTCATAGAGTTCGGACCATAATGAGGAATACGCGTTGTGTGTTTTATAAACCTGATGTGAATGAAAACCAGGGTTTTCATACCACATTCATGTTTTCATAGGGGGAATTTTTATCCAAGGGACTGAAAGTGGAATTTGGGGTTAGGCCCAAAGACTTGGGGCTAGATTCAAGGGATGCTCAAACGTTCCTACGTATCCCAAAAGGATGGGAATCAAGCCATACATAGTTCTTCAAATACCCTTTGTATAGATTTGGTTCGTACAAGTGAAGGGTGAAAGGGGAATTTAGTGCAATGATGGTTTGACCCAAGATTAAAGGTTCGGGCATTTCCATGTATGCACGTAGTCTTTAGAATATAACATAATTAGAGATCAATGTAAATAATGATTCCCTCTCAGGTGAGGGTGTCAAATAATGTTGTTGTTTATTGTCATACAAGACAAAAGTGCGAATATTTTAACGTCATATAGCAAGGATGATGGTGAACCAATGTAAAAATATTGGTTCTGGGGGCGGCTTCACAAATCAACATCGTATGAGACGGAGGTGAACCGATGTGAAGATATTGGTTTTGGGGCTTGAACCTCAGAATATTGCCTACGTACCCAGCCTAGAAGGCAAGGATCAAAGTCTGCGTAGTTTGATTGAAGAATGAATTGGTGATCAAGTTGTTCTTGAGGACAACAACCCAAAAAATGGTGTTGGGACTTATGCATATTTAGTGGCCCGGAGAGGGTGTTATGGTTGAAGCTTACTCTAAGCTCACGTGAGTCATACTCGGTGTAAGAAACAAGAGGTAGCAACAACCCTAACAATGTACAGTTTAATGTCATGTTGGACAATATGGGACTAGACACAGTTTAATGTCATGTTGGACAATGGAGGGACTATGCAGTTTAAAGTCTTATAGTGAGGACTATGGGGACTGTGCAGTTTAAAGTCTTGTAGTAAGGACTAAAATAGTTTAAGGTCATATGCATGGACCAATGCTACATAGTTTAGTGTCATGTAGCTAGGACAACACAGCTTAACGTCATGTTGGACGAGATAGGGGACTATACAATTTAATGTCATGTAGTAGGGACAAAAGAGGGACTATATAGTTTAACGTCATATAGTAAGGACGAAACGGTTTAACGTCATGTTGGATGACAACACAGTTTAACATCATGTTGGACGTATTTAGGAACTTTTTTCACATTTTAACATCATGTAAGACGAATGATCAGTACAGTTTAACATCATGTAAGACAAATATAGGGACATAGTTTAATGTAATGTTGGATGACAACACAGTTTAACATCATGTTGGAAGAAAGAGTGTTGTACAGTTTAGCGTCATGTAGCTAGGACGTTAGGGGGGACTGTGCAGTTTAATTTCATGCAGTAAGGACAAAAAATATGACTATGTAGTTTAATGTCACGCATTAAGGACAACACATTTTAACGTCATGTTGGACATGGACACAGTTTAACATCATGTTGGACATGAGGGTGTTGTACTGTTTAATGCCATGTAGCTAAGATGTATGGTATTTGTGTTACACAAAATACTTCTTCATAAATCTGGCATTGGTTGGATTCATGATGAGTTCTCTATCCATTGAGATTAAATAATAAGCTCTATTGGAGTAGACCTTATTTATTAGGTAAGGTCCTTCCCACTTTGGCTCAAGCTTTGGAGGCTTCTTTCCTGGTATCATTGGAGTTCTGAGGACCAATACCAATTCTCCTTAAATGAATGAACGAAGACAAAAAAATTTTTTGAAATCTCATGCTATTCGATTCTAATAGACTTCCAAGTAGTGCAGGGTGCTCAATATTTTCTCATCTAATCATTCAAATTCATCCAATCGATTTTGAGATTTTTCATCTGTAGATGAATGATCACAAATGGATACTCTGATCAAAGGTAATTGAACCTCAATAGGAAATACTACTTTTGTTCCATATACCAATGAATATGGAGTTGACTGCGTAGCAGTGCGGGTGGTGGTTCGATAAGCCCAAAAAGCATGAAAAATCTTATCAGGCCATGATTTCTTATCTTTTTCCACCATCTTTTGCAGTATGTTTAAAAGAGTCTTATTGAAGGCCTCTATTTAGACATTGGCCGCTGCATGATACCAATATGAATGGTTGGATTTGATGTTGTATTCTTGATACAACTTCCTCACCTCAGTTGAACAGAAGTTGGTTCCATTGTCCGTCAATATGGTATGAGGGACACCAAATCTGGTAATGATGTTAGACTTGATGAAGCTAACAATGCTTTTAGAACTAACTACTTTGAGTGGTATTGTCTCTACCCATTTGGAAAAGAAGTCATTAGCATTAAGAATATACTTAAACTGCTAGGATGTAGCTGAAGGGTAAGGTCCTACTACATCCATTCCCCATGTGGAAAATGGCCATGAGTATTTAGTTTTATGAAGCAACTCTAGGGGTTGATGAATGAAGTTGTAATGTACTTGGAAAGAATGACACTTCTTAGTGAAATCAACACAATCTTGTATCATTGTAGGCTATAAGTATCCAATCCTTCGAACTTGATCAGACAATCTATGTCCAAACTGGTGGGCACCACAGACTCTTGCATGTACTTCTTTCATGACATCCATTGTCTCTTCACCATCAATACATCTGAAGATAATTCCATCAAAACCTCTTTTATAGAAAATTTTTTCTAGGTGATCAGGGCTATCATAAAGAGTAAAATTGACCACACGTCGCCGGACTTGTTCTTTCCCGGCTCTATCAAGTGGGAGTGTTCTATTTTGAAGGTATTCCCTGATAGGTGTCATCCATCCTGTAGTATGACCATATGGTTCAGAAATGGGTCTAATTTCATTGATTTCCTCTGTTCTGATTTGAACATAAGGTGAAATTGTACGACGGTGGGAAATACTAATGATTGTCTCGTCCCGATTTGGATCTGCCAAAGCTGTGGCTATATTATCCAGTGCATCAGCTTGAGCATTTTGTGATCGCAGGACATAAGAAAATGTCACTTCTGAAGGAAATTATTCCATTAACTCTCTGACGTAATCATACAAAGGTATTAACTCTTCTTTTCTGATGGCATAATCCCCATTGACTTGTTTGATTACCAGGTCTGAATCACCTTTAACCTTTAAGTGATTCACCTGTGCCTGAAGCACCAACTCCAATCCTACAATGAGAGCTTGATATTCTGATTCATTATTTGTACCACCTCCCAACAATAAGAAGGAATAGGGTAACACTGCCTTTTCTGGAGAAATGAGCATAATTCCCAACCCAACTTTGTTGAATTTAGAATCTTCCATTTTCTTCCCAGTTGGACTTCTGGAAGCACCATCAAAGTACATTTCCCATGTTTTAAGACTATCTTGAATAGAAAAGACTTCCTCATCAAGAAGTTCAATATCTAAAGATATATCTTCTACTGAAGGATGTTCATCAAGGAAATCAGTCAGAGCTTGGCCCTTTATTGCCTTTTGAGACACATACTGGATAACAAATTGTTGTAAAATAATTTCCCACCTTTCCAGACGTCCTGTAAGCATTGGACGACTAAGGATGAATTTGAGCGGGTTATTGCGAGATACCAATTGGAAATCATGATGTTGAAGGTAGTTTCTCAATTTCTGAACTACAAATATTGATGCCAGGCAGCACTTTTCAATACTTGAATATCGATTTTCTTCCTCAAGCATAGTCCGACTGAGATAGTAAAGGTTTTTTTCATTCCTAGCATCATTCTTTTGGGAAAGGAAGGCACCCAATGATCGCTCTAAAGCTATCACATAAAGAATAAGTGGTCTTCCTTCAATAGGTGGCATTAATATTGATGGACTCAAGAGATATTTCTTGATAATATTGAATGCTTCTCAATATTCTTCAGTCCACTGGTAAGTGACTCCCTTCTTAATCAATTTGGTGAAGGGTAAACATCTTCCTGCCAGATTGGAGATGAAATACCTAATATAGGCCAAGTGTCCTTGAAGTCCTCTCAATTATTTCAAATTTTGAGGAGGTGACATACCAAGGATTGATTTTGTCTTCTTAGGATCGACTTTGATACCACAATGGCGTACAACAAAGCCAAGAAATTTTCTTGAGGTTACCCCAAAAGTACATTTCAAGGGGTGCATCTTCAAATTGTGTTTCCGAAGTTTGTGGAATATGATTTCCAAATCAGCCAAGTGATTAGAACGTTGTCTGGATTTAACCACCAAATCTTCCACATAACATTTAACAAACTTCCCTAAAAAGGGTTTGAAGATACGGTGCATGGCACATTGGTATGTTGCACCTGCATTTTTCAAGCCAAAGGGCATTACCCGATAGAAAAACACACCCTAAGGGGATCTGAAGGCTGTAGATTCTTCATCTTCTGGAGCCATTCAGATTTTATTATACCCAGAATATCCATACATGAAGGAAAGTGCTTCATAGCCATATGTTGCATCAATTAAGAGTTCTGTGATCGGAACTGGAAAATCATCCTTGGGACAATGCCGATTAAGATCTCTGAAATCAATGAAAACTCTAATTTTTCCATTCTTCTTTTTCACAGGCACAATATTAGCCAACCATTTGGGATATTTAACTTCTCTAATGAAGTTAGCTTTGATAAGCTTATCCACTTAAGCTTCAATTTTGGAAGCATAAGTTGGGTGTGTTCTTCTTGTGGCTTGCTTAAATCCTCGATGTTCTTCTGGAAAACCCAAACGATTAGTAGCAACATTAGGATCAAGCCCTGGCATTTCTGTATAATTCCAAGAAAATATATCTCGATTTTTCTTTAAAAGGGAAATATACATTTCTTTCTCTTCAATAGTCATGGCCACACTAATTAAAGTGGGGTGTGGATCTTCTTTTGTACCCATATTTATTTCTCTGAGTTCATCCATAGTGGTAGAGATACCCTCTTCAAATACTGGAGGAGCATCCCTAAGATCTTCCTCTTCTTATTCAACATGTGTTATTTCTTCTGTTTCTACTTGCATAGTATATGATGAAGCAGAATTTCCATGATCAAGAGAAATGTTAAAATTTGAACATCTTGAAGAAGAGGCTACCATTTCTGGCCCTATTGATGATGAAGGGTCTTCCTTGGGTAATAAAGAGGAGATTATGGATTGAGAATCGACATCATCATTCATCTCTAACATTGCTATAATTTCTTTTGGTCTGGTTGATGAAGTATAGAATTGTTGGATTTTATCAGATGAAATGAAGACATCTCTATTTGAGATTTCATCATTGCTTGGTGAATTACCAATTTCTCCCATGTTGTTTGGCTTGGTTTCCATAATTGACATTATGGAAGTCTCCATAAGAGTATTTAGATTTGGGTCTATCCTGTCAATTTGATTGATAGACAACACATAATTTGTACTCACATGTATGAGTGGGTTTACTGGAATCTTTTCTAAACCATATGGGGCATTAATTTTGGTAACCTCCTTTGTCATAGATACCTTCTTTCCCTCTATGTGATAGAATTCTGCCTCAATGTATTGAGATTCACATGTTTTGAATGGGGCCTTATCACCATACAATGTCCCAATTTGACCATTGAAACAATATTTGAGACATTGATGGTATGATGAAGGTATATTTTCATGTTAATGTATCCAAGGCCTTCGAAGAAAAATGTTGAAGGTTGTGTCATGACGAACAACCATGAAATCTGAATTAGATAGAAGGTATCCAAATTGAGTTCTGAGTGTAATCCCGTCCAGAGGTTCTTGTTTATTTTTATCATATCCTTGAAAAATCAAAGTAGGAGATAAATCAGATTCGGTGAGGCCCAATCGACGAAGTGTACGAATAGGGATGAGGTTGACTCCTGAACCATTATCAATGAAAGCTTGTCGGATGTTTTTTTTAAGGTTGGGGCTAAATCCTTAATTTATTATTTAAATAAAATACCTCTTTAGTGTGGGTATAGGGATACCCATTACATAGCATGAAGTCCCAAGGACAAGTGGCCTGAATACAAGGCTTAAAATTCCATTATTTGGCCCAAAGGACCCCTCGGTGAACAGTACTGCTACAGTACCCGCGCTGCTACAGTACCCGCTGCCGCTACAATTCCTTGAAATAGTGCCTCCACCGCTACAGTGTCAACGCTGCCATAGTTCTGCCACTGCTACAGTACCCTGCTATAGTACTGCTATAGTAACCCGGAAATTCATCCCTACCCAGATTTGATCCCGGGTCTTTTGGATGCCAAGCAGGAGCTTGTACCACTTGGGTACAAACTCGTTGGCATGAAAGCTTGTCGGATGTCTATATCATTGACCTTACCAGATAAGTACAAAGGTATAATATGTCCATGTACAACATCATCTTCATCTTCATCTGTAAAATATATCACTGCATGACATTCTGTAAGATCATTCTCTACATGGTAGACTTCAGCCGCAGCAATTTTAGTTTTAAATACCTGAGGACTTGACAAAGCCTCAATGAGTGTCTCCTGAAGATCCTTTGATAGATTCAAGGAATCCAGAATTGATAACTTGGTCGGTACTTGGTCCAAATGCTTCAATACATCATACTTTTGATCCAAAGGTCTGCGTTTCCCAACAGGAACATGTGGTTTCGCAAGTGCCTTAGAAGTTGATTCTTTGGAAGAAGATGGATCTTGTATCGGGGTAGGGTTGTAAATACTCATGGATTTGGTAGATTAGACCGATTAGGACTTTTTATTTGCTGAGGGGAAGAAGGTGTAACCTCTAACCGATCCTCCAGAATAATTGTGATAGGACTGAATCTTCCATGTGTGGAAGAAATTTCTTGTTCTTGTTGAACTCGCTGAAGGGCTCTGCCATGATTTTCTGCTGCATAGAAAGTTCTAGCAGGGGTAGGATTGAAATAGTGGCTTCTGGAATATCCACGTCTTTCTCTGTATCCTAGAACTCTAGAACTCCCTTTAGTTCCTCTGTTTGATACATGGAACTCAGGCTCATCAAGATCAAAATAGTGATTGGCATATGGATCCGTTAAGTGAATCATATTGACCGAACCAAAGATCATCTCTTCATCTAATGAAGATTCTGCCTGATTATCCAGTTTAGGCTATACCGTTTGGTGGGGCGGTGCCCGTGTCTTTGAAGTAGATGGAATAAAATCTTCCAAATTCAAAGACAACTTGGGCTTTGACACGAACTCTTCTTCTTCTGATTGTTCTTCTTTATTCGAATTATGACGCTTCTTTGAGGATTTTCCCTCTAATGAAGAGGGTTTTGTTGTGGAATTCATAGTAGAAGACACAATTGGTTTCTTCAATTGCATTTGAAAAATGGCATGAGTTCGGTTGATCATTTTCCTGACCATCCAATCATCATATTTCTGCGCATTTTTACTTTTGACTTTATGCCACTCACGTTCTTCCTCTGGATCTGTAGCAGTAACACATGCTACCTGGGCTGAAGAACCTTTCAGTTTAACTTGTCCCGAGTCCACCATTTTTTGCAGGAGGTCTTTGAAGATAAAACACTTCTGAATGGGATACCCTAATATCTAATGAAATGGGAAATAGTTGGTAAGGTCTTCATCTCCTTCCTTGTTCGACCTTTTAGGCCTTGGCAACTGAAACAAATTATTTTCCAGAGCCAAAATGAAGTAACAAGGAACTTGTTCATTTCGGAAAGAATAAACTTTGTTCTTCAACTCCTCAAATTGTTTCCACCGTTGATCTCTTTGATCGTTTTGATGAGGATGTCATTGTTGTTGATGCTTAGGAGGTGGATCCCTTCGGTAAGATGAAGGTTTTGAATTAGAAGCAGGTACAGGTGCTTGTTTAAGCGTAAATGTAGTAGTCTCTACTTTACCCATTCTCATTCTTAGAGCTAATGGAATTACATGAGTTTTATCCTTAGTCTTTTTAAGAGAGTCTTCGATCTGTTGAGAAATCGAAGTAAGGTCTTGAAACCCTCCTGTGTATTTCACAGGGATCAACAGTGTGTGTAATTCATCATGCAAATTTTCCACACAGATTGGCAACAATTATTCTTGAGGGAGTGTTAAGCTTAAGTAATATGTTAATCCCTTCCAACAAGAAATGAAATCTGAAACTCTTTCATTCTCCCTTTTCTTGCAATTTGTAAGATCAAAAATCTTCATCTTTGGCATCATTGAGCTGAATTGAAGAAGGAATTTTTGACGGAGATCTTCCCACCCGGTAATTGACCGGGATTGCAAGCTTGTATACCATACAAAAGAAGGCCCTTGTAATGAATGTAAAAAACACCTGAGCTTAATAGATTCTTGTTGTTGAGGAGTTCCCATCATAAGATCAAAATGAGAAACAAAATGTTTTAATTGTTGTTCTAGATCTCCCGAACCATTAAAAATCGAGAATGTGGTACTTGCAAAATTTGATGGGGGAAGAATTGCATCCACCCATTCAGGGTAAGCTCTCTTTTCTAGTTGAATTTGTGAACATTTTCCCTCTATGGCTTCCAACCGAGTTGTTAATGACTCAATGGTAGTTATTAACTTTTGAGAAACATCTGGTTGAACCTGGACCTGAGCAGGTGCAATAACTGGATCTTGGACAGGTGCGGTGACTGGTACTGCAACTGATGGTAGCACTACCGATTGTTGTTGCGCATGACCCATAGGATTAGACCTGTGAGGGTGTACTGATAAAGGGGGATACTCTTGATCCATCTCAGTAGCTGCAACAAATTCCCTTGACTGAATGACTCCAGTACGCTTAGGAGGAAGACTACCTTGAAGTAGTTCTGTATTCAACCTCCTTAATTCCTTCATTTCTTCTTCCTGCTGTGTGAATATTTTATCTAATGAGAGTTATTTTCCTTCTCTAGAGGAAGGTTGGAATGTAACCTGACTTTTTTTCCCCTTGTTGGACGCCTTTCGAAGAGGGGGAAGTTGGTTATTTGAAGGAATACCTAGATTCTGGGTAAGCCTTTGATTTCGTGTATGCACACCTTCTTCACTTATTTCTGCGTGCATAGCCTCTTGAGCAGGAACTTCTTCATATGATCCCTCTGAGTGAGCCTCATGTTCTAGAGGATCGGTAATAATGGAATTAATGAAATTTATTAATTCGTAATGCATTTCGTCCCTTCTATCGACATTTCTGTGATATTGTCTTCTTCCATGTCCTTGATGAGACATTGCCTTTTGTTGAGTTAACCCTTCAGGAATTTCCTGATGAACCGTAATTTAGAGGGAATATCCTGATAATTCGGCTCTAAGTTCCTCTTGTGGCTTCTTCCTTAATCGAGAGAAGACTGAATTTCACTGAGGAAGAGATTGAGGATTTGAAAAAGTCCCCAGTCTGGGGAACTGGGGTTGTTCCTACTATTCCTGCTCAACTCCTTGAATCCTATTTGTTGATTTCAAGGGTTGGGTTAAAAGAGTCCCCAGTTTGGAAAGATGATGTGGCTCTTGAGATGCTACATCTGAGTCTTTCTTAAAATCTCCCCTTATATTGCAGACTTTAGTCCGGAAATTGGATAGATTCATTAACCTACATCCACTCAAATCACCTGGTTCAAATGACCGTTGGATGATTTCTGACACTTCTGTCACCTGATGATGTGTACGATCTAAATGAGAAGCCTGTTCGATATTCTCATTTGCCTGATGCAAGAGTAATTTGAAAACTTTTTCTTTGTATGCCTGACTTTGAGAAGAACTAGTTGAGGCATGTTCTTGGGCAAGCCTTTGATTATGCATAAACCAAGATAGATGAGGCCGGGATTGGGAAATAACATTGCATGAGACAACCTTTGGTGGGCTTTTTTGACTGGAGAGTACAGTGAAATGAAGTGCTCCATGAACACCCCATCCCCTGATATGAATACTAGATGGGGCATTGGCAATTAACTGGCTCAATTTGTTTAGTGCACCAAGGCATGAACTCTGAAGGACTCTCTGCTGCTTTTCAACCTTTGGATATCGAGAAACTGAGAGAGATGCCAAATCAATTTGGCGTTGTAACCCTTCTATTATCTTGACATGATTTTAATATTCATCATAAGATAATATTTTCATTTTCAATTGACAAAGAGTTTTCCACATGTTGAGATGAATATCAAGAATACAATCTTCCATCAACATTTCTGGAATATCATACTGAGAATCAGCCAAAGGCCAAAACATGACTGGTACTTCACCTTTTGCCAGTTGTTTTCTCATATTCATCACTTCCTCTTTATCATTTGATGAGGATTATTCTACCTAAATTGACCAAAGATGGTTCTTATTTGTTGCTTCATTAGATTCAACAAGATTGGTAGAGAATTCATTTATCAAACTAGAAGATGAATGACCCAGGGGTGGTTCGAAGAATGACCTACACCCCAGGATATCTTCTGATTGAGAAACTATTTCACCTACTAGTGGTGAAGCATAAGACATGACTGGATTCACATTTGCAAGTGTTTCAAGATAAGGGGGATTTCTTGTTACTGCATTATCCTTTGAAGAATTTTCCAGGAAATGCGAATTACTACTGCAGAGAGGACTTTCGTAGCTAAATTCATCATCATGGGGAGGACCACCATTGTGGGTTACAGCAAAAGATGAGACCTTTTGCTCCTTAGTCTTCTAGCCACGCAGAGGGTTATCGCGGCTCTCATCTGAAGATGATACTTTGAGATCGACCGAACTTTCATGAAGCAAGCCTTCATGAGGAAGTGACTGATGAAGACCTTCGGAATTATTGTTCCCTGTATTGGGAAATGAGAGAGTAGAATCTTGCGTTGCAACAGATAATTGTCTGAGTGCATCAAGAACTCCAGCATCGAGCAAGACCTTATTACAGATTGGATCTTGATTTCTTGACTGTGCTAGATGGGACTTTTTCTTAGACACCTTCTTACTCACTTTAGGAACCACTTGTTGAAGAAAGTGGTTATTATGGGAAGTTGTATGTGCCTAGTCAGGAGAAATGGTCAGGTTGGGTTGATTATATCCATTTAAATCGGTTGTATGTGTCCGACTTGATCGTCCGCATGACATGGGGGAGTATTCCCCACAACCCTCTTGGACTGGAACAGAGGTGTGTATCTGTCCTGGAGTGATATGTTGATGAGTCACTCCACTGGTAGGGATAGATTTATGCTTCTTTCCCTGTGATGTTGCTAAAGTTGTTATAATATTCTGACAGGCATCCAGAATATGGGCAGGGATTTTCTTCTGCTCTTTCACCATTGTCAGAATGTGCTTGGTGACTTTAGCTACCGAAACAGGAATATAAAACCATTCCGTTCTTGGTGTAGGTGTGTATTACTGCTCTTTTCCTCCTTTTCCTGTCAACGTATATTGATAGTAATTATGCATAGGGGCAGAGAGTTGAGTCTGCTCCAAATTTGTCGTCGGAGCTTTCTGATTGACTTCTCTGGATGCTACCAAACGAGACTGTTGGAAATATTGATGAACATTGGCAGGTGTATGTGCCTAATGTGTATTATTCGTCAAGTATGGTTGATGAATTTCATTCAATACTGGCAGACAAGACTGCTGAAATAATGGTTTATTGTAAATAGGTGTATGTCCCTTCTTATCAGTTGACACCATATTAGATTGGAGAGATTCTTTGGGTGTAGTTAGACGAGCCTGCTGACTAGCTGATGAGTTATAAACAAGTGTATATGTATACCTATAATACTCCTCTGGAATTTCCAGGTGGGATTGGTGTGTTACTGCCAGACGAGTCTTCTGGGTAGTAACATCAGGATGGACGGGTGTATATGCTCGCTCGTTATTTTCCATCAAGTTGGCTTGATGGATTTCTCCGGAGGGGGGCAGAAGTAAGAACATGCTCCCTGTTGACCAGATTTCACCTCTAGCGGTTCATCTTACATACTTGGGTCGAAAGAACCTGAGCTGAACCCCTAAAGGCGGTACCCTCATCATGTTGAGGGCGCACTACCGCACGAGTCTAGCGGCGATTGTTGATGGTAGCCCTCAGGAAGGACTCCTTTATCCTTGAATTATGGCCTTGAGTGACCTTCTCATTCACCTCCTCATAATATGGGAGGGACTGGTGATTGAATTTCGGGGATAATGACCTGAAACGGTTGGATACGGTGGTTGGAACCACCTGTTTCTTGATCATTGGTTGTCTCTGTAAACAACCAGGGTGAATTATTGACTTGGAGGGCTTATAGATAGGCCTCCAGAGTCGGAATGGTACAGTGTTGACGGTATTCCTTAACCAGTGTATTTGATACCTAGCGTTGAAGACGCTGAGTAGGTGATGTCATCCTCAGAGCGGACGAGGATCCAGCAGGAGTAGCGGGAAATGCATTCACAAGTGTGAACTTTAGAGAAGCCATTTATGTAATGCAGAGAGATCTTGGAAACGAGTGCCTATTTGATATAACAGGCATAATCAAGATAAGTTTGTCCACTACATATTTTGGATGAGAAAATATGTTATTTATTGCTTTGTTGGCCCTCACATTGAATTAAATAGGGGCCTAACAAATAAGTAAAACATTATTTAACTTGGTTAAGGATTCACATCGGGTTCACCATTTTTGTTTCCTCTATAAATGGGTATGACCTTGTTTGTTTAAGGTTCGAACTTTCCAATCAGTTTCTAACGGGTTTATTTGTATAACTGGAAACCTCCAATGATTCTATATCCATTTGGACCTACTTTCCAAAGGTAGGTGTCCATTAGTTGTGAACTGATGAGACTTAAGAATTTTCATTGGTCGAGAGGATGGGAGGTTGAACTCATCACACCTTTTTGGGGGGAATTATTGTCTACTTCAGGACTCTCTTATAGATTTGAGTTATGTTCATGAATCCTTATTAATTTACCAAGTATGAAAATGATCTTTCCTTTAGATCTTGCAATCAATGATTGATATGTATGAGATTTAGAGAATATTTTATATGTATTTGAGGTTCTTAATCGATAAAGGATCATCCGTATTTATTAGATATTCTTAGTCAATGGTATCCTTCAACACATTATATATAAATATCTTGGTCATTATGATAACCATACTGGTTTTAAAGACACTCAGTGGGGGCACTTGAAGTTTATTGTCGTTCAGAAGGACATAGATTATTTTAGAGTTGGGATCGTACCCGCAGATGGGCTACCTATGTATCCCTGTTTAGAAAAGAAATCATAACCCATGTAGTTCGAGTATTAAGATATAGTTCAACGTTATATGGGAGGATGAGAATTAATGGGTGATAGGCTTAAACCTTAGAAAGGTTTCCTATGTACTCTAATTTTAAGGCAGAGATCAAATTCCACGTAGTTTGATTAATAATTGTGGGGCTTACGTATGATTAACGGCCCAAAGAGATGTTTTGTGGGTACTTTTACACTCTAAGCTCATGTGAGTCATTCTCATTGTGAGAAACAAGAGGTATCAGTAAACCTGATGATGTGTTCCACGAAAAATGTGGTCACAAGGAATGATATGGGGCTTATGTATGTATGATTGCCCAAATAGATAAATATCGAGACTTACTTTAGATAAGAAGCCTGGGAACAGGGTCCATAAAGGTATATGTGCTTTATGGAGATTTTGATACTCTAACTTGGGGCTTACTCCTAAGGAGGATGCCCAGATTAAAGGGGACTTTAAATTATGACTGTGGATTAGTCCTGAGAAGGAAGCCTGGGTTAAGGGAAATTATGACTGGGGCTTACTCCTGAAAGGGAGGCCCAAGTTAAGAGTACTTATGATTTGGTTTTATTCTTGAGAAGGAATCCCAAATCAAAAGAAATTAAGATTGGGGTCTTATTCCTAAGAAGAAGGCCCAGGTTAAGGGGAATTTTGATTGGGGCTTACTCTAAAAGAGGATGCCCAGATTAGGGAACTTGGGGCTTACTCCTAAGGAGGATTCCCATATTAAAGATCTTCTAATCTTAAAGGATGAGGTTGAATGAAGGAAATCTCTAACCTTAGTGACATAAAATTATGTAAATCACGCAGTTTTGAGAGATGTTCCACAGAATTCCTTTCAGATAAGGAAGCCAATAAAGGAACCATGCCATGAATGGATTTTAAGAGGGTTTTGAAGGCTAAATATTGAAGAGGAGAGGTTGATTTAAAGAAAAGAGTTGAATAGGAAGGAGGGGCACCCAAAAAGAGGCAGGCACGGAAGTCCTGTTTGGGTGCGCAAGTCCTGGTCATGCAAGTATACTTGCGCGACATGGGTGTCCTTGGGCGACGGTTAAGCAATAGGGTAATACTTGGGCGAGACTTGGCTCGAGCCCTTAGTATTATCCCTAAAGGCTTCCAAAAGGGTGGCGCGCAAGTTCTGTTTAAGGGATAAGGTGGTGCGCAAGTATGTCCATTTCCCTTAAGGGTTAGACACTTAGGCGTGCAAGTGTTGATGAATTTCAACACTTAGGCCTTGTTCCCCCTCTTTAGATCTTCCATTCTAGGTAAGAAATTACCTTAGAAGTGTTCGGAAGACTTCAAGCAAAGACTAGGGAACCGAGAGCTTAAATATGACTTTTGGATTTTTTTTGTCCTCAAAATGGGGGCCCACAAGGGGTATTTATAGTCCATTGAAGACCTTGGGTGAAAATAAAATAGGGCGCGCAAGTCACCTGCACGACCAATATGTGGCGCGCAAGTGTACTTGCGCGACCATGGTTAAAATTGCGTGACCTGTGTGTAAAGAAATCTTTTTTCATGCCTTTGTCAATTTTTGATGTTTCTTCAAAGGATGAATCTCTTTGAGGTTAAGGTATTCCCCTTTTCATTCGTTAGACTCCGTGATGGAAAGGAGCATCAACAGCGTTGCACTAGGGTTGTAGGGGGAAGGTAATTTGCGTAGGGAGAGGGGGGAGAGCAAGAAATAGGGATAGAAGAAAAGAAAAAGAAGGGGAAAAAGAAAAATTAAGAAAATTAAGAATAAAGGGATAAAAAAGAGAGAAGAAAAATAAAAAAATAAAAGAATAAAACAAAAATCTAATTGATAATAACAAATTTTAATACTAATAATAAAACTAAAAATAATAAAACCAAAATAATAGAAAAAACCAAATTAAATTATTAATTGAAATAAAAATAATAATAACATAATTGAAATATTAAATTAAATAGTAATAATACTAATAATAAAACTAAGATAATAAAAATAGTCACAAAAAAATTAAATTAATTATTGAGTCTGGACACCGCGCACAAACGCGTTGCATGGTCGCATGCACAGTCGCATGCCCATGTAATAATATATTTAATAATATAACATTCTTTTATTAAGGTTGGGCACTACACATGGTCGCTAGTATAGTCGTGCACCCATATAAGATCCCAAATTTCTTTTAAAATAAAACCGGTTCAAACTGTAGCTCAAAAAGTGAGACCCAAAATAATTAAATTAAAAAACAAATCGTCAGTCGGGGTGTGACGATTCTCCCCACCAAGACACTTTATTCCCCTAGAAAGTCCCAAAAGACTTAAACAACCCAAGATTCCAAGAAATACCACAAATATACCTAAAACAAAAACTCAATAACCTGAAGATCGGGCATTCAAAACGTCTATGTCCTGAAAATTCAAAGATATCAAAACTAGAATCACCAACCAAAATAACCAACAGCAAGGAATTCACCTCCAAACACAACTACAACATGGAAAACCCCGACCTTTAAAATAGGGATCACCATGGCCACTCGATATCTCCAAGAACCCTCGTCAAGCGACCCACTACCCAAGTTAACCAATTACCATTTTCAAGGTCGGGCGGAGAAAAAGTAAGGGATTTCCCCTCCAAGCAAACTTTGAAAATAGGGTTTTCCACAAGTTCGTTCTATGGTGGTCTCCCCACCATATTAAGATTATTTACAAACATTGGTTCTCCAAACCAAAGTGACTCACAAAACCAAACAAACCTCTAAAATTAGCTTGACCCTCCAAGTTCCTTAAGTTTAACCAAACCAATACAAGAGGATAGGCCAGCGAGAGCCAAAATGGGTCTCCCCACCATTTTAGAATTTCCCTAACACCACAACATTCATGTGGCATTCCCTGTTTATTTTGAGCGATACGGACTGAACTCTTCATCACGAACCCACCAACACATGACGAATTGCACGGATGATTCCTACATTGGCTGATACTTTGCCACATTGGAGGGGTTTGACAGCAGAAACCCCCAACCAATAGGTGAACTGGGCAGGTGAACATCAATCCTACAATACATGATCACCTCTGAAATGAGTACAATTGCGATCCATAACCAAACACAAGAAGGTTCGCAGAGCACGCCTGCTGGATTTACAAGAATACGGATTCTTCGAACCTCTTTAAGGCCCAAGAGAAACTCCCATAAATTAGGACCACATAGAGGAGACAAGGGCTTCATGCCCATCACAACAAAAGTAAAGTCATCAGAGATGGTACCACAATAGATAAATTTAAGTTTTCTCCATCCTGACACTGCAAACTTAAGTCGGACCAAACCCATCCCACGTCTGACGAGTTTTGACTGTGCACAAACTTCACCCTGAGACCTATGGCTGGGGCCCTAATGTTTGAAGAATCTACTGCCTCACAGTCATAAGATGACCACCACTGATTGGAACTTCTTCTACTGGAAAATAAACCTACATACTTCTCCTTGTGTCCCAAGCGGCCACTCTATCAACATACCAACTGGGAATTGCAATGAACGACTTAGAGTGCCTAACTTACCACACTAGAGATAGGTGATTTAGTGGTATGTCAAACACACAACACAAAATGGTAGAAGGAGCACTCCAAGAACAAGTCCCTTTGGTTCACACTCCTCATTAGATGAAGAGCTTGAACTTACCATAGTATGAACAAGACCAACAAACATTACAAACTTTAAACTTATTGTTCCACACAACCACTGTGGAACATGAAACTAGCTTATCATAAAGTTCAACACACCTCCTTCTCCACCTGTTGACTGGTTGATCACCAACAAGATCCACCACTTTCCCTCGCCTTAACTTCCTTAGGTACAACCATGGGATGAGGTTAGTCTGGAGGATCACTCAAGATATCCCCACTCATAATGAAAACAGAACAATCTTTGTTTACCAGTCTAGTCCCACTCCACCATACATGCTTGAGACAACTTACACCCACACAACTTTTGGAGTTCCTCAAAAAACCAGAGACACTTCCAACTTTCCCAATGAACTCAATGATATTCAACCGACCTCGATGACTACAAACAGTCAACACAACCAAGCAGAACCCAACTCTGCCACTCCACTGGGAGTTTGGGCTAAGCCAGGAATTGAGAGACCTACTGGAAACCCATGGGACCTTTCTAGGGGGAATATCACAAACAAGAAGCACAAAACTATCCTTCCACAAAACCAAGAACATCACCAAACAAACATTTAAATTACAGACATAAATCCAAGTATTCCAATTTAAAACATCAATTATTTTTCAAAAAACCACATTCTTGAAAAACCAAGCATAGTAAAAAAAATCCCAACAACTCTTTTGAACCCATCTTTTTCACTCCGAACTCAAAACTATTTTCCAATTCCAAAACCATTTAAGCATAAAAACCCATTTTAGAGAAAACCCCACTTTTCAGGAAACAAGAAGAATCCTTAGAAATCAATCACTCCCCACTGATATTCCATGATGCCTTATAAATATGCATTTTCATTCCACTCAAGAACCCACCCACCCGATCCACCAACTTTCCATTAATCACATCTACATGAACACGCGATCACCCATAGAAATACCATAGGACAAAACAAGGCTCTTACGCTTTCAAAACATAACATTCCCAATATTAAATAAATACCTATTTCCAAAACCATTACAAAAATTCAAGACATATTTTCAAAATGATTCCCATTTCCAAAATAACTCACTTAGATTTCAAATAACCTAAGATGTTATTTTATAAATTCGACTTCAAAAATTCAAATGCCAAATTCTAGAAACAAGTTTCAAAAGAAACACACCCCAAGAATTATGTTAAACTCACAACAAGAGAAAAATAAGTGAAACCCCAAAGTCTTATTTCCCTTTAAAAACCCCTTCGCAGCAACCCAAAACTGAACCAAGACATCACCAACACTAAATCACATGGATGGAGAACTAATGTTTGTGCCAGACTCAGCCACATGGTTTATCAAACCATTCCCTAGGCAAGATCCAACCACTAGAAGTGTCGAACCGCACTCTTGGGCATCACATGGGTCACTACTCCATGTGAGACCATGTGAAGTATTGGTTTAATCCTACTGTTATCCCCCATCCACATAGACCAAATCCAAAAACATAAATCTCGGACTACCCCTGGTTACTCAAGGGTCAGAAGAAGTAAGAGTTCGCGATGCTCTTCCCACACCTACCCCTCGAGTACTGACAGTCCTATCCCCAATCTACATGAAATCCAAAATAATAAGAACAAAACTTGCCTCTCATACAATTTTTTAATGAACCAAATTGGGTCTCCATCAAATTGATGCCTGACCTGGTCTACAGCATGGCCTGAAGGGAGTTCCCAATCCCCACAGGCTGGCATAAGTGCCCGAGTATCAAAAATAAAACTTGTGAATGATTTACCCGAATGAATAAATATAAAACAAATAGAAATATGAATAAATTAAAACTAAAAATAGACAACCAAACAAGCCCTTAAACTAAGTTCAGATTTAAAGTTTACAAATTTAACTAAAAACCCAAATGGGACTACAACAGAGGAAAACCAAAACTCCAACTCCAACCTCCGCGCGATATGAGGAGTCACATCCCCAAGCCACCACTACCAACATGCACAAGAAAAACTACTAAAACTCAGACCATCATCGCTAATCCTGATTCCTTGACCTAGAATACAAAAGAAACTAGATCTACATACACCCAAAGGTGTATTTAGGGTGTGATCCAAGATCCCAATAGGATTTCACTGAGAAAATGGTTCCACTCATAATTATTAAATGAAAAATATAGATGAAAGTTTAACAAAAGGAAAGAATACAATGCTTAAATAGTTTTAATTAGAGCGATTTTTAATAAAAATAGTTTTAGTGGAAACAAATTTAAAGGAAATATCTTAAATTAAAAACACACACACACTCACTTTCATGGTAACCCTAACGTCACATCGTGTACCAATGGTGAGCAAAAAATACAAGGAGGAGAACAATACATAGGAGAGGCCCTAAATATACTATTAAGAAGTGGGACCCTAGAACATCACGTTTTGGTGAACAATTGTATAGGGACACAACAAAATATGTTCTCATGCACAAGCCACTAGTAGAGAAACACATCCATAACCTGGTAGTCTCCAATCATCATACAAAGTTTAGTTAATATTGTAATCGTCAAACCAACTAAGTGAAATTGGGCCAATGTCGCTCCTATATCACTAGCACACTAGGTCTAGTTCACCCACCTAGTACCCAAGCTTCCCATTTGTGATCAAGTAGTTCATATTTCATATCACATGTCAAATATAAATAAACAAAACAAATGGGGTGCTATCTCTTCCCAACACCACACTCCCACACACACAAAAACCATTTAAAAAATAATACGCACACTAAAAATATCCCAAAACTAAATCTGCATCACTTACACAACCAATTAAAATGACTGCACGGTCAAATAAATCACATTCATCATCAAACACACCATTAAAAGAATTTATTAAACAGTTTACACATGCATCGTATGACTTTAAGAACCAAAAACCTTTACACAATTCCAATAAAAAAATTGTACCCTTAATAATTATTTAATAAAACAATTCAAATTTTCATAAATAAATTTTAAAAGATTAAAACACCACTTTACACACTAGACCAACCCAAACCCCCTTACATGACCACACGCACACAACGCCACCTCAAGAACACAATCTGCATCACACACGCAATTAAAGAAACCACATGAATAGTTAAAAAGACCATTACTATAATTAAACAAACCACCAAAAAAATTCCAAACCATTTAAAAATACACCGCATGACTTAAACACCAAAAAACCACTCAAATATTCATTTAAGACAGAACACATACAGACACTACACAAAAATACCAATTTCACCCTTTGTACATCCTAACAAAGTAATTTCATAGTTTATAAAACACTAGAAAATAGTTAGACCTGCTTTTTCAAATAAAAAACATATTCATATTTTACAAACACACTAATAAACACATTAAAAACATACTAAAACTCTACTAAAAATTAAATTCGCACCAAAAAACAGACTAGTAAGCTAACCACACAATTTAAAAACCACTAACAATTAACGAGATATGAGATTTCAGCAGAAATCACACCCATTATATCGAAAATCTACTTAACAATTTCAATGCATAACAAACTTCAAATAAAATCAACTTCTCACCACAAAAATTAATTAAATAATATGCTAAATTAATTAAACTTTCAAATTAATTAATCAAATAATAATTAGACATCGAACCACCTACCATTATGTAGAAAAATTCGCAAGCTTGGTGTGAAACTCCAACCACATGACCATCACACCTCAAAGGACCTAAAGTGAACCATAAAACTTGGCATCGAATCAAACGTGTCAAAAATGAACCAACGTAAAACCGAAAACCTAACTGCAACACCACCAAAATGAAAGAACGAACAACCATGGTACTGTGAACCTACAGAGAGGGGTTTGAGAAGCTGGTTGGGAGAGGGGGAGGGTGCCGGAAGGTGTTGCGTCAACTGGATATTTTCTGAAAGGAGGTGCGGCCAAAGGGGGTTGCATTTGGGGAGCTGTAGTAAGGGGGTTTTGCATGAGGCAGGTAGCAGGGGCAGCTCGGTGTTGTTGTGTGGCACAAGGTGTGCGGCACGACTCACCAGAGAGGGAGGAGGGGTGATGGCCAGTTCACTGGAGAAGAAGATCAAGGGAGGTAGGGGTTTGCGGCTGCGGTCCGGTGCATCGGAGGAGGCTGGTTGGGGTGCAAGGGGAGCAGTCCGAGGGGATGTCGCGATAGGTATAGGTGGGGCATGCTGGTCTGGTTTTCCAGAGAGGATGGAGGATGGCCGACCGAAAGGAGCAATGGGAAGGGGGAGCATTGTGCTAGGCTTGTAGG
This sequence comes from Viscum album, assembly GCA_963277665.1. Lineage (NCBI taxonomy): Eukaryota > Viridiplantae > Streptophyta > Magnoliopsida > Santalales > Viscaceae > Viscum > Viscum album. The sequence continues at coordinate 424,892,585 of OY728129.1, read as the reverse complement.
GGGAAAGGGAGTCTCCACGGGGAGAGAGTGGAGAGAAAGAGAGGGAGAGAAGAAAAGAAAACTAAGGGGAGAAAATAAAATAAATAATAAATGGAGAAAAAAAAGAATAGATAAAAATAAAATAAAATAAAATAAACTGAAAAAAATAAAAAATAATAATAAAACAAAAATCTAATTAATAATAACAAATTTTAATACTAATAATAAAACTAAAAATATTAAATCCAAAATAATATAAACAACCAAATTAGAGTATTAACTAAAATAACAATATTAATAACCTAATTGAAATATTAACTTAAATAGTAATAATACTAATAATAAAACTAAGATAATAAAACCAGTGGAAAAAAATTGCATTAATTATAGAGTCTGGACACCACGCATGAACGCATTGTATGGTCTCATGCACAGTCTTTCACCTGCGTAATAATACATTTAATAATTAAATGTTCTCTTATTACGTTTGGTCACTACACACAGTTGCTCGTATGGTCTCACACCCATATAAGACCCCAAATTTCTTTTAAAATAGAACTGGTTCAAACTGCAGCTCAAAAGTGAGACCCAAAATAATTAAATTAAAAAAACATCAGTCAAGGTGTAACAATACACTTGTCTTGGCACGTACCTTTGGTTCACTAATTCTATAGTCTAAAACACTTGAATGATACTCTGCACCAGTTTTTGGTTCACCTGAGAACTAGGTGCAACCACATTCTCCACAGCTTCTTCTGGTTGGTTTCTACGATGCCTACCGGGTGCCATTTTCTAAAAAAACAATAACCGCCATAAATATAAATCTCTAGAAACTAAAGTCTTAGAGTTTCAAATTTTACCACATCAAATATCACAACATTTCTTTCCAAATCAACCTTTTCCACTTTCAAATATTTTTGAAAAATCTTTACATGATTTTGAAAATCAAACCATTTTCAAAAAAAACAACCATGCTCCTTTCAAAAAAAATAATTTGAGAACAATTTCAACATTTTTTTCAAAAATAAACACATTAAATCAAATAATATATAATTAATCAAAATGAATTATGAAATCTTAGTGGGAAGACATTCCTCTAATGCATTCCATACGCGTCTCATTGGATAAACCCATGATAATTAGATTTCAACATCCTATAAGTGTCTCTAAAGCACTTATGTACCCAACTTCATAGTAACTTGAAGTTTAGTGTAAAAAGGATATTTTTATCATTTTATTCTCTACATTTCAAGTTTTGACAATCCTACTTTTTTATAAGATCAAAACTCAAGGAATAGAAAAGAATGATTTCAACTCAAAAAAAATGAAGACCATTTGTATCAAACTTACATTTGGACCGAACATGATTGATATCATTTGTAAAGTCCTGCCAATTCTCATTGACTTGAGAGGGTGGTGAGACGTTACTTAGCATTAAGTGACATCCCCAAGATGCCAAAGGCTAGAAATAAATGGAAAAGTGCTTCAATAAATGTGGGGAATCATTTTCCCTTTAAGAATAAAACCACTAAACAAAAAATCCATAACTTAAAACCCACTACATGATTCATGATCACAATGAAAAACAACTCAATATTCATTTATTAAAATCATGTTAAAATCAAGTACCATAGCATAAGACTACAATATCAAAGTAAACAGTATAATAAAACTAATAAAACTCCAAGAAAACCACAAGACTCCATGCTCTACAAGCTCCATGCTCCAACTTCACTAGGCAACCCAAGTATCATGAAGTAGTACTAAATACGTGTGATACTTTACCTTTACACATGTTCTGATAGATGACATATGAAAAATCACCAAAGTTCCAAGGCAGGGGTGAGTACTAAAACTTAGTAGGATTTCCCCCAATGACTTCCCTACTCATATCACTAGGATATAAGAGTTATCAACATTTATATAAAACAGTTTATATTAAAAAATTTCCAAAAAAGTTTATAAATAAATATAAAAAAGTTTTAAAAAAATTTATAACCAGATATAAACAAGTTCCATGTCACCCAATTTTTTCCATCAAAATCTATTTTTCAATAAAACAATCAAACCATGCTTTAAAACCATTTCTCAAGTTCTATTTGGAATAGCCATTCCATTTCTCATATTCACACCACTAACCATGCATGCATCATTATAACAATTCCATACTCATGAGTGGTCTCTCTTCGATCTACCATGTCATCATAAGGTAATTATTTCACATGTAATATTATTCCATTGGCACTGAGCACAAGTTTATATTTCAACCAAGCCTCATAAATGCAACATGAACACACATACTAAGTATTCCCAAAAACTATTCCAATACCAATAATCCCAAACCATTTCAATAAAACAATATTTTTATTAAAAACCTTTCTCCAAAAAACCATTTCAAAAACACAGCAAATCCATATTTAAAAATCACCATTTTAAAATCAAGAAAATAAATCACTTTGCACAATAATTCACCAGAATTTCATAATTTCACCAAAAACCATAAATCATCACTAAAGAAGATTTATATTAGGATTTGCACACCAATTTCACCATATTTTTCATGCAATTAAATCGATTTTAAACTAATACAATCAATTCTATCAAGAGGATTCAAGATTTAATCCACCTAAATTGAGAGTTTTGGCAGAAATGATAAATGGCATGAAAAACGTCACAAAAACATGTTGAATCTCCATGAACCCACCTTATATCAAGAACCAAGACAAAACTAAACTTATTAATCCATAACCAGAAATCTACCCACAACGAGTGTAGATCTAGGAAAATGAAAGGAAGGGAAAAGTAGATCTAATAAAATGAATCAATAATGATGAAGAATGAAGCTTTACTGTAAGAATCGGCCTTCAATGCACCAAGGGATGGCTCCAGATTGCTTCCAATTAACTTGGGAGAGGTTCTAAAACATTTGAAAGAAAAAAAATCCCAAGTTAGGGTCGTATAAGAGGGGAAATGAGTGGGTTAAAGGTTAAAATTATTGAGACCCAGATTTTAAGGATATAACTTTAACTATGTGCATAGTTTAGTCACACGGTTAAGCAAATCGTGCACTAACCATGCTCTTACTTCTGCCTTAAGGGAGACCTCACATGGTCTTCTCACACGGTCTACAAACCATGTGCCAACCATGATGAAGCCACCACCTCAAAAAGACCATTTACCACCTCCAAAGTGCATGTTTTCTACTAGGAAACAACACGGTTTAGATAAACCATGCGTAAACTATGCTCCTTATCTTTTTCCCCTATCTCACTATGCACGGTTACCTACAAGTGTTGTAGGGTTTATCTAAACTGTGCTCCACCCATGCACCTGTAGGAAAGCCCAAAATCATTTTAAAGGCTCCCTAGACTCTACCAAACTTCACCAATATACATTATATACTTAAAAATCATAAATAAAGTGTTACATACTAGAAACTGAGGGTGCTACATCGATAACTTATGTTTCACGCAACATTGATGTTAAATAAACCACAATATACTATTAATATTATTATTTAAAATGAAATTTTCTATTATCCATTAAATTAGTGGTTATGAATAGGATTATATAACTTATGAAAATATATTATTAAATTAATTGTTTACTAATTAATTTTAAATAAATCTAAACAAAAATTTAATATAAAGGAAATCTTTTTATAAAAAACTATTTAAATGCACACAAGTGTCTTTTATACCAATAAAATAAACAAATCACACTTTTTAAATAATATTAAATATAACTTATGAAAATATATTATTGAATTCCTTGGTTACCAATTAATTATAAATAAATCTAAACACCAATTTAATATTAAAAAATTATAAATACGATTTAAATGTGCACAAGTTTGTTTTATACCAATGAAATAAAAAAATCACACTTTTTGAATTATATTAATGAAATATATATATATATATATATATAATATTAAATATATTATTTAACATTCATCCTATGTATTTTCTATACATGATATAAGAACAAATGCAATTTTACTCATAAAAATATATTTTTAAAAAAATACAGTTTTACCGCCTTTTGATGGCGCACTTATTTTAAATCTAGTTTTCGACACTTTTATAAATTAAATTTGAAAAAAAAAACTTCTTATTTTAAAGAGGAATATAAAAAATTACTTCGGTTTAAGTTTTGGTATTTTCCTGATAAGTATCATGTTTTGATGAATAGTGATAAAATATTGCATTTTAATTGAAACCAGTTTTTTCATCAAAATAATTTATAGTGTTAAATTATATTTTTAATTGGTTTTAAAGTATTATTAGATCAATTTTATATAATTTAATAAAATTTATTTCATTTAAATCAATTTCACAATGGAATTAGATGTAAAAACATTTCAAACTTTTGAATATTTTTACTTTAAAAACTTGTTTTCTCGTTCCATCAATGGGGTTAATTTAAAATTCATTTCTAAAAATTATATGTTTTTAATTTTGAAAAATGGATTCCATATTTTTAATAAATGGTTATAAATTATTTAAATGGGTTCCTTTTATTTTGGACAATATGAATAGTGACTTTATTATTTTTTTAATTACCATGGTTAATGGTAAATCAGGTAATTAAGGGTAAAAAATAATATTATAAGTATTATAAAATTACCCCAAAACTTGATATAATTTTATTTGAGGGGTTATTTTAGATAAAAATTATCCATGGGTTGATTTTATGACCTCTTGGAGCCTCTTTTATGACTTTAATCCTTTTATAATATTTTATTCTAAGGAAATCCAAATATGTCATACTTATGTTTTTAATGAGTATTACATTATTTATATGTGGTTATTCAGAGGTTATATTCGACTATAAATATTCATTTGAAATATAAAACTTTTATATTTATCATTATAATTTATTTTTAATTTCATGGAAATAAATAATTACCTTAAAGGCTTACATAACGATGATGTGTTAATTATTTAATTAATGAAAATATCAAATATATGATATTAAAAATATTAAAATAAATATAATTTGAGATTATTAATGTAATCCATTAATTTTATAGATAACCTATGAATATTAATGATGTATTAAAGGTTTTTTATAATTTATATTGTATATTTATATTTTTTTAAGAATTCAAGTAATGGATAGTGTCAAAATTGACATAAATGATATTTTAAAATAAATAATATTTTATTAAATGATATAAAATTCATAAAAATATATAATTCTCCCAAATTATTGGTATAAAGTTCCATATTTTATAAATTATTCATTTATGGTTCTTATGTAATTTTATAGTTACTATATTAAACCTTAAGAAATAAAAACACATGTTGTCATAGTAAGAGTTAAAGAGAATAAATAAGGGTTAAAGCCCAAAGATAAAGGTAATAATATGATATAAAATTTTATAAAAAATATTGAATAATAATATTTATACCCCTATTCATCTTATATTCTAAATAACTCACTTTTTAGAAGTTTGAAAATGAAAATTAATTTATATTGATTTATTATTTTTAGAGTTTCCAAAAGTATCCATCACCACAATTATAAAAAGACACATCCTCCCTCACTTACTCACACCACTTTGAATCCTCTAGATCAACCAAATACTATAAATTTCTCCTCAAAAATTTCCTAAATTCATCCTTTAAGCCTTACTTTGGGAATAAATCAAACCAATGAAGTCCTTTTGTGCAAATAAAAAAGAGATACTCAAAGAAGAGGTAACGTTCATCAATGAATGTTTTTGTTTTATATCTTCCTTAATCCCCTTAAATTATTTTTATTTCATGTTTATATAATAAAATAAATATCATAAATAAACTTATATGTTTCTATATTAATTTTTTGACCTATACTCATACACACTTCCATCAAATGGGATACACAATCATTGTTCGTGTGTACGGTGGACTACCGACTTGCAAACTGATGTTGTTCGTTCTTCCATTTCCACATTTCATGGTTGGTAATAATTATGTAATTTATATTTTTATATTATATATATTATATTTGTGATGTATTTATTCTTTTGGAATTATTATATAACACATACCTTCATGCTTTCCATTTTGTGTAAATATGATAACTTTGTGGATGTCTAGACCACCACCTCCTCAAAACAATGTGATTCACTCAAACTTTACATGGAATGTATTAAGGATGGTTTTAGTGAATATATATGATATATATAACATAATAATTCTACTTTAATTATATTAAATAGATTATTTCTTTCAATGCAACAGGAAAATGGAAACATCATTCATGCGTGCGTACGGCCTACCGTCTTCATGAACAGTGTATTTCATTTTCTATTTCTATATTTTATATATTATTATAAATATATATATACTGAATATATATGATATTTATTTTATGGTAATCATTATAGATATTATTAAATCATGATATAATTATTAGTATCAAAAATATAACAAACCAAAACACATGATAAAAACAAAGAGGTTATTACCTGAAACATAAATTTAACATTGAATTGTTAATAAACAGGTAATATAATGTCATAAGTAAATAAAATATGATATTATATAAATTAATATGGTTTTTTGATATATGTATAATAAACCTATATTTATTATATAGGAGGTTTTAATGAGTACGATGATATTCAATACATAAAGTATTAAGGGATTTTTGTCACACTTTTATTTATGTGGGACACGTGCCTTATACACTACATATTTTTTTGTATTGTGTATATATTGCCCATGAATATCTTGTAGGACTATTATTCTGATAACTATGGCATTTTAATTTCTATATAATTTTATTTTCTTTATGTGTCATACGATTTTACTGATTATAATCTAGTAAAGGTCTAATTCACAATCTCGTCATTAATAGAGATTGTTTCTATTTAAGTCTGCACTGGAGAATATTTCCTCCCATGTCCATGTTTTCTAAAAATTATTTTAAAAATATTTTTAATATTATACTATGAACTTTTAAATTATTTTTACCCATGTTTTACTTTCTATAAAATGGTTTTAAATAAATCTTTTTTTCATTTTCCAAACGAGGTACTTTATGACCTTTTCAACAAAAATATATAAGGAATGTTTTTATTACTACTACAGCATGAGAATATTTACTTCTATCATGACGCCTTAATTTTTTGAAGATTAATTTACAATTTTAAAAGTTTATTTTCAAAGAAAATGTTTTCTTTTATAATTTTGTGACTTTTTTAATAAATTATTTCAAAGTAAAAATGGGCATTTCTCTCCAGAAATTTTTAATGATTTTATTAGACTATTTTCATCTATGTCAACATCCTTTGTTGGATTTTATGATTAATTGAGTTTGATCTCTTATGATACTATCATAAAAATTTTATTTAAGGGTTTATTATTAGTTTGACTATGGATGTTCTATTTTGATACCATTCATGGTTTATGATTAAAATGTTCGCATTTCATAAGCTAGTTTTTTAATATGAATGTTTATGTTGTTTATGTTTAAAAAATTTTATATGAGGAATGTATTGGACTTAGTAATTTATGGGTGAGGCCTATTATATCCCCTCGATGCATCGGTAGGTCTCATGAGGAAAACAAGTTGGGGTATTGGCTGAGGCCTTACCCATTTATGTATGGTGTCTTGGTCGAATATTTGATGGTATGTTTATGATGTCCGGCATTATGCATTCCATCATTATAGGATTAGTTATTTATATTCCATGTGATTATTCTATTATTATAATATCCATGTAATTATTTATATGGAATTATTTTATTTCCATTTATTCTCACTATATTATGCTCAATATTATGTTTAAATGTATTGTGTTTCATTTATACACCTTGCCTTAATGTTTATGCTTATATATTAATAATAGCTTCCAATATACGCTTACCCTTACTGGGCATCTGAGATCACTCCATTAATATGTTTTATATTCCCCAGGATTCCAAGATTTATATTAGGAGTGATATGTAGGGTCAATATAGGAGAATAATGGTGTTCTCAAAGGATTCTATATATTGTATTTTATATTTTAAATTGTATTTTATTTTTTAAGTATGTATTTAATTTTACAAAAGTACTAAACTGTTCGGTTCTTTTGGATCCCTTGTATAATATTCCGATGTAATAATTTAAGTCACCAGCTCTGGGCTACTGGGGTCAGGGTATTTACATTTGGTATCATAAGAAGCTTAGTAGAAACCTTGGGAATAAGATTTCGGAAAACATAAATTAGTGAATGAAACCCCATGACATAATTTGGAAATATATCCAAATAAAATTATCATATGATTTATAGATTATTTATAACTAAATTTTCAATTTAACTTATATAATTGACCAGTTCTGATATTATACATTATGTTTCATAATATTATGATCTAATCTAGTATATTATTTTTTTTAAATGAAGCCTACTGGAATTAATGAAAACTGTATCAACTCACATAATACTTGTAGGGATTTCCCTCCTACACAAGATAATGATGTTGGAACTAGAGTTGAAACTGGTTTTTAACAACTTATAACTATACTGGGATAATTGACTCTCAAGTTATGAACAATAACCTTACCTGTATAGATAATTTTGATCCATAATGTGGAGGAACAATTTTAGACCACTTTATGAGACAACAACCTTCATCATTAAAGGGGACTTTAGATCCATTTGTAGTTGATCAATGGATAAGTTCCTTAGAAAAGATATTTATTTCTTTGGGAAGTAACGAAAAAGATAAGTTTATCATGAAATTTTATCATCTCTCAGGAGATATGGATCAATGCTAGTCATTGATTAAAAACATTTAGGGGGTGTAATAAATAACAAACATGTAATAAAAGGGTTTTAAAGGAACTTTTCTTAGAAAAATATTTTCCTCATGAACATCAAGTAGATATAGAGAGACAATTTCTGAGTCAGTAGAAAAATAAGTATGAGAATGTTTCTAATTATGAATCCAACTTTTCAAGTTTATAAAGGTATGATGTGGACTACATACATAACCCAAGGAGTAAGATTGATATTTTCTTTGATGTTTTAAAGACATCTCTCCGAAAGGCATTGGTCTCTCAAACTTTTTCATTATATGAAGACAAAGTATCATGTGATATCAAGATAGATAAATAATTCTATAAGTCTTATGAATTTAAGGGAAATAAAGAGAAGAAGAGAATGGTGGAGAAAAATATGGATAAAGGGGAAATGGGGAAGAATTATTTTCCCACATGTGATAATTGTGGGAAGAAACGACTTGATACTTTCCTAAAGATAATGGGAGTTTTTTACAATTGTATAGATAATGGTCTTTAGGTTCATGATTGTAAGGTAAATAAAGAATATTTAAATGTGAAATGTTTCAACTTTAAGGAGATGGGGAACTACATAAATTAATATCCCAAGTATCAAGGAAATATAGCTCAGAAAAATTAAAGGGATCAAGGTTAAGCTTATATTGTTACTATATTCAAAGTGGAATAATTAATGTATTTGTTTTTTTTTTATTCAAGAATTATGTTATGATATTCTGGTTATAATAATCATGAGATATATAAGGATTGTACTGTAGTACTTATTCTTTATGAATTTGTAATCAAGAAATTTTTCATTAAGGTTTTTAAGGTGATCAAATATTTGGTATGTACCAATAAGAGCTATATTATGTTGTTTAGTAAATCTAATGTTAATATTGATTTTGGAAATTTAGATAAATTTTTGGACTTTTAATTTGGACGTGTGTATTTTGGATGAGTCTTAATGTAACTACTTATGGAATGGATTTAGTTGAAACATTGGATATTATTGTTTGAGGTTAAAGTATGATTTATCATATTGAGTAACTTGTGATAACTATTTTAGTTTTAGTAAACATTTATAATCTAGAGTAATGACTTTTAGATCTTATGATTCATAAAAGTGATTCAAACATGAAAAAAATCATTTTGAATATTCATTTCTAGGTGTAAGGGATGAAGTTCAAATAGATCAAATCACAGCCAAAGGATGAGATTATACTTATGACATGGAAATAAATCGATTAAGTGCCTATTTGTATAGTAAAATAATCCCTAAACTCTAGGAAAAGGATTTTGGAACAAAAACATTATCCGTTTAATTTTCTTTAAGAGAAATAAATGATCATTTAACTGATCCTAAATTAATGCTTTTGTGATTGTAAACTTTCTCATGACTATGTTCTATATCACTCTCCATAAAAACATGATATTTAGATTTCTCTTCCATGCCCTTTTTTTCACTTTCCACTAATTATTTCTCATTTGAAAGCCTAATTTTTTAGTGACCTTCACATTTCTATTTCCCTCTTATTAATAGAATGTTTTATTAACCCTATTTATAATGTGGGATTCCCACAAAGAAATTTTTAAGTATCAACCTTTGATTTTTGAAGTGAAATTTCAAATTATGAGGATGAAATTTATTGAAGGTGGGGATAATGAAACACCCCAAGATTTTATGGTTTGTATCTTTTTTTAAATTTAACCTCTTCTATATCTTATGTTGCACTCAACACTGAGCTTAATCAAACCACAATATACTATTAATATTATTATTTAAAATAAAATTATCTCACATATGTTAAATTGGTGGTTATGAATAATAATAACTAACTTATGAAAATATATTATTGAATTAATTGGTTACCGATTAATTATAAATAAATATAAAAACCAGTTTAATAAAGGAAATGTTTTTATAAAAACTATTTAAATACGCACATGTCTGTTTTATACCAATAAAATAAAAAAATCGCACTTTTGGATTATATTAATGATATATATATATATAATATATTCAATATAATATTTAACATTCATCCTATGTGATTTCTAGATATTATATATGAACAAATCAAATTTTACTTATAAAAGATGTATTTTAAAAAAACAGTTTTACCGCCATTTGATGGTGCACTTGTTTTAAATCTAGTTTTTGTCACTTTTATAAATTCTACTAGAAAAAATAAACTTATTATTTTAAATAGGAAAATAAAATTTTAATTTGGTTTAATTTTTGTAATTTTTTGGATAAGTTTTATATTTTGATGAATTGTGATAAAATATTGCATTTTAATTGAAAACAGTTTTTTTATATAAATAATTTAGAGTGTTATATTATATTTTTAATCAGTTTTAAAGTATTATTAGATCAATTTTATATAATTTAATCTAATTTATCTCATTTAAATCAATTTCACAATAAAATTTTATTTAAAAACATTTCAAACTTTTGAACGTTTTCGCTTTAAAAACCCATTTTCTCATTCTTTCAACGGGATTAATTTTAAATTAATTACAAAAACTTATATGTTTTTAATTTTTAAAAAATTATTCCATATTTGGAATTATTGGTTCCAAATTATTTAAATAGTTTCCTTTTATTTTTTGACAATATGAATAGTAACTTTAGTTTTATTTAAATTACCACATTTAAGGGTAAATCGGGTAATTAAGAGTAAAAATAATATTATAAGTATTATCAAATAACCCTAAAACTTTTCCTAATTTTATTGGATGATTTATTTTGAACCAAAATCATTCTTTGGTAAATTTTATAGCCTCTTTGAGTGTAATATCCCGGCCTTTTTGGAGTCATTCTCAGACGTTTTCAAGTACTTTTGTTATTTTAAGTACCTTTGTTTTGGAGTAATGACTTGAGGTGCGTTTGGATGAACTTTTAAGTAAAACAAAAGGGTAGTGGGTTGTGCACGGTTTACACACGGTTTGAAAAATTGTGCGACCAAACCGTGCCAACCAAGAAGAACTGGACAGAGAGGTACACACGATTTACGCATGGTTTGAAAAACCGTGCAACCAAACTGTGCGGATTGTGCAAATCTAGATAGTGAGGTTCTCACGGTTTCCGTACGGTTTGAAAAACTATATGCCACTGTCCAAAAAATCGTGCGTGCGGTTTTTAATTCTAAAAATCCTTTTTTAAACCACCCGAAACCCGGGACTTCCTTATTTTCTGACCTTGGCTCGGGCTTGGCAATTTTTAGGTGTTTCCAGAGCCTCTTGGAGAGATTCCAAGGCGATCCGAACACCTTTTCTCAAGATTGAAGGCTTAGATTGAAGACCTGATCTCCTTTCGGTAAGTAGATTTCATCCTATTGTTTCTTCCGTTCTTTGCTCTATCTTTCCTTGATCTTCTAATTGGAGATTTACATCATTTACATGGATCTAAACCTATGAGTTAAGGTATAGATCTAGAATTTTGGATCTAGATCTAGATTTGCAAGATCTTGATGCCTTTGATCTTATTTTGGTTTTAAGGATTTAGATTCAGAACTTGATCGATGACGTTGTGCTGCTCGGATTTTGGGGATTTTCATTGGGCTAACTTCCATCAATAAATCTAGGTAGGTGATCTAAAATCCAATCCCACGGTCTCATCTTGTTAGGCGTATGCAGTTGTATAAATGTCGTGGCATAAAAAATTAATTGGTGGTTTGGTTATGCAGTTCTTTGTGAATTGTGGATCTAGTTGAATATGGGTGAGCATTATGATGGAAGGATAAAGATGATTAAACATTTGAATATGGTTGTATATGTAAATTAGATATTTATTTGAAAAAGGGTTATGGTACATGGAATGATGCTCCTAATACCCACAGAGGTTCTAGACATGGCGTTATAGAACCAATGACATACATGAAATTGATAATTTATGGGACAAGGACTGATGCTCCAAATACCCATGAGGTTGTGAGATAGGGAATGATGCTCTAAATACTCACATGTGTTCTAGACATGACGTTCTACACTCTTTCATTTATTTTGTACTATGGTTTCATTTGGCTATTCGTAAACTTAATATTGTGACATGGTAATTATGAATTGAACAAGGTAAATGGTTTAGGCTCCTACATGGGCCGAAGCAGGTATTTTATTTTGGGTGTTCTCGGGAACCTGGATGTTTAACATATTAAAGAAAGGTTAATTGGATAAAAATAATTGTTTTTCCCTATTGTATTGCTTTATTATTAATGCAACTGTATACACTGCTTATGACTGGATTTTTTTTTGACACTGTTGGTGGTGATCTACTGAGTCGTACTCACACCCTACTCGGGCTGCCTGATTGGTACCCGAATAGACTTTGTTGTTGCAGTACAGGATAAGGGCAAGAGCCCTGGTTAGAGTTCTATTTGAGGTTGGAGCATGGAAGATGGAACTGGACGTGGGTTGGGACCCATTTTGAGTCGTTGTGTCTTTAATTTCAGTGTCATTGTAGACACTTGGTACTTGCATAGTCATTTCATGTTTTACCTTTCAGTTGAGTATTGTATTTCTGATTTTGATTATGCTAGTGACATTGCATTGTTATATTTGTATGTGTTTCCGCTATTGCTTGGTTACTTCCACTGGTATTTTATTCTAATAACAGAGGGTATAGTCTTCCCAAGACTGACTTACTAGACCCTCGCTACTAGTCGGCACCCTCTAGCGTACGGGGAGGCGCACTTGAGGGCTTGTGACCAACTGGCTCGGAGCACTATTCAGTGGCTCCCAAGTCACGATGTTACAAAGTGGTATCAAAGGGAGATTATCTTTCTTCTTATTTTTTGTCTTACAATTTGGGGAAGGTTGAAAGGAGACTAGGTAAAGTCAGGGCTTGATAATGAGCTCGTGCATGGGAGTTGTAAACCCATGTACGGGGGGAAACTCATGTACTCAGGGTGGGATTGATGTTATTACTATTTGTTGTTATAGTTGAATATTATTTCACCTTGGGTGATGAACTTGTTGTGTGATGTGATTATTATTTCTAGAATTTATTGAGTATTGATTTGTGGCCAAGAATGGAATGAGTGTTTGTATGCATGCATCATTTTAGGCACTCAGGATTATTGTGAAATGCATCATTTTAGGCATGCACAGGAAAGCGGATTATGGGTAGACTGTTGAACTTAAAATATTTCTTTTCCTTGATTGTGAAATTGAAATGAAAATGGTGTTTAATTTTTAAATTGAAAGAAATAATTGTGAAGTTATATGAATAATTTGGTTTTGTGTAATTGTGATAACATTGTGAATTGTTTTCTAAGCTGCATGTTTGGCTTTGTATAATTATGCCTCCATGACGCTTGTTGAGAGGACGAGCGGGGGGTATAGTTAGAAATGGTCCTCCAATGGGTGAACCTGAGGCACCAATAGTAACAACTGAATAAGCAGGGGGAAATTTTCGAGATAACCTCACTTGTTTCATGCAAATGATTGAAAGAGCCCAAGGCAGGTTGTGAAAATTATGTCTGATCTTACAGGGAGTTTCAGTTGCAGCACCTGCCGACTTTTACTAGAGAGGGTGGTCCAGAGAAAGCTAAGTTCTGGATTGAATCTACCCAGACTATACTTGACCACCTGGAGATGCTTGATGAGAAGAGAGTCAAGTTGGAAGCTTACATGTTGTGCAGTCAAGCAAAACGTTGGTGGGACATCCATACTCGGAATGGGAAGCTGGAAGATATGGAGTGGAACGAATTTCAGGAGAATTTCTTTGATCACTTCTATCTAGAGACACTCATATAGGAGAAAGTGGCTGAGTTCATGAGGCTAAATCAAGGGAATATGTTTGTAATGGACTATGTTGGACACTTTACTGACTTACAACGTTTTTCTCTAGCATTGGCGGTATACGAGGCCACTTCAACAAGACAATTTCAGGATGTACTTAAATTTGAAATTAAGTCTCAAGTGAATATTTTCAGGATAAATAAGTTTCCAGAAGTAGTAAATTAGGATCTCATCTCTGAGGGGAACCTGAAGGAGGATTCAAGTGGCGAACAAATGGTTTTTACTGGACAGTCATGTGGTGCGACTTTTGAGAGCAGGAAGCGACGTTATGAGAATGTCAGCCAGGGAGGTGGGAGATAGAGTAACCTGGCAGAGGGGTTAGTTACACAGGACCTTAACCGAGTGCTTTTTCACCAGTGTGGAAGGCCAGGACATTATCATAATCAATTTCTTTGACCCCCTATTGAATGAAGATCATGTGGTAGGATGGGACATCTCTAGAAGTTCTGTAGGAACCCAAATGAGTCAGGTGGTGATGGATTAGCTAAACAGAATCAGAGTGTGCGAAGGGTATCCGCTGCACCCTTTCAGTCTCAAAGTTGGAGTTATACTGGCCGAGGTGGTAAGGGTGATGGACATGGTACTCTTGGGCAGCAACGCCCATATCAGCAGAGTGGTACAAGTCAGGGGAGTCAGATGGAATCACATGGAAGAGAAGCAGCACAGTTGCATGCAGTACAACCTACACTTATGGATAGCGAGGTTGGACCATCAATAGTGAGAGGTACTATTCTTGTGGCTTCTACTTTAGCTAATGCCTTATTTTATACTGGTGCCTCTCATTCCTTTATATCTACAAAACTTGTTAATGGTTTGAGTTTAGCGGTGGAGTTTGTGAGCGGGGCTATAACGATATTCAAACCTTTGGGGGTACATTCTAGAGATATCTATAGGTGCAAGGGATGTTCTCTTGAGATCAAGGAGTACTGTTTCCTGTGGGATCTCTATATCCTTGATATAACAGGATTCGACCTAATCCTGGGTATGGACTGGTTAGTCACATACCGATCCCACAATGATTATTATCATCAGAGTGTGACATTTATGTCACCTTTAGGTGACCATTTCATTCACCATGGGGAGTGGGATATCCAGGCAGGCCGAGCAGGGCCAATTACTCAGCAACTGGGAGAGCTCACAGCCCAAGTTTCTAGACTTTTACTGGATGACGAAGGTGTTAGGCAAGATTTCCTTCCACCAGTGGTTGATTTGTTTCAGGATGTATTCCCGGAAGATTTCTCAGGGATTCCACCTAAGAGGGATGTTGAATTTACTATTGAGATCATGCCTGGAGCTAAGCCAGTATCTATTCCACCATATAGAATGGCACCGATAGAGCTTCAAGAACTCAAATATCAGTTGGAAGACTTGAAGGATAAAGGATTTATTCGTCCAAGTACGTCGCCATGGGGATCGCCTGTACTATTTGAAAAGAAGTCTGATAGGATTTTACGTTTGTGTGTCAATTACCGAAGGTTGAACAAGATTACTGTGAGGAACTGATATCCTCTACCGCGTATTGATGATCTGTTTGACCAGATGAAGGGAGCCTGTGTTTTCTCAAAAATAGACTTGAGATCGAGGTATCACCAGTTGAGAGATCAGACTTCTAATATACCGAGCACTGATTTCAGGAGTAGATATGGGATTTATGATTTTTTTGTAATACCATTTGGGTTAACAAATGCACAAACAGTGTTTATGGCTATGATGAATAAGATCTTTCATTCTTACCTAGATCAGTTTGTGGTAGTATTTGTGGATGACATCGTAGTGTACTCTAAGACTCATGATGATCATGCCCAACATCTTGACATCGTCTTGAGTAAACTGAGAGAGCATCGGCTATATGCCAAGCTATCTAAGTTTCAATTTTGGATTGATCAGGTACACTTATTATGACACATCATCACGAATAATGGTGCTTCAGTGGATCTAGAGAAGGTGAAAGTAGTGATTTCTTGGGAGTAGCCCAAGAATATTTTTGATATATAAAGCTTTCTGGGGTTAGCTGGATATTATGGGAGATTTATCCAAGACTTTTCTTGTTTGGAAACACCACTTTTGGGATTGACCAAAAAGGGAGTAAAGTTTGACTGGTCAGAGGCTTGCGAGACATCTTTTCAGGAGTTAAAGAAGTGTTTGACGTCCGCACCAATTTTTGGCTCTACCTGAGTCAGGTGAAGAGTACATGTTGCATTGTTATGCTTTTGGGATAGGACTCGGAGATGTGTTGATGCAAAGAGATAAATTTGTGGAACACGGGTTTCGACAGCTGAGGCCGCATGAAAGGAATTATCCAACACATGACCTTGAGTTGGCAGCGGTGGTTTATTTTTTTATGTGTTGGCGACACTACCTCCTAGGTGAAAGTTTTATAGTTTATACCGATCACAAGAGCTTTAAGTACATCTTTTCTCAGCGTGATTTTAATCTTCGACAGCAGATATGGGTTGAGTATATGTAGTCTTTTGATTTTGAGCTAGTATATACACCTGGGAAAGGAAACGATGTGGTTGATGCTTTGAGTAGGAAGACTCAGACCTAGATTGTTCAGGAATCTAGTGCTGAGTAGAGGATGATGTCGTTGCTAGATGAAATACATGTTGTGGTTCAGGAGAGACAGGAGAAAATGGAACTTGTGTCAGTTGTAGTGGAGTCTACACTTTTGAGATGGATCGGGGACAAGAAATATGAGGACACTAGATGCTTATCCTTGAGGGAAAACTTTGAAGGTGGGGAGACACCTTCATACTGGAAGATAGACGAGAATGATATCCTTTATATGAAGAATCGGGTTGTTGTTCCTACGAGCATGCGAGAGGAGCTCATGCGGGAATTTCATGCCTTGATATGGGTAGTGCACCCTAGTGTGACCAAAATGTATCATGATCTATGATGACAATTTTGGTGGCCAGGCATGAAGAAGAAGATAGCAGGGTTTGTTACATGATGCTTTATCTGTCACCAGGTGAAGGCGGAGCATCAACGACCTGGAGGTTTACTACGACCTTTTTCCATTCTAGAATGGAAGTGGGATTAAGTGACCATGGACTTCGTGATAGGTCTTCCAAAAACACTTAGTAATAATGATGCTATTTGGGTCATTGTGGATCGACTGAAAAAGGTGGCACATTTATTTCCTATAAGGGAAACTTTTACAGTTGAGTAGTTGGGAGATCTGTATTTACAGAAGATAGTTCAATTGCACAGGGTGCCGTGAACTATAGTTTCAGATCGCGATTCACGGTTTACTTCGGGCTTCTGGAAGGGCTTGCAGAAGGCACTTGGTACGCAGGTTTTATTGAGTACAGTTTTCCATCCGCAAACAGATGGACAGTCATAGCGTACTATACAAGTGCTTGAGGATATGTTGAGGGCATGTGTACTTGACTTCGGTGGTACATGGGACAAGCACCTAGATTTTGTGGAGTTTGCCTATAACAACAGTTATCAGGAAACTATATAGATGGCACCATACGAGGATCTTTATGGTAGGCCATGTAGATCATCGTTATGCTGGATGGAAGCAGGTGAGTCAGAGTTGTTGGGACCGAGTATCATGCAGGAGATGACAGAGTAGGTTCATCTGATTCAGAAACGTATGGCTATGGATCAGAGTAGGCAGAAGTCATACACTGATAGATGGAGATGACCCTTATAGTGTATATAGGGTGATCGTGTTTTCCTTCAAGTGTCGCCTAGGTTGGGTCATCGCAGGATATGAAGGTAGGCACCCAGGTTTGTTGGACCTTTTGAGATCATGAAGAGAGTCGGGATGGTATCATACCAATTGGCTCTTCCATATAAATACAGTGCTATGCATGATGTTTTCCATGTATCACAACTACGATGGTATCACCCCGACCCTTCTCATGTGATCGATGTGAATGATGTTGAGCTAGAGATAGATACGTCCTTTAAGGAGCATCTGATACGTGTGTTGTATCGCAGTGAGAAGGTGTTGAGGGGAAAGACCATACTGATAGTTCATGTTTTATGGTATCATGGATGTGTGCAAGAAGAGACATGGGAAAGGAAGAAGATATACGGACTCAGTGGCCTGATATTTTTAGCTCTAAATCTCAAAGAAGTTCAGGAGTATAGCTCAAGGACGATCAGTTATAAGGTGGGGAGAATGTAAGATCCTGACCTTTTTTGGAGTCATTTTTAGGCACGTTTTAAGTTACTTTTGTTATTTTTAAGTACCTATATTTTGGAGTAGTGACTTGAGGTGAGTTTTGGTGAAATTTTAAGTAAAACAAAAGGGCAGTGGGTTGTGTACGGTTTGCACACGGTTTGAAAAACCATGCGACCAAACCATTTCAACCAAGAAAAACTGGACAGAGAGGTACGCATGGTTTACGCACAGTCTAAAAAACCGTGCAACCAAACCGTGCGGACTGTGCAAATCTGGATGGTGAGGTCTGCATGGTTTGCTCACGGTTTGACAAACCATGCGCCACTATCCAGGAAACCGTGTGCGTGGTTTTTAATTCCGAAAATCCTTTTTAAAACCACCCGAAACCCGGGACTTCCTTATTTTCCAACCTTGGATCGGGCTTGGAAATTTCTAGGTATTTCCAGAGCCTCTTGGAGAGATTCCAAGGCGATCCGAACACCTTTTCTCAAGATTTAAGGCTTGGATTGAAGATTTGTTCTCCTTTCGGTAAGTAGATTTCATCCTGTTGTTTCTTCCATTCTTTCCTCTATCTTTCCTTGATCTTTTCATGGGAGATTTCCATCATTTCCATTGATCTAAACCTATGAGTTAAGGTATAGATCTAGGATTTTGTATCTAGATCTATTTTTGCAAGATCTAGATGCCTTTGATCTTATTTTGTTTTGAAGGATTTAGATCCAGAACTTGATCAACGACGTTGTGATGCTTGGATTTTGGGGATTTTCTTTGGGATAACTTCCATAAATAAATCGAGGTAGGTGGTCTAAAATCCAATCTCGCAGTCTCATCTTGTTAGGCGTATGTGGTTGTATAAATTTCATGGAATAAATAATTAATGGGTGGTTTGGTTATGCGGTTCTTTGTGAATTGTGGATCTTGTTAAATATGGGTGAGAGTTATGATAGAAGGATAAAGATGATTAAACATTTGAATATGGTTGTATATGTGAATTGGATATTGATTTGAAAAAGGGTTGTGGCACATGGACTGACACTCCTAATACCCACAGAGGTTCTAGACATGGCGTTCTAGAACCAATGACATACATGAAATTGATAATTTATGGGACAAGGACTGATGCTCCAAATACCCATGGGGTTGTGAGATAGGGACTGATGATCCAAATACTCACATGTGTGCTAGACGTGACATTCTACACTCTTTCATTTATTTTGTACTATAGTTTCATTTTCCTATTCATAAACTTAATATTTTGACATAGTAATTATGAATTTAACAAGGGAAATGGTTTAGGTTCCTACACGGGCCGAAGAAGGCATTTTATTTTGGGTGTTCTCGGGAACCGGGATGTTTAACGTATTAAAGAAAGGTAAATTGGATAAATATAATTGTTTTTCCCAATTTTGGTTTAGGTTCCTACACGGGCCGAAGCAGGCATTGTATTTTGGGTGTTCTCAGTAACCGGGATGTTTAAAGTATTAAAGAAAGGTAAATTGGATAAATATAATTGTTTTTCCCAATTTTCTTGATTTATTATTAATGCAACTACATACACTGCTTATGACTTGATTTTTTTTTGACATTTTTGGTGGTGATCTACTGAGTCGTACTCACGCCCTACTCGGGCTGCCTAATTGGTACCCGAATAGACTTTGTTGTTACAGGACAGGACAAGGTCAAGAGCCCTAGTTAGAGTGCTATTTGGGGTTGGATCATGGAAGAGGGAACAGGACATGGGTCGGGACCCATTTGGAGTCGTTGTGTCTTTAATTTCAGTTTCATTGTAGACACTTGGCACTTGCATAGTCATTTCATGTTTTACCTTTCAGTTGAGTATTGTATTTCCAATTTTGATTATGCTAGTGACCTTGTACTATTATATTTATATGCATTTCTTCTATTTCTTGGTTACTTCCTCTGGTATTTTATTCTAATAACAGAGGGTATAGTCTTCCCAAGACTGACTTACTAGACCCTCACTGCTAGTCGGCACCCTCTGGCGTACGGGGAGGTGCGCTTGAGGGCTTGTGACCAATCAGCAAGGAGCACTATTCAGTGCCTCCCGGGTCAGGATGTTACATTGAGCCACATAGATTAATTTAACCCTTTTATAATATTTTATTCTATGGAAATTCAAATATGTCATACTCATATTTTTAATAAGTATTATATTTTTTATATGTGGTTATTTAGAGGATATGTAAGGACCCCGGTTCCCGGGTGCCCATGGGGCATGATGTACTAACATTTCATTGAAAATATTTACAAAAATACATCATGTCCCATTAATATAGAAGATCGCGAGGTTCAGGTTCTGGGAAACCAGCCGCTTTAGTACAACTTCTTTAGTAATATTCCATACCTGAAAAAATTTAAAACATAAACGTAGGGTGAGAAAAATATGCCCAGTAAGGGGTTTTAAAATGATTAATGTAATTTCTTTCTCAAATAATTCATTTTGAAAATGATGAAACACTTCATTGAAAACAAGGAGTTATCTTTTCTTAAAACATGTAAATCCTACATTCTTGAAAACCACTTTCACATAAAAGAATTACTTTCCTAAAATAAACCTCAAAGAAGACATAACTCAGAGAGTGCAAGCATGTAAAGAATGGATGATGAATATTTCACAACTAAAGAACTTCTGCTTCAAAAGATTGATTATAAAACAGGGAAAACATCCATACCATGATCTATCGGCACATAAAGTTCCTATATCAGCATACCACATGTATTAAAGTTCATATCTTATAATCTCCTTCTCATAGTTAAAGGAAATTTCCAACTAGGGGATATCTTGTTAGTTGAACTATCCCCTGGTTGGCCATTTATCATCACATACGGAGGGAGTGTATAATGCCATACTTTTTCAAGACCTTGTGTCCTGACCTTAAAACATAACTTAATATGGGTCAGGGCTAACCGCCAATCTCGTTTCCCATAGTAGCACAAGCCAAGGCTAACTGCCAAGACCGTCTCACATAAAATAACAAGTCAAGGATAACCACCAAGACCGTTGCACATAAAAGCACAAGCCAAGGCTAACCGCCAAGACCGTCGCACATAATGTCTCATGAGACTCATCCTTTACCCAATGCATTGGAGCGCTGTATAATTTTGGGTGCACCCATCCATAATCATTTAAGTCCAAATCATCCCTCACATATTTGACATGGTCTTACATTCATATGGTCTCATTCTTACATTATTTACTCATAATCCCTTTTTACATGTGTTTCCATAGTCAGGGAAGAACAGTACAAACATAAATAAAAAAACTAAGACATAAGTACTAAAAATATGTACACATTAGATATTAACTTAACAATTGCAAGCATGGGTGTTTCGCACGGAATTCGGGGATGACCTCCTGGACGGGAGATTCAAACATTCCGATCAGTTTCTAGCGGGTTTGTTCGTAGAACCGGAAACATCCAATGATTCCATATCCGTTTGGACCTACTTTCCAAAGGTAGGCACTCATTAGCTTGTGGACTGATGAGGTTTAGGAATTTGCATTGGTCGAGAGGATGGGAGGTCGGACTCATCACACCTTTTTTAGGGGAATTATTTTCTACTCCGGGACTCTCTTTATAGATTTAAGTTATGTTCGTGAATCCTTATTACATTACCAAGTATAAAATGAGCTTTCATTTAGTTTTAACAATCAATGATTAAATATGTAAGAAATTTAGAGAATCTTTTATATGTATTTGAGGTTCTTCATCAATATAGAATCATCTGTATCTATTTAGAGATTCTTGGTTAATGGTATCCTTCAAAAAATTTATATAAAAGTATCTTGGTCATTATGATGACCAGGCTGGTTTTAAAGCCACTCAGTGGGGCACTTGAAGTTTATCATCATTCAGAAGGACTTGAATTATTTCAGAGTTGGGATCGAACCCATAGATGGGCTACCTACGTATCCTTTGTTTTGGAAAAGGAATCAGAACCCACGTAGTTCGAGTAAGGGAGTATGACGTTTATGATTGATGGCTCAAAGAAGGATTTCATAATTACTTTTACACTCTAAGCTCACGTGAGTCATGCTCGGTGTGAGAAACAAGAGGTATTGGTAAAAATTAGACAATTGTGCCATGAAAGATGCAATCATAAGAAATGGTTTGGGGCTTATGTATGTACGACTTCCCAGACAGATGAAAGTTTAGGATTCGCTTTTAGGGAGAAAATCCAGGAATAGGGTCCATAAAGGTATATGTGATTCATGGAGATTTGAATAATCTAACTTGGGACTTATTCCTGAAAAGGAAGCCCAAATTAGAAGAGGATTGATAACTAGGTTTTATTCCTAAGAATGAATCCCAGATCAGATGAAAATTAGGACTGTTTAAGAGAAATTAAGGGACTTGGGGCTTACTTCTGAAAAGGAAGCCCAAAATTTATGACTGGGGCTTATTCCTGAAAAGGAGGCCCAGGTTAGGGAACTTGGGGCTTACTCCTGAGAAGGAATCCCAAGATTATGACTGGGTCTTATTCCTGAAAAGGAGACCCAGATTAGGGATTAAGGTTTGGGGCTTACTCCTGAGGAGGATTCCCATATTTGATATTGGGTCTTACTCCTAAGAAGGATGCCCAAAATTAGAGGACTTGGGGCTTACTCCTAAGAAGAATGCCCAAAATTAGAGGACTTGGGGCTTACTCCTAAGAATGATGCCCAAAATAAGGGACTTGGGGCTTACTCCTAAGAAGGATGCCCAAAATTATGACTGGGACTTATTCCTGAAAAGGAGACCCAGGTTAAGGATTCTCTCATCTTAAAGGATGAGGTTGAATGAATGAACTCTAAATCTTTGGTGACATAAAAATGTATAAATCACTATGTTTTGAGAGATATTCCACAGAATTCCTTTCAAATAAGGAATTCAAATCAAGAAATCATGCCATAAATGGCTTTGAAGAGTATCTTGAAGACTGAATCTTGAATAGGAAAGGTGAAATGGCTTAAGAGGGGTAAAATGGGCAAGATGGGCACCCAAAAATGTAGGGGTGCGCAAGTCTTGAAAGGCACGCAAGTCTTACGTGGGCGCGCAAGTATTGGTCGCACAGGTATACCTGCGCGACATGTGGGGTACTTGCGCGATTTTTCAGCCAGCATTAGAATACTTGAGAGACTCTTTATTAATCCCTTTAGAATCCTCTTGAGGTTCTTCCAGAAAAGGGACGCGCAAGTTCTATTGAAGTAAATAAGGCGGCGCGCAAGTGTGGTCACTTCCCTTAAGGTCTGGTCACTCAAGCGCGCAAGTGTTGATGAGTTTCAACACTTAGTCCTTCCTCCTTCTCTTTAGATCTTCCGTTCTAGGTAAGAAATTACCTTAGAAGTGTTCCGGAAGCTTTGAGAAGAGACTTGGGCGTTGGGAGCTTCAATCCGAGTTTCTGGAAAAAGATCCTCTCGAATGGGGGGCCCACAGGGTCTATTTATAGGCAGGAGAAGACCTCGGGCGGTTACCGGGTGGTTATCACTTAGGTCGCGCAAGTCACTTGCGCGACCAAGGGTGTCGCGCAAGTGGACTTGCGCGACAGTGATATAACTTGCGCGGTGCAGTGGCTTTTGATCCTTTGTTCATGCCTTTGTCGATTTTTTGATATTTTCTTCAAAGGTTGAATCACTTTGAGCTCAGATATTCCCCTTTTCCGATTTTTAGATTCTGTGACGAAAGGAGCGTCAACAAAAGTCCCCCCTCAGAGTTGGATCCGGAGAGAAATGAGGATTTGACTCTGAGGAAATTGAATACATCCAAAGGAAAAGGGGGCGTGCAAGTCTTCAGGGCACAGAGGGCGGCGCGCAAGTGCGCATCGCGTAGGCCTTGAGCGCACTGGGTATGGCGCGCAAAGTCCCAACCACGTCTATAAATAGAGGGCCTCACTTCCGTACAAGCATCCGGATTTCCGGACTTCATACCTTCGAGCTCTCGCCGCGCAGGTCACCTTAGCTGCGCAGGTTGTTCTGTTTTCCAGTGTTTTCCTTGATGTCGTGCTACTGTAAAGGTATTTGTACTTGCGCGGTTGATACTTGCGCGTCAAAAACTAGCGCGGCACACGAATACTTGCGCGCCATTTTTTTAGACTTGTGCGCCTTAATGCCTTATCCATTTTTTCAAATTTCTTCACAAATTTTATGAAAAACAAACCCATTTAAGAGTTAGTTTATTCATCTTTTGTGCAGATTCAGTGGTTCCCAAGGGAATTGGAACGGCTGATGAACTGGATAGCAAGCGGATTGATGACATGATGAACATCATTGGACATGATTACTATGATATCTGCAACAGCACTCTCCCAGATTTGGCTAAGTACTTGAAGAAATATCATCCTAATTTTCCACAGAGCATCCATCTGCCTCTATATGGTCATGGTCATCTGCAAGGAGTAAATGTTCCAAATGCAAACAATTATATACCTGAGATGCAGCTGCACTGCTACTCCTCTATTTCGGTTATGATGTGCATTAAGAGCAACAACAATGGTGTGAACTTTCAAGTTCTTCCTCTATGTCATTTCCTTGTAGATATGAAAATGGAAAACCCATGGGCTGAAATGTTTTCCACTGCCGGTTGGTGGAGAGAGGACAAACATGGTATTAGAGCAATATCTGAAAAGAGTACTCTCTCCAAATGGCTCTTTACTTCCAATGCTCCATTCTCAAATCCATGTATCCATCTTCCAAGTCTCTTCGACAGAAACAGAGTCAATGTTTGATCAGCAGAAAATTTTCTCAAACCGCACTCAAGAACATCCTTTTACAATTGTTCCAAGAAGAGCTAGTATCACTACATCTCTTATTGTATCCAGTTGAATGAATGAATTCCAGGTGGTTGCTGATGAAGTTTGGGATGCCGTAAATCAAATGAAGTGTTATGTTGAAAGTCTCTTGTAATTCTTGAAAAAAGAGAAGAGACTCCAGTCTGTGGATGTCCTTCTAACTCTTGTGCATCAATGAAAAACACTTTCATCTTCAATCATTTGTACCTGCATTCTTTCATTGCCTGCTTCAAATTTACTTAAGCCAATGGGCCTAGTAATCATAGTTTGATTTTTTACTAGGATTATTACAAATAACCCTACAAACTTTGAATCTTTTAATTGCTCAATATTACCTAAATCATACAAAAATGTATATTTAGTGAGCTGGAACTTGACTTTTATTCAGAGTTCCTTTGTCTTTTGTGGGCAGTTTAAAGTCATGCATGCCGGACATAAAGGGGATAATGTTTAAGGTCGAAATAGCTTTGACCAAAATGGATTAAAATTGATTCAATTCCTTGAAAATTTATCTGAAAACATATTAGCATACTCAAGTATGAGAGAAAATATGTAAACTATGGCTTAAGAATATTTGAATCTGAGGAATGATATGAAAAAGAGCTAAAAGGCATTAGAAGAAGTAGTTTCCAAGAATGAAGTTAATATTATTTAACAAAACCCGTTATGGGGTTGAAATATGCAGGGCCACCTAAGGGCATTGGCTACATGGTCAAATAAATAGTATCTTTCGGCTGACAAGTCTGTTATGTGGACTATTTATGCAAGGCCACCTATGGGCACGTGCTACATAGTCAGGCGAAAGAACTCTCAAAAATTTACTTTCCTAGTGCTAAAAGCCAGTGAAATTTTATGGAGATTCAAATTTTCTAAAGTATAGAGTTTGTTGTATGGAAAGAGGTACTTGAATATGGAGAAGATATTTTCAGACAAGATTATCGAAGAACTGGATGAATATCACTCCTACGAAGGTCTGACCCAAACGTAGGGAAGAAGAATAAACCATAGACTTGAATACTTTCAGATCATGAAAAAGGATATGGGACAAATATGTTAAGGATAGATATTTTTTGCGGATCCCTACATACTGTCGTTTAATACAAATAAGGACAAAAGAGGCATTCTTCCTAAGAATGAAGTTACCATTATTTAACAAACCCGTTAGGGGGGTGAAATATGCAGGGCCACCTAAGGGCATTGGCTGCATTGTCAAATAAATAACATCTTTTGGCTGACAAGTCTGTTATGTGGACTGTTTATGCAAGGCCACCTATGGGCACGTGCTGCATAGTCAAGCAAAAGAATTCTCAGAAGTTTGACATTTTTGTGACTAGAAGTCATGAAAAGGGTTATGAAGATATGAAAATATTTAAGGTTAGGATTATAACACATAAAGATGTGTATTGTCCAATATATATAGAGATACATAGGTTAATGATAACCATAATCATGTTGTGGCTGGGTCCTGAATTGAAATTTTGGACTTCACTACGTATCTCATAAGAATGAGAATCAAGCCATACGTAGTTCTTGAAATGCAGTATAACGTCGTGCAGGACGAAAGTATTAGAGATCTTAGTTTAGGGTCATAGAATTCGGACCATAATAATGAATACACAGTGTGTGTTTTCATGAGGACTTTTCAGCCAAGGGACTGAAAGTGAAATTTGGGGTTAGGCCCAAAAGACTTGGGGCTGGATTCGAGGGATACTCGAACGTTCCTACGTATCCCATAAGGATGGGAATAAAGCCCACGTAGTTCTAGAAATTCCCTTTGTACAAATTTGGTTCGTACGGGTGAAAGGGGACTTTAGTGCAATGATGGTTTAACCTGAGACAAAAAGTTTAGGTATTACCATGTATGCACGTAGTCTTTTGAAAATGAAAACATGATTGAAAAATCAATGTCAATAATAGTTCTCTCTCAAATGAGGAAATCAAAGAGTATTGTAGTTTATTGTCGTACCAGACAAAAGTGTTGCATAGTTTAACGTCATATAACAAGGACGAAAGTGAATCAATGTAAAGATATTGATTCTAGGGGCGGTTTCACGAATCAACATCATATGAGATGGTGGTGAACCGATGTGAAGAGATTGTTTTTGGGATTGAATCCTGGGAGGTTGCCTACATACCCAACCTGGAGGGCAAGTATCAAAGTGTAGTTTAATTAAAGAATGAATTAATGATCAAGTTTTTCTTGGGGACAACGATCTAAAAAAATGTTGTTGGGACTTATACATGGTTAGAGGCCCAAAGAGAGTGTTATGGTTGAGGTTTTCTCTAATCTCACGTGAGTCATACTCGGTGTGAGAATCAAGAGGTAACAACAACTTTAACGATGCATAGTTTAATGTCATGTAGGACATATAAAGGGACTATGAAGTTTAAAGTCTTGCAGTTAGGACTATTGGTGCTGTGCAGTTTAGTGTCATGTAGCAGGGACAAAATACAGTTTAATGTCATGTAGGATGTATCATGAATTTTCTGTACAGTTTAGCGTCATGTAGTTAGGACGATGAGGACAATAGAGTTTAACGTCATGTTGGACGAAAGGGGGACTGCGCAGTTTAATGTTATATAGTAAGGACAAAATAACACACCATTTACGTCATGTTGGACGCATTGGGGATTTTTTTTCCACAGTTTAACGTCGTGTTGGACGAAAGTGTGAATAGTTTAAGGTCATATGCATGGACCGTGGATGGTGCAGTTTAATGTCATGCTGGACCTTTGATGATTATATAGTTTAACGTCTTTCCAGACATAAGGGACTTTTATACAGTTTAGCGTCATGTAGTTAGGACGTCACAGTTTAACGTCTTGCTGGACATAAGGGACTTGCAAATAGTTTATGGTCATATGCATGGACCAGGGATGATGCAGTTTAAGGTCATGCTGGACGGTTTAGGGAACTTTTCTACAGTTTAACGTCGTGTGGGATGAAGTTGCAGTTTAAGGTCATACTGGACCATTGCTGTATAGTTTAACGTCATATAGCAAGGACGAAATGGTGCTACACAGTTTAGTGTCATGTTGCAGGGACATGTTCTTTTCTACAGTTTAATGTCATGTTGGATGAAAGTGCAAATA
The DNA here is from genome assembly GCA_963277665.1 of Viscum album. Classification (NCBI taxonomy): domain Eukaryota; kingdom Viridiplantae; phylum Streptophyta; class Magnoliopsida; order Santalales; family Viscaceae; genus Viscum; species Viscum album. The sequence continues at coordinate 424,864,021 of OY728129.1, read as the reverse complement.
GTTTAAGGTCATATGCATAGACCGAGGATGATGCAGTTTAAAGTCATACTGGACTATTAAGTGCTTATGTAGTTTAACATCTTTTCGGACGTAAGGGACTTTCATAGAGTTTAACGTCATGTTGGACGTAGTTGCAGTTTAAGGTCATACTGGACCATTGTTGTATAGTTTAACGTCATATAGCAAGGACGAACTGGTGCTGCACAGTTTAGTGTCATGTTGCAGGGATAAGTTCTTTTTTCTACAGTTTAACGTCATGTTGGACGAAGTTGTAGTTTAAGGTCATACTGGACCATTGCTGTATAGTTTAACGTCATATAGCAAGGACGAAATGGTGTTGCACATTTTAGTGTCATGTTGCGGGGACAAGTTCTTTTTTCTACAGTTTAACGTCATGTTGGACGAAGTTGCAGTTTAAGGTCATACTGGACCATTGCTGTATAAACCAATTGTAAGAGTCTTGGTTCTGGGGACCATATTTTGTGTTTATACAAAATATTTCTTCAGAAATCTGGCATTGGTTGGAGTCGTGATGAGTTCTCCATCCATTGAGATTAATGAATAAGCTCCATTGGAGTAGACCTTATGTATTGATTAAGGTCCTTCCCATTTTGGTTCAAGCTTGGGAGGCTTCTTTCCTGGTATCATTGGTGTTCTGAGAACTAATACCAATTCTCCCTGAATGAATGAATGAAGACGAACTTTTTTGTTAAAAGCTCGTGCTATTCGATTCTGATAGATTTCCAAGTGGTGCAAAGTGCACAATCTTTTCTCATCTAACTGTTCCAATTCATTCAATCGCTTTTGGGATTGCTCATCTATAGATAACTGATCACAAATGGCTACTCTGAGTGAGGGCAATTGAACTTCAATTGGCAAGACTGCTTCTGTTCCATATACCAACGAATATGGAGTTGACCGCGTTGCATTGCGGGTGGTAGTCCGATAAGCCCATAAAGCATGAAAGAGTTTATCAGACCATGATCTCTTATCTTTATCCACCATCTTTTGCAGTATATTTGAAAGAGTCTTGTTAAAGGCTTCTATTTGGCCATTGGCCGCCGCATGATACCGAGATGAATGGTTGGATTTAATGTTGTATTCTTGATACAATTTCTTTACCTCAGAAGAACAGAAGTTGGTGTCGTTGTCCATCAATATGGTATGAGGGACACCAAATATAGTAATGATGTTAGACTTGATGAAGCTAACAATGCATTTAGAACTGACTTCTTGGAGAGGTACTACCTCTGCCCATTTGGAAAAGAAATTAGTATCAGTAAGAATGTACTTAAACTGCTTGGCCGTAGCTGAAGGGTAAGGTCCCACCACATCCATTCCCCATGTGGAAAATGGCCATGAGTATTTAGCTGTATGAAGCAACTCTGGAGGTTGATGAATGAAGTTGGCATGTACTTGACATGAATGACATTTCTTTGTGAAATCAACACAATCTTGTATCATTGAAGGCCAAAAGTATCCAAGCCTTCGAATTTGATCAGACAATCTATGTCTAGACTGGTGGGCACCATAGACTCCTGCATGCACTTCTTTCATGACAGCCGTTGTCTCTTCACCATCAATGCATCTGAAGAGAACTCCATCAAAACCAAGTTTGTAAAGAATTTTCTCTAGGTGGTTTGGGCCATCATAAAGAGTAAAATTGACCACACGTCGCCGGATTTGTTCTTTATCGTCTCTATCAGGTGGAAGTGTTCCATTTTGAAGGTATTCCCTGATAGGTGACATCCATCCTGTAGTATGACCATATGGTTCAGGAATGGGACTAATTTCATTAATTTCCTCTATTTTGGCTTGAACATAAGGTGAAATTGCATGACGGTGGGCAATATTGATGATTGTCTCGTCCCGATTTGGATCTGCTAGAGTTGTGGCTATATTAGCCAGTGCATCAGCTGGAGCATTTTGTGATCTTAGGACATAAGAAAATGTCGGTTCTGAAGGGAATTCTGCCATTAACTCTCTGACGTAATCATACAAAGGGATTAATTCTTCTTTTCTGATGGCATAATCCCCATTGACTTGTTTGATTACCAGGTATGAATCACCTTTCACCTTTAAGTGATTCACTTGTTCTTGGAGCGCTAACTCCAAGCCTATAATAAGAGCTTGGTATTCGGCTTCATTATTAGTACCACCTTCCCACAATAAAAAGGAATAAGGTAACAATGCCTTCTCTGGAGAAATGAGTACAATTCCTAAACCAACTTTGTTGAATTTAGGATTTTCCATTTTCTTCCCTGTTGGACTTCTGGAAGCACCATCAAAATACATTTCCCATGTTTGAGGACTCTCTTGAATAGAGAAAACTTCATCATCAGGGAGTTCAATATCTGAAGACGTGTCTTCCACTGAAGGATGTTCAGCCAGGAAATCAGCCAGAGCTTGGCCCTTTATTGCCTTTTGAGATACATACTGAATGTCGAACTGCTGCAAAATAACTGCCCACCTTGCTAGATGTCCTGTAAGCATTGGACGACTAAGGATAAATTTGAGCGGATTATTGCGAGATACCAATTGGACCTCGTGATGTTTCAAGTAGTGTCTCGGTTTATGGACTACAAAGATTAATGCTAGGCAGCACTTCTCAATACTTGAATACCGGGTTTCTGCTTCAAGCATAGTTCTACTGAGATAGTAGAGGCTATTTTCATTCCCAGCATCATTCTTTTGAGCGAGAAAGGCACCCATTGATCGCTCTAGAGCTGTCACATAGAGGATAAGTGGTCTACCTTCAACAGGTGGCATGAGTAATAGTGGACTCAAGAGGTATTTCTTGAGAACATCAAATGCTTCTTGACATTCTTCAGTCCACTGGTAAGTGACTCCTTTTTTCAATAATTTGGTAAAGGGTAAACTTTTGTCTGCCAAATTGGCGATGAAACGCCGAATATAGGCTAAGTGTCCTTGAAGTCCTCTTAATTCTTTCAAATTCTGAGGAGGTGACATACCAAGGATTGATTTGTTCTTCTCGGGATCGACTTCAATACCACGATGGCGTACAACAAAGACGAGGAATTTTCCTGAGGTTACCCCAAAAGCACATTTTAAGGGGTTCATCTTCAAATTATGTTGTCGAAGTTTGTGGAATATGACTTCCAAATTAGCCAAGTGATTAGAACGTTGTTTGGATTTAACCACCAAATCATCCACATAGCATTCAAAAAACTTCCCTAAGAAATGTTTGAAGATACGATGCATGGCGCGTTGATATGTTGCACCTGCATTCTTTAAACCAAAGGGCATCACCCGGTAACAAAACACACCTTGAGGAGCTCTAAAAGCTGTAGATTCCTAATCTTCTGGGGCCATTCGGATCTGATTATATCCGGAATATCCATCCATGAAGGAAAGTACTTCATAGCCAGCGGTCGCATCAATTAAGAGTTCTGTAATCGGAACAGGGAAATCATCTTTAGGACAATACCGATTAAGATCTCTGAAATCGATGCAAACCCTAATTTGTCCGTTATTTTTCTTTACAGGGACAATATTAGCCAACCACTTGGGATACTGAACTTCTCTGATGAAGTTAGCTTTGATCAGTTTATCCACTTTAGCTTCAATTTTGGAAGCATAAGTTGGGTGTGTTCTTCTCACGGCTTGCTTAAATCCTCGATGTTCTTTTGGTAAACCCAAATGATGAGTAGCAACATCAGGATCAAGCCCAGGCATTTCTGTATAGTTCCAAGAAAAAATATATTTATTTTTCTTTAGAAAAGAAATATACATCTCTTGATCTTCAAGGGTCATGGCCGCACTAATTAAAGTGGGGCATGGATCTTTCTCTGTACCCAGATTTATTTCTCTGAGTTCATCCACAGTGGTAGAGATACCCTCTTCAAATGTTGGAGGATCATCTCTAAGACCTTCCTCTTCCTCTTCATTATGTGTTATTTCTTCTGTTTCTACTTGCAAAGTAGATGACAAAATGAAATTCTCATGATCATAAGAGATGTCAAAATTTTCACATTTTGAAGAAAAAGCTTCCATTTCCGACCCTATTAATGATAAAGGGCCTTCTTTGGGAAATAAAGAGGAGATGATGGATTGAGAATCGACATCATTATTCACCTCTGGTGTTGCTATAACTTCTTTTGGCCTGATTGGAGAAGTATAGACTTGTTGGACTTCAGCAGATGAAATGAAAACGTCACCACTTATGCTTTCATCACTGTTTGGTAGGTTACCAATTTCTCCCATGTTGTCTGGCTCAATTGCCGTAATTGACATTATGGATCTTTCTATAAGAGTATTTTGATTTGGGCCTATTTTGTCAATTTGACTGATAGGTAACACATAATTTGTACTCACATGTGTAAATGGATTTATTGGAATTTTCTCTAAACCATATGGAGCATTAATTTTGGTAATTTCCTTCATTATAGATTTTTATCTTCCCTTCATGTGATAAAATTCTGCCTCAATGTATTGAGACTCGCATGTCTTGAACGAGGCCTTATCACCATACAATGTTACAACTTGACCATTGAAACAGTATTTGAGACATTGATGGTATGATGAAGGAATAGCTGCATGCTGATGTAGCCAGGGTCTTCCAAGCAAGACGTTGAAAGCTGAGTCTTGATCAACAATCATGAAATCCGAATTGGATACAAGATCTCCAAACTGGGTTCTGAGTGTAACTTCGTCCAGTGGTTCCTGTTCATTTTTATCATATCCTTGTAACATCATGGTAGAAGGAGATAAATCAGATTCCGTGAGGCCCAATTGACGAAGTGTACGGATGGGCATGAGGTTGACTCCTGAACCATTGTCAATGAAAGCTCTTCGGATATCTACACCACTGACTTTTCCAGATAAGTAGAGAGGTTTTATGTGCTCATGCACAACATCATCTTCATCTTTATCAGTAAAAGATATCACTGCATGGCATTCTGCAGGATTATTCTCTATGTGATAGACTTCAGCTGTAGCAATTTCAGCTTCAAACTCCTGAGGACTTGACAAAGCTTCGATGAGTGATTCCCGAAGATCTTTTGACAGATTCAAAGCATCCAAAATTGATAACTTGTCTGGTACTTGGGCCAAATGTTTCAATATATCATACTTTTGATCTAGAGGTCTGTGTTTCCCAACAGGAATATGTGGTTTAGCAGGTACCTTGGAAGCAGATGCTTTGGAAGTTGATGCATATTGTATTGGGATAGAAGTTGGCAACATCCTTGGTTTTGGAAGATTAGACTGATTAGATCCATTTACTTGCTGAGATAAAGAAGATGGAACCTTTAATCGGTCTTCCAAAATAACTGTGCCAAAACTGAGTTGTCCATTGGCAGAAGAACTTGCTTGTTCTTTTTGAGGTCGCTGAAGGGCTCTACCACAAGTTTATGCTGCATACACAGTGCTAGAAGGGGTAGAATTGGAGTAGTGGATTCGGAAAGATCCATGTCTTCCCATGTATCCTGAACCTCTAGAACTTCCTCGGATTCCCTTATTTGATACAGGGAATTCAGGCTCATCAAGACTGTAATATGGATCTGTTAATTGAATCATATTAACAGAACTGAAGATTAACTCTTTGTCTGATAGACCCTGCCTGACTAGCCTGTTTAGGCTGTGCCGTTTGATGGGGCGGTGCCCGTGGCTTTGAAGTAGATGGCATGAAATCTGCCAAAGTCAAAGACAACTTAGGCTTTGACACATACTCATCTTCTTCTTATTCTTTTTTCTTCTTTGAATCAAGCCGTTTCTTTGAGGATTTTCCCTCTGATGAAGAGGGTTTTACCGCAATATTCATGGTAGAAGACACAATTGGTTTCTTTAATTGTGTTTGCAAAATGTCATGAGTCTGATTGATTGTCTTTCTGACCATCCAATCATCATATTTCTTTGCATTTCTGCTTTTTACTTCTTCCCATTTTCCTTCCTCCTCTGGAACTGTAGCAGTAACACATGCTACCTGAGTCGATGAACCTTTCAACTTGACTTGTCCCAAGTCGACCATCTTTTGCAGGAGGTCTTTGAAGACAAAACACTCCTGGATGGGATGCCCTAACATTTGATGAAAGGGACAATAATTGGGACGGTCTTCATCTCCTTCCTTGTTTGGCCTCTTGGGCACTGGTAATTGAACCAAATTATTTTCCAGAGATGAAATGAAGTAACCAGGAACTTGCTCACTTCGGAAAGAGTATGTTTTACTCTTCAAATCCTCAAATTTTTTTCGTCGTTGATCTCTTTGATCATTTGGACGAAACAACCTTTGTTGTTGGTGTTCAGGAGGTGGAGCCCTTCGAGAAGATGAAGGTTTTGAAGTAGAAATAGGTACAGGTGCTTGTTTAATCATAACTGTAGCAGTTTCTGCTTTACCCATTCTCCTTTCTGGAGCTGATGGAATTACATGAGATTTAACCTTAGCCTATATAAGGGAATCTTCAATCTGTTGAGCGATTGAAGTAAGGTCTCGAAACCCTCCTGTGTATTTCACAGGGATCAATGGCGTGCGTAATTCGTCACGCAAATTTGCCACACAGATTGGAAACAGCTCTTCCTGAGGGAATGATAAACTCAGGGAATACGTTAATCCCTTCCAGCAAGCAATGAAATCAGAGACTCTTTCATTCTCCCTTTGCTTGCAGTTTGTAAGATTGAAAACTGTCGTTTTTGGCAAAGTTGAGCTGAACTGAAGAAGGAATTTTTGACGAAGATCCTCCCATCCGATGATTGATCGGGATTGCAAGCTTGTATACCAGACAAAAGCTGGTCCTTGCAAGGTTTGCATGAAGCATCTGAGTTTCACTACTTCTTGCTGCTCTGGAGTTCCCATCATAGGATCACAACAAGACACGTAATGCATCAAATGTTGTTCAGGGTCGCCTGATCCATTGAAAGTAGGGAAAACAGGGTTTCCAAAACTAGATGGAGGAGAAATTGAATCTACCCATTCAGGGTAAACTTTCTTTTTTGGTTGAACTTGCGCCCGTTTCCCTTCCATAGTTTCTAACCGAGCTGTTAATGACTCAATAGTAGTTATTAACTTTTGAGAAACATTCGGTTGAATCTGGTCTTGAGTAGGTGCAATGAATGGAGCTTGGACAGACGTGGTGGTTGGTGCTGCAACTGATGGTAGTGTTGCCAACCGTTGTTGCACTTGACCCGTAGGATTAGACTTCTGAGGGTGTACTGATAAAGGAGGATATTTCTGATCCATCTCAGTAGTTACAACAAATTCCTTCGGCTATCGGACTTCAGCATTCTTAAGAAGAAGACTACGCTGAAGTAGTTCTGCATTCAACCTTCTTAATTCTTTCATTTCTTCCTCCTGTTGTGCAAACCTTTGCTCTAATGAAAGCGATTTACCTTATCGAGAGGAAGGATATGTAACCTGATTCTTTCCCTTCCCTTTGTTGGATACTTTTTGGAGAGAATGAATTGGATTACCTAGGTTCTGAGTAATCCTTTGACTTCGTGTACGCACACCTTCTTCATTTGTATCGGTGCGTACATTTTCTTGAGCTGGACGCTCTTCATCTGAGTCCCCTAAGTGAACCTCCTCTAGTGGATTAGCAAAAACGGCATTGATGACATTGATTGATGCATAATGCATCGCATCTCTTCTATCAACATTTCTGTGATATTGTCTTCTTTCATGTCTTTGATGAGACATTGCCTTTTGTTGATTCAGTCTTTTAGGAACTTCTTGACGAGCTATAACTTGGAGGGAATCTCCTGATAATTTGGCTCTTCGTTCCTCTTGGGGCTTCTTCCCTAATCGAGAAAAGACCGACATTCTCTGAGAAGGGGATTGATGATTTGAAAGAGTCCCCAGTCTTGTGAACTGGGGATGTTCCTGCTGATTCCGCTCAACTCCTCGAATCCCATTTGTTGACTCTGAGGGTTGGGTTAAAGAAGTCCCCAGTCTGACAAGCTGGGGTGGCTCTTGACATGCTACGTCTGATATCTTCTTAAAAGATCTCTTGATCTTGCGAATCTTAGTTCGGAAATTAGCTGGATGCATTAGCCTGTATCCACTTTTATCACCTGGTTCAACAGACCGTTGGATGATTTCCGAAACTTATGTCATTTGATGACGTGTTTGCTCCATACGAGAGGCTTGTGCAATATTCTTGCCTGCTTGATGTAGGAGAAATTCAACAACATGTTCTCTATATGCTTGATTTTGAGAGGAACTAGTTGAAGCCTATTCTTGACAAAGATTTTGATTATGAACAAAGCCCATTGACTGTGGCTGGCCATGGGCAATAACATTGCATGAGACCATTTTCGGCGGGCTTTGCTGACTAGAAAGCACTGTGAAATGTAGTGCTCTGTGAACACCCCATCCTCTTATATGAACACCATATGGAGCATTGGAAATTAACTGACGCAATTTTCTTAGTGCGCCAAGGCATGAACGTTGAAGGGTTCTCTACTGCTTTTCAGCCTTCGGATACCGAGAGACTGATAGAGATGCCAAATCAATCTGATGTTGTAGCCCTTCTATTATCTTAAGATTATTTTCATATTCATCATAAGATAATACCTTCTTCTTCAATTGAAAAAGAGTTTTCCATATGTTGAGACGTATATCATGGATTCCATCATCCGTCAACATCTTTGGAATGTCGTACCGGGAGTCAGCCAAAGGCCAAAACATGACTGGTACTTCACTTTTTTCCAGTTTTTTCCTCATGTTCAGCATTTCCTCTTTATCATTAAATGGAGATTCTTATACCTGTTTTGACCAGATTTGGTGTTTCCTTGTTGCTTCATCGTATTCAACAAGATTGGTAGAGAGATCATTGATCAAACTAGAAGATGCATGACTTAGGGGTGGTTCGGAAAATGACCTACACCCTGGGCTATCTTCTGATTGAGAAAGTATTTCACTTGCCAGCGATAAAGCATCAGACATGACTGGTTTTTCATTTTCAAGTGCCTCAAGATAAGAGGGCTTTCACGGCACTACATTGTCCACTGGAGTATTTTCCAGGCAATGTGAATCACTACTACAGAGAGGACTTTCGCAGCGAAATTCATCATCATGGGGAGGACCACCATAATGGGTTACAGCAAAAGATGAGATTTCTTGCTCTTTGGTCTTCTAACCACACAGAGGGTTCTTGTGGCTCTCATCTGAAGAAGAAACTTCAAGATTGACCGAATTTTCATGAAGCAAGCCTTCATGAGGAAGTTTATGTTGAAGACCTTCAGAATTAATGTTCCCATTATTGGGAACTGAGGGAGTAGAACCTTGAATTCCAACAGATAAATGTCTGAGGGCTTCAAGAACTCCAGCATCGAGCAAGGCCTTGTTACAGATTGGCCTTTGATCTCCTGACTGTGCTGGGCAGATCTTTTTCTTAGATGCCTTCTTACTCGCTTTGGAAACCACTTGTTGACGAAAGTGGTTACTCTGAGCAGGTGTATATGCCTGATCATGAAAGATGGTCAGGTTAGGCTGACGATCTCCACTCAAATCAGGTGTATGTGCCTGACTTGGTTGTTCGTATGATATGGGGGAGTATGCCCCATAACCCTCTTGGACTGGAACAGATGTGTGTGTCTGTTCCGGAGTGAATCATTGATGTGTCAATCCACTGCTAGGGATAGATTTATGTGTCTTTACCTGAGATGATGCTGAAGTTGTTATGATATCCTGGAAAGCATCCAGAATATGAGCAGGAATTTGCTTCTGCTCTTTCACCATAGACAAAATATGTTTGGTGACTTCAGCCGCCGGAACGGGAATATACGTCCATTCTATGCTTGGAGTGGGTGTATGTGCCTGCTCCTGTCCTCCTTTTCCTGCCAGTGAATCCTGACAGTACTCAAGTGTGGAGGCAGAGAGTTGAGTCTGCCTCCTGTTTGTCGTCGGGGCTTTCCGACTGACTTCTCTGTGTGCTACCAAGCGAGACTGTTGGTAGGTTTGATTAGTACTAGCAGGTGTATGTGCCTGCTGATTACACTTCACCAAAGGTGATTGATGAGATCCATCATATGTAGTCAGACGAGCCTTCTGACTAACTGGTGATGTATAAGAAGGTGTATGTTCCTGCCTATAGTACTCCGCCGGAATTGCCTGGCAGGATTGGCGTGATGCTGCCAAACGAGTCTGCTGGACAGCGGAATTAAAACGGACAGGTGTGTGTGCCTTCTTGTTATTTTCCACCAAGTTAGGTTGGTGGACTTCTCCAGAGATGGTAGGGATGAAAACCTGCCCATTGTCAACCGGATTCCGTCTCTGGCGGTTCGTCTTGCCTTCTCGGGTTCGAGGAACCTGAGCTGAATGCCTGGAGTCGGTACCCTCATCATGTTGAGGGCGCACTACCACACGAGTCTGGCAGAAATTGTTGATGGGAGCCCTTGGGAAGGACTCCTGTCTTTTTGAATTAAGGCCCTGCGGGACCTGCTCATTCACTTCCTTAGAGTAAGGGAGTGAATGGAAATTGCGTTCCGGGGATAACGACCCGAAACGGTTGGAGACGGTAGTCAGCACCGCCTGCTTCTTAATCACTGGTCGTCGTTGTCTGGACGACCTGTGTGAGTTATTTACTTAGAGGGCCTGTCGGGCAGCCTCCAGAGTTGGGATGGTACCGTGTTGACGATACTCCTTAACCAGCGCATTTGATACCCAGCATTGGAGACGCTGAGTAGGTGATGTCATCCTCAGAGCAGATGACGATCCAGTAGGAATAGCAGCAGTGGTATTTGCAGCAGCAGTATTCACAGATGTGAATTTGAGAGCAGCCATTATGAAAATACAAAAAATCTTGGAAAAGAGTTCCTGTTTGATATAACAGACATAATCAAGATGAAATTCAGCCACTTCATCCTTTGGATGAGCACACATGTTAATGATTGTTTTTGTTAGCCCTCTTATTGAGTTTTAAATAGGGGCTTTAACAAATAGGAAAACATAATTTTAACTTGGTTAAGGATTCACATCGGGTTCACCATTTTTGTTTCGCACGGAATTCGGGGATGACCTCCGGGACGGGAGATTCAAACGTTCTGATCGGTTTCTAGCGGGTTTGTCCGTAGAACCGGAAACATCCAATGATTCCATATCCGTTTGGACCTACTTTCCAAAGGTAAAAGCTCATTATCTTGTGGACTGATGAGGTTTAGGAATTTTCATTGGTCGAGAGGATGGGAGGTCGGACTCATCACACCTTTTTGAGGGGAATTATTTTCTACTCCGGGACTCTCTTTATAGATTTAAGTTATGTTCGTGAATCCTTATTACATTACCAAGTATAAAATGATATTTCCTTTAGTTTTAACAATCAATGATTAAATATGTAAGAAATTTAGAGAATCTTTTATATGTATTTGAGGTTCTTCATCAATAGAGAATCATCTGTATCTATTTAGATATTCTTGGTCAATGGTATCCTTCAAAACATTTATATAAAAGTCTCTTGGTCATCATGATGACCAGGCTGGTTTTAAAGTCACTCAGTGGGGCACTTGAAGTTTATCATTATTCAAAAGGACTTGAATTATTTCAGAGTTGGGATTGAACCCATAGATGGGCTATCTACATATCCTTTGTTTTGGAAAAGGAATCATAACCCACGTAGTTCGAGTAAGGGAGTATGACGTTTATGATTGATGGCTCAAAGAAGGATTTCATAATTACTTTTACACTCTAAGCTCACGTGAGTCATGCTCGGTGTGAGAAACAAGAGGTATTGGTAAAAATTAGACAATTGTGCCATGAAAGATGCAATCATAAGAAATGGTTTGGGGCTTATGTATGTATGACTGCCCAGACAAATGAAAGTTTAGGATTTGCTTTTAGGGAGAAAATCCAGGAACAGAGTCCATAAAGGTATATGTGCTTCATGGAGATTTGAATACTCTAACTTGGGACTTATTCCTGAAAAGGAAGCCCAAATTAGGATAGGATTGATAACTAGGTTTTATTCCTGAGAAGGAATCCCAGATCAAACGAAAATTAGGACTGGTTAAGAGAAATTAAGGGACTTGGGGCTTACTCCTGAAAAGGAAGCCCAAAATTTATGACTGGGGCTTATTCCTGAAAAGGAGGCCCAGGTTAGGGAACTTGGGGCTTACTCTTGAGAAGGAAGCCCAAGATTATGACTGGGTCTTATTCCTGAAAAGGAGACCCAGATTAGGGATTAAGGTTTGGGGCTTACTCCTGAGGAGGATGCCCATATTTGAGATTGGGGCTTACTCCTAAGAAGGATGCCCAAAATTAGAGGACTTGGGGCTTACTCCTAAGAAGGATGCCCAAAATTAGAGGACTTGGGGCTTACTCCAAAGAAAGATGCCCAAAATAAGGGACTTGGGACTTACTCCTAAGAAGGATGCCCAAAATTATGAATGGGACTTATTCCTGAAAAGGAGACCCAGGTTAAGGATTCTCTAATCTTAAAGGATGAGGTTGAATGAATGAACTCTCAATATTTGGTGACATAAAAATGTATAAATCACTATGTTTTGAGAGATATTCCACAGAATTCCTTTCAAATAAGGAAGTCAAATCAAGAAATCATGCCATAAATGGCTTTGAAGAGTATCTTGAAGACTGAATCTTGAATAGGAAAGGTGAAATGGCTTAAGAGGGGTAAAATGGGCAAGATGGGCACCCAAAAAGGTAGGGGCGCGCAAGTCTTGAAAGGCGCGCAAGTCTTGAAAGGCGCGCAAGTCTTACGTGGGCGCGCAAGTATTGGTCACGCAGGTATACCTGCGCGACATGTGGGGTACTTGCGCGATTTTTCAACCAGCATTAGAATACTTGAGAGACTCTTTATTAATCACTTTAGAATCCTCTTGAGGTTCTTCCAGAAAAGGGACGCGCAAGTTCTATTGAAGGAAATAAGGCAGCGCGCAAGTGTGGTCACTTCCTTTAAGGGTTGATCACTCAAGCGCGCAAGTGTTGATGAGTTTCAACACTTAGGCCTTCTTCCTTCTCTTTAGATCTTCCGTTCTAGGTAATAAATTACCTTAGAAGTGTTTCGGAAGCTTTGAGAAGAGACTTGGGCGTCGGGAGCTTCAATCCGAGTTTCTGGAAAAAGATCCTCTCGAATGGGGGGCCCACAGGGTCTATTTATATGTAGGAGAAGACCCCGGGCGGTTACCAGGCGGTTATCACTTAGGTCGCGCAAGTCACTTGCGCGACTAAGGGCGTCGCGCAGGTGGACTTGTGCGACAGTGATATAACTTGCGCGGTGCAGTGGCTTTTGATCCTTTGTTCATGCCTTTGTCGATTTTTTGATATTTTCTTCAAAGGTTGAATCACTTTGAGCTCAGATATTCCCCTTTTCTGATTTTTAGATTCTGTGACGAAAGGAGCGTCAACAATGGGATTAATGGAAACCTTAAAATGAACATAAACACTATAACACTTCAAACATCATAATCCCAAGTTAAAAACGAGGTCATACATACTTAAAACACATGCTGATAAACGGGTGTGGTGGATGTTTATTTAGTTCTGTGTGAATATACATATATTTATATAGTTAAAGATATATAGAGTGCAATTAGGTTTAGCATGGGAAGTCATGTATATATGTATACAAACTGCATGAACATATATATAGTTATGTAAAAACTTGTTTTCACTCTTAATAATATGACCTTTCCTTTGAAAATCTTGAAATCATCATAAGACATTTTTTTAAAGAACTTATATTTGAAGAAAACATATTGATACAAGGTTATATACACCAATATATATATAAATTTATGTGTATATGCCCATATGTATGGGTTTACCAAATTAAACTATACTCAATAATATTTCTCAAGTTACATGTACTTAAAGTTTGATAAGACTAAATGGAGTTCTTACACATGAAATATTAATGTAAACATGGTTTTCACATTACCCTTATTGGCACAAAAACACCTTTTCTACAACTGAGTCAATTCATAAGTAAGAGTATATATGTTTATACACAGGTAAATTTTTAAGGGGTTCACACCACACATTTTCACAAAAATATGCATGAATTATAAAAAAATGCTGATAAATGAAATTTTCAACTGGAAAAACTATTTTGATATCAAACTATACCTCAAATATATATATATATATATACATATTCTTGACATTGTTCTTAAAAATAATAATCTTTAAGGGTAATATAATTTTATCAAACATCATGTTATACCAAGATAAATTAGAACATAATGACCATACACTTCCATTATATATTATGAAATTATTCGAACGTAAATAAGTAGACGTGTGCATATATTGGTATTAAATATATATATATATATATATATATATATAGGTACGCACATATGCACATGAAAGTATATATTTTCCACCTGAAACTAAAACAAGATGAAACATTAAAATCCCTTTTCTTATATGGAAATGAAACCTTTCACTAGTTCCGGAATAATACTTAGAAGAAAAAAGGACTTTAGGGTATATGGTTCATGGAATTATATAAGTGTATATATATAAATTCAACTCGAGACTAAAATGAATTTGGAATGATAAAATCTTTTTCTTACCCCAAAAAAGAAGTTACTAGACTCTGTGAGAGCATAAAAAGAGAAACAAGAATTATGATGTATGTGAGCTCCATATTCATGCATAAGTTTATATATACATATATGTATATAAACTCAAACCGAATCTGAAACATAAGCAAGGATAAACAAGGAGTTCCCTTACCTAGAAAGTTAGAAGAGGCCGGAGGAGAGGAGGTTATGAAATAGGTGGGTTCGTCGTGACTGGAAACTATGGGGAGAAAAACAAAAAGGAACCGTGGCACTTCCGGTGAAACTCGAGACTTATAAGGAGGAGAAAAAAAGGCAGCTGACCTAGAGTTAAGAGGCGTCGAGAGGAAGACCGAGCATTAACTGTGGTGTCGACTCCTTGGAAAGAGGGAGTGAGGGTGGTCCACGGCTGGCCTAGGAGAAGAAAACGGGAGGTAGGTCTAGTGCGGCATGCGCGAGGAAGAAGAAACCACGGTGGGGAGGGAGATCCAAAATCGACGGACGACCCAGATTGAATGGGTTTTGATCGGATGGCTCATTTTCGACGCGATGTTTTTAAAAAAACAGATACACGCGGCCCTCGTTTTTTTTAACGTTTTTATCATATTAAAATAAAATTTTTTATTTTATTATTTTATTAAACTTATTATAAAATCATTATAAAATTATTATTAAACTATTATTATTATCTTTGGATTAGTCAAGGGTTATAAATGCACATATATGTCAAACTATTAACCCCTACCTAAAACATAAATTATATTATTATTTTTCTCTATTTATTTAATTTATCAATTTATATAATTTAATATCACTTATCCTTTATTTATTGTCACTTATCTTAATTTACATTTACATGTTAATATCTAAATGTTATTAAAACAAATTGATTATTTAACCCAAAATTTCAAAATAATAAATTTTCATTTTACATTGAAGAAAAAAAAAATATTTTATAAGGTATGGTAACTTCATATAATTAAGCTAATATGAAAACATATAAAAATAAAAATGTGAAGATATATATATTTATGTTGTTTATTTATAACTTAGACCACAAATCAAACAGATTCATTAAGAATTATTTAAAAGAAAAGAGTATTAATTATTATGACTGTATTTAGCAAGACCCTAAAGGCCTTCGGATTTAAATCCCAACGGTCATCTTGAAAAGACAACAATGGTAAAATTTGCAACGGCTATGTGGAACCTTTATAAATATGAAGTCTTGGTATTCATATTTTGAAGTCGGTTTTGTTAGCTAACGATGGTTCAAGTCATTCCTTTGGTGCTCAGTACAGCTGCGGTGGCTTCGGCCATCCTTATGTTTGTTTTGATGGATGCCAAAGACCCTTATCACCTTCTCGGGGTTCTTGTGGTTTTGAGCGGTATTCCTGTAATTTTAATCGGGTTTTTAATTGGAATATTTGGTTATCTAATCTTCTCATTTGATCATTGTGAGTTGTAGTTACCAAGGTCTTCCTCATTTGAATAAAAGAGTCTTCCATTCATTTTTTTTATTTACTTTATTCCCTTGTTATATATATATATATATATATATTATAAGAGAACAGCTTGTTCGATTAAAGGAAGACATGGTAATATAAAACATATCGTTACATAACACAGTTTCTTGGGATGTTACATTATTTCCCCCTTCAAAGAATTGTGTCCTCGCAATTCTATTAATAAAAAGAAAAACAGAAATCGCAGTCGTACAACATTAACGAAACAGGTGATCCGGCTCGGTTAACGGAATACCCAAGTTGGTACATAGTTCCTCCGTTTCTCTATCCCAGATGCACCTTGAGCAATAGGTTTTGAATCCCTGCTAATGTGTACTACACACAGGCTCCCATAGGGAGGATCGTGCGGTGAAAAGCTTAGAAATGTCTAGGTGGAAAAATTCTCTGATAACCCTCCGAACTACATCACACTCAAGGTATTCGAGGGGGATGATGCGATTGAGGAGACTGAGATTTAAGACCTGGAACATAAAGGATGCCTTGAGGTGGACATCTTGAGCAGCTATGAGGAAGCATGCTCTGGCTGAAAAGTTTTTTTCTAGAGTAAAGCACTAGAAGAGGCCTTCGTAGTATCTCCCCCTTCGCCTATGGTAGGGGAGTTGGGTAGTGGCAATGAGATGACAGACACGATCATTCCCCTGACATGAATGAAGAATATCGGGACTATTTTCTAATTCAAGCAGACATTGGAAAGACCCTCGCAGGTGGAGAAAGGATGGATAATCCAACGTGCATGCTTTGATCAAAATGACCTCTACTAACTCATCAGGTAGAGATGAGATGTTCGTTTGACCAGCCATCTGAAAGAAGAAAAAAACATTCAAGAGAGCTCACTTAACAACACTATTAATGGTAGAGACAGGAAAGGAAACAGGAAAATTTCAATTGCATAAAAGTTTACATAACAAAGCCTCAGTTTACTAAACGAATACCACAAAGAGATGCAAAACTCCCTAACTCCTCAAACCACACACAGGTTGAACAGATGGGGTTAAACTCATGGGAACATCTATGATGCCTCCTGAGTTTAGCATGAGGGATATGGAGTTGAGAAACATAGTTATACACTTGTTTCCTATAAAAAAACGGGTGGATTCATCTTCTAACACCCCAAAGTCCATCAACGGCCCCAGAAGCCGTAGTGCAAAATCTGACACAGGTAGGCCGCTCGGAGGTCTCCGGCAGCAGCAGCTTCTTGAAAGGGGTTATCGATCATCGTGTCAAATTCTTCACCAGTTGTGAATACTCAGAAGAGTCCCTCGTGTTACCTTCCCCGACGTGCATAAGAGGGGAATTGGGTTATCATCATAAAGAGGTAATCCATTCCCAACCACTGGTGTAGACTAAGCACCCTAGGTGAGTTCGACACATCATACAAGTGCTTGCATGACATGCGAATATGGGCATAATTAAGAAAGTTCTCTTGGATAGCTAGGGACACAATGGTGTCTAGGGTCTCAGTGGGAAGTGATAGTAGATTGGTGGATACATTTCCATCAGCCATCTGAAAGTTACAACATAATTACTTAGTCAATCATTGTTATATATTCATACTACCTGGTTTTCCAGAGTTGTCTGAACCCATCCTCTGATACCAACTGTAAGGACCCCAGTTCCCGGGTGACCATGGGGAATGATGTACTAACATTTCATTACAAATATTTACAAAAATACATCATGTCCCATTAATATAGAAGATCACGAGGTTCAGGTTCTGGGAAACTAGCTGCTTCAGTACAACTTCTTTAGTAATATTCCATACCTAAAAATTTTTAAAACATAAATGTAGGGTGAGAAAAATATGACCTGTAAGGGGTTTTAAAATGTTTAAAGTAATTTCTTTCTCAAAGAAGTCATTTTGAAAATAATGAAACACTTCATTGAAAACAAGACGTTATCTTTTCTTAAAACATTTAAATCCTACGTTCTTGAAAACCACTTTCACAGAAAAGAAGTACTTTCCTAAACTAAACCTCAAAGAAGACATAACTCAGAGAGTGCAAGCATATGAAGAATGGATGATGCATATTTCACAACTAAAGAACTTTTGCTTCAAAAGACTGATTGTAAAACAGGGAAAACATTCATACCATGATCTATCGGCACATAAAGTTCCTATATCATCATACCACATGTATTGAAGTTCATATCTTATAATCTTCTTATCATAGTCAAAGGAAATTTCCAACTAGGGGATATCTTGTTAGTTGAAATATCCCCTGGTTGGCCATTTATCATCACATACGGAGGGAATGTATAATGTCGTACTTTGTCAAGACCTTATGTCATGATCTTAAAACATAACTTAATACGGGTCACGGCTAACCGCCAATCCCATTTCCCATAGTAGCACAAGCCAAGGAAAACTGCCAAGACCGTCACACATAAAAGCACAAGCCAAGGCTAACCGCCAAGACCGTCACACATAAAATCACAAGCCAAGGCTAACCTCCAAGACCGTCGCACATAATGTCTCATGAGACTCATCCTTTACCCAATGCATTGGATCGCTGTATAATTTCGGACGCACCCATCCATAATCATTTAAGTCCAAATCATCCCTCATATATTTGACGTGGTCTTACATTCATATGGTCTCATTCTTACATTCTTTACTCATAATCCCTTTTTACATGCATTTCCATAGTCAGGGAAGAACAGTACAAACATAAATAAAAAAAACTAAGACATAAGTACTAAAAATCCGTACACATTAGATATTAACTTAACAATTGCAAGCATGGGCTTAATGGAAACCTTGAAATGAAAATAAACACTTTAACACTTCAAACATCATAATCCCAAGTTAAAAACGAGGTCATACATACTTAAAACACATGCTGATAAATGGGTGTGGTGGATGTTTATTAAAGGCTGTGTGAATATACATATATTTATACAGTTAAGGGTACACAGAGTGCAATTAGGTTTTGCATGGGAAGTCATGTATATACGTATACAAACTTCATAAACATATATATAGTTATGTAAAAACTTGTTTGCACTCTAAATAATATGACATTTCCTTTGAAAAGCTTGAAATCATCATAAGACATTTTTTTAAAGAACTTGTATTCGAAGAAAACATATTGATACAAGGTTATATACACCAATATATATATAAATTTATGTGTATATACCCATATGTATGGGTTTACCAAATTTAACTATACTCAATAATATTTCTCAAGTTACACGTACTTAAAGTTTGATAAGACTAAATGGAGTTCTTACACATGAAATATTAATGTAAACATGGTTTTCACATTACCCTTATTGGCACAAAAATCACCTTTTCTACAACCGAGTCAATTAATAAGTAAGATTATATATGTTTATACACATGTAAATGTTTAAGGGGTTCACACCACACATTTTCACAAAAAAATGCATGAATTATAAAAAAACGATGATAAATGAAAATTTCAACTGGAAAAACTATTTTGATATCAAATTAAACCTCAAATATATATATATATATACATATTCTTGATATCATTCTTAAAAATAATAATATTTAAGGGTAATATAATTTTATCAAACATCATGTTATACCAAGATAAATTAGAACATAACGACCATACACTTCCATTATATATTATGAAATTATTTGAACATAAATAAGTAGACGTGTGTATATATTAGTATTAAATATATATATATATATATTTATAGGTACGCACATATGCACACGCAAGTATATATTTTCCACCTGAAACTAAAACAAGGTGAAACATTAAAATCCCTTTGCTTATATGGAAATGAAACCTTTCACTAGTTCCAGAATAATCCTTAGAAGAAAAAGGACTTTAGGGTATACGGTTCATGGAATTATATAAGTGTATATATATAAATTCAACCCGAGACTAAAATGAATTTGGAATGATAAAATCTTTTTCTTACCCCAAAAAAAAGTTACTAGACTTGGTGAGAGCATAAAGAGAGAAACAAGTATTATGATGTATGTGAGCTCCATATTCATGCATAAGTTTATATATACATATATGTATATAAACTCAAACCGAATCTGAAACATAAGAAAGGAAAAACAAGGAGTTCCCTTACCTAGACTGTTAGAAGTAGCCAGAGGAGAGGAGGTTAAGAAATAGGTGGGGTCGTCATGACTAGAAACTCTGGGGAGAAAAACAAAAAGGAACCGTGGCACTTCCGGTGCAACTTGAGACTTATAAGGAGGAGAAAAAAAAAAGGCAGCCGACCTAAAGTTAAGAGGCGTCGAGAGGAAGGTCGAGCATTAACTGCGGTGCCGACTCCTTAGAAAGAGGGAGTGAGGGTGGTCCACGGCTGGCCTAGGTGAAGAAAACGGGAGGTAGGTCTAGTGCGGCATGCACGATGAAGAAGAAACCACAGCGGGGAGGGAGATCTGAAATCGACGGACGGTCCAGATTGAATGGGTTTTGATCGGATGGCCCGTCGTCGACGCGATGTTTTTAAAAAAACAGATACACGCGGCCCTCGTTTTTTTTAACGTTTTTATCATATTAAAATAAAATTTGTTATTTTATTCTTTTATTAAAATTATTATAAAATTGTTATAAAATTATTATTAATCTATTATTATTATCTTTGGATTAGTCAAGGGTTATAAATTCACATATATGTCAAACTATTAACCCCTACCTAAAACATAAATTATATTATCATTTTCCTCTATTTATTTAATTTATTAATTTATATAATTTAATATCACTTATCCTTTATTTATTGTCACTTATCTTAATTTAAATTTACATGTTAATATCTATATGTTATTAAAACAAATTGATTATTTAACCCAAAATTTCAAAATAATAAATTTTCATTTTACGTTGAAGAAAAACATAATTTTATAAAGTATGGTAACTTCATATAATTAAGCTAATATGAAAACATATAAAAATAAGAATGTGTAGATATATATATTTATATTGTTTCTTTAGAACTTAGACCACAAATCAAACAGATTCATTAAGAATTATTTAAAAGAAAAGAGTCTTAATTATTATTATTGTATTTATCAAGACCCTAAAGGCCTTTGGATTTAAATCCCAACGGTCATCTTGAAAAGACAACAACGGTAAAATTTGCAACGGCTATGTTGAACCTTTATAAATATGACGTCTTGGTATTCATATTTTTAAGTCGGTTTTGTCAGCTAAAGATGGTTCAAGTCATTCCTTTGGTGATCAGTATAGCTGCGGTGGCTTTGGCCATCCTTATGTTTGTTTTGATGGATACCAAATACCCTTATCGCCTTCTCTGGGTTCTTGTGGTTTTGAGCGGTCTTCCTGTAATTTAATCGGGTTTTTAATTGGAATCTTTGGTTAGCTAAGCTTCTCGTTTGATCACTGTGAGTTATAGTTACCAAGGTGTTCCTCATTTGAATAAAAGAGCCTTCCGTTCATTTTTTGTGCATTTACTTTATTCCCTTGTTATATATATATATATATATATATATATAATTTTTTTTATAAGAGAATAGCTTGTTCGATTAAAGGAAGACATGGTAATATAAAACAAATTGTTACATAACACAGTTTCTTGGGATGTTACAGGTTATCTTTGACTATAAATATTAATTTTAAATATAAAATGATTATATTTTTCATGATAATTTATTTTTTATTTTTAGTGAATAAATAATTACCTTAAAGGCTTACACAATGATGATACAATAATTATTTAATTAATTAAAATATCAAATAAATGATATTAAAAATATTAAAATAAATATAATTTGAGATAATTAATGTCATAAAAGAATTTTATATATTACCTATACATATTAATGATGTATTAAATGTTTTTTTTTTCAAAGTTATCTTGTGTATTTATATTCTTTAAAAATTCAATTAATGAATAATGTCAAAATTGACATAAATGATATTTTAAAATAAATAATAGTTTATTAAATGATATAAAATTCATACAAAAATAAAATTATGAAAAATTATTTGGATAAAGTTACATATGTCATCAATGATCCATTTATGGTTTATTTGTAAATTTATAGTAAATATATTAACCCTTAAAGAATTAAAACACGTGTTTTCATTGTAAGAATTAAAGGGAATAAATAAGGGTTAAAGCCAAAAGATAAGGGTAATAATATGACCTTCACTTCTCTAAAAATTATTTTTTGAGATTATTTCTACCCATATTAATATTAGGTTTTAAATAAATTATTAATTGAAAATTAATTGATATAAATTTAATATTTTTATATTTTATAAAAGTGCCCCTCACCTCAATTATAAAAGGTCACCACCTCCATCACCTCCTCACAGCACTTTTATCCTTATATATAGACCAAAAACTATAATTTATCCTCCAAAATTATGTAAATTCATCCTAAAATCATTACTTTAGTTATAAATCAAACCAAATAAGTCCTTTTATGCAAATCAAAATGAGATACCCAAATAAAAGGTAACGTTCATCAATGAATATTTTTGTTTTATTTCTTCCTTAAGCCCCTTAAATTATTTTTATTTCAAGTTTAAATAATAACCTCAGTGTACTCAATATACTTATATGTTTTATATTAAGGTTTCAACCTACACTCACACACACTTCCATCAAATGGGATACACAATCATCGTTCGTGTGTATGGCGGACTACTGCCTCACGAACTAATGTCATTCTTTCTTCTATTTCCACCTTCATGGTTGGGAATAATGATGTAATTTATCTTTTTATATGATATATATGATATTTATGAATTATTTATGCTTCTTTAATTATTATATAACACATATCTTCATGATTTCCATTTTTTGTAAATACGATAACTTTGTTTGTGGACGTGTGGATGATCGGCTCCTCAAAACGATGTGATTCATTCAAACTTGACATAGAATTTATTAAGGATGGTTTTACTGAATTTATATGATATATATAATAAAATAATTATTCTTTAATTATATTAATTACTATATTTACTTCAATACGATAATAAAATGGAAACAACATTCATGCGTACGTACGAACCATTGTCTCCATGAACGGTGTATTTCATTTTCTATCTCTATCTTTCATCGATTGTTATAAATACATATATAATTAATGTATATGATATTTATTTTATTTTTATAATTATGTATATGATTAAATAATGATATAATTAATAGGATCATAAATATAACAAATCAAAATGCATACGAAAAACAAAGTGATTATTACATGAAACGTAACTTTAACATGAAATTTTTAATAAATGATTAGTATAAAGTCATAAATAAATCATATATGGCATTAAATAAATTAATATTTTTATTTTATAGATGTATAATAAACTTATATTTATTATAAAGGAGGTTTTATTGAGTAAAATTAGGGTCAACACATAAAGTGGTAAGGGATTTTTGTCTCACTTTTATTTTTGTGGGACACATGCCTTATACACTACTTATTTCTTTTATCTTCTGTATATAATGACAATGAATGTATTTTATTACTATTATTATTAATATTATGGTATTTTAATTTCCATATAATATTCTTTATTTCATGGGGCATAAAATTCTACTGATTATAATGTGGTGAGGGTTTAATTCACAATCTCATCATTAATAAAAATTATTTCTGTTTAAGTCTCCATTGGGGAATATTTTCTTCCATGTTCATGTTTTCAAAAAATTATTTCAAAAATATTTTTAATATTATCCTACAAAATTTTAAATTATTTTTACCCCTGTTTTAATTTTTATAAAATTGTTTGAAATGAATATTTTTTTCATTTTCCAAACGAGATACTTTATGACCTTTTTGAAAAAAATACGGAAGGAATGTTTTTCTACTTATACGGCATGAGAAGATTTTACCATTTTCATAATGCCTTAATGTTTTTAAGCTCCATTTACAATTTTACAAGGTTATTTTCAAATAAAATGTTTTCTTTTGTAATTTTGTTACCTTTTAAATAAATGATTTTAAAGTAAAAAAATGGTATTTTTCTCAAAAAAATATATTATTTTATTAGATTATTTTCATCAATGTTAACAGACTTTATTGTATTTTATGATTAATTGAGTTTTATCTCTTATTATACCATCTACCGAATTTTATTAAAGGTTTTATGATCATTTTTACTATTAATGTGCTATTTTGATACCATTCATGGTTTATGTTTAAAGTATTCACATTTTGTATGCTATTTTTTCAATATGAATGTTTATGTTGTTTATGTTTCACCCCTTTCATATGAGGAATTCATTGGACTTAGTAAGTGATGGGTGAGGCCCGATATAGCCTATTGATATATCGTTAGGTCTCATGAGACAAACTATTTTGGGTATTGGGTATTGGGTGAGGCCTTACCCGTTTATATATAGTGTCTTGGCTTAGTCATTGACAGTATGTTTATGATGTCTGGAATTATGAATTCCCTCATTATGAGATTATTTATTGATATTACATGTGATTTTTTATTATTATAATATACCTATTATTATTTATAAGGAATTATTTTGTTTCAGTTATACATATTACCTTAAAGTTTATGTTTATTTATTCATAATAGATTCAGATGTACACTTAACCTTAATAAGCATCTGAGTTCACCCCTTTCTTACATTTTATTTTCCCCAGGATGCCAAGATGTATATTATGAATGATATTCAGGGTTAATGTAGGATAATAATGGTGTTCTCAAAGTATTATCTATTTTATATTTTATATTTTAAATTTTATTGTATGTTTCAAGTATGTATTTGGTTTTCCAAAACTAATAAACTTTTCGGTCCTTTGGGATGTGATTACTTGTATAATATGCCAATGTAATAATGTAAGTCACTGGATTTGGGATACTATGGTTGGGGACTTTAAAATGTAAATTAATTTATAAAAAATGTTTTAGAAAAAAAGGTAGCTCACGGGCTGAGAGACCACCCATCGCATCCAGAAAATCCACGGGGCTTGAACCCAAGACCAAAGGGAGATAATGGTGTATCTCTTACCACTAGCCATTGTGTTTTCCTAATCTTATATTCCTTTTTTATATATTTCATCTCTTTTAATATATTCATGATTATTTTTATTTATATCAATTTATTTGGTAACTCCATTCCTTTTATTTTTATTTTCACATCAACATATTAATTATGTCATTATAATTTCATGGTTAATGAAGTATGATGCATATTTTAATTATCTTAATATTATAACATATAACCATTATAGGTATTATCATATGAAATTTTAAGTGAAACATGTTATAATAAATGGTAAAATGTAAATAATATGTTATTATGCATTTTTATTTACATTATAGTTCAATAAATTTCTAAATGTTTTTATTTTATCTTATTTTGTGTATTTGTTTTATTACTTTAAAATTTTATTTTAATAGGATAATTAACACATGTCATAATAAAAATTCAATAATTTTTTATATCATTAATTGAGAACAGTACATTAATTTAATGAACATATCAAATAAAATACCCACT
Source organism: Viscum album (assembly GCA_963277665.1). Classification (NCBI taxonomy): domain Eukaryota; kingdom Viridiplantae; phylum Streptophyta; class Magnoliopsida; order Santalales; family Viscaceae; genus Viscum; species Viscum album. Next base: position 424,838,573 of record OY728129.1, on the reverse strand, counting down.
ATTACAACAAGTAGACACCTAAAAAGACTTTTACATTACATAAGAACATTTTACATCATGTGTAAATATGGATAAGTAAAACTACGAATAGTAAAGGTATATACACATGAAAGAATATTAAATTAACTAAAATAATATCTATAGTCTTTAATTCCCCCATAAATATTACCCCTTTTATAATGACTATAAAAAATAAATAGAAATGTTATAAAAACAATTAACATTTTCAAATGATTCGTAAGAACCTTTTAAAGTGAAGTGGTGAATGATAAAGAGATAATGATGGTGTTTTTATAGGTAAATATGATTCTTCTATTTTAGTAACATTGGATAATATACTCGATGGGAATTATAACCATTAATAAATAAGATAGTTGGTCATTATTATTGTTGGTGCAATAAAGTGTTTGTTAGGATTATCTTATGATTGTATTTTTGGAAACTATAAAAATGTTTAATTTTCATTAAAATTATGTTTTATGATAATTTTATATATTTTAAATAAATTTTATTTTCATTAAATTATTTTATAAAATAATTTTGGATGATAATATAAATTAACAAAGTCTTAAATAATTTTTATAATGGTCAGAAAGTTATTTATTATATAAAAACTATTAATTTTCAATAAATAAGGATTTTTATTTAAAATAAAAAATTATCATATTTATATTACTATTTTAATAAAATAAATATCATTTTTAAATTCATTACATAAAAATTATCTTAGGGTGAATTTATGGTAATTTTCTAAAAAAGTTTATTTTTGGGGTAAAAAGTGAAAATACCAATTTTTATGAATTACCATAACTCCTATGATATAATCATGATATGATCATGAATTAAAATTTAATATCCCTTATTTTTTATCAAAAATTATTTAAGTAATAAACATAATACATAATTTTTTATATTTAGAAACACATGCTTATCATTTTGGAACTATGGTTTTATCCTTTCACAAACTAAATGAGTTGTATGCATATCATATTAGAATTAATTTTTATCACTTTTATAAATTTAATCAAGGAAAATTAATTATATATTTATAATTAGAATTTATAAATTAGTTAATATGGTTTATTTAATTTTTAGACACAAAAAATACCATGTTAAAAAAAGAGTTACCGGAGTATATGTAAAATAATGTAAAATGTTAAAATTAAAAGGTAAAGACATAAGACAACTAAAAATGAAAACCTTAAATGGGTGATTTGGGTTTTTAACATACTTAACAAAACATGAAAAAAATAATTATAAACTTAATTCATTAAAATTAATTCCACCCAAAAGTTGTTATCCTTAAATACAAAATAATCATTATTTAATCACTTAAAACCATCCCTCCTCAAGTATAAATACCCACATATTCCCTCCTCACTTTCCAAACCAAAGAAATTTAGCATGATTGATCTATTAATTATACTCTAAATAGTCTCTCAAAGTTGTTTCTATATTTATAATTAGTCTCTCTCTATCTTTAAGAAGCATCCTCCCAAGTTAATGGTTTCCTCAATCCTTCTCTTTCCACTTTCAAGTACATTAATTTTGTTATATTATCTATTTAAATTTGTTTTTAATATAGTTAAATTATTTTTATCCCATGGTAATATCTCCCATTTGATATTTTTTAAAGTATATTTTATTTATCCTCTCCCATTATATCATTTTCCTAGGTCATTGTTCTGCTAAAATAAGGGTTCCTCACCCCTCCTTTCCCATTACTTTTACAAGACTTTTTATATTCCTTTTCATTTAAAAGGGAAATTTTATTTTGAATCACTATTATAATTTCCTTACTATGTTGTCAATGATATATCACTATTTTATCTCATTTTACTACCTTCATAAGTAGTTATAATGCTCAAGATTTCTTTCATCCATAAAACCATACTAAATTTTGTAAAGAAAAGTGTGTGTGGTTTTCTTAGCAATGACATCCCTATCTAGATAATAAAAGTGTATATGGCTCTATAATAGTTTTACCTATGGTTAATAACCCAAAAAAAGGTGAATTGGGTATTAACTTTATTATCACATGGTGCATGAAAAAGAGGCCTTGTTATACACCTAATTTGAAACTCATGGGGGATTTAATTCAGATAATGCACATAAACTTTATATGACATAATAAAGGATCATAATATATGGATTGAGATCTAAATTCTATTGATATCCCTATTCCATGAATTTACCCTTCATCATTTATTGTTATCATTCCTTCAATTGTATTACTACCCTCTATATTGTTAATGTCATGTAGTTTCTAAAGTTGATTGTTGGATATCCACCAAGATAACTACCTTAATCCTTTAAAGGGGATTCCTTACCATATAATTCATAATCAATGATCATATTCTTTATCACTCTCCATATTTTTTATGTATTTTACCTTTATTATCCATTTCCATGTTCCTTTGTACATGTGGTATCAAAGCCTTAGTTTCCTTTCTTTTATTTTGACTAACCAGGGAGATGGTAGAAAGAAGATAGGATATGTAGAAATCTGGTAGGGGAGTTTTCATATATCTGGATAACTAATGTGTAATATAACTCTAAGTTACCATTGATCATATTTTTCTATAGTTTTATGGGATTTGGATGCGTTCATTCATAGTGAATAGGAATATAGGATCAAATTCCATACATATATATATATATATATATATATATATTATGGTGTATAGTGGTTCTTTAATTTAATAACTTAATTTTTATTATCTGGTCAGGATAGACCTGTATTCTCTATTGGGTTATATATTTTTATTCTCTTGGTTAAATTTTTGTATATTATTATGTTTTTTATATATATGATTATGACTAACATGAAGGTACAAAGAACTTTGGTTAGTGCTATGAGGGATATAACTTAGATTATGGGTAGCCTCCAAAGAGAACCTTTGTGTGATCCCATAGACTAATTAGGATATGTCTTAATAGCTTTAGGTGTTTAAATGTTTGTTTGTAATTTTAGAAAAATTACACCTTTGAGATGCTTGAATGCTCCTTCTTCTACCATAGGCTGTGTAGGAGGATGCAGCCTAGTATTCTCATGCACCTGCTCAAGTGGTTAAGGCATTGGAACCACTCTATCCCAAAGCCATTTAGATTATACCTTCCCATGGATGATAAGTACAGGGGACCATGGTTAACTATGCACATGACTTCCTTCTATAGTATCATCCATCCTTTTAGGGAACTGTAGGACCACATGATTCTGAGGACTATTTAGACATCATTGAGGGTATATTCGACTTCTTCATGACATCAGAGGACCAATGGGTCAAGGTAGCAGTTTTTATTCATTAAAGACATGCCAGGAAATGGTGGGGTTTCATGGGAAAAGTAGTTAAATGTGAGGGTATTTCTAAGGAATCCTATAAGGACCTTTTTTTAGGGAATTCTTTCCTTTCATTCTTAAGTTAGAATGTGCCTAGGAATTAATGGAGCTTAAACAAGGGTTCTATGATCATATATACATACTCTGATCATTTCACTGAACTACATTGTTTTTATCCTATCTTGGATGGAAATGAGGTATATAATTCTAGGAATTTTTATATTGGTCTTCATTTGAATATCAAATGATAGGTCAGAAATTTTGACCTAATGGTATACCTAGAGGTTTTATGTAAGGACTTGACTATTGAGAAGCACCTGGAGGGGGGTCGAGCAATTAGTCTTTTCCCCCCTTCCACACTTAGGTGGGTGGACCTCCTACTACTTTATTGAGTGTCTATTCTGGTATTAGTAAGAGGAAGATCAAGGATAGGTGGTGGGATAGTGGTAAGCAGGTTGAGCAGAGTATGGGGTTTTCAGCCTCATTAGGATGAGTTACATACTGCTTCAAGTGTGGGAAGTTCCTATATTATCATAACACATAACATCTTAAAGAAAGTGTTGGAAGAGTGGAAGTATAGGTTATCTCTATCGATTCTTCTCTAGAGCTTTGAGGTCTAGTTTCCACAAGGGTGTTGGACAGATGCAAGATATGACCCAGGGATCTAGTTAGGGTTCTCAACAAAAAACTCAAATGGATATGACTTGGGAGAGTCATGCACCTTAGGTTCAAGGTTTTGGAGCTAAGTTAGGATGAGTTTATAAAGTGGATAAAGCTCTAGTAGATGGTGGTGATGGATTATCTAATATTCGAGGTATGATCTTGATCACTTCTATGTTATCTACTACTTTGTTTAATAGAGGTATTCCCCATTCCTTTCTATCTGCACAAGTTATTATTAGACTTGACTTATCAGTCAAGTTATCTTTTTAGTTTAATTCTATTGATACAAATTTGGGGAAAATTTGGAACATCTTCAAAGATTCCTAGAGTTCCCTATAGTCATTAATGGCTATGGACATTTATGGGAATTTATGATTTTTGATATGGAAATTTTTGATGTGATTCTTAGGATGGACTGGATAACTAGATTTTTATCCAACATTGATTTATATCATAGATGTGTATCCTTTACATTAACCAAGGGATATAAGTTCCTAATGAGTGGTGAGTGGGATTTTGGAGTAAGTAGAGTTCATCCAAACATAATATAGGTTAGGATGATTATAATGCAAATTAAAGAATTGAAAATTTTTCTAGATCAATGGTATCCCCCTCATATTTTCCTCTAGTTTTAGATCTCTATTAGAATGTCTTAACAAATTACTTCATAGGTATTCCCCTTATAGATAAGTTTAATTTGAGATAAAACTCATGAAAATTGTGAAGAACATTTTGATACACCCTTATTGTATGGCACTGATTGAGATGAAGGATCTCAAAGTACATATTAACAACATGGAATATAAGGGTTTTTTCAAACCGGGCATATCACTATGGGTTGAACCTATTTTATTTTCCAAGAAGGTGTATGTTAATATTCAAATTTATAAATATTAATGAAAACTGAATCAGGTGATGGTGAAGAATAGGTACCCTTTTCTAAGGATCGATGATCTCTTTGATCAGTTGTAGGGATCCTAGTGGTTCTCCAAGATTAATCTTCGATCAAGCTATCAATGGTTGTGGGTTAAAGAGCGGTACATTCTAAGTATGGAATTTAGGAGCATGTATGGTCTATATTATTACTTGGTGATACTGTTTGGACTAATTAATAAATCAAAAAAAATCATGGCTCTGATGTATAAGACCTTCTGCCTATACCTTGACTCATTCATCATAGTGTTCATTGATGATATACTCATTTACTCACTGAACCTAGAGAAACATTTTATACAAATTGATATAGTCATTAGTACACTATGAGCACATTAGATTTATGAAAATCTCTCGAATTTTCACTTTTGGATTCAGGAGATGTAATTAGGGCATGTGTTTTCTGAGACCAGTATATTAGTGGACCAGGAGAAAGTGGAGGTGGTGATGTGTTGGAGTTAGTGCCCATGAACCAACTTATGTGTACTTTATGATAAAATATATTCATAGTTTTGAATATTAATAAACTTATTATCACATAATTATTGTTCTTCTGCATAACATAGTATGTGATAATGTCCAAAGAGTAGCTGTCACACTAAAAGGTCATAGCAGTTTCCTGCTGTGATGAGAACCTAGAAGTGCCACAATAGAATTATTAAATATATGTTCTATGGATAGATGATATCATTTTAGGGACAAAAATGATATAGAATATCAGAGGTGGAGACTCATAAGACTTTTAGAAACCTTCTCATGGTGCACACCCTTGGTAATATCCAGTGTAGGATATTATGAGAACAAGACCCATCCGTAGGAAATCCACATTTATATGTGTCGTTATATGTTCCTATATGTAGACATGTGAATTAATACTTATACTTTAATAATATTATTAATGAGTACTATAAGTCATGTACTTTGATGTATTTATGAAAATTGTGATGACATGTGTTTATGACTAGGTAGGATGCATTGGGTGTATCATGAGTAATATTTCATTAATGAATAATGTGATAAAGGATTTGTCCCTTTCTTTATTTAATAAAAGTTAATATCTTAGGCCATTTTATGGAAAATATATAGCCTAAATAAATCCATGGACATAGTGTTCTATAGGCAAGTTCTATTTTTGGAAAGTCAAATAAAGAGTCACCAAGCACATTGGTTTATGGAACCAGCATGAAACCTTCTTGATTACAGATATCATGATAATGAGATTATATTACATAGTGAGCATCTATATAAGTTATTATGTTGTTGCGGCATTAACCTGTTTCTCTATGGGTTCCTTGGTGTGTTTCTAGACACTAACCTTGGAATTTAGGTTGATTCACCTAATTCCACTAAGAAAGAGGCATCGATGGTCACACACTATGTGTATCCAGGATCTCAGTAAAATAATATATTATTATTTATTATTTAATAATTTGAATAAATATTATTCTCATGTGTGGTTTAATGATTATTTATGTTTTATTGATCGCATATATTCTATCACCAGTTATTCGAGAGAATATTATGTGAGCAGAATATTTAATAAAAATTTATTTTTCTATTTATTGAATATAATATTTATTTATTTATTGGTGAATAATGTAGTAATATTTATTTATTAAATAAATAGACATTATTAAAGACTCGGTAAATATTCTGGAGCAATGGAAAACCAAGTTTAAAGGTTCAGTGAGAAATAATATATATTGAATATTATTTTATTAAATAATATTTAATTTAATTCAAAATTTAATCACATGTAGAGAAATAATAATATATTATTATTTTATAGATGGGTTTCCACAAGGGATTAAATAAATAATAAAGGGAACTTATGTAATTATTTATTTCTAACCCTAGTGGTATATAAACTCAATTATATATTATTTTTTCATGAGATCTAATTCATTTGTTTTGTTGTGGACAACAAATCTAGAGAATCCTCTTGAAGCCCTAGAGAGCTCCCTTATTCAAGAACACTCCCAAGAATAGAGAGCAATATTCCTCCACCTTCTACTCTTGATTCAAGATAGATCAAAGATAATACTTTAGAATATATTCGTGTCGTGATCCAAGGTGAATGATGCAAGTGATAAGATTTTCAATGTTATCTCCCAGAGATTCCTATGATAACATTCATAGATTTTTAGAGAACATGTGGATCACCACTAGACGGAATATGATATTGATTACTACAACACAATGATAGTACGATGTAGATCTATTGTCAGATCCATCAACAAAGAAATAATTTCTCACTGTAATTCTTCAATTGATTAAATTAATTATAAATAATATATGATGATCTTATGCTCTGGTTCCAGTGTTCTATCCATTGTCTAATTTATTTTATTAAATTTCATTGATCTTGGAATTTATCATTGTGTAAATATCATATTGGTCATCAATCATGAAAATAAAATTTGTTTCTGACTCATTGCATGCTTCTTCTACACCTGGAACCTAAAAGTGGTATCATAGCAGTCACATAATTATTTATAATTATTTAAAGAATATTGATTTATTTACACATTTTTCATTTAGTTTTCAATTAAAGTTTAATTTTTATTTAATATGAATCATGATATCTTCTTCTTCCTCTTTAATTTCTCATAAATATAATCAAATTGTTTAATTTTATGAATAAAATAAAATTTAATAACTCATCTAGAGGTGCCGAGGAATCTAGACAGATAATACAATAGTACACGTCATGTAACCTAGAGGTACATGTTGTTTACTAGGGTTTAATGTAATAATAATTAATTTGGAATTAATTCAAGTCATATGTATTTATTATATGTAGTGCATTTAATTATACACTAGGTGTTGACCAGTGTAGCCTGACGCACAGTCAGTCAGAGTACATATTGTGTAACATATGTACACGGAATATATTCCTTTAGTCATAGGCAGGTCATGTATCTTCATACATGGACTACCTAACTGGTGGACATGTAACTTAGAGACCACATTACATGTATCCCACGTAAAAATTGTGTACTCTATATTTTTCCATGGCACGGTTACACGCCGAGTCCCTAAGCATGTGTCGCAGATAGATGGTGAGAAATCCTACATGCCATTTATCTTTAATGTACACATCATGTACTTCTACCAAATTACCCATAATTAAAATTAATTTATTATACTGTTAAAAATTTATCAACATGTACTTGTGTGTGGTCATTAAGTTTATAGGACAGGCCATGTTATGGGATTTAATATATATAAATGTTTAATTAATTTGTGTATAATGTTCAAATCTACATATCATGTATGAATCGTATTACGGTTATTACTCTACGTGAATTGAAGAATAACATGTGATAGAAAAATCATGTAATTTGTGTAATAATTAAGTTTATAGGTCACGTCATGGAAGTATGTGATAATTCATGTATGCCACATGTCACAAGAGTAAACAGTACACGAGTATAATACATGTTGGGTAGTTTGAATGGGTACTCACCATGTTGCCTCCAAGGTAAATTTATATACATAATTAATTTTAAATAAATTTATTTAACTTGTTTAAAATTATGATGAATGATAATCTCAAGGAAATTTGGATGAGAATTAAGATAAAAGAATTTAAAAATTAAATAAGATAATTAATTGATTCGAGTGTGATTTATCTTAAATAAGATCTATTAAGAATTGAATGATAATTTTATTAAATGAATAATTATTTTCATGCATATGGATGATCATGAGCCTATACCAGACCATTTTAAGTGATTGGTTTCATTTAATTTATTATTAAATTAAATTTTTGGAATGCATTCCATCTCTCCTCATATTATATAAGGGCCGGTGTGAGCATGGTTTCTTTTATGTAAACACATTCCCCTCACATGAATGTGAGTAAAATCATATGTAATGTATAGAGATCCCAATTTATTAGAGTTGGTTCATGTTTAGAGCTGAGGTGAAACTAATCCAATAGAGATACATAGATGAACAGGTGGAAACCTGCAACATGAACCATAAATGGTTCAAAATGTTTTTCCCTAAGTTGATAGTTAGTTTATCATCTGCTAGATAAACTAACCATTGGTAAAATATCATGATCATACCACTTTATTACTTGATTTATATCAAGTTTCATGATTATTTCATTATGGATGTTTTTATCACATGAATTAATGAACTAATAAGCATGCAAGATAAAACTAAAATAAATTGTCTTATGAATAAATATTATTTAAGATATGTTTAATCACTTAATTAAATCCACTTAATATTAAAAATCATGTAATAAAGATGATAATTTGAAATTTATTCTGAAAATATAAAATACCTCAATTATATATATTAAGTCGGTATAGCCTTCCACTAATTCAATTAAAATTGAACCATAGTTCAAAATGCTTGACCATCCAAAGTTGGAGTGATTTCAATTATTGAAAATTCTAACATAAGGTTTTAGGATGGATTAACTTAGTTTACATCAAGGGTTGACTATTAAATCAGTACTTAGTGTAACTGATAGGCAAGGGTTGAGGAATTCCAATTTAAGGATTTAAAGATTAGGGATTCCACTCAATATATCAAGGAAATATTAGTTAATGCAGTTGGAATTTGGAATGCCTACCTAAAACCCTTAAAACTTTTTGACCAAACAAAGTTAAGGTAATTAGAAGGGTAATATGGATCCTTACCACTAGAATTTCCAAGAAATAGGATATTTCAAAGTCAATGGTGAGGTATATTTGGTTTTGATAAAATAGTGGTATATTAATAAATATAATATTTATTTATTTGTCTAAATTTTATCAGATAAATTATTGAATCTATACTCATCTTATTTGTAGAAACAACAATTAAAATGACTTTAAACATATTATTGTGATCTATACTTTAGAAGGATAACCTTCTCACCGGCACAAATTTCCAAGAATTGAAAAGCAACTTACGTATTATCATATTCCATGAAAATAAATTGTATGTTCTAGAAGAACATATCACTAATGTACCTAGTAATGAGGCTTATTATGAAGAGTTAACTATATATGACAAATATTTGACCAATTTCATGGATGTTTAGTGTTTCATGCTATCATCCATGACCAATGAGATTTTAAAGAAACATGAGGACATGGATGCGCATAGCATAATGTCTCACCTTTAGGATCACTATCAAGAGAAGGCAATATAAGTGAGATACAAGATATCCAATTCTCTATTTACAACTAATCTTGGAGAGTTTGTGCTTACTGGTCCTCTTATTGGATACATTGAACACTTATACATCTTAGGGATTAAATTCTCATATGAGTTGCACAAAGATCTCATACTCTCCTCATTACCCAAGATCTTCTCCAGTTTTATTATTAATTATAACATGATAAATAATGATAAAAGTATTTTGGAACTTTATAATTTTATTATTCAAGTTGATAAGGACATGATTCATGAAAAACCCATAGTTCTTATGGTGAATAAGAAATAGAATAACAAGGAAAAGGGGCTTAAGAATCATAACAAGTCTAAATATCCTGAGCATCATCCTTCCAAGAATAGGAAGATCCAGATGTAGTGAAAGGAAAAGGCGATGGTATGTTTTTCATGTGGAAATCAAGGCAATTGGAAGAATAAATACATCCAAAATCAAGGGGAATCTAAAGGTGTGTTCATTATCAAGTGTAATATTTAAATATCTACACATTTTGTATTATATATGGATTTTAGTGCTCACATATGTATCCAAATATAGGAACCAAGTATATTTTGAAAGATTTTTAAAGGAGAGGTGGATCTATGAGATGACAATAGTGTGAGGTTGGTTGCTCTAGTCATTGGTGGATACTAACTTTTATTTCCAATAGTAATGATATTTGTTTTAATGGATTGTTATTATATACATACTATTACCAAGAACATAATTTATGTATCATTCCTAGATGAAGATGGTTTTATTTTCAAGTTTGTAAATAAATTTTTTTCTTTTATAAAGACAACATATGTTATGGTATGGAACATTTATATAATATTCTTTATGTATTAAATTATGAAAACCAAGTATTTAAAATAGATAATGAATCATGTTCACATGAATCATATAACACCTAGTTATGGCATCATTGTCTTGGTCATATAAATGAGAATAATTTTAAAAATCTCTATCAAGATGGTTATTTATACACTTCTGAGCTAAAACAACTTGAAAGATGTCATGCTTGTTTACAAGGAAAAATAACCAAACTTCTATTTGGTGGATATGGTGAAAGGGCCACAGAGCTTCTAGTATTAGTACACGCTAATGTGTGTGGACCATTTCCAGTAGAATCTATAGGTAGGTATTATTAACTTATAACTTTTATTGATGACTTGATTAGATATGTCTATGTCTACTTGATGAGGAATAAGTCCAATTCCTTCGAGAAATTTAAAGAATTAAATAATGAATTAGAGAATAAACTTGGAAAGAATATAAACAATATTCAATCAGATCAAGGTGGTGAATATCTTAACCAAGAGTTTATCAACTTTTTAAAGGATTTTGGGATCATACATCAACTCACTCCACCATACACACCACAATGGAATGGTGTTGGTGAAAGGAGGAATTGTACCTTATTAGACATGGTAAGGTTGATGATGAGTCTTTTATATCTTTCATTATTCTTTTGGGGATATGCATTACAAACTATAGTATACACAATAAACCGAGTACCAACTAAAGTAGAAAACATAATTACCTTCGAGTTATGTAGTGGAAAGAAACCCATTTTGTTGTAAACATATGTATGGGGTTGAGAGGCATTTATTAAGGCCTAATCAAGTAAAAAACTAGAACCTCATTCCACAAAGTGTATCTTTATAGGGTATCCTAAAGAAATAAATGGATACTACCTATACAACCCCTCATAAAAGAAAGTGAATGTAGACAAACAATCCATAATTCTTGAGAGGGGGCACATTCTCAAAAGGATAGTGGGAACAAGTATGACTTCAATGAAGTTGATGTTTAAGATATATAAGGGTTGGTAGAGGAACAGGTTCCAAAGGTCCCCATGGAAGAAGTAGTTCCTGAAATAAATAAAGAAGTATTGTGTGGTACAACTATATAGGTAAGATAATACGAGATATATAGTTTTCTAGTCACAAAATATGGTGACTCATTATTGATTTACAATGATAAACCTATCTCTAATAAAGAGGTAGTAGGGAGCTTAGAAGATGAAAGATGGAAAGAATCCATGAATGGAATCCATGTATCATAACCAAGTTTGGGTTCTATTTGATGTGCTAGTTGATGTGAATCTCATAGGGTAAAAATGGGTATTCCATAGAAAACTGGACATGGAAGGTAATTTAAATACCTATAAATAAATTCTAGTGGATAAAGGGTTTAAACAGTGTCAAGGAATTGACTACAATGAAACTTTTCACTAGTTTCCATGTTTAAATCCATCAAAATTATACTTATTATAGCAACTTACCATGACTATGAAATTTTGAAGATAGATTTCTAAATTGTTTTCCTTTATGGGAACCTTCAATAATATTTCTATATGACACAACTAGAAGGTTTTATGACTCCAGGTGATGCAAAAAAGATTTTCAAGTTGTAAAGATCCACTTATGGATTGAAGAAAGCATCCAGTTCATGGAATATTCAATATGATAAAGCTATAAAATAATTTGGTTTCATTAATAATGAATGTGATACATGTGGTTACAAGAGGTTTAGTGGGAATTTTTTCATTATCCAATTAGTATATGTTGATGACATATTACTTATTAGAAATGACATACCAGTCTTACAGTCTTTTAAGGACTGATTAAACAAGTGTTTCTCTATAAAATACTTAGGTGAAGAAACCTATATTCTAGGGATCAAGATCATAAGTTATAGATACAAGAGGCTTCTTGGACTAGTCAAAGTAAATACATTGACCACATACTAAAGAGATTTAGTATAGAACAATACAAGAGGGGATTGGTTTTAGTGCCACATGGTATACATATTTCTAAGAAAATGTGTCATAAGAAATAGTAGGAGAAAGAGATAATAAGTAATATCCCATATGATTTAGTGATATGATCAATCATGTATGTCATGTTATGTACTATAATTGAGGTTGCCAATGTATTGAGCATGGTAGAAATATATCAAGAATATCCAGGATAACAACATTGGTTTGTTATTAAGGTTGTCCAAAAGTATCTGATAAGAACTAAGGATGTGTTCCTGGTGTATGGAAGAGATGAGGATCTAGTCATTAGGGGTTATACTGATGGTAGTTTTCAAATAGATCATAATGATATGAAGTCACGGTCAGGATATCTTTTTTATCTCAATGGAGGATCTATGAGCTGGAAGAGTTAAAAACATCCAATTATCCTTGATTCTACAATAGAGTAGAAGTATATAGTGGCTTCTAATGCATCCAAGTAATCCATTTGGATATGAAACCTTTTCCAGTATCTTGATGTGGTACCTAGAAGTAAGTACCCTATCACATTATATTGTGATAATACTGTAGTGGTGGCTCTTGCAAAAGATCCAAGGTCACACCAATGGAAAAGAATATACTTTGAAAGTATCACCTCTTAAAAGGTTCTTATCAAAGAGGTGAAGTTGTATTAATAATAGTTACTATAAATGAAAATGTAGTGGACCCCTTGAATAAAGACATATCTCAGTAGAAGCATGAGTATTATATGAGAGCTAGAGAACTGAAGGTTGTTAGCAGTTGGATCTAGTGAAAGTGGGAGTCTTTTGGAGCCGGTGCACTAGAACCAACTTATGTGTACTTTATAATAATATATATTTATAGTTTTGAATATTAATAAACTTAATATCACATCATTATTGTTCTTATGTGTAACATAGTATATGATAATGTTCTTATAGTATTTTTCGCATGAAAAGGTCATAGTAGTTCCCCGCTATAATGAGAACTCAAAAGTTCCATGATAGTATTCTTAAATATATGTTCTATAGTCAGATGATATCATTTAAGGGAAAAAATGATACATTCTATCAGGGGTGGAGACTCATAGGACTTTGAGGCAGCTTCTTATAGTGTACGCCCTTGGTAATATTCAGTGTAGGATAATATGAGAACAAGACCCACCAGTAGGAAATCCACATGTATATATGTCATTGGATGTTCCTATTTGAGGATGTGTGTATTGATCCTTAGACTTTAATATTATTATTAATGAGTATTATAAGTCATAAACTTTTATGTATTGATTAAAACTATGACGAAATATGTTCGCAGTAAGGTACTCTATGTTGGGTGCATCACAATTAATATTTCATTAATGAATAATGAAACAAAATGATTTTTCCCTTATATTATTTAATGAAAGTTGATATATTAGTCCTTTTATGGAAATAATAATCCTAAATAAATACATGGACATGGTGTTCTATAGGAAATTTCTATTTCTAGAAATTCAAAGAGACATTGAGCACATAGATTGATGGAACCATCATACAACCTGCTTGATTAGAGATATTGTGATAAAGGAATTATATTACATAGTGAGTGTCCGTATGAGGTATTATGTCATTGGGATATTAACTTCTTTCTCTATGGGTTCCATGGAATGTTACTAGATGCTAACCTTAGACTTTTGGATGATTTTCCTAATGTCATTTAGAAAGAGGCATAGAGGGTCACACACTAAGTGTATCCAGAATCTCAGTTAAATAATATATTATTATTTACTGTTTAATAAGTTGAAAAAATATTATTATTTTATGTGGTTTAATAATTATTCATGTTTTCTTGATCGCATATATTTCATCACTAGTTATTCAAGATAATATTATGTGAGTGGGATATTTAATAAATATTTATTTTCTATTTAGTGAATATAATATTTATTTATTTATTGGAGAATAATTTAGTGATATTTATTTATTACATAAATAGACTGAAAATTAAATTTTTATTTCAAAATAAATTTTGAGGAAAAAGTGGGAAATCAGAAATAAAATCATACAAGAAACCTAGATCAATACTATAAGGAACTGCCCCTCCCCATCAACTACATTGTTATGTAAATCCTCCACCACACATAATTGCTTGGAAAGCTGTCTCGTGTAGGGTTGAATGGGCCTGGTACCAATAGAAAATCCATACCCTCTTGTTCTTCCAAATCTGAATGGCCATGCTCATATGGATGCTTCATGCTCTATATCCTCATCTGGAACTGATCCTTGAGTGTGATGGTTGTTTCACCATCAAAATTCATAATAAAACCAAATTCCAAAAACTACTTCAAAACCATCCCATCAAATATTTCAAAAACCTCCACTAAGAATTAACCAAATTTCAAAACCAAAAAGTTAAAAAAAAAATCCATCAAACCAATAATCTCCACCAATCTCTCTGAATTAGCCACTCAAACTCACGTCCCAAAGGACCAAGAAGACCATCACGTTGCTCTGCCTCAGAGAGAATGGAGGAATCCTAGAACTAGAGTAGAGAATCAAGAAATAGAGGCAGGAACAATCACCAGAGATACCACATCTCAGCATCATCGCATCACCTTTGTCATCATCACAACCAGCGTAGGACACAAACCAAGCGGTCCCAGGAGACAAGAACTTCAACATATGAATCAGTATGATCAAAACCATGTCTGGCCGAATAAATATGACCACAATCGAGGGCCCCATCATCCAAGAACCTATGAACAACAAAAACTAAGAACAAATATCTCCTTAAACTTAGTTCATTGGTGCCCTTTAACCGAAATAAAGTCTGTGGAAACATCATCACTGCAATGCTTTCAGCACTAGATCACAAAATAGAAACTCTATTAGAAAAAATCAAGTAAACTCTTGAAGCTAAAATCCTGATTCCATAACATCTAAAGAACACCTCCAATGTTGTGGTTGCGAAAGGAACGAGGGAAGAAGGTTGTATATCATCGAAGGTGAAGGTTAGGGAAACCCTCACTGCTACTAATTGGAGCCAAGGCTGGCCTTTCAAGATTTTATCCATCGGATCCAAGTGACGCTGCCACACTGGAAGTGAGCCACGGATGTAGCCGCATCTAAGGCTGATAAATCCACAATTCACTGACCATGCTAGTCCTCCCCACGATGACAACGATATGTCTCCATGAACCAAAGCATCTCTAGTGCCTGATGACTCTGACCAGAATGCCCCTTCCGCACAACCTCCCGCTGACCACACCAAACTCGCCTTCCATACCAAATCCAATAACTACAAATCCCTAGGATGCTCCCAAGAGAAAAGATCTCCTGAGAGCACCATATTACATTAATATACATTATTCAAGTCCTGATAAATATTATTTATTAATAGAGTACTAAGTTTAAATGTCTGGTGAGAAATAATATATATTGAATATTATTTTATTAAATAATATTTAATTTAATTTTCAATTTAAGCACATGTGGAAAAAAAAATTTACTATTATTATATATGTGGGGTTCCACAAGGGATTAAATAAATAATAAATGGAAGTTGTTCCATTTTTTATTTCTAACCCTAGAAGTATATAAACCCAATTATATTATTTTTCCAGGAGATCCAAATCATTTGTTTTGTTATGAAAAACAAATCTGAAGAATCATCTCAAAGCCCTAAAGAGATCCCTTCTCCAAGAACACTCCCAAGAATGGAGAGAGATATTCCTCCACCTCCCACTATTATGTCAAGAGAGATCAAAGAGAATCCTTTAGAAGAGATTCTCAGGGCGATCAAAGGAAAATGACACAAGTGATGGGATCTGTCGTGTTATCACTCAGAGATTCCTATAGTGATGTTTGAAGATTTGTGGAACACGTGTGGACCACCACTAGAGGAAATATCCTCTTGATTACTAGAACGTAATAATGGTATTATGTATATCTATTTTTAGGTACATCAATTAATAAAGAATTTATCATAAGTTAATTCTTTAATTGATTAAATTAATTATAAATAATATGTGATGATCCTACGTTATGGTTCTGAAATTTTATCCATTGTCTAATATCTTTGATTCAATTTCATTGATAATAACATTTATCATCATGTAAATATCAGATTGATCATTGATCATGAAAAAAATAAAATTTGGGCATGAACCATCACATGCTTTCGTTGTGCTCGAAACCTACATGATGTTTTGGACACGTACCCAAAACATGTTTGAGATCAGGAGATTTTTGGGTTTATAAGGATATTATTGACATTTTATCCAGGACTTATCCCATTTATTATCACCCATGACTATGATAACAAAGAAAGGGATAAATTTTCAGTGGTTAGACCTGTGTGAGGAGGTTTTTCTTGAGGTGGAGAGGATGTTGAATATAGATCAAGTATTGATTCTTCTTGATCTTGTGATTGGATATGCCATTTATTTTGATTCATCAAGAGTTAGTTTGGGGAAAGAATTAATTCATGGGAATTGTGTAGTAGCTTATGGGTCACATTAGTTGTGACCCTATAAGAGGAACTAATATACCCATTACTTAGATTTAGAAGTTTTGGTCCACACTTTAATGTATTGATGATACTATCTCTTTGCTAAGAGGTTTTTTTATACACAGACCATAAGAGCCTCCATTATATATTCTCATAGCGGGATCTAAATTTGATATAGAGGTGCTAGGTAGAGTACCTACATATGTTCAAATTTGAGATGGTCTATGCACCAGGTAAAGGTAACATAATTTTTTATTCTCTTATACATAAGAAGCGGGTAGGTTAGGATCTTGGTGAATGGAATTAATAGGAACAGTAATGCTTAATGAGGTTGTTATCTGATTGGAGGATGGATTCTTTTGAAGACTGGTATTGATGATGTGTTCCCCATTAGGGATCAAATATTCCTTAGTGGACTAGTTAAATTCTAATTATGAATCCAATATAGAGTTTTTTTTTGATATGTTAATAGCTAGAAGGTGGTGACCCAATACATGGGTGTTCATTGGATGATGATGATGTGATCCTAGTACATAAGAGAGTTTTATTCCCTACTTATATCAGAGAGGATCTGATGAGAGACTCACATGGTTCAAAGTGGTTTGTGCATTCAGGGTCAACAAATATGTACCATGAAATAAAAAATCAGTTCTGGAATTCTAGTATGAATAGGGATATCAATTGTTTTGTTTTGTGATTACTTACCTGTGAAAGAGTAAAGGTAGAGCATCAAAATCCTGGTGGGTTGCTTCATCCACTTTTGGTGCCAACATGTAAGTGGTATAACATAACGATAGACTTTTTATGGGGTTACTTCATACATTGAGGAGTCGTGATACATTTTGAGTGACTGTTGATTAGTTAATGAAATTTTGATCATTTTTTACTGATCCATGAGACTCACTCAGTAGATGATATGTGGAAGCTATATGTCTATGTGATTGTATGCTTTGATGGAGTTACCTTAAGCATTGTATATAATAGATATGTGTGATTAATGTCATGGTTTCGGAAGGTCTTATAGAAGGATTTGGGCACTCAGTTAAAATTCAGTATAATGTATCATCTTCATATTAATGCTAAATCAAAGAGGATGATCAAGATATTGGAGGATATCCTATAGGCATGTTTCCTAGATTTTGGTGGATCTTGTAATGATCATATATCCTTATTGGAATTCAAATACAAAAATAATTTTCAATATTTGATTCATATGTTACCTTCTAAGGATCTTTATGGTATTCCATGTCGTTTATTACTTTTTTGGCATGAGGCTGGTGAGGTAGTAGTTATAGGGTTGAGCATGGTAAAGGAGACCTTCGAGAGAGTGAATCCAGTTAGGATGAAACACCCAAGATTCAATTAGAGAAATTGAAAATTCTATTTTAATAAAAATACACTAAAATGAAAATTTTAATATTTCATGGAACAAAAAAATCTAATTTTATAGGATTAATATTTATTTTGAACTTACTTGGTCAAAATAAGTCTAGAATGAATTTTTGAAACTTTTCCTTAGAAATAATCTTTTATGAATAATTGAAAATATAGTATTTATATATTCCTCCTTTTATTTATAATAATGTGTTATAATATTTATAATTAAAATTTTATTTATTATCAGTTTTATAGAAATAAATATAATATCATTTGGAGGTAAAAAGGGATATTTTCATAAAACTATTTTTTTATGGCATTATGTCTTTCCATTTTAATTAATTAAAATAATATTTAATTATAAATAATTAAAATGAAATTTATTTATTATATATATAAATATATGAATTTAAATCTATATAATGATGATTACTAGTCATATAGTTAATGTAATATCGTCTTATGCTTGAAAATTCATTTCTTGAAAAACTGTTTTTCGACGCATTTTTTTGTTTATTTTTAAATTAAATTATTAGAATTATATGAATTTAATTTGATAAAATATATTAAATATTTATAACTAGAATAATTAATATTATTTAGTAATATAAACTTAATTTTTTGTCATAATTAATAGCATAAACAATAAAAACTAATTACTATAGTAAAGGTGAAAACAGGTTTACTGAGGTTTAACATAAAAAATAAGGGTTAAAATGATCAGGAAACTTGTTGAAACCCCATTGGTTGGTTTTATTTTGAACTTAAACTTATAAATTTATAATATTATCCATTTTTTATCAATATATCCAAGAAATTTATTTGAAATTATTGTAAAACTTTGAAAAATTAAAAGTGTGACACTCACCTCAATTATAAAAGGGTACCTCCTCCCCTCAATTCTTCACACCTATCAATCCTTTTAGGTCAAAAAATACCTAAAAATATCTCTAAAAAATATCCTTATAAATTTTATATATGTGATATTATTCCAAAAATAAAAACCCTGTGGTTTTTAATAAGATATACAAAGGAGGTTTTTCCAAGAGAATGTAATCATCTTCACCAAACTCTTTATTTTTACTTCTTCTTTTACCATCTTTAATTGTGTCTTAAAAATTATGATATAATAACATAATTATCTACCATTTAATGATATTTTATTATGTTTATGTTATAATATTTATCCATCTACTTCTCCATTAAATGGGAAACAAAACTATCGCTCGTGTGTACAGTGAACTACCGCCTCATGAACCGATGTAATTCTTTTCCATCACTGACTCACGTGGATAGTCATAATGATGTAAATAATGAATATATATGATACTTATGACATTATATTGATTATAAAAAATTAATATATCATCCAATTCCTTAACCATTCACCCATTAATGAAATGATAATGTTGCTCGTGTGTACGTATGACCTACCATCTCCAGGAAGCAATGTGATTCATTTTCCAAGTCCAAATTTCATTAATGATTATAAAAATGTATATAATTAATAAATATGATTTATATATATATAATTAATATAATTATTTATATGATGTAACTATATAATATGCACAATAAATGGAACTTCTATGACAAAATATGCATGAGAAAATGAAGCAGTTAACACCCGAAATTATGATAATAATGAAATATTATTAAATAATAGTTGATAATATGTTATAATAAGATCATATATGATATTATAAATATTAATATAGTTATCTTATAAATTAATAAAAATTTTAAAACCATTATACATATAGTTAAAATATGTTCAACTAAAGGGAAGTGTAAGCTAAGGGATTTTGTCTCAGTTTCCATTACATTGAGACATATTTGATATTATGTACCTATTTACTTAAATAAGGAGTGTATAATACCCCTTTGATTTATTTAAAATGAATACTATTTATTAATGGTGATTTATGTTTCAATTCATGTTTATTATTTCAAGGGGTTATAATTTAAAAGTTACAAAAGAAGTAATGATTTATTTTACAATCTCATTTTGTTTGGGATTGCCTTAATTTTCATTGAAAGAATATTATAATAAATCCTTCATATAATCCATATAATTTATTATTCTATAGATATTTAAGGATTTTAAATATTTTATTCCAAATTTTCCCCTCTTTGAAACTTGAATCAAGCAAAGAAACATTTAAAATAAAATCTGATCTTATTTCTCTTTTGATCGGGTATATTTGTAGAGACCCGGCATTTTCTTACATTACTATTACATCATTTCAAATATAAACAACATAATAGTATTACACATAGAGTATCCAAAGGTTTAGTGTCTTGGGAAAACTAGGACAACACATAACAAATACAACATCAAGCATAAACATTTATTTAATTTCTTCTTCTCTAGATTCTTATTGGCACTTGTCCTCTCCTTAGTACATGTAGCCACATGAGGATATACATAAAAAGAGGTGATATAGAAGCCCAGTACTAGCATATATAATAACAATATAGCATGGGGTGATCATAGTCATAACATAGGCAAAAGATCATGAACATGAGAGGAGCATAAATAAAAGACTTGAAATGTGGCAATGCATAAAAATGAAACATCATGTCTTAGTGGTTAACTACCACACATATTTGTGAACCAAGCTAGCATCTTGTTCACACATCATTTCACATTTACTCATGAGATTCATCATTTTACCCAATGCATTAGAGCGCTATATAATTCCGGGCGCACCCGTCACATTTAAACATTCATATTGCGCTATATAATTCCGAGCGCACCCATCACATCATAACATTATCATTTATCATGCATGAAAAAATGAACATATAACATAAATGAACATAACTAAACCATGAAAATTAATGGGTTTCATCTCATAATAACACATTCATAAACTTTGGGTTCCCAAAAGAAATATGGAACAACATACTTGATACAAGAACCGTCAACCTTGAATGAGAGGTAAAAGTTGAGTTCTTAAGAGAAGATTTCTTTCGGAAAACATTTGTATTGACATAAACATCATTTGAAAACATTTATGTCCCATAAAATGGAATAAAATGATGAAAAAATGATATTTAATTAGTGACCATATCAAAAATGGAGTGAAAGAGGTAGAACCTGAAGGATGAAAGTTGGGTTCGAGAATTTACCCTTACCTTGTACCCGAATGCTTCCTTCTCTTTAATGTCATGTATAATGACATTATATTCATTAATTAGAAATAAAGAACCATGTGTACATTAATAGGGTTCATTTTGGTTTCATTATGTCATGTTATGTTCCTTTGTATGACTTATAGAGTTTAAAAACATTTTTCAGGGATGTTCATTTTTATGGTTTTTCTTGGGTGGTTCACTTGTATTCTTAAATTGAAGTTCGGGTAGAATATGGGTAAACATCCAGAAATGATATTACATATTATTAGTGATATTAAAGTATCTTTAATTATTTTATAATGAATCAAATTATATCCATGTATATGAATCATTAGTTAAGAATTAAATGATGATTATTTGGGTTATTTTGGGCGGTTTTTTGATCATAATGAACTTGTTTTATTTTATCACTTAGAAATATGATCATAAGTTAGTTAAAGATCTTTAAATAGGAGATAATACATATAAAATGTTCTGTTTCAACCATAAAAATAGTTTCATGACCAGATCTGAAGGTAGAAATGGAAGAAGAAAGCATGTCGTTCTTGAAGGTGAAAAATTAACACCTCGCGAACAACGTTCTCTTTAATGAAATAAAAGGAAGAGGTAAAGGGGGTTGGATGATATAATATCACATTATAATCATAACATTACAGTAGATGCATAATAATTGAGTTACAATACAATTCATATGAAGATAGGTGGGGAGAGATCAAGATGAACTTGAACTTGAAAGGAAATTAAAGGGGAAGAGGGAGAGAAATTACCTCTTGAATCCTCCTCTTGAGAACCTCCTTGAGGGCCTAAGATTGGTCTTTTGATGAGAAAAGAAGCTATTGGACGTGGGGGAGGGTCTAGAGAAGGTGTTTGGGCAGATTTTAGAGAAGTATTGGAGCTTGAGAGGTGTGAGGAAAAGAGGGAGTGAAGGGTGGCTTTATAGGGGAGGGGAGAGGGGTTTCCTTAATATAAAATTCATTAGTTTATTATTTCCCCACAAGACAAGTAATAGTGAGTCTTGAATGACCAAGAATAGTAATTTTATAATTTAATCTCGAATCAAGTGGGCTTATATCATAAGAACATCACACATGACCCTATAATTATCTTATTTAGCTTATTTTGTAAATTACGGTATTTCACTATTCATCAAAAATTCAAGTATCTCAGAAAAATCCCAAAAATTTACCCCAAACATTTTTCGATGTGTAGAATCCAAAAATTAAGTCCATTTTTCAAAAATAATTTTCTAAATATTATTAATTTAATATTTAATTAAAATCATAATTTACTTAAAAAACAGTTTTTAAGATTAAAACTGATTTTATAGTGCTTTCAAAAATTACGTAGGGTCTTATAAAATTATCTAAAAACTATATGAAATTGATTCAATAATTTATGAATACATTTTAGGGAAATAAATATTCTTTTAAATTAATTAATTAATTATAATTATTTATTTATGACTTACAAAATACTAAAACGTTTACTAAGGTCAAATTGTCACTTTCTAAGATGTCTAAATTTTATTTTATTATTCATAGGTAAGTTACTCTTATTTTGGATGATTTACTATCCATAAGGGTCATATTACTATTCATAAGGGTATGTTACTATTCCTAAGGGTATGTTACTATTCACCAAAAATTATTTTTGTTTCATTAGCCTCTAAAAATCATCTTGAACACAACCGTGTATATCGTATTTTCAAAATTCCAAACATAGGAGTGACAAACTTATGTTTAAAGGTCACTTATTATTTTGGTTTTTTCATGTTATTTTATGACATAAATATAATAAGGTAATTTTACATTGAAAAACATTGGGTCGTTACATTCTTCCCCCCTTAAAGAATTTCTCCCCCGAAATTTCACTTTACACAAACAGGTGAGGGTACTTCTCCTTCATTGCCTCTTCTGGTTCCCAAGTTGCTTCCTCAAACTTATGGTTCCTCCACAACACTTTGACAAGATGGGTTGTCTTTTTCGTAGAACCTTATCTCTCCGATCCAGAATCTTTATTGGCTACTCCTCATAGGATAGATCATCTTCCAGCTGCACCACCTCTGAGTTTAGTACATGTGAGGGGTCTGGTATGTACTTCCTCTACAGTGATACATGAAACACATCATGAACTTGAGACATATTCGGTGGAAGTGCAAGAAG
Source organism: Viscum album (assembly GCA_963277665.1). Taxonomy (NCBI): domain Eukaryota; kingdom Viridiplantae; phylum Streptophyta; class Magnoliopsida; order Santalales; family Viscaceae; genus Viscum; species Viscum album. The sequence goes on along the minus strand of OY728129.1, from coordinate 424,814,547 downwards.
ATAGGTTATGGATCCTATGCGGTCAAGGATCTCAAAGGGGCCAATATACCTTGGGCTTAGCTTCCCTTTCTTCCTGAATCGCATGAATCACTTCCATGGAGATATTCGAAGGAAGACTTTATCTCCAACGTTGAACTCCAAGTCCCTTAGACGGTTGTCAGCATAGCTCTTTTTCAGACTTTGAGCAGCTTTGATGTGTTTCTGGATGACTTGAACCTTATTTGTCATCTCTTGAACAATATCGAGTCCAAGTATCTTTCTTTCTCCAACTTCATCCCAACAGGTTGGAGTTCTACATCGCTTTCCATACAGAGCTTCATATGGAGCCATCTAAATACTCGAGTGGAAGCTATTTTTGTATGAGAACTCAACCAATGGGAGATTCTGATCCCAACCACCTTTTAATTCAAGAGAGCAGGCTCTTAGCATATCTTCAAGCATATGAATAGTCCTTTCAGACTGGCCATCAGTTTGGGGGTGATTGGTCATGCTGAAATTTAATTCAGTACTCAAAGCATGTTGAAGGCTCCTCCAGAACTTAGATGTGAACCTTGGATCATGGTCAGAGATAATTGAGAGTGGAACACAGTGCAGTATCACAACTTCCTTCACATATATCTTTGCAAATTGATCAAGAGAGAGATCTTCCCGAATAGCGATAAAATGGGAAGTCTTGGTGAGCCGGTCAACCACAACCCATATCACATTATTTCCCTTTGACGTCTTCGGGAGACCCGTGACAAAGTCCATAGTAACATTTTCCCATTTCCACATGGGTATAGGCAATGGCTGAATCATACCCTTGGAATTTTGTCACTCAGCTTTAACTTGCTATCATACCAAGCACCTTGATATATATTCCGCAATCTCCTTCTTCATGCTATCCCACCAGAAGTGTTCTCGGAGATCACAATACATCTTGGTACTCCCAGGATGGATAAAGAAATTTGAGCTATGTGCATTATCCAATAGCTCCTTCTTTATCCTGGGTGATGAAGGCACACAAAGCTGAATTCCAAACCAAATCACTCCATCATCGTCGATATGGAACTCTTGCAGCTTCCCTTCCTTTACTGCATTCACCCTCTTTTATATCTCCACATCATCCCTTTGTGCTTCCTTAATATTCTCTTGGATGGATGGTTGCATAATCATTTGGGAAAGATAGGATGTATCCCCTGCCCTTATTATTTCCAAATCCATCCTTTGCATATCCAAGAAGATAGGGTTTTTCTCAATCCGCAACATGGATAGAGTAGCAGGTTCTTTTCTGCTTAGAGCATCAGCTACCTTGTTTGCCTTTACATGATGGTAGTGAATAGAGTAGTCGTAATCCTTGATTAGATCTAACCATCTCATTTGACTCATTTTGAGCTCCTTTTGTGTGAATATATACTTTAGGATCTTTTGGTCGGTGTATATGTCACACTTCTCACCATAAAGTTAGTTTCGCCAGATTTTCAAGGCTAAAATCATGGCTGCCAGCTCTAGATCATGTGTCGGGTAGTTCTGCTCATGGATCTTCAACTGTCGTGAGGCGTAGGCTATCACATTATCATTTTGCATGAGTACACAACCCAAGTCTTTATTTGAAGCATCACTGTATATCACAAAAATTTCTCCACTTTTCGGTAGTGTGAGTACAGTTGTAGTGATCAGCCTTCTCTTTAGCTCCTTGAAGCTTCCCTCAAATTCTTCCGTCCAGACATACTTTACCCCTTTCCTTGTTAACTTAGTTAGAAGGCTTGACAATCATGAGAAGTTTCTCACAAAACATCGGTAGTACCCAGCTAATCCAAGAAAACTACGGATTTCTGTGACACTAGAGGGCCTGGTCCATTCCTCAATCACCTTTGTACTTGAAGGATCCACAGAAATTCCCTCACTTGTGATCACATGTCCCATGAATTTGACTTGATTCATCCAAAAGTCACACTTGCTGAACTTGGCGTACAACTTCTCCTTTCTTAATATCACCAACACAAGTCTTATATGTTCTTCATGTTCCTCCTTGCTCTTAGAGTAGATAAGAATATCATTGATAAAAACTACCACAAATTTGTCGAGGTAATGTCTACATACTCTATTAATCAAATACATGAAGATTTCAGGGGCATTAGTAAGTCCAAAGGGCATCACCAAAAACTCATAGTGCCCATACCTTGTTCGGAAGGCAGTCTTCAAAATATCTCCCTTCTTCACCTTTACCTGATGATATCCATAACAAAGATCCACCTTTGAGAAGTATTGAGCTCCTCTTAACTGGTCGAACAATTCATCAATCATTGGGAGAGGATACTTGTTCTTTATAGTGATATTGTTGAGTTACCAATAATTGATACACAACCGCATGGTTCCATCCTTCTTCACAAAGAGCACTGGCGCACCCCAAGGTGATGCACTAGGGCATATGAACCCTTTGTCCAGATGCTCTTGCAGCTGCTTCTTTAACTCCTCCAGTTCGATGGGAGCCACCCTATAGGGGCACTTTGAGATAGGAGTATCTCTAGGTATGAGTTCAATTGAGAACTCTACCTCAAGATCCGGGGTAATTCCAGGTAACTCTTCGGAAAATACATCGTCGTATTCCCTCCCGATGGGAATTTCATCAAGGTTGGAACTTTCCTTCGACTCAACCATTTGGGCGAGGTATGCTTCTTCATAGGGAATCAACACCCACACCATTGAAGGATTTTTCAAAGGAGATTCATGATCTTCCTTGCATTTGTAGAGGATCATGGGATGGTTCGGAATATGAAAATATATTTCCTTTTCCCGACAGTTGATATGCGCTCTATATAACGAGAGCCAGTCCATTCCCATTATAGAGTCGAATTCCACCAAGGGAAGTATTATGAGATTTTCCGGAAGAATATTCCCACATACGCCGACAGGAGAAGATTCAAACACTTGGGTTGCAATGATTGCACCACTTGGTGTTTTTATAGATATCTCTACTTCAAGGTTTCAGGGCTTTGATTCTATAGTTCTAGAAAACTTGAAAGATATAAAGGAATGCGTAGAACCAGAATCAAATAAGAATTTTTCCATTCTTGAGTGAATAGGAAGTGTACCTTGTATGACTTCATTATCATGCTCCACCTCCGTAGTAGTGATGGAATAAGCCTTCCCTTGCTCCTTTGTCTTTGGTGGCTGCTGACACTGATTACCCTCGAGAACTCGAGGTTTAGTGCACTGGTTTGCATAGTGCCCTAGCTCATTACAGTTGTAGCATTGAACCATGAGTGGTTCTCTCCTTTCATCGGCTACATTCTCCTTCCTTTTCGTGTCTTTTCGACACTCTTTAGCATGGTGTCCTTCTTTCCCACACTTGAAACATTTCCCCATAACTTTGAGGCAATTCCCATGGTGCAACTTCCCACATTTTTGGCATGTGGGTTGTTGATTTTTTTTCTCACCTTTGTCACTAGATCCACCGGCTTGAAACTCCATCTTTCGTTTCTTATCCCCATATCCATGGGACCATTCTCTAAACTCCATCTCCACTTTGAGAGCACACCGAACATCTTCTTCATAACTCCCAAAGTCTCGAATTTCAAGAGCATTTTGAAGGTATGGTTTTAATCCACTAAAGAATCTATCAATTTTTCTATCATTGTTGATAACAAAACCCAAAGCATACCTTGCGAGCCTTGTGAAATTCGCTTCATAGGTTGTGATAGACTCTCCTTATTTTTGCTTTAGCTCTGCGAATTCTCTCTCCATATTCGTGTGAAGAGTTCATGGGAAATACTTATTAAGAAACATTATCTTAAAGTCTTCTCATTACATCTCTTCAATTTCCTCCCTTGGATTGGTGTTCTTAATCAAAGCCCACCATTGATCAGCTTCTCCATCGAGACGATAAACGGCTAGAGTCACCTTCTCCATCTCAGAATAGTGAAGCACAGAAAAGATCTTCTCCATGTATTTGACCCACTGTTTCGCAACTAGTGGATCGGAAGATCCACAAAACATCGGTGGTCGTTGCCGCATAAAACACTCGATAGCCAGTTTCACCCTCTTTGGTGAAGGAGGATGTTCCCCATTATTGTGGTTATTATTCATAACCCGAGATAATTGGGTAAGCATCGCCATGAATTTTTTAACTCTACCTCCCAAATCAATGGGGATGTCGTTCGGGCAATCATTTCATTGGCCCTCTCAAGAGTTGTTGTCCTGATTTCTCCTGGTTCCCACCATTTTCTAAAATATAAAAGGTTAGAACAAAACATAAGTAAACTAGTAATAACTTATCCATTTAAAGAATTTATACCAAAAAAATAACATATGGGATCCCAATATAAATATTCTTGTGTGAATATTTGTACTTAGACTCATGATGTAGGTTTTACCTAGGGTTCACTAATCCTAATTCCCAAATTAACTAAACCTTGCCTCTGATACCAACTATAGAGACCCGGCCTTTTCTTACATTACTATTACATCATTTCAAATATAAACAACATAATGGTATTACACATAGAGGATCCAAAGGTTTGGTGTCTTGGGAAAACTAGGACAACACATAACAAATACAACATCAAGCATAAACATTTATTTAATTTCTTATTCTCTAGCTTCTTATTAGCACTTGTCCTCTCCTTAGTACATGTAGCCACCTGAGGATATACATCAAAAGGGGTGATCTAGAATCCCAGTAAGAGGATATATAAGAACAATATAGCATGGGGTGAGCATAGTCATAACATAGGCAAAAGATCATGAACATGAGAGGAGCATAAATAAAAGACTTGAAATGTGGAAAAGCATAAAAATGAAACATCATGTCTTAGTGTTTAACTACCACACATATTTTTGAACCAAGCTAGCATCTTGTTCACACATAATTTCACATTTACTCGTAATATTCATCACTTACTATAGTGACCCGGACTTTTCTTACATTACTATTACATAATTTAAAATATAAACAACATAATAGTATTACACATAGAGGATCCAAAGGTTTAGTGTCTTGGTCAAACTAGGACAACACATAACAAATACAACATCAAGCATAAACATTTATTTAATTTCTTCTTCTCTAGCTTCTTATTGGCACTTGTCCTCTCCTTAGTACATGTAGCCACCTAAGGATATACATCAAAAGGGGTGATCTATAAGCCCAGTAAGAGGATATATAAGAACAATATAGCATGGGTTGAGCATAGTCATAACATAGGCAAAATATCATGAACATGAGAGGAGCATAAATAAAAGACTTGAAATGTGGCAATGCATAAAAATGAAACATCATGTCTTAGTGGTTAACTACCAAAAATATTTGTGAACCAAGCTAGAATATTGTTCACACATCATTTCACATTTACTCATGAGATTCATCACTTTACCCAATGCATTGGAGCACTATATAATTCTGGGTGCACCCGTCACATTTAAACATTCATATTACGCTATATAATTCTGGGTGCACCCGTCACATCATAACATTATCATTTATCATGCATGCCACAATGAACATATAACATAAATGAACATAACTAACCCATGAAAAATAATGGGTTTCATCTCATAAGAACACATTCATAAACTTTGGGTTCCCAAAATAAAGAGGGAACAACATACTTGATACAAGAACCCTCAACCTTGAATGAGAGGTAAAAGTTGAGTTCTTAAGAGAAGAGTTCTTTTGGAAAACATTTGGATTGACATAAACATAGTTTGAAAACATGTATATCCTATAAAAGGGAATAAAATGATTAAAAAATGATATTTAAGGAGTGACCATATCAAAAATGGAGTGAAAGAGGTAGAACCCGAAGGATGAAAGTTGGGTTCGAGAATTTCCCCTTACCTTGTACCTGAATGCTTCCTTCTCTTTAATATCATGTATAATGACATTATATTCATTAATTAGAAATCCAGAACCATGTGTAAATTAATAGGGTTAATTATAGTTTCATTATGTCATATTATGTTCATTTGGATGACTTATAGAGTTTAAAAACATTGTCTGGGGATGTTCATTTTTATGGTTTTTCTTGGGTGGTTCACTTGTATTCTTAAATTGAAGTCTGGGTAGAACATGGGTAAATATCCAGAAATGATATTACATATTATTAGTGATATTACAATATATTTAATGATTTTATAATGAATCAAATTATATCCATGTATATGAATCATTAGTTAAGAATTAAATGATGATTATTTGGGTTATTTTGGGCGGTTTTTCGATCATAATGAACTTGTTTTATTTTATCACTTAAAAATATGATCATAAGTTAGTTCCAGATCTTGAAATAGGATATAATACATATAAAATGTTCTTTTTTAACCATAAAAATGGTTTCATGTCCAGATATGAAGGTAGAAATGGAAGAAGAAAGCATGTCATTCTTGAAGGTGAAAAATTAACACTCACGAACAACGTTCTCTTTAATGAAATAAAAGGAATAGGGAAAGGGGGTTGGATGATATAATATCCAATTATCATCATAAAATTACATTAGATTAATAATAATGGAGTGAAAATAAAATTCAGATGAAGATAGGTGGGGATAGATCAAGAGATGAACTTGAACTTGAAAGGAAATTAAAGGAGAAGAGGGAGAGAAATTACCTCTTGAATCCTCCTCTTGAGAACCTCCTTGAGGGCCTAAGCTTGGTCTTTTGATGATACCAGAAGCTCTTTGACGTGGGGTAGGGTATATGTAAGGTGTTAGGTCAGAGTTTAGAGAAGTCTTGGAGCTTGAGAGGTGTGAGGAAAAGAGGGAGTGAAGGGTGGCTTTTATAGTGGAGGGGAGAGGGGTTTCCTTAATATAAAATTCATTAGTTTATTATTTCCCCACAAGACAATGAATAGTGATTCTTGAATGACCAAGAATAGTAATTTTATAATGTAATACCGAACCAAGTGGGCTTACATCATCAGAACATCACACATGAACCTATAATTAGCTTATTTAGCTTATTTTGTAAATTACGATATTTCACTATTCATCAAAAATTCAAGTATCTCAGAAAAATCCCAAAAATTTACCCCAACCATTTTTCGACTTGTAGAATCCAAAAATGAATTAAATTTTTTAAAAATAATTTTCTAAATATTATTAATTTAATATTTAATTAAAATCATAATTTACTTAAAAAACAGTTTTTAAGATTAAAACTGATTTTATAGTGCTTTCAAAAATTATGTAGGGTCTTATAAAATTATCTAAAAACTATATGAAATTGATTAAATAATTTATGAATACATTTTAGGGAAATAAATATTCTTTTAAATTAATTAATTAATTATAATTAATTATTTATGACTTAAAAATACCAAAACGTTTACTAAGGTCAAATTGTCACTTTCTAAGATGTCTAAATTTTATTTTATTATTCATAGGTAATGTTACTCTTATGTTGGATGATTTACTATCCATAAGGGTCATATTAATATTCATAAGGGTATGTTACTATTCCTAATGGTACATTACAATTCACCCAAAAATTATTTTTTTTCATTAGCCTCCAAAAATCATCTTGAACACAATCGTGTATGTCGGATTTTCAAAATTCCAAACATAGGAGTGACAAACTTATGTTTAAAGTTCACTTATTATTTTGGTGTTTTCATGTTATTTTATGACATAAATATAAGAAGGGAATTTTCCATTGAAAAACATTGGGTTGTTACAATATTATTCTTCCATATCTATATTTTTTAAAAAAAAATTCAAAAGTCATTTTATTTACTCAAGTGATTTATTAAAGAAATTTTATGTTATTATTGAATTTTAAAATTTCTTAAAGTAATCTTTATAATTTTTTCTAACAAGGTTACTTTTTACTCTCTTTATAAAAAAGTCAAAAGGAATGTTTTTAACATATACAGTGCTTATAGAATTCTCTGCCACTATAACCGTTTTATGATATTATATTATTATAAACTTTTTAAATGGTTTTATAAATAAAAATATTTAATTAAATATTATTTGAATATTTCACTTCAACTTCCTTTGTTTTTTCCAAAGGACATGATTTTATTACAGAACCTATATTCATGATGAACCTATGGTCATCTCTTATCACTTACCAATTTTTTAGTTGTTAAACTTTTTTTGAAACATTCAATTTCTTATGATAATTGGAAATTAAATTTATCTTAAATATACATATTCTTTTTTCTCATGGATATTATTATTTATTAAACCATATACAATTTTTCATACAATATTTTACTATAAAAGTTATTTTATTAAGTTGGGAAAATATTCATAAATCCATATTCTTTACTCAATATAGATATTTATTGATATGGAATATTGATTATATATTGAATTGATCATTCAATATATGAGGAATACACTGGACATGCAGTGATGGGTGGGGCCTAGTTATTGATATCCCCTTAATGCATCGATAATATAATAAGGAGGATTGGTTGTCTAAATTAAATGGGTTTTTGTTGTATACCTACCCATCGATTAAATTTTATTAGCACAAGGTATTGAAAGTATAGATATCATGATGTCTGAGATCGTGAAATATAATATTAATCATTTATTTTATTTAGAATTCAGTTATTATTATTATCCATGAGATTATTTTGTTGATATTATCCATAGATTCATTTCATACTCAAGTTATTGATTAAATGGCATGATTTTTCAGTTATTTACATTTCCATATTGATTATAACTTATTTACTCAAGATATATTCCATTATACGTAACCCTTACTAATCATTTGAGCTCACCCTTATTTTTTTCCTTTCCTAAAGATATGAAGATGAATTCTTTGAATTGTTTTCAAGGATGTTGAGTATTTTCTTTTATTATGTTTTATATTTTATTCCCAATGTAAAATGGGTGTTATGTATGTATCTATTTATATAAGACTAAAAAATTGATCGGTCATTTGGGATTATATCCCTTATATCTATGGCAATGTAATAAAGTAGACATCAGCTTTGGGTTACTAGAGTTGGGGTTGTTACAGTTGGTATCAGAGGTAGTTTAGTAGAAATACTGGGAACTAGATTTAAGAAAACATTGATTACATAAAATAACCCTATGATAGAATTTGAGGATAAGTTTATGTATAAAATAATATCCTAAAAGTTTTTGTGAGATATGTATTATATTTTTTTCTAGTAAAACATCCCTTTTTAGATACTGCAAATGGATGTGGTTTTGGCACAGATGCATCTAGGGGTAATAACCATAAAAAGAGTTGGTTAGTTTAAAACTCCCAGGGGATATTATTTGGTTAATTTACATTTTTTTACAAACCATTATGAATGATTTTAAAATATTTTTTTGATTTAAATATATTCCCAAAGAAACCAAGTTTATGATATTGATATTAACAATGCATAAATTTTCAATTTATGTTAAGTGTTTCCCAAATTTAGAATTATAAATTATGATTTAAAATTCATAATTTTATAAAATAATTCATTATATGACATTGTTTATAAATGTAACCTCGCATAAAGAATGGTATCAATAGTTTTGGCCAATGTAGAAATTTCCCTGATGAGTAAGCCAATACAACTAGTGTTGGAGCTGATAAGATCATGATGATATTAGGGTAGCATACTTCAGTTATAATTAAAAACATTTCCTAAATATAAAAACTTGTTATTCTATATCATGATTATTCTATATTGTATCGATTCATTGATAGAATCCCCCTCATTTAGTGCAACTACTTATCCAGTGGTAGTTAGTCATTGGATTAAGTCCCTTGAAAAGATATTTTTTTCCTTTATATGTGATGAAAATGAAAATTTATACTTTTAGTATATTGTATCAAATGTGAAGTTTATCAACAGTGGTAGTTGATCTAAAATATTAGGGAGTAAGATGAAATTGAACACATTTAATGTAGATTTTTTAAAGAAACTTTCTTTAATAAATATTTCCCTTGTGAGAAATGAACTAAAATGAATAGAAATTACCTCATCTTAAAGTATAAGGAAGAATAAAGTTTTGCAGAGTATGAGGATACCTTTATAAGACTATCTAGATAGACTAAAGATTATATATATAATTCAAAAAGTAATATTTACCATTTCTTCTAAGGGATTAATCCAATTATCTAATGGGAATTGGTTTCTCAAAAAAATCACAATATGATGAAATAGTATTATGTTATATCAAAATAGAGAAGGAATTTTGTAGATCATATATATTTAAGGGAATGCAAGAGAATAATAGGTTAATTGAACACCAAGAAAAAGAGAACAAATCAAATAATATGATTATAATGAAGAAATTTCCATCATGTGAAAATTGTGGATAAAAAAATCCTAAAAAATTCTTGAAGGGAATGGGAGTTTGTTAAAATTATGAAGATATGGGTCATCTAGCTAATGAATAAAAGGTAAAGAAATAGATCACCACTATCTAGTGATTAAAATATAATTAAATGGTGAATTATTAAAACCAATGTTCCAAACATAAAGTAAATCTACAACAGAAGAGGATAAGGGGAGAATTTCAAGATTATGAAATCACTATAGGTGAGGTTGAAGTTATTAAAGATATGGGATAGAGTACTTTATTGATAGCCTTAAATTTATAAAATTATTTATTTGATTTTGGATCCTCTCAATCTTTTATATCTTCCATTTTTTCTAAAAAATTAACAATTTACCTTTCACCTTAAGAAGGGAGTCATCAGTCAAAACACCTAGTGGAAGTATCATTGTGAAATGTATGTGTCAGGCAGTCCCCATTATAATATATAAAAATGTTGTATTTTCTTAATTTATTATTATACATATGGTTGACTTTGATAGAATCCTTGGTATGGACTATATTTTAAAATATAATGAAAAAAAAATATTTCAAAGAGAAGGAAATTATGATTTTTTATGAAGATGTGGAATTTATTATCTTTATAGGGGAGACTTTATCATATGTTTTATGTCTAGATCCACCCCCAGTAGCTCTTCTGAATGAGATTCTTTGAAAATATGGTAAGATTCATCCTATGTATGGAAAAGGTAATCTTCAAATTGATAATATACCTATTATACAATAATACGTTGATGTATTTCCTAAGTAATTACCTGGACATCCATAGAAGCATGAAGTTGAGTTTTTTGTTGATTTAATCCCTGATTCAAGATCAATATAAAAGACTCCCTATAGAATGGACACAATGGAATTAGTGGAATCAAAGAAACAACTAGAGAATTTATGTAATAAGGTATTTATACTCCTTATTATTTCACCTTAGGGTGCCCCCATTCTTTTTGTTAAGAAGAAATATAGATCTATGAGGTTTTGAAACAATTATAGGGAAATCAATGATATTAATATAAATAAGAAGTAACCACTATATCTCATTAATTACTTATTCGATCAAATTCATGAAGAAAAATATTTTTAAAAGATTAAAATTTAATCTGGTTATCTTCAATTGTGTGTAAAGAAGGAATATATTATAAAGACATCATTTCAAATGAGGCATGGTTATTACAAGTTTATAGTAATTCCATTTATATTGACTAATTTACACTATGTTTTTATAGACCTAATGAATAGAGTATTCACAAAATATATTTATTTTTTTGTGGTATTTATTGATTATATCCTATTGTATTATAAAATATATGAGGACTATAATAATCACTTAAATATCATTCTTAATATTCTTAAAAGAAAATAGTTATATGGGAAATTTATTAAGTGTGAATTCTAGATTTATGAATTTTCTTTCATTGGCCATATTATCTACAAGGATGGAATATCAATAGATTCTATGAAGACAAGGGTATTCAAAGAATGGATTATACTAATGAACATAATCAAGGTATGTAGTTTCATTGGTTTTATGGGTTACTATCAGTGATTTTTTTTAAAAACCCCAATTGGATAACCCATTGATCGAACTAAAATGTAAAGGGGTTAAGTTTGTGTGGACAAAAGAATGTGGAGGATATTTTGAAAAAATAAAGTGGATATTGGTCAATGATCTGATTTTGACTCTACTATTAGGAAATGATTTATTTTTTATATATAGTGATTCATTGAAGAAGATACTTGGTTATATCCTTATATAGAATGATAAATCTATTTTTTATGCATCAAGGCAGTTAAAGAATCAAGAACAGAACTATCCAACTCATTATCTTGAGTTAGAAGCTGTAATATATTATTTGAAGATATGGATTCATTATTTATATGGTGAAATATGTGATATATACATAGACCATAATTTACTAAAATACATATTTTCATAGAAAAATATCAATATAAGGAAAAGGTGATGGCTCAAGATACTAAAGGATTATGATTTCTCAATACACTACTACCCAGGGAAGGAAAATAAGATAGTGGATACAATGAGTGGGAAAGATCATAAAGTTATGAGCAAAATGATTATTGATAAGGATATTATGTTGGTGGATCTATTAAAGATGTATATGGGGATTATTAAGAAGGGGAAAATCTCCCCTTTTTTAAATGATTTCCAAACCATCATTATTTAAACATATAAAAATTTATCAATCTGATGATGATAATTTTCAAAAGAAAATTAAATCTATTAATGTTGTAAAATTGGAAAGCTTTGTATATGAAGATGGTGTTATGAAATTTGGAAAGAATTAAATATTCCATTTATACCTAAGATAAAAAGAGAATTATTTGATGATTATCATAGATCAAATTTCTCTATGCACCCTATTAGCACCAATATGTATAGGTATTTGAAGGAAAAAAAATTTATGGGATAATATGAAGAAGTAAATTGCTAATTATGTATCAAGATGCTTGGTTTTTCAACTGAATAAGGTTTAGAGATATCATCCTAGAGTATTAAGTCATCTTATACCTATTCCTATGTGGAAATAGGATGAAATTACTATGTAATTTTTCACTAGATTACCAAATACTCCTAGAAAGAATGATGTAATATGAGTTATTATTGATCGCCTAAACAAATCTACACATTTACTTGATATAAGATAATATTTACCTCTTAAGTGTCTTACACAACTCCCTATTAATGAAGTTTTAAGAATTCATGGTGTACCTATTTAAATTGTGTTTGATCGTGATCTATGATTTATATTAAAATTATAAAAACGTTTTCAGAAGTCTATGGATATTGATCTTTGTTTGAGAATTGTGTATCACCCTTAGACTGATAGACAATCCAAAAGGACTATTCAAACATTAGAAGACATATTGAGATCATTATCACTTGAATTTAAAGTTATGTGGGGTTAGTATTTTCATTGGTATAGTTTTCCTATAAAAATAGCTTCCATTAAAGTATTCAAATGGTGTTGTATGAATCATTATATGGAAAAAGATGTAATACTCTAACTTGTTGGGATAAAGTTGGTGAAAGGAATATTGTAGGGCCATAACTTATTGAGGAGACAATGATAAAGTTAAATAATATTCAGAATAATATTCAAGAATCTCAAAAAAAATAAAAATATTGATGCCAATAATTAGAGAAAATATTTTGAATTTCAAGTGGGAGATCATGTTATCTTGAAAGTATCTCTATGGAATGGTATTATAAGGTTTAGTAAGAAATAGAAACTAAGCTCCATATACATCAAACCTTTTGAAATTCTAGAATTAATTAGAGTAGTGGCTTACAATTTTGAAATTCCACTAATCCCCTCTAGATTACATGATGTGTTCCATATATCATTATTAAGGAAGTACATAACAGACCCCACACATGTTCTCACCTCTTGAAAAATATAATTGGAACCTGATATATATTACTATGAAAATACCATCCATATTCTTGACACTATATAGAAAGTATTGTGGAATTGAATGACTTTATGGGTAAATTTACTTTGGATAAATCATAAAATGGAGGAAACAATGTGGGAACTAGAGGATGTTATAAATAAGAACCACCCTCATTTGTTTATAAAGTAATGTCCATGAAAATTTTGAGGATGAAATTTTTGTATAAGGGAAGAATATAACACCTGAGATTAAATTATAGTAAGTGGAAATTATATTTTAATAAAACTATAAAACAATGAATTTTTTAATATTTATTGGCATAAAAATTCCAATTTGATAGTATTAATATCAATTTTGAATTTACTTGGTCAAAATAAGCCTAGAATGAATTTTTGAAATTTTCACTTAGAAGTAATATTTTAAGGATAATTTAAAATGTAGTATTTAACTATCCATCCTTTTATTTATAATAATATTTAGAATTAATAATTTATTTTCTGTCAATTTTATAGAAATAAATATAATATCATTTAGAGGTAAAAAATGATATTTTTTATAAAACTATTTTTTTAGGGCGTAATGTATTTCCATTTTAATTAATTAAAATAATATTTAATGATGAATAATTTAAATTAAATTTGTATATTATATATATATATAATAATAATTTAAATCCATATAATTACTATTACTATTCATATAGTTAATATAAGACTATCTTATGCTTGAAATATGCATTTCTTGAAAAACTGTTTTTCGACACATTTTGTGGGTTTATTTTTAAATTAAATTCTACCAATTCTGTAAATTGAATTTAATAAAATGTATTTAATATTTTTAATCATAATAATTAATATTATTTAATAAGTTAAACTTATTTTTTGTTCATAATGAACAATAAAATAGTAAAAATTAACTACCATAGTTAAGGTGAAAATAGGTTTACCGAGGGTTAACCCAAAAAGATAAGGGTTAAAATGAAATAGAGACTTGATGAAACCCCATTAGTTGGTAGTATTTAAATTTTATCATTATCAACTTATAATTTGATCCATTTTTTAGCTATATTTCCAAGAAATTTACTTGTCACTATTGTAAAACTTTGAAGAAATACAAGTGTGCCACCCACCTCAATTATAAAAGGGCACCTACACCTCTCACTTATTCACACCTATGTATCCTTTTATATCAACCATACCCTAGAAAAATATCTACCCAAATTACTTATACATGTTATAGAGGTATTGGTTCTCCCAAAATACCATCCCTAGGGTACTTAATAAGATATCCAAATGAGGTTTTTCTAATCGAAAGTAATCATCTTCACCAAACTCTTTCTTTTTTACTTAATATTTTACCACATTAAATTATGTCTTAAAAATTTTGATACAATACCACCAGAATATACCAAATACTTATATGCTATTATTTTTATGGTATAATATTTATCCATTTCTTTCTCCATCAAATTGGAAACAAAACCATCGCTCATGTGTACAATGGACTACCGCTTCGTGAACTGATGTAATTTTGTTTCCATCACTGAATCGTTTGGACTATCATAATAATGGAAATAATGAATATATATTATACTTATGAAATAGTATTTAATATTTAAAATTAATATATCATTCACTTCCTTAACCTTTCACCCATTAATTAAATGATAACATTGCTCGTACGTACGTACGGTCTACCGTCTCCACAAAGCAATGTGATTCATGTTCCAAATCCAAATTTTAATAATGATTATAAAAATTTATATAATGAATAAATATTATATTTATAACATTAATATAATTATTTATATGATTTAATTATATCATATTAACAATAACCAAAGATTTCCTGACAAAACATGCATGAGAAAATAAAGCAGTTAACACCCGAAATAATGGTAATAATGAAATATTATTAACAAATGGGTAATAAGATGTTATAAAAACATATATGAAATTATAAATACTAATATTGTTATATAATAAATTAATAACATGTTTTCAACCATTGAAAAAAAATTAATTACATTCAATTTAAGGGAAGCATGAGGTAAGAGATTTCATCTCAATCTCCATTCCATTAAGACATATTTGATATTATGAACCTATTTACTTTTATGTGATGTATATTATAGACCTTTGATTTATTTAAAATTTGTTAATATTTATTCATGATGATTAATATTTCAATTCAAGTTTATTGTTTCGAATGATTATAATTTAAAATCTACCAAAGAGGTAAGGATTTATTTTACAATCTCATTTTTTTGGATTTCCTTGATTTTCATTGAAGAAATATTATAATCCATCCTTCTTAAAATCAATATATTTTATTATCCTATGTATATTTAAGTATTCTCCATATTTTATTCCAAATTTATCCTCTTTTTAACTTGAATCAATCAAAGAAACATTTAAAATAAAAGTTGATCTTATTTCTCATTTGATTGGGTATATTTTTCTTCATGTCCATATTTTTTAAAATTGTTTTAAAAAAATTAATTTTATTTAATCAAATAATTTATTAAGGAAATTTTATGTTATCCTTCAATTTTAAAATTTTTTAAAGTAAAAATTATAATTTTTGTATAGGTTTGTTTTCGACTCTCTTTACAAAAAGTCAAAAGGAATGTTTTTAATGTATACGGTGCTAACAGACTTCCCCGCCGCCATAACCGTTTTACAATATTTATCTTTTTCTAATAGTTTTAAATGTATTTAAAAATAAAACTCTTTAATGAATGATTATTTTAATATTTCACTTCCATTTACTTTATTTTTTAAAGGACATGATTTTATTACAAAACCTATATTCCTAGTGAACTGATAGTCATCTTTTATATCTTATTAATTGTGTAGTCATTATCTTTATCTTAAAACATTTGATTTTTTTGTCATTGGACATTACATTTTTCTTAAATATATATCTTATTTTTATCATGGATATGATTATTTTCTAAACCATATACCATTTTTACATACGGTGTTTTACTATAAAAGTTATTTGATTGACTAGGGAAAATTTTGATAAATTTGTATTATTTACTCAATATAGATATTTATTGATAAGGAATATTATGTATAAATTGAATTTATCATTTAATATATGATTAATTCATTGGACATACAATGATTAGTGGTGATTAGTTATAGATAGTCCCTTGATGTATCGATAGTCTCATGAGATAAATCAGTTGGCCAAATTAAATGATTTTTTTTGTATAACTACCCATTAATTAAACTATATTAACACAAGGTCTTTATGGTATAGATATCATGATGTTTGAGATAATGAAATATAATATTAATCATTTCCTTTATTGATAATTTAGTTGTTATTATTATACATGAGATTATTTCATTAATATTATTCATGGATGTATTTCTTGATCAAGTTATTAATTAAATGGCATGAATTTTCATTTATTTACTATGTCATATTGATTATTTATTATTTACTCGGGATAGATTCCATTATATATAAACCTTAAAAATCATTTGATATCACCCTTTTTTTTCTTTCCCTCGATTATGAAGATGAATTCTTTGAATGAGTTTCAAGGATGTTGAGCATTTTATTTTGTTATGTTTTATATTATATTCCCAATGTAAAATGGGTATCATGTATATATCTAGTTCTCCAAGACTACTAAACTGATCATTACTTTAGTGTTAGATCCATTATATCTATTCTAATGTAATAAAGTGGACATATTATTTGGGTTATTCAAGTCTGGGTTATTGTAGAGGAAGTGGTTGACCACCACTCAGAACAAGTAGCGATTATAGACTGATCGGAGGAGATGACCCTTAAAGTTCATTATTGGAGATAGTTTTTTCTTACAGGTGACTCCTAAACTAGGTAATTTATATTTACATATTTAGGGAAATATATCTCCAATATTTTTTAAACTTTTTGAGATCACCAAGTAGATTGGAATAGTTTCATATTGTCTAGATCTTTCTTCTCACTACTAAGGTATGCACAATGTGTTTCATGTGTCTCAACTCCAAAGGTACATGCCCGATCCTATGAATTTTATTAACTGCAAGGATGCTGAGTTGGATCCTAACACATCATATGTGGAGCGCCTAGTGTTTATTATAGACCAGAGTGAGAAAGTCATATAAGGGAAGATGATGTCGCTTATCCATATTCTATGACATCATAGGCAGATCCAAGAGGAGACTTAGGAGTGGGAATCATATATTTGGTCCTAGTGGCCTAATTTATTTTAGAAATATGCCTAGAGATTATTTTTGTGGATGAGAAGTATTTAAAGGGGGATATCTTAATGACCTTGGATTTTTTAGGTGTGTTATGAGTTAGTTTTAGCCTTTAATCATGTCTTTTTAAACTAAAAATAGAATGGGATAAGTTATAGGGCTTTATCATTAGTTTTGGAGTTTTTTGGAGTGTTTTTTAATGTTTTTTGGTTAGAAAATGGTTTTCCCAAACTGTGTTGATCCTACAGGAAAGCATGTGGCTATTGGAAAGGGACCAAGTGGGGGAACATGATTAAGGCGCACAGTTTTTCAACCCATGCGACCTCTCCTGATAACCCATGTGACACCCTCAAGTGTCCAATAGCATGATTGTATAATGGTTTTAAAAACAATATAACCAAACCATGAAGGTTTCTATAAGAGGTATAATTCCTCACATGGTTAGCACATGGTTTTCCAAACTTTGTGACCAAACTAGGTGAACATGAATTAAAGATCTAAAAATATTTTTTAATGGCCATAAATGATCTTTTTTGACCCTTTATTATTTCTATAGTAATTCTGCTCAAACATTGAGACTCGATATCCCTTATATGATGTTTTCTTCTCCTTATAAGTTTGATTATAATAGATCCAGTAATGTAGATGATTGAGAATTATGGTATGTGATCCATAAACCTATGTTCTTTGGGTTTCTTTTTGATCTACCCTCTTTTTTTTTAGAAAGAATCATAGATCCAGAAATTCATTGATATATCTATGAATTCTGATAACATTTAATAACGAAATCTTGGATTTTTGTTAGAATTATTGTGGATTTTATGTGTCAATGAATCCCCTATACTGAAGATAAATCTCTCGTGAATGAGTCGAAAGATTCGGGCAGAGCCCTCTTATTAAAAAAGAAAAAGAAAAAACAGTACAACAAGGAGTTGGAAGGGGACATACAAGAATCATGCCATCATGCCAATAAACTAGAGAACATCATAATTCATACTCAAACTAGTAGGAGTCATCATAATCATCATACTAGTTGGAGTCCACTAAGGGACCATGAGACCTGGTGACCATAGTCGGCTTGAGATGGGAATAGTCCTTCCTCTGTCTCACTTTCCTAAGAGGAACAGGTTGGAAAAATTCATCATCCACAACAGCAGCTTTCCCTTTCGATAATACCTGACTATATGATGATTTTTTGGGGGAATCATCCTTGATATCATCCCACCTTCCATGTATCCCCTCAGTTTCCCTTAATTTATTGATTTCCTCGTGAATCCTTGAAATGTTCCCATCACCCAGATTTTGCTGCCCTTCAATTTCATGATCAGATTTTTACTCCGAAGACACAATTCTTCCTTCATCCATTTGGATCTCCAGGGCCATCCCCCTGAATTATGAGTCTCCTGTGTCAACTCCTTAGTCACCCCATCTGTAATCTGCACATTACCTTTGTCAAGAGTGGGTTGTGTAACTGAATCCACCTTATTCTGTGTTGACTTCATCCTCAATTTCTTTCTACAAGAAGTTTCAGGATGCCCTATGGAGGAGAAAAACGAGCAAACCACAGACTTGTGGAAATTATCCTTGACATGACCAATCATTTGGCACTCCGAACAAAAGTCAAGAAGTCATTCATATTCCACTTTTAATGGAATATCATCATCCAATGCTGACAAAACAACATTATAGATCAAGTTAGTGCTCAAGTCCACCTCGACCAAAACTCTAGAATAGTGACCAAATCTGACATTCTCAGTATTCCTATCCATCTTGATCGGGATCCCCACAGCAGATGCAATATCAAACAAGATTTTAGGATGCCACAAAATCCAATTAAGGCCAATAATCTTGATCCAAACTTGGGCTTTAGTATTTCTTATAGTGAAAGGATTAAACCAAAAATCCCACTCTTGAAAGCATAACATACCTGGCTTTAAGGCGATTGAGCTTATACCCCATGCCCTTCGCTTTAGATCAATCATCTTGAGACTTTTTTTCTTAAATATCATCTTGGATCTATATTATAATGAAATATTAATGGAGATCGATGTTTTTGACTATATCGAAGGTTATATTCCAGATTTGATGAGGAATTCATGATTAATTCTTTGATCGATAATGTATTTGGTTAATTTGCATCCTCTTCTTTAGTATATCTCAGAACTAGTTCCATTAACGGACTCTATGAGGTATATGATTCTGTAACTACCCTTATTGTCATTTATTATCCTTTCTTATCTAATATAAACCTCTTATTTGATGAACCAAAACTTGATATAGGAATCCTTTATATGTGAACTAGTTTTCTATGGGTGTGTAACATGATTCAGTCTTTGATCCTTTGATTAATATTAGAGTGCTTCATCAACAAGATTGAGTTAGTAAATTCCTTACCATTTAGGGACCTTATGTACTCTTATTTCCTTTATATGATTCTTATATTGGTATAAATTGTTTTACCATGATTGATATTAATCACATTTTTATGCTTGTACAGTCATGATACCCATATATGATGTTTAATTCCATGATTATACTTATGTATCTTGTTATCCATGTTGGATTTTGATCACATGTACTTTTATGTTGTTACTGATTCTCATGATTCCATGTTATGTTTTAACTTGTATTCTCTACCCTATTATGTTTGATTACCATACTTTTAGAGGCATTTCTTTGGTACTCTAAAAAGGTGGACCATTATGATATGCTTATCCTCTATAGGGGGTGCACTTGACATATGATGATGATGATGATGATGGACCCAAAGACATGGTAGGGTAATAACGACCTTGAGTCTATACCCATGGTAGTGTAATTGGGGGTATGAAGTCCTTGTGTCCTGACCTAATTCATGGCTAGGATATGATGGCTTTGAAGCCTGGCCTATGATGGAGTTGGAAAGTGACGACCTTATGGCCCGATCTGACTCAATTCCTTGAGACTGCCGAGAGATATTTTCACCAATATTGTGGATACCTCTTGGTAACTTTATACATCCTTATGACTATCCTTATAGAATAGAGTCGAGGTAAGTACGGTTAAGGCATGTGTTGTCTTGGTTAGCACATGAGTTCTTTTTATATGATTTTTTATACTTGTTTCTGAATTTACTTATATCATGAATATGTAGGTTCCGGGTGCAGCAGAAGCGTGTCGGTGGGTTTTACCAACTTTAATTTTAGCGTTAAAAAATGTTCAATCTGAGATCTGTCATGATAATAAAACGCCGGATCTTTGGAATAGAATGAAGAATGAAAAGAAAGAGAAGGGTCCCGGAACCATTGAGAGGATCATCATATGTTGGTTATAATTAATTTAATTAATTTAGAAGAATTTCCTTGATGGAATTCTTTCTTCGTTGATGTATTTGGTCATGTGCTAGCACGGAAGAACCTTCGCTTGCGATGTCCGCCTTCGATCACCTTGATCTGGTGGTGGTGGATCTCTCTCGGTCTTGATAGCATTCTTGGAGGAAAGAGTTCTTTTGGCCTTGAGAAAATTCTCCAGAATTGTTGTGCACAACGATTCTCTCTTGAAAAGTGTTGGGGTTTTGAGGATATTTATAATCGGGTTTGAGGTTATAGATTTGTGAAAATAAATAAACGTGTTACGCGTTTTATTTATTTCATTAACTCTTATTGAAAACCCCCATGTAGGATGATTAATTCCTTGACATGGGACCACTCTGATTATAATAAATATCATTTAATAAAACGATATTATTTCCTCAAAATCCCGACTGTAAAAACTACACAGCGTTTAATCATTAATACACAGCGTGTTCTCATTTTCTATGAAAACTACACGGTGTGTACATTCAATGCACACGACGTGTTTATCTTATTTTCATTTTTCTTTATTTCCTCCACCACATTTATTAGACCTTGAGTAATGGCTATTTATTTCTTAAATAAATGTAACTACATTACTCGATAATAAATATATATTATTTCACCCACAATATATTCTCTCGAATAACTAGTGTCGAAATAAATGCGATCAGGCATCCTTAAATAATTATTAAACCACAGTCATGAATAATGTTTATTTAACTTGTTAAATTAATATTTAACTGAGATACATGGACACACTTAGTGTGTGACCCTCTAGGCCTCTTTCCCAGTGTAATTAGGTGGAGCATGCCTAAAGTCCAAGGTTAGCATCTAGCAACACGCCAAGGAACCCATAGAGAAATAATTTAACACCACAATGATGTGTCACCTCATACGAATTCTTACCATGTAATATAATCCTTTTGTCATGATATCTCGAATCAAGCAGGTTGCATGCTAGTTCCATCAACTCATGTGCTTGATTATTCTTTCTTTGACTTTCCATAATTGAACTCGTCCATTCCTTACTAAGTCCATGGATTTATTTAGGCTATATCAATTCCATCAAAGGGCCTGAGATATCTACTTCCGTTATAGAACAGAAGAGACAAATCCTTTCTCACATTATCTATTAATGCAGTATTACTCGTGACGCACCCAACGTATCCTACCTCACTGCGAACAGTGTTTCGTCATAGTTTTCATCAATACATCTAAGTGCACGAGTTTTAATACCCATTAATAATAATCTTAAAGTATAAGGACCAATACACATGTCCGCAGATAGGAACATCCAATGACACTATGAAATGTATATTTCATACTGGCGGGTCTCGTTTTCATAATATCCTTCTGGATATTACCAAGGGTGCACACCATGAGAAGGTTCCTCAAAGTTTTATGAGTCCTCACCCCTAATGTCCTGTATTATTTGTGTCCCTCAAATAACATCATTCGGCCATAGAACATATATTCAAGAACAGTGTTATGGAACTTTCGGGTTCTCATCATAGTAGGGATCCTCTATGACCCTTTAATTCAACAGCGTTCCTTAGGACATTATCACATTCATTGTCACACAGAAGAACAATCAATATGTGATAAGGTATTTATTAATGAATAAAGTACAAATTAGTTGGTTCTAGGCCACCAACTCTAACAGACTCCCACTTGGACTAGATCCAACAGATAACAACCTTTAACCCACTAACTCTCACATGATATTCATGCTTCTACTGAGATAGGACTTTAGTCATGGGGTCCACCATGTTATCTTTCATGGAAACTCTCCTCACTACAACTTCACCCCTTTGATAGAAATCCCTCAAGAGGTGATACTTTCGGAGTATGTTCTTTGTCCGTTGATGTGACCTTGGTTCTTTTTCAAGATCCACCATTGTGGTATTATCACAATACAATGTGATAGGATATTTATTGCTAGGAACCACATCAAGCTCTTAGATGAATTTTCAAATCCATACGTCTTCCTTTGATGCATCAGAAGCCACTATATATTCGGACTTCACTGTAGAATTGGTGACAACTGGATGCTTTTAACTCTTCCAGCTCACAGCTCCTCCATTGAGACAGAAAACATATCTAGATTGTGACTTCAAATCATTCTGATCTCTCAGAAAACCAGCATCATCATAACCTATGATGACAAATCCTCGTCTCCTTCATACACCAGGAACATATCCTTAGTTCTTCTCAGATAATTAAGGATAGTCTTAACAGCAGTCCAATGATGTTCTCCTAGATTTTCTTGATATCTGCCTACCATGATCAGTGCCTAGGCAACATCAATCCTGGTACATAACATGGCATACATGATGGATCTTATAGTAAAAGCTTATGGGATCTTACTCATTCTATCTTTCTCCTATTGTGTCTGTGGACACATCTTCTTGTAAAGATGTAGGCCATGTGACATTGGAACTAATCCCCTATTGGATTGTTCTATACTAAATATCTTTAGTATCTGGTCAATGTATGTACCCTGACTTAGTCCAAGCAGCCTCTTGGATCTATCACGAATGATCTTGATCCCTAGAATGTTGGCTGATTCACCCAAGTCCTTCATGGAGAAACACTTGTTTAACCAGTCCTTAATTGACTGTAAGACTGGTACATCTTTTCCAATAAGTAATATGTCATCAACATATACCACTAGGATAACGGTCGCATTCCCATTAAACTGCTTATAAACACATGGCTCACATTCATTATTAATGAAACCAAATTCCTTTATGGCTTCATCAAATTGAATGTTCCGTGACCTGGATGATTGCTTTAATCCATAAATGGATTTATGCAACTTGAAAACCCATTTGGCTTCACTTGGTGTCACAAACCCTTCTGGTTGTGTCATATAGACATCTTCCTTAAGGTTCCCTTTAAGGAATGTTGTTTTGACATCCATTTTTCAAATCTCATAGTCATGGTAAGCTGTTATGGAAAGTATGATTATTATGGATTTAAACATGGAAACTAGTGAAAAGGTTTTATCATAGTCAATTCCTTGACACTGTCTGAATCCTTTATCCACTATCCTTGCTTTATAGGTGCTAACTTGACCTTCTATTTCTTTTTTTCTATTGAATACCCATTTGCATCCAACAAGCTTTACATCAACTGGCTCATCAACCAGAACCTAGACTTTGTTTTGATACATGGAATCCATCTTAGAATTCATAGCTTCTATCCATCTTGAAGCTTCTGATATTTCTACTGCTTCCTTGTAGGAGAGAGGTTCATCATTGTCCAACAATAATGATTTACCATCCTCAGTGACTAGGAAACTAAATCTCTCTGGTTCCCTTACCTCTCTTGAGATCCTACGCAGTACTTGTGTTTCTAGAACCTCTTCCACAGGGACCTGTGGAACTTGTTCCTGTACCAACTCTTGTGTATCTTGAGCATCAACTTTGTCAAAGTCAATCTTGCTCCCACTATTCTTTTTGAGGATGTGTTCCCTCTTAAGAAATACAGTTTTCCTGGAGACAGTCACTTTCTTGTCTGAAGGGTTATATAGGTAATATCCTTTCGTTTCCTTGGGATATCCTATAAAGATACACCTTGTGCCTTAGGGTTCTAGTTTGTTGCCTGATAAGGCCTTAACAAATGCCTCACATCCCCATACATGTGTGTGCAACAAAATGGGTTTCTTTCCATTCCATAACTCGGAGGTAATTCCATTTTACGCCTTAGTTGGTACTCGGTTTAATGTGTATGTTGAAGTTTGTAATGCATATCCCCAAAAGGATAATGGAAGATCCGCATGACTCGTCATTGACCTCACCATGTCCAAAAAGGTGTGGTTCCTCCTTTCAATAACATCATTCCACTATGGTGTATAAGGAGTATTGAGCTGATATAGAATCTGAGACTCCCGTAGAAGATCGATGAACTGTTGGTTCAGATATTCTCCACCGCGATCCGATTGAAGTATCTTTATCTTCTGACCAAGATGATTCTCTACTTCATTCTTAAATTCATTAAATTTCTCTAAGCCTTCTAACTTATACCTCATTAAGTATACATATCCATATCTACTCAAATCATCAGTAAAAGTAATGAAGTAATAATATCCACCACTAGCTTCTATTGGAAATGGTCCACACACATCCGTGTGCACCAATCCTACAAGCTCTGTGGCCCTTTCACCTTGTCCACTGAAAGGTGGCTTGGTCATTTTACATTGTAAACAAGTGTGGCATCTATCAAGTGGTTTTAGATTAGTAGTGTCTAAATATCCATCTTGGTATAGCTTTGTCAAGCATTTCTTGTTTACATGACCGAGACGGTGATGCCACAACTGGGTGATGTATGATTCATGTGAGTTTGTTTCGTTATCGATTTCCAACACTTGGTTTTATTAATTTAATACATACAAAACATTATTTAAATGTTCTATACCATAACATACATTGTTCTTATAAAATAGACAACCCTTATTTCCAAACTTGAAAATAAATCCATCTATATCCAAACAAGATACATAAATTATGTTCTTGGTAACATTAGGTACATAATAACAGTTATGTAAAACCAAAATCATCCCAGTCGGCAATGATAGGTGGTAATCGTCAATGGCCAATGCAGACAGCCTCGCACTATTGGCAGCTCAAAGATCCACCTATCCTATGGAAATCTTTCTAAATATACTTGGTTCCTGCATTTGACTATAGATGTGAGCCCGACAAGCTGTATCTAATACCCAATGTGTAGAAATGGAAAGATTACACTCGATAACAAACGCACCTTTAGCATCCCCATGCTTCTGGGTGCAGTTCCTTTTCTAGTGGCATTGCTTGCCACATGCAAAACATACTACCTCCCATTCCTTTCCCTACCTATAGATCTTCCCCTTCTTGGAAGGACAGCGCTCGGGGGATTCAGACCGTTTATAAGTCTTTGGACCCTTTTCCTTGTCCTTCCTTTTCTTATTCACCATAAGTAATGCGGGTTTTTCACACCCCATGTCCTTATCTACTTAGAAAATTAAGGTCATAAGTTCTGATAAACTCTTCTCATTGTTTCTCATGTTGTAGTTGACAATAAAGCTTGAGAAGGTCTTGGGTAGTGATGATAAGATGAGATCTGTACGCAACTCATCCAGGAATTTAATCACTAAGATGTCCAGGTGTTCGATATAGACAATAAGCTTGACTACATGAGGCCCAGCTGGTGTAGAATCTCCAAGATTAGTTGTAAACAAATAATTTGAGATCTCATATCTCTCTTGTCTCGCCTTCTCTTGGTAAAGATCCTTAAGGTGAGACATCATGTTATACGTGTCCATGTTTTCATGTTACTTCAAGAGCTCATTAGATATGGACGATAGCATGAAACATTGGACATCTGTGGAATCATCCATATGTTTCATATAAAGAGATAGTTCCTCATAACTGGCCTTATTTCCAGGCGTAACTAGAATAGTCTCTTCCAATACATACAGTTTTCTCTCGTGGTGAAAGATGACACGTAAACGCCTCTGCCACTCTTGGAAATTGGTGCTGATGAGAAGGTTTTCCTTATCGAGTATGGTTCACAATGATATGTTTGAATTCATTTTTCTTACCATTTCTACAAATTAAAATGAGCAAAGGTTTATTACTTTATTATAAAAACTGAGACAAATAAATAAATCAATACTTATTAGTCTCCCACTATTTTATCGAAATCCAACAGCCCTTACCATTGACTTCGGAATATTTTGTTGCCTGAATATTTTAGTGGAAAGGATCCATATTTCCCTTTACATTACCCCAACTAGGGTTGTTCAAGAAACTTGAAGGGTTTTAGGTAGGCATTCCAAATTTCAACTGCATTAACTCGCAGCTCCTTGATCTACTGAGTGGACTCCCCAATCATGAAATCCTTTTATTTTGTATTTCCTCAACCTTTTCCTCTTGGTCACACCAAGTCCTACTGTGGCAGTCAACCCTTGATGCAAACCAAGTCAAGTCAACCCAAAACATTGAATTATAATTCCCCGATAATTGAAAGCACCCCAACTAGGGTTGGTCAAGCACTTTGAACTATGGTTCGATTCTAACCAAGATTATGGAAGGCTATACCGACTTAATATTTCTTTGAGGGATTTTATACTTATACATAAATTTCTATTTTATTATCTTTGATTGCATGCTTGTTAATATTTAGTGGGGTATACTTAAGTTATTAACTATGTATAATATAATATTTACACATAAGTCGATCTTATTTTAGTTTCATCTTGCATGCTTGTTTAATTCATTAATTATGTGATCGTGACAACACACCCACAATAAATAAACCATGCAACTAACAGAAATAAATGGTATGATCATGAGCTTGTTCTATTGGTTAGTTTATCTAGCGGTTGATAAACTAACCCAAGACCTAGGGGAGAAACACCTTGAACCTTTCGGGTTCGTGTTTACAGCTTTCCACCTGTCCACCTTTGTATCTCCTTGGATTGGTTTCACCTTGGATCCTATCTTGAGCCACCTCCACTAGCTTGGGAGCTCCATCCATTACATATGAATTTATCTCACACACAGGTGAGGGGTAAAAGGGGTTTTTCATAAAAGAAACCTTGGGCACACAGGCCCTACATATTAATGAGGAGAAGGCTCGCAGGCCAACAAATTTAATTTAAATAAATAAATTAAAAGAAACCATTCACATACAAAGGTCTTGGTTTAGCTCATGATCATCCATACATGCAATGATATTACGCATTAATAAAAATATCATTCAATTATTTAATTGTTCTTGTTTAGGATAAATCATGCTCAAATCAATTAATTATCTTTAATTAATCAATCCTTTTATCTTAAACCCTTTTTCTGAATTTCCTTGATATTCTCATCCATCGTAAATTTAAACAAATAAATTCATTTAAAATTATCTTTGTACGTAACTTGTACCTTGGAGGCAACCTGGTGAATTCTCATTCATTACGTAGATGTTAAATTAAACACATATATATAAAACACCTATCACATGGTGTGTCTTAGCTTTACGCCTACACTATGGTACACGTCTCAAGGGTTTATATAATATAATAATAAATTTTAATAAATCTGTGTAATTTGGATGAGTACACGGCATGTAGTTCCAAATACACAGCGTGTACTTTTTTTCGCCATCCATCTGAAGTACATGCTTGGGGACATGGCGTGTGGATGTACTTCAGAAATTTTCGGAGTACACGGAGTGTTATTTTGGAAACACATCGTGTAGTATCTACGTTACACGATTTCCAGCCAGGCAAGCTGTGTACGGGGTATACGGTCCAACCCTAACCCAAATGGACTACATTCCGTGTTTAGTTGGACCACACGGCATGTAATTCAGAAATCGTGTGCCACCTGTTCCTATTCAACACACGGTGTCATAAATGACTTAGATAGGATCCAATACACAGCCTGATTTGGCGGATTAGTCAATGCATTGAACCTAGACTACACGGCGTATACTTCTGAATACAGGCCGTGTATTATGGTGTTGTACATCCAGGATCATTTATCACCTCTAGATGAGTTCCTCTATTTTATTTTAATCAAAATTAAAATAAAAAATTCATTTATGTAAGTTGAATAAGAAACGATATGGGAGGAACAGATCTCGAGATTCAGATTTAAAGAATGATTAACTTGAATTGAAACAACTAAATTATTAAATGCATAAATCACCAACAAAAAACAAAATAATTATAATCAATGATATGACCTCTCTAATACCACTTGTAGGTTTTGGGTGCAGCAGAAGTGTGTTGGTGGGTTTTCCCAACTTTAATTTTAGCGTTAAACAACGTTCAATCCGAGATCTGTCACGATAATAAAATGTCGAATCTTTATAATAGAATGAAGAACGAAAAAAAAGAGAAGGGTCCTAAAACCATTGAGAGGATCATCATATGTTGGTTATAATTAATTTAATTAATTTACAAGAATTACCTTGATGGAATTATTTCTTCATTGATGTCTCCGGTTAAGATCTGATGTGATCTGTCATTGCGTCATAGAATCCAAGTGTAGGATTCCTCTAGCAGTGATCCACACGTACTCTACATATCTATAGATATTGCCGAAGGGATCTCTGGGTGCTAGCGCAGAAGAACCTTAGCTTGTGATGTCTGCCTTCGATCCCCTTGATCTGGTGGTGGTGGATCTCTCTCGGTCTTGAGAGCGTTCTTGGATCAAGGAGTTCTTCCGGCCTTGAGAGAATTCTCCAGAATTGTTGTGCATATTGATTCTCTCTTGAAAAGTGTTGGGGTTGTGAGGATATTTATAATCGGGTTTGAGGTTATAGAGTTATGATAATAAATAAATGCATTACGTGTTTTATTTATTTCATTAACTCTTATTGAAAACCCCCATGTCGAATGATTAATTCCTTGACATGCGCCCATGCTGATTATAATAAATATCATTTAATAAAATGATATTATTTCCTCAAAATCCCGACTGGAAAGACTACACAGCATGTAATCATTAATACACAGTGTGTACTCCTTTTCCATGAAAACTAAACAGTGTGTACATTCAATGTACACGGTGTGTTTATCTTGTTTTAATTTTTCTTTATTTCCTCCACCACATTTATTAGACCTTGAGTAATGGCTATTTATTTCTTAAATAAATATAATTTCATTACTCGCTAATAAATATATATTATTTCTCCCACAGTATATTTTCTCTAATAACTAGTGTCGACATAAATGTGATCAGGCATCCTTAAATAATTATTAAACCACATTCGAGAATAATATTTATTTAACTTGTTAAATTAATATTTAACTGAGATAAATGGACACACTTAGTGTGTGACCCTCTAAGCCTCTTTCTCAGTGGCATTAGGCGGAGCCTACCTAAAGTCCAAGGTTAGCATCTTGCAACACGCCAAGGCACCATAGAGAAATAAGTTAATGTCGCAATGACGTGTCACCTCATATGAATGCTTACCATGTAATATAATCCCTTTATCATGATATCTCGAATCAAGTGGGTTGCATTCTAGTGTCATCAACCCATGTGCTCGATTATTCTTTCTTTAACTTTCTGGAATTGAACTCGCCCATTCCTTAACACAGCCATGGATTTATTTAGGCTATATCAATTCCATAAAAGGGCCTGAGATATCTACTTCTGTTATGGAACAGAAGAGACAAATCTTTTCTCACATTATCTATTAATGCAGTATTACTCGTGACGCACCCAATGTATCCTACCTCACTGCGAACAGTGTGTCGTCATAGTTTTCGTCAATACATCTAAGTGAGCTAGTTGTAATACCCATTAATAATAATCTTAAAGTCTAAGGACCAATACACAT
Source organism: Viscum album (assembly GCA_963277665.1). Taxonomy (NCBI): domain Eukaryota; kingdom Viridiplantae; phylum Streptophyta; class Magnoliopsida; order Santalales; family Viscaceae; genus Viscum; species Viscum album. Next base: position 424,783,968 of record OY728129.1, on the reverse strand, counting down.
GTCTGCAGATAAGAACATCCAATGACACTATAAAATGTGGATTTCCTACTAGTGAGTCTCATTCTCATAATATCCTCCTGGATATTACCAAGGGCGCACACCATGAGAAGGCGCCTAAAAGTTTTATGAGTCCTCACCCCTAATGGCTTGTATTATTTGCGTCCCTCAAATAACATCATCTGGCCATAGAACATATATTCAACAACAATGTTATGGCACTTCCAGGTTCTCATCATAGCAGGGATCCGCTATGACCCTTTAATGCAATAGTTGTCCTTAGGAAATTATCACATACATTGTCACGCAGAAGAACAATCAAGATGTGATAAGGTATTTATTAATGAATAAAGTACAAAGTAGTTGGTTCTAGGTCACCAACCCCAATAGAATACACCTATTATGCCTATGAACACATGTTAAGGATGAATTGGTGGTGTATTACTAGGTTTTATTACTCAAACCATGTACAATAATCTCGATGTGTGTGCGGAATTCATGATTTGGGATCTAGGTAAGCGCAAGGGGCCCATGGAAGATATCTAAGCTATAGAGAATAGGTTGGTAGTGGTACCAAGATAGACTATAAAGGATTTATGCAATGTTTTCTTTATTTATATACTTATAACTTGTATACTCTGATTTTTATTGCCCCATTGGGAGCCTAGTTAATTATTTGTATGACATGGGTTCCATTTTTGTTATTAAATTATGATACTTTTGATTGATATTCTAAGTTTATTTATATTTTTTATATTATGGTTTATGGATATGATTATTGATGGTATATTCTCCCCACTGATGGTATTCGGACCCTCTCTGCTAGTTGGTAGCCTCTTGCATATGGGGAGACATGCATGAGGTATTTTTCCTATCTGAATCGGGCCCAGTGGTTCAGGTCGAGGCATTACACCAGGACTATGGTGTAATGATATCTAGATCATTTTTCCTCCTCCCTCACATGAAACTCAATTTCTCTTCATCTTCTACCTCTACACAACACCACACCCATTAAAACAGCTAAACCAAGGTCTTCTATTGGTCCCTGTTTCACATAGGTGAAATTTCTATGTAAAGTGGATTCAAAAATTACCATCCAAGTCATTTTATTGGTCACGGTGCACCCCAACATAAATAATCTTTATATTTACATAATATAAAGAAAGAACTATGTAAGGTTACTACTGTATAACCTTGTGTGAGCTTCATATGTCTATTGGTACCCTCATGTAAGCTCTACTCTTCCAAAAACACTCTCAAAATGGCCACCCTAGTCATTTTACCTCATGTGGTGCACCAAGCACCACACATCTAGCTCAAACACCCTTAAATGAGATAGGATATACCTTTAAGAAACTCATAACCCTCACCCAAAATAGTTATTGTGCTCATTGTAGTCATTGTGATTCACCCCAACACCAAATGATTAAACCTCAAAACTCTCAAGGGTTTAACACACCCAACAAAAAAATGACCACACCGCAACCACAACTCCAACGAGATTAAAACATATAACACCAAACCAAAATATATGATGTGGTGACCATATAAATGTCCATAACACATCTATAGCCTCACGGAACACCTCAAAACTTCCCCTCAAGGCCTCCATATCCTAAAACACACAAAGTAATGGTCTATAGAGGTTTATTCCATTAAAATTTACACCTTATTTTTAAAATTTTATATTCCACTTGATTATAAATTTACCCAATGAAGTCATTTCTAGAAATATAATGCAATTATAGTTGATGTGTCCAATAAAGTGATACTTGAATATATTAAAATAGTATATTCACAACATATCCCATCCAGAAGATTTGATTGCCAAGGGTTATTTTATGGATGAATGCACTAATTTTTTTAATGAATATATTGATGAGGTGGAATCAAAATAAGATAAAACATCCTAGGTTAATAAAGGTCTAATTGTAAAAGGGATGATGTTTAATATGGACAATGATGAGTGGGTTCAATATTATTTATACATGTTGTTCAACACTCTATCAGATATACCATTGATACAATAAGTTATATAATTAATCTATTATGACTTGAATTTTTTATGTTTAATTCGTTCTTCATCTTTTATTATGTTTTAATTTAGGTTTCATATCATTGAGTTGAAAATGGAAAGGCCATGTTCTAGTGATCATCCGATCCAAAAAAGTCATTTAAACACATTTCATGAGTGTTTCAAGACTCATGTATGTATATATAATTAATTTAATATTTCTATAATGTATCTAATATGAATTTTCACAACCCTTTGTCCATTAACTTATGTGAAATTTGAAGATTCTCAAGATATGTGAATTAGGTAATCATACAATGTCTAAATAACTAAACCTATTGGTTGATGGTCCATATGTTATGGATCATCATTAAAAATCTTTGGATTCTAATAGAATTTGATTTTATAATATAAATATTTACATGAATCAAGAAACATTAAACAGTGGTATTGGTTTTCCATTCATTGATACAAGCTATTATTATGGACTATTGGGGGACATTATTAAAGTTATTTATAGTCGTGGATTAAAATATGTATTGTTGAGGTGTGATAGGATTGATCCAATTTTTAGAATAAAAGTGGACCATTTCCAATTTATGTTGGTAAACTTCAATAATATGTTATATAAAGATGAATGAGTAAGCATTGAGCCCTTTATACCCGTTTCATAGGCTGATTAGGTTTAATTTTTCAGCACTAATTCGAACTAGAAAGTTGTGGTGAAAATATCAAGAAAGTGGGGTTTTTTGAATGAATGAGAGGAACTAGAAATTATTTTATTTCCTAAGAAAACACTTGAACAACCATTATAGATATTTGATAAGAATATATACAACTGGTCAGGAAGACATTTGAAGGAGATATGATAGATTTGTATGATCAATGAAATATTGAATATAATTTTTTCTAGTTACATATAAAAATATTTAATGTGTGTAAAATATTTATTAATTATTTTAAAAAAAATGTGATTTAACATTATTTTTATAAATGTAGATATTCCATAGGAAGATTAGGGTGATTTATCTAGTGTTACTAGTATATATTTTTTTCATTTTTTATGTTAATTTATTATAATTTTCTATTCTCCTATGAGTTTCATTTTTTAAATTAAAAAATAGTTATTTTTTAACATATTATAAATTTATTTTGAATAGGATATGGTTCATATTCTAGAAAATTAAAGGGTATTAATAAAGGGGTTCAATCTTGGAAAAATAATGTGTTGAAATTATTCCCTCAGGATACAATTGATATATTATGAAGGGGGATAAAATTACTGTTTAATTTTTCCTGACATTATTTTTACTATTATTGTATCCAATAATAATTTATTTTGAAATTTTTTAATTTTAAATATTTTCCAAAAGAATTGTATTCAGTGTGTATTTCCAAATTTCAAATGTTATGGAAAGATTATAAGGTAATTGTGAAGAGATACCACTGAGCACCATTTTTAGTTTTGTCAAACATCATATAATGATCCCTGTTAGGCATTCTTCCCACTTAGTGGTAGGATTTTCTTTTTTTGGGTCGATTAAGATGGTGATGGTAAAATTTATTACTTTAAATATATAAACAATTGCGATATTTCATATGTATAATGATTGAACATATTGAATGTTGACTGTGTATGGTCATAATTATCATAATTGGGGGCCACAGAGCACACCTTCCAGACTTAGAATTTGGTATGTGATGTGGATTAGAAATGATAGAATTAATTTATCATTCATACATTTAAAATGTTTTACTATATCATGAATATAAATTTGTAATTGGTGGTTACCTTTTGTGTAGTTATGCTAAAGAGGTAATCCCACTAAGCATCAACATATTACTGCATGTAGAGATAAGAAAATTCAACATGTCATAGAGTGTGATGGTCATGGTTACTCATTGATAAATGGTACAAGTGTACCATAATGTAAATTTTTTAGAGTTTATGTCTCACCTTGGACTCAATTTTATTTATTATTCTATTTATTTATGAACCTATATTATTATTTCTTAATTCTAGGTCATATTTCTTTGAATTTTGGAGAAAATGAGGAAGTTGTGCATGTTTCATGTGTAATGGTCCAAAATTTCTAATCCTCTCCTTTGAGATTTCCAAAATATTGCAGATGTTTCGGGATAATTTGGTGGAAATTTGGAGGCTTGGGGTGGTGTTTTATCCTTTTGAGGGTCACTATGTCTTGTCTAGCCATGGTGGTGATTATGTTGGCTTGGGTGTGATCCTGTGTAACACAGGCTATATGATCATGCCTTGGGGAAGGCGTTTTGTTTGGAATGTTATACTAGTGGTCTGCTTGTGAAAATGGGTAATGGAACCATTCCTAGTGTAACACCCCAAGCTTCTACGGTACGCTTCTCTTTGAATAACGCATTAGCATGTGTTGTACGCAATATCGAGTTCTAACACACCACAACCAATCAAAGTAGCCGTTATGAATAGTAATACCCACTTTTTGAAATTTATAAATTTTATTTTTCAAAATGGACTTCATTTTTGGATTCGGAATATCGAAATTATCCTAGGGTGAATTTTTGGTATTTTTCTGAAAATTTTCATTTTTTGATGAATAGTGAAACCACTAAGTGGTAGTTAAAAAAACTGAATTTTTCATAAAACTTAATTTTACCGTTTCTATGAGTGGAATTTCGAAAATTTGAGAGACATGGTTAATATCAAGGAGTAAAATGTGGTTCAATGAGATGAAAATAATTTTTGGTGAATAGTAACTTTTTACTTTTATTTACCACAGTTAAAAGTAAATAGGGTAATTAAGGGTAAAAATGATATTAATATTACCCTAACACATGTCCTAATTCTATTGTACAAGTGTATCTCGACCAAAAACAACCTTATGAATAAAATATTATCATTTAGGTCCACTTGGATTAGATTAGGACATTTATTATTATTTAATTCAAAGAAGAGTTAAAAGAGTTAAAATCAAAGTTTATTTACTAAAACATTTTTAATATAGGGTTATACATAAGGTAAATTTGATTTTAAATATTCATTATAAAGATAAAAATATTTCCTAAATAATGATATTTTATTTATAATTTTTAGAAAATAAATAATTTAATTTATTTATGACACAATGATGATGCAGTAATTACCATAATAGTGAAAAATTAAAATAATTGATATTATAAATACCCAAATAAATGTAATTTGAGACTTTTTATAAATACCAATAATTTTCTAGGATAATATGACATGTTAGTATTGATTTAATTAACTTTTTTCGAAGTAATCATTCTGTTATGATTTTTACAAAAATCAATTATTGAATAGTGTCAAAATTGACATAAAAGAGTTTTTAAAAACAATATTATATTATTAATTGATATTAAATTAATAAAATCTAAGGTTCGTCAAAGAGACTTATATAATAATAGTTTTATCATTAATGGACCACTTGGGGGTCGATTGGAAGTATATAGTAAGTTTATTAACTATATAATATAAAAATACAAAATGACATGGTAAGTGCCAAACTAATTAACTAAGAGTTAAAACTAAAAGATAAGTTTGATATAATGACCCAAACCTGTCTAAATTATATTTTTTGAGTGGTTTTCGACCCATACCCACCTTAACCATTAAATAATACACTTTGGAGCCATTAGAAACTGAATATGAATTTATTATAAAATAATATTTCTAGCTTTTTCAAAGGTGCCCCTCACCCCTCTTATAAAAGGGCACTCCCCCTTCTCATTAATCCACACCTTCAAAGCCTTTTTTTTCGGCCAACCCCTGCCCAAATACTCTCTAAACTTCCCTAAATTAATTCTAGAGTCCTTACTTTAGTCATAAAGCCAACCTAAGGATCCCTTTTGATCAAATCAAAAGTAAGAACCCAAAGAAGAGGTAATGATTTCACCACCCTTTTTCAAGTTCCTTTCTTCTTCCACTTATTCTTTCTTTGTTATTACCATTATAAAATAATAACTCCAGTATATTATATATACTTTGATGTTATTATAAACATGTTACAACCATATTTCAGTATTCTATCCATCCTTTGAATGACATGTCACCATACGTGCGTACGTATGGCTTACCGTCTCCACGTCGTGGTGTAATTGTTATTCAAAACATTATTATTTGGATGGGTATAATAATGATGTGTAATTCATGTAGATAATAAATATAACATGATAATGATTCTGTATATATTATATACCATCCAATTAAATATTATTTTAATATCAAAATAATGATATTGTCGCTCATGCGTACGTACGGACTACCGTCTCCACGAACGCGATGAGATTCATTCTCCATCATATCCATTGAAGTCTAATTCTCATTTGAAGATTAATAATAATGTTTAAGGACTTAATATAATTTTGGATATGAATAAGATACAACCTATCCATAACAAACATGTCTTACATAACAAAACATATAAAAGAAAATGAGTAAGTTAACACCCAAAACGACAATAATATTAAGATATTATTAACAAAGCAATGTTAAAATATAATATATGATATCATATTAATGTATATGATTCTTGTATAATTTAATAACAATTATTTCACCATTATACAAGAGTTTAACCTACTCCCAACCAAGTAAATGTACAAGTTAAGGGTTTATTTTACAATCTCTTCATTATCCTAGGTTGTTTATACGTAATTATCTATTGGGACCTCTTTATCATCCACATCCATGTTTCTTAAAAATGTATTTCAAAACATTATTACTATTTTACAGAATATTGGTTAAAGTCATTTATACCCTTGTTTGACTTTTTATAAAAAGTTTATAAAGGAATCTTTCCGTCGTTTTCCAAACAAGGTGCTTTTTAACCTTTTCTACAAAATTAACGTAAGAATGTTTTTTTTAACTTATACAGTGGGTGCGGCTATTTTTCACCGTTATAAAATCTTCGAAGCTTCCCTTACAAGCTTATAAGAAAATTTTCAAAGTAAATGTTTTATTTTATAATTATGTGACTTTTAAATGATTTCAAAAAAAGGGATATTTCTCTCAAATAGTTTTGATTTCATCTATGTCAACATCCTTTGATGGATTTTAAGATTATTTGAAGTTGATTTATTATGATACAAAACTTCCATATTGTATTGAAGGTTTTGTTATTTGTTTGAATATGGATGTTTTATTTTTATACCATTCATGGTTTATGGAGAAAGTATTGAAATTTCGTATGCTAGTTTTAATACGAATGTTTATGTAATGTTTAAACCTGTTCATATGAGGAATGCATTGGACTTAATATGTGACGGGTGGAGCCCGCTATAGCTCCTCGATGCATCGGTAGGTCTCATAAGACAAACTAGTGTCTTGGAACAAGGCCTTGACAAAATATTATTTGTAGTCTTGGCACGAGGCCTTGGCTATGTGGTTATGATAGTCTGGCATTATGAATTCCATCATTATGAAAGTGGTTATTGATATTGCATGTGATTATTCGATTAGTAGAATATCCATGTGAATAAGTAAATGACATTATTTCATTTTATTTCTTCCATATTATGTTGAAGTTCAAGTTTAAAAGGCTTTTTTTTAGTTATACATTGCCTTAAATGTTTATTCCTATTTATGAAAGTTTCCGCTATATTGTTATCCTTATTGGGTATTTGAGCTCACCCCTTTCTATGTTTTATTTTTCCCAGGATGTGAAGAAGTAAATTATGAATAACCTGTAGGGATAGTATGAGGGGATAAGAGTGTGGACTATGGAGACTATGTTGTTGTAGTTTTCATTTTTATGATGTAATGTAAAACTTTATGAATATATCTAGTGTTTCCAAGTCTACTAAACTAATCAGTATTTCGAGATTTGATCTTTCTTGTGATCATGCCAATGTTATGTAATAATGCACTGAATCTAGGTAACTGGGGTCGGGGTGTTACACCTAGGGTGGGTGTGGTGTTAGGTGTGGGGCATCAGGAGCTCACCTATGAAAAATAGGGAGCTCAAGCTCACCACACCATAGGCTTGGGTGTGGTGAGGGAGAAACATTCAAGTCTTGGGTGCCAAGACATTTTAGCTAGTCATGGCAGGGTTTAGTAGAGGTTGGCAGAGCCACCATGGCTTAGACCACACTATCTTCTAGTCCATGGTGGTGATCAAATTCGGTTTTTAAAATAGGCATAAAATAGGATATGGAATGGAGTTTCATACCATGTATTGACCAAGGGTCACTATGGCATGTTGGGATATCAACATGTCATGGTGATGGTATTTGTCCTAAATTTATAAATAGGGGTCTCACACCCCCCCTGTTTCTAATCTCTATCCTTCCCTCAACCCTTATTTGACCCCTAAACATTCTCCCCTTCTCCATATACCTCCCAAGGTGTTCCTAAACCCTTGGTTCTTCTTGGAATATTTGGATTGGTGTTCTTTGGATCGAGGTAGGTCTCTTATCTCATGTTCTATCTTTTATCTATTTTTATTCTATTTGGGAGTACATTATAGTGAAATTTATCCTATTTTGGGTGGTTTTTTATGGTGGTCTTTTGTTCTTATTATTTGATGGTGATTTCTTTGAGATTGTTATGTCTTTACAACTTGTTTATTCCTTTATGAGTGGTTCTCTTTCAAGAGTCAATCTAGTTAGGGGATCCTTAATCTCTACTTATTTAGATTTACATGTGGTAATATCATGATTTTATCTTTCTTTGGGTAAATAGTATGTATTTTCATAACAAAGATAACTAATCCACTTAATTAAAATGGAAGGGAAGGGAAGAATCACATGATTTTTACTTATTCTTGTTATTTGTGCTTATATGGTTGTGTGTGATATTTGTTTTTCCAAGTATAAATTATGTTGAGATAGTGTGTTATTGTGGTTATTGAAAATTGGTGTTTTTTTGTGTTTGTTTTATTAAACTCACCACATATAGAAAATTTTATGAACATATGTTAGGCTGATAAATCGGTTTCCCATGAAATTTTTGATTTGTGTGAGAATAACCTTGACAAAAATGAATAATTATGGTGGAATAATTGTTAAATATAAAGTGATATGTGTAGTGGTTGAGGTGTTTGGTAGTTGTGATGTGTGGTGGCTATGATGTGTGGTGGATGAGATATGTGGTGGTTGTGATGTGGGGTGGTGGTGAAGTAAGGATTGTTGGCTTGATATAGGTGGGTTATATTATGTTGTGTTGAGTAGTTTCCTATTATATATGGAATGAACATGAAATGTTGACACATATAATGAAATGGCATGGGTTGAAATGATTAATGAACATGGGTGGAAATTAATTTGTAGAAAATAAAGTAATGTATGGAATGGATAATGAATAGGATGGAACTAAACATGAAATTAATAGGTTTATTAAATGAATATGGTTAGTAAATTAGAAAATCTAGAAATTGGTTGATTTGAAAGGAAAGATGGAATGTGTCTTGTGTGTGTGGATTTCTTATATGGTGTGGTGAATTTATAGGTTGAAACTATAGTGGTGGAGGTTGTGAGACCTTGTGTCGGTGTGTTTAGATATGTTGGTACCCTAGTTGTAAACCCCTAGGTTAAGATTTCATATTATCTATATATCATATATTTTTATTTTATTTATATACGCACCCCACCCAAGTCATGTGTTTACACCAATGCCTAAAGTTTTTGGGTTCTAAGTGTTTTTTATGACATCTAGGATATTGATAATGGATGTATTGATACCCCCTCTTCCTCGATCTCTTTCATATGAAAATGGTATGCATGGGTTTTGATGGCCATAATTCAAAATTACACTAGTAGTGATGTTTTATGAGGATGAGGTGGTTCATAGTAGGGATCATTCATGGTAGGAGGAGGTCATGAGGTTGATATCCTTCATGTTCATGATACCCTACTATTTTGGTTTTGTAAATGGTTATGATAGGATGTGTAAGTGATGTGGTTTCCCATGTGTCTTCGGGCAGTATATGATGTGGTTTCCCATGTTTCTTCAGTCATGGTTATTATATAAAGAATGGGAGTGCTATGACATATAAAGTTTGGGTGTGAGAGAATTAAACCAGTGGGAAAGTGTTGTAGGGTAACCTTTATCTATATACTTCTTATTATGTTACTATATTGGATGTATTATTTAGTGATTATTCCAAGGTGAAGATGGGTTGGGTTAGTTAGCCTATTTAGTTGCATGTTAATTCTGTTCTTAGTACACTGGTTCATTATTATGCTCTTTTCCCATGTGCATGAGAGACCTTGCGTGTGATCCTACTGAGTATACTTTCGATGATCACATTACATATATACAAACTATTTTTTAGGTTTCTAGGAGTAATTTGAGGACTGAGTTAGACATTACTAGCTTGAACATTGGAGTTGTTGTTGAGTCATTTCCTTAGGATTTTCTTTGCTATTTTATTTGAATACCCTCTTTTTATTTTTTTACTTTGTATAAGAATTATAGGGTGGTTTTGGTTTCCTTTTTTTCATTATGAGATGGATTTTCTTGGTGGTTTTCATTCTATCTCTCGATCCTTGTTAATTTATTTGAGGGTAATGCATTCTATATGTGATATTTTTATACCCTCGGCATTAGTCGCTAAACCAGAGCCTACTAAAGGCTGGACTTAGTGGTCATTATCTCTCTTCCTTCAATATCGTCCTAGGATGGGTACCTTTTGATGAAGGGGGTTATGATATAGTGGTATAAAAGCTTTAGGATGAGATATAGGATGGATTTTGGAGTTAGGTACTATAGGAATTGTATGGCTTGGTAGGTTGATAGTGTCAATTGATATTGGTGCATGAAATAAGCCAAAGAGACCGATTTGGACATGGGATTTTAGGTCCCCTTATGATTTGACACAAGGACCCTGGGTCTTCCAAATAACCAAGTGGGGTGATGCTTCTTACAAGTTAGAGATCTAGGAGAGGTATATGCATCATGATTTATTGTGTTCATGTTTTAATTGGGTGATATTTGGGAAATTAAAATGAATTAATTTAATAAACCTTAATAAGATTCCATGCTACCGGACTTGGGATTTCTCCTTATTTTCAAGGATGTATCTTGTTCATCATCTGCATGTATCTTAGAATATAAAGGTTCAATAGGATAACCTGGTTGATTGTTATAGGTTTAATTCAGCTGAGGAGGATGATCAGTGTTAGAAGATGTTGTGTTCCTTTTAGTGGAAAATTTTGTAAAAGTATGAGGAATATGTCTCTAATATTGAGATAGAGTACCGGTTGGAGGAGATCAAGATTGCCTTCAGTTTAATTTAGGATTGGGTATTGTACTAGGATTTTCTATCAGTTAGTCAGATGACGGGTGTTTCACATTAGTGGTGGATGTTATATCTTAATGATCAATAGGTGGCAGATATTTCCTAGGAAAATTTCTAGAATGAGTTATAAGTGGAGTTCTTATCATCGACTATGATGGTGGAAAATAGGAAGGATATTCTTTTTATTCGTTAGGGGAGTATGTTTGTATAGGATCTTAGGATCAATTTTATAAATCTTTTTCCTTTCACCCCTAATCCTTTTTCTGGTGATGAATTTCATTCGCAAAATCTTGAGGAGGCACTCTACTCATCTATCTAGTATACAATAACTCTATTTATATTGTTGACATATTTGAAGGTTAAGAAGAAGGAAAAGGTGATTGAGCATATTAACTCATGGGGGTTATCATGATAGGGGATATGTTGGGGTTCCTTGAAGAGTGGTATTTTTATTTGCACGTCTCAAATTCCAGGGCCTTTGAGGTTTTGACCAATAGAGAGTGAGTCGTAGTTATTTGCTTCATGTTTTTCTAGGTCCAATGGTTTTTTAGAATATTCTAAAGGATTTATGTTTGCATTCTATACCTATAGGGGTTATGTTCACCATCATGATCAATGACCAAACACTCAATAAGGATAGTTTGGTTTGGGTGGTCAGGCCCAGTCATAGAGGAAAAAAATGTTATTGCGACTTTTCCAGAAACCAATATGAGATAAAGTTAGTAGATACCAGCCTCAATATGGCCCCTATCCTCAGAGATATAAGCCAGATCATGGACATGGAGGTGTCCATCATTAGTAAGGTAGAGGATCTGGGCATAGATAGTTTCATGCCATGGAGATATCGGCACTAGAGGGACTATAGATTATCAAAGGTATGATTAGTTTATCACTTACCCTTATTTTTTACTTTTTTTTATTAGGAGCTTATCAATCCTTTATTTCGCCTACCATAGTTTTTTCTTTGTACTGGATGTGTAGTGGCTTCCTGAGCTCTTGGTTTTGACTACACCAGTCAGAGTCCAGACCTTCTTATTTGATGTGTTTTTTGGTGTGGGGTGATGATGGGGAAACATCAATCATGTGAATATCTCTTATTGATATAGATACATCCTTATGATTTTATCCTCATCATTTATTGGTTGTATTTATTATACATAGTTGTCGATTTCTTCTAGAGGAAGGTAGAATTCTTTAATGTGAATGTTCAATGTGTGGTTTTTATTGGTGAATGAGGTTTTTGGATGGGTAGTAGGCATGTGAATCCCCTTTTTTCCCTGATGGATAAATTTTTAGAAAATTATATGGGTGTTGGGATGTTGGAGACTCCTAGAGTTTTTGAGGAATTTCTATATGTCTTTCCTGGTGAGGTTGTAACATTTCCCCATCAACGTGATGTCAATTTTGAGATATATTTATAGTTATGAGTTTCTCTGATTTTAATGGATCATTATCATATGGAACCCTTTGAGTTGTGGGAGTTGAGAATTTAGATAGATGGCCTAATGTAAAATGGTTTCATTTGGCCTAGTGTGTCTCCATGGGGTGCTCCGATATTATTTTTCAAGAATGTGGATGGTAGTCTAAGGATGTGTGTAGGATACCAAAGGATGAATCAGGTGATAATCAGGAATCACTACCTTTTTCCAAGGATTAATGATCTTTTTGACCAACTGGGAGGATTTAATTAGTTTTATAAGATTGATTTGTGGTCTAGATATCATTAGCTGAGGGTGAAGGGGGAGGAAATTTCAAAGACTACCTTCTGATATACGTATGGGAACTTTGTGTTTGTGTCCACACCATTAAATGTCATGAACACACTGGTTGTGTTCATGGGGATCATGAACTCTATTTTTAGTGAGTTCCTAGACTATTTTTTAGTCATATTCATTGATGACATGTTGATCTACTCGAAGTTCAAGGAGGATCATTTCGATTATATTAGAGTTATCTTGCAGGTCCTCTAACACCACTATCCCTTTGGAAAGTTTTAAAAAACTATGTTTTGGAAACTATAGGTTCATTTCCTCAGGTGTGTGGTGTCTTGGAGTGGTGTGTTCATGGATCTGTCAAAGTTTGAGGTCGTTGTTTCTTGGTAATCACCCAAGAATGTGGTAGTGGTTCACAGTTTCCTAGGTATCATGGGATATTATCAAAGTTTTGTGTCTTAATTCACATATATTGTGGCCCTATTGATAGATCTAACCAGAAATTAATATGATTTCGTCTAGAATTATTAGTTTTTGGAAACATTTGACTACCTAAAGGGGATATTGATCAGTGATCTTGTGATTTGGTTTCTAATATAATGGGTGATGTTTGAGGTTTTCAGTAATGATTCTTATATGGGATTGGGATGGATCTTGAAGCAATATAAGGTAGTGATCGCTTATGGTTCTAGTTAGTTATTTCCCCATAGGCATAATTTGTCCACTCATGATATAGATCGTGCAGTGGTTGTGTTTGTGCTAAATCTGTGGCAACATTGCCTTATTAGAGAACTCTTTGTGGTGTTTACCAATCATAAGATCTTAAGGTATGCTTTCTATCAATACAACTTGAATTTGTGATAATAGAGGTGGATAGATTTTATTTAGTATTACAACTTTGAGATCTCTTATACCTTAGGGAAGGTAAATTTCATGGATTACACGCTAATGAGGAAGTTATGGAGGGATGTTGTTCAATATGCTAGGGATAATTAGAGGGTGATAGAGGAGTTGGTATCCATGCACCTAAATATAGGTATATTTAATGGTGTAGGTTTCTTATTTCATATGATAGTACAGTATTATCTGATATAGTGGGTGGAGGAGTCTCAGTGGGGAAACTCAAAGGAAAAGGTGGTGTGCGGCCATATTGTCTGTGGTGATGCCCTAAAGGGATGGTCGGATGATGGTTAGAAATGAATGTTGTTTTGGGGGGTATTCATTCCAATGGTGATGTATGAGGGAGTACTTAATGAGTTTCACAAATAACCTTTAATAGTGCACCTAGGAGTATATAATATGTACTATTATTTAAGGATACAGTTTTGGTAGCCCGGGATGAAATGGTCAATGGCAGAGTTCATAGTTCGGTGTCTACATTTATAGTAGGTAAAGGCAGAACATTGTATTCTTGGAGGTTTGTTTCAATTCTTGTATATCCCCAAGTGGAATTAGGGTGAAATCTCAATGGACTTCATCATATTATTACCTCATATCAGGGAGGATATGATTCAATCTAGTTAATCGTATTTTGGTTGAAGAAGTTGACTCACTTCCTACCCATAAAGGATTCGAGCATCATGGATGTTTTAGAAAGGATTTATATAGTGCAGCTACATGGAATTTTGAGGTCCATTATCTCAGATCAAGGTACTCATTTTACCTTGAAAGTCTGTAAAGTATTACAACATGCTTTTGGAACTTAGTTATACCTCATCACAGTTTCTACGTTCAAACATACAGAAATATATAGAGAACTATCCAGACATTGTAGGATATATTTCAAGCATATATCCTAAATTTTATCAGATCCTAGGAAAATAATTTTCCTTTGGTTTAGTTCTATTATAACAATATATACCACTCATCCATCTACATATCTCTATTTGATGTGTTGTATGGGAGGTTGTGTCAATCCCCGCTATGCTAGATCAAGATTGGGGATTCATCTATTCTTGGTCCTGATGTAGTGTAAAGCATGATAGAGAATATTCATGTAGTTCATGAAAGTATGAAGGTTTCATATAACCAACAAAAATCTTATGTAGGTCGTAGGAGGAGACCCTTTGATTTTGAGTATAGGGACTACATATTCTTAAAGGTTTTCCCTCATCGAGGGTAGTGGAGGTTTTTCAAGGGAGTAAGATTTTTACCCAATTCATCAGACCCTTCTAGGTGTTCGAGCATATTGGTGTGGTGGAATATTAGTTGGAAATTCCACAATAGTTGGACAGAATACATGAAATCTTACATGTATCTCATCCCCATTGATACCTTAACGATGAATCCCATGTCTTATTCTAGGGAGAGTTTGATATCAAGGATGAAGCGAAATTCATGGATAGACTAGTAGAGATCTAGGATCATCGATAGAAGGTGTTATGGGAATGAACCATTCCTTTGGTTCATGTTTTTGGAGGCATGGCGGCTTAGAGGAGAGTACTTGTTAGTATGATATGCAAATACATGCCCAATACCCTGAGTTGTTTTGAGTTTTCCTTTGTTTTGTTTTGTTGTAATGTCATGATGTTGTAATATTGTTGATTTATAAGATGTTTCTTATCTCTTGATTATGGTTTGTGTTAAGGCCTCAAGCATATGAAGAAGGGAAATCCCCCTTCTCAATAAAGACATGTTATACTATGAAGCATTTTAAAAATATGTGGGTGAGTCAGTTCCACCCAAAGATATGTTAAAGGAGTTAAATAATATATCAAAACTAGAAAAATTCCATATTTACACACACCTATTTCCACAATTTATTGAAATTGTGGAAATAGGGAATATTTTGCAATAGTTTATTTGAAATTGTTCCAATAAATTCAGGTTAAGACTTCTTGATCAAGATTTATCCCCTCATGATCGACCCCTCTTCTTTTCCTCTAAAAATATGTTCTTAACAACCATTCCTAACCTCCTCTGTAGATCTCCTAACAACATTCCTATGATGTGGCTCTGACATAGCCAGCCACCTCCACATATCTCCCAATGACCTTCCTATGACGTGGCTCCGACATAGCCATCCTCCTATGAAAATCTCCTGATAACCCTTCTTGGCCTCCTCCATAGATCTCCTGATGACCCTACCTTTTCAGATCTCCTAATGACCCTCAAATATTCTTCTAATAGACCTCATATGACATGGATCTGACATGGCCTCCCCACCTTCATATCTAAGTGCCCTCCCCACAATCCTTCTCCTTTGACACAGCTTCCACGCGTCTTCTATGTGGTCGTCTTCTTCGACATTGATTGATCTCCCTTATGAATTCTATAGTGAGCCCCTAAATATCCCTCTTCCCCCTCTGACATCAATCTTTAACCCCTCCAAATACCACAGTGAGCCCCTCTGAATCCCACATGGAGCCCCTCTAAATCCCTTCCCTTTTCCCTCTTCATTATTATTCTATCTCCCCTTTGAAACTCTTTCCTCTTCATGATCGAGCTCCACTCCATAGTGCTTCTCTATTTGTGATCGATTCCCTCTATAGTGTCTCCCTCTTCAAAATAGAGCATCTCCATAGTCCATCCCTATTCTTGATCAAAATACAGTTCAATACAATTCAATTCTATTATAATTTTTTGTTTTGTATTGATTCTATTTAAATCTGTTTTGTTTTGTTTTGTCTGGTATGACCTAATTCATTTTGGCTAAGGGTTATTTAATTTATTCTACCTAGGTTTATTTTATATTTTTTCAGTCAATTTAGTTATTCCATATTATACTATATTTTATTCTATTTAGTTTAATTTTCTTTATTTCATTTTAGTTGATTTCATTTTAGTTTTATTCATAGTTGTTAAAGGCACATGGCGTAGTAATTATTAAAGGTTTTTTAGGGATATGTCATGTGGTGCGGCATGCAATTCACTCCTCATATAAATATGGAACAATTAATTAAAAATAATATATGTAGTTTTCAATAATATTTTAATTTTTTAAAAAAACATAAATTCAATAAAATTAAACAATAAATCATAGAGAATCTTTATTTTTGAAAGAATAAGAAGAATTTCAGCTACTTCCATGCCCTTAGTAACCTACTACAATGTAGGGGGATGATTTTTTTAGTGAAAAAACACTAGAGTCGTGAAGGGTAAGGCATTTTTATGTTTCAGTTTTTTTAAAATTTTGAGACCTCTTATTTTTTACCCATAAAAATGTTCTTTTTTCCTTAGTATGTTAGAGGGGAAACTCTTTCCCAGCCTAGTACTACCTTTGGTCCAAAAAATTCCATTTTCTAGGGATGTTCCTAATGTTATCATTTGATTAGTATGACTTTTCCTAGATCGACACCGACATTGGCCCCAAAAAAAATCATTTTTTTAGATTTACGTGTGATGAACACACTTTCCTATGCTTGGTGCCACTATGCCTCGTAGAAAGGTGTGTGCCTCAGTACCTTATGTGAGTCTCAATGATATAACCTTACTTAAGACATGATGAGGCAACCACTATGCTCCTTATAACGTCTCATGCCAAGGTGTGTGCCTTAGCATGCCTTTAACAACCATGGTGTCATTTATTTTAGTTTGGCTTTTTGGGTCAGTTTTATCTTTATTCTAGTGCACTAAATAATAAATAGTTAGTTTGGATTAGGTTAGTTTAGGTTATTTCGATTTACATCTATTTTGAATGATTTAGATATGTTTCATTTTCCGTTATTTTCATTTCTTAAAAAATATTCTATTTGATTTAATTTAGTTTGGTTATTATATTCATTTTAGTGAGTTTGATCAAGTTTAGTTCCATTCCATTTCATTTTATTTGAGTCAAATCAATTTGAGTTAGTTTTGGTCAATTAATTTTTGTTTAGTTTGGGTAAGTTAGGTTATTGTTATTTATTCAATTCTCTTTTATTGATTATATTATTTTCTATTCCATTCAATTAAATTTTAATTAAATTAGTTTTGTTTAGATTAGTTAATTTTTTATTTGTCTAGTATAGTTCAATTCATTCATATCCTTTTTTTGGTGTTGATCAACTTGATTGGGGTTAGTTTCATTTTGTTTAATTTAGTTTAGGTCTATTTTAATTGGTTTAGTCAATGAATTGAAATATTGTTATTAAAAATCAATAATTTTACTAATTGTTTGTCTCTTTATATTAGAATAGATAGAATATGGATGTATAATGTTGGTCGGATCACCAATGAGTTTTAGAAAGAGTTGGAATATTTTTTGGATTTTTCATTCAATAATGGTTCAGATAGCAGATTGATTTGATTCCCATGTTTTGATTACATTGTAAGACTATAGTTAACATGTGAGGAAGTGAGTTACCATATCACTAAAAATGTTTTCAAAAAGAATATCATTTTTTATATCACAATGGTGAAAAAGTTCAAGTGGAGAATGAAATTAATTCATCTGAAAGGATCAGAATGGAAAATTTGATTTCTGATTAGTTACCATTTGTTTCTCAAGAAAAAACTTCATGTAGAGCAATGGAAGAGGAAATTAATACAGGGCCATAATTTTTATCTAATGATCATAATGACAACATTGAGCATGTTAAAAATTTTCCTGAAGATGTGATTACCCCAGTATACCAATCATGTGGAAAAATGACCACACTTAAGTTTTTAATGATATTGTATCATGGGAAAACAATATATGGATTTATTAATACTGTGATTGACTATATAATTACCTTTTTTAATAAAATACAACCTGATAATGCATGTATTTCTGAAAATTATTATATGGCATCAATGTTGGCTGAAAATTTTGGATTTTCAAGTGCTAAAATCCACACATTCTCTAAATATTGTTGTATATTTTGGAAGGGTAATGTTGAGTTAAATGAGTAAAAACAATTCATTAAATTTAAATAGGAGACTAATAAATATAGAACTCAATCTCATATACCATAGAAAGTGAGTTTTCACTTTCCATTGATTTATAGACTTTAGAAACTTTTTATGTTAGAACAAATGACAAAGAATATGAGATAGCATGAAGATGAAAGAAATAAGGATAATGACGATATAATTCATCCCATTAACATGTTAGCATGGAAAAAATTTGATAGGATATACCTAGATTTTTTAGTTGACCCACAAAATGTTATATTGGGATTTTCCTATGATGGTTTCAACCCATTTCAGCAGATACATACTGCAAATAGTACTTAGCCTATTTTCATCCATATTTATAATTTTCCAACATGGATATGCATGAAAAATCCATTTAATATCATGATTATATTAATTTATAGACCCAATGATCCTAGAAATGATATTGACATATACTTACAACCATTAATAAATGAGTTGAAGGAGCTTTGGAACATTGGGGTGTAAAAATATGATGCATTTAGAAAGGATTACTTTACGTGTCATGCAACATTATTATAGGCAATAAATGATTTCCCTACTTATGAAATGATTTATAGTTGGAGTTCCAATGGTAGATTATCCTTCCCCATTTGTATGAAAAATACACATTCTAGAAGATTAAAGTTTCAAAAAACTTTTAGTTTCATAGGAAATCGATGATTTCTACAAATGGATCATTCATATAGGAAAAATTGAAGATGGTTTGATAGTTCCATAGAGATAGATGAAGTACCTCAACGAATGTCAGGGGGTGATATCCTTATAGAACTTGATGGTTTGAATTTTATTCTTGGAAAGGATCATTCAAATTCTAGAAAGTGTAAGAATGTTCCTTCGAATTCCAGTAAAAATTGGAGAAAGAAATGTATATTCTTTGAGTTTCCATATTAGTAATAAAATTTTCTATGTCGCTTCTTTGATGTAATTCATATTATGAAAAATGTGTGTGAAATGTTACTTACAACACTTTTAAATGTAAATGAGAAAAAATAAGATTTATGCTCATGTTTTGATTTAATAGATTGGGGTATAAAACTAAGATATCATCCTAAGTTAATTGGTCAGAATCAGTGGAAAGTCCCTTTTAATTGTTTTTTGAGGACAAATACAGAGAAAAAAAATTATTCAAGTCTTAGAAATTTTAAAGGTTTAAGATGGTTATTAGAGTAAAATTTTTAAACAAGTAAATACATGAGATGTGAAACTAAAATCCCTTAAAACCAATGACTACCATGTCCTTTTTCATCAATTGATTCCTATTTTCATTTAAAATTTATTGTCACATAATTCTAGGGTCATTTTTATTATATTATGTCACTTTTATCATAACCTTTGTGCTAAAATATTAAACAAAATTATTGTGAAAAAAATGCAGACTGATTCACCAATCTTTCTTTAAGACTTTGAGAAAAAATTCCCTCCATCATTTTTCACATGTTCGTTATATCTAACCGGGAATCTTCCAATAGAATTTATTTTTGGTGGTCTTGTTTCTAGTCGGTGGGTGTATACAATAGAAATAATTATTTTTACATTGAAATCTTATGTAATAAATAATAATCAACCTAAATGGTCAATTATGAAAGGTTATTTAGCACATTAATGCATGTATTTTTGTTCAATGTATTTGGATAATGTCACCATGAGTTCTAATTGGCTAATGAGAATTGAAGATGACCAATATGATCCCATTGAGATAAAATTTCCATCACTTCTCTAAATAGGGGGTATCAGGACCATACAAGTCTTGTACTTTGAATAGGGATAAGTGGGAAATAGCTCATAATGCGGTATTATTCAACTATGGTGTGGTTGATGATTACATCTAGTAAGTAAAATTCTATATATATATATATATATATATTGTATTTTTTCCATAGTTTCTTACATCATTAAATTTTCATATTTGTAGGGAATATAGTGAAATTATAAAAATAGCACATTGTTCTTTATCTATTAATAGGTGGGAGCAATTACATAGTAAATGATTTCCTACTTAGTTGAATTAAAAGGTAAAAAATTCTTTTTATACATGAAAAAAATCATTTTTAATTGTTTAATATTCGATGTTGATATATTTCGGGTCTAAATTTTACCAATGGATGATGTATATAATGAAATAAGGGCATTTTAATTTTATTTGAACAATGTGGTCTATGATTGTAAATTAATGGTTTTCAATGGTTTTAAATTCATTGTAAATAGTTTTGTGAAAAACATGAAAACATAGCATGATGGTGTCATGATAAGTGCAACAACAAATTGTTATGCTAGTGCATTAGACAGATAGCCTCGATCATAAAATTTGTCATATTAAGGAGTTTTTTAGAGAATATTTTTATTAGATTACTATGAACATGGTCATGTTTCTATGATGAAATGAAATTATTTGATTTAATGAAGCAAAAAGTATTGTATATAGATAGTTTTATATTTAGAGTGATTGATATAAACCATCAGCTGGGAATAGATGAGCCTTGCATTCTTGCATCACAAGCTAGATAAGTTTTTTATGTAAATAACCCTTCAAATCCGTAATTTGGTGTTATTGTTGATGTTATTACAAGATATATTTTTGATGAAGGAATGGATGATAGTGATGTTTTGAATGAACCAGTTAGTATTCACTCAAATGTATCATTTGATGACACTGATGATTCAATTGTTAGAATGGATTGTGAACTGGAAATTATAACAGATAATGCATAGTGTTGACATGTTTGGAAGTATTTAGTTTATATTATTTTGACATGGTACGTGTTTTTTTAACTTTTAAAAAAGTTATATAATTAATTTTGTTAAGTATATTATACTAGTTATCTATTTTCATATTTTTTGTATATTTCATACATGGTTTATAAATATTTTAATTCACAAACTATTTATTAGGATATATTTATTATATTGTCACATTTCTAAGATGTATTTTATAAATTGATAATTATTTGGTCATTCGTACTTGAATATGGTTAATATTGTTGAAATTTATATAATAATTGATAATAAAAATGAACTCAAATGAAAAGAAATTTTCCTTTTCCATTATAAGAAACTGTTTTTTAATTGTTTTGTATTGTCACATTCCTTCTATATCCTCAAAATGTGTACCAAATATGAAGTTTTAGGTAATAAATGTAAATATAATATCATGTTTTTTTATGGTTAAATAAGAATAAAATCCATGTAGATAACTGAAATCAATTATTTAGCTTATTTTAAAATTTAAAGGAGTAGCTTCTATTATTGTGTAATGTTTTCTTTTTTACAGTAAACCACTTAATAAAAATAAACTTAATGGAAGATGTAAATTTCTGAAAATTAATATAAAATTTCTTAGCTTCTTTATAGTTATTTAATGTTTTATTATATTTTTAAAATTTTCACATCAATTCTGACTTTTTTAGTTTATTATGTATTATGAGGAGGTTCAAAAAAACAAACGGGGGAAAACAATCACCAGCTTAGAGAAGATGGACTAAAAAATAAGATTGTTCTAGTGAGTACCTTATTTATTTATTGACTATTTATGAACTTTTATCAAATCATATTTAATATGAATAGTAATCATCAAGGAGACAACTTGTGTTTAGTGAGGATAGACCAGGTAGTCCAAAATATAGGACCGACCCTACATACAGTCTCCCTACATGCAGTGCCTCAGAGCTCATGGATCTGTAGTCACTGGGACACTATCCTCCCATCATGCATCCCCCTCATGTACCTTACCCATACATGGGTGGAAATCATTTTTATCCATTTCCTCCTACTAGCATGCAGGGTAGTCCCTCTCCTTCCATCTCTTAGCCTTTTTTCCCTTATCCACCTTCAACTCTATAGGTCCATTGTTTATGCCCCTATGTGCTCATAACCTCCTACCCAACGTCATAATATATATTCTACTATAGAGGACACTTCTCCAGTTTCCATCCCTCAACATAGTGTGCAGGATCGAGTGTCAACAAATAGTGATATGGGTAAATGTTTAAAAAGTAATGAAGCTAATAATTTTTTATTAAATTTCAGTTATATATGTGTATAAAATATTTTTTATTTTTTCAATATTATATTCTAGTAAAATACATGGTCGTACACATATTCATGTAGTTTGGAATAGAAACACACAAATCGTGGTCCGGTATAATGAGGACGTGAAAATTATTGGAAAAATGGTAATGAATTGTGTAGTTTCATAGGGACACTCAGCAGACATGACAATATTATTCTAGTTCAAGAAATATAGTGAAGAAAAGTTAGATGGGAAATAAAATACAAGTATTGGATTTAAATTTGGGTAATATATTTTTTGAAATTAATTTTCAATTTCTTAATAAATTATTATTAACAAACTTGTTTTAATATTTAGATCTGATATAACTTCCCAAATGGTCTTCATGCAAAGGCAGCTAGGTTAATAGAACTAGGTGAGATGTGGTGGGACTAAAAACATGACTTGCATGTTAGATAGAAAAACATAAGAGGTACTGATCTTGAAAATATACCAATCTTCAAAAAATTATCACTTTCATAATATAAAGAACTCATTTAATAATGGAGAAATTCCTATTTTAAGGTAATTTACTAAATTGTACATTTAATTTAGTTTTTTTCTATTGGGATCCATTAACTCTTTAACATACCATAAATAAATTTATGTTTGGAATGAAAGAGAGATACTTGGCCTCTTTCCTTAAATGTCTTTATAAGGATCTTATTATCATGAAACTACTTGAAATTTTGTTTATATAATTTTTTTTCTATATTATGAGGGGGCTTTAGGTCATGTCTATTTTCTACTGAATACACTGACTATTCTATTGTTGATCTCTTCCTCCTAATTTTATACCATAGAGAGATCATTGTATGGTTAAAAACCTAACAGATTTATAAATGTATTCATCTATGTCTCCTTCTTAAATAATAAAATCATCATGTTTATCTAGATAAATTTCATAATTTTTCTTGCCATTAAGAAATAGATACATCACATACATTTGAAAAATATTAAATCTTATAAAGAAAAATAAATGTATAAGTCATAATAAAATTTATTATAAACAAACTGAGCCAACTGGGTGGCCTGAAAGAGTCCCTACAAAGACGAGTATAATAAAATTTAGAATTATTTCCTCCCAACCTTTACAGATAATCCAAATCTGGTGTAATTTTATAAGTGGCATTAAGAGATATATTCCACCAATTCATGGTACAAAAGTTTAGGTTATATGTCCTAGATGCAACCCATTTGATCTAAAGTAGAATGGACTACTAACACCTTCTAACATCAGGACATGTAGATGAGTGATGATAAAACATGTTGCCTACTTATAGTCATTAAATAAATTGGGCCCTATGGAATCCCAATTATGATACTAGTTGTTGAAGAAGGTTCCATACAAATATGGTAATAATAGACATGTTAAATAAACTTGGTTTTTGATGCCCAAAACACCGGATTTAGTGGGTTTGAATGTTTTTTACATGTCACCATGATAGCCATGTTCTCAAAGATACTTCTAACTCAATTGAAATTGTGAATGTACTTTTCAAGACTCTCGGGGAGTTCCATTGACCATTTATATATGTTAAAATCATATAAAAAGTCATGAAAATCCTGTACTAATTACACATGATTGACCTCCTGATTTATCATAAAGAATTTATCATTAAATACATTTGATCTTGTTGTTACCATCTCCTTACCTTTCCCTCTTGTAAAGTTCCATGACATCAAAGAGAGTCTCAACGTAATTTTTCATGTTCTCTTTTCATTAGAACAAATCAAATCATATTCTATATTTAACTACTTGAATGATTTAAAATCTATTTCTTTATCATTATTGAATTTTCATTTGATGAAAGATTCACTTATTATTTCAAAATTAATAAGACTAATGGAAAGTTCATCAACAGATTCATCATCAAGACATTTATCTTCAAGTGATGAGATATTTGCATCAACCTATTATGGATTAATTTTCATGAGTTTCTTTACCATATTAATAATTCTAAACTTCCTTCTATATTTTTACTTCATTATTTTATTCCTCTAATCCAAATTTTAAGTCAATAAGGGGTTTTTGTGTGTTCATGACATGAATTTAAAGTGTTTTTTGTATTTTTAAGTTTAAAGTGTGAGTGTATAATGAAATGGAATAGGATAATAGAAACAATAAAAATTAGAGTTGGATTAAATGAATTTTGAGTGGGAGAATAATGGTTATGATCAACCTTGTGATGCATGATAAATGAATTACCAAAAAAATGTGTTAGAAACATAGCCAATTCCTTAAACATCACTACACACAACTTTTACAAAAAATCATGTTTTTCATTTACTTTAGAAAACATATTTCAAACAACACCATTTTTTAAAAAATACATGTAAAAATAATTAAATATAACATCACACATTACTACACATGATTGGAAAAGTACAATCTATACTACTTATCATGCTTTAACAAATTAAAACAAAAAACAATACATACTTATGATGTGTGAAAATAAAAATTACATACTCATGCATAACAAGTAGTGAATAAAACCAAAATAGATATAACTATATTGAACTTAATTAAAATTTCTCAAATATACCTAGATATAGTTCAGTTTTTTTTCTTTTTAAAATATATTTCTTGTATCTTTTAAATTAATGTTTAATAATGGTATAAAAAATAGAGTTTTCTTGTTCCTTTTTTCCATTTGTTAGTGATAACTTTTTTGGTTGATTAGAATATAAGATGTTAATTTTTTATTAGATTAGAACTAATTTTTTGGTCTATTTATTGAATTTAAATTTGGTTCTTATGAGTGTGTTTAGTTTTATGAAATTTGAAAAACCCAGTTACTTGAGTAATGTCTCGAACTCATTGAATTATTAAGATTAAATGATGATTTTTTATCCCTTGTGACTTGTTAAAATGATAGTTTATTTTTTTTACTAATAGGATTAATCTAAAATAAATATAAGAAATAAGAGATCCATGAAATATATTCATACTCTGGGGTGCACTATAATGATATATCATGAACTTTTTCAGGTAATATATGATTTAAAATTGAATATACACTTATTTTTTCATTGATTTAGGTCTAATTTTCATATAGAAATTGGCATTAAATATTGATGGATGGGTTCCTTGATCATCATTGTTTTGTTCTAGTATAAAAAAGAAATATATAAGTGTTGTGAATTAGGAAACATAGATAAAAATTGTAAGAATGTTTTTAAATTTTTAGTTTATATTTAATATGGTACATATAATTATTTTTTTGCATTTAATTAGATTTATTTAATGTTAAAAACAAGAATATTTAAAAGAAATATCTATTATATAAACTCAAACAAATAATCCTCAATCAATAAGAGACTAAAAATGGTGATAAACAAAATAAATGGGGATTTTCCATCTCTATATTAATTCTTCTTTAGTTTCAGCTTCTATGATATAGATATAACATAGGATAGGACTTGTCCTACTTCATACTCTTTCCTCTTTCTTTTCTACCTTTGATGATGATAGGTATGTAATAGAAAAACCTCATCAGCCTTCTTCACTTCTACTCTTTATCTTCTTTATTGATAAATAGTATCATCTCTATAGAGTATAATTGTCTTAACTCTCTCTCTCATATTCAAAATGATTACTAGAATAAATGGTTGGTTTTTCACACTCTTCAATATTCAGTATGTTGATCAAAATTTAGTTTCGAGTTATCCTCTATTTCATCGCATAGTATATTTGATTCATTTAATTTCTATTATTCATAGAAAACATGACTGTTATTTCCATATTTCAAATAAGGAAATATCATGATATATGATACTATTATTTTTTCAATTGTCCTTGGTTATATAATATATTTTAAAATATTGAATTTTTATCTTTATTGAATATATTAAAATATTTCTATTTAAAACCCTACAATTATGATTCAAAGATCTTCTCATCACTCACAATTTATTTATACACCAATATTAGCTTAAATTACTATAGAATTTCTAAAAACATCCTAAAATTTTATATTTTAAGTCTATCATAACATCATCTTTCTTTTATCTCTATACATGTCACTTTTTTTAAACAATTAACATAATACTCTTATATAGGCAGTCGGTTACCCTTATTCATCTCTTAAGAAAATCATCTAAACATTATGTGACCTCCTTGACACCCTCATATATATTCAAGGAAGACTAGTTTACCCTTATTTATTTTATTTAAATCATTTATATATTTATTATAAAATTCATTTCACTATTTTTCTCATCCTATCACCTCTTGATAGGAAATTTACATTAACTTTTTTACATTATAGTGCAGTTTATAACTTTTTTATAATCTCAATTTACCCTCTAAGTGACCTTAAATATCCCTCTATTATAACCTTTACACATTGAGAAATGAACCTTTAAATTTCAAATTATTGCTTGGTACTTTTTGAATCTCCGTTATATAAGTTTTGGACTATCCTTAAGTATCTTGAGTAACATCATATGTAATCTTACATATACATACAAACCTTAGAGTGACTCTTAATTATGATTTATATTTCTTGATCAACCCTTATGTACTACACTTACATATCAACATAATGACTTTCTCTTTTCTAATTTTTAGATTCAACATAAAATTCTAGAACATATTTAAGTCAATTAAAAACATCTTTAAGTCATATAAATGAATCTACAACCACTCCAACTCATCTCCAAATACTATAGATGACTTTCAAAATTTATCAATCTCAAAACTCTTCAGTATAATTACCAATGCTATAGTAATTCAACCATTGATAATGTAAATGTGTAAGCACAACCAATGTAATATTGTTACTAAAGAATCCAAACATGAAAATATTTAATCATTGTTAGTGTAATGTTGTTAATAATATTGGATGTAGTACTTATGTAATGACATGATACTAATATTGTCTATAAGAGAGGCATACTACCACAATACTGATATTATAGCATTGATACTAATTAAGTAAAATATATGAATATGTAACTACTTCTAGTAATTATGATAATATAATAGTGTTATAATGATGATATTGCAATGTTACTTCTCATCAGTTGAACTTGATCGTGGTCTGTATTTTCTAGAAGAATTGGTTAAACACAATTAAATTTTAGTTTTTTTATATTTTGTAAGTTATATTCTTATTTTATATTATTTATTTATTTTATTATCTACTAAAATGGTAAAACCATTTTATAGGATGCTCTTCAAGCTCTGGCAGTGAAGGAACCAAACACATTTGGACCAAAAGATCATTTAAATAAAATCCTAGGTGATGAGAATGGTTTTAAAGTTCATTGAAACCTAGAAAAAAATCATGCCATTTAAATATTGGTCTTCAGGTATTGAATCTTATAGAAACACTATAGGAATAGTTACCAAAGAATAATTACATGTCACTATTGAGTCAAAAAAACAATAAGTTCGACAAGAGTCTCAACATAAGAAGAAAAGGCAAAATGAACAATTATTCAAAGTGAAATCAGTTATATTCTCTTCACTTCCTCTAAATGGTGAAGCAATATTGGGTGAATGTTTATCGATTCTGCACTCGATATATGAGGATGGTGATGATTGTATAGCTAATGATGCTGGTAGAGAGGATAAGGATGATGGAGAGGGTGATAGTGGAGAGTCTGGTGATGATGGATAGGGTGCTGGTGGTGGTGAAGATGATGCTGATGTTGGTGGAACATGCATTGACGGTGTTGATATCAATGTCGACGATGACAAGGATTTGGATGACATTATTGAGTGGCATTATTGATAGTTTTTGTATCTTTAATTTTTTTTTATTTTTTATAAAATTTAAAATTTATATATATTAGTTTTTTATATTTTTTTGTATTTTTCTGGAAATGGGATACTATAGGTGGTGAATTTGGTATATTTTAGGTGGTCTGTATGGCCTGGAAGTACTTTATGGTTGGAATTTGGTATGTTGTAGGTAGTTTTTTTGTCTTGAAGGTTGTCAATTTAGTATGGAATATTGCTATCCTACAGCCATTATTTTAACTGTGTCATTAAAAGACACGGTTTTATCATGGATATAGGTTTCAACTATCATGATTTAAGTCATGGTAATATATAACCTACACCCACAGTTTAAACCACGGAAATTGTTAAGGGCTGCTACAAAAACTTTAGCCACTATGGTTTAGAAAATCGTGGTAATAGGTTATTGCCATAGTTTTTTGTCTTATGGGTATGGTTCCAAACCGTGGCCATAGTTTAATTTTCTAGTTTCTTATTTTAAAACATTATTTTGAATTTTATAACCCATTATTTAATTTTATGAACATAAATTATATTTTATTCAAATTAAAAATTAATTATTGGGTATTTGCATTTAATGGTATGTTTGTAAGGTTTCATTTAGTTTTAACATGATAAAAAAGTATAAAAACCTTCCTTTGTTTATAATTTAATCAAAAAAATTATGGAAATCAACTTTTTACTTTATTATAATGTAAATTATTTTTATGTTTAAATCAGGTATTTGTCTCGAAATTGTTTTCTCTGTGTTTTGTGTTCTTATATTAAAAGAAATTTATGACAATTATAAAAATTGAATTTTATAAAATTGATTAAATATTTAGAATCATCGTGTACAAATTTTTTTAAAATCCCCTTTTATTTTTGGTCAAATAATTATATTATCATGGTAAAAATTTATCATGATTAAGGTTAAATTGGGTTTAAAGGGGGTTTAACT
This sequence comes from Viscum album, assembly GCA_963277665.1. Classification (NCBI taxonomy): domain Eukaryota; kingdom Viridiplantae; phylum Streptophyta; class Magnoliopsida; order Santalales; family Viscaceae; genus Viscum; species Viscum album. The sequence goes on along the minus strand of OY728129.1, from coordinate 424,754,419 downwards.
AGGAGATAAGTCTTAAAATATCTCAAAAAATTATCAAAATATGATTTTTTGAGTTATTTAGACCCTATAAAATCTTATCTAATAATTTTGGGTGCCTTGGTTTCACTTGACAATGAATAAGTCCTTATATTAATTTAAAATTTTGAATAATTACAAGAGTTTCCCTCCCATTGCTTATAAAAGGTAGACACTTATCTATTATTCACACCTCTTTAACCACTTATATCGACCAATACTTTCCCAAATAACTTCCCAACATTCCTCCCCATGACTTAGAGGCTCTTTTATCACTAAAATACCAACCTATGAGGCTTAAGGTGTGAGGTAAAGGCGGTTTTCCAAATAATATGTATAACACTTAACTAATAATTTCCATTTTAAATCATCTTCTACCTCATTAAAATATTCTTAAACCATAATGATTTAACAAAATATATATCTAAAATATAATTAAATTTTATTATGTTTATGTTATATCCCTTATTCAACTCTTTTTCTATCCTATAAGTAATGAAAACATCGTTCATGCATACAGTTGGACTGCCACCTCCACAAAGCGATGTGCTTTTTTCCATAACTACTTCTCATAGCTGGTTATAAATATGGATTTAATATATATATATATATATATATATTTGATATTAATTACATAATTATAATTTTATAAATATAATATATCATCTATTTTCTTACCTTTTCACCTGTTGAAAAATGATAATGTCATTCGTGCGTATGTGTAGATTACCACCTCCACGAAATGATGTGACTTATTTTTAATTATTGACTTAAAAGTATGGTTTTAAAAGTTTATTAAATGTATAAATATAATAAATATTTCATGATTAATATTCTTAATATTGTGTAACTAATACTCCTTTGACTATAGTCTAACTACCAAAGTTTCTTTGGGAATTATAAATCGAACGACCTCAAATTGTCTGACATGAACTTAATAGTTTTAGTAACTGAAAAATAACCCAGTAATGAATTATATAAGAGGAATAGTGATAATTGTATGAACATGAAAAATTTTCTTAATAAAGTAGGAAAGTAATATCATTTTATTATTTATACATTATAGAATGTACAAAGCTATACAGGACTTAAGGTAAGGGATTTATCATCATAATTTCATTTCTTTAAGACTCGTCCCATTTTCACCACATTTTTTATTTTTTGTAGTATATATACATCTATATGGATACCATTTATAATTTATCATTAATTTACTGAAATTAAAGCGGTTTAAAAATCATTTTCAAGTTCCCTCCATCAATGTTCTTTCGATTCAAAAGTTACTAAAGCCTTAAGAAATTTTCCTTTAAAACATTATTTTCAATGTTTTAAACTATTTCACTTCATATACATGTTCATTAAACTATTTCAATAATTTTATTATTTACACTTAAAATACTATTAAATTTAATTGTCAACTACTTTTTAATTTCTTTACAAATGTTTAAAAAGGAGTGTTTTAACATTTTTTTATATGGGTCACTTTTGACTTTTTTTACCATAAGTGAAAAAAAAAAGTTATGTTAAGATACACAGCATGAGTATAATCTACCTCCATCATGACCATTGTTCTTTAATAATATTCTATAAAAAATTTCATGGTTTTTTCAAAGAAAACTTTAATCTATAATCTTCTATGAATTTTTCATTTTAAGAGTTTCCAAAGAAAAAGGATATCTCTTATAATTTTTATGTAAATCCCAATAGTGCTTCTATATATGTATTAAAAATTATATTATATGAGTTTTTAATATAGAAATGCAAGATTATATGTGTTTTTTATATGTTATGATCCTTGTAAATTTTTCATGATGACAGTTGATCCCAGTATAGCTCTCTAATTCATTGGGTAATGATTTTTTTCTCTAAGGAATATATATTGGATTAACTATGTGGGTTATTCTGTTTATAAGAGTGCTTGTAAGATTAATTTTAAGAGTGGTATAAAGATGATGTCCCAATGTACCTATATTTTTTTATTATTTAAAATGATTTTTTCAGGGTAGTATTTTGATTTTTTAAGGTAAGCTAATGATCTTTTGTTTAAAGGAAATTTTATGCCCGTTTAAAGGGTGAAAAATGTGTTTTTCAAGAAAATGTTTTCATAATTTCCCATATTTTACAAGAAACCATCATGATTATGATTTTTTACTTTATGATTTATTATGATATTCTTTTTAAATATTTGGGAAAAGAAGTTAATTTCTCGAGTAAGTAAATGATTATTTGAGCTCAAAGTTTATTATAAAAAATGAAAACTTTTTATGGGTTTTCATTAATTTTAAAATGGAATAATAGGTTTATTTTATTTCATGTCTCTTATTGATATTTTATTTTCTCATCCCACTTTTTCAAATTCTTTTAATCGGGCTTAAGGATGAGTAGGATATTAACAAAGTCATAGATTCTTTTTTGGGAATTATCTTGAATGTAGCATGTGTATCTATATAAAGGACATGTTTTGTAGAAAAATGGACACAATGTGTTGGTGTTCGCTATCTAATTGTAATGGTTTTTATAATTATCTAAAACTCTAAACCTAAAAGATTATGGAAATGTAATAAAGTGAAACCCTTGTCATAAATCATGTAATTATGAGTTAATTATGATGTGGGGCATCATGGTTGGTATCAGAGAAAAGGTTTAGATAACTCTAGAGGTTAGGATGATTCATATGAGGATATTTTAATATTTTTAGATACCATCATATGTTAATAATTCTAATGTTGATCATATACTTAAAGTCATATATACTCTTTTGAGGTTTTATGTGATTAGAGTTTAAGTTGATTAATGACATTTTGGGAGATATAATAGATGATTGAGGTATATATAACCCTTAGGTTTAACATAAAGTTTTTTTGATAAATAATGATTTTATATTTTGTGGAAATAAGTTTAAAGGTGTTAATAACCATTAGGGTTAACATGATCATTGATGTTGAGGTAATTAAGATAATAATATTATTACATTTTGGGAATATATGTATTATCTTATGGATAACCATGGGATTGAAAAGTGATTTAGTTAATAACTGATTAAAGGTATTTTTGAATAATTTATCTATTTTGGTTCCATTATATGATTAAGGTAAATAGAAATATTTTTGGCTAATATGGGGTTTTATTTGAGGAATAATGGATGAATTATCTTTTGCAAGCATGTATGATTTTATTATGGCTTTATAATGATTCATAATATTTACGGAAATGATTAGAATATTTTATAGATTATATGATTAGGGCATATACATTTTTGGTATATGAATTTATGAGTGATTTATGTTATTTGTATATTAATGTTAAGTTTATATTGTAATAATATGGGATTAAATCATTTTAATCATTGGGTTTCAATTTTTGTATGACATGTTTTGAAGAGTTTTAAAGTTATCTATTCATAAAATGATTTATGTTGAACTTTGGGTGTTATTATTGAGATTTTGTAGAATTATTTATGATTTTTTTTTTATATTTAATATTATCTTATCATTTTCTAACCATTTTTTGTTTTTTTTATGTTTAAATATAGTATGAATAACCTATTATCCTTTTATAGATATTTTGATCTGTTAAAAGCTAATTTTAGTGCTTTGGGCATGAAAAATTCATCTTGGATATTCATTCATGGATTAGAGATAATATAGAAGTAAAAATTGATCAAATCACAACCAAATTATGAAATTAATCATATGAAAGGGAAGGAAAACAAGTATATTTTCTTATGGTCTCTATCTTTATAGTTAATGAATCCCTTAACTCTAGGAAAAGAATCCTGAAATAAAAATGTTATCTTTTTACCTTAATTTTTGATAAATTGATGGTTTTATTTATCCCCTACTAATTTATGGTTTTTTGGTAATTAACTTTCTCATTATCATGTTGTCTATCTCACTATATTATTCCTTAGAAGTTATTTTTATCCTCCATGTCCATATTTTCAATTCTCATTAATGATCTCCTTATCTGGGAACCCAATTATGTATTATTCTAGGTGGCCTTAATATTTCTATTTTCCTCTTTTCAAAAGTTTTTTTCATTATCCCTTTTTATGATGTGGTTTTTCAATAAATAAATTTTTAAAAATTATAAAGTATTTCCCATTCATGATAGTATGTTTTATCTTCTACTCACTAAAATTGATTTTTTTAAAATATTTTAAACCCTTTTATCTGATATGAGATAAAATTTCAAGGATTAAATTTCTTAAATAGGGTAAAATATAACATCCAAATATTTTATAATTTATTTTCTTTAAGTGATATATTTGATGGTGTGTGGTATACGCAACACCAATCTTAAACGAATCATGATAAACTATCATTTAAATATAAACATTATAACTTAGTCATTGGTTTGGTGGGTATAAATAGTAAAAACATATTTTTAAATAAATTTATAAATTTTTTACTTAATAAAATAAATAATCAATCATACATTGATTATCAATTAGTTTTAAATAAGGATAAAACCGTTTGAAGGTAAAAGAGGTATTTTTCATAAAACTGTTTTTATATGTGTAATGTATTTTGATATTAATATATTTAATTAATCATTGTTGATAAATGATTATAATAGGTAAATTTTAAATTCAATTTAATTAATTAAAATTCATTTAATTATGGTTATTATACAAGTAATAAGAATGAATTCGTTTTATGCTTCAAAAATAAATTTTCATCAAAAATGGTTTTTATTGCATTTTATGTGTGGATATTATAATTAATTTATGCCAATTTTAAGAATTTTATTTGAAAAAAAATGATATAATTTTTTAAATCATCATTTCATAATATTCTTACGATTAATTTTTTATATTTTTCTGAAATGGTTGATTTTTGGGTGAATAGTGAAAATACCAATTTTTCAAATATTGTCACTTTTATGACATTATTATGATGTAACCATGACTTAATAAATTTTGGAAAATTTTTAACAAAAAAATATGTGTTAAATGAGTTAAATAATTTATTTTAAAATATTATTTTTAATTTTCTAACCCATGATTGACTTTTATGAACATAAATTATATTTTATCCAAATTAAAAACTACATTTGGGTCTTTGCATTTAATGGTATGGTTGGAAGGATTAATTTGGTTTTGAATTGCTAAAAAATTCTAAAAACCTTCCTTCTTTATTATTTAACCAAATAAAATCTTTAAAATCAACTTTTTACTTGATTTCAATGTAAAATTATTTTTATGCTTAAATCAAATAATTTTCTAAAAATCGTTTTTCTGTGTTTTATGTTCTTATATTAACAGTAATTTCCGCTACCTATAAAAATTGGATCTAATAAAATGTATTAAAAAAATTAATCATAATTTCAAAAAAAAATTATAATTCCACTTTTATTTTTGTTCAAATAATTATGTTATCATAGTAAAAAGTTAAGCTATCGCGGTTAAGGTTAAATTGGGTTTAAAGGGGGTTTAACTAGAAGATAAGACTTAAAATATATCCAAAACTTATCTAAATATTCTTTTTTGAGTTATTTATACCATTTCACGTCCTATAAATTAATTTTGGTTGCCTTTGTTCCACTTAACCATGAATAAGACCCTATATTAATTTAAAACTTTGAATAATTACAAGAGTGTCACTCCCCTCACTTATAAAAGGACGCCAGTTATCCTCTCATATCCAGACCTCTTGAGACACCTATGTCAACCAATACCTATCCAAATATCTTTCCAAACTTCCTTAACATGACATATTTTCTTTTTTCTCATCAAAATTCAAACCTTGAAGACTTAAGGTGTAATCCAAGGGTGGTTTTCTAAATAAGAGGTAAAACTTTTAATCAAGCATTTTCAGTCTATTTATTCTTATACCTTATTAAAATATTTTTAAAACATGATCATATAATAAAATAATTATATATACTATAATTAAATATTATAATTTTTATGTTAAAATCCTTATTCATCTCATTTTTCATCCCATGGGTAACGAAAACATCGTTTGTGCGTGCATGTGGACTACTGCCTCCACAAAGCGATGTGTTTTATTTTCCATCTCCACCTCTCATGGATGGATATAAATATGTATTTAATTTATATATATTATATTAATGAAATAATTATAATTTTATATATATAATATATCATCTATTTTTTTACCATTCAATTCTTTGAAAATTGATAATGTCCTTCGTGCGTATGAGTGGATTATCACCTCCACGAAGAGATGTGAATCATTTTTCCTTACCACCATACATGGATGATTTTAAAATTATATTTAATATATAAATATAATAATTAATTAATTATTAATATTTTTTATATGATTTAAATAATTCTCCTTGGACCATGGTTAACCTACTAAAGTTGTTTTAGGAATTACAAACCGAACGACCTCAAAATATCGGGCATGAACTTAACTATTTTAGTAACTAAAAAATAAACTGATAATTAATGATATAATAATAATAAGTATAATGGAGTGAACATGAAAAAATTATTAATCAATTATAGATCTAAAATAATTTTATTATTCAAGATTTGGAGAACGTACAAAGCTAAATAAGACTTAAGATAAGGTATTTCTCATCTCAATTTACTTTCTTTGAGACTCATGTCATTGTCACCATATTTTTTCTTTTGTGTGGTGTATATACTATTATATGGATGTATTTTATCATTCATTTACTAAAATTAAATTGGTTTTAAAATCCTTTTAAAGTTACCTCTTTCAATTTTCTTTTGATTCAAAAGTTACTAAAGTCATAAGGGATTTTCCATTAAAGTGTTGTTTTAAATGTTTTAAATACTTTCTCCTCTATATCCATGTTCACTAAAATGTTTCAATAATGTTATTGATTAAAATTAAAATACTATTAAAGGTTATTTTCATCTAATTTTTACTTTCTTTACAAATTATTAAAAAGGAGTGTCTTAACGTTTTTTTATACAGGTCACTTTTGACTTTTTTTACCAAAGTGAAAAAGAATGTTTATTAAATGTATACAGTATGATCATAATTTCCCAACATCATGAATATTATTCTATAAAAATATTAATATATAATATTTTATGGTTTTTTTAAAGGAAATATTATTCCCTCATCTTCTGTTGTTTTTTCATTTTAAGAGTTTCCAATGAAAAAGGATATTTAACCTAATTTTTACGTGAATCTCAAAAGTGCTTCTATATATGTGTTAAAAGTGTTATTATATGAGTTTTTAAGACATAAATGAAATATTATATATGTATTATGTATTTTTTTCCTTTTACATTATTTAGGATGATATATGTGCCTGATATATCTCTCTAATACATTGGGTAATGATTTTGTTCTCTAGGGAATATATGTTGGATTAACCATGTGGGTTATTCCATTTGTAAGTGTTCTAGTAAGAGTGATTTTAAGAGTGATATAAAGATTATTTCCCATGGTTACAACATGATTTTTATATGCTTGAAAATGATATTTTCATGTAATTGTTTTTATTTCATAAGGTAAGCTAAAGATATTTTTTTAAAGGAAATTTTATGCCGCTTTTAAGGGTGAAAAATATGTTTTTCAAGAAAATGGTTTCATGAGTGCTCATATTTTAAAAGGAACCATCATGATTATGATTTTAAATTTACAATTACTTATGATATTTTTTAATAAATATTTGGCAATATAATTTTATTTCTTGGGTAAGTAAATGGTTATTTGAGTTCAAATTTTATTATAAAAAATGCAAAAAAAATTATGAGTTTTCATGAATTTTCAAATGGGATAATGAGTTCCTTTTATTTTATGTCCCTAATTGGTATTTTTTTTATCATCCCATTAAAATGATTTTTCATGGGTCCTATGTATGATTAGGAATGTTAATAAAGTTAGATATCTAGTTTTGGTAATTACCTTGAATGTAGTTGTGTGTCTTTATAAAGAACATGTCTTGTGAGAAAAATGGACATTGTGTGTCAATGTTCCCTATGTAATTGTAATGGTTTTCCTAATTATCAAAAACACTAAACCTAAAATATCATAATAATTTAATAAATTGTAACCCTTATCTTAAATCATGTAATTATGGGTTGATTATGATATGAATCATCATATATAGTCACACCCCTAAAGTCGTAGTCAATAAAACTATGGTTGTAGGGTTTTCTGCGACCATGTTCAAACAAATATCATGATTTTCGGATGACTTCTACCATATTGAATGTTTAATATGGTTATATGATCATCCTACAAGTTCATACTACCATGGTCAAAGTGGTATGTGGTGATAAGAGTACATAAGAACACAAAAATTATGCGGGAATAGCATGGGAACGATGAGGGAAGTGGTATTATAAATATACATGCATATATTTGCATATATATTTTTATAAAACATTTCCTATCTAAGTAGTACAGTATTTTTAAATAAAGTTTTAGGTTGTGGGTCTAAAACTTGATGGTGTGTTTTTTTAGACCTAGGTCCATGGTCACTGGTTATGGTCGTGGACCTAAATATCCAAGGCTACAAATATGGTTTTTTACTATGGTCGTTGATACACTTTGACCATGGTTAGTTCCTTATCATGGTCAAAGGATATACCAATGTTGATATCCATTTAAGGTCCTCTAACCATGTATATAGTCTAATACTATGGTCAAAGGGGATATTTTCATGGTTTTGGACGATAATAACCCAATTTTTGAATAGTGTATAAATGGATATGGCATGATCTCCATCAAACACATGTATCGCTATATATATGTGTCCACCAGCTATATCTTATTCTATCATGAATTTTCATATATTCCCTTTTTCCAAGACATCAAGTGACCATGTGACACAGTGTATGTCAATCCCATATATCCAACTCATTCATTCTCAACTCTCTTAGTATATAATGACATTATCAATGAATATATCATATGTCATTCACATTTAATGTGGGATCACATCATATTCCCTTCATCCAAATAGATAATCAAATCATATGTACTATCTTAGTGTGGTCTCACACTCCATATACTATCTCAATTAATGGAACAAATTTCATATTCATCATATGAGAGGATAAATCTCATCTTGTATGTAACATTCTAGTTTTCAAATAAAATTTTTTATAAATTTTATTTCTAAAATATAAAAAGTAAATGAATTTCTTTCTTTTAATAAACTAAATATTTGTACAAATACTTATCAGATAAGTTATTTTTTTACAAATTTTTCAATTATAATAGAAATTAATTTATTAAAATTGTTTTATAAAAAGGCCAACTCACAGGTTAAGGGACCACCCGTCATGTCCAGTAAGGCCATAAGGCTCAAACCCATGACCAAAGGGTGAAAAAAGGTGTGGCGCTTACCACTAGCCTATGTGTTGTGCTTATTTTATCTTCCTTGTTTTTTATATATACATGTATCTATTTTACTATATTCATGATTCTTTTCATGTATATAGTTTTATTTGATAACTATATTCTTTTTATTTTTATTTTCATATCATCACGGTAATTATGTCATTATAATTTAATGTTTAATGAAGTGTGATTAATGTTTTCATTATCTTAATATTATAACATATAACTTTTGGAGGTACTGTCATATGAAATATTATGTGAAACATGATAAAATAAATGGTTACATGTAAATAATATGTTATTATTCATTTATGATTTACATTATAGTTCATTTAATTTCTAAATATTTATATTTTATCTTACTATATGTATGTGTTTTATTACTTTAAAATCTTCCTTTTAAAAGGATAAGTAACAAATGTCATAATAAAAATCCAATAATTATTTATTTCATTAATTAAGAACAATACATTTACTAAATGAACATATCAAATAAAATACCTACTATTACAACAAGTATCCACATAGAAATACTTTTATGTTTCATAATAACATTACAAATCATGTTTGGATATAGACTAGTATATCTAGGAAAAGTAAAGTGATATACACATCGAAGAATAGTACATTTACTAAAAGAAACTAAATAGGATTTAATTCTCCTATAAATATCTCCCTTTCTATAATGACTTTAAAAAGAAATATAATCATTAGAAAAATAATTAATGTTATAAAAGGATGTGTAAGAAATTTTTTAAGTTAACTAGTGAATGATGAAGAGAGAATGATGGTGTATTTATAGGTAAATATGGTTGTTTTGTGTTAGGAATGTTGTACAATACAGAATATGGGCAATATGACAATTAATTAATAATAAAGTTGGTCATTATTATTGTTGGTGCAATAAAGTGTCTATTGGAATTATTTTATGATTGTATTTTTAGAAAGTATAAAAATATTTAATTTCCATTAAAATTATATTTTTTGATAAATTTATATGTTTTAAAGAAAATTTTATTTTTCTAAAATTATGTTATAAAATACATTTAGATGATAACATAAATTAATAAAGTCCTAAGTATTTTTTATAATAGTCTGAAAGTTCTTTATGTCATAAAAAATAGTAATTTTCAATAAATAAGGATTTTTATTTAAAATATAAAATTATCATATTTATAATATTGTTTTATTAAAATAAATATAATTTTTGGATTCATATCATCAAAATTATCTTATGGTGGATTTATGGTAATTTTCTAAAATAGTTGACTTTTGGATAAAAAGTGAAAAAAACTATTTTTTATGAAATATCATAACTCCTATGATATAATTATAATATGTGTTGGGACCAAGTTGGATAGATGGGGAAGTAATAATAGTTTTCTATTATAGAGTGTTGTCTTTTGTTGTCAAAGAAGATAAATCAATTCACTTTGTAAAGGACATGAAAATCAGACGATGCTTTGCTGATATGTATTTCAAAAATATCATAAGTTATGAGAACTTGTGATGCAAGCCTTATTAAAGAAAGGGGAAGAAACGATGATTCCAGTCATATACAGTTTTGATTGGAAGGAATGATGTTGCTGGAAGATAGAGAAGTTTTAGTACTTCCCATTGAAACTCTGACGATGCTAAAGTTGATCTATCAAAGGATATATATCATGTGAGTGGAATTTGTGATGAAAGCTAAAGAATGGTTATGGAATGCAGTGAAGAGAATCATGAAAAAGGAATGGATGATCTGGAGGTGGCACAAAAGAACTTTTTAAGGTGACGTCGTTTCCCAGTGTTTGCCAAATTTTAGGGCCTAAAAATCAGGAGATGAAGAAATGTGTTTTTGGAAAAGGATGTTGTGTGCAAGTTTGAATATGACTTGGTATGTTGTGAACAAGTGTAGTTCCATGATTTGGACATCAAAATCTGGCAAAGGAGATTCTTGCATGAAAGATTTTGTTTTGTACACAAGATTGGTTTTTTTGTGCACAAGATTGAAGGGAGATTGGAATCTTGCACGCGAGGCATGATTCAAGGTCCAAACTTTGAAAAATGGTAAATTCATGAAGTGTGAAAAAGATTCAAAGAAGTGCATAAAATATGAGGTTGGTGTGAAAGAGACTCACGTGCCTAATGTGACGTTAAATGGGGTTTTGCACGATGCGTCAGGATCTTGCACGACGCATCAGGGTTTTTGCGCGTAGGGGTCAGTGAGGTCTATAAATAAGAGGTGACCACTCCCACTATGTGTACACAACACTTAGAGAAATCCCGATCTCTGAGGTGTGGAAAAATATTAATAAAAGGAGAGTGCATGAAAGAAATATAGTTACGCGCAAGAAGAAGTTGCGCGCAAGAAGAGAGTTGCTCACAAGATTGAAGTTGCGTGCAAGAGGTGTTTCTAGAAAAAAGTAAAATCTCACGCGCATGGCATAAAAGTTGCGCACAAGACACCTAAATGGGTGGGATAAAGATTTGGGGTCTCCTCACATATTCAGTTTTGCATAATATTGTTCTTATTAGCTTCTGGGTAAGATAGTGAAGATTTGTACTTTAAAGAATACACCTGTTCAATTATAAAGAAGCATTGAAATATTGTAATTCCATATTTGTGCTAAGAGGGTTCACACACACTTGTGGAATATTTTCAAAGTTCTATATGAGTATAAGTTTATATCCTACTCATTGTATTCCATATCAAAGGATTGTTTTCTAGTGGATTGTGTGGTACTGGATTATTTTTGTACCATACCAAGGACGTAGCTACTCTTGTTGAGTAGTGAACCTTGTAAATCTTGTGTTCTTGTGGTTGTGTGTGTTCATCAGAGAATAAACTCTTTAACATGATGTGAAGGTTGTTTCAAAAAGGAGTAAATGTAAAAAGTAAAAGGATATCATTGATTCACCCCCTCCTCCTCTCAGTGATACTTAGATCCTAATTGGGAACTTCAATGTGATAATGAATTAAAATTTCATAATCCTTATTTTTTATCAAAATTTATTTAAGTAATAATAATATTACATAATGTGTTACATTTAGAATCACATGATTATCTTTTTGGAACTATAATTTTATCTTTTCAAAAAAAATGTTTTTTTAGTTGTACGCTTATCTTTAGAATAAATTTTCAACACTTTTATAAATTTAATAAATTAAAACATATTGAATATTTGGAATTATAATGTCATAATTATTGAATAATGGTAATTTAATTTTTAGACACAAAAAAATTATCGTGGTAAAAAAGAGTAATTGTGGTATAGGTAAAATAATGTAAAAGATTAAAATTAAAAGGTAAATTCATATGAAAACTAATAATGAAAAATTTAAATGGGTGTTTAGGGTTTGTAACATCATTAATAAAACCTTAAAACATTAATTATCATCCAAATTCATTGAAATTAATTCTAATCAAAAGTGGTTAGCAATAAATACAAAATAATCATTATTTATTCATTTAAAACCACCCCTCTTCATGTATAAATACCCACCCATTACCTCATCACTCTCCACACCAAAAACATTGAGCATAAATCCTATCTAAATTACCCTCTCAAGAGTCTCTCCAAGGTGGTTCTATGTTTCTAATTATTATTTATCTATCTTTAAAAAGTGTCCTCCCAAGGTAAGGGTTTTCTTAATCCTTTTCCTTCTACTTTCCAGTACATTACTTTTGTTATATTGTCTATTTAAATTATATTTTCATATAGTGTTGTGATTTTTAACCCATGGTAATATATTAAATTTTATATATTTTAAAGTATATTTTATTTATTCTCTCTCATTATATCTTTTTTCTAATCTATTACTATACCGAAATAAGGGTTCCTCTGCCCCACCTTTTCCATTACCTTTACAAGACCTTTTATATTCTTTTTAATTTCAATGAGAAATGTTAATACGCATCATTATTATAATTTCATTACTATTTTATAAATTATATATAACTATTACCACTCATTATATTACCATTATAAATAGTTATGATGCTCACTCTTTCCCATAGCCATAAAACCATCCTAAATTTGGTAAAGAAAAGTGTGTGTGGTTTTCCTAGCAACGAAATCTCTATCTGGATACTTCAAGTAGATATGGATCCAGCATAGTTTTACCTAGGGGTAATAACCTTTAAAAGGGTACATTGAGTGTTAACTCAATAATCACCATAGGAATGACAAAGAGGCCTTATTTCACACCTGGTTTGACACTCCTGGGGGATTTACATTAGATAATTCACATGCACTTTATGAGCCATAATAAAGGATAGGAATATATGGATTGAGATTTACCTTTAATTTATATCCCTATTCCATGAATTTACCCTCCATCACTTCTTGTTATTATTCCTTCAATTAAGGTACTACCCTCTACATTGTGAACGTCCTATAGTTTCTAAAGTTGATTGTTGGATATCCACCTAGATAATTGCATTAATCCTTTAAAAGGGATTCTCTCCCATAAAATTTGTAACTAATGATAATGTTATCTATAAATATATATAATCATGGATTTTACCTTTATTCCCAATTTCCATGTTCTTATGTACATGTGGTGTGATGGAAATATGATCTATGTGGATAATGATCCATCACTGCCTTTGTCTTTATTTATCATCAGTTATGCATAACTTTCCTTTAAATGACCTTCCCTTATGGATACCCTTGTATTCTTATTTTTAATGAAGGTTGTTCACCTAGATACTCATACATCAATTGAATGGGGAAATTATTGAATAAAATGTATACCATTTATTCTATATAGTGAAATACCCTATAATTCATTATCTTATTTAAAGGGTATTTGCGTAGAGTGATGCTTACTTTAATTAGATACCCGTTTATTTTACATAGGTTTATTCTATGATTATTTATGGATTTATGTTTTATTTTCCTTTTGTGGAACACATAATCATGTGAAATTTATGATGTGTGTGCCTAGATAGCGCTCTAATTAATTATGTAATATTTTTGTCTTATGAGACAATGTATATGGGTTTAGTGAGTGAAACTAATCAATGATAGGCCTCTGTCCACTTTGTGATGTTGTCTTGGCAGTTATCCTTGACTTATATTTATTTCTTGTTATATTTTTTTTCCATTTTTCTATGTTTCCATGATCTTATGATTTCATTATTATGGTATATTTTCATATGGTTATCCATGAGCCTTGTCTTTATGATATCATGTTATGTCGTCTGTACTTATGATCATTTTATGCCTTATGTTCCCAAGATAATTTTATGGATCTTGTTATTATGATCATGTTATGACTCTTAACCTCATGTTCATGTTTTCATATCATGCCTTATGTTTTACCCATGATGTTCAGTTATTCTCTGTTTTAATTTTTTATCAATTACTTGGATTTATATATCACCCTTTTCTTATGTTTCCCCATTTACCAATGAATTGAAACGAAAGAGATACATATAAGGGAATTGCATGTGTGGATAATATTTGTGGTTTAATTGTGTATTGTACCATTTATTTAGTTATAAATGTATCTAGTTCCCAAAGACACTAAAATTTTGATCTAATGAGTTTGTTGTAATTCATGTGATGTATTAAAAAGTATGTATGTAACACTATATCTGAAAGTGTGGGTCTAGGGATTCTCATTTGGTATCAAAGTATATTTTGGTTATTTTTTGGGAATTAGGATTCAGAATATTTGGGTATATAACCTTAGTTAAAAAGCATTTTTCTCTAGATGACTAGGTTAAACTAGTATTACCCCATTGTATTAACATATTCTAGGTATTTAAAAGGTTTCATTTCTATATAAATTTATTAAGTGAATATTTGGGTTCAGTATGTGTTCATCAATGAGTAAAATTGTAAGGACATAATTTCTTTAAAGGGGTAGAATGTAACATTCCAGTTTTCCAATAAACATTTTTATAAATTTTCTTTCTGAAATATAAATGATAAGTGAATTTCTTTATTTTAATAAACCAAATATTTTTACAAATACTTATCACCTAAGTTGTTTTTTTTAAAAAAATTAAGTATAATAGAAATACATTTATTAAAATGGTTTTAGAAAAATATCATCTCATGGGATGAGGGACTACCCATCACGTCCATCAAATCCATGAGGATCGAACCTATAACCAAAGGGAAACAAGGGTATAGTGCTTACCACTAGCCTGTGTGTTGTCCTAGTTTTTCTTAATTATTTTTATACGTTCTTTTATATATTTTACTATATTAATGTTTATTTTTATATATATAGTTTTATTTGATAACTATATTCCTTTTATTTTTATTTTCACATCATTCTGGTAATTATGTCATTATAATTTCATCATTAATGAAGTATAATTCATGTTTTTATTACCGTAATAATATAACATATAACCATTTGAGGTATTTTCATATGAAATTTTAAGTGAAACATGATATAATAAATGGCTAAATGTAAATAATATGTTATTTTGCATTTCTGATTTACCTTATAGTTCATTTAATTTCTAAATGTTTTTATCTTATCTTATTTTGTGTATATGTTTTATTACCTTAAAATTTTCCTTTTAAAATGACAAGTAACACATGTCATAATAAAAATTAAATAATGTTTTATTTAATTAATTGAGAATAATACATTGACTGAATTAACATATCAAATAAAATACACACAATTACAACAAGTAGACACATATAAAGACTTTTACATTACATAAGAACAATACACATTATGCATAAATATGGACTAGTTCAATTAGGAATAGTAAAGGTATATACACATTAAATAATATTAAATTCAATAAAATAAATTCCATAGGCTTGAATTCCACTATAAATATATCCCCTTCCATAATTACTATAAAAAACAAAACCATTAAAAAAACAATTGACATTATAAAAGGATGTGTAAGAACCGTTTTAAGTGAATTGGTGAATGATGAAAAGATAATGATGGTGTATTTATAAGTAAATATGGTAATTTGGTGTTAGTAATGTTTTTTAATATGTTCAATGGGTATTATGACCATTAATCAATAAGATAGTTGGTCATTATTATTATTGGTGTAATAAAATGACCGATGAGATTATTTTATGATTATATTTTTGAAAACTATAAAAATATTTAATTTCTATTAAAATTATTTTTTATGTTATATTTATATGTTTTAAATAAATTTTGTTTTCATGAAATTATCTTATAAAACACTTTTAGATAATAATGGTCAGAAAGTTATTTATGTCATAAAAAGTGTTAATTTTCAATAAATAAAGATTTTTATTTAAAAGATAAAATTAAAATATTTAGAATATTATTTTGATAAAATAAATATTATTTTTTAATTCATCACATTGAAATTATCTTAGGTTTAATATATGGTAATTTTCTAAAAAAATTATTTTTGGGGTAAAAAATGAAAATACCATTTTTTACAAAATACTGTAACAATTATGATATAATTGTGATATTATCATGATTTAAAATTTCATAATCCTAATTTTTTATCAAAATTTATTTAAGGAATACATATAATTCATTTCATGTTACATTTATAAACACATGCTTAGAATTTTGGAACCACGATTTTTTTTCAAAAAAACTGTTTTTTTAGTTGTACGCGTATCATATTAGAATTATTTTGTATCACTTTTATAAATTTAATCAAGTAATATGGATTGAATATTTTTCATTATAATTTATAAATTATTTAATAATATTAATTTCATTTTTATACATAAAAAAAATATCGTCGTAAAAAATAGTTACTGTGGTATATGTAAAATAATGTAAAAAGTTAAAATTAAAAGGTGAAGATATAAGACAGCTAAAAATGAAAACTTTAAATGGTTGGTTTAGGTTTGTAACATCCTTAAAAACTTTACAAAATTAATTATCAACCAAATTAATTGAAATTTATGCCACCCAAAAGTGGTTAGCCTTAAATACAAAATAATCAGTATTTAATCACTTAAACCCATATCTCCTCAAGTATAAATACCCACTCATTACCTACTCACTCTCCAAAGCAAAGACATTGAGCATTAATACTCTCTCAATTAACCTCTCAAGATTATATCCAAGGTGTTTGTATGTTTCTAATTAGTTTCTCTCTATCTTTAAAAATCATCCTCTCAAGGTAAGGGTTACCTCAATCCTTCTCTTTCCGCTTTCAAGTACATTACTTTTGTTCTATTGTATATTTAAATTATTTTTTAATATATTTCTATGCTTGTTATACCATTTTAATATCTTCTATTTTATATTTTTTAAAGTTTACATTATTTATTCTCTATCATTATATCATTTTCCTAAGCTGATACTCTATTGAAATAAGGGTTCCTCACCCCTCCTTTCCCATTACCTTTATAATACTTTTTATATTCCTTTTAATTTCAATGGGAAATGTTTCTTTGAATCATTATTATAATTTAATTAATATATTATAAATTATATATCACTATTCCATCTCATTACACTACCTTCATAAGCAACTATAATGCTCAATATTTCTCATAGCCACAAAACCATCCTACATTTGGTAAAGAAAAGTGTGTGTAGTTTTCCTAGCAATGACATCCATGTATGGATACTACAAGTAGATGTGGATCTATCATAGTTGTACCTAGGGTAAATATACCCAAAAATGGTACATTAGGTATTAACTCAATTGTCACCTGGTTCACGAAAAAGAGACCTTGTTGCATACTTGGTTTGAAACTCCTGGAGGATTTACTTTGGATAATTCACATGCACTTTGTATGCCATAATAAATGATTAGAATATAAGGATTGAGATTTACATTCAGTTGATATCCTTATTCCATGGATTTACCCTTCATGACTTCTTTTTATCATTCCTTTAATTTGGGTACTACCCTCTACATTGTGAACATCCTATAGTTTCTAAAGTTGATTATTGTATATCCATCAAGATAACCATATTAATCCTTTGAAGGGGATTTTTTACCACATAATTTTAATCAATGATCATTTTTTCTACAAATATTCATATTTCTCATGAATTATACCTTTATTTTCCATTTTTTTATTCCTATGTATGTGTGGTATGGTGGAAATATGATCTTGTGGATAATGATCCATCACTTCCTTTATCTTTCCTTATCATCAGTTATACATAACTTTACTTATAATGCCTTTACCTTATGAATAACCTTTACTATTCTTCTAATTTAAGGGTGTTCACCTATATACTCTCCCATTTATTGACTAGGGAAATTATTGACTAAATTGTATACCATTTATTCAATATGGTGTAAATACCCTATAATTCATCATCTCAAATTAAGGGTATTTAAGTAGAGAGATACTTACTTTCATTGGATACCCATTTATTTTATATGGGTTCATGATATTATTATTGATGGATTTATGTTTTATTTTACTTTTATTAACACATAATCAAGTACATGTCCTGATGGGTGCTCTTGGATAGCGCTCCAATGCATTGGGTAATGTTTTTATCTCATGATAGGATGTGTATAGTATTAGGGAGTGAACCTAATCCATGATGAGACTTTATTCACCGTGTGATGTTATCTTGGAGATTAACCTAGACTTATGATTATTTTTTATTATATATTTTTGTCACTTTTCTATGTTTCCATGATCTTATGATTTTTTGATTATGTTATACCTATATATGTTTATTCATGAGCCTTGTATTTATAATATCATGTTATTCCAAATGTACTTATGATCATGTTATGTCTTATGTACCTAAGATCATATTATGTATCCTCTTATTATGATCATGTTATGACTATTTTCTTAATATTAATGTTCTCATACCATGACTAATGTTTTACCCATGATGTTCATTTGTGTTTTTTTTTATTTTGTATCACTTACTAAACCTTATAGGCCACCCTTATCTTATATTTCCCCATTTCCCTGAGAATTGCAATAAAAGGGATACATATAAGGTAATCACATGTGTGAACAATATTTTTGGGAGAATTGTGCATTGCATCATGTATTTAGTTGTAAATTTACCTAGATCACAAAGACACTGAGCTTTTGATCTTGGGATTTTTTTGTAATATATGTGATGTATTAAAAACTATGTATGTTTAGCACCAAATCTGGAAGTGTGAGTTTGGAGCATCTCATTGGTTGAGCTCCAACCGATGACATGATTAGAAACACACCCAACCATCCCCTGGTTATCTAAATTATAATGACTTTCATAAGATATTTATCAAATTATAAAGGTTCTCATGCTAGTTATCTTTCCAACCTTAGGTAATGTGGATCCTATATGATTTATGCACCCCTGGTATACTAGAGACATAATGTATAACACTCCATGTGTTATACATAGTGGTTCATCCAATGGACACAAAGAAACTTTTCTTTTTTTTATACCACATGGGCATATTTTGTATATCATACAAGAATATTACTCATGTTAACCTTAACATTTTATCATAACCTATTATACTCCATGGTAAACATAGATTAGGGATAAATTCAAAGTCATACTTTGAAAGGTAAATCATTATTACATGTCATGAAATATATATATATATATATATATATATATATATATATATATCCAACATGAAAGAGTGATAAAATTTATATTACCTTTTATATGACACTAATTATATTCTAAAAACTCTATTAAGAATACATAAAAAAAACCTAACATAAGAACCGATCTATCATATCATATATGATAAACTCCCAAATAATCCTTATGTTTGATGCACTTTCTGAGGTAATGTTAACTTATTACATTTATATGTAATTCCGACCATATCTATATATGACCATCTAATAAAACTCTCCCACTAAACTCTTTAGTTAGTAACATTTATGGAGAAATAAATTTTGAATAATGGTGAGATTTAGGAATTATATTCCTAATGTTAAACTCCTTGAACATATTCAAACTCCTTGACTCCACAACATCAAATGTTATAATTTCACCTTCTATTGTTAACTTCTAACACTTTTTAATACTAACATCATCATACTTGGAACCTATTCTATAAGTCCCCAGCCTTAAACCTTACTTAATCTTGAGTTATTACAAGATTACACATTGAGGATCTTTTCGGGTTTAGAGTTTTAGAGAATTAGATCATAAAACATGCATTACAACCCACATTTAAACAAAGTGGTTACAATAAAAGATAGTATTATTTTTCCCATCAACGGAAACATATTGAAAATAAAACATGGATTCTTTCTTGACACTTCCTTGACACTATCATCTTATCATGTACCTTTCCCGTGACCTGTGAAAAACATTTCAAAAAAAACTTGGGATGAGCATAAAAAGCTCAGTATGGGTTATATAAAAAGAACAAGGAAAGGAAACATGAGTTCAAATATACATAAGAATGAAATCATACTTTACCCATAAAACATAGGCACTTTAACATACCTCATAAAATCATGAATAAATCATAGAAATAATAAGACATAAAGGTAACTTGAGACATTCATAACATTCTTACGTAGGGAGTAACCCTCTTGGTTACGTTTGGAATACCCATCACAGTATATTCCCTAAATCTCTTCGGAGAAACCTTAACGTTTCACTCCTTCACGTTACCCAATGTATTGGGGAGCTATATCGGGCTCACCCTCCCTTAGTTTATCACGGAACCACCCGTCTTCATAATAATGCCCAAGAACCTCAACATAATCGTATCACATAAAACATGCATAAAGGAAACATAACATTTCCACCTTTCAATCACAAGATATCAATACAACACATTGATATAAAAACATTATGAAAACCATTTTCAACACCAAAATAAAATAAAAGTAAAAGATGGTATTTATTTTTCTTTTGAAAAGAAGGTATGGCTTGTAGAGGAAGCCGAAACTCAAATAACGGTCACGACGGCAGAGAAGTCATTGTCGCTGCATACGTACGACAAAAACATTACCTTTTTTCATTTAGTAAACGCTTCGTATAAAAAATATTACTTTTGAATAAACGTAAAAGTCAAAGGGTTTTATACACCGTATAAAAGAAAGTTGTGTATAAAATAAAATATGCCTCAATGAAAGGAGATTGAGACGAAATCCCATACCTCGTATCCGACTTGACCCGACCGTTCTTTAATCTCCTGAATAATAAACTTGAGTTAATATCTAATTGCTTAAGAACCTTTTTCAAGTTCATTATTCCTTTTATACCATGTTATGAACATCATGTAATCATTTAAGTTAATAATGTTCATTTTGTCAGTATTTGGTTCTTAAGTCAAAAATAGACTTCTTACACTTACATGTTGTTCATTTGGTCAAAGGTTCGTTATATACAGAATGATATTAATGATTTTTATAACATATATATCATATATATTCATCATATACATGTATTTATAATATTACATCACATTTAGAGGTAAGAAATGAAATGCACCGTTCATGGAGACGGTAAGTCGTACGTACGCATGAACGCTACTTCCATTTCTATTTCGTATTTTCTGGAATGGAATCATAATGATATAATAGTATATTATAATTCCAGTATAATAACATATATAATATCATTAACTTTATCCTTTACACATCCCACATATGGTATTAATGAATCAAATCACTTTCAGGGGGCGGTAGTCCGCACTTCCTAAAATGAAGATATCGTGTTTACCCATAATGGAAAAAATAATGGTATGCCATAAATGAAAAATACAGAATCTTAAGGAAAGAATAAACATATTATATATCATATATAAAAATAGTGACATCATAATGGCCACCTTTGAAGGTGTTAAATGAGTATTGAACAATCATCGTTTCGGGAGGCAGAATTTCACCATCCACG
Organism: Viscum album; assembly: GCA_963277665.1. Lineage (NCBI taxonomy): Eukaryota > Viridiplantae > Streptophyta > Magnoliopsida > Santalales > Viscaceae > Viscum > Viscum album. Next base: position 424,732,327 of record OY728129.1, on the reverse strand, counting down.
GAAACTGTATGTTCTTTAACCATTTTATGTAGTTGTGTGAGATTGTAGCTCGAATAAATCTTAAAACAACATCCTAGTATATTGAATATACTGTTTTTGTTACAAAAGAAGTAAATAAAAAGAGTTTAGGTGGTTGGAGAAGCAAAATAAAACAAATGAACATGAGAGAATGAATTACCTTTAAAAGTGTAACTCCTTTTGATTTGAGCCTAAAGGCTTCCTTTGAAAGGATTATGCCCAAAGGGAATACTCTAGGATGAGGATAGGGATGTGGAGAGAGTAAATGGGCAGGGTATGGCCGAGCCAAAGGCTTGAGGAGTGTGTGAAATGAGGTAGAGTTGGGGGCCTTTTATAAGAGAAGAGGAGGGGCACTTTTGGAAATCATGAAACTATTATTTTATTTTCAAAAGTGTTTCGAATTTCTAAGGTACCATATTGATATATTTAGAATATAAGATGATAAGGCTTAGAAATATTCCCATCTAATAGTTTTCAGACAAGTGTAGGTCTTATATTTTATATTATCGTTTCATTTTATTTAAACTGTTCATTAATGAGGTCATCGTTGCATCATCATGATGTCATAATTAAATTAATTTATTTAATGTCTAAAAATTATAACAAAAATATCCTGAAGTAGGAAATATTTTTATCTTTCCAAATAGTATTTATAGACAAAAATATGATTAGTATAACCCCTTCTAAAAATTGTTTTAGTAAAACAATTTATGTTAGTGTCATTTTCACCTTTATTTTAAAAAAAATGCATTAAAGTCATTATCTCACCCAAGAGGCTCCATAGGGTCCCCTAAATCGACCCATGGGTTTTCTTGGTCGGCCATGACTCATCCAATAGGGGTAGGACAAGTGTCATTGTGTTTTCATATTTTTATAATATCATTTTTACCTTAAATTACACTAATTACCTCTAATCGCGATTAATAAAAAAAAGTTATTATTCACCAAAAAATTATTTTCATCCCATTGAACCACATTTTACATACTAATGACAAACATGTATGTCGGATTTTCAAAATTCAATACACATTAGTGGTAAACTTTCATTTAACTGAAAAATCAGTTTGCTTGATTACCACTTAGTGGTTTCACTATTCATCAAAAATTGGAGTTTTTCAGAAAATTACTAAAAATTCACCCTAAGCTATATTTGATATTCCGAATTCAAAAATGAATTCTATTTTACAAAATTCAAAAAATATAAGTCACATTAATTAATTTAACAATTAATTCCCGTTGTCATGACAAATAGCGTGTTTTTATGAAACAATAAATATCAAAAGATTGACACTAGTTTAAGTCCAATTTAAAAGTGAAATTGATTCCAATGACCACCATTGGATAAAATGGTAAAAATATATTCTAATTTCACTTCAAAACCAATTCAAAATATAATCTAATAATATAAATAAATTAGATTAAAAAGAGGTTTTGAATTAAAATACAACATTTTTTCACTATTCATTAAAAAATGAACTTTATTTGAAAAATACCAAGAATTCACACAAAGTAAATTTTGATGTCCCAATTATAAAGAAGGATTTTATTTGGTCCAAAAGAATGTATAAGAGTGACCAAAACTATATTTAAAGAGGGTTCGCCATCAAAAGGTGATAAATGAACCTTTTAGTGAATATTAATGTATTTATGTATAAAATTTAATTCCTTTCTTATTTTAAGCCTTTATCTTTTATTGGATAAATGTACAACGGCTACGTGTTAACTACCATTTGAAATTATATTATTAGTGTGTAACGTAAGATTCCAAAGAAACTCATTGTTGCGTATCGGGCACGCTATCGTACATAGCAACCCATTCAAAAAAAATTAATATTTAATTAAAAAAATATTAATAAATATGAATATGTCTTATTCTTTATTTACCTGGGATGTTACATCCTTCCCCCTTTTTGGGAATTGCGTCCTCGCAATTTTATTCACTTATCGAATAAGTGGGGGTATTTATCCCTCATAGCATTTTCAGATTCCCATGTTGCTTCTTCCATCATGTGGTTTTTCCACAAAACCTTTACCTACTTAATCACCTTATTCCGTAACACTTGCTCCCTGTGGTCAAGAATCTGGACCAGTTGTTCCTCATAAGATAGGTTCTCTTCCAGCTGAACTACCTATGGACTCAAAACATGAGATGGATCTGGCATATACTTTCTCAACATCGAAACGTGAAAAACATTTTGTACCTGAGATAAACTCGGAGGTAAAGCCACTCGGTAAGCAACTGATCCAACTCTCTCCACAATTTCATATGGTACAATAAACCTTGGACTCAACTTTCCTTTCTTACCAAATCTCATCACACTTTTCCAAGGGAAACCTTGAGAAAAACATGATCACCTACCTCGAAAGATAGATCCTTCCTCCTGTTTTCTGCATAACTCTTCTGCCTACTCTGAGCTGTTCTCATATGCTTCTAAATCAGCTGAACTTGTTCTTCCATCTCTTCTACCAATTCTGGTCCCATCAACTTCCTTTCACCCACTTCATCCCAGAAAGCTGGAGTTCGACACCGCTTCCCATGTAACGCCTCAAATGGTGCCATCTGTATACTGGAATGAAAACTGTTATTATATGAAAATTCAAACAAAGAAAGATGTTGGTCCCAACTTCCCTGATAATCCATAGAGCAAGAACGTAGCATATCCTCCAAGGTTTGAATTTTTCGTTCTGAATGCCCATCTGATTGAGGATGAAAAGCTGTACTAAAATTTAATTCAGTACCCAACAACTTCTGAAGGTCTTTCCAAAAGTTATAAGTGAACCTGGGATCACGATCAGATACAATGGAGAGGGGAACTCCATGCAACTTGACTATCTCTTTAAGATACAAACAGGAAAGTTGATCTAGGGAAAAAGTATCTCGTATAGCAAGGAAATGAGCAAATTTAGTCAAGCGATCAACAATAAACCAGATTGCATTATTACCTCGAGATGTCTTCAGTAATCCCACAACAAAGTACATGGATATATTCTCCCATTTCCACTCTGGAACTGGTAAAGGCTGAAGCATCCCTTTCGGTAACTGCCGCTCTGCTTTAACCTGTTGACATGTCAAACACTTCACAGTAAAATCAGTAATATCTCTTTTCATTCCATCCCACCAGTAATACTCCCGCAGATCTCTGTACATCTTAGTACTGTCAGGATGAACTGAAAACGGAGAACTATGAGCTTCACATAACAACTCTCTCTTCAACTGTAAATCACAAGGCACACACAATCTCTTCCCAAATCTCAAAACGCAATCATTATCAATGTTGAATTCAGGCAACTTACCTTTCTGAACCAGCTCTACCTTTTTCTACAACTCACTGTCTTGCTTCTGTGCTTTCTTGATTCTATCTGATAGAGATGATCTCACTGATACCTGAAAAAAAACAGAAGAACTTCCTGCACCAACAACTTCTATGCCAAAGTTCATCAAATCCTTAACCAAAGGATCACGTTCCAAATGCAACATTTCTAATGAAGCATTACTTTTTCGACTCAAAGCATTATCCACTTTATTTGCTTTTCCCGAATGGTAATGAATTGTACAATCATAATACTTGACTAATTCTAGCCATCTCTTTTGTCTCATGTTCAATTCTTTCTGAGTGAATATATACTTTAAACTTTTGTGATCGGTATATATTTCACACTTTACTCCATACAAATGATGCCTCCAAATTTTTAAAGCAAAGACAACAGCAGCTAATTCCAAATCATGTGTAGGGTAATTTACCTCATGAGTTTTCAACTGTCGTGAAGCATAAGCAATTACCTGATCATTCTGAATTAGGACGCAACCAAGTCCTTTCAATGAAGCATCACTGTAGATAACATACTCACCATTCCTGGAAGGTAGTGCCAAAACTGGAGCATTCACCAATCTTCCTTTTTAACTCCTGATACTACTTAATTCGATGGCCCAACATCTGCTGAAGTAGTTACAAAGGATTTCACCACCCCTTTCTACGTGTAGTCTAACTGCTTCCCATCACTCAAGCTCTTTGTTAGACACTCGTTTGCATAGTGACCCATCTCATTGCATTTATAACATTTTACTAACTGTAAATCAAATTTGGTCTTACCTTCACCTTGATCCTTTTCAGTGCAATCATGAGCCTTATGTCCCATCTTACCACGTCAGTAGCACTTTCCAGAATTCAGAAGACATTCCCCAGCATGGCTTTTGCCACATTTATCACAAACTGGAAACTTAGTTTTCTTACCATCAGACTTTTTTGAAAAATTCTTACCTTTCTCCTGCCACCTCGATCTCTTCTTCTGCTGGTTGTTATAGAACACTTGATCATCGGCAAATTCCATTTCCACCTTCTCAGCACATCGAACAAGCTTTTCATAACTTTTAAACTCACGAGAAGCTAATTCCCTTCGATATTTTGGCTTTAATCCTGAGTAAAAACGATTGATTTTACTATCAAGGTCTCGGATAAAATTTGGATCATACCTTGCCAATCGAGTGAACCTTTCTTCATAGGTAGCCACTGAGTCTTCCTCTTTCCTCAATTCCAAGAATTGATTTTCCATCCTAAGTCGAACAGCTTTAGGAAAATACTTCTCAAGAAACATACCTTTGAATTCATCCCAGTCGAGAGCATCAATCTCATCAGCGTCCCTGATATTTTTAACCATCGACCACCACTGATCTGCTTCACCCTCCAAACGGTAAATAGAAAGACTAACCTTTTGATTGTCTGAACACCCCATGACATTGAAAATCTTCTCCAGTGCTTTAATCCACCCTTCAGCTAACACAGGGTCAGATGATCCTCTGAATGATGGGGGATGTTTCCTCATGAAATGTTCCACCACTAACATGTTCCTCTGCGGTTGATCTGGCTGATCTCGTGCATGGATACCACCACCATTTATATCCTGAGTCAACTACGCCATTACTGCAGCAAACTATTCAGTTCCAATTCCGACCATCTCAGGATGCTGATTCGGAAGGTTATTTCCTTCTGTATGCCTTCCTAGCACTGCTTCCCTGTTTCCTCTGCGGAAAACCATTCTGAACAAACATGTCTTAGATGAAGCAACATGGTAATATTTAAATGCTATATCATTTCAATTTGACCATAAAAAAAACTTTTGGATAATCATTTCATAGAATTATAACTCCTAAAGTTATCTAAACCGACCTCTGATACCAACTATAAGGCCCCAGCCTTAAACCTTACTTAATCTTGAGTTATTACAAGATTACACATTGAGGATCTTTTCGGGTTTAGAGTTTTAGAGAATTAGATCATAAAACATGCATTACAACCCACATTTAAACAAAGTGGTTACAATAAAAGATAGTATTCTTTTTCCCATCAACAGAAACATATTGAAAATAAAACACGGATTCTTTCTTGAAACTTCCTTGACACTATCATCTTATCATGTACCTTTCCCGTGACCTATGAAAAACATTTCAAAAAAAACTTGGGATGAGCATAAAAAGCTCAGTATGGGTTATATAAAAAGAACAAGGAAAGGAAACATGAGTTCATATATACATAAATATGAAATCATACTTTACCCATAAAACATAGGCACTTTAACATACCTCATAAAATCATGAATAAATCATAGAAATCATAATACATAAAGGTAACTTGAGTCATTCATAACATTCTTACGTAGGAAGTAACCCTCTTGGTTACGTTTGGAATACCCATCATAGTATATTCCCTAAATCTCTTCGGAGAAACCTTAATGTTTCACTCATTTGCGTTACCCAATGCATTGGAGAGCTATATCGGGCTCACCCGCCCTTAGTTTATCACGGAACCACCCGTCTTCATAATAATGCCCAAGAACCTCAACATAATCGTATCACGTAAAACATGCATAAAGGAAACATAACATTTCCACCTTTCAATCACAAGATATCAATACAACACATTGATATAAAAAAATTATGAAAACCATTTTCAATACCAAAATAAAAGAAAAGTAAAACATGGTATTTATTTTTCTTTTAAAAAGAAGGTATGGCTTGTAGAGGAAGCCGAAACTCAAATAACGGTCACGACGGTGGAGAAGTCGTTGTCGCCGCATACGTACGAAAAAAACATTCCATTTTTTCGTTTAGTAAATGCTTCGTATAAAAAATATTACTTTTTAATATACGTAAAAGTCAAAGGGGTTTATACACCGTATAAAAGAAAGTTGTGTATAAAATAAAATATGTCTCAATGAAAGGAGATTGAGATGAAGTCCCATACCTCGTATCCGACTTGACCCGACCGTTCTTTAATCTCCTGAATAATAAACTTGAGTTAATATCTATTTGCTTAAGAACCTTTTTCAAGTTCATTATTCCTTTTATACCATGTTATGAACATCATATAATCATTTAAGTTAATAATGTTCATTTTGTCGGTATTTGGTTCTTAAGTCAAAAATAGACTTCTTACACTTATATGTTGTAAATTTGGTCAAAGTTTCGTTATATCCAGAATGATATTAATGATTTGTATAACATATATATCATATATATTCAGCATATACATGTATTAATAATATTACATCACATTTAGAGGTAAGAAATGAAATGCACCGTTCATTGAGACGGTAAGCCGTACGTACGCATGAACGCTACTTCCATTTCTATTTCGTATTTTCTGGAATGGAATCCTAATGATATAAGAGTATATTATAATTAAAGTATAATAACATATATAATATCATTAACTTTATCCTTTACACATCCCACATATGGTATTAACGAATCAAATCACTTTCAGGGGGCGGTAGTCCGCACTTCCTAAAATGAAGATATCGTGTTTACCCATAATGGAAACAATAATGGTATTCCATAAATGAAAAATACAGAAGATTAAGGAAAGAATAAACATATTATATATCATATATAAAAATAGTGACATCATAATGGCCACCTTTGAAGGTGTTAAATGAGTATTGAACAATCATCGTTTCGGGAGGCAGAATTTCGCCATCCACGGAAACCGTATGTTCTTTAACCATTTGATGTAGTTGTGTGAGAGTGTAGCTAGAATAAATCTTATAACAACATCCTAGTATATTTAAGATACTGTTTTTGTTACAAAATAAGTAAATAAAAAGAGTTTAGGGGGTTGGAGAAGCAAAATAAAACAAATGAACATGAGAGAATGAATTACCTTTAAAAGTGTAACTCCTTTTGATTTGAGCCTAAAGGCTTCCTTTGAAAGGATTATGCCCAAAGGGAATCCTCTAGGATGAGTAGAGGGATGTGGAGAGAGTAAATGGGCAGGGGATGGCCGAGCCAAAGGCTTGAGGAGTGTGTAAAATGAGGTAGAGGTGGGGGCCTTTTATAAGAGGAGAGGAGGGGTACTTTTGGAAATCATGAAACTATTATTTTATTTTCAAAAGTGTTTCGAATTTATAAGGTCCCACATTGATATATTTCGAAGATAAGATGATAAGTCTTAGAAATATTCCCATCCAATAGTTTTTGGACAAGTTTAGGTCTTAGATTTTATATCATCGTTTCATTTTATTTAAACTGTTCATTAACGAGGTCATCGTTGCATCATCATGATGTCATAATTAAATTAAATTATTTAATGTCTAAAAATTATAAAAAAACATCATGATGTAGGAAATCTTTTTATATTTCCAAATAGTATTTATAGACAAAAATATGATTAGTATAACCCCTTCTAAAAATTGTTTTAGTAAAACAATTTATGTTAGTGTCATTTTCACCTTTATTTTAAAAAAAAAGGCATTAAAGTCATTATCTCACCCAAGAGGCTCCATAGGGTCCCCTAAATTGACCCATGGGTTGTCTTGGTCGGCCATGACTCATCAAATAGGGGTAGGACAAGTTTCATGGTGTTTTCATATTTTTATAATATCATTTTTACCTTAAATTACACTAATTACCTCTAATCGCGATTAATGAAAAAAAGTTACTATTCACCAAAAAAATTATTTCATCCCATTGAACCAAATTTTACATACTAATGACAACCATGTATGTCGGATTTTCAAAATTCAATACACATTAGTGGTAAACTTTCATTTAACTGAAAAATCAGTTTGCTTGATTACCACTTAGTGGTTTCACTATTCATCGACAATTGGAGTTTTTCAGAAAATTACCAAAAATTCACCCTAAGCTATATTTGATATTCCGAATTCAAAAATGAATTATATTTTACAAAATTCAAAACATATAAGTCACATTAATTAATTTAACAATTAATTCCCGCTGTCATGACAAATAGCGTGTTTTTATGAAACAATAAGTATCAAAAGATTGACACTAGTTTAAGTCCAATTTCAAAGTGAAATTGATTCCAATGACCACCATTGGATAAAATGGTAAAAATATATTCTAATTTCACTTCAAAACCAATTCAAAAGATAATATAATCATATAAATAAATTAGATTAAAAAGAGGTTTTGAATTAAAATACAACATTTTTTCACTATTCATTAAAAAATGAACTTTATCCGAAAAATACCAAAAATTCACACAAAGTAAATTTTGATGTCCCAATTATAAAGAAGGATTTTATTTGGTCCAAAGTAATGTATAATAGTGACCAAAAGTATATTTAAAGAGGGTTCGCCATCAAAAGGCGATAAATGAACCTTTTAGTGAATATTAATGTATTTATGTATAAAATTTAATTCCTTTCTTATTTTAAGCCTTTATCTTTTATTGGATAAATGTACAACGGCTATGTGTTAACTACCATTTGAAATTATATTATTAGCGTGTAACATAAGATTCCAAAGAAACTCATTGTTGCGTATCGGGCACGCTATCGTACATAGCAACCCATTCAAAAAATAATAATATTTAATTAAAAAAATATTAATAAATATGAATATGTCTTATTCTTTATTTACCTAGGATGTTACATCCTTCCCCCCTTTTGGGAATTGCGTCCTCGCAATTTTATTCACTTATCGAATAAGTGGGGGTATTTATCCCTCATAGCATTTTCAGATTCCCATGTTGCCTCTTCCATCATGTGGTTTTTCCACAAAACCTTTACCTGCTTAATCACCTTATTCCGTAACACTTGCTCCCTGTGGTCAAGAATCTGGACCGGTTGTTCCTCATAAGATAGGTTCTCTTCCATCTGAACTACCTCTGGACTCAAAACATGAGATGGATCTGGCATATACTTTCTCAACATCGAAACGTGAAAAACATTGTGTACCTGAGATAAACTCAGAGGTAAAGCCACTCGGTAAGCAACTGGTCCAACTCTCTCCAGAATTTCATATGGTCCAATAAACCTTGGACTCAACTTTCCTTTCTTACCAAATCTCATCACACTTTTCCAAGGAGAAACCTTGAGAAAAACATGATCACCTACCTCGAAAGATAGATCCTTCCTCCTGTTGTCTGCATAACTCTTCTGCCTACTCTGAGCTGTTCTCATGTGCTTCTAAATCAGCTGAACTTGTTCTGCCATCTCTTCTACCAATTCTGGTCTCATCAACTTCCTTTCACCCACTTCATCCCAGAAAGCTGGAGTTCGACACCGCTTCCCATATAACGCCTCAAATGGTGCCATCAGTATACTGGAATGAAAACTGTTATTATATGAAAATTCAACCAAAGAAAGATGTTGGTCCCAACTTCCCTGATAATCCATAGAGAAAGAACGTAGAATATCCTCCAAGGTCTGAATTGTTCGTTCCGACTGCCCATCTGATTAAGGATGAAAAGATGTACTAAAATTTAATTCAGTACCCAACAACTTTTGAAGGTCTTTCCAAAAGTTAGAAGTGAACCTGGGATCACGATCAGATATAATGGAGAGGGGAACTCCATGCAACTTGACTATCTCTTTAAGATACAAATAGGAAAGTTGATCTAGGGAAAAATTATCTCGTATAGAAAGGAAATGAGCAGATTTAGTCAAGCGATCAACAATAACCCAGATTGCATTATTACCTCGATATGTCTTCGGTAATCCCACAACAAAGTCCATGGATATATTCTCCCATTTCCACTATGGCACTGGTAAAGGCTGAAGCATCCCTTTCGGTAAATGCCGCTCTGCTTTAACCTGTTGACATGTCAAACACTTCACAGTAAAATCAGCAATATCTCTTTTCATTCCATCCCACCAGTAATACTCCCGCAGATCTCTGTACATCTTAGTACTATCAGGATGAACTGAAAACGGAGAACTATGAGCTTCACATAACAACTCTCTCTTCAACTGTGAATCACAAGGCACACACAATCTCTTCCCAAATCTCAAAACGCAATCATTATCAATGTTGAATTCAGGCAACTTACCATTCTGAACCAGCTCTACCTTTTTCTACAACTCACTGTCTTGCTTCTATGCTTTCTTGATTCTATCTGATAGAGATGATCTCACTGATACCTGAAACAAAACAGAAGAACTTCCTGTACCAACAACTTCTATGCCAAAGTTTATCAAATCCTTAACCAAAGGATCACGTTCCAAACGCAACATTTCTAATGAAGCATTACTTTTTCAACTCAAAGCATCATCCACTTTATTTGCTTTTCCCGAATGGTAATGAATTGTACAATCATAATCCTTGACTAATTCTAGCCATCTCCTTTGTCTCATGTTCAATTCTTTCTAAGTGAATATATACTTTAAACTTTTTTGATCGGTATATATTTCACACTTTACTCCATACAAATGATGCCTCCAAATTTTTAAAGCAAAGACAACAGCAGCTAATTCCAAATCATGTGTAGGGTAATTTACCTCATGAGTTTTCAACTGTCATGAAGCATAAGCAATTACCTGATCATTCTGAATTAGGACGCAACCAAGTCCTTTCAATGAATCATCACTGTAGATAACAAACTCACCATTCCTGGAAGGTAGTGCCAAAACTGGAGCATTCACCAATCTTCCTTTTTAACTCCTGATACTACTTAATTCGATGGCCCAACATCTGCTGAAGTAGTTGCAAAGGATTTCACCACCCCTTTCTACTTGTAGTCTAACTGCTTCCCATCACTCAAGCTCTTTGTTGGACACTCATTTTCATAGTGACCCATCTCATTGCACTTATAACATTTTACTAACTGTAAATCAAATTTGGTCTTACCTTCACCTTGATCATTTTCAGTGCAATCACGAGCCTTATGTCCCATCTTACCACATCAGTAGCACTTTCCAGAATTCAGAAGACATTCCCCAGCATGCCTTTTGCCACATTTATCACAAACTGGAAACTTAGTTTTCTTACCATTAGACTTTTTTGAAGAATTCTTACCTTTCTCCTGCCACCTCGGTCTCTTCTTCTACTGGTTGTTATAGAACACTTGATCATCGGCAAACTCCATTTCCACATTCTCAGCACATCGAACAAGCTTTTCATAACTTTTAAACTCACGAGAAGCTAATGCCCTTCGATATTTTGGATTTAATCCTGAGTAAAAATGATTGATTTTACTATCAAGGTCTTGGATAAAATTTAGATCATACCTTGCCAATCGAGTGAACCTTTATTCATAGGTAGCCACTGAGTCTTTCTCTTGCCTCAATTACAAGAATTGATTTTCCATCCTAAGTCGAACAGCCTTAGGAAAATACTTCTCAAGAAACATACCTTTGAATTCATCCCAGTCGAGAGCATCAATCTCATCAGCGTCCCTGATATTTTTAACCATCGACCACCACTGATCTGCTTCACCCTCCAAATGGTAAATAGAAAGACTAACCTTTTGATTGTCTGAACACCCCATGACATTGAAAATATTCTTCAGTGCTTTAATCCACCCTTCAGCTAACACAGGGTCAGATGATCCTCTGAATGATGGGGGATGTTGCCTCATGAAATGTTCCACCACTGACATGTTCCTCTGCGGTTGATCTGGATGATCTCGTGCATGGATACCACCACCATTTATAGCCTGAGTCAACTGCGCCATTACTGCAACAAACTGTTTAGTTCCAATTCCGACTATCTCAGGATGCTGATTCGGAAGTTTATTTCCTTCTGTATGCCTTCCTAGCACTGCTTCCCTGTTTCCTCTGCGGAAAACCATTCTAAACAAACATGTCTTAGATGAAGCAACATGGTAATCTTTAAATGCTATATCATTTCAATTTGACCATAAAAAAAACTTTTGGATAATCATTTCATAGAATTATAACTCCTAAAGTTATCTAAAATGACCTCTGATACCAACTATAATTCCCCAGCCTTAAACCTTACTTAATCTTGAGTTATTACAAGATTACACATTGAGGATCTTTTCGGGTTTAGAGTTTTAGAGAATTAGATCATAAAACATGCATTACAACCCACATTTAAACAAAGTGGTTACAATAAAAGATAGTATTCTTTTTCCCATCAACGGAAACATATTGAAAATAAAACATGGATTCTTTCTTGAAACTTCCTTGACACTATCATCTTATCATGTACCTTTCCCGTGACCTGTGAAAAACATTTCAAAAAAAACTTGGGATAAGCATAAAAAGCTCAGTATGGGTTATATAAAAAGAACAAGGAAAGGAAACATGAGTTCATATATACATAAGAATGAAATCATACTTTACCCATAAAACATAGGCACTTTAACATACCTCATAAAATCATGAATAAATCATAGAAATCATAATACATAAAGGTAACTTGAGTCATTCATAACATTCTTACGTAGGAAGTAACCCTCTTGGTTACGTTTGGAATACCCATCATAGTATATTCCCTAAATCTCTTCGGAGAAACCTTAATGTTTCACTCATTTGCGTTACCCAATGCATTGGAGAGCTATATCGGGCTCACCCGCCCTTAGTTTATCACGGAACCACCCGTCTTCATAATAATGCCCAAGAACCTCAACATAATCGTATCACGTAAAACATGCATAAAGGAAACATAACATTTCCACCTTTCAATCACAAGATATCAATACAACACATTGATATAAAAAAATTATGAAAACCATTTTCAATACCAAAATAAAAGAAAAGTAAAACATGGTATTTATTTTTCTTTTAAAAAGAAGGTATGGCTTGTAGAGGAAGCCGAAACTCAAATAACAGTCACGACGGTGGAGAAGTCGTTGTTGTCGCATACGTACGAAAAAAACATTCCCTTTTGTCGTTTAGTAAACGCTTCATATAAAAAATATTACTTTTTAATAAACGTAAAAGTAAAAGGGGTTTATACACCGTATAAAAGAAAGTTGTGTATAAAATAAAATATGCCTCAATGAAAGGAGATTGAGACGAAGTCCCATACCTCGTATCCGACTTGACCCGACCGTTCTTTAATCTCCTGAATAATAAACTTGAGTTAATATCTACTTGCTTAAGAACCTTTTTCAAGTTCATTATTCCTTTTATACCATGTTATGAACATCATATAATCATTTAAGTTAATAATGTTCATTTTGTCGGTATTTGGTTCTTAAGTCAAAAATAGACTTCTTACACTTACATGTTGTTAATTTGGTCAAAGGTTCGTTATATCCAGAATTATATTAATGATTTTTATAACATATATATCATATATATTTAGCATATACATGTATTTATAATATTACATTACATTTAGAGGTAATAAATGAAATGCACCGTTCATAGAGACGGTAAGTCGTACGTACGCATGAACGCTACTTCCATTTCTATTTCGTATTTTCTGGAATGGAATCATAATGATATAAGATTATATTATAATTCCAGTATAATAAAATATATAATATCATTAACTTTATCCTTTACACATCCCACATATGGTATTAACGAATCAAATCACTTTCAGGGGGCGGTAGTCCGCACTTCCTAAAATGAATATATCGTGTTTACCCATAATGGAAACAATAATGGTATGCCATAAATGAAAAATACAGAAGCTTAAGGAAATAATAAACATATTATATATCATATATAAAAATAGTGACATCATAATGGCCACCTTTGAAGGTGTTAAATGAGTATTGAACAATCATCGTTTCGGGAGACAGAATTTCGCCATTCACAGAAACCGTATGTTCTTTAACCATTTGATGTAGTTGTGTGAGAGTGTAGCTCGAATAAATCTTATAACAACATCCTAGTATATTTAAGATACTGGTTTTGTTACAAAATAAGTAAATAAAAAGAGTTTAGGGGGTTGGAGAAGCAAAATAAAACAAATGAACATGAGAGAATGAATTACCTTTAAAAGTGTAACTCCTTTTGATTTGAGCCTAAAGGCCTCCTTTGAAAGGATTATTCCCAAAGGGAATCCTCTAGGATGAGGATAGGGATGTGGAGAGAGTAAATGGTCAGGGGATGGCCGAGCCAAAGGCTTGAGGAGTGTGTGAAATGAGGTAGAGGTGGGGGCCTTTTATAAGAGGAGAGGAGGGGTACTTTTGGAAATCATGAAACTATTATTTTATTTTCAAAAGTGTTTCGAATTTCTAAGGTCCCACATTGATATATTTCGAAGATAAGATGATAAGACTTCGAAATATTCCCATACAATAGTTTTTGGACAAGTGTAGGTCTTAGATTTTATATCATCGTTTCATTTTATTTAAACTGTTCATTAATGAGGTCATTGTTGCATCATCATGATGTCATAATTAAATTAATTTATTTAATGTCTAAAAATTATAAAAAAACTATCCTGATGTAGGAAATATTTTTATATTTCCAAAGAGTATTTATAGACAAAAATATGATTAGTATAACCCCTTATAAAAATTGTTTTAGTAAAACAATTTATGTTAGTGTCATTTTCACCTTTATTTTAAAAAAAGGCATTAAAGTCATTATCTCACCCAAGAGGCTCCATAGGGTCCCCTAAATAGACCCATGGTTTGTATTGGTCGTCCATGACTCATCCAATAGGGGTAGGACAAGTGTCATGGTGTTTTCATATTTTTATAATATCATTTTTACCTTAAATTACACAAATTACCTCTAATCGCGATTAATGAAAAAAGTTACTATTCACCAAAAAATTATTTTCATCCCATTGAACCACATTTTACATACTAATGACAACCATGTATGTCGGATTTTCATAATTCAATACACATTATTGGTAAACTTTCATTTAACTGAAAAAATCAGTTTGCTTGATTACCACTTAGTGGTTTCACTATTCATCAAAAATTGGAGTTTTTCAGAAAATTACCAAAAATTCACCCTAAGCTATATTTGATATTCCGAATTCAAAAATGAATTCTATTTTAAAAAATTCAAAACATATAAGTCACATTAATTAATTTAACAATTAATTCTCGTTGTCATGACAAATAGCGTGTTTTTATGAAACAATAAGTATCAAAAGATTGACACTAGTTTAAGTCCAATTTCAAAGTGAAATTGATTCCAATGACCACCATTGGATAAAATGGTAAAAATATATTCTAATTTCACTTCAAAACCAATTCAAAAGATAATCTAATCATATAAATAAATTAGATTAAAAAGAGTTTTTGCATTAAAATACAACATTTTTTCACTATTCATTAAAAAATGAACTTTATCCGAAAAATACCAAAAATTCACACAAAGTAAATTTTGATGTCACAATTATAAATAAGGATTTTATTTGGTCCAAAAGAATGTATAAGAGTGACCAAAACTATATTTAAAGAGGGTTCACCATCAAAAGGCGATAAATGAACCTTTTAGTGAATATTAATGTATTTATGTATAAAATTTAATTCCTTTCTTATTTTAAGCCTTTATCTTTTATTGGATAAATGTACAACGGCTAAGTGTTAACTACCATTTTAAATTATATTATTAGCGTGTAACGTAAGATTCCAAAGAAACTCATTGTTGCGTATCGGGCACGCTATCGTACATAGCAACCCATTCAAAAAAAATAATATTTAATTAAAAAAATATTAATAAATATGAATATGTATTATTCTTTATTTACCTGGGATGTTACATATTCCATAAAAATTATCCCTTGAATAATAATGTAACTATTTACATTATTATTCACCAGTACATCCTAAACTCCTTTAGTATAAAGTGACATACACTTTGTTTTTGACTAGAATAATTCTTTAGAAAATAATTATATTCACTTTTTTGTTAATTAAATGTCAAAAACCCCTCCCTACAAAGGTACCCCTCCTGGTCCAGCAATTAAGGAAGATATATAAGGACCCCCAAGTCTCACTTTCAGTAGGCCCCGGGTTGGCTACTATCACTGATGGTATAAAAATCTCACATATGGAAGGCATTACCCTCAAAAGATGATGTATTGTTGAGATATAAGATATAAATCATAAAGAAACTCCATGAAATAATATAAAATAAAGAAAACTCAAATCATCCCATAATAAATTTATAAAGTAAACAAATACAAAGGGTCTCCAAATAAATACCCAAAAGTAATCTTAAGGTAGTGACTCAATAATAGCTTTAATGTTTGAGATGGTAATGTCTAGATTAGTCCCCAAATTCCTCCTAGAAACCTAGAAAATAGTTGTATATATATGGTGAGATCATAACATGTATACCAAGTAGGATCATACCCATGGTATCTTGTCTACATGTGAAAAGAACATACTAATGCACTAGTGGACAGACAGCGGAACCTACAAGAACCTAAATAGGCCAACTAGCTAATCACATCCTCACCATGGCATGATCACCGAATAATTCACCCAAGTATAATAACATAATATGAATTATATTATTAAAGGGTACCCCACACCACTTTCCTACTGATTTGGGTTGGTGTTGGTTCCCTGTAACCAACTTGTTTAGTACTTGATTATATGTTTTTCTTACTAATGAAGTTTTTTTATCACATATTTATTATTCTTCTATATGATATTTTTATGTGATAATATCTTTAGAATATATGTCATGTTAAAGGGTCATAGTAGTTCCCCACTATGATGAAAACCTAGAGGCTCCACGACATTATTCTTGAATCTTATTATATGGATGGATGACATTTTCTGAAGAGACATAGACAATACCAATTATTATGGGTAGGAGGATCATAATAAATTGATTCACCTTCTCATGGTGTTCTCCCTTGGTAATATATAAGATAATCATTTATGAGAACAGGTTTGTAAATAGTACATCCACATTTTCATGTGTTATTGTATGATCTTATTTGCGAATGTGTGTACTGACCCTTAGACTTTAAGATTATCATTAATGGATATCAAAAATCATGTAATTTTATGTATTGATGAAAACCATGATGAAATGTATTCGTGGTGAAGTAGAATAGGTTGGGTGTATCATGAGTGATATAGCATTAATAAATAATGTGATAAAGGATTTATCCCTTTTTATCTTTTGATGAAAGTTAATATCTCAAGCCCTTTGATGGGAATGGAATTTCCTAAACAAATCCATGTCCATGGTGTTCAATAGGCATGTTCATTTCCAGAAATTCAAAGAAAGAGACATCGAGTATATAGGTTGATTGCACCATCATGTTACCTTCTTGATTTGAGATATTGTGATAAAAGGATTATATTACATGTTAAATTTTTGTAGAAGGTTAAACATCATTGTAACATTAACTTCTTTCTATATAGATGTCTTGGCATGTTTTTAACCTTGTACTTTAGATAGTTAAACTTAATTTCACTAAGAAAGATTCATATAGTGTCACACGCTAAGTGTATCTTCAATCTCTGTTAAATTCCAGTATTATATTTATCAAATTAGAATAAATAATATTTATTCAGGTTTGGTTGATTGCCATAATTTAATCATGAGTTATTTGAAATAATAAGTGAGTTAAATGATAATAATATATATTTTATTTGAAAGTTTGTCAAATGTAATATTTATTATATTTATCATACAATAATGTAGTGATATTTATTTAATTAAATAATTATTATTCAAGGATCAGCAAATGTCGATGATGGAAATCAGACCAAGCTTAATGGTTCGATTAGTTATAAATGATATTTATTTATATTCTTAATTCATTTCACATGTCAATAAATTAATATTATTATTATTATTAATGGAAATGGGGTAAATTAAGAATATTAAAGATGGTTGGGGGATTGTGTGTAAATTTCCATCCCTAAACCAGATATAATAGATATCTAATTATATCAGTTTCCTAATCCATAATTGGTGTGTATAGCTGATAGAGTGAGACTCTCGCAAGACCTAAAGAGAAATCAATAGATCTAGAGTGCTTTCCTCCCCTCCTCTCTCAAGCTAACAAGAGATCGTCGAGAGTTCTTTATCTCTTGAGAAGAATTTTGCTGCGATCAACCATGAATAACGCAAGAGATTAGGATCGGTTGTTCTAGAACTCGATAGTTCTAAGACATCATTCAGGGATTATAGTGCATGTGTTGATCCCTACTAGAGGTATTTTGTACTTGAATCCTATAGCACAATGATGGTGCTATGAGATCTATTTCACCAAATCATCAACAAAGAGAGAATTATGAGTTAATGTAATTCTATAACTACTTATAAATTAATTATAAATTACATGTGAATATCCTTTTCTTTTAGTTCTTTCATTTTATTCTAGTCAGGTAATCTACTATTTTTGTTGGACATGATGTTTTTAACATGTAAAATTTTGATTACACATGATTTACAACTAAAATCTAAGTTGTTCATACCTTCAAAGGACACTTCTGCTACACCTAGAACTTACAAGTGGTATTAGAGTGGTCACAAGTTTAATTTATAATTATTTATTATTCATTGATTGATTTAATGTGTTTGCACTTTATTTTACTTAAAACAATTTATTTAAATATATGAACATCATTTTCTCTTCTTTTCTTTGTTCTCAATAACATAACTAGTAACTATTTAATATCTAAACATCATCTTCTCTTCTTTTCTTCATTATCAATAACATAACTAGTAATTATTTAATGATTAAAAATGAATAATAATTTTTATAATACCATCTAGAGGTTCCAAATTTTCTTCTTGGATAAAAACAAAATACATGTCGTGTACTTCATGAGTATATTCCATGTAGTATTTTTTCACATTGACAAATCTTGTGATAAAGATGGATGGATCTGATCTAATCTGAACTAAGATCCAATAAAAACATACTGTTATGTAGATATATGTAAGTCATAACACAACTTGAATAACTACATGTCATGTTACCATTTTACACTATGTGTAGTACCCCATGTCTTGTATTCGAGAACACAGGGTGTCCCAAGCAAGCTGTGTATTGGATACATGACATGGGGACTGCAAAGTCATACAATCTGAGGTTACACACCATGCATTCCCAGAACATGTTGTGTACCATGAACATGTCCATGTAAGGAAACACAGCCATACCCAAGGTGTGTGTTGTGGACACAGGAAGTAGAAAAGTGTGTGTCGTATAGTCTGTTGTCAGTAGTTTTTCTCAAAATTTCATGTGAAAAGATTTAAAAGTATAATTAAACCTATTTATTATGTGTTCTTTGTGTCATTTATTTGATAGTACACACCATGTCATAGGATTAACAATTATACATTAAGTTAATTTTTATGTTATAATTTTGATGAACACACAAGGTTTACTCCAAGTAAACTTGTGTACTAAATTAATTTTAAATGAATTTAATTTTGTTTAAAATTATAGATGATGGTGATTTAAGTATTGTTAGATGGAATTAAGATAAAATTTAATTAATTAGATAAATTTTTGGCATGTTATATTAATTAAAAAATGAATTGAAGTAATTGATAATAGTATTTCAAATGTATGATTGTTTCTTGATGTGTGGATGATCATGAGATTAGACCTTCCCTTATATGTGATTGGTTTATTTTAATTCATTTTGGTTAAATTATTATTGTTGTCTTGTGATTCATCCCCTCCTCCTAATTATGTAAGTGATTTCATGCCTATGGTTTATTTTATGTAAACCCCTTATATCCAATCCATTGGATCCCCTCACCTGTATGTCAGTA
This sequence comes from Viscum album, assembly GCA_963277665.1. Lineage (NCBI taxonomy): Eukaryota > Viridiplantae > Streptophyta > Magnoliopsida > Santalales > Viscaceae > Viscum > Viscum album. Next base: position 424,712,422 of record OY728129.1, on the reverse strand, counting down.
AAATCTTATATAAGGATGGAGCTACCAAGCAATAGGAGGTGGTCTGAGTCAAGGAGCCAAGGTGAAACCAATTGAGGTGATTGATAAGTGTAATTCATGCATACATTCTAGAATGTTTTAGTATATTAATTTGTGAATTTAAATGAATAATCTTTCCAATTTTAGAATGAATTGAGTTGATTTATGTTTTATGGAAGGAAATGATGAATTTGTGGAAAAGGAATGAAAAGGGGTGTAAATATGATCCAAATGACCCGTCACTCTGCGAGTGAAGTTAAGCGGTGTGAAATTGTATTTTTTAGGAAAAACTAATATAGAAAACTAGAAAAAAAATGTTATACATCATGTACCCCAAATACACATCGTGACTTTATCGGAGAAGCAGGTTGTTGTCAGAATAAGTCATGACAAGCATGCATGCTATGAGCCATAATTACACATCGTGTAACTTTAGTACATGATGTGAAAGTGGTCAAAATTAAAATTTATGAGCAATATTTTCACAAGATTCTCATGGATACAGAGGTGATTCAGACAAGGAGTACATGACGTGTAATCCAAGTACACGTCATGTAGGTGTTCAACATTCTAAAATCTCAGACAAGATCCGCGTATGCATCACACGGATACACAAAAAGTGGATTGACACCACATGACGTGTATCTCAAGTAAATGTCGTGATGGGGGTCAGGAAGAACCTTTCTAGCACCTATAAATAGAGCCCCTGGCTGCACCTTTGGAGCATTCAAATTCGGTTAGAGATCAAATCATGGAGCAAAGATGTTGTGCCTCCCCGAGTTATTTCTTTATTTTCTTTTATGTTTTTATTTTATTTTCTTCTTTCCTATTATTCTCTCATCATTAGGATGAGGGAGTAAACCCACTAGTGCTAGGGTGATGTGATTGAAGGGGGAAAGGTGCATTGGATTTAATTCTATTTGTTATTCATGAGTTTGTTTATGCAGTTTCTAATTCAAAACTCAAATCCCTTTATTTTTATTTTATCATAACCATTGACAATTTAATGAAAAATGAAAATTTAAATTACACAACTGACTACCCTAAAGATAGCATGACCATTTTCAACTTTAGGGGAAATCAGGTTTAAAAATTGGTATCGGGAAAAACTTGATTCGATAACACCCTAAACTACCAGACCAAGGGAAATAGGGGATTGCTGAGTTGAGGAGGGGATAACATTACCATTGAATATACCTCATCTCTAATCCAAAAAAATCATGAATCAATCAATTTAATTTCTAAAATCCAATTTCACTTAAACCTAGAAATTACATTACCTCAGCACACTTTCCAAATTTGATCACAATCTAATAAATTTTCTTGATTTTATCTTTTCAAACCCAATAAATATTTTATCACATATTTCTAGATTTAATAAAATAAATCTTTTGAAATTAGAAATAAACTACTTTTACTGTCCCTATGGATCGACCTCAAACTTCCACTCTGCTACATTTTTAATTAATTGAGTAGCATAGTTTGGGTTTTATAAATTTTGTTTTTGCATAATACCATAGGGAATTAACGACGCCCTACGAGGTTGTTAGTGGTACATAAGATCCAAGATGGAATGTTGCAACATGAACCAAGCTATGGTTTAATGTGTGTTTTCCCTTAGGGTTAAAGGTTAGTTTATCATCAGCTAGATAAACTAACCATTATAGAATCTTATGATCATACCACTTATATTTTATTTTTTTAATTTAATGGTTAATTCATTATGTTTTTGGTTATTGAGTGATCACCTAATAAATGAATTAACAAGCATGCAAGATGAAATATAATATAATTGTATTATACACAATTTTTTTATCAAACATGGTTAATCACTTAAGTAAAATCTAGTTAATATTAAAAGGCGTGTAAAAGGATAAAATGGGATTTGCACATAAGGATAAAAATCCCTCAACTAAAATATTAAGTCAGCTTAGCCTTCCACTAATTAATTTATAATCGGCCTCATATTTCAAAGTACTTAACCAACCTAAGTTGGGGTGATTTCAAATATTGTGGAAATTTTAGCCTGAATTTTTTGGTTTACTTAACTTAGTTTACATCAAGGGTTGACTTCCCAAGCAGGACTTGGTGTAACTAAGAGGAAAAGGTTGAGGAAATTTTAAAATATGATTTTAGTATTAGGGATTCCCCTCAATAGATCAAGGAAATATGAGTTAATGTATTTATCAAGTTATGCTTACCTAAAACCCTTCAAATAGTTTTTCAGTTCCAAGTTTGAGTTATGAAAAGGGGAATATGGATCTTTTCCATTAGAATATCTAAGCAATAAGATATTCCAAAATTTTTGGTGAGGGATATTAGGTTTTGAAAAATAGTGGGATATTAATGGAATTTATTTAAATTTAAATTTATTAATCTAATTTTATAATTAAAACAAGTACTAATTATCTACTCATGATTTGTAGAAATGGAAAATCAAACAACATTGAAAATATAACTACGATCCATATTAGATAAGGATAACCTTCTCACTGATGAAAATTTATAGGAATGGTATAGGTGGTTACATGTTATTCTATACCATGAAAGGAAATTGTACATGCTGAAAACCCTACATCTCGAGTCACTTTCCAAAGAGTCTAGTGAGGAAAAGGTATTTCTTTATCTAAATCATGTGGATGAAACAATTTATGTCCAATGTTTTATGTTATCCTCTATGTCTAATGATATTTTAATGCATTATAAGGATATGGATGATTATATCATAATTTATCACCCTCAGGATCTCTATCAAGAGAAGGTAAGATCATAGGATATGAGATCTCCAATGCACTATTCACATGAAAGATTGGGGATTCATTGACATTTGGGCCTCATTTAGTCAATATTATTGTCTATATAAAATGCTTAGACGTATTGGGTTTTAACATCCCTGATGAGCTACGCACAAATCTCATTTTTTCCTCACTACACCAAAACTTCTCTAGTTTTATTGTGAATTATAATGTGATAAATAGTAATAAGACACTATCAGAAATTATTACTCTTATCCTACAAGTTGATAAAGACACGGGGTATGAAAAAACCCATTATACTTATGGTGAATGAGAAGAATATGAACAAGGAAAAGGGATTGAAGACTCATTCAAAGTCTAAGGATTTGAGGCACTATCCCTCTAAGAAGAAAAAGATCCAGAGCCAAGGAAAGGAATAAGATGTGGTATATTTTTCATGTGGAAAGAAGGGCCCCTGTAATAGGAATTACACCCATCTAAAGGAGTAAAGGGAAGATTCAAGTGTGTTCATTATTGAGTGTAATATTTCTATATCTACAAGTTGGATATTAGATAATGTATGTGGTTCTCACATTTTTATCCAAATATAATAACCAGGTAGATTTCATAAGGTTAAAAGAGGCGAGGTGGATCTACGGGCTTCTAATGGAGAGAGGATGACTGCTCTATCCATTGGAGGCTATCATCTCACATTGTTGAGGGGATTGATTTTTGTTTTAAAGAACTATTATTAAGTTTCTAGTGTTACTAAGAACATTATTTCCATTTCTTTCTTATATATGGGATGGATTTATTTTAATCTTTGAAAATAAAGGTTTCTACTTATATAAAGATATCATAAGTTAGGATATGGAACAATTGAATAATGGTATTTATGTATTGAATTATGAAAACCAAATATTTGAAATTGATAAAAAAAACTAATATGTGTGACTCATATGACAACCAGTTGTGGCATCATCATCTTGGTCACGTAAATGAAAAGAATTTGACAAAGCTCAATCAAGATGTTTATTTAGAATATTTTGAGCTAAATTCACTTGAAAAATGACATTCTTGTTTACAAGTTAAGATAAGCAACCCACCATTTGGTGGTCAAGGTGAAAGGTCCACATATCTTCTAGAATTAGTGAACACTGATTTGTGTAGACCTTTTAAAGTATAAGTTATAGGTGGATACTCTTACATTATTATTTTTACTAGATTCTTGAGTAGGTATGTTTATATCAACTTAATGAGGTATAATTTTGAATCCTTTGAGAAATTCAAAGAGTTAAAGAATGAGGTTGAGAATCAGATTGGTGAGAAGATATAGAAACTTCAATCAGATTGAGTCAGGGGATATCTTGACCAAGAATTTATTGAATTTCTACAAGAGTATGGAATTTTATCTCAACTCACTCCACCTTACACACCATAGATGAATGGTGTTAGTGAAAGAAGAAATCATACCCTATTGAAAATGGTAAGGTTGATGATGAGTCATGAAAACATTCCATTGTCCTTTTAAGGATATGCATTACATACAACATTATACTTACTAAATTGAGTGCCAAACAAAGTAGAAAATAGTATTCTCTATAAGTTATAGAGTGAAAAGAAACCCATTTTCCACATGTTTGTGTATGGGGTTGCGAGACATTTGTTAAAGCTAGATCAAGCAACAAACTAGCACCCTAAGGCATGAAGTGTATCTTTATAGGGTATCCTGAGGAAACTAGGGGATACTACTTATACAAACCTGCATATAAGAAAGTGACTATTGAAAGATAGGCCATATTTCTTGAGAGGGATCACTTATCAAGGAGGATAGTGAGAGAGAGATTGACTTTGATGAAGTTGATGATCAATATACACAATAGTTGGTACATGAACCAATTCCATGGGTCCTCATGGAAGAAGATATTCCTGAAACACAAGTACTTAATAGGAGTGCTAGAGAGGTAAGAGAACTAGAGTTATATGGTTTTCTAGTAACCAATGATGATGACTCGTTATTGGTCGACGATAATGATCATCTATCCTACAAGGAGATAGTCGAGATATCAGAAGCTGCAAGGTGGTAAGAATATATGAATTCTGAGATAGATTCAATGTATCAGAACTAAGTTTGGGTTTTGATCAATCTTTCGGTTAATGTAAAGCTCGTTGGGTGTAAATGGGTATTCAAGATAATGCTAGACATGGAAGGTAAAGTAAATACTGATAAATCATAACTAATGGATAAGGGGTTTAGAAAAAATCAAGGCATTGACTATGATGAAAACTTTTCTACATTTTCCCTGTTTAAATCCATCATAATTTTGTTTTCTACAGCACCTTACCCTGACTATGAGATTTGGAAAATGGATGTCAAAACTGCATTTGTTAATGGGAACCTTCAAGAAGATGTGTATATGACACAACCATAAGGTTTTGTGACTCTAGGAAATGTCAAAAATTTATGAAAGTTGAATATATTCATTTATATATTAAAGGAAACATCCAGGTCATGGAACATTTAATTTGATAAAGCCATAAAAGAATTTGGTTTCATTTAGAATGAATGTGATCCATGTTTTTACAAGTGTTTTAGTTTAAATAAGATTGTTTCCATAATATTATATGCCAATTACATATTACTAATTGAAAATAATATATCATCCTTACAAGAGGTTAAGGCATGGTTGAGCAAGTGTTTCTCTATGAAGGACTTAAGTGAAGCATCCTATATTCTAGGGATCAAGATCATGTGTGATAGATCCAAGAGGCTTCTTAGACTAAGTAAAGGTACATATATTGACCATAAACTAAAAAGGTTTAGTGTGGAACAATCCAAGATAGGATTGGTTACAGTATCACATGGTATACATCTTTCCAAGAAAATGTGTCCTTTGACACAAGAATAAAGAGAGATAATGAGTAATATCCCATATGATTATGTAGTAGTATCTATCATGTATGTCATGATATGTACAAGGATTGATGTTTCTTATGCATTGATAATGGTAGGAATATATCATTCAGATCCAAGTGAACAACATTGGACTACTGTCAAAACTATTCTTAAGTATCTAAGGAAAACTAAGGATATATTCCTAGTGTGTGGAGGAGATGAAGAGCTAGTCATTAGGGGTTATATAGATTATATATTTTAGACTGATAATAATTAATATAAGTCATGGTATAGTTATGTATTTTGTCTCAATAGAGTATTTGTGAGCTAGAAGAGTTCAAAGCATCCATTTTCACTTATTCTACAATAGATTATAAGTATATTGCAGCTTCTGATGCAGGCAAGGAAGTAGTTTGGATTCAAAAAAAATTCAAGATCTTTATGTGTTTTCTAGTAATAAATATCTTGTCATGGTTTACTGTGATAACATTGTAGTGGTGGCTCTCTCTAAGGATCCAAGGTCACACCAAAGGACAAAGCACGTACTTTGAAAGTTTCATCTCTTGAGGGATTTTTCTTAATGAGGTGAAGCTGAGGTGAGTAAAGTATCCATGGAAGAAAATTTGGCTAGCCCCTCAATGAAGGCTTTATCTCAGAAGAAGCATGAGTATCATGTGAGAGCTATTGGAATGAAAGTTGTTGTTAGTTGTCTCTAGTACAAGTAGGAGTCTGTTAGATTTGGTGCCCTAGAATCAACTTGTCTAGTACTTAATTATATGTTTTTATTATTAAAGAAGTTTTCTTATCACATGTTGATTATTATTCTATACGATATTTGTATTTGATAATGTACTTAGAATATATATTGTGGTGAAAGGTCATAGAAGTTCCCCATTATAATGAAAACCTAGAGGTTCCACAACATTATTCTTGAACCTTGTTCTATGGACATATGATATTGTATGACGGGACATAAAAAATATAGGCTATCAGGGGTAGGAGGCTCCTTAGACATTAATACACCTTCTAATGGTGTTCTCCCTTGGTAATCTCCAAGATAGGTGGTTATGAGAACAATCTTGTAAATAGTAAATCCATATTTCCATGTTTCATTGGATTCTCCTATCTATGAATGTGTGCATTGATCCTTAGACTTTAAAATTATCATTAATGGATATCATGACTCATGTACTTTTATGTATTGACAAAAACTATGATGGAATATGTTTGTGATGAAGTGGGATATGTTGGGCGCATCACAACTGATATAGCATTAATGGATAATGTAAGAAATGATTTATCCCTTTTTGTCACTTGATGAAAGTTAATATCTCAGGACCTTTAATGGGAATAGAACTTCCAAAATAAATCCATGTCTATGGTGTTCAATAACTATTTATTTTTAGAAATTCAAATAAGGATGTATTGAACATATAGGTTGATGGAACCAGCATGAAACCTTCTTGATTTGAGATATTGTGATAAAAGGATTATATTACACAGTAAATGTTCATATAAGGTCAAACATATTTACGATGTTAACTTATTTCTCTATAGATTTCTTAGAATTTTACTATATGCTAACCTTGTACTTTAGGTAGTTATACCTAATTCCACTGACAAATAGACCTATAGGATCACACACTAAGTTAGTTAAATTCTATTATTTAATTAAACAAGTTAGAATAAATAATATTTATTCAGGTTTGGTTGATCGCCATAATTTAATCACAAGATATTCAAAAGAATAAGTGAGTTAATTGATAATAATAAATATTTTATTTGCATGTCTGTTGAATGTAATATTTATTATATTTACCGTATAATAATCCAGTGACATTTATTTAATTAAATAGTCATTATTCAAGGATCGATAAATATCGACTAGGAAAAGTGGACCCATCTTCATGGTTCGATTGGTTATAAATGGTATTTTTTTATATTCTTACTGTGTTTCACATGTTAAGTGATTAATAATATTATTATTATTATTAATAGACATGGGTTAAATTAAGAATATTAAAGATGGTTTGGGGTTTGTGTGTGACTTTCTAACCCTAAACCAGATATAATAAATATCTAATTATATCACTTTCCTAGTTCACAATTGGTGTGCACAATATGTAGATTAAGACTATCTCAATCCCTAGAGAGAGATCAAGAGATATATAGTGATATCATCCCCTCTTATCTCAAGCTAAAAAGATATCATCAAGAGTTCATTATCTCTCGAGAAGAATTATATTGCGATCAACCACGAACAATGTAAGCAATCAGGATCGTTCATTCTAGCACTCGGTGATTTTATGTCATCATTCAGAGATTGTAGTGTATGTGTAGATCACCGATAGAAGAATTTTTTACTTCGATCCTATAGTGAAATGATGGTGTGATAATATCTATTCAACTAAATCGTCAATGAAGAGAGAATTATAAGTTAAGGTAATTCCATATCTTCTTATAAATTAATTATAAATTACATGTGAAGATCCTTCACTTTTGGTTCTTGTGTTTTATTCCAGTCAAGTAATCTACTGTTTTTGTTAGACATGAAATTTTGATCCTTTAAAGAAATGATTACATGTGATTTATAACTAAAATCTAAGTTGGTTATACCTTCAAAGGATACTTCTGCTATGTCCAGAACATATAATTTTCTTCTCTCACATCCCAATGTCATATGTCCTGATTCTCTCATATCTTCTGTCGAAACCTTCCTAGAGACACTTGGGAAGTTTCATCATACCAAGAACCCCATGTGAAACTAGTCGTCACACCCCTACCAAAGATACATGGGTAACCTCATCATACTAATCACCCCACATGAAACTGGTCATCACATCCATATCCTCCCATAACCACAGCCATAAATCTAGGATAGTAAGGTATCATGAACTTGGTGGACATCGACCTTTTTCCCTCCTCCTACCATGAATGACCCTCACTATGAACCACCTTATCACTCTAATCAACCCAACTATAAGTGAACTATGTCTGCAATCCATCATAGCTCATGCATAAGGACCTCACCTAGAAGAGAGAGCAAGAAAAAGGGGGTAGCTATCCAGTCATCCTTATCATCTTGGATATTAGAAAAAACATTCCCCAAAACATTTGGTTGTTGGTACATAGTGCTTGAAATGGGTGAGGTGTGTATAGAAATCACAATGAAAATACAATATATAACAGTCACACATACAATCCTAACCTATGGGTTCATAAAAAAGAGCATTATCACAACTCACAACATCACCATAAGGCCTCACAACATTTTTCACTTTTTATGCCACCTCTAAATGTGTTACACCACACAAGAAAGCCACAACTGCAAGCTATATTCCATCTTTTCATTTCAAGTTAATTCATTTCCATATTTTCCAAATTACTAACCATTTCCCTTTTTATCAATCCCATTTATTTTATGTTTAATAATCAACCACTTTAACTACACTTCCCATTTTAGTTAAAAATCACACTAACCATTCCAACCCATACCATTTCAGCTTCATCATTAATATTCATTCAATCACTACCAAGAAACTATAACAACATAATGCAAAAAAAATATTCCATCTTCCTCATGTTAATAAGATCTGCATTACAACCACTACATATCACAACCACTACTTGTCACAACCATCGCACAACCACATCTCATCACAACCACTTAACACATCACAACCACCACACATATCTCAACCATCACATACCACAACTACCACAGATAACATTTTATTTTTAAAAAATGGATTTCATCATCTTTAATTCTTTGTTTTTAGGGGAATTCACACACAAACTGAGATTCCATGGTCAATTATTTTATTAGTTGTATATACATTCTTATCCATTTTCATGAGTGACAAGTCAAAATAATTAGAAAAATAAGGTTCACCAATTCCATGGTCACAACAACATAACAAAACTCAGCATAAGTTAAAGCCAAAATGATTATAAAGAATGCTCAACCATATAAGCAAAAATCATGAAAATAAGTAAAACTCGTGTGAATTTCTCCCTTATATTTTAATTTCAAGTAAGCCGATTTGTTATCTTCATTGAGATGATATGTACCATTTACCCAAAGTAAAAAAAGCATGATATTCCTACATGAATGTATAAAAAGGAGATATAAAGGATTCCCTACCTCAAACTCAGCATTCTAATTTTCTGTGCAAGGGTGAAATAAGAGGAATACAGTCTCTAAGAAACACGATGAAAGGAAACACATTGATAAACCTAGAACACAATATCCTACATAATTTTCTTATAAAAACATTACTAAAATCAGTTGTTCCCTTGATAACAGTCTTCTACATATGAATAACGGGGAGAAAATAGGTAATATAAGGGATTGTAACTCACTTAGAATCACCAAGGGTTGATCCCCTAAGGCCAATGTTGAAAGATAATGAAAAGGGGGTGAAAACCTCCCAGGTAAGCACCTGGATCGTCCAAAGAATGAGAAAAAAGTAGAAGAATGATGGGGTTTAAGGGGGTTCAAGAATTTATAGGCTAAAATAAAAATTGAATACCAAGGCGCAATATACATTACTACGATGCAAATGTATTGATGTGGTATAGGATTACGATGTAAGGGAAGGGACCATGCCACAACGGGGTGGGTCAAATCCATGTTTGAGAAACACAGTAAGTTCTACACCGTAGATCCCATAAACTAATAAAAGGACTATGATTCAAAGCAAGACACCAGGTTGAAAAATCCAACCACTAAAAAGAAGGATATGTCACAACCCATCTCCATGGTGCAGCTACCCCGAAAAATACATAAACATGAAAATTATCCTTCGAGACTCCATGTCATAACCTATCTCTTCATGCCAAAAATATTCCAAAAGTAGCAGAACCACCAAAACTCTGCCTCCAAGACCCTACACTACATACAACCTCTCCATGTTGTAGGTTCCTCCTTTATGGTGCTACACAAACCTCCATGCTGTAAAATCCTTCTCTAGATAAAATCTCATCTGCAACTCCACCATCCACTTCCCAAATCCCTCATGATTTCTCCCGAACACTACTGAAACCTAAATCCTCACAAAGTAATGGGTCAGAATATATAAAATTATTTATAACATACATGGATATTACATCATTTTAGATGAATATTTATCATGTTACAAAAAAACATTCCCAAGGATTGTAATAGTTTAGTGTCATTGGAAACTTGGAACCAAAATATTCTAACATGGTAAAAGATCTTCAATGTTTCCCACAAATACCTCACTCTTTAGTACTTATATTTAAAACCTTTCTTCATAACCTAGGAAAGGGATCATAAGAAATGGGTGAGATCATATTCTTAGTAAGGGTAAAAAAAGAGATATATAAGCATAATGTGAGCATAAGGGTATGAGAGTATGAGAATAAAAATTGAAGACCAGACCCTGCTTATAAAAGATCATATTCATGAGTCATGGAATAAATATTGGTAGTTCATAAGACATGAATCATAAGGGAATCAAGAGAATAATCCATGAAAACATAACATAGGATTAAGATATGGAATATATAGCGGACACATAAGTATATAAAATGATTTCCATAGTAGTCAAGTCATTGTTTCCAAGGTCACATTAGTAGTATTATTTCCCTCCCCATACCTTCTTGGTAGCCATGGTTCACTCACATGACTATCTTAGTAGTCAAGGTTCACTCGCAAGACCATGTTAGTGGAAAAATTCTTTTACTGAACTGGGTTCACTCCCTATTCTAGCCATTTCTATCTCATGAGATATAAATATTTACCTAATGCATTGGAGGGAGATATAGATCCCACCCATATCATAATGAAATCATACATACATGTTCCACAAGATCATAAGAATTCATCATATCATAACCCATAAAATGAAATGGGTATCATAAACATGTAATCATATCATAACCTATGGAAAATAGATAGGTTTCACAATCATTTCATCAAAGCATAACTCGCGAAAAGAAGTGAGTTTCATAAGCATATAGCACATGAAAATAAGCGGGTTTTATAAGCATATAACTCATGAAAAGAAGTGGGTTTCATAAGCATATAACCTATGAAAAGAAATGGTTTTCATAAGCATAAAACCTATGAAAATAATCGAGTTTCATAATCATATAACCCATGAAAGATAAATGGGTTTCACAAATATATAACCCATGAAAGAGAAATGGGATTCATAAACATATAACCTGTGAAAGAGAAACGAGTTTCATAAACATCATGACATCAAAACATAAATAATTTAGAGAAATAATATGAATGGAACCCTTGGATCATATCCCTAGAAAATACATGAGTAACGCCAATCGATGTCATCTTATATAGAAAATATTTTTGAAATATCTTTTAAAAAAATTTCTTGAGAAAAATATCATTTCCTCTTTGAAAACTGACTTTTAAAACATAAAACCTTTTGAAAACATTTTTATTTTAAAACATATTAAGTAATCTTGAAAACATGTTGAAAACCTTTTTATTTTAAAATCTCTTTGAAAACTTATAAAGGAATCTTTAAAAAAAATTGAAAACCATTTTCCAAGAAAACTTATAAAGGAAGCTTGAAAACATTTTAAAAATATTTTTCCTTGAAAACTTATAAAATAATCTTGGAAACATTTTTAAAAAAATTTCCCTTGAGAACTTATAAAAGAATATTGAAAACATTTTAAAAATCATTTTCCTTGAAAACTTATAAAAAAAAGATTGAAAACATTTTGAAAACTATTTTACTTGAAAATTTATAAAATAAGCTTGAAAAAAATTACTTGAAAACTTTTAAAATAATCTTGAAAACATTTTGAAAATATTTTTTGTGAAAACTTATAAAATAATCTTGAAAACATTTTGAAAACTGTTTTCCTTGAAAACTTATAAAAGAATCTTGAAAACATTTTTAAAAACCTTTTTCCTTTAAAACTTATAAAATAATATTAAATACATTTAAAAAAAATAAACATAAAACCTTTTTTAAAACCTTTTTATTTTTCATGGTTTTAAAAGAACATAAATTTTCAACCAAAAATAGAGATAGAGTCATATTTTCTTAAAAACACTTTCTTAATCATATTATGTAAAAAAGAGTGGAAAATGGTAAAAATAAATTAATATATCATGAATAATAATAGGAGAATAAAATTCATGATATTTCTTGAGATATGGATCATGAGTTTTCAACAATGGAATCATAATCATAAAGAATCTCGATAAACAATGAGATTGTTTCAATAAACTCTTACCACTTGGTAACTTTGAATTATACTCCCCATTTAAAAAAATGAAATTAAATGAATATTAAAATATCTCTAAAATAATTATTTACATGATATAACATGTCAAATGTAATTATATACACCTCATAAAAAAATATAGGTGCATAACATGGCAAGTGTCTCAAAGAAGCAAATTGAGACAAAATCACTTTACCAATTTGGTAACTTTTGAAAAATAAACCCCATGAAAGAACAAGAATAAAAAGGATATGTAAATATCCATAAATTTAAGTATAAAAATAATATAATGCATCAATGGTTATTAAACACACCACATATAAGAAATAGGTGGTGAACATGGAGTGTGTCTCATGGAAAATAAAAGTGAGACGAGAAAACCCTTACCTTAAGTCTTGACTTGCTTCGTACTTATTCAGTCCTCATATATAATAAATATAATTTTATTTTACATATAAAAAATAACCATATTATTATATATAATACCATATATGATTTTATTATGAATTTATTTTACCCTTTTATTAACAATTCCATGTCAGCGTTACGTTCTGGGTAATATCTATGTTGTTTTTCATATATGTTTTGACTTATTATTTTTTATACTCTTACTTAGATCATGATTTTATTATTTAAATAATGTAAAAAATGATATAATAATCATATATATTCATTATATAAATATTTATAATAATATATAAAAGATATAATTATGAAATGGAATACACTGTTCATGGAGACGGTAGGTCGTACATACTCATGAATATTGTTTCTGTTTTATTATTGTATTGAAGCAAATAAAGTAAATGACATATATGTGCATATATATAAAATAATTTAAGTATAATTATTATTTAATATATATCATATAAGTTTAATAAACCCATCCTTAATACATTCCATCTAAATTTTGAATGTATCGCGTCGCTTTGAGGAGGCGGTAGTCCACACATCCACAAACAAATTTATCGTATTTACAAAAAATGGAAAGCATGTAGGTATGTTTTATATAATAATTAAATAATTATAAAGATATCATATATATAATATATATCATATAAAAAATATTTTCCATCATAATTCCCAACCATGAGAGGTGGTAAAGGAAAAAATGAACAACATCATTTTGTGAGGCGGTAGTTCATCGTACACAAGAATGGTAAGTTCATTACCCATTAGATAGAAGTGTGTGTGAGTGTAAGTATAACCCTTAGAATAAAAAAATATTAGTATATTTAGTATAACTAGGTTATTATATAATCATATAATAATAATATTTTAGGGGTTTAGAATGAAAATAAAATAAAGGATCTTAAGGATGTTACCTCTTCTTTGGGTAACTCTTTTTGGTTTGCACCAAAGGGATTACTTGGACGGATTTCTTACCAAAGGGAGGATTATAAGATGAATTTAGGTATTTTTGGAGGATATTTGGGTATTTTGATGATACAAAGTGACTTTATAGGTGTGAGTAAGTGAGGGGGTGAGTGCCCTTTTATAGAAGAGGATGAGTGACATTCTTGTAAATATAAAAAGGTAAACATTGTTTAGAGGTCTCCCTTACATCATGTGCCTAAAATAACTTTTAAAATTATATAAAATAGGTTACATGGTCTAAATATATCCATACAGTGGATTTATACATGTTTATAGTCCATTTGGCCTCTTAATATGAAAGTTTAACCATTAAGTAATCTTGTTTTTACTTTAATTGTTGTAATTAATTTTAATTACTTTCACTAATATTTTTTTAAAAAAACTAAGCTGAAATTATTATAAATTATAAATTATTATTATTACAAATATGGAATCAATTTTTCAAAATTCTAATCACATAAGTGGTAGAAATTAATTTAAAGTTAATCCTACAGACGGGACGACCAAGCAGATTTCTAAAGTAAAAATGTTCAAAAGTTTGCTAAGTTTTTATATCTAAATTTAATATGAAATTTTTTCTAATAACCTAAATTGTTTTAAATTATATAAAATTTATCTAATTATACTTAAAAACCAATTAAAAACATTATTTAACTTTATAAATAAAATGGATGAAAATGGAGTTTTGAACTAAAATTCAGTATTATTCACTATTCATCAAAATATGAAAGTTCTTAGAAAAATTTAAAAAAAATCACCCAGAGTAAATTTTTATATTTCACTTTAAAAATTTAAGTTTATTTTTTAAAATAAAAATTATAAAAGTTTCAAAATCATATTTAAAATGGGTTTACAATTAAAAGGTGGTAAAATTACATTTTAGAAAAATACATTTTTTATTCATAAATTTGGATTTATTATTATATTATACCTATCAAATATATTGGATGAGTATAAAAAATATTTATTTAATATATAATATATAAATTTTATTTAAAACATTAATCAATGTGGGTTTTTTAATTTATTGAGATAAAATTGTGTTTGTATATAGAAAAACAGTTTTCTCATAAAAGTAATTTCTTTATTTTCAAATAGTTATTAAATTCATTTATAACTAATTGATAACCAAAGGATTAATTTTATATACATGTGTAAATTGTATTTTCACAATTTAGTTAATCTTATTCATAACTTCCATTCTAATGGCTAGGTGGTAGCTATAATAATATTTTAATGATAATATTAATAATATATTATAGTTTGGTAAAAACTCAGCCTTGCGTGTAACGCAAGCTATCGAAGTAACTTGGAATTATGTGTAACACAAGCCAAAACATAGTTTTGTGTGTACCGCAAGCTAATCTAAGTGTTGCATGTAGCGAAAGATTAACTTTTTGTTGTGTATAATGCAAGGCAGACTTAGTGATTTTATATAAAAAAAGATATATTCAATGCTGCATGAAATGAAAAATATCAAAAAGATTAAATTAATTTGAAAAAAAATCACAAAAATCTCGGGGTGTTACACGAAAGTTCTAGACCAATACACTAAATGTAACTCTTACATTTTCCTTTATCATCGCATATCCTAAACTCTTTAGGATATTAATTGATAATAATTTACTTTATATTGGTATAATCTTTTACTAGTTAACATTGATCATCTTTAAGCTATAATATATGTTAATATATACAAACTCATTTGTGTTTGGAAATAAATCTTATTCCATTTTAAAATGAATATTTAATAAATAAATTATTGTTTCCATATCAAATATGGTATTATATGTGTTTGGGTATTTTTTTTTTATAAAAATAATACTTTATTAAAATATGTCATTTATGGGTGGCAAGAACATATTCCATGATATTTTAATAAAGTGGATAAACTATTTATCCTAGATAAAACATTTTTATCTTTATCTTTTTCTCAAAACATGTTATAAATTTATATTAATCATAATCCATGTGTATACACTTAATCATCTCATTTTTTTCATATAAACTCTTTTTTAATGATCAATTTCTCTTATTATATAAGAGAAATGAGATGAAGATACACATCCTTTACTTAGATTCATATGATCTTGATAAATTCCATTATATTCAAATCCTTAATATAGCAACTTTTTCTTCATCACTTGAATGAAAACTATAAACTCAGTCAATTATTCACCTATTTCTAAACACTTGTATATTTAAAACACTTGAAAATTATACATTTGGTATCACATACCCTTCAAAATAGAAGAATCAATCTTTATAACATTGATACCTAACATGGAAATTGTATGAAATTTTTAAAATTACTTCAAGTATCTTAAATAACCCCATCTCATGGAATCATAATTCCTTCTCGATAACATCTTTAGGTTTCAATAACTTTGACTGAATACTTTTAAAAACTTCATTAGACTCTCTAACTAACTTTCTTCTTCTGGTTTGAACTTTCACCCACTTATATTGTTTACACAACCTCAGAACCTAGAAATCACATTTCTGGTTTATCTTTTCTCAACACTTGAGAATATTAGGTAACTTCACTTGAATTCATTCATTTTATATAAAAATTTCCATATATGATAATAGGATGAATTCCTTAACTAGAACAATCCTTAAGGAGATCTCTAGTCTCACCAAGTCATAAGCATACTCAATCATATTGAGTATATGAGTGGAGACTAAAAAATCCTTATGTAACTTTGTTTATAATGACTTTGAAACCCCAAGTGAATCATTTTATGCTTTATAAGCATCTAGATTATCATATTGAAAATTTTCAACACTTGGTTATTCAGGAATATATAATTATAACAAAAATATTTTTTCCTTGCTTAAGAACTATTTTTAAGTTACCAGTTATAAGATTTTCTTGTATTAAGATTCTCCTTCCTAATGATTAATCTCACAATTAATATTAATTATGATGATTATGCTATTTATCTATAGAAAAATATTTTTTTCAAATGAGTATCATGTTTCAATTTACATTTAATAAGGAATTTTTTACTAATTGGGATCCTACTAAAATTATGACCCTTATAATATTCACCATACCCATTAGTGAGAAAAGATCCATATTTCACTAGTCTTTGAGTCCACTTTAGTGTTCATCACATCACTTAGTTATTTAGATAGGGTGTCATCCTAATCATATCATATATAATTCTTGGATGGTTGAGCGGATAACTCCTTGTCCAATCCACTAATTGGGTAAACCCTAATTTATTCATCTAGTATCCTAACTATTGGGGTTTCCCAGTTAAGTGTAACCCAAAGGAAATGCTAAAAACAAGGAACCTAACCATTAGGATCACCTCATTACTTGTTTTTCTTTCACAAGATAATCTAGGGGTACCCATATTTGGCATGATACTGCATGTTTGGATTATTGTGTTCTTGATAAGAACCACTTTGGAAGGAATCAAACACTTAATATTTGAAGAGGATTTATTCTCACCATCATAATATCATGTTATTACCTTTATGTATGCATGATTCTAATGATTTTTTTTTAGAATCCTATTCCATACACCAAATAAATATGTCTAAACCATATTGATGTGTAAATATTTACACAACCCACAATTTTTGTTACTCATAAAAAAGTAGAAGTTGAACATATCTACACATATCCAAATTAATATCATGAATAAGGTACATGAACTTTTCATTTAAAGTTTTAGAAGATTGAAAATCTTCACCTAAGTAAGTCTGGAGCCATAGTTAGTCAACACCCACTTTTCTAGAATAAGGTATAAACATCTAGGCCAGTGGGAAGTCTGACCCAAAGTCCCTCTATAAGAGGATAAATTATATAAGAGAGAATTTAGTTCATCATAAATATAACACTTAATATATATTTACTATGTTCAAAAACTATTTTTAAGAGTATAACTTCAATTACAAATTGAGATTGAGGTAGATGAAAACTAAATTTTATGTTGATGTTCCTAGAATGGTGTGGCAATTTATAAGAAGTGGTGTATCCCATAAACAATGGAATATATAAAAATTCATAATATAAATTTGTAACTATGAATAAAGTAGGGAATAACCTTTAAATAAATGAAAACTTCAGATATTTAAACATGACATAATATATCTATGAAGAATTCATAAATGAAAAACTAATCATAAACACTCTATAATCTCGGCTTTATATCATTATGGACATTCCATAATACTTGAATATAAACTCATTATACTCAATTCATAATAAAAACATTTCATATTAACCATTATATGACATTTTACTTAAATATATGATATTTATATGAATTGAAAACATTTTATAATTCAATTATGTAAACTATTTGCATAACCTTGAGTATCACATATTTAAACATTATTTAAACTATGAGCATATTGATCATTAAAATATTTTTATTTGGTTTAAATAATTTCTAAATAAGGCACTTTTAAATTTGAACACTTCAAATTAATCATTATGAACATTTCATGATTTTTTTAAATATAAACACCTTATATAATGCCTTATTTTGTAATTTATAAACACTTTATAAATTACCCCTTGTGATTAAACACTTAATTTTTTTAATCGCAAGACATTCCATATAATTTTGAAAAATATATTCTTAATATTAACACTTAATATTAATGGAATATTTATAATAAATGATTTAAAACATTTAATTAATTACTCATTAATATTTTATAATTAATTAATTAATAAAACACTTCAATAAATTTGAAAATATTCTAAAATATATTTCTCTATTTGTATAAACAATTTATAAATAATTAAATTCAAATCATAATTGAATTTTAAGAAAAATAATTTTTTCCATTTAATCATATTCTACGATAGGCATCAAGTCATATAATATAGATGGTAATTCATGGTTCTAACTATTATCAGTCGTATATTATGACTAATAATGATATCCTCAATACAATAAAACTCATGGCATGATCAATTACATTTTATGAGTAAAACATATTGTCGACAAATGCGATATCATATATCATTTCTAACGATATGCATCATATCATTTTAATGATAAGATGCACGATTTTGTAAAAAACAACACATCCGTCATTTTATATGATATAAGGATGTTGTATGATATAAATAAAATAAATCCAAGGTTTTTATATGTGTCTCAACTTATGTTATCTCATATCATATGTCACGATATGAAATTTTCATAATGCTCAATAAGTCATATTATATGACTTCCTTTACGGCATGCAGTGTAATTTTTATTTTCTTTAATCCACACATGATTTCAAAAATCTAAAGCCATGGGATTCTCTGATACCATGATTGGGATTATTAGGGGCTTATTAAATCTTAATGGAACAAGTGAAAGAAACTAAATCCCATTACAAGATTGCTCATTCATAGAAATATGAAAACATGAATATACAGGAAATGAAGAATAGTGGAAATGCGTATTATTTTTTGAAGAGCCACTGAAACATCTTCACCATTATTGATAAAGATCACCAAGGTCAATCAAAGGATCCCCCTCTCTATGACATATCCATGGGGAAAGCTTAATCACATGTTGCACATGTGGGATCCATCTCCTCACCATGGTGTGCCGCACCTCAATTAGTGAAGGTAAAATATGAAGAGATTGTAGGGTTGTAAGTAGTTTTAACTAATCATCAACACCCCCACTGTTGTTGCATAGTAATGGGTTTTTATAGAACCCTTGAGGATTCTCTTTGAGTGTTCATAAATTTATTAATTCATTTATTTATAAGGAATGAGTTAATACCTTAGTCAATTCATGCATCATATGCATGAAATAAATCAACTCCTTCATGTTATATCTCGTGTAATAGATCCATAAATGATAGCCACCGCGTGAGATCCATGTGAGCGTTAATGTCTGTATTCCATACTAAGTTGTTGCATTTCCAAATGAATTGTAGTATATGATTCATGGCAAGTTAGTATCATGATATCAAATCTCATGTCCCTCGATACACATCCCCAATCTTAGAGTATGATCTATATAGGCAATAGGTATGGAAACACTTTTCATGCCTCTTTACGACACATCTTATCACTAGATATGATTTAACTATGCATATCATGCATGAGTATTATGTGTATTTTATGATTACTTTCCAATCATAAAATATGATTGAATTTAGGGTATATGTTACCTTCACCTGAAATGATCAAAAGCTATAAAAATACCACAAATTCATGTGAAATCATAGAAAATGATCTTTGAATTATTTATGGTATGTCCAAATAGATGACACATTAATTAAGTGTACGGTGTGCTCAAAAAGACTAAATAATCCGTTTTTAAAGATATCAAAGTCTTTAAATATGTGAGTCATGGAGTCAAAACTAAGAAAAAAACCTTAGATTTATATGGAATATTAGGACAATTATTGATGATTAATTTTTGAAATTTATGAAATGATGTCACATCAATCTAAGTTATGGTTGATCAAGATGACTAAAAAACACTTTTTGTGTTTTAAAACTCTAAAACATGCCTGTAAAAATAAAAACCCATAAAATGACCATGAATTAATATAAATCATAAGGGAATGATATTTGAATTATTCATGAAATTTACGAATAGTCAGAATGAAAATCTGATGTGTGGTGTGCTCAAAATATCTCAGTAAGTAGTTTTTAAAGATATCAACATTTTTAAAAACTTTCATCAAGGGGTCAAAAATTAACAAATGACCTTGTATTTTTTTAGTATTAATTAAATGACCTAAAATCTATTTTTATAATGTAGGAATAGACTTCACATCAATCCAAGTTTCAGTTTTCTCAAGATAACCCAAAAAACACTTTTAGTGTTTTGAAACTCTAAAACATGTGTGTAACGATCAATACCTAAAAAATGAACATGAATCAATTTGAAATAATAGTCCAAAAATAATTAAATTACTAGTGATATTTCTAAATAAATGACATGTCAATTCAACATGTGGTGTGATCAAAATGACTAAATAAGCTGTTTTTAAAGATATTAATGTCTTTAAAAACGAATGTCAGTGGGTAGAAACCATGAAGATGGCCTTGGATTTATATGAAAACATAGGAAAATTACCTCTGATTAATTCTTAAAATTTAAAAATTGATGTACATCAATCTAATTTGTGGTTTTCTTAGGATGACCAAAAAATAAACTTTTAGTGTTTTAAAATGTGCATGTAATGGTTAAAACCTAACAAACAACTATGAATTGGTGTGAAATCATAGGGAAAATATTTGAATTATTTTTGAAATGTATAAATAGACATCATGTCAATATTACATGCAATGTTCTTGTAATGACTGAATAATTAGTTTTTAAAGATATCAATGTATTTAAATACAACTGTCAAGGGGTCAAAACCAATAAAATGATCTCGGATTGTCATGAAATCTTAGGAATGAGTCCATTGATATATTTTTTAAATGTAGGGACTAACTGTTGGTAATTTATAGTCTCAAAAATAATCTATTAATATTATTGATTTTTATGGCCACAAATACCCATGTTTGTTTTACTAATTATATTACTTTAAGTGAGTTTCAGGAAATTAATATTCTTTGAAATATTTATTTTGGAATTATATTAAAGTTTTTAATCCATAAGGAATATTCTTCAAAGCATTCAAAAATAATTTTAGCATTTTCTGGAAACACGGTTCATACCCTACATCGATAATCATAACGTAAGTAATGAACCCTACATTAAAAATAGTATGTATGGATTTCATACCCTACTTCACTGAAAGTATGGATCATCATCCCTATGATGAATAGTTAATGTATTGATAGAAAACCCTATGTTTGGTGAATTAATGTATGGATTATCAACTCTATGTTTGAATAAAATTATGGAATATCAATCCAACATTTAAGTCTGGAATCACTATTCATACCCTCTGTTTGAAGAATGAATGTATGGTTAATCAAAATTACACTAAAAGGATGAATGTATGGATTCTCATCCCAACGTTACTTTTGATCCCTACTTCTGCATAGATGAAAGTATGGTTAAAGAACTATATGTTGAAAGGAACTATATTCTACACAAAGGAACCCTATTCTACGCAAAGGAACCCTATGCTATGGAGTTCAACCCTATGTTGGTTTATTCAAATTCAGAGATTTTTAATTCGTGGTTTTATTTGAGATTGCTACAATAGTCTTAATGGAATTAAAGATTGATTGAAAACTATTTTATGACTGATTAAAAGTCTCATTATGATAGATTCAAAGAAATATATTCATTTAAGAAAATCACTCTTATTATTAAGGGAAGTTATGACTCCCCTGGTCAATTCAAATTTGAATATCCACGATCTGTTAGGCAAATTTCTTAGATCTAGAATACCAAAGAAACTTGTCTGCACTCTATATATTCTATCGTAATTTATTTTAAAATATATATACGACTATATATTGGTGAATTTATTTTTAATATAAAACTAATTAAAAGAATAATCAACTTTTTTGTTTTATGAAATAGGTTGCATTTTTGGAGATATACATTTTCAAACCTCGTACTGTTGTGAAACTTCTACTTGTTTATTGCTAATTTTACTAAAGATCATTTACAATCAGGATCTCTTTAGAGTTATTATTTCTTAAAGACATTCATTTTATGAATATGAAGATCCATATTTTGTTAGTTGTTTTTGTAGCTGTGAAATACAACTCGAACCATCAACAATTAAAAATCTTTTGATTTATTGGAGTTTTAACTTCTTGTACTCAGTTGTGGTGAAGTGTTAGCTTCTTGTACTAATTTGTGGATAACCAGTTCCCTATAAAATAACCAGAAGGATCTTTTTAGACTTATTATAAAGGTTTAAATATCTTTTACTCAGTTATGTATTTGAAGGTCTTGTGATAAGAGGACCTTTCTAGTGAAATTCACCAAGCTCGTAGAGAGAGCATTGATGGAGTGTACTAGGGGATCTTTGTGCCCCAAACCACTAAAATAACTGTGTCCATTATTTTTATTTATCCGATGATTGTAATAAATACAGAATAAAATATTTTATATCTACATAAATCACAAAGAGCTTTAAAATCTATAATTTTTCAAGATTTTCAAAAAGACACAATCCACCCCCCCTGTATTGTCTTAGTATTATTCTGACCTAACAATTGGTATGAAAGGTAATCTTTTGTGATAAATCTCTAGTAATCTCAAAATAATAAGGTCTGTACAAAGTAGATGTCAATGGTTGATCCAAAATAAGGTATGTCTATGATTTGAGCTCTATATTTTAATGGTGATAACTATAGATGTTGAAAATCATGAATGGTCATTTATATGAAGAATCTGATATTCAAAGTTTATTCAAATATTATCACTATTTATGTGATTCCTAAGAAATTAGAGACTTGGGATGCCACACAAAAAAAATCTAAATATGACATCAACTCAAAGGCAATGAATGATATCTTATGTGGACTTGTTCGTGATGAATTTAATCATGTTTCACAATGTCCTACTACCTATGAAATGTGGTAGACTATTATTGTTGTATACGAATGAATAAACAATATTTGACAGATGAGTTATGCTATTACAAAACTAAAATTTGAAACCTTTATAATATTTTATAGTGAAATTATCACACAAATTAATGGACGATTAATAGAGATTAATAACAATATTACTACCTTGGGAGATCTCATCATTCAATCAGATCAAGCACTAAAAGTACTTAAAGTTCTTACCTCTAAATGGAATGGAATATATGTAGATATTCATTAATAAACAGCTATCAAGAACTTCACTATGAAGGAATTAATTGGAACATCAATGATGTATGAAGAATAACTGCAGGCTGAAGTTAAATATCACAAGATTATAGTAAAAAAAGAAAACACTACCCTTAAGGTGACATCTCAGAAGCATAAATGAAAATCAAAAAAGTAAGTCAAAAGAAAAAATTCAGATTCCTCATACTCTGAAATAGAATTAGCTCAGCTAGCCAAAAATTTTAGAAAATAATACAAGAATAAAATAGGCTTCATAAAATCCTTTAAGAAGGATGAAAAGGAACTAAGAGAAGTAAGATGTTACAAATGCAAAAATATGGGTCACATCAGACCTGATTTCCACCAATTGAAAGATGAAATAAGGAGGATAGAAAAGAAATTTAAGAAGAATGGTGATTATGAGCATAAAGGAAAAAGATCCATGAAAGCTATGTGGAGTGTATCTAAAGACTCCAATAGCTCTTTGAAATCTGATTCGAAAAAAGAGACACAAAATCTAAAAGAAAATGTGTTCTTTATGGCTAAGGAATAAGAAAAGGTATAAACCTATTATTCTTATACCTCTGACTCTGATAAATTTTCAAATTGTAAATTGGATTCTTACTGTTATATGATAAAAGTAAAATATGATTCTTTAATAAAGAAACATAAATCATTAAAAAATACACATAATGATGTTTTAGGTGAAAGGGACACAATGCTAAAGAAACATCAATATCTATTTGAAAATTGAATTAATCTACATCAAACTGTATTAATCATGAAAAGGGATTAAAGAATTGTAGGATGAAGTAAAATCTTATAAAAGTATTTCTAGTATTTTAAAAAAAGGAGAAAACACTTTGAATGAGATTCTTGTAAATAATGTTATTAAAAGACAAAATTTTAGAATAGGAATCAAGGATGAAAAATAAAAATTATACAAAAATTATTCTATACCCAATTTAAAAAAGGATACCTGCTATTATTGTGGAATAAAAGGTCATTACACTAACAATTATTACTTAATAAATCCTAAAATTAGTGGTATTAAAATGGATTTTATTTCCAAAAATATGTCTGAATCTAGTAATTCAAATTTTGGAAAAATAAGTCAGATCTGGATTCCTAGATCTTTCTTGCTAACACAGATGGACTCAAGAAAATATGGTTACCAAAACAAACATATTTTTAAATGATTTTATAGGAGAAAGTCCACAGGAAAAAAAATGGTATATGGTATATGGATAATGGATTCTCTAGAAACATGAGTGGAGACTCTACAAATTTCCATACATTGACACAAATGGATAGAGGACTGGTCACTTTTAGTGATAATGGAAAATGAAAGATTATTGGAGTTGGAACTGTTGGAGATCCAAAGATAATTTTAATCAACAAAGTAATGTATATACAAGGGTTAAAGTGAAACCTGATAAGTATTTCTCAACTTTGTGATGATGGATTTTGTGTTGATTTTTCTAACAATTCCTACTCAGTTTTCAAAGATAAATTGCTTAAATTTAGATCACCTAGAACTAAAAATGTGTATACTTTGGATCTCAATTCCTTGTGCAAACAAGAAGTGAATTTTTTAACTATTAATACAAATGAGTCTTGGATATGGAATAGGATACTTAGACATTTAAATACATATGCTTTACATAAATTATCTAAGAAATAGTTAGTTTCTGATTTTCCTTATCTTAAGTTTGAAAATGATATATTTTGTGATGTATGTCAAATCTGAAAAAAAACACAAATCATATTTAAAATTAATTAACAAAATTTATACATCTAAACCTTTAGAACTTATCCATATGGATTTTTTTGGACTATCAAGAGTAGTAATTTTGGCTTGAAAATTATATGTCTATGTTTTAGTTGATGATTTTTCTCGATTTACTTGGGTATATTTTCTAAAACTCAAAAGTGAGGTATTCATTATTTTTAAATGTTTTTACAAAATTGTTCAAAATGAAAAAGATTTTAAAATAATTTCATTGAGAAGTGATCATGGTGGAGAATTTGAGAATCCGGAATTTAATTCTTTTTTATCAAACTTAGGAATTAAACACTTCTTCTCTGCACCAAGAACACCACAAAAAATGGAATTTTTTAAAGAAGAAACATAACTATTCAAGAAATGATAAGGACTATACTGAATGAATACATACTTCCTACCTATCTCTGGATAAAATCTGAAATCACAACTTGCTATATTATGAATAGAGTTTTAATAAGACCAATTATTAAAAAGACACTCTATGAACTCTGGAATTACAGAAAGCCTAAATTGAAATACTTTAAAGTTTTGGATGTAAGTTATATATCTTGAATACTAAGGAAAACCTTGGAAAATTCTATCTAAAAGATTTTGAATAAATATTTCTAGGTTATTTTTCTATTTCAAAAGTCTATAGAGTGTTTAATAAAAAGTCAAGGATTGTTGAAGAATCAGTTCATGTGAAGTTTGATGAAAATATACCTTTTAATAAAAATGAAGATCAAACAGATGAGATTAATGACTCTCTAGAAAACATGAGACTTGATTCACCTGGAACTTTTTAAAAAAATAAAGAAAAAGAAATCCAGTCTAATTCATAAGAACATGAAACTAGAGAACCTGAAAGTGTCTTACCTAGACAATCTAGAATCTTAAAGAACCATCCTTTAGAAACTGTTATAGGAGACCTAGACATGGGAATTAGAACTAGAATAAATGTAGGAAACCTAGTTGAATTTCCTTCATTTCTATCTCAGTTAGAACCTATGTCTATTGAAGAAACTTTAGAATATGGGAGCTAGTTATTATCTATGTAAGAAGAACTAAACCAATTCAAAAGAAATGAAGTTTGAGAATTAGTAAAAAGACCATCCAATTATCTAGTAATATGAACTAAATGCATCTTTAGAAATAAACAGGATGATCAAGATATCATAACCAAAAACAAAGCTAGATTGGTGGAAAAGGGATATAATCAAGAAGAATGAATAGATTATGATGAAACCTTTGCACCTATATCTAGATTAAAATCCATTAGAATCCTTTTATTTTATACATCTAATGTTAATTTTAAATTATATCATATGGATGTTAAATCTAATTTTTAAAATGAATATTTAATGGAGGAAGTTTATGTTGAACAACCACCAGGTTTTGAAAACCCTCATAAACCAATTTTTTTTTAAACTTATTAAAACTCTCTATGGACTTAAACAATAACCTAAAGCTTAGTATGAAAGATTAAGAACTTTTTTATTATAAAATAGATTTTTTTTTGGGATTAGTAGATCCTAATCTTTTTAAGAAAACCATTTTCTCTAGTATTTTATTAGTACAAATTTATATTGATGATGTAATTTTCGGTTCAACAAATAAAAAACTTTGTAATGATTTTTAAAATCTAATGAAAAAAATAAAATGGTCATGATGTAAGAATTGAATTTATTTTTAGGATTTAAAATTTATCAAAAATATTATGGCAATATTTTAAATCAAAGTAAATGTATTATTGATTTGATGAAAAAATCTGGGCTTGAAAATATTAAAACCTACACAACTCCCATGTGTACCAATATAAAACTTGATTTGGATGAAACTGGAAAACCATTTGACAACAGGTTATATAGAGGTATGATTGGAATTTTACTGTATCTTACTACTATGAGACTAGACATAATGTTATTTGTATGTCTATATTCTAGATTTCAATCAAATTCAAAAGAATCTCAACTTATTTTTGTTAAAATAATTTTTAGACATTTAAAAGGAATTGTTTTTTAATCTCTTCTTTACCCCAAAACTTCAGATTTTAATTTAATTTAATACTCAAGTGCTGATTTTAGAGGATGTGAATTAGATAGAAAAATTTCCTCAAGAACCTATCACTTTTTAGGAAAATCTTTAGTATCATGGTCGAGTAAGAAACAACATTTAGTTGCCCTGCCAATAGCCAAGGCAGAATATATATATGTTTGTAGTTTTTGTGCACAAGTGTTGTGGATGAAACACACATTCTTGGATTTTGGACTAAATTTTAATAATATACCTATTTTATGAGAAAATACTAGTGAAATAAATATTTATAAAAATCCTATAAGTCATTCTAGGACTAAGCATATTGATATAAGACGTCATTTTCAAAGAGATCATGTTCTTAAAAAGGATATATCTTTATAATTTATAAATACTGAATATCAATTAGCTAATATTTTTATTAAACCACTTATCTCTACAAGTTTTGATTTTATCAAGGGGAATTTAGGATTATTTAATTTTAAATAAATGTTTATTAATTTATTTTAATTTATTTTAATTTATTTTAATTTATTAATTTCTCTATCAATTATTTTATTTAATAATTTTTTGTTTATTTGTTGAAATATTTATCTCAATTTTAGTTTTAAAACAGTGTATTTTTAAAATAAAAATAATAATTACCTTCTCAATCGTCATCAAATCGGAACTCATCACCTAAACCGTTAAAATCCCACTCTCATTCCTCACCTTTACGACCCTTTGGATTATAGAGCATCTCTCATTTTAGTTTTTTGAAACTCTAACCTTTGAACCTTCAATCCTTAAACCTTAGGCAATGGATCCTTCAATATTTATTGAAAAATATTATCTAAATGAGTCTTTACGCCAAATGAAGTATCGAAAAGTTCTTCAAGGTAAGTTAATTGGTTTTGATTAGCTAAATCAAACCAATTTGTTGTTGAAAATGCTATTAGATTTCTAGGTTTGGATTTTTTTTGGAGATGGTAATTTTCCTATAGTATTTGAAGTTGAAGTAAAAAAGTTTTTTCAAAATGCTTCATTCACTTTAAGAGATAATAAAGATATTTTTTCTATAATATTTACAATGAGGAGTTTTCTATTTCTTCCTTGAAAATTACTAGGTTGTTAGTTTGTCCCCATGAGTGGAATCTCATTTTTATTTAAGAAATATTTAAGATGAGAAGTTTAATTCATAGGATATAATGTTTTCTCTATTTGGAACTTAAAATTTCAAGAAGATAATGAATAAAGACCTTAATACTGATCAAAAGGTCTTGATAAAGTTTATTCAGTCTGCAATTGTGCCAAGGATGGCTGAGTTGGGGAAAGTTTTTTATCAAGATATGTATGTTATTTTTTGTTACTGAACAATATTAAGTTGAATTTTAGTCGCTATATGATGAAGTATTTGAATCACTGCTGTCATAATGAAGCAAAAATGGGTTTATTTCCTTATGTAAGGATTCTTTCTCTTTTTTTATCTAGATAAGGAAAAATTTGGGACATCTCATTAGGATCGAGATGTCATTATAGAAATATTTTGAATGTTGTAACTATAAGAAAATTGGGATACTTCTGGAGTGAGTCCAGTGGTAGTCTTTTACCTGTTATAGTAGAAGAACAGTAAAGAGTAATTACCACTGCTCAGGGGGAGCATAGGATGGTACCAGTTGTTAGTTTTATGAGACCTAGGCCTAAATAAGAAGAAACTGAATCCAGATTTGATTAAGATAGTCTTCATCAAAGGAGAAGAATTTCAATAAATATTTCTGATGTTGAAGAAAGACTTGAGCATCTGGCTAGATTAGATGAAGATGTTGGGCAAGTGACTCAAAGGGAAAATCAACTTAGGTAATTTGTACCTATTTTCAGTGGATTTTCCCTTGTAAATATATCTCTTGTTATTTCTGATTCTATAGATTCAAAATAGTATACATTAAGAGCAAGGATAGAAGTTTTAGAAGAAGATCCAAGGTTGGCTACTGTGGAAGTTTTACATCAATACAGATCAATTTCTGATGAATCTTCTGACACATTGAACAGAAATATAGAAGATATGGTTCAAAATTTCAATCAGTTAAATGAATAGAACTTGTCTCTGCAACAATAATTGGAAGCTGAAAAGAAGAAATCTGAAAAATTAAGATGTTTTACTGTGCCTAGAGCTGAGTTTGAAGCTCTTCAGTCTCAATTCAAATATATTCAAGAAACTTTTATTTCTATGGGATATATTGAAAATTTTATTAGTACTTTAGTCATAAAAATGAAAAATTTAAAGGAAAAATATGTAAAGAAAATCGATTTTAATGAGTTGAATCTAATTTTGGGTAGAGAGTTTCAATATATCAGAGCAAGTCATCAGAAATCAACCTCTTCACAATAAACTTCTCTAGATTTGATCAGAAGATTTGAAGCTATAACTTCAGTGTTAGTTGATTTCAATAACAAACTACACACTCTTTAATGTGACAATACTCCTTTGAATATTCTCTTACAAAATCAAAGACATTTGATAAGTCAACTTTCCTCTAATGATTCTTGGTTAGGGATAGTTCTTCATTAAGTGAGAGATAAGTTGTCTGCTTTCATTTAGTCTGAAGAATCAGTTAATTAATTTTTTAAAGTAAATTTAGTTGAGAGCTTAAGGATTGATCAAGATTCCAGGAAGATGCTCCAACGGTGGATAATAGTTTTCAATAATCACTTTTAGAGTTTTTTGGTAAAGCTACATGAGATTCATGGTATTGTTCAGTCAATTCCTCATCATGTTGCATCCTATTCAAGTAGAGAATCAAATTAGGCCAATCAATCTAACCCAAGTACATCCTTCTAAAACATTTCTTTAGTTGACTGTGTAATTTTCTCATAATTTTAGAAAACATCTGATTTTCAATTAAATTTATTTTAATTTACTTTATCTTTATATATGTGAGTATTATATAGTTTTATTTTATTTTATTTATGACCATTTATTCAATTCTAATTCTAAATTTATTTATCTTTTAACAGTTATTAATAAACATTCACTTATAGTTATGTGCTACATTGAATGTTTTTTAATCCATTTTCATATGCTTTATTTTTTATATCACAAAAGGGGGAGAAATTTGGGTAAACACAACATTCTAAATTGTTCAACTATCTATTTTCTTTTAATAAAAATATTACTATGAAATCCAAATAATATTGTAAAAATTTAATTTTCAAGTCCACGAGTATTTTTTTGGTCAGAGAAGATTACTCAAGTGAGGGTGAATTGAGTATCTATAAAAATTTCTGTTAAAATTGGTTCTTTGAGAATTTTCCCCAATTAAAATAATCAAAGTCAGTTTGTAGTGAATTTATAAAAGTCCTGAATGTTCAATTAATTTCTCAGAATATTGATTAGTTCTCAACTATACTAATCTAAAGATTATTCTAACTTTTGAAACTAATCTACTGGTTCAAAATAGATATAAAAACTTACTAAAATAACTATCAAAGTTCAATTCAGTTTTATGTGAAATGTAATCAAAATAGATCAGATTAAACTAAAAGGAAAAGGAACAGCAGATATAAATAAGAGGTTCATTCTCATGTTGAGACTTAATCCTCTCCACTTGGTGATCACCTTCCACCAAGCAGTTTAATTTAATAAACATTCTGATCCACACCCTGGATTGAGGTTCACAACAACACACAAGGTTTTCTAGGTCACACCTGACCTCTACCACAGTTATTAGTGGGAAAAACAACAAACAGGTCACACTTGACCACTTCCACTGTTCTACATGGGATACAAGAATAATATTAGTGAGAGTTTAAGGATATCAAGTATCCTTAAGTTAAGTATAGGGACAGTGTGTGTGTTGAAGGAAGATACACACACTTCTCAAAAAGGTATACAAAAGAAAACAACAGAGATATAGATGTAGAATAGAGTTTAGAAGTCTCTGTGTGTTATGTAGCGAAGCTATGGACTCGGTTGATGTGGGAGAAATGAGGCTTGAGTCCTCTCCTGGAATTTGGATTCACAAATAGAGTATCATAGCCTTACATGTGTGAAAAAAATCAGCTCTTTGATGTTTGGATGTTTAGTGAAGTCCAGCAGGTGTTTGCTTATCTTTTTGATCTCCCCGTATGTTATTGCTTTTAGTTCTTGGGAGTTGGAAGAAATCTCGAGAGTTGCAGGATTTTGCAGTTCTTCTGTTCTCTCTACTTTTTAGCATATTTCTCATCATGTTAAAATTACTAGTGTGTAATTATTTTATACTTCGAGGTCCAGGAGGCATGAAGATCTCCCCATGTGCATGTACCTCGTACTATTTACGGATAGTCTTACAGACAACATTAAATAATGTCAGAAACATTAATTTGTGTAAATATGAATGTTAGATATAAATTTGAATAAATAAATTTAAAGACAGTATTTATGACTATTGATGAGTCATAAGTATCAGTGACTCATTGGCATCGGTCTGTCATCATCAGTCTGTTATCATCGGTTTTTCAGCATCGGTGACTCGGTGTATCGGTGAGTTATTTCCATCAGTATCGGTGACTCGGTGTATCGGTGAGTCGTTTGTGCTATCAGTCTGGCAGGGCATCGGTGAGTCTTCATTGGTGTGTCGTCCATTGGTGAGTCAATCATCACTGTGTCATCCATCGGTGATTCATTCTTCGGTGTGTCATTCATCGGTGAGTCAATCATCAGTGTGTAGTCCATCGGTGAGTCATTTTGATCTATTGGTGCCAGAGGCTCTAAAAAAATTATAAAGTGTGTCTTACATAGAACACTACCAGATTGAGTGAAATTCATAAATACATTAATATATACACTGATAAACATATTGAATCATGAATATGTATATTTTATTGATTTATTGAAATGTATTGTACAGTATGACATAATTGATTTACTTAGATATATTCAATGACATGATCAAGTTTATTTATTAATTAATATAAGAATTAATAGGATCGGTAGATTAACATGATTTGTGATTATGAAAACAACTATTTCACAAAGGGTCCAAAAATATCCCCCTTTTTTATAATAACAAATTATAAAATAAATATGATGTTAATGAATAATAATTACTTGAATTAGCATACCAGAGTAAATGTGAATTCTCAAAGTGACTAAGGCTTTCCTTTTTAAGACCCCCCTTAATTTTGTAATAGAGGAAAGATATACATGTATACATTATGTGGAGTACCTTCCGTGTTTCCTATGCTAGAGTTTCTCCCCCTTGGATTTGGAATTTATGGCCCATATATACCTTTCTCCCCCTTTTGGGATTAGAAAAAAGGTTAAAAGAAAGAATAAGTAAGAAAAGGAAAGAACACAAAGAATATGAGAAACACGATGAAGACAAAAAGGGTTTTCATTCATGTTTAAGAGAGTACAATCAAAAAAATAAAGGAACAAATAACTATCAAATAAGAAATCCATTACGAAGGGTTTGGATTTTGAGGTACTTTTCCTTTGTCTAAAGGATCAAGTAGAGGTGTAGAAGGTGGTTTTGTGGAGGTAGGAAAAGGTGGTATTATGACAACACTAGAAAGGCAACACCTGTAGGGACATTTGATGCAAGGCTAGGTATCCTTTCTGAAAACACATGGCTATGAGGTTGATCTATAATTACTGGTCGAATTTGAGAGAGAGCCTAAGATACAGTCATTTGAGTAGGAGGTCGAGAGATAGTTCCAATGGAAGCAGTAGGTGGAACCATTATGGATTCAACTTGAACATGCAAGTACGTCTTGAGAAGTTTGATGAATTCATTAATGATTTCACCTCAATATTCCATATCCTTATAGAAATCATCCTTATTTTCCAAGAACTTATCCAGTATAGGAGTAAATTCCTTCAATTGTGCCACTTGCTTCTTAAAAGCTTCTGTTACTAGAGGAATTCTGAGATTTTCAGCCAAATACTTAAAGTTATTGATGAGATCATACTTGGTATATATCTTGGTAAAATAATTATCCACTTTCTCTCTAATATCCTTCTGAGTGGAAGAGGCTTCATTTGTGCACCGCCTTACCATATTGTAAACAAGATTGGTATTTATATGCACCTTGATAAGAGTTTCTTTGTCTGAATCACTCTGAAGATTCTTGAGTTCTTCCCTCATCACAACCCTGAGAGACTCCATATCAGCACCAGTAGTCTTGCTTCCTCTAGAACTAGATAGACCAATGATCATATTTCCAAGTTCCTCCTTCAATTTATTCAAATCTACACTTAGTAGATGTGTCACTAGGTTCCTAAGAACTTCCATTACGCCACTAAAAGAAGTCTTGAAATTGGTTTTCATAGAGTTCAACTCATTTCTCATCCTCTTCACTTCTTCTCTCAGCAAATTATTGTCTCTAATGATAGTCTCGGCAGTAGTAATGAGATTAAGTTGAATCTCATGAATCACCATTCTTTAAATTTTAGTAGCATCAGCATCTGAAATACTCATGGAGGTAGAGTATTCACTTCTGGCTCCAACAGAGGCTCTCACTGACTCACAGATATCAGCTTTGAATTGCTCTAAATCATCCTTAGTGACATAGTCACTAGGCACTGGTTGTGCTACTATCTCAACTGCGGGAGGTGAAATTGGTGAAGCAGGTGCAATAGGTTCTACTTCAGCTTGGGCTTGTGGAGCAGGAGGAGGTGTTGCCATCTCCTCATCTGAGTTATACTCCAAACCAAATAGAAAGTATCATAGATCTCTATTCCACTCATGAGTAAAGTTCTAGTCTCTTGGATCTACGGTTTCAATCCTGACTCTTCTTCCCTGAGGCTCATGTATAATCGCATGTTCATCTTCTTCTTCATTCTATCCTCTAGCCAATGCAACATTTATGGGCATAGGTATCAACTGAACTTGAGGTTCTACTTTCACTCCATCTACTATAGCTTCTCCAAGAACTTCCTCAACCTGAGGCATCTGTATAACTTGATCCTTAGCCTCTTCCTCATGGCCACCATCCATAATTTCATTCAACTCCTGAATGATTTCTTGATTTTCAACATCAAGATGGTTAGGACTATCCTCATTACCAGCATCTCCATGATCAGTAGCCTCCTATTAAATAGGATTAGTACCACCCTTTCCATCAGCTCCATCAAAAACTCCATTAATAGATTCCTCATTGGATTTGTCAACCACTTGTTGACCCACTTTTAAAGAATCACTAACATGTTCATCATCACCTTCCTCATCATCATCATCATCATCAGACTCCTCCTCTAACTTACTTACATAGCCTTTTACACCAGTTATTTCTGTCTCTTCTTCATCCTCATCACCTAACAAAGGTTACCTTGAGGGTAGATCTAATGATTGACTAGCGGATCCATAAGACATGTCTTTTGGGCTCTTAGCAATATTAGGATCACTCCTGTCATCAATAGGAGATACTTTTTCTCTTGGAAACTCAACTTCATCTTCATCATCTGAATAGACATCTTTATATTCTGGTTTTAGGCCTAGATCATCTTGATCCTTTAGTTTGGTAGGATGGTAAATTGAATTGTGATCTTCATACAGTCTTTCCTCACCTCCTACCCAGCATTTATTCCAAGCATTCCAGAAAATCATCATCCTTTTTAAAATCTCTTTCTAAATATAGAAACCACTACATGCAGTGATTACTTCATATCTATCTTCCACACAACCCAACTTCTTTAGCATTGCCAAAGTCATCGTAGGATAGTACGAACATGTTACTTTCTTGGCGGGTTTTATCATATCATATATATATACCATTAGGTACCTACATAGATTCACCTTTATCCCATTCTTCAATAGGTAAATCAATAATACATCCTAATACTTCACAGTAGAGAAGTCTCCCTTCCTTGGGTAGATTTGATGTTGAATGAACTTAAAGAGAAATATTTCCTCTCCATCCAACTCACTAGCAATAGCTCTCCTTGATTCTTCACTTCCAGTCAGCTCCTTTAGATCATACTCATATGAAAAAAATCAGAGGAAGGAGGAATGTTACCATGATAATCATCATTGATACCTTCATGAGGAATTTCCAAGCATTAAACCCATTTCCTTGATGAAAAAGAAATCTATTTTCTCTTCACTACTGACTTCATCCTTGCTTCCTCATCTCCATCCAGAGATATCTTCAAGTTGAGATAAAACTCATGCACAATCTAGGGATAAAAAGGCCTATCATTGTTGGAGAACCAACTTATCCAACCTTGATATTCCAGCACTCTCAAAAAAAGTGAATTTCTTATCATAAGCCAATCAACACACTTCCTTCTCAACTATAACAACTAGGCTTCCCAAACCTGTATTGGTAGTACCACTTGACTCACCCTTCTGATGCTTAGTTGATGGAGATTCACTCAACTCTTCCATCACGTGCTTCATCCTTGCCATATCTGAATATTCGAGGTAGGTGAAAGGTTGAGGTGGATTGAATTTATTTTATCATTTAGGTATTGTAAATCGTAAAACATAAAATTGAAAAATGGTAAAATAAACACAAAACTGTGTCGTTTTATTTAAAATAGATAGAATTACAAGAAGGTCCTTAAAGGCATCAATTTTACACAATTGGTATTACATAATAGGTTCCAAGTGATCGGTTTCATAGGATCAGTTTTACACGATCAGTTTCATGCGAACGGTTTCACACGAACGGTTTCACCTAATCGGTTTCACTGATCAGTTTCACTGATACCAGTAACACATATAAACAGATTATTACCTAGGGGAAATAGGTTGAAAGGACTTTAGAGATTTATCATTCCTAGTTCATGTCTGATGTAGTTCATTCTCTCAGAGTTTAATGGTTTGGTGAAAATTTCAGTAAGTTGATGCTCAATCCTAATAAACTCAAGAGTTATATAACCTTTTTGATAATGATCTCTCAAAAAGTGATGTCTTAAATCAATATGTTTTGTTCTAGAATTATAAATTGTATTTTTAGAAATGTTAATAGAACTTGTGTTGTCACAATTTATGGTGATATGTCTGAATTGAAATCCATAGTCTAATAAAGTGTGTTTTATCCAAAAAAAATTGTGCACAGTAACTACCAGTAGTAATGTACTCTGCTTCAGTAGTTGATAATGCAACTGAATTTTGCTTTTTACTACACCATGATATTAGAGACTCCAAAAAAGTGACATGTTCTAGAGGTACTCTTTCTATCTAACTTACATCTACCAAAGTCAGCATCTGTATAACTAACCAAATCAAAAGTTTGTCCTCTAGGATAGAACAATCCTAAATTAGTTGTATATTTGAGGTACTTGAAAACTCTTTTAACAGCATTTAAATGTGACTATTTAGGATTTTCTTGAAATATCGCACACATACATACACTAAACATAATATATGGCCTACTAGAAGTTAAGTACAACAAGCTCCCAATCATTCCTCTATAAGCAGTTTGATCAAAACATTTTCCATTTTCATCAAGATCTAACTTACATGTAGAACTCATAGGGGTTTCACTACTCTTAATTCTATCTAAGCCATATCTCTTCAAAATATCTTTAGTGTATTTACTTTGATTTATAATAATACCTTATTTATTTTGAAATATTTCAAATCTAAGAAAATATTTAAGTTCGCCCGTCAAACTCATTTTAAATTCACTTTGCATCATATTTGAAAAAACATTACATAAATAATTTTTATAAGAACCAAAGATAATATCATATACATATATTTGAGCTATTAAAACTTCTTTTGAAATTATTTTTATAAAAAAAGTAGGATTGGAAACTCCTTTTTTAAAACCTTTAGAAATAATAAAGTTACTTAATCTTTCATACCAAGCTCTTGGAGCTTGTTTCAAACCATATAAAGCTTTAGATAATTTGAAAACTTGATTTGGAAAATGGGGATTTGTAAAGCCTAGGGGTTTTTTCAAGAAAAATATCCTCAATTATATAACCATATAAGAATGCACTTTTAAAATCCATTTGATAAATTTCAAAGTCCAAGTGTGATGCATAGGCAAGTAAGATTCGAATGGCTTCAAGCCTAGCTACTGGTATAAAGGTCTCTTCATAATCAATTCCTTTATCTTGATTGTATCCTTGTGCAACCAACCTATCTTTATTTCTAACTATATTTATAGCTTCATCCACTTTATTCCTAAACGCTCATTTGGTTCTTGTGGTCAAAGTATCTTTTGGTATATCTAAAAGCTTCCAAACTTTATTTCTTTCAAACTAGTTAAGCTATTCTTGCATATACATTACCCAAAATTCATCATTGATTGCATCATTGATATTTTTAGGTTCAAGTTGTGACAAGAATGCTTGATGTTCAACCCGATTTCTCAAGGAAGCTCTAGTTTGTGTTTCTCTAACTAAATCTCCAACAATAGCATCTAAGGGATGGTTTTTAAGGGTCCTAGTTGGTCTAGTAAAAGTGGGACTAGTTATTTTAGGTTCATCATTTTGATCTGGTTCATTGTGGCTAGATTCTGGAGAATTTCTAGAGCCGGAAGTTTTCACAAATTCCTTCACAGGATGATTTGATGTTTTAGCATCAATGTCCAGATTGGACATATCCTCTTCAATATTTTCTAGAGAGTTCTTAGACTCATGTGGATCTGTTTCATCAAACTTGACATGTACAGATTCTTCCACACATTTGGTTTTCTTATTAAAGACTTTATAGGATTTTATTGATGTAGAATATCCAAGGAATATTCCTTTATCACTTTTAGAGGCAAATTTTTCTAGATTGCCTTTAGTTTTCAGAATATAAAATTTACATCCAAACACTTTAAAATAACTTACTTTGGGTTTCCTATTGTTCCACAACTCATAAGGGGTTTTCTTAAGGATGAGTCAGATTAAGAATCTTTTTATTATGTAACAAGTTGTATTAACAGCTTCATCCCAGAAATAAATCGGTAGGTCATATTCATTAATCATAGTTCGAGCAATTTCCTGTATGGTTCTATTTATTCTTTCTACCACACCATTTTTTTTAGGTGTCCTAGGGGAAGAGAATTTGTTCCTATAGCCAGTTTTGTGAGAAAAATGATTCAAATTATTGATTTTAAAACTCACGACCATGGTCACTTCTTAAGGATTTAATCTTAAGTCTACTAAGATTTTCTATTGTCCTATAATACTTGTTAAAATGAGAGCAAGCTTTATTTTTGTGAGCTAAGAAAAAGGTCCAAGTATATCTAGAGAAGACATCTACAATAACATAAAAATAGTGCTTCCTATTGATACTTGAAACTCTAAATGGTCCAAAAAAATCCATGTGAACCAACTCGAGAGGTTGAGAAGTAGTTACTTATTTCTTTAGTTTGAAATAGATTTTATGTTGCTTTCCTTTTTTACAAGGATTGCACACTTTATTGTCAAGAAACTCTAATTTGGGTAGGTATTTAACTAAACTTTTTCTAGTTAACCTCTTAAGAGAGTGTACATTTCAATTTCCTAGTCTTATATGCTAGAGCCAAGACTCTTTGTGAATGGAACTTAGACAAGAAACATTCTGTGAGGAT
This sequence comes from Viscum album, assembly GCA_963277665.1. Taxonomy (NCBI): domain Eukaryota; kingdom Viridiplantae; phylum Streptophyta; class Magnoliopsida; order Santalales; family Viscaceae; genus Viscum; species Viscum album. The sequence continues at coordinate 424,673,171 of OY728129.1, read as the reverse complement.
AATGTGTCTAAATTTATAGCATATACATTATCATTTCTAAGAGTAGCAAATACTAAGTTATTCTTGGCATCAAAAACATGGAATGAATCATTTTTAAATTCTACATTAAATCCATCATCACACAATTGAGATATGCTAAGTAGGTTATACTTTAGTCCATCAACATAAAGAACTTTGTAAATTGAAATAGAGTTAGGATTACCAATCTGACCTAGGCCGATGATTTTTCCTTTACCATTATCACCAAATGTGACACATCCTCCATCAATTTTGATTATACTTTTAAAGCTTGAGTAGTCCTCTATCATGTGTCTTGAACATCCACTGTCTAAGTACCACAGATTTCTACAGGATCTCTTTAAGTAGCTTACCTAAGAAGTGTTTGTCATAAAACACATATTAGACATATAATATTTCTCATTATGAGAAGAAGCAGATTCACTGGAGCTGTCCTCAGAGGCACTTCAGGTGGCCTTCATTGCTTTTTTATTTTTTTTTCCTTTTTCTCATACTTCTTTTTGTATTTGAGCTTTAGATAGTCAACTTTGACATGTCCTTTCCTTTTACATTTGTATCAAATTATCTCTTCTAATTTATCATTTCTCTTCCAATCCTTTTTCCAATTTCCCTTGTTGTTATACTTTACTTTGTAATTGGGTTTTTTGAAAAACTTAGTTTTCCTATAAAATTTCTTGAATATCCTGGTTAGATGATCCATTTCTTCATCACTTTCGAAAGTTTATTCTTCACTACTTAAACTTTCAACAATAGCTTGAACTTTCTCTTTGTCTTTACTTTTAGAGGTAGTGGTCTTGAAGGCTACAAACTTTCTTTCTGGTTCATCATCTCCTTGATTTACCTTCAATTCCTCTTCATACATCATTAATTTTCCAATCAATTCCTTCACTGGAATATTATCAATGTCACATGATTCTCTTATAGATATAGATGTCCCTCTCCATCTCTCTGGTAATCATCATAGAATCCTCATAATTTGCTCTTTGGTTGTAACTTCTCTTCCTAAAGAAATCATGGTATTCACAATTTCATTGAACCTGAGATACATATCATAAATAGATTCATCAGGATTCATTATGAAATTATCATATTTAATAGTATAAGTATTTAATCTCACTTCTTTAACATTAGATGTTCCCGCATGAGAAACAGAAAAAGTGTCCCAAATCTCATGTGCAGTTTTATAGGCAGAAATACGATTAAATTCTTTGTCTCCTAGTGAACAGTATAGAGCATTCATTGCTTTATAATTATTGTTATAATCAGTCTTGGTAGGTTCATCCCAAGCGTTTCTAGCAGTTTCAAGAATTGCATATTTACTTTCAATAGCAGTCCATATTTCAAATCCCATTATTTTTTAATTTATTTTCATTTTAATCTTTCACTAAGCATAGTTAGTTCCATTGAAAATTTTTGGTCTATTAGTATCATCTCCTTATAATCTAGTATCCATGATATAAATTTTAAGAGAATTTCAAAGAGATAAAAATTTAGAAATAACAGAAATTTTAAGCTCTTTGAAAGACAACTACAATCACAGTTGAAAAGCTTTGAAAACTGATAAATTTTTAAGTTCCCTTTGATACCAAATGTTGGTCGGAGTAGATTACTCAAGAGGGGGGTGAATTGAGTATCTATAAAAATTTCTATTAAAATTGGTTCTTTGAGAATTTCCCCCAATTAAAATAATCGAAGTCATTTTATAATGAATTTATAAAAGTACTGAATTTTCAATTAATTTCTCAAAAGATTGATTAATTCTCAGCTATACTAATCTAAATATTAGTCTAACTTTTGAAACTAATCTACTGGTTCAAAATAGATATAAACACTTACTAAACTAACTATCAAAGTTCAATTCGGTTTTATGTGAAATGTAATAAACACATATCAGATTAAACTAAAAGGAAAAGGCACAACAGATATAAACAAGAGGTTCAATCTCAAGCTGAGACTTAATCCTCTCCACTTGGTGATCACCTTCCACCAAGAAGTTTAATTTAATAAACAATCTGATTTGCACCCTAGATCGAGGTTCACAATAGCACGCAAGCTTGTCCAGGTCACACCTGACCTCTACCACAGTTATTCATGGGAAAAACAACAAACATGTCACACTTGAGCTCTTCCACCGTTCTATGTGGGATACAAGAATAATATTAGTGAGAGTTTAAGGATATCAAGTATCCTTCCGTTAAGTACAAGGACAGTGTGTGTGTTGAAGGCAGATACACACACTTCTCAAAAAGGTATACAAAAGAACACAATAGAGATATAGATGTAGAATAGAGTTTAGAAGTCTATGTGTGTTATGTAGTGAATCTATGGACTCAGTTGATGTAGGAGAAATGAGGCTTGAGTCCTCTCTTGGAATTTGGCATCACAAACAGAGTATCATAGCCTTCCAGGTATGAAAAGTTAAGCTCTTTGATGTTTGTATGTTCAGTGAAGTCCATTAGGTGTTTGCTTGTCTTGTTTATCTCCCTGTATGTTATTGCTTTTCGTTCTTGGGAGTTGGAAGAAAGCTCGAGAGTTTCAAGAGTTTTCAGTTCTTATGTTCTCTCTAATTTTCAACATATTCCTCGTCGTGTTAAAAGTCCTAGTGTGTAATTCTTTTATACTTCGAGGTCCATCAGGCATGAAGATCTCCCCACATGCATGTACCTAGTACTATCTATGAATAGTCCTACAAACAACATTAAATAATGTTAGAAACATTAATTTGTGTAAATATGACTATTAGATATAAATTTGAATAAATAAATTTAAAGATAGTATTTATGACTATTGGTGAGTCATAAGTATCGGTGAATCATTGGCATCAGTATGTCATCACTGGTTTGTCAGCATCAGTGACTCGGTGTATCAGTGATTCATTTCCATTGGTATCAATGACTCGTTGTATTAGTGAGTCGTTTGTGCTATCGATCTGTCATGGCATCGGTGAGTCATCATCGGTATGTCGTCCATCGGTGAGTCGTTCATCGGTGTGTCGTCCATCGACAAGTCGATCATCGGTGTGTCGTCTATCAGTGAGTCCTTTTGATCTATCGGTTCCAGAGACTCTGAAAAACTTATAAAGTGTCTATCTTACACAGAACACTACCAGATTGAGTGAAATTCATAAATACATGAATATATACACTGATAAACATATTGAAGCATGAATACACATAGTTTATTGATTTATTTAAATGTATTGTATAATATGACATAATTAATTTACTTAGATGTATTCAATGACATGATCAAGTTTATTTATTACTTAATATAAGAATTAATAGGATTGATAGATTGACATGATTTGTGATTATGAAAACAACTATTTCACAAAGTATCTAACAATTTCCTTTAAAATATTATTTTATTAGTGTTTACAATTCCTACATTTTCTATAAATTATGTTATGGGTTTTTTTATCATCAAAAATGGGGAGATTGTTGGGCATATATTGTATCAATAATAATCTATAAATCTTATTGATTTTGATGCTCATAAATAACCTTGTTAAATTTACTAATGATATTACTTTAAGTGAGTTTCAGGAAATTAATATTCTTTGCAATATTTATTCTATAATTATATTCAAGTTTTTAATCCATAAGGAAAATTCGTCAAAGCATTTGGAAAGTTTTTTTATGTTTTCTGGAAACACTGTTCATACCCTACATTGATAAGCATAATGTAAGGAATAAACCCTGCGTTCAAAAAATCATGTATGGATTTCATACCCTACTTTGACGGAAAGTATGGAACATCATCCCTACGCTGAACAATTAATATATCGATCGAAAACCCTACGTTCAGTGAATGAACATATGGATTATCAACCCTACATTTAAATAAATGTATGGATTATCTATCTAATATTGAATTTTGGAATCACTATTCATACCCTATGTTCGGAGAATGAACGTATGGTTAATCAATATTACGTTGAAAGGATGAACATATGGATTCTCATCCCAACATTACTTTTGATATTTACATTCCAACAGATGAAAGTATGGTTTAGGAACCATACATTAAAAGAAACCTTATGCTATGCAAAGGAACCCTATGTTATGAAAAGGAACCCTATACTAATCCAAGGAAACCTATGTTATGCAAAGGAACCCTTCTCTATACAAAGGAACCCTATGCTATAGAGTTCAACCCTGCGATGGTCTATTCAAATTCATAGATTTTTAATTTGTGATTTGATCCGAGATTTATACAATAGTCTTGATAGAATTAAAGATTGATTGAAATTTGTTTTATAACTGATTCAAAGTCTCGTTGTAATCGATTTAAAGAACTGTATTCATCAAAGAAAAACATTCATATTCTTAAGGTAAGTTACGACTCTCTTGGTCGATTCAAATTTGAATATCCATGATCCATCAGACAAATTCCTTGGATTTATAATACTGAAGTAAGTTGCCTTCTCTCTATATATTTTATTGCAATTTCTTTTGAAATATATATATATGACTATATACTTGTGAATTTATTTTTGAATATATAACTAATGCAAAGAACAATTGAATTTTTTGTTTTCTGAAAAGGGATACACTTTGGAGATATAAATTTTCAAACCTTGCACTACTGTGAAACTAATGCTTGTTTTTTTCTACTTTTAATGAAGATAATTTTCAACTAGGATCTCTTTATAAGTATTCTTTCTTGAAGACATTCATTTTCTGAAGAAGAAGATCCATATTTTTTAGTTGTTTTTGTAACTGTGAAGTACAACCTGAACCATCAAAAAATCAAACTCTTTTAATTTATTGGAGTTTCAACTACTCGTACTCAGTTGTGGTCTCTTCGAGTTCATATTCTTATGCTTTTGTGCCATTCCTAGTGGATTACGGGCCAGAGGAATCAATTTTTGGTAGTGTGATTGGGGGTTGGTTTGTTGGACTTCCCAGGTTGCCTTGCGCCCAATGTTTCTTTCAAGGAATCCAGTTCACACCCCACCTTCATCCATGTGATTCTCAGCCCCACTCAAAAGGACCTATTTGACATAATCATATTGGATGGGTCCCCTGATCAATGTATGTTCACTGGATCATGTGATGGTAAGTTCTGATCCAAGTCTTATAAACAGGCATCGCTTGTTTAGCCGACGATTGACCAGTGGGGGAGAAGCCTCTGGTTCAAAGCTGTTCCCATCAAATTCTCCTTCCTATTATGAAGAATATACTACCAAGATATTCCCTTAGAAATAGAGATCGAAGGAAAAGGGGTTTATCTTGCCTCCAAGTGTGTCTGTTGTCTGTCCCCTTCAGAGGAGTCCATTTTGCGTATTTTCTTTCAAAGTACATGGGCTGATTTGATTTGGGGCATTCTTGGTGAGTTATCTCAGCCTTCTATTGAAATGGTCTCCCTTGAGGGTTTCCTCTTGAATTGGTTTTGTGGATTCCACAAAAATAAGTAGGAGTTCATGGCTCGGGTAATCCTTATGGTGGTGGGCTATTGGTGCATCTGGCAGGTGCGCAACCAGGAATGACATGGGTCCTGCTACTCTGATCTTTCACTTGTGGTCAGATCCAAATGTTTTTCCTCAGAGCTGGTTGGATTCTTGTCTTAGTAGGATGCATCTCCCTCCCTCAAGCGCTTCTTATCCAGAGTCCCCTCTTCGGACAGATCCAGCCCTATGAAGCGGGGTTGCTGGGTCTGTTGGTATCATCATGCCTCAAGTCTCAAACTCAATGTTGATGGCGCTTATGGTTTGGGTTGCATGTGTGGTGGCGGTGTGGTTTTTGGCACCTTGGGCTCGGTGATCTTTGTTTTTAGTGCCTTTTATGGACCAGACAATTCTCTTAAGGCAGAGGCGATGATGATACTCAGTGCCCTCTCTCTATGAAAATCTAATAACATCATCCTTTCCACTGTTGAAACAGACTCTATAATGGTGTAGAGCTCTCTCATTGGCACCCCATACTCTCCTTATAAAATCACTTATTTGATATGTGAGTGTAAGGAACTTATTTCCAACGACATGGAGATTCTTCATACGTGGCATGAGGGAAACCATGTGTCTGATTTCTTGACTAATTTTACTACCCAAGAATGTACCCTATTAGAATTTTATACTCTTGGATCCCTTACCCCAAGCGGTGTAGCCCATGTAATCGGCGATGCTCTCGGTTTTCATTTCTTTATCCCACCTTGACTTGTGTTCCCCTTACCTACTTTAATAAAATAATTATTTGTGTTGTTGTTGTACTCAGTTGTGGTGAAGTGTCGGCTTATTTTACTAAGATTTGGATAACTTGTTCCCTATAAAAGAACCAAAAGGCTTTGTTTAGCCTTTTTGTAAAGGTGTCAACTACCTGCACTCAATTTTGGAGTTGAAGGTCTTGTGATAAGAGGACCTTTCTAGTGAAATTCTCCAAGCTTGTAGAGAGAGTGTTTGTGGAGTAGACTAGGGGATATGTGTACCTCAAACCACTATAAAATTGTTGTGTTCATTATTTATGTTTATCCTCTACTCATATTACATACAGAAGAAAATGATGCATATCTGCATAAATCAGAAAGAGCTTTAAAATCCAAAATCTGTCAAGATTTTTGAAAAGACACAATTCAGCCCCCTCTTGTGTTATCTTTGTATTATTTTAACTTAACACTAACGCCAAATCAATCTAAGTTACAGTTTTATCAGGATGATAAAAAATTCACTTTTGTGTTTTAAATATATAAAACATATATGTAACGGTCAAAACCTAGAAAACATCCATGAATTAACATGAAATCATAGGGAAAAATCTTTAAACTATCCATGACATGTCTTAATAGAAGGCATGTCAATATGGTGTGTGGTGTTCTCGAAATGAATCGATAAGTAGTTTTTAAAGTTATCAAAGTCTTTAAAAATGTGTGTAAGAGGGTCAAAACTAAGAAAATGACCACATTTTACCATGAAATCTTAGTAAAATGTCCACTTATTGATTTGTTAAATGTTGGAATAGATGTCTCGTCACTTTGAGTTTCAGTTTTCTCAAAATGACCAGAAAACTCACTTTTAGTCTTTAAAACACTAAAATGTGCATGTAATGGCTAAAACCTAGAAAAAAACCATGAATTAACATGAAGTCATGGTAAAATGATATTTGAATTATTTGGGATATGTAAAAACAAGCAACATGACAATCTAACGTGTGGTGTGCTTAGAATGACTCAATAAGTTGTTTTTAAAGATATTAAAGCCTTCAAAAAGTGTGTTAGAGGATAAAAATCAATAAAATAACCTTAGATTGCCATAAAATCTTAGGAAAACAACTGTAGAATGATTTTTAAATTATAGGCTTTAATGTTGTATCAATCAGAGTTATGATTTTCTCATGATGACTAGAAAACACACTTTTAGTGTTTTAAAACTATAAAATGTTCTTGTAGTGGTAAAAAACTAACAAATAACCACAGATTGACATGAAAAATTAATAAAATGATCTTTGAATTATCCATGACGTGTCTGAACAAACAACACATCAATCTAACATGTCATGTGATCAAAATGACTAAATGAGAAGTTTTTTAAAAATTTAAATCTTAAAAAACATGTGTTGGGGGTCAAAACTAATCAAGTGACCTCATATTATCATTAAATCTTAATACAATGACTACTAATTTATTTGTGAAATGTAGTAATAGATGTCTTGTCAATCTAAGATGCAGTTTGTGTGGGATGACCAAACCTTTAAAACTCTAAAACATGTGTGTAATGGTCAAAATATATAAAATAACCACATATTGACATGAAATCATAGGAAAATGATATTTGAAATATTGGTGACATATACAGATAGATGATATGTCAATCCAATGTGTAGTGTTCTCAAAATAATTTAATAAGCAGTTTTTAAAGATATCAGGGTCTTTAAAAATGTGTGTCAAATGGTCAAACTCATGAAAACAACATCAAATTATCATGAGATCTTAGAAAAATGTTTTTTTATTGATTTGTGGAGTTTTTTAATAGACACCACATCAAAATGAGTTGGGGTTTGCTTGGGATGACAAAAAATGAAATTTTAGCATTTAAAAACTTTAAAACATGCATGTGGCAGTCAAAACCTAGAAAATGACCATGAATTGACATGAAATCATAAGACGGTGATATTTGAATTATTTCTAATATGTACAAATAGAAAACACATCAATATGATAATAAATGTGCTTGGAATGACTTAATAAGCAGTTTTTAAAGATATTAAAGTCTTTAAAACATGAATCATAGAGTCAAAACCCAAAAAAATACCTTGTATTACTGTAAATTTTTAGGTTAATGATCACTGATTGTTTTTTGAAATTTAGGAATAAATATCACATCAATCTTAGTTGTAATTTCACTACTAGAAATCTAGTCTATACCTATGGATCTATACCAATGGTTTGAAAAACTGTTGGTATAGGGTGGATATACCAATGGTTTGAACAAATCGTTGGTATAGTCTAGATAATTTTTTTATATATTTATGTATAATAAAATTAAATGCATAAAAATTTATAATTAAATTTATACATACATACATACATTTATTTATTTATTTATTTATTTATATACACAATTGTGATCGTAGGTTAGTGGTTAAGTCATTTAGTTGTATGAGGGGGGGTTTGGGTTCAATACTTGGCAACATTTTTTTTCAAATAACTGATACCAACAGTTCCAAATCATTGTATAACCTTTTTTCCAATAGTGTTTTCTTGGTATGGCCAGAAAATGCACTTTTAGCATTTTAAAACATTAAAAAATGTGTGTAATGATCAAAATACATCAAAAATAATAGATTGATATAAAATCATAGTAAAATGATATATGAATTTTTTGTAACGTGTTTTAATAGACGACACATCAATCAGATGTGTGGTGTGCTTGAAATGACTGGATAAACATCTTTTAGTGATATAAAAGTCTTTAAAAAAGTGTTAGGGAGTCAAAAGAAAAAAATATATTTCGGATTTCTGTGAAATCTTAAAACAATGACCACTGATCAATTTGTGAAATTTTGGAGAAGGCACTACATCAGTCTGAGTTGTGGATTTATTGGGAAGACCAAAAATGCACTATTAGTGTTTTAATACTTTAAAACATGCATGTGGCAGTCAAAACCTAACAAATGACCATATATTGATTTGAAATCACATGATAATGATATTTGAATTATCTATGACATGTACAAACAATCGACACATTTATCCAACATGCAATGTGCTCGGAATGACTCAATATATAGTTTTTAATGATATCAATGTCATTAAAAATGTGCGTTTGGGGGGTCGAAACCAAGAAAAAAGCCTCATATTATCATGAAATCTTAGGATAATGACCTATAATTGGTTTTTGAAGTGTAGGAATAAACTTATTATCGATCTAAGTTTCAGTTTGCTCGAGATGTCAAAAAATTCACTTTTAGTGTTTCAAAACTCGAAAACGTGTGTGTAACATTGAAAACCTAGAAAACGACCACAAATTGATATGAAATTATGATTCGGTGGTATTTAAATTAATTATGACTTGTAAAAATATTCAATAATTCAATTTGACATGTTATGTGCTTAGAATGACTGAAAAACATGTTTAGATTAAAAAATGATTAAAAATAAGTAATAGATTGAAAAACAAACAAGCAACCACAGATTGTTTGTTGTATTAACGTTTACTTTGGGTGATCTAATAGATTCTAATTATTAGTTTTTGTTGTTTTTTTACTACACCATCCTTTACTTTTATTTTATTTGATTTTTATTTATGAGATGATAGATATAGATCTTGAAAAATGATTCGATGATGTTAGCTATTGATAGGAATTTGGAGGATTCTAGTGGTTGGTTCAAGCCACCGGTACATTTTACTTATCATAAAATGGGTCGCGATAAGGGAGATATTATAATTGATTTATTTTTTAATAAGTATATTGTGATGTGGTTATAAATAGGGGTAGGTTAGTCAGTTGGGGGTAGCTTGGTATTTCAATTAGAAGGCAGTTGGCCTTGGTCTCCAGAAAAGTTCTCTCTTTTCCAGTGAATTATAATTCCATAAAATTCTTTTGTAACAAACTACTTCTATTTATTATACCTTTTATTTTGGAATCTCTATCACTTGGTACTTTCATTTAGAGAAGGAAGGCCTTGGATCAATTAGAGATTCTTGAAGATCTTGAATGGAAACACGCATGGAGAGTAGGATTTCTGATTTGGAAACATCTATAGAAGAGTTTAAAGTAGGACTCCAACAACAAGAAAAACTGGAGACTGTTATAACATCAATTCAACAGTAAATGATAGACGTATCTATGACTTTGAGCCAGCTCAAAATCTTTGTAAGGCATCAGGCAGTGTGAACTAGTAGCATAAAAGAGAAGGAAAATCATCAATAGAAAAAGAAGGCATTAGTAAACTGCATTCAGAAGTTGCAGCACAAGAATAGAGGTATGATGCAACAGCAGTATATATTGGTATGCAGAATGTAATTGGTGAGAAAATGAACATAAATTCTCATCATGTGGATATTCCAATCATTTCTAGAGAAGATCCAATTTCTTGGATAACCCGAGCAGATATGTGTTTCTTAATTCACCAAACACGTGAAGAGCTAAAAGTTCCACTAGAACAGTTGAGCATGAACGACTTGGTCTAATATTGGATGATTTCATTAAAATATACCAGAGTATGAATCACATGGTCAAATCTCAAAGAGGATCTGCTTAGTTAGTATGGAAGCACTGATGAGGAAGATCCTATAATATTCCTTAAGCAACGTCAGCAAACTGGTTTTGTGGATCTCTATATCGACGAATTTGAGAGGGTAGTTATGCGAGTAATATATTTTATAGAAAAATGGTACATGAGTTTGTTTATTGGAGTATTGATGCTAAAAATTGTAAGTTCAGTAATAACACATGAACCAAAGAATAAGGCGTGGTTATTGACCTTAGCAAGAAGAATATAAAGGGAATTAATCATTGAGGGAACTATTAAAGAAATTGAAGTACGGTCTAAGAGTATTTTGTCTAGATAACAAGGTAGTAGTTGGAACATAAATCTAGTGAGGGTGGCTTCGACAAGGGAATTTAATGAAAGAAGAGGTGGAAACGTGTCATGGTGGAAAGGTACCAAAAATTTATCCAAAGAAGAATTGGAGGAGGGGAAGGCTAAGGGATTGTGTTACTCATGTGGACAAAAATTTGGACTTGGACATAGATGTCAGGAAAAGGGGTATAAACTAATGGTTTGGGAATGTATTGAACCCCAAGGAGTGGATGATTTTATAGTGGACGATTCTGAAAAACAATCAGATCTAGGAGAAGAGGTGGTTGATACAGAGATGCTTGGAACTACTACTTTTGGAGTGGATTTGGCATAAACAGAATGTGTTAGATCTATGTTAATGGATGCGGTATTAGGGGAGTACCTTTACTGATCCTTGTGGATAGTGGGGCAAGTCACAATTTTATTTCCAATCATTTGGTTAAGTTTTTATCTTTATAGGAAACCAACACTAAACCATTTCGAATTCAGCTTAGGGATGGACATCAGGTGGATTTTAAAGGAATGTTTCAAAATCTGAAAATTATTCTTAGAACTGAATAATTTGTAGTAGATGCTTATATCTTTAATACCACCGATCTAAACTTAGTTTTGGGAATATCATGGATAGAGACTTTAGGTTATGTCACAACTCATTGGATGAAAATGAAAATGGAATTAGATAGAAATGGTAATAAAGTTACCTTAGAGGGGGTGAGAACTTCTAAGGATACATCTAGAGAATTATAAGAGTTTCTGATAATTGGAAAACTAAGAGAACTATGGGGTACTAGAATGGAATAAATTGGTTTGTAATTGTAAGGAATTCAACAGTTTCAAATACAGTAGATGTTGAAGTAGTTTTGGACAGTTTTTGAAGCTCCATGGGAGCTTCCACCAAAAAGGGAAACTAACCATGCAATTAATCTGAAGGAAGGGATATAATCAATCAACATTAAACCATAAAAGAATGCTTATTTTATGAATAATGATATAGAAAGGAAAATACAAGAGATTTTGAGACAACAGTTTATTATACATAGTACAAGTCCATATTATAGCCCTATTATATTGGTAAAAAAAGATGGTGGGTGGAGAATGTGTTTGGATTATGGGGATTTGAACAGTTTGAAAATTCTAGATTAGTAACCTATTCTAATTATAGAAAAGTTAATGGATGAGTTATATGGAGCAGAATTTTTCACTAAGGATGACTTAAAATCAGGTTTCCATTAGGTGCGGGTAAAGGAAAAAGATGTGGAAAAAACATCTTTTAAAACCCATGAAGGACACTACAAGTACCTTGTAATTTCTTTTGGCCTAATAAATACACCAGCCACATTTTAGGAAACCATGAATTCAATGTTTTTGGAATTTTTAATAAATAATGTGTTGGTATTTTTTATGAAATTTTGGTTTACAATAGGAATTAGAAAGAGTATTTAAATTTTGTTCAGAAAATTCTTTAGTTAATGTACGAAAACAAGTTGTTTTCTAATGTTAAAAAATGTACATTCGATGATAAAACTGTAGAATAATTGGGGAATATTATATTGGTACAGGGAGTGGTTATAGACCCAAAGAAGTTGGAGGCTATTAAGTTTTGGTCGAAACCAAGGAATGATAAAGAAGTGAGGGGATTTTTGGGGTTGACCGGATATTACAGGAAATTTGTCAAGGATTATGGAAAAATAGAAATACCACTCACAAATTTGACAAAAAAAGGGTATAAGTGGACCCATGAAACTCAGGAGGTGTTTGAATTACTGAAGGAAAATATGACTACTGCTCCTGTCTTAGGTATGCATGATTTTTCTAAGGGATTTGCTATAGAATGTAAAGATTCTGGATTTGGTATAGGGGTTTTTCTGATTCAAGAAGGGATGCCATTGGCCTATTTCAGCAAAGCATTATTCAAAACTAATTTGAATAAATATGTTTATGAAAAAGAGTTTATGAAATTGGTCTTTTCGTTCCAGTATTGGAAAAAATACTTGATTGGGAGAAGGTTTGAGGTTTTTACATATCATAGTAGTCTCAAACATTTAATTAATCAAAAGGTGGTGTCAATAGATCACCAATTCTGGCAAGAAAATCTACTTGAATATAATTTTTTTGTCACATATAATCCTAGGAGATTGAATAATATTGTTGATGTTTTATCCAGGGTGCTGCAAGTGGGAGAATATATGAAAATCACAATTTCCAAACCCTGATAGGAGGAACTTGGTGTGTTTAAGAAATAATTATTTCAAGATGACAAGTTGTTGGCCATTATGGAACAACTATTGCAAGGAAAATGGTAAAACCAGGATATTCAATCCGGAATGGGTTGTTATTCTATAATAATTGGCTGGTTTTACCCAGAGAATATTCTTTGATTATGAAATTATTACAACATTGTCATTCTTCTCCAGTGAGAGGGCATTTAGGGTACTTTAAAACCTATAAACGACTGGCAAGGGGTTTGTTTTAGTCTAGTATGACACATAGAATTTTGTATTTTGTTTGTGAATGTGAAATTTAAAAGTGCCCAGACGGAGTAATGTATCCCTGAGAGGGGTAAGGGTGAATCAATGATACTATTTTCTTTTATGTTTATTTTTCAATTGAAACAACTTTTTCCTCCTGTTAGAGATTTCAATTCCCTGCTGGAAAAAAAATTCAACACACATTTATAGGAACAGAAAGATTTACAAGGTTCACTATTTAATAAGAATGGTTATATCCTTGGTATGGTTTGGAAATAATCCAATACCATACCAATTGAATGTGTTTGAAGAAATTCATTTCTCCACTTGAGATACAATCACTCTTTTAAATGAAAGTCCCCCCCTTGGAAATTCATTCATCAATCACCACTTTATTTTCTTTTCTCTTGGCCCACTTGAGAAAACACATCATAACATTCAAAACCTATGCTTGAATCATGACTTCCTCCATGAATTTGAAAGCATTGAGGATCAGCTTTAGCATCATCTGAATTCAATTGGAAAGTATTGTAACTTTCCATTCATTCATGCTTCTTTATTTTTTATCTCAACCCAAGCATGATCTTTTATGAATACAAATGGTTTGGGTACGATCATTCTAAATATGATCATTCTGGATACGATCATTCTGGATATGATCATTTCTGGTTATGATCATTATAGTTATGATTTCTGGTTACGATTGTTGTGTACGATCATTCTGGTTACAATCATTCTAGTTACGATCATTCTGGATATGATCGATGGTTATGATCATTCTGGTTACAATCATTCTGGATACGATCACTCTGGATACGATCGTTGGTTATGATCATTGTGGTTATGATCATTCTGGTTATGATTGTTGGGTACGATCAAATACAATCTGAAAATGATGATTTGCCCGGATACGATACAATATGAAAATAATGATCTGCCCGAATACGATATAATGAATTCTAAATACGATTCCTTTTTGAATGGTATCACTACTTCTCTTTTACCCAGATTTGATCAATTACAATCTAAATATGATTCATTATCAATCAAAACCATCTCTTTCCATTTCTTCTACCTAAATGTGATTGTTTTGAAAAACAATCGGTGTCTCATCTTTCATCGGCACCACTTCGATCGGAACCATTTTCCATCGACATCACCTTTCCCATCGGCACCACTTCGATTGGAACTACTTTCCATCGACATCACCTTTCCATCAGTACCACTTTTTCAATCTGGATACGAATGTTTTGAAAAACAATCAACGATGCCTATTCAATCTAGATACGATTGTTTTCCAATTGTTTTGAAAAACAATCAGTACCACTTCTTTCTCTCTGCCATCCGAATACAATAAATCTGAATATGATTCTTTTCCTTTTGGCATCATCTCTTTCACTCTTCATTTCTTCTTTAAAGATTTCATCAAAAGTTCACACATAAACTCATGATTTATATGAAATAAAAACCAGCAAAGCATTATCACAATTGAAACACAAGTTTTACATCAGTTCCAGTGTGAAACTGATGACAATTCACTTCCAGCATGATACATTCTCTTGTGAAACCGATTCTTCCTGAAACCAATCAATTCTTTTATAAAACAAAATCTCAAAACAATTATTTCCAAAACAAAGTGAAGTGGTTTATTTTCTTAAAAACCAATCTTGACAAAAAAAAAAGACAACTCTTGAAACCTTCATCACCTTCATCATCAGCTTGGTCCCAACAAAATTTTCCAAAAAAGTAAATATGAGGCTGTAAGACCTACAAGACTACTACAACCACTCCCTATTCCCAGTTTAGTATGGGAAGAAGTTTTAATGGATTTTATAATCAGACTACCAAAATCATAGGCTTATGAAGTGGTATTTTTGGTGGTGGATGGACTTAATGAATATGCACATTTTATTCCCCTTAAACATTCTTACATAGCGAAAATAGTGGCTGAAGTATTTCTAAGGGAGGTTATGTGTTTACATGGGATTCATTCAATAATAGTAAGTAACTGGGATCCTTTTTTCACCAGTATTGTAACATCCCTGACCCGGAATCCACTAAACTGGTGCTCCGAGCCGGGTGGTTACATGACCTTAAGTGTGCCTCCCCGTACGCAAAAGGTTGCCGATTAGCAGCAGGGGTTTGAATAGTTAATTGGGGAGACTATACCCCCTTTTTATCAGAGCAAGACACAACAAAAGATAACAAAATAACAAAATAACAATCAATAATACAAGAGCATGCATAAACAACCATTCCCCCAAATGAGGTACAACCATGTCCAATAGTAAATATGTCATGCCATGCTATAAGTGCAAAAGTGAACAAAACCCAAAATTAAAACACGTTGCAAAATCCCCAAAATGGTCCTGACACCAAGTCCGGGTCCTCCTACACCTACACCCATGCCAACCCAACTGCCTAACAAGGTCTTTTTCCCTTCTACTAACCTACAAACATGAAGTCTTCTCGGGTACCCAACGGTGGCCCGAGCAGGGTGTGAGTACAACTTAGTAGGCCACCATCAATGGTGTCTACAAAATATCTGGTATAAACAATTGTGCATGAAAAAAGGGAAAATAATAATAAATGACAAAGTAAAGATCAAGTTCCATTAGCCAGTTTAGGTCCATTACCAACATTTATTACCATTTCCATAACTTACCCTTTCATCCCATTTCTCATTACCTACCATTTCCAACACATTTATCATGGGTTCATCACACAACAAGTTACACAGGCTCAAAGTACACAAACGCATACATGAGGAAAAAACACACAGTTGTCATATCTCACTAGGAACAACTTCCTCATGTAAACCATAACCTCACCTTAAAGCATCAGTTCAGGTGGATTTCAACCATGTCCTCACCTCAAAGCATCAGTCCGGGTGGATGCAACCGATAAGGAAACAGAGCATCAGTCCTATCCCTACCTCGTTCATTAGGGGTGGAGTTTAGAGCCTTAGTCCAACTCGACCCATGGGTGTAGAACCTCAGTCAATACCCCACACTACCAAGATATGTGCACATGCTATACATATATGTAACCATTAACCATTTACACTGAAGGTTCTGGACGCAGCGAAAGCGTGATTGGGACGACACCAAACTTTGATTTTTACCATGATTAATGATTATTCCAGGATCAATAAGATGATTAATGACAGTCTCCATGGAATATAATCAAAGATTTAGATAAAGAAAAAAGAGGTCTGGAACCTTTATAGAGGATCTTTCACATCATGTTTATAATTAATTTAATTAATTTCATAAAGAAAAATAATACCTAGATCTTTGGTATTTTTCTTCGTTGATGATGTTGATCGTACAGAATGAACCTTCTGGATTATCTTGTTGTGC
The DNA here is from genome assembly GCA_963277665.1 of Viscum album. Lineage (NCBI taxonomy): Eukaryota > Viridiplantae > Streptophyta > Magnoliopsida > Santalales > Viscaceae > Viscum > Viscum album. The sequence goes on along the minus strand of OY728129.1, from coordinate 424,656,304 downwards.
TTATAAGGATCCAAACTAGAATCCCTCTAGCAGTGATCCACACGTGCTCTGATGGCCTTTGATCGACACCACTCGTTCTCCGGGTGCTAGCACGGCGAAGCGAGTGTCTTGTGTCGATTGTTCTTGATTGCTTGTTCTTAGTCCTTGAAGAATGTCTCTTGTTATTGAGAGGGGAGAGAAGAGGATTCGAGAGAGAAATTGTTTGGATCAACAATTCTCAATTCACCAGGCACGTGGTATGGTGTATAGCACAATAGGCGTACTTGCCTATTTATATACATGGAATTTTAGTTATAATATTTAATTGCATAGAAACAATTAAATACATTCATGAACTTGGAGAAAACTCGTGAATTTAATAATAATATTGTGTCATTATTTATGGCGCTCCAACTTGCATAAAACGGAATTATAAATAAAATTCTGCGTCACAAAATAATAGCAGTGTTATTTTAATTTGTGTCAACCAGTTAAATAATTATTTATCATCTTGCAAATAATTATTTTACTACCAGACCGACCTTGGTCCACTCAAACTCTACTTCCATTTATTGAACACCCAAATAAATAAATAAATAATTCATTCTCTTAAATAAATATTTTATTTAAAAACTAGTAAATAAATATTTATTAAATGTTAAATAAAATAAATAAATATATTTTATTTAATTTATGTGATCATTTTAACTTGAATAAAATTATTCCACAGTCTTGAGAATAATATGTATTTCATTAATTAAATTCAAATAGAATTTAAATGAGACTACCAAAAAAACTTAGTGTGTGACCCTCTAGGATTCTTTCTCATTGGCATTAGGTGGGCTTGCCTAAAGTCAAAGAGTACTATCTAGCAACGGGTTAAGGCATCCAAGATAAAGAATGTAAATTCGCAACAATGGCATCCACATACGAACGCTCACTATGTAATATAATCTCTTTGTCGCAATATCTCATCAAGCAGGTTTCATGATTGCGTCATCAACTTTTATGCTTGATATATCATTCTTTGACTACCTGAAATAAACTCATCGTTACACCATGGCCATGGAATTTCGCGTGACAGTTCTATTTTAATCAAAGGACTGAGATATCAACTTCTATAAATGAAAGGGACAAATCCTTCCTCGACTTATCCATTAATAACATGCCACTCACGACGCACCCAATGTACCATACTTCCTACCAACTGCCTGTGTAACGGTTTTCGTCAGTAAATCAAAGTGCGCGAGTCATGACGCATATTAATGATAATCTTAAAGTCTAAGGATCATTATACACGCTCACAAATAGAAATATCCTATGACACTAAAACATGCGAAATTTCTACTAGCGGGTATGTTCTCATAATCTCCCATATTGAAGATTACCAAGTATGAACTTCATGAGAGGAAGTCTCATTTGCTTATGAGTACTCACACTTGACGGTCTGCATGCTATTTGTTCCATCATAGTATGTCATCCAACCAGAGAACTATATTTAAGAATATTGTCATAGCATTTCAATGTTCTCATCATAGCGGGGAACTGCCATGACCTTATCAATGCAACAAATAATCTAGGACATTATTACATCATAGTCATGAAGAACAATGAACAATATGTAATAATACATTAAATATCAATGTAATAAAAGTAAAACTAGTTGGTTCTAGGACACCAACTCTTACATACATGACATCACAACCATTTCCCAAGGCAAATATAAACCATAACAATAACATGAAGGTTAGCACTATGCCTTAACCCATTAACACATTTACCACACTTCACATCATTTAGCCATTTAACCCAGTTCTATTTCATTATGCTTATCTCACTAAGCATTCATTCATTGTGCCTATCTCACTAGGCTTTGTTCATTATGCCTAACTCACTAGGATTCATTACTATGCTCATGACCCGTTCCATTATGGTCTTTAGTCATTTCCACATCTTAACCCAATATCCCTTAGGTTATTATCAAGCCTAGGTGAACCACCTAGCTTCTAACCCAACACACGCAGTCACATAAACATGTTTATCAAGGCTCTACATAAATACTCAACAATCTCACTTATTCTTCACAAATCCCTAGGTCCTGGAAAGTCAGATCACCCTATGGCTGGCCCTAGTTTAGTCTCATCACCCTCAACGCATCCCATGAGGATCATGAGGGTTCCCCTTCACCTTTTTAATAACCATTTTACCAAAACATGTCATGGGTAATCAAAACATACCAAGAGACACCCTTGAACAAAACCACACACGCACAAATCCTCAAATAAACCATGGGATATAACTTGTAGACCACCTACCTCGATTCTGCAGTTGAACACACTCTTAATAAAGCCCTTAGATCCCACTTAAACCAAACTATGAATCTTCAAACTAAATCTCACCCAAAGAGTAGGGTTTTAGAGCTTCGGAAGGAGAGGAGAATAAGATACAAACTCTAAACTCAAAAGAGAATCAAGGATGAGATTAGTCTTACCCAGAGCTTCGATCTGTAACCAATGGCACCAAAAACATCTTATAAACAAGGGGGATTGATCTCTTGGATCCCTTGGAAGATTTGGTTCGTCCCTATGGTGAAGAGAGGATAAATGTGAGGAATTCCTAATTTGGGGTTAAAAATCATGGGGTGGAAAAATTGTAATTTTTAAAAGGTTTTTGGGCCGCATGGTTTGCTAAACCGTGCGCAAATCATGCGGATGCTTCTATCCCGAAAAGGCCCCCTTGTATGGTTTACCCGCACGGTTTGCCAAACCGTGCGCAAATCGTGTGGAGGCTACTGTCCGAAAAACCTCCTCTTGCACGGTTTACCTGGGCTATCTTCACGGTTAGCACTAATCATGCACAGACCGTGCGACCTACCCAGAAAACCCCATTTTCTCTACTTTTCATGTCCCGAACCCTCAGAACACCCCTAAGATTCCTCTAGGACTTGGGTAATCACTTAATTAACCAAAAAAAGGGATTCAAACCAAAACTTAAACGAGAACATACCTTTCCAAGATTCGGGATCTTACAATTCTGTTTTGGTGGGAATTGTTTAGAATATAGGGGACGACACTTAAAATTAGATATTCTTATCACCCACAAAGCGATGGAAAAACGAAAGTTGTGAACGAATGTTTGGAGGTTTATTTACGATGTTTTTTTAGAAAAACCCAAATAGTGGGCATCTTGGTTAGCTTGGGTAGAATACAGCTACAACACATCATATCACACATCTACTGGGAAAAATCATTTCAAGGTTTTGTTTGGTCTCAAACCAACACATGTTTTACATTATACCTAAGGGGAGGCTACTGTAGAATTTGTGGCTATGGTTTTGGTTGCTCGGGATGACACCTTGAAATATCTTCAGGTTAATTTGAATAGGGCGCAACAACTCATGGTAAAATATGCTAATAAACATTGGAGGGAAGTGATTTATTAGGTTGGAGACTTAGTTTGGGTTAAAATAAAACTAAATAATCTAAGCAGTGTGACCAGGGTAAATTCCAAGCTTGCAGCCCAGTATTATGGACCATATCCAATTATTGATAAAGTGGGAACAATTTCCTACAGACTATGGCTTCCTAAGAACGGTAGGGTACATCCAATTTTCCATGTTTTTCAATTAAAATTTTTCGTTGGAAGTACCCAAGAAGAATAATTATTATCGGAAGAATTTATGGAAGAAGGTGATTACCTAGTGGCGATTTTGGAAGAAAATATTTAGGGCAGTACCTTATTTTGGCTTATTCAATGGCATGGAAGAGCTACAGAAGAGGCAACTTGGGAGGATTCTCAGGTGATAAAGGCTCAATTTCCTAATGTCCACCTTGATAACAAGATGGTTTTTCAAGGGGTGGTATTGATAGGCATTTGAAGTAGTTTAGTGGTCGGTCTAGGCCACCAGTACATTTTACTTATATAGAAGGGGGCACGATAGGGACAATATTGTAATTTCCTTATTTTTTAATAAGTTTATCATGAGGAGGTTATAAATAGGGTATAGGTTAGTCTATTGGGGTAGCTTGGTATTTTGGTTAGAAGACAGTTGGCCTTGGTCTCCAGAGAAGTTCTCTCTTCTCTGGTGAATTGCAATTCCAGAAACTTCTTTTGTTACAAACTACTTCTAGTTCTTCTACCTTCTGTTTTGGAATATCTATTAGTTGTTATCTTAATAAATAAATTATTTATTATGTAGGAATATGTTGATTTTTTGAATTATGGTTGATTTTTTGTTTTTTTTTGTTTTTTAAACATCAATTGGGGAGGCATATTAGTTGTAGATTTTAAAAAAATATGCATAGAAACCGCTATATGGAAGTCGCTTTTGCTTGCCACGAGATGACATATAGCGGTAACCATACTATGGTCAAATGATCCTTGTTGGTTAACTGAGAAAAAACTAGATCAATTATATGAATATGGTAAATTTCATAAACTAAAACCGAAATAAATATTTGGAACTATAACAAATACTTACTGGTTGGATTTGACATTCATCAGGCTGAGCAGTAACTTACCAGTAAGGGAATTGTTAATCAAAATTCTACATCCACAAAAAAAATAATAACATTGGAAGGATGTAAAAGAACATGAATATGGGTCATAAATAGTGAAATATTTAATGACTTATGATTATTTTGAATTTGATCCTAAAACTTGCAGAGCAATTGGACAAATCGATTGGTTGAAAGTATTGACATTCCTGATTGCATGTCCGACTGTATTCCAAAGGTGGTCACAGGGGATATCAACCGAATGATGGAAAGGGATATTACTAATGATGAAATCCTTGGTTCCCTCCATCATATCCATTCCATGAAGGTTCTAGGGCCTGATGGATTTCATGTTATATTCTTTAAACGTTTCTGGCACATTGTTGCTCAGGACGTGGCCCATCTTATTAAGGAACTGTGGGCTGAGAGATTTTCGTTCGATCATATGAATGAACCTCTGATCACCCTCATCCCAAAAGTTTATAATACTCAGAATATCATAGAGTTTTGGCTGATTAGCATGTGCAATGTTATCTACAAAATCTTCTCCAAAATTCTGGTGGCTCGGCTACAGGGTTTCCTTTCACTTTTTTGTCACCGAAAACCAAAGTGCTTTCGTTCCGAAAATATCTATTTTTGATAATGTAGCCATCACCTTTAAGATTTTCCACTCTATAAAGACTAGGAAAATGACTAATAGAGGTGTGGTGGCAATAAAACTCGATATGATAAAAGCTTATGATAGGGTCGAATGGCCTTTTTTGGAAATGATCCTTTCCGGAATGGGATTTGGGGGAAAATGGGTTAAAACCATTATGAACTATGTTTCATCTATGTCCTACAGATTTAATATCAATGGAGGACCAATGGAGACATGCAAACCCTCAAGGGGGATACGAAAAGGGGACCCACTCTCACCCTATCTATTTGTTACAGTGGTGGATGTCTTCTCTCACTTGCTCTTGGACTTGGTGGAGAAAGGGGCTTTACACGGGGCTGAGGTATGTCAGAATAGTCCCTCTATTTCTCACCTATTTTTTGCTGATGATAACCTCCTATTTGTGTGGGCCACCCCTCAAGAAATTTTCTCAGTTCTTAGAATTATTCACATGTATGAAAGGGCTTCAGGGCAGTAGATTAACCCTTCGAAATCAGAAATTCCATTCAGTCAAGGAGTTTTACCCGAGAGGCAGGATGAGCTGCAACATCTTTGTGAGTTCTCGATTGTGGAAAAACATAAAAAATATCTGAGTCTTCCGACTCTCATAGGCCAATCAAAGAAGGAAGTCTTCATCACGATTGCAGACAGAAATAATAAAAAATATCGGTCTATGGTCTAGCAGGAAAATATCTAAAGATGGGAAGGAAATGTTGGTGAAAGTTGTGGCACAAGCAATTTTGACTTATGCGATGCCACTTTCCAAAATTGTCTGACACCCTCGTTGATCAGATTCATTCTCGACTGGCTAATTTTTTGTGGGGATCGTTTGAATGTGAGCATAAAGCCCACTGGTTTTCATGGGAAGAGCTCTACACTTCTAAGTTTTATGGTGGTCTTGGATTCTGAAATTTGAAGCTCTTTAATGAGGCTCTTTTGGAAAAGCAAGAGTGGCATCTACTCTCCCACCCGAATACCCTCTTCTCAAGAGTCATGCAGGACAAATATTTTTCTAGCTCTAATTTCATGCATGCCCATCTGGGGCCTCGTCCGAGATTTTTATGGAGGATTATCTGGGGTGCAAAGTCTCTGCTTCAGAAAGGGTGTGTTTGGAGAATCATTAATGGTGATGATGTGCATGTTTGGAATGATCCAGGGTTGGCTGACCTCTCAAATCTAAAAGTCTCTTCTCTTGTCATCCTGGGCTTTGAGGATGCAAGGGTCCGCGAGTTGATTAACACCTCCTTGGATGATTGAGATTGGGACTAGATTTGTTCCTAGTTCAATGAAAGGGACCACAATCACATCTTAAGTTTACCCCTTTTACCATATATGGGTATTGATCAGCTCTACTGGATTGGGGAACCTTCGTGTCTTTTCTCGGTTCGATCAGGTTATACACTTCTGGTGAATGATTTTTTGTTTGGTCACTGCATTGATTGTAGGAATGACATTTGGAAACTCAATGTCCCCCCCAAAGTAAGATTTTTTTTGGTGGCAGATCTGCTCCGGTGCTCCCCCTGTTGGGTCGGAGAGTGATGGCAAGAGGGGGGTGAATTGTCTTTGTAAAAAAAAATTAGCAACTTAAAAACAATTTATAAATGCAGCGGAAATAAAAAGGGGAAAGTCACAATTTGATAACGGAGTTCGGCTTAAACCAAAGCCTACGTCTCCGCTCCCAACTCAGCCGTTGAGAGATTTATACTTCAGCTTGCTTTTTAATGGTTGTAGCAAGAAACCCACTAGCCGTTTTAAGGTAGGCTAGATCACCTTCGTACAGCTTGCTTTTTTATTATGGTTGTAGAAAGAAACCCAAAATGAAAGTGAGGAAGAAAAGGATGGTTTGTTTTAATACAAACCCAATGAAGAACTAAACAATTGAAATAAATAAATTATAACAAACTAGAGGAAGCCTTGAGCGCCAAGAGTGTGAGAGTAGTTGATGTAGAGGCAGTCCAAGATTCAAGGATGGAAATGGATCACAAGTAGCCTTAGAGATTTGTCGTTAGAGCTTCAAGGGATCAGAATATCATTCCAATGTATCGGGTGTTTGTTCCCGGCATCCATCCTCATCTATTTATAGGAGAAATATCCCCAAATACTTCAATATGGCCGTTGGAGGGCTTTCGGAGCCGTTGGGGGTCAAGTGGGCAAGTCTGGTCAAAGCCCAACGGCTAGTTTGACTGGGCTTACCGGCTGACCGGTGCTTGGCCACCGGCTGGCCGGTGCTCTAGACAGAAGGCAGAGCTTTCTGTCTGGGTTCCACCGGTTGGCCGGTGCTGGGACACCAGCTGGCCGGTGATTCAGACACCGGTTGGTCGGTGGCACCTGACAGTGGGCAAGGCCTGCTGTCTGGTTCCACCGGCTGGCCGGTGGTCAGGCACCGGCTGACCGGTGGAACCTGGCAGAGAGCATTGCTTCTGCCAGAGACCACCGGCTGGCCGGTGGTAATCCACCGGTTGGCCGGTGGACTCAGAGAGTCCTTTTCCAGTCTTCTTGGGCCAACTCTTTGGCAACCTTTTTCCTTTCATCAAAAAAACTTGAAAACAAGTTAGAACACGATGAGAGTGATTGTGATCATTAAAATCCAAGAGAGAGGGGTACAACAATCTCCCCCTATTTTGATGATCACAATCACAAATGAGAAAGCTTTTAAAAAGGATATGCCAAGTAAAAAAGAAATAAGAAACTTGGACATGGAAAATTTTAGAGATCATACAAGAATTTCATAGATGTATCATGTATTGAAAATGATATTAATCTTGAAAGGATTGAAATAAAGAGAATGGTTCATTTTGAAATTGTAACCATAGGTCATTTAAAAGAAACAACTGAAATCAATAACTTAAAAAGAGCACTTAAAAAGAGCACTTAATTAAATGAAATAAGTAACTATGTAATAGAGAGTTTTTCTCCCCCTTTGGGATTATCAAAATAGAAGGAAAAGTATGAAAGAAAATTAGAAAAACAATAAAAAGAAATATAAGAAAGCCAAAAAGAGTCAAATATTTAATAGTGCTCATTGACGAATCATTCCTAACTCCCCCTTAATAAAATCAAAACGCTCAACCGGGAGCGGTTTGGTAAAAATATCAGCTAATTGGAAATCAGTAGAAATGAAGTCCAAAGTGATATCCCCTTTTTGAAAATGGTCACGAAGGAAATGATGCCTTAAATCTATATTCTTTGTCCTAGAATGTTATATTGGATTCTTAGAAATACTAATGGCACTAGTGTTGTCACACCGTATAGGGACATAATCGTAGGAAAGGCCATAATCCAAGAGAGTGTGCTGCATCCAAATAATTTGGGCACAACAATTACCAGCTGCTACGTACTCAGCCTCAGCAATAGAAAGAGCAACACAGTTTTGCTTTTTGCTACTCCATGAAACAAGGGACTTGCCTAGCAGATGACAGGTTCCACTAGTACTCTTACGATCTAATTGACATCCGCCAAAATCAGCATCCGAATATGAAGAAAGTTCGAAAGAAGTATTAGAGGGATAAAACAAACCAATGTTTTTGGATCCTTTTAAATACTTAAAAATTCTTTTGACCGATTTAAAATGAGATTCTTTGGGATTGGCTTGAAAACGAGCACAAAGGAAAACACTGAACATGATGTCAGGACGGGTCGCAGTTAGGTAAAGTAGACTCCCGATCATACTCCTATAAATCTTGTTATCCACCGGTTTCCCGGCTTCATTTAACGTAAGTTTACAAGAAGTACTCATGGGGGTACTAATTTCCTTTACTTGATCCATACCAAAACGACTTAAAAGTTTGTTTGTGTATTTGCCTTGGCTTAGAAAAATACCATTTGAATTTTGAAAGATTTGAAAACCAAGAAAAAATTTTAATTCCCCCATAAAGCTCATTTCAAATTCTTTTCTCATTAAATCTGAAAAATCAGTACAAAGTGATTCTTTGGTTGAACCAAAGATAACGTCATCAACGTAAATTTGGACAATTAAAAGATCTTTGGAAGTGTGTTTTAAAAATAGGGTACAATCAGCTTGACCCATTTTAAAATCATTTTCTAAAAGAAATTTTGTTAACCGCTCATACCAAGCCCGAGGGGCTTGTTTTAAGCCATATAGAGCCTTGGTTAACTTAAAAACATGATTTGGAAATTTTGGATCTTCAAAACCGGGGGGTTGTTCAACAAAGATTTTTTCTGAAATAAAACCATTTAAAAAAGCACTTTTAACATCCATTTGAAAAAGTTTGAAATTTAAGTGAGCGGCGAATGCCAACAAGATCCTAATGGATTCCAATCTAGAAACGGGCGCAAAGGTTTCACCATAATCAATTCCTTCTTCTTGATTATATCCCTTAGCTACTAGGCGAGCCTTGTTTCGGGTTATATTTCCTTGATCATCAAGTTTGTTCCTAAAAACCCATTTAGTGCCAATAATTGGATGATCATTGGGTCTTTCAACAAGAGTCCAAACATCATTTCTAGAGAATTAATTTAGTTCCTCTTGCATTGCAAGAACCCAATTCTCATCATTAATGGCATCATTAATGGTTTGAGGCTCTAGTTGAGAAAGAAAGGCTTGATGTTCAACCTCGTTGAGGATTGATCTTCTAGTTTGAGTACCGGCTTGAAGATCACCTATAACATTTTCTAAAGGATAGTCTCTAGAAGGTTTCCAAACCTTAGGCAAGGTGGAAGATGAAGAAGGTGAAGAGGGTTCTTGATGGTCATCCTCCTTGGGAGGAGAAGAGGAATCATTCAAATGAAGCTTATCAAGCTTATCTTCAACATCTTCAATGACCGGGTGAGGTTTTGGAAGAGTTTCATCAAATTTGACATGAGATGATTCTTCGATGGTTTTTGAACGTTTATTGAAGACACGATAGGCTTTGCTTGAGTTGGAGTACCCAAGAAAAATACCTTCATCGGATTTGGCATAAAATTTCCCTAGGTTATATTTTGTGTTAAGGATAAAGCATTTACAACCAAACACTTTAAAATAACCAACTTTGGGCAATTTGTCTTTCCAAAGTTCATAGGGGGTTTTCTTAAGAAGGGGTCTTACAAGGACTCTATTGATAGTATAACAAGCAGTGTTTACCGCCTCGGCCCATAAAAATTGAGGGAGGTTGAATTCACTAAGGAGGGTTCGAGCAATTTCTTGGAGAGTTCGGTTTCTCCTTTCAACCACTCCATTTTGTTGTGGAGTCCTAGGGGCAGAGAAGGTGTGATTGTATCCTTGAGAGGAACACAATTCATCGAATTCTTTGTTCTCGAATTCACCTCCATGGTCACTACGGAGCGATATAATTTTATATCCTTTTTCGTTTTCTACTTTCCTAGAGAATTTCAAAAAGGTTCTACAAGCATCATTTTTATGAGCTAAAAAGAAAACCCAAGTGAAACGAGAAAAGTCATCTACTAGGACAAAGGTATAGGATTTTCCACCTAGACTTGCTACAGGGGTAGGACCAAAAAGCTCAAGATGAAGGAGCTCAAGAGATTTTGAAGTGGACACTTCCTTCTTAGATTTGAAAGAAGATTTGTGTTGCTTTCCAAGTTGGCATGGCTCACAAATCAAATCTTTCTTAAACTTAAGTTTATGAAGGTCACGGATGAGCTTGTTCTTATTAAGCTTTAGAAGTGAATGAGAGCTACAATGCCCCAACCTTTTATGCCAAAGCCAAGACTCATTATCAAGAGCACTTAAACATTTAACATTTTGGCTAGCTAAAGATTTTAAATCAATAATGTAAACATTTTGAAAACGGGAAGCAGAAAATATCAATTTGTTTTGAAAATCAAACACATTGCATAAATCATTTTGAAAATTCACCGAAAAACCACTATCACAAAGTTGACTAATGCTAATTAAATTATGTTTTAAACCTTTAACAAATAAAACATCTTTAATTAAGGAGGTGCTACCAAAACCAATGGTACCTATTCTGACGATCTTTCTTTTTGAATTGTCACCGAAGGTGACGTATCCTCCATCAAATTCTTCAAGGGAGTTGAACTCGGAGGGATCGCCACACATGTGCCTCGAGCATCCACTGTCGAGATACCACGAGCCTTTCGAAGTCCTACTTCTTTGGTGTTTATCCTACAAAATCAAGAGAGAATAGATTTTGGTACCCATATAAGTTTGGGTCCAGAAAGATTAGCTAAAAGAGACTTTTGAACCCATACTTGTCTAGAGGGATACATCCTAAGATATTCATCCGAGTAGGTAATGATTTTGGGGCGGCCATATCTAGCATTTTTACAATTGCATTCATAAATCATATGTCTGGTTTTTCTACAATAATTACAAAATTTATTTTGAGAGCTCCCCCTTACAAAAGTAGTGGGTGCTCTAGAAGAAGTGGCTTGCTTGTTAAAGCCAAGTCCATGTGTGGTTCTAGCCGAACGTTGAGAACCTAGCAATTTGGTCAAATTTTGTTCACCTTGGGTGAACTTGGCAAGAGATTCCCTTAAATCTTTAATAGTTGAATTCAAAGAATCAACATTTGGAATATCTTGGACCTTAAGGGCAAGTTCCTCATTCTTTTTGAGAAGTTGATCTTTTTCAGAAATTAGAATTTTGTGTTTCTTTTTTAAGGCCAAAAATTTAGAGGTAAGTTCGTGAAAACCTTCCTCTAATTGATCTCTCGCATTTTGGAGATCTTCATAAGACATGTCATTATTAAAAGAAGAAGATGAGGAAGAGGAGTCGGAAGAAGATACCTCATCAAGTGCCATTAGGCATTTTCCACCTTCATCGCTTGAGTCGCTTGAAGACATGGAGTCATCGCTTGTACTCCATGTTGACGCTTTGAAAGCCTTCTTGTTTTTCTTTTCCTTTAACCTTTTCTTGAAAAGAGAGCACTCCGGTTTGATGTGGCCTTTCTTTCCACATTCAAAGCATGTAACTTCTTTTTCTGCTTTTGGCTCTTCCTTTCGTGCCCTTTGAAAATTCTTCTTTTTCTTCATGAACTTGCTCATTTTTCTTGCAAGTTGAGCAATCTCGGATTCGCTATCATCGGAGGAGCTTTCTTGCTTTGCTTTGAATGCTATGTTCTTTTTCTCCTTGAAAATTTTACCTTCTTTATCGGCTTGCCTCTTCATGGTAATCTCATAGGTCATAAGTGATCCAATGAGTTCTTCAACCGGCATTTTCTTGACATCTTTCGCTTCTTGGATTGTCGTCACCTTTGGAGCCCATGAGCTTGGTAGGACCCAAAGAATCTTCTTGACCATCGTCTCTGCAGAAACATCATCTCCAAGAGACTTTCTCCCATTACACACATCAGTAAAGCGAGTAAACATTTCCGTAATAGATTCGTGTGGGTGCATGGTGAAACTTTCAAAGTCTTGACGATACATATCTAATCTAGTGTCTTTGACTTTGTTAGTGCCCTCATGGGTCACTTCCAAAAGCTTCCAAATTTCATGAGAAGTGGTGCAAGTAGAAATACGATTAAATTCATTACGGTCTAACCCACAATGAAGAGCATTCATGGCTTTGCCATCAAGCTCAAAATTAGCAATGTCTTCGGGGGTCCATTTAGACTCATCTTTGCTAGAGAGAGTGTAGCCTTGCATAACAATTCTATATATATGATAGTCAATACTTCTAAGAAATGTAATCATGCGAGTTTTCCAATAAGTGTAGTCGGTTCCATCAAAGAATGGAGCCCGAGTCATGAAATACCCTTCGGGTGCTTATGAGGAAGAAGCCATCACTATGGATTTTAGGTTTGTAACCGGTTAAGGTATTACACAAACTTCCCTCTGATACCAAATGTTGGGTCGGAGAGTGATGGCAAGAGGGGGGGTGAATTGCCTTTGTAAAAAAAATTAGCAACTTAAAAACAATTTATAAATGCAGCGGAAATAAAAAGGGGCAAGACACAATTTGATAACGGAGTTCGGCTTAAACCAAAGCCTACGTCTCCGCTCTCAACTCAACCGTTGAGAGATTTATACTTCAGCTTGCTTTTTAATGGTTGTAGCAAGAAACCCACTAGCCGTTTTAAGGTAGGCTAGATCACATTCGTACAGCTTGTTTTTTTATTATGGTTGTAGCAAGAAACCCAAAATGAAAGTGAGGAAGAAAAGGATGGTTTGTTTTAATACAAACCCAATGAAGAACTAAACAATTGAAATAAATAAATTATAACAAACTAGAGGAAGCCTTGAGCGCCAAGAGTGTGAGAGTAGTTGATGTAGAGGCAGCCCAAGCTTCAAGGATGGAACTGGATCACAAGTAGCCTTAGAGATTTGTCGTTAGAGCTTCAAGGGATCAAAATATCATTCCAATGTATCGGGTGTTTGTTCCCGGCATCCATCCTCGTCTATTTATAGGAGAAATATCCCCAAATACTTCAATATGGCCGTTGGAGGGCTTTCGGAGCCGTTGGGGGTCAAGTGGGCAAGTCTGGTCAAAGCCCAACGACTAGTTTGACTGGGCTTACCGGCTGACCGGTGCTTGGCCACCGACTGGCCGGTGCTCCAGACAGAAGGCAGAGCTTTCTGTCTGGGTTCCACCGGCTGGCCGGTGATTCAGACACCGGTTGGCCGGTGGCACCTGGCAGTGGGCAAGGCCTACTGTCTGGTTCCACCGGCTGGCCGGTGGTCAGGCACCGGCTGACCGGTGGAACCTGGCAGAGAGCATTGCTTCTGCCAGAGACCACCGGCTGGCCGGTGGTAATCCACCGGTTGGCCGGTGGACTCAGAGAGTCCTTTTCCAGTCTTCTTGGGCCAACTCTTTGACAACCTTTTTCCTTTCATCAAAAAAACTTGAAAACAAGTTAGAACACGATGAGAGTAATTGTGATCATTAAAATCCAAGAGAGAGGGGTACAACACCCCCGACATGGGACCTTTTTTTGCGGTGGCACCTCACTTCGGATGCCATCTGCCCAATTTGTTAGCAGGAGGAGGGATCTCTGGTGCATGCAACTCTTTTATGTCGGGCTGCGGAGGGTGTGGAAGGAATGGAAATCTAATTTTAAGGACTTTTTTCACCCTTCCTTGGATCTGGCCCATAATCTGCATCATTGGGTACGCTCCTTGGATCCATGGGTGGTCGGGTTGATTTGTACCACTGCTTGGATGGTTTGGACCCGAAGAAATGAAATGGTTTTTCATAATAAGGAGTCACAGGATCGTTGTTGGTTTCAAAGGGCTTCGGTTTGGATGGATATTTAGGCTTCAAAGGAGGCTCCTCCAGCAGTGGGCCCCCCTCTATAGTCTTCACCAGTTTGGATCCCCCTGAAGGCGCTCTTAAAATCAATAATGACGCTGTCATCTCCTTGGGGTCCAAGGTGGGAATTGAGATTATTGCTCGCCTGAACAACTCTCAGATTATGGTGGCCTAATGTTTGGCTTTCCAGGTTGATTGACATCCAGCTGTGGCGGAGGCGATGACTATTCTTCATGGTGTGTTGTTGGCCCGCACTAAAGGTTGGGGGAAAGTTATAATTGAAGCTGATTCCCTACTAGTGATTAACGCCTTAGCCAAGCAGGGTGAGGATTCACAGCCTTTTAGGCTTATTGTGAGGAAAATCTGGTCTGTGGTGGATGCTTTCTCTTCGTGTAACTTCATTTTCACTAAAAGGAAAGGTAATTTTAGTGCTCACTGTTTGACTGGTTTTGGAATGAAATTGGGAGACCATGTGTGGTATGATCGTTTCCCTGAAGGGATTTGTACTACGTCTTCATGTGATTCTTAATATATTATCTTTTGCTTAAAAAAAAGAAAACCAAATTATCCATGGTGCAAATGTCTAATATATTTTTGAGATATAACCATTAATTAAGCGATTTCTTAGCATTCTATACCCGATTTAAAACACAATCATATACTAGGTTGATTACATCCACTGCCGCCAAAAAAACACAACGTTAAAAATAAAACAGTAATAAATCGCAAACCCGGGGTATTCTCGACCCACCTCTCATTTCACTTAAACCACCCCACCATCCACGGTGGACATGATCATAAAACGATAACTGAATAAAAATTATAAAAACTCTAGCATGTATTAGAATCTGTCCGAGAATAGGAAGAACGACGGTCAGAAATGTCGATGACGTCGGATGACCCTTGCTCGCTCGGCGGTGGCTCCATGGACCCTCCGGGCCAAATAATACCGGATTCGGATATCGTCACCAGCTTGCAATCACAGCTCAAGTCTCTCCGCTGCAGAATCGAGGTATAGTATAAAACCACGTTTAAATTTCAAGGAAAAGCAATAAAGCAGTGTTCGGTGTATAATCAAATAACTTCGGCTATTAAGATGCTATTATTTCCGTTGTTTTTGTTTGGTCATTACACAAACAGTTAGTTCCATGGTGGTTGTTTTCAGTCATTGACTAAGTTCTGATGCATTTTGCAGCAGGTCACGTGCTTTTGATTATTTAATGTTTCCATGTAATCCAATGAAAAACAGGAATTAGAGGCTGAGAATTTGAAGTTATCATCCAAAGTTGTAAATTGTTGTTGCCATTGTCATAAGGTTTGTATTCAATTCCGCCAATTGCTTTCAGTTGCTGTTTATATCAAATCTACAATTCTTGAATTGAGTTATCAAGGGACGTTTGTATACGGCACTGCTGCTGTTTGGTTTAATTGACACACGGCATAATGGATATTAGCATTATTTGCGTGATGCAGATGAAAGTTAATTTAGACCGTGCTTTTACCAATAAGATTGGTTTGGCTGAGAATATCACGGAAACATGTGATGATAAACTAAAGATAAAGAAATCAGCGGAGAAAATCTCAGGTTTCCTTCATTTTATGTTTCATTTACAATTTCTAAAGGCACTATGTTAATTTAATGTGTATTGGGCGGTGAAAAATATTCCATGATGATATGTTACTGCTGGCCAAGGTCATCTGCCTTGAAAATTAGAATTTATATTGTTAACCCATTGAAAATTGGGTAAATAGTGAAAGTAAGAATGGATCCCACTGAGAATAAAGAGACTCTAGATTTATAAGCTCAGCCAATTATTTAAAAAATCAATAAAGAGAGAAATACTAGCTAAGATATAAAATCTACCTCATGGTCAGAATAAAGAATCCACTAAATAAGAATGAACGATGTGTTTAAATTTAAGAGTCCGGTCAACGCTTTGATAAAAACATGCATTTAGATGACTTAATTGGCTTGTTTGAAGTAGATTTTTGAAGATATAATCATTCCCTGACTTGGTATCGACTCTTCAACCTGATGTAATGTAACATCCCGCCCCAATTCATTGGCTTAAGAGGAGACGGAATGCCACTGACCTTAGGTGACATCCTCATGACACCAAATGCCGACACTAAATGCCAAGGGCTTAAAAGAACATCGGAGGACGATTTGCTCTATGAAAATCTGTTAACCTGTCAAGAAGAAATTTAACAACCAAACCATCTATATGATGCATGAGTATAAACAATACAATCTGTTGGACCCCATTTTAGTGTAATGGGTATTTCTGAGTCCCACATCGGAATATCCCGCCTTGTAATTAATTTTACTCATTTATTAAAGAATATCTCCGCC
Organism: Viscum album; assembly: GCA_963277665.1. Taxonomy (NCBI): domain Eukaryota; kingdom Viridiplantae; phylum Streptophyta; class Magnoliopsida; order Santalales; family Viscaceae; genus Viscum; species Viscum album. The sequence goes on along the minus strand of OY728129.1, from coordinate 424,639,646 downwards.
TCACATTGAGGTAAGGGGAATTCGCCATCTACATGGTATCAAAGGGTACTTTCTAACCCGAACCTTCCCTTTTTTTTTTCTCTCTCGTCTAGGGTTGCGAGAAAATCCCCTGCAGATACCCGGTTCTGTTCGGCCCCGCCTCTGCCCTCACCCTCCTGGTTCTGTCCGACGAGATCCTGCCGCCGCCTTCTTCCTCGGCGTTCTCTGGCCTCCTAGCGGCTGCGCTCTGCCCCCGCTTCAGGTGACACCACCCGACGCCGGCTCCTGCTCCTGGCGCCACTGGCCCTCCCGACCCAGGTACGACACGCCCCAGCCTTCCGTCGTTCTCCTCCTAGCGACGCTCCCTGCGCCCCTCCGTCGCGAACAACCCGGCGTCCCCGTCCCTCTCGACGGCGTAGCGCCCTCCCTCCCAGTGGCCGCGCTCCGCTCCGACGGCGTCCCTCCCGACGGCGTACCACCCTCCCTCCCAACGACTGCGCTCCTCCTCGCCGGCGTTCCTCCCCGACGGCGTCCCGCCCTCCCGCAGCTCCTCTTCGGTTTTCCAGGCGACCCCCCCTCGCCGGCCCCGCTGGCCTGACCGCCCTTTGCCGGCCCTCCTGCCCGGAAGCCTCCCGTCGACCGGCCTCCCGCGCGACGACCCTCTTGATCGGCAGACTCCTGATTCTGCCCAGCGCCTGCCCTTCAGACTCTGTCCAGGCGGAACCTCCCACCCGCCTCCCGCACTTCTCAGCAGCGCCCTTCCTGCGGTCTCCTGGCCTCTTCCGGCGTCTCCCGTTTTGCCGTCACCCGCTCTCAGTGCGGCCTCTCGGCGCTGAATGTCAACTTTCTCAGCAACTCCCGACGATCTCCCTCCAATGGCCGCCTCGGTTCTGTCTCCACTTATCACCGCCTCCACCCGCTTGGTGGATGAGCGACTCGACTCCACCAATTTCTCTTTCTGGCGGAAGACCGTGCTGATGTCACTAACCGACATGGACCTTGATTCCCACCTCGAGGCTCCACCACCCCTACCTACCGATCCGAAATATCGTCCGTGGAAGCTTGCGGACAACAAAATTTTTGGCTTGCTGGTCAATTCCATGGACCGCTCTGTCAAAGACGTCACCCGAACAACCAACACAATCAAGGAACTCTGGGATTCCTTGACTCTCATGCACTCCGAGATCAATAATTTGGCTCGGGTATCCGATCTTCTTCAGCGGCTGTCCCTCCTCCGCCAGCAAGCCCGTCCATTTCCGGCCTACTTCATGGAATGGAAAGCTCTACGGGATGAACTGCTCGAGCTTTGGCCCATTCCACAAATACCTGCAGAAGCATCAGCCCAGAGGGACTAGCTATGCCTTTTCAGCCTCCTCCACGGCCTCGACCCGGAATATGCGACGACGACTACGGAGATGCTCGCTAGCCCCTCTTCGCTAGAGATTCCGCAGGTCTATCATCGCCTTGGGAAGACTCATCGGGCCCTTGCCCCACCCACCCCTAGCCTTGATCACACTGCTCTCTTAGGTCGTGGCAGTAGCCGCTCTACCGGCCCTTGTGGACGCGAACGTGGAGAGAGCCGACCTCGTCCCCTCTGTCAGCACTGTGGCAAGCTCGACTACCTGGTCGACCACTGCTGGGTCCTTCATGGCCGTCCCTCTCAGCACCCACGACAGGGCCAGACTGCGGTCCAGGATGCATCCCAGTCTGCAGTCGCTCTTCCTCCATCTCTGGATCTCTCCATGGTTGAGATCCAGATGATTCACGATCATAGGGCCACCTCCCTACCGTGCCCTTCATCGACATCTCTTGCCCACTCTGGTGGCCCCACTGCATTTGTCAGTCATCGCTCCTCTGCCTGGATGCTTGACTCTGGTGCGTCCGACCATCTTACCGGTGATGCAGGTATGGTATCCAACTACAGTCCCTATACTGGTTCCTCAACCATCACTGTCGCTGATGGTTCCACTATCCCCATTGCGGGCTTTGGTATATGCTCCCTGAGCTCATCTCTTCACCTATCATCGGTGACCCATGTACCACATAGTCCTTTTAACCTTCTATCCATTAGTAAACCGATAAAGGATTTCAATTGTAATACTATCTTTACATCGTCTACTGTTATGTTTCAGGAGCGGACGACGAACCGAGAACTTGGTAGAGGCCTGCTTCGGGATGGGGTGTACATGTTCAATGGCCCGACATCCGTTGACTGCACGTCTGTCTCTGCTCGTGCATTGGATCTCCATTCTCGGTTGGGCCACCCCTCCGCCCTTCATCAGCTCTATCTAGATATTAGTTAGCATTTTTCTTTTCATTGTGAGTTTTGTACCTTTGCGAAATATCATCGCACTTCATATATTTCTCGAGTGGACACACGGGCTGCCAAACCCTTTGATTTGGTTCATTCAGATGTATGAGGTCCCTGTGCCACCTCGAGTCAATTAGGGTATAAATACTATATCTCTTTCATTAATATTTTTTCGCGTATGACTTGGCTGTACGTTCTTTGCGATCGGACATAAGTTTTTTCCACCTTTCAGACATTTTACCATGAGATCCAGACATAGTTTTCCATCTCTGTAAAATGCCTACGCTCTGACAATGGGCGAGAGTACTTGTCCACTCCCTTTCAGAAGTTTCTCCAGACACACGACATCATCAATCAAACCTCCTGTTCTGATACCTCTCAGCATAATGGAGTGGTCGAGCGAAAACATCGACATATTTTGGAGATTGCTCGTGCCCTCCTCTTCCACCGAAAGGTGCCTCTTCTCTTCTGAGGGGATGCTATCCTCACTGCTACTTAGCTCCTCAATCGTCTTCCTTCTTCCATCCTTTATGGGGAGACTCCTTTTCGGACTCTGTTCCCCTCTTTCCCTCCTCACTCACTTTCATTTCGAGTCTTCAGATGTCTCTGTTATATCCGTGACACTCGTCCCAACCTTCCCAAACTATCTCCTAAATCCCTCTGTTGCATTTTCCTCGGATACTTATGCACTCAACGTGGATACCGCTGCTTCTCTCCAGACTTACAACAGTATATCGTCTCCCCTGACGTATCATTTGTCGAGAGCACTCCTTTCTCTCCTCCCTCTCCTCCCTCTCCTCATCCAGACACTACCATCGATGAGTGCCTTCTTCTCATCATTCACCCTCCTCTGGTGTCTTCCCCTGCTGGTCATCGCTTTGGGACAGTCTACTCCCGTCGCCCATCGACTGCCCCCCCTCGTCTAGGCCGTGGACACCATTGTTCCCACTCCGTCTGATGCTCTTGCCACAACACCAGACGACTTGCCTATTGCACTACGGAAAGGTACTCGCTCTTGCCAGAATACTCCTCTTTTTACATCTTCATACAACGGTTTGTCAGCACTGAAGACGATATCTATCCCCCGCATGGTTGGCGATGCCAAATCCCACCCGGGGTGGCTACAGGTGATGCGAGATGAACTACAGGCTCTGGATGACAACCATACATGGGATCTGGTCCCCCTCCCTGCAGGCAAACAGGCGGTCGACTGCAAATGAATTTATACGATCCGTCTCAATGCTGATGACACTCTTCACCGCCTCAAAGCCCGCCTTGTGGCGAAGGGATTTGCTCAGACATATGACATCCACTACTTTGAGACATTCTCTATGGTTGCCAAGATGACCTCTGTTCGCCTATTCATATCTCTGACCGCTCATCATCACTGACCGCTTCATCAACTGGATGTCAAAAATGTCTTTCTCCATGGATTTCTTGACGAAGAAGTCTACCTGCAGCAGCCCCCCCGGATTTCATGCCTCTGGAGCCGACTCCCATGTCTGCCACCTTCGTCGATCCCTATATGGCCTCAAGCAGTCTACTCGTGCTTGGTTTGACCGCTTCAACACTGTTGTCACAACCTTTGGCCTCTCTCGCAGTATGAAGGATCACACCGTCTTCTTCCGTACGACGTTAAACGGTTGCATTTTGCTGGTGGTATATGTTGATGATATCATCATCACATGGAGTGACTCCACTGGAATCGCCCAACTCAAGGCGCACCTTCACCATCACTTCCACACCAAAGATCTTGGACCTCTCACCTACTTCCTTGGCATCGAGGTCTCCCGTTCTGAGGACACTATCTTTCTCTGCCAATGGAAATATGCCCTTGAGATCTTACAGAATGCAGGATTGAGCCAGACGACTGCAGTGGACACTCCTCTTGAACCTGGGGAACGCTCTCTCCATGCCGACTCGGCACCATTTCCTCACCCAGAGAGCTATGATCGTATGGTGGGCAAATTCAACCACCTCACCATGACACAACCCGACATTGCCTGCGCTGTTGGCAAAGTAAGCTAGTTCATGGAGCATCCAACCAGATCTTAGTGGGATGCTGTCCTCCGCATTGCCAAATACATAAAGAAAGACCCTGCACGTGGCCTTCGGTACTCACATCATGCTCATTTGGATGTTGAGGCCTTCTATGATGCAGACTATGCAGGTTGCCTTGCTACCCACAAGTCTACTTCTGGATTTGCTGTGTTCTTGGCCGGTAACCTCATCTCATGGCACAACAAGAAGCAGACTGTTGTCTCCAGATCTAGTGCAGAGGCAGAATACCGTGCCATGACCACGGTCATCACTGAGATCCTCTGGCTTCGTCATCTCCTCCATGAGCTTGATTTCCCAGCGCAGACATCTGCTCATAATCTGGTGTGACAATCAGACAGCCACGAAGATTGTATCGAATCCCGTCTTCCATGAACGGACGAAGCATATTGAGGTGGACTGCCACTTTCTTCACCACCATATGGAGCAGAGCCCTATCAGTTTTGGCCATATTCCGACGGCGGATCAGCTTGCCGACATATTCACAAAAGGCCTCTCAGGAGCTCGCCTGGACTCTCTCACTACCAAGCTGAGTATTCACAGCCTCCACGACCCAACTTGAGGGGTGTATGTATGGCCTTGTTCGATGTCGTCTTTTTTCTTTTTGTGGGACTCTCAGTCCAAGATGGACATGTCCCACATCGGAATATCCCGCCTTGTAATTATTTTTACTCATCTATAAAAGAATATCTCCACCTCACATTGAGGTAAGGGGAATTCGCTATCTACACAATCCAAAGGTAAAACCAAACAAACAACAACATCAGAGTAACAACAAAAGCAAGAGACATCGACCAACAAAGACTGAAAGATGACATAACCAATGACACCAATGTGACATCATCCCAAGCATCACTTGAACTAGCTCCATGCTCCAACTTGACATGCCTCACCCACGATATCAAGATGCATTACTAGAGATTTAAGATACCTTTTCCCTTTTCGTGTCCTGGTAAACAACATCTGCAAACGCACCAAAGTGCCGAAGCAGGGGATGAGTATACTACTCAATAGACAATCCCCATAGACTTCCCAACACACGAAACTAGGACAAAAACCAGTTATCACATTTTATTTAAAACAGTTGAAAAACAGATAAACAGTTTATATAATGCCATAGAAGAAATCCATGAGATTAGACAATAAACAAACTTATTATAATTTCTTATTACCTGGCTTAACTATTTCACGTTTACTTACACACACACACTCAAGCTTGGTTGTCTCACATTGACGATGGTACTTCACGACCATGCTTCGTCCCACTTTGGCGATAGTGCTTCACAACCATGCTCTGTCCTCAAGAATACACGCCAACCCAATCATGCCAAGTTTCATTCCAATTCATTCTATTGGAGTTGGCGTCTTAGGACCCACTATTGTACTTTGATTATATATATATTCGATGTATTGAATATTAATAAAACTTCTTATTACATATTGTTTGTTGTTCTGCATGATTTTAATGTAATAATGTCATAGAGTATGCGTCACATTGATAAGGTCATAACAGTTCTCCGCTATGATGAAAACCTTGATGTGCCATGATGATATTCTTAAATAATGTTCTGCGGTTGGATAATGTACTATGATGAGACACATAGAACATAGACTGTCAAGTGCGGGTACTCGTAAACAAATGAAGCTTCTTCTCATGAAGCTCGCACTTGGTAATCTTCAAGACGGAAGATTATGAGAACAGACCCGCCAATAGGAATTCCGTATATTTTGGTGTCATCAAATATTCCTATCTACGAGCGTGTGTGATGATCCTTAGACTCTAAGATTACTATTAATGTATGTTACAACTCGTGTACTTAGATGTATTTCGTAAATCGTGACTATAACAGTTCATGATGAAGTTGGATACGTTGGGTGCGTCACGAGTAACATGTCATTAATGGATAAGTCGAAGAAGAATTTGCCCCTTCCATTTTTACGAAAGCTGATATTTTGATCCTTTGATTGGAATAAAACCCTCTCATTAAATTCAATAGCCATGGTGTAACGACGTTTTTATTTCAGATGGTTAAAGAAAGACATATCGAACATATAGGTTGGTGACACAGATGTGCAACCTGCTTGATGAAATATTGTGATAGAGGGATTATATTACACAGTGAGCGTTCGTATGTGGTTGTTGTTGTTGCGACATTAAGTTATTTCTCTTGGGTGCCTTGACCCGTTGCTAGCCATTAATCTTGAACTTTAGGCATGCTCGTCTAATATCAACGAGAAAGAATTCTAGAGGATCACACACTAAGTATTTATGTTGATCTCGATTAAATTCTATTTGAATTTAATTAATGGAATAAATATTATTCTTAAGACCGATGAATAATTTTATTCAAGTTATATTGACCGTATAAATTAAATAAATATTTATTCTTCGGCATGTGAATACAAATATATTTATTTATTTTATTGAATATTTAAATAAATATTTATTCGCTAGTAAGTGAATGAAATATTTGTTTATGAATAAAAAAATATTTATTCGGGTATTCAATAAATACCAAGAAGTTCGAACAGATCAAGACCGTGTCCGATGATAAATAACTATTTACAAGCCGATAAATATTATTTATCAATTTGCACAAGTTGGCGTACGCCACAAAATAATAATAATATTATTATTATGTGGCACGGGGTTTCATTAAAGGTTATTATATTATTTATTGACCGACATGTATTAAATAATTATTTTAACATAAACCCTAACTCTATAAATAAACGGTTATGTCTATTGTGTAAGGTATCCAAAATCGAGAATAAAGAATTGTTGCGCACAACGAATTCTTTTTCGACTCCTCATTTCTCTCTCTCTCTCAAGAACGAGAACACAAGAGAGATTTCTTCAAGATCGAAGAACGAACAACGCAAGACATTTAATTCGCCGTGCTAGCATTCAGAGATCGAGTGACGTTGCTCGGGAATCATTGGAGCACGTGTGAATCACCGCTAGAGGGATTCTATCCTTGAATCATCACAAGCGCAATAAAGGAAATTCAAAAGGGCCTTTTCGGACGATCGACATTGACTATGAAGAAGAAATCTAAGACGAGGTAATTGATTTATTCCAATCTAAATAAATTAATTATAAACTTAACGTGTAAAATCTTTTATTGGGGTTTCGAGCAATTGAAATTAAAAAAAATTTTAATTATCTCATCGCCCACCACGCGTTTTCGCTGCGTCCGGAACCTTCAAGTGGTATCAGAGCGGTCACGTTTAAATATATAATTATTTATTTGATTGTTGATCTATGCGTAATTGTGGTTAAATTTTCGTTTCATGTTATTCGTTATTTAATCCGATTTGAATTAATATGCTTCAACATATTAATCATGTTCGTTCAGTGTTTCATTTTCTTAAAGGTCTAAGAACAGATGAAGAACGATCGAGATGTTGTCGGGAATTGCCAAATTTTGGCCGGTAAGACAGGGTTGCACGACGTGTGCTCGGAAGTTTACGCTGTGTATCCTAGTGCACTGCATCTGGATGTGCCGAGGGATACTCAGCACGCCACGCGGTGTACGCCGCGTGTTGACCGGTCAACCTGGCACACGGTTGTCGGATTACACGACATGTATCCGTGTACATGCCGTGTAGCCTACACGGGTTAGCGGTGTAAATCGCGCAAGCTGTGTTGTCATTATATACGGTCAAAACCGCGTTAGACTAACAACCTGGAACATTTATGATATACACGACATGTATGCGGTGTACACGATGTGTAGTTCATCAATTCCCACGTCCGAAGAACACGCCGAGCCACTCGATGAGAAAATGAACACGACTCAAAGAGATGCACGACGTGTAGCTGGCCTGTATCTGCTTGTCGTGTTCCCGAGACACACGCCGAAGACCCAAGCGTGCATCTCGGGAACACGATAAGCGGATACACGACGTGTAGCTGGATTGTACACGCCGTGCAGTCCGACCGAGGTACACGCTGCAAACCCAGGCGTGTGACCCGAATACACGGCATCCGAGATACACGACGGCACGCCGTGTAGTCTCCCATTAAAGGACAAGATTAAAAGTTACATAAAATTTGAAAATTACATCATTAAAACCTTATTTTATTGATTGACACACCATTATGTGTTTGACAATTTAATAACGGTTTTAAAGAATTTTAATTGCTCAATTAATTTATTGCAATAAATATGTCATTAATGGTTGTGCCATTTATTTTCCATGAATGCCATAATTGATGAGTATCTCCAAATTAAGTTCGGATGATCATTAAGATGAAAAAGAATTAATTAATTAATTAATTAATGCATGCGTGTTTTATCTTAATAATAAAGAACGAATAAAGAAATGAATGTTAGCCGATTACTTTTGCATATTTGTTGCATGTATGACCGATCATGAGTTTGACCAAGACTTATATATGTATTGACATTTATTTAATTTAATTTATTGCATGAGTTTGCAATTATTTAATATTAAATTAAATGATGGTCTGCGAGTCATTTCTCCTTCCATTATTATGTAGGATCTACGTGTCCAAGGATATTTATGTAATCCCCTTTAATCAATCATTTGGTTCTCCTCACTTGCGTGTGAGTAATAAACACTTGTAATTAATGGAGCATCTCAAGGCGGTTCAAGACGAAACTATGATAATGTCAATTCGGTGATACACAAATATACAGGTGGAATACCGTAACCCATGCCAAGACCGACAGATTGAGTTATTCCCCTAGGTCATAGGTTGATTTAATGTTCTCTCATTAAATCAACCGTTAGATAAGCTCATAATCGGGTCATTTACTTTATTTATTTATTTCTGTCTATGCATTATTTATTTTATGTATGCAAGACCACAGTCACATAAATAAATGAGTTAACATGCAAAGATGAAATTTAAATAAATGAATTATGCTTTAATGTTTTATCCAACATGATTAATTAATTAAGTAAAATCCATTTAATATTAACAAGACATGTATATGATAAAACAAGATAAAATTTATACATAATTAATTAAAATTCTTTAACCTAATATTAAGTCAAACTAAGCTTTCCATTACTTAATTGGGAATGAAACCATAGAATTGAGTGTGGTACATGACCAAAGTTTGTACACTTACTTTTATTGGGGAGTTCTCATGAGGGTTTTGGGTTAACTTAACCGAACTTGTATTGAGTTTAACGGCCAAAGTCTGTTCAATACAAATTTGGAGGCAAGTGTTAGGAAATCCAAGTAAGGATTTCAGGATAGGGGAATCCACTCAACAGATCAAGGAGTTGCAAGTCCGCAGTTGGCAATACCGTCTACCTAATTACTTTATTATGGTTTTTATGGTCAAAGTCTGGATCATTAAGAAAAGTAATGGAGATTCTTGCCACTAGAATGTTAAAGCAACTAGACATTTCGAGTTCAATGATGAAGGTATTAGGATTTGATAAAATAATGAGAGATTTAATAAAAACATTTAATTTATTATATCTCACCTAATTTGTAATCAAATAAAGTACTAATAATCTGCTCTTTTTAATTGTAGAATAAAATGGCAAGTTCATCATCTACACTATCCATATAATCAATATTGGAGAAAGACAACCTCATAACTGACAGTAACTTTCAAGAGTGGTTTAGACACCTTCGGATTGTGCTACACCATGAACAAAAATCTTACGTGCTAGAATCCCCAATGCCTAATCCGCCTGCTAAGGAGATAAGTGATGAAGAATTCCTTGTCTATGAAAAACATTTGTGTGACGTGATCGACGTTCAATATTTGATGCTTTTGTCTATGTTTAGTGAACTCATGAAGTCTCATGAAAACATGGATGCGTATAACATGTTTGAACACCTCTGTGGTCTTTACCAGGAGAGAACTAGACAAGAACGGTTTGAGATATCAAAGGCGCTCTTTCAGAGCAAGCTTAGAGAGGGTTCCCCAGCCGGGCCTCACGTAGTCAAGCTCATTGGCTACATTGAGTGCCTAAAAGGACCACGACGCAAATGAACTACCACGCCGCAAAATTCCAACTCCAAAGAAGGCTATGCCGCAACTTAGCTCCACGGCGCAGCGACCCCGAGAAAGGCAGAACCTCCGAAACTTACCTTTCCCGATTCCACGCTGCAGCCTGCCCCCCACGGCGTAGTGACCCAGAAAAAGGCAGAAGCACCCAAACCTCTCCCCTTGAGCTTCTATGCCGCAACGCTTAGTCCATGCCACAACCTCATCTCCCGACTGGACTCCATGACGTAACACAAGCCTCCACGCTGCAATTCTGTTCTGCAGCTGAAATTTCAGCTTAACTCCCCTTCTTTCTTCTCCGAACCTCCACTCGGCACCTCCAACACCAAAACACAGAAATGAACGGGCTATAAGGATCTGGGCCCTTACATTTTTGTTTCTTTCTCAAGCTTCTCCTTTTCTTTCTTGTGGTATTGTATTTGTCCCATGCAAAATTCTAATCTGTCTTTAGCTCTTAGTCAAGTTCTGTTCTCTCTTCTTCATCATCATGCATGATGATTCAACTCCTTTCTTAACATGAGCAAAGAGAGTGGCTTCTTTGTGTGAATTGGTAGAATTGTTAGACGTGTCATCATTCTTGCTTAAAAAGCTCATTCTTTTGGCGGTGGAACATTTCTTCGTTTTCTTATCATTTTTCGTCTTTCAATGAGTTCCTTATTCCTCATATGATTCAGATTCCTCATCCTACTTTAGGAAAATTTTTGCAATATGACCAATATCATTGCAATTGAAACATCTAAGAAATTGCTCATCTTTGCCTTTTCATTTGCCCTTTTTAAATCTCCTTGACAAAAAAGCAACAATCTGATTCATTATCCTCAACATCTGAATCATTGAACTTGTTGGACCCCATTTAAGTGTAAATGGGTATTTCTGAGTCCCACATCGGACTTACCCATCTTGTAATTAGATTTACTCATCTATAAAAGAGTATCCCCACCTCACATTGAGGTAAGGGGAATTCACCATCTACATGGTATCAAAGGGATCTTCCCGACCCTCCCTCCCAGCGGTTTCCCGGTTCTGACCGGCCCCGCCTCTCTCCCCCCTCTGGCTCTGCCCTACTCTCCCGGCAGCCCTCCCTCCCGGCCCTCCCTCCCTCCAGGCGGCCCTCCCTCCCGGCGGCCCTCCATCCTCCCGGCGGCCCTCCTGCCTGACGCGGCTCCCGGCTCCCCGGCGTCCCGGCTCCCTGCATCGTCCCCCCCCGTGGCTCCCCGCGTCGCCCTCCTGCTAGGCGCGCGATCTTCCCGACCGGCGCCTCGTCCCGCCGCATCGCCCTCGCCGGCCTCGCCCTGGCGCCTCGCTGCGGCGCCTCGCCCCGACGCCTCGCCCTCGGCGCATCCCGCCCTCGGCACCCCGCCCAGGCGCCTCGCCCTCGGCGACTCGCCCCGGCGCCCCGCCCTCGGTGCCCCGCCCAGGCGCCCCGCCCTTGGCCTCGCCCCGGCGCCTCGCCCTCGGCCTCGCCCTCGGCCTCGCCCTGACGTCCTCGGCTTCGCCCCGGCACCCTCGCCCCGACGCCCTCACCATCTCCCAGCGGCTCCCCTCCCGGCGCCCTCTCCCGGCGTTGCTCCCGGCCCTGGCTTCCGGCGCTCGACGCTCCCAGGTCCAGCTTTGCCCTCAGCCCCGCGACGCTCCTGCCCAGAACCCGCGCCCTAGCATCCGCGCCGCCCCTGCCCAGCCGTACCATCCTGAGCGCGACCCCCTGTCGCTGCTCCCTCCGGCAGCATCTCCGGGCCGCCTCCCTTCCACCGCCCGACTCCCGGCGAACGGGTCCCGCGCCCGCCCTTCATGGACGCGTCCTCCGTTCTGCCGTCCCTGATCACGGCCTCCTCCCGGCTTGTCGATGACCGGCTGGATGCCACTAATTTCTCCGTCTGGCGGAAGACGGTCTTGATGTCTCTCCGCGGCATGGGACTTCATTCTCATCTTGAGAAACCCCCACCTGAAATCACTGACCCTAAGTTCGACTCTTGGCAGCTGGCGGACAACAAAATCTTCGCCTTACTGGTCAACTCCATGGACCGCTCCGTGAAAGATGTCACCAGGACTGCCAACACCGTCAAAGAGCTATGGGATTCCTTGATTGTCATGTTCTCTGAGACCAATAACTTGGCTCGGGTCTCTGACGTTCTCCAGCGTCTCTCCCATATCCGCCAGCAGGATCGGACCTTCCCAACCTACTTCATGGAATGGAAGGGTCTTCGCGACGAATTACAGGAACTCTGGCCAATTCCTCAAACTCCGGCCGAAGCGCAGACTCAGCGGGACCAGCTCTGCCTATTCAATCTCCTGAATGGCCTCGCACCGGACTACGCCACGACGACCACTGAGATGCTTGCCAGCCCGTCTACACTGGATATCCCGCAGGTCTATCATCGCCTGCAGAAGGCTCATCGGGCCCTTGCACCACCCGTCCCCCTCCCTGATCACACTGCGCTCCTCGGACGTGGCGGTGGTCGTCCTACCGGCCCTCGCGGGCGCGGCCGTGGGGACGGCCGACCTCGCCCCCTCTGCCAGCACTGCGGCAAGCTCGGCCATCTGGTAGACCGTTGCTGGGTCCCGCATGGTCGTCCCGAGTCGCACCCCCGCCAGGGCCAGACTGCGATCCGCGATGCGTCCTCACCTACTGCTGCTCTTCCCCCGTCTTTGGATCTCTCCCTGGCCGAGATCCGGCTGATTCACGATTACCGAACCTCCTCCATACCGGGCTCTTCATCAGCTTCTCTTGCCCATTCCGGTGGTCACACTGCTCTTGTCAGTCATCGTTCCCCTGCATGGCTGCTTGACTCGGGTGCGTCCGACCACCTCACTGGGGATGCAGGTATGCTCTCCAACTACCGTCCCTATAGTGGATCCTCAGCCATCACTGTTGCTGATGGGTCCACTCTCCCCATAGCCGGCTTTGGCACCTGTTCCCTCACCTCCTCCCTCCACCTATCCTCGGTGGCTCATGTGCCCCAGAGTCCATTTAACCTGCTTTCCATCAGCAAACTTACCAAGGATCTCCACTGTAATGCTATCTTTTCCTCGTCTTCTGTTTTGTTTCAGGAGCGGACGACGAACCGGGAACTTGGTAGAGGCCACCTTCGGGATGGGGTGTACATGTTCGCTGGCCCGACTTCCATCGCCTGCTCGTCTATCCCTGCTCATGCCGTAGACCTCCATTCTCGGTTGGGCCACCCCTCCGCCTCCGCACTTCATCAACTCTACCCCGATATTAGCCCCCGTTTATCTTTTCCTTGTGAGTCGTGTCGTTTTGCGAAACATCATCGCACATCATATTCTCTTCGGGCTGACACACGGGCCGCCAAACCCTTTGATTTGGTTCCTTCCGATGTATGGGGTCCCTGTGCCACCTCGAGTCAATCTGGGTATAAATATTACATTTCTTTCATTGATGATTATTCCCGGATGACATGGCTTTACCTTCTTCGCGATCGGACAGAGGTTCTCTCCACCTTTCAGACCTTTTTCCATGAGATCCAGACACAGTTTTCTATCCCTGTCAAATGTCTCCGATCTGACAATGGGCGGGAATACTTATCCACTCACTTTCAGCAGTTTCTGCGGGCCCACGACATCGTCCACCAGACCTCCTGTCCTGATACCCCTCAGCAAAATGGGGTGGCCGAGCGGAAACACCGACATATTCTGGAAACCGCTCGTGCCCTCCTCTTCCACCGCCAGGTCCCGCTTCTCTTCTGGGGAGATGTCATTCTCACTGCTACTTACCTTCTTAATCGTCTTCCCTCCTCCATCCTTCAGGGGGAGACTCCCTTTCATACCCTGTTCCCCTCCATTCATCCTCACTCCCTTCCACTCCGCGTCTTCGGCTGTCTCTGTTATGTCCGGGACACTCGCCCCAATCTCTCCAAACTTTCTCCCAAATCCCTTCGGTGTATTTTTCTCGGATATTCCCGCACTCAGCGCGGGCACCGATGCTTCTCTCCCGACCTCCGCCGGTATATCACCTCTGCCGACGTATCCTTTGTCGAGACCTCTCCTTTTACTCTCCCCTCCCCTTCTCCCGACACTACCATCGATGACTGTCTTCCGCTCTTCGTTCACCCGCCTCTGGTGTCTCCCCCGCCCGGTCATCTCTTTGGACAGACCTACTCTCGTCGTCCTTCCGCTGTACCTCCCATCCCGGCTGAGGACCACCTTGCTCCTGCTTTGTCCGATGCTCCTGTCACAGCTCCCGAGGACGTGCCGATTGCGCTCCGGAAAGGTACTCGCTCGTGTCAGACTACTCCTCTCTTTGTATCCTCATACAGGGGTCTGTCCGCACTGGAGACCGTGTCGATTCCTTGGACAGTTGGTGAAGCCAAATCTCACCCCGGCTGGCTCGCCGCCATGAGGGATGAATTGCAAGCTTTGGATGCCAACCATACATGGGATCTTGTTCCACTTCCGGCGGGCAAACAGGCGGTCGACTGTAAATGGATTTTCACGATCCGTCTAAATCCCGATGGCTCTCTTTGCCGCCTCAAAGCACCTCTTGTCGCAAATGGGTTTGCCCAGACCTATGGCATCGACTACTTTGAGACCTTCTCTCCAGTCGCAAAGATGGCCTCTGTCCGCCTTTCTCTCTCTCTGACTGCTCATCATCACTGGCCGCTTCATCAACTGGATGTTAAAAATGCTTTTCTCCATGGCTTTCTTGATGAAGAAGTCTACCTGCAGCAACCTCCTGGTTTTTCTGCCTCTGGTGCCGACCGACATGTCTTCCGTCTCCGTCGCTCCCTCTACGGCCTCAAGCAGTCTCCTCGCGCTTGGTTTGGCCGCTTCAGCACGGTCGTCACAGCCTTTGGTCTCTCTCGGAGTATGAAAGATCACACCGTCTTCTTCCGTACGACGGCGCACGGCTGTATCCTGCTTGTGGTTTATGTTGATGACATCATCATCACAGGGAGCGACTCCAGAGGCATCGCCAGCCTCAAGGCGCATCTTCACCAGCACTTTCACACCAAGGATCTTGGTCCCCTCACTTCCTTGGCATCGAGGTCTCCCGGACTGCGGACACTATCTCTCTTTGCCAGCGCAAGTATGCTCTTGATATCTTGCAGGATGCCGGGTTGAGCACAGCCACCGCATTGGACACACCACTTGAGCCTGGGGAACACTCCCTTCATTCCGACTCGGAACCATTTCCTCATCCCGAGAGCTATCGACGCCTGGTCGGTAAACTCAACTACCTCACCATGACGCGTCCCGACATTGCCTGTGCCGTTGGCAAAGTCAGCCAGTTCATGGAGCATCCCACCAGATCTCAGTGGGATGCTGTCTTCCGCATTGCCAAATACATCAAGAGAGACCCTGCACGTGGCCTTCAGTACTCACATCATGCTCACATGGATGTTGAGGCCTTCTGTGATGCGGACTATGCCGGTTGTCTCGCTACCCGCAAATCTACTTCGGGTTTTGCCGTGTTCTTCGCCGACAGTCTCATCTCTTGGCGCAACAAGAAGCAGACTGTTGTCTCCCGATCGAGTGCCGAAGCCGAATATCGAGCCATGACCACCGTCACGACTGAGATCCTCTGGCTTCGTCATCTCCTCCATGAGCTCGGTTTCCCCGCATCGACTCCTGCTCATATCTGATGTGACAATCAGGCCGCCACGAAGATTGCCTCGAATCCCGTCTTCCATGAACGGACAAAGCATATCGAGGTGGACTGTCACTTTCTCCGCCACCATCTGGAGCAACACCATATCAGTTTCAGCCATATCCCGACGGCCGATCAGCTTGCCGATCTCTTCACCAAAGGTCTCCCAGGAGCTCGTCTTGAGTCTCTCACTACCAGACTGGGAATTCACCGCCTCCATGGCCCAGCTTGAGGGGGAGTATGAGATGGTCCTATGTCCTGTCATCTTTGTTTTCTTTGTGGGACTCTATCCAATCTGGGCATGTCCAGCTTGAGGGGGAGTGTTGGACCCCATTTAAGTGTAAATGGGTATTTCTGAGTCCCACATCGGACTTACCCATCTTGTAATTAGATTTACTCATCTATAAAAGAGTATCCCCACCTCACATTGAGGTAAGGGGAATTCACCATCTACAGAACTCTTCATTCACTTTACCTTTTCCTTTTCTCATGGCTTCAAAGGCCATCTCAACTTTTTCTTGCTTTTTGAAAGCTGGTGCCTTTCTCATTTCATATGCAATAAGAATATTGTGCATCCAATGAAAGGTTTTCTTGATCTTCCAAAGTTGATACCTTGGGATCAAACCGAGTTCCTTATAAGCTTCTTCACAATTGTGGAGTCTTCAAGTTTCTCACCAAATCCACGAATATTGTTGACTATTTCATTTATCCGTGTGAAATAGCTATTAATATCTTCATCGTCAACTATCTTAATATCCTCAAATTGCTCCTCCAAACTTGTAGCTTGACTTCCTTCACTTTGATGCTTCCTTCATAGCTGTTTCTCAATTTGTCTCATATCTCTTTTGCAGTTGCAAGACCTATTACCTTGGTGTAAACCTTTTCTGATAAAAACATCAAAATAGAATATTGTGCCTTTCCATCCATTTCCAAATCCCTTTTATCAGCACGTGTCATATGGGCATTTTCAGGAATGGGTTGAAATCCCACTGTAGTAGCATCTCTGACCTCAAGACCTAGTGAAAGGAAATAGTGCAACATCCTATTCTTCCAACTGTAATAGTTTGTGCCATTAAAGATCGGAACTCCTCAACTGTTCACAGAATTAAGACTCTCCATGCTTCTTGAACCTGAGATGGAGCCTCGCTTTGATACCAATTGGAGTTTCCAAGGGTCTGTTTTGGTACCACTAAGAGGGGGGGTGAATCAGTGGTAAACTCTTTTTACGTTTTCTTTATTTGAATCCAACCTCTAGAACCTGTTAAAGTTCACAATCCACTCAATATTGCCTCACGACCTCACCGTGTGAAGAAATACGAAGAAAGGTAAACACATAAAAATTTACATGGTTCGGTTTCAAAGCCCACTTCTCATCATGTTGGTTATTCCTCCAAACATGGATTCTCCACTATCTCCAACAAACATTTTACAACACAGAATTCACTGTGTTCCACCACTTCTAGAGTTCACTGGAAGATATAATTCTCTTACAAAAATGACGATCCAATAAAGATATTCTTCTTCTTCTAGGTTGCTCTTGCACCACTTGTGAATATAATCTTCCTCCATGAGCAAATGGATCAACAAACCCTGCACATGTGCTCCTTCAAGATCTTCATCAGTTGATGACAATGCTTAGCCTGCTGGTCTTGAAACTTCAACCAGATTCTGAATGATCTGGATTCTCAATCTTCTGAATACTCCGACAATAGATCTTCTCCTTTGATGAGTGATCTCTTAGCTTCAGGCTCAAGTCTCTTCTCACAAGTTTTTCATTTCTAACTTGTGTTCTCAGGTTTTTTTTTCCACTCCTCTCAGTCGCTCACATCAGAAACCTGTACAAACAGATTTCAAATACTTCTTCAAGTTTGAATTTGAATTTCAAATTCAAATTCAAATCTTTAACTTCCTTCAACCACTTCTTTAACAGCCCTTGGATCATCTCTCAATTGATCTTCACCATCCAATTCGAAATAGGCTGGAATAACCACCAAATCGCTTAAATGAAGCTAAGTTAGCATGAATGTTCGGACTGCCCAGAATATGCCCAGAAAAACACTTCTACGGCGTGGTCAGATATTCTATGGCGTGAGGTGTGTTATGGCGGCGTGATAAATATCACTGCGGTGTAGCCATCTAGTTTTCAGCGGTTTCATTTCAACTGTCACAGGCCTTCGTGACGTGGTCTACAGATTGCGGTGTGGAGGTCTCGGATTCTCCAGTGACACCAAAAATCATTCGACTGGGCTTTGCGGCATGATTCATGCCCTGCGGCGTGGTCCTCCACATTTTCTTCTGACTGCGACGTAGAATAAGAGCTATGGCGTGGAGGTCTCAAATTCTCCAGGAACACTGAAATCCTGTTTAGAGCTGCTTTGCGACGTGAGCTCGGTTCAACGACGTGGACACTTCCTTTCCATTCTTCTTGCGGCGCAACCAGTTTCGCTGCGATGTGGAGACCTCTGATCGAGTCTCCCCTGTGGTGTGGTCACTCACTTTGCGGCGTGAGGTCATGTAGACCATTTTTCATCTCGCTGCCAAATTCAGCATCTCCACGGCGTGCACATGATGCTCTAGCGTGATCTCGCTTTTCTCCTTCATTTCCATGGCGTAGTACTCAACTTACGGTGGTCTCAACCTGCATCTTCCTGCTTGCATCATGGCCTCTTCTTTCATGATATGTTCTCACTACAAACCAGTTTAAACACTGTCTGATATTCTTATACCAACAAGCTTAGATTCTTCATCAATTCACAATTAATACTTCATCAACAACATCCATGCTTGTTCTTCCCTTCAAGTACTTCTTCAACATATTGACATCATTGAAGACCTTCTCTTATTGACAACAAATTCAACTCACAAAGCGGACTCAATATATACACCATCACAATGTGATAAGGTAGTCATGACCATGATGCCCTTATATCTGGCGTCATCATTGCTTTTGGTTAGTTTCACAACATCGACATGGTCACGACCTCTTCATATTTTCATACTTTCATGGTTTCATCTTCGCATCTCACGACTGTGCATCTCTTATAGATATGAAGTGAAAAGTTATCCAAAACTCGTTATGCCATGACACTTGTGCCACAGGCATGATGGGATCTTTATCTACGAACAATTTTCCTCTCAAACTTGTCATGATTTCTGTTGCATGATGTACTTTCTGCAGCACGACTCCCTCCTTACTTTCAGGCCTTCATCGGCACAACATGAAATATGAATGACATGGTTGTTTCAAAGATAAATAATCAGGCAGAGGTCAACCTCCAGCATCATGGGATCACTTGACAGCTTGCAACACGATTGTGACTCTTGTCAACAGTTGAACTCGCTTGGTCGATAGGACTCCATGGGCATGACTCCACGACACAGTCAACTTTATTTTTGACCGCTGACAGCAAACCATTGTGATTTGTCCTATGTGTAACAACTGTGACATGAATCCACCTATCTTCAATCTTTTGGCCACAATGTGTTTATTGAACAACACAGCTGTGGCATCTTTAGAATTCTTCACTATGTTCATTTTCACCATCAAAACTCTTTTGGACTTGAAATGTTTCACACTTCTCCCTGAACACGAGTTCTGCCTTAATAACCTAAAAATCACCAACTCAAAGCATAAAATCTATTTTGAAACATGAATCCAATACTTGAGAAGTCTAATCAATGTTAAAAAAACCCCACTATGATCAAAAACCAATGAGATTTTCAACATTGCTTCAGTTAACTCTTCCACCGGAGGCAGTAGTTGTTGCAGCATTGGAGAAACAAAACTTCGGTTGTGAAGTATCAGGCTTTCTTCCAAATTGTTTTGAATGTCAGTTGCCTGGCTGATCTCTTTGTAAGATTCCCACCTGTAGGTTTTCTATGCAGGAAATCCTAATTCGTTTTTAAGTATTAAATTATAACAATCCTTCCATAGGTCATGTGTGTAAATTTGTAACTACCGAATGCTGTATAATTCGTCAAATCCTGTATTAGCATATTGCTCGTGTTATACTGCTTTTCTATTTGTTGATGTAATTTTGATTTAATTACCGTTACTTAAAGTAACTTCATTTTTTTGTCAACCTAGGCTTTATGAGGTCGATTTGTCACCATTCCAAGCGATATGTCGCCCTGAAAGTTATGTATTTTGGTCAAAGGTATGAAATTTGCTGTTTTTGATCTGATTCATCTTCCATGTCCTTTCATTCTTTGTCATTGATTACAGAGTCATTTTATTTATTTGTTTTTTCCTTAGGACAGTGATGCAATTGCTTTACCCTAACCTGCTTGATGGAATGCTTGGTTATAAGGAGAAATTGACTGAACAATTGTTTGGCTGATCTTAACAAATATTTTCTCTCTCATGTGCTTTGTGATGATGAAACTGAAAAAATAGCATCCCTATGTCATTTTCAGTTTATTGTCGATTCCTTTTCCCCGAGTAGACCTAGTTTATTGACTATTATTACTGTTAACCTGTATTGGGAAAGGAGGGAAAATGGAGGGATGGCTCCCCAATCTCCCGGAATTTCGCTCTCGCTGTGGGCTAGGGTTTCTTCCTAGTGGCGATGCCCCCTCCTCTTCGCCACCTCATCTCCTTTGGTGCTCAGTTTCTCTTCCTCCCTGTGTGCCTCCCCACTCTTACTCTCCTTCGGTTTGGAATCCTTTGTTGTTAGGTTTTCTCTATTGGTTTTGTTTGTTGCCATTTGGTATGTTCACTGCTCGCGTTTGGGTCTCGCTTGCCGCCTATGGCTGCTCTTATTGCCTGAGCCATCGTGCTAGACCCCATCTTGGTTTGGTCCGATGGTGTCTTGTTGGTTTGGGATTGGGTTTCGTGTTCGGCGTCTAGGTTGTCTTGATTGCTTTTGGCTTTGTGCTTTGTGTTTGTTTCCCTTCTTTGGCGTTGGATGTTGTCTTTTGGTTTTGCCCACAGTTGCCGGCCACCCTCGCCCTACCTTTGCTCTTTCCGCCCGACCCACTGTACTAGACCCCATCTCTGGTCTGGTGCGACGATGTTTGAGGTGGCCGGGGTCTCTGTTGGTGAAAAAGTTTTGGTGGCGGCTCCTGTGTGTCGTTTTGCGTTGGTGTTTCTCCTCTTTGGTGTTTGTTTGGTCGTTCCTGGTTTGGTTTGCCCTCTGGTCTCCTTGGTGATTTGGTGTTGTCCCTGAGGTGCCTGTGGTTGCTGTCTTTGGTTATTGTGCAATATGCGGATTTCCGAAGTGCAGCGGGTCATGGCGACGGCGGCGGTCTCTGTGATAGCATTGGTCTGGTTTTCTTTGGTGAAGGTTCTTGGAGCAGTGTCTCAACGTTTGTTTTGGTGTCGTTTGGCTGTGAAGTTCTCTCTGCGGTGGATGTCCTGAAGGTGGTTGCAGCTGTGCTCCGTTGATGGAGTTCTCTAGTGGACCGATGGTTCGGCGTCTCTAGGATTTCCGACGGGCTGGTGTTTGCACCGACGATGGTGCGTGGGGTGTGCGGCGCGTTGGCGTGATGTGACATCCTGTAGGGTGTGCGGCGTGAGGTTTCTACCTCATGCAGTACTTGAGGCGTTGACTCCTCACCCCCTTGCTCTGGCCTGGGCTGGGTTTGAGTGATGGTGGGCTGGGCTTGGCTGGGCCGTCCCACTTTTTTATGGTCTGCTGGTTTTATGCTGGGATAGATTGTGTTGGTTTGCTGTATTTTGTTGGTGAGCGCTTGTAATGGTTCCCATCTTAAAAGTGGATATTTTGAAAATTTATAAAAAAAGGGATTAGAGGTATTATTGTTAACTTCCTTATGCTATCATACTGGTGATGGGTGATGATAAGAGCTTCGTTATAATGTTCCGTTACAGGTTTTATGGTTTTGCATTAGAGGCACAAAAGGAACCCACCGTAGAGGTATGTTGTTCATGTTTTCTTCTTTTTAGTTTTGTTATTTTTTTTTTGTTGTATGGAGATAGCAGATGATCCCTAGGTATTTCATTTCTGTATTCCACGGGTCTGAACATTCAGGCTTTGATGTTCAGTGAATTTATTGTAAATATTTTATTTTATTTTTTGTCTTTTACGGTCATAATCTAGCATTTATAGAGATGATATTTAGTCAATTAATGTGCAAAATCATAGGGATATTATTTGGTAAAGGATTATAGGGATATCTATGTCTCTTTTTTGCATGTATACTTCTCTGTGTATTGTTCAGATTTCAAAGTAGAGAATACAAAAAATCATCTTTTTTGTTATTATGCTGTACGTATTATCGGAGCAGGTTTATGCTTACCAGACTCTTACTGGTAAAACCATTGCTCAGTCAAATATAGCTTACCAATGATGGAAGTTGGAGAACTCCTTGGTGATTTCATTGTTCATTAATACCATGGTCTTGTGGATTAAACGCATGTTTGTTTTTCTTAGAATGGAGGAGAGTGGTCCCAATACCCAAGATACCTCTTAAGAGAGGCCTTGAAGTTTATTTATAGAGAATTATAATGATAGAAAAACACCCAAGTCCGATGTGGGACACACACTCCAACACCCCCCCTTAAACTAGGTTTACCTAGGTTGAATACATAATTACAGAAAACAAATCAAAGCAAACATGCGCCCGTTGAACGAACCGACAAGAATACTGGAAAAGGAATGCATCGACAGGAAAAGCCGGATCATGTCGTGGTAGGAATAGCTGTGACAAAAGCATCTAGACGTGCAGGAACAACACACGATGGGACACTAATCAGATGTTCGACAGGGGCAGCAGAATTGCATCAATGGGCGGAGGAGAGGGTTGGGCACAACCAAAAAACTTTTAACCAATCTTGCGCAGCATGGGTGAGACAGCGAAAGTGCATGTAGGTGCCCCACTAGATTCGCCCAATAGGGGTGCGCGGGAGCAGGCATGCTGAGACGTTGGGGGAAGGGGTGAGTGCAGGAGGACACCACAGGGCGCGCGCGAAGGGAAGAGGGCACATCAGGTCGGGAGCAGAGAGAGGGCATGAGGCATGGGGGCACGCATCGCGAGGAAGCTGTGGGGGAACAATCAGAGATGGCGACGAGGCGCTGGGCTGCTTCGATGGAGAACTGCTATGCGCAGAAGGAGAGATCGACGACAGGGAGGTTATGTGCAAGGCGGTTGGGGGAACAACAGGAGCCATAGCGGACGAACCCTGACCTCCGACGATCGCGACGACGAAGAAGATGAATGCGATGACGGGGAAGCAACAGCTGCTCCGATCCATTGTTCCCTTTCCCCTGCGCAGGATGGAAACCTCTGAGACGAGCGCAACCACTGGGTGGGGAGAGTGCAGGGAGTCACCTTGGGTGGGGGGGGGGTGACCCGTGACAGAGGGAGGAGCGGAGGGGGCGGCGATAGAGAATTAGGGCTCGCTGGCCATGAGACCGCTGCCCCTGGGGGGAATAAAAATAGATCTAAGCGGAGAGGGGATAGACTGGAGGGAGGGGTTTCATGTTAGACCTCCTTTGATACCATGTTAGAATGGAGAGTGAACCCATACCCAAGATACCTCTTAAGAGAGGCCTTGAAGTTTATTTATAGAGAATTATAATGTTAAGCAGGGGATGTTGTCCAAGAGGCGTATCCATATCCAGGCAATGAAAATGCCTCACAGATGAAGCAAGGGAATTTTGAGGCTAATGTGCATTATTTAAAGATGATAACACTTTGGCAAGAGGTGGACAAAATCATCCAAATGAGAGGAAGTGCACTTTGAGAGTGTTTTATACCAATGATGGATTTTCTTGATGGCTTGAAACTAGACTTGTATGATGTTCGAAGTCGGATTCTGCCATGTTCTCCTTTGCCTTTCATTCATGAAGCTTTTGTTGAGTTAAGACATGAAGAAATCTGCCTCTCTGGTGATGCCAAAAGTGGAAGGAAAGCATGCTGAAGGTTCTGCCTTGTTTATGAGCATTGTAAGAAAATAGGTCATATGATACTTATTGGGAAATTTATAGGAAACTAGCCATTTGGAATTCCGACAAGAAATTTAGAGGCTGCAGCTATCAAGTTGCAGTTGAACACCACAATAATGTCATGCCCCCAAACCTTCCGAGTATGTGGTCCAGGGTTTAGGTTGATGATTCCTTGAAGCATGTCCCCTAAATGTTCCGGGTTGACAACCGATGTTGAAAGTGTATAAAAACATGATATGCATTACTTAACAACCGATGTTATGCCTTGCCTTTTTCTTCACACAAGGTTGATGAAGGTCACCAAGAAGCAAAAGTATCCCTCCTCCGAGGGTAATCCACGGGTTGTATGAATCTCCCGATGCTTTGGAAGGATTATCTCTTCCTTACGGCCTGTTATAACCTTAGATTAAAGAGAGAGAGAATGAGAGCTTTGGTTCAAGGAGTTTTCACACCACAAATGTGTTATGATCGTGAGAGAGGATCGGAAGAATTGTGTTCACTATATTATAACTGCAGGTAAGAGATTTACAGTAGGCAGGAGTAGAAAGGGGACAAAGAAGAAAGAAGGCGAACTCCACGAAAACGAAAGAAGACCACTCTCCTGAGGCCTGGCTGAATCCTCTGAAGGACCAACCTCCCAGCAGCCAGCTGAAAATGCAAATGATATTCGCATCCCTTCCCAACTAACAACTCCCCTATTTATTACCCGAACCACTCCTAACAAACCTCAACCTGCTACGACTGGCCAAAACAAACCATTTACTGCTAAAATACAATACCACCCCTTGACAGTTATATAATACTCACGCACTAGCTCACATGCCTAACAATTCCTCCCACCTGAAAAACCACCTTGTCCTCAATATGAACAACTGGATGAAAATACAATTGTAGGCACTGGCAGACCAACCCATCTCACCATCTCCAAAACTGAAACAAACTGAAACAAAACGCCACACCGATTGATAGGAACCTGGTAAAGAGGCCTGGTGCTGTCCAAATGGAAACTGGAGGTGCAGCACTTGGTTGCTGGTTCGGAGGTAGGATACAACAAGGGTGGTGATGTGGCCGGAATACTGTCTGTAGGAAGGGAGGGTTGTGCCGTTACTGCTTGGTTCCAGGCCGCAAAACCCAATAGTTGGTCTAGTACAATTAAAATTGTTTGTGAGGTTCAAAGGCTGAACCAGATCGGTGTTGCATGGGTTGCTAGGGACCGAAAAGAAGGCATTGAGGCATGAGAACCACCGCACCGAAAAGAGTTTCATCAGGTTTCAAATGCTATTGTAATGGAGGGAGTGAAGGCTGCAGGTATGGAGACTCCTGCACTAGTGCCTGGAGCCGCGGAGGCGCTGGAAATTTTTAGTCTTGTTCAGTCTGTGCAGGTACCAACCCAGGCTTCTGTGGAGCTAACTGCTCGACATTCTACTGGATTTCCAAAACCTCTGTTTGTGGCGACCAAGCTGAAGCATGCAGTGGAAGGGTGCAGCGAGGGGTTGGCTAAGGGAGCTGGGTGGGGCTGTTTACTTTTTACTGATAGGGGCAGTATGGCCCAATTCTCTTTATTAGTTGTTGGGTGGCAGAAGTGGATGCCACGAAGACAAGCAGTCTTGGGCTGCATTAGGGAGTTTGAAACAGCTGCTAAAGGTAGTTGTTGGAGCTGGGAATCGTGAGCCACCTCATCGAAATGAGGTTGACCGCGGGAGGATTGCCAGTTCAAGGGTAGCACTGGATGGAGATTCTTTTGAAATAACCACGCTGCATGGTTAGCAGTATTGTCTGATGATTGCAACTGCTATTGCGTACGCTGGCTGGCTGAGGCCCCTGCTAAAGCCACCCGACAAATCACCTTGAGGACAAGGTGGTTATAAGAGGGCGGAATTGATAGGGAGCGTAGTAGGGTGGGGCTGGCAGAGGTGGAAGCTATGGGGCATTCTGGAACTGTACAGGTGTGGCGAGAAGAGTTGCAGGAGGTGTCGGCGCAAGCGCAAGCTTCCGTTGAACTGTCTGACAAGCCGCATCTTTCCAATTCTTCGACACTGCAGTTCGGAATGCAAAATGAGTTGTTGAGGCAGGCAAAGATTTATGCTGACTACTCAGTAAGTTAGACGAAACCAGAGCAGTTGGAAATAAGTTCCAGACGGCTGGAAGAGGAAATTTCTGCCCCAAACTCAGGTGTGTATGGTCAGGACGAGAACATTAAAAAGGATGATCGGTTTTGGGGAGTTTGTAGCGAGGTGAGTGCTGGGATTGGAGCCCGCGGTACTACAAAACATGGTTGGAATGACGAGTGTCACAGAGCTGCTGTCAAATTCTGCTGTACATGTTCTGCTGAATATATGAAGAAGGAGAAGAAACTCCCTGGAAGACGCAGCTCCCAAGGCCTGTGGCCTAACCCATCGATCAGCAGCAGCTGATAACTCCCCAAATACAATCCGTCCTCCATACAGCCCACAACTCCCTTATTTATAGACTCCACTAGAACCTTTTAGAAAGTTACCTTTTAACAGCTGGAACCACCTAACTATCTGACAGCCATTAACAACCCCACTAACAACCTTTTTATAGTATTTACAACACTGCCCCTCCCTACACAGCAGTTGGACCCTTATGGTGTAGCAACAACGGCCAACACCAAGCCTCTTTACCAGGTTCCTATCACTGATAGTTGTAGTTGTTGAAGGTTAGCTATCTCCATGCCATACACAAGCTTTTCCTAATTGCTTCACAAAATGGGCACCTTGAGCAACAATGCATCTGAGGAATGAACACCCTCATGCCTAACAATCCTATCCTGACAATCATTCCTACTGTCATTAGAGCCATCAAGTTCAAAAACCTTTCAGGTTTTCTGGAAACATCTAGTAACAAGCATGGTATGACATCGAATTTCCAGCAGCTGCCAAAAAGTGCCGGACATAGGCAGAATTGGATGGTCATACAGACCATCCAAAACTCGAACCCGGAGGCTCATCATACCAGGCCAACCTGCAACACCTTCTCGGTTTACAGAATCAAGATTGCCATCTAAATATGATGCACTGGTATTCAGTGAATTCATGGAAAAAGCAGCCGGGTGAGAAAATTCAGACCTCCTAGTATTGAAGCTCAAACTAGAAAGAGGAACGAGCCCGCAGCTGCACCACCCCAGAACACTTTCAGGGAAATAAGCTTGTTTACTGATTACTGCTCTATGAACATTCTGATTTGTAGGTTTCCATTGAAAGTAGTTGGATAACGTTTTCAGTATAATTTCCCTTTGCGATCTTTGTTAAAATGGAGAAGCCAGTAACCCAATATCCAAGGTGCCTCTGAAGAGAGGCCTTGAAGTTTATTTATAATGAATAATAAAGGTCACATAATACCTCAAGTCCGATGTGGGACTTGACTCAACGTAATATTCGTTTTTCTTTCTAAACTATGTTCAATTTCCTTCCCTTACAAGCCCTCTTCATGTTTAGTAGCCCTGGTCACGAGATGAAGTTTCAAAGACTTCATAACAAAGGAGGCTGTTAAGTGAGGATTCGTTCTCTTCAAAGTAGGTAACACTTTCTTCTTGATCTATTTCTTTTATATTCTCATTTTAACTCTTCTCAAACATGATTAAGCTATATAATAACATGAAATAAATGTCATTATGATTCCGTAAGCAAAGGTTCCTCCTAGAAATCATGTGTTTGCATGGTTAGTGGCGTTAGATTGGGTAAACACGAACAATCTTTTGCAGATTCGGTGGCCTAATGTGTGCATTTCTTCAGACATTTGTGTGTTGTGAATCTCTCTAGTGGAGAGACCAGTTAACACTTGTTCTTTCATTGTTCCTTTTCTAGGGAGATTTGGAGTTGTCTCTTTGACGTGGGCCCTGGTACGATAGCTGCTTTCTTGGAAATTAGGTTTTTGGGATTTGGGAGGTCAAAGCAAGGCAAAATTCTTTGGAAAGTTGTAATCCTAGCGCTAATCTGGTCTGTCTGGTTGGAGTGAAATTCCAAGATCTTCAACGGGTGTTGCAAGGGTGTTTTAGGAGTGTGGCAGATGGTGGAACACTTAGCTTCAGTCTGAGCTTTTATAACAGGCACATCCCTGTTGGATTGGTGTTGCCCAATCCGGTTGGGCCGAATGCTTGTGGCCCGCAACTGTTGCGGAGCTGACCGACCGACACCGACAGACACTGTAGCGGTGCGGACTTCGGGGTCAACTGGACTGTAGCACTTTTGACTACCAGCCGACAGCCACTGTAGCGCTTTTGACAAAGCCAGCCGCCGATCACTGTAGCGACGCAAACTTACTATTCGGAACAGTGGACCGTCTTCTTCATATGTAGCCCATTTCGAGCTATGGTCATAGCTCGGGGAGCAAAGAATGACACCCTGTACAACATGACAGAAACTTGCATGGACATGGCTGCATCACTGGAGGCTGTCGGAGGTTCTCAACTGTGACACTATAGACTCGGCCACATGAGTGAAAAGGGGATGAAGGTGCTGACAACAAAAGGGTTGCTACCAGAG
Source organism: Viscum album (assembly GCA_963277665.1). NCBI lineage: Eukaryota > Viridiplantae > Streptophyta > Magnoliopsida > Santalales > Viscaceae > Viscum > Viscum album. Next base: position 424,611,279 of record OY728129.1, on the reverse strand, counting down.
CTGAAGTCGATGGAAGTAGGTTTATGTGAAGATTGCATCTTTGGAAAGCAGAAGAAGACGTCCTTTGCAAAAGGAGGCAGAACACCGAAGGTTGGAAAGCTGGACCTGGTGCATACATATGTTTGGGGGCCTGCACCAGTACCATCCCTCGGAGGGTCACAATATTATGTGACATTCATCGATGACTCAACAAGGAAGGTATGGGTTTACTTTCTGAAGAATAAATCTGATGTGTTTAAGATGTTTTAGAAGTGGAAAGTCATGGTGGAGAACGAGTCAGGAGCAAAGCTGAAATGTTTGAGGTCTGACAATGGTGGAGAGTATGGCAGTCAGGAGTTCAGAGAATTTTGTTCTGAAAATGGAATTCGGTGGGAGAAGACAATCCCAGGAACACCACAACATAATGGTGTGGCAGAGAGGATGAATAGGACACTGAATGAACGTGCCAGGAGTATGAGGCTGCACTCAGGGTTGCCCAAAACCTTCTGGGCTGATGCAGTGAACATGTCAGCGTATCTGATCAATAGGATTCCATCTGTGCCAATGGGAGAACGCCTACCTGAGGAGCTCTGGTCTGGTAAGGAGGTAAAACTTTCACATTTAAGAGTCTTTGGCAGTTTAGCTTATGTACACATTGATGCTAAGTCCAAGCCATGTTTCTTTATTGGCTATGGTGTTGATGAGTTTGGTTACCGGTTTTGGGATGATCACAAGAAGATGGTCATCAGGAGCCAGAACGTGGTATTCAATGAAGGTGTCATGTACAAAGGTCGTCATGAAGCTGAAGATGAAAATGAGAACATTGAATCAGAGTGCAAAGAGCAAGTGGAGTTTGAAGGTGTGTCTGAGCTTGAGAGATCCGAACCGGTGGAACCTACTACTCCAGTGGAGTTGAGGAGATCATCAAGGGTGAGAAGGCTTGTGCAGAGGTATTCACCATCATTGCACTATTTATTATTGACTGACGGTGGAGAACCAGAATGTTTTGAAGAAGCAATGCAGCTGAAGGAGTCGAGCAAGTGGGAGCTGGCTATGAAGGAGGAGATTTCCTCATTGCATGAGAACAACACTTGGGAGCTGACACCTCTGCCAAGAGGAAAGAAAGCATTGCAGAATAAGTGGGTCTACCGGGTCAAGGAAGAACATGATGGCAAGAGGAGGTTCAAGGCAAGGCTGGTGGTGAAAGACTTTCAACAGAAGGAGGGAGTAGATTTCACTGAAATCTTCTCACCTGTAGTGAAGCTTACCACCATCCGGGTGGTTCTCAGCATTGTGGCATCAGAAGACTTGCATCTCGAGCAGCTTGATGTCAAGACTGCTTTCTTTCATGGAGATCTGGAGGAGGACATCTACATGCAACAGCCAGAGGGATATGTAGTGTCTGGAAAGGAAGACTTGGTGTGCAAACTCCAGAAGAGCTTATATGGATTGAAGCAGACACCCAGGCAGTGAAACAAGAAGTTTGATTCATTTATGTCTAAAAATGAATATAAACGATGTGGCATGGATCAATGTTGCTACATCAAGTCTTTCAGTGATGAATACATTATATTGCTTCTGTATGTGGATGACATGCTCATTGCAGGATCATTTATGCAGAGGATTAATGAGTTGAAAGGGCAGTTGGCTGAGGAGTTTGAAATGAAGGATCTTGGAGAAGCTGGCAAGATTCTGGGAATGAAGATCAAGAGAGACCGCACAGCTGGAACGTTAATGTTGTCACAGACTGATTACATTGGGAAGGTTCTGAGAAGATTCAGTATGCTGGAAGCAAAAACAGTCTCTATTCCCCAGGCGAGCCACTTCAAACTATCAAAGGAGCAATCACCGAAGACGGCAGAAGAGGTGGAGTACATGGCAAAAGTTCCATACGCATCAGCTGTTGGAAGCCTGATGTATGCCATGGTCTGTACTCGACCTGACATCGTTCATGCAGTGGGAGTTGTGAGTAGGTATATGGCTAACCCTGGAAAGCAACATTGGGAAGCTGTGAAGTGGATACTGAGGTATTTAAAGGGCAACAAGGAGGTATCTCTGTGCTTTGGGAAAGGAAATTCATTGCAGGGGTATGTGGATGCTGACCTTGGAGGCGATGTCGACAACAGGAGGAGTACCACGGGTTATGTCTTTACCTGTGGAGGAATTGCGGTAAGTTGGATATCACAATTGCAGAAGGTGGTGGCTTTATTCACCACAGATGCAGAATACATTGCTGTAACAGAAGCTGGGAAAGAGATGGTTTGGCTGAAGAACTTCATGGATGAATTGGGAAGAAAGCGAGAGGAGAATGTATTGCACTGTGACAGTCAGAGTGCTATAAATCTTGCCAAGAACCCAGTGTTTCATGCCCGGACGAAACATATTCAGTTGAAGTACCATTTCATCAGAGGTTTGATACAGGATGGGTTGCTGACTTTGCAGAAGATCTGTGGAACCAACAATCTGGCAGGCATGTTGACAAAGCCGATGGTGATACAAAAGTTGAGGCACTGTTGTGCCTCCGTTGGTCTCCATTGATGAACGGAGGATGAGAGGCAGAATGATGGAGGCCATGATGGGAGCACAAGAGGGAAACAGTTTGTATTTCATGAATCTGTGAATGGAAAGCACGCCACTGGTGAGTGAAGAAGAGGAAGAACTTAGATTAAGTAAGTTGTCTTCATCAGTTGCATCGAAGCATAGCAGTGCAGCGGATCAGGTTACAAGTGGGAGATTGTTGGATTGGTGTTGCCCGATCCGGTTGGGCCGAATGCTTGTGGCTTGCAACTGTCGCGGGTCGAGCTCTGCGGTGAGCTCGTTGGGGGTTGCAGGGGGCAACGCGCCCCTGCTCCGGGGGGGCCTTGCCCCCGGCCCAATTTTTGCGGCACTGTAGCAATGCTGACCACTGTAGCGGAGCTGACCGACCGACACCGACAGACACTGTAGCGGTGCGGACTTCGGGGTCAACTGGTTGTTGCGGAATCGTCGGGAGGCACAATGACATAAATGAGAAAACGAAACAAAGAAAGCAAATAAGGACACAACGATTTACGTGGTTCGGGAAAAAATCCCTACGTCCTTATTTGCTTTCTTTGTTTCGTTTTCTCATTTCTGTCGTTGTGTCTCCTGACGATTCCGCAACAATCCCCGGGGTCTTTCTCGAACTCAACTAGAGATTGACATGTTGCTTAAGTGTAGGTTTTTGTCTTTTGTTTTTTTGGTTCTTTTTCTGGTCTGGGGGATCTCTCATTCCCCTCCTGTACTTTCTTTTCTCCTCTTAATCTAATTTTGTCTTATAAAGAAGAACAAACCATAAATAATGGATATATATTGTATTTAATATGAATTTAAGTTTTTTTTTATGATTTTGGAATTAAAATACCCAAATGAATATTCATTATTAACTGCTCATGGTTAATAAAGTTATTTGAAACGAACGAATTAGGGATTTCTTCCTTGTGAGCCGTACCCGTATCTTATGTGAAATGAACATGGAACTTTAGAATTTATTATAACATTATGATTCCAATACCTTGACTTTTCTAAGATGTTTCATTTACCTTTCCATTGATTGATGCTTACCTAGGAGGTTGGAAAGTGGATCTCTCTCTCTTTCTTTACATTTCTTTCGTGGCCTCTCTCTCACTCATTTATTTTAATTTCTTTATGTAGCTTCCTTTGAAAGTTTTGTATGTCATTTTCTCTTGATAATTGTTAAACCCTCTTTTGTATTATTATGGGTATTTCCGAGTCCCACATCGGAATACTCCCTTGTACATTCCGTTTTTCCATTCTATAAAAGAATAGCCCCACCTCACCTTGAAGGTAAGTGGGTTTCTCCTTTCTACATGGTATCAGAGGGATTTTTATCCCGAACCCTCCCTCCCTTGCGGCTTCCCGGCGTTCTCCCGGCCCCGCCTCTCTCCCGCCTGCCCTAACCTTTCCCGGCAGGCCCTTCCTCTCCGGCCCTCCCGTCGCACCGCGCTCCATCTTCCCGGCTGCCCTGCGCGCTCCCTTCCGGCGGCATCACCCGCGCGCCCCGCTTCTCCCCGACGGCGCTCCCTCCCCGCGGTTTCCCGCGGCTCCCGCCGCCTTCACCCGCGCGCCCGCCGGCGGCCTCCCGCTGCTCCCGACGGCCTCACCCGCGCGCCCCGGCGGCCTCCCGCTGCTCCCGCCGCCTTCACCCGCGCGCCCTGCCGGCGGCCTCCCGCTGCTCCCGCCGCCTGCACCCGCGCGCCCCGCCGGCGGCCTCCCGCGCCTCCCGCGCCTCCCTCTGCTCCCGCGGCCTCCCGCGGCTCCCGGCTCCCGGCGCACCTCTCCTCCCCGCATCCGCCGTCCTCCCGCGGTGCGCCCTCGTCCCAGCCGGCCTTCGCCCGGCGCCCGCGCCCTCTCCCGGCGCACTCCTCCTCCCCCCCTGCGCGGCTCCCGGCTCCTCCCGCTGCTCCTCTGCGCCTCCCGCGGCCCGCTCCTCCTGCGCGCTCGTCCCGTCGCCGCGGCTCCCAGGCGGCCCTCTGCCTCGTGTCCCGCCTCTTCCCTGCCGGCTCCCGGTCGCGCAGCCCTCCATCGCGCAGCCCTCCATCGCGCCGGCCCTCCATTCCCCCGGCGCCTCCTGCTGCTCCCGCGCGCTCCCGGCAGAGCCCCCTTCTCCCGGCAGCACGCCCTCATCCCCGCCGAGCGCCCTCGTTCCGGCAGCCCTTCCAGCACGCGCCCGCACTCAGCGCGGATACCGCTGCTTCTCCCCGGACCTTCGCCGGTATGTCATCTCCGCAGATGTCTCCTTTGTGGAAAGTTCTCCATTCTCCTTTCCCTCTCCTCCTCCTGACTCTGCCATTGATGACTGTCTTCCCCTCATCCTCCGGCCTCTTCCGGATTTGCCTCCTCCTACCTCTCCTCCTCCTGACCCTGTCCTCGATGATTGTCCTCCTCTCCTCATCCATCCTCCACCGGCGTCAACCCCTGTTGACACCCATTTTGGTCAGGTCTACTCCCGCCGTCCTTCGACTGTATTCCCCGTTCCGGCCAGTGACACTGATGCTCCCGCTTCGTCCGCTGCTCCTGCTCCGCCACCCGTGGACTTGCCCATCGCCCTACGGAAAGGTACTCGCTCCTGCCAGAGTACTCCTCTATTTGCATCTTCTTACAGGGGTTTGTCCGCTCTGGAGACGGTTTCTATACCTCGCACAGTTGGTGAGGCCAAATCTCACCCCGGGTGGCTCGCAGCCATGCGGGATGAATTGCAGGCTCTGGAGGAAAACCATACTTGGGATCTTGTCTCCCTTCCAGCAGGAAAACAGGCAGTGGGCAGCAAATGGATTTACACGGTCCGGCTGAATCCCGATGGTACTCTCCATCGCCTCAAAGCCCGCCTTGTGGCCAAAGGCTTTGCTCAGACATACGGAGTTGATTACTTTGATACCTTCTCCCCGGTTGCCAAGATGGCCTCTGTCCGGCTATTCATCTCTCTCGCCGCCCATCATCGGTGGCCTCTTCATCAATTGGATGTCAAGAATGCATTCCTCCATGGCTTCCTTGAGGAAGAAATCTATCTCCAGCAGCCCCCCGGATTTTGTGCCGCCGGCGCTGAATCTCGTGTCTGCCGTCTCCGCCGCTCTCTTTACGGCCTCAAGCAGTCTCCCCGTGCTTGGTTTGGTCGCTTTAGCACGGTCGTCAGCGACTTTGGGCTTTCCCGCAGTATGAAAGACCACACTGTCTTCTACAGGATGACTCCACATGGCTGCATCTTATTGGTCGTCTATGTGGATGATATCGTCATCACCGGCAGCGACTCTGTGGGTATCACCCATCTCAAGGCTCATCTTCACCAGCACTTCCACACTAAGGATCTTGGTCCTCTCACCTACTTCCTCGGCATCGAGGTTTCCTACTCCTCTGCCACCATCTCCCTCTGCCAACGGAAGTATGCTTTGGATATATTGCAGGATGCTGGGCTGACTCAGGCCACTGCGGTCGATACTCCTCTGGAGCCTGGCGAACGGTCTCTTTATGCCTCCTCGGCTCCCTACCCCCATCCCGAGCGGTACCGTCGATTGGTGGGCAAACTCAATTATCTCACCATGACTCGACCCGACATTTCCTGTGCGGTAGCCAAAGTGAGTCAATTTATGGAGCATCCCACCACATCTCAGTGGGATGCTGTCATCCGCATCGCCAAGTACATCAAACGGGATCCTGCCCGTGGTCTTCACTACTCCCAGCATCCTCATCAGCATATTGAGGCCTTTTGCGATGCTGATTACGCTGGCTGCCTTGCCACTCGGAAATCTACCTCTGGGTTCGCCATTTTCTTCGCAGGCAACCTCATTTCTTGGCGCAGCAAGAAACAGACGGTCGTCTCTCGATCCAGTGCCGAGTCTGAGTACCGTGCCATGGCCACCGTTACTACCGAGATCCTTTGGCTTCGGCAACTCCTCCAGGAGCTTGGCTTTCCTCAGCAGACTTCTGCTCACATATGGTGTGACAATCAGGCAGCCACTAAAATTGCTTCGAATCCCGTCTTCCATGAACGCACGAAGCATATTGAGGTGGATTGTCACTTTCTTCGCCACCACCTGGAGCACAACCATGTCAGCTTTAGCCACATTCCGACGGCAGACCAGCTTGCTGACATCTTCACCAAAGGCCTCCCTGGTGCTCGCCTTGCCTCGCTTAGTTCCAAGCTGGGGATCCGCCACATCTGACACCCAGCTTGAGGGGGAGTAGTTATGGGTCTTGTGTGGTGTCTTCTTATTCTTTTTTGTGGGACTCGTTGTCCAAGCTGGGCCTGTCCAGCTTGAGGGGGAGTGTTAAACCCTCTTTTGTATTATTATGGGTATTTCCGAGTCCCACATCGGAATACTCCCTTGTACATTCCGTTTTTCCATTCTATAAAAGAATAGCCCCACCTCACCTTGAAGGTAAGTGGGTTTCTCCTTTCTACAATAATATATATTGTCTTTCTTCTTCCTTTATGTTTATTTCTTTTATCTTTTTCTTTTTCGTAAATGTATCAAAATGTTAAGGAAATTCCTCATTGGTTTTGTAGAACCGTACCTCGTACCTCAATGAGAGGCGGAACCCTTTCTTTATAGATAGAGAAAAAGGATTACAAGACCGAGCAAACCAATGTGGGCGAAGTGGAAGAGGGTGAGGATGAAGAGAGGGAAACAGAGCCGAAAACGGACTTCCCCCCTGAAGGATAGAAGAAAACGATTGATAAGATAAGTGACGATAAGAATAAAATTCCCCCAAAAAGGAGGTACTTGCATGTGAAATAATAAGGCCCGAGCAGTTTTCAGAATATGATGATTATTTACGCCCGACCACACCATTCTGCTGAGGGGTATCGGGGTAGGATGTTTGATGGAGGACACCACGATCTTTGAGAAATTGCTGAAGAGAAGAAGATAAATATTCTCGGCCATTGTTTGAGCGAAGACATTTAATAGGCTTGGAGAATTGAGTGTGAATTTCATGGTAAAAGGTTTGAAAAATATCACACAACTCCGAACGACCACGAAGGAGATATTGCCATGTCATTCGAGATAAGTTATTGTAATTGCTGAATTCCCCTTACCTCAATGTGAGGTGGAGACATTCTTTTATAGATGAGTAAAAATAATTACAAGGAGGGTAAGTCCGATGTGGGACTCAGAAATACCCATTAAACTTAAATGGGGTCCAACACTCCCCCTCAAGCTGGACATGCCCAGATTGGATTGAGTCCCACAAAGAAAAAAGATGACAAGACACAAAGATCACCCCATACTCCCCCTCAAGCTGGGCTATGGAAGCTGTGAATACCCAGCTTGGTAGTGAGAGAGTCAAGACGAGCTCCTGGGAGGCCTTTGGTGAAGAGATCGGCAAACTGATCTGCCGTCGGAATATGACCAAAGCTGATATGGTTCTGCTCCAGATGGTGGCGAAGAAAGTGGCAGTCCACCTCGATATGTTTCGTCCGTTCATGGAAGACGGGATTCGAGACAATCTTTGTGGCTGCCTGATTGTCACACCAGATATGAGCAGAGGTTCGTGCCGGGAAGCCGAGCTCATGGAGGAGATGACGAAGCCAGAGGATCTCAGTGGTGACCGTGGCCATGGCGCGGTATTCGACCTCTGCACTCGATCTGGAGACGACTGTCTGCTTCTTGCTGCGCTAGGAGATGAGGTTACCGGCGAAGAACACGGCGAATCCCGAAGTAGACTTGCGGGTAGCGAGACAACCTGCATAGTCCGCATCACAGAAGGCCTCAACATCCAAGTGAGCATGTTTGGAGTACTGTAGGCCACGTGCAGGGTCTTTCTTGATGTATTTGGCAATGCGGAGGACAACATCCCACTGAGATCTGGTTGGATGCTCCATGAACTGACTGACTTTGCCAACGACACAGACAATGTTTGGTCGCGTCATGGTGAGGTAGTTAAGTTTACCCACCAGACGGCGATAGCTCTCGGGATGAGGAAATGGTTCCGAGTCGGTATGGAGAGAGCGTTTCCCAGGCTCAAGTGGAGTGTCCACTGCAGTTGCTGTGCTCAAACCGACATCCTGTAAGATATCAAGAGCATACTTGCGTTGACAGAGATAGATAGTGTCTGCAGAACGGGAAACCTCGATGCCAAGGAAGTAGGTGAGGGGACCAAGATCTTTGGTGTGAAAGTGGTGGTGAAGGTGCGCCTTGAGGTTGGTGATTCCTATGGAGTCGCTCCCTGTGATGATGATATCATCAACATAGACCACGAGTAAGATACAGCCGTGCGTCGTCATATGGAAGAAGACTGTGTGATCTTTCATACTGCGAGAGAGGTCAAAGGCCGTGACGACAGTGCTGAAGCGGCCAAACCAAGCCCGAGGTGATTGCTTGAAGCCATAGAGGGACCGGCGGAGGCGTCAGACATGGGAGTCGACACCAGAGGCACAAAAGCCAGGGGGCTGCTGCAGGTAGACTTCTTCGTCAAGAAAGCCATGGAGAAAGGCATTCTTGACATCCAGTTGATGTAGCGGCCAGTGATGATGAGCAGCCAGAGATATGAATAGGCGGACATACGCCATCTTGGCGACCGGAGAGGTCTCAAAGTAGTCGATGCCATATGTCTGAGCAAATCCCTTTGCCACAAGCCGGGCTTTGAGGCGACAAAGAGAGCCGTCGGGATTGAGACGTATCGTATAAATCCATTTGCAGCCGACCGCCTGTTTGCCCGCAGGGAGGGGGACTAGATCCCATGTCTGGTTGTCATCTAGAGCTTGCAATTCATCCTGCATTGCCGCTAGCCATCCGGGGTGAGCTTTGGCTTCACCAACTGTGCGAGGAATCGACACTGTCTCCAGAGCTGACAGTCCCCTGTACGAAGATACAAAGAGAGGAGTATTCTGACACGAGCGAGTACCTTTTCGGAGTGCAATCGGCAAGTCCTCGGGTGCTGTGACAGGAGCATCGGACAAAGTAGGAACAATGTTGTCCTCGGCCTGGATTGGGGGTATAGTTGATGGACGACGAGAGTAGGTCTGTCCAAAGAGATGACTAGTAGGAGGAGACACCAAAGGCGGGTGAATCATGAGAGGAAGACAGTCATCGATGGTAGTGTCCGGATGAGGAGAGGGTGGAGTGAAAGGAGAGCACTCGATAAACGATACATCGACAAAGGTGATATAGCGACGTCAGTCTGGAGAGAAGCAGCGGTAGCCACGCTGAGTGCGGGAATATCCGAGAAAAATACACCGGAGGGATTTGTGAGAAAGTTTAGAGAGATTGGGGCGAGTGTCCCGGACATAGCAGAGACATCCGAAGACGCGGAGTGGAAGAGAGTGAGGAGGAAGAGAGGGGAACAAAGAATGAAAAGGAGTCTCCCCCTGAAGGATGGAGGAAAGAAGACGATTGAGAAGGTAAGTAGCAGTGAGGATGACATCCTCCCAGAAGAGAAGAGGCACCTTGCGGTGGAAGAGGAGGGCACGAACAGTTTCCAGAATATGCCGGTGTTTTCGCTTGACCACTCCATTTTGCTGAGGGGTATCAGGACAGGAGGTCTGATGTATGATGCCGTGTGCCCGCACAAACTGCTGAAATGGAGTGGATAAGTATTCCCGCCCATTGTCGGAGCGTAGACATTTTACAGAGATGGAAAACTGTGTCTGGATCTCATGGTAAAAGGTCTGAAAGGTGGAGAAAACTTCTGTCCGATCTCGTAGAAGGTAAAGCCACGTCATACGGGAAAAATCATCAATGAAGGAGATGTAATATTTATACCCAGATTGACTCGAGGTGGCACAGGGACCCCATACATCGGAATGAAACAAATCAAAGGGTTTGGCGGCCCGTGTGTCAAGTCGAGGAAAATATGATGTGCGATGGTGTTTCGCAAAGCTACATGACTCACAATGAAAAGAAAGACGCGGACTAATATCTGGATAGAGCTGATGAAGAGCGGAGGCGGAGGGGTGGCCCAACCGAGAATGGAGGTCCATGGCACGACCAGAGACAGACGTGCAGGCGATGGATGTCGGGCCAGCGAACATGTACACCCCATCTCGGAGCTGGCCTTTACCAAGTTCCTGGTTCGTCGTCCGCTCCTGAAACATAACAGAAGACGAGGTAAAGATAGAATTACAATTGAGATCCTTGGTCAGCTTGCTTATGGAAAGCAGGTTAAATGGACTGCGTGGTACATGGGCCGCCGAGGATAGGTGAAGGGAGGAGGTGAGAGAGCAGGTACCAAAGCCGACAATGGGGAGAGTGGAACCATCAACAACAGTGACGACTGATGAACCAGTATAGGGACGGTAGTTGGAGAGTATACCTGCATCTCCGGTAAGATGGTCGGACGCACTTGAGTCAAGCAGCCAGGCAGGGGAACGCTGACTGACAAAAGCAGTGGGACCACCGGAGTGGGCAAGAGATGCTGATGAAGAGCCCGGTAGGGAGGTGGTCCGATGATCATGAATTAGCTGGATCTCAGCCTCAGAGAGATCCAAAGACGACGGAAGAGCAGCAGCAGGCGGGGATGTATCTCGGAGCGCAGTCTGGCCCTGTCGTGGGTGTGAAGCGGGACGGCCATGAAGGAACCAGCAACGGTCAACCAGGTGGCCGAGCTTGCCACAATGCTGACAGAGGGGGCGAGGTCGGCCGTCACCACGGCCGCGTCCAAAAGTGCCGGTAGGGCGGCCACCGCCACGTCTCAGGACAGCAATATGATCAGGGCTAGGGATGGGTGGGGCAAGTGCCCGATGAGCCTTCCCCAGGCGATGATAGACCTGGGGGCGTAGAAGGGCTGACAAACATCTCAGTGGCTGTCGTGGCATAGTCAGGGGCGAGGCCATTCAGGAGATTGAAAATGCAGAGATGGTCCCGTTGAGTCTGCGCTTCCGTCGGAGTCTGAGGAACGAGCCATAACTCTTGCAGTTCGTCGCAGAGACCTTTCCATTCTAAGAAATAGGCCGGAAAGGTCCGATCCTGCTGTCGGATGTGTGATAGACGCTGGAGAATGTCGGAGATCCGAGCCAAGTTGTTGGTCTCGGAATACATGACAGTCAACGAATCCCATAGTTCTTTGACAGTATTGGCAGTCCGGGTAACATCTTTTACCGATCGGTCCATGGAGGTGACCAGTAATGCGAATATTTTGCTATCCGCAAGTTGCCAAGATTGGAATTCGGTGTCATCCATGGCGGGTGGAGGCTGCTCACGATGAGAGTGAAGGTTCATGCCACGCAGGGACATCAAGACCGTCTTCCGCTAGACGGAGAAATTGGTGGCGTCCAGCCGGTCATCGACGAGCCGGGAGGAGGCGGTGATCAGGGAAGGCAGAACCGAGGACGCGTCCATGGAGGGCGACGAGAGGCGCGGGTGGCGCGGTCGTCGGGAACAGCCGGAAGGTCGGGCGGGAGTGGGGACCGCCGGGAAGATCCGGGGAGAGCGAGGCTGGCGCTGGGCCGTCGGGACGAGCGCGCAAGGAGGGCGGGGCTGGCGCGGGGTTGCCGGAAGCCGCGCGCTGGAAGGGAGCCGCCCGGAATGGAGCCGCCAGGGAAGGGAGGCTGCCGGGGAAGGCCGCGGGTGATGTCGCCGGTCGAGCGGGCAGGGAGGGAGCCGCGACGGAGGGTCACGCTTAGGAGGAGATGCCGGGGCGAGGGCGCTGGGAGCCGCGTCTGGAAACGGCGACGGCGGGAGGCGCGGTCTGGAGGAGCGCGCAGGAGAGGGGCGCCGGGGAGCGGCGTCTGAGGGTGATCGGGCCGCCGGGAGCCGCGCCGGTAGCCGGGGCGAGGGCGCCGGGAGGGGAGCCGCGTAGGAGAGAGGGCTGCCGGGAAGGGCAAAGCCGGAGGGGAGAGAGGCGGGGCCGGACAGAACCGGGAATCCGCAGGTGAGGGAGGGTTCGGGATTAATTTCCCTCTGATACAATGTAATTGGTGAATTCCCCTTACCTCAATGTGAGACGGAGACATTCTTTTATAGATGAGTAAAAATAATTACAAGGAGGGTAAGTCCGATGTGGGACTCAGAAATACCCATTAAACTTAAATGGGGTCCAACAGTTATCAATAAAGGATACATAGTAATGGTTCCCTAACTGACTGAGAACCCTGCATGGACCCCATACATCGGAATGAACTAAGTCGAAAGGGTTAGCCGCACGTGTCACCAAACGAGGAGCATATATCACCTGATGATATTTAACAAACTTACAGGATTTACTATGAAAGGAAAGACGAAGACTGAAATGGGGGCAAAGCTTATGTAAGATTGAAGCCGGTGGATGACCATGGCGAAAATGCAGGTCGAGGGAACGAGTAGAGGTAGAAGAGCAAACAAATGATGGTCAGATATCAAACATGTACACCCTATTACTAAGACAACCTCTACCAAGCTCCCGATTCGTCGACCGCTTCTGAAAAACAATACCAAAAGATGTAAAAATAACAACACAATTGAAGTCCTTTGTGAGTTTGCTGATGGAAAGAAGATTAAAAGGACTGCGAGAAATATAAGCCACTGAAGCCAGACGAATAGGAGTCAAAGAGCATGTACCACATCCCGCAATAGGGATTGTAGATCCATCCACAACAGTAATGACAACGACACCAGTATACGGATGATAGATAGTAAGCATACCTGCATCACCTGTGAGATGATTAGAAGCACCGAAATCAAGCATCCAAGCTGTCATTTGACGAGATACCCAAGCGGTAGAGCCACCAGTTTGAGCAATAGAGCCTAAAGAAGAGGTAGGTGGCAAAGCAGCCCGATGAGAGTGTATAAGCGCAGTCTCATCCGTAGAGAGGTCCAGGTGGTGCTGGATATCGGACGGCGGTGAGGATGCTGCCATGTCTGGAAGAAGACGGGGAAGAGGCTGCAAGAACCCACTTGGCAGGAACAGCCGGAGATGGGAAATCTAGCCTCAACAGGAAAGGCAGGGTTGCGCCAATGATAGGCGGAAATTGTGATCGCAGACTAATAATGGCGTGATGCCGGAGAGAGACGCCATAGGTGAGAAAGGGCACTGGGAGGCCGGGACTTGGAGCGTTATATGCGATTAGCTGGAGGGCGAGGTTGAGGTGCGCCTAGAGGATTGCAGATATGATGTGACTTCGTGGGACCAGAGAGGGCGGCGGCCGACAGGAGACGTGCGTAGGAAGAGGCGTCATCAGTAGGGGCGTTTGGGTGCGCCTGAGTAGCCCGAGGCCATTAGGGGTGGCGAGCGAAGGTGCAGTCGCCAGAGGAGCCACATGGTGGTCGGGCTCACTTGGATGGATGCGCGCACAAGGAGGACGCGTCAGGAAGGGGTGACGGGTCCTGATGCAGAGGCGCAGGGTGGGGGGACTGTCTAATGGGGTGGACGCGTGGGAGGGGAGGTGCGACGGGCCTGGAGGGGGTCGTCGGGGCCGTTGCGAAGGGGCACAACTGGAAGAGGACCGGCGTGCAGGAATGTCGGCGGGGGGCAGTTGTGGCCGGCAGAGGGGCGCCGGGGGATTGTCACGTTCGACAGAGGAGGGGCATCGGGGTGCTGTCGCGACCGATAGAGGAAGGGCGCAGGGGGCTGTCGCGACCGACAGAGGAAGGGCGCAGGGGGCTGTCGCGACCGACAGAGGGGTCGTGCAGGCGGGCGGATGCTGGGCGTATCAGGAGGCGGGGGGTGGGGAGAGAAAAATACGGGAGGGAGAGCTAGGGTTAGGTAACCTCCTTTGATACCATGTAGAATCGTACCCCGTACCTCAATGAAAGGCGGCGGCGTCCTTTATGTTACAATCTTTGAACATCCCATATGTTTCTCTCTTTGAATATTTACATTTATGGTAGCATCCACTTTCGCTCTTTGAATGTTTTTTTTATCGTGTAAAAATTGTTATGTAACTTGTTTTATTCTTACAGGTTTATCATGTTATGATTTTTGATGGATTTATGTCCGTTTTCATTTTAATGTGACACACATATGTTGGATATATTATTATGTAACGTGTGTGTTCGAAATTATACAGTCCTTCAATGTATTGGATAAAACTTTACATCTCATTAGATTATCATGTACGGGACATGGACAATGTGCTTAGTCCATTGTGTTATGAGGTCCAGACAGAGGGCCTTGACTTATGTTTATGATATCTGTAGGAGAATAGAACAGGAGACCCGAACCCCCAAGGTGTTTCTCCTAAGGAGCCCTTGGGGTGTATTTATAATAAATGGTAAAGACCACACCGGACATCAAGTCCGATGTGGGATACAGACTCCAACACTCCCCCTCAAGCTAGGTGTACCTAGCTTGGACACATAATGAAAAGAAAGCAAGAAAAACAGAGACCAACACTCCCCCTCAAGCTGGACATACCCAGCTTGATGACAAAACATGACGAAATAAAAAGAAAACTGCAGAAGTTGCTGCTCCCCCTCACGATCGAAGCTCCCCCGCAAGATGATGGATGGAAGATGTTGCGGGCGCAGCAGATGAAACCACTCAGATCGGCTTGTTGACGGAGCGCCAGGAATGCCGCACTAGTGGGGCCGGTCGTTGAAGCGCCGGGAAATCCAAACTAGCACCGGGAAAACCGCACTTGCGGGGCCGGCGACGGGAGGCGGGGATTCCGCAGAATTGTTGCGGGACTGGCGACGCCAACGGGTCCAAATCCGAGGATGTCGAGCTACTGCGCCAGCGAATGGACGTGTCGGCGGAGAGAGATGCGGGTGCCGGGAGGTGCCGGGAGATGCCGGCGAGGCGGGGATGCCGCAGGAGGAGGCCGGCGAGGGTGCAGGAGGCCGGGAGACAGCGCTGGAAACCCGAGGAGGCCCCCTGCGTGGAGCGGCCGGCACGGGTGGAGGCCGGAACAGTCCGGATCTGCCCGGAACAGTCCGGATCTGCCCGGATCTGCCCGGATCTGCCCGGAACAGTCCGGATCTGCCCGGAACTGCCCGGAACGGCCCGGAACTGCCCGGAACAGACCGGATCTCGCCGGATCTGGCCGGATCAGGCCGAAAATCGCCGGATCTGGCCGGAGCCCTCTGGATCAGGCCGGAGCCGGCCGGAGTAGCCTGGATCTGGCCGGAAATCACCGGATCTGGCGGGAGTAGCCGGAACTGGCCGGATCGGGCTGCCGGAGAGGGGTCGCCGGCCGGAGAGGGGTCGCCGGAGAGGGAGATGCCGCCGGGAGCCGAGGAGCCGGGAGAAGCGTGAGGCCGCGGGAGCAGAGGGAGACCGTCGGGAGCCGCGGGGATGGAGCGGCGTCGGGGAGGAAGTCCGCAGGACGCCGGGGCGAGGTCGAGGGCGCCGGGGCTAGGGCGAGGCGCCGAGGGCGGGCTGCGCCGGGACGAGGCGGCGGGGCGAGGAGTCGGCGCGAGGCCGACGCGCGGGGAGAATCGCCGCCGGGAGAAGAGCCGCGAGAAGCCGCCGAGACGGTGGGGCGAGCCGGGAGCCGGGGAGCCGGGAGAAGCCGCCGGGAGAAGCCGCCGGGAGCCGGGAGCCGGGAGAAGCCGGGAGGCCGCCGGGAGCAGAGGGACACGAGGCGGAGGGCCGCCTGGGAGCCGCGGCGACGGGATGAGCGCGCAGGATGGGAGAGCCGCGGGGAGGGAGAGCTCCGCAGGAGGAGGCGCCGGCGGCTGGAGAACCAGGGAGAGGCGCCGGAGAAAACGAGCCCGGAGGGGAGGGGGGCGGCGGCTATGTGGATTGGAGCCGCCGCCCCCGGACGGGAAACCCTAAAGCAAAAGGAGGAGAAGAAAAAAAAAAAAAATAGGGAGGGAGGGATTGGGGGTTCAAAAAACCTCCTTTGATACCATGTAGGAGAATAGAACAGGAGACCCGAACCCCCAAGGTGTTTCTCCTAAGGAGCCCTTGGGGTGTATTTATAATAAATGGTAAAGACCACACCGGACATCAAGTCCGATGTGGGATACAGACTCCAACAATATCCTATGATCATGTATGTGCCACATTCCTAAGTTATGCCCCATCTTTATGTTTTAATGTTTCATGATCATCTTGATATGATTTTCTCATTTCCATGTCATGTACGTTGATCACGTGTTCATACTTGCATGTTTTTCATATGCCGTTCCTTTATGACAATCAAGGAATCCCAGAGCTCCTTGACGGTGTTGGCAGTCCGGGTGACATCCTTCACGGAGCGGTCCATGGAGTTGACCAGTAGGGCGAATATTTTGCTGTCCGCCAGCTGCCAAGAGTCGAACTTAGGATCATTGAGTTCAGGTGGGGGTTTCTCAAGATGAGAATGAAGCCCCATGCCGCGGAGGGACATCAAGACCGTCTTCCGCCAGACAGAAAAATTAGTGGCATCCAGCCGGTCATCGACAAGCCGGGAGGAGGCCGTGATGAGGGACGGAAGAACGGAGGATGCGTCCATGGAGGGCGGGCGCTGGACCCGTGCGCCGGGAGTCGGGCGGTGGAAGGGAAGCGGCCCGGAGATGCGGCCGGAGGGAGCAGCGACAGGTGGCCGCGCTCAGGATGGTGCGGCCGGGCAGGGGCGGCGCGAGTGCTGGGGCAGGAGCGCCGCAGGGCCGAGAGCAAGGCTGGACCGGGGCGCGCCGGGCGCCGGAAGGCCGAACCGGGAGCAACGCCGGGAAAGGGCAGCGGGTAGGGAGCTGCTGGGGGGGGCAAGGGTGCAGCGCCGGGGCGAGGCCGAGGGCGAGACGCCGGGAGGCGGTGCGCCGGGATGGCGGGGCGAGCCGGGAGCCGGGGAGCCGGGGAGCCGGGAGCCGGGGAGCCGGGAGTCGGGAGAAGCCGCCGGGAGCCGGGAGCCGCGAGAGGCTGCTGGAGTAGAGGGAGGCGCGGGAGGCGCGGGGAGCAGCGGGAGGCGCCGGCGGGGGAGCAGCGGGAGGCCGCTGGCGGGGCGCGCGGGTGATGGTGTCGGGAGCAGCGGGAGGCCGCTGGGAGTAGCGGGAGGCCGGCGAGAGCGCTGGAGCAGCGGGAGGCGCCGGAGGAAGGAGATCCGTCGGGAGGGCCGTCGCGTGCAGTGGAGGTCCGGCGACGGGATGGGCTGCGACGGCGGGAGGGAGGCGCGGTGGGAGCCGCGACGGACCGGAGGGCCGGGAGGCGCGCTGGAGCCGCGCGAGAGGAGGGAGGTTCGTCGGGAGGGCCGGGAGCCGCGGGGAGCCGCGGGGAGGGAGCGGCGTCGGGGAGGAAGTCCGCAGGAAGGAGCCGGCGCGGGCCGCGTCGGGGAGAGAGAGGGCCGTCGGGTGAGGGCGAGGGAGCCGCGCGGGCGAGGGTGCGGGGGCGCTGGGGAGGGGCGCCGGGAGGGAGGTCCTGCCGGGAGCAGAGGAGCGCCGGGAGGGAGGGCCGGAGAGGAGAGGTGCGCCGGGAGGGAGGGCCTGCCGGGAAGACTAGGGCAGGAGTGAGAGAGGCGGGGCCGGGAGAATGCCGGGAATCCGCAAGGGAGGGAGGATGTGGGATAAAAATCCCTCTGATACCATGTAGAGGGTGAATTCCCCTTACCTCAATGTGAGGTGAGGACATCCTTTTATAGATTAGGAAACAAATGTA
The DNA here is from genome assembly GCA_963277665.1 of Viscum album. NCBI lineage: Eukaryota > Viridiplantae > Streptophyta > Magnoliopsida > Santalales > Viscaceae > Viscum > Viscum album. The sequence continues at coordinate 424,593,336 of OY728129.1, read as the reverse complement.
CAGGACGGGTAAGTCCGATGTGGGACTCACCCATTTACACTTAAATGGGTTCCAACAATAGAGAACAGAAGACTTGCTTGTATGTCTTAGAGTAACGACTGAAATTGGGAGAGGAAGAAGACTGAAAGAAGAAGAGAAAAAATAGCTCGAGAGGCGGTGCTGCTTCTTGTCCAAGCCTTACGCTTGAGTCCCAAGCCTTACGACCGATCTGCCTAAGCAGCCCACACAATATTCTTTCTTCCTTTCTTCCTCTCACCCTCATGCTCCTCCTTATAACAACCCTCCTCCCACCATGTGCCCCCCCCAAACAGTCTAACAAATTCCCCCGCCCCCCCCCCCCCCAACAGACTAACCCCATACAAAGACACTTCTACCCTTGCTAAAAACAAACCCCCTTCTAGAATGTGTTTCCTTCCACGTGGTCAGCTTGTGGCTTGTTTGTTTCTCCTATAGCCAGGTCTATATCATGGACACTCTTGTATCTCTGGTTTATGTTCCTTATGTTTTTTTCCCTTACTGGGCTGTTAGGTCACCATTTCATTTTTTTATGTATCTTCTCAGGGTTTCTTATGCTGTAATATGTTGTTTGTCGTGTCATGATAAAATTTATAGCTAATCTCCAAAGATATTAAAGCTTTGAATTATGGGTGTGTGTTTTAAATCTCCAGTTATGTATAATTGTGTAAAATGATGTAAAATATATGTATTTGTGTTGGCACCGGAAAACGTGTCCCCAAAATTTTCCAAATGCTCTCATAAATGATCCAAGAGCGTAGCCCGTTTCGTAAGCTTCGATTTGATAGGTCGTAGAGCCCGAACGGAGTTACGGATTAGAAGTTATGAACATTTGAAGTTGGGTTGAAAAACTGGTTCGCGGAGCCCATTCGCGAAGCTCCCTCCGCCATGGAGCAAGGAAGCGAGATGCTCCGCGAACCCCTTTGACGTTCGCGATCCGCTGCGGAGCAAGAAGGCGGGATGCTCCGCGAACCCCTTTGACGTTCGCGATCCGCCGTGGAGCGAGCTTTGGCTTCGCGCTGAGCGGGCTTTGCTTCGCGGCGCCTCTTGCCTATAAATACCCAGATCACCCCCTTCACGACGACGGTCACTCCGCCCTTTGGGCGGCCGATCTCCCATTTCGCGGAGCTCCGCTTTTCTTTGCGAAGCGGCTCCGCGAGTCCATGCTCTGCGAGTAGCTTCCTTCGCGAAGCGGCTCCGCGAGTCCATGCTCCGCGAGTAGCTTTCTTCGCGAAGCTGCTACGCAAGTCCATGCTCTGCGAGTCCATGCTCCGCGAGCAGCTTCCTTCGTAAAGCTTCTCCGCGAGTCTATGCTCTGCAAGCAGCTTTCCTCCGCGAAACTGCTCTGCAAGACCCCATGCTCTGTGAGCACCTTTCCTTTGCAAAGATGCTCCGCGAGACCCCATGCTCCACGAGCCCCTTTGCTCCGCGAAGCTACTTCGTGAAGACCGATCCTTTGCGAGGCTCCTAACTTCGCGCCCACCGGTCCATACTGCGGGGGTTGCGCCCCCGCACCCCCGCTCGGGGTCAGTGCCGGGCTGCGGTCCCGGCCCTCCGGGCCGGTCCCTCCGTTACCATCACTGACCCCCATGAAAAATGAAAAAATGGAGAGTCGCATCGCGAACTTTTCGTGCCGGGGTGTTGGCATTTTCTATTGCGCCCTTATGTGCACCCACCTTCCACCTATGGAATACCATGATTTGCGATACTCCTCCGCACACCATTAAACACCTTGAGTCGATATATTCCTCTTGGTTCGTTTCTCATGTCGTGAGTTGAGATTCTCCTCATCAATTCCCCGAGTACCTTGAGTCGAACCATTCCTCAAGCAACTCATCCAAACCCTATCACTTGGCTCCTATGCCAGGTTGAACCAAAAAGGGCCGCCCTTGCGTAAGTCCCAACACCATCCATTGCTAGGCGCTTTATGCCTAATAGTCCTATCTATATGACTTTAAACTGTAGTAATCCCTATATAACAAACATAGGATGCCTCTTGCTCCAAACAAGAGATGCCTTATGCTCCAAGCATGAGATGCCAACAGTCCTTTCTACATGATTCTAAACTGTAGTGTAACGACCCGACTCTTTGGCAAAGGTACGGATTGTTGGTTTTTCTTTCGAATCTTTCCTTTAAGCTTGTTTAGTGTGTGTAATGTTCTAAGGAAGGTCCGGGGAGTGTCTGGGGTTTGTTCGGAGCCGAGAGTTTTAGAAATGGACTTGCAGACAGGGGCGCACGGCCTGCGCACGGTTTCAGACAAACCGTGCGGCCTTTGGTCTGGAGGCAGGGAGGTGCGCACGGTTTGCGCACGGTTTGGAAAACCGTGCGACCCTTTATCTGAAGGCAGTGAGATGCGCACGGTTTGCGCACTGTTTGGTAAACCGTGCGCCTAAACCGTGCGACCCTGTTTTGGGTAAAATTACATTTTTGCCCTTAATTAATTTATAAGGCCTTAAGCCTCTTTCTTTCTTCTTCCCGCGGACAGAACCAGAGGGGAGCCTCTTTTGAGCTCCAAACCCTCTCCTCTCTCTTTTCCTTGCCGTTTCTTCGTTCGGTGTCCGTTTCTTGATCTGACGGAAGCGTTGGAAAGGCCAAGGTAAGGCTAACCTCACGCATCCCTCTTTCCTCGGTAAATCTTGCCTTCCGTCTTGTTATTTTGATGCAGGCTCATATGCCCTATTTTCAGGGCTTTGGACTGGAACTCAGATCTCTTCCAATCTACTGCGAATCTGAGGTTGATATCAAGCGGGCCTACGCCTACAGCTCTAAGGTAAGTGGTCATGTGGTTTCCATTTTGGGTTTTCGCTTTATTGAGTTATTGTTGTCGTGCCGTGGTTTGTCTTTCACTAACCCCCACCCGTATTTATAATGACTGCTTCATATTTAAATGACCCGTGTGGTATAAGAGTGATGAATCTAACCTTGTTAGGGTGTTTAGATTTGGTATGGACCGGGAGTGGTCAACCAAAGGTGGTATGCCTTGAGTTTTGGCCCTTTTTCACCTTTGAACCTTAATGATATGTCTTGAAAGGGCATTTGCCATGTTAGGCAAATGAGATGACTTGGTTAGAGGTTGGCTAGGACGAGATAGCCTGAACCCCTTGATTAAATTGAAATGTATGTATGCCATGCTTTGCTTATGTGATATTATAAGATGGATATGCCTTACAATGCTAATGTGATATGATATAAGATGGTTTGCCTTATATAATGTGATGTGAACGGTTATGCTTTGCTTTGTTGACATGCTTCTGATAACCCGTGTGTTGGGCAGGAGGCATTCTTACCCCGTGGCAGATAAATCTTAGTGATTGAGGACGAGAGACATTTATACCTCGTGCCTATATAACCTTTACGGGTGGGAGGCATTTCTACCCCACGCCAGCTACAGTGATTGAGGACGAGAGACATTTATACCTCGTGCCTATATAACCTTTACAGGTGGGAGACATTTCTACCCCACGCCAGCTACAGTGATTGAGGACGAGAGACATTTATACCTCGTGCCCATATAACCTTTACGGGTGGGGGAGACATTTCTACCCCACGCCAGTTATAGTGCTTGTGGACGAGAGGCATTCATACCTTGGGACAGAGATGATTATTACAGATGTGAGAAGCATGGACGAGAGGCATGTTTACCTCGTGCCAGTGATAACCTTTACCTATGTACCTATACCTCTGGTGATCGTTCAGTTTACCAGCCATGAGCTGAAGCAGGTAGACCCGCCAGGTGTCCTTCCGGAACCTGAGCGGGAGGGTTGTTTATTTACTTTGCTTTACTCACTTGCTGTCTATTGCTCACTTTGCTTGCAAACACCTATTTGGATTACACGTAGACATCGTTGGTGGTGGCCTACTGAGACTTGTCTCACACCCTACCCATGCGGCCTCTTGGGCACCCGTGTAGATTTTACTACTGCAGGTACTAGTAGGGGCAAAGGCCCAACTTCAGGTTGTTGATACATGTATGTTCTAGTTGGAGATCCAGAGCAGATGATCGAGCTTGGCTAGAGATGCTCGTGGACTACTTTTTTCCTTTTTGTATTATTGTATAGCATGCTTGTCTTCTATTTCCATTATACTAGCATGCCATGCATCCATTTTGTATCAGACACTGCCTGTGTGGCTTTTGTATATTTATCAGGGTTTTCCTTAATTCTGTTATTTGGTTGTATGTTTCCTTTTCTCCTGTTTGTCCAGTGGTTGTGCTTTCGTTATTTGTATCACTTTGCTGCTACTCCGCTGCGTACTCTGACATGGGGGTACAGTCTCCCCACTGACTTACCATTACACCCCCGCTGCTAGTTGGCAGCCCCTGACCTATGGGGAGACGAGCCAGGGGTCATGTGGCCAACCGGGCTCGGGGCTCGGGTTGAGTGGCAGCCTGGTCCGGGACGTCACAAAGTGGTATCAGAAGAGTTTTTCTTTCTTGCTTTACTATTTGGCGACGATAGACTTGGAGAATTGGAACGCTTAGGGACTTGGTTATAAGCCGTGCTTGGGCGTCGCGAACCCACGTACGGGGAAAAGACCAAGTTGCCTAAATTATGGTGTTATTGATTCTGCTATTTACTGTTGATACTGTTTCACCGTTGGGTGCTTCACATGTTTTGTGATGTTATTGAGATTTTTAATGTTGGGAATTTGGATTTCAGGATCCAACCCGATGAAATGAGGGTTATGCATTAGAACATGCATCACGATAGGCACAATATGCTTTGGCCATGCATCTTTCCATGCCATGTTTAAATTTTTAGCGAGCATTGCCTGTTGTTTATTGCCTGTTGTTTATTGCCATGCCTTGTTTATATGTGTGCCATTGTGCTGACCCTTCTTGCAGATTGTGAATTGAGGAATGATGTGGTTTCAGTGGGTGTCACTCTTTGGTTCATAAGGTGTATGGGCCCTTATTTATCGGAAAATGACATTCCAACTAAACCAATCATTTGCTTAAAAGGGGAATTCAAATACTTGATTAGCACAAGCAAATAAGGAATGACATCCAAGTGTGTGTCATCTTTCAGTTCATGAGGAGTATGGGCCCTTATGGGCTGGGAAATGCCATATCACCGGACTGAGTTAAATTTGAACAGTTGCTGGTTTTACTAAGATTTTTTTTATGGGTATGGATAGGTGATCTTTGGGGTAGGAAGCCTTAGTACCTGTCCTAGCTTCTAGAGTTCAACCTTTAATTTGTTGGTTTCTTCTTTTGAGACGTTCGTTTGGCATTGTAGCACTATGCCTCCGAGACGTCCTCGGGTCGCGCGCGCTGAAGGCGGCGACGATCACGTTCATGAGGTGGCGGGGCCTGAGCTGCCAGTTGATCTTCCTGTCGAGCCATCTGTGGCTCCTCTTGCTATTCCTGAGATGGGCGCCGATGCCCAGTTCCGTGAGAGCTTCTTGCGTATGAATTAGAGTATGCAGGTGGAGTGCGACCTGCCCCGAGTATGGCAGAGTTAACCTGCGAGTTGCAGTCACAACATCCTCCTACATTTACGGGAGATGGCGGACCACTTGCGGCGGAGTCCTGGTTGGAAGCTATTCTGACCATCTTTGAGCACCTTGAGATGCCTTCAGAGCGGAGGGTCAAGCTCGCAACTTATATGCTACGTGGTTCAGCCAGGAGGTGGTGGGATGTCATCACCCAGTCAGGACAGCAGAGAGATATGATCTGGACTGATTTCCAGACCGTCTTCTACGATTATTTCTTTCCCCAGACTTTGAGGGCTGACAGAGCTAGGGAGTTTATGAATCTGCAGCAAGGGACCATGACAGTCATGGAATATTCGTCTCGTTTCACTGAGTTACAGCGCTTCGCTCCTGCACTAGCTGCTGATGATCTCACGTCCGCTAGGCGTTTTGAGGATGGGATGTGTTACGCCATCCGGTCGCAGGTTAACGTGTTCAGGTTGACGACTGTTTCAGAGATCGTCAATCAGGCTTTGATCAAAAAGAGGAATTTGAGAGAAGTGGACAGTGCGAACCAGGGCGGTTCAGCACCTAAGGGTTCCAGTGGATCTGCTTCTGGGAAGAAGCGGCATTTTGAGGACTCTCGTGGTGTTAGTGGTGGTTAGACCCTTTTCTCAGGTGGTACTCCTATCTGTCACCAATGTGGGGTGCCAGGACATATGAAGAGGCAGTGTACGCGAAACCCAGTGGAGTGCAGAGGTTGTGGTAGGTTGGGTCATCTCCACCGCTTCTGCAGGACTTTTCCCCCAGGGTCTAGTGAGCAGGGATCTTTACCTACTCCACGATCTGGCGCTGGATCGGCAGGATCACGTCAGTCAGGCGGCTAGAATACCGCCGGTCGATCAGGTCGTGGCGGCAGTCGAGGCAGAGGTAATTAGGCGTATGACTCTCAGCACCAGCAGGGCGGGTCTGCTCAAGGTAGCCAGGCTGTGACTCAGGGCCGTGGTGCCGGCCAGTTGTATGCAGTCGAGCCTACGCCGCAGGAGCAGTACGCTGGACCATCTACTGTACGAGGTACGATTCTAGTTGCCTCTACGTTAGTATCTGCTTTGTTTGATACAGACGCTTCTCACTCTTATATCGGAGGCGATTATCGGAAGTTTGGGCCTCGACGTTGAGTCATATCATGGTATGATCATGTTAGATATCCCGTTGGGTATCCGTTCAGAGGGCGTTCGTCGTTGTCAGAATTGTCCCCTCGAGGTGGGCGGTTACCTTTTCGTGTGGAACCTGTATGTTCTGGATATGACAGGTTTTGATGTAATAATCGGGATGGACTGGTTAGTTCCCTATAGAGCCCGGATTGACTGCTATCGTCGGAGGGTGGCGTTTACGTCACCAGAGGGCGACACACATATGCACAAGGGAGAATGGGATCTTAGTGCGACACGAGCAGGACCGGAACACCAGATCTTAGGTGGTGTCACGGCACAGGTTGCCAGTCTTTATCTCGATGACCAAGGGTTACAACCCTCTGTCTATCCTCCGGTGGTGGAGCACTTCAGTGATGTCTTTCCTGATGATTTCTCTGGTCTACCTCCAGTGTGAGAGATGGAGTTTACTATTGAGCTTATACCAGGAGCAGCACCAGTGACCATTTCTCCTTATAGGATGGCACCTAAGGAACTTCTGGAGCTTAAGAGTCAACTGGAGGACCTGGAAGCAAAAGGCTTTATACGTCCCAGTACTTCTCCTTGGGGATCACCGGTTCTCTTTGCCTAGAAGGCAGATGGTACCCTTCGCCTTTGCGTGGATTATCGTAAGTTAAATCAACTGACTATTAAGAATCGGTATCCTTTACCTCGAATTGATGACTTCTTCGATCAGCTCCGAGAAGCGATGGTGTTTTCAAAGATAGATTTGAGGTCGGGCTATCACCAGGTGCGTGTGAGGACTTCGGACATACCTCGTACGACGTTCAGGAGCAGGTATGGTCTCTATGAGTACCTAGTCACGCCGTTTGGGCTTACGAATGCACCTGCAGTGTTTATGGCTCTCATGAATCGGATCTTTCACCCTTACCTTGATTCTTTTGTGGTTGTATTTGTGGACGATATCTTAGTCTATTCACGCTCGAGACACGACCATGCAACCCATCTTGAGATCGTGCTGAATACACTAAGAGAGCATCAGCTTTATGCTAAGCTTAGTAAATGCCACTTTTGGATAAATAAGGTTCACTTCCTGGGTCACATTATTTCTGAGTCTGGAGTTTCAGTTGACCCTGAGAAGGTGAGTGCTGTAGTTTCTTGGGAGCAGCCCAAGAACGTCTTTGATATTAGGAGTTTCTTGGGACTTGCTGGATATTATAGACAGTTCATTCAGGACTTTTCACGCCTAGCAGCACCGCTTACAGCTTTGACTAAAAAGGGGGTGAGATTCGATTGGTCAGGACCTTGTGAAGTAGCTTTTTAGGAACTGAAGGGCAGACTAACTTCAGCACCGATACTGATCTTGCCGGAGCCAGGCAAAGCTTATACGGTCTTTTGTGACGCGTCAGGTATCGGGCTTGGAGCTGACTTGATGCAGGACGAGCGAGTCGTTGCGTATGATTCTCGTCAGTTAAAGCCTCATGAACGGAATTATTCGACGCACGACCTCTAGCTCGCAGGGGTTGTACATGCCTTACGATGTTGGAGACACTATTTGTTGGGAGAGCGTTTTGTAGTATTCACTGACCACAAAAGCCTCAAATATATCTTCACTCAGCGGGATCTAAATCTCAGGCAACGCAGGTGGGTCGAGTACCTGCAATCCTTTGATTTCGAACTGGCCTACACTCCTGGGAAAGGGAATTCAGTAGCCGATGCGCTGAGCCGGAAAACGCAGTCGCAAGTGGTTCGGGAATCTAATGAGGAGTGGAAGCTGATGGCCCTATTTTCAGAGATGCACGTTGAGGTTCAGGAGGGTCAGGGTCAAACTGTTCTCTTAGCCTTAGCGGTGCCGTCTACTCTTTTGGAACGGGTCAGGGCAAGACAATTATCAGATTCGGAAGGCCTTGTTCTACGAGAAAGTGTCGCTGATGATGTCTCTACAGATTGGACCATGGATGGAGGTGATACCTTATTGTTCCGTGGGCGTGTATGGGTCCCAGCAGACATCAGAGAGGAGCTGATGAGGGATTTCCACGGCTCAGCATGGGCAGTTCACCCAGGCATCACCAAAATGTATCGTGATTTGCGACGACAGTACTGGTGGCCTAACATGAAGCGGGAGATAGCCGGTTTTATCACGCGTTGTTCCACCTGTCAGTAGGTGAAGGCGGAACATTTGCGTCCGGCAGGGTTTTTGCAGCCGTTGTCCATTCCGGAGTGGAAATGGGACGATGTTTCTATGGACTTTGTAACCGGTTTACCCAGGTCATCTCGTGGCAATGATGCAGTATGGGTTATCGTCGACCGTCTGACGAAGGTCGCGCATTTCTTACCGGTGCGGGAGACCTTCACGGTTGATGACTTGGGAAGACTGTATGTCAAGGAAATAGTGCGCCTTCATGGAGCACCTCGGTCTGTTGTCTCGGACAAAGATTCTCGTTTTACATCTCGGTTCTGGCAGGGTTTACAGAAGGCTTTGGGTACGTAGACACTTTTGAGCACGGCCTATCACCAGCAGACTGACGGACAGACCGAGCGGACTATACAGGTACTAGAGGATATGTTACGTGCATGTGTTCTCGATTTTGGAGGTTCATGGGAGAAACACATTCCTCTTGTCGAGTTCGGTTATAACAATAGCTTCCAGTCTACCATTGAGATGGCTCCCTATGAAGCCTTATATGGTAGGCCTTGTCGCTCGCCTTTGTGTTGACTTGAAGCAGGGGAGACAGTTGTTCTAGGACCACGTCTGGTGCAGGAGACTACAGAACAGATACAGCTTATTAGGAAGTGTAGGTTGAGAAACCCTTGCCTCCTTTCCTCAAAGTGAGGCGGATGCATTCTTTTATAATGAATGAAAAGGACCACATCGGACCACAAGTCCGATGTGGGATACAGACTCCAACACTCCCCCTCAAGCAAGGTGCACCTAGCTTGGACACATAATGAAAAGAAAGCAACAAAACAGACGCTAACACTCCCCCTCAAGTTGGACATGCCCAACTTGATGACAAAAACAAGACAAAACATAATAAAAGATAAAGCTTCAACATTGCTGCTCCCCCTGATGATGGTGATATGATGCCGCTGAAAACGGGTGGGTAAACGCCAAAAAAGTGCGGGGCCGGACAACAGAGCGCCGGGAAATCCACACTGGCGGGTCGGTCGTCAGAGCGTCGGGAAAATCCGCACTACGGGCCGGTCGTCAGAGCGCCGGGAAATCCGTAATGTCGGGCCGATCGTCAAAGCGCCGAGAAATTCGCTCGGGAGGGCCGGTTGTCAAAGTGCCGAGAAATCCGCAATGGCGGTGCCAGTCGTCGAAGCACCGAGAAATCCGCAGGAGGAGGCCGACGATTGAGGCGGGAATGCCGCGGGAAGCAGGAAGAGGCCGGCATGGAGGGGGCAATTGAGCAGAGGCGGCACGGGAGGCCGGCAGGGCTGGAGGCCGGCTGCTGGATGAGCCGGCAGGAATGGAGGCCGGCTGCTGAAGGAGCCGGAAACGGTGCAGAGCCGGAAGTTGCTGGAGTCGGCAGGTGCGGAGCCGGTAGTTGCTGGAGACGAGCCGAGAGTTGCGGGAGGTATGGGAGCCGCAAGCCGGGGAAGGGAGGCCGCTGGTGAAGGGAGGCCGCCGGCGCTGGGAGGCCGCCGGGAGTGCTGCGCGCAGAGGAGGGCCACCGGGAGTGCTGCGCGGGAGCCTGGACGGAGCCGCGACGGAGGGTCGCGCTCGGGTGGAGGCGCGACGGGGAGGCGGGAGGGTCGCTGTCGGGAGTTGCGCGCGCATGGTGGACGGGAGTCGCGCCGGCTGGGTGGAATCCCGCTCGGGATCCGCCGGGACGGGAGCAGCCGGACGAAGAGGGGCCGGCGCGAGGGAGGGAGGCCGTCGGGTAGGAGCGGCGCTGGTGGGGAGAATCGCCGGAAGGGCAGGGATCCGTCGGGAGGAACGCCAGATCTGGAGAAGAAGGGCGCCGAGATGTGGAGGGCGACGCCGATATCTGCAGCGGGACGATCCGTCGCGGGACTGCCGGGAGAGAGGGAGACCGTCAGGATTTGTTGCGCGACGGGATCTGGAGGCGGCCGGGGTTTGCTGCGCGACGGGAGAGCGCAGGGAAGCCGCGACGGGAGCCGGGATGCCGCTAGGAAGGAGGAACTGGCAGGGAAGCGCCGCACGGGAATGAGGGCCGACGTGCAGGAGGGAGAGCAACCGCTGGGGGAGATGCGGGAGCCGCGCGGGAGATGCGGATGGAGATGCGGGAGCCGCTCAGGCGGATGGAGGTCCGCCGGGGAATCTGCGGGAGGCACCGTGCGAACAGGAGGACCGCCGGGGAAGGGAGCCGCCAGGCACAGTCGGTCGGGAGGGCTGCCGGGAAGGGCAAAGCCGCCGGGCACAGGAGGGAGGGCCGCTGGGAAGGGGGCCGGCTGGGCTGGCCCAGTGGATCTGGACGGGAGGCGCGCGCATGGAGGATGGGAGGCGTGCGCATGGAGGACGGGAGCCGCGTCGGGACGTCGCGACGGGATTCGCGCGAGAGGTCGGGAGGCATCCATTGGGAGCCGTGCAAAGAGGTGGGGCTGGATGTCCGCACAGGAGGCTGCGCGCAGGAGGAACGCCGGAAGTCGCGCGCAGGGAGCAGTCACGGCTGGAGCCCGTCGCACCAAGGGCTACGCGCGTAGAGGAGTTTCACCGGGATTGGGGGACCCGGCATCCGTCGCGCGCAGCAGGGAGGGGTGCAGGAAGGCCGTCGTGCGGGGAAGCGGCGCAGAGGGAGCCGCGTGCCTTCGTTGGGGCGGAGCGAAGCCGACGGGCAGGGGTCGATCGCGCCTGGAAAATCGAAGAGCCGCGGGAAGGGCGGAAGAAGCCGCCGCGCGGGAGGACGGGGCTGAGCCGATGGGAGCCGCGCGGGATAACGGGGCCGACGCGCGTAGCAGGGAGGAGACGCCGGGGAAGGAAGCCCGCCGGACGGGAAGGGCTCACTCGCAGGAGGAGTGCGCGCCGGAAGGGAAGGCGCACCGGGGAGAAGCACCGCCGGACAGAGGGAAGCCGCCGCGACTGAGGTCTTGCGCGACCGGGAGGAGCAGCGGGGGGGGGGCTATTTGGATTGGAGCCGCCGCCCCCCGGGAAAACCCTAAAGCAAGGGAGAAAAAAGAGGGAGGGTCGGGATTAAGATCCCTCTGATACCATGTAGGTTGAGAAACCCCCTGCCTCCTTTCCTCAAAGTGAGGCGGAGACATTCTTTTATAATGAATGGAAAGGACCACATCGGACTTGTGGTCCGATGTGGGATACAGACTCCAACAGGAAGCGTATGCAGACAGCTCAGTCTAGACAGCAATCCTATGCTAACAAGCACCGACGACCTCTTGAGTTCGAGGTTGGGGATCGGGTTTTCTTGAAGGTCTCACCCAGGTTGGGGCAGAGACGTATACGAAAGCAGGGTAAGCTCTCACCGAGGTTCGTAGGACCCTTTGAGGTGATGAAGCGAATCGAACCAGTAGCTTACCAGCAGGGCCGACCCTGGGGCTAGCCCAGAGAGCCCTCGGGCTAGGGCAACACTCAAGAAATAAAAAAATATACAAAGAAAGGGCATCAATTTTATATTTTTACTGTATATCTCAATGTATTTAGGGAAATTTTTTTGATACTGGACTAGGGCTACTGAATTTTCCGGGCCGCTCTTGCTTACCAGCTTGCACTTCCGCAGAGATATCAGGCCATGTACGATGTTTTTCATGTATCTCAGCTACGCCAGTACTTTTCAGATCCGACTCACGTTTTTCGGCTTGATGAGGTTGAACTGGATATGGATGCTTCCTTCGAGGAGTATCCGATGCGGATTGTTGACCGGAGTGTGAAGACACTCTGTGGCAGGTCTGTTCCTCTTGTATGGGTGCTATGGCAGCACGACCGGGTACATGATGAGACCTGGGAGCGAGAGGCCGATATACGTTCTCAATGGCCAGAGCTTTTCGTTGATGACACCTCAGTACCCTCGGAAGGCCAACTCAGGGACGAGTTGCTTTAAGGAGGGGAGGTTGTAACAACCCGACTCTTTGGCAAAGGTACGAATCGTTGGTTTTTCTTTCGAATCTTTCCTTTAAGCTTGTTTAGTGTGTGTAATGTTCTAAGGAAGGTCCGGGGAGTGTCTGGGGTTTGTTCGGAGCCGAGAGTTTGAGAAATGGACTTGCAGACAGGGGCGCACGGCCTGCGCACGGCTTGCGCACGGTTTCAGACAAACCGTGCGGTCTTTGGTCTGGGGGCAGGGAGGTGCGCACGGTTTGGGTAAACCGTGCGTCTAAACCGTGCGACCCTTTATCTAAAGGCAGTGAGATGCGTACGGTTTGCGCACGGTTTGGTAAACCGTGCGCCTAAACCGTGCGACCCTGTTTTGGGTAAAATTTCCTTTTTGCCCTTAATTAATTTATAAGGCCTTAAGCCTCTTTCTTCTTCCCACGGACAGAACCAGAGGGGAGCCTCTTTTGAGCTCCAAACCCTCTCCTCTCTCTTTTCCTTGCCGTTTCTTCGTCCGGTGTCCGTTTCTTGATCCGACGGAAGCGTTGGAAAGGCCAAGGTAAGGCTAACCTCACGCATCCCTCTTTCCTCGGTAAATCTTGCCTTCCGTCTTGTTATTTTGATGCAGGCTCATATGCCCTATTTTCTGGGCTTTGGACTGGAACTCAGATCTGTTCCAATCTACTGCGAATCTGAGGTTGATATCAAGCGGGCCTACGCCTACAGGTAAGTGGTCATGTGGTTTCCATTTTGGGTTTTCGCTTTATTGAGTTATTGTTGTCGTGCCGTGGTTTGTCTTTCACCAAACCCCGTATTTATAATGACTGCTTCATATTTAAATGACCCGTGTGGTATAAGAGTGATGAATCTAACCTTGTTAGGGTGTTTAGATTTGGTATGGACCGGGAGTGGTCAACCAAAGGTGGTATGCCTTGAGTTTTGGCCCTTTTTCACCTTTGAACCTTAATGATATGTCTTGAAAGGGCATTTGCCATGTTAGGCAAATGAGATGACTTGGTTAGAGGTTGGCTAGGACGAGATAGCCTGAACCCCTTGATTAAATTGAAATGTATGTATGCCATGCTTTGCTTATGTGATATTATAAGATGGATATGCCTTACAATGCTAATGTGATATGATATAAGATGGTTTGCCTTATATAATGTGATGTGAACGGTTATGCTTTGCTGTGTTGACATGCTTCTGATAACCCGTGTGTTGGGCGGGAGACATTCTTACCCCGTGGCAGATAAATCTCAGTGATTGAGGACGAGAGACATTTATACCTCGTGCCTATATAACCTTTACGGGTGGGAGGCATTTCTACCCCACGCCAGCTACAGTGATTGAGGACGAGAGACATTTATACCTCGTGCCCATATAACCTTTACGGGTGTGAGACATTTCTACCCCACGCCAGTTACAGTGCTTGTGGACGAGAGACATTCATACCTTGGGCCAGAGATGATTATTACAGATGTGAGAAGCATGGACGAGTGGCATGTTTACCTCGTGCTAGTGATAACCTATACCTATGTACTTATACCTTTGGTGATCGTTCAGTTTACCAGCCATGAGCTGAAGCAGGTAGACCCGCCAGGTGTCCTTCCGGAACCTGAGCGGGAGGGTTGTTTATTTACTTTGCTTTATTCACTTGCAGTCTATTGCTCACTTTGCTTGCGAACACCTATTTGGATTACACGTAGACATCGTTGGTGGTGGCCTACTGAGACTTGTCTCACACGCTACCCGGGCGGCCTCTTGGGCACCCGTGTAGATTTTACTGCTGCAGGTACTAGTAGGGGCAAAGGCCCAGCTTCAGGTTGTTGATACATGTATGTTCTAGCTGGAGATCCAGAGCAGAGGATCGAGCTTGGCTAGAGATGCTCGTGGACTACTTTTGTCCTTTTTGTATTATTGTATAGAATGCTTGTCTTCTATTTCCATTGTACTAGCATGCCATGCATCCATTTTGTATCAGACACTGCCTGTGTGACTTTTGTATATTTATCAGGGTTTTCCTTATTTCTGTTATTTGGTTGTATGTTTCCTTTTCTCCTGTTTGTCCAGTGGTTGTGCTTCCGTTATTTGTATCACTTTGCTGCTACTCCGCTGCGTACTCTGACATGGGGGTACAGTCTCCCCACTGACTTACCATTACACCCCCGTTGCTAGTTGGCAGCCCCTGGCCTATGGGGAGACGAGCCAGGGGTCATGTGGCCAACCGGGCTCGGGTTGAGGGGCAGCCGGGTCCGGGACGTCACAGTAGTGCACCCTATGTTCCAAACATAGGATGCCTCTTGCTCCAAAGAAGAGATGCCTTATGCTCCAAGCATGAGATGACAATTGTCCTATCTACATGACTTTAAACTGTAGTAATCCCTATATGACAAACATATGATGCCTCTTACTCAATATAAGAGATGCCTTGTGCGCCAAGCATAAGATGCCGATAGTCCTATCTATATGACTTTAAATTGTAGTAATCCCTATATAACAAACATAGGATGCCTCTTACTCAATATAAGAGATGCCTTGTGCGCCAAACATGAGATGCCAACAGTCTTTTGTACATGACTCTAAACTGTAGTGCACCCTATGTTCCAAACATAGGATGCCTCTTACTCCAAACAAGAGATGCCTTATGCTCCAAGAATGAGATGCCAACAATCCTTTCTACATGACTCTAAACTGTAGTGCACCCTATGTTCCAAACATAGGATGCTTCTTGCTCTAAAGAAGAGATGCCTTATGCTCCAAGCATGAGAGCCAATAGTCCTATCTACACGACTTTAAACTGTAGTAATCCCTATATGACAAACATATGATGCCTCTTACTCAATATAAGAGACACCTTGTGCGCCAAGCATAAGATGACTATAGTCATATCTATATGACTTGTAAACTGTAGTAATCCCTATATGACAAACATAGGATGCCTCTTACTCAATATAAGAGATGCCTTGTGCGCTAAGCATGAGATGCCAACAGTCCTCTCTACATGACTATAAACTGTAGTGCACCCTATGTTCCAAACATAGGATGCCTCTTGCTCCCAACAAGAGATGCGTCTTGCTCCAAACAAGAGATGCCTTATGCTCCAAGCATGAGATGCCAACAGTCCTATCTACATGACTATAAACTGTAGTGCACCCTATGTGCCAAACATAGGATGCCTCTTGCTCCAAACAAGAGATGCCTTATGTTCCAAGCATAAGATGCCCAATGCCATGATTACAGTGGCGTCATTTCAAAAGCGTTGGAATCCGTTCAAACATTCTATCACTCCACCTCACGCTTTGCGTGTCCTTCATTCGGATCTTCATCAACTTCCATGTCTGAAGGGACCCCCTAATGGCCTGGTCCCATGCCGCATCGGCTCACCTACCGTCTTGGGCCAACGCCCCGTAAGACTTTGGACAACACTTCGAGTCAGGTCCTGTGTTTCGAACATGGTCAGCAGTCGACTCTCATTTGTTTGTCCCCATTTCAGGCTAACGTGATATGGATGCTGTGTTTCGAACACGATCAACAGTAATCCTCCATCGTCATGCCACCCTCATTGCATTCCGAATGTTGGGCATGTGATTCACACTTTTCATCTCCCTTTGTTCGGACTGGTTCCAATGCCCTTGGCATTGTCCTGCTTGTGCACTAGCGCATAAGTGTAGACCTCAATTATGTGCCTCGACCCACCAGCGAAGTTGAGATGCCCTCATGGCCAGACATGAGGAAGACATTACGGGCAACTTCCTTGCGTAAGCCCCATTCACCATTGCCGCTCCATAGCGGCACCCGGGCAGCTTCCTTGCGTAAGCCCCATTCACCATTGCCGCTCTATAGCAGCATACAGGCAGCTTCCTTGCGTAAGCCCCATTCACCATTGCCGCTCTATAGCAGCACACAGGCAGCTTCCTTGCGTAAGCCCCATTCACCATTGCCGCTCCATAGCGGCACCCAGATAGCTTCCTTGCGTATTCCCCATTCACCATTGCCGCTCCATAGCGGCACCCGGACAATTTCCTTGCGTAAGCCTCATTCAGCATTGCCGCTCCATAGCGGCATCCGGGCAGCTTCCTTGCGTAAGCCCCATTCACCATTGCCGCTCCATAGCGGCACCCGGGCAACTTCCTTGCATAAGCCCCATTCACCACCTTTCATGGACGCACCTTTGCGCCGTGATCGTCAGGTTTTTGCTGCCTCTTGTTTCTCACACCGAGCACGACTCACGTGGGCTTAGAGTAAACATCGACCATGACATCCTCTCTGGGATGCCTTAGAGTGTAAGCCCCAAACAAGCCTCCTGAACTACGTGGACTTTGATTCTTACCAAGGCAAGGTACGTAGGAAGCCTCCCCGAGGTTCAAGCCCAACAACTATTGGTCCCGACCATCTCCACGTCGGTTCACCAAACACACTAACCTGAACTACGTGGTCTTTGATCCTTGCCAAGGCAAGGTATTTAGGAAGCCTCCCTGAGGTTCAAGCCCAACAACCATTGCTACCGACCATCTTTACGTCGGTTCCCACTCCCGAACTACGTGGACTTTGATCTTTGCCAATGCAAGGTACGTAGGAAGCCTCCCTGAGGTTCAAGCCCAACAACCATTGGTTCCGACTCCCTTCACGTCGGTTCACCACAAATCTCCTGAATTACGCGGACTTTGATCCTTGTCAAGGCAAGGTACGTAGGAAGCATCCCTGAGGTTCAAGCCCAACAACCATTGGTCCCGACCATCTTCACGTCGGTTCACCAAACCATCCTGAACTACGTAGGCTTTGATCCCTGTCTCCTAGACAGGGTACGTAGGAAGCCTCCCTGAGGTTCAGCCCCATTCAGCGGTAAGCCGTTGTCAACCCCATCCAGTGGTAAGCCGTTGTCAACCCCATCCAGTGGTAAGCTGTTGTCAACCCCATCCAGCAATAAGCCGTTGTGACCCCATCCAGCGGTAAGTCGTTGTGCCCCCAATCGACGGTAGGCCGTTTTCAGATGAACTACGTGGACTTTGATTCCCTGCCACGGGGATACGTAAGAAGCCTCCCTGAGATTCAAGCCCATCACTCATGTCTCATCCTGATCTCTCCCTCAAGCCTATGCGTTTCGGGAAGGTCATGACTCAACCTGGAGGTATTTCCTCCAGATCCCATCCATGCGTCCATTCTCACGAGTCGCCTCCTCAGGTGTCCCATCGTCCCACCAAACTACGCGGACTTTGATTCCCTGCCACGGGGATACGTAGGAAGTCTTTTCGAGGTTCAAGCCCAACACTATTGTCACCTTCACGACGGTCCTATCTCATTCCCCCTCCACCTCATTCAACTCTCCATCATCCATCCCGATTCTTACCCGGGCTGCCACATCCTGGTGAGATCATGCCATTCATCCCAGTGCTGCTCCTTGCGGCACCCGGGCAGCTAACAATGCATACGCCCCACAACATCCGTAACCATCCACCACGCTGCTCCTTGCGGCACTCGGGCAGCTAACCATGCATAAGCCCCACAACATCCGTAACCATCCACCCAAGAGTATCTCTCTTGCGATGGGCCGCTATCCATGCGTAAGCCCCAGCATGTATTCGGGATGTTGTTCTCTGTGTACACCTTGTTTCATCACCCCTTCGAACTACGTGGGTTTTGATCCCTGTCATCTACATAGGGTACGTAGGAAACCTCCACGAGGTTTAATCCCAGCCAATGGTAAACCTTGGTGTTTCCCCATTCTGGGGTGCACACTCCCTGATCCGCCCTCGGTGGTGTCCAGATCAGCTTTCACAGTGTGACATCTTCCCTTTATGGGACACACCATCTTGGGTCTGCTCTTATTGAGTGTTCGGATCCATCCACCAGGTAAACACTCCTGGCACTCCCTCCTAGGGATATACCAATTTGATCCGTCTCTATGGGACGTTTTGACCACCCTCATTCCGTCTCCGCAAGATGTTAAACTCGCGATCTACCTCGTGTTAATCATGAGATGCTCGAGGAAAACCTCGGAAGACACGCCTTTGGCGTAACCGTCTCCGCAAGACGTTAAACTCGCGGCATACCCCGTGCTAAACATGAGAAGCTGAAGAAAACCTCAGAGACATGCCGCTGGCATATGATACCCCACGACTGATGTGGGATGCCTCGGGTTCTGTGCCCTTGAGATGCCCTCTTATGAGGAAGAATACAGGTTCCCCAATGTCCACGCATCTAGATATGCCCCGACATGCCTGATGTTACCGTCTACTCCGACCGAAGATTGCTACCATGTCAAGACCCCATGGAATATCTTGACGGAAGTAGTGTAATTAACCGGCGTCCGCAAAGATATGGCACCAGGAACGAGATTCACGAACCACGACTTAATCTTTAAGGGAGACCCGGACTAGGTAACGAGTTCCGATGAAGAATCCACGGAAGGAAGAACCGACATCCCATCATCCCGTTTCGATCAAGGAGCAAACGTCCCTGAATAAGGAACAAATGCCGCCTGCTTTTGGAAAGCGGAAATGCGGGGCAACAGCTGTGCGTCCTCCACAAACGGAGTTTTTTTGTGGCGTCATGTCCCTAATATGATTCATTTGTGAGGTCTTGTCCTTGTAGGTTTAACTAGTTCATTCTACCTATAAAACCCACAATAATTCAAAAAAAAAACAAAACAAAAAAACTGTTCATTGCCACCCTTGTTTTCTTGCATTAATTTTTGTCCAGTGATGGTTATTTAATATTGTTTTTTAGTTGCATATTTCATTTTTGATATGTTTGGAGTATTTTTTAATCTGCTTATGTATATATGCAATGGCTATTACTGTTTCTGTATTTGTAGACATGCTTGTTTTTGATGTTGCAGTCTGAAATTTTCATAGCACTTGAGAAGACAAATCTTTTACTTGGTGACAAAAAGGCAATTCAATACTCAAGATGTGGTAGAACGGACAAGGGTGTCTCCTCTGTCGGGCAAGTATGTTGATTGTCTGTATTTTGGGTAATAATAATGTAATGATGTCTGCTCTGAAACAGAAAAGGGTAAAAATGCCAGTTTTCTTTGACTGCAAACATGAATTTGTAGGTTGAATGAATAATTTGTTGAAATGACAATAATTTCCCTCTCTGTTGTATGTGCTTCTAGTTGCGGTACATAAGGTTTCTTGCCCTCCAATTTATCATGAAAAATGTCTGTTTCAGGTGATAGCGATGTTTCTACCATCAAACCTGAAAGCAGCTGGCTCAACAATTGGAAGCTTGGGAAATATTATTCCAGACAAAGGGAAGTATTGTCCTATTATTCTTTTTACATATATGTTATTCTTATGGAATGTTAGTGTGATTTTTTTTAGTTAAACTTCTCAACTTGCCTTCTCTTAATAGTTTTATTTCACTGATAAAAATGGTGGAGTTCCATGAATGAGAATATAAAATAAAATGAGAAGAAACCTTTTTAGGTCTCTTAGCATTTGCTTGGGATAATCTGCATTGCTTTTGGTTGTTTAAATGTTTAAATTCTTCTATTGCAGAAGGTGAAATTGATTATGTGAAACTGCTAAACCGAGTTCTTCCTAATGACATTCGAGTTATGGGGTGGTCACCTGCTCCTATTGATTTTAGTGCAAGGTTTTTCTACCTTACTTTTTTTGTTTCTTCAGTAGCTTTTGTAAGTTTTGCAATAATTTGACGTCTTCTTCAACTGGAACAGGTTTAATTGTTTGACCCGGGAGTACAGGTATCTTTTCTGGAGAGAAAATTTGAATGTTCTGGTAAGGGATTTTCTTTTGCCTTCTTTTGGGATTAGGTAGACTCCGATGAAGTCACATAGTTTCTGAAAAACAGCAGAAGGGGGAAAATAAAACCCTTTATTGGCATTGGACTGCTACAACCTTTAATCATTACCCTGTAATTCCAAACACTAATTCAATGTACTTCAAAAATAAAAATCGAATGCTGATGTTATTTTTAGATTGGGAAAACCCCCTTACCTTCAAGGTGAGGCGGAGACTTTCTTTTATAGATTGAGAAAGAGAATACAAATAGGAGTATTCCGATGTGGGACTCAGAAATACCCAAAATAATAAAAGGGTTTTAACACTCCCCCTCAAGCTGGACATGGCCAGCTTAGACAACGAGTCCCACAAAAAAAAAAGAGACATCATACAAGACTAGTCACGCTCCCCCTCAAGCTGGGCTGCAGATGCTGTGGATGCCCAACTTGGAACTGAGCGAGGCTAGGCGAGCCCCTAGGAGGCCTTTGGTGAAGATGTCAGCAAGCTGGTCCGTCGTCGAGATGTGGCTAAAGCTGACATGTTTGTGCTCTAGGTGGTGGCGAAGAAAGTGACAGTCAACCTCAATATGCTTCGTGCGTTCATGGAAGACGGGATTCGAAGCAATTTTGGTGGCTGCTTGATTGTCACACCAGATGTGAGCAGATGTCTGCTGAGGAAAGCCATGCTTCTAGAGGAGTTGTCGAAGCCAAAGGATCTCCGTAATGAAGGTGGCCATAACACGGTACTCAGACTCCGCACTGGATCGGGAGACGACAATCTATTGCTGCGCCAAGAGATGAGGTTGCCGGCCAAGAAGACGACAAACCCAGAAGTAGATCTCCGAGTAGCAAGACAACCAGCATAATCATCATCATAGAAGGCCTCAATATACAGATGAGGCTGTTGAGAGTAGCGAAGACCACGGGCTGGATCTCGCTTGATGTATTTGGCGATGCGGAGGACAACATCCCAATGAGAGGTGGTCGGATGCTCCATAAATTGACTTACTTTGCCAACAACGCAGACAATGTCGGGACGAGTCATGGTGAGATAATTGAGTTTGCCCACCAGGTGACGATACCGCTCTGGATGTGGATACAGTTCCGAGGAGGCATAAAGAGAGCGTTCCCCAGGCTCCAGAGGAGTGTCCACAGCAGTGGCCTGTGTCAGCCCAGCATCCTGCAGAATATCTAACGCATACTTCCGTTGGCAGAGGGAGATGGTGTCCGAAAAATAGGATACCTCGATGCCGAGGAAGTATGTGAGAGGACCGAGATCCTTAGTGTGGAAATGCTGGTGAAGATGCCCCTTGAGGTGGGTGATACCTGCAGAGTTGCTTCCGGTGATGATGATATCATCCACATAAACGACCAATAGGATGCAGCCAGCAGAGGTCGTCCTGTAGACCATTGTGTGGTCCTTCATGCTGCGAGAGAGCCCAAAGCCGATGACGACAGCGCTAAAACGGCTGAACCAAGCACGGGGAGACTGCTTGAGACCGTAAAGAGAGCGGCGGAGTCGACAGACCTGAGATTCGGCGCCGGAGGCACAAAATTCGGGGGACTGCTGCTGATAAACCTCTTCCTCAAGGAATCCATGTAGGAAGACATTCTTGACATCCAGTTGGTGAAGAGGCCAATGATGATGGACGACCAGAGAGATGAATAATCGAACGGAGGCCATCTTGGCAACTGGTGAGAAGGTATCAAAGTAGTCAATACCATAAGTCTGTGCGAAGCCCTTGGCCACAAGGCGGGCTTTGAGGCGATGGAGAGTGCCATCGGGATTCAGCCTGACTGTGTAAATCCATTTGCTGCCTACCGCTTGTTTGCCTGCTGAAAGAGGGACAAGATCCCAAGTATGATTTTCTTCCAGAGCCTGCAATTCATCCCACATTGCTGTCAGCCACCCGGGGTGTGATTTGGCATCACCAACTGTGCGAGGAATAGAAATTGTCTCCAGAGCGGACAAACCCCTGTATGAAGATACAAATAGATGAGTACTCTGGCAGGAGCGAGTACCTTTCCGTAGGGCAATGAGCAAGTCGTCGGGCGACGGGGCAGGAGCATCGGACGAAGTGGGGACGACGATGTCATTGGCCGGGACGGGGGATACAGTTGATGGACAACGAAAGTAGACCTGACCAAAATGGGTGTCAACAGGGGTTGACATCGGTGGAGGGTGGATGAGGAGAGGAAGACAATCATCGATGGCGGAGTTAGGATGAGGAGAGGGAAGGGAGAACAAAGAGCTCTCAACAAATGCGACGTCGGGCGAGATGACATACCGACGCAGGTCGGGTGAGAAGCAGCGATATCCGCGCTGAGTGCGGGAGTAGCCAAGAAAAATGCACCGGAGGGATTTGGGAGAGAGTTTGAAGAGGCCAGGACGTGTGTCGCAAACGTAACAGAGGCATTTAAACACGCGAAGGGGAAGGGAGTGAACAGGGAGAGAGGAGAACAAAGCCCGAAAAAGAGTCTCCCCCTGAAGGATAAAGGAAGGAAGACGGTTTATAAGGTAGGTGGCAGTGAGAATTGCATCTCCCCAAAAATGCAGAGGCACCTGTCGGTGGAAGAGGAGAGCACGAGCAGTCTCCAGAATATGTCTATGTTTCCGCTCGGCCACGCCATTCTGCTGAGGTGTATCAGGACAGGAGGTTTGATGAAGGATGCCTTTTGTTTGGAGAAACTGCCGAAAGGGAGTGGAGAGATATTCACGACTATTATCTGAGCGGAGAGATTTTACAAAGATGGAAAATTGGTTTTGAATTTCATTGTAAAAGTTTTGGAATGTGGAAAACACTTCAGAGCCTTCTCAAATGAGGTAAAGCCAAGTCATTCGCAAAAAATCATCAATGAAAGATATATAATATTTATATCCCAAATGACTCGAACTGGTACAAGGATCCCACACGTCTGAATGAACCAGATCAAAAGGGTGTGAGGCTCTTGTATCCACTCGAGGAATGTATGTAGTGCGATGATGTTTCGCAAATGTACATGACAGGGCCGGGCCGGGTCGGGCTTGCCATGCAAAAAGTCGGGCCGCTGACCACTATTCGGGCCGGGCCAGCCCGGCCCGAACAACCCCATGAGGCGGCCCAAACCCGGCCTCGGGCTGGCCCAAACCATCGGGTCGGGCCAGGCTTTTCGGGTCGGGCCGGACTTTTTCGAGTCGGGCCATGGTGGACTTTTATTATTTTCAAAATAATTGTTTGTTTTAAAACTTTTTTTAAACGTTTTTATTTAAACATTTTTTTAACATTTATTTAAAACGTTTCTTTACATTTATTTTTAAATGCATGTTTTTTGTAAAAACGTTTATTTTATTTTTTATTGACATTTTACAGTGGGTAGATATATTTTTTTTGTCTAAATAGATTTATATATTGTGAATATATATATATTATTTACAAATTGTAAAAAAAATAATGAGGGGTGCGCAACAGTAGTGGGTGAGTTTAAAGCCTTATTATTTAAACGTTTTTCTAACATTTATTTAAAACATTTTTTTTCATTTTTTTTTAATTATTTATAATTTCTTTAAGCGTTTGTTAATATTTTTTATTTAAACATTTTTTTACATTTATTTTTAAATGATTAATTTAAAACATTTTTTATTTTTTTTAAGCACATGCTTTTTACAAGTATTTTTTAAAAACATGTAACTTTATTTTCATATTTTAATGTAAAAAGTATTTTTTATGTGTTTGTTTGAAAAAAATTAATTTAAATGTTCGTTTTAAAAACTTTTTTTAATTTTTTTTATTTAAACCTTTATTTAAACCATTTTTTAACACTTGTTTAAAACGTTTTTTTACATTTATTTTTAGACGTTTAATTTAAAACGTTTTTTTGAACGCATATTTTTTACATGTATTTTTTTAAACATTTAACACGTTTTATATAAAAATATTTTACAGTGGCTGGATATGTTAATTTTTTTAAATAGATTTATATATGTCTGTGAATTTATATATATTATGTACACATTGAAAAAAAAATTAATGAGTGATTGGGGGTGCGCAGCAGTGGGTGGTGGGTTTAAAGCGTTGTTATTTAAACGTTTTTTTATCATTTATTTAAAACGTTTTTTTACATTTTTTTTTAACTTATTTATGAAAAGTGTTTTTAAGTGTTTGTTTAATTTAAAACATTTTTTTAAAGGATATTTAATTTTTTTGTAGGGTAGGCCCGATCCGGCCCTGTCTGGACCGAAATTACACCCTTAGGGGTTGTGCAACAGTGGGTGAGTTAATTTTTTTCTAAATAGATTTATATATGTATATATAGTATATATAATATACGCAAGTTTTATCATATTTAAAAAAAATAATGAGGTTGGGGTGTACGAACATCATTGGGTGAGTAGTTATTTTTTTGTTAATATATAATAAGTTATTATATATATATATATATATAATATGAGAAAATTGTAAAATATAATTAGTAGTTGGGGGGTGCACCGTAGTGGACGAGTTAATTTTTTTTTCTAAATAGATTTATATATAATATCTGCAAGTTGCAATATATTTAAAAAAATTTAATGAGGTTGGGGGACGTGCACGAACATTATTACGTGAGTGTGTTGTTTTTTCGTTAATATAAAATAAGTTATTATATATATAATATTAAATCATTGACACACACAGATATATATTATTAATGGATTTTTAAAAGCCACACTTAATTGATATATATTATTAATAACTTTATATATATATATTATTAATGACATTGTTTATATATATATTTATATATTATATCATATCATTGATATATATATATATATATATATATATTATTAGTAGATTTGTTTTTATATATACATATATATAATATGCAAGTTTCATCATATTTAAAAAAAATTAGTGAGATTGGGGGTGTGCGCGAACATCATTGGGTAAGTGTGTTATTTTTTTTTGTTAATATATAATAAGTTATTGTATATATAATATTAAATCATTGACACACACACATATATTATTAATGGATTTTTAAAAACCACACTTAATTGATATATATTATTAATAGCTTTATATATATATATATTATTAATGGCTTTATTTATATATATATATTATATCATATCATTGATATATATATATATATATTATTAGTAGATTTGTTTTTATATATACATATATATAATATGCAAGTTTTATCATATTTAAAAAAAATTAGTGAGGTTGGGGGTGTGCGCGAACATCATTGGGTAAGTGTGTTATTTTTTTTGTTAATATATAATAAGTTATTATATATATATAATGTTAAATGATTGGTATATATATATATATATATAATATGAGAAAATTGTAAAAATAATAATTAGGGGTTGGGGGAAACGTCGCAGCGGGTGAGTTAATTTTTTTAAATAGATTTATATATGTATAGTATATATAATATATGCATGTTGCAACATACTTAGAAAATAATTAATGAGGTTGAAGGACTTGCACGAACATCATTAGGTGAGTGTGTTATTTTTTTATTAATATATAACAAGTTATTATATATATATATAATATTAAATCATTGATATATATATATATATTAATAGCTTTGTTTATATATATACACTATTATATATATATAATTATATATAGTTTTGTGTATATATATATATACACATTATAATTATATATAATAATAATTATATGTATATATATAATATTATTTTTTGTTAATATATAATGATATATATATACATATATAGGATGGTGATAACTTAACAGGCGCAGTGCCTGGACCAGTTGGTCCAGGCGCAGCCTTGTAAGCTTGTGGTAGGGGGATCGAATCCCCCTACTCGCAGTTTCCCCGTTATTTTTTTTTACAGCAGGCAGGGTTCGCACGGGCTAGCGGGCTGGGCTTTGCGCGGGCCAGCAGACCGGGCTTTTTCGGGCCGGCCCGGCCCGACTCGTGGGCCTTCTTGGATAGGCCTAGGCCCGGCCCGCTGAACCTACGGCCTGAGCCCGGCCTGGCCCGACGCGGGCTTTGCCGAGTAGGGCCGCTCGGGCTTTCGGGCCGGGCCTGTCGGGCTTTCGGGCCGCCGGACCAAAATTACACCCTTATGTACATGACTCACAATGAAAAGAATTATGCCGACTAAAGTCTGGAAAAAGCTGATGAATGGTGGAGGCAGGCGGGTGTCCCAACCGGGAATGAAGATCCAATGCTCGAGTAGAGGCAGACGTGCAAGCGATGAGTGCCGGTCCATCGAACATGTAAACCCCGTCCCGAAGCTGGCTTCTACTAAGTTCTCGGTTCGTAGTCCGCTCTTGAAATACAACACCAGAGGAGGTAAATATGGCAACACAATTATAATCTTTTGTCAGCTTACTGATGGAAAAAAGATTAAATGGACTGCGGGGCACATGTGCCACAGAGGGTAGGTGAATCGATAGAGTCAGGGAGCATGCGCCGAAACCCGCAATGGGGATAGTGGAGCCATCGACAACGGTGATGACGGATGACCTGGTATAAGGGCAGTAGGAGGTCAACATACCAGTATCACCGTTGAGGTGGTCGGAGGCACCTGAGTCGAGCATCCATGCAGGGGAGCGACGACCGACAAAGGCAGCGGAGCGAACAGAATGGGTCAGAGAAGCTGAGGATGGACCGGGTTCTGCGGGGTCCCTAGGATTATGAGTCAGCCGGATGTTGGCCATAAACAGGTCCAGAGATGGTGGAAGAGTGACGACTGCCGAGGAAGCCTCCTGGACCGCTGTCTGTCCCTGCCTCGGGCGCTGAGATGGACGTCCATACAGTACCCAACATCGGTCGATCAGGTGGCCAAGCTTGCCACAATGTTGACAGAGGGGACGTGGACGACCTTCCACACGACCATGTCCACGAGGGCCCGAGGAGCGTCCACCGCTATGACCGACAAGAGCTGAGTGGTCGATAATGGGGGCGGGAGGGGGAAGAGCCCGCTGGGCCTTGCTCAGCCGATGATAAATGTAAAGACCCAGGATTTCCGTGGAATTTTTTTTCTTAAATTCTTGTTTTTTTACGAGTCCGCGAAAATTTACCGCGCTAGATTCCGAGGCCCGGTGTGCCCGGAATCAATTTCTGAAGTTTTGTTCGGGTACGTTCAGTAAACGTACGAGCAAAATTTTATATCTTTTGAACTGGTGCTCGGAATTTAAATCCGAGGGCACCGTTGAACTCGCAGCGCCGATATTCGCTTATGAAGGCTTTCGCTTCGACGACAGTTGTTCGAGAATGGAAGTTAGTTTTGGGGTTTTAAAGAATAATTTAAATAAAAATAAGGTGTGCAGCTTATTTTTATTTTGGCGGTTAAAATATCCAAGGGGAGGTTGGTGGTGGGGGCCACCACACCCTAACCTCCCATGGAAGGTTATGGTGGTGGGGCCCACTCGAGCATAACCTCCCTTGGGAGGATAATTAAGGTGGGGACCACCCGAGGATGAGACCCTTGGACTCCCCATTTATGGAGCCACCACCCATGAAACTCTTGAACTCCCTTAATTAAATTGTGCCTACGTACAAAAATTAATTAAGTGGAGCCCCCTTTAATTAATTCTCCATTTGATTTCTTTATGTCAACAATTTAATAAGATGTGATATTTTATTATTGTTGGGTTGACATAATCTTTTGGTGGAGTTTGGGGAGGAGAAGAACTCTCCAATGAAGTACGAAGTACGTGAAGAACGCAATCTCCGACTTCGTCACCTCTGGACGCTCATCCGCCAACGACGGATATCCTCTTCTTTTTCGACACACGAGCTTAAGTTGCGAGAGCTTGACGAACGCGGCGAACGACGAATCGACGCCCGCCTTTCCGCAACTTCGTCAACGATCATCGTCATACGAGGTAGGGGGATTTGAGTTGAATTCGTTCCTGTTCTACGTCGTTCAATTTTTGGAATAAGTTATGCCGATTGATATCAACATAACGTGGAGGGCTCGGACCGCACGAACACGACCGAATCCTCCCCCTTTGTTTGTTCTCGTTTGTTGATGACGAAGGTGGAACAACGGCGGCCGACGTTGGGCCGGCCGCGAAGAAAACCGGCGGCGCAAGGCCGTCGGGTCGTCAAAAGGGCGCGACACTGCCGTGCCGCGCGGAAGGAAAGTAGCGGCCAGGGCGGGCCGCGGTGGAAGGGGCGCGGCGCCGTCGCGTCGCGTGGAGGAGGAAGGCCGTGGCCAGGGCGGGCCGCGGCGGATGTGGCGCGGCCCCGTCGCGCTGTGCGGTGGTGTAGAACCGCGCCGTCGCGCCGCGCTGGTGGTGCGGAACGACTGGCCGCTCGGCCAGCCGGGAGGAGCGGGACCCCACTGGGTCCCGCGTGATCTGGACCGGCGCCACCTGGCGCCGGTTTCGGCTCACATTCAAACGGCAAAGCTATTCGGGAACCAGGGGGGCGCGCGGTTTCCCCCCTTGGACGCGGCTTAGGCCGAACCTGCGAGCCACCGGGCCGGGCCGCCCCCACGGGCCGGGTCGGACCCGCGGATCGGGTCAGACCGGACCTGGACCCG
The DNA here is from genome assembly GCA_963277665.1 of Viscum album. Lineage (NCBI taxonomy): Eukaryota > Viridiplantae > Streptophyta > Magnoliopsida > Santalales > Viscaceae > Viscum > Viscum album. The sequence goes on along the minus strand of OY728129.1, from coordinate 424,564,506 downwards.
CTTTGGCCTGTTTCACCTTTTCGCCCATATCTTGGGCTACGGGTGTTCGATCGACGAACCGTCTGCGACGACGGAAAGCTTAGAGCGAGACGGTTCTTTTGACATATCCCACTCGAGGTTTGGACACAGTTGGGGTACGGTCAGGTTGGTTTGAACCTAAAAACCAACCGGACCCCTGGAACGGAAATGCCAATAATTCACAGACCGAGCGTCCGATTAACGCGCCGTCTGTTGCGTTGAGATGACGAAGCGGACCTTTGAGATACTTCATGGGACTTCGTGACAGTTGGAGTACCGACTAGTAGCTCGAGGAGCGGATCGTCCTGGAGACGAGCGAGCGGAGTACGGAGACCTAGTAGCTGGCTGAGACCTAACGACTGCTGACCTTTCGACTCGGAGTGTTTCGACTAGCCCAGTGGGGAGCGCCTCTGTGTGACGCAGCAGACCCACAGTGGGGAGCGCCTCTGTGTGACGTAGCAGACCCACGGTACTCGACAGGAGGAGTACCTCAGCAGGCTACGAGGGGGAGCACCTCTGTGTGACGCGACAGACCCACAGTGGGAAGCGCCTCTGTGTGACGCAGCAGACCCACGGTACTCGACAGGAGGAGTACCTCAACAGTCCAGGATAGTGGGAAGCACCTCTGTGTGACGCGACAAACCCACAGTACTTGTTAGAGGAGGAGTACACCATCAGCCGAGGTTCCGACAATATGATTGGGGATGTTACTTGATTCTATCCCCCCCTAAGAATAAAAATCCTGGTTTGAGCTGAGTCAATGACTTATGAGTTTTCCTCATGATTGAGATTGGTTACTAGATAACTTAGGTATATGTATGGGCATATACCTAAGTAATGGTTATCCGTTGAATCCATGCTTTGTGGTTTATCCTTGTTGAATTTAGTGAGACCTTGAGGGTCTCGGAGTCCCTACTGGGTATCGTTATACTCACCCCTGCACGGTCTATGCCCGCACCTCGTTGTGTTGGTTGCAGACGACGGACAACGCTGAATGAGGCAAAGTAGCAGGACTGAACGGTACTCGGAGGTGGACCACTCGGCGTGACGGTACACGGAGCGGACGGACGGACGTGGAGTGCTGAGGAAACCATCTGTACCAACCCTTCAGGTAGGAACCTCGGATGACGACCCAGTGGCTGCTTTGTTTTTCTTCTTTCAGTTGTACTTGTACTCTTCCGTTTCCTTGTACTTTACTGTTGGACTTGTATTTCCGGCCCCCTTTACTTTCAGCACTCTTTTTTTGTATACAGTATTTACTTAGTGTTTTACTTCTAGTTGCGTACTCTAATGTGTTTGTTTACAGTTATAAAGGCAATGCCTTCCCAGTTTAGGGATATACGCTGATAAAACACTATTTTGTTGAATATTTTATTAATAATAAATGATATAATTTCCTCACATTGTGCTAAATATGTTTATTTATAAAATATTTGGGATTTGATCATTCATTTGAAAATTTAGTGAAAATTCCAGTTTTACTCTTTATAGTGCACTGTAGTATTTCGAAGATAAATATTTTTATATTTATTATTTGAATTTTGAAATTTTGTAACAGTGTTCCTAACTTAATTTTCTAAAACTTTTATTCAGGACACTAGAGCTAAAGAGTGCATTTGATTGTTGAAAATGGGTCATGAAGTCAAAGTTGGGTTGAACTCGCCAGAATGGACATAGGTTCTGTATTTGGGCCATAACTTATCCGTGATTGGATTAGGCCCAAATTTTGAGAGGAGCTCGGAGATTCATTTTCTCACAAATCATCCTTCTGGAAGGAGAGTTGGTTCACGCGTTTTGGAGGTCAAATGGGCGGTGCAAGTTGTATTAAAATATTTGGCCGAGATTTCCCATTCACACTTGAAACCTCTTTAAACCTAGCCTCCCCTCCACTCTATAAATTAGTGTTTTTCTCATTTGGAGGGGTTGGGGGACGTGCCTTAGAGGATTGGGAGCAGAGGTGAAGTGGTTCCTTGCCATTTCAATTCACCATTGGAGGAGGGAAGCTTTCAAGCTAGGATCTCCTCCAAATTGCTCTTCTCTTCCTCCTCTTTGTTGTAATGTTTTTGCTTTTTCAATAAACTTTTTAGTTCCTCCTTAATTTCTTCTGTTTTCCTCTGTTTTGTTCATTTTTATTCTTCATTAATCTTCCTCTTTGGGCTGGAACTCAAGAGTAGAAGCGTGATTGGGTTATACCCATTCTAAACCGTTGCAAATGCAATTCGCTTCTACGATGACTACACCGCCCATGAAAGAGTAGTTATTTTTAGTAATCGATCTTCCTCTCACCTTTTTCATTCATTTATTTTGAATCAATGATCTACTGTAATTCACTAAACATGATCCATTAATTGAGTTTTTAAATTATAAGAAACTAAGTGAGCAATTGAACAATTAACACAAAACGCGCGAGGTCGGGATTTGTGTGAATTGTGAGAGCGCGATCTTAATCGGTAATACAAGACCACACAGGATCAATTTGTAGAGTTCAAATACAATCCCTAAACTCAATTAATCCTCATTTCCAGAGTGGTGATGTGCCTTAATTTACCACTGACCATAAGCTAGCCTTAAAACATCAATCAAAGCAGGGTGCTACGATAGCATGTTCCGAAGCTAGCCTAGGGTTTAATTAATTTCATCTTTGTGGTAAAGTGAATTCTCGTATGGTTCGGGATTTAACAAATTAAGGGATCATAATTAAGTGAATGTTAATTTAAATGATAAGGATTAATAATAGAGTGAAGAGGTAGAGTTGATCGATTACGCCTTTTAAAATATTTTCTAAAAAAAAAAACATCTTCTTGTTATGTCTTTTTAATCAAACTTCATTTCAAAATTAAAAACAAAAAAAAAATGCAATCTTCTTCCAGCAAACTTTTTCAAGTTTTATAAACTATAAACAACCATCCCCCATCCTTTCAAGTAGTGTTTTTATTCTCTTTTCTTTTATTTTTTTTAGAATACCTCTGAAAAGTTGTTTTAATTCACTTCCTCATTTGAGAGACGACCTTGGTCAGCCACTCTGCTGCACCTAAGTACCCCAAAAACCACTAATCATTTGAAGGCGCCCACGACAACGCTCTTTCAAATTGGCGCCGTTGCCGGGGAGGCAAGTATTTTATTCAACTAATTAGAGATATTTTTTTTTACTTTTATTTTAATATTTTATCTTCTCTTCTTTCTTTCTTCTTTCCCCTTTCTCAATTATCTTTTTGGTTTTCTATTTTCTTTTTTTTGGGACCATCAAATCAAACTTCTTATCATTTTATTATGGTCCACTTTTCTTCACTTCATTTTTCTATTTCTTTGATTTATGACACGAACTAATTCCGAGGATCTCTTAGATCTTGACCCTGAGATTGAACGCAACCTTAGGGCGCGAATCCGTCATTCTCAGTCTACGGGAAGTGTCGACATTTACCCAACTGGGGAATTCCTACACTCTAGGAATTTTGAAATTGGAAACACTTCTAAGTCCAAATTAAAACAAGAACCAATGGCTGAAAACAATGGAAATGAACTTAATAGAACCATTCGAGAATTGGCTGCACCGGAAATTAACTATCAACCAAATTGTATTGCATACCCAAACCTCGAATTGGACTTTGAATTGAAATCTGGATTAATTCACCTTCTTCCAAAGTTTCATGGCTTATCTGGTGAGGATCCCAACAAACACTTTAAGGAATTTAATGTGGTTTGCTCAACCTTAAAACCAAGAAATGTTTCTGAAGATCAAATTAAATTAAGAGCATTCCCATTCTCATTTGATGGAGCTGCAAAAGATTGGATGTATTATTTGCAACCTGAAGATGTAACATGTTGGAATGATTTGAAACGTCTTTTCTTGCAAAGATTTTTTCCAACATCAAGGACCACATCCATTCGAAAGGAGATATCGGGGATCAAGCAAGCCCAATGAGAGTCAATGTATGAGTACTGAGAGTGATTCAAGAAGTTGTGCGCAAGCTGTCCGCATCACCAAATCAGTGAGCAACTCCTCATCCAACACTTCTACGAAGGACTCACACCCATGGAGAGGAGCATGGTTGATGGTGCAGCTGGAGGAGCATTGGTGGACAAGACACCAGCAGCCGCACGTGCATTGATCGACAAGATGACCCAAAACTCCCAACAATTTGGCGATAGAGGTACACCACATATCAGGGGAGTACATCAGGTAAGTCCTTCTCTTGAAAGTCATTTGATTGATACCAAGTTGGAAGAATTGACCACTATGGTGAGGCAGATTGCTTTGGCTCAAAAGACATCCTAACCCACTCCTTCAAAGCCTTGTGACATTTGCACTGAGACAAGCCACCCAACTGACTGTTGCCCCCAACTACAAGAAACAGAAGATTGTGCAGCAGTATTCCCTGGGAGACCATATCAGCAACAACAACCACATCCCCAAAAGAAGTATGACTTCTTTGCACCAACATTCAACCAAGGGTGGAAGGATTAATTAGACATGAGGTATGACTCTGGACAACCACAAAGGCCACCCTTTCAACAAAACTTCCAGCAGCCTCCGCCTTACCAACAGGGTTTCCAACAACCCCAAAGGAGATTTGAAGCCCAAGCATCAGCAAGCCAGCAACAAGGGAACCCCCCACCCAAGGTAGATTCTAGCACTGATGACTTTTTGAAGCAAATTGTTCTTAATCAACAGAATGAGCTGAAAAGTCAAGGTTCAGAGCTGAGGGAGTTGAAGACTCAAATGAGCCAAATTGCCACCGCCCTTCATGAACTTGTAAGTAAGAATTCCGGAAATCTACCTTCCCAACCCACTCCAAATCCAAAAGGGAATGTCAGTGTCATCACATTGAGAAGTGCGAAGCAAATGAATGATACATATGTACCTACCATTCCACCGGGATTCACCTCAACTCCAGAGAAGCCGCATTCCATACCAACTGATGAGCAATCCAAGGAGAAAGATAAAGGTAAGAAAAAGATTGATGATGTTCCTCCTAAACCCCTTACTTTTCCAAACAGGGTTGTTCAAACAAAGAAGATGGCTGAAGAAGCAATGAAAAAAGAGGTTTTGGACACATTCAAGCGTGTGGAGATCAACATTCCTTTACTTGAAGCCATTAAGCAAATTCCAAGGTATGCGAAATTCTTAAAAGAACTTTGTACCAATCGAAGAGGGCTCAAGGGAAATGAGAGGATCAATCTTGGAAGGAATGTGTCAGCACTCATTACACCAACTCTAGCAATGCCGACAAAGTGCAAGGATCCAGGGACATTCACTATCCCATGCACCATAGGAGAGTTACACTTTTCTGATGCACTTTGTGATTTAGGAGCTTTCATAAATGTGATGCCTCACTCTGTATTCTCTTCCTTACAGGTTGGTGAGTTGAAGCCGACAAGAGTAGTGGTGCAATTAGCGAATAGAGCTACGACATATCCAGCGGGAGTCCTTGAGGATGTACTTGTCCGGGTAAGAGACATGATCTTTCCAGCAGATTTCTACGTGCTTAACATGGAGGATGATCAGGTAAGTTCTCATGCCCCCATTATTTTAGGTAGGCCCTTCTTCAAAACTGCAAAAACTATCATAAATGTCAATGAGGGTACACTTTCCATGGAATTTGGGGATGAAGTTGTGATATTTAATGTTATGGATTCCATGAAGTACCCCTCAGAGGATCATTCTGCATTTGTTATCTCCCATTTTGAACCACCAAGTAAAAACACCATGGAATTGGATTGTCCTATGATTAGGGTGATTATGAGTATTGGTTCTAGTTTGATGTCTAAGAGTACTTCCACACCCGTTTCTAAGGAACAAGACTTTCTAAGATTTGATTTTGAAATGGAATCATATTCTGATTTTGATCATGTGAACTCTAATAATGACATGGCTGTTGAGTATGCTGATGGATTTGATGCATTATTTTCTAATTTTGATGATTTTTATTCTGATGCTGATGATCATTGTGCAGATATGTCTGTTGCATCAATTTCTCCATCCATACATCACCCCCCTACATTGGAACTCAAGCCATTGCCCCCAAATCTTAAATATGCATACCTGCTGAGTGGTGATAGATTACCTGTTATCATTGCTAACAATCTCTCTTTTGAACATGAAGAAAAACTTTTGAATATTTTGATAGATAACATTAGGGCAATTGGTTGGACATTGGCAGACATATCAGGTATTATCCCATCCATTTGCATGCATAGGATTCTCTTGGAGGATGAGGCTAAACCAGTGAGGCAACCACAAAGGAGACTCAATCCAACCCTTCTGGAGGTTGTTAAAAAAGAAGTTGATAAATTGCTCGACGCTGGTATAATCTTTCTCATTTCAGATTCTCAGTGGGTAAGTCCTATTCAGGTTGTGCCTAAGAAGAGTGGTGTTACTGTTGTTAAAAATGAGAAAGATGAGTTAGTTCCAATGAGGGTGCAAAACAGTTGGCGTGTGTGTATTGATTATAGGAAACTAAATCATTCCACTCGCAAGGACCATTTCCCCCTCCCATTTATTGATCAAATGCTTGAGAGACTAGCTGAGAAAACACACTATTGTTTATTGGATGGATTTTCTGGATATTTTTAGGTTCCTATAGCTCCGGAGGATCAGGAGAAGACTACATTCACCTGTCCCTTTGGCACATTTGCCTACCGAAGGATGCTATTTGGACTTTGCAACGCCCCAGGTACCTTCCAGAGATGCATGGTGAGTATTTTTTCTGATTTTATTGAGATCTGCATGGAGGTATTTATGGATGATTTTACAGTGTATGGGTATTCATTTGATGAATGTCTAAATAGTTTGGGAAAGGTATTGAATCATTGTATTGAGAAGAATCTGGTCCTGAACTTTGAAAAGTGTCATTTCATGGTAGAGCATGACATTGTCTTAGGGTATGTAGTGTCAAAACATGGGATAGAGGTTGATAGATATAAGGTAGACATTATTTCATCCTTACCCTATCCTTCATGTGTGCGTGATGTTAGATCTTTCCTAGGGCATGCAGGATTTTATCGACGCTTCATCAAAGATTTTAGTAAGATCGCTCTTCCTATGTCACGATTACTTCAAAAACATTCTGATTTTGTGTTTGACGATTCTTGTAGGACTTCCTTTGATGAGCTAAAGAAGTGTCTAACCACTCCACCGATCATACAACCTCCACGGCGGGAGATTCCTTTTGAGCTTATGTGTGACGCCTCCAACTTCGCGGTTGAAGCTGTCTTATCTCAGAGGGTGGAGGGACGTTCACATGTGATCGCCTATGCATCAAGGACACTGGATTCAGCCCAATCAAACTACACAACCACGGAAAAGGAGTTTCTTGCTGTCATATTTGCTTTAGATAAATTCCGTTCCTATTTATTGGGCTCTAAAGTAGTTGTTTTTTCTGACCATGCAGCTCTGAGGTACCTCTTGAAGAAGCCAGATGCAAAACCCAAGCTGATCCGATGGATGCTCCTTCTTCAAGAGTTTGACATCGAGATAAAGGACAAAAAAGGGTCAGAAAACATGGTGGCGGACCACATGAGTAGACTTACTCACACACTAGAGGATAACACCTTGGACCAGGTACCACTTCGGGACACTTTCCCCGATGAGCATCTTTATTCCATCTCAGGTACGCATCCTTGGTATGCAGATTTAGTTAACTACTTTGTTGCCTCTGAAATCCCTGCAAATTTAAAGAAACATCAAGTCCAAAAATTAAAGAGTGAGTCAAGATTTTATGTTTGGGATGATCCATACTTATGGCGCATGTGTAGTGACCAAGTCATTAGGAGGTGTGTTCCCGATCATGAGTTTGAGTCTGTTTTGCATTTCTGTCATACACTTGCTTGTGGTGGACACTTTGGACCCCAACGGACAGCTAGGAAAGTTTTGGACTATGGATTATATTGGCCTAGTTTATTCCATGATGCCCATGTGTTTTGTAAGTCATGCTCTCGTTGCCAACACACTGGGAATATTTCTAGGAGACATGAGATGGCCCAACAACCCATACTATTCTGTGAGATTTTTGATGTGTGGGGCGTTGATTTTATGGGTCCTTTTCCAAGTTCATATGGTTTCTTGTATATTTTGGTTGCTGTTGATTATGTGAGCAAATGGGTGGAGGCCAAAGCCACCAGGACTGATGATTCTCATATTGTTGTGGATTTTGTGAAGGCACAAATTTTTTGCAGGTTTGGAGTACCAAAGACTATTATCAGTGACCAAGGGACACATTTCTGCAATCGGAATCTTGCTTCCCTTCTTCGGAAGTATGGGGTGACATACAAAACATCAACACCATACCACCTCCAAACAAATGGCCAAACTGAGGTTTCAAATTGTGAGTTGAAACAAATTTTGGAGAAAACTGTGCAGCCAAATAGGAAGGATTGGAGCAAGCTCTTGGATGATGCATTGTGGGCTTATAGGACAGCATACAAGACACCCATTGGTATGTCCCCATTTCGGATTGTTTTTGGGAAATCGTGTCATCTCCCTGTGGAAGTTGAGCATCGGGCTTATTGGGCTATAAAGAAATGCAACATGGATTTGGCCCAAGCTGGAATTCAAAGGAAGCTGCAAATTCAAGAGCTTGAGGAGATTAGATTGTCTTCATATGAGAACTCAAGGCTCTACAAGGAAAGATCAAAAACAACTCATGATAGAATGATCCAACAAAGGGAGTTTCATGTTGGAGAGGAAGTCCTTCTCTACAGTTCACGACTGAAGCTGATGCCTGGTAAGTTGCGTTCCAGATGGTTAGATCCTTATATTGTATCTAATGTTTTTCCTTATGGTGTAGTGGAGATCACACAAGAGGACACTGGAATGAGCTTTACAGTCAATAGGCAACGTTTGAAGAGATACATTGAGGGACTTCCAACTGATGCAGTGGATTTTATCACACTGCATGACCCCATCACCACTTGATCACATCAGGCTGTTCCTAACCCTTTAACTTTGTTATTCTTTGTCCTATTTAAAATTATACATTTCATGTGCATATATCATCTCATGGGTTCACATTGAGGACAATGCAATATTTTAAGTATGGGGGAGGGAACATTTTAGTTTAGTAATTTCAATTGTTTTCCTGTTTAAAAACAAAAAAAAAACAAAAAAAATTGTGTGTTTTTCAAATTTCGTGTGTATTTTTCAATTTTATTTGTGTTTTTGAAATTTTTGAGCTGAAATGATTCTCATCACAATTTTGAAATGCATATCAATGAGTGAAACAATTTATCCCTTGAAACTAAGCTTAAATAAATGCTGAAATAACTTTGTTTCAAGTTCAAATATTTAGTAATTTCATGAAAAGTACACCGAATTTTGAATCCCATGCCACATCTCACTGTCTTTATATTTGAAATCACTTTCCTGTGGGGCTTCTGAACCATTATTTTCATATTCTTTACATTCACCTCACTTCTTGAGAGAACCAAACCATGCTTGATTTAACCAGAATTTGATCTATTCCTGTCAAAACTTGAGGGTTTGAGGTATTTATGTTTAAATGATTAAGTCATTTGTTTGGTATTAAATTTCCTATTTCAAAGAATCCTTTTTCATAATGGCCTACCTTGAACATTTAATTCTTGTAGCCCTTAGAAGCCATGCACAGCCTGTTAGGTTAGCCACATTACAAGCTAATTTTCTCTATCCAACCAACTCTTGAAGTGAAATTGCATAATCTAGTTGAGCTTAAGTGTGGGGGAATCTATCTTGTGTTGTGCTACCACATTCTGTGATACTTTGGGTGGAAAATTAAATTCTGAAGAGATGTGTTTGCGGCTGATAAAAATCATTATATTGAAAGCTGTGCCTTTTCTGGAGCTTTCATGACAAGTGAAGCTGTGCCTTTTCTGGAGCTTTCAAGAAAATCATGTTTGAGAAGATTGACATTTTTGATGCTGAAATGATGAATGGTGTAAACCTTTCATGACTTTTCATGATGATGAAGCTGAATTGATACTATGGGGATTGAGGAGAAGACCATATTTAAGTGAAAATTAGATTAATGCAATTTTGCTTCAAAAAGAGTCAAACCCTCCTCATTCAGCCTCAGAGTTTTTCACATCTTAATCCTACCAACCGAAAGGCACAGAACAACCCTGAAAAGTCCTCATGATAAACATATGTCCTTGACTCACATCGGGTAGCGATATAGGAATTTATCAAGCCTATGGTGACCTTTGTATGAGTTTGGATGAGAAAGACATTGCAAAAAAAAAAAATGACATTTGTATGATAAGAGAAAATTCAAGTGAGGTAAGTGTTTTGTGCAAGGGAGGATAAATAAAGTGGAAATATATTGAATGATATAAACAAAGAACTTGAAATAATGGTTTTTTATGAGGCATGATATCTTTTGTTTCTTGGTGTGTAATTGTTTGATCTCAAGGATATGTGTTTTAAAATTGGTTTTGATTTGATATTGATGTTTACTTGACATGAGGTTTTGCCCAGGAGTGCAAAAGGGTAAGTGTGGGGGAGTTGATAAAACACTATTTTGTTGAATATTTTATTAATAATAAATGATATAATTTCCTCACATTGTGCTAAATATGTTTATTTATAAAATATTTGGGATTTGATCATTCATTTGAAAATTTAGTGAAAATTCCAGTTTTACCCTTTATAGTGCGCTGTAGTATTTCGAAGATAAATATTTTTATATTTATTATTTGAATTTGAAATTTTGTAACAGTGTTCCTAACTTAATTTTCTACAACTTTTATTCAGGACACTAGAGCTAAAGAGTGCATTTGGTTGTTGAAAATGAGTCATGAAGTCAAAGTTGGGTTGGACTCGCCAGAATGGACATAGGTTCTGTATTTGGGCCATAACTTCTTAATCCGTGATTGGATTAGGCCCAAATTTTGAGAGGAGCTTGGGGATTCATTTTCTCACAAATCATCCTTCTGGAAGGAGAGCTGGTTCACGTGTTTTGGAGGTCAAATGGGCGGTGCAAGTTGTATTAAAATATTTGGCCGAGATTTCCCATTCACACTTGAAACCTCTTTAAACCTAGCCTCCCCTCCACTCTATAAATTAGTGTTTTTCTCATTTGGAGGGGTTGGGGGATGTGGCTTAGAGGATTGGGAGCAGAGGTGAAGTGGTTCTTTGCCATTTCAATTCACCATTGGAGAAGGGAACCTTTCAAGCTAGGATCTCCTCCAAATTGCTCTTCTCTTCCTCCTCTTTGTTGTAATGTTTTTGTTTTTTCAACAAACTTCTTAGTTCCTCCTTAATTTCTTCTGTTTTCCTCTGTTTTGTTCATTTTTATTCTTCATTAATCTTCCTCTTTGGGATGGAACTCAAGAGTAGAAGCGTGATTGGGTTATACCCATTCTAAACCGTTGCAAATGCAATTCGCTTCTACGATGGCTACACCGCCCATGGAAGAGTAGTTATTTTTAGTAATCGATCTACCTCTCACCTTCTTCATTCATTTATTTTGAATCAATGATCTACTGTAATTCACTAAACATGATCCATTAATGGAGTTTTTAAATTATAAGAAACTAAGTGAGGAATTGAACAATTAACACAAAACGCGCGAGGTCGGGATTTGTGTGAATTGTGAGAGCGTGATTTTAATCGGTAATACAAGACCACATGAGATCAATTTGTAGAGTTCAAATACAATCCCTAAACTCAATTAATCCTCATTTCCAGAGTGGTGATGTGCCTTAATTTACCACTGACCATAAGCTAGTCTTAGAACATCAATCAAAACAGGTTGCTACGATAGCATGTTTCGAAGCTAGCCTATGGTTTAATTAATTTCATCTTTGTGGTAAAGTTAATTCTCGCATGCTTCGGAATTTGACAAATTAAGGGATCATAATTAAGTGAATGTTAATTTAAATGATAATGATTAATAATAGAGTGAAGTGGTAGAGTTAGATCGATTACGCCTTTTAAAATATTTTCTAAAAAAAAAACATCTTCTTGTTGTGTCTTTTTAATCAAACTTCATTTCAAAATTAAAAACAAAAAAAAAATGCAATCTTCTTCCAGCAAACTTCTTCAAGTTTTTTATAAACTATAAACAATCATCCCCCATCTTTTCAAGTAGTGTTTTTATTCTCTTTTCTTTTATTTTTTTTAGAATACCTCTGAAAAGTTGTTTTAATTCACATCCTCCTTTGAGAGACGACCTTGGTCAGCCACTCTGTTGCACCTAAGTACCCCAAAAACCACTAATCATTTGAGGGCGCCAACAACAACGCTCTTTCATACGCATTTGGTGCTAGTCGTCAGCCCTTGACCTATGGAAGGCGGGTTTGGGGTAGTTATGACACGGGCCCTGAGGGACGGGTCGTGACAATAAATCTGAGGGATCTCCAGCGTCGAAGGGCAGACGAGCAGCTCGGTAGCCGTGGTGGCAAACTCCGGAGCGAGGCCGCTGAGAAGAGTGAAGATGCAGAGTTGGTCCCGCTGGGTCTGAGCCTCTGCCGATGTCTGGGGAACGGGCCACACCTCCTGCAATTCATCACGAAGCCCTTTCCATTCCATGAAATATGTGGTGAAGGACTGGTCCTGCTGTCGAATATGGGACAGGCGCTGGAGGATATCGGAAACCCGAGCCAGGTTGTTGGTCTTGGAATATATGATGTTCAAGGAGTCCTAGAGTTCCTTGACTGTATTCGCCTTGTGGGTGACATCCTTACCGATCGATCCATTGAATTGACCAGCAGAGCGAAGATCTTGCTATCAGCAAGCTTCAACGAACGGTATTTGGGGTCAGTCGAAGCCAGGGGAGGATCCGCAAGGTGATGATCAAGGTCCATCCCGATCAGGGACATCACCACAGTCTTTCGCCAGATGGAGAAATTTGTGGAGTCCAACCGGTCGTCGACGAGGCGGGTGGATGCGGCGATCATCTGAGGCAGAGGGGAGGAGTCTGCCATGGAGGCGTCGGGTAGTGGTTGAAGACGCAGTAGTGGGCAGCGCCAGAATTAGCGGGGGGCCGGTCGTGCCGGGAAGCCGTGAATGGCGAGCCGGTTAGAGCGCCGGGAGGGCGGCCGGTGGGAGCCGCTGGAATGTGTCGCACGCATATGAGGAGGGCCGCCGGGGGGGGGGGGGGGGCGCTTGAGGCGTTGAGTGCCGAGGAGGAGGGCCGCCGGGGGGGGGGGGGGCGCTGGAGGCGTCGAGCGCCGGGGGGTTGTCGGGTGGCGTTGCGACGGAGCAGGGCTGTTGGGAGGTCGGGGCTAGACGGCGCAGGGAGGCGGAGGTCGCCAGGTGAGAGCGCCGGATGCCGGGGCCGGACGGAGCAGGGCTGCCGGGATGCGTAGGGCGGACTGAGGAGGGAGGGGGGTGCCATGTAGGGCAGACCCAGGAGGGAGGGGAGCCACTTAGGGCAGAGCCGGGAGGGAAAAAAAAATTAGAGGGAGAGTTCGGGAATAAGTTCCCTCTGATACCATGTAGATTGAGAAAACCCCCTTACCTTCAAGGTGAGGCGGATGCCTTTTTTTATAGATTGAGAAAGAGAAATACAAATAGGAGTATTCCGATGTGGGACTCAGAAATACCCAAAATAATAAAAGGATTTTAACATTATTTAAATCCATAAAGCCAGTGCTTCAATGAATTGCTCAGTGATGCTGATATAAGCATTAAATCTATTTTAAGAATTGACTGTATTCATGCCGATAGTTATAATTCCCAGTAAAACATGTTCTTAAACGTGTTTTGCACTGCATGTGTTTGCCCGTATGGAAGATCGATGTTTTAATTTTTGACCCTAAAAATTTGACTTTGTTCATTTCCTCCAGCGCTGATTCAGTTATTAAGGGTTTACGATCATCAGATAAGGGAGATCCATTCTGTAAATCTGCCCAATGATTAATGCTATTAGCAAATTTCCTTGATGGTTCCATAGTCTTAAATTATAATATCTCTGAGTTGAGATGGTATTGGTAACACTTGGAAGTGATATGCTTATTTCAATATTTTATGTCTCGTATTTTGAAAATATTTTTGCTTGTTTGCAAGAAAATTTAGTACTTGTTTCTTCTCTTGATTTTCAACATCTTTTTTTTTGTTTTTTTATTTTATAGGCAATGGACAGCGCTGCTCAGAAATTTGTCGGGGAACATGATTTCAGAAACTTCTGTAAAATGGATGCTGTCAACGTGCACAACTATGAGCGGCGGATTACTTCTTTTGAGGTCTCTCCTTCCACTAAGAGGTTATAATCGATAGAAGTAATGTAATTTGCATATTTAAGTTTTGCCCATCATTTGGTATGGTCTCTATTCAATGCAAAAGGTAATTATTTTCTTCCTCCTAGCTTAGACCAAAAATTGAAATTTGCTCTAGGATTGAAGGCAGTGAACTCTGGGTACTGAAAGTTAGAGGCAGTGCTTTCCTGTGGCACCAGATCCGTTGCATGGTTTCTGTACTGTTCATGATTGGCCAAGGTCTTGAATCCCCTAATGTAAGTGCCTTTGTGCATATAATTGATGAATTCTAAAGCTCTTTTAATTTCTATTAAGCCCATAAAATTAATCTCTGCAATACT